>CAKXYN010000060.1:12680022-15416283 GCA_935064755.1 Tragelaphus eurycerus | reverse complement strand
ATTGGGTCATTCATTTTTCTGGAATTGAGCTGTAGGAGTTGCTTGTATATTTTGGAGATTAGTTGTTTGTCAGTTGCTTCATTTGCTATTATTTTCTCCCATTCTGAAGGCTGTCTTTTCACCTTGCTTATAGTTTCCTTTGTTGTGCAGAAGCTTTTAAGTTTAATTAGATCCCATTTGTTTATTTTTGATTTTATTTCCAATATTCTGGGAGGTGGGTCATAGAGGATCCTGCTGTGATGTAAGTCAGAGAGTGTTTTGCCTATGTTTTCCTCTAGGAGTTTTATGTTTTCTGGTCTTACATTTAGATCTCTAATCCATTTTGAGTTTATTTTTGTGTATGGGGTTAGAAAGTGTTCTAGTTTCACTCTTTTACAAGTGTTTGACCAGTTTTCCCAGCACCACTTGTTAAAGAGATTGTCTTTAATCCATTGTATATTCTTGCCTCCTTTGTCAAAGATAAGGTGTCCATAGATGCGTGGATTTATCTCTGGGCTTTCTATTTTGTTCCATTGATCTATATTTCTTTTTTTGTGCCAGTACCATACTGTCTTGATGATTGTGGCTTTGTAGTAGAGCCTGAAGTAAGGCAGGTTGAGTCCTCCAGTTCCATTCTTCTTTCTCAAGATAGCTTTGGCTATTCGAGGTTTTTTGTATTTCCATACAAATTGAGAAATTATTTGTTCTAGCTCTGTGAAGAATACCGTTGGTAGCTTGATGGGGATTGCATTGAATCTATAAATTGCTTTGGGTAGTATACTCATTTTCACTATATTGATTCTACCAATCCATGAACATGGTATATTTCTCCATCTATTAGTGTCCTCTTTGATTTCTTTCACCAGTGTTTTATAGTTTTCTATATATAGATCTTTAGTTTCTTTAGGAAGATATATTCCTAAGTGTTTTATTCTTTTCATTGCAATGGTGAATGGAATTGTTTCCTTAATTTCTCTTTCTATTTTCTCATTATTAGTGTACAGGAATGCAAGGGATTTCTGTGTGTTGATTTTATATTCTGCAACTTTACTATATTCATTGATTAGTTCTAGTAATTTTCTGGTGGAATCTTTAGGGTTTTCTACATAGAGGATCATGTCATCTGCAAACAGTGAGAGTTTTACTTCTTCTTTTCCAATTTGGATTCCTTTTATTTCTTTTTCTGCTCTGATTGCTGTGGCCAAAACTTCCAAAACTATGTTGAATAGTAATGGTGAAAGTGGGCATCCTTGTCTTGTTCCTGACTTTAAAGGAAATGCTTTCAATTTTTCACCATTGAGGATAATGTTTGCTGTGGGTTTGTCATATATAGCTTTTATTGTGTTGAGGTATGTTCCTTCTATTCCTGCTTTCTGGAGAGTTTTTATCATAAATGGATGTTGAACTTTGTCAAAGGCTTTCTCTGCATCTATTGAGATAATCATATGGTTTTTATTTTTCAATTTGTTAATGTGGTGTATTACGTTGATTGATTTGCGGATATTGAAGAATCCTTGCATTCCTGGGATAAAGCCCACTTGGTCACGGTGTATGATCTTTTTAATGTGTTGTTGGATTCTGATTGCTAGAATTTTGTTAAGGATTTTTGCATCTATGTTCATCAGTGATATTGGCCTGTAGTTTTCTTTTTTTGTGGGATCTTTGTCAGGTTTTGGTATTACGGTGATGGTGGCCTCATAGAATGAGTTTGGAAGTTTGCCTTCCTCTGCAATTTTCTGGAACAGTTTGAGTAGGATAGGTATTAGCTCTTCTCTAAATTTTTGATAGAATTCACTGTGAAGCTGTCTGGACCTGGGCTTTTGTTTGCTGGAAGATTTCTGATTACAGTTTCAATTTCCGTGCTTGTGATGGGTCTGTTAAGATTTTCTATTTCTTCCTGATCCAGTTTTGGAAAGTTGTACTTTTCTAAGAATTTGTCCATTTCTTCCACGTTGTCCATTTTATTGCTATATAATTGCTGATAGTAGTCTATTATGATCCTTTGTATTTCTGTGTTGTCTGTTGTGATCTCTCCATTTTCATTTCTTATTTTATTGATTTGATTTTTCTCCCTTTGTTTCTTGATGAGTCTGGCTAATGGTTTGTCAATTTTATTTACCCTTTCAAAGAACCAGCTTTTGGCTTTGTTGATTTTTGCTATGGTCTCTTTTGTTTCTTTTGCATTTATTTCTGCCCTAATTTTTAAGATTTCTTTCTGACCTAATTTTTAAGATTTCTTTCCTTCTATTAACCTTGGGGTGCTTCATTTCTTCCTTTTCTAGTTGCTTTAGGTGTAGAGTTAGGTTATTTATTTGGCTTTTTTCTTGTTTCTTGAGGTATGTTTGTATTGCTATGAACTTTCCCCTTAGGACTGCTTTTACAGTGTCCCACAGGTGTTGGGTTGTTGTGTTTTCATTTTCATTCATTTCTATGCAGATTTTGATTGCTTTGCTTTTTTGATTTCTTCTGTGATTTGTTGGTTATTCAGGAGTGTGTTGTTCAGCCTCCTTATGTTGGAATTTTTAATAGTTTTTCTCCTGTTATTGAGATCTACTCTTACTGCATTGTGGTCAGAAAAGATGCTTGGAATGATTTCAATTTTTCTGAACTTACCAAGGCTAGATTTATGGCCCAGGATGTGGTCTATCCTGGAGAAGGTCCCGTGTGCGCTTGATAAAAAGGTGAAATTCATTGTTTGGGGATGAAATGTCCTATAAATATCAATTAGGTCTAACTGGTCTATTGTATCGTTTAAAGTTTGTGTTTCCTTGTTAATTTTCTGTTTAGTTGATCTATCCATTGGTGTGAGTGGGGTATTAAAGTCTCCCACTATTATTGTGTTATTGGTGATTTCTCCTTTCATACTTGTTAATATTTGTCTTACATATTGCGGTGCTCCTATGTTGGGTGCATATATATTTATAATTGTCATATCTTCTTCTTGGATTAATCCTTTGATCATTATGTAGTGACCTTCTTTGTCTCTTTTCACAGCCTTTGTTTTAAAGTCTATTTTATCTGATATGAGTATTGCTACTCTTGCTTTCTTTTGGTCCCTATTTGCATGGAAAATCTTTTTCCAGCCCTTCACTTTCAGTCTGTATGTGTCCCCTGTTTTGAGGTGGGTCTCTTGTAGACAACATATGTAGGGGTCTTGTTTTTGTATCCATTCGGCCAGTCTCTGTCTTTTGGTTGGGGCATTCAACCGATGTACATTTAAGGTGCTTATTGATAAGTTTGATCCCGTTGCCATTTACTTTATTGTTTTGGGTTCGAATTTATATACCCTTTTTGTGTTTCCTGTCTAGAGAATGTCCTTTAGTATTTGTTGGAGAGCTGGTTTGGTGGTGCTGAATTCTCTCAGCTTTTGCTTGTCTGTAAAGGTTTTGATTTCTCCTTCATATTTGAATGAGATCCTTGCTGGGTACAATAATTTGGGCTGTAGGTTATTTTCTTTCATCACTTTAAGTATGTCTTGCCATTCCCTCCTGGCTTGGAGAGTTTCTATTGAAAGATCAGCTGTTATGGGAATTCCCTTGTGTGTTATTTGTTGTTTTTCCCTTGCTGCTTTTAATATTTGTTCTTTGTGTTTGATCTTTGTTAATTTGATTAATATGTGTCTTGGGGTGTTTCTCCTTGGGTTTATCCTGTTTGGGACTCTCTGGTTTCTTGGACTTGAGTGATTATTTCCTTCCCCATTGTAGGGAAGTTTTCAGCTATTATCTCCTCTAGTATTTTCTCATGGTCTTTCTTTTTGTCTTCTTCTTCTGGGACTCCTATGATTCGAATATTGTAATGTTTAATATTGTCCTGGAGGTCTCTAAGATTGTCCTCATTTCTTTTGTTTTTCTTTTTTCTCCTCTGATTCATTTATTTCTACCATTCTATCTTCTAATTTACTAATTCTATCTTCTGCCTCTGTTATTCTACTATTTGTTATCTCCAGAGTGTTTTGGATCTCATTTATTGCATTATTCATTATATATTGACTCTTTTTTATTTCTTCTAGGTCCTTGTTAAACCTTTCTTGCATCTTCTCAATGCTTTTCTCCAGACTATTTATCTGTGATTCCATTTTGATTTCCAGATTTTGGATTAATTTCACTATCATTATTCAGATTTCTTTATCAGGTAGATTTGCTATTTCTTCCTGTTTTGTTTGGTTTGGTGGGCATTTATCCTGTTCCTTTACCTGCTGGGTATTCTTCTGTCTCTTCATCTTGTTTAAATTGCTGAGTTTGGGGTGTCCTTACTGTATTCTGGCAGTTTGTGGAGTTCTCTTTATTGTGGCATTTCCTCACTGTATGTGGGTTTGTACAGGTGGCTTGTCAAGGTTTCTTGGTTAGGGAAGCTTGTGTCGGTGTTCTGGTGGATGGAGCTGGATTTCTTCTCTCTGGAGTGCAGTGGAGTGTCTAGTAATGAGTTATGAGATGTCTATGATTTTTGGGTCACTTTGGGTAGCCTGTATATTGGAGTTCAGGGCTGTGTTCCTGTGTTTCTGGAGAATTTGCTTGGTATGTCTTGCCGTGGAACTTGTTGGCCCTTGTGTGATGCTTGGTTTCAGTGTAGGTATAGAAGCATTTGATGAGCTCCTGTCAATTAATGTTCCGTGGGATCAGGGTTTTGACTTAAGCCTCCTGCTTCCAGTTGTCGGTCTTATTTTTACAGTAGTCTCAAAAACTTCTCCTTCTATACTGCACTCCACAACTGAACCGCTCAGAGATGTTCACAGAGTTATACAGAGACGAAAGGAGGGAGGAAGGAGACAGAGATGGCCAGGAGGATAAAAGGAGGGAATGAAAAGGAGAGAGACAGATCCAGTCAGTAATCAGTTCCCTAAGTGTTTTCCTTTATTTGGAACACTCAGAAATTCAGAGTTGGATAGAGTAGAGAGGGGTTAGGGAGGAGACACAGGCGAACTGGTGGAGAAAAAGGAGAGTCCAGAGGTGGAGAAAACAGTCAAGCCAGTAATCTCACTCCCTAGTAAAAAGTGGGTACTGAAGATTAGGTTCTTAAAGGTACAGAATTGGTAACAAATACCTAAAAGCAAAAATTACAAATCTAGAGTAGAGTTTGGAGATTCAAAAGTCCAGTGTTAAGGAAAAGAAGAAGAAAAAGAAAGAAAGAAAAAGAATAAAAACAAAAATCAAAAAAAAAAGGAGTCACAAAAGTTATAAAGAAAATATAGGTACAAAATGATAATCAATATTAAAAAAACAAAAAAGTTAAAAATCTAGAGTAGAGTTTGGAGTTTCAATAATACAATGTTAAAGAAAAGAAGAAGAAAAAGAAAGATAGAAGGAAAAAAGAGGAAAAAAAAGAATGAAGGAAAGAAAGAAAATAAAAACAAAACCAAAAACAAACAAAGTCACAAAAATTTTAAAGAAGATATAGGCACAAATTGATTACATATACCAGAAAGCATAAATTAAAGATCTAGATTAGAGTTTGAAGTTTTAGGAATACAATGTCAAAGAAAAGATGAAGATAGAAAGAGGGAGGGAAAAAAAGTCACAAAAGGTATAAAAAAAATGAATAGGTAAAAAATTGATAGCAATTACCAATAAGCTAAACTTATTAATCTAGAGCAGAGTTTGGAGTTTAAAAAATACAATGTTAAAGAAAAGAAAAAAGAAAAGACAAAAAGAAAAAAATAAAATAAAAGGGTTGCAAAAGTTATAAAAATATATATATATGAAGTTTGGTTTTTTTCCTTTAAAAAGGGTCTTTTATTTATTTATTTTTATTTATTATATCTTTTTTACAAAGTAATAATAGGCTCTAAAAGTGGAAATTAAAGGAATACTAGAGGATAAAAAAAATTTTTTTTTAAGTTTTTAATAAAAAAAAGAAAGAAATAATGATGGCAAAAATCGTAACAATATATATATAAGACTTTCTCTGTTATTGTTGTGGGTATTGTGGGTTCAGTTCATTTTCGGCCAGTTCCTTGTTCCGGCTTAAATTTCTCAAGATCTATAGGCCCCTTTCTCTATAGTTGGTACTAACCACGGGGTTTTAGTTTATTGCCTGTCACTTCCATGGCGGTTCCCTCTGTTATAGCTTCTTCTGTTTGCTGGTCTCTTCAGTGTCTGATTTCTGCCCTGATACAAAGGGGGCAGTGGTGGACACCCATTTTTTTTTTTTTTTTTTTTTAGGCTCACTTGTTCAGTCGTGCTGTGGGGAGGGAGGGACGCTGCAAATAAATAACACTGGCATGTGCTCACAGTGGCTCAGCCACACTGGGTCTGCCCCTGCTCACGGCGCATGTAGCCTCCCTGCCCACTCTGCTTAGGCTCTGTTTCCCCACCGGAGCCATTCGAGACCGGCCCTGGGCTGCTTGCCCCTCCCAGGACTAAGCCGCTCAAGTTCAGGCACTCGGGTAGTCCTCAGAGGCCCAGGCTCGCGTTTTGTGCCCTTCGCAGAATCCAGCAGCACAGGTAATGAGGTGTTTAGCAAGCACGGCTTCTGCGACTTATCGCCTCGCACTTTCTTAGGTGGATGTTGCTGACCAGAGCCCCAAGAAGTCTTAGTTAGCAAAGAAGCCTGCTTACAGTTTTGTGGATAATGTCTCTCTGGGGCTGCAATTGCCTCCCTCCGGCCCTGGCTGCCTGTCACCAGAGGGGAACAGACTGTAGCCAGCTATCTCTGTACAGTCCTTTGTTCTGTGCACGGGCCTGGCGGTGTCTTGGGTTAGGGCTGGCTTTTCGTGTAGTAGGTATCCCATGGTCTGGTTTGCTAGCCCAAATTATTCCAATCAGGTAGCGCTCGGGATATTAAGGCCAATGCAACCCGCAAGCCACCCGAGAAGCCGGCCGAGCGGCGCCTCCCTGTCCAGCCCCCGCTTGCCAAGGGCGGATGCAGGCGTTTGCGCCACTTCTCCGCTGGGGAAGTTATCGTAGGGCTCGTAGTCTGTGAGTTTTAATTGTTTATTTATTTTCCTCCCTGTTATGTTGGCCTCCATGCTTCCCAGGTTCAGCACAGACTCGGCAGTGAGAGTGTTTCCTGGTGTTTGGAAACTTCTCTTTTTTTAAGACTCCCTTCCCCGGACAGAGGTCTGTCCCTCCCTCTTTGTCTCTTTTTTGTCTTTTATATTTTTTTCTACCTCCTTTAGAAGGCAATGAGTTGCTTTTCCGGGTGTCTGATGTCCTCTGCCAGCATTCCGAAGCTGGTCTGTGGAATTCACTCGGCGTTTAGATGTTCTTTTGATGAATTTGTGGAGGAGAAAGCGCTCTCCCCGTCCTATGCCTCCGCCATCTTAGCTCCTCCCCCCACAGACATATTTTAATAGAAGCCCAATACAGGAAGAAAATAGTCTAGAATATAGATGACAACATTGTACTACAACCATCAGATTTGCCAAGTGACTAGAACTTTATTATTCTAACCAGTTAAAAGAAGATAATTCATTAATGTAACAGAGGTGCTAATTATCACTACAATGGCAATCACTAAAATATAAAAATGCATTAAATTAATATGCACATCTTAAATTTATATGTTATATGTCAAATGTATTTCAATTAAGGTTAGAACTTAATTTGAGCTCATCAATTATGAAATAACTACATGCAGTGCTATTGGGTTATGTCATTAAAATGGTCATATTCACACCTCCCATGAGAAACGGAGTATTTCCTGCCGTATCAGTAAATAAGGATGTCACAGTCATCACCGACTGCAGCCCTCCAGCGTGGGGCCAGTGAGTCCTGAGGAAACTCAGAGGATGTGAAAACACAGGATACTGGCCCCAAACAGCTGAGGTACATATCAAAGGAATGACTTCAGTGAGCCCAGACTTTGCATCTTCTCACTGATAGAAAAGCGCTCAATCCCTTAACTTGGGATATTTGGCTTTCCTTAATTTACAATAATCTTTTGATGTTCAAACTACCTGCCCTTTGCTGCAAAACTCCTATTTAACCTAGCTCCCTCCTCGCCTCTGCCTCCTCGGAGCAGTTCTCTCAGGGCTATTTGAGATGCTGCCTCTTGGGCTTGAAGTCCTAAAAATTCTTGCTGAATAAAACATAACTGTCAACTTATAGGTTGTGAATATTTTTTAACTCACACTCATCATTAATATGAGACCATATGCCAGATAAAATATTAAAAGCTCTATAATAGATATATATGGAAATCCATGGACAAAGTATGCCATCAAGAAAATAAAATGTAGTCATTAAAACAGAATTGACCCATTACTGCCAAACCAGTTCAAAAACTATCTGAACTATAACCAAACCTTTCTATTTCTCAGTCTCTGCTTTGGAAGGCAGGCACTCTCACCATATGCCTGTGGTCTGAAAGTGCATCTCATGAAGGCTTTTCTCAAAGACTTGCAAAATTTACAAAGATTTTGTGACTTCCTGGCTCACAAAGAGCTGTAAATAGAAATTATTTTAAGGCATCTCGAACATTAGTTCTCTTGATACCAGCAGAATAAATAAATCAGAGCAAATGGACATGAAAATAATTTTATTACATTGCCTTCCTGAATCTTAAAATATAAATCTTTCAGGTGATTCAAGTTTTGGATAAAGACTGAGAACCAGGGCTCTCTTTTTGAAACTCTTCTTCAGTGATATACAATAAGCCTGCCCCTGTTCTTCTCACCCTTTCTCTGGGATTCCTGTTCATTCTCACAGCATCAGTGACGACCCCATCATGACAATGTAAATCTATCTATAGTTCTGACCTCTCTTCTGAGGACCAGACCTAGCTTCTCTATAACTAGAGTTCATGATGACTTCATCTCACCATGTCCAAAACCAAACTCATCTCTGTCCATTCAAACCCATTCCTTTAAAATCCCCTTTGTTAATGGCTTCACGATGCATGCAGGAAATCACACTAATGTATGAATCTTCAGGAACATTCTAGACTCCTTTTTCACCACTGTCAACATCATGTCATTTCCACTTCCTTATTGTTTTTGGAAGTCATTCCCTTTCTCCCATCTATCGTGCCACTGTCTTAAGTCATGTTGGTTTTCATTTCTCCTGGAAATTAGTATAACAGATCCCTAATTGGTCTCCAGGAGGAGGCAATGGCAACCCACTCCAGGATTCTTGCCTGGGAAATCCCATGGACAGAGGCACCTGGCGGGCTACAGTCCATGGGGTCACAAAGAGTCAGACACTACTTAGCACAGGGTCATGAAGAGTCAGACTTAGCAACTAAACAACAACAACAATTGGTCTCTAAACCTGCACTCTCACACATTCCAGGTTGTCTTCTACCTTCTGCCAAACAGATTTCTATAAAATACAAATGCAACCGTATCATTTCCTTTTTTAAATCCTTGGGATAGTTTGCTATAAATAAATCCAAACTCCTTATCTCAGCATTTAAAGCTCCTTGTGTTCTAGCCTCTTCCAACCTTTCCAGCTTCATCTCACACATTCTACAGACCACATGCTGTGTGCCACTGTGCCCCTTTTAATCCCAAGAACTTTGCAGGTTTTGTTCTTTTATTGAGAAAATGCCTACTCATCTTTCACAGCAGTTCAAATGTCACCTTTTCTGGAAAGACATTCCTGATGTTCCTTTCCATTTAGAATCAAGTGTTACTTGCTCTGTATACCCATTCCTATCTACTTTTCCACTTATTACTAGTGTGTTTATATCTACTTTTTCCATCACCTACTTGGATCTGCTAGAAAACCTCACTGAAGGCAGAGAGTACATTCCTCCGTATACATTCCTCTAGTGAGAAAGACTTGGTATTCCATTTTGAGCTTAAATTTTAGCTATGTTGTAGGAATAGTTTTCTCCCAAGTACTTAATAATACCAAGTTGCCACACAGCTACATGAAGAATGTGTACGACTTTGAGGATGCTGATTTAGAGAAGTTGAGTCTCTTCCTCAAGAGCCTGATGATCTGGAGGTTTCCAACAACAGAGCAGAAGCATATATGCCATATATACTAGAGAACTAATGTTCTCTAGTGAACTCTACCCCAAGACTATGCTGATCTGAAATTCAATAATACTATGGATGGAGTTCTCAAGTTTCCTTATGGACAAAAAACAAAGAATGAACTTTGGAGATTAGAATCAAATAGTGACATTAATCCCGTATGGTGTTTTGGGCTTTTCCCCCCATTCTTTCATTCAACACACACACACACACACACACCGCATGCATGCACACATAAACCACAGACTTTCTGCTCTCATGGAGTATTCAATTTTTTAGGAAAGACATACATCACAGACTGAAGTAGAAGTGATTGCTCTAAAGCTGTGGTTCTCAAAGGGAATAACTTTTCCCCCAGGAAGTACTGATTATGTCTGGAGACCTTTTTAATTATCTATCCAGTGGGTAGAGGTCAGCAATGCTACTTACAATGCATAGGACAGCTTCCCACGATACAGGGTTATCTAGTCCAGAACATGAACAGTGCCAAGGCTCGGAAACACTGTGCTATAGAAAGACTACTCAAAGCTGCAATAGGATATAGAAAAGAAATCTGACCAGGAATGAGAGCTTGGGAGAGGCTTTCTTGAGTGATAGATGCTTGTGATATGAGAGATTGGAAGGAGAAAAAGGAGCTGAATAGGTAGGTGGTGATGGAGAAGATGATGGTGTTTTAAGCAGTGCAGCCCAGATGCTAAGTTCCTGGGCTGTGCGTCTCATCAACTGACAGAAGGGTATGGCTGAAGTATCAAAAGAAGGGCAGAGAAGTTAAGTGTTGAAGTTGTAAAGACAGCCAATGTCAATCATGCCGGTACTTCTAAGTATGGTTTAGAATTTTGTTCTCTATCCTATAGCTAAAAGATCATCAGAGGGTTTCTAAGGAAAGAGGGTTCTGAGGTTTCTAAGGTTATACAATGATTACACTGAATTTAGAAAAGCTGCCTCTGGCTGCAGCGTAGAGAAGATATTAGAAAAGTTGGATAAATGCAGGAGGGCAGTGTAACAATCTGGGGAAGAGATGATGGTACCCTGGACCAAGATGGAGGCAGCAGAGATGGACACGAGTGAGTGCACTGGAGGCCCAACTTGACAGGGATCTGTGATGGGCTGGCTCTGGAGGATGAAGGAGAGTGAGGGGTCAGGGATGATGCTTTGGTCCTAATGCACCCTCTGTCTTTGACGGATGGTGGTGACAGGAAGGGTGGGAGAGGGTTAGCTTTGGCAGAGGAAGACACAGAGTTGGTTTTAAACATACTGATGCAGAGAGACACAGGCAGAAATATCAATCAGGCAGTTGGGACTCTGGGTCTGGAGTGCAGAGGAAATGTTTGAGCTTGTTTGCTGCTGCTGCTAAGTCACTTCAGTCGTTTCCGACTCTGTGTGACCCCATGGATGGCAGCCCACAAGGCTCCCCCGTCCCTGGGATTCTCCAGGCAAGAACACTGGAGTGGGTTACCATTTCCTTCTCCAATGCATGAAAGTGAAAAGTGAATTTTAGGAAGAGTTAATTGGAAAACAGCAGGTCGTGGGTTCAGCTGAACTCCAGCTGCCTGTATTATTTATATGTGATGCTCCTCGGCTGTCTGTTTCTGTTACATCTGCCTCACGCAGTCATGTCTTTCAGCTTATTTCCCATGTTTATCTCACTGGTGAGCCACCAGTGTTTGCATTCTGCATTGTTCCTTCATTTGCTGTTGTGCCTAACTGCTCATTTACTTTCAGGCGAGCATTTCTCTGTTTGCTTATTTGTGTCAAATAAAAAAAAAACCCTAAACCTCCATTTTAGTTTGTATAGCTTTTATTGTCTCTCTTACTCCCTTCATGCTGCTAATACCCAGAGTAGATGAATCAAGGGTATTCCTCCATGTTTGATTTCTTTTAGAATCATCTTTCATAGACATTTAAAAATAAACTTTCTTTTTAGCTATTTCATGATGTGGGGTAAACAGCTCAAGAATTTCCTTTCTGTGAGTGAGTCTGCAATAGTTATGAATGGCTCATTCACTCTCCACCAGGCTCCACTGTTTCTGAAAGTCACTGCCTCAAGGAATACATCTCCCCTTGGTTATACTTTGCTCCGACCCATGAAAGCCAAAAAAGATAGATTAACTAAGGTTTCTACAAGTTTTACTGTCTTGTGATTGTGAAAAATACTAGATTAATAAGGAAAAGTCTCGTTTCTGCTTCCCCAGATGAGAAGAATTATTTTTAGCTTTTACCTCCGGCCATAGAAGAGGATGTGAAAGATAGTTTTCAAGGTTATGTCAAAACCTCTAGGTTTCCCAATCCTAGAGGTGTACTGGAAACAACTATGACAATTTAAACAATGATGTGTATGTGAAGGCCTCATTCCAAGAAACGTATTCCTAAGATTGGAGAAGGGGTACGCTCATCCAAAGTTTAAAACATTGTACAGGGGATTTTGAAACTGATAGTCTTAACAGATTGAAGGGCCATCCACTCCACCCCACCCATGCACACAAGACTTCATCAGAAATAGCAGTCACCCACCAGCAGTAAGCATCTAGTAATAGTGTCTGAATAACCTAGCCAAGAGGTAGCAGTCAGGAAAGGAGAGTCATGGAACAAATTACACAGCAGAAAGTGAAAGTAAGTGTTAGTTGCTCAGTCATGTCTGAAACTTTGCAATCCCATGGACTGGGGCCCACCAGGCTCATCTGTCCATGGAATTCTCTAGTTAAGAATACTGAAGTGGGTTGCCATTTCCTTTTCTGGGGGATCTTCCTGACCCAGGAATCAAACCCAGGTCTCCCACATTGCAGGAAGATTCTTTACTATTTGAACCACCAGGGAAGTACACAGCAGAAAGGGCAAAGTTCAAGTCATCAGAGCCTAGAGTAGGAAAACTGGTTATGTTGGCATGGCCATAACACAGTTTCCCAAGCACTGACTGAATCAGGTGCACAGACACCTTTACATAGAATCGTGTTGACAGGGCCAAGCAGTAGCACCATGGCTTTAGTAAGCATCTGTGTGAGCTGAGTGGAGTGGGTATAGTTGAGTAAGAAGAAAAAATTCTAGAAATAAAGGCATGCAGAAGCTCAAAGAAAGAAGCTGGGTAAATAGTAAATATACATGGTAAGAGCGCACATAATAATTATGTATTAAATTTCTACTGCCAGAGGCCAATAAAATTTATGGCCTTTTTATTTGTTTTAAGCTTCTCAGCTATTATCATTCACCTTGCATCCCTATCCTTCCTAGTTTTCATAAGGAAAATGAGGCCAAATATTTTAGAAATGAGACTAGGAGTCCTACCTCTAATCTATTTTAAATTTGTATCCTAGAGCTAAAAATTGACTGCATTACTGAAATGTCAAAAATGATCCTATCTGAATATTATATTCTGAAACAGAAAATAATATATACCCATAAGAGCCCTCAGATGAAAGTGAAAGTAGAGAGTGAAAAAGTTAGCTTAAAGCTCAACATTCAGAAAACGAAGATCATGGCATCTGGTCCCATCACTTCATGGCAAATAGATGGGGAAACAGTGGAAACAGTGTCAGACTTTATTTTGGGGGGCTCCAAAATCACTGCAGATGGTGACTGCAGCCATGAAATTAAAAGACACTTACTCCTTGGAAGGAAAGTTATGACCAACCTAAATAGTTTATTCAAAAGCAGAGACACTACTTTGCCAACAAAGGTCCGTCTAGTCAAGGCTATGGTTTTCCCAGTAGTCATGTATGGATATGAGAGTTGGACTGTGAAGAAAGCTGAGTGCTGAAGAATTGATGCTTCTGAAGTGTGGTGTTGGAGAAGACTCTTGAGAGTCCCTTGGACTGCAAGGAGATCCAACCAGTCCATTCTGAAGGAGATCAGCCCTGGGATTTCTTTGGAAGGAATGATGCTAAAGCTGAAACTCCAGTACTTTGGCCACCTCATGTGAAGAGTTGACTCATTGGAAAAGACCCTGATGCTGGGAGGGATTGGGGGCAGGAGGAGAAGGGGAGGACAGAGGATGAGATGGCTGGATGGCATCACTGACTCGATGGATGTGAGTCTGAGTGAACTCTGGGAATTGGTGATGGACAGGAGGCCTGGCGTGCTGCAATTCATGGGGTCGCAAAGAGTCGTACATGACTGAGCGACTGAACTGAACTGAGTAATATTTTATAGAGCAATAATAAACTGGCAAATCATTAGAATGGGTAAATGAGCTTCAGAAAATATTTTATTTCTCAAAAATCCTGCACATTTCTAGGGTCTGTGATAAGCAGGAAATTGTCACTTCACTAATTAGCATTATAAAGACAATTTAAGTCTCACAGTTTGCAAACCAAGAGAAGAAAGAGAAAAATGGTCAGTGAGAAGCCCACTTCTCCTCAACTTGAACTTTTTCTCATGTCAGTTCGGCTTTATTCCAAATGAAACAAATGTCTCCCATCAGATGCATTTCCTAGGCATGGTTGGGAGGGTACTATTATGGATAATTAAATGGAAAAATGGAAACCCATGCTTTTCTTCTACAAACATCAACTAGTGAAGTGAAAGTCACTTCAGTTGTGTCTGACTCTTTGTGACCCCATGGACTGTAGCCTGCCCAGGCTCCTCTGTCCACAGAATTCTCCAGGCAAGAATACTGGAGTGGATTGCTATTTTCTTCTCCAGGGGATCTTCCTGATCCAGGGATCAAACCCGAGTCTAACAAGTCATTAATAAAGGTGTTGCTTAAGAGGCCCTGCTTTCTCTCTTCCTGGCTGTGGCAAAGGAACCCTGCTTAAGGCACAGTCCAGAGTATCTTTTCTTAAAATAGCCTTACCCTGCTTCTCAGGGTTATACAGAGATGGGCCCAGCCTGAAGGTGGTGGCCAAGGCTCAGCTCAGCAGGAGGTGCTCAGATCCAATGCCGAAGGGAAGCCTCAGAGAAATTCATCAGTACTGCAATATTGCAGACAGGAAACCCTACCAAGAACAGGGGCACCTTCTGCCCCCATGGAAGCCAGGTTACATATTTATAGGTGCATAAAGAAGAGCATGATCTTTATGGATGTGGAAAAGGAAGACAGGTGAGAATCTTGGTCTCATGAGAGCTTGTCTCTAAAACTCCTGATGAAAAGAAGAAATGCTTTCATCCTGGTTGCCTGCCCTGCCCCTGAGAGCCCTCTGATTCTATCTGGGTGAACAGAGAAAAGCAAACGACAGAAGGTACTCAAGACAGAAATATGAGGAAGAGGGGCAAATGAGCTCTGAAGCCCCTCAAAGGATGGCTCAGGACCTCAAGCTTGAGGAACACAGATACGGGAGATAATATTGTTTCCAAATGTTCAGTAGACACACATGGAACTCCAGCTGAGCAAGATCTGCCTCCAAATGCATTAACAAAGCTAAACTGAATATGAATTAGCAGTGGCCTAAGAGCTCATCCTGGAGAAAGGCATGGCAACCCACTCCAGTATGAGAATGGCGACCCATTCTCTTGCCTAGAGAATCCCACAGAGGAGCCTGGAGGGCTACAGTCCACAGGGTCATGACACAGAGTCAAATCAATTTGGCACACATGCACAAGAGCTCATGGCCCAAATGAAATTCTGTTTCAGTAAAATAAAAACACATAAAATTGAACATTATGATCCAAGGCAGCCAAGCCACATTTCTCAGGCCCGCAGAACTTAGAACCAAAGCCATGGACTTGAGCTCCTTGTAACTATGTGTGAAATACAGATTGAAGCCTAGCTGTTCTGCCTCCTTGCTCAACCATTCTGTTTCAAAATGGGAAGTTCAGGATCTAAAAGGCCCTGGTATATTACAAAGAGAACAATGGTCAAGAAACTAGCAAATGCTCCAAATTAGTCATGTTTGTAGCTGCCAGAAGTGACGGGATGGTGAAATTAAAGGATGCCAAGGGGACCTTTAGCCAAAATATATCCAGGCTCCTGACCTGTACCTGCAATTCCAGCTGTGCATTCACTCATTATTAGTGTTTAAGAGCTCCTTACAAAAGACAAACACCCTGGAATGCAAGAGGCAAGGCACTGAGAGATGGGAGAGGTGGGGATGGAAACTGGACCAGGCAGGTGCTGCATTTTAAGTTACAGCCAACTTTTTCAGCAAAGGGCCAGAGAGCAACTATTTTAGGCTTTCCAGCCTGAACCATGTCCATCACAGCTACTTAACTCTGTCACCACAGTGCGAAATCAGCCAGAGGCAACATGTAGATAAGCAAGTGTGGCCTACTGCAATAAAACTTGATTTCGGGACACTGAAATGTGAATTTCAAGTGATTTCCTCATGTCAGGAAACATTCTTCTTCTGATTTGTTTTCCCCTAAAGAGTCGGCAGGTCACACTTTGCTGATCTCTGTTGTATTAGGAAATAAAACTCACAAAATAAATTTCCATGACTTCTAACTGGGATATATCAATTACAACTTGATACTGTGCTCCTGAGACAGAAATGGCTCAAGACACCATGTGACTACAATACTCCCACTAATGTCTTATAAAATGTGCTCTTTCATTGAATTTGGAAGACGCTGCTCATTTAATTATGGTAAATAGTGGTTTGCCTTATGAACTTGAGAGCATCTTTGGCATTATTTTCTCCATTTGTGACTGAAGATGCTGATTACTGCTATTTCTCTCCCTCCTGGGGATTTCTCTAAAATTAATTAATGGTCACACATATTAATGCTGTAAATGTACTAAGAAACTTGGAGAGTGAACATGTAAATCTATTTAAAGAAAATCGAATGGACATAGAGCAAGATGCTCCTTGAATGATAACCCTTCATGTAACATAACAACCTATGCTACTGATTTCCGTCTTTTCAACTTTCTGTATTTTCCTCCTTCCAGCAAAACTTAAGGGAAACGTCTGTGCTGTCCTCTTTGAGCTGGGCTCTCAGCAGTCTTCTCGTGTATGCACTTGGATGATCCCTGTCCTTCCCCAGCCGTGGCTATTGCCAAACTAGCATAGTCTTCTCAGCTCTCTATCCTGCTCTATTTGAGAACACTCAGTAAATGACCTTACTCCAAACCTCAGACAGAAAGTTCAAGCTAGAATTTCTTCAACTTTGTTACCTCAACCCCAAATTATTGACGTCTGTGTCATCAGCGTCACCATTCCTCTACTCTGAGATACAATGAAGATCTTCTATCCAAAGTTAGTATTTCTTTCAATTCTGGACTTCTCAGTGTGGATGCCCAGCAGTGGGATTGGTGGATCATAAGGCAGTTCTATTCCCAGTTTTTTGAGAAATCTCCATACTGTTCTCCGTAGTGGCTATACTAGTTTGCATTCCCAACAACAGTGTAAGAGGGTTCCCTTCTCTCCACACCCTCTCCAGCATTTATTGCTTGTGGTCTTTTGGATCGCAGCCATTCTGACTGGCGTGTAATGGTACCTCATAGTGGTTTTGATTTGCATTTCTCTGATAATGAGTGATGTTGAGCATCTTTTCATGTGTTTGTTAGCCATCTGTATGTCTTCTTTGGAGAAATGTCTATTTAGTTCTTTGGCCCATTTTTTGATTGGGTCGTTTATTTTTCTGGAATTGAGCTATAGAAGTTGCTTGTATATTTTTGAGATTAGTTGTTTGTCTGTTGCTTCATTTGCTATTATTTTCTCCCATTCTGAAGGCTGTCTTTTCAGCTTGCCTATAGTTTCCTTTGTTGTGCAGAAGCTTTTAAGTTTGATTAGGATGTCCATCCACAGATGAATGGATAAGCAAGCTGTGGTACATATACACAATGGAGTATTACTCAGCCATTAAAAAGAATGCATTTGAATCAGTTCTAATGAGATGGATGGAACTGGAGCCTATTATACAGAGTGAAGTAAGCCAGAAACAAAAACACAAATACAGTATACTAACACATATATATGGAATTTAGAAAGATGGTAAAAATAACCCTATTTACGAGACAGCAAAAGAGACACTGATGTATAGAACAGAATTTTGGACTCTGGGACCGGGAGAGGGTGGGATGATTGGGGAGAATAGCATTGAAATATGTATAATATCATATCTGAAACGAGTCAGTCCAGGTATGATGCCTTATAACAGATGCCTGGGACTGGAGCACTGGGATGACCTGGAGGGATGGTGTGGGAAGGGGGGAGGGAGGAGGTTTCAGGATGGGGAACACGTGTATACTGGTGGCGGATCCATCTCGATGTATAGTAAAAGCAATACAATATTGTAAAGTTAAGCAAAAAAAAAAAAAAAAAACAAACACAAAGTCAGTATTTCCACCGGTGCTCAGGATGCTCCTTCCTTCCGTTCTCATGGGACCCTGTCCCATGTTTCTCTGTCTTTTCAACCTGCACCTCTCTCCTTTCTCCAGCACTTTATAAATACATTGCCATCATCTCAGACAAAACTCCCTCAATCCTGAGTCTCCTCTTTGTCCATTTAGTCATAGCCTCTTTCTACTTACCTTGTAGCTAAGCCTCTTGGAAGAACGTGGTATATTTATATTCTCTACTTTGCTATGACCAATCCATCTCTGAGTCCACCATAATCTGACTTCTCAGAAACTGCCTTGGAAAAACTTTTCAGTAACTTCATAATAACCAAATCCATAGGGGTATATTCATCTCAGATTTATTGCAAATACTCTTGGAACATGACCTAGTACTGTCTTTTTCTATGTGACTAGACAATTATTCTTATACTATTAAATGCAAGCTCATCATCCCAACAGGATTTTGCACTGAGTTTGATGAGCTTTCTCTCAATGTTAAATATGGAAGAGTAGAGACTAAAAATATCCAAAAGATTTTAAAAATTAAGACTACCAGGGGACTTCCCTGGTGGTCCAGTGGCCAAGACTCCATGTTACCAATGTAGGGGACCCAGGTTTGATCTCTGGTCAGAGAACAAGATCCCACATGCCATAATGAAGACTGAAGATTCCATGTGCTGTAATTAAGACCCGGTGCCGCCAAATTAATTAATTAATTGTAAAAAAAAAAAAAACACACACAAAACAGCAGCTACCACTTAAGTCCCAGTAAAACTATAATAATTAAAACAGCATGACATGGGTATAGCAGGAAACTATTCTAGGCTTTAGGCTTCATTTTTCTTCATGGCTCTGCATTGTCTGCTGCTGTTAACAACTCACTCTCTTTCAGTCCCTCTCTGTTTCTGTAAAATTTCTCTACTGGCATTGGCTCAAACCTCTCATTCCTCTGCTCCCTTTTCCCCTCCCTTTTCTTCTGTCTATCCCAAAGACGCTGGCTCTAATGTCTTCCTTACTTACTGTAAACATTCTCCTGGGAAAGCTCAGAATTTGTCATGCTTTTTAACTATCACTATCTAGTCAACACTACTTCTCTGCTCCCCTCCCAAAAAAGGTTGTTGGAAGTTTCAGTTATACATGATTTTTCTACTTCCTCAATCATCACAGAAAAGTATGCCACCAAGGTTGCCAATGACTCCTGTGTTGCCAAATTCACTGCGTGCTTTTTCCACTCATATTATTCCATCTCACTGTAGTCTCCCCACTGGCTGGTCACTCCCTTTAACTACTGTCCTCTTTTGGATTCTATAATATGCCTCTTACCTGGCATCCTCTGCTCTCTTTGGCCACTCCTTAATTTTTTAGAAAAGATTCCTTCATTTTAATTTTCTTCAAAATGTTGAAGGGTTCAGACATGAGCCTTCTCTTCTTTTCTTCTTTGTACATTTCCTAAGCAGATAATCTCAGTGTCACAGGTTTAAACTCCTATGTCTCACTGCTTATAACTCCTGAACTCTAGCCCAGACTCCTGCACACAGCTTCAAACTCATATACCTAACTGCCTACCTGACATCTCCTCCACTTTGACTTCTCACAAGTGGCTTAACCATCAGGGCTGCCAGAAAAATAATGCATGGAAGCAAAAAAGAATGTTTTAGTATTACTATGAAATATTTATCACAGACTTATACTAAAACATTATTCATTGTTGATGAACCTATTTCCAGGGCAGGAATAGAGATGCAGATATAGAGAACTGACATGTGGACAAGGGTGAAAGGGAAGGTGGGACGAACGGGGAGATTAGATTGACATATATACACCACCATGGGTAAAACAGATAGCTTAGGGAGCTCCAGTATAGTGCAGGGAGCTCAGCTCGGTGCTTTGTGATGACCTGGTGGGGTGGGATGGGGTTGAGGTGGGAGGGAGGCTCTAGGGTGAGGGAATATATGTATACTTAGAGCTGATTCACTTCACTGTAGAGCAGAAACTAACAACATGGTAAAGCAATTACATCCCATTAAAATAATAAAGCAAAACAACAAAGCTATTATAAAACATTTGCAAAAAATAAATAAAATTCCAATTTAATTGGGCATCCTGTTCTTTATGTGCTAAACTGGCAACCATAGTCGAACTTTGGTCTGAGGTGGAACTCTTTTGATTTTTCCTTCCTCCACCCTTCAAACCACCAGTGTTTCGCATTTTCTTAATTTTAGTAGATAGCACCCCTCTTCATCCAGTTCCTCAAGATACAAACCTGAGGGGACTGAATTTAATTTGTCTTTTTTCTTCACCTCTCACATCAAATTCATCAGGAGGCCCATGGATTCTATCTCCAAATGTATCTCAAATGCAACCACTAGTCTCCATCCTGAAGCCACTGCTGTCTTTTACCTAGACTAACTCAACAGATCTCTTATCACTTCCACCACTTTTATATTGTTCCTTACTGATCTACTCTGCAGAGCAGCTAGAGAAATTAGTTTCATATCTAAATGAGGTAATTTATCTCTCTGCTTCAAATCCTTCAGGGGCTTCTGACAGCATTCCAAAAAATAAATAAACAAAACTCTTCACTCTGGTCTACAGAACTCTAAATGGCTGGCACCCAACTCTCCCTAAAGTCTCCCTGAGTTCACCCCTCTCCACTCTGCTACAACTCACTCGCTACTGCTGGCCTCAGCTCCTAGAACACGCCAAGCTTCTTCACACATTAATACCTTAAAGATGTGATATTCTCTTCCTGGAATACCCACCTGTTCTCCGCTTTCTGGTATCCTTGAGACCTCAGATCAAATGATACTGCCTCAGGGAAGTCGTCTTAAACATACAGTCTCCCCAACCCCATTATCTTTCCTCATTTTACTGTTACTTTCCTTCATAGTACTTAGCAGCATTTAGTAACATATTTACTCACTGATCTTTACCCCACAAGATTTTGAACTCCGATCACAGGATCACAGACCATCCTTCTTTGTTCACTATCCATAAACAATGCCTGGGAACTTAGTGCATCCTCAAAAAATCCTGAATACAAGAGTGAGTAACTTACAAGTTTGCTTCCATAGTACCAGAACCATATGTCTAACATCCTTTCCCAGCTCAGCAATTTATCTCAAGTGCTTATAGGATAAAGTCCAAAATGCTCAGTTAGGCTTTTCAGGACTCATACTGAAATATTTCAATTTCCCCAAATGTGTCATGGGCTCTGTAATATCTTCGCACATATGTTTGTCTCTCTGCCAGCTTGTCCCTCTCACTTCTGATTCTTCTGATCAGTGAAATTCATTTTTCAAGATTCTTCTCATGTATCACTTCTTCTTTGACATCTTCTCAGACCAGTCTTCCTAGACCATTCTTTGTGTGTGTGTGTGTGTGTGAGTTGCGTGGTTGTCTCCAACTCTTTGTGACCCCATGGACTGTAGCCTGCCAGGCTCCTCTGTCCATGGAGTTCTCCAGGCAAGAATACCGGAGTGGGTTGCCATTCCCTTCTCCAGTAGGGTCTTCCCCAGCCAGGGAATGAACCTGGGTCTCCTGCACTGCAGGCAGATTCTTTACCATCTAAGCCACCAGGGAAGCTTCAGACCACCCTTCAGATCAGATCAGATCAGATCAGTCGCTCAGTAGTGTCTGACTCTTTGAGACCCCATGAATCACAGCACACCAGGCCTCCCTGTCCATCACCAACTCCTGGAGGTCACTCAGACTCACATCCATCAAGTCAGTGATGCCATCTAGCCATCTCATCCTCTGTCGTCCCCTTCTCCTCCTGCCCCCAATCCCTCCCAGCATCAGAGTCTTCTCCAGTGAGTTAACTCTTCGCATGAGGTGGCCAAAGTACTGGAGTTTCAGCTTTAGCATCATTCCTTGCAAAGAAATCCCAGGGCTGATCTCCTTTAGAATGGACTGGTTGGATCTCCTTGCAGTCCAAGGGACTCTCAAGAGTCTTCTCCAACACCACAGTTCAAAAGCATCAATTCTTACCCATTCTTATTTTATACTGTCACTTTCTGTACATATCCATATTAATAGTTTACATTTATTGAGCATTTTCCATGGATCATTAATTGTAATAAGTTTATAAGCATTGCACACACTGTAATATTTACCACAATCCTATAAGATTTATTATTATGTGACTCATTATTCTGAGATTTATTATTATTATCCCCATTTTGCAGAAAAAAAAACTGAGACAAAGAGAGCTGAAAGCTGAACCTAAGGTTTAGGAGCTCTTTAGTGTGAGGCCAGGAGAGGCACCTACATAAAAGGACTCTAGAGCCTGTGATCGTAATCACTATTCCCCGCCTTGCCAAGCACTCAACAAACTGCAGGACATGATTTCATATACTTTCTATTTCCTTATATTCATTTCCTCATTAGATTGGGAGCCTCTCATGGGCAAGGTAGTATCAAAGTCATCTTTGAAAATCTAGCTAAGTATTCATGAATAAATAGTTAATGAAGGCATTAATTTATAATTGTGCAAAGCACTTTGCTTCCATGATATTGGAATGAGCTTTAAAAATGAAAATCCAGGGAATTTAGAAAAGATAGATTGGTCTCTCAGAATATGTTTCAACTGGCAAGGAATTTAGTATATGAGTACACTAATTTTTTAAAGTTATTTTTAGCATACTTAATATGTAACTGGCTTTACCACTCAAATAAGCATAAATAAATGTAAGTGCCTCAAAAGAGGAATGGTGCTGTGGTATTCATTAAGCATTTTATGTCTCTTAAGGCATACACAAATATGTTATAATCTCTCTAGCTGTTTGTCATAACTCATAATTAGTTATGCTGCCACCAGATGGAGTAGGAGGCTATTTAAATGACATTCCTTAAGAAGCACAGAAAAGAAGACTTCTCTTCAGCTGAACTATTTTTCTTCCCATACATACCCTGACCACCACTCTGACATTTACATTTATACATTTACAGGCACACACATACCACTAAACCATTACACACGAGTTGCTCCTTGAGTCAAGGCACTAAGGAACGCTGTTAAAATGCAAAACCATGTGGTGATACAAATGAGCAGAGATGAAGAAGGCATAAATCCATTTAAATGGTACCACAAGAGGACTTCCCTGGTGGTCCAGTGGTTAAGACTCTGGTACTTCCATTGTAGGGGGCCAAGGTTTGATCCCTGGTTGTGAAACTAAGATCCCATACACATACTGTGCAGTGTGGCCCAAAGACAAAACAGGGAAAAATGGTTACCAGTCAATGAACTTAGTTTATTTAGTTAACTAGTAGGCACTAAGCGATGCAATAATGATGTATAGGACATGTAGAGTTGTGATGAGGCACAAAGAAATGAGGAAATATGAAGAATGCATGCTAACCTAGAATTTGGATTACTACTCTTGGGACCAGAGTTGGTGACATCTACTTTTTAAAATTTAAGAAAAAAAAAACAAAACTATTGTAACCATATGACAGATATGCTTAGTTGCTTAGTCGTGTCCGACTCTGTGACAGTACAGCACAATAGTTAAGAGTTAAAATGATGTTACAATTTGTTCATATTAGATGTTTGTAATGTTTCTGATAATCAATAAAAGAGATTCTTGATACCTATAAAAAAATAATAAAAATAAAAAATAAAACACAAAAAAAAAAAGAGTTAAAATGAGTTACAAACTCAAACAGATCTGAATTGTTGATCTTAGATTCCCCAAATAGCAGTGAATGGGTTTCTTAAATTTTCTAAGCTTTTGTTTATTCAAATATAAAATGAGGATCATACCAACATACATGTTGGCTGTAAGAATTTTACAACTCTAAAGTCACAGCCTATCATGTCATATTAATTCATTTTGATCACAACACTTATTAGCCATATGATACAGTCTTCTTTTCTTTTATTGTCTATCTCTACCAGCCCTACACTGGAATATATATATATATATACTCCTTAAGGGCACAGATCATATTTGTCTTGTTTATCACTGCATTCTCAGTCTGGTTCAAGCACTCAACAGATGCTCAGCAGGTGGATGATGAATGGAAAGAAGGAATGGAGGGAGGCAGAGAGGGAGGGAATGAGAAGACAAGGTGAGAGGAAGAGGTGAAAAAAATGGAGAGGGCTAAAATAAAACTTTAAAAATAGCAGAAATGTGCTAGTGAATGTTGATTAAATTATTAAAGTTTCTCCCATCATTTAGCATACTCTACATGATCACTTTTATGGGCCCCATATTTAAATGCATGGATGGCCTAACCCAATTTTGAACATTTAATTGTCCCCAGTTTGTATATACTATAAAACAGTGCTATGATACACACACATACACACTGACTATATTTTTAAGTCCCCATGCACCTATATGACCAATGTGTTCTCTTGGCAAAAACTCTATTAGCCTTTGCCCTGCTTCATTCCGTACTCCAAGGCCAAATTTGCCTGTTACTCCAGGTGTTTCCTGACTTCTTACTTTTGCATTCCAGTTCCCTATAATGAAAAGGACATCTTTTTTTGGGTGTTAGTTCTAAAAGGTCTTGTAGGTCTTCATAGAACCGTTCAACTTCAGCTTCTTCAGCGTTACTGGTTGGGGCATAGACTTGGATTACTGTGATATTGAATGGTTTGCCTTAGAAACGAACAGAGATCATTCTGTCGTTTTTGAGATTGCATCCAAGCACTGCATTTCGGACTCTTTTGTTGACCATGAAGGCCACTCCATTTCCTCTGAGGGATTCCTGCCCACAGTAGTAGATATAATAGCCATCTGAATTAAATTCATCCATTCCAGTCCATTTTAGTTCACTGATTCCTAGAATGCAGACGTTCATTCTTGCCATCTCTTGTTTGACCACTTCCAATTTGCCTTGATTCATGGACCTGACATTCCAGGTTCCTATGCAATATTGCTCTTTACAGCATCAGACCTTGCTTCTATCATGATGGTGTGATTACTCACCTAGAGCCAGACATCCTGTGAAGTCAAGTGGGCCTTAGAAAGCATCACTACAAACAAAGCTAGTGGAGGTGATGGAATTCCACTTGAGCTACTTCAAATCCTGAAAGAGGATACTGTGAAAGTGCTACACTCAATATGCCAGCAAATTTGGAAAACTCAGCAGTGGCCACAGGACTGGAAAAGGTCAGTTTTCATTCCAATCTTAAAGAAAGGCAATGCCAAAGAATGCTCAAACTACCGCACAATTGCACTCATCTCACACGCTAGTAAAGTAATGCTCAAAATTCTCCAAGCCAGGCTTCAGCAATATGTGAACCGTGAACTTCCTGATGTTCAAGCTGGTTTTAGAAAAGGCAGAGGAACCAGAGATCAAATTGCCAACATCCACTGGATTATCGAAAAAGCAAGAGAGTTCCAGAAAAACCTCTATTTCTGCTTTATTGACTATGCCAAAGCCTTTGACTGTGTGGATCACAATACACTGTGGAAAATTCTGAAAGAGATGGGAATACCAGACCACCTGACCTGCCTCTTAAGAAATCTGTATGCAGGTCAGGAAGCAACAGTTAGAACTGGACATGGAACAACAGACTGGTTCCAAATAGGAAAAGGAGTATGTCCAGGCTGTATATTGTCATCCTGCTTATTTAACTTCTATGCAGAGTACATCATGAGAAACGCTGGGCTGGATGAAGCACAAGCTGGAATCAAGATTGCCGGGAGAAATATCAATAACCTCAGATATGCAGATGACACCACCCTTATGGCAGAAAGTGAAGAGGAACTAAAAAGCCTCTTGATGAAAGTGAAAGAAGAAAAGTGAAAAGGTTGGCTTAAAGCTCAACATTCAGAAAACTAAAATCATGGCATCTGGTCCCATCACTTCATGGCAAATAGATGGAGAAACAGTGGAAACAGTGTTAGACTTTCTTTTATGGGGCTCCAAAATCACTGCAGATGGCGACTGCAGCCATGAAATTAAAAGATGCTTACTCCTTGGAAGGAAAGTTATGACCAACCTAGAGAGCACATTAAAAATGACTTTGCCAACAAAGGTCCATCTAGTCAAGGCTATGGTTTTTCCAGTGGTCATATATGGATGTGAAAGTTGGACTGTAAAGAAAGCTGAGTGTCGAAGAATTGATGCTTTTGAACTGTGGTGTTGGAGAAGACTCTTGAGAGTCCCTTGGACTGCAAGGAGATCCAACCAGTCCATCCTAAAGGAGATCAGTCCTGGGTGTTCATTGGAAGGACTGATGCTGAAGCTGAAACTCCAATACTTTGGCCACCTCATGCAAAGAGTTGATTCATTGGAAAAGACCCTGATGCTGGGAGGGGTTGGGGGCAGGAGGAGAAGGGGACAACAGAGGATGAGATGGCTGGATGGCATCACCAACTCGATAGACATGAGTTTGAGTGAACTGTGGGAGTTGGCGATGGACAGGGAGGCCTGGCGTGCTGAGATTCATGGAGTCGTGAAGAGTCTGACACGACTGAGCAACATAGCTGAACTGAACTGATGGACCTATATGATTTCTTCAGTATAGAGCTCTTGAACTGAAATTGTACATTTTATGTTTATTAAATAACACCCCAAATCTCATCCAAAAGTTTCTACCAATTTACACAACCATCAGCAATGTATTGGAACACTTAATTTCTAACATCTTTACCAACATAGGGACTTAGAGTGAGAACATTAATCCTTTGCCATCATATCATACCAAAACACTTTCTCCAATTTGTTTTTTAATTTTAATTGTTTAATGTTATACTTAGTCCTAGAGCTCACTCTTTTACAATTCAAAATCCTAGTGACCAGAAAAAGTAGACATTCTTTACTGCTAACAAAAGTTGCTTTAAGGAAAGGTAATCTATAAGTGAGTTAAATAATTTCCATAGTAACAAGAGGAAGAAAAGATTTGAATCTCTAAACTCAAGCAGGGAGACTAAGCTCTACTCAGAGCTCATAAAACATTTTCTTGTTAACATGGTACACTAGGGGATGCATGCTGTATGCTGAGATGAAGGCCATAATTTTTTAAGATCAAATTTCTTCTGGCACTTTTATTAATATACACCACACATACTTCTCAGAAGAAAAGTAAAAACAAATAAGAGTTGAAAGTATTATATTTTATTTGAAATACACTTGCCTTTAAATATTTAGGGAAAAGAATCTGTCAAGATACGTTTTAGACTGTGTCAAGTTCAAACTAGTGGAGGACTGGCTAGTAAATTTTGGAATGGGATAACTCCTAGTAAACTCATTATATCTTGGATAGATAGAACAGTTCATCATCTGTAGAAATCCTGAACTTTGATAGAATTCTTTAAGAAGTGAGACAAAATCCTTAGACAAATCCTTAGACAAAACAGTTTTATAGCCATGCTGCCCACAAAGGCCCTCCAGCATCAGTAGGTTTTCTTCCTTTACTTGTCCCCTAATCCTGAAACTCCTAGTCAAGGAGAGAAGATATGTGCTACTTATGTCATTAGTTTCCCTGATAATACCTATGGCTGCTAAAGTTAGCCAATAAAGCAATCAGTTTGCAGAATAAATCCATTTGCTGCCTCCGAACCCTTTTTAACAGTTCTCCAATAAACTGTTGGAAGGTGGCAATCGTGTTTTAGCTCAAGTCCCACTCATCATTAGAATGATGACTAATGCTACTTAAACAGTATCTGTATTTTAAATAGAGAGGCTTTGAAGCTTCCTGGAAAGCTGGAAAATTTTCAAGACTAAAACATGTGAAGCACTAGCACTTTGGGCACAGTGGCTCTGATGTTTGAAATAGGGATGCTTAGGGTAGGCTTCCTCGATCATACTCTACCCTGCACCTAATTATAAGGCTGGGGCTGGGCCTTCAAGTCTTCTTATGTCCTAAGGAAGATCATTTGAAAGTTAATTCAGAAAGCACGATTAGGGATTTCCTGGCATTCCAATGGTTAAGACTTCACCTTCCAATGCAGGGGGTGTGGGTTTGACCCCTGGTTGGGGAGTTAAGGTCTTGCATACCTTGGTGGCCAAAAATCCAAAACATAAAACAGAAGCAATATTGTAACAAATTCAATAAAGGGTTTAAAAATGGTCCCCATCAAAAAGGAAAGAAAGCAAGCATGATTATACTTCTCTAACTTTCAAGCCTAGTGCTTCAAGTTTCTTCATATATATACTTAAATATACTTCATGGAAAGAAAAAAATATGTAAATAATATCAGGCACCATATTACAAAATCAAACATTTCAGTACAAATGATTACTTCTTGCATTCTCACCTCCTATAAGAACAAAACTGTGAAATTAAACGTTGTGATACTTTTGCCTTTTGGTAACTCTTGGAATGCCTGAGAAATTCTTTCAATGAATGGGTCCTTATATACACGTAAGACATAAAAAAATTCATCTCACAGTAGCTAGTGTGATAAGGCTCCTATTTGTAGATTCAGATCAGATCAGATCAGATCAGTCGCTCAGTCGTGTCCGACTCTCTGCGACCCCATGAACTGCAGCACGCCAGGCCTCCCTATCCATCACCAGCTCTCGGAGGTCACCCAGACTCACATTCATCAAGTCAGTGATGCCATCCAGCCATCTCATCCTCTGTCGTCCCCTTCTCCTCCTGCCTTCAATCCCTTCCAGCATCAGAGTCTTCTCCAATGAGTCAACTCTTCGCATGAGGTGGCCAAAATACTGGAGTTTCAGCTTTAGCATCATTCCTTCCAAAGAAATCCCAGGGCTGATCTCCTTCAGAATGAACTGGTTAGATCTCCTTGCAGTCCAAGGGACTCTCAAGAGTCTTCTCCAGCACCACAGTTCAAAAGCATCAATTCTTCGGCGCTCAGCCTTCTTCACAGTCCAGCTCTCACATCCATACATGACCACAGGAAAGACCATAGCCTTGACTAGGCGAACCTTTGTTGGCAAAGTGATGTCTCTGCTTTTGAATATGCTCTCTAGGTTGGTCATAACTTTCCTTCCAAGGAGTAAGCGTCTTTTAATTTCATGGCTGCAGTCACCATCTGCAGTGATTTTGGAGCCCAGAAAAAGAAAGTCTGACACTGTTTCCACTGTTTCCCCATCTATTTCCCATGTAGTGATGGGACCAGATGCCATGATCTTCGTTTTCTGAATGTTGAGCTTTAAGCCAACCTTTTCACTCTCCACTTTCACTTTCATCAAGAGGCTTTTGAGTTCCTCTTCACTTTCTGCCATAAGGGTGGTGTCATCTGCATATCTGAGGTTATTGATATTTCTCCCAGCAATCTTGATTCCAGCTTGTGTTTCCTCCAGTCCAGCATTTCTCATGATGTACTCTGCATATAAGTTAAATAAGCAAGGAGACAATATACAGCCTTGACGTACTCCTTTTCCTATTTGGAACCAGTCTGTTGTTCCATGACCAGTTCTAACTGTTGCTTCCTGACCTGCATACAGATTTCTCAAGAGGCAGGTCAGGTGGTCTGTATTCCCATCTCTCTCAGAATTTTCCACAGTTTATTGTGACCTACACAGTCAAAGGCTTTGGCATAGTCAATAAAGCAGAAATAGATGTTTTTCTGGAACTCTCTTGCTTTTTCCATGATCCAGCGGATGTTGGCAATTTGATCTCTGGTTCCTCTGCCTTTTCTAAATCCAGCTTGAACATCAGGAAGTTCACGGTTCACATATTGCTTAAGCCTGGCTTGGAGAATTTTGAGCATTACTTTACTAGTGTGTGAGATGAGTGCAATTGTGCAGTAGCTTGAGCACTCTTTGGCACTGCCTTTCTTTGGGATTGGGATGAAAACTGACCTTTTCCAATCTTGTGGCCACTGCTGAGTTTTCCAAATTTGCTGGCATATTGAGTACAGCACTTTCACAGCATCATCTTTCAGGATTTGAAATAGCTCCACTGGAATTCCATCACCTCGACTAGCTTTGTAGATTCAGTAACCCCCCAAATGGCTTACTACATGAATCAGGCTAGATTTTAGAGTATATACATTATTGCTGTTGTTTTCCAAACTCTTGAGTGTCCCCATTTTACATGAGATAAAAGCCATTTAGAGAGAATGATTGCTGACTAGGTACATAACATGTAATCTTAGGGTTACACAACTAGAAAACGAAAGCACTAGGATTTTACCTCAAACTTTTGACCCAAAACCTTTGCAATATAAAAAGGGAGATAAAACACAAGGAACAACTTTACAGAGATTAAAACCAGTTGCTGGATTTTAGAATATCATGAAGGTAAGGACAGCAGCTTTGACAGTGCTGAAATCTGAAATAGTGAAGCAGAAGACAAACTTAGAAGCTTCTTAAAACACAAGGAAATATTTAAAAGATAATACAGTGAGAATATGGGGGGAAAAAAAAGCCTGGAGACCCAACCTATACTTAATAGGAAGTCCTAAAAGAGAAGCCTAGAAGAACTAGAGCAGCAGAGATAATATAAGAATTAACACAGAAGAGATTTCCCAATATCAGAAGAAAGCTCAGTATGAAATCTGAGAGTAAGGATCATATTTTTGCAAACTCAATGAAGAAGAACCATATTATAATGGTAAAAGTAAAGAAAGAAGTTAATAAGCTTTCAGATGGGAGATTTTGTTCCATAAAAGACAAAAAGTGGGCAATCCTGGAAACTGTCAAAAATGTTCAGTTCTAAAAGACACATGAAGCAATGGAAGCAATAATGGAACTCTGAAAAATATATAACCCTAACCAAGGTGTTGTCATGTAAAAGTCACAGTTGGTGGGTGGGTCAGATATAACATAGGTACAAAGTTACCCTTTTCTGAATAAACTTGAAGATACAGATATTTAATAATGATAAAAGATGAGTCAAAGTTAGAACTCAAAGGCAAAAAAATCACATTTTGAAAGGTCTTATGATGAGCTGCTAAACCAAATAAACATTTGGAAGAAGTCTAAATCATAAATCTAAATGCAGTGAGAGCCAAACTATATTAAAGAACTGCTTTCCCTTTGAAACTAATGATGGCTTTTATTGAAAATTGACTGAAATGAATTATAGATTAAATGTAGTAAAATGGGATGGGGGAAATGAGGAAAAATAAAAGTGCCAAATTTCTCATTTACATTCAGAAAAGTGGAGTGAAAAATAAAAGAATCAAATTTCTCATTTATATTCAATAAAGGAGAGTGAAAATAAATGTGGTGATATTGTGTGATATTTTAAGAGTTCAATAGAATTAAAATGTCTGGTAAGAGTCAAGCTCAACATTGTAGACCTCAGGAAAACAGAAATGGAGGGAAATACTATCTATCATAAACTGATGAAAATACATAACAACATCTTATGTTCAGTGTAACAGTTGGCCAGTATTAGAACAAAGTTTCAGAAGAAATTTTGTAAATTTTTGTAAATTTTTCTCTGAAAAATTTATAGAAGTTTTCAGAAAATTATGGAACGTCTATAAAACCCCTATAGCCAGCTGCACTGAAGATACTAGTTCTTAACTTCAAACCATTCTATTCTTTTTCATGTATTACACCACACCTCCCTTCCATAGATGTCAGAGAAAATGAAATACATGAAAGAGCTAAGCATAAAAGGAAAATCACAGACTTGTTATTAATTCAGATTATAAAAGATAATATGTGAGAGTATCCATATAATTGAAAGACAATACGAATCATAAAATCAATTTGTAAAAATTGACATATCATAAGAGAGACAAAAGTTTGAAAACTACAAAACACTGCTGAAAGAAATGAAGGAACACATGAATAAGTATAAAGACATCCTGTGCTCATGGATTGAAAGACTTAATACAGTTAAGATGACAATCTAGCCAAAGGAATTTACAGATTCAATGCACTCCCTACTAAAAAATTCCAGTAACGTTTTGACAGAAAAACATATCCTAAAATTCAGATGGAATCTCATGAAACTCAAAAATGACCTTGAAAAGAACAAATTTGCAGGCTTTACACATCCTAATTTCAAAACTTACTACAAAGTTACAGGAATCAAAATAGTATAGTCCTTACATAAAGGCATAGATCAAATGGAATAGACTCGAGAGTCCAGAAATAAACTCACATGTGTATGGTCAAGTGATCTTTCATCAAAGTGCCAGGACCACACAATGGGGAAAAGATATTCTCTTCAACAAACAGTGCTGAGAAAATTAGGTATTCAAATGCAAAAGAAGGAAGTTGGGCCCTTAACTTACAACAAATACAAAAATTAACTAAATCTGGATTGAAATCTAAATGTAAGGCCAAAGTGATAAAATTCCTACAAGAAAACACAGCAAGAAAGCTTCATGACATTGGCTTTGGGAATGATATCTCAGATATGACACCAAAAGTACAGGCAATCAAAGAAAACATAGGTAATTGGAGTTCATTAGAACTTAAAACTTTTAGGCATCAAAGGAGAATTAAAAGATAACCCATGGGATGGAAGAAAATGTTTGCAAGGCATCTATGTGATCATGAAGAACTCCTACAACTCAGCAATGAACAACCAACCAATTCAAAAGTGAACAGAATACTCGAATAGACATTTCTGCAAAGAAGATATACCAAAAAGCACATGAAAAAGTGCTAGACTGCCACTAACTTGTAGGAAAATGCAAATCGAAACTACAATGAGAATTCACTTCAGATTGATTAGGATGGTTATTATAAAACAAACAGAAAAAAAAAAAAAAAAAAAACAGAAAATAGTAAGTGCTGGTGAGGATACAAAGGAATTGGAACCCTCATGAATTGTTGGTGAAAATACCCCCCACCAGGCTCCTCTGTCCTCCACTATCTACTGGAGTTTGCTCAAATTCATGTCCACTGAGTCAATGATGCTATCTAACCATCTCATCCTCTGCTGCCCTCTTCTCCTTTTGCCCTCAATCTTTCCCAGCATCAGGGTCTTTTCCAATATTATTCATCAATGAAAAGAAATGAGCACTAGGCAGCTCAGTCAGTAAAGAATCTGCCTGCAATGCAGGAGATGTGGATTCAATCCCTGGGTCAGGGAAGATCCCCTGGAGAAAGAAACGGCAACCCACTCCAGTATTCTTGACTGGAAAATTCCATGGACAGAGGAGCCTGGTGGGCTACAGTCCATGGGGTCGCAAGAGTTGGACATGACTGCTTCCCTGGTGGCTCAGAGGTTAAAGCATCTGCCTGCAATGTGGGAGACCTGGGTTTGATCCCTGAGTTGGGAAGATCCCTGGAGAAGGAAATGGCAACCCACTCCAGTACTCTTGCCTGGAGAATCCCATGGATAGAGGAGCCTGGTGGGCTACAGTCCACGGGGTTGCAAAGAGTTGGACACGACTGAGCGACTTCACTTCACTTCACTTAGCAACTAAACCACCAAAAGAAATGAAGTTCTGATACACATTACAACATAAATAAATATGCTAGGTGAAAAAAGCTGAACACAAAAAGACAAATAGTGTAAAAGTCCACTTACACGAGGTACTCTGAAAAGACACATTTATAGAGACAGAAAGTAGAATAAAGGTTACCAGGGATTAGGAGAACAGGGCGGGGAAGGCAATGGCACCCCACCCCAGTACTTTTGCCTGGAAAATCCCCTGGAGGGAGGATCCTGGTAGGCTCCAGTCCATGGGGTCGCTAAGAGTCGGACACGACTGAGCGACTTCACTTTCACTTTTCACTTTCATGCATTGGAGAAGGAAATGGCAACCCACTCCAGTATTCTTGCCTGGAGAATCCCAGGGACGGGGGAGCCTGGTGAGCTTCCGTCTATGGGGTCGCACAGAGTCGGACACGACTGAAGCGACTTAGCAGCAGTAGCAGTAGCAGGAGAACAGGGAGTTGTTTAATGGTTACAGAGTTTGGTTTGGGATGATGCAGAGGTTCTGGAAATGAATAGTGTTGATGATTGCACAGTGACATGAATGTATTTAATGCCACTTAATTGTACAGTTAAAGATGGTAAATCTTACGTGTATTTTACAATAAAAAAATAATACATCGCTCCTTTTCTTACCAAAATAGGCATTAGAACATCATAATTAGCTTAGTAGAATTTCAGCCACATTCTACATTAAAACATCTAATTTTCCAAACCAAAAATGAGCACTTATAAAATCACTTGTCAATTAATTTCTAATTTAAAAGAGAAATTATTACAGGACTGGAAGGGAAAATATAAACTGTAGTATGTTCCCTTTAAAAAATGACTATCACTATTTTTTCCAAACCACTGAGCTCAAACAAAACATGTTAAAATAGTACTAAGAATAAATCAAGCAAAAGATTATTTTCAGAAGTGGAATAAGCTGTTGTACCTTCTGGTATACCTTCTTTCTTAGAAATTTTCACCCCAAAATAAATTGTACTAAGACTTTACATTATTGAGCTGTAAGAAGTTATGCTCTCTCTTCAGAATAGCTAATAGGAAAAGATGTGACTTATCATAATATTTGGTAAAGAAAAAAGATAATTTCTAAATATTTAATATTCAGGATATTTAAAATACTATTTTAAAAATTGCCACTGCTTTAGAAGAACTTGCTGAGCTCAAAATCACTCACAGTTTATTGACAGATTTATTCTTTAACCCAGGACAAATGCATATAATTATTTCCTTAAATGTTTGTCCACAGAAATTTAATTTACTCTGTGGTGTTGTAACATCAGCCTCAATCAAAAACATAGTAGAATCTAGTTTGTGTTTAAAACTATACAATGTTAAATAACCTTTGACCAATGATTTCTGGTACCTACCAACTACAGAGTTGATATGTTAGGCACGAGCAAATCTCATTGAACTTAAGATACTCATAACGAGACTAAATAATCTGGTTTTAGAGCCTGCACACTTATCCGTGAAAAGCAGTAAATATCACAAAGCTTTCTACACATGAAAAAAAATTAATGCTATGTTGCCCCCCCCCCCCCAACCTCCCACTAGGAACTGGCTAAACAAATTCTTCAAGAAGCCAAAGAGATGATATAAAAGAATCTTTTGAGGTTTTTGAGCTTCAAGCTAAACAGGGAGAAACATTCTGCAGAAGAAATTGTCATAATAAAGTTTCATATTTTCAATTCCTGTTTCTCCTGAGAAGCTAAGGAATATAACTTTCATACTCTAGTCGTATTATAGAAAGACTTCGGCTTAACAGGGAAGCGATTAGGATTTGGAACAATTCTATTTGCCTAAGAAGAGGTCAGTTCATAATAAAAAGGAAGATTGTAACCAGGGTACCTGGGTTTACCTTGGCTTTGCGAAAACGGTAGACCACCAGCATGCTCACGAAGTCCAGCAGCATACACAGGGCTTGAAAGGAGATGATAGCCAGTCTCAAGTACTTATCTTCCTGGACGAAGCAGGGGCTGTCGTCAGCACAGTAGGGGCAACCCTCGCTGCATGGCAGGCAGACGTGGACTTCTGACACATCTTTGGCGCTTTCTACAAAATGGTGATCCGGACCCCTTCCTGAAAATTCCGAATAAAACCAGTGTCACTGCACCTTGGAGGCAAGTGAGACAGAGTCAAAACACATTCTCACTTCTTCATTCCTTTTCCCTTTAACTAAAAACCTTTCTTCAACCTTCTTGCTCACAGAGAGTTACTTTGCCTTTAGACTCAAACAGAATTCTTTTCATCCTTTTGATTAAAAAAAAAAAAAAAGTCATTCAGAGCAATTGAGGAAAATTAGCAAAAATGGAACTAAAACTCCTCAGAGGCAGGGAACAGTTTTCTTCTTTTATTTCACTATCTTCCACTCCCTAATGGAAACTCCCTATGGTCACAAATCATATTCTATAAATATTTGCTAAAGAATTAACCAGAAAAAAAAAATGAGAAAGTTGTGTCTTTCCTGTACCAAGTAAATATACACAACACTTTTGGAACCTCTTGACCTAGATGGCACAGAATCTGAAATGAGGCTTTGATTGCTCTTTAATCCAGCAGGGATTTCATCCCCCAAGTTCATTAGGTCTAAATTGGATAAAATGGTACTTAATCAACAGTTGTTCAGTGTGCAGTTGTCTAATGATGGTGCATCCTCTGCCCAGAGGACAATCCATACTTACAGGCTATCGTGTAATTTCCCACTCTGCACACTCATAGGACATTTCCACACTATTAACTAACTGCTATTACTGATCTACATTTAATTTTGGATTCTTGTGTCTTGGTTATCAAACTTAGCTCTGAAGCCCAAGAAGAATTCTCTCTAAATGTTGAGTTGGCAATGCTCTGTCACTTCAATCATGGCCAACTCTTTGTGACCCCATAGACTATAGTCCTCCAGGTTCCTCTGTCCATGGGATTCTCCAGGCAAAAATACTGAAGTGGATTGCCATGCCCTCCTCCAGGGGGCCTTCCCAACTCAGGGAATGAAACCATGTCTCTTGGGTCTCCTGTGCTGCAGATGGATTCTTTACCCACTGAGCCATCATTTAGCACTAACAAATATACAGTTAATAATATACACTTAAAAATCCTCAAACCTATTTCCAATCCTGACCTCAACATGAAAGCTGTGAATATGTATTCAGTTTAGTATACAACACAGCCACACAGCTCAGTATCTAACACAACTTTGACTGACTGAGGAATTTGCAAAATTTATTCTGGTTAACAGTATTTTAAAAACACAAAGTTTAACAGAAAATCTTTATTACTTTCAACTCCTGTTCAGTTCAGATCAGTCACTCAGTTGTGTCTCTTTGTGATCCCATGGACTGAAGCACGTTGGGCTTCCCTGTCCATCACCAACTCCTGGAGCATGCTCAAACTCATGTCCATCAAGTCAGTGATGCCATCCAACCATGTTATCCTCTGTCGTCCCCTTCTCCTCCTGCCTTCAATCTTTGCCAGCATCAGGGTCTTTTCAAATGAATTAGTTCTTCATATCAGGTGGCCAAAGTATTAGAGCTTTAGCATCAGTCCTTCCAATGAATATTTAGGACTGATTTCCTTTAGGATGGACTGGTTTGATCTCCTTGTAGTCCAAGGGACTCTCAAGAGTCTTCTCCAACACCACAGTTCAAAAGGCTCAATTTTTCGTTGCTTAGCTTTCTTTATGGTCCAACTCTCATATCCATACATGACAACTGGACTCCTGCTGAAGGTTCAAAATCTTCATAAAATATATTATTGTCTTTATTTCTTCCTTAATAAACACAGTAGCAGACATAATTGAATATTTTTTTGTTGGTGCAAGATATATTACTGCTTAAAACTCTTCACTCTGTTACACAGTGAAAAGTGTATGAATTTCAGTGTCCAGCAGATAAGGCTCCCATTCCTAGACAGCTCTGAGACATTAGGCAACTCACCTGATCACTTTGGATCTTGGCTTATTTCTGTATGAAATATGAATTGCTGTGGGATTAAATGCAATAATGTATGTAGATCACAATGCCTGGCTTTCTCTTCTCCAAATTTGGGAGATGCAACAAGAAATTAGGAATCCATTGGTATTTTAAAGAAAGGCATTACTGCTCAAAAACAAGCAGGTTATAAGAAAGAACTGAGATATGGAAGCAGTCAGTGGGAATAAGCCTCACTGCAGACAAGTTAAATTTGATGTCCAACTCATTGTTCAGGAGAAATAGACAACAAGAAGTGAGAAATAATGCAAGACTAGAGTCTGGGAGAAGAATCAATGTCAGTGAAAACCCACAGAGAGCTCTTGGAGTAGACAAACTATTAAGGATTTCAAAGAGGAAGAATCTAAATAGGTAGAAGTTTTCACAATGTCATAGAAGAAAATGGATTTACTGGAACATGCTGGAAAGTGATCAGAGAGGACACCTGAGGAAAGACTATGACGTTTAATGATTACTGGATCCTTCATTGACCTTTAAGACAGTAGTTTCCAGACAGTGGCAGAGACTGAAATTAGGTTGTCAGAGCCGAAAGAATAAATATATGATAAAAATAGAATATAGTTTCAATAAATGTTCCATTGAATAAAAAAAAAATGGTCTTGCAGAGCAAACAGACACACGCAATCAACAAAACAAGTAAAAGTAATTTAGTCTGTTAAAACTGAGCAGTGCCGATAGAGCCAATATTTTATAATAACTATAAACAGAACATAATCTTAAAAAATTGCAAATCAGACAGCAACTATACTTCCATTTAAATAAATAAATAAAGTTTGAATAATATTAAAACACACACACCCACACCAAGTGAGAAGTGCAGAAAGGAAAAATGAGTGGAACAAGGTCAGGGCAATCAGACATGCCAGACTGAGAATTACAATTTTAAATTAAGTGGTTAGGATAGACCTCATTCTATAGGTGATATCTGAGCAAAGATTTGAGAGAGGTAAGGGAGTTAGCTACTCAGACTTGTAGTCAGTACAAAGATCCTGAGGTGGGTGCATACCTGGCACATAGAAGGAAGTACAAAGAGTCTGGTGTCACTGGAGTGAATTGAGTGTAGGGCAGTGTGGTGGAAGGCAAAGTCAGAGAAGTAACAGGTCCAGATCATACATGGAGCCCTGGGCCACTGTAAAGGCCTGAATTCTTCCCTCATTAAAACAGAGAGCCACGGCAGGGTTCTGAGCAGGTAAGTGACATGATATGCCTTGTGTTGTTAAAGGATTACTTTGATTATGAAGACTATACTGCAGCAGGTAAGGGTAGAAGTGGGGAGATTTGTAAGAAGCTGTTGAGAATAATCCCAGAGAAGGCAATGGCAACCCACTACAGTACTCTTGCTGGGAAAATCCCATGGGCAGAGGAGCCTGGTAGGCTGCAGTCCATGGAGTCGCTAAGAGTCAGACACGACTGAGCAACTTCACTTTCATTTTTCACTTTCATGCACCGGAGAAGGAAATGGCAACCCACTCCACTGTTCTTGCCTGGAGAATCCCAGGGACAGGGGAGCCTGGTGGGCTGCCATCTATGAGGTCATACAGAGTTGGACACGACAGACGCGACTTAGCAGCAGCAGTTGAGAATAATCCAAGTGAAACTCGACAGCTGCTGGGGCCACAGTGCAACAGTGAAAGCTAGCTGGATTCAAATGAATTTTGAAGGTGGAATCAACAAAATTTTCTGATGAGCCGGCTATGGAATGAAGGAGAAAGAAAAGAATCTGGAGTGATTCAGTCCAGGTGTCTGGTATGACCTAGTGGATGGAGGAAGTTGCTACCAACCAACATGGAGAAGAATGGTTGTGGGCCAGTCTTTGGAGAAGACTGCAAGTTTAAACTTGACATTTCAGTGTGAAAATATCTACTAGAGACCCAGGTGATAATGTTAAGTACATATCTTGCTATATTGGGTTTGGAATTTGGAAGAAAGGTCTAGAAGGAAGATAAAGATACAAAGGTCACGGGAATTTAGACAGTGTTTAGAGCCAAGAGAAGGAATGCAGACAGGGAAGTCTCCCAGGACATGCCAGTGTTATTGCCATACAAAATCTTTAATCACAGAAAACTTTCCTTGGCTGTGACTCATATTGTTAAAGGGCACTGTATTATTTCTCTCCACAACTGCAAACATAAAAAGCTTCAACAGAAAAGCAACCAACCAACCAACCAATAAATATTTTCACTGGATTTAAATATGACCTCCCACTACCAAAAGAGCTAAAGCTGCGGTCCTGGTTTGGGTCTTCCAAAAGCAGAGCCTGAGACAATGATCTGGTTACAGATAACTTATTTGGGAGGTGATTTACCATATGACCCTGCAATCCCACTCCTGGGCGTACACCCTGAGGAAAACATGGTACAAAAGGATACATGCACCCCAATGTTCATAGCAGCACTGTTTACAATAGCTAAGACATGGAAGCAACCTAAATGTCCATTAACAAATAAAGATGTGGTACATATATACAATAGAATGTTACTCAGCCATTACAAATAATGAAATAATGCCATTTGCAGCAACATAGATGGACCCAGATATTGTCGTACTGAGTGAAGTAAGTCAGACAGAGAAATACAAATATTATATGATGTCACTCATAAGCAGAATCTAAACAGTGATACAAATGAACTTATTTACAAGACAGAAAACAGACTCACAGACTTAGAAAACAACAAACTTATGGCTACTGGGAGGGAAAGGTGGAGGAACGCATAGTTAGAGAACTTGGGTCTGACATGTACACACTGCCATATTTAACATGGATAACCAACAAGGACCAACTATAGAGCACAGGGAACTCTGCTCAGTATATTGTAATAACCTAAAAGGGAAAATAATTTGAAAAAGACCAGATACATGGATATGTATAACTGAATCACTTTGCTGTATGCATGAAACTAGACGCTGTTAATCACCTAGACTCCAACAAAAAATAAAAAGTTTTTAAAAACTGATTTTTTTAAAAAGTCATTATTAAGTTGGATGTCACTGTAGGTAATGTGGGCTCCATCTTTGCAGGAGTGCTCTAAAAACTGCATATAATGCTCCTCTGCAAAGGACAGAGGCAGGAACATTTAGGCAGCAACTACCAATCCCAGTCCCACTGGTTGACAGCTGTTCCCAGAGGACTTCAGTATGCGCACACTCTTACACAAGTGCTGGGCAAGCTTAGAGGGCTTCAGGGGAAGCCCTGAGGAGGAAAGAAATTCTGGACATACTTGGCAGTGAGATCCTGGCAGCACGTCCTCTAACTATCATAGTAGCTAACATTGGAGATACATCAAGAGTATGTGATGCAGGGTATGAGGGTGTGTACATATGTCTGCATGCATGCACACACAAAATGGCTTCTAAGTTACAAACTCAAATAGAGTACAATTTGAATGGTGTCCCCTGGGTTTGAAGAACATGCTGACCATAAGCTGAACTGAGAGAGAAAAGCAAGCCTAGGGCTGGTAGGCCTCACAGACAACTCTAATTACATTGTTAAACACGTTCCTACATGTTTACAAAGTGAATTACTTTGCAGAAGCAGTTTATTCTTGCCTGTGGTCTTTTCCTTTATAATACTGCATCTCAATCCATTTATTAAAGATTATACAATGAATTCCTCCCAGTTTAAACTATTGCATTTAAAGAGTGGAACCCTCTCCAGTTAGCATTTGATTATACTGACTGAAGCCAAATTGCACTATGGTGAGACACTCTAATAATCTGGGTTGATCAAACTACCCAAATCGGAGGCTCAATGAGCTTAAATCATCACTAAAGGAAAAAACCTTAATTTCATGTTCAGTTCCATTCAGATCAGTTCAGTCACTCAGTCGTGTCCGACTCTTCGCGACCCTATGAATCGTAGCACGCCAGGCCTCCCTGTCCATCACCCACTCCTGGAGTTCACTCAGACTCAAGTCCATTGAGTTGCTGATGCCATCCAGCCATCTCATCCTCTGTTGTCCCCTTCTCCTCCTGCCCTCAATCCCTCCCAGCATCAGAGTCTTTTCCAATGAGTGAACTCTTTGCATGAGGTGGCCAAAATACTGGAGTTTCAGCTTTAGAATCATTCCTTCCAAAGAACACCAAAGACTGATCTTCAGAATGGACTGGTTGGATCTCCTTGCAGTCCATGGGACTCTCAAGAGTCTTCTCCAACACCATAGTTCAAAAGCATCAATTCTTTGGCACTCAGCTTTCTTCACAGTCCAACTCTCACATCCATACATGACTACAGGGAAAACCATAGCCTTGACTAGATGGACCTTTGTTGGCAAAGTAATGTTTCTGCTTTTGAATATGCTATCTAGGTTGGTCATAACTTTCCTTCCAAGGAGTAAGCGTCTTTTAATTTCATGGCTGCAGTCACCATCTGCAGTGACTTTGGAGCCCCCCAAAATAAAGTCTGACACTGTTTCCACTGTTTCTCCATCTATTTGCCATGAAGTGATGGGACCAGATGCCATGATCTTCGTTCTCTGAATGTTGAGCTTTAAGCCAACTTTTTCACTCTCCTCTTTCACTTTCACCAAGTGGGTTTTTAGTTCCTCTTCACTTTCTGCCATAAGGGTGGTGTCATCTGCATATCTGAGGTTATTGATATTTCTCCCAGCAATCTTGATTCCAGCTTATTCTTCATCCAGCCCAGCGTTTCTCATGATGTACTCTGAATATAAGTTAAATAGATAGGGTGACAATATACAGCCTTGACGTACTCCTTTTCCTACTTGGAACCAGTCTGTTGTTCCATGTCCAGTTCTAACTGTTGCTTCCTGACCTGCATATAGGTTTCTCAAGAGGCAAGTCAGGTGGTCTGGTATTCCCATCTCTTTTAGAATTGTCCACAGTTTCTTGTGATCCACACAGTCAAAGGCTTTGGCATAGTCAATAAAGCAGAAATAGATGTTTTTCTGGAACTCTCTTGCTTTTTCCATGATCCAGCGGATGTTGGCAATTTCATGTTAAGGAAAAATAAAAGGCAGAACAGTTTTTCTTTTCACATTTTCCTAAATTCAACGACTGATATTTTTAGCATATTGTCAAGAGACACATAAGGCATTCTGCAACACTAAACTTTTGGGTTTAAATCAGTTATTTGTTTCCTTTTGGTAAAACATACCCAAGGATTAAGACAAAAAAAAAAAAACTAAAAAATATTTCTCCTGTAATTAAAGATGGAGTATATTCTCTGTGAAATTTATTTTTGTGTGTATTCGATGCCAGGATTCCCTGGTAGCTCAGCTGATGAAGAATCCACCTGCAATGCAGGAGACCCTGGTTCAATTCCTGAGTCGGGAAGATCCCCTGGAGAAGGGATAGACTATCCGCTCCAGTACTCTTGGGCTTCCTTGGGTGGTTCAGACTGTAAAGAATCCACATGCAATGAGGGAGAGGGGATAGACTATCCGCTCCAGTACTCTTGGGCTCCTTGGGTGGTTCAGACTGTAAAGAATCCACATGCAATGAGGGAGACCTGGGTTCAATCCCCAGGTTGGGAAGATCCCCTGGAGAAGGGAAAGGCTACCCACTCCAGTATTCTGGCCTGAAGAATTCCATGGACAAGAGGAGCCTGGCAGGCTACAGCCCATGGGATCACAAAGAGTTGGACACAACTGAGCAACTTTCACTTTTATTAGATGCCATGACCATCTCAACGGTCATAAGTTTGGGCAAGCTCCAGGAGATGGTGAAGGACAGGGAAGCCTGGCATGCTGCAGTCCGTGCAGTCGCAGGGTCAAAGATGACTGAGAAACTGAACCACCACAACAAGAATGCACATAATTAAATTACATTATATATATGTATTAAAGTAGGCTTTCTTCTTTCATTCTTTCGCTAGAAAATCTTATTTCTAAATCAAACTTACATACCATCTGCATATGAGATAAAGATTGACATTTCTTTCACTATCCCAATTTTGTTATACATCTTTTTCCTAATTATGGTCCCCTTTACATTCATCTATTCTGTTGTTCATAAATCAAGGTTCTTTCAGAGTGATCACAATGTCCCCCACTCCTAGTTTACCAGAGAGATTTTACTTGTTTAGATTCACCCTGCTAAAACAGAGAACGTGAGGGAGAATTCAGGAAAACAAAAATTTCAGATGGTCCTATTGCAAAGTCCATTTCTGGTGTCCAAATGTCAATTACCCTGCCCCATTATTGTCTTTACCAACCTATTACCTCGAGACCCATAGGAACACAGAGAATGGTTCATCCAGACCCACTTTGTCTCTGTTCAAGTCTCTCCCTCATGCGCCAAGCCCTTATGACTGTCTTTAATTGCCTGTGTTCCTCTGATGTGTTTCCTGCTAGAGTTTTGGAGATCCATATGCTGAACCCAAATAAACTGAAAACTCTGTAAAATAAGACTATGATTTTACATTCTTATTTTTAAACCTAGATTAAAATGACAAAACACCCAGTGTATACTGGGCTATAAAATATCATCATGAGAACAGGACATATCACAGAGAAACCCATACAATCCATTAAGTAGGAATCCATTAAGTAGGAATCCATTAAGTAGGATTCTTTCCTCAAGTAGGACTGAAATAATGAAAGTGAAAGTTAAGTTGCTCAGTTGTGTCCGATTCTTTGTGATTCCATGGACTAGAGCCTGCCAGCTCCTCTGTCCATGGGATTCTGCAGGCCAGAATACTGGAGTGAGTTGCCATTTCCTTCTCCAGGGATGTTCCCTACCCACCAAGCGAATCAGACACTCCTGCATTGCAGGCAGATTCTTTACCAACTGAGCCACTAGGGAAGCCAAGTAGGACTAAAATAATAGCTAGCAGGTATTATGCCTACTGCAATAATAGCAGCTAGATACAGGGTTGGAAACTGACATAACTCCAAATAATTCTATATTTCCTGATATAAGGTACTACTACATTGGTTAAATGAGTGTTTCAGTATTCATGGAGAAAAAGACATTTCTTAGAAGATAAATTATGATATCATCTTATTATTTGTGTTCAAAATAATCACAAGATCAATTCACAAACATCAAATTGTGAAGTGCTGTCATGAGAAACTTCTCTTTAATAATTGCCTTCACTTTACTTATGGACTATGAAATCATGAGATGCTATAAGGGACACAAAGTGTTAAAATGGAGAGAAAGCAAAATTGAAAGTAAGATAATTGATTTCTGAAGCTCAAAAAAAACTAAAATTAAGAATACAGCTTTTTACCTTTAAGTGTTTCTTGTAGGATGCAAAGCATGATTAAGTAACCTGGTTCCAAAAATATTTCATTAATTTATGTTGAAGTTCTCTATCTAGGACAAGAGAATATATGCAGCTAGTAGAAATCATACTTCTATAGATAATAATAATGGGCTTATTGTTCATCTACTGAATGGCACCTTAAGTTTATGATGGTTTAAAATGTTAAGTTCCTAGAGAACAGGAACATGAATTATATTCCTCTTATATACTCAGCACCAAACACAGTAATTTATACATACTGGATAGTTAGGAAATAAATGGCAATGATCAAAGTGATCTCTCAAAAGAATAAATTAATTGATCTGTAATACAAATGTTATTCAACTCAATAAATCTTCATGTTCTCAACTCACTTATGTGTAAAAATTTATTCAAAATTATATTTTTCAAGATGCTAGACATAAACTAGAAAGATATTTTAAGAATATAAGCTATTACTTATTGACTTTTAGAAATCCACTTGGATGATAACTTGATTCTCAGCAACCTGAAATATTCTTCATGCACAGAATCTCAGTGATAACGACGTCAGTCACTCAGTCCTGTCTGACATTTGTGACCCCACCGACACACTACGCCAGGCTTCCCTGTCCATTACCAACTCCTGGAGTTTACTCAAACTCATGTCCATTGAGTTGGTGATGCCATCCAACCATCTCATCCTCTGTTGTCCCCTTCTCCTCCCGCCTTCCATCTTTCCCAGCATCAGGGTCTTTTCCAGTGAGTCAGTTCTTCACATCAGGTGGCCAAAGGATTGGAGTTTCAGCTTCAGCATCAGTCCTTCCAATGCATATTCAGGACTGATCTCCTTTAGGATAGACTAGTTTGATCTCCTTGCTGTCCAAGGAACTCTCAAGAGTCTTCTCCAACACCACAGTTCAAAAGCATTAATTCTTCAGCACTCAGCTTTCCTTATAGTCCAACTCTTATATCCATACATGACCACTGGAAAAACCATAGCTTTGACTAGATGGACTTTTGTTGGCAAAGTAATATCTCTGCTTTTTAATATGTTGTCTAAGTTGAGCATAACTTTTCTTCCAAGAAGCAAGCGTCTTTTAATTTCATGGCTGCAGTCACCATCTGCAGTGATTTTGAAGCCCCCAAAATAAAGTCTGTTACTGTTTCTACTGTTTCCCCATCTATTTCCCATGAAGTGATGGGACCAGATGCCATGATCTTAGGTTTTCTGAATGTTGAGCTTTAAGCCAACTTTTCCCACTCTTTTCTTTCACTTTCATTAAGAGGCTCTTTAGTTCTTCTTCGCTTTCTGCCATAAGGGTGGTGTCATCTGCATATCTGAGGTCATTGATATTTCCCCCAGCAATCTTTATTTCAGCTTGTGCTTCATTCAGCCCAGCGTTTCTCATGATGTACTCTGCATAGAAGTTAAATAACCAGGGTGACAATATACAGGCTTGATGTACTCCTTTTCCTATTTGGAACCAGTCTGTTGTTCCATGTCCAGTTCTACTTGTTGCTTCTTGACCTGTATACAGATTTCTCAGGAGGCAGGTCAGGTGGTCTGGTAGTCTTATCTCTTTCAGATTTTTCCACAGTTTGATGTGATCCACACACTCAAAGGCTTTGGCATAGTCAATAAAGCAGAAATAGAGGTTTTTCTGGAACTCTCTTGCTTTCTCAATGATCCCACAGGTGTTGGCAATTTGATCTCTGGTTCCTCTGTCTTTTCTAAAACCAGCTTGAACATCTGGAAGTTCACAGTTCACGTACTGTTGAAGCCTGGCTTGGAGAATTTTGAGCATTACTTTACTACTTTACTAGCGTGTGAGATGAGTGCAATTTTGTGATAGTTTGAGCATTCTTTGGCCTTGCCTTTCTTTAGAATTGGAATGAAAACTGACCTTTTCCAGTCCTGTGGCCACTGTTGAGTTTTCCAAATTTGCTAGCATATTGAGTGAGGCACTTTCATGCATCATCTTTTAGGATTTGAAATAGCTCAACTGGAATTCCATCACCTCCACTAGCTTTGTTCATAGAGATGCTTCCTAAAGCCCACTTGACTTCACATTCCAGGATGTCTGCTCTAGGTGAGTGATCACACCATCATGGTTATCTGCGTCGTGAAGATCTTTTTTGTATAGTTCTTCTGTGTATTCTTGCCACCTCTTCTTAGTATCTTCTGCTTCTGTTAGGTCCATACCATTTCCGTCCTTTATTGAGCCCATCCTTGCATGAAATGTTACTTTGGTATCTCTAATTTTTTTTTTTTTTTTTTTTTTTTTTTTTTTTTTTTTTTTTTTTTTTTTTTGCTTACTTTACAATATTGTATTACTTTTACTATCTCGCCCCATCCCTCCAGTCCCGGCTCCGTCCCGTTCTGTTTGGCCGTCCTGGAAATTCTCTTTCTCCCCTCTCCCCCCTCCCTGGTCCCAGAGTCCAGTCTGTTCTTCATCAGTGTCTCTTTTGCTGGTATCTCTAATTTTCTTGAAGAGATCCTTACTGTTACTGTTACTGTTAGTCGCTTCAGTCTGTCCACTCTTGCCCCCATGACGGAGCTCACCGGCTCCCCCATCCCTGGGATTCTCCGGAAGAACACTGGAGTGGGTTGCCTAGTCTTTCCCATTCTATTGTTTTCCTCTGTTTCTTTACACTGGTCGCTGAGGAAGCCTTTCTTACCTCTCCTTGCTAAACTTTGGAACTCTTCATTCAAATGGGTGTCTTTCCTTTTTTCCTTTGCCTTTCACTTCTCTTCTTTTCACAGCTCTTTGTAAGACCTCCTCAGATAACCATTTTGCCTTTTTGCATTTCTTTTTCTTGCGGATGTCATCAGGAAAGCAGAATCCCAATCTGCTTTGCTAAAGCTTAAAAACAAAGATGATACTCAGAACTTTCAGATTAAACAAATACTAACTGAAGACAAACAGTTATTATGAAGAGCTATTAGGTTTGGCAATAGCTGCTTTTCAATTCATTAGGTGGGTGATCAAATAGGCTGCCTTGAGCAAAAGTACAGAGGATACTAGGAGAAGGTTACAGTAGCACCAAGGAACACTGGTGAGTCTAAAATATTCACCTGTAAACATGGGCCCATTTAGAGAAATTGTGACAATTGGTTAACACTGTGTTAACCTATCTGCTTACTTAATTCTTTTACACTGACATCAGAACAACAAAAAACTGTGGACATTTTTGTTTATATCAGTAAAATTTTATATTTACATAAACTAGTAAAAATATAAACTTCAGACGGGTAAGTAAACCATAGTACATTTACCCAATGCAATTCTATGTAACAAAATGGTGTTTAAGAAAACTGTATATATTATTTCAAATGAATATAATATACCAAGTTTTTAAAAGATCATATATAGAGAGACATTTGAATAAAAACTATAAACTTAAAGAATTAACAATAGATTTTCAAACAACTTTTTAAATCTACTTTTCTATACATTCCAAATTTTCTTTTTACTGTGTGTGTAATACTGATAATAAAACATAAATATTTAAAACAAGGACTCTCTGGATAGCCATGACCAACAAAGAGGATGTTTGCTCCAAATCCCAAAGAACTAATTAGCCTGCCAAGGCTACAATTACTGAAAACTTTTAGACTTCTGAAATTCTGAAGGTATTCTATTTTTGTAGCTTTTAATTTTGATACATTTCAAAATGTACCCCAGGGCTTCCCTTGTATTAAGACAGTAAAGCATCTACCTGCAATGCAGGAGATCTGACTTTGATCCCTGGGTTGAGAAGATCCCCTTGAGAAGGCAACTGCTACCCACTCCAGTATTTTTGCCTGGGGAATTCCATGGATAGAGGAGCCAGGCTACAGTCCATGGGGTCACAAAGAGTCAGACAGGACTGAGCGACTAACACACACACAAAATGTACCCCAGAAAGTTTTCTTCCTGTGTTTTATGGAAGAAAAATACTTAGTTTCTGATTTAGAAAAGAATAAGGCATGAGTTCAAGGCGGGAGGGTGGATTGAAGCAGCAGTTAAAAATTTCATGTCTTCACAGTATAAACACTAAATAGAAACGTCACTAAGGTTTTGCTGATTAGGACTCTTAAGTGCCAGTAGTATAAAACTGTGTTTTCTCAAGAGCAAAAACACAACTTTTGGACATTTGAATATCTGGATGATCACACCTACCCATGAAGTCCTGTTAACCTTAAGCTCTTACCTTTGACCTTGTTTACCATCTGGAGCTCCCTGGGTTGGGAAGATCCATCCCCTCAGGGAGGAGGGAATGGCTACCCACTCCAGTATTCTTGCCTGGAGAATTCCATGGATAGAGGAGCTTGGCGGGCTTCAGTCCATGGGGTCGCAAAGAGCTGGACACGACTGAGCAACTAACACTTTAAATTGTTTCTCTAATACTGGACAGTGAGCGTATGTTATTCAAGATGGCCCTCATTTGTTGCTTGTGGGTACTGCAATATGTTCTAGGAAGATGTGGGTCTATCCTAAAAACGTAGGTACCTCACATTTTTACTCATTTCTTCTTTTGTCCAGTTCTAAACAATATCTGGTACAGGGTCAGTGTCCAGTAATATTTTTTGACAGATGGATTTTCAGACACTTAAACCAATCAACAAATGAGTTGATCAGAGTTTACTTCTTGGAGGTATTGTGGTCCTCAGTGCTAGGAACTGGTCACAGCAGAAGATTATAGTTGGGACCTTTGCAAGACCAGCTACACGCACTGTATGTCACAGACCCCTTCTTCTTTCCATTCCACAGGCATGAGTTAAAAAGATGAGCCACAGATAACGAACAGAACCCTGCTGGTAGTATCAAAGAATCAAGCCAGACATTAAGGGTTTCAGCATTAGCTCTCCTACAAATAATGCTCATCTGAAATCACTACTATGGTAAACATCTTCCTTTCCATACACATATTTGATTTTTCATTAGAACTGGAGGGAACATATTCATCAATCAATGTTTGGAGTTAACATGCTGCCATGAGCTCACATGGGAAGATATATTTGTTGTTTGTTATTTCATATGTTTAGGATGGTGAAGTAATCTGCCTCTAGTCTCCAGCTTGATAAAATCACATCCAAAAATTAAGTGGAAATAGGTACATGCACATGAGTAGCTCCACCAAATTCAGAAGTTGTCTGTGTATATTTGGTTCAATATTTATAATATTCACAAGGAGAGAAGAGTTACCCAATTGTGGTGATACTTACACTGCTATCCATAAAGACTGCTACTGTTTGGACATGATTACATATTTGCATATCCTAAAATCATGGTTAGCTACTATATATTCATGTACTTATATCAAGAATGGCTAGCTGTAACAATAAGCTCAAAATGAAGCCCAGTGCAAAAATTTAATTTATATTTCTTCACTATGAATATAGTCACTCTTTCCCTATAAGGTTACATATATATTATATTTACTTTTCTATTGTCTTCTGGATTTTTATTTCTTGTAAGTGACTTCAGTGATCTTTATCTTTCGGTTAAAAAAATCACCTTAGATAGATCTTGGAATAATTTTGATCTGAACTATAAAATTATTAAACACGAGTGGATTATTTTGCCTCTAGACAATTTATTCATTCAATCCCCAAAACACCTAATACATAATAAAAAGATTAAATTCTCCATATTAATTTTAATATAATAATCACTATAATCAGAGGATATCATGTTATCTCAATTATTCCTCATAACTGCCAAGAATAGACTTCACTATTCCTGATGTATCTATGAATAAGAGGAGAATCTCAGAATATATGAGAAACTTCCCAAGTCTCCTGTGAGTAAATAGAGATAAAAGTTAAATCCATCTGCCTAACTCAAAGGACAGCCTCATACAAAGATTTCACTAGATTATGAATTGTCTAAATTGGCAATTATTTGGGATTGTGAACAGTTTCCTCTAGAAAAAACACATGGGGTGCTATGAATACTGGAATGAATGCTAAGTAGGAAACACACAAACTGTGCACGCATGCTCAGTCACTCAGTCATGTCTGACTCTTTGTGACCGCATGGACTGGATGGAGTCCGTCAGGCTCCTCTGCCCATGGAATTTTCCAGGCAAGAATACTGGAGTGGGTTACCACTTCCTACTCCAGGGAATCCTCCCAACCCAGGGACTGAACCTGTGTCTGCTGCATTGACAAGTGATTCTTTACCACTGAGGCCCTTGGGAAACCTGTTTACTAAGTGTAGTAGCTTCTCTATAACTGCTATAACAAGTTACCAAAAACTTGATATCTTAAAACAACAAATTTACATTGCCTCTCATATGAAATATACAGTTGACCCTTGAACAACACAGGTTTGAACTGTGCAGGTTTACTTATATGTAGATTTTTCTACATGTAAACTTTGGAAAATGTCCTATAGTACTGTACGATCAATAGTTGGCTAAATCCATGTGTGAGAAGGAGGGCTGACTGTAAAATTATACATGGATTTCTCAGCTTCACAGGGGCCAGTGCCCCTAACTCTTTGTGGTTAAAGAGTCACCTATAGTTATATTCATTCTTTTATTTCTGTAGCTTGGAAGTCTGATATGGATCTCACAGGGCTAAATAAGAGATGTGTGAGCAGGGCTACATTTTCTTCTGGAGGGTCCAAGAGACATTCCATTTCCTTGCCTCTTCCAGCTTCCTGAAGCCATCTCCATTCCTTGGCTTGCGGACCCCTTTCCTCCATCGTCAATGATGGCAATGTATCGTTCCTCTGCCACTTCCTGTGTCCTCACATCTGTCCCTGACCATAGCTGGGAATGTTTCTCTGCCTTTCAGGACTCGTGTGATTAGACTGGATCTACCTGGATCCCCATCTCAATATCTGCAATTTAATCACATCTGAAAAGTCCCTTTTTTGCCACGTGAAGCAGCATTTTCACAGGTTGTGAAAACTTGAACATGCACATCTTTGGGGGTTTGGGGGGCACTAAAAAAAAAAAGCACAGAGAAGTTCTACTCACAACAATGAGCTAATGTATGAGTGACTGACAGTCAAACTTCCCTGCCAGAGGTTTTTTTTTTTGTTTTTTAATTTGAGGGTAGCTGATTGTTAACATAAGTGAATTTCCATTAGCAGCCTAAAAATGTAAAATCATATAAACAAAAATAGCAAAATAAATTAAGAAATCTAATATAATTTTAGCTAGGAGGGGAGAAGGAAGTTTTCTGGAGGACTGAGTATTGTATCTCTTAGCAAGGCCCATTTTAAGGATAAAGACTGAAAAATATCTGGGACATGAAAATATGTTACTCTGCTGGGAAGTAAAGCAGATACCAGTTAGAAGGGATGAAAATGGGCAAAATGTGTGAGGAAAGGGGTAAGCAGAATAAACCCAAGCTCTCAAATAATAATCATAAACAGAATAATATTTTGAGCATTTAATATGTGTAAACTGTTATCATCAGAATTTTACATTCATTACATCATTTAATTCCTTCTTTATTCTATAAAGCAGATAGCACTATCACAAGTTTATATATGGCATAGTGAAGTTTAGGCTAGTTAAATAATTAAGCACAGTACAAGTAAGTAATAGAACCAGGATTCACACCTAAATTAGACTTATCCCAAAGACAAAGCTCTTAATTTCTGTATTAAACTATGGTAGAAATTCAGCTCTGAATTAGCAATGAGGGAAATCCAACATGGTATGTTCCAATAATTGAGAAGAATCAGTCAAAGACAAACAAGGTAAATGTGACAGTTAATAGTCTAAGAAGACTGGGCACTGGAACTCTCCCACTAACAAATAACCCAATCTGCCAGACATTAGTGACTAGATTTCAATCCATATAAAGAGGATTGATTCATGAAAGAAGATATTAAAAACTGAAAATTCAGCAAATGACTGACAAAAGCATAAGCCAAGGCAGTTAGAGAATTCTGCTACTACAACTGGAGTAAAGTGACTAGAACCAGATCACAAACCTTAAGTAAGACCAATAGCAAAAGTAACGATGCTGATTATGAGAATATGATGTTCAGGTTCTTTTCATCTGTTCCAAGTTTGGGACTGGACTGGAGACTGCTGCTGGACTTAGTCTGCAAAAAGCCAAACATCTCCAGCTTCCCCAGTCATGAAACAGAAGACGGACAGGGAGTGTGAGACCCAAGTGCAGCAAAAAGATTCACACCCCACAGACAGCTTAGCCTTGCTTAGCAGTTTGCTAGGAGCTCAGCATCTCTATATTGTACTTGCTTTCAAAGAGTTTCCCACGTTTTTTCTTCCGAGACTATGTATTTTTAAAATCTCTGATTTTGGGGAGTCAACAGCTATCAGCCACCAGCATCTGCAAAGAAGGGGCTGTCACTTTCAGATGTGGGTCATTTGTAAGTTGGGTTTATCTGGAAATGTATGTGAGCTGAACTCAATCCAAAAGGCAAGAGAAGTTAAAACTGAGAGGCTGGTAATGTGTCCACAAGAAAGAGAAATGAGATTGTACTGAAGACAGTTCATACTGTGACAGATGGATTTGAGGAAGATGAGCTTGTCAAAAGCTTGTATCTCATCAACCTGGAAGTGGACAGCCTGGATCTGAAGAGACAGTTACACATCGGTACTTGTGGATTCTGAAATCCTGCTACTATCCAGATGTCAGACCATGTTAACTCTCCTATGACCACCAATCTAAAGAGAGATGCTAGGAACACAGTCTCTGGGCTGTCAGCACAGTTTTAAATCAAGTCATCTGAACATATCTTTGTTGGTCTTTACAAGCCCTTTGTTTACTGTGGGCCTATGTCTAAATGAAGATTTTTAACTCACTTCATATTTTAACAGGATTTTTAACAGTTGCACTGACATTTTCTCTAACAGATCAACACCACATCTTAGTTCCTCTAAATGGGGTACAAGATTATAGGTGGGAATTTCAGATCTTTTGCCTAGCTTCACAGCTATGAATTAAATAAATTTTATCTTTCAGGGGCATCTCTGTTTTCTATATCCCATTTCCCCTATCAAGCAACTGATTTCCTCCTGTTACCTTTAATTTTTATATCTCCTTCCTACTTCCCTTTTCAATGGAGCACTGGTTGTTACAGATTTTTGCTGTGCCATCCTCCTTCTGATCCATGTAGAATTAATTTTCCAAGAATTCTAGATTTAAAAATTGGTCATCCAAATATAAAGAGACAAAGTACTAAATACCAAGGAAACTTAAGGATTCTCTATTTACATGGATCACTGATGTGTGTTTATATATGTGTGTGTATTTGTTTGTTTGCTTATTCACTTATTTAACTACATCTATGAACATCTAAAATTCCATGGACAGAGGAGCCTGGTGGGCTACAGTCCATGGGATTGCAAAGAGTCAGACAAGACTGAACAACTGAGCATGCACACTTATTATATGCCAAGTACTTATTAAGAACACTTACTGTTTGTCATGTACTGTGCTAGCTGTTTTACATACATTATCTCATTTTGGGGGTCTTCAATATCTTCTTTACCTTTGGCCCAAGGGATTCATCTGGTCATTTCTTACTTCATTGTAACCTCCTTAAGACTATATGAAAACTGACCATACAAATTGCTTGGATATTACAATTAAAAACTTAACATATTAAAATGAAGAAATGTAGTAGAGTTATAATAAAAAATCAAAAATATTTTTTAAAAGTTTGGATAGTCCTTGGTAGATATCTTAGTGAGTTATAACTTGTGTTCTTTGGGCCAAGGAATGAATAATGTTAGATTTTCATGCAACTTTATGGCAAGACCATCAGGAAAGATATTTTTGGTCAAAGAGCACTTTACTGACCTCAAATTATAACTTGTAGATATCTTTCTGTTCTGTCATTGAGGCAGGCCAGTTCTAGTTAAATATGTGCTGAGGTCAAAGCTGAATCACAGCTATACCCAAATATAGTTCATCTTTCTGAAAACTGTGGCCTCTTTTCCTGGCTGTTGTGTGTACAACATTGGAGTTATTTAGGCTTGTGAAGAGAAGCAGCCTCCTCTTAGAGTAGGTCAGTGAAAAACACTGGCTTTTAAAATAAGGAAGAAAGTAGGAGTGTGCAAATTAAATAAAGATAAGTTGTTAAAGGTTAACTAGTTTCTCCTGGTGGTGTTATAAGCAAATGGCACAGTCATTCTCTAGTTCTACAATATTTAGATGTTTTATTTCAGTCACATAGTGGGAGCTGAGAACAAATGTGGGTAAACCAGATACAAAATACCTTCACAGAACATAAGCTAAAACCTATTCCCTTAATCCTTCAGTGTTGAATCATATGTTCTGTCTGGACCATAAATGTGAAGAATGCCAAAGTATCTGGGCTATTGCCATGGTCTTGTACACACACACACACATGCGTGCACACACACACACACACAGGCGTGCACACACACACAAGGAAAAGCACATCCATGCTGAAAATATATTATCATCACTGTTACTGTATTAGTTTTCTATTGTTGTGTAATGACTTACTGGAAATCTACAGCTGAGAACACCTATTCAATCACTTACCAGTTTCTGTTGATCAGAAATCTGACCCAGTGAAGCTGGGCTCTCTGCTTGGGGTCTCACTAGACTGAAATCAAGGTTTGCTGCTGCTAAGTCACTTCAGTCGTGTCTGACTCTGTGTGACCCCATAGACAGCAGCCCACCAGGCTCCTCCGTCCCTGGGACTCTCCAGGCAAGAACACTGGAGTTGGCTGCCATTTCCTTCTCCAATGCATGAAAGTGAAAAGTGAAAGTGAAGTTGCTCAGTCGTGTTCGACTCTTAGCAACCCCACGGACTGCAGCCTACCAGGCTCCTCTGTCCATGGGATTTTCCAGGCAAGAGTACTAGAGTGGGGTACCATTTGGGCCAGGCTATATTCTCATGTGGAGCTCCAGGTCCTCTCTTCAAAAGTATCCAGGCTGTTGGAAGAATTTACAGATCCTTGCATTTACAGAACTGAGGTCCTTGTATTCTTGCTGGCTGCCTGAGCTCTTAGCAGTCACCCTAGGGTGCTAGCCACACGGTCCTCTCACAAGCCAGTTTACTTCTTCAAAGCTGGCACTAGAATCTCTCTCTAGTCTGCTCCTATGAGAAGGAGTCTTATTTAATGCAATGTAGACACTTGAGCCAGAGAAGGCAATGGCACCCCACTCCAGTACTCTTGCCTGGAAAATTCCATGGGCGGAGGAGCCTGGTGGGCTGCAGTCCATGGGGGTAGCTAAGAATCGGACACAACTGAGCAACTTCACTTTCACTTTTCACTTTCATGCATTGGAGAAGGAAATGGCAACCCACTCCAGTGTTCTTGCCTGGAGAATCCCAGGGACAGCGGAGCCTGGTGAGCTGCCGTCTATGGGGTCGCACAGAGTCGGACACAACTGAAGTGACTTAGCAGCAGCAGCAGACACTTCAGCAACTGTACCATGATTTTTACTACGTAACACTGCCTAGTAAGGGGGTGAGTCCATTTTATATTCACAGGTGCCATCCACACTTAAGAGGAGGGGATTATACAACACGTGTGGGAACAGAATTTTGGAAGCCATCTTAGAATTATGCCTACAACAACCATTACTCAGAACACAGGCTGAACCCTGTGAATCATATGACTTAGGAGAGAGCAAAATGTTACTCACTTCCAGAACCTAGAAGTTTAGTGGAAGCTGTCTCAAGATGAAGAGCAATACTTTCCAAGAGAAAAACCAAGAAAAAAAAAAATCTATAAACATCTGCCAAGTTTCAGAGAGGAAGACACTCAGAATCTCATGTATCCTTTGAACTATGCCCAGTAGAGATACAAATTCCTATTGAGACCAATAATGAGGCTAACAAAGATTTATGGATGACTATCTAAACTATTCCTGTACCTTGGTTCTATAACTCCAAACCCTAACTTTCCATAATACCACCTCATTTTTCCATACACTCTTTGTTAATTATTATACCCAATAGCTGGCTACATGCTGATATATAAAAAAATCAATATTCAAATAGCAACTTTGACATCTTCTAGAGTACACTGCAACACAGTAAAATCACAACAAAGTGGGATGCACCAATTTTTTTGGTTTCCCAGTACATATAAAAGTCATGTTTAGACCATTTTACAGTCTATTAAGTGTACAATAGCATTATGCCTAAAAGTACACCCTTTAATTAAAAAATGCTTTATTGCTTAAAAAGTGCTAACCATTATCTGACAATATAGGGTTGCCACAAATCTTAATTGGTCAAAAAAAAAAAAAAAGGCACAGTATCCTAGATGTGTGATACAGCAAAGCACAATAAAATGAGGTCTGCCTGTATATGCCCTGTATCATCACCTCCCCTTGAATGTGGGTGGACCTGTAAATATGATGGGATAGTCTTTTCTTTTATTAGGTTTGCATTACATTGCAGAGAGACAGGATAACACTCCCAGGACTTACAGAATGATTACACTGTATGAGACTCCATATTAACAGGACTAGGAACTGGGGAGGTTTTCTTGGTAGCTTTGAAAAGTAAGGGCCACATGATTTGACCTTGAGGAGGCTTCTAGAAGCTGAGAATAATCCCAGTCTGGCATTTAGCAATGAAATAGAGACCTCACACACAAAGGTGCTAGGAACTGAATTCTGCCAGTGAACTGAATGAACCTGGAAGAAGTCTCTGAGCCTCAGATCAGATCATATTACAGGTGACACCTTGATTTTGGCTCAGTGATTCCCTGGGCAGAGGAACCACTTAATCCCTGAATGAAAAGCTACCCAATTAAAACTGTGTGATAATAAGATTATGTTGACTTAAGTTATTAACTCTGTGGTAATTCTTCATGTATCACAGAGACCTAACATATAAACAAATTAATACATAAATAAAAGTAAACTAGCAAAATTAGTTTTAAGAACTTTCTGCAGCAACAGCTCACAATAACTGCCGTCTCACCAAGTAACAACAGTATTTTAAGGCATTTAAAATGTATTGAAAATGAAAATATACCTAAAACAAACACATTTTTGGTGATATGCCAGAGGATTAGAGATGACAAACTAAAGCAAAAACTTAAGTGATGAATGAAGGCCAAACAAGTGGGGATTTAATCATCTAACTTCAACAAGGTTAAAAGAAAATCTGAATAATTAATTATGACACATACTATGTGTATGTACATATATGAACAGGACCAAAGGGCACTTACTCTGAAAGTTGTTGAATGAGAAGTCTCGAGGATGATAGAATCCTGCTTTGCAAATACACTGATAAGCTCCAAGCACGAATCCTAGGCCTTTAATCGGCATACACTATGAAGAAGAAAAGACAGCAGTACCGTTGATCATAGGTTATTTAACTGTATAAAGACCCACAGATATCCATCATTGCTAATGGTAACAGAATGATCACATTTTCCTGAAATAAAATCTCACTTTTGAACTTTTATTTTAGGTTTGTTTGCCAACAGGCATTTTTTTAGAAGTAGCAAACTGAGTTTTCTTTCTAAATATATGCCATTACAGCTGCAGGTGCCATGTATCTTTAACTCATTCGGTTGCCAGAGGAAGTAATTACACACATAGTTTTTTTTTTAATACCTCACATATCACTTATTGCTTTAAGGAATATTTTTTAAGTGATTCCATGCCACATATTTCCACCAACACAAAGGTAGGTAGATGGACAGACAGATACACAGAATTTAAGATGTGGAAGCTGCCTTTATGAATTAAATATTCATCAAACTTCTTCCTTGGGGAAAAAATTACAAATTGATGGACTAACAAAACAATAAACTTTAAAGTGCAATTTAGAAGAGGAAAAAAAGATAAATTAATAATCTGAAGCACTCTTTATCTAAAATCTATTTCACAGACAAACGTTCAACATGTACTAAACGTGACAAAAAAACAATGATTGGCTTTCCAAATATATCACACCAGGGGACATAATGGATATCTCCCAAAAGCTTAATATTGGCTTCTTTCAAAGATATCACTGAACCCTACCAAAATTCAGTTTAATACATTTCACTCATGCTACATTCAAGTACATAAGGAGGGAATAGCGTCTATTAAAATACAATTTACCAGTAAAACAGGCATTTCTAGAATTTTATCAACACTGAAATTTCTTCTCTGTTATCTCTATACCTATATCCCAACCCTTTGCCTTTATGCCAATTATAATCTATTAGAGGAGCTCAGGGGAGAAGGCAATGGCACCCCACTCCAGTAATCTTGCCTGGAAAATCCCATGGACAGAGGAGCCTGGTAGGCTGCAGTCCATGGGGTCGCTAAGAGTCAGACACAGCTGAGCGACTTCACTTTCACTTTTCACTTTTATGCACTGGAGAAGGAAATGGCAACCCACTCCAGTGTTCTTGCCTGGAGAACCCCAGGGACGGTAGAGCCCTGGTGGGCTGCCGTCTATGGGGTCGCACAGAGTCGGACACGACTGAAGCGACTTAGCAGCAGCAGCAGAGGAGCTCAGAATTTAGTAAATTTTAAAATTATAAAGTGTCCCTCTAATACAGAGGCCCTTGAGAGAAAATTTCAAATTATCAAAATAATAATCCCTCAGTCTAAGCTCTAATAATTAGTAATAAAATCAATATTGCATATCTTGAAAACTCTTAACGAACAGTCAGTAAGGTAACAAGAGCTAATATATATTCTAAATTCACAGGTTATAGCAAGAAAAATCTTTGAGAAAACAGCTTTCTAAAATAACTTGACTGTTTTATTTCATTATTATCCTTTCTTTTTCACCCAACACACACTTAGATCCAATTATAGCTTATAACTGAAAATACAGTTCTTCAGTTCAGTTCAGTCGCTCAGTCGTGTCCGACTCTTTGCGACCCCATGAATCGCAGCACGCCAGGCCTCCCTGTTCATCACCAATTCCCGGAGTTCACTCAGACTCACACCCATCGAGTCAGTGATGCCATCCAGCCATCTCATCCTCTGTTGTCCCCTTCTCCTCCTGCCCCCAATCCTTCCCAGCATCAGAGTCTTTTCCAATGAGTCAACTCTTTGCATGAGGTGGCCAAAGTACTGGAGTTTCAGCTTTAGCATCATTCCTTCCAAAGAAATCCCAGGGCTGATCTCCTTCAGAATGGACTGGTTGGATCTCCTTGCAGTCCAAGGGACTCTCAAGAGTCTTCTCCAACACCACAGTTGGAGCATCAATTCTTCAGCACTCAGCCTTCTTCACAGTCCAACTCTCACATCCATACATGACCACAGGAAAAACAATAGTTCTTAACCCAGAGCAAAATACAAGGACAGGTAAGCACCAGTCAATTCAACTGTGTTGGCAAGTATTTATGAAAGAACTATCCTGTGTGTAGAGGATTCCTCCAGGATCTAAGTGAAATAACACATCTTACTTATAAAGATCTAGTGATAGAGCAGATCAGACCCTAGTTTTGAATTTTATTGTAACCTTTACTTAGGAGAAGCACAGTAGAAGAGAATCTATTATTTGTGGTCAGCCAGAAAATATCTATTTGAATTCTGACTTACTAGTTACGTGAATTTGGAGCTGTTCTCTTAATTTCTCTGAGCCTTATTTTTTTAACTTGTAAGAACAATCATTGAGTCAAATTCAGGTACAGTTTTAAGAAGGCAGAACTACCAAGATGTCTTAATAGTTGAAATATGGGGAAAGAGGAAGAGAACGAATGACCCCTAGGTTTTTGTCTTCAGCAACCTGAAGAATGGAGCTGTCATCAAGGAGCTAGGAAAGGCTACAGGTAGAATCAATATGGAGAAGAGAGCACAAAGCTCACTTTTGCAGATGTCAAGTGTGAAATGTCTACTTGAAATTTAATTCTCCATATCAAATAAGCAGTCTGATAAAGTAGTATGGAGTTTAAGAGAGATGTCTGGGCTGTATAATTTATGATCATTTGCATAAAGACGATAGACAAAGCCATGAGGTCAGATATAGCTAGATCACTAAGGGAGTGCCTATGGGCAGTGAAGGAAATAGATTCAAAGTAATGAGACTCAGGACATTCCAAGGTTACAACATTAGGCAGAAAGGAAAAAGCAAAGGACACCAAGAAAACCAATTCAGTGAAGTATTATTATTTAGCTAAATAGATTATGAAACTAAGTGTGTAACTAACATGGAATTTGTGAGTTACATTTATTAAACATTCATCCAGCCAAGATATATCCAGGTAAACAAAGCCTTAGATACCAAGAATATAGTAGTGTATACATATATTCTTTGCCAACAAAGGTCTGTATAGTCAAAGCTATGGTTTTTCCAGTATTCATGTATGGATGTGAGAGTTGGACCATAAAGGAGGCTGAGTGCTGAAAAATTGATGCTTTTGAACTGTGGTGTTGGAGAAGACTTTTGAGAGTCCCTTGGACTGCAAAGGAGGTCAAACCCGTCAATCCTAAAGGAAATCAACCTTGAATATTCATTGAAAGGACTGATGCTGAAGCTGAAGCTCCAATACTTTGGCCACCTGACGCGAAGAGCCGACTCACTGGAAAAGACCCTGATGCTGGGAAAGATTGAGGGCAGGAGAAGTGGGCAACAGAGGACAAGATGATTGGATGGCATCACCAACTCAGTGGACCTGAATTTGAGCAAACTCCAGGAGTTGGTGAAAGACAGGGAAGCCTGGCATGCTACAGTCCACGGGGTCACAAAGAGTGGGAAACAACTGAGCAACTGAACAACAACAAAATAACCAAATATATTTAGTGTACTTTAAATGCACTTTAAATAACCAAGGAGGTAAAAAATTTATAAACTGAAAAATACTGCTGAAAGAAATGGAAAAAGACAGAAAAAAAGGAAATGATATCCAACGGAAAGGGAGTCTAAGATGGTGGCACAGACTGACAGCCAGCAAGGACACTTAATCAGTAATCAAAAACCTCCCCACAAGCAAAAAAGTATAGGACAAGACAGCTTCACTGGTGAATTCTACCAAATTTTTAAAGAAGATCTAATAATCTATGCAAAAAACTGGAGAGAAAGGAATACTCCCAAACTCATTTTATGAGGCCAGAATTACACCGATACCAAAACCAGACAAGGATAATACAACAAAAGAAAATATAGGCCAATATCTCTCATGAACACATAATCAAAAATTCTCAAAAAAATATTAGCAAACCAAATTCAATAGCACATTAAAAAGATCACACACCATGATCAGTGGAATTGATTCCACAAATGCAAGAGTGATTCAACATCTGCAAATCAATCAGCATGATTCACATTAACAAAAAAAAAAATCATATGATCATCTCAATAAATGCAGAAAATGCATTTGACAAAATTCAACATCCACTTATGATAAAAAAAAAGACTCAACAAAATAGGTGTAGAAGGAATATATCTCAACACAATAAAGGTCATATATGACAAACAACAAATACACAGCTAATATCACACTCAGTGGTGAACAGGAAAAACTTTTCCTTTCAGATCATGAACAAGTCAGGATACCCACTCTCCCCACTTTAATCAACATAGTATTGGAATTTCCAGCCACAGCAATTAGCTGAGAAAAATAAATAAAATCCATCAAAATTGTAAGGGAAATTATAAAACTATCTGCAGATAACATGATACTATATCACAAAACTATAGTAGTCAAAATAGTATGGTATTGACATAAAAACAGACACAAAAATCAATGAAACAATAGAAAGCACAGACATAAACCCACACATATTCTGGTCAACTAATTTATGACAAAGAAATCAGAAGATACAATGAGTAAAGGATAGTCTCTTCAATAAATGGTGTCAGGAAAGCTAGACTGCTACCACACAAAAGAATGAAACTAGACCACTATCCTATACCACTTACAAAAATTAATTCAAAATGGTTGAAAGAATTGAATGCAATATCTGAAATCAGAAACTCCTAAAACAAAACATATGTGGCAATCTCTTGGACATCTATAACATTTTTGTGGATCTGACTCCAAAAGCAAGGAAAACAAAAGTAACAATAAACAAATGAATCTACATCAAATTAAAAGGTTTCTGTGCAGAAAGGAAACTGTCATCAAAATTAAAAGGCAACCTACTAAATGGGAGATGATATCTATAAATCATATATCCAATGAGGGATTAATATAGAGAACTCAATAACCAAAAAAAAACTGCCATGTGACTCAATAATCCCACTTCTGGGTATATATCTAAGAGACTGAAAGCAGAGTCTTGAAAAGATATTCAAACACCCATGTTCACTGGAGCATTATTCACAGCTGTCAAGAGGTGGAAGCAACTCAAATGCTCATTAATGGATGAGTAAATAAAATGAGGATATACAGGCAATGGAATTATTATTTAGTCTTTAAAATAAAGAAAATCCTGTCACATGCTAAAACATGAATGATACCTGAGTACTTTATTCTCACTGAAACAAGCCAGTCACAGAAAACACAAATACTGTATGCTTCTATGTGGTATCTAAAGTAATTAAATTAACAGAAAAATAAAGTGGGATGGTGGTTTCCAGGGACTAAAGGAAGATAAAAATGAGAAGCTATTTAATGGGTATTGCAGATGGATTCTTTACCATCTGAGCCTCCAGGGAAGCCCAGGAATACTGGAGTGGGTAGCCTATCCCTTCTCTAGATCTGCCAGATCCAGGAATTGAACTGGGGTCTCCTGCACTGCAGGCAGATTCTTTACCAGCTAAGCTACCAGGGAAGCCCCTATGTATTTTTACCACAATTTAAACAAAGTTTTTAAGAGTTTAGAGCAAAACAGTCTTTTCTCCCTCAACAAAAAGTATGTAAAGACTGCAGGGTACTACAACACATAATTGCCATGACATATAATCCATCTATGGAGAAAGAAATGACAACCCACTCCAGTATTCTTGCCTGGAGAATCTCATGGACAGAGGAGCCTTGCAGGCTTCAGTCCACAGTGTTTCAGAAGAGTTGGACACAACTTAGCGACCAAACAATATAATTCACCTAAACACCTGGTTAAACATAATTGCAGAGCAAAACTTGGCCAGCTTGACAGTCATGAAGATTTTGTATGGAGGTACCAACGAGCAGGAAAATGGCTAAAATGAAGGCTAAAATTAGATATGTACAGGGGAAGTATTGTTTGGCATTTAATGGAAACAATGCTTGTGCCTAAGGATCAAATTTACATATCATCCTGAAGATTAATTTGGACTGAAAGGAGGCAAAAATGTAAATACAATAAAATTTACATAATTCAAAATCCTCTAGAAATCTTTAGATACCTTTTCATTTGTTTTACTTTGTTTTAGAATCTTCCTAAAATGTGAAACACTTTCTGGCTTCTCTGAACTGAATGTCATGAACAGAATTTAACATTTCCTTCATGAGTCAGAATCATTACTTTGAACAATAGGTACTGAACTATGCTTAAATACACTAATGCCCTCTGGAGCTATTAAAGGTTTATGGCTATTTTCTCATATACTAAAAAGCCCAGACTGCTGTACTATTTGAGCTCTTTTGCTTAGTTTTTATATTTCCTTTTTCTTTCTTAATTTAGGTATCATAAAGTGTCTTTTCCCTCCTATATTATGTTTTAATTGCCTGTGGGCCGGCCTTTGATTTGCCCGGGGGGGGGGAGGGGGGGGGGGAGGGGGGGAGAGGGGGGGGAGAGGGGGGGGGGGGGGCTCCTTGTGAGGGGCCGGAGGGGGAGGGGGGGGGGCGGGGGGTCGGTGGTTGGGGGTCGCAAAGAGTCGGACACGACTGAGCGACTGATCTGATCTGATCTGATACCTGGAAACTAGATCATCAAACACAGAAAGCCAAGAGTACAGGAGATAACACATAACAAAGTGAGAGTCAGATCAGATCAGATCAGTCGCTCAGTTGTGTCCAACTCTTTGCGACCCCATGAATCGCAGCACGCCAGGCCTCCCCTGTCCATCACCAGCTCCTCGGAGTTCACTCAGACTCACGTTCATCGAGTCAGTGATGCCATCTAGCCATCTCATCCTCTGTTGTCCCCTTCTCCTCTCGCCCCCAATCCTTCCCAGAATCAGAGTCTTTTCCAATGAGTCAAATCTTCGCATGAGGTGGCCAAAGTACTGGAGTTTCAGCTTTAGCATCATTCCTTCCAAAGAAATCCCAGGGCTGATCTCCTTCAGAATGGACTGGTTGGATCTCCTTGCAGTCCAAGGGACTCTCAAGAGTCTTCTCCAACACCACAGTTCAAAAGCATCAATTCTTCAGCGCTCAGCCTTCTTCACAGCCCAACTCTCACATCCATACATGACCACAGGAAAAACCATAGCCTTGACTAGAGAGACCTTTGTTGACAAAGTAATATCTCAGCTTTTGAATATGCTATCTAGGTTGGTCATAACTTTCCTTCCAAGAAGTAAGCGTCTTTTAATTTCATGGCTGCAGTCACCATCTGCAGTGATTTTGGAGCCCAGAAAAATAAAGTCTGACACTGTTTCCACTGTTTCTCCATCTATTTCCCATGAAGTGATGGGACTGGATGCCATGATCTTCGTTTTCTGAATGTTGAGCTTTAAGTCAACTTTTTCACTCTCCACTTTCACCTTCATCAAGAGGCTTTTTAGTTCCTCTTCACTTTCTGCCATAAGGGTGGTGTCAGAAAGTGAGAGTAAATAATAGTAAATACTTTATATTTACTCCAGGTCCTGTTCTAAGCAATGTATATGTATGAACACATTTAACCCTACATCATTACCTCCATTTTAACAATGAGAAAATTAAGGCAATGACTGCTAAGGTAATGCCCAAAGCTTTAACCGTCACAGCCAGTATTCAACCCCAGAAGCCTGGCTCCAAAGAGAATAATAACTACTCTCCCATGAACAGGAACAGAGGCTACTGTCCAGTCACTTTGGAATTTACTTCAAGAATTTTATTTTTCCATTCTTCTTGGTTTCAAGCAATATTCAAAATGAATCAGTTTGCTGAATCATTAAGTTTCAAGTCTGTGAAAATTATTAATTTTTAAATGCATATACTAAATGTATCTTAAGAAATGTGGTTAATTCCTACACCTGTTACAAACAAACAAAAAAGTCTTTCTCTTCCCAAAGCGGAGTCCCCAAAGTTCAGATCTTAGAAAACAAATCTTCATCACAGGGTATACAAGTAGAGTAACTCTTCTCTACTTGAATTCCTGAAAATAGGTCTGGGTCTAAGGAGAATCATCAGATCAGTTCACAGGTGCTTAGTCCCAAACTAAACCCAGCAAGCCAAGCCAGGGAGTTCACAGAAGTCTAGATTGTCACTTCTTTCTCTTTAGTGATAAAAAACATGGTTCTACTCTGCTTTGACAGAAGACATCTAATTCCAAAAAGGGTTCCCGCTATAATGAATTTACTGTACTAAGTCATGTCCAACTCTGCAGCCCAACGGATTGTAGCTTTCCATGCTCCATGTGCATAGGATTTTCTAGGCAAGAATACTGGAGTGGGTTGCATTTCCTACTTTAGTGGCTCTTTTCAACCCAGGGATCAAACCTATGTCTCTTGGATTGGCAGGCAGATTCTTTACCACTAGCCCCACCTGAGCCTTACTGAAAAAGTAGAAGGCAAGACCAGAGAAGCATAACGAAAGATGAAAGGCTTGACCCTGGCAAGGCAATATAGTAACTGGGTTTTCAATGTATGTGTGCTAAGTTGCTTCAGTGGTGTCTGACTCTGTGCAACCCTGTGGACTGTAGTCCCCCAGGCTCCTCTGTCCGTGGTGACTCTCCAGGCAAGAATACCTGAGTGGGTTGCCATGCCCTCCTCGAGGGGATCTTCACAACCCAGGGATGGAACCTGAATCTCTATGTCTCCTTCATTGGCAGGTGAGTTCTTTACCACTAGCGCCACCTGGATTTGTATTTCACTCCTATGAAACTTGTGAAGAAATACTGTAAAATGTTGAAACTGGTCATTTGCGAGTGGGATTGAGGGGACTTGGTATTAAAACACGCTAATTATCCTAACATCCAGTGATCTTCTCTACAACTATCAGCAGTTTATTAAAACAAAAGGAAAACACTCAAACAGGGGAAATCTAAAAGGCCTCCAGGCAATGACAGAGTACATCACCCACCTATTTCATCAAACAATCTTCCAGGAAATCAAGAACTCATGAATAACAAATAATGCAGTATTCCACCAGGGAGGAAAAGAACTACATTTTGTCTCTATTATTCATTAGCTGCCAGAGAACCTGGTTTAAAAGGCTTGATGGACTGGAGGCGGGGGTTGGGGTGAGAGGTGGAGGGATGTTTTCTTTTACAATACAGTTAAAATTTAAAAAGAAACTATTTTCTATTATTAATTTTTGAAACATTCTTGTTACAGTCAGTGGAGCCCACTCTCACAACATGGGGCTAAAGGTTTCCAATGCAGCGTCTGGAGCAGACACCTTAAAAGTCTACAGACTTCACACTGACACATGGCAAGATGCTTTGGTGGGGGTTGTAGGGGTTGAAACTGACTCAGAAAAATGTTAGGATTTTATCTCACTGAGTAAGCAAGCCAATTTTTTTTAGATCTTTTTATAGAAAAAAGGCCCAAAGGCTTGATAAATATAAGATTCACTAAACCACAAACTCACTACTACTTTTGACACTCTGTGCTTCCTGTGGTCACAGATCATAAGCAGTGGCAACTTTCTTCCCATTGTTGACTTTATTTATCTCTTGCTTACTGAGCCCCACTGTATACACTTTGCTACAATAACAAAGAGGAACAAAATCATGGTCTGGTTCACAGAGAACACACAATCCACAAGCAGAAAAGCAAACTCGAAGTTGCTCTGTGGTGCTATGGACAGAGCTATGGACAGAGGTTCGTAACGCTGTACAGAAGGTGGTGAGCAAAACCAACCCCAAGAAAAATAAATGCAACAAGACAAGATGGTTGTCTGAGGAGACCTTACAAATAGCTGAGGAAAGAAGAGAAGTAAAAGGCAAAGGATAAAATCAAAGATATACCCATCTGAATGCAGAGTTCCAAAGAATAAGGAGAGGTAAGAAAGACTTCTTAAGTGAACAATGCAAAGAAATAGAGGAAAACAATAGAATGGGAAAGACTAGAGATCTCTTCAAGAAAATTAGAGATACCAAGGGAACATATCATGCAAAGATGAGCACAATAAAGGACAGAAACAGTATAGACCTAACAGAAGCAGAAGAGATTAAGAAGAGGTGACAAGAATACACAGCAGAATTGTACAAAAAAGGTCTTAATGAACTAGATAACCACGATGGTGTGACCACTCACCTAGAGCTGGACATGCTGCAGAGTAAAGTCAAGCGGGCCTTAGGAAGCATTACTATGAACAAAGCTAGTGGAGGTGATGGAATTCCAGCTGAGCTATTTCAAATCTTAAAAGATGATGCTGTGAAAGTGCTGCCCTCAGTATGCCAGCAAATTTGGGAAACTCAGCAATGGCCATAGGACTGGAAAAGGTCAGTTTCCATTTCAATATGAAAGAAAGGCAATGCCAAAGAATATTCAGACAATTATATATATATATATATATATATTTATGGAGAAGGCAATGGTACCCCACTCCAGTACTCTTGCCTGGAAAATCCCTTGGACAGAGGAGCCTGGCAGGCTTACACTCCATGGGGTCACAAGAGTGGGACACAGCTTAGTGACTGAACCACCATATGTACAACAACATGGATGAATTTCTCAATCTCTCAAACAATACTGAAAAAATAAGTCATGTGTGCTGCATTATTCAACTTATATGATGTTTACAATAAGAAAGTGAAATATGAAGTGTTAGAAATCAGGGTATGTGTTAGTTTAGGAGAATAGTTGGGAGAAGGTGATGCGTTGGGGCCTGCGAAGACCTTCTGGAGTCTGGTGATTCTTGTTCTCTTGACCTGAGTGGTACTTATACAGGTACTTATACAGGTGTGTTCCCTTTGCGATGATTTGTTGTGCTGTATACTTATGATTCTGTACCTCTATGCAATGTTTTTCATTTCAATAAAAATTATACAATTAATATTATCCCATATTCCCCTCCATCTTTTATGTCCCCTTCTCATTCACCTATCATATAAATTCTGTATTTCATTATTCTGATTTATTTGAAAGAATCATAACATTTTATCCATTCCATTTTTGCTGATAGAGAAAGGATCTATGTACTGATATTGAAGGAGGAAGTTTCTGGATATTAAAAGTAATTATATAAAAAATTATGTAAAACTCAGAATGTGTTTGCATGCACTCAGTTCTTGGCTGCCTCTCAAGTATTTAGAATCTGAATGTACATCTGCATTTCCCCAGTGAAATTTTAGAGGGTTTTTCAATAGTAATTAGCAAATCAGCTAAAGAATAAAGGGCACAGGGCTAAACCAAAAGCCAGGAACTATGCCGCCTATTAAACGCTAAATCAAAACTAAGTGTTATATTCTCAAATGGCACTGAGCTTTTCTTTTATTATGGAGAAAAATAAAATATTATTTATCATTCACAAAGAAAAGCATTTTAATTGGTATAATTGCTATTATTCTCAGCTGAAAAACATGCAAAATATTTTAAACAATGTATCTAATTCTAGAAAAAAATTCAAGATGCATAAATGTCCTTAGTTCATCACTGAACCACAAAAAAGTTTTTTTAAAAATTGGACACATTTTAAGTAAATATTTAACATCAAAAATGTTTCCAAGTATTTTAGGAATATACATTTTTAAATAAATAGTAAAAATACTGGTTATAAACTTTATCATCAAAACAACCCCCTCTAAATAATCTCTATGCCATAACATTAAAAAACGTACCCATACTCTTTCTAGTCATAGAACTTTAGTATGCTTTGCCTTACCTGAGATTCTAATCTGACCAACAAAAAATTGGGATGAAAATATAAAGTAGGTATGTAATTTTAGCATTCCTGATACCTATGAGTAGGAATGTCATCTAAAACTGCCATGCATCCTAGACTTTAGGAAAACAGATTTTTTAAAACAGAATAAAAATTTTTCCAATAAAACATACATAAAGGTTCAGAAAAGAAACATATTTAAGAAAGTGACTGAACTGAACTGAATAAGCATTTGCACTAAGCTTAAAAGTTTTAAATACACTCATTTCCTTTTTGAGGCTATCTTCAATGCCAATAAAATATATGTACATATGAGGCATATACACAGACTTCATCAAAGCATTTCTCATGATTTTTTCTCAAAGTTTCTTATTCTCATGGAGAAATGGATAAAAGATTTGAAAACATTATTGAATAATCATAAAAGGGCTCTAATTAATAGAGGGAAATTTGTGGCAGTGAATTCCAAGGCGTCTGCTCTTGATGCTCCTTAATGTGTTTAATGATAGCTTCACTGAAGCATTGAGAGGATGATATTTAAGAGTAAGTGGTCAAGAACTTGGACTTTGGAGTGTGACACACTCTAGTTCAAGTTCCAGATTAACTGCTTAATAGCAATGGAAACTTGCAATGGAAGATGGCAAATTACTCAATCTCACGAAATCCTGTCTTCCTTACTTATGAGAGTAACAACTCTCATGTCTTATGTCATAGAGTTGATCATTTTATTTTACAAGTGCTTGTATAGTATTTACTATATGCTAGTCAATGTTTTTAAAACACTTTAATACATTTAATCCTCATAGCAACTCAGTGAGCTAGATATGATTGATTATCATCATCCCAATTTTATAGATGAAGAGACTAAGCAACCTCTCTCAGGTCACATATCTAACAAGTGACAAGAGTGGAGTTTATATCAGGTAAACAGGATGCCCAGTCATACTCACTAAACATTAGCACTTATCCCAATCATTGTCACTGGTATGACATTGAACATACAAGCTGATAAAAGCAGAAACTGAAAGGACAATAGGTTAACTGGAACAAAATAAAATGTAATGAAAAAATACAGGGTACTGTGATCGAATTCACAAAAATCAGCCACATAAATTGCCAAATTATGACATGACTGCTCCCAAAACACTAAAACAGTCTTTGCATTAATGGCAATAAAGTAATCTACAATAAACAACCATTCACAGATAGATTATTAATTTCAACATTCAGAACCTCAGTTTAAAGAGACTATAACCAAATTGAAGAGATCTAAACAGGAATGGTCCTCTCCCTACAAAAACCCCATGACTCACTATCTGTGGTATACCAGAGGCACACTCTATACGCAAACACAAATGGACTGAAAGCAAAAGCACAGAAAAAAAGTATGCCACGAAATCAGCAAGGAAAGAGAACTGGTATGGCTGTACTAATATCAGATACCATACAAAAGTTGACACAGAAGAGACAAAGAAGGACAATCTTTAAGGACAAACAGGTCAATTCATCAAGAAGACATAACAATTGTCAATATGTATGTACCTAAAAGGGCTTCCCAGGTGGCACTAGGGGTAAAAAAAAAAAAAAAAAAAAACCTGCCTGCCAATGCAGGAGATGTAAGAGACGCAGGTTCGATCCTGACTGGAGGAGGGCACGGCAACCCACTCCAGTATTCCTGCCTGGAGAATCCCCAGGGACAGAGGAACCTGGCAGGCTACAGAACAGTCAGGCATGACTGAGTGACTCAGGAGTAGCAGCAGCATGCATCTGAAAACAGATCCCTAAAACACATGAAACAAAAACGGACAAAATTGAAGGAAGAAATAGAAATTTCAACAATAGGACACTTCAATACCCTACTTTCAGTAAAGAATAGAACAACTAGGTAGAAAATCAACAGGAAAGTCAAGGACTTGAACATTATAAATCAACCAGATTTAACAGACATCCATCAAGAAACATTCAACCCAACAATAGCAGAATATACACTCTTTTCAAGTACACACGGAACATTGTTCAGCATAACCATATGTTAGACCAAAAACAAGTCTCAATAAATTTAAGAGGTCTTATATTATACAAAACATGTTCTTTGACCAAAATGGAATGAAATTTAAAAATCAATAATACAAGGTAATTTGGAAATTCAAAAATATGTGGCAGTTCACTAACGAGTCAAAGAAAGTGTAACAGATAGATGCTTTTAGATGAATAAAAGTGAAAACACAGCACACCAAAATAAGTGGATATATCTAGAGCAGTGTAATAAAGGAACATTTATAGTTGTAAATGCCCATGTTAGAAATGAAGATTTTTAAGTTAACCTAGACTTCTAACTTAAGAAACTAGAAATGAGGAAATCCTATGAAAAACAAATAAAACGGATGAAATAAATATCAGACTGAAAAATACATAAAACCAATTTTTTTTAAGTTTTAAAAATTAAAACTAAAAAGTTCGTTCTTTCCAAAGATCAACAAAGTTCACAAATCATTAGCTAGACAGACCAAGACAAAGAAAAGAGAAGAAACTAGACAAGCTAATCCCCAAATTCACAGGGAAATGCAAGGGACTCAGAATAGCCAAACAATTTTAAAGAAGAACAAAGCTGGAAGACTCACACTACTACTGCTGCTAAGTCGCTTCAGCTGTGTCCGACTCTGTGCAACCCCATAGACGGCAGCCCACCAGGCCCCGCCATCCCTGGAATTCTCCAGGCAAGAACACTGGAGTGGGTCGCTGTTTCCTCCTCCAATGCACGAAAGTGAAAAGTGAAAGTGAAGGCGCTCAGTCATGTCCGACTCTTCACGACCCCATGGACTGCAGCCTCCCCCCCCCCGCCATGGGATTTTCCAGGCAAGAGTACTGGAGTGCAGTGCCATTGCCTTCTCCCAGACTCACACTACCTGATATCAACCTTACTACAAAGCTAAAGTAATCAAGATAGTGTGGTACTTTCTTGTGGTACAAGATGTAGACAGACAAATAGAACGGAATGGAATAACACTGAAGAGTCAAAAAATAAAGCATTACATTTACAGTCAGCTGATTTTTTTTTTTTTTTAATATGGGCTTCCCTGGTAGCTCAGAAAGTAAAGCATCTGCCAGCAATGTGGGAGACCCAGGTTCAATCCCTGGGTGGGAAGAGTCCCTGGAGAAGGAAATGGCAACCCACTCCAGTATTCTGGCCTGGAAAATTCCATGGACAGAGGAGCCTGGTGGGCTACAATCCATGGGATTGCAAAGAGTCTGACACGACTGAGCGACTTCACTTTTTTTTATCTCTTTCTTTGATTTTTTATTAGGCTGTCAATATAATTTAATAGTGGAAAAAAATAAATGGCTTGGTGATAACTGGATGCTGACATGCAAAAGAATGAAGCTACACTTTGCCTGGACACATAGGCCTCTCTCCAATTCCCTGCTCTCCCAGGAGTTCTCTTGACTTCTTTCCCTTTTAAAAAGAGGACTCTGTCCCACTGACTCTGAGATGTCTGCACATGGAACTTCCCCTCTCAGGTAACTGTTCAAGACTCACCCTAAAAAGTCATTCTGTGTTCCTGCCACATCACATCATGTTTTCTTCTTTGATCTGTCCCCAAATCCTTCAACTCACCACAAAGGGGTTTTTTCTCTTTATTAAAACCATATTTTGGCTCAATTTTTTAAAAAGCTAACAGTAAAAGATGGTCAGATACAAATATGTTCTCTGTCCCTTAGAAATACACTTTGGAGGGTAAGCATTTACCAAAGACTCTCTTAAAAAAAAAAAAAAAAAAAAAAAAAACAGAAACTAGATAAATAGTTTGGAATATTGGTATAGAACATTCCAAACATTGGAAACATTCCAAATGTCCATAGAACGTTGATATAGCCTCAATCTGATTTACAAATTGTAGAAAATAATTCATGACCAAAGTATTTTACGAGTATGGATTGGTTATTTCCCTAATACATTCAAGTAATTCAATTTAACTGTAGTCAACATTTTGTTTTCTTATTGGAAAATGAGGAAAATTTAATATCTGAAAAATAACAATGATTTCCTGATTCTTATCCCAGAAAAAAATATATAATTCATCATTTTTTACAACAAGTTGCTATAAATAATGCTAAATTTCAAGAAGAAAATGTATTGGTGATTTCTAACAATATGTTAACACAAAACTGGTATTGGGGTTTCAGTGATAAAAGGTAAGAATTACATTTGGTAAGAGTAAATAAGTTCTGTGAACCTATTAAATAAATGATCAGCCACAAATGCTAGTTAAATCATTTTTTTCATAGATAAGAATATTTCTGATTAGGTTTAGGAACAGGAAGCAAAGCTGATCATTATTATCACTTTTTAATAAAATAATTAAGTATTCTCTATATATTTTAAGATGGAGATAGCAAGATGAATAAAACAGCTATTTACATGAAAACATATACTGCGTTTCCTAGACAGAGCCTAAGTCACCATAGGAATTGAAGCAAGATATTCAAGGATTCCACAAATGAGACCACTTCATTATTGAATTAAAATCTATCTTGTAGACTTGAAAAGATTGCCTCAACACTGGTAAATCACCACTTTAATACTTTCGACCCTTCCTGCATAAGAAAAGCCTGTGATTTGGTAGTGAGGGGAAGATTCACTTCCAATCTCACAATAAGATACAGCAAGTATAAATGTGCCCAAGGAGGCAGACATTCAAAGCTCTAAATTTTGCTTCATTTTTTTAGGCTATGGGCCCAACTTTTATTATTAAAAAATCAGTAATGGAAACCTTTAATGATTTCAAGCATAAAACTTGGCTTCAGTTTCATGCTAGATTCAACAGCTCTCATTAGGCGGAATCTACCTTAGATAAGTGAGGAACAGGTAATAATTAATCACGGTAAAGCACTTTTTAAACAGCAAGCACTACAAAAGTGTTAAATAATAAATTTAAGTACTACAAAAATTAACTGTTAAAAAAATATATATTTTCCTGAAGAATGATGTAATCAACAGTAGATTTGATTTCCCCTAAGTAGTCTATTTCCCCTAAGGTGCAGATAGTTGTAGTCATTACTGCTCTTGCAGAACTTTAACAAGGCTGTTTAACTGAAGATGTAATAGATACTATCACAGCAATATTGTAATACTCTGGACAGGAAGAAATATGAACAAAGCTGCAGAGTATCAGTTTAGAAACGACTAGCCCAGATTTCTTTCTAGCACGGTATATGTCATCTGGTTTATATTTTCATCTATTTCTTTGAGCATATATTGAATTCTCTTACATTCTTATCTGAGGCAGGAGGTAGATAGGCCCTTCCAGGGTGAAGTGATAGGAGCTTCATTTCCTATGGACAGACCTCCAAAACAAGACTAGCAGGACAATTAACAGAGGGGGCTGGGCCTAGCACAAACCATGTATTTCTTCTCATTCTCGAAGTCCAGAGACCTCCCCTAAAATATATGTACAGAAAGGTTCCCTGGAAGTCAAATGAGAGTATGCTAACTTAAAGCCAGACTACCAATAGGTCTTTTGTGGTAGTATCCATCTTGGCTGAGAGATGCATGTACACAAATGGGAGAATTCTGAGATACTACACCAAATATGGATTTTGAACCAGGCAAATCAAAATGATTGGCCAAAGGAAAACTGGAAGAATTGACCCGTAAAAGTAATTCAAATTGCCATGAGGGTGTGACTCAGTCTCTCTCTCTCTCTCTCTCTCTCTCTCTCTCTGGAGCCTACCTGTGTGTCTATCCATTCGCTCAATATTCCTTTTCCTCCTAATAAAAACTTTACTTGTTTCACTACTTTTCATCTTCATGGGAATTTTCTTCTGCAGAGCCGAAGGGCCAGGGCCTTGTCACTGACCACTGGTCGAGTGGCTAGGATTTGGTGCTCTCACCGCCAGGACCCAACCTCATCTCTAGCTGGGAAACGGAAGCCCTGCCTCAAGTTGCATAGGACGAAGCTATCTGAGATCATTACAACGGCCATGTTCAAAACTAAGAAACTTCAGGAAAAATTAGGAAAGTAACATACAAAACAGCCATTCAATGCATATTCTGTTTCCTTAGATATCTAAAACATGTGTCAGATACATCAGATACCAATAAACAAAATTCAGTGGCTTGTAACACAGTGTGAAATCATCTCCTTAGGCAGCTTTATTCTTTTAGAAATGAAAGCAATCTCTAGAACCAGTGCCATTAACCTGGGACAAGCATTTTTTATTTCTCTAAAGGTGGGAAGGATTATAAGGATGTATCATCTGAGGTTTTGATATTCAGGTAGGCTCTGAAGGTTGGAAAGGCAGAAGCAACCAATCAGCAAAGCCATATTTGTCTTTTATTTCTTAATACTGTATGTTTCTTAAAATTATATATAAATTATATATAAAATTATATTAGCTATCAGCTTTCCTGATAGCTCAGTTAGTAAAGAATCTGCCTGCAAGGCAGAAGACCCCAGTTCAATTCCTGGGCCGAGAAGATCCGCTGGAGAAGGGATAGGCTACCAATTCCAGTATTCTTGGGCTTCCCTTGTGGCTCAGCTGGTAAAGAATCTGCCTGCAATATGGGAGACCTGGGTTCAATCCCTGGGTTGGGAAGACCCCCTTGAAAAGGGAAAGGCTATCCACTCCAGTATTCTGGCCTGGAGAATTCCATGGACTGTATAGTCCACAGGGTCACAAAGAGTCAGACACAACTGAGTGACTTTCAATTATTTGCTCAGTCGTCTCCAACTCTTTGTGATCCTATGGACTACAACATTCCTCCGTCCACAGGATTTTCTAGGCGAGAATACTGGAGTGGGTTGCCATTTCCTGCTCCAAGAGATCTTCCCAACCCAGGGATTGAACCTGGGTCTCCTGCATTGTAGGCAGACACTTTACCATCTGAGCCACCAGGGAAGTTCTATATTAACATAAACTTATAAAAAAGCTTATTCACTTTAGAAAGGTTCTATAAATTGAGATACCATTTTTAAAGCAAAAATGAATGCCAAGAAATATTCTAAAATTTTGTAGGAATTTCTGTTTAATTTTAATTGCTATCTCTAATATTCTTTTTTAAAAAAAAAATCAGACTCAATTCAAGGACTGCCATACACAGTTGTAGGATACTGGCTGAGCTCTCTGTGAAAGCTGGCAGTGTTCATTTTTCATTTACTAAACTGACAGCCTTAACTTTATCACTGTGGGTTTCCCTGTACAGATATGCAAAATATTTAATGACAGGATGGCAGGGATACCAAACAATCAGAACAGTTGCTGGCCATGGGACTAGAGCCTGGCTCTGGAGGTCCCCACAGATCCAGGGGTTCTCTTATAGTTAGAGATGTCCAGAGGTTTCAGACCAGGGAGCCAGGACTAGGCGTGGGGTGAAGTAGGTATCTGCATGGTTTGGAGAAGCAGCTATTTACCCACTATTTAAAAACAACAATGACAATCAAAGCAAAGAAACAAAAAAACTACTGCTATGTCAGCTTTGCTCTCTTGGGCCAGGGTGTCAGCCTAAACTGAAGCAAGTCCCCACCTGATTCAAAAGAAAAATGGAAATTCAAATAAAAGGAGAAGGCAATGGCACCCACTCCAGTACTCTTGCCTAGATCCATGGATGGGGAGCCTGGTGGGCTGCGTCCTGGGGTCGCTGGGGTCGGGACTGGCGACTTCACTTTCCTTTTCACTTTCATGCATTGGAGAGGAATGGCAACCCACTCCAGTGTTCTTGCCTGGAGTCCCGGGGACGGGAAGCCTGGTGGGCTGCCGTCTTGGGGTCACACAGAGTAGGACACAACTGAAGTGACTTAGCAGCAACAGCAGTAGCTACCTTTACTCCTGTGTCCCATGTCCTTTTTATTATCTGACACCATTTAATCCAATTCTAGAAGCCTGAACCTACCCCAACTCCTGCCTCTCCCAAGTCTTCATAATCCTATATTGCCTGACATTGAGGTTTTATCATTTGTCCCAGGCCAGTCAGGATTTTCAGGCAGTGCTAGTAGTGAAGAATCCACCTACCAATGCAGAAGACTCAAGAAATGTGGGTTTGATCCCTGGGTTGGGAAGATGCCCTGAAGAAGGAAGTGGCAACCCACTCCAGCATTCTTGCCTGGGAAATCCCATGGACAGAGGAGCCTGGCAGACTACATTCCATGGGGTCTCAAAAAGTCAGACATGACTGAAGAACTGATCATCCACCAGGACAGTTATTGATACCCTGGAGCCCTGGGACAGTTTAACCTGAAAATAAAGTTGTTTACTGGCTAGCACTGCCACCCACTGCCTTCTGCTGAAGCTGCACATAGACTGGATTAACCCTCCTTCCCTCACTCGGTCTCAGGGGGAGACTTTTTAAAGGGGTCACATTTTAATTTCAAATGATACCATACTTGCAACAAAGAAAAGAAGGCTTTAAACAGAATGCCAAGAATACCTTCTCTTCACAAAACTATCAAGAGTGAGAACACAGGCAGGATGCCCACTCTCTCTGTAAGCAAACACCTGCTCAGGCTCCTAGACTCTTCTTTGAAAGAGTGCCCATCTCATCAGGGGGTGACTATTTTCGCTTAGTATTTTTATTGCATTTCTATTATATATCTTATAATGTTGTTTAGTCACTAAATTGTGTCCAACTCTTTATGACCCCATGGACTGTAGCCTGCCAGGCTCCTTTATCTATGGGATTTCCCAGGTAAGAATACCGGAGTGGGTTGCCATTTCCTTCTCCAGGGAATCTTTCCAACCCAGGGCTCGAACCCACGTCTCCTGCATTGGCAGGCGGATTCTTTACCACTGAGCCACCAGGGAAGCCCAGTCTGTATAATACTGCTCTTTAAAGCAACCTAGATATCCATCAGCAGATGAATGGATAAGAAAGCTGTGGTACATATACACAATGGAGTATTAATCAGCCATTAAAAAGAATACATTTGAATCGGTTCTAATGAGGTGGATGGAACTGGAGCCTATTATACAGAGTGAAGTAAGCCAGAAAGAAAAACACCAATACAGTATACTAACGCATATATATGGAATTTAGAAAGATGGTAATAATAATCCTGTATATGAGACAGCAAAAGAGACACTGATGTATAGAACAGTCTTTTGGACTCTGGGGGAGAGGGAGAGGGTGGGATGATTTGGGAGAATGGCACTGAAATATGTATAATATCATATATGAAACGAGTCGCCAGTCCAGGTTCGATGCGCGATACTGGATGCTTGGGGCTGGTGCATGGGGATGACTCGGAGGGATGGTACAGGGAGGGAGGAAGGAGGAGGGTTCGGGGTGGGGAGCACATGTATGCCTGTGGCGGATTCATTTTGATGTATGGCAAAACCAATACAATATTGTAAAGTTAAACAAAATAAAAAATTAAAATGCTAAAAAAACTAAATAAATAAAAGGATGGGATGAAGATGAAAAAAAATAAAGTTGATTGAAGATGACTTATGGCTTCCTAGTCAATTTTTGTAAAGCTCATAATACTCATTTTAAATCATTTATCTATAGTCTTCTGGCTGGGAGTACTTGGAAATCAAGTATCTGTTGTGTGAATTAGTGAATGAATGAACAAATGAATAAATAAAAGAAACTGAAGTTCAGGAAACAAAAATACTATGATGAGCATGTGTATATAAAAACATTTATACTTATTTTGTATAGGAGGACAAGGAAAGAAAGGCAGATGAGTCTTAGAAAAGTTGAAGCAAAGGACACTTTTCTAGGAATCATACCACATGCCTTCACCCTACACATACCTCCATACTAAGATCTTGCTGCCAAATGCCTTAGCACTGCCAAAATGAATTTTAATACCCAATACCTCATCCGAGGGCTTTCTGGGATACCATGAGTTATTCAGGCTATCTCTGCTTTGATTTCCCTATGCATAGAGTAAGAAAAGTTTCTCCTTGTAGCACTGACATATATACACTACCATGTGTAAAACAACTCGTCAGTGGGAAGCTGCTGTATCACACCAGGAACTTAGCTCTATGCTCTGTGATGACCTAGAGGGGTGGGACTGGGCAGGGGGCTGGAAGAGGGAGGTATGATATATGCATACTTAGAGCTGATTCACTTCATTGTGCAGCAGAATCTAACAGAACATTGTAAAGCAATTATACTCCAATTAAAACAATTAAAAAAATTTTTAAAGCCTCTAAAGACACTTTATATAATTGAAATACAAACTATGGTGAAAAAAACAACATGAGCCAACCAATTTCAACTTTCACAAGAGGAATTTAGATAATGTGGATATCCCCAAGAAGAAAAAAAGTAGTCTTATATCATCATTGTATATCAGATTAATGGCCATAAATTATAAGGGTTATGAAAATAGAGTTGATATCTCTCCAGGTTTAATCGACAAATCTTTTACTTCCTTTGTAATATTTAAATCTGGCTTATGTTTAAATGATTTATAAAAATACACATCGTAACACTGTAGATTATTAGAAATAAGGAAGGATATTTTCCAGACAAATCACATGGGGAACTCCTGCTGCCTGATTTCAGACGAGATCAAAGTACTACAAAGATGTCTTTAACTTTTGTTCTATGACAGAAGTCAAAAATCTTGTCAAGAGCCTTGCCCACAGTAAAATGGGCAAGAGAAAGACCTTCATCTGAAAGAAGCTTAGCAGAACTCCCACTGGTCAGCCAGCAGGAGGGTCCTTTTTATCTCTGTCTGCAAAATATTACCTGATGGGACCACTGAGAGACAGGTTAGATGTCATGCTCTGGCAACACAGGACAAATGGGGTCTATCCTCAGTTATTTGTCACATGGGTACCAGCTTCTGTCTCAAGACAAGGTCAAGCATAGCAAATGGCATTCATTTCAGAGAAACCAGCTACATTACTCAAATATAATAACTATGCATAAAACCAGCATTCCTATGCTTAATCATGGTATATAGTCTTCATGTTTAGACATTTAATTTTTTAATATAAAACATTTGGAATGTTTTATCCACGAATGAATCAAACCATAAAGCAGGGTGGAGTCTGAGATTCTGCAACTCTTCTTTTAAAAAATCAAGATAATTAATCTTAATTTGATCTCTAGCCCCAAACAAAGTAACACAAAAAATACCATCAGTGAATTCTCCATATCTTTATATTTTGAGATCTATTTTGAACATAATGCAGCACATATAAAGAGTGCTTCTGGCTGGTTGAACCTTTAAAGCAGAGAATCTTGATGAATGTCTCTTCTGAGAAGAATGTCAAGCACAAAGCAATAACAGAATCTCAGATACCAATGATAACAAAGTGACCCAGTACCTTCAGATCAGTGTAGGATTTCTGAGTTATACTCTAGCCTCTATTACTAATTATCTTTGATATGCATAATGATCTTAAGTAAATATCTAATTTAATAGTTACTCCCTCTTGTGAAATGATGGCATTGTTTTTGTTTCTTGGCAATGTACTGACAGTTTTCAATAACCCAGGATCCACAGTGCATATCATCTATCAAGATAAATAACTACCTGCTAGGAGTCACGTAAGGAGAAGCTGATGGCACCCCACTCCAGTGTTCTTGCCTGGAAAATCCCATGGATGGAGGAGCCTGGAAGGCTGCAGTCCATGGGGTCGCTGAGGGTCAGACACAACTGAGTGACTTCACTTTCACTTTTCACTTTCATGCATTGGAGAAGGAAATGGCAACCCACTCCAGTGTTCTTGCCTGGAGAATCCCAGGGACGGGGGAGCCTGGTGGGCTGCCGTCTATGGGGTCACACAGAGTTAGACACGACTGAAGCAACTTAGCAGCAGCAGTAGCAGGAGTCACGTAAGTTATACAAAAAATGGTTTTCAAAAAATGGTCTATGGACCACCAGCCTCATAATTGTCAGGTGTGCTTGTCAAAATTTCTGAGACCTATTTAGATCTACATGGGTGGGATGGGGGAGGTGGTGGAAGGGAGGTCCAAGAGGGAGGGGGTATATGTATACATACAGCTGATTCATTCTTTGTACAGTAGAAACTAACACAACATTGTAAAGCAATTATACTCCAATAAAAAACAATCTATTTGTTCAAAATATTTTGTGAACCAAATCCAGGAATCTGAACTATTCAAAAGCACCACAGATGATCTTTACATATTCTAAAGTTAACAAACTACAAAAAAAGATTTTGCTAAATCAAGGATGACTTGTAAACATTACAACTCTAGGATTTTATGACCAAACTAGACACAGAGCCATACACTAAATGAGTCATGTCATGTGAAATTAGTAATATTATCTCTGTAAGCAGAGTAAGTAGCTTATGCTAATAGATTCAAGCAATTTAATATCTTCATAAGAACATATAGATAGTAACAGATAAACTTAAAAAAACAGGTTTCTTATATTCAATTTTAAGAGGGTTGAACAAAATTATATGAATCAAGAACCTTATCAGGTTTTATTCATCTGCTTACTCTTTTCTCCTCCAACTAAGTCAAAATTTAGAAACAGGAGTCATGATTTCTTTTACCTCTTAAAATGCCTGAACATCAAATTTCAGAAACTCTAGATATTCAGTGATTGCTTAAAGAGGCAAGCAATGTTCATTTCTAATACCTGAGCAGATTAAAAGGGGCTACTCAGTTCAGTTCAATTCAGTTCAGTTACTCAGTCGTGTCCAACTCTTTGAGACCCCATGAATCTCAGCACGCCAGGCCTCTTTGTCTATCACCAACTCCCGGAGTTCACTCAAATTCATGTCCACCGAGTCAGTGATGCCATCCAGCCATCTCATCCTCTGTCGTCCCCTTCTCCTTCTGCCCCCAATCCCTCCCAGCATCAGAGTCTTTTCCAATGAGTCAACTTTTCACATGAGACGGCCAAAGTACAGGAGTTTCAGCTTGAGCATCAGTCCTTCCAATGAACACCCAGGACTGATCTCCTTGAGGATGGACTGGTTGGATCTCCTTGCAGTCCAAGGGACTCTCAAGAGTCTTCTCCAACACCACACTTCAAAAGCATCAGTTCTTCAGCACTCAGCTTTCTTCACAGTCCAATTCTCATATCCATACATGACTACTGGAAAACCATAGCCTTGACTAGACGGACCTTTGTTGGCAAAGTAATGTCTCTGCTTTTCAATATGCTATCTAGGTTGGTCATAACTTTCCTTCCAAGGAGTAAGCGGCTTTTAATTTCATGGCTGCAGTCACCATCTGCAGTGATTTTGGAGCCCAAAAAAATAATGTCTGACACTGTTTCCACTGTTTCCCCATTTATTTCCCATGAAGTGATGGGACCAGATGCCATGATCTTTGTTTTCTGAATGTTGAGCTTTAAGCCAACTTTTTCACCCTTCTCTTTCACTTTCATCAAGAGGCTTTTTAGTTCCTCTTCACTTTCTGCCATAAGGGTGGTGTCATCTGCATATCTGAGGTTATTGATATTTCTCCTGGCAATCTTGATTCCAGCTTGTGCTTATTCCAGCTTATGCTTCTTCCAGCCCATACAAGGGCATTCTAAACTTATCTCCACAAGACCAAGATCTAAATCTCATTCTCCCAGAAAACAGGAAGTTGGCTAGTTGTCTGAACAAATTCCATTTTGCTCAAACAGAGACTTTCATTGATGCTTTACTTGACTTGATGAGTATTTTATCTATCTAGCAGCAGACCTGACAAGATGCAATTCCTTCCTTAGGTGAAGAAAGATAGAGACTCTCCTATTCCATGAGGTTGAGGCTGGCACTAGAAAACTTAACTAGAGACACTGAGTTTCTGTGATCACATTAATACAAGTATGAAAAATCATGAGCCCTGTGGAAGATAATATGTTATTTGAGAAAATTAAGAATGCAGACCTCATTCTTACACTACAATTTATACACAACAAATCTTGGCAGGGGGAAAGGATATTAATCTCTATCTTTCCTGGTGGCTCAGATGATAAAGAATCTATCTGCAATGCAGGAGACTGAGGTTCAATCCCTGGATCTGGAAGATTCCCCTGGAGAAGGGAATGGCTACCCACTCCAGTATTCTTGTCTAGAGAATTCATGGACAAAAGAGCAGGGTGGGCTCCAGTCTATGGGGTTGCAAAGAGTTGGACACAACTGAGAGACTATCATGAACAATCATCAGCAAAAAAAAAAAAAAAGATAGATTTCAGAGACAGAATAATTGTCTGAAACAATAGAAAGCATTACACTCTTCCTTGAAGAAGAGATATCCAGATTTTAATAGAGATTCACTTAGGATGGTAAGATTCAGATGCTTTTTCTTTCTTTGTTGCAATTTTCTAGGCCTTCCAAAATTTTACAACAAAGTTAAATTACTTACAAAAAATAGTTGTAAAATGTAAAAACTTGCAAAGATAGTTATTTAGAAAATCACATCTACATCTCTGTGAGTATTAGAGGAAAAGAATACCAGGTAAGTATTAGGATCCAGAGAAGGCCAGAGACTATAAAGCTGAAGAAACAACACTAACAAACAGGGGTGACAAGGGACTTCCCTGGTGGTCCAGAGGTTAGGACTTGGCCTTCCAAATGAAGGGGTGCGGGTCTGATCCCTGCAAGGGGAGCTAAGATCCCACAGGTCTCATCAAAAAAACAAAACATAAAACAGAAGCAATGTTGTAACTAACTCAATAAAGACTTTAAAAATGGTCCACATTTTTAAAAAATATTTTAAAAAAGGAAAAAGAAACAGGAAAGACTAATAACAAACACGGAGAGTCATTGCAGGCTTCTATATTTTTAAATGCTTCTTTAAAAAAATACTCTTAAAGTACTCTTAAAGGACCAGAGATAGTACATATCTCAAGGCTTAACAAAAATAAAGTGGAAGAAACACAAACTTCATAAGTAATTTAGCACACTATTTTAGAGGGCTATTATTACCCAAGAAATAAAATAAATTATACCTGGACAGATAGGAATGCTATATTTTATCAATTTTTAATAAGACATGGAGGTATCATATATTTTTATCATCAAAGATGTGAGGAGAGAAGTACTTCAAGAACAACTAAGTATCGGGGCATCTAAGAGGAAGGGGGATCTGAAAGTGGGTCCTTCATATGTTTAGGTTTTAATTTGTTTGTGTGGGATTTTTTTCTTTTTCTTTTTTTTTTTTTTCAGAATATATATTTCATTGGCTGAAAAGTTTGTTCAGGTTTTCCAGCATATCATATGAAAAAACTCAAATCAACTTTTTGGCCAACCCAATATTAAGTATGGACTGAACTTTAGATAAACGCTGCAAAAGATAGGCAGAGAGCCTTTTAAAACATACTATGGAAATCCTACTTCTAGCCATTAAATTGCAACTTATTTCAAAAGAACCCTCTTGCTCAGGCCAACTCTAAGACCTATATAAAAACAAACAAACAAACAAAAATCCTGTTTTAAGGCTGTGGAGAGTAACCAAAGCAAGCAGGACTTGAGGGGCCAAGATTCTGCTTAAAGAAACTTCACTGAACTGAATGCTCTAATCACATTTTTTTTTTTTTTTTCAAGACACTTGTAAATCTGTATCAAGTTTAAAAAAAAAAATACGCGACCCACAGGCTACACTGGTCTTACTAAACTTAGGGTGGCAAAAACTGGAGTTCCGAGTTCCATGCCACTAAAGCAGGCAGACCTGCTGAAGACTATGAAGACCTACAAGACCTTTTAGAACTAACACCCAAAAAGATGTCCTTTTCATTATAGGGGACTGGAATGCAAAAGTAGAAAGTCAAGAAACATCTGGAGTAACAGGCAAATTTGGCCTTGGAATACGGAATGAAGCAGGGCAAAGACTAATAGAGTTTTGTCAAGAAAACGCACTGGTCATAGCAAATACCCTCTTCCAACAACACAAGAGAAGACTCTATACATGGACATCACCAGATGGTCAACACCGAAATCAGATCGATTCTATTCTTTGCAGCCAAAGATGGAGAAGCTCTATACAATCAGCAAGAACAAGACCAGGAGCTGACTGTGGCTCAGACCATGAACTCCTTATTGCCAAATTCAGACTTAAATTGAAGAAAGTAGGGAAAACCACTAGACCATTCAGGTATGACCTAAATCAAATCCCTTATGATTATACAGTGGAAGTGAGAAATAGATTTAAGGGCCTAGATCTGATAGATAGAGTGCCTGATGAACTATGGAATGAGGTTCGTGACATTGTACAGGAGACAGGGATCAAGACCATCCCCATGGAAAAGAAATGCAAAAAAGCAAAATGGCTGTCTGGGGAGGCCTTACAAATAGCTGTGAAAAGAAGAGAAGTGAAAAGCAAAGGAGAAAAGGAAAGATATAAACATCTGAATGTAGAGTTCCAAAGAATAGCAAGAAGAGATAAGAAAGCCTTCTTCAGCGATCAATGCAAAGAAAAAGAGGAAAACAACAGAATGGGAAAGACTAGGGATCTCTTCAAGAAAATCAGAGATACCAAAGGAACATTTCATGCAAAGATGGGCTCGATAAAGGACAGAAATGGTATGGACCTAACAGAAGCAGAAGATATTAAGAAGAGGTGGCAAGAATACACAGAACTGTACAAAAAAGATCTTCACGACCCAGATAATCATGATGGTGTGATCACTGACCTAGAGCCAGACATCCTGGAATGTGAAGTCAAGTGGGCCTTAGAAAGCATCACTACGAACAAAGCTAGTGGAGGTGATGGAATTCCAGTGGAGCTATTCCAAATCCTGAAAGATGATGCTGTGAAAGTGCTACACTCAATATGCCAGCAAATTTGGAAAACTCAGCAGTGGCCACAGGACTGGAAAAGGTCAGTTTTCATCCCAATCCCAAAGAAAGGCAATGCCAAAGAATACTCAAACTACCACACAATTGCACTCATCTCACACGCTAGTAAAGTAATGCTCAAAATTCTCCAAGCCAGGCTTCAGCAATATGTGAACCATGAACTTCCTGATGTTCAAGCTGGTTTTAGAAAAGGCAGAGGAACCAGAGATCAAATTGCCAACATCCACTGAATCATGGAAAAAGCAAGAGAGTTCCAGAAAAACATCTATTTCTGCTTTATTAACTATGCCAAAGCCTTTGACTGTGTGGATCACAAGAAACTGTGGAAAATTCTGAAAGAGATGGGAATACCAGACCACCTGATCTGCCTCTTGAGAAATTTGTATGCAGGTCAGGAAGCAACAGTTAGAACTGGACATGGAACAACAGACTGGTTCCAAATAGGAAAAGGAGTACGTCAAGGCTGTATATTGTCAACCTGTTTATTTAACTTCTATGGGGGCCGGGGCTTCCGTCTTGGGGTCGCCAGAGTCGACATCATGAGACAGCATCGCTGCGCGAGTACTCTGAACGCTCGAAGAAACAGAAGTTGGAATCAAGATTGCTGGGAGAAATATCAATAACCTCAGATATGCAGATGACACCACCCTTATGGCAGAAAGTGAAGAGGAACTCAAAAGCCTCTTGATGAAAGTGAAAGTGGAGAGTGAAAAGGTTGGCTTAAAGCTCAACATTCAGAAAACGAAGATCATGGCATCCGGTCCCATCACTTCATGGGAAATAGATGGGGAAACAGTGATCAGACTTTCTTTTTCTGGGCTCCAAAATCACTGCAGATGGTGACAGCAGCCATGAAATTAAAAGATGCTTACTCCTTGGAAGGAAAGTTATGACCAACCTAGATAGCATATTCAAAAGCAGAGACATTACTTTGCCAACAAAGATTCGCCTAGTCAAGGCTATGGTCTTTCCTGTGGTCATGTATGGATGTGAGAGTTGGACTGTGAAGAAGGCTGAGCGCCGAAGAATTGATGCTTTTGAACTGTGGTGTTGGAGAAGACTCTTGAGAGTCCCTTGGACTGCAAGGAGATCCAACCAGTCCATTCTGAAGGAGATCAGCCCTGGGATTTCCTTGGAAGGAATGGTGCTAAAGCTGAAACTCCAGCATTTTGGCCACCTCATGCGAAGAGTTGACTCATTGGAGAAGACTCTGATGCTGGGAGGGATTGAGGGCAGGAGGAGAAGGGGACGACAGAGGATGAGATGGCTGGATGGCATCACTGACTCGATAGATGTGAGTCTGAGTGACCTCCGGGAGTTGGTGATGGACAGGGAGGCCTGGCGTGCTGTGATTCATGGGGTCGCAAAGAGTCGGACACGACTGAGTGACTGATCTGATCTGATCTGAAAGCAGGCAGAACTTAAGGACCTAAGACACAGGAGTAGAAGAAATAAAACGAAGGATTACACTTTTCCCAAAGGCACTTCTGATTTTTAAGCTGTACCAGTGTGAAGCAAATAGAACACTGAGTTTATTCTAGAGATACAAGATAAGTTAATATTAAGAGCCATTCAGTATAGTTCACCGTGCTAACAGAAGATACTATAAAACATATATAATAATTCTAGTAGTGCACCAAATCCACAAAAGTATTTGATAAAATTCAACTACTTCCTGAAAAAAAGTTTAGCAAATGAGAAGGAAACTTCCTTAACATGATAAATTTATCTGCACAAAACCTTGAGCAAATGTAATATTTAAAGATGAAATATTGAAGGCTTTCCCACTAAAATGAGAACAAGAATGTCTGCTACCTTTAAATGACCACTTTTATTCAATATTGTACTTGAGCTCCTAACCAGTGTAGTGAGGAAGAAAAACAAATTGAAGGGGTGAGAATCAGAAAGGAAGAAATAAACATATTATTCAGAGATCACAAAACTGTGTACATAGGAACTCGAAAGAATCAAAGGATCTCTAAAAGACTAAGGCACTCAACCTCACTATTTATCAGGAAAATGGTAATTAAAATGAAAATTAAAACCATGAGATAGCATGATACAAGACCAGACAAGCTAAATTATAATTTACAATATAATATGCTGGCAAGCACGTGGAGCAAATTTTACATTCATATAAGGCTGGTAGAAGTGCATGTTGATATAATCACTTTAGAAAATATCTTTGACAATACCTACTAAAGAAGGACATTTGCCTATCCTCAGATCAGATCAGTCGCTCAGTCGTGTCCGACTCTGCAACCCCATGAACTGCAGCACGCCAGGCCTCCCTGTCCATCACCAACTCCCGGAGGTCACTCAGACTCACATCTATCGAGTCAGTGATGCCATCCAGCCATCTCATCCTCTGTCGTCCCCTTCTCCTCCTGCCCTCAATCCCTCCCAGCATCAGAGTCTTCTCCAATGAGTCAACTCTTCGCATGAGGTGGCCAAAATACTGGAGTTTCAGCTTTAGCATCATTCCTTCCAAGGAATGACCCCTTCCAAGGGCTGATCTCCTTCAGAATGGACTGGTTGGATCTCCTTGCAGTCCAAGGGACTCTCAAGAGTCTTCTCCAACACCACAGTTCAAAAGCATCCATTCTTCGGCGCTCAGCCTTCTTCACAGTCCAGCTCTCACATCCATACATGACCACAGGAAAGACCATAGCCTTGACTAGGTGAACCTTTGTTGGCAAAGTAATGTCTCTGCTTTTGAATATGCTATCTAGGTTGGTCATAACTTTCCTTCCAAGGAGTAAGCGTCTTTTAATTTCATGGCTGCAGTCACCATCTGCAGTGATTTTGGAGCCCAGAAAAAGAAAGTCTGACACTGTTTCCACTGTTTCCCCATCTATTTCCCATGCAGTGATGGGACCAGATGCCATGATCTTCGTTTTCTGAATGTTGAGCTTTAAGCCAACCTTTTCACTCTCCACTTCCACTTTCATCAAGAGGCTTTTGAGTTCCTCTTCACTTTCTGCCATAAGGGTGGTGTCATCTGCATATCTGAGGTTATTGATATTTCTCCCAGCAATCTTGATTCCAACTTCTGTTTCTTCCAGTCCAGCATTTCTCATGATGTACTCTGCATAGAAGTTAAATAAACAGGGTGACAATATACAGCCTTGACGTACTCCTTTTCCTATTTCAAACCAGTCTGTTATTCCATGACCAGTTCTAACTGTTGCTTCCTGACCTGCATACAGATTTCTCAAGAGGCAGATCAGGTGGTCTGGTATTCCCATCTCTTTCAGAATTTTCCACAGTTTATTGTGATCTACACAGCCAAAGGCTTTGGCATAGTCAATAAAGCAGAAATAGATGTTTTTCTGGAACTCTCTTGCTTTTTCCATGATCCAGCGGATGTTGGCAATTTGATCTCTGGTTCCTCTGCCTTTTCGAAAACCAGCTTGAACATCAGGAAGTTCATGGTTCACATATTGCTGAAGCCTGGCTTGGAGAATTTTGAGCATTATTTTACTAGCGTGTTAGATGAGTGCAATGACTCAGCAAACCCACCCCTAATTACACATACAATAGAAATATATGGATATACATACAATGAAAACCATGTATTAGAGTATTCATTGTTTCATCATTCATAGTAGCCAAAAAACCACTGTATATCATAATACAAAATGGATAGATTATGGTATATTCATACAACAGGATACTAAGTAGAAACTAAAATAAACTGCTATTGTTGTGCATAATATAAATAAATCTGAGTGAACTCCGGGAGTTGGTGATGGACAGGGAGGCCTGGCGTGCTGCGGTCATGGGGTCGCAAAGAGTCGGACACGACTGAGCGACTGATTTGATCTGATCATTCCAAATAGTTAAGCAAAAAAGTCAGGGTTCATATTATATGACAAATATAATACTCAAAACAGGCAAATTTTTTCTATGGTGTTAGAAAAGTGGTTACCCCTGGAATGAGGGTCAATGCTGACTTAGGAGAGCACAGGGAAGATTTCTGGGGAGCCAGTAACAGTCTATATCTTGATCTGGGTGATGGTTTACAAGGGTATGTTCACTTTACAAAAACATTAAAAAAAATTCATAAAAACTGAGTGTCAACTAAGATTTATGCAGGTCACTGTACATATAGCATATATATATAGTAAAAGAATCTTTAAAGTTAAAAAATAAATTTTGGGGTTTCCCTGGTGACTCAGTGGAAAAGAATCTGCTTGCCAATGCAGGAGACAGGGGTTTGATCCCTGGTCTAAGAGGATCCCATGGATCCTCCACAGAGCACCTGGACCCGTGTGCCACAATTACTGAGCCTGTGCTCTAGAGCCTGGGAGCTGCAACTACTGAGCCCATGAGCCCCCGCTACTGAAGTCCGTGTACGCTAGAGCCCATGTTCTGCAGCCAGAGAAGCCATCTCAATGAGAAGCCCACACATGGCAACTAGAAAAAGCCCATACTCAGCAATGAAAACCTAGAACAGCCAGAACAAATAAATAAAAATTTTTAAAAATAAGAAAATAAAATTTCAAAGTTAAAAAATTTAACATAAATTTTTAAGTTAAAAAATACTGTCAAGCATTGTTACTGATAAGCACTATAGGAAGTGTTTCTACTTATATTTGAGAAAGATGTCATATGATGCTATATTTTCAGAAAACATTCTATATGAGAATTTTAGCATCCACAGAATTCCACATAGTTATAAATTACTTATATTTTCCATTTACATAATTTTCACATGGCATTACAAGAAAATAAAAATATACAATGAGTAATATTTTTTAGGAAGCTTTTAGCTAATGTTATTTAGGATGTTTTTATTATTTAGGATGCTTTTAGCTTTTATCAGAAAACCCTGAGTCAACTAAATGACACCAAGAGGGAATTTATTACCTTACGAAAGAACTCAAGAGGTTGGCAATTCCAATGTTGGTTAATTCAATACTTTAAAATCATCTTCAAGGACCCAAGTTTAGCTTCATCTTACTGCTTTGCAGTCTTCACGTATCCATTCTGTCTTGCAGCTTATGACCTCATGATCACAGGATGCCTACGACAGTTCCAAGCATCACAGTGTCCAGAAACAGGAAAGGAGAGCTTTCTCCTTTTAGAGCAAATAAAACATTTCTCAGAATCCCTCCAGCAGACTTTTTCTCCCTTTCATTAGTTACAGCTTTACAACACGCTGTTGCTTAAATCAATTACCAGCAAGAGGACTAGGAGGGTACACTAAATTGGATAAGTTCTATCAGTATCTAACTCTGAGTCACTGAGAGACAAGCAGATACCTGAACAGCATTAGAACTGTGCTAACAAGGAAGAGGAAGAGGGGAAGATGGATGGTTGTTGGGGTGGCAACCAAAATCATCTACTATAATAGCTGACTGAGTCACAATTAAGGAAGAACAACATAAATGGTTCTTTGGCATCATTTGAAGTGTTTGCAGTGCTACTAATTTTAAAATGTTCTCTCTGATTCTATTATCTATGCATTTTTTGTCTTACAAAACAAAGTATACAGAATTATAGAGTTCAAATATAAAAATTCAAGTAGAGATTGGCTTATCCACATTTTGAATCTTATTTTTATGATAGGTAAACATGATAAATACAATGATTCACTTTTTAAAACATATGCCCATTCAATATTTGAGGAAATACAAATATAGCTCCAATATCCATATCTTTTATAACAGTACCATGATAATAACTGATATTCACATATGATAATAGTAACAATGACAGCTAATTTTTATCAAGTGCTTAATCTGTGCTGTGCTCAGCACTTAAATGTAAGGAACTCTTATTAAATCTTCAACAAATCTTTTAGGTAGTACTGTTACTTCCTTTTTGTTTTTTTTTTACCAACAATGGAATAGAATCACAGAAAAGTTCTTTAAACTTCCCAAGGTCACATAACTAGTAAATGGTGGAGTCATTTAGTCTTATTTGTGACTGGAAATTTTAAAATATTAAAGGCACTCAATATAGTAAATTAATTCTTGATGCATATCAAGATTTTTTAAATACTACAATGACTTAGTCTCAGAGAAGCAAACTTGATAGTCTATTGAGCTATCAGTAGACTATAAAGAAAATGATAATATGGTTCTAAAAGCTTCAAGAGAAGAGCTTAGTAGAAGAGCCTTTCTTCAGACTCTGCAACTCCCCAGACAGAGAGGCAAAGAATTATCTAGAGAGAAGGTCTTAGCTACTGGACAAAACACCATAACCAGGCTACACTCCTGTGTTTAGAAACGTACTCCTGTGTTTAGAAAAATTCCACAGGACCATAAAAAGTATTAGTGGAACATTTAATATATAGGCTAGGAAATAGTTTAGTTGGATGCTTCAGGTCAGATTCATGAATAAAATTTATAAGTTAAGCTATTTATAAAAACAATATTCCATCATTTATAACACTGAAAAAAGGAACTGATATTGTGTCATCTCATAACACTAGGAACTGCTATTCCTATGCAAAAAACCTATTATTTGTGACTAATGAAATAGTAATAGTAAGAATGTAGTTGCTTCTTTGGCATCTAACCAAGTTTCAGCCATTAGTAAATCATGTATTTATGCCAAAAAACAAATCCAAGTATAGCACTAGTTTCTTCTCTCTGTTCAGTACTAACTCAAAAGCGTATGTTGGATTATTCTAGAAACAAAACATTCCCAAAATCTGTAGACTGCACTTATATCCTGAATAAGCAAATTACCTGTACTACTTGAACAAATTTCCCAGTATTCCTAGATATTTGTCCAGAATTTCCTCTAAAAATAATATGAAGAAAGATTATTTTAAAAATAAAAGATTTGCCTTTTCTATCTAGCCAGCTGTTCATCACGGGACAGCTCCTCCGAGGCTTGCCTTTCCTCCACTTCACACCAATTCCTGCCCATTCCCCGACTTGCATATCTGGGAAAAAATAAAAATAATTATATTTTTTTTATTTTTAAAATTAAAAAAAAAAAAAAAAAAGAGGAGGAAAAAAAAAAAAAAAAAAAAAAAAAAAAAAAAAAAAAAATAATATTATATTATTCTTATATTTTTCCATTTTGTATCTAGTATCACATGTTATCCTCACAAGAACTTTTTTTTTCTGCTTAAATGTATTTTTTTAATTTTTAATTAATGTTGCACTGGTTTGTTTTTGGTTTTGTTTTTTTTTTGTTTTGCTTCAGGTGGGCTGTCTCTAGTTGTGGCAAGTGGGGGCTACTCTTCATTTCAGTGCACTGGTTTCTCATTTCAGTGGCTTCTCCTGATGCAGTGGGAGCGTGGGATCTAGGTGTGCAGGCTCAGCAGTTGTGACGCAGGGGCTCAGGTGCTCTGCAGCATGTGGGATCTTGCTGGGATCAATACCGTGTTCCCTGCAATGGCAGGTGGATCCTTAACCACTGGACCACCAGGGAAGCCCCCTTGAATTTGTTTTTTAATTTTTATTGGAATATAGTTGCTTTACAATATTGTGTTTCTACTGTATAGCAAGGTGAATCAACTCTGTGTGTGTATCTGTGTGTCCCCTCTTTTTTTAATTTCTTTCCCATTTAGATCGCCACAGTGCACTGAGTAGAGTTCTACTGTAAAGCACAGCGAACTCACAAGAGCTTTATGTGGTAGTAAAGAAGATAATATTCACATCACTTTGTTTTTTTTAATTTAAATTTATTTATTTTAATTGAAGGCTAATTACTTTACAATATTGTATTGGTTCTGCCACACATCAGCATGAATCTGCCACGGGCGTACACGTGTTCCCCATCCTGAACCCCCCCCCACCTCCCTCCCCATACCATCCCTCTGGGTCATCCCAGTGCACCAGCCCCAAGCATCCTGTATCGAACCTGGACTGGCAATTCGTTTCTTATATGATATTATACATGTTTCCATGTCATTCTCCCAAATCATCCCACCCTCTCCCTCTCCCACAGAGTCCAAAAGACTGTTCTATACATTTGTGTCTCTTTTGCTGTCTCGCATACACAGTTATCGTTACCATCTTTCTAAATTCCATATATATGCATTAGTATACTGTATTGCCGTAGAAGGCAATGGCACCTCACTCCAGTACACTTGCCTGGAAAATCCCATGGACAGAGGAGCCTGGTAGGCTGCAGTCCATGGGGTCGCTAAGAGTTGGATACGACTGAGTGACTTCACCTTCACTTTTCACTTCGATGCATTGGAAAAGGAAATGGCAACCCACTCCAGTGTTCTTGCCTGGAGAATCCCAGGGACGGGGGAGCCTGGTAGGCTACCATCTATGGGGTCGCAAAGAGTCGGACATGACTCAAGTGACTTAGCATAGCATAGCATAGCATACTGTATTGGTGTTTTTCTTTCTGACTTACTTCACTCTGTATAATAGGCTCCAGTTTCATCCACCTCATTAGAACTGATTCAAATGTATTCTTTTTAATGGCTAAGTAATACTCCATTGTGTATATGTACCACAGCTTTCTTATCCATTTATCTGCTTATGGACATCTAGGTTGCTTCCATGTCCTGGCTATTGTAAACAGTGCTGAGATGAACATTGGGGTACATGTGTCTCTTTCAATTCTGGTTTCCTCAGTGAATATATCTACCTAAAGAAACTAAAGACCTATATATAGGAAACTATAAAACACTGGTGAAAGAAATCAAAGAGGACACTAATAGATGGAGAAATATACCATGTTCATGGATAGGAAGAATCAATATAGTGAAAATGAGTATACCACACAAAGCAATCTATAGATTCAATACAATCCTATCAAGCTACCAACAGTATTTCTCACAGACCTAGAACAAATACTTTCACAATTTGTATGGAAATACAAAAAACCTCTAATAGCCAATCTTGAGAAAGAAGAATGGAAGTGGAGGAATCAACCTGCCTGACTTCAGGCTCTACAACAAAGCCACAGTCATCAAGACAGTACGGTACTGGCACAAAGACAGAAATATAGACCAATGGAACAAAATAGAAAGCCCAGAGATAAATCCATGCACCTATGGACACCTTATCTTTGACAAAGGAGGCAAGAATATACAATGGAGAAAAGACAATCTCTTTAACAAGTGGTGCTGGGAAAACTGGTCAACCTCATGTAAAAGAATGAAACTAGAACACTTTCTAACACCACACACAAAAATAAACTCAAAATGGATTAAAGATCTAAATGTAAGACTAGAAACTACAACAGTCTTAGAGGAGAACATAGGCAAAACACTCTCCGACATACATCACAGCAGGATCCTCTATGACCCACCTCCCAGAATATTGGAAATAAAAGCAAAAATAAACAAATGGGACCTAATTAAAATTAAAAAGCTTCTGCACAACAAAGGAAACTCTAAGCAAGGTGAAAAGACAGCCTTCAGAATGGGAGAAAATAATAGCTAATGAAGCAACTGACAAACAACTAATCTCAAAAATATACAAGCAACTCCTACAGCTCAATTCCAGAAAAATAAATGACCCAATCAAAAAATGGGCCAAACAACTAAATAGACATTTCTCCAAAGAAGACATACACGTGGCTAACAAACACATGAAAAGATGCTCAACATCACTCATTATCAGAGAAATGCAAATCAAAACCACAATGAGGTACCATTTCACGCCAGTCAGAATGGCTGCAATCCAAAAGTCCACAAGCAATAAATGCTGGAGAGGGTGTGGAGAAAAGGGAACCCTCTTACACTGTTGGTGGGAATGCAAACTAGTACAGCCACTATGGAGAACAGTGTGTAAATTCCTTCAAAAACTGGAAATAGAACTGCCTTATGACCCAGAAATCCCACTGCTGGGCATATACACCGGAGGAAACCAGAATTGAAAGAGTCACATCACTTTGTAAGAAAAACTGGTCTCATAGAAGCCAAAGGCCTGAGGTAACCCAGCTCTACAGAACTGGAACCCAGGCCTGACTCAAGGTTCAAGTACTTCTCATGCAGATCTTGCTTCTTTCAGATACTGTACATTCTGGCTCTGGTTACACAGTACAAAAGACTCTGCACTGTTTATCTAAAACTGAAACTGACCTGTTATGGCAGTTTTTGCATATCCAGCTGCCAATTCTTTTGTCAGATGCACTGAAGCTTCACCATGATAGGAGACAGAACAAAGTAGAAGATGCTGTGTTTCTAGTAGGTGAAAATTGATCATTATAGATTTAGGGTAAATGGCAATAACAGAACAAGTTCACAGTGAATTTAATTTTTGGTTCTTATTCTAATACTTCTTCCAAATTCTACTCATAATATACTGTTTAAATTCATAGAAACATTTAGCTAGCCACAAAGTGACTAGTTCAATACCTAAACTTCAGGGGTATTATTTTTATTTGCCAAAATTTGACATAAATCCACTGTCACTTCTAGTCATCATTTTATACAAGTTGCCTACTGTCCTTTCAGTAATTTCCATTTTAGCTTTTTAGAGGTTAAATACTACCTTGGATTTCTAGCAGGAAATCACTCTCTTGAAATGTTTTTATAAGTGAAATTAACACATTTACTCCATAGGAATCATATTTTATTTGAACTGTAATGTGCAGGTTTAAAAAGTAAAGCAACACCTGAGCAACACTGTCAGGCATACAGGGAGGAGGCTGTGTATGGGCTGTCTACACGTGGATCAGGCTAACACTAAACCCAAATGATGTCAAGTAAGAAGCTCTGTCCAGTCATTTTCTTTCTGTCAAAGTTCCAGGAAATTGCCCTACAATTAGATGGTTAGCACCACCCTCTCTTAGCAAAAGAGAATCACCACCATGTACTTTGAGAGCAAAATATATAACTTCTGCTTCTGTGCTTAGTTAATATGTCTTTGGCCTCTTTTCACTTTGGAGGGAATTTAGAAACTAGGAAGTAATTAGCCTTTTCTTCTTGAAGGACTATTCATTTTCACTTACTCTCCTTTCCCCACTATATCATGCCCAATCACTTAATTATAGTGTTATTGTTTAATTGGTAAGCTGCGTCCAACTCTTTTGTGACCCCATGGACTGCAGCCCTCCAAGTTCTTCTACCTGTAGGATTTCCCAGACAAGAATACTGGAGTGGGTTGCCATTTTCTTCTCCAGGTGAGCCTCATAACCTAGGGGTTGAACCCACATCTCCTACATTGGCAGGTGGGTTCTTTAATACTGAGACACCTGGGAAGCCCTAGTTATGAGACAAGTATTTTTCTATAGCACTCACATCTTACAGAGAGCTTGGGGATGAGGTCTATAATGACCTGTAGTCAAATGTTACATAATTAAAATTAAGAAAACTCTTTAAATCTGCCTTAAATACATTATATAGGTATGTATATATTACTTTGTGTAATAATTCTTTTACATATTAAACTTGAGAACCACTGATACACCTGAAAAAACCAACCTAGAGAAAGACTATATGCACAAGTGTGAGCATTCAAACCATTCTACATTAAGACAATCCCTAATAAGCAAAGGTAAAAATTCTAATGTGTTCCTGCCTGCCCACACTGTTTACTCATTAAAAAAAATGAACTGATTGACAATAATTTTGGTCTATAAAGTGAAGAGACTGGACAAGAGATATCTAAGTAAGATTTCAGCTCTAATGTTCTATGAATTCTCACTAGATCTCATTCCAAAGAAACCAACACCAGAGGCTGTCAACTCTGAAAAAGTGCTGTGTCCACTTCACCAATGTTACCATTTTCTATATTTTTTTATATCTTCATCAAAATCTGTTTTTTCCAAATGAGTTTCATGGCATAATGAGTTCATGAAACTCATGGCATAATCTAGCCAGTTAATAATGGCAGTGGTTCCCAAACATGTCAGCAGATCAGAATCCCCAGAAAGTAGTTTCCCTTCCCAGGTCTACTGAATCAGAATCTCTAGAGAGGAGCCCCAGATGATTCTGATAGAGGCATTCTATGAATCTCTTTAAGTTTAAAACCACAGAACTATTTGTATTAATACATACTTCTTATCCTTGGACACCAAATGTTAACAAAGGACTTTTTGGGGAAGTTCCCTAGTGATCCAGTGGTTAGGACTTGGCACTTTCACTACCAAGTGCCTGGGTTTAATCCCTGGTCAGGGAACTAAGATCCCACAAGCTAAGTTACATGGCCAAAAAAGACAAACAAACAAAAGACTTTTTCCTTTTTTTTTATAATTTTTTAGATTCTATTTTTTGTTTTCATATTATTTTAACTTTTTAATAGAGAGTATTTCAAACATACACCTCTATGGTAACTTTAAAAATTCAATTTATTGCCAGTCATTTTTTTTCTATTCTTCCACTTCCACACATTATCTTGGACCAAATCCCAGAAAGAGCAAAGGATCTTTTTTGAACCTGGATAAAAAATGGGTTCTTCTCAAAATCATGTCACATTCTAAACTATGGAGAACATGCAGCCTGTATGACCCAAGTCTCTAACGTGAAGTGCAGAGCCTAGAATGAAACAGGCCAGAAATACTAAAAAAACCATAGACAGTGATGGAAATTTCTCTTCAATCATTGCTTTTAGTCTTTCTTAAGGTTCATGTTGCTTCCCTGGTGGCTCAGTGGTAAAGAATCCACCTGCCAATGCAGGAGACAAAGGTTCATTCCCTGGGTTGGGAAGATCCCCTGAGAAAGAAATGGCAACTCACTCCAGTAATTTTGCCTGGGGAAATCCCCATGGACAGAGGAACCTGATAGGCTATAGTCCATGGGGTCTCAAAAGAGTGGGACACAACTGAGCAACTAATTAACAACAGGGCTCATGCTATTTCCTACATGTTTTAATGTGCTATCACACCTCTTGGAGTACTGTTTAAATCAGTATGCTTTTCTACAATGGGTTCATAAATGGAATTCTCTTGTTCATCTTCACCTGTAATTAAGATCCAAGCCAAACAACACTAGATGGTATAAAAGTGTGATATTTTTCTATTTAACTTGAATACAAGAAATAAGTCAGTAAAGAAAAAAAGTTACTGAAAATATAGCTAAATGTGTCATGCTAAACTCTAAGAAAAGAGGGTCTTCTTTTCTGTGGCAGATCTGAAAGCAGTCTTTACCCAGTAGAGAGAAGGTACTGTTGTGAAAATTTTTTAAACAGTTATTATATTACTATTTATCATAATTTGGGCATTCAATAAAGGACCAAACATGGAATGTGACTGTATGATGTCCTTCCAATATGATGTAGACTGCTGAACACCATTCTACTCTGCTTGATTATCTTTGGTAATTAAAAGAATGATGTTTTCCCAAAAGCTAGGTTAAGGTCCTAACTACTCAGACATCTATTAGTCAAACTGAACAACCTAGCATTGAGTCAACCTGGCTTCATCTATGAAGGAAAGAAGGATATCAGAAAGTAAAACTCAACCCCAACAGCACAGGCCTTTAACTGTTTTCTAAACATTCCCAGGATCTAATTTCTAAGCATCATCTTATTAGAGATACAGTAGGATCAATCTCACTAGACTAAAAATCCTGTATGGTATTCCTCAGGCAGGCTGGTGCTCTTTGATTTCAATCCATCTCTTTTATATAGCTATCAGTACTGTCCAAGGAGCAGAAAGAAACATTGAGATGCCCCCTCAAACATGAGTTGTCTTATGCTAAATTCCAGGATACATAGCTTTGCTTCTGTGCTTTTTCAGCAACCATAAAAATTCTAGTTTTAATAAATGTGAGTCATTACTATAGAGGACAACTATAAAAAGAGGGGAAGTGTCTGGAATTAAAATGAGAAGTGAAAGAATAGCTCAGCAAGAAGAGAAAGGTTTTTAAAAGGTAAAGGGAATAAACACAGATGCTAGACCATTCTGTATCTGTAAGAAAAGAGCAGGCTGGATGATGCCCGTCCTCTAGGGCTGTACTTTAGAAGAGACACACAGTAAGAGACACAGGGGATCCAGGAGCTGGACTAACAAGTTCAAATCTTAAAGTTTGAAAACCACTGGATATCTGCACAGCAGGCTGAGTAAAGGAAATAGAATGCACTTTAGTAGTCATATTATTACAACAAAGCAAAACTAATTCATAAGCATTTCCACCCAAGTACAAGGTAGAATGATCCTAACATTTCCAGTGAGCTAGGGAATGGCAAAGAGAAAGAAGTCATGTATGCAATTATTACTAAATAAAGATGAATAAAATATCATTTATATTTTTCTTTAGTATGCTACATTAATTGTTTCATTTCTGAAAAAATATAATAGCTTTCATTGGTTTACTAGACATACTAGCTTATAAGTCATTAAAGATTATGTAATGCTATCAAGATATTTGTCAAGGTTCCCAGAGACTAAAGAAATATTCCAATAAACATTAGGTAGCAAATATTTACAAAGTGGAACATATATTTAATATGGTACTATTACTGATGTATCCCAACAATTTCCTACTAAAATAAATAAAGATTATCAACAGGCCCTAGTCTCTCTAAATCTGAGACTAGAACCATAGTTCAAAACATTGCTACAGGTTGGTTTTAGAATAAAAATTGTGAAGATTCCATGGTATTCAACACGTGTCTGCATGTAATTTCTCTTCTTTTATTATCAAGAACCAGTGCCTTCTCATTTAGGAACATTTCAAGTGAATTAACTCTCAGACCCAATACCCTAACCAAATTATAAGGAAAAATTATATACAATTTAGCATTACTGATACGACACACTACTAACACTGTCATTTTTTAAATCTTTGGTTCAAGAAATTCTGAAAATGCATTCTGAATTTCAATCTCTTTTCTTCACCCTTTTCTTTTATTCTCTTCTAGCTTTAGTGTAGTTTTGTCAACTTTTCAGTTTCCAGTTAAGCCCAATAGTTAAAAAAGAAGTACACAGGCAATTAACTCCTCAGTCAACAGTTAACAGTTCTAAAAGTCAGTGTGGTGATTTACATTCGGCTAGTGCCTCCCTGCTCCTGTCTTCCACGCCTAAGAATCATAAATCCCCAAATCCCTTCAGAATGCAAGTCTAGCACAGATGGAAAGAGTTTTTTTCTCGCTTGGGAATGGAGAAGGTGAAGTCATTCCAAAATGAGAGAGAACCAAGCCAGTCCAGTGTGTACCATTTAATTCAACAGTTCCCTCGGGAGGCACTTCATTTGCTGCTGCACTGCTGACAGCAGAAATGCTGCTTAGCACACCAATATATTAGCTGTGTGTGCAGCATTATGCTAGCAAAGACTTAAGGCCACAGAAGAACTGAAGAAGTCAATAAAATCAGGTTATCTGGGTGACTCTGAATCAAGGCTTCAGGATACCAGGCTTTTGGGGGGGTTCTTAAGATCTTTTTTTAAATTGGGGTACAGATGCATTCTTCTGTACAACGAAGTGAATCAGCCCTACGGATACATATAGACCCTCTTTTTGGGGTTTCCTTCCCATTTAGGTCACCACAGAACATTAACAGAGTTCCCTGTGCTGTACAGCAGGTTCTTATTAGTTATCTCTTTTATATATATTGTGTGTATATAGGGTATGCACCCACAGACATAAAGGAGAATGGTTCTGCATGTACTTCAGTCAAGGTTTTCTTTTTCCACACCTTTGAATGAATAATACATGCTGAATTCCAATCACAGGTTTTATTCCCTAATTCTTTCTCCTTTTCCCTATTCTCCTTTCTTTTTTGCTTTTTTCCTCTATTGTATGAGCTCATCTATGGAAACTGTAGAGAAGAGTGCAAGAAAATATATAAAAAGTATACAGAAATTAGCCCTATCTTGGTGAAGGAAGAGTGACTTTGAGGGCAGAGCCACGGATGCAGAGGCCTGGAGTCAAAGGTAGACCCAAGAGAATAAGACCACTACATGGATGGGTCCAGAGCAAGCCTACCATTCCAGCCATCCCAGAGGACAGGGAATCCAGTCACATGTAATTATTCTATGGCCCTGAAACTCAACTTGCCCTACTGAGTTATCATCCTTCTTGGAACCTGCTATTCTTTTATTCTTTCTAATGCCCCCTTTTTGGAATAGAAATGTTTATCTTATGGATGCTCTACCACTGCATTCTGGAAGCAGAAAACTCATTTTCCATAAAAAGGAATTCATACTCTGAGTCTTCTCATAACTGATTCAGATGATTTAGGTGATAATATTTGGGACTCTTTGCATTGATGATACTTAAGATGACATTTTGGACTTTAAGTTAATGCTAAAATGAGCTATGACTTTGGGGGACAGTGTGATTGCTGCTGCTGCTGCTGCGTTGCTTCAGTCGTGTTCGCCGGCCCTGGGCACACTCCCGGGTCACTGGTGGGGCCATTTCCTTCTCAAAGACGTGGCCCCCCGATCCCAGCAAGTACTGGAGTGGGGGCCTGATTAGGTGAACATATTATGCATGTAGAAAGTATATGAATTTAGGGTGACCATAAGATAAACTGTTAGGGGTTGAACTGTGTCTCCAAGAAAGATATATGGAAATGCTCTTCATCAGTTCTTATGAATATATATCTGTATTTGGAAAAAGGGTCTTTGTGGTGTTATCAAGTTAAGATGAGGTCATACAGAGTCAAGGTAGAACTTATCCAATATAACTGGTATCCTTATAAGAGGAGGAGAGGAAACAGAGACACAAGAAAGAAGAACAGTATGTGAAGACAGAGGCAGAGATTGAAGTGTGGTAGCCACAAGCCAAGAAACACCAAAGACTGCTATAAAACCGTAAGAAACTAGGAAGAGGCAAGGAAGGATTCATCACTATAGATTTCAGAGGAATCACTGCCTTTCCATCACCTTGATTATGAACTTTCAGCTTCCAGAACTGTGACAGAATAAATTTGTGTTGTTTTAAGCCATGCAGTTTATGACACTTTGTTATAATAGCACTAAGAAATAAACACAAATCCTTTATCTTAAGATTATGTGAAATAATCACAAGCTTACCATATATGAGTCATACTGAAAGTTTGAGTACATTTCATAAAATAGAAGTATTAAAAACAAATGTTTTAATTTTCTGGGAAAACAGTAAAATAGACATTAATAATAAAATATAAAATGCCCTACCTTCTGAATATTAAGGAGAAAAAAAAATCCTTTACTAAATAACTCTTGGATGGAAGAGAAAAAAATATCAATTTGAGAATTTCTAAAGATAATGTTAATAAAAATACTATGCATTATCAAATACACTTAAAACAGTGAGTAGAAAACTTACAGTTCTAAGCACTTTTGTTAATGAGAACAAAAGAATACAAATAAATGTGCTAGAAAAGCTAGAAAACAAACAACTAAACCAGAACAAGCAAAGTGAGGGAAATAATAAAGACAAGCACAAAAATCAATGAGGTGGAAAAAAGAAAAACATTGATCTAAATCATAAATCAAAACACTGGTTCCTTGAACAAGTGAAAGAAATAACTTTTAAAAAGTGGGAGGAGAAGGCAAACATAAAACACAATGAAAAAAAAAAACAGCATTCAAAATTGAAAAATAAAACACATAGATGCAAATTTTTATTATGATAAATTTGAAAACTTCTATGAAATGAATAATTCCAAAGAAAACACAGTTCAAAAGTTTTATCCAATTAGTACTACAATGTTTTAAAAGACAGTTACAACTCATAAAGAAAATTTTAAGAAAATTCCCAACTAAATACCTCCAGGCCCTGATGGTTTCATTGGAGAATTCTACCAAACTTTAAAAGACCAGATCATCCCCATGCCACATAAGTTATTCCAAAGCACAAAATATGAAATGAATCTTTCAAATTCTTTGTATAAAGCAAGTATAACATTACAGCCTAAATCTATAAATACAAGTACAAAAAATTATAGATATCACATCAGTATCATTATAAAAATAAAATACTTACAAACTAAATCCAACAACCTAATGCTACATTAAGATATTACACATCATGACCAAGGGAGATTTATTCCAAGAAATATATTAATGAATTAAGGAGTCCATTAATATAATACTACACAATAAAGCATCTGAGGAGAAAATTACAGACTTATTGCTTTAGATCACAAAAGAAAAAATAAAATATTTTAGCAAAATTTAATGTCTGGTTCTGATTTTAAAAACACCCAGGAAAACAGGAATTGATACATACTTTTCAACATAATAAAATATGTAAATCTTGGTCTTAAAACCAGTATCTTAACAGAAAAACACAAAAGATATTTCTCTTAAGATTAGGAGCAAGATACAGGCACTCACTTTCTCCACTACTATTTAATACTATAGTGGGAACAATAATAAAAGCAATTAGAAAAGAAAAATCTATTAGATCAGTGGTTCTTACAGTGTGGTCTAAAAACCGCAGGTGATTCCCAGGACTCTCTGAAGGGGGTTGGCAATGTCAAAGCTTTTCCTCCGATAATCCTAAGATGTTATTTGCTTTTTCTACTGTACTGATACTGGAACTGATGGTGCAAAAGCACAGATGTTAAAACTGCTGGCATCTTAGCATGAATCAAGGCAAAGGCACCAAACTTTACTACTAGTTACTGTTTTCTTTACTGTCAGGCACAAGAAGAAAAAAATTTCAATTTCACTTAAGAATGTCCTTAATCAAGTGATAAGAAATATTAATATTATTAAGTCTCAATCCTTGAGTACACTTCTTTTTAATATTCAGTGTGATGAGGAAAGTATGCATAAAGTATTTATGCTGCACACCAAATTATAATGTTTGTCTCAAGTAAAATCACTTGTACAATTGTTTCAGTTGTGAGCTGACTTAGCACTTATTTCATGGAACACCATTTCACTTGAAAGAAAAACTGACAGATAAATTATAGTTATTCAGATTGGATATCTGGCAGACATTTTTTAGAAAGTGCATACAGTGAACTTCAAGGAAAACAACTGGCAAGATTTGCTGCTGATGACAAAATTCAAGTTTTAGAAATCTTATATTTACCACCAGCTTCCCAATAATTAAAGCCTTTTCTGATGAGATCATTGGTAATTTTAACAAATGTGATACTTTAATATTCTCTAATGAAGAGTATTAACATTTAGAATATTTGCATAAATTAATGAAACAATATCTCTACTACATATGTACAAAGTCATTCATGGCTATAAAAGTGAAAGTGAATTCGCTCAGTCATGTCCGACTCTTTGTGACCCCATGGACTGTAGCCTACCAGGCTCCTCCATCCATGGGATTTTCCAGGCAAGAGTACTGGAGTGGGCTGCCATTTCCTTCTCCAGGGGATCTTCCCAACCCAGGGATCAAACCCAGGCCTCCCACATTATAGGCAGATGCTTTACCATCTGAACCACCAGGGAATTTTGCATGGCTGTAAGGTTCATTCAAACTGTAAGATACAGTAATGGGTTTTTAATGTAATATATCATAAAAGTACACTGAAATGGTTTTAGACTCCATGTTAGAAATAGCATTAAGCAGTAACCACAATCATGTTTTGGAGTATAAAGGAGACTATCTACAATTCTCTGAAAACGTTACTAAGATTTTCTTTGTTTTCCAACTACATGCCTGTATGTGGTCAGATAATCTTCATACAGTTCAACCAGAAAAAAATAGTGCAACAGACTGAACACAGAAACAGATATAAATATTCACTCTAACTTCTTCAGTTCTCATATTATAGACAAGTGTCCTTTTTGTGGCTTATGAAGTGCCATGTTTTTCACATTTTTGAGCTTTTTGTTGGTGATTTTGTGTCCCAAGCATAGTGCTGAAGTGCCTTCTAGTGTTCCTAAGCTCAAGAAGGTTATGATATAACGTGCCTTATGCAGAAAATGTGTGTGTCAGATAACCTTAGTTCAGGCATGAGGCATAGTGCTGTTGGCCATGAGATCAATGTTAGTGAGTTACTACAAATATGCTAAATAAGGTGTCTTTAAACAGAAACACACATCAAACAACATTAGGTACTGAATGGTTAATGAAAATTTTGTGAAAAAGGATGTGGATTTAAGGAAATAAAGATAAAAAGGAGAGTTTTATGTCTGACTGGGTCTGAACGATGAAGAAGAAAAAGTCAAGGATAGCTCAGTATTAAGGCCTGCATGACCCATGACCAGATGATAAAGGCAGTTCAGGAGAAGCGCCAGTGTTAACACGGGTGTGGAAAACAAAGAGCTAAATTTTAACCTTAGAGGGATTGAGATATTCAGCACCTCCTGTTAAAAGGAACAGGCTGACACAGAGGAAGAATCAGGACTCTCTAAAGTTTCAAGGCAAAGCAACAATGCCAGATACGTTAACATAAGACTTGAACCACATCCACTGGAATTGGCAATGATTTTTCAATTTTAATCCTTATTGAGTAAATTAGAAAGGGTAACAGAGGAAGAGTGCAAACTACTCTTTTAAGTTGCCTGGATGGGGGTAGGGATAGGGGACAGATAGGAAGACAGTTAGAAAAGATCTTGTAGGTAGGCTGTGATGTTTGGTTGGTTTTAGGACTGAGTATATTTCTAGACTAAGTAGAGGTAGCAGTGGAGAAGCACAAGCTGAAGAGAAGTGATATCCAAAAGAGCAAGGGCTGGTCAGAGATGGGCAGATTTATTCTTTCAGTTCAGTTCCTCAGTCGTGTCTGACTACTTGCAACCCCTCGGACTGCAGCACACCAGGCTTCCCTGTCCATCACCAACTCCCAGAGCCTATTCAAACTCATGTCCGTCGCATAGGTGATACCATCCAACCATCTCATTCTCTGTCATCCCCTTCTCCTCCCACCTTCAATCTTTCCCAGCATCAGGGCCTTTTCCAATGAGTCGGTTCTTCACATCAGGTGGCCAAAGTATTGGAGTTTCAGCTCCAGCATCAGTCCTTCCAATGAATATTCAAGACTGATTTCCTTTAGGATGGACTGGTTTGATCTCCTTGCTGTCCAAGGGACTCTCACGAGTCTTCTCCAACACCACAGTTCAAACGCATCAATTCTTTGGCACTCAGCTTTCTTCACAGTCCAACTTTCACATCCATACATTACCACTGGAAAAAAACATAGCCTTGACTAGATGGACCTTTGTTGGCAAAGTAATGTCTCTGCTTTTGAATATGCTGTCTAGGTTTGTCATAACTTTCCTTCCAAGGAGTAAGTGTCTTTTAATTTCATGTCTGCAATCACCATCTGCAGTGATTTTGGAGCCCAGAAAAATATAGTAACCCACTGTTTCTACTCTTTGCCCATCTATTTGTCATGAAGTGATGGGACCAGATGCCATGATCTTAGTTTTCTGAATGTTGAGCCTTAAGCCAACTTTTTCACTCTCCACTTTCACTTTCATCAAGAGGCTTTTTAGTTCCTCTTCACTTTCTGCCATACGGGTGGTGTCATCTACATATCTGAGGTTATTGATATTTCTCCTGGCAAGCTTGATTCCAGCTTGTGCTTCTTCCAGCCCAGCATTTGTCATGATGTACTCTGCATATAAGTTAAATAAGCAGGGTCAGATCCGTCGCTCGTCGTGTCCCTCTTCGCGCCCCTCCGCCCGCCGGCCTCCCTCCCCCCCTCCCGTCCCCCTCCCCCCCGTCGTGTGCCTCCGCCTCTCTCCTCTTCGTCCCCTTCTCCTCCTCCCTCTCCCTCCCCTCGTCTTCTCCTGTCCTCTTCGCTGGGTGGCCATCCGTCTCCTCCTTCCGGATTTCTCCTTCGTGCTGTTGTCTCCTGCGTCCGGGCTCTCGGTCTTCTCCCCCACGTGGCTTCTGCGCTGCCTTCTTCACGTCCGCTCTCACTCCTCTGCCCGGGCCGCCTGACTGGCCCTTTGTTGGTGTGTCTCGCTTTTGTTGCTTCTGGTTGGTCTCTTCCTTCCGGGTTCTTTTCTGGCTGCGTCCCTCTGCGTGATTTTGGCCCGACGTCTGACCGTCCCTGTTTCCCCATCTTTTCCCATGAACAATATACAAATATACTCTTTTCCCTATTTCGAACCAGTCTGTTGTTCCATGTGCAGTTTTAACTGTTGCTTCTTGACCTGCATACAGATTTCTCAGGAAGCAGGCCAGGTGGTCTGGTATTCCCATCTCTTGAAGAATCTTCCACAGTTTGCTGTGATCCACACACTCAAAGGCTTTGGTGTAGTCAATAAAGCAAAAGTAGATTTATCCTTTAGTAAGCAAAATATCTGATCCTGTGCAATTTCCTGTGGAAAGATGATAAGTATGTATATCTGTGTAAATGGCTTACATTTGAGAACATGGTTAAAATCACCCTCTGAGAGTAAGGAAAGTGGAGGCTGGGTTAATGGTTGGAGAAGAAAGGAAAAAGTTTGAAATGGATGTTTGAGACTTCAGAGATATCATAAATGGACATTTCTATTATTAGATTAGTTGCTCTAGCAGCATGAAACTTCCTATGTGTGGAGGCTGAAGTACTTCTGTGATTGGTGTAAGGAAGTTCTGCAGGTTCATTCAAAGGTCCACAGGGTAAGAAACATGAGGGTACTCGTGAAAATAAAGTTTGTATCCGTTCTGTAGATCAATCAGTCTGTGTAGGGCAGTACGAGCATAGAAAAGTTAAATAATACTAGGAGAAAACAGAAGTTTTCAGAAAACGGATCCAGGAACTAAGGCCAAGAGGAGCCTAGACAGAAAGTGGTGATGACTTAAACAGAAAAGTGGTGAGTAGGATAACATAAGCCTGCAAGAGGGTGTCGGAGGGAATGAAAGAGGGAAGGAGGGAAGGAAGAGATTTTTACATGTATTTCAGACATACACTGGTTGCTCATTTCCACTATAAGATGAAAAATAGCTAACCACCATTTTAAATGCCATGGGTTTCATCCTAAATGCCACTTCAAGAAAAACAATGCTTCAACTTCCCATTGCTTCCTCTGACATCAGTCACCCTGGATTAGATATACATTCTTCACATTTTTTTTTCAAATACTGTCTTCTTCAAATGACAAAATGCCTTCCTGTGGTTTCAAAGTGAAACTGTCAAAAAGAATATAAATCCTTTTTGTTCAACTTCAACTGGTACCATTCCAAAATACATAATTGAAACCTTTCCCAAGTAAGCAGTGATGAAAATTTTATATAATGTGCCTGCATGTTACTTTAATAAATAAAAGATGGTCCAGAGTACTTCTAACTTGCCCATCGTTATCAGAGGTGGTTGTGTTCATAGAGCACTGCTATTTGAGAGTCAATTTAAAGTCTTAAATTTCAGCTTTTTGGAAAGTATTGATAAGTCTAAATCCCTACTGAACAGTTTTTTAAAATTGGATTTTGCAGACCAATGCAGTACCTTCAACTCAACATGAACTTAACTATAGATGCACAATTTAGTATAGCTCTAAAAGACTTATAGCATACGTACAAATGCAGGAAAAGAAGAAAATAATTCTGGGTGTTAACAGATACAGCAAACAGTAAAGATAGGATATAAAAACAAAAGTGTGTGTGTGTGTATGTGTGTGCACGTGTATGCATGCATACTTATTGCAAAAAAGTAGGAAAAGACTAATTTATGTTTTTGTATTTTTTAATTTCTATCAATACTTGTCTTCTCCTCTGGACTCTCTGCATCATGACAACAGATACCACATCTCTTTTGCTTTCAGTTGTATCCATGTGGCCTCAACAAACATTTAGGGAACAATGAATGATTATATAATAATAATAGTAACAGCCAGTCTGATTCTGTTACAGCTGAAACTCAATGAGCAATATGTAGTACCAAGAAAGAAATAAGCTTGGAAGAGTCCAATAGAACCAAATTATGGAGGCTCTTAAAAGCCAACTAAGAAATCAAATGAAAGTAATATGTGGAGTGGACAATAGGATTCACTGTACATCCTTGATCAGGGAAATGACCTCCTGAAAATGGCATTTTAGGGAAATGGTAGGGATATTACAGACTAACAAGAAGAAAAACAGAGAATGAGAAAATCTGGAAGGCAAAACTGTAGTCCAAGTGTAAAGTGATCAGTCCAATTTCATGCCCAATTTACTGTTATAATAATAGGAACAGGGAACAAGTTCCAGTGAACTGGTTCTCCCTTCCAGCTTCCACAAAGGGGTTGGAACCTTGATTGTAGCCCAGTGAGATCCCTGTCAGACTTCTAATCTACAAAAGTGTAAAATAATATATTTATGTTATTATTTTTAAGCCAATGAATGTGGTACACTGTTACAGAAGTTTTCTATTGAAAACGGATACAAAATGCTTATATCATCAGATCAGATCAACAACCCCCCCCCCCCCCGTCGCTCAATCTGAATTAAACTCTTCATTTAAAATTTGCACTGAAAACATGTTCAAACTATTCCCAAGTGAAGGATATAGCTCTTTTACAAAATAAATCTGAAAGAAACCATTTTAATTATGCTAACCACAATCTCAAATCATTGCTGACTGAACAGTTTAGAAAATAAACAAATACTCTATATACATCAAGTTACATTTAGCTCCAGCTAAAGAAACTAAGTTGAAAAATGAAACACAAAGTTAAAGAGAAAAGTTTCTTCTTCTTCTGATTTGAATAAACAAACAAACATGGAGATTTTATCTTCCTGGCAACCTTACTCCCCCGCACCCCACCACAAGCTCTCTAAAAGCAGAGCACTGGAAACAAACTAAAACATTTTTTAAATTAGCTCAAAAGTCTAGGCAGAGAAAAACAGAAGACTTATTACTAAGAAAGAAAAAAATTTTTTTCATTTTTTTTTTTTTTATTTTTTCTTTTTAAAAAACTTTTTTTTAAGAAAAAATAAACAGAAGCAAAACTGCTGTGAAATACACAGGCCAGGATGTTTGAGATTATGATTCATTCAAAGATTTTAACAACCCACCTTTTAAGTCAAAGCCAAGATTCTGGCTAAGTTGATAAAGGAAAAATTAAAAAATTAATGCGAAAGATAAAATGTACCTTAAACTGCTTAAAATTGAAAACAAACTTGTATTGCACCCTTAAGAGAATTAGAAGGTCCATTGTTAAATTTAAAATACATATTTATATGTTAATTTGCAATTATCCTCTTTTAGTGAAACAGATTTAAAAACAGTTTTTTTATTAATTTAATGGCAAAATCCATTGTTTATAGAATAATGATACCAATTCAAAGATTTTTAACAAAGAATTATCTGTTTCAAAAACATGCTCTGAGAATTATTTATTTTGTTGGGTAACCGCTTTATAGGTCAAAAGTTTGCTAAGTTAAACAAATATTTATAATAAGACAAGATAGGAAAATTAGAATTAAAGTAGCTAAACTCTATTATGTGGAACCTTGTTGGGTGGTGCTGGTCCCGGGCGGGGGGTGCGAGGGGGGGGCCTTCTTCTCTACTACACAAGAAAAAAAAAAAACCAGCGCCCGGGCCCCCAAGCCCACCCCGCCCCCCCCCCTAGGGGATTTTCCAGGCAAGAGTACTGGGGTGGGGTGCCATTGCCTTCTTGGAGTCAGCCTTACTATAGAGCATAGCCAAAGTATAACAACAGTGTACAAGAAGAAGGAACCTATTAATATTACAGAACATAATCTAAATAACGTGTTGTAGTTCATGGGGTCACAAAGAATCAGATATGACTAAGTGACTGAACTGAACTGAATCTAAATAATAATTGTTGTCCAGTCACTCAGTCGTGTCTGACTCTTTGCAACCCATGCACTGCAGAATGCCAGGCCTCCCTGTCCTTCACTATCTTTTGGAGTTTGCTCACTCATGTCCATCGAGTCAGTGATGCTTTACAACCATCTCATCCTCTGTTGCCCTCTTTTCCTCTTGCCCTCAATCCTTCCCAGCATCAGGGTATTTTCCAAATAGTCGGCTCGTCTCATCAGGAGGCCAAAGTATTGGAGTTTCAGCTTTAGCATCAGTCCTTCCAGTGAACACTGAATATTCAGGGTTGATTTCCTTTAGGAATGACTGGTTTGATCTCCTTGATGTTCAAGGGACTCTCAAGAGTCTTCTCCAGCAACACAGTTCGAAAGCATCAATTTTTTGGCTCTCAACCTTCTTTATAATAATAATAAAAATAAAGTTTTCATAACAATGATAACTAAAGCTTGAATTTATGGAGTATCCATGAATCTCAACAGGCAATTCTGCTAGCCATAATCCTTATCATATCCCCTCATTTACTCATTTTCTACAGATGGAACCTGAGATTCAGGAATGGCCAAGATGCTTGGCTATTAAGGAACAGACTTGGAATTTTAACCTCACAAGACTGGTTCCCAAGTCTATGGATGCTCTTCCCAATGTACAACCCAGCAAATATTATATTAAAATCTCAGATTTCTTTGTTCTTACAGTTCATATTCCAGTTCAACAGGAAGGATCACGAGTACACAGCTACTGACAGAAACAGAAATTTAAATCTATGTCTCCTGCAATATGTGAGCTGTGAACCTCCAGATGTTCAAGCTGGTTTCAGAAAAGGCAGAGGAACCAGGGATCAAATTGCCAACATCCACTGGATCATGGAAAAAGCAAGAGAGTTCCAGAAAAACATCTATTTCTGCTTTATTGACTATGCCAAAGCCTTTGACTGTGTGGATAATGATAAACTGTGGAAAATTCTGAAAGAGATGGGAATACCAGACCTGCTGACTGACCTGCCTCTTGAGAAATCTGTATGCAGGTCAGGAAGCAACAGTTAGAACTGGACATAGAACAACAGACTGGTTCCAAATAGGAAAAGGAGTACATCAAGGCTGTATATTGTCACCCTGCTTATTTAACTTCTATGCAGAGTACATCATGAGAAACGTTGGACTGGAAGAAGCACTAGCTGGAATCAAGATTGCCAGGAGAAATATCAAAAACCTCAGATATGCAGATGACACCACCCTTATGGCAGAAAGTGAAGAGGAACTAAACAGCCTCTGATGAAAGTGAAAGTGGAGAGTGAAGGAGTTGGCTTAAAGCTCAACATTGAGAAAACGAAGATCATGGCATCTGGTCCCATCACTACATGAGAAATAGATGGGGAAACAGTGGAAACAGTGTCAGACTTTGTTTTTCTGGGCTCCAAAATCACTGCAGATGGTGACTGCAGCCATGAAATTAAAAGACACTTACTCCTTGGAAGGAAAGTTATGACCAACCTAGATAGCATATTGAAAAGCAGAGACATTACTTTGCCAACAAAGGTCCATCTAGTCAAGGGTATGGTTTTTCCTGTGGTCATGTATAGAGGTGAGAGCTGGACTGTGAAGAAGGCTGAGCGCCAAAGAATTAATGCTTTTGAACTGTGGTGTTGGAGAAGACTCTTGAGAGTCCCTTGGACTGCAAGGAGATCCAACCAGTGCATTCTGAAGGAGATCAGCCCTGGGATTTCTTTGGAAGGAATGATGCTAAAGCTGAAACTCCAGTACTTTGGCCACCTCATGTGAAGAGTTGACTCATTAGAAAAGACTCTGATGCTGGGAGGGATTGGGGGCAGGAGGAGAAGGGGTCAACAGAGGATGAGATGGCTGGATGACATCACTGACTCGATGGACGTGAGTCTGAGTGAACTCTGGGAGTTGGTGATGGACAGGGAAGCCTGGCATGCTGCGATTCATGGGGTCGCAAAGAGTAGGACACAACTGAGCGACTGAACTGAACTGAACTTGCCCCTGAATCTTGCTAAGTTTTCTTGCTAAGATTATGGTCTATATGCCACTGATACCTATGTTGTCTGGTCATGATACTGAGAGACGCTCAGAATTTTGTACCTTCATCTGAGCTTTGGTAATATTAATCTGAAGGAAGGTGGGAGTTAAGAGGTAAAACAGAATATATTTCCTGTTTTCTGAAATGATGACACCCAGGTGATAGGACTGAAATAGGTAGCACGTGCTAAGGAGAACAGATGAGAAATGCTTGTGCTTCTGGTGAAGTCCATATCTTCCTATGCCTTCTGGCCTAATCAGTTAAAACAACACAAAACAATTCTATTGAATCTCAAATGATGCTTACATGTTCATTTACTCATCTACTTATTCATTCAAACAATACCCACTGAAGACCAATATCAAGCTTTACTATGCCTCTAATAAATGGATTTATCTGGCAAAAACATATCACTTTGGTATTTTGATGATCAATGCACTGGATTTCTCTTTTCTCCCTGATATTGTTAAAGGGGTGAAGTTAAGAGTCGGAGAAGACTCATTTTTCACAGTCTGTTGTATCTGAAAAGCCAACACGGACTCCAATAAAAATTTTAGAAATTAAAAAAGTATCACTTTACAAACAGAAACAGGCCACAGAGACTGACAAAGCTGCCCTGGTTCACAAAGATAGCAATGTCAGATCTAGAAGTAGAATCCCTAAACTTCTGGCAAAGTTCTTATGCTATGGAGTACAACATACAATAAGCAAGTCAAGTCACAAAGAGTTAATTAAAACACAGGCCATAAGCAATGAGTAGAGTGGGTCGAGTGCCAGCCTTTTGCTATCTGAGTTTGTGCTCAGGTAGAAAGATAGAAACTACCTAGAAAATGCTTGATGACTTGAACTCAACTGTTTTAATACTCGACAAATACTTATAGAAGGTAGACAGGATGGAGTTGAATTCTAAACGCAGCACTTCCTAAATATGTAACTGTGAGCAAGTTACTCTGTCTCTGTGTCACCTTCCTCACCTGTAAAATGGAGATAGTAATGGTAAACTTCTTACAAGATTGTTATGATAATTAAATTAATATCTAGCATGCTGTAAGTACTCAATGCATGTTTGTCATGATGATTTTTTTACATTTTTTTTCCTGTTTATTTTTTATTTTATTTAACTTTACAATATTGTATTGGTTTTGCCATATATCAAAATGAATCAGCCACAGGTATACATGTGTTCCCCATCCTGAACCCTCCTCCCTCCTCCCTCCCCATACCATCCCTCTGGGTCGTCCCAGTGCACCAGCCCCAAGCATCCAGTATTGTGCATCAAACCTGGACTGGTGACTCATTTCATATGATATTATACATATTTCAATGCCATTCTCCCAAATCATCCCACCCTCTCCCTCTCCCAGAGTCCAAAAGGCTGTTCTATATATCAGTGTCTCTTTTGCTGTCTCGTATACAGGGTTATTGTTACCATCTTTCTAAATTCCATATATATGCATTAGTATACTGTATTGGTGTTTTTCTTTCTGGCTTACTTCACTCTGTATAATAGGCTCCAGTTTCATCCACCTCATTAGAACTGATTCAAATGTATTCTTTTTAATGGCTGATTAATACTCCATGGTGTATATGTACCACAGCTTTCTTATCCATTCATCTGCTGACAGCCACTATGGAGAACAGTATGGAGATTCCTTAAAAAACTGGGAATAGAACTGCCTTATGATCCAGCAATCCCACTGCTGGGCATACACACTGAGAAAACCAGAATTGAAAGAGACACGTGTACCCCAATGTTCATCACAGCACTGTTTATAATAGCCAGGACATGGAAGCAACCTAGACGTCATGATGATTTTATTTGATATTTCTAATGTACTGGGTGGGCTTCTCTGGTGGCTCAATGGTAAAGAATCTGCCTGCCAAGCAGTAGACACGGGTTCAATCCCTGGGTCAGAAAGGTCCTCTGGAGGAGGAAATGGCAACCCACTCCAATATCCTTGCCTGGGAAATCCCATGGACAGAGGAGCTTGGTGGGCTATAATCCACAGGGTCCAAAAGAGTCAGACACAACTTAGTGACTAAACAACAACAATGAATTGAGTACTTATTTGGGTGCTAGAAATACAGCAGTAAGACAAAATCCCTTTCCTCATGAACCTTTCATTTTAATTCTTAAAAAAAAAGAAAAAGGTTGATAGCAGACACACACACACACATACTTAGTAATATAAAAGTTAGTTCAGTTCAGTTCAGTCACTCAGTCGTGTCCTACTCTTTGCGACCCCAGGAATCGCAGCACGCAAGGCCTCCCTGTCCATCACCAACTCCCAGAGTTCACCCAGACTCACGTCCATCGAGTCAGTGATGCCATCAAGCCATCTCATCCTCTGTCGTCCCCTTCTCCTCCTGCCCCCAATCCCTCCCAGCATCAGAGTCTTTTTCAATGAGTCAACTCTTCACATGAGGTGGCCAAAGTACTGGAGTTTCAGCTTTAGCATCATTCCTTCCAAAGAACACCCAGGGCTGATCTCCTTCAGAATGGACTTGTTGGATCTCCTTGCAGTCCAAGGGACTCTCAAGAGTCTTCTCCAACACCACACTTCAAAAGCATCATTTCTTTGGCGCTCAGCTTTCTTCACAGTCCAATTCTCACATCCATACATAACCACTAGAAAAACCATAGCCTTGACTAGACGGACCTTTGTTGGCAAAGTAATGTCTCTGCTTTTAAAAGTTAAGCAGGGTACATAATTGGGGAGGTTACCTGGAGGGCATGCTGTTGGTGACTCACTCAGATCCCCTCTCAGCAGGGGATGTACCCATCCTCAGCTTCAGTCGGTTCTGGCTGCTAAGGGTTCATGGCTTCCTCCTTCCTTGGAGAACTGCCCTCCACTGAATGGGAGTTGCCTCATCCAGGAAACAGCATCCAATCACCATCATCCCAGGAGCAGCCAATGACTGACTGACAAGTTTGACAACTGGCCAGCCTCTTTGCCTCCAGCTAGACTGAGGCTTTGATAAAATTTGTGCTCCAATACTCCCAATGCAACCAAACTAAAGCAAATCCCCATCATGTTTCTTTAGCTTTTCTCCTGCCCTATAATATTCCTCTCATTCCCTCTCTCCTGAGGGCACTCTGTCAACAAATGACTTTCTCAAGAATCCCTATTACAGGCTCTGCTTCTAACATCACTGACCTTAAAGAATATGTTATTCTTTAAAACAAGGTCAAGGAAGGCTCTTCTGATATTGGAGCAGAGACTAAAAGAGCAGAGCTTTGTAAAGAGTATATTACAAAGAATATGAGTTTGCTTGGCAAAGCAAGTGCCCCAGTCTGGAAGGAACCAAGCAGGATCAGGCTCATGGTCCAGTAAGATCGTGAAAAGTGTTTCCAGGTTTTATTTGAAGGCTGAACGGTAAAGGGAAAGAAGGCAAAACCATTGGGAGATTTTAAGCTGAAAGACAAGAGCTGTTTTTTTTTTTTTTTAATTGATTATTGGCTGCTGGGTGAATAAACTTTAGAGAGGGCAAGAGTGTAAGTAGGTCTGTCAGTGAGGAAACCATTAGAGAGGACCCACATTATATATCACGAGGTTTGGACTATGGACTTAACAGTGAAAATAATGAAAAGTACACAGATCTAGGATGTATTTTGAAGACAGAGAAGTTGATAAAAGAACTGATAAAGGTAATCAGAAGCAAGAGTTGAGCATAATTCTTAGGATTTTGACTACAGGTGGCTGACTTGGGGAGGTACTGACATGGGGAAGACAGGAAAGGAGTAGATTGAAAAAGGGATAGTAAAAAAGAAAAATCTCCAAATGAAATACTGACAAAGCAGTCAACGTCTATATCCTCTTTTTCAAGTATTAAATCAATAGAGGTTAGAATTTTATCAGAAGTTAATGTCTTCTAATTTTTACTTTCAACTTATATATCTAGACGCTTACCTGACAAGCTAGACATTCTAGGACTCTCAGATAGGGTATCTTGCCCCAGTGCAAACTTATGTTTTAAAAAGGCAGGGACTGCATCTTTTTCAGGTAATTACCTATTTCCTCTTCATTTATTTGGTCTTATGCAATTTCACTTTGCTCCTGCAGTGACCTGAATAGGATGGAAGTCTAAAAAAGGAGGGGATATATGTATATGTACTATTGATTCAGTGTACATATACATTTGCTGTACAGTGGAAACTAACAACAATGTAGACCAACTCTACTCCAAGAAAAATTAATTTGAAAAATAAATTAAAATCAAAAGGCAGGGAGAATACTGTTGCCTATGGAAAATTTTGCTTCCAGGTTCCTAGTTAGGATGCAAAGAGGAAAATTCTTGGCCATATTAGATAACCTGCTGGGTTAAACTCTCTTTTAATACACAAATCACTGGTCCTTTAGCTGATAGATGAGATTATACCCAAATCACAGGGGCTGGCTTTTCTTTCCATATTCCTCTTGTTATCTCCTCTGTCACCTGTGATGCGGCACTTTCTCAACTCATTGCAAACGAAAGATAAAGCAATGATAGTCAGGTAGCCTTATTCCAGAAAATCTGAAATGACTCACCATCCTCAAAGCAAGCCCAGTGACTCACAAGCACAACTCAGAAAATTCAGCAAGAACATTAACTGAGATTATCTTGCTGAGCAAACTATGTTGCTTGAAAGAGGGATTTCCACTCCTGTTTTTAATTATGAGAGTACTAAGATTAAAACACAATTTTAATATTGATTAAAAATTTTGTTTTCTCAGTGTGTATGCCCAGCAGTGGGATTGCTGGGTCATAAGGCAGTTCTATTCCCAGTTTTTTGAGGAATCTCCATACTGTTCTCCATAGTGGCTGTACTAGTTTGCATTCCCACCAACAGTGTAAGAGGGTACCCTTCTCTCCGCACCCTCTCCAGCATTTATTACTTGTGGATTTTTTGGATCGCAGCCATTCTGACTGGCGTGTAATGGTATCTCATAGTGGTTTTGATTTGCATTTCTCTGATAATGAGCGATGTTGAGCATCTTTTCATGTGTTTGTTAGCCATCTGTATGTCTTCTTTGGAGAAATGTCTATTAAGTTCTTTGGCCCATTTTTTGATTGGGTCGTTTATTTTCCTGGAATTGAGCTGTAGAAGTTGCTTGTATATTTTTGAGATTAGTTGTTTGTCTGTTGCTTCATTTGTTCATAGCAGCACTGTTTACAATAGCCAGGACGTGGAAGCAACCTAGATGTCCATCCACAGATGAATGGATAAGCAAGCTGTGGTACATATACACGATGGAGTATTACTCAGCCATTAAAAAGAATACATTTGAATCAGTTCTATTGAGGTGGATGGAACTGGAGCCTATCATACAGAGTGAAGTAAGCCAGAAAGAAAAACACAAATACAGTATACTAACGCATATATATGGAATTTAGAAAGATGGTAACAATCACCCTGCTTATGAGACAGCAAAAGAGACACTGATGTATAGAATAGACTTTTGGACTCTGGGACTGGGAGAGGGTGGGACGATTGGGGAGAATAGCATTGAAATATGTATAATATCATATCTGAAACGAGTCAGTCCAGGTACGATGCCCGATAACAGATGCCTGGGACTGGAGCACTGGGATGACCTGGAGGGATGGTGTGGGAGGGGGGAGGGAGGAGGGTTCAGGATGGGGAGCACGGGTATTCTGGTGGCGGATCCATCTCGATGTATAGTAAAAGTAATACAATATTGTAAAAATAAATAAATAAATAAATCAAAAAAAAAAAAAAAAAAAAAAAAAAAATTTTGTTAAAGTATAATGACTCACAAAGTTTCTCCCACAGTCCTCCCATTAAAGATGTTTTGTTTGAAGCTTCCATAAACAAGAAACCTCGACAAGCCACCGGTACAAACCCACATATAGTGCAGAAACGCCACAATAAAGAGAACTCCACAGACTACCAGAATACAGTAAAGACGCCCCAAACTTAACAATTTAAACAAGATGAAAAGACAGAAGAATCCCCAGCAGGTAAAGGAACAGGATAATTGCCCACCAAACCAAACAAAGAGGAAGAAATAGCGAACCTACCTGATAAAGAATTCCGAATAATGATAGTGAAATTAATCCAAAATCTGGAAAGCAAAATGGAATCATGGATAAATAGCCTGGAGAAAAGCATTGAGAAGATGCAAGAAAGATTTAACAAGGACCTAGAAGAAATAAAAAAGAGTCAATATATAATGAATAATGCAATAAATGAGATCCAAAACACCCTGGAGGCAACAAATAGTAGAATAACAGAGGCAGAAGATAGAATTAGCAAATTAGAAGATAGAATGGCAGAATTAAAGGAATCAGAGGAGAACAAAGAAAAACGAATTAAAAGAAATGAGGACAATCTCAGAGACCTCCAGGACAATATTAAACGTTACAATATTCGAATCATAGGAGTCCCAGAAGAAGAAGACAAAAAGAAAGACCATGAGAAGATACTAGAGGAGATAATAGTTGAAAACTTCCCTAAAATGGGGAAGGAAATAATCACTCAAGTCCAAGAAACCCAGAGAGTCCCAAATAGGATAAACCCAAAACGAAACACCCCAAGACACATATTAATCAAATTAACAAAGATCAAACACAAAGAACAAATATTAAAAGCAGCAAGGGAAAAACAACAAATAACACACAAGGGAATTCCCATAAGGATAACAGCTGATCTTTCAATAGAAACTCTCCAAGCCAGGAGGGAATGGCAAGACATACTTAAAGTGATGAAAGAAAAGAACCTACAGCCCAGATTATTGTACCCAGCAAGGATCTCATTCAAATATGAAGGAGAAATCAAAACCTTTACAGACAAGCAGAAGCTGAGAGAATTCAGCACCACCAAACCAGCTCTCCAACAAATACTAAAGGACCTTCTCTAGACAGGAAATACAAAAAGGATATATAAATTCAAACCCAAAACAACAAAGTAAATGGCAACGGGATCATATTTATCATTAATTACCTTAAATGTAAATGGGTTGAATGCCCCAACCAAAAGACAGAGACTGGCTGAATGGATACAAAAACAAGACCCCTACATATGCTGTCTACAAGAAACCCACCTCAAAACAGGGGACACATACAGACTGAAAGTCAAGGGCTGGAAAAAGATTTTCCAAGCAAATAGAGACCAAAAGAAAGCAGGAGTAGCAATACTCATATCAGATAAAATAGACTTTAAAACAAAGGATGTGAAAAGAGACAAAGAAGGTCACAACCTAATGATCAAAGGATCAATCCAAAAAGAAAATATAAAAATTATAAATATATATGCACCCAACTTAGGAGCACCACAATATATAAGACAAATACTAACAAGTATGAAAGGAGAAATCAACAATAACACAATAATAGTGGGAGACTTTAATACCCCACTCACACCAATGGATAGATCAACTAAACAGAAAATTAACAAGGAAACACAAACTTTAAACGATACAATAGACCAGTTAGAACTAATTGATATCTACAGGACATTTCATCCCAAAACAATGAATTTCACCTTTTTCTCAAGTGCACACGGAACCTTCTCCAGGATAGACCACATCCTGGGCCATAAATCTAGCCTTGGTAAGTTCAGAAAAATTGAAATCATTCCAAGCATTTTTTCTGACCACAATGCAGTAAGAGTAAATCTCAATAACAGGAGAAAATCTATTAAAAAGACCAACATATGGAGGCTGAACAACACACTCCTGAATAACCAACAAATCACAGAAGAAATCAAAAAAGAAATCAAATGCTGCATAGAAACGAATGAAAATGAAAACACTACAACCCAAAACCTGTGGGACACTGTAAAAGCAGTCCTAAGGGGAAAGTTCATAGCAATACAGGCATACCTCAAGAAACAAGAAAAAAGCCAAATAAATAACCTAACTCTACACCTAAAGCAACTGGAAAAGGAAGAAATGAAGCACCCCAAGGTTAGTAGAAGGAAAGAAATCCTAAAAATTAGGGCAGAAATAAATGCAAAAGAAACAAAAGAAACCATAGCAAAAATCAACAAAGCCAAAAGCTGGTTCTTTGAAAGGGTAAATAAAATTGACAAACCACTAGCCAGACTCATCAAGAAACAAAGGAGAAAAATCAAATCAATAAAATTAGAAATGAAAATGGAGAGATCACAACAGACAGCACAGAAATACAAAGGATCATAAGAAACTACTATCAGCAATTATATGGCAATAAAATGGACAATGTGGAAGAAATGGACAAATTCTTAAAAAAGTACAACTTCCCAAAACTGGATCAAGAAGAAATAGAAACTCTTAACAGACCCATCACAAGCACGGAAATTGAAACTGTAATCAGAAATCTTCCAGCAAACAAAAGCCCAGGTCCAGACGGCTTCACAGCTGAATTCTACCAAAAATTTAGAGAAGAGCTAACACCTATCCTACTCAAACTGTTCCAGAAAATTACAGAGGAAGGCAAACTTCCAAACTCATTCTATGAGGCCACCATCACCCTAATACCAAAACCTGACAAAGATCCCACAAAAAAAGAAAACTACAGGCCAATATCACTGATGAACATAGATGCAAAAATCCTTCACAAAATTCTAGCAATCAGAATCCAACAACACATTAAAAAGATCATACACCATGACCAAGTGGGCTTTATCCCAGGAATGCAAGGATTCTTCAATATCCGCAAATCAATCAACGTAATACACCACATTAACAAACTGAAGAATAAAAACCATATGATTATCTCAATAGATGCAGAAAAGCCTTTGACAAAGTTCAACATCCATTTATGATAAAAACTCTCCAGAAAGCAGGAATAGAAGGAACATACCTCAACATAATAAAAGCTATATATGACAAGCCCACAGCAAACATTATCCTCAATGGTGAAAAATTGAAAGCATTTCCTCTAAAGTCAGGAACAAGACAAGGATGCCCACTTTCACCATTACTATTCAACATAGTTTTGGAAGTTTTGGCCACAGCAATCAGAGCAGAAAAAGAAATAAAAGGAATCCAAATTGGAAAAGAAGAAGTAAAACTTTCACTATTTGCAGATGACATGATCCTCTACGTAGAAAACCCTAAAGATTCCACCAGAAAATTACTAGAACTGATCAATGAATATGGTAAAGTTGCAGGATATAAAATTAACACACAGAAATCCCTTGCATTCCTGTACACTAATAACGAGAAAATAGAAAGAGAAATTAAGGAAACAATTCCATTCACCATTGCAATGAAAACAATAAAATACTTAGGAATATATCTTCCTAAAGAATCTAAAGACCTATATATAGAAAACTATAAAACACTGGTGAAAGAAATCAAAGAGGACACTAATAGATGGAGAAATATACCATGTTCATGGATTGGTAGAATCAATATAGTGAAAATGAATATACTACCCAAAGCAATTTATAGATTCAATGCAATCCCCATCAAGCTACCAACGGTATTCTTCACAGAGCTAGAACAAATAACTTCTCAATTTGCATGGAAATACAAAAAACCTCGAATAGCCAAAGCTATCTTGAGAAAGAAGAACGGAACTGGAGGAATTAACCTGCCTGACTTCAGGCTCTACTACAAAGCCACAGTCATCAAGACAGTATGGTACTGGCACAAGGACAGAAATATAGATCAATGGAACAAAATAGAAAGCCCAGAGATAAATCCACGCACCTATGGACACCTTATCTTTGACAAAGGAGGCAAGAATATACAATGGATTAAAGACAATCTCTTTAACAAGTGGTGCTGGGAAAACTGGTCAACCACTTGTAAAAGAATGAAACTAGAACACTTTCTAACACCATACACAAAAATAAACTCAAAATGGATTAAAGATCTAAATGTAAGACCAGAAACCATAAAACTCCTAGAGGAAAACATAGGCAAAACACTCTCTGACTTACATCACAGCAGGATCCTCTATGACCCACCTCCCAGAATATCGGAAATAAAATCAAAAATGAACAAATGGGACCTAATCAAACTTAAAAAGCTTCTGCACAACAAAGGAAACTATAAGCAAGGTGAAAAGACAGCCTTCAGAATGGGAGAAAATAATAGCAAATGAAGCAACTGACAAACAACTAATCTCAAAAATATACAAGCAACTTCTACAGCTCAATTCCAGAAAAATAAACGACCCAATCAAAAAATGGGCCAAAGAACTCAATAGACATTTCTCCAAAGAAGACATACAGATGGCTAACAAACACATGAAAAGATGCTCAACATCACTCATTATCAGAGAAATGCAAATCAAAACCACTATGAGATACCATTTCACGCCAATCAGAATGGCTGCTATCCAAAAGTCCACAAGCAATAAATGCTGGAGAGGGTGCAGAGAGAAGGGAACCCTCTTGCACTGTTGGTGGGAATGCAAACTAGTACAGCCACTATGGAGAACAGTATGGAGATTCCTCAAAAAACTGCGAATAGAACTGCCTTATGATCCAGCAATCCCACTGCTGGGCATATACACTGAGAAAACCAGAATTGAAAGAGACACGTGTACCCCAATGTTCATAGCAGCACTGTTTGCAATAGCCAGAACGTGGAAGCAACCTAGATGTCCATCCACAGATGAATGGATAAGCAAGCTGTGGTACATATACACAATGGAGTATTACCCAGCCATTAAAAAGAATACATTTGAATCAGTTCTAAGGAGGTGGATGGAACTGGAGCCTATTATACAGAGTGAAGTAAGCCAGAAACAAAAGCACAAATACAGTATACTAACGCATATATATGGAATTTAGAAAGATGGTAAAAATAACCCTATTTACGAGACAACAAAAGAGACACTGATGTATAGACCAGACTTTTGGACTCTGGGACCGGGAGAGGGTGGGATGATTGGGGAGAATAGCATTGAAATATGTATAATATTATATCTGAAATGTATTAATTGTTCAAACTAAACACTATCATGTTACAATTTGTTCATACTAGATGTTTGTAATGTTTCTGATAATCAATAAAAGAGATTAAAAAAAAAAAAAAAAAGATGTTTTGTTTGCTTACTTATAGTCAGCTATCCTGCCCTTGGTTCATATAACTAGAATTCCATTCATTTTTCATTAGCTGATTGATCACACAACAGCAATATAAACATAGTCGACACAAAGAAGACAGGATAAAAGAAAATTAATTGATCTGTTAGTAAACCTACATATTTAAAATATGAGAAGTTATAAGTTTAAAGAAAATTTTTAATCCCCAAACCAGAACCAAGGAAACCAGATGATCCATAGAAGCAAGAAGAAATTATACTATGAAGAAATTATGTCTAATATTCTCCCTCTAAACCTAAACACTTATCTAGAGAAGCATGGTGCCTACAGGGACCTTGCAACAAATTTGGTCACTATTCTTGCCAATTTGCATCCAAAAAATTACACCAGTGGCAATAATAATATGGCTACCAACTTTTTGAGAGACTAGTATTTACTAGTTACTGTGCTGGGTATACAGTGTCTTATTGTGTCTTCTAAACAAGTACCAAGACATTCTGAAGATTATCCTCCTTTATTTAAAATTTACACTCCAATAAAAAAGTAAAAATAAATTTACTCATCCTTGGAAGATTATACATACTATTTAAAGTGGGAGGTTCAGTTTCATGGTCAGATATCTTCCCTGAGTTCATACAGCAGCCCATGTTATAATATAGATTTTTCTTCATTAAAAAAAAAAAAAGATAAAAGTAGAGAATGAATAACTGAGCAAATTCTTTGGTTCTCTATTAGAAAAAGAACACTCATGAAGCTGTAGTGTATGAAGGATGCATCTTTCATAGGTGATCCACAAAGGAAAACTACAAAATCTCAATGGGTCATTGAGAAATCAGTGAGCTTATATCCTTGGTCAGAAATGGTAAAAAGACATTATTTTCCACTAATAGCAAAAGATAACTTTTGCATACTGTCTTTGGAATTTATCATATCTCTCAAACATTTCCTAATGGGAAAATCACATACAACTCACTGTGACTGATTTCTCCTTAAAACTCTTTTGTTATTTTCCATCATTCATCGTTTACTTTCTTAATGAACCACATAATTGTAGACAGAGAAGTGTCTTATGTAGCAAAAGACACAGTAATTTTTGGAGAAAATAAATCGGTATAACCAGGAAAATACTGAATTTTGTACAGAAAATAAATTTCTTCTTCTTTCCATACATATGTGTGTTTGTATGTGCATGCATGTATGTACAGGGAGAGGGAGAAAAACAACTCTGTAAAATTTGGCTCAAATTTTTATATGTTAGGTTAACATCTTGGGAATCCATTATTTCATTTACTGGCCTCAAATTTTGTTCTCATTTTTATAGGTCATTATATTGAACTCTATTTCTCATTGTCAAATCTTTTACTCCCTCATTCAATGGTGCTGTTATATAGTGCTTATAAACTAGCCATGAAAAGGAAATGTAGGAAGGCTACACTGAAAAGCATAACTAGATCATAAGTCAAGGAAATGCTTTAAATTGTCTGCTTATCATGGGAAAGATTATCCAAAAGAAAAGAAAAGAAAATGTCCATTCAAAGTAACCTTGAAAGATTTTTTAAGACAAAAGCAACAACTAGGTTATTTCAGACTTTCTAAATTCTTAAAGCAAACAGAATCATTAATTTAAATGGCTCCTTAAAATGCCTTACTGTATGTTAACTTTGGCTCTATAGTATTTACCAACTCTAAAATGTATTATTATAAAAAGCACCGTGCAACATATGAGTTGCATATTTGATACCAGAGTGATATTGAAGTCATTGTATCATCTTTATGACAAACAAAAAAATTTTTATATGGCTTCAGGATTAAGAATACGTGTTACTTCTCCTAAACAACCTGTCTTTTTAAATCTTCAGTTCACTCAGTTCAGTTCAGTTCAGTCGCTCAGTCACGTCCAACTTTTTGAGACCCCATGAATCACAGCATGCCAGGCCTCCCTGTCCATCACCAACTCCCGGAGTTTACCCAAACTCATGTCCATCGAGTCAGTGATGCCATCCAGCCATCTCATCCTTTGTCATCCCCTTCTCCTCCTGCCCCTAATCCCTCCCAGCATCAGGGTCTTTTCCAATGAATCAACTCTTCGCATGAGGTGGCCAGAGTATTGGACTTTAAGCTTCAGCATCAGTCCTTCAAACAAACACCCAGGACTGATCTCTTTTAGGATAGACTAGTTGGATCTCCTTGCAGTCCAAGGGACTCTCAAGAGTCTTCTCCAACACCACAGTTCAAAAGCATCAATTCTTCAGCACTCAGCTTTCTTCACAGTCCAACTCTCACATTCATATGTGACCACTGGAAAAAACACAGCCTTGACTAGACAGACCTTTGTTGACAAAGTAATGTCTCTGCTTTTCAATATGCTATCTAGGTTGGTCATAAATTTCTTTCCAAGGAGTAAGCGTCTTTTCATTTCATAGGTGCAATCACCATCTGCAGCGATTTTGGAGCCCCCAAAATAAAGTCTGACACTGTTTCCCCATGTATTTCCCATGAAGTGATGGGACCAGATGCCATGATCTTAGTTTTCTGAACGTTGAGCCTTAAACCAACTTTTTCACTCTCCTCTTTTACTTTCATCAAGAGGCTTTTTAGTTCCTCTTCACTTTCTGCCATAAGGGTGGTGTCATCTGCATATGTGAGGTTATTGATATTTCTCCCAGCAATCTTGATTCCAGCTTGTGCATCTTCCAGCCCAGCATTTCTCATGATGTACTCTGCATAGAAGTTAAATAAGCAGGGTGACAATATACAGCCTTGATGTACTCCTTTTCCTATTTGGAACCAGTCTGTTTTTCCATGTCCAGTTCCAACTGTTGCTTCCTGACCTGCATATAGGTTTCTCAAGAGGCAGGTCAGTCAGCAGGTCTGGTATTCCCATCTCTTTCAGAACTGCAGTTTATCATTATCCACATAGTCAAAGGCTTTGGCATAGTCAATAAAGCAGAAATAGATGTTTTTCTGGAACTCTCTTGCTTTTTCCATGATCCAGTGGATGTTGGCAATTTGATCTCTGGTTCCTCTGCCTTTTCTAAAACCAGCTTGAACATCTGGAAGTTCCCTCTTGGCCACTCCTGTGCCATCTCAGCCTGGCCTTCAGTTCACTATAAATCAGGGATTGACCCGACTTCCCTCTCTGTGTTAGAAAGGCTGCTCAAAGATAAATCTGTGGCCTAAACTTAGAATCTAATGGCATATGTTTTGTACACTACTTCACACATTTCTTACTTATCCCACCCTTCTCTGTATTTCTCCTGAATTTTTATTTGCCTACTGCTTTTTTATTTAATGTTATTTTGTTCTGCTATGCATATTTTTGTAAGCTAACCTGAACTTTTTTTTACACAAAGTGGAGAGAGGTGGCAATTCACTATACAAAAATTATAATATAATGATACATATTATGACTGCAATTATATTAAAGACATGGCCACATGGAGAAGACAATGGACAAATAGTGAGATAACTGTGTGATGGTGTTAGTATTATAAACATTTTTATTTTTTCTAATTATTACATAGTCTATTAAATTTTCACATATTTTGGTTAAATTTTTATTACAGTAAAATTTTATCTTTAATATGGAGTACTTTGGTGCCCCTAAAGAACCAAAGAAATGTAGTCTTTTTGTTCAATTAATATTGGGCTTTAATTAAACATTTCAAAAGGAAATTTTATTTGTATAATAGTGATATCGAAGAACAAAATAAAAATTATCCTACTTAGGTTCAAAGTGAGAGACACACATAGTTAGACAAATAGCAGAAAATACTCCATGAATTGCCTTGCCTTATACAAATGAACACCTCTCTGCTACAAAGTCATTGCCAGTTGACTATCTAGCATATTTCTGTTGCTATAGACAAAAAAAAAAATTTTTCTATCATTTTATCTATTGATCTGTTTCTCTCTTGAATGCTTTCTACTGTCTTTCCCTTCTTTTGAAATCACGTTTTCTTTTTCCCTGCACTGACAATTTAAGGTTTTATCATCATATGAATTATCCTCTTTCGCTTTTAAGCTTTACCAATGGATTTTGTAGACTGTTACTAAATCTTTAAAAAGTGGACTACAAACGTTATTAACTATCTTGCCTTGTACTTTTCTTCTTAAATTCTAACCTCTGAAGACAAAATTTGCCCAGAGTATGGCAAATTATATTATTCAAGAGGACAGTAGTAATAGGAATTCAGTCATGTTAGAAAGTCTGAGAGGTAGTATATGGAATTATTCTCTAGAAGTCAATGTTATGAAATGTCTTTGACATATTGGATAAAAAGAGCCATACTGAATCTGAGTCAGGTTTTCTATTTCTTGCTCTTTTCTGCGTTGTGTGGGTTTTGACCTTAATGCCAGAAAATCCCAAAATGCAGTTACTTAACCTTGACATTCTAAGAATGTACCTTGTGTTTGCTATATTTTATGAGCTCACAGGGTCACTAGTTGTGTGATTATTTCATTGTCAGGGTAATTAATGAAATGTTAATTAACATGGCTTATGATAATGAAGACTTACTTAGAGGATCCAATTTCTTATAACTAATTACAGTCTTGATTTGTCATTTCATCTCCATATCCTATTCATGAATTTAAAACTAGCATTTCTCTAAGCTTACTATCAACACCATAAAAGGATGGTTTTCAAAATTCAAAGTACAATTTTCATAATCCTTCCATATATAGTTCTTTAAAATAATGACATTTGTGGGCCCGAACCTTTGCCTGATGCACACTGAGAAAACACTTAGAGCTTCCCTGGTGGCTTGGTGGCAAAGGATCCACCTGCCAATGCAGGAGACACAGGTTTGATCCCTGGGTGGGCAAGATCCCACATGGTGCAGAGCAACCAACCCCATGCGCCACAACTACTGAGCCTGTGCTCTAGGGCCTGGGAGTCGCAACTGCTGAGCCCACAGGCCACAACTACTGAAGCTGTGCACCCTAGAACCTGTGCTCCACATAAGTGAGAAACCTGCACACTGCAACTAGAGAAGAGCCCCCACTTGCTGCAACCGGAGAAAAAGCCCATGCAGCAACAGACCCAGTACCACCAAAAATAAATAAATAAATAATAAAGGTTTGTTGTTTTTTTTTTTTTAAGAAACACTTAATTGTTCTTCCCTTTGCCTGGAACGCTCTCTCCTCATCTGGTTGGTGGACTTTTATTCACATTTTAAATTTAGCCCCTGTGAATATTTTGACTCTCATACATGACTTTTCTATATTAAACTCATATATTTGGTTTCATGTCATAATTATTTACATGTCAATTGCCAGATCAGAACATAAACTCACTAGGGAGCAGCAGCTATGTCCTAAAAACTTTGTGGCCCCAGTGCCCACGACTGTGTCTTGCATATAACAGAAGTTCACTAAGCGCTTATGGGTGAATAAACACAGGTGTCTAATTTGATCCTCATGCACCATGAGGTGAAGGTGATAAAACAGAAGCTCAAAAATACTAAGATTCATTCACTCAGAAGACTAATAAGAGTTAGTTACTATGAAAAAAGCCTGAGTGGAATAAATGGCTTCTATGCATCAAATATATTAGTTAACAAACATCCAAGAGGGAAAGAACTTTTGACAGAAGAACCATCTATGAGTATTTACTTTTTCCTGTCTGAACAAGATGGCTATTTTAACTTTGTATGTGTTCTGTTCTTGGCACATATAAGTGGATGTGATATAATTAAAAGGCAATCTGAAAATTACCTTCACCTCCATCTTCTGAGCTGAACCTATAAATAAATTTGAGTCTAAATGAAAAATAACTTAAAAAATCAATCTATAAGTCTAGAAAATCTAGAAGGGTTAAGTTTCTATATTTGAGTACATTTCCTCCGAGCAAAATAAAAGAAAATCAAATGACTGCACTTCTTCCCAATAAAATAAATTGAAATGAAATCAAATCGGTATATTTAAATAAGTTCCAGGAACACTGGAACTGTATTGCCATTTGTATTTAAATGTTATTAAATAAAAATAAGATGAGAAATGGAAGATCCTGACTCTATATTAAATCAGCCACAAACTGTGTGTCTAGCCTTTGATAAGTCCCTTAATTCATCTGTTTATGATTTCATTTGTAAAATGAAAGAGCAGGACTAAATGCGCTTCAAAATTCTAAATTACCCTGATTTGTCATCCATAATTTTATACTTTTTTCTTGTGGTTCATGGGGTCGCAAAGAGTCGGATATGACTGAGTGACTGATCTGATCTGAATAGAGCTTAATGATTGAAAACATAGGTACAAACCCCAAATTTACTACTAAGAAGGCATGCTATCTTAAGTAAGTAACTTAATTTCACTGTGCCTCAATTTATCAACAAAATAAAAGGTGTTGTGAAGATTAAGTAAATAAATATGTGGAACAAGATTAAAATTAGTGTTTGGCATATAGTACGCACTATGTATGTATTTCACCAATATGTGATCTGTAACTTCCAGATGTTCAAGCTGGCTTTAGAAAAGGCAGAAGAACCACAGGTCAAATTGCCAACATCCGATGGGTCACTGAAAAAGAGAGAGAGTTCCAGAAAAACACCTATTTCTGCTTTACTGACTATGGGAAAGCCTTTGACCATGTGGATCACAATAAACTGTGGAAAATTCTGAAAGAGATGGGAATACCAGACCACCTGACCTGCCTCTTGAGAAACCTGTATGAAGGTCAGGAAGCAACAGTTAGAACTGGACATGGAACAACAGACTGGTTCCAAATAGGAAAAGGAGTACGTCAAGGCTATATATTGTCATCCTGCTTATTTAACTTATATGCAGAGTACATCATGAGAAATGCTGGGCTGGAAGAAGCACAAGCTGGAATCAAGATTACCAGGAGAAATATCAATAACCTCACATATGCAGATGACACCACCCTTATGGCAGAAAGTGAAGAGGAACTAAAAAGCCTCTTGATGAAAGTGAATGTGGAGAGTGAAAAAGTTGGCTTAAGGCTCAATGTTCAGAAAACTAAGATCATGGCATCCGGTCCAATCACTTCATGAGAAACAGATGTGGAAACAGTAGAAACAGTGTCAGATTTTATTTTTCTGGGCTCCAAAATCACTGCAGATGGTGACTGCAGCCATGAAATTAAAAGATGCTTACTCTTTGGAAGGAAAGTTATGACCAACCTAGACAGCATATTCAAAAAAGGAGACATTACTTTGTCAACAAAGGTCCATCTAGTCAAGGCTGTGGTATTTCCAGTGGTCATGTATGGATGTGAGAGTTGGACTATAAAGAAAGCTGAGGGCCGAAGAACGGATGCTTTTGAACTGTGGTTTGGAGAAGACTCTTGAGAGTCCCTTGGACTGCAAGGAGATCCTACTGGTCCATTCTGAAGGAGATCAGCCCTCGGATTTCTTTGGAAGGAATGATGCTAAAGCTGAAACTCCAGTACTTTGGCCACCTCATGCGAAGAGTTGACTCATTGGAGAAGACTCTGATGCTGGGAGGGATTGAGGGCAAGAGGAAAAGAGGACGACAGAGGATGAGATGGCTGGATGGCATCACTGACTCGATGGATGTGAGTCTGAGTGACCTCCGGGAGTTGGTGATGGACAGGGAGGCCTGGCATGCTACGATTCATGGTGTCGCAGAGTCAGACACCACTGAGTGACTGAAATGAACTGAACTGATGTATATTTTAGCTATTATTATATTATCATGCCAAATTTTATCAATGGTGAAAAGGTAAATATAAGAATGAACAAAGTATGTCATAATGGGATTTAAACTTGATCTATCTAAACACAAGGCCTTGGTAATTTGTGAATATATTCCATGAATATATATCAATAAACTCCATATTTTCATATTTTCTCATTAAAACATAATGGAATGGTACTGCCAGCTTTTGAGACATAAAATGTTGGAAAGAACATTGTTCCCACCTTAACACAATAAAAATAACCAAAAAACTCTGGATAATATGAAAACTCTCAACTTGTCATCAACTCATTAGAAAGCTGAAGTGGCAGGGCAGCAGACTCTAACCTAAAACCTAGGGGAAAACAGGTACCTACAAGAAGAAACAGGAATGTGAGCACTTGCTTAGTTGGCACACACATTATCAGAGACAAGTAAGAATTCAGTCAAAATTTCTCATAAATTGGTAAATGTTCAACGTGGACTAGCACATAAGTAAAAGTCTTGGGGAAACATACACGTAAGAGGAAGCCAGAGAATTTCAGGCTCTTCTCTACTGCCCTGACCTACTGCTTATTTAAAAGATGATTAGGGAGTGTCTTGAGAAAGCATTCTTCGTAACGCAGGCATGGAGGAAGGTATCAACAGCCACTTCAAAAAAAAAAAAAAAGCACACACAAGCACCCACCCAGATCTCTCTTTACCTTTCCCCACTATGTAACAAACGCCTTCCAATATCGGGAGAAGGCACTAATCAAAATCTACTAAAACGAGGGGGAAGCAAGAGGGGACAGCTTAGACAAGAGACACAAACCATTCAAGAAGAAATAAGTAACGTAAAGAATGCTGTATCTACTAAAGAAATTCAATTTTAGATAAATCTTCCAAAAGAAAACCACTCTTCAACAAATGGTGTTGGAAAAGCTAGATAAGCACATGCACAATAATGAAACAGGACCCCGATCTGACATGTCTTACAAAAATTAACTCTAAATAGATGAACCCTTAAAACTAAGCCCCAATACCATAAAAGTCCCAGCAGACAGCTTAACGAAGAGCTCCTCAACACTGCTCTTAGCAATGATATTCTAGATATAACACCAAACGCACAAAGCCAAAACTCAATAAGTAGAACCAAACCAAACTTAAAAGCTTCCACACAGCAAAAGAAACAATCATCAAAGTGAAAAGGAAACCCACAGAATGGGGAAAAAATTTTACAAACCATGTACTAGAAAAGGAATTAACATCTAAAGTATACAAAACTCATAAAACTCAGTAACAAGAAAACAATCAGATTTTTAAATGGGCAAATTGAATAGACATTTTTTCCAAAGAAAACACCCAAAAGACCAACATATACATGAAAAGATACCCAATATCATCAGAGAAATGCAAATCAAAACCACAATGAGATATCACCTCACACTTACTAGAACAGCTATCATCAAGAATACAAGATATCAAAAACAAGTGTCAGTGAGAATGTGGAGAAAAGGAAACTCTTATATATTGTTGGTGAAATTTTAAATTGGTACAACCACTATGGAAAATAATATGGAGGTTCCTTCAGAAGTTAAAGAATAAAAATATATACATGTATCAAGGTAACACACTGTACACTTTAAATATGCATGATGTCATACATTAAATATATATTAATTTTTAACAAAAATCATTAGAAAGATTTTTCTAAGAAAAGAAAGAGAGGAAGTTAGGGAGAGAGGCAGACTTTAGATACAGATGCCTTTACTGGTGAATTGTATGAAACATTTAAGGAAGAAAACAATATCAACTTTACAGTAACTCTCACAGAAAACACAAGAGAATGAAATACTTCCCAGATCGTACTAAGAAGCCAGTACTGCTCTGATGCTAAAACCAAACATAACAACAAAACTAGAGATGGATACCTCTTGTTATCATGGACAGAAAAATTCTCAAAAGAGTATTAGAAAATAAAATTTTGCAATATAAAAGAGGATAATACATCACAAACAAGGATATCCAGAATATACAATATTAAGAACTCTGAAAATTCAAATGAAGAAAATAAACCACTCAATTAGAAAATGAGCCAACAACAAAAAATAATAAGAAACTTCATCAAGAAGACATATGTTAATAGATGGTAAATTAGCACATGAAAGTATGTTCAACATCATTAGTCATTCAGTTCAGTTCAGTTCAGTAGCTCAGTTGTGTTCGACTTTTGCTGCCCCATGAATCGCAGCATGCAAGACCTTCCTGCCCATCACCAACTCCTGGAGTTCACTCAAACCCATGTCCATCGAGTCGGTGATGCCATCCAGCCATCGCATCCTCTGTCGTCCCTTTCTCCTCCTGCCCCCAATCCCTCCCAGCATCAGAGTCTTTTCCAATGAGTCAACTCTTCACACGAGGTAGCCAGAGTATTGGAATTTCACCTTTAGCATCAGTCCTTCCAAAACAACAAAAAAGTACTGACACATATGAACGTTTATCAAATATGTTAAATGAAACAAACCAAACACAAAGGGTTAGATACTGCGCAATTCCATTTACAGGACTGATCTCCTTTAGGATGGACTGGTTGGATCTCCTTGCAGTCCAAGGGACTCTCAAGAGTCTTCTCCAACACCACAGTTCTAAAGCATCACCTTCAGTGTTCAGCTTTCTTCACAGTCCAACTCTCACATCCATACATGACCACTGGAAAAACCACAGCCTTGACTAGATGGACTTTGTTGGCAAAGTAATGTCTCTGCTTTTCAATATGCTATCTAGGTTGTTCATAACTTTCTTTCCAAGTAGGGAAATGCAAATTAAAACCACAAGTATACACCAATATATACCTATTAGACTGCCGAACGTTTTTTAAAAAACTGAAAATTGCAAGTGCTGGTGAAGAGGCAAAACAAATGTAATCTTCAGATATTCCTGGTGTGAAAGCAAAATGATAGAGCTACTTTAGAAAACAATATGTCTTTTTTTTTAAAATAAGGCTTGAAATGCATTTACCATATGCCAATCTCACTCCTAGGACTTACCAAAAGAAGTAAAAACTTCTGTTCATAAAAAAAACCTGTACATGAATATTTATAGCAGCTTTATGCATAACTGTTAAAAACTGGAAACTTCTCAAACGTTTTTCAACTAGTGAATGGGTTGAAAACTAAAGCATTCAACTAAGAATGCACAAACTGTGGTATAATCATACAAGGGAACATTCCTTAACAACAACAAAAAACTACTGACACATATGAACGTTTATCAAATATGTTAAATGAAACAAACCAAACACAAAGGGTTAGATATTGCGCAATTCCATTTACATGACTTTCTGGCAGAGACAAAATTTTAGGGATAGGTATCAGAATCACCTAAAGGAAATCAATCCTAAAGGAATTCAACTCTGAATATTCATTGGAAGGACTGATGAAGCTGGAGCTCCAATACTTTGGCTACCTGATGTAGACAGCCGACTCACTGGAAAAGACCCTGATACTTGGAAAGACTAAGGGCAGGAGGAGAAGGGGTCAACAGAGGATGAGATGGTTGGATGGCATCGCCAACTCAATGGACATGAGTTTGAGCAAACTCTGGGAGATAATGAAAGACAAGGAAGCCTGGCATTTTGCAGTCCATAGGGTTGCAGAGTCGACACGAATTAGCAACTGAACAATAACAGAATCACCAATTGCCACAAGTTTTGGGTGACTGAGTGAGCAGTTGTCAACAAAGACACAACAGAAAGAAATTTGGGGAGAGTGATCTCTTCTATAACTTGATTTTGATAGTAGATATTATATAAATTTATCAAAATTCATATATACTTGTTTATAAACTTGTTTATATATACTTGTATATATACTTGTTTATAAACTCATATATATAAATAATTGTCACTTATGTAAATTTAAAAATAAAGTTTAAATTTGTAGAAGAAAAAAATTAAAGTTGTTCTTATCTGGACTGTATTTCTATGTCTACACTGGTATCCTTGTGATGGGTCTCTTCACATTTTATATTTAGTTGAGAAATGTCACCAGAAATTTGGTAATTTTATGCATTTAACTTTTGGGCTTTCCTGATAGCTCAATTGGTAAAGAATCTGCCTGCAATGCAGGAGTTCAGTTCAGTTCAGTCACTCTGTTGTATCCAACTCTTTGCAACCCCATGAATCACAGCACACCAGGCCTCCCTGTCCTTCACCAACTCCCGGAGTTCACCCAAACTCATGTCCATCGAATCAGTGATGCCATCCAGCCATCTCATCCTTTGTCGTCCCCTTCTCCTCCTGCCCCCAATCCCTCCCAGGATCAGGGTCTTTTCCAATGAGTCAGCTCTTCGCATGAGGTGGCCAAAGTATTGCAGTTTCAGCCTCACCATCATTCCTTTCAACAAACACCCAGGACTGGTCTCCTTTAGGACTGGTTGAATCTCCTTGCAGTCCAATGGTCTCTCAAGAATCTTCTCCAACACCACAGTTCAAAAGCATCAATTCTTCAACACTCAGCTTTCTTCACAGTCCAACTCTCACATCCATATATGACTCCTGGAAAAACCATAGCCTTGACTAGACGGACCTTTGTTGGCAAAGTAATATGTCTGCTTCTGAACGTGCTATCTAGGTTGGTCATAACTTTCTTTCCAAGGAGTAAGAGTCTTTTAATTTCATGGCTGCAACCACCATCTGCAGTGATTCTGGAGCCCCCAAAAATAAAGTCTGACCTGTTTCCACTGTTTCCCCATCTATTTCCCATGAAATGATGGGACCGGATGCCATGATCTTAGTTTTCTGAATGTTGAGCCTTAAGCCAACTTTTTCACTCTCCACTTTCACTTTCATCAAGAAGCTTTTTAGTTCCTCTTCACTTTCTGCCATAAGGGTGGTGTCATCTGCATATGTGAGGTTATTGATATTTCTTCCGGAAATCTTGATTCCAGCTTGTGCTTCTTCCAGCCCAGCATTTCTCATGATGTACTCTGCATATGTTAAATAAGCAGGGTGACAATATACAGCCTTGACGTATTCCTTTTCCTATTTGGAACCAGTCTGTTGTTCCATGTCCAGTTCTAACTATTGCTTCCTGACCTGCATATAGGTTTCTCAAGAGGCAGGTCAGGTGATCTGGTATTCCCATCTCTTTCAGAATTTTCCACAGTTTATTGTGATCCACATGGTCAAAGGCTTTGGCATAGTCAATAAAGCAGAAATAGGTGTTTTTCTGGAACTCTCTTGCCTTTTTGATGATCCAGTGGATGTTGGCAATTTAATCTCTGGTTTCTCTGCCTTTTCTAAAACCAGCTTGAACATCTGGAAGTTCATGGTTCACATACTGCTGAAGCCTGGCTTGGAGAATTTTGAGCATTACTTTACTAGCATGTGAGATGAGTGCAACTGTGCCGTAGTTTGAGCATTCTTTGGTAATGCAGGTGACCCCGGTTCAATTCCTGGGTCGGGAAGATCCCCTGGAGAAGGGATAGACTACCCACTCCAGTATTCTTTGGCTTCCCTTGTGGCTCAGCTTGCAAAGAATCCGCCTGCAATGCAGGAGACCTGGGTTCAATTCCTAGGTTGGGAAGTTCCCCTGGAGAAGGGAAAGGCTACCCACTCCCGTATTCTGGCCTGGAGAATTCCATGGACTACAGTTCATGGGGTCCCAAAGAGTTGGACGTGACTGAGTGACTTTCATGTCCATTCATTTAACTTTAGGTAGTACTGATCCTTCATATTGCCTTCTATTTCATTAATTTCTGCTCTTTATTTTCTTCCTTCTACTTTCTTTGAGTTTATTATTCTTTTTCCTAACTTCTTGTGTTAGATGCTTACCTCATTAATATTCAGTCTTTTTTTTTCTTCTACAAACACTTAAGACTATACAGTCATTTCCAAGCACCACTTTTACTTAATCCCCCAATTTTGATATATATTATTTTCACTATTGTTCAATTTTAAGTATTTTTTTAATTTCTCCTTTTATCCATGAGTTATTTTAAACAATTTAAATAAAAAGACAGAGAGGAGATTGGCTTTATTTTTTAACTGATGACTAATTTTACCATATGGCAATACATGTGATATGGTCAATATAATACTGCTCTTTAAAGTTGTTGAAGGTGACTTATGGCTTCCTAGTCAATTTTTGTAAATGTTTTCTTTTTGTAAATGACTGAGAAAAATAATATAGTCCTTAGTTTGGAAGTTAAAAGTCTGGTGTATGTGCATTAAATGAAAGTTTCTGATTCTGTGGTTAACCTTCTATTTCCTTACTAACTGCTTCACCCATAAGTTTCTGATATCTCCCACGCTTACAGTAGCTTTGTCAATTTCTCCAAGCAGTTCTGTCAATTTTTAATATAATTTAAACCTATTTTATTATGGGCATATAATTTTAAAATGTTATTTATCTCTTTCTTGGTGTGGTGAATCTTTGCTTATTATATAGCGACTATCTTTATAACCAAGTGTTTTTTGCTTTCAAGTCTATTTTATCTGACATTAAGACAGCTAGCTCAGCTTTCTTTCAGTTAGTATTTGTCTGGCATATCTTTTTTCATCCTTATTCTGTCAAACTATCTGCATCCTTGTGTTCTGACTGTGTTTTATCTAAACAGAATATAGCTGGATTTTCTATTTTTAATTCCATCTCAACCTCCTTTAATAAGAAACTTCTGTGTACATTTATGTATTACTGAAATATTTTGATTTGATTATACCATCTTATTTTGTGCTTTTTATCTGGCCTGATTTTTCTAAGCTTATGTGGAATTGCTAACAATTTTCCCCACTTACTCCATTTTTGTTCTCTAATGCATAAGTAGCTGTACACTATTTTTTCTTTTAGTGGCTTACCTTTAAATTGTTACCATGCATAAAAGATTCAAATTATTCAGCAGTAGGAAAATTTGGCAGTTAGGACCATGGACTGAAGTCAGATCATCTGGATTTCAAATCCCTGTCTCACTTCTGTGGCTTCAGGTTGTCAATTTTATCATTCATAAAATGCATATGATAATCACTAACCTCACAGGGTTATTGTGCACCCTAAGATGGGTAAATACACATACAGCAATCAGAACATGACTGGTATATCACAAGCCCTAAATTCATAGAAGCTAGTAGGGGTATTACTATTATCAATCACCCTCTTCCAAAACACAATGAGCTTAGCTGTAACTCCCTCCTAGCTTACATATTTGTGTTCAGCATTTTAATTATATAATACTTTCTAATATCATACATTATTATTTTCAACATAAAGTTTATTTCCCACATATGTACTATTTTGTTCGCTTACCATTCTTCTTTTTTTAATCTTTCTTGGATTTTTTTCCTTAAGTACATACTTTAGACATTTTTTTGGCCTGCTAATGGTAAGTGCTCTCAGCTTGTTATTCAGTTAATTCTCATTCTTGAAATATAGACTTGGTGGACATTCAGTTCTAGATAGACTGTTTTTTCTTTAACATTTTGAAGATATTAAGTTTCTATTATTCCTTTGTACTAGGTACTTTTCACTAATACTATTAATATTTTCTTTTGAAATTATTTTACAGTTCTACTATGGTATGTCTCAATGTAACTTTCCTTTTTATTTATTGTTGCTGAGAGATACTGGGCTTTTCCAAATCTAAGAATTTTTATATTTCATCTGTCCTGTAAACTTCTAAGGCATTATTTCTTCCTTAATCTACTTTTCTAAATCTATTCATCTGGGTAGCCATATATTAGTACTCATTTAATTCTCCATTTGTCTTAAACTTTCATATTTTCCACCTATTTCTCTATGTTTTGCTTTCTGGCTAATTTTATATCAAACTTTCAGTTCACCAATTCTCTCTTCACTTGAGTCTAATATGTTTAATTTATTAATTTCAAAGTTATTAATCATATTTTTATTTCTAGAAGGATGTCTTTAAATCTGTATGCCACATTTGATACTCTCTCATGTACTGCTCTTTTTTTGATATCTATTTTATGTGTTAAATATAATATATTATTTTGTTGATAATGGCAATATCTCAAGTATTTAGAAATCTAAATCTGCGGTCTTTTATTTTCATTAAAATTTTCATGCTTTCCTAATGTGGCTATCCCTTTTTAATCACATAAGATTTGGCTAAATGCCATGTCTAGTAATTCTAAGTCTACGGTGGCAGGTGGATCTTCAGGGAAGCTTTGTATTTGCTTCTGCTGGGTAGCACTGGAAGGATTCCAAACAAGGATTACTTTAAAATAGTGTCTTGGCTAGGATTTGTCCTACTGTGTATATAACTGAAATTCAAGCTTCAGATCCAGATGAGGGTAGGCTTGAGATCTATAGTTGCAAATTCTCAAGAAAGCACCTCCACATCTCCAAACCAGAGTCATCAAGGTATCAGATCATTTTGTTCAATGTGCCAGCCAAATAGGCTTCTTGTAGGCCTCTTTCTCTGAAGACTGCTATCCCTTTGAGGGCCCAGGTTTAGCCATTTTTTGAAGGCCTCAAGTCAGGTTTCCATACATGTCTCCACCAGAAGGTATTAATCCCCAAGACAAGTTTCTTCATACCAGCATTTGTTTCCTCTGCAACTCAAGTTCCCAAACTTGCTTATCTGTCTGGGGTCAACTCCATAATTGCTTGAGGTTTGAATTTTATTTTGATTTTGCTTCTAAAATTTCATTTTTGGCATTTGGAGATTTCCCCTTACTTTTTTACTAAGTTAGATATTCAGTTAAAATTACATTTACTTTATTTTATCCAGATTTTTAAAATATTGTATTTATCACTCTGTCAGAAGCAGAAGTCTTTTATTGACTTTTCTCTCTGTCAGAGCTGACATTACAATCTTACTTATTATAACTCTGCTCAAAAACCACTGTTACTTTTTAGTTTTCTTTGAGAAGCTTCAATTAAAATTAAATTAATAGGTGGATGCTTTTAATACTCTGGGTGTGAGGGCAAAATCTCTAGGATATATACTTTAATGCTTTTACTGCTTCTGTTCCCTACTCACTCAACTTGCCTTCCCTTTCTTTGATTCAAAATCTGAAATTAATACAGGTCAGTTTCTTGCTTAGGTTTGTAATAGAAAAAAAAATTTTTTTTTACTCAAAATGGCCTCTGGGCTCAGCAGATTCTATTTCTCAGAACTATCAATTTTTGTGCAAAAAAATGCGACTCTTCTCTCATTCAAGTTAAAGTATTCCTCTTGCTTTATCTTTTATAGACAAGGTCCAATTATAAGAATTCCTACTGATAGGTTTGGACTAATGTTCTGTTTCTTAGATCTTTGTCCAGATTTTTAGAGCAGAATAATTTTATCACTATAATAAGTTATCAAAATCCCTATGTCCAAATTTAAATAATTACCCAATTGAGTTGTCACATAATCAGAAAGGGCAAAAGACCTCGTTACTGTGTCCCTGCCAACTAGATACTTTGAATATATCCAACAACCATCAATTAAATGACGAAATGGAAGCTATTTTATTTTTTGATTTCTTGTGTGTTTGGGTTTTGTTTTGTTTTTTCTAAATTAAAACAGAGCAAGAGAGAGAAGAGTCCAGTGAATATAACAGCATGTGGGTGGATTCCGCTCAAAGTACTGTAATACAACCATCTAGATTTTAATCAACAGAATTCACACTGATCAGTGTTATTACAGTGAATGCTAATTAAACATACCATGCCTTGACACCTAAAATAAAGTGTTACCAAATTCAACCTCAAGCAAAAGGGATCTAATTCCTTTGAAAGCCACAATCTGCACCAAAGTTCACTCAATAAGAAATGTGTTTTTAGCTGTTTTTCCACAACATACAATAAATAGAAACAGACCTGGGGAAGCAGTGAGACTATTAAAAACAGTAAGTAAAAAAAAAAAAAACAGTAAGTAATGATGTTCTAGCCACAAAACAAGCTCCTCTTCAAGTAAAAAGGACAATATACAATATTATTTTAAACTTTAAAAAAATACAATATTTATTTGGTTGCACTGGATCTTGGTTGCAGCACATGGGATCTAGTTCCCTGACCAGAGATCAAACATAGGTCCCCTGTATTAGCAGCAAGAAGTCTTAACCACTGAACCACCAAGGAAGTTCCTATAATATTTTTATAAAAACATGCTCTAAAAAGATCAATGGTCTGGGAGTCAGGATACCTGGATCTCTATGCTAGTTCTGCCAACAATTAGGAGTATGACCTTGAAAAAAATCACACAACTTCTCTAGATATCATTTTCTTCACCTGTAAAATAACAGAACTGAGCAAAATAATCTAAGTTTCCTTCTGGATGCAAGTCATATGAATTTTTTAATGTGTACCTTCTTTTTCACAAGAAGAAGGGCTATATAAATGAAGGTCACTGTCATGACAGTACTTTGGTACCAAGTCTGAACTGGGGCAATAAAAGATGGATAAAGAGGCCTGGAAGCATTTAAGTATCAAGCATCAACTTCTTACTTTTCCCTTTGAAAACTGCCCTAGTTTCTCTCTTTCTGGAAACATTTGAAGGAAGGGTGTTAAACAGTATTATTGGAATGAAAGTCATTTATCTCTTCTGATATTGTTTTAGTTCTTACTGAGGGACTAAGGTAGAGGACCAGAGATGTTTCAAGAGTTCAGGGTGGTGACTTCCCTAGTAATCCAGTGGTTAAGACTCCACTTCCAATGCAGGGGATGCAGGTTCGATTCCTTGGTGAGGACCTAAGAGATCCCACATGCAGAGTAGCGTGGCCAAAAACAAAAAAGGGAGAGAGGGAGTTCAGGGTGAAGAGGTCTATAAAAGGCTTACTACTTAATAAAGTGATGGTTCTCAATGGTTAATGTATAATAAAATCATGTGGGATTCTTAAGTCAGGAATGTGGCGAGCTTGAGAAGGGCCTCAAAAATCTGTGTTTCTGATAGGTAGCCCTGATGATTCCAATGAAGACAGTCTTGGGCTATATTTTAAAAACACATCTCTCAACAAAGCTCAAATTGTAAAATTTGTTACGGAACTGTGAAACAGTGCCTACAGAGCTTAACTTTATGGAAACTTTTTAAGATGATTTAAACAAAATCCAAATACATAATCCTTTAATACCAAGAGGCTATAAGCAGGATTCTAGAAAAACACTGTGATTAAATTAGCATAATCTAATACAATTTTTCCTAAACAAATGGTTCCCAACCACTTTTTCAAACAAGAATAAATTTCTATAATTCCAGCAATATTGATTTCCTGATAATTTAATTCCTTTTTCTTTGTCAGCGTAACTCTGCTTTACACAAACATCTTTAGGATACAGAAAAAGAAGAATCTATATTTACAATGAGGAATTCACTTAATTGATTATACTACACTGAAAAACATAATAAAGGTAATTTATTTCATTTCTATAACACCTGGTAGAGTTAAAAATACTTCATAATCTCTCTGCAGTGCCTATCTAAATGGTTATATGGCTTTGATGGTTTGATGGCATTGAGCAAAATTAATTTTTAAAACATCTGCATTAATGGGCTTTTAGATATATCAGAAGAGTGGGTTACATTCTGACCCCAGAAATATATATTTATCTAGCTTGGAATTAGATAATTTGCTTTTCAGCTGTCACCAATTTCCTTATGCTGGTCTCTATGAAGTGAACACTGAGGAGTAAGTTGTTTTACAAAGCCAGACACAATCACTGGTGTTGTTAACTGGTGCATACCTATTGTGGGATGCATATGTTAATCTTCACATAAAATTATCTCCTTGATAAAGCTTTTTTATGCTCCCTTTATATCATTACTATTTGAAGACACAGTGAACAGCTTATTTTAGAAGCAAGACTATTTCATCATCCACAAATTATATAGGACGTGGTATGACCACAGGCTTCCCAGGTGCCTCAGTGGTAAAGAATCCACCTGCCGATGCAGCAGACGCAGGAGATGTGGGTTCAATTCCTCATCAAGAAGATCCCCTAGAGGAGGAAATGGCAACCAGTATGCTGGGATAAAGTTATGACCAACCTAGACAGCATATTGAAAAGCAGAGACATTACTTTGCCAACAAAGGTCCATCTAGTCAAGGCTATGATTTTTCCAGTGGTCATGTATGGACATGAGAGTTGGACTGTGAAGTAAGCTGAGTGCCAAAGAATTGATGCTTTTGAACTGTGGTGTTGGAGAAGACTCTTGAGAGTCCCTTGGACTGCAAGGAGATCCAACCAGTCCATCCTAAAGGAGATCAGCCCTGGGATTTCTTTGGAAGGACTGATGCTAAAGCTGAAACTCCAATAGTTTGGCCAATTCATGCGAAGAGCTGACTTATTGGAAAAGACTCTGATGCTGGGAGGGATTGGGGGCAAGAGGAGAAGGGGGTGACAGAGGATGAGATGGCTGGATGGCATCACTGACTCGATGGACATGAGTCTGAGTGACCTCTAGGAGCTGGTGATGGACAGGGAGGCCTGGTGTGCTGTTCATAGGGTTGGATGAAATAGGGTTGCTACTGCTACCTAAGTCGCTTCAGTCGGTCCGACTCTGTGCGACCCCATAGAAGGAAATAGGGTTGGTTCACTGATATAGACCAGATAAGATTGGTGACAGAAAGAGTGGATCTGAGTGACTGAACTGAACTGAACTGATGCTAGGATAAACCCCTGGAGAGAGGAGACTGGCAGGCTACAATCCATGAGGTTGCAAAAGAGCTGGACACAACTGAGCGACTGAGCATACACACATGCGCGTGACCACATGAAGTGTGTACATGTACATGTTTTTCTGAAGACAGGAGGAAAATAAGTATCTCCTAAAGAAAAAAGGTTTAAAAATAGTTCGATAATGAAATCAAAACAATCTTGAATGTTGTGTAAATAACTTTCATAAAAATGTTGACTTCAAAGGCAGAATAATAAATGGGCTAAGTGGAGAGAAAAATATGCCAACTGTAAAAGGCCACTCACAGAGGAAGTGGTGCACTACCAACTTGCGTCTTTTTCTAAACCATGTAAACCAGAAAAGAATCATGTTGGGGAAAAAACCACTTTCTCCGACACGTAAAGATGGTACAGAAGACAGAATGAATTTGGAAGCAAAGAAATGCTTTCCCTCTAATTAGCTAAAGCCCATGCTAGACTGCTTCCCTTGTGGCTCAGCTGGTAAAGAATCTGCCTGCAATGTGGGAGACCTGGCTTCAATCCCTGGGGTGGGAAGATCCCCTGGAGAAGGGAAAGGCTATCCACTCCAGTATTCTGGTCTGGGGAATTCCATGGACTGTATAGTCCATGGGGCCACAAAGAGTCAGACATGACTGAATGACTTTCACTTTCATGTTAGACTTGCCGAGCTAGACTTCTTCAAGTACTTTAGTCATAGTAAGAATGAATAGCTCATCTTTTTATCTCCAAAATATGTTTCAAGCAAAGGGAGTGCTATTTTCTACACATAATGGAAATCTTTATGTTAGTACCATAATAGTTAAGATTCCCTTAAGAAAGTCCTTGAATATGAAACTGGGTCATTCACAGAGATGTGGATGGACCTAGAGACTATCACACAGAGTGAAAGAGAAAAACAAATATCATATACTAACATATATGTGGAATCTAGAAAAACAGTATAGATGAACTTATGTGAAAAACAGAAACAGAGACACAGATGTAGAGAACAAATGTATGGACACCAAGATGGGTGGGATGGACTTGGAGATTAGGATTGACACATATACAATGTAATGTATAAAGTAGATAACTAATAAGGACCTACTGTTAGTACAAGGAACTCTACTTAATATGTGTAATAGCCCATATGGGTAAACAATATAAAAAAGAGTGGATATATGTATATGTATAACAGATTCACTTTGCTATACAGCTGAAACTAATACAACCTTGTAAATCAACTATACCCCAATAAAAAAATTTTTTTAAATAGACCTTGAAGATTTGTAGAATAGATTCTCAATGGTAGCCCATTTGTCAAACTACTTCTCTCTGTGTGAAAGGGAGGATTCTCTAGCTGGACTGCAAAGGGAGGATTCTCTAGCTGGACTGCATTATCTACTATGTCACTTCCCTTGAAGTTAAGAGATACTGCTATTAATCTTGAGAAAGAAGAATGGAACTGGAGGAATCAACCTGCCTGACTTCAGGCTCTACTACAAAGCCACAGTCATCAAGACAGTATGGTACTGGCACAAAGACAGAATTATAGATCAATGGAACAAAATAGAAAGCCCAGAGATAAATCCACACACCTATGGACACCTTATCTTTGGCAAAGGAGGCAAGAATATACAATGGAGAAAAGACAATCTCTTTAACAAGTGGTGCTGGGAAAACTGGTCAATCACTTGTAAAAGAATGAAATTAGAACACTTCCTAACACCATACACAAAAATTAACTCAAAATGGATTAAAGATCTAAATGTAAGACTAGAAACTATAAAACTCTTAGAAGACAATGTAGGCAAAACACTCTCTGACATTATCACAGCAGGATCCTCTCTGACCCACCTCCCAGAATATTGGAAATAAAAGCAAAAATAAACAAATGGGACCTAATTAAAATTAAAAAGCTTCTGCACAACAAAGGAAACTCTAAGCAAGGTGAAAAGACAGCCTTCAGAATGGGAGAAAATAATAGCAAATGAAGCAACAGACAAACAACTAATCTCAAAAATATACAAGTAACTCCTGCAGCTCAATTCCAGAAAAATAAACGACCCAATCAAAAAATGGGCCAAACAACTAGACAGACATTTCTCCAAAGAAGACATACAGATGGCTAACAACACATGAAAAGATGCTCAGCATCACTCATTATCAGAGAAATGCAAATCAAAACCACAATGAGGTACCATTTCATGCCAGTCAGAATGGCTGTGATCCAAAAGTCTACAAGCAATAAATGCTGGAGAGGGTGTGGAGAAAAGGGAACCCTCTTACACTGCTGGTGGGAATGCAAACTAGTACAGCCACTATGGAGAACAGTGTGGAGATTCCTTAAAAAACTGGAAACAGAACTGCCTTATGACCCAGCAATCCCACTGCTGGGCATACACACCAAGGAAACCAGAATTGAAAGAGGCACATGTACCCCAGTGTTCATCGCAGCACTATTTACAATAGCCAGGACATGGAAGCAACCTAGATGTCCATCAGCAGATGAATGGATAAGAAAGCAGTGGTACATATACACAATGGAGTATTACTCAGCCATTAAAAAGAATACATTTGAATCAGTTCTAATGAGGTGGATGAAACTGGAGCCTATTATACAGAGTGAAGTAAGCCAGAAAGAAAAACACCAATACCATATACTAACGCATATATATGGAATTTAGAAAGATGGTAACAATCACCCTGTAGCAAGACAGCAAAAGAGACACAGATGTATAGAACAATCTTTTGGACTCTGTCGGAGAGGGACAGGGTGAGATGATTTGGGAGAATGGCATTGAAACATGTATAATATCATATAAGAAATGAATCACCAGTCCAGGTTCAACGCAGGATACAGGATGCTTGGGGCTAGTGCACTGGGATGACCCAGAGAGGATGGTAAGGGGAGGGAGGTGGGAGAAGGGCTCAGGATGGGGAACACGTGTACACCCATGGTGGATTCATGTTGATGTATGGCAAAACCAATACAATACTGTAAAGTAATTAGCCTCTAATTAAAATAAATAAATTTAAATTTAAAAAAAGAGAGAGATACTGCTATTGACAACATCCTGCCAGTGTAGGAAGTGTGTTTGAAATGGTGCCTGATGATCACATCACACAAAGCAAACCAGAGAGGATACAGAATAAGCCAGGTGATGTAAGGAGTACCTCTCTAGGAACCAGAAAACAGTAACAGTGCTTATAAGCAGTGAAATTTTAAAATGACCTGGAAATCAGAATATGTGAATCTCAGTCCCAGTTATGACCTATTGTGTGACTTTAGCTAAGACACACCTTTCTTGTCTTACAGAGTCCTTTAGCTTTACTGTCCTAGAATCCTATGAAAGTATGATATTGACATATGCATTGATCTTACCCATAATTCTAGGAGCTCAGCCTTGGTTCAAAACAGTCCTGGATAAAATTTTTAGTCTAGTACATCCCTGGATAACCTTCCTCTCTTGCTGCAATTTGAAGGAACATTTGCTGTTTTATTTCTCGGCCTCACAAGCAGCCAACATTTTTCCTCCAAATGAGGCTTCCCCTCCTCATCCTATCTCTGATTGCTGTGTTTATCCTAGTATATTTTGACTGTTTCTATTTCCACTCCATTTTGTACAGGAGGACCAACTTAGGTCTTGATGAATGAATCTCCTGAGGGAAGCAATTCATTTTTATAAACAATCTGGGAAGGTGATTTCCACTCAAGACAGAAAGCTGACATTTGTACATATTTCTGTCTGAATTTATGGACTGATTTGAGTATGAAAACACGTAAATAAGAGATTGGGTCTTGAAACAGGATAAAGAAAAAAGAGAAAGAGAGCGAAGGAGGAAAGGAAAGCAAAAGAAAGGAAGTAGAAAATTGGGAAATAAATCACCTGCCACAGCAGTGACACATTAATGCCATCTGTATTATCTGAGTAAGCACCAATTCAAAATTTTCCTGTTAAGAAAATGTGACAAGAGAATCGAAAAAGCAAATAATATTAATATATTAATAAAAACACTACTCCAGAAGTTTAGCAAGAATTTAGAAAAGTCAAGCATATTTAATGAATTGTTTAGCAATATCACTAAATTACATTAGTATCATTGAACTAAGTGGCTGTTTTATTCTGTAGTTCAGAAATGCTTCTTTTGCCCTCTGAGATCTGAGCTTGGAGTCTGTTCTTTTTTTCTTTTTAGATTATACATAGAAGTGAAATCATAAGGTATTTGTCTTTCTGTCTGACTTATTTAGCAGTAAAGCACTCAAGGTCCGTCCATGTTGCCTCCAATAGCAGTATATCCTCATTTTTAAGGCTGAATAACATTCCGTTGTGTATGCATGCACACACACAAACTCATACAGAGAAAGACACATACACACACCACATATTCTTGATCCATTCATCTGTTGATGGACACACAGGTTGTTTCCATGTCTTGGCTATTGTAAATAATGCTGCTATGAATAAGAGGGGCACAGATCTCTCTTCAACACAGTGTTTTCATTTCCTTTGGATATATACCCAGGAGTGAAATCTGGATCATACGGTAGTTCTATTTTTAATTTTTTGAGGATTCTCCACACTGCTTTTCACAGTAGTTGTATCAATTTACAATCCCACCAACACATATGGTTCCCTTTCTTCCACGTCTTCACCAGCATTTGTTATCACTTGTCTTTTTGATGATGGTCATTAAGACAGGTATGAGGTGATATTTCTTGGGGTTTTAATTTGCATTCCCTAATTATCAGTGATGTTGAACAACTTTTCATGTACCTGCTGGCTATTCATATTCTTCTTTGAAAAAGTGTCTGTTCAGATCATTTGCCCATTTCTAATTCAGATTATTTCTCTCTCTCTCTTTTTTTAAAATTTTTTTGGCTATTGCAGTTGCAATCGATGACAGCTGGTCCTATAGTCATATGAAGGCTGGTCTGGACACCTAAAATGCTTCTACAGTCACATATCTGGCATTTCAAATAGGATGGATACAATAGCTGTGGAATGGCCAAATGTGTGCATATATATATATAGATAGATAGATATATTATGTAAACAAGTACATACACACACATATATATATATTTCCAAGTGACCTTTTCAAATGCTTCACTTGAGTAACCTTGTAGCATGAAAATCTCAAAGTTGCAATTCTTCCATGGCAGCTGGCTTCCCCTACAGCATGCATTCCAGGAAATCCAGGTGGAAGCTACAGGGCTTTTTGCGACCTGTCTTTGGAATACATGCAGCATCAATTTGGTTACAAAGAGCTAGCTCAGTTTCAGTGTGTGACCGATAGACAAAGACACAGACACAAGAGGTGTTTACTGAGGGTCAGGGAACTTTGGAAACCAGCTGCCACAATACTGGCTTGAGGAAATAAGAGCCCGAGTCAAAAATACCTAACAAGTGACACTCAGGAATGACTTCCTTTTTTTATATACTAATTTATTTATTTTAATTAGAAGCTAATTACATTATAATATTGTGGTGGTTTCTGCCATACATTGACATCAATCAGCCACGGGTGTACATGTGCCCCCCATCCCGAACCTCCCTCCCAGCCCCCTCCCCATCCCATCCCTCTAGGTGGTCCCAGTGCACTGGCTTTGGGTGCCCTGTTTCATGCATCAAACTCAGACTGGTCATCTATTTCACATATGGTAGTATACATGTTTCAGTGCTATTCTCTCAAATCATCCCACCCTTGCCTTCTTCCACAGAGTCCAAAAGTCTGATCTTTATATCTGTGTCTCTTCTGCTGTCTTGCATATAGGGTCATTATTTCCATCTTTCTAAATTCCATATATATGGGGGCTTCCCTGATAGCTCAGTTGGTAAAGAATCTGCCTGCAATGCAGGAGACCCCAGTTCAATTCCTGGGTCAGGAAGACCCCCTGAAGAAGGAACAGGCTACCCACTCCAGTATTCTTGGTCTTCCCTTGTGGTTCAGCTCGTAAAGAATCCACCTGCAATGTGGGAGACCTGGGTTCAATCCCTAGGTTGGGAAGATCCCCTGGAAAAGGGAATAGCTATCCACTCCAGTATTCTAACCCTATACAGTCCTTGGGGTCACAAAGAGTCGGACACCACTGAGCAACTTTCACTTTCATACTGTATTGATGTTTTTCTTTCTGACTTACTTCACTCTGTATAATAGGCTCCAGTTTCATCCACCTCATTAGAATTGATTCCAATGTGTTCTTTTTAATAGCTAAGTAATATTTCATTTCTTGAAAACAAACCTGTGACATATCCAATAAGGTGAAAATTTAGGTCTCCATATACTAAAAGATGACATTAACGAACAGAATACATTGTATAAAATTTCTTGTGTACTGGACCTTACAGCCACCTCTAGGCACATACGAATATCACACAGCACCAGAATCTTTAAAAACAGTAATAAGCATCTTTAAACATGAAATAAAGGAGTTCCCTGGTGGCCTAGTGATTAGGATTCCAGGCTTTCAATGCCATGGCCCAGGTTCAATCCCTGATGAGGGAATGGAGATCTCACAAGTTGCATGCCCCTCCCCACCCAAAAAAGCTGTAGACATGAAACAAAATTATAACAGCATTTTTGAAAAGGAATTGAAACTATTAACATAGTAAAATGTCAGAAAAAGTATTTCACAATCTAGAAATAAAACCTTACTTCCAGGTTTTCTTTGTTCATGCTCATTTCCTCCTGATACTCAAATGCAAAATACTTTAAAAGTTACTCAGAATGTCTTCCAAAGTACATTGCAATCATTAATTAGTTATTCCACACAACGTTCCCCCAAGGAAAATAATGATAATTATCCAGTATTATGGAAAGCAATAGCAGGCTTCTAAAGACCAACTTGCCCAAGTGCATACCCAAAGAATGTGATTTTTTTCTAAAGCTTTCCAGACCTCAGCTCTCACCATTAAATCGTAAGAAGTCTGCCATTCCTGGTGAAGCCATCTGTTCATTTGGGAAGATATCTTTTATCTTGCAGATGCTAAAATTAATGTGCTAAACTAATCATTTGCTAATACTGTTGCTGAATCTCTATTTACTCTACTTGGTCCCAAGCCCTAACTCTAAAGATATGTAAATAAAGCTATATAAGAAAGCTCCAACTTGCTTGACTTGCAGGAAATGTCATTATTACTTCTCCAGAAGAAATAATTATAAACTTATACCTGTATCACATTTTTACATGTCCTAGTATTATATTAAAGGCAGCCATAAGACACAGCATTTTAATAACAAGCTATGGTCAATTAACATACTTTGACCTAGAACAAAGTATGGTGACAACCCTACTACTCTGGCTACATCTGGCCTTGCTATTCCTGTCATTTATCTTCTCCTTTTTAAATTATTATTAGCTCCAAAGGGAAAGGGACTATGGCAGTCAAAATGGTTAAAAGCATGGATCATTTTACAAATAAAGCAGAGTGCTTTTCTGAACAAATCTGCATTATTAAAAAAGATAACTGAGTTTATCTTGTTAATTGACTCTAATTTATTCCATTGAAATTACATCATTTTCTGTGCTAAGCTATTCATAATCCAAGCATATCACACACTGATTTGCTGAGGCTGTGAAACTAGTCTATCAGAATTAATTAGCAAATTAAAAGACTTTGCACTAAAAATTTCTCAGCAGAGGAAAACAAAATGGCATCAGCATCTTGTGAAAGAGGTTTAAAAAAATAGAATGTTGTAAAGAAAAATAAAACAAACTCAACATCTTTCTATTCAGTTGACCACAGGTAGAGTAGATTTAGTTATACCAAAAGCATATTGGTTTGAAGAGGTGAGTGTTAGAAAGCTGGTGTTTTATGTGAATGTGGTCACCTGGCCTCCAGTATTCACCTGAGAAAAGGGAAAAGGCAGGTGAAGAGGAAGAGACATGAATCAAAATGAGCAGCTAGATTTTCAAGAGCTGTTCTTAACCTTGACTACACCATGGAACCCTGTGGGAGATTTAAAAGTCACTAATGTCTCAGGTATTCTAATGTAATTTATCTGGAGTGTGGCCTGATCATCAGGATTTTTACAAGCTTCTCAATGTGCAGCATTGAGACTGAGGACCACTGATTTAGATGTCAGTCATGGTCAGATGGGATACGGTTCAAGACAGGAGGCTGCCATCATAGGTCAGGGCTAAGGGCAAATACTGGCTTTGGCAATATAGCATAAGACATTTTCACAGAACCCTCTCATAGTATAGCACAACTAAAATGCTAGATAAAATGTTTTAAGACATTTTTTCTAATGTATTGTCCACCTGACAAGAAATTAAGAGAAATTCTCAAAGGCCAGAATGAAAAGAACGCATAAATCCTCACAAATCAGTAGGATAGGGACTGTCCGCTGTTTTGGAGACTATGGCAATTCTTGTTAATCAAGATCCTGAGATTTAATAAGCTATATGTGGATAACAGAAGACCAAGCCAAGGCCCCTTTTAGAGTGGTCCAATTACAGATGCTCCCTTAAACCTGATGCCTTCAAAGGGTGACATCCTCAGAACATGAAAGATGAGGGATAAAGCCAAAAACACCAATCCCACCAAAATAATAATACAAGTGATTCTTAGCCTTAACTCTAGATTCTTCAGAAGAAAAGGAAGAAGTCTGACCTGCGTAGGAATTCACATTAATTGTGTGGCCTAAAAAGTCACAGGCCAAAAATTTAGTTAAATAGGTCCTGAGATAGTGGTGATCAGACTAGCAGAAACAGACTTCATGTCTGTCTGGAAGAACACACTTCAATCCTGGCCTGAAAAATGTCTTCACATGATATCCTGAGAAATAAGGCCTTGCAATATATGAAAATAGAAGTCCCTCTGAGCACCATAAGGAAGGGAAAAAAAGTCAAGAATCAAATCCAAAACTGTAATTATCAGGTATAAAGGGGAAAATAAAGTAAATTCCTTCATCTAATAAAATATATCTTGCAAATAAACAAAAATTCTATCACAGGGGCTTCCCTGGTGGCTCAGTAGTAAAGAATCTGGCTGCCAATGCAGGAGACATGGGTTCCGACCCTGGCCTCGGAAGAGCCCACAGGCCTCAGGGCCACTAAGCCTGTCTGCTACAACTCCCGAGCCTGTGCTATAGAGTCTGGGAGCTCCAACTACTGAACCCATGCGCTGCCACTACAGAAGCCCTCGAGTCCTAGAGCCCATGCTCCACAACAACAGAAGCCACTGCAATGAGAAGCCTGTGCCCCACAACTAGAGAAAAGCCCACATGGCATAGAAGACCTAGCATAGCCAAAAATTAATTAAAATTTAAAAAATCTGCAGAAGGTATCAATATGCAGTTAAATAATTCTAAAAAAGCAGGGAAAACACAAGGATTCCTACACTTGTTACTTCTATTCAACATTTTACTAGAGGTTACAGTCAGTGGAATAAAACAAGATAAAAAATATGAGCAGTAGAAAAGGGAGGGGACTATTATTGTATATAGACAATAAATCTCAAAGAAAATACTAAAATTATTAAGAAAGTTTAGCCAGGTAGATGTATGTAAGATCAGCATATAACTTTTTACTTAAATTCTACACATCAACAATATGGAATTGGAAAATGCAATTTTTAGAGAGATGCCATTTACCACAGTAACACAAAAACAAGGAAGCTAGGAATAAATCTAAAAAGTCCTATGCAAGGAAGGTCTAGAGAATATTACAAAATTTACTGTAAGACCTTAAAGGTGACTCAAATAAAAAGAGAGACATAATGTGCTCAAAAACAGGCATACAATATTCTAATCTCAGTTCTCCCCAAATGGATGTAATATGATTCAATCAAATTCTAAATGGAGATTTTGTGGAACTTGACAAGTTGATTTTTAAGATTTACAGAAAAGAGGGAAAGCCAAGAAAGGCCAAAGCACATCTAGAAAAGAATCAGGAGAGATTTCTCCTACCAGATACGAAACCTTACAATAAAGCTGTAGTAATTAGGAAGTGGGATATAAGCACAGGGACGGACTAGTAAAATGACTTTTTTAACTACTTTTTCTGTTTTTTAAAAATGTAAAGCCCAGAAACAGACTCACACATATATGGAAACATGATACAACAGAGAAGACACTGGACATCAGTGGAAAAAGGAAGACAAAAAATTTTCTGAGACAATTAGTTATCCATATCACAGGGTGGCAACTACAGTTCACAGGCCAAATCCAACAAGCCTCCTGCTTTTTGTAAATAAAATTTTATGGGGACACAAGCATGCTCATCCATTTACAATTTGTCTTTGGCTGCTTCTGTGATACAATGACAAAGTTATGTATTACAATAGGGACTATACAGATGGAGAAGCCTAAAATATCTACTCTTCTGTTCTTTACAGGAAAGTGTGCTGATTAGTGATTGCTAGTATTAAAAAATTAGAATGAATTCCTACCTTCTACCAAACAGAAATCAAGTCCCAACTACAAAAAGAATGTAAATGGGAAAGGAAAAACTTTAAGACTCATAGTAAAAATAATAGAAAAATATTTCTATGATTAAGGGATAAGGGAATATTTTAAAATATATTAAAAGCACAAATTCAAAAGGATTTTTTTAAAGTAATAAATTAAAATTAACTTTGGTTTCTCAAATAGGCAACAAAAACCCACAACCAGAGATAAGATACTGAATCACATTAAGTCACAAAAGGATTAATATATGCAATACATAATCAAATCCTACAATTCTGTAATATTAGCAATGTAAAAGTCAGACAGAAATATTAAGAAAACAAAAGAGTCATTTCACCAGATAGTTGAAACATGAAGGACTGATTAACATAATCTATTAATATAATTGGGCTTCCCTAGTAGCTCAGATGGTAAAGAATCTGCCTGCAATGCAGAAGACCCAGGTTTGATTCCTGGGTCAGGAAGATCCCCTTGAGAAGGAAATGGCAACCCACTTAATTATTCTTGCCTAGAGAATTCCGTGGACAGAGGACTCTGGCAGGCTACAGTCCATGAGGTTGCAAACAGTTGGACACAAATGAGAGACTGACACACACACACACATTAATATAATTAACATAACAAAATAAAAGGTTTACTTCAACAGGAGGCAGAGAAATGAAAACTGAAACCACAATGAGATGTCATGTCAAATCCTCCAGATAATCCAGAATTAAAGAATCAGACAATACCAAGGGCCAGGGAACTGGGAGAACAATGGAACTCTCCAGTGATACTGATGGAATACAAACCCACAACAGCCACTTCAGGAAACAATGCAGCATTACAGATAAGGTGCAGTTATATACATGGTCACATGTCTGTGACCCAGCAATTCCATTGCTTAGAGGAATTCTTGAATGCATGCACCAGGAGATGTGACTAAGAATGCTAACTTAAAGCACTATTCTGTTAGAAAAAGAAACAACTGAAAACATAAATGTTCACTGAACCACAGAATGGATAAATAAAGTATGGTATATTCATACAGTAGCAATAGCACAAAATATTAAAACTGAATGAAGGAGCAGAGCTACACAAATCTGTAAAGAATAACATCAAAAACTTTTTATTAGAACTTCCTTGGTGGTCCAGTGGTTAAGACTGTGCTTCCAATGCAGGGAGTGTGGGTTCAATCCCTGGTTGGGGAAGTAAGATCCCACATGCTGTGCAGTAGGGCAAAAAAAAGACCATACAACAAGAAAAAACTTTATATGATGCAAAATAAGGATAAATTGCGTTCATAAATTATTTAAAATATCAAAAATAAAAATGCTACTGTGGAACATTCTCTAGAATAGACCATATCTAGGGTCACAAATCAAACCTCAGTAAATTTAAGAAAAGTGAAATTGCATCAAACATCGTCTTCGACCACAATGCTATGAGATTAGACATCAATTACAAGGAAAAAACTGTAAGAAACACAAACACATGGAGACTAAACAATATGTTTCTAAATAACCAACAGGTTACTGAAGAAATCAAAAGGGAAATCAAAAAATTTCTAGAAAAAAATGACAATGAACACACAACTCAAAACCTATGGGATGCAGCAAAAGCAGTTCTAAGAGGGATGTTTATAGCAATACAATCCTACCTCAAGAAAAAAGAAAAACATCGAATAGACAACCTAATATCACACCTAAAACAACTGGAAAAAGAACAACAAAAAAAATTAGTAGAAGGAAAGAAATCATAAAGATCTAAGCAGAAATGAAAAAGAAACGAAAGAAAAAATAGTAAAGATTAATCAAACTAAAAGCTAGTTCTTTGAGAAGATAAACAAAATTGACAAACCTTTAGCCAGACTCATCAAGGAAAAAAAGAGAAGAATCAAATTAAGAGAATTAGAAATGAAAAAGGACAGGTTACAACAGACAATGCAGAAATACAAAGGATTATAAGAGACTATTATGAACAACTATAAGGCAATAAACTGGATAACCTGGAAAAAATGGACAGATTCTTAGAAAAGTTCAATCTTCCAAGACTGAACCAGGAAGAAGTAGAAATTATGAACAACCCAATGACAAGCACTGAAATTGGGATTTTAAATATTAAAATATTATAAAATAATATTTATTTATATATTTAAATATATTTAAATTCCAAATCAATCAATGTCATACACCATACTAACAAACTGAAAGAGTTCTTTCATTGGTAGATAGCCACAGGAAGATGCATTTGGAGAGAAACTTCCAAGAGGCTTCCAACATTTATTTTAGAAACTGAATGGTATTTACATGAATCCTATTATAATTATTACTGTTATTAAAAACCCTATCAATATGCATTGTATACATTCATTTGTATCCATGGTATTGTTGTTGTTTAGTCATGAAGTCATGTCCGACTCATGAGAGTCATCATCTGACTTTGAGACCCCATGGAGTCTGTCAGGCTCCTCTGTTCATGGGATTTTGCAGGCAACACTGGAGTTGGTTGCCATTTCTTTCTCCAAGGGATATCTTCCCACTGAGCCATCAGGGAAGCCTTGTACACCTGGTATATTTCATAATAAAACAAGAAGAAAGGCAAGAAAGGAGAGAAAAAGAGAGGGAGGCAGGGAAGAAGTCAGCCAGTCTAGCAGCCATTTTTAAAGGCTAAAAGAAGCCTCTGGTTCAATGGACACTGACTCTGCTGAAGCATTTTAAAGATAGAAAAATTAAGATACAGGAATCATTACAGTACCTATAATGCAATTAAGTCTATTTTGAATGCATAAAGGAATAAAATGAATGAGCACACATATGTGTGTCTACTTTATGTGAAAGTGTGAGTCACTCGTCATGTCTGACTCTTTGCAACCCCATGGACTATAGCCCACCAGGCTCCTCTGTCCATGGAATTCTCCAGGCAAGAATACTAGAGTGGTTTGCCATTCTCTTCTCCAGGGGATCTTCCCAACCCAGGGATCTAACCCAGGTCTCTTGCATTGTAAGCAGACTCTTTACTGTCTGAGACATCAGGGAAGCTCGCTTTATGCAGAGGTGATCTAGAACCCTGAATGAGCAGTTCCTTACACCTAGTTTAAAAACCTACTTGAAGTCTTTTATCTTAAATGCCTTAGAACATTTAAGCTAGGCATTTGGCTCTAGGCACCAGGTGAAATTCTCTAGTAGTTAAAAATATCTCACAGAAATACTTTCCAAGGGACTATTTTTATTTTTTAATAATATATAGCCTTGGAATCAGTGGTAAAGCTACATTTTATTCTTATTTTGTAGAAGAAAGGCATTCACATACCAAAGAATAAGAAAGCATATAAGAAAGATGATGCTTGATCCAAGGACAAGAAACTTGTAGAACAAGCTTAACTGTGTAAGATATACTCTTGTGAAAGTGGACCTAAATAACTTCTGTATTTTCAGAAAATACAGAAAATCAAAGGTCATTCAAAAATAACCATTAATACAAATGATACAATATGAATACAAAGTAATTTATATTTAATAAGCAGAATAAACAAAATGAGAATATACAAATAGGTGTCAAAATGTTTTTAAACCTTGAGAAATTATTTTGGATAAATTAACAGGGAAAAAGAAGGCAGCAGATGTAGTTTACTTACTCTGTTTACTAGAAGATAGAGCATTATTATTACCTCCCTTATTTCTAAATAGAATTATCAGCTTTCTCTGGCAGCCATATATTACTATTGGCTCACATGGAACGCCAATGTTAACCAAAATCCACAAGTCTTTTTCACACTTATTAAGAGGTAGGCTAAGCCATTTATTCACCACCATACCTGAGACAATGTTTTTTTACTTAGAGAAAACAGCAATACAGGGCTTTATATTTATCTCTTTCAAAATTTATCTTGCTAATTTCAGCCAATTTTTTTTATTCTGTTAGAATATTTTTGGATCTCAGTTCTGTAACTGTAAGACATTTACTAATGCTAAATTAGCTTTGTTTCATCTGCAGATTTGCTGAGCATATCTCTATGTTTAACTAGGGCATGAAATAGGACAACCGAGAATGACAATTAAAGCACACTCCTTTTAAAGATCAGATTCTTCATGTGGAACGCATAAGGTACACTGAATTCCAACAGATTCTTGAATGTCATCTCTAAATAAAAACCCATCTTCCTCTTCTAAACAACTTCGTAATATTTTCAAGTTACAATAGTAATTAAAGAAGGTATTTAACATTTACTTAGCTGCTAAAAAAAAAAAAAAAAACCTAAGGTACTCATTGGGCTCCCATGAAGGCTCAGCAGTAAAGAATCCGTCTGCAATGCAAGAGACACAGGAGACACAGCTTCGAGCCCTAGGTTAGGAACATCCCCTCGAGGAGGGCATGCTAATCCACCCCAGTGTTCTTCCCTGGAGAATTCCAAGGACAGAGGAGCCTGGTGGCCTACAGTCTGCAGGGTTGAAAACAGTCCAAGATGACTGAAGTGACTGAGCACACACATGAGGTACTCAAAGTAAGGGCTACTGGTAATGAATGCAGATGGTAAACACAAGGCTACTGCAGCTGTGGACCCATAAGGCCTTTAGTCACAGCACTTACTGATATCCTAAGACCTCAGCACGCTTTGATCCTGAACCAATGGCATATATAGTAGTCATTGTACTAAGATGGTCCCCAAAATTCCCATTCCCTTTTGCACACATTCTTTATAATCCACTGCCCTTGAGAATGGATAGGTCTGTAACTATGTCAGTTTTATTTCTATAATTAAGTTACTTTACATGACAGAAACAAAAGAATTTTGCTGACACAATTCTGAGAGAGTCAAAAGGAAGACTATCCTGGATGGGCCTGACTTAATCAGGCAAGAGTTACCAAAAGGGACTGAGATTTGAAGTAAAAGAGATTATCCTGCTGGGTTTGGAGAAGTAAGCCTTTGTGTTGTGAGAGAGCCACTCAGCTCCTCTAAGAGCTGAGAGTGACCTCCGGATTACAGCCAGCAAGAAAAGAGGAATATCAGTCCTATAACACATGCAAGTAAATTTTGCTAACTTGAGTGAGCTTATAAGATCCCATGCTCCCAATAAGAGCAGTCCCAGATGACACCTAGAGACCTGGTGAAACCCTGAGCAGAGGACCCAGTAAGATGGTACCTAGAGTTTTAACCTATAAAATTTGTGAGATAACAGATTTTTATTATTAACTTTGTAGTAATCTGTTATACAGCAATACAAAATTAATACAGAATATAGGAAATAATACAGTCATTCTAGTACTGCCATCAAGAAAGGTACCTGGTGACTTGATGCATAAAGCTGAATTGAATATATTGAAAGCTGTAATGAACTCTGAGAGAAAAACAAAACTCAACTATCATTGCTAAAATTATCTACTGGGAGCAGTACTGAGTTAGTTTTGCTCTCAATAAAAGATCTATTTGCAGAGAGAGACAGAAACAGAGAGAGGGACAGAGAGAGACTGGAGGGCAGTGGACAGAATGAATACAAATAATTTATATAACTAGACAAGCTGACAATAACAGTATCCAGGAAGAGTAGGGATTCCAGATCCATCGAACACTTGATGTCATTATAAAGCAAGAATTTCCAAGAAGTATCAGATGCAACAGTCTTCCCAGGTGGCTCAGTGGTAAAAATCTCACTACAATACAGGAGATGCAGGTTCAATTCCCAGGTCAAGGAGATGCCCTGGAGAAGGAAATGGCAGCCCACTCCAGTATTCTCACCTGGGAAATCCCATGGAGAGAGGAGCCTAGAAGGCTACAATCCATGGGGTCACAAAAGAGTTGGACATGACTTAGCCACTAAACAACAACAACCATCCAGTCAAAACCCAGCCTTCCATCTTGGCCCCTCTCTCTCTTGCTCTCTCCTGTCAAAGTTCTATTGCATCTACATTCCAGGTCCCACTGCCACTCCCTGAGCTTAGGTCAGTGGCTTCGCAGTGATGAATCACAGACCAGGCTTCCTAACTAGTGTCCCAGGCTCCCTGCCTGCCCGCTTCCAGCCCTGACCTGCCTCCATAGCAGAAGGATCCTACTGAAATAGAAAGCTGATCGTTGCATTCCCTGACCTAAAACAGTTTTCTGGCTTCCCACTGCCTTTGGAAGAAGGCTCAGACTCCTGAGAACAGTCTTAGAGGACTTCTGGCCCACCTTCTCCTACTCATCTGTGACCTCTCTGTGTTTCCTGTGCTGAATGATTTCCAATTCCATCCAAGGCTGGTGGTTCAGTGGTAAAGAACCTGCCTGCCAATGCAGGAGATGTGGGTTTGATTCCTGGGTCAGGAAGATCCCCTGGAGAAGGGAATAGGAACTCATTCCAGTATTCTTGCATGGAAAATCCCATAGACAGAGGAGCCTGGCTGGCTAATAGCCCATAGGGTCACAAACGAGTCAGACACAACTGAGCAACTAAACAACAAATCCAATGCAACAGGACTAGACCCAAGACCTTCTATGCTGATTTCAAGCCTAAGTATTCAAGTAGCTGAGTGTCCAGATTAGCCAGTTCTCTTGAAAAAGTTGTTTTCTATGTATCTAGTAGATGGATATTTTTTAAAAGAGGAGGAAGTTAATTTGCCAACAGCTTTAGAAACAACCAGTAAATGAACACATTATACCAATAACCTTTCAAATCCATTTTTAGTCCCCAAACAATCTCATACTCAACTCTGCTCTAACAAGAATACCAAGGTATTCTGAAACAGAATCTTTAAAATCTGTTTCCCTTTCTATACCCATTCTTTACGTTCTTTGTTTTCTCGTATATAATTCAACATGATGATATCAATGCAGTAAGAGTACTGGAAGCAGAATTTATTTTTTTACTTCTGAATTATTTATTATTTTATAATTTAGTGAACTCCTTCTTTTATGAGCTTTTCAGAACTTCCTGATTCAGTGACTTTCTTTGTCAAAAAATTTAAAGAAAATCTTAACAAGCCATTTTTTAAATAGGCAAACCAGAATTCTTCAATAACAATACAATTTTAAACTAAAGCAGTTAAGAAGCTTATCTTCAGGACCTGCTACATCATACAGTGTTTTATTATAAATCCATTTTTAGAAGCCATATAGGCTCAGATGGTTTTGTAAATCAATTTGTCTTGTTTTACCATGAAGAAAAACACATTTTTTAAGGCATCTCTGTGGATGGTTCTATGGAAAAAAGGGGAAAAAAAATGGATAGGCAGCTTTGGTTTCATTAAATATTTTATAAATACTACAAACAAAAAGCCCAAAGGACAGTTGATAATATAAACTTTTCAAAAAACCTTTGTTCCTTAGTTCTTAGCCACCAAAGTTCTTTATAATGATCTGTAAGTGAATGACACATGATAGTCAAAGCTTTTAAATTCAGGCATACATTATCTTTCCACTGGAAAAGCAAGGGAAAGGGAAGTCACTCAGTCCTGTCCGACTCTTAGCGACCCCATGGACTACAGCCTACCAGGCTCCTGCGTCCATGGGGTTTTCCAGGCAAGAGTACTGGAGTGGAGTGCCATTGCCTTCTCCTGGAAAAGCAAACTAACTGCTAATTAGTTAGCTTGAGACAACTATTTGGAAATATCAAGAATGGAATCTTTACACTTTCTACAATCTTATCACTCAAATGTATGGTTTTATAATTACTAAACTTGACAGTTTTCTTGGGCTTCCCTGGTGGCTCAGACAGTAAAGAACCTGCCAGGAGGAGGAACTGACAACCCACTCCAGTATTCTTGCCTGGAAAAACCCACGGATAGAAGAGCCTGGCGGGCTGTAGTCCAAACAGTAGCAAAGAGTTGGACACGACTGAGGATGCACCTAGAACTAAACTCCACTCTCCTCTCTTGCTTTTTTTCTTATAAACTGATGGTTTTTTGTATCGATATGCTTTAATTCTTCTTTATCATTTGTTTATTTGTTTTAGACCTTTACTTTGTGATTACCATGAGACTTTGTATTATCCTACAGAAGCTACAATAGTTTGTTTTAGGCTTATAACAAGTTAAATTCAATTGCATAAAAAATGTTGTAGTTACCTGATTCCACATTTTTTTTGTTGATGTTTCAATTTACATCATTTCATACTGTGTACTGGTTAACAAAATATTATAGCTATAGTTATTTTTAAAACTCTTTTGTCTTCTAATTTATGCTAGAATTTAAAGTGATTTATACATCACCATTAGAGTATTTTGAATCTGACTATATATTTACTTTTACTAGTAACTTTTCTACTTTCATGTTTTCACGTTACTAATAAGTACCCTTTCATTTCAGCTTGAAAAATCCCTCTAGCATCTCTTGTAAGGCAAGTCTAGTGGTAATAAATTTCCTCAGCTTTTGTTTGTTTGGAAAAATCTTTCTCTCTCCTTAATTTCTGAGGGACAACTTTTCTGGGTTAAGTATTCTTGTTTGGCAGGTTGGTTTTTTTCTTTGACCATTTTGAATATATCATCCCACTCTCTCCTGGCCTACAAGATTTCTGCTGAGAAATCTGCTGAGTTCCCTTTTATGTGATGGCTCATTTTTCTCTTGCTGCTTTCAAAATTCTGTCTTTAGTTTTGAAGAGTTGGATTATTATGTGTCTCAGTGAAGATATCCTTGGGTCAAAATTGTTTGCACACATGTGAGCTTCATATCCTTGGACAGCCATCCTACCCAGATTTGGGATGTTTTCAGCCACTGTTTCATTAAATAACTTTTCAATCTCTTTCTCTCTCTTCTCTTTCTGGGATATCAATAATGCAAATGTTGCTTTGCTTTATGGTATCCCACAATTCACACAGATTTTCTTCATGCCTTTTCTTCCTCTTCCTTTTTTTCCAGTCAGATTTGTCTTCAAGTTCACAGGTTCTTTGTTCTGCATGATTGAGCCTAATGTTGAAGCTCTATATTGCACTTTTCTTTAATTTGTTGTATTTATCAGGTTCAGAACTTCTGTTTAGTTCTTTTATTATGATTTCTACCCTTCCTATGAACATCTCACTTTGTTCACACATTGTTTTCCTGAGCTCATCAAATTATCTGTGTTCCCTTGAATCTCACTGAATTTCCTTAAAATAATTATTTTGAATTCTTTTCAAGTAACTTGTAGCTCTCCATTTCTTTGGAGTTTCTCCCTGAAAATGACTGTGTTTCTTTAGTGTTGTCATGTTTCTTCGGTTTTTTTGTTTCTGGTGACCTTGCATGGATATCTACACATCTGAGGGAGCAAGTCCCTCCAGCTGCCTGTAATAGGGTCAAAACTCACAGGAGAACACACATGTGACACTGGGTGCCTGGCATTCCACTGGCTGCAGCTCACCATGAGAGCAGGGAAAAAGCATCTGGAACCAGAAAGAAAAATCCCTTCTTCACAGTGTCTCTCCAATACCAGCTACTGAAAAGCTTAATATTGTCCCAGATGGCAAAAGGGAAATGGTTAGAAGGCTCAGATTCAGTATCACAAAAGTGGGGCAAAAAAGGATGGATTTGGAGTGAGAAAATAAATTGATAACTGGTACAAAGAATATATAAAACATTTAAATCTCCTGACTTCCACCTCTGACAGAAAAGATTCAACTTGGGAAGTTCACCAATAAAAAACACAAGTCTCTCTTAGCTTCAGATAAAAGGACAATGAAAATATGACTAATGAACAGAAGCACAACTCAGTTCATATTTTACTACTGAAATGTCACATTTTTAACTCTTTTTCCAGATTAATTTTTAGTCTTATAGCATAATAGGGAAATATTCAGAAAATATTTATTATGACCCAACTCCCCAGATATGATATTATATATATGAAATATATATATGTTGTAATATTTTCATTATATTCTCATAATTGCTTCTTTACATGTATATATACACACACATACATTTAACCTTATTAGTTATTAAGGAAATATAAATGAAGCAACAATAATTACATACTTTTTACTTAACAAATTGACAAAAAACTATTGTCTAATAATGGAAAGGGTATGTAAAAGGGTGAAATTCAAAGCTGGTGAAAGGAGGAAATATAGGAGGTAATTGTTTTCTTTTTTTAAGCCTTTGTGTTGTTTGCATGATTATAACAAATAGGTATTTTGTTTTATAATTTTGGAAGAATTTTATAAAAATAAAATGTTCAACTGTGCAATCAAGTGTGGAAATACTATTAATAGGCTGATTTTCAAATCAAAGTACTATAGAACCTGCAACTCATATACCTCTGTGGAGTCATAAAGTCATCTCAAGAGGCTCAAACACTCAAGAGACCATAACAAGTAGTCATTCTAATTTAAACTAAAAACATATTTTAACCATCTGTATCTTATTTTTCAAATGTATACAAGGCTATTTTAATAAGTGATTAGAATATCTTGTTTATGTTTATCTGAATTGTTTGTGCTTTTCTCAATTAACTTAAAGTAAAAGTAAGACACTAAAAGTATGAGCATATTTTAAAAGATATGTGGTCACTACTCTAGGAATGCTTCAGACAAAGTTGTGCTATTTCTTAGCCCAACATTTATTGGAAATTAAAACTTCTAGCTTTCATTTCTCTTTCTAGGAATTAAGGTGTGTTGTTTTTTTTTTAAAGAAGAAGAAAGACAAGATATAACAAAGGGGGAAAGGAGGAGAGTATAGGACAGGAAAAAGGAAAGCACAGAAAAGATAAAGAAAATAAGGAAAGACAGGCAAATGAAAGACGGAAACGGTGGGAGAGATAAGAAGGAAGGCTAAAATTTGACAATTAGTTCCGATTATACATTTACACAGACTGAAAAACCTACCAAGAAAACAATCTAACTTTTATTGTGAGGGAGGATTTACGTGGATTTAGCTGAACAGTATTTGTAGAGCTCTCTATTTTTATGTCAAAAAAAGAAAGCGATGTAGTTTTTAAAAGCATCATGTATTCATTCATTCTGTCAAATCTAGATAAGCTACAAAAATACTTGACAATGGTGAATTGAGAATAATCACTAGTCAATTTGTTGAACCACCTACTCTGAATTCTTTATACCCTTTTTATAAAATGCATCCATCATAAATGAAAAACAATAGAAACTAAAGCACATAACTAAGTCATTGTGGCATGTACAGAGTCTTTGATTCTAAAAATAATAGTAGCTGATTATAGTATTTGTGAAAATAGAAGTTCTCTATTAAGAATTAAAACCATCCATTTTAATTGAACCCTTATTCATTTTTAATTAGAACTGCTTGCAACGAGTAAATGAAATAAATGAAGTAAAATGTAAAACAAATTAAAGTTAGACCTACAATCTGAATACCCAAAAAGGTTTTCAGATACTAGGAAGAATATCCTGAGTAATCAGGCTGTACCTAGAATCTTCTGTTCCTAAAGAAGATGGACTACCTGCCAAGTCATGATAGAATTAATCTAAATCTTTCTTATGGGTGTAACACAGTGATGAAAATAGTTACCGTAAGAGATACTCTAAAAAAAATAAATATCCCTGGTGGCTCAAATGGTAAAGAATATTATACATGAACTTAAACTACAGGAGCAGCCATACCAATGAGATATATGAGAAGGCCACAGCCGTTGTCTCAAAGGTTCATAAATTTCATCAGCAACTGATTAGTTCAAATTCTTAATTAAGATGTAATCTATATTGTTTTTTAAGTAGCTAAGTCTCAGTTTCCTCATCTATAAAACTGGAATAATAATAGGTACTTTCTAAGACTGTTTTGAGGATTACATTCACCTTTATATATACATATATATGTATATACACATATATACAGGACACAATAATAGGGCAGATATCTGTAAAAGTAGCAATTATAATTCAAGAGTAATCAAGTCATTTTAACACAGCATTGTAGGTATTAAAACAAAAATACGTACAATGTACTATCAATGTTAGTTGCTCAATCATGTCTGACTGCTTGTGACCCCATGGTGAACCCGTAGCCAGTAACCTGCCAGGCTCCTCAGTCCATGGAATCCTCCAGACAAGAATATGGGAATGGGTTGCCATTCCCTTCTCCAGGGAATCTTCCCAACTCAGGGATCAAACTAAGATCTCCCACATTGCAGGTAGATTCTTTACTATCTGAGCCACTAGGGAAGCCTTACAGTGATATATAGAAGACAACTTGCTCTGCCTGAAGTGGGAACAACTTCCCAAGGGGGTCACAAAGGAGCAAAACCTAGGACTCCAAGGATATGCAGAAACTGTCAGGTGGCCAAAGTGAGAAATAGTAGGTAGAATCATCGAAGAAAGGAAGAGAAAGCATAGAAACCAGGAAGTGGAGTCAAGGTCAGAATCATGCAGGAGCTGAAAAATGTGCTAAATTAGATCCCTCAAACTTTTTGATCTTGGGACCCCTTTCACTCCTGAAAATTGTTGAGAATATCAAAGAGCTTTTATTTATGCTGGTTATACCAATTGATATTTCCCATCTTGAAAACTGAATGAAGAAAATTTTAAAATATTTATAAATTCATTTTTTAAAATAATTTCATAACATGCTAACATAATGTGTTTATGAAAAATAACAATGTCCTCCAAAAATAAAAAAAAAACTTAGCAAGAAGAGTACCATTGTTTTACATTTCTGCAAATCTCCTTAAAAGTCTCCTTAAAAGACTTATTAGAAGACAACTAGATTGTCATATTTCTTTCTGCATTTAATCTGCTTCTATATCATATCTTATGAATCCTCTGTACACCCATAAGACAAATAAGAGTTCAAAAGGCAAATCATGTTATTATGAAAATTATTATGTGAAGGTTTAACTTCATAGACTTCCTTAACAGGGTCTTGAGGATCCCAACAGCTCCCCATCGAACCACAGTTTGAAAATGATGATAATACACAAACGTATTTTAAAGGGTGGCAAATGAAGGTGATTTGTAGATGACCATAAAACAAAGTCCATAAACCAAGTGGTTTAGCTTCTAAGTCTATGAAATCTGGGCTTCAATAGAATTAGAATTAGAATGGGCTTCCCTGGTGGCTCAGACAGTAAAGAACCTGCCTGCAATGAAGGAGACCTGGGTTCTATCCCTGGGTGGGAAAAATCCCCTGGAGAAGGGAATGGCTACCCACTTCAGTATTCTCGCCTGGAAAATTCCATGGACAGAGGAGTCTGGCGGGCTACAGTCAATGGGTTGCAAAGAGTCATATATGACTGAGCAACTAGCATTTTCACTTTCAAGACTTATAGATACGATTAACCAACATCCTATTATTGAATGTAAATACAGAATCAACTCTATAGACTTTCTTCCAGGTAATCATGGAACTGTTAAGGACGGAAAAAAGTGCCTCTGCAAGTATAAAACAGATTATACAGACAAGTCAATAGTAAAATCTACTGAATAGTTACATAATTGAGATTAGGACACAGCTCTACTTCATTACAATAATTATGGTAAGATGTTAGAAAGCATTGCTAAGGGTCAGCTCTCTTTCCTGAAGAGCTATAAAAATAAAGTGGATATCTACATATTTAGAACAGTATAAAAAATATTCCTTTCTAGACTTAAGAGTCCTTAAGTAATTTTATCCCATTGAAATGGTCTCTGACACATCTGACATTTTCCCCTTTACACACTTTTCTACTTCATGAACAAATAACTGATGTAAACCTCTCCATTGACAGTTCTTCTTTGTTTTTTCCTTAATCCTTCTGTTTTCACAGTGTTTTGGTTCCAATTCCAGTCCCCACACTTATTGCTTCATCAGTTTCATTCACTGTTCCTTGTATTTTTTCATACACCTATAAGTCAGTTTACATTTTGAAATTCAAAAATATAATTAAATGTTGTACATTATTGTGCATTATAAAGATAACTGCAACTCAAACTATGAATAAACTGAAAAAGAAGGGAAACACAATAGTCTCAAATAACCGGAAAAAAAAAAAAGAAATAGACATTTGCCCATTACTTTGCCGGCAAAAGCATTTAAGCTATTTCAATACTTTATGTTCTGCTTGTATCATCAACCACCCACTTGTTCTCTTGCAATCTATAAACCCTGGGTTTGGGAAAACAATGCTAAATCAAAACTTGTCATGGGTGAATAAATATAAGTGACTTGGTAAAGATACCCCAAAATAAAAAGGTGATAAAGAAGGTTTTTTTCTTTTAGAAAAAAAAAATCAAGGGAGAGAGTTTAACTCTTGTATAATAATATAGTCAGTTGAAGCTTTCTAAATCAACCAAGGACTGTAGCTAAGCAACATGATTCTTCACTGTGCTCAAAAAAGGGGCTGCCAAGCATCAGTAGCCTCATTTCTCACTGAAAGCTTTGACAAGTTTCCACCATATTTTATGTAATTGTAGCACAGGGAGTGCCAGATTAGATCTGATTTGCTGTCATGATGGGATTTTTTCCTCATAAGCTAATGATGCAAAGCTATATTTAACCCCTAAAAAGTCACCCCCTCCCTCAGGCACTCACTGTATATTCTGATTGCCTCTCATATCTAGAATTGGACAAGTAGCAATTTTTCTGCTACTGGAAATGACAAAAGCAAAGGTTTAATAGGTTGAGATATTTTCTTCTCTGATTGACTCATTATAAATTTAGCTACATATTCCAAATCTATTCAGTAACTTCATATTTCATCAGATGTTCTCTCACTGCATTGAAAAGATCAAGAAATCTAGTCCTTTGAGCTCATATCTATTGCTGTAGGTAAGACAATCTCCTTGCCCCAGCCTATTCTAGCCAAGTTGCATATGCTGCATATATATGTGCCTGTCTTTAAGTTCAGTCCCATTCTAACCTCTGATCACAGAGAACTCTGGGAGTATTTTAAGTGTTTATCTTCAGCAATAGAGTTTACTTATATATAATGATCTCCTTGGCATCCCAGTACCCAGTGAGTTGCAATCCTTCATATTCACACTTGTTTCATTTCTACATTCTGATTGGTATTCTGATTCCCTGCTAGGAAGAAGAGGGTCCCTTTCCTTCACATCTGCCCTCTTAATTGATGTCCAGACAATGTGTACAGTCTTTACCAACTTATATCTAAGGAAATTAGAAAGTGAAGTCACTCAGTCGTATCCAACTCTTTGCAACCCCATGGACTGTAGCCTGCCAGGCTCCTCTGTCCTTGGAATTTTCCAGGTTAGAATACTGGAGTGGGTTGCCATTTCCTTTTCAGGGGATCTTCCCAACCCAGGGATCGAACCCAGGTCTCCCACATTGCAGGCAGACTCTTTACCATCTGAGCCACCAGGGAAACCCTTTATATCTGTATCTATGGAGATGGATCCTATCCCTTGAGTTCAATTTCAAACTGGATATTCCTACCACCACAAGTCACTGCCATACATTGAAACAAGAATGCCACCACTGGAAAGAAACTTATGCTGCTGCCATTCACACACCTACATGATGGAAGGCCTTGTGTATGGATCCAATCCAAATTTCCATGTGAGCTTTCCATACCCTCTCAGAAATCTGTTTTGGCCACCTGAGAGCTAGATCACTTCTTCCTGATTGGTATACTTCTAACCAATTAGTTACGCAAATTCTACCATGCCCCTTGGCTGAACCCCCATGGGTAACATGACAAGACTAACAGTATCAGCCCATGGGCCATTACCACTGAGTGATTCTCTTTCCAAACAACCATATGTCACCCATAGTACCTTCCTAGAGTTTAACTTTCTAAAATAACACTTACTAGTTTTATGACCCTAGTCAAGTTACTTAAACCACTCTAAGTCTTAATTTTCTCACCTAGAAAACAGGAATAACAGCTAATAGGCAACTCACAGAATAAGTAAGTATGAAATGGATGTCTTATTTTTTATTTTTAAATAATTATTTTCTTACACAGAGATCGAAAAACAAACTTGTATCAAAGGGATGCTTCACTTCTTGTGTCTAATGGACTCTTCAAACTTGGGCTGAAGAAAATTTAATTACTAGCAAATGTTATAAAAAGTGCCTTTACCTACACTACCCATAAAAGATCTTATGAATAAGACCTTGTTAACAGTTTTTTTTTTTTTTTAATTTTAGGTAGTCCATAAAGTTGATAAAGTAGAAAGCTATAGATCAAGATTTAATGTTTTTATAGCTCAAGCAGACAGTTAAAGAGATAGATCAAGAAAAAGAGTCTGTTCACCTTAAACAGACAGGATGTGCTCCCTCTTTGTAAATTCTAAAGCAGATACTTCAAAGGTCCCAACATTAGATCAACAAGTTCAAAAAGGCTGGTAATGCAATCCAGTGACATGGAATATATACAAAAGAGAGTTAATCAGAAGCAGATACTGAATATCATGACTTTATCATAGTGGAAAAATGGATTTATCTTCTACTCTATGGTACCTGGTATCTGATTCCTTCATAAGAAAAAGAAGAAATTTAGAGGAAAAAATAATACTCCTCTTATGCCTCCTTTCTGGCTCACATTATTCCAGATTCACAATCTAAAGTCAACTAAACGTGATTTGGCTTTTCCGTCTCACTTCAATCACAATGTATTACTCCTGCATAACCATTACCAAAGTGCTTAATGAGCAAGTAGAAATCAAATCCCATAAGCTAGCTTGAATGAAGGTGACAATAATGAATAAGCATTTGCTTTATTATTTTCACAGAGCAAAATAAGAAAATCTGGAGTTTGGCAGGTACGATCACATATGGTGTGAGAATTCAAGGTATTTCCAATGCAAGGGTAGGCAGAGCTTTGCTTTTGGATGGAAATACCTTTTAGTGGTTTCCTTTACAGTATACTAGACATATAAAATCTTAGGGCTGCAAAGATACTTAAGAGGCACCTACTTCAACTATATAGCTAATGGTGCATGAAATTTTTATGAGCCCTGCAAAATTCCTCCCTTCTTCCCTCTCTCTACCCCCACTTTCCCCTAGCCACAAGATGGCAGCAGCCACTGGTGACCCCTTGCTCTGTTGTTGGAAACATCTTTCTCTGAACAAGAGAGCAAGCTCTGAACAAGAATTTGAAAAAAGACAGATACATGCATATGTATAACTGAATCACTTTGCTGTACACCTGAAATTAACACAATATTGTCAATCAACTATACTCCAAGATAAAGTAAAAAGTTAAAAAATAAAATAAAAAAAGAGAGACCTAGTTTTCCTTTAACTGACTTGTTAAGCATCTCAGTACAGTTATTTTGAAATAATATTTCCTAGCCCTAGTTTTGGAACAATACAGAATATCTAGTCCAAATAACTCTCAGGAGCGTAGTGAAAACTCTGAAAATACAATCAGTTTTATATTAATTTTAAAAAGGACTATATAACGAAATCAAACAAGTTAGGTCTTCAAACAACTTCAAAAAGAAATGGGGAGTTATACAGTAGTGGTATGGCCTCTTTTGATTAAACCTAGTAAAACAGCCATACTTGCCTGAATCAGAAGACAACTAGACTAAAAGAAAGACTTAGAAGCATACTGACAGCAGTCTTCAAATATCTTTGTGTTTGTTATGAAGAAAAGAAAAATTTAACTTTATTTTGAGCAATTCCATGGGGAGAAACCAAAAGCAGTAACTCTGTACTATAAGGAGGCCATCTACGCACAGAGTGGGCAGCCTTTATTAATTCAATAAATGTGCCAGGCACTGTGCTGGGCATCAGTGAACAGCTGATCACTACCCTACATCCAAGGAGAAGAGTGGGATTTCATGTCATCACATTTTGTATTGGTAATCAGAGAAAACAGAATTGGTACTATAAACACAATGGAAATGTAAATATCTATGGCACCCACCCCCCGGGGCGCCTTTCACTTGGAGGGAATGGCAACCACTCCAGTGCTGCCTGGGCCAGGGGGGGCCGGGGGCTGGCTTAGCAGTAGCAGCAGTAGAAGATTATCAGCATTTACTTTTTTCCATTTACTGGAAGACTTTTTACAGTTTTCAGTGTAAAATAATGGCATTAAAAATAGTTGGCTGATTTCTCATTATTAATTTTCAATTAAGTTAATACAGCAGATTATACAACTGATTATATTAGCCAAAATTCATTTCAAATTGTCCTTAAATGTCCCTTCGTGAATTTAAGGAAAATGATTGACCCACATAAGGAAATTCCAGGATTTGAAAGGTTTCAATAAATTGTGTGGTTTGACTGCACTGTAAGCTAGGCCATATTCAAAAGCCTGGCATGTCCACTACACTGTCCAGTGTCCAGTAGTTGCATGTGGCTATTTTATTTTTCAAATCAGGATAATGAGGCCAAGGACTTGAATTCTTATTTTTATTTGTGATTTCCAATATAGGCATATGAAGCTTGTGGCTATCATATTGAACAGGACAGTTCTAGAGACAGGTAAATGATAATACTCATAATGCAGAACTTTTCTAAAGAAAGTATTACCTTTTCTATTTGACCATCCAAGGGGATTTACAGAGTATATTATTTTAAATTGCAAAATATTTACAATTCTTCATAATATCAGTAAGATGGTATGTGACCTGGAAAAACTTTACCCACACAAAGACTTTCTGATTATCTCAAAGTGAACTACTTATTTCTGAACTCGAAGATTATTCATTGCTCTTTACAAAAAAAGGCAAGTGTTCTAAATTTGCTGTCCTGCTCAATGATGACAAGTGGATGTCAGTAGTGTGTATGCAGCAGGTAGTTTTTTAAATATATAAGCTCTTCCTTCAAAGTAAATGTGACATTTTAATAATCCGTGAGAAAGCCTTTTGAAGTGAGCATTTTGAAAATGGATTTGGAAATGTTTTCAGTGTTACGTGGTTTTTGTTGTCAAAAACTATAAATACTCACATAGCCATACAGTTTAAACTTGGAAATAAAATTTCCTAATATATTTGAAAATATTCCCCATGAAAGTCTGAGTGGATTCTTAACCTATTCTTTTAAAATATTAAAATGCCCAGCTTTCCAATTAGTTTTCAGGGACCAATTGACATCAGGTAAAATGAAAAACTGCTAACTGTATTTCTGAAGAAAAAAAAAAAAAAAAACCTTTGCAAAATTGGAAACTGAAAAATGAACACTGTTATTTAGCAAATACAGTCAACAAATTTACTTCTTCATTGTGGACTGACATATCCTTCTGAGGCATATTTTCAACTATGACAGACATTAAAACTAAATATAAAAATAAACTGAACCAAGAGACCTCTGAATCATTGCACTGCTAAGTATTAAACTAAGAGTTTTTAAAATTTTAAATGGTTAAGCATAATAAATCACAACACTATCACTGAAAAATTTTCAAAAATTGTAACCAGATATATTTGGAGAAGGAAATGGCAACCCACTCCAGTCTTCTTGCCCAGAGAATCCCCATGGACAGAGAAGCCTGGTGGCCTACAGTCCATGGAGTCATAAAGAGTTGGACACAACTGAGTGACTAACAACAATATTTATTATTATAAAATATAATCTACATTAAAACAATGTTTCATTTTTATCTCAACCCAATTAGTTTTCTTATAACATACAAAATATATTACAAAAGATGCATATATTTTATAGATTAAAAAACATACAAATACTATTTGTGAATGCTTAAAGCATTTTTACTAATAGAATATAATCAACAAGTTTCAAGGTCACTGTTCCATACTTCAAATAGTGACTTTAAAAAATCCTCTAAAGGAAACAAAGCGAAAGAAAACCTTTAAAACAAAAATAGCAATTTATGTCAATGTTTTTAATAAACTATTCTGTAGGAGAGGATTCTGTGTACCCAAATGAAACAATGATATGAAATAGGTCAAGAATTATTTAAATGGCCACGGAAAACATGATCGAGTCCAGGTAGCAGTGATCTGGATCAGTTATAAAAATGGCCAAAATAACCCTGGAATCTGGTTCAACTCACAGTGTCAAATGAGATCTCATTTTACTATGCTCTTTAAAAAGCACTTATTGGCCTCCTAAATTTGGTAACAACACAAACTTGTTGAGAAATCATTTTCCTCACAAACCATCCCATGCCTTTCTAAAATACTCTTGAAGCTCCTGTCACTGGTTACATACTACTTATTTGTTTCCAGTATCAGACTCTGTTTAAGATACCTCAGAGGCTGAAAAGTCAACACACTGGAAAAAAAAATTTTTTTTTAAGTGAAAAGCTTGCCTCAATTACAACTTAGAAATTTGTTACTCCCTGTGGTATTTACAAGAGAAGAATGTTAAACATCGGTAAAAATAAAACCCACAGTAAACACGATGCCAGTCTCTTGTTTCTAATGATGTGGATTTTCATAGACAGGCCCCTGTTTTGTTGTTTAATCATTAAAGTCGTGTCCAACTCTTTGTGACCTCATGGACTGTAGCCCACCAGGCTCCTCTGTCCATGGGATTTCCCAGGCAAAAATACTAGAATGGGTTACCATTTCCTTCTGCAGGGGATCCTCCTGACCCAGGAATCAAAAGCACATCTCTTATGTCTCCTCCACCGGCAGGCAAGTTCTTTACCACTGAGTCACCTGGGCAGCCCAGACGGACCCATACCTCTTACAAATACCAATCATGTTAAATATGTCCCAAAACAAGTCAGTTTACACAATGATCCTTGGGTCTGTAACAGATATGTAACAAGGAACAAAAGAGAGCCAGCGCAGATGAAAAACACCCTTAACAGAAGCTTTGTTTCGGTTTTACCAAGCAGTAAAAACATCAGTAGAAGCCAGTTCCTAGTCTCCAATTCACATCACTACAGAGAAGGAACTCAAAGACTATCGTTACTCCTGAGTCTGAGAATGTGGTGTAAACTAGCAGCAGTGCCTACAGTGACCAGCACCAACTCCAGAACCTGACAGAAGCCCCACAGAAAGATGTGACGAGTTCCAGTCCAGCCCTGTGTCCATCAGACTATGCTCCAGAGGCTGCCAACCTAGGACACCAAGATCTCCTACTCCCAACACTAGGACCTCGGCAAGTGAGGGGGTCAAGGGATCCAGAGTTTAAGTCAAACAGGCACTTTGTAGATTTAGTGTTTGTTGATGTTATTTTTTGATCACTGAACCTTTGTACAACATTGTCAAATGAGATTCAATGAACTGTTGGTTGTCTTACAGGGTGAGTTTTTCATTTTTTTTCCTATAGGAATTGAATAAATACAATGCTGCCCATATATAAAGCCAAAAGTTACACATTTCACCCTAATCTCTGTTTACCAGAACAGAGGATAATATTTTATTTTGAAATAATTTAGTTTATTTGACAGCTTTAAAAAGACACAACCCACAGAAAATTGATAAGCCTGATGTAATGAAAATAAATCAATCTTCTAAAAAGCCATCCAATAAGACCACCTAGTCAAATAAACAGATGTGCTATAAGGAAAAAGAAAACTACACCAAGATTATTACAGGCAAGCAACAACTGTAACAGACTGATAAGCAAATATCTCCTTGTTCCTGGACAGACTGCTGATTGAACCACCCAGGAACGCCACTGAAACAAGGCTATACAGAAATAAGCACACACAGATCAATATCCATAATCTGACACTCATGCAGAAAAAAATTCCACCCTGGCTAAAAGACAAAGCTATGAAGCGCTATGCCACTGGCATGGAGACAATAATCAGGTTAAAGATATTTACCAAATCACTGACTGAAATTCATATGTTTAGAAATGCCAGAACCATCCAAAGGGAAGTGGGAACTCAGAAAAGTTCAAATCCATAAGAAAAATAGCGAGCGGAGGTGAAAAGAGCATCTTGACCTCTGTAACTTGACAAGACAGAAATACTTCATGTACATAATAAAGTCCCAATTGGGAAGAAGGGAACGATGGCAATCAGGGTGGGGTGGAGGGTGGGCTTGTGGAAGTATATCGAGATGTGGGAGTCAGGGTGTGTGGGTTACTGAGTAAGTGGAGGTCGTGGGAACATGGTGGGACTATGTGATGGGCTTAGAGATATAGGGGACTATGCGGGTTCCTAGGGAGATTAGGGGGTGAGAGGGTTGAGGGATATTGCGGTGGGAAGAACAGGGGGCAGGTGAAGGTGTGTGTGGAATGTAGGGGGGATGTGTGCAACTGTGGAAGATTATTTGGGTCATGGTTGGCTACAGGGAAATGTGGCAAAAATTAAAATTGAGGATGTAGATTATAGATTACTACATTTATAGGAATATCCCCTATTTTAAATAAATCATGCTGACTTTCCTCATAAATTCATGGACTCAAAGTAGAGACAGCTGAAGTATTTAAGGTCAGGAGTTTTAGTGTACATTTGTTTTAGAGCATTTGGGGACTTGAGAAATAAGATTACTAAAAATGAAATGAGGATGTCATCACATGTCACCTCTGAAATTACAGAATATCAGTTGATACTAACTAAAAAGGACACAAGCACCCAAATACTCATAGCAGCATTATTTGCAATAGCCAAAATATGGAAACAACCTAAGAGTCCATCCACAAATGAATGGATAAAGAAGGTGTGGCATATATTACATATATGTATATGCAGGCTTCCTCGATGGCTCAAGCAGTAAAGAATCCCCTGGAGGAGGGCACAGCAACCCACTCCAGTATTCCTGCCTGGAGAACCCCATGGACAGAGGAGCCTGGTGGGCTATAGTCCATAGGGTTGCAAAGACTAGGATATGACTGAAGTGACTGAGCACACCCAAACCCACAATGGAATACTACTCAGCCATAAAAAGAATGAAACGTTGCCATCTGCAGCTACATGGATGGACTTGGAGGGCATTATGCTAAGTGTAGAAGGTCAGAGAAAGACAAATACTCTATATTACTTAAATGTAGAATCTAAAAAATGCAACAAACTAGTGATTATAGTAAAAAAAAAAAAAAAAAAAAGAAGCAAACTCACAGATTCAGAGAACAAACTAGTGATTATCAGTGAGGAGAGGGAATGAGGGGAGGGGCAATATGGGGGTAGAGGAAAAAAGGGTTATTATGGGATTATATGAAATCATCTGTGTTAAACTTGACAACTGTAAAGCACCACAGAATTTAAAGACTCTTTCATTCAATTAAAAAAAATTTTTTTAAGAAAACAAGTGACAGTCTTATTTCCAAACATATGATTTCTCTGCCTGTTCCTTGCCAACTGGAGTTCCATGAAATTAAGTACAGACAGGAATTGAACATTGCAAAAAACACACCAAATACACACAGCTCCTTTCCAGTTTCCTGCAAACAGTTTTCTCCTTCTTCTCAGTATCTCCTGGCTACACTTTCTCTATTGCTTTTCTGACAGATGGCAGGGTGTCTGAACGAATAGCATCAATGTTTCAAAAAGCATCATATTCCATAAAATGTGCATAATTTGGTTGACCCCCTATTGGGATGGTTTCTCACTTCATAGCTATTTTAATTTCCAGCTCATTTTGAACAATAGAGTCAGACTTTGACTAAAGCCAAACTTCAGACATAATTTTAGTTTCAGCCTTCTCTTAGTCCCTAAATGAATAGTTATTCTCCACAAATTTCATTTTTTACTCCTCTTTCAGTTCATTTGGCAACAGTCAGGCCTGCATAACAGATTTTTTTCCCAAGTAAGATATTTCTTGTTCACTTATACACACAAATACAGTCAACTCAGAAGTAATGTATTTCTGAACTTCTGATTTCAGAGAACTTTATCTCCATTTTCTTACCTCTGAATTATTAAGGTGACATTTGTGAGTTCCTGAAAACCAGCCATCACTTGAACATTGGTCAATGTCCACTTTCTGAAGATTTATGTCTACTTTCATGACACCCCTTAAAACAGAGAAAGACAAAAAGAACAAATTAATCTGAGCCTTAACAATTTCTAATTCTGTGTTCTAACCTAAAAATCAGACAAATCAGCACAAGAATGCACTAAAATTCTCCAAATTGCCCACTCATACTCATCTAAAGTGTGCCAGTGTAGGTAGAGACAATAGAACAGAAACAGTAACTTATTAGTTTTGTGTAAGCACCAAAGGCAGGCTCTGTACTGTTCTCTGTTTCAGCACCCTGTATAATGCCTGGCACACAGTAGCTGTTCAATAAGTATTTGTTGACTGGCTGACCTCCAGATAGAATTACTCTGGACATGGTAGCAAAGTTGACTCTGAAATAATACTTGCTCCCAATACCTCTTTGCCAAAATAAATTTTTTTTTAAAAGCCCTTATCTCATTTCTTTCTACTCCTCTCCCCAATGCAGGGCCAGGGATGGGATGTTTGGGGCAAGGGAGGAGGAAGGAATGAGTTAAGAGGGGGAGATAGGATCAGAAAAAAAGCATCTCTTTCCTCAAATTCCTTGTATTATAGTTTTTCCAGCTACAAAACATACACATAAAATAACAAAACAAATGTAAAAGCTATACAGCCAACAATTTTTAAATTTAAAATATTAATTTAAAAACACCAATGATTACATTGTGCCAAACTAAATCACCTCTCAGAAAAGGAATACGGTACAACAGCTAATTCAGGAAGCCTAATACCACATGTTAACAACTCATTTTTCTCATCTGTTTTCTCCTTTTAAACTACTGTGAAATTTTCTGACAGAGTTGGTTAATGTCTTTTGGGCTTCATCTAGAGTGGATAAATCATTTACTTTTTAAGGCTGTTTCCATTCTTTTCATATTAACCTGTGACAAAGTACGTACTACACTACCTAGTACTACCATGCTTAAAAACAGAAGCGCAGCAAAACTTGATATCAGTTTTTAGTTATCCAGACAACCCAGAGTATGTGTAAGTTCATTTTTCAGAGGATCACTCAAAGGAAGATGCAAAAATTTATCATAAAATACTTAAGAGAAATAGCCCCAGTTTGCAAAATACTACCACTGTGGACTATAATCCCATAAAACAAATACTACTCATGCAATAAAGAGCTAAATTTCCAAGTAGTGAAAGTGAGTCGCTCAGTTGTGTCCGACTCTTTGCAACCCCATGGACTCTACAGTCCATGGAATTCTCCAGGCCAGAATACTGGAGTGGGTAGATTTTCTCTTCTCCTAATGCCTTAAAACCATTTGTTCTTTCAACACATTTATTGTCTGGTATATATACATATCAAGATATGAGATGCCACGGTCTCTTCCAAGAAACCCCAAAGGTTTAAAATGTCTTTAAAAGTATCATAATATTTCATAGAGAATGGATGCTAAATTCTGGGGAATGTGGAAAGTTAACACTTGGGGTACAACATGCATTCTATAAACACTGGTTGACTTGCTGTCCTCACCAATCAGGACTTCATATAAAATTTCATTCCACATATTCATGCCAATCAGGCAAGCCCACCCCAGGCTCTACTTAGGTCTTTTGAAAATAATGTATTCAGCTTTTCATTCATTTAATAAATTACTTATCAAGCATCTACTATGGGCCAAAATTATTCTTGGACTCTGACATTACTAAGTTGAAAAAAAAAAGTTCCTGCCTTCACGAAGTTTAACTCTAGTCAGACAAATAATAAACCATGGCTATCAGATCAGATCAGATCAGCTCAGTCGCTCAGTCGTGTCTGACTCTTTGCGACCCCATGAATCGCAGCACGCCAGGCCTCCCTGTTCATCACCAACTCCTGGAGGTCACTGAGACTCACATCCATCGAGTCAGTGATGCCATCCAGCCATCTCATCCTCTGTCGTCCCCTTCTCCTCTTGCCCTTAATCCCTCCCAGCATCAGAGTCTTCTCCAATGAGTCAACTTTTCACATGAGGTGGCCAAAGTACTGGAGTTTCAGCTTTAGCATCATTCCTTCCAAAGAAATCCCAGGGCTGATCTCCTTGCAGTCCAAGGGACTCTCAAGAGTCTTCTCCAACAGCACAGTTCAAAAGCATCAATTCTTTGGTGCTCAGCCTTCTTCACAGTCCAGCTCTCACATCCATACATGACCACTGGAAAAACCATAGCCTTGACTAGGCAAACCTTTGTTGGCAAAGTAATGTCTCTGCTTTTGAATATGCTATCTAGGTTGGTCATAACCTTCCTTCTAAGGAGTAAGCGTCTTTTAATTTCATGGCTGCAGTCACCATCTGTAGTGATTTTGGAGCCCAGAAAAATAAGGTCTGACACTGTTTCCACTGTTTTCCCATCTATTTCCCATGAAGTGATGGGACCGGATGCCATGATCTATAATAAATAAGTATTCTTCCTCGGAAAATTTCATGAACAGAGGAGCCGGATGGGCTGCAGTACATGGGGTCGCAAAGAGTTGGACATAACTGAGCACACACATAAGAAATAAGTAAATTACACTTAGTAATACAAACTAAAAAGTGAGATGGAGGGGAAAAAAAACTACCTTCAAGTAGGTAAGGGGGATGGACAGGAGTACAGAGAAGGTTAAGATTTTTTTCAAAGGGTGGTCAGGATAGGCCTCACTGAAGTAAGATTTCTAACTCGCTGGTTCACGGTACAATTACGGGCAGTTTTGTATCCACACACTAAGTTACCAGTCATCTTCTTTGACACGAAATTTCCCACTGAACTATGTCTGCTACATTTTTATATTCTTGAACAGCTTAGGAATGTAAGTAGCAAATCAATAAAAATAAAAATATACATTTCTATTCCACAAGTTTTCTTCCACTAACCGCTACACTTTAGTCGCAAGACAGTGAAGATCTCAAAACCCTCCAGAGCTGGCTTAGGAACAAGGGCTAATTAGGGATTCCAGAAGGATGCAATTACCTCTGGTTCCTTCCCTGAGAAATCTGGTTTAAGAAACTGGTATCTTAAGGGCTAGAGCTTTCCGCCTTTTTTTTTTTTTAATTCCACACTCCTACACGAGAACCAAAAAGTCACCGTAGACTTGAAACCCAGTTTACAATGCTCCCAGGGCTCAGTGCAAAACCACCAAAGGTAATGAGCCATGCGCTTACCAGCTGGGAAATCAATGCTGATTCATCTTCATTAGTACCTGGGCCTTGGTGCCTGGGGAGGCTACGAAGCCCTCGGGAAGGTACTGACACTTTCTGCAGGGGAAGTGGAAGTCTGCGAGACTAAGTTGGAAGAGAAAACTCTCCGAGTGGCGAAAATCATGCAGCCAAGCGCAAGCCAGATGCTCAAAAACTAAAAGCCTCACGCATGCGCGCTGGCAGGCTTGGGCTTGGGAAGACCCACGCCAAGCCTGCGCGCTGCTCCCCTGAGCACACTCTTCTGACGCGGAAGTGCTGCTCCCACATCAGGTGAGCCGGAACCACTGGGAAGCGCTGAGGGCCTGGAAGTGGCTGATGTTTGGTGGGTTGAAGACTGGAAGACAGGGCCAAAAAGAGACTGGTAAGTGGTCTCCAGAGAATGGAAAATATAGCAGATAATGTTCCCCAAATCTTTGGGCACCTGCAGACTAGCATTTTTTGCTCCTTGTTTCTTTGACTTCTACAAGGCCTGAAGGCCAAAACAAGATTCATCTGCTAACCAGGTTTGGAATTTCCCTAACGTTCTCTATCTGTGTATGGGCTTCCATCCTTACAGTTACCTGGTAGATAACTTGTTTGTTATGAAACTCATCCCCCAAATCAAAACAATTTGTCAAGTTCCTTAAATTCTACTCCCTTCAGGTACCTTGACACTTCCCCTCCATTTCTGGTAATCCTGCCTCCTTCAGGCCTTCTTCATCTCTCATGGAGCTAAAAAATTTCTGTAATAGCTTACTTATTTGGTCCTGTCTGGCATTGCTCCAATGAAGGTCTCGATTTGTAGGTCCTTCTTTAAGAAACAAGTACAAAATCATTAATATTTATTTTTATCACAGTATGACCCTTTGGCCTTACGTGTTTGTGTTACTACTGCTGTCTGGGTAGTAATTTCACTACTAGAAGGCTTTTCTATACCAGGATGGCTAGCGGTAATGTCGACGTGACCACAAACTAATTTAGTATGTATTGTTAAATAATTCAGAACTTCTGGTTAACCAATTTCCAAAAATGCCCACAGCCCAGGGAAAATGTAATGGAGGGAAAGTTATAGTAGAAAGAGACCATTTAATTATATCTTCCTTTTGCAAATTAAAAAAAAAAAAAAAAACACAGTTGACCACAAAACTCATTGTTAGTGCTTGATCCAGGATCTTAGAAAGTTCCCCATGCAAGCAGGGGGCCCTAAAGCTTAAGCATCAAATGCCGCTGAACAACAGACTGGTTCCAAGTAGGAAAAGGAGTACATCAAGGCTGTATATTGTCACCCTGTCTATTTAACTTATACTCAGAGTACATCATGAGAAATGCTGGACTGGAAGAAACACAAGTTGGAATCAAGATTGCTGGGAGAAATATCAATAACCTCAGATATGCAGATGACACCACCCTTATGGCAGAAAGTGAAGAGGAACTAAAAAGCCTCTTGATGAAGGTGAAAGTAGAGAGTGAAAAAGTTGGCTTAAAGCTCAGCATTCAGAAAACGCAGATCATGGCATCTGGTCCCATCACTTCATGGGAAATAGATGGGGAAACAGTGGAAACAGTGTCAGACTTTATTTTTCTGGGTTCCAAAATCACTACAGATGGTGACTGTAGCCATGAAATTAAAAAACGCTTACTCCTTGGAAAGGAAGGTTATGACCAACCTAGATAGCATATTCAAAAGCAGAGACATTACTTTGCCAACAAAGGTTTGCCTAGTCAAGGCTATGGTCTTTCCAGTGGTCATGTATGGATGTGAGAGCTGGACTGTGGAGAAGGCTGAGAACTGAAGAATTGATGCTTTTGAACTGTGGTGTTGGAGAAGACTCTTGAGAGTCCCTTGGACTGCAAGGAGATCCAACCAGTCCATTCTGAAGGAGATCAGCCCTGGGATTTCTTTGGAAGGAATGATGCTAAAGCTGAAACTCCAGTACTTTGGCCACCTCATGTGAAGAGTTGACTCATTGGAGAAGATTCTGATGCTGGGAGGGATTGAGGGCAAGAGGAGAAGGGGACGACAGAGGATGAGATGGCTGGATGGCATCACTGACTCGATGGATGTGAGTCTCAGTGACCTCCAGGAGCTGGTGATGGACAGGGAGGCCTGGCGTGCTGCGATTCATGGGGTCGCAAAGAGTCAGACACAACTGAGCGACTGATCTGATCTGATCTGATTTAATCTTTAAAATATGTAAGTATGATCATCACAGTTACCTGCTTAAAATCAGTATTTCCCACTCTCCTGAAGAATGAAATCCAAGTTCCTTGATGTAACATTATATCCAGGCCCCTCTTGTTTCTGCCTTCTCCATTCACTCACTTGCATACATTCTTTGTTCTAGACAATTCAGAATTAGTCTGAGAGGTCCTAAATAATTCATGTTATCTCAGAAAATCATTCTTTTACAGATACCTTTATACCTGAAGTCCTTTTGCCTAAGCTGTGCTCCCCTTATTGTAGCCTCTATCTGACTCTTTTCTAAAACCTTTCATAAACTACAAGTCTCATTTAGAAACTACTTCTCTATTCTCCACATGATATACTATGCTTACCTTCTTCATACCATTAGTACTCTCTATAATAATATTTGGTTTTTAATGATTGTTTTTCCCATGGGCAAAATTTCCATTGTCTGTGTCTTTTTAATATTTTCCCTCAGCCCCTAAATCAGTCCAGCCCCAAAAATTAACCCTTGGGGAAAATGGCAGATGCTAGAGAGTTGCAAATGGAGGAAACTTGCCAATGGCACCCCACCCCAGTATTCTTGCCTGTGGTAAATCCCATGGACGGAGGAGCCTGGTAGGCTGCAGCCTCCATGGGGTCAACCAGCCATCTAAAGTCAGACACGACTGGGCGACTTCACTTTCACTTTTCACTTTCATGCATTGGAGAAGTAAATGGCAACCCACTCCAGTGTTCTTGCCTCGGAGAATCCCAGGGACAGAGCCTAGTGGGCTGCCATCTATGGGATCGCACAGAGTCGGACACGACTGAACGCGACTTAGCAGCAGCAAAAATTTAAATTACCACCCAAAAAAATCCACCCCAAAAAATAAACCTAAAATGCAGCAGCAGGGAGTTGCAAATAGTAGCTTAAAAAACCATGACCAAAAAGGAGAGAGAGAGAATGAAAACCCAAGCAAACAGAAAACCATCACGGACTGCTATGGGCTAATGAATGGAAAGAAAAACTGGATAAGTTGACAGAAAGTTTTGAAATTCTGCTTTTGTTTCTTCACCATGTCACCTTGGGCAATATTTTTCCTTTTCCATCACTACGAAAATTGACAGTAACATCCCATTAGTCAACACTGAAGGGGAATCAGGGCAGTTCAGTCAAAATTAAAGAGTTGATAAAAACCAGATGCTGGTAGACCAGCTGCCCTCAGTGGTTTACTCCAAACAATAGATGATCAGAACAAAATCTGGTGCCTAACAGGGGTTGCTTACATAACAAAAACCTAAAACTTATGGCTCTGGCTTTGGGTCCAGCAGAGGCAGAAGCTGGAAAGCCCTTAAAAGAAATGGTTAATAAAAGCCAGAACATGGTGAGTCTTAAAGGACAATGCAGGAATGATACTGGAGACAGGGGAAAAAAGCAACCTTTGTTGTATAATAGTTGGAAGTTTGGCAAAGCTGTTACCTGTGACCAAATGAACTTGTGGATATGGCCAAGGAATGTTATAAGTAAAATGCAGAAAGTACTATCTGGCTTTTTCCAGCTGACTGTGATGGAATGCAAGGAGAAAAGCATGAACTAAAGAAGAGCTGCTTGTTTTTTGGTTTTGTTTTTTTGCTTTTTAATGTTTTTAAATTGTGAAATAAATATAATAAAACATACCGTTGTAACCATGTTTAAATGTAGTTTAGTAGTGAAACTGTCAGTCGCTCAGTCATGTCCGATTCTTTGTGATCCCATGGACTGCTGCCTACCAGGCTCCTCTGTTCATGGAATTCTCCTGGCAAGAATACTGGACTAGGTAACTATTCCCTCCTCCAGAGGATCTTCCCAAACCAGGAATCAAACTCAGGCCTCCCACACTGTATACAGATTCTTTACCAGTAAAGATTCATTTGCCCCAGATTCAGAGCCACCAGGGAAGCCCACAGTTTAGTAGTATTAAGTATGTCATATTGTTTTGCAAACGATCTCCAGAACTCTTTTCATCTTGCAGAACTGCAATTCTGAATCCATTAAACACCTCCCCTTGAGTGTGAGCTTAACTTAGTGATTCATTTTGATTCATTCCAAGTATGGAAAATGAAAAATAGTAACTTTAGAAAGGATAAACCTGAGAAGCACCACACTATCTAAGTGACCAAGGTTAACATCACCAGTAAAAAGACGTATTGATACTATGTACTCTGTGGTATAATGCAGTGAGAAGGGCATTTTCCCTCTGTTGTTTTCTTCCCAAATGCCCCTAACCTCAGTCTTAAGAGAAACCATTAGACAAGTTCAAATTAAGGGATGTTCAACAAAATACTTTACCAGCACACTTCAGAAGTGTCAACTGGTAGTTGATAATGTAAGAGAATATGGTTTAAAGGCAAGAAATGACTGAGAAACTCACAGTTGGAGAAGACTAAGGAAATATGAAAAGCAAGTGATATATTAGTTTGCAAAGACTGCCATAACAAAGTACCCAGTCTGGATGGCTTAAACAACAGAAATTTATTTTCTTATAATTCTGGAATCTAAAAGTCCAGGAGCAAGGTGTCAGTTGGTTTCTTTTGCGGCCTCTCTCCTTGACTTGTAGATGGCTGTCATCTCTCTGTATCTTCATATGATTTTTGTGTGTTCTCGTGTCCTAATTTCTTCTTATGAAGACACAGACATCTTGGATTAGGGCCCATCCTAATAAGCTCATTTTAACCTAATTATCTCTTTAACATCTTGTCTCAGAATACAGTCACATTCTGAGGTGCTGAGGGTTAGGATTTCCATGTGTGAATTTTGGGGAAACATAATTCAGTTTATAAGATATGATAACCTATTTGGATCCTGGAAAAGAAATAGAACATTAATGGAAAAACTGAGGAAATCAGAATAAAATCTGTAACTTAGGTAATAGTGTTGTACTAATATGAGTTTCTTAATTTTGATCATTTCATGGAAGATGTTAATATTATAGGAAGTTTGGTGAAGTGTATTCACCTAGGTAAGGTAATGGAAACTTTATTATTTTTGTTAATCTTCTGAAAAGTCTAAAAATATTTTAAAATAGTAAAAATTTTTAGTTATAAAAAAATAAATTTCTTTGGGAAAATAAATGGAGACTCAAGAATTAGAAAATATGCAAATAGGAAATATGCAAATAAATGCAGAATGAATAGATACAAAGGAATTTAAAAAAATTACTACGTTAAAGACTTTATGTGGATCACAACAAACTGAGGAAAATTCTTTAAGAGATGGAAATACCAGACCACCTTATTTGCCTCCTGAGAAACCTGTATGCAGGTCAAGAAGCAACAGTTAGAACTTGACATGGAACAATGGACTGGTTCAAAACTGGGAAAGGAGTACATCAAAGCTGTACATTGTCACCCTGCTTATTTAACTTATATGCAGAGAACATCATGGGAAATGCCAGCCTGGATGAAATACAAGCTGGAATCAAGATTTGTGGGAGAAATATCAATAACCTCAGATATGCAGATGAAACCACCCTTATGGCTGAAAGCGAAGAGAAACTAATGAATGGGGAGCACATGTATACTTGTGGCAGATTCATTTTGATGTATGGCAAAAGCAATACAATATTGTAAAGTTAAGCAAAATAAAATTAAAAAAAAAAAAAGAAACTAATGAGCCTCTTGATGAAGGTGAAAGAGGAGAGTAGAAAAGCTGGCTTAAAACTCAGCATTCAAAAAACAAAGATCATGGCATCTGGTCCCATCACTCCATGGCAAATAGATGGGAAAATAATGGAAACACTGACAGACTTTTGCGGAGGGGGCTCCAAAATCACTGCAGATGGTGACTGCAGCCATGAAATTAAAAGACGCTTGCTCCTTGGAAGAAAAGCTGACAAACGTAGCCAACATATTGAAAAGCAAAGACATTCCTTTGCCAACAAAGGTCCATCTAGTCAAAACTATGGTTTTTCCAGTAGTCACATATGGATGTGAGAGTTGGATCATAAAGAAATGCTGAAGAATTGATGCTTTCAAACTGTGGTGCTGGAGAAGACTCTTGCATCCCTTGGATTGCAAGGAGATTAAACCAGTCAATCCTAAAGAAAATCAACCTAGAATATTCATTGAATAGACTGATGCTGAAGCTGAAGTTCCAATACTTTGGCCATCTGATTCGAAAAGCCAACTCATTGGAAAAGACACTGATGCTGGGAAAGAACAAAGGCAGGAGAAGGGGACAACAGAGAATGGAATAGTTGGATGGCATCACCAACTCAGTGGACAAACAAAGTTTACGCAAACTCCAGGAGATGGTGAAGGATAGGGAAGCCTGGTGTGCTGCAGTCTGGGAGTCTGCAAAGAGTTGGACACAACTGAGTGACTAAACAACAGCAACACTAGTTAGTTTCTAAAAGTTACCTGAAAGATGACAGGTAAAAGTTCTAACACCTGATATTTTTTAGTGGTATACTAGAAATTGAAGGAAATGCTTAACTTAGTAAAATTTGCCTCTATCAACTCTATATTTTGAAGGAAAAACATTTTCTTTTAAGATGTTCTCTTGAAATCAAAAATGTTTGTTATCACTGATGCTATTTAACATAGTTACTGAAAGTCACAACCAATTCAAGAATTGTAAGGAAAAAATGAAATGTAAAGATCTGAAGAGAAAAGAGTAAACTGTCATCATTTGTAGATGATATGATCCTTTATTTAGCAGTAAAATCAACAGACAAATATAAGAATAATAAGAAAGTTCAGTGAAGTTGGTAGATACCAGATCAGTGTTCAAAAATCTGTATATATGCCAACAATTTCCAACAAAAAGTTATTACTAAAAATATTCCATTTAAAATAGGACAGAACTCATTATGTTAGTAGTTAACTTGATCAAGAATACACAAAACTTTTATGGAGAAAATTTGAAACTCTAATGAAGGACAAAATAGATGATCTGAATAATGGAAAGACATCACATGCTCTCAGGGAATAATTTACTGTATTAAAAATGTCAATTCTCATCAAATGGAGCCATAAATTTTATGCAGAACCAATCAAAATTCTATATAGATTGTTTTTTTTTAGAAACTTGACAGCTTTCCTTAAGTAGAAAAATAGAAGCTGTGAAAAGGGGAAAGAGGGAGGCTTTAGGCTTTGCCAAAGCAAATATTGAGACGTACTACCCAACCATGAAAATAAAACATAATAGTACAGACTTCCCTGGTGGCTCAGATGGTAAAGTGTCTGTCTACAATGCGGGAGACCTGGGTTCAATCCCTGGGTTGGGAAGATCCCCTGGAGAAGGAAATGGCAGTCCACTCCAGTACTATTGCCTGGAAAATCCCATGGACAGAGCTGCCTGGTAGGCTACAGTCCATGGGGTCGCAAAGAGTTGGACACAACTGAGCAACTTCACTTTCACTTTCTTTCACAGTACTGACTAGGGACAGACAACACACAGGGGAAGTAGTGAAACAAAATAGAGAACTCAGAGACATACATATGCACATAAGACACTTGTATGTATGATAAAGGCTGATAGGAGTAGACACCTGGCTCAATAAATAGATAAAAATAACTGGATCCCTACCAAATACCGTGTGCAAAGGTGAACTCCCAGTGTTAAAGATCCAATTGTAAAAGGTAAAACTTTAAAGTATTAGTTGATTATAAGAGAATAATTTTGAGGCAAGACATTGAAAGACCTCATAAAACCAAGAAGCATAAACTGTAAAGTAAATGTTTGATTAAGTAAATAACATCAAAAATGTTTAAAAACTCCACTCAAGGGGAAATATTATGGTCAAAGTTACCTGAAAGATAACAGATTGGGTGATATTGCACTATCTAAAGTAAGGAAATAATATCTAGAATCTCTTGAAATATAACAAAAATATAAAAATCAAAGTAGGAACAGGCAAAGGCTATAAGCAAGCAGTTCAATAAAGAGCAAGCCCAAGAAGTTTACAAGCACATGAAATGATACTTAAGCTAATCAGTAATCAGAGAAATGCAAACTAAAACAATAGTGAGATGGCACTTTACATTCATTCAACTAAAACTTAGAAAGCGGTATAATGCCAAATATTGGCAGGAATATGAGGCTATAGGAGCCCTTATGCCTTGCTAGTGGATATGTAGACTGATGCAGCTTATCTAGTGAGCAATCTTGCAATATTTTGGAAAATTACACTTACCTCTCCTTGTGACCCACTGCACTTCACTTTATCTCTCAAGGAAATTCTCACACAGGTCCCTAATGGGGCATATTAGCTTACCACAATGTCATTGTAATGGCAAGGAACCGAAGACAATCTGTCCATCCCTGGAACTGGACAATTTCTACATACTATGCAGCAATAAAGCACTAGGCAGCAGTAGGGAAATAGACTGTTTTTCTGGGCTCCAAAATCACTGCAGATGGTGACTGCAGCCATGAAATTAAAAGACGCTTACTCCTTGGAAGGAAAGTTATGACCAACCTAGATCACATATTCAAAAGCAGAGACATACTTTGCCAACAAAGGTTCACCTAGTCAAGGCTATGGTTTTTCTTGTGGTCATGTATGGATGTGGGAGCTAGACTGAAGAAGGATGAGCACTGAAGAATTGATGCTCTTGAACTGTGGTGTTGGAGAAGACCCTTGAGAGTCCCTTGGACTGCAAGGAGATCCAGCCAGTCCATTCTGAAGGAGATCAGCCCTGGGATTTCTTTGGAAGGAATGATGCTAAAGCTGAAACTCCAGTACTTTGGCCACCTCATGCGAAGAGTTGACTCACTGGAGAAGACTCTGATGCTGGGAGGGATTGAGGGGCAGGAGGAGAAGGGGACGACAGAGGATGAGATGGCTGGATGGTATCACTGACTCGATGGATGTGAGTCTGAGTGACCTCCGGGAGTTGGTGATGGACAGGGAGGCCTGGCATGCTGCGATTCATGGGGTCGCAAAGAGTCAGACACGACTGAGTGACTGATCTGATCTGATCTGATCTGATACATAGCAGCAGGAAGAGATTTTTAAAACAGAATTGTATAAATAAAAAGTAAGCAAAATAATGAGAAATATAGAAATCATTTAACTAAAATGACTTGTGCATAAATAGTACATGAACAGAAGAGCAAATGTCATAGGTTCATTGCTAATGGGGTAGGATCAAGGAAAAGAGACTTTTAAAGGGGACAAAGAGCAATTTCCTTTCTGTTTCCATATAACTGTAGAAGACTTTAGATTCGTCTTTCAATCATTTTTGGGTTACTTCCTCATTTGGGGCTTCTCGTCCTCAGAAATGCCCACACAATGATCTCTAATCATTTACCTCAAACCCATCACTACAAGAAGTACAGGAGAATCAAGAACACAGTCTGATTGCCTCTAGAGTATCTTGAAGAACTTGACGACAGTCTGTCTCAAAGCAAGAAAATGTTCTCCTCCCCCACACTACTTTGCAGCTGACATGTCCAGAGAAGCTTGCCAAAACTTTATATAGTGACAAATGTCTTCCATCTGTCTGGCTTCTTGTTCTTGGAAGGCTTTTTGGTAATCAGGTCACACCTTCCTTGGGAAGATCTGTATATATTTTGTGGAGAAAATAAGTTTTGTTTTAAAAAAAGAGAAAGCCAATAAATATAAAATGAAGTAAGGTCAATCAGAATGTCAGTTCTTCACCCACAGGTATACAGTCTTTGTATTTTGGGACTCTTGAAGATGATCCTTTTTCAAAGTTAAGTCCAGCACACATCTTAAAAGCGCTAGGGTTTAATAGTTTGATAATAGGTGATTGTCCTCCTGAAGAATATATTTTGAGTTTGCTGCTTTCCCAAAAGTAGCTGACTAATGTCTTATTTTACAGTTTTCCTTTACTGGAATAATTTTGAGATACATTCTGTTTCAATTTTAAATGACAAGAGGACAGTTTATTTTTCAAACACATCCAGTCTTTTTATATGACCTCTTTGAATATGACCATTTCTAAATGGGGTGGAAACTCCCTTGTCAAGAAAACCAGTACAAAGAGATCACCTGTATTGACCCATTTTATTCAAATAACAATTCTGTAAAAGAGCAAATATTTTTATTCATTTATAGATGAGGAAAATAGAGTTCAGAAAAGTTATATAATATGTCCAAAGACACTTTTTTTAATTGCTAGGGAAGAAAAATTAAGAACAAAATGTATTCTGTAAGAGAAAATAAATATCTAATGTGAACACTAATCTATCTTAAAATATATAATAACAATGTTATACCTTGAGTTTCCTGGTGACTTCATTAAACAAGTCATTTATGTTAGTGCTTGGCTACACTATCTAAGTGAAAATGTTCTTTTTTGTTAGTAATTTTTTAAGTCATTAAATTCCTTTTTTCTGTTGGTTCTTACTCATTTTCTTACCAACATTTTTCTGTTGGTTCATACTCTTACTCATAGCTCTTCAAGTCAAATTGTCCATCTGATAATGTACAGTTTTTTATTCTAAATGACTTTTTTCAAGATCCTACTATTTTATAAAAATATTTTATAATGTTATACAAAGGTACAAGCCAGCCATTTGTAGTAATTTTTCAGATAGCAGTGCAATTCTTTTGATTTAGAAATAATAATTATGTGAACAATAATATTATTTCTAAATCAATAATTATTATTGATTTAGAAATAATAACTAAGTAAGCCTATAAAGTACATTTAAAATATTCCAGGAAAATATTCCCATTGGAATTTAAATAAAGTACTTTGGTGGTTAGATAGCCAACTATGAACTAAATATAGGGCTTACTTGTATGCTTTGAATCATGTGTTTTTAGTTACTATTTATTGGGTGCTTATTGTGCATTAGATATTATCTATACATACTTAAAACATCCTCATTGAACTTGTTATATGACTGATACTATTCTCTCTAATTTATATTGCAACTATATATGGTCATTATCATTCTCCCTAAATAATGGTTGAGAAATTTGGGACACAAAGAGGTGAAATAGTATACCTAAGACACAAACCAAATAAGCAAAAGAACTGAATATGATGTCCATATCTTTAGATATAAAGGTAATAAAACCAATCAGAAGACCTAAGTTTGAGTTCTTAATCAAGTTGGTGAATTGAACATGTTTCTCCACCTCATCCTTCCACATCCAACTGTAATGGCAGTAAAAAAATAGAAGATGGAATGAGAAGAAGTACTAGACCAAAGATTTTACATAATTCTCTGGGATCCTACTGATGATCAGCTGGAGTGGTGGCAGCCAAGCCCAGGACATGCTCAGGAGAAGGCTGGAACAGAGACGGAAACTGCTCTTTAAGCAGAATTTCCAGAAAGGTTTTAAGCTCAAAGTCAATAGGTTTCAAGAGTGAAAGTAGAAAATGAAGCAGATATCAAGGTGATGAAGGATTTCAAGTTGGCACATCCTCTCCTTGTGTGCGGTGATGGCACTTATTCTCAAGCTAAAAACCAAGATCTGTTCTATAAAGAGCTTGAAAGAAATGCCTAGAAAGAACTAAAACTTCTAAATGGTTATCATTTCTCCCAGAGTAAAGATCTGCAGTGACCCAAAGACTATGCACTTCCTTCTCAGGCATCCAAAAGTAAATGTTGAAAGACTGACAGTCAAGGGGAGGTCTACTGAGGAGCTCGGCCTATACACTGCCACAGGGATCCATGCCATCTACCTGTGTATGTTAACCTAGCCCCTTGGTCATAATACTATGACTAACAAGGATCATATTTGAGATGAATTGGTAGTATAAAGGAGAAGAACTGGTATGAACAAGCAAAATAACTGAACCTATAACAAATAGCAATAGTTCACAGAACAGAATATAATCAATAGATATTTAAATTAATATTCTCAAAGAGTTAAAAAAAATAAACATACAATTATGAAAAAAGAAACAATCAGAGCAAGAAAGAGTTCGTGGCAAGGAAGAGACTGCCAAATGAAAACTAATTTTTCCAAAAGGTTAAAAAAAAAATCTTCTAGAATGTAAAAAGAGATGGAAGATGAGAGAAAAATAAAGAAATATAGGGATCAATCCAGAAAGGTGAATGAAAGTGAAAGTAAAAGAAAAATTAATACCTTACTATAGAAGTTCCAGAAAGAGAAAATGGATAGCAAAAAGTAGTTTTAAGCCATTATAAAAGAAAATTACTGAGTGGAAAAGTCTAGAAGGGCCAACTAAGTGGTGAGGTTGATGAATAAAAAGAATCACATCTAAAGACATCATCATGAATATTCAGAACCCCAAAGAAAAAGAGAAGATCTTAAAAGTTTTCATGAGGAGAAAGAAAGATTACTTACAAAGATATAATAAATCAGGTTAGCATCAAGTTTTTCACCAACAACAATGAATGCTAAAAAAATATAACCATATCTTTAAAATTCTGAGAGCAAAATGACTTTGAACCTATAATTCTATATTCAGACTATCAATCATGCATGAAGACAAAGACACTTTCAGACATGGGAAGACTTAGAAATTTTATCTTACACAGATTCTTTCTGAAAAAGTATTTGAAATTGGGTGTTAAGGGGTGGGAAGAAAAGAATTCTTGAAATAAGAAGACTTGCATCCAACACACAGTTGAATCCAAAATTTCAATAATTTGAAAATATTTCCATGATAGTTATTCTGTAGAAGGCCTAAAGCAATTGGTACAAATTATGGGACTCCAAGAAGAATGTCTTCAACATTGTAACAAAAGCAATGTAAATTTTCTTTAACAAACAATGATTGATTAAGAAGTTGGATGATCTTAGAAGTAAGAAAGCATAGGACTCCTTTTTGTTTCTTTAACATGAAAAGGAGAGCATTGGCAACTGCATGGAAAGAAAATAGGTGAAAAGTTACCGTGCGTATGTGCCCAAACTAAAGATAACATGATTTTGCACAACTGATCTAAAAAAGGGAGAAATAATCCATTGGTCCTTGAAATCGGAACATTCTAAAAATGGCATAGATTCATATATTCACATTTCAACTCTTAGAAGCCATTAATGGACAGAGCATGTTTTGTCTTTTTGTTTGTTTTTATTGCTGTGACAGACTGAAAATGTAATCATCTTGAATTATCTAAAAATGTTGTAATAGGATCAAGAGGGTAAAAAGGAAAACAATAGAAAATACTATTTTAAATTTATGGATAGAAAAATCAAAATAACCAAGAGAAAATTTTTAAATATAATTAATAAAACAATAGACTACAGTAAGAAGAAAATGCAATACAAAGAAGCTGAATCCCACATTTGTCATATCAGAGAAGCTAATGATGATTTTATTTCCCAAAATTCATAGTCCTAGTTTTCCACTGATAGCACTCTTCATTCGAGGTGCACTTCTACCTGTTCGTCCTTTACTATGATGCAGAGTCTTTCTCCTTCAGATTTGTGCCCAAATGTTTATGCTGTCTCCTCTGGCTTTTCCAATCCTACTTCTGTATGTTGAACCTCTCACTGGCAGTTTCTGAGGCAGCCCCTGACCTGACATCTTAACCCTCATCATGAAAGGCAATACTGACATATAAGACAATATTGTCACCCTGCTTTTTTAACTTATATGCAGAGTGTGTCATGTGAAATGCCAGGCTTGATGAATCACAAGCTGAAATCAAGATTGCCAGGAGAAGTATCATCAACCTCAGATATACAAATGATACCACTCAAATGGCAGAAAGTGCAGAGGAACTAAAGAGCCTCATGTTGGGGTACTTTTTATGCCCCCTTCTGATGCCTATGTCAGAACCTTTCTCTTCTCCCTACTTTAATAAACTTTATTACACACACACACACAAAAAAGAGCCTCATGTTGATGGTGAAAGAAGAGTGAAAAAAACTGGCTTAAAAACTCAACATTAAAAAAATGAAGGTCATGGCATCTGGTCCCATCACTTCATGGCAAATAGAAGGGGAAAAGTGGAAGAAGTGACAAATTTTATTTTCTTGGGCTCCAAAGTCACTGTGGATTGTTACTCCAGCCATGAAGTCACCTGCTCCTTAGAAGGAAAACTATAACAAACCTAGACAGTGTATTAAAAAGCAGAGACATCACTTTGCTGACAAAGGTCCCTATAATCAAAGCTACAGGTTTTCCAGTAGTCATGTACGAATGTGAGAGTTGGACCATAAAGCAGGCTAAGCACAGAAGAATTGATGCTTTCAAGTTGTGGTTCTGGAGAAGACTTTTGAGAGCCCCTTGGACTGCAAGGAGATAAACCCAGTCAATCCTAAAAGAAATCAACCCTGAATATTCATTGGAAGGACTGATGGACAAGTAATGGAGATGGAGAAGCTCCATTACTTTGGCCACCTGATGCAAAGAGCCAGCTCATTGGAAAAGATCCTTATGCTGGAAAAGATTGAAGGCAAAAGGAGAAGGCAGCAGCAGAGGGTGAAATGGTTAGATAGCAACACCGACTCAATGTACATGAATCCGAGCAAACTCCAGGAGATAATGAAGGACAGAAGAGCCTGACATGCTGCAGTCCATGGGGTCACAAGGAGTTAGACACAACTTAGGGACTAAACACAACAACAAAATTAAAAGATAACAAAGTAAGTCAGGAAACACCAAATGACAAGACCTGCCAGCCACGAGCTTGAGAGAGGCAGGGACCCACAGGATGTCTTCCCAAGTATGCTGGTGAAGGAAAAAAAAAAAAAAAAATGCATTGCCCCTGAGTTCTGCTGTCTGTGTTTAGAGAGGGTCTCACTGTACAGTTTTAAGCCAAGGAGCAAGAAAAGCACACAGCTGGTTTTTACAAGAAGTTCTAGATTTTCATTCTTCAGCCTCCATTACTGGTCAATTATTTCAGTTTATTCATTCACAGCCACAGAATGGAACAACTATAGATAGCTTATTCTTTTGGTTGAAATCCTATCAGAGAAGTTGGAAAGCCCACTATTCCATCATCAGTCCTCAGCCCCCTGTCCATCCCAGCTCCCGGGTCACTCAGACTCACATCCTCGGTCTGGCCTCCGCCATCTCTCCTCTTCGTCCCCTTCTCCTCCTCCCTCAATCCCTCCCAGCATCGGTCTTCTCCAGTGAGTCAACTCTTCCATGAGGTGGCCAAAATACTGGAGTTTCGCTTTAGCATCATTCCTTCTAAAGAAATTCCAGGATTGATCTCCTTCAGAATGGAAATATGCAAGGCACTTTCAAATGGTAGTGAATATGGGAAGTTATAAATTATGGTCCTTACATTTGAAAGACTAGTAGAACTGTTTGAGGAAATAGACAGTTTACATAAAGAGACCAATTACAACAAGAGGCAGCTGCTGTCATGATAGTCCCTGTTTTAAAGGTGAGAAAACAAAGAATAACTCAAAAATAAAGTGACAGAGAACCAGGATACAGCCTAGTGCTCAGTACCTGTGGTCTCCCTGCCTTCATGACCTGCTAGTCATCCTACCCCTGCCAGGAGGGTCATTCACAATATTGGAAAGCTTCAGGTACCCAGCATAGCCAGAAGCCAGGTTTTGTGAACCACTAACCCCAAAACTAAAGTTGCTGAGCATTTACAACTTTCAGCTCTTATTCTTAAAATCTTATAAAAGGAATTATATGCTTCAACCTTATCAAATTCTGTTTACATTTCCCCAAGTTTGTGTGTAAGTACCATCTGATTCTGAATTATGAAGATTTTGTTTTTGATATAGATTTATCTCCTGCACAGGATTTGGGGAGGGCCTGGGAAGGTATTATCAGGCTTTTCAAGTGATCACGATACCCAGCCAAGTTTGGAATCAGTGAATAATGGGTGGAAGTTAGTATTTACTTGAGGACTCAGGGTCTTTTTGTCTGTGCCTGTTAACTAAACTACAAGTTCACTGCAGCCACAGCTAACACAAGTGATTGTCACCACTTTTTTTGATTTCGGTATCCTCATGTGTAAAAGTAAAAATAAGTCAGATTACGTGATCTCTAAAATCCTTTTTGGGACTTTTCAGATGGCTCAGTGGTAAAGAATCCGCCTGCAATGCAGGAGACACAGGTTCCATCCCTGGGTCAGGAAGATCCCTCAGAGAAGGGAATGGCAACCCACTCCGGTATTCTTGCCTGGGAAATCCCATGGACAGAGGAGTTTGATGGGCTCCAGTCCATAGGGTCGCAAAAGAGTTAGACATGACTTAGCAACTAAACAACAAAATCCTTTTTTACTTCTACAAGTCTTAATTATTCAAAAAGGAGCTTTCCCAAGATATTTACTAAAACATCACTCCCTTAAAGAAAGCTCCAGTTGTTATTTGCCTCTTTCTCAAAAAAGTGGAAAGACAGATTTCTAAATAACTTTCAGAGGGCTATATTATGAGAACCTTCCCACAAAACTAATTAAGTCAGTACCTGAAACAGCTTTCTCAAAAGTTTGCCTTATCCAGAAAAATAATAATGTTCATCTTTCTTTTCATGAGCCTTGGACTCATCTCTTAACATTCACATCATTCATTGTCATTTCTCTGTAATCAGCACAATATACAGCTACCATCTGCTCATTCCTTGCCCCTCCAATCACATGTATTACATGTTTGTTGATAGCACAGGAGGAAGTAGTCATGCATCAGTTGGTGCTACAGTACTTTGCACAGTGAAGCCTAAACATTCTTTTCTATCATGTGGTCATTGTTATTTTTTAAGGTCTTTTTTGATAAGATTCTAGGTGGTGGTGGTGTTCAGTCGCTAAGTTGTGTCCAATTCTTTGCAACCCCATGACCGCAGCAGGTCAGACTTCCCTGTCCTTCGCTATCTCTCAGAGTTTGCTCAAACACATGTCCTTTGAATCATGGATATGATATCATCCACACTTCATCCTCTGTCACCCTTTCTCCTGCCCTCAGTATTTCCCAGCATCATGTCTAGACATTAATAATGTTAAAAACTGCATCTTTAAACATGTTACCATCTTATATAATGTCTATATGTCACTTATTATTCTAGGAAATTTCATTTATAAAAATTTCAAATTTAACTCTAGTTGAATCAATAAAGTTAAAGCAGAAAAGAGCATTTTAGGGAATTCCTTGGTGATCCAGTTGTAGGGCTCCAAGCTTCCACTGCAGAGTCCCTGGGTTCACTCCCTGATCGGAGCACTAAGATTCTGCAAACCATGCGATGCAGCCAAAAACCAAACAAAAAATCATTTAAAAAGAAAAAAACAGAGCATTTGAAATATATATATTGTAAGCTATTAATATTCCTTTAATGGGATAACCTCTGCATCAGCCCAATTATAGCTTTGACTTCTTGAGATAAAGCTCTAAAATGCAAGCACAATCAATCTTTCTTTATAATGATTAAATCTTCTGGCATTTGATTTCTCACTACTTGCTAGAAAAGAATAATTCAGTTTTATCAGAACTGTGAAAGTGCTCTGTCATAAACAGAGCTTCATGATAAAGTAAAACACTGTTCCACAGCATCACAGATTGTTCATTGTTTTTCATCATTTCTTTCATCCCCATTTGTTCCATGTCCCCACTCCTCTCCATCCCCTACTTTTTCTCTCTCTCTCTCTTGGTCCCCCCAGATTCATGCACACACACACACACACACACACACACACACACACTTCTCTTTTCAAAAGCATCCTTTAATGAGAAATCTCAAACATAAGACATTTAACTATAGAAGTAGCAAAACCATGCTTAGCAACAAAATCTGCAGATAATTTGGCCAGATGTTCTTTTTGAGCCTTAATGACATTTAAATATAAATTAATATTCCATTGATTCATCAAAATTTTCCATTTCTTAGTCATACCATTTTCTATATATGCAATGATCTTATGTTCCAAACAAATAGAAATGTAATCTGACAAAGTCATACATGCACGGACATACACAAATACATATAGAACTCCTGAAATAAGGATAGCCTCAAAATAGCATTTTTATATGTGTTCTTACACCAGCAACTTTCAGCCAGAGACATTTTTACCCCTTAACGTAATACTTGGCAATGTTTGTAGACATTTTTGATTGTCACAATGGGCAGGGAGGTTGCTACTGGCATCTTGTAGGTAGAGTCAGGATACTGCTGAACAAGACAGTCCCTACAACGAAGGATTATCTGGCCCCAGGTGTCAAGAGTTCTGAGGCTGAGAAACCCTGGTCTACACAGTGGTCTAATGCTTCAAAGAAGGGGAAAGCCAAATTCTTCATTCCATTCTATGCAACTGATTAGAGCAGGAAGAGAAAAACACACACCTCCATAATTCCATTTAAATCTCTTTAACCAAACTGGTTACATGGCTACACCACAAAGTTTTTCTTTCCACCTTGAAACCTCTAAGCATTTTAGAATGGAAAGACAGATCTATTCTCAGTTTATAAGTGGCTTTTTATTCTCGCTGTCCTAGGCATTTCCCCACAGTATGAGTGAAATACTTTGCCAGATGGTGTAGGAAAGATTTTGATAATCCTTACCATACCTATTCTGAAAATAAAAGTTTCTGCAACTTCTGGCTCCTTGTTTTGTATCTTTCACATATACCACATGTTTTAGTATAGCTTTTCTTGTTTAACAAAATTATTATGAAGACAAATAGCAATCTAATTGATATGCAGAAGTAAGGTTTAGGTTTTTTTGTTTCTTCATAGGCATATTTTGCTACATCTTGATAACTTACAGATGATAATAGAACTTTGTAGTTGGAGAGACCATGGAGTTTAATTTCCCATTTCCTAATATCCCAGTTCATCAAATATAAGATGCCATTAATCATAAGATGCATTACTACATTCTGTACCACTAAAAGAAAGTTTCTGTCAATGGAAAATGACATGCCCATGCCCTCAATCATAAGACACATCTCAATTTGAGTGACATCAGAATGTAGAAAAGGTACATCTTAGACTTGACGAAAATACATTATGCTACAGTACCTTTTCCTGAGAAAAGTCATGTGTTGTGTTAGCTTAAGAAACTTTCCACAATAATGCAATAAGGCATATACACAATAGATAAAACACATAAATGGTGAGAAAACTAGGGTAAGAAAGTAAACTAAAATCTTACATAATTCTAAGTTCCCTTTTAGGTTATAAGCAAACTGGGAACTTTGCTAACTGAACAAGATTTCTAGATGTAAATGGGGTAAAGTTATAACAGATTTTACAATAAAAGTTAACTGGATGTCAGTTAATTATAAGTTTCAATTAACTGTAGTAGAGACTGCCTTCTTTAATTAAAAGAAAATAGGGATTTGGGGGAAAAATTATCTTGGGGTCAGATCACATTTAAGCTAATCTCTGTTTTCTCTAAATTCTACCTATAATGAAGGTAATAAAACTAAATGAACCCTGTGATTGCTTTGAGGCAATGTAACATCCTTTGGTCAGTCATGGTTCCTATATTAAGTTTAGTGTTGTAGAAAATGGGGTGGGCTGGGCAAGGGGGTACCTGAGAAAGACTTTTGGTCAAGAACATTAATTTTTCCTAAACTAAGAAAGTATTTTATAGAACAGCGTATCCACCTAAATCTTTTCATAGGTCAAGTGTTAGGAAGAAAGACTGACCAGATGAGTAACTGCCCAGTCAAAGTAGAAATTATACCTAGAAAATGATTCTTGCTAAAAGCTGAAAAATAAGATTTAAGGCTAAAAGATCAGCAAAACAAGCCAAGGTATATGCCATAGCTGTGCTGGGCAAGGGCCTAATGATGCTATTAGCTGCACAGTCTCCCAAGAATAGCCCCAAGACCAGTGAACTGCCTGTTTGCATGTAGTGGCCATCAAGCTGCCAAAGCTACCAAAATAACAATGTATTATTTTAGTAATTGCAATTACTTAAGATGGCGGAGGAATAGGACCACAGCCTTGTCTAGCTCAGTGAAACTATGAGCCATGCCGTGTAGGGCCGCCCAAGATGGATGGGTCATGGCGCAGAGTTCTGACAAAATGTGGTCCACTGGAGAAGGGAATGGCAAACCACTTCAGTGTTCTTACCTTGAGAACCCCATGAACAGTATGAAAAGGCAAACAAGTATGACACTGAAAGATGAACACCCCAGGTCAGTAAGTACCCAATATGCTACTGGAGATCAGTGGAGAAATAACTCCAGAAAGAATGAAGAGACAGAGCCAAAGCAAAACCAACATCCAGTTGTGGATGTGACAGGTGATGGAAGTAAAGTCCAATGCTGTAAAGAGCAATATTGCATAGGAACCTGGAATCTTAGGTCCATGAATCAAGGCAAATTGGAACTGGTCAAACATGAGATAGCAAGAATGAACATCGACATTTTAGGAAGCAGTGAACTAAAATGGACTACAATAGGTGAATTTAACTCAGATGACCGTTATTTCTACTACTGTGGGCAAGAATCCCTTAGAAGAAATGGAGTAGCTATCATAATTAACAAAAGAGTCCGAAATGCAGTACTTGGATGCAATCTCAAAAACAACAGAATGATCTCTGTTCATTTCCAAGGCAAACCATTCAATATCACAGTAATCCAAGTCTATGTCCTGACCAGTAATGCTGAAGAAGCTGAAGTTGAATAGTTCTATGAAGACCTACAAGACCTTCTAGAACTAACACCCAAAAAGATGCCCTCTTCATTATAAGGGACTGGAATGCAAAAGTAGGAAGGAAGACAAGACATACCTGGAGTAACAGGCAAATTTGGCCTTGGAGTACAAAATGAAGCAGGTCAAAGGCTAACAGTTTTGACAAGAGAATGCACTGGTCATAGCAAACACTCTCTTCCAAAAACACAAGAGAAGACTCTACACAGAGACATCACCAGATGGTCAATACTGAAATCAGATTGATTATATTCTTTGCCGCCAAAGATGGAGAAGCTCTATACAGTCAGCAAAAACAAGACCAGAAGCTGACTGTGGCTCAGATCATGAACTCCTTATTGCCAAATTCAGACTTAAAATGAAGAAAGTAGGGAAAACCAGTAGACCATTCAGCTGCTGCTGCTGCTAGTCGCTCAGTCTGTCCGCTCTGTGCGTCCCATGCGGCGCCCACCGGCTCCTCCTCCCGGCTCTCCAGGCGTCTGTGGGTTGCCTTTCCTTCTCCAATGCATGAAGTGAGTGAGTGGTCGCTCAGTCGTGTCCGACTCCAGCGACCCCTGGACTGAGCCCAGGCTCCTCCATCCATGGGATTCTCCAGGCAGTATGACCTAAATCAAATCCCTTACGATTATACAGTGGAAGTGACAAATAGATTCAAGGGATTAGATCTGATAGAGTGCCTGAAGAACTATGGACGGAGGTTCGTGACATCATACAGGTGGTAGTGATCAAGACCATCCCCAAGAAAAAGAAATACAAAAAGGCAAAATGGTTGTTTGACGAGGCTTTACATATAGCTGAGAAAACAAGAGAAGCGAAAGGCAAAGGAAAAAAAGGAAAGATATACCTCTTTGAATGCAGAGTCCAAAGAACACAAGGAGAGATAAGAAAACCTTTGTCAGTGATCGGTGCAAAGAAATAGAGGAAAACAATAGAATGGGAAAGACTAGAGATCTCTTCAAGAAAATTAGAGATACCAAGGGAACACTTCATACAAAGATGAGCACAATAAAAGACAGAAATGGTATGGACCTAACAGAAGCAGAAGATGTTAAGATGAGATGGCAAGAATACACAGAAGAACTATACAAAAAAGATCTTCATGACGCAGATAACCATGATTGTGTGATCACTCACCTAGAGCCAGACATCCTGGAATGCAAAGTCAAGTGGGCCTTAGGAAGCATCACTACGAACAAAGCTAGTGAAGGTGATGGAATTCTAGTTGAGCTATTTCAAATCCTAAAAGATGATGCTGTGAAAATGCTGCACTCGATATGTCAGCAAATCTGGAAAACTCAGCAGTGGCCACAGGACTGGAAAAGGTCAGTTTTCATTCCAATCCCAAAACAAGGCAATGCCAAACAATGTTCAAACTACCACATAATTGCACTCATCTCACACGCTAGCAAAGTAATACTCAAAATTCTCCAAGCCAGGCTTCAACAGTACGTGATCCATGAACTTCCACATGTTCAAGCTGGATTTAGAAAAGGCAGAGGAGCCAGAGATCAAATTGCCAACATCTGCTGGATCATTGAAAAAGCAAGAGAGTTCCACAAAAACATCTACTTTTGCTTTATGGACTACACCAAAGCCTTTGACTGTGTAGATCACAACAAACTGTGGAAAATTCTTTAAGAGATAGGAATACCAGGTCACCTGACCTGCCATCTGAGAAATCTGTATGCCAGTCAAGAAGCAACAGTTAGAACTGGACATGGAACAACAGACTGATTCCAAATCAGGAAAGGAGTACATCAAGGCTGTATATTGTCACCTTGCTTATTTAACTTATATGCAGAGTACATCATGTGAAATGCCAGGCTGGATGAAGCACAAGCTGAAATCAAGATTGTCATGAGAAATATTAATAAATTCAGATACGTAGATGACACCACCCTTATGGCAGAAAGCGAAGAACTAAAGAGCCTCTTGATGAAAGTGAAAAAGTTGGCTTAAAACTCAACATTCAGAAAACTAAGATCATGGCATCTGGTCCCATCACTTCATGGCAGATAAATGGGGAAACGATGGAAACAGTGAAATACTTTATTTTGAGGGGCTCCAAAATCACTGCAGATGGTGACTGCAGCCATGAAATTAAAAGATGCTTGCTCCTTGGAAGAAAAGTTGTGACCAACCTAGACAGCATATTAAAAAACAGATGCATCACTTTGCCAACAAAGTCCATCTAGTCAAAACTATGGTTTTTCCAGTAGTCATGTATGGATGTGAGAGTTGGACTATAAAGAAAGCTGAGCGCAGAAGAATTAATGCTTTTGAACTGTGATGTTGAAGAAGACTCTTGGGAGTTCCTGGGTCTGCAAGGAGATCCAACCAGTCAATCCTAAAGGAAATCAGTCCTAAATATTCATTAGAAGGACTGATGCTGAAGCAGAAACTCCAGTGCTTTGGAGTTTCTCCAGTACTACTTGATGAGAAGAACTGACTCATTGGAAATGGCCCTGGTGCTGGGAAAGATTGAAGGCGGGAGGAGTAGGGGATGACAGAGGATAAGATGGTTGGATGGCATCACCGACACTATGGACATGAGTTTGAGCAAGCTCTGGGAGTTGATGATGGACAGAGAAGCCTGGCATGCTGCAGTCCATGGGGTCGCAAAGAGTCAGACACGACTGAGCAACTGTACTGAACTGAACTGATTTTAGTAATTGTGTTTAAATAACACTGAACATCAATCCAGAACTGAAGAGAGAAAACAAACAAGGCCCTAATGCTTCTGTACCAACCAAGTACGAAAGAAAGTGAAAGTGAAAGAAAGGTTGCTCAGTCCAACTCTGCGACCCCGTGGACTGTAGCTCACCAGGCTTCTCTGTCCATGGGATTCTCCAGGCAAGAATACTGTAGTGGGTTGCCATTTCCTTCTCCAGGGAATCTTCCTGACCCAGGGATCGAACCCAGGTCTCCCGCATTGCAGGCAGACGCTTTAACCTCTGAGCCACCAGGGAAGCCAAGTACAAAATAACACCAACAATATACTTCTTGACATCCCAGTGCATTACAGTATAATCATAAAACAGTGCGTGTTAGAAAAGGGTAGCCTTAAAACCCTGAATGGTGATTAACAAACTGATGCTTTCATGAAGTTGAAAGTAAAATTTGACCTATCTAGCATTTGAGGCTGTAAAATCAGTTTTGTGAGAGTATTAGTTCTCTCTCCAGAAGGTAGGCCTAAACTCTTGTCATTTATTTAAGTCTTGGAAATCCCATTTCTGCTTCCAAATGAGTATGCTAAAAAGTGGCACGATAATGCTGAACGACACTAAATAGCCTTCTTTGAAGTTTTAACACCAACTACAAAGGGAAAATCAAAGACAAGTTGTTTTTAAAAGTAAGTAAGGAGCTTCAGGATGCCTCAACATTGATTACTTGGAGAGAAATTACCCACGTACACTGAGGCCCTTGGTTTAGAAATCTGTGCAACAGCTTCTTGTTGACTTTAAGTAAATTTCAGGGGATCTTTCAACATCTAGAAACTCAGATCATATTTATTCTTATTTTGAATAGAATTCTCATTTCCCTTAACATATATATATATATTTAATTCAGTGTAGAATCAGAGGCCTTTCTTTAAATATCCTATTAGCAAATCACCATGATAAAGTCAAATACTGAACATGCTGCTGCTGCTGCTGCGTTGCTTCAGTCATGTCTGACTCTGTGTAACCCCATAGACGGCAGCCGGCCAGGCTCTGCCATCCCTGGGATTCTGCAGGCAAGAACACTGGAGTGGGTTGCCATTTCCTTCTCCAATGTATGAAAGTAAAAGGTGAAAGTGAAGTTGCTCAGTCGTGTCCAACTCTTACCGACCCCATGGACTGCAGCCTACCAGGCTCCTCCGTCTATGGGATTTTCCAAGCAAGAGTACTGCTTTTAAATGAGCATACAATAACTGGTTTCAGTATCACAATACAAACTTCAAGAGTTAAAGTGACATATTTAATTTATATACAAAGTCGTAGATCTCTAGATTATAAGGAACCCAAGAAGTCACCTAGTACAGCCCTGTTTAATTTACAGAAAAAGAATCAATTAGAAAGGCAACTGCTGATAACCAATAAGGACCTACAGTATAGCACAGGTTGCTCACTCGGTACTCAGTAATGATATATATGGGAAAAGAATTGAAGAGAGACTGGATGTATGTATGTGTATAACTGGTTCACTTTGCCGCACACCTGAAACTAACACGACATTGTAAATCAACTACAATAAAAATTAAAAAAAGAAAAGACAACTGCTGCCCATGGTAATACAGTAGTCAAGGATATGGTCCTTTCCTGGGGCCAGTATCTCCTGTCTCCAAGGTCAGTATTTCCACTGTAATTACAAGCCTTCACAATAATTAGGAATGAAACTAAACCATTATATAATTATAAATTACTATAAACATGTGAGTTTAATACACCTAAAATAAGACAGTGTTCAGCTGAGGACAGTATTTAGGAAGACAGAAGCTATGATACAAAATGTTTACTGAACTTCCTGTGGGATGATAGTTCTTCATTTAGTCTTTACAGAATCCCAAAGGAGATACACTTCACTAGTCACAGTTTAAAGATTGAAACTCAAAAGCCTCAATAACAGAAGTCCATCTAAAAACTCTCTGATGTACTACTGAGGTAGACAGCTCTGTGCTGTTCCTGTAGGTAACACTTTTCACCACTACCAGGACCCACAAGAGAGACAGGACATGTGTGGCCTAGAGCAAGATGGTCATTTCTCTTGCCCTCTTTTGTTCCAAGCAGAGATCTGTACCAAAATCTCTGATGGCGCTGTGTGGGCATATGTTTGTGAAGGAGAGAAAGTAAAGTAACCCCTCAGGAGTCAGTGACTCAGTGACAACAATGTTCAAATAGCATTTCCACACTATAGTGTAAAAATTCAGATCTAACATTCACTTGGTGTCCTCTTCTTCTGCATGCTACTCCCCCATCAGTCATCATTTCCACAGGGTACTGCATTTATGTGTATGAACCCTGTTTCCAAAGCCTCCTTATTACCCATTGGATAGGTAGTTTCAAAATTCACAGGACAAGGAGTTACAAAGGTATACTAATGTCATCAAGTCTGTTTCCGCTTTAGTTGTGCAGAAACTGATTTCCAGACAGGCAATACAGCCAGTCTGAGACAAAGCTGAGACTTGAGGCAAAGTTCTCCCTCAAGTCTAATACTCTTCTCCCTATGCAACATACTTGATTATACAATTGGCCAAAAAGAACAAGTGTCTATCATGTCTTTGACCAAATATATTAATTATTTCAAGCCAATATCATGTTTTTAACAGCAAGTTGAAAGCAAAATTGGTGATCAAGAGCCTAGGGTAGTAGAAAGACAATACAAGCCTCATAGCTAGATAGATCCAAGTTTGATTTAACCTCTTTAATTTACTAACCACCTGCCTTGGGTAAGTCGCTCAGCTTTTCTGAAGTTGTAACTACAAGAATATTGTTGTTTAGTCACTAAGTTATGTCCAACTCTTTGTAACTCCATGGACTGTAGCCCAACAGGGTGGCTCTCTCCATGGGATTCCCCAGGCAAGAATACCATTTCCTTCTCCAGGGGATCTTCCTGAGCCAAAGATTGAACCTGCATCTCCTGCAGTGGTAGGTAGACTCTTTACCTCTGAGCCATCAGGGAAGCCTACCTGAGAATATTAAAAATTAAATGCAGTAGGATATTTATAAAGTATCTGATCCATAGTAGATGCTCCATATATTGGTTCCCAGTCATTCTAACTCACCCTAAAAGAGCTGTACCACTCTTAACAAATTTCTCTAGCCCTTTGGGTCTCAGTTTCCCCCATTGTACATTGAGAAGAGGGGGAAAAAAGCAAATGAATTCCAAAATCCCTTACAACTCATCAAGTATGAATTAATTCCCAAAGCTTCCTTTACCTTAATTTAAATTCAGCCAACACTAGGTACCTTATATTCATCCTTGGCAATGTTTCTGTGATCTCAAAGATTTGGGATCCAACTCCATAGTACTTTTCAGTTCCACAAAGAAAAATTACTACACAAAACCAAAGGACTTAACTTTAAAGAAAAGTCTACAAGGACATCACAATCCTATGTGATAAATAAATACAATTTAGGGTGTATCTTAAGTTGTTACTCTTTTTCTTCTTCTTTTTTTTTTTTTTTTTTTGCTGGGATAGATGAGAACTTAAGTGTTGATACTATAAGCCTATAATGATAGACTCAGGACCCATTTAGGTAAAGCAACTAATGTCATTTTGGGGGTAAGAGAAAAGGAAGAGCAATAAACTTCTCTTCCCATGCGAGTATTATGCTAGACCTTAAAATTTAAGAAATTTGTGTCATTCTGAAGCAGAGGGGAATAAAATTTATTCTGAGAGGTGTTTTACAGTGATAGGCATTAATATAAGAAGATAGTTGACCATGTTCTCCACAGTGCTTTTGAATTTCATGTTTCAGATTTACACTCTCTATAAATAATGTATAATTTAAATGCTTGAGTCTTAAAAGCAAGACCTGGGGAAACATTAACTGAAATTAAATGAAAACCTTAACTGCAAAGTTTCTCCTCCTCTTCTCTTCCATGAGGAAAGCATTATCAGTAGTTCTTTTTAGAGAAGGCATTTTGCACATATTGGGTTGGCCAAAAAGTTCGTTAACAGTGTATGAAAACCCCCAAACAAACAGTTTGGCCAACCCAATAACACTCTGTAGGTTCAAAATATATTTAAAATAATGATTAGAGCTCTCCCAGTCATGGTTTCCCAAAAATTCATTTGGTGCTTATCCTGTTACCATACCTGTACAATATTATTCACTTATAAATTTTAGAATACACATCTTAGATGATAAAACATCAATAGCATCAAAAACTTTTGCCTTTTATTAGTATGAAGAGACAGAAAAGGCCCATTTAAATTTTCTGAAATGTGTGAAATACTGCCATTTTTTTAAATCAAGAGCTGTGTTATATGGGCTACATTTTTGGTTCTAAAAGGTGACAGAGAATAAACTATGTTCCTCTATATAAGTTCTGTGCAGAAGTCCAGAGAGGTCAATACACTTTAGGCATGCTGCTGCTGCTAAGTCGCTTCAGTCGTGTCCGACTCTGTGACCCCATAGACGGCAGCCCACCAGGCTCCCCCATCCCTGGGATTCTCCAGGCAAGAACACTGGAGTGGCTTGTATGTTAGGCATGCATATACATATATAGCAAGCATAGTGTGAACCAGAGGCAATAAAACCTAGACTCTGTTTCTGCTGTTATTGAAAAACTTGATGTGTGATTTTTGGACAAGTTACTTCACCTTTCTTATCTGTTTCTTTATGAAACAGGAGGGACCATCTGATCTCTCCAAGGTTGCTTCCAGTTTCTATAAGTTGTGTGAATCCTCGATACGGTACCTGAGTGGCACAGGACATGGGGCAAAAGTACTCACAGGAGAGCACTTACTCTGCTCTTCATGCATGCTGCTAGGAGGAGCCAGATTCTGTAGACAGCCAGACACTAAATGGCCTGGCTTTGTGCCTTGGCTGAAGAACACCATCAGTGACTATGAAGGCACTTAAAAAGACTCAGCCAGAGGAAACAAACTATTTTCTGAACATAGTCCAAAAACTCGGTAGGGTCATGTGAACCCTCATGACCTCAGACCCTTTGTGTCCTCAGCCTTTTATCTTGACTGGCAGAAAGGCCTGAGTTCATTTAGACAATGTATGCTTTCTGAGCCTTATGAGAAACAGTTCTGAGAATAAATGGACTCATCCCCAGTCCCACATCTGATACTTGAAAATACATATATTTTTATGCATCAGCTACAATATACGTAGCACTCCTAGGACACCTTTATGAGACAGAGTTTAGCATAGTGACTAAAAGTATGAAATGAGCTCAAATCCTGCCTCTGCTACTATTTAACTGCTGCATGATCTTGGGAAAGAAGCTTCAGGTTCTGTTTTTGTAAAATTGGGAAACTAATAAAACCTAACTCTTAGGGTTGTTGTGAGGATTAATCAAGATAATACATGCAAAGCAGAGCACAGAGCCTAGTATAAAGTATATATTAGTAAGATGGATGGATAGATGGATACTATAGATAGATAGATACATGGATACATGGATGGATCTTTCAATCCTGGGAGCTGGGACTCCCTGAAAAGGCTTATGTGAAGGCTGAAAGCAATTTTTTGGCAGTGAATGGCATCTGCTGATCTTTCCTCTTCTGAGCAAGCAATATGGCAAATACTCAAACCTGGGATCAGCTCTGACTAATAGGATCCTGCAGAAATTGGGAGGAAATAAGATTATCCTTAAAGTAGGAAAGAGTTATTCTGGTTTAAGACAAGATCCTTGAAAGAGAGAAACACAAAAAACATTTAATGTGGTCATACAATGTCAGAGAAAAGGGGTTATTTTTCATTCATGTCATCTCAAGTGTTGCCAGCATTAACAGCTACAGAATTTTATAACTGGGTGTCTCCCTAGAGACTATCTATTGCTAGTTTACCTCCCTTACTTGATAAATAAGTAGCTGAGGGCCAGAGAGATTAAGCAGATTTCTTGAGGTCATTCAGCAGTAAATGATGGTACCAAGACAAATAAGTGTTCTGACTCCTCCCATTCACCCACCCAGTACTTCCCCTGGTATCTTTCACCAGGTTATCATTCTTTTATGTGCCAGCAGGGCATTAAAACACATACAGGTGCCTCACTTTTGCCCAGGTTCCCCAAAAGTACAGAAGCAACCTTTACCCCCCAAACCTTCTTCCCACTGGGAATGGGGAAGGGTCCCAGTTAATCTATGGCCCTCTCTCAGGCCCTCTTTGGAGTTTCTATCCTTTCTGTTCCTCACGTTCACTCTTAAGGGCTACTTCTAAAAGTTCTTCACCCCAAAGATCAGGCACATCCCAGGGCACAAATTACCCCCTGCTAATTTGCACATTCTCATTTTCCCACAAATGCAGAACTACAGAACTATTAAGTCTTCTCTGAGTTCCCTGACTGAATTCAATGAGAACACATCCCTCCCTTCCTAGGCTAATTCAATCAGATTCATTTATAACGGGTAAGCACCTGAAGAGCCAGAGAACCCTTATTGCTGCTGCTGCTGCTAAGTCGCTTAGGTGTGCCTAAAAAGAAGAAGAGCGGACCAGGGAATGGGAGAAGGACTAGAGGGAGGAGGGAGATGAGAAGAAGGAGCACACAGAGCAAATCCAAAATCTGGATCTGGGAGACAGCTATGCTGCTGAAACTGACTCACTGCTGAGGGTACAGAACTGCCGGAGGGATTGACTGTTTTCATCATGCGCTCTGGTAACTGACTAACAACAGACTGACGCCCCAAACTGCACACGTAGGAGGAAGCAGTCGGAGGCTATCCCGAAGTTGCAGGAAAAAACGAACTCTCTACCTGCGCCCTTCTCTAGTCTCATTAGATGTTCACCAGTCTGCGCCTGGCTAGCAAGCCCTGAGCTCGCCAGGTTTCTGCGCATCACCCCTAACGGGGAACTCCCCTCCCTCCTCTCCTGAGGGTTAGAGAGAAACAGGTCATCTCTCCTTGCAAGGAAACTGATTTGAGAGAAAAGCTTTCGCTGAGCGTCTGAAGCTGACAAACGTGGGGCGCTTCTTGTCCCTAAGCATTTGCGGCTGCGTGGGGTGTCCCTCAGCCCGGGTCTGGGCTTTGAGGGTGGGAGGCTTAAGGGTCACAGCCAAGTGTTCCTTCTCCACGCTCACAGCCACCCGCGAAACCGGAAGGAAGGTTTTGCCTTTAATCTTTTTACCCCTCCCTACCTGAATTCTGGGACCAGGTTAGGCTGCAACCCGTAGAAAGCAGTGGAGAGAGTGACCAACCAGCCAGGCTTGTAACTGCCATTCTCGCACTCCAGATAAGGCGGAGACCACTTGACATGGCTCTTGTCCCCGCTCAGCCCGTCTCTGCGCCTCCAGCTATGGCCCAGGCCCCGTGGCCCCTGACTGGAGCCGCGACGGTGTAAGTGAGTCCTCCACTTGCGCCGGAGGCCGTGGAACCACTCAGTCTCCAGCGTGGCGTTGGCCAGGTGGTGTGCTGAGGAAGACAGGTCCTGGAGCAGGATGCGACTCTCCTCTCGCGTGGCCTGGAGGAAGACCTGCGGGGCCGGGGCGGACAGCGACTCGGTGCTGAAGGTGATGGCCGCCCGGGAGATGCTGGGTTCACCCTCTAGGAGGCTCCGCACCAGCGCTTGGTACCACTCCAAGTCGTCCTGCAAGTTCTGCTCCCGCGACTTATTGCTCTGCAGCATCATGTTGAGGAAGTTGGTGGCCTGTGTCAGCGTGTCCAGCGCCCCGTGCAATGAGGGATGGGAACTGGCTAGGGCAGGCGACTTCCCCGGCAGGCCCGCCAACTCGTAGCGGCTGGAGCAGTTGGCTCGCTTCAGCTTGTGGGAGTCCCCGGTGTAGAGGTAAGAGGCCACGTCCATGGGCACCTCGTCGGCGAGTTTCTGCGCCAAGATGGTGCCGTCGGTGGAGCGGCTCCAGGGAGCAGAGGGGTCTGAGGCAGAGGCTCGAGCCGGGTACTGGGCGTGCTGCTTCGCCCTCAGGGTCCTCTCTCGAGGGGAATCCGGCCGACTTAGAGCTTCGCGGCTGGCGCCAATATCTCCCAATCCGAAATGAACAAGCAGAAGGCAGAAGAGGAAGGGGTAAGCCATGACTCCCATCTGCCTCGCAGAGCGGAGAGGAGGTAACGGGAGGAGTCACTTTTTAAATTGTAGTCGTCAGTCTGTCAGCAGTAAGACTTTTGCTAGCGGTCTTCCCCCTTCTCCAGCAGGCATCCCGTCCAAAAGGACTTTAAAATAGGGATGTTCCGAGATATGCCCGGCTGACTAAGCTACCGTCACAGGAAATCAAATCACCTGTGGCAACGCCGGCTGCTCCCGCTCCACAATGGGTCGGCTCAGGATTACGCACCTCACAGCCTTGAACCGAACAGGTTACATCCCTTTTGCAGCCGGCAGCTATAGTTAGCCTGCTTACGTCTTTCCTTCCACCGCCGCTCTCATTGAGGTGTGTTCAAGAGCGGCTGCTGCTGCCGCCGCGGCCTCCGAAGACGCTGCTCCATCATCTCACCCGTGGCAGGTCGTTCCCGCCTCCTGGCTCTGGCTCCTCCTCGTTCGCTTCGCCCGGAGACGCGGAGCGCGCGCGCACAGACCGGCACAGCGAGCGCAGGGGCGAGTCCCAAAGAGCAAGGGTTTCTTTTAAGACGTTTGCCTCTCCGGAGCCAAGAGGGTTAGGCAGCTGGTTAATTGGAGTCTTTAGGTTTGGCCACAAACCACACTCCTGCCTCTCCCTGCTCTCGGGAGGAAAGCCGGTTTAAAGAGGCAGCTTGGCCGCAACCAGCCCTTGTAGGGCGGCTTCAATTCGTCTCGTTCTCTGTTTGGTCGGCTCCTCTGTCAATCAGCCGAGTACCATTTGTTCGGCTGGGGCGGGAGCTGTCCAGTGCTGAACCCGAGGCGGCACGGAGGAGGCAGTGGCGCGGGATGCAGCAGTCCTTTCACCCACTCGCGTTCCCTGATGACTCGAGAGCGTGAAGGGTTGGGGGTGGGTGGCCTGGAGTAAAGGGAGAAGCAGAGCTTGGGTGGCTCAGAGAGAAGGAAACTTGGATGTACTGAGGAGGAGGGTGTTGGCGTCTTGCATGCTTCGGTTGAATCAGTCTTTTCTTTTGCCTGGAAAATAGGGGAAAAGTAGTTTTCATTTGTGACATATATCGGAGGGAGGGATGTAGGATGAAGACGTGTCCTCCCAAGCATCTGCTCATTTTAGGCAAATGATCAAATCCTCCTCCTTGTTGTCGGTTAAAGAAATTATTAAACCCTAGTTGCCAAGGTCTTGGCTGTAAGGGAGTAATGGAGACATCTACTGGCTGAACTTTCAGGGGAAAAATGCCATCTAAGGAACGCTTGCTTGAAAGGAATGAAGGGGAACCTGTGGAAACGTAAACAGATAATGTGCCAAAGGGCGATGATAGGGGCAGGACGCAGACTGTGAAAGAATGAGGATGAATCAGTCTGTGGTGAGTGGGAAGGAGAGCCGTTCTGACTGGGAGTTCCTGAAATTAATGAAGGCAAGAACTAAGACATCTGATTCACCATAGATTGGGATGTCCCAGCTAAAGAAAGAAGAGCAGAATAACTATGCTAGGACTCAAAAAAAAAAAAAAAAAAAAAAGATTGGAAATCCCCTTAACACAGTCTAATTGTTTTATTTGAAGCTTTAACCGGGTCTTCTGACATTTTCATTCAAAAATACTACTTAGTACTGGATATGTAGTGTCTTCTGCACCTCCATCTTATATATACACCTCCATTTTCAAATTTCCCAAGAAAGACTCAAAATCATATCAATTCCCAACTTTATAAAAAGCCACCTATGGTACTCTAAGATAGCATGGCTTAGACTTGCTTTATCATTTCATCCTCCTTATTGAGAAAATATCGAAGGATGAAAATTTAAGCTCCAAAGATCAAAAGTTTGCCTTCATTGGTCACTGTAGTATCTTGACCACCTAGAATACACGGATGCCTGGTGCTAATTGGTAAACTAGTGAATGAACCATAAGATAATGATGAGGAAGCTAATTATTTTTAAATCTGTCTTCTCCTCTAAGAAGAGATGTTTGCCTGATGTGTCAGTGGTGATGGCTTTTGGAATAAGACATAGCAACCAGTTTTTGAAACTGCAACGTTGGGTCTCCAAGAGAGCTTTTATAGCTTTGCAGAGAATGGTTATTAGATTTGTCTTTATTCACAAGTAGAGTTCATGTTCATATCTGACTTGTTTTGATTTTGTTTGCAAAGTATACTCCTTTGCTAAATAAAGGTCATCCAGCTTAATCCTCTGATATAGGGCATATGGCAATAATAATGTGATTTTCTGTTTATTTAATTTATTAGAATATACAATATGATTTTCTATTTGAAGACTGAAGTGTCATTTCCTCATTAATTAATTTTGTATAAAACCTATATAATTTATTAACAGTTCTTTAAAATTTGCTAGTATTACATTTGAAAAGGAAGGTATAATTTTATTAATAGGTCCCTCTATAAGTAATTCAGTGACTCGGTGTAACTGAAAGACCTGGGTTCTGATCCCAGTATTATTTTAATCAATATATATGGCAACTAGCAAAGTTTCTGTGTCTTGGAACATAAGTTGTATGTGAGCCTCATGCTTGGACATTGAGAGAGTACCAAAATTGCACCTGAGCCCCTCTCCAGAAGTGCTAGTCCTTCTCTTAGTGCATGTCTAACAAGATTGGAGCAAGCTATGAGAGGTGCCTGCAATTTTGTCATAACCTTTAGGGGATCACTTTCCACCTACATTGCCAAACAACAGAGGTGAACTAGTTAGGTTTAGAATAGCACCATCCAATAGAAATATAATGCTTGTCACAGATCAACATGTATCATCTTAAATGTTCCAATAGCACATTTTAAAAGAAAAAGGTGAAATAAAATGTAATAATATATTTTGTTTAGTCCAATATATCCAAATTTCATTTCAATAAGTAAACAATATAGCAGTTATTAATGAGGTAGTCTACATTTTTGTACTAAATCCTCAGAATACAATGTATATTTTACACTCTTAGCATATGGCACTTTATACTAGCTACATTTCAAGTGCTCAGTAACCACGTGTGGCCAGAGGCTACCACAGAATACAGGCTCTGGAAGATAGCACATTATGGTCTAGAATGATCTAGAAAACCTAGGTTCACTCACAAAAAGGTGCTGTGGTCCAAATGGTCTAGGAGATATGGTCCATTTACAAGTCTAGAGTGAAAGTGGCTAACTGACTAGGTAGACAACCCTATGTCTGTGTTATTATCCATCACTGAAGGAGATCAGCCAAAAGAAGTTTTTTATAAGGACCAAGATACAACACAAGCTCTTAGCCCTCTAAGAAGACTGTGGAATGCCATACCAACTCACAGAAATACTCATTCAACAAATGTTGATTGAGTCTCTACTATGTATCAGACAGTGTGCTTAGTACTGGGGCAAACATCTGCATGATAGACACATGGACCTCACAGACAGGTGTGTTTAAAGAGAGATAATTAGCAAAATTTTAAATTACATATTGTCATAAGTGCCATGAAGAAATAAATACTGTAAATTTATAAAGAGCGAAGGATATGGGGTCAAGGATATTCTTATATAAAGAGATAAAGAAAAAAAGACTTCTATGAAGAGATAACAATTGAGCTGAGATATAACAAATGAGGAGTAATTAACTAGGTAGTAGATAATAGTGAACAGCTGAGGGTATGATGAAAAGAAACTTAGCAGGAAAGAGAAATGGGAAAAGATGACGACTGCATTAAGATGAAGTTCATATATAATATAAAAAGTTCAAACAACGGAGACAGAAAGAAAATTGTTTTGTAAGTTAATCAGGTGATCCTGGCATGAATAGCACTTCTGTCCTACCACCAATTACATGAACATGATTTGTAAGGGAGATAAATATCCATGCATGGCCTCAAATTAAGAGCTAAGTTATCTAAACGCATATTAATACTGTGTGGGAACTTGACTGTAAACAGAGAATGTATGCATGACCTGTATGCCCTGTGTGAAAAAGCCAAAACCATTTCATCACAGTTTGAAAAGTCAATCTAATTGCTTTAGAACAGTCCATTTTGAACTGATGAAAAAGCAATATACAATGGAGATTTGAGTTATTAGTTGTCAGGATATTATCAATTTATCACTATATTAAAAGGAAGATGTGATATTAGCATATGTTTAAATGAAATAAAAGTCAAAAAAAAAAACCTGCTGAGACCATATTTTATGTGAGCAGTATAAAATTGTCTTAAAATTTTAAGTGCTGCTTTAAATCATTTAAATCAGCAATAACTAGGACAGTGTGATTTGGTGAGAGGACACTGGATTGGCAGTTGGCTCTACGTTCCACTTTGCTGATATCTGGTCATGTGATTTTTGACAATTTTTCTCAACCTCTTTGAGCCCTTTTGCTTCATCTGTAACACAAGAGTGATGTATTAGATACAGCCACAACCAAAACAGTTTTAGCTGAGTTATGGATAATAGTCCAGGTATATTTTCCAGGAACTCATCATCCCTGATAGTTCTAGCTTTATAAGGTAAATGTTATTTTTAGGTTCAATAATGCTAGGTCTCAGTAAACAAAATGACACAACCCAAATAAAATTCTTAATAAAGCAAATAAAGCCACAAAGAAGCAGCATAATCTGTCAATATAACACAAAATCAGAAATCCAGTTCTTATTCCCAGTCTTACTGAGATTCTGGATTTCCCTGAGCATATGCTACCCCTGTGTCTCCTGTGCCCATTTGCAAAATGAAGATCATAGTCTTTGTTATCCAAGAGCAGTGGTTTTGAAATTTCTGGATGCAGAATTGTCACTAGAGAATTCTGATCATCGCTCTAAGTTTGGGGAGAAGTTAAAAATCTGCATTTTAATAAGCACCACAGGTGATCTTGATGCAAATGGTCCATGGAGCACATGCTGAGAAATACTGCCTTGAGCCATGGAAGTAGATGAGATTCTACTCATCTAATGAGTAGTAGCCATTAGAAGAGATCTCCTGGTAAACACAAAGCTGTGGTATAAATTGTGAAACATAGCCTGTGGGAGGAAAAAATGAAAATAACACCTATAAAGAGGATCATCATCATCGTCATGATCAACTAAATGTTTGGGGAGAAGTTAAAAATCTGCATTTTAATAAGCACCACAGGTGATCTTGATGCAAATGGTCCATGGAGCACATGCTGAGAAATACTGCCTTGAGCCATGGAAGTAGATGAGATTCTACTACTATCTAATGAGTAGTAGCCATTAGAAGAGATCTCCTGGTAAACACAAAGCTGTGGTATAAATTGTGAAACATAGCCTGTGGGAGGAAAAAATGAAAATAACACCTATAAAGAGGATCATCATCATCGTCATGATCAACTAAATGTTTACACAGCACTTACAGTGGCCAAGCATTATTCTAAGGTTTTAGCTCATGTGGTCTTTATTACCACACTGTGAGTTTGGTACAGCTACCATTTTACAGATGGGAAACAAGCAAATGAATTGCCCTAAGAAATACAGCCATCTGGCTCCAGATGTCATACCCTTAATCACTACCCCAATGGTTCTCAAATGTTGATACCCACTAGGTGTACCTGGAGAGCTTTCATCAAAGCACAAAATAGTGCCCTAAGCCCCCAAACTGCTGATTCAGCAGGTCTAGAGTAGGGCCTGAGATAAAATTCCCAGATGATGCTGATACTGCTGGTTCAAGTGATCCCGGGTAGTCTTGGCCTACAGTGGCTTGAAGCAGGACTTCAGCTCCCAGCCAGAGATTGAGGTCAGATCACAGCAGTGAGAGCACCAAATCCTAGCCACTCAACAAGTGGTCAATGACAAGGCCCTGGCTCTTCAGTTTTGCAGAAAAAGAATTCCACAAAGATGGAAAGCAGTGAAAGTAGTAAAGTATTAGGAGGAAAAAAAAGAGAACAGTACCTGGTGATAGACACAAAGGCAGACTCAGAGAGTCACACCCTCGTGGTAGTTTCAGTTGCCTTTATATGTTTCTTCAGGTTTCCTTTGACCAATCATTTTGATTTGCCTGGTTCAGAGTCTATATTTGGTATATCCCAGGATCCTTCCACGTATCTGCACACATGTCTTGGCCAAGATGAATTCTACTGAAGAGGCCTATGAGTATTTACTGTCACTTAGCATCACTCCCAGAGAAGGCAATGGCACCCCACTCTAGTACTCTTGCCTGGAAAATCCCGTGGCCAGAGGAGTCTGGTAGGCTGCAGTCCATGGGGTCGCTAAGATTCGGTCACGACTGAGCAACTTCACTTTCACTTTTCACTTTCAGGCATTGGAGAAGGAAATGGCAACCCACTCCAGTGTTCTTGCCTGGAGAATCCCAGGCCTGATGGGCTGCCATCTGTGGGGTCACACAGAGTCAGACACGACTGAAGCAACTTAGCAGCAGCAGCAGCATCACTCCCCTTTTGATCTCCAAGGAGTCTTTCTGTGCATGTGTAGTCAGCAAAGTCTCCTGACTTCGAGAGTGAGTAATATGTGCTCTCTTTTCATTTATCTGGGCAGGGCTTAGCCTCCTCTCTTTCAGTTGTCCTGCTTTTTTCATCTTGGAGTATCGGTCCACAGAGAACAAACTCTGACTGTTTGTGCCAGGGGCTCATCTATTTCCTGACTCACGAGGATCATACTTTGAGAACCACTGCTCTGTAGTGCTTTTCACCATTATAATCTTACTTTTTGGTAACTCTTTTGGTAACACTTTCCCATCCATTTTATATGGAAAAAGGAGAAAGTCAACATTAAGGAATGAAAAGACGCCTGAAATCTACTCAAAAAAAAAAAAAAAAAAAAAAAAAAAAAACAGCAGTTTTCTATTTCTAACTTAGAAAGCTTACTCAAGATGTTTATGTTTTTTACTTAGCAGTTTCTTCTCATCTGCCTCCGGTTTACCCTTAAAACTCTTACTGCCTGTCAGCATCACTTCTAACACTCCTTGCCTTTCCAGAGTCATCTCTGTTTTTCACTGAGAAGTCATGACTTGGACTGTTCTTGCATTCCCAGGGAAGTGCATTTTTCAATACCACTAAGCATAGTACCATCCAGAGTCACTAGGGCTTTGATCCACGTTGCTAGTTTCCCTTAATCCTTCTGCCCCTATGCACACAAAATGGTTCTGCAAACTAAACACACTTGATGAACTTCCTGACCACGGGAAGAGAGCACCAAGAAATGGCATTTATGGAGGAAAATCCTAAGTGTGCTGAGGCCAAGTATTTCCCTCAAACAACTTCCCATGATGCTGACCCTATATGCAGCAGTGCAGGAAAGGATTAATATATTACCTTCACCAAAAAAAAAAAAAAATCATTCAAATTATTCAAAGTCCAACTCCACTCAACACAAGGATCAGCTCTCTTTCTTATTAAGGAATAAGAACAAAAACTTGAATCCAAGTTTACGGATTAATGGACTTTGTGGATAGCAAAAGATGGGAAATGGATTATTTTGTCTTTGCTCAACTTTGTCTGCTTCCTTTGCTGATGTGAGGGAAGCCCCTCACACCATATATACCTGTATGTTCTTATAATTCATGATGTAGCCTTCATCAGCATATTTGCGCATAACAGAGGTTTACTTTATGATCAGTTTAGGACTTGACTCTCAGTCTGAATGCTGCTGCTGCTGCTGCTAAGTTGCTTCAGTCGTGTCTTACTCTGTGCAACCCCATAGACGGCAGCCCACCAGGCTCTGCCATCCCTGGGATTCTCCAGGCAAGAACATTGGAGTGGGTTGCCATTTCCTTCTCCAATACAGGAGAGTGAAAAGTGAAAGTGAAGTCGTTCAGTTGTGTCTAACTCTTCGAGACCCCATGGACTGCAGACTGAATGCAGGAGCTTTTAAAAGCTGGGATCTTCAAGTGCCTAGCATCACGCACAAATAGGAGACACTAATTAATGACAATTTCTCATTGATAAAGAGCAGACGTTATAAATCCAAAGAAACGTAGAAATAACAAGTTTAGAGTAGTAAACTGCTAGTAAAATTTTTGCTGCAGCTTTTAAAAACTTGAGGGAAATCAATCCAGTAACATTGATATTGATGAAATTTCAGACATTATCTTAATGCCAGGATTATATGGAAAGGAAAACAAAGAAACATAGCATGGAAATATATGCCAACAAAATGTAGGAAAAGAATATAGTCACTGCACATGTTTCAGAAATGCCTTCAGGCTGAGACAATGACAAATCTGAGTCCAGGTACAAAACAGTTTTACAAAGCTGTGGTTTTATTTTAACAGTCATTTATATATGCCTAGTTAAAAAAAAAAAAGTTTCTCCAGACCTCTGCTATCCGTAAAGGTCGGGGCGGGGGGAGGGGAGGGGGCGGTGAGGAATGAAGGCAAAGAAATTTAAGAGTTCCTATCTAATCATCTAATCTCTGGCCAATTGGTCTCTCCTCCCCTTACTCTTCTTTCTACTCCCTTTACAGACATCAAGTGCTCCATGAAAAAGTAACTGAAAGTCTGGATTGTCCCAGGCAATGGCAGCCCACTCCAGTACTCTTGCCTGGAAAATCCCATGGACGGAGGAGCCTGGTAGGCTGCAGTCCATGGGGGTCACTAAGAGTCAGACACGACTAGGTGACTTCACTTTCACTTTCATGCATTGGAGGAGGAAATGGCAACCCACTCCAGTGTTCTTGCCTGGAGAATCCCAGGGACAGAGGAGCCTAGTGGGCTGCCGTTTATGGGGTCACACAGAGTCGGACACGACTGAAATGACTTAGCATAGCAAGGGAAGAAAGAATGTCCATACCTTATTGAGGTTTACTTAGAAGCATCTTCTTTTGATTATGTTTGGTGCTAGCATTAAGCAGGTCTAAGGCAGAAGCCCAAGACCTGTGCCATATATAAATCATTTCAACTTGTCCTTTGGAGGGACTCTTGGGAATCAATAGTTTCAGGGAAATTTTTGCCTAGTCTTTACCAACAGCTCCCTATTCAGACACAGAAGAATTCTAGAGAAGTTTTGGCACAAGAAGCTTTCAGGTCCTTTCATTCACTGTGTTAGTGAATGTTCCTGGGTGATGGGTCTGACTTCCAGTCTATATAGCCATCATTTATCATAGTGTCCAGGGAGGAATGGGCTCTTGGTGAGCATAGAAAAAGTAGACTAGGGAACAGAGGCTAAAAAGAGAAAGTTTTCAAGGCTCTGCAGTATCCTGAGTGATGAAAAAGTAGCTGTCTCAACTGTTTGTTTTTATATCACAAATCAGATATTTTAGAATAAAAATTTAGAATGTAATTAAAAGTTAAGAAAGAAATAAGAAAGCTTTTCTGAATGTCAAGGTTGTTTTTCATTAAAATGAATTAACCAAAAGCAGAAGCAAATATCTTGTCTTGAAGAATAATTAGTGATCTCCAGTAGAAATTGTATCCATGTATTAGAAATGAGTACTGTTTCATTCTGCCTAGGCAGACAAAGAGTGCTCAGTATCCTAGTCATGTCCAACTGTTTGTGACCCCATGGACTGTAGCCCCCAGGCTCCTCTGTCCATGGGATTCTCCAGGCAAGAATACTGGAGTAGGTTGCCATTCACTTCTCCAGGGGATCTTCCCAACCCAGGGATCAAACCCAGGTCTCTCCTGCATTGCAGGCAGATTCTTTACCATCTGAGCTACCAGGGAAGCCTACCCACTAAAAGGTCTATAATACATAAGACAGACGATAACATATGTTGGTGAGGATGTAGAAATCTAGGAGCCTTTGTATACTTCTGGTGAGAGTGTAAAGTGCACAGTCACTTTGGAAAATAGATTAGCAGTTTCTCAGATGAGTCCAGTATAAACTGTCATGTGACCCAGCAATTCTACTCCTAGGCATTTGCCCAAGAAAAATGAAAGCATTATGTTCATACAAACACATGCACATTGTTCACAACAGCATTACTCACAATAGCCAAAGTCCAGATCCACCAACTGGAGAAAGGACAGACACAGTGTGGCACAGCCAGGTAGTAGAATCCTGTTTAGCCAAAATAATAAACAAATTGCCAACACTCGTGATATGTCACAGATAAAACATTATGCTAAGTAGAAGAAGCTAAACATAGAGACCACATATTGTATTTAGATGAAATGTCCAGAGAAGGCAAATGTATGGAGACAAAAGGGAGATAAGTGGTTGCCTGAGGCTGGAAACGGGAATAAGAATCAGCTTTAAAAATGCTTGAGGGATCTTACTGAAAGGGGATGAGAATGTTCTAAAGCTGATGATGGTAGCTGTACCACTAAGTAAGTTATTTAAAATCATTGAATTTTGCACTAGAAATGGGTGCTATGTAAAATGTACTTCAATAAAGTTTGTTTAAATTTTAAAAAAAAAACTACCAACTCTAGGCATTCTCCACAATTGACTTGATTTTCTAGAATTAGCCTTTGACTCTATCTAGGGGCTTCTCTGGTGGCTCAGATGGTGAAGAATCTGCCTGCAATGCAGGAGGCCTGGGTTTGATCCCTGGGTCCAGAAGATCCCCTGGAGAAGGGAATGGGAACCCATTCCAGTATTCTTGCCTGGAGAATTCCATGGACAGAGGAGCCTGGCAGACTACAGTCCATGAGGTCGCAAAGAGTCTGACACAACTGAGCAACTAATGCTTTCACTTTTTCACAACTTTCAGAGCCATCCTAGATTCCATTCTACATGGTATGATTTACATATGTTGATTTAATGCTATTTATGAACTTCTAGGTAGACAGTTGAAGAAGTTTTGTATTGCATTCTCATGTATCTTGTTTATTACCTTATTTAACAAATGAATACCTATGAGGGTCCATTATTTGCAAGACACTGTTCTAGATAAAAGTGATACAGCGGTAAACAAGTCAAGTTTCTGCCATCATGGTGCTTACATTCAGTTGTAATAAGTACTGTGAGGAAAAATAAAGTGGAATAAGATATATAGAAGGACTTCCCTGATGGTCCAGTGGGTAATACTCCATGCTACCAAGGCACGGGCCTGAGTTAAACACCTAGTCAGGGAACTAGATCCCACATGTCACAACCAAAGTTTGCATGCTGCAACAAAGATGGAAGATTTCATGTGTCACAAATAAGACTTGGCACAGCCAAAGAAGTAAATAGTGAGAAAAAAAAAAAAAGATATACAGAGATCGGAGGTCATGGAAAGCACCTCCAGTTAAGTGGCATTGAGTAGACAAGTGAATGGTGTGAAAGAAGGATACATGGGAAGACACAGGAGACACCTTTCCCCACAGAAAATAATGATCATAAAACCCCTGAAAGAGCATCAGACTTGGTCTGTCCCAGAAATAGCAAACATTTCTATATGAACAGGGGTCAAGGAATGATGCAGGGAGAGAGAAGGTAACAATCAAATCACATAGAGTTTTTTTGCTCTGTGGCAATGAGTTTTGGTTTTACCACAAGGGCAATTGAAAGTCATGGGAGGCTTTGGACAGGAGTAACAAAATCATGTCAGCTGCTGTGTAGACGGACAGAGGAGAGTGAGAGTAGAAGCAGAGACTAGTTAGAAAGCAGTTGCATTAATCAAAGTGAGAGATGAGGGTGGTTTGGACTCCAAGTGGATGGGGAAACCAGGATGATGATGGTTGAGATGGTTGAAAATTGTTGAATTCAAGATTGTCATTTTCCAAAGATTGGGAGTACATCATGAGAAATGCTGGACTGGAAGAAACACAAGTTGGAATCAAGATTGCCGGGAGAAATATCAATAACCTCAGATATGCAGATGACACCACTCTTATGGCAGAAAGTGAAGAGGGGCTAAAAAGCCTCTTGATGAAAGTGAAAATGGAGAGTGAAAAGGTTGGCTTAAAGCTCAACATTCAGAAAACGAAGATCATGGCATCTGGTCCCATCACTGCATGGGAAATAGATGGGGAAACAGTGGAAACAGTGTCAGACTTTGTTTTTCTGGGCTCCAAAATCACTGCAGATGGTGACTGCAGCCATGAAATTAAAAGACGCTTACTCCTTGGAAGGAAAGTTATGACCAACCTAGATAGCATATTCAAAAGCAGAGACATTACTTTACCAACAAAGGTTCGCCTAGTCAAGGCTATGGTCTTTCCTGTGGTCATGTATGGATGTGAGAGCTGGACTGTGAAGAAGGCTGAGCGCCAAAGAATTGATGCTTTTGAACTGTGGTGTTGGAGAAGACTCTTGAGAGTCCCTTGGACTGCAAGAAGATCCAACCAGTCCATTCTGAAGGAGATCAATCCTGGAATTTCTTTAGAAGGAATGATGCTAAAGCTGAAACTCCAGTATTTTGGCCACCTCATGCGAAGAGTTGACTCATTGGAGAAGACTCTGATGCTGGGAGGGATTGAGGGCAGGAGGAGAAGGGGACGACAGAGAATGAGATAGCTGGATGGCATCACTGACTGGATGGATGCGAGTCTGAGTGACCTCCGGGAGCTGGTGATGGACAGGGAGGCCTGGCGTGCTGCGGTTCATGGGGTCGCAAAGAGTCGGACACGACTGAGCGACTGATCTGATCTGATCTGATCTGAAAGATTGGGAATGTGACTGCCCATACATACCCACTGAATTGCAGATGCAAATAAGATTTTCTTAGAGTAAGAATAATTTTAATATATAAAATAATGTATGCTAACTCCATTTCGGAGTAGAATCCTAAGTTTGGAATAAAAGTATTTTTATTCTTTAGAAAAATCACTGTTCCTATGTATCAGTGATTAAAGTACTTATATCCCAATTGAAAAATGAGCAGAAGACATGAGCAGAAATTTCAAAACAGAAGAAATATACATGGCCAGTAAATACATAAATGTTCAACCTCATTAGTGAGTGTAGAAATGCAAATTAAAACATGAGACAAACAAACTAAATCTATATGATTAGCAAAAATTAAAAAGTCTAATAATGCCAAGTTTTTGGCACTGGATAGGGAAAGGACAGAGAAGATGTGGATTGACAAAATCTCTTGTGCTCTGCTGGTAGAAATGTAAATTAGTATGATCATTTCAGAAAATGATTTTGGATTATGTAGTAATGTCCAACATTCACCCACTCTCTCATCTAGCACTTTCACTCTTGGTAGATGCACTCTTGATAGGGCACATGTATACCCCATGATATGTGTAAGAATGTGAATCGTATCAACTGTTTAAAAAGCACAAACCCGGAAAAATCTGAATGCCTATCCACAGGAGAACAGATGAATGAACTGTGTTTATTCTCACACAGAAGAAAATGAAAACAAGGAAATTTTGAACACAAGATTCAGGGAGGTGGCTGACCTTCATGGGTCGGGGAGGTGTGAGAATGGGATAGGGTATGCCCACATTTTGCAATTCACTGGGCTGACAAATTTGGCAAAGAAAGGGTATAACTGTTCCGGTAGGTGCCAACATAATACTTTTCCTGGGTAACAGAGTCAGCTTTTCCAACTGACTTAGCCCAACAGCCAGCAGTCTACCTGTGGAAAGTTCAGTGCTTAGACAACCCTCCTGGAGAGGCATTAGAGATCAGGAAGGATTTTCAGTGCCTGTCTTAAACTAGATCTTCGTGGGAATAACACTGTGCTGAGCCTCCATCTTTGATGAAATCCACTTAAGGAGAAATTTGATTTCACTTCCTGAGAGTCCAGCCCTTTCTTCTCTTCCCTATCAGTCTCTCTCCTCTTGGAGTCTGTATCCAGAGCACTGTTTCAAGGCCTCCAATGAGTCTCCTCAAAGACTGGCTGACCCACTTTCCAGATGGAGCCAACATTATCCTCTATCTGATCCATAAATCATGAACAGAAGGCTGAGGAAATGAGAAGCTGCACTCCTACTGGGAGGGGAGCGAAGCTTCCAGCATGGGGTGCACAGCACGATCACACAGAGGCACAACATAATTCTCCAGAAAGCCAATTCTGATCAATGACAGAACAGCCTGGTTCCAGATGAAACTCCTGGGTTTTTTAATACAAGCAGTAACATCGAAGTAAGATTTACCACCAGTTTAATTGGACATATTTGATGATGCATATTATGATCATTATGGCATCAAGAACACCAGATGTAAATAGTAAGCCGTTCGCGTATTTTACCATCAGAGCTATATCTGAGATTACCTCAGACAAAAGATGGGAAAGAGAAAAGATAAAGTGCATGAGCTCCTCTCCTGCCAGCAAGGCACAGGCTCCAGTCCTCCTCCTCTGAAAAGGTTTGAGGGTATCCCACAGTACCTCAAAGAAGAAAACAGCAAGATACCCCCAAAGAGGCCAATTTCAGTGTTCATTTAGAAGTCAAAGGTATCAGGTCAGATCTCTCTCTGATAATGGCAGAGAAGCCCTACCTGGGAAGGCAGGTGGAGAGGGTGGGGCTTTTTTCAAACATCAAGAAGTTAGAAACAAGCTGCTGTTTAGTGAAAGTTGCTGAAAAGGGCAGCTAGATATATAAGCAAGCTAGAAGAATAATCATATTTTTCAGTGAAACATAACAACCTTCACTCCAGGTATTTTCATAAAGCTAAGCTTTTTACTATTTAACTCATTCCAAGCACATTAGGAATGGAGATGAGAAAGGTCAGGATACCTCTTAAATACAGGCAGAGGATTTTTAGACTTCATACTCAGTTCCTTGATCATCAATAAATTTATCTCTAAAATTGACCTGGACATTGTGGAAAGAGTAGCTCTCAAAAAACAAAACAAAACCCAGATATAGGTCTCTATGCTGCTAAATGAGTTTAGAATTGGTGAATTCCTAAAAACCGGGACAGAGCTTCCTACAAATTATGATGAAGTGGTTTTCGCCTCCAGTTTACTGGCTTTGTGTTATAAAGTCTATCGAGGAAAGTGGGTTTGCCCCACCCTCGCACCACTGCTTCCTAAAATGGGGGCAGATTTGGGACAAGGACCAGGAGAAAACTGAACCAAAGTGCTAATGAGTAGATATCTGAGGCATAAAGAGTGAATTGGATATTAAAAAAAATCTCGTCTGCACAATATACCACCCAAATTCCTCTTTTGGATCCTTTAGCTTTATTTAAACTCACTCCAATACTCTTGCCTGGAAAATCCCATGGATGGAGGAGCCTGGTGGGCTGCAGTCCATGGCATCCCTAAGAGTCAGACACGACTGAGTGACTTCACTTTCACTTTTCACTTTCATGCATTGGAGAAGGAAATGGCAACCCACTCCAGTGTTCTTGCCTGGAGAATCCCAGGGATGGCAGAGCCTGGTGGGCTGCCATCTATGGGGTCGCACAGAGTTGGACACGACTGAAGCGACTTAGCAGCAGCAGCAGCTTTATTTAAACTTGTCATGTGAGCAGCTGAAGTGAAAATAAGGGCTGAGAATCCCCTGAGTGAAAAGAAGCACCTCCTCTCCCCATACATCCTCGCCAGAAGAAATCAATGAAAATAGCCTCCAGTCAAAGGTCAAGAGGAAATCAGAGGGGGGGTGGAAAGTAGCAGTGAGCAGGCAGATGAGCGTGGCCATGCGAGAACTTTCTCAGACCTCTACATTATTTCTCATAAGCTATCTTTTCCTAGTTATGTTTGACTTCTATGTTTTGTTTTCCTTTTGTTTTTTTCTTACCATGGAAGTGGCAGAGCATTAAAATCTAGGGAGTGAGCCAGGAGAAAAAGGGCCAAGAAAAACAGCCTGGCTGCCTTCAGACTGGGCTTCTAAGTCATGAGGACAAAAGGACTCTTCACAATAGCTCAGGTTCAGCTGAATTCACCAGGATCAGAAGAGCCCCATACAAGTTGGAGCCAAAGTTCTGTGGTAATAAATAGTACGTATGACCTGGGGGTGGTTCTCCCTCCACGTAGAGTTCCTTGAGGAATCTCATTCATTTGGGCTGAGTTTGCAGATCCTGGTCATGGTCACAGCCTCTGTGACCAACACTGACTAATACCTCCGACCACCATCATGCAGCTCTGCAGTGATGAGTGGAAGCACTGCCTATGACTAAGCAGGGTGAGCCAGATGCAGGCCCTGCGGCCCGAGCTGGATGGACCTCTGCCTCGTACCCTGTACTCTGCAATTCAGAGGCAGCTCAGGGAAAACAGAGGTACCATATGAGGACACAGTCAGATGCAGGAATAGGCAGCAGTCACCATGAGTCACCTGGAATTTTTTACTCCACTCCTGACCTACTCAAAGCCTTTTCTTGATCTCTGACCATTGGGAAACAAGGGTCAAGATGCTAATCACCCAGATTCTGAAACTCCAGACTTCTCTGTTCCTTGTTTTTGTATCATCCCAAAGAAAGATTCATGGTTTACAGACTCAGGTGTGCATGGAACATGGCTTTTTAATATTCTGGGCAACAAATTAATTGTCACTTGAATATTTTATCTCAGTAAGCAAAATCAGAAAGAAATTCAGCATCAAAAACTCTGGAAAGATCTACCTCTCCCATACCAGACTAGACTCTGGGTCCCAAGATTTCATACAGGAGGCAGGGGCTGGGTCCTCAGTCATCTGTTTAATCACCACTTACTACCAAGACGGCCTCTGTCCCAGGTTGTATAGACCCAGACTTGGCTGCCCTCTGATGCATTCCAGACCACACATGGACCTCAGAAATCTCTGTGCCAAGCACAGCTGAGCTCTGAAGTGCCTGTGATCTGGGGTTGCCAGATCCACAGGAAGAAGCATATAAACAACAAAAAAAGAGGACATCCAGTTAAATTTCAATTTCAGGTAAACAACAAATTAATCCTTAGTGTAAGCGTGTTCCATGCAATATTTGTAACAAATTTATACAAAAAAAAATTATTTGCTGTCTATGTGAATTTCAAGTTTAACTGGAGGTCTTATATTTTATCCGAGAATTCTACTGTGATCCCCTGGCCAGTATTCTTCTCTGAGCTCTTCCCACCTCCCTGAAGCATCTTCTATAAACAGGGCCCGAGTTGCTATGTCTCTGGGATTATGAACCTCTTCTAATACTAGAACGGGGGCCTGGGGCTGGGGGGGGGGGGGAGGGGGCGCAGGGCTATTTCTCTGGGGAATTATTGTTCTCAATGGGATTAAACTTTTTGAAACAAACCTGGGAACACCCTCCAGATGGTTCTGCTTTCCACCTGCCACGTACCTGCCCTAAGGCAGTGGATTAGTGCGCTGCCTTGGAGCAGAAGGCTGAGGGCAAGGCAGGAATTAAAGTCTCACATTGTTTATCTCTTTATTTTTTCTCTTTCTCTTCCTCTTCTCTCTGCTTTCTTTTTGCAACATCAAAGGAAAATGTTGGGAAAATGCATTTTTATTTAGGTCAAGGGATCAGGCAGTTCTTACAGTCTGAAAGAGATTGATGAAAATACAGTAAGACTATGAAGCCCAGGAAGTCAGAGGACCTTAGTACACAGATTCAAAAGAGTAGGTATGCTCACATCTCACAAAAATCCTTATTCTAAATTTACATTTCAAGACCCTAGACTTTTTTCCGGAAAAGTGTGATCCCATTGTAACTCAAAACAGACGTTACTAAGAAAATGCATGGTTGTCTGATAACCACATATACTGTTTTAAAAGTATTTAAAATATACTTTTATTTTATAAATAAATTTATAAAATTCCAAGAAATCCAGAATACATTCTAAGGAATGAATGAGTCAACTGCACAAAAATGTGTATAAAAAGATGCTCATTACAGCATTATTTATGAGAAAGAGGACTGATTTAAATGTCCTTCAATCCAATATTGATTAGGTAAGTTATGCTATAATTATCTGCTATGACTATTAAACCTGATATTCTCCCCGAAGCAATCCTCGTTAAATCAGAGTTCCTAAACTAAGGAAGAGAAGTTAAAAGGTATAAGTTGTGGAAAAGAAGATATAAAACTGTCATTTTCCAATGACAACATAATTATGCATTATAAAATCCAAGATCATCTACAAATTATTTGAATTAGTAAATAAATTTAACAAAATTGCCAGATACAAGGGAATATAAAAGAATCTATTCTACTTTTTATACCAAAATGAATAGTTTTAAAATGAAAATAATTTTTTAATTTATAGCAACATCAAAAAAAAAAAAAGGAAGGGAAAATATTTTCAAGGACTCTAGGTGTTGGAGAAGACTCTTGAGAGTCCCTTGACTGCAAGGAAGTCAAATCAGTCAATCCTAAAGGAAATCAGTAAGACCGATGCTGAAGCTCTAATACTTTGGCCACCCAATGTGAAGAACTGACTCATTTGAAAAGAGCCTGATGCTAGGAAAGATTGAAGGCAGGAGGAGAAGGGGACAACAGAGGATGAGATGATTGGATGGCATCACCAGCTCAATGGACATGAGTTTGAGCAAGCTCTGGGAGTTGGTGATGGACAGGGAGGCCTGGTGTGCTGCATGCAGTCCATGGGGTCCCAAAAGTCAGACACGACTGAGAGACTGAACTGAACTACACAGAAAATTATAAAATACTTAATGAAATTAAAGACCAAAATAAGGAAAGAGGTAGATCACATTAGTGAATTACAAGAATCAGTATTTTTTAAATGCCAATTCTTCTGTTGAACCTAGTAGATTCAGTGTAAACCAAATCAAAAACCCAGCAGACATTTTGTATGTGTGATAATTGAACTATTTTGAGGGCTTCAATATAAAAGCAAAGGACCAAGAATAGCCAAGACAACCCTGAGAAGCAAAATATCCCAGGTATCAAACTTAAGATAAAGCTGCAGTAATTTAAAGTGTTGTATATATTGCCTCAAGGATTGGCAAAGAGACCAATAGAACAGAATAATTTCAAAACCAGATGCACACACTTGGTCACTTGATCTATGACGAGGTGGCACTCGCAGTGGGTATGGAGATCTTCAGGCCTCATCATCTCACTCGATGCACCTTAGGATCAGCTCAGTCAGTCGCTCAGTCGTGTCTGACTCTGTGCGACCCCATAGACTGCAGCCCACCAGGCCACCCTGTCCATCCCACTCCCGAGGTCACTCAGACTCACATCCATCGACTCAGTGATGCCATCCAGCCATCTCATCCTCTGTCTCCCCTTCTCCTCCTCCCTCAATCCCTCCCACTCTCTTCTCCTTTCTCTTCGCTCTGGGTTTCCTCATCTTCCTCTCCCACTTCTCCTTCTCACTGGTGGATCTCCTTGCATCACTCTCTCTTCTCCAACCCGCATTCAACATCATTCCGCCTCCTTTCTCACTCCATACTACCACAACACCTGGCAACTGTGTCTCCTTGTCATCAGGGTCTCTTTCCTCATAGGTCACTGCTCGTCCATTTCTCCTCCTTCTCCTTCTTTTTTTTCCTCTTCCTTTTCCTGGTGGTGTCTCTCTTTGGGTTTTGTTCCTCTGTCACTTGTGTTTCTCTCTTTCCTGTGCTTAGTTAAGGGTGACAATCAGCTTTATCCCTTCCTATTTGGAACCTCTTGTTCTGAGTCTCTTGCTCCTCCTCTGTTTTCCAGGCGATCAGGTGGTCTGGTTCCCATCTCTTTCTCCACATTGTCACAGTCAAAGCTTTGGCAGGTCTTTTCTCGTGTCAGCAGTGTTGCATTTCTCTGTTCCTCTCCTTTGCAGCTTGAAATCAGGAGTCTGGTTCACTCGCCTGGCTTAGGCATCCTGCGTGTGGGGTGCATTGTGCGGTGTTGGCACTCTTGGCATCCTTTCTGGGATTGGGATGAAAACTGACCTTTTCCAGTCCTTGGCCACTTGGTTTTCCATGCTGGCATTTCATGCAGCACTCCAGCATCTCTTCATTTGCTCCACTTCCATCCCTCCACTAGCTTTCTGCTCCCCTCGTGTCTGCTCTAGGTCTCCCATCTTTCTTCTGCTCTTCCTCTTTCCCTCTTTTCTTCTCTCTGTCCATCATCTGTCCTTTATCGAGCCATCTTTGCATGATGTTCCTTTGTATCTCTGATTTTCTTGGGTCCTTCTCTGGTCTTTGGGTGTCGGTGGCAGGTAGTTACTGCCTGGACTGGATGGGTGAATTAGGGACCATTTTCTCTCTCGGGTGGTCCCTCGGATGGAGTGGCCATCGTGGTCAACAAAGAGTCCGATGCATCTTGGTGCAATCTCAAACGACAATATCTCTGTTCGTTCCAAGGCAACCATTCAATGTCACATAATCAGCTTCTAACAGCTGAGGCTGAGTGCGGTCTTGGCCATAAGACCTTTTAGAACTTTAGAACCTTTAGGATAGGGGCACTCATTCTCCCAGTTGCTGGGAAAGTTAGGTGGCTACTCACTATTCAGAGCTGCATCTCTCTGAAAAGTTCCTTTAGCCAAAGAAAGCTGCTTTACTCCAATATTTCTCTCTCCCTGAGGGTACACACACCCAATGACTGGTTGATATAAGGATGCAAAGTCCTGGTGCTTGCCAAGAGTGGTCTCTGAAGGATCACTGCAGTTCGAGAGCATCCCAGATGTCCCCAACCTCTGGGTCATGGACCAGTGCCTCCTGTCAGATCAGCAGTGGCAGTAGATAAAAAGTACACAGTAAATGTAATTCACTTGAATCCCAAAACCACCCCCCACCACCCCCTGTCAAAGGAAAACTCATCTCCCTGAAACCAGTCCCTAGTGCCAAAAGTTGGGAACCTCCAGCTTAGGTCACTAATTCAACTGTATTCCCACAGCTTAAGTATCCCTCCACCCAATCCTGCTTCTTCTGCTTCTTCTCAGGTTGTACTTGATAGGTTTACCCCAATAAAACTCCTGCACACAAAACTCAAAGTCCCAGATTCTGTTTCCCAGGGAACTCAACTTGGAACACATTGGAAAAAAATTATCCTTGACACATACCTTACATACAATTAATTCCAGTTGATAGTATATATCCAAATATGAAAAGTAAAGCGTAAAGTTTTTTTGAGTTTAACATAACAGACCCTACACTACTTTGGAGTTAAGATTTCTTAAATAGGACACAAGAGCACTAACCATGAAGAAAAAGACTGATAAGCTGGACCACATTAAAATTAAGACCTTCTGTTTATCAAAGGATACCATTTAGAGTAAAAAAGACAAGGCCATAGCATAGGAGAAGATAAACACAATACCTATAAGCTACAAAGGGCTTATACACAAAATATATGAATAAAGACCAAAAAATCAATAAGAAGTTGGACAACCCAATAGAAAATAGGCAAGAGATTTGAATAGGTACTTTCCCTCTCCTCCACAAACTATCAAAATGGTCAGCAAATATATAGAAAGGAATTCAAACTTATTAGTGCTCAGGAAAATGCAAAATAAAACCACTGTAAAATAGTCATCTCAAACTTATCAGAGTGAGAATGATACTACCAAATGTTGATGAAAATGTGGAGCACCTGGAATTCTCAGACACAGCCTAAGGAGACTTACATTACATACTCTAATAAAACTGAGCATGTGCATATATGTCACTTGGGAGTGTCCCCAACAGAAATGAGTGGAAATGCATATCAAAACACTTATACATAAATGTTCATAGTAATATCATTCATAATAACAAAAAAATTAGAATAGTCTAAACACTTGTTAATTTTTATAGACAATAAAGAGATAAATAAGGGAAGGAAAATAGGGTCAAAACAGATGAAGAGTAATCAGGAAGTGCCTGAATAGCAATCAAATTATGCTGAAGCAGAGGATCTAGAAATTAGGACAGGCTTGAGAAAGAGAATGGTAGGGGAGATAAATTTAGCATTTTAGATATGGTGTCTCAAACTGTTAAGGAATTATTTTTACTTGATTTATTTGTGGAAATTTATAAATTCACTCCTTTCTTCTAAGTAGAATATTATACACATATAGCTGATAAATGGAAATTAGTTGAACACAAGTAAAGTAGGGTAGACCTTTAGTGAGGAGCTCCCTGTCAGATCTCTGCTTTTCTGACTTATCAATGCTCAATAGCAGTACACCGTACCATTGGCACCCCTACCACCATTTAGTCTCCTTTATCAGCTTGGCTAGGCCATGGAGTCCAGATATTTGGTCAAATATTGTTCTGGAGGTTCCTGTGAGGATGCTTTTTGAATAAGATTACTATTTAATTTATGGGCCTTGAGCAAAGCAGATTGCTCTCCACAGTGTGGGTGGGCCTCATCTAATCAGTTAAAGGTCTCGATAGAACCACTACGGACACCCCCACCACCACCCTGTCTCCCTCCCTCAGCAAGAAGGAATTCTGCCAGGATACTGCCTTTAGACTAGAACTGCAACTCTTCCCTGAGTCTCCAGTCTGCCAACCTTCTCCATCAGGTTTTGGCCTCATAAAGCCCCGTTACAGTCATGTGAACCAGTTCCTTAAAATCTCTTCCTCTATTTCTCTCCTCCCCACTGCACCTCCCCCAATCCCCACCCCCAACACTCCTTTTTATTTTCTGAAATAGTCTGACTAATACAAGGTCTAATATCTGGGAGAAGTTGGTTCCCCCACCTGGATGAGCCTAGCATGAATGTTACTGGGTTCACTGCACTCCTGGTCCTAAGTGAAGCCTGCCATGTAAGTTTCTCTATTCTTTCTGAAACTCACAATCTTAAACTTCTGGTTCTCTGAGCAGGGTTGTCTCATCTTGAGTGTCCCTTGATACTCCAGTCTCTTTAGGATCCTTTTCGTTCTTTGAGTTTTATTTGACAAATTGAAACTCTCTATAAACTCAACCCTCGTCTTTAATGTCAAAAGCATCACAGATTTCAATTTTTTTCTTTAATAGAACCACATTCCCCAAGGTCAGGCTTACTCAGCTCTGCTACTGAACAAGACTGATATTCTAAGGTTACAGTTTCTTCCCTCTGGCTAGCTCTAATAGATCCTTTCCTCCCCTAAGGTTGACTCACTACCTAATTATTCTGCAGCTTAGAATCACCCCAGGGCTTATAAAAAGCATAGCCCTCTAGGCCCCACTCCCAGAGTTTTTGACTCAGTAGGTCTGGAGCGGGACCTGGGAATGTGTGTTTCTAACAGGTTCTCAAATAAGGTTGTGGATCCAGGGACCACACTTGGAGAACCACTGCTCTGGCTCTGGTCCCTTGATGGCTACCTCCTCTTCCTGTTCCTTTACTGACTCCCTTTAGTCCCTACATATCTTATAGATTTTATCTCTGCTGGTCCAGGATGAAACTCAGAGGGCACATGGTGGGGGTGGGGAATGGGAGTGCTCACTCAAGCTTCCACAGTGGGGACAGGCCAAAAAGAGTGGGATACAGTTCAACATCACAGCCATTTTTTTGAATGGCTGGGGTGTTATAAAGCACTGGTGGAGAGAAGTTAAAGAGGGAAATAAGTTTCTCTCCTTAAGAAACTTAATATCTAATAAAAGGAAAATCCGACATAGTACTAACAATACTATAAGGGAAAATGTGTGTGTGTGTGTGTGTGTGTGTGTGTACATTTAGTCACTCAGTCGTGTCCGACTCTTTGGCAACCCCATGGACTGTAGCTCACCAGGCTCCTCTGTCCATGGAATTCGCCGGGCAAGCATACTGGAGTGGGTAGCCATTCCCTTCTCTAGGAGATCTTCCTGACCCAGGGATCAAACCTGGGTCTCCTGCATTGCAGGCAGATTCTTTACTGTCTGAGCCACCAGGGAAGCCCATATTATATAATAATAAATGTTAAAGGGCTCTGGGACTACCCAATACTGTTGGTGTCCTAAGCATGTTCACTTAAGCCAACCCCAGAGGTCACCGCCAGGACTTGTTCTCAGGGTCATGAAAGTGCAGGGTCAGCAAATCTGCCATCCTTGCTAAGGAATGAGCATCTCCTTAAATTTTGCACCCTAGGGTTCTCCTGCGGGGAAGGCAATGGCCCCCACCCCAGTACTTTTGCCTGGAAAATCCCATGGACGGAGGATCCTGGTAGGCTCCAGTCCATGGGGTCGCTAGGTCGGACACGGCTGGCACTTCACTTCACTTTCGCTTTCATTCATTGGAGAGGATGGCAACCACTCCAGTATTCTTGCCTGGAGAATCCCAAGGACAGGGAGCCTGGTGAGCTTCCGTCTATGGGGTCGCACAGAGTCGGACATGACTGAAGCGACTTAGCAGCAGCAGCAGCAGGGTTCTCCTGGGGGGTCCTCCTCCTAGACATTGTCTGGCCCTGCCAAACATCACAAGTGTTCCAGTGTTCTTGATAGATTCAGGCTTTCTCTCCATACAGGTTTTCTCTAAGCAGAAGAGTCAGCCAGGTAGGTCTGAACCACACACACAGCTGGAGATGGAGCCAAAGCTCATGAAATTACAATGCAGAGCGTTTAGAGCAAGAAGAGCAGAGGGCCTCAGGCTGATATATGAGGAATGCCAACATTCAATGGATGAGATTCAGAAAGGTAAGCAGAATGAAAATCAGTACAGTTTGAGATCTGCTTTGATGCCTAGATAGAGTGTGTTAGACATGGGACTTGCCTTTGGGAAGTTTCCAGGCCAAGAGTGAAAACAAAATCCATGCTTGAAGAGAGAAATATTCTGGCACCCAGCACCAAATCAGTGTTCAGGAAAGAGTATAACGAAGAGGGCTAAGCTAAGGTTTGCCTTAACCTGAGCAATATGACCCTCAGTTTTTCCACTTATAAATGGTGACAGTGATATTAGTTGCATAGTGTTTTATGAAAATCGTGTAAAATAGTCTAAACTCCTAAACTCCTAAGCACAGTTGCTGGCTCATGGTAACCACTCAGTAAAGTGTTGTTGTTGTTGTAATGTCTGTTGTGATTTTGTTGCTGATAATGAATGAAGTTTAGAAGAGAGAAAGGGAGTTGTGGGTTGTGTTGGAGATGATGGATGATAGACATTGAGCAGCTGGAAGGGTCAAAATACAGAGCAGGATTCACTTTCATCCTGGGGCAGGACACAGGCATAAGGAGCAAGGTCGGTGATTAAAGGTCGGTTAAAGTGTGGAAGTGAGTCAGAAGATCAGTTTGTTCAGAGTGTGTACAGCTTCAGGGGGAGGCATTAAGAGTGGACAGTAAAAAAAAAATGTTTTCATAACCAGGTATGATGAAAGAAAAGATACTAACTATTTATTGTGACCATCATTTCACAATGTATACACATATTAAGTCATTATGTTGTATACTTGAAACCAATATAATGTTATATGTCAATTATATCTAAATTTTTTTTAAAAAAAAGAGTAAATAGTGGCCACACTGTGAATCTTGGGATAGAAAGTTTGGGTTTTGCTCAGTGTTATCCAGAATCTCTGAAGATTTGTGACAAAAAAAGAACATAAATGGAAACAATCTTTTAGTAAGATTAATTTACAAACTGAGAGCAGTAGTAGAAAAAATGATGCTGGGTAGCCTGTACTTCAGATATGAGATGATGCAAGGTTAGTAGTGGAAATTGAAAGGAAGGAGAACATTTGGGGAAAGTTCAAAAGGGAAGAATCAATTCAAAAAAGAGGAAAAGGGTGTTAGGTTAAGATATAAAGTCGTGGATGGAAGTAGGCATCTCTTTTCTTCATATTTGGATCTCAAGTTCAAGTTTCTTAGAGAATGTCTCTATTAGTCTGCTTGGGCTTCCATAACAGAAAACCAGGTAATTCATGGCAGCCCAGTGGTTAAGACTCTCTGCTCCCACTGCAGGGGAGCATGGGTTCAATCCCTGGTCAGGGAAGTCATCTCCTGCAAGCCAAACTGCATGGACAAACAAACAGAAAGAAAACCAGACTGGTTGGCTTAAGCAACAGACACTTATTTTCTCACAGTTCTGAAATCCAAAAATTCATAATCAAGGTGGCGACCCAGGTGGTTTATGGTGAGGCCTTTGTCCCTGGTTGACGGGCAGCTGCCTTCTCACTGAGTCCTCACACGGTCCTTCAGTTGTGCATGTGCTAAGAGAGAGATCTTTTCCTCTTCTTACAAGGTCACCAGGCCTATTGGATTAGGGTCACACACTATGATCTCATTTAACCCTACGGGTTCTGTCTTCAAATACAGTCCCATGGGGGCAGGCAGTTTAGAGCTTCATCAGGTGAACCGGGGGCACACAGGGTGGGGAGGGGATGCACTTCAGTCCATAATAATGGTGTTATGCGCTGCTGTGAGACAGAGGAACAATGACGTTTGAGCTAGTGGAGAGGAAAATAATTTTGGCTTTAGGCATGACGGTTGGTAAATCTATAGTGCCATCCAGTATAACAGTCTGCAGTGATAAAAGTGTTCTCTATCAGCTTTGTCCGTTATAGTAGCCACTAGTCACATGTGACAACTGGGCATTTAAAATGGCTAGTGAGATCAGGGAACTGAATTTTATGTATATATTCTAAGTTTAACTATATTGGACAGTACGAGTTATAGGAATGCTATGCAGAAGCAGAGTAAAGAGGTTTTATCAGCAATTAGATAGTTAAGGCTTCTCCTAGCCTTAAAGTCTTCTACTATAAGTATTCACTTCAAACTGCCTCTTGTCAGCCATGGAAAATCTGAAGCTCTGAAAATATATAAGACTGTTTCAGGTTAATGCAGCTAGTTACAGATCCTCAATCAGGGCTTAAATATTTATATGGCAACAGTAATGCAATTAGAAAGGTTAGCAGACGGCTGCAGATACACAACTGTTTGTCAAAGACTGAGATCAATGCTTTGGTGTCATCCTGTGGATGTGACATGAAAGCAGATATAAGCTAGAAAGGAAAGAGTATGGGACTCCGTGCCAAGCCTTGATAATACTCATACCTAAATAGAAGGAAAAGAAAAATGATAAAAGGAAATAGATTTTTATCTGCCAAATGTATACCAACAATAGCCCCAGATCACCACCACCTAACATACTCCAAGTTTATCTCATAGAGGTGATCACAGTTTTAGAGAGAGAGCTCTTGTACCCGCATCTCTGCTACACGTTAGCTGGCTGTCCACAGCAAGCCTCTCAACCTCTGGTGTGCCTTCTTTCCCTCCTTTGCAAAGGATTAATGGGGACTTCCCTGGTGGCTCAGCGGTAAAGAATCCATCTGCGATACAGTAGCCGCAGGAGATGCGGGTTTGATCCCTGGGTCAGAAAGATCCCCTGGAGGAGGGCATGGCAACCCACTCCAGTCTTCTTTCCTGGAGAATCCCATGGACAGAGGAGCCTGGAAGGATATATTCCACAGGATCACAAAGAGTCAGACATGACTGAAGCAACTTAGCACACGCACACACAGGGAAACAATGCTAAGACTTTCTTCTGAAAGCTATTGAGAAGATTAAGCAAGATGGCATGTAACGAACCTGCAAAGCCCTGGAATGTAGTACATTTTCTTTTGCTGCTGATGGTTTGTGTTTTTTGTTGTTGTTGTTGTTGTTGTTGTTGTTTTTGCTTTATCTTTTTTGTGCTAATTTGTTGAAGTCATTTATGTAATATGGGGTACAACTTTTGTTGGTTATATGTGTTGCAAATACCTTTGCCCACTCCATCCATAGCTTGCTTTTTCACTCTCTCTTTTTTTTATTTTGGTCTTTGGGTATGTGGCACGGATGTGGGATCTTAGTTCCCTGACCAGGGATCAAACCCGCACTATAGGCAGTGAAAGCACAGAGTCCAACCCACTGGACCTCCAGGGAGTTCCCCATGTTCTCTATACATTAGATAAAAAAGTGAACCTGTTTTGTCCCCAACCTTGCTCCTCTTCTTGCATCCCTGATCTGGGCTAATATAGCCTCGCCCTTCATCTAGTCGGTCTTGCTGGAAACCTGAGTCATCTTTGACTCCTCCTTCTTTGCCATCCCACACACCCAGTAACTCACCAAGTGCTACTGATTCTTGGCTCCATAGGCTCTCAAAAGCCTCCTCTCTGTGTGCCTGCCTCTCCTGCTTTCACTCAACACCTGCACACCCTGTCAAAAGCATCTCTTCTCTGATGTGTGTACTGTACCCATCCATTCTCTACACCAGGGTGGGACTTGTAAACCCTCTGTCATTTTGCTCCCTTCCCCTTATAGTTGCTTTTGGCAGACAGGGTTGAGATTCCTCAGCTCAGCATTCAAGGCCCTTCACAGCTTGCCCCCAACCTACCTCTGTTTTCATATTTCACCTTTTACTTTGAACCAAGAATACATTAAATAAGAATCAGTGCATTTTAAAAATTCAAATGAATATTTGTTTTGTGACTCTGTGTGGACCTGGGACCTGGGAGGAGGAAGCAGGTTTAGGTTTGTTGTGCCTTTTTTTTTTTTTTTAATTTGACTTCAGGGGAAAATGCAAAAATCCCCATTAAAACTTGCAAAGAAATTCCTCACCAGTACTTCCTGTAATTAGAGGGATTGTGTGTCCTCATTTGCCCAGGATAATCTTGTTTACAACTGTTGATTCTGTATAATCTTTAGGAGCAACCTCCCCCCATTTCACCCACAAAAGCGTTCTTTGTTTAGTCCCTAAGTCCGCCCCACCCCCCCCCCCCCCCCCCAAAAAAAACCCAAAAAAAAAAAAAAAAAACCCACCCAACTCTCATGTTCAACTCCTTGCAACCCCATGGACTGTAGCCCACCAGGGTCCTCTGTCCATGGGATTTCCCAGGAAAGAATACTGGTGTGGGTTGCCATTTCCTCCTCCAGGGATCTTCCTGACCCAGGGAGCAAACCCACATCTCTTGTGTCTCCTAAATTGGCAAAGGGATTCTTTACCACTGAGCCACCTGGGAAGCCCCCAGTGTGTCCTAGTTTGCACAATAGGTTATGTGGTCACCTAGAACCTACCTTGCCAAAAGAAGTCAGTCAGAAGAAATGAAGGTCAACCAAGAAATGATGGTCCCCACACATGCATCTCCTTTGGCCTTTGGCTTGGCATCTCTCTTCACTTCTGTCAGCACCTCCTATTTCCTTCTGGAACCACCTCGGGGCTGCTCAGTCCTTCGCTGAAGCATCTCTTCTCAGGTACTGCTTCAAACCTCCCAAACCTCTTTATTAAAGATCACCTTATGGCCCCATTCTCTGAACCTACTCAATGAGAAAACTAACAACTAAAAGGTGGCTTAATGTGCCACTTTCCCAGAAGCATTTATGAATTGTGAAAGGACCTTAAGAACCCTGACCAAAGGGATGACTAATGGAGGGATTTTAGAACTGTGTAGGTGTCAGCAGTGTCATTAAGGCGATGCATCAGAGGCCACGATGGCATGAGGGACCAGGAGGGACCAGGGATGACGCGAGCCATTGCTCACACCCCTGACCGACAGAATGAGGAGAAAGAGATGGGCAGGGGATGGATGGGGGGCGGTGGGTGGGGAACACACTGTAATGAACAATCCTGGAAACGAAGAGAAACGTGACAATTAAAGAAGGAAACGACTCAGGGAAATCACTGCCGGGGACTCCCTGAGCATGTATTTGGAAATTGAACATGAGAAAAAAAATTGTCAGAAGTAGAGGATACACAAGCTATTACAAAGAACCAGCAGGGTTCCAGCCAAATCAAGTCAGGCAGCCACGCAGGATGCATAATGATCCTGTTTTCTGGCACATCTCCCCTCCCCACCCCCCAATCCCACTCCACCTCCCCAACCCCACCCCACCTCCCTGCAAGCTTTGCTTTGCTTAACACTGAGGGTTGCTCCGGCATGAGCTTCCTGAACAATGCAGTTCAGGAAAAATAGATGAGAAGAAACTTTCTGAAGTGGAAAACTAAAGAGCTGACTTTAGACAAGAGAGTATTTAAAAGGTGTCAGAAAGAGAAATGGGAAGAGAGAATAGATCCTGTGTGAGGAACACTTTACAAAGTTAAAGCAAGAGAAAGGCATTTTGGAGTCTAGGCTGAGAAGGATAACCCTAAATGGGGCAATGAGACTGTGTCTAGGAAGGAATTACGTAGAATGGGAGCCCTTCCATCAAGGGCAGGAGAAATAGACACTGAGGCAAACAGGGTTGTATTTTCAGCAATTTGTTTCTTTCTTTCTTTGCTCACTGCTTTCCTTCTGCCTTCCCCATCCTTCCCCATCTCCTCCCCCACCTCCTTCACTTCCCTTACTGTCTTCAGCTTAGATGTGGACTTGTGACTGAGGTCCCTGACTCTGCCAACCCACGTGGGACTCACCATAATCGAGGCAGTGACCTTTAGCAAGGTCAAACTGCCTCAGGACAAGGGAGAGAGATGATGGAGGAAATTGTTACAAGCAGAAGCTGAGTACCAAATATGGCCATATTCCTATTTTAATAAACAAGTTTTGATTATTATATCTTTTCAGGGTCATATAAAAATTGGTCAAAACCTGATTCATCATCTGTATAGAAGGCCCTGGGAGGTTGGGCTTTGTCAGCCTGGAAAGACTATTCTCAAAATATTGAAATGCTAATTCACACATGACTGATAATTCTGTGGAATAAAAACTCAATCTCATTTGTAATCAAGAGAGAGAAAAAAAAATACATGCCTTTAAAAAAAAAATTTGTACTAGTGAAAACTTGAAAAATACCAAGATTTGTGATGATGGAGTAAAATAGATAATCGTATACTATTTGTGGAATTATAAATTGGTATAACCATTTTGGGGAGACTGGACAATGTTTATCCAAAGCCCACAAAAGTTTACATTAAGAAAGAAATCACAAAATACCAAAGTAATTTTATACAAAGGTATTTATTCAGTGTTTTTTAATAGTGAAAAAACAGAAAAAATATGAAACATTAAAAAATTATTTTTTATCTAGGATTTTATTTATTTATTATAGAATTATATTTGGCATATAACATTGTATAAATTTAAAGTGTAAACATGTTCATTTGATCCATTTTTATATTGCAATATGACTGCCACTGTAGCAATAATTAAGACAAAACCACTGTGAGATGTCCCCTCTCACCTGTTGGAGTAACTAGCATCAAGAAGACAGAAGATAACAAGTGTTGACAAGCATGTGGAAGGGGGCCCTAGTTTTCTGTTGGTGGATATGTTAATTGCCTTCAGCCACTATGGAAAACACTATGGAGGTACCTCAAAGAATTAAAAATAGATTTGTCATATGATCTAGCAATTCCACTGTTGGTTATATACCTAAAGGGTATTTTAAATAAATTATGGGGCCAATAAATTACACTTCCCTGGCAGCTCAGGAAGTGTCTACCTGCAATGCCGGAGACCCGGGTTCAATCCCTGGGTTGGGAAGATCCCCTGGAGAAGGAAATGGCAACCTACTCCAGTACTCTTGCCTGGGAAATTCCACAGACTGAGGAGCCTGGTAGGCTACAGTCCATGGTGTCATAAAGAGTGGGACATGACTGAGTGACTTCACTTGCTATGGGGCCAATTAAAAATCATAGAAATATATACATGAAGAATGTTCACGTTCTAACTTAAATTTATAAAGCACTTAATAGAACAGTTGGAGAAGGCAATGGCACCCCACTCCAGTACTCTTGCCTGGAAAATCCCACGGATGGAGGAGCCTGATGGGCTGCAGTCCATGGGGTCACTAAGAGTCAGACATGACTGAGCGACTTCACTTTCTCTTTTCACTTTCATGCATTGGAGAAGGAAATGGCAACCCACTCCAGTGTTCTTGCCTGGAAAATCCCAGGGACGGGGAAGCCTGGTGGGCTGCTGTCTATGGGGTCACACAGAGTCGGACACGACTGAAGCGACTTAGCATAACATAATAGAACAGTATTACATGTGATTCCAACTCTTGTCATATTATATATGCATATTAAAAAGTTGTTTAGTCGCTAAGTCATGTCTGATTCTTTTGTGACCCCATGGACTATAGCCCACCAGGCTTCTCTGTCCATGGGATTCTCCAGGCAAGAATACTGGAGTGGGTAGCCATTTCCTAATCCAGGGGATCTTTCCAACACAGGGATAGAACTCACATCTCCTATACTGGCAGGTGAATTCTTTATCACTGAGCCACCTGAGAAGCCCATATTCAAAAGTAAGATGGTTTATATGTATGTAGATTTACAGTTAATGTTATTTTAAAGAGTGAACTCACTCACTTTGGCCAGGGTTACTGTACAGGTCCTGATGTGACAATATGCCTCTTGGCCCAGAACTCCCGGCCCTTGTGCTACTTTCTCTGACTAGCTACCTAAAATGCTTTCCCCACCCTTTCTGTCTTCCTCTCCCTCTAATAATTCTTCAGAAGACATTTAAAAGATAACTTGTTTTCTAGAAGCCTTGCTTGATACCTGGCCCTAGTCTGGTTCCTCTGTTGTGTGCAGTCTTCATACCTTCTTCTTTCGGAGATACTCCCAATTTGTAACAATTCATGAATCTGTTAGTATAACCATCTTGTCACCATCATTCCCACTTGAAGGTAAGCTGTACCAGCACCAAGACAACATTTCTTTTTATTCACTATCATATTCCTGTACCTAGCCAGTGCCTGGCCCATGTTTTGTGTTCAATAAATACCCACTGAATAAATGGATGAATACCTGAATATTCATATTTCGATGAATGAATGAATAAGCATCAAGGTTCATCCTAACTTGATCTCCTAGAAATCTTTCAGATTAAATAATGCTCAAAATTGGTAAGAAACCCACAGGAATCCTCCAAGTTTGTTGTGATTTCAAGTCAAATAGCCTTCATCACTCAAGAGCATAGGTACCAAATTCCCAACATACATTTATTCATCTATTACACAGATAGAGGTTAAGATCACAGGTTCTAGGGTCAATGGCCTAGTCAAATATTTGGTGTATGAACGCCAGAAAGTTATTGAGCAATTCTGTGCCTTAGCTAATTCATCATATAACAGGAATTTTAATAGTACATATCTCAAGAAGTTGTTGGGAGAAATAAATTAATAGAAATAACTCATAGAAACTGGCACATGACCACAGTGTATGGGATCAATAAATGTTAAGTATTATTAGCATTACTATTAATTTTTGTATCCAAAAACCCTTGCACTATGAGCTATGGAGGATGCAATGATAAATTAGGCAAGAATTGCCCTACGAGAGCTAGCAGTTAGGCAGACAAGATGAAGAACGTAATCGTGGAATGCACAGATGAAAGAGGAGAGCTCAGAGAATTCAGAGGAGGGAGCAAGGTGCATCCAAGGTAGATTCTTTTCTGAGCCTCAGATCAAAGACAAACTCTGATGTTGTTTAAACAGCAAGATATATCTTGTTTACGTTTTAATGAATTCAGATAGATACTCTCAACCAAATTAGACAAACTCTACCCCAACCTGGTTAGCCGCTCTAGCTTATTGGGGATGTAGTCCCAGCAAGGGGCAGCCACAGCTTTGTGCATGTTTTGAAAGGATTCACACAAAGACATCTCCATGCCCAATCTCCTGAAGACAAGCTGGCCAGTGCACATCAACATCAGACTCAGAACGCTCCCAGCTGGCCAGTGTTGGTGCACTTTTCTACAGACAATTCTCTTCTTGTTTTTGAAAAAAGTTTGAAGAATCCCATGGACAGAGGAGCCTGGCAGGCTACAGTCCATAGATTCGCAAAGAGTCGAACACGACTGAAGCAACTTAGCACGCATGTACACTTGGGTAAGGAACCTTCCCTGAACCTTGTTATTCTGCTGTTCAGCCTGGTGAAGATGAGAAACCACTCTTCTTCTTGCTTAGCTATGGCAGGTCCCTGCCAAGATAAGATTATACCAGAGAAGATGATTATTACTTAATAAAACAGCTTTGCCTAACTCACTATTAATCACGACAGTTATTTTATGAACTTCTTAGAGAAATATCACCTCCTACAGCCCACTAGGCATTTCTTGTATACATTTTCCCTTTCTGCATAACAATCAACAATCAATAAAGGGCATTTCTGTGGAATATTGCTTGCAGGCAGATAGACCCACCAAAATTCCCCACTATCCCCATCACCATCACCACTACTTCTCACACATCCTTCCTTCCTTCAAGAAAGGCTTATTTATCCCCCCCCCCCCTCCCCCCACCCCGCCCCATAAAGAATCCACCTGCAATGCGGGAGATCTGGGTTTGATCCCTGTATTGGGAAGATCCTCTGGAGAAGGGAAAGGCTACCCACTCCAGTATTCTGGCCTGGAGAACTCCATGGCCTGTATGAAAGCTTCCCTGATAGCTCAGTTGGTAAAGGATCCATCTGCAATTCTGGAGAACCAAGTTCAATTCCTGGATAGGGAAGATCCCCTGGAGAAGGGATAGGCTACCCACTCCAGTATTCTGGCCTACAGAATTCCATGGACTATATAGTCCATGGGGTCACAAAGAGTCAGACACAACTGAATGACTTTCACTTTCACTTTCCATAAATGTATTACACTTGGTCTTTGGAGTGAAATGACAGAGTAACATAGCTGGTGGACAGAAAGCAAGGTCAGTCAAATCTAAACACAAACCAATTTGGACTTTCCCCCCCCCAAAAGGGCCCCCCAAAAAGAGACCTAATTCATGACATCTCGAAATAATTCAAAACCGTTAAGTGACCACACAAGTTTTGTGGTTACAAAGTCAAAGTGGATTTATTCAACAAGTATTTGACCACCTCCTCTGGGTCATACCCTGTGCTAGTTGCTGCTGATTTAACAGGGAGGAGTCTGGCCAAGGGAGTTTACTTTATATCCTCAAACTTGATGGTATTGTGGGGAGTGTCCTTTACCCTCAAACTTCCAGAAGATGTGCCGATGGCAGTGACAGGAGCTGAATTTGCTTGTGTTCAGCTCTCATTTTCTAAGCACCTATATGGTGCAAAATATTTTTTCAATATGGCAGGATTACATTCAGGTGCTATAATACATTGGCCCTATCCTCACAGATACTACAGACTACTTAGGAAAGACCAATATTTGGACAGGTCAAAATACATGACCCACAGCTTGAGGCCTTGAGCACCAGGTTGCTGCTGCTGCTGAGTCACTTCAGTCATGTCTGACTTTGTGCGACTCCATAGACAGCAGCCCACCAGGATGCCCCATCCCTGGGATTCTCCAGGCAAGAACACTGGAGTGGGTTGCCATTTCCTTCTCCAATGCATGAAAGTGAAAAGTGAAAGTGAAGTTGCTCAGCCATGTCTGACCCTCAGTGACCCCATGGACTGCAGCCTACCAGGCTCCTCCATCCATGGGACCCTCCAGGCAGGAGTACTGGAGTGGGGTGCCATTGCCTTCTCCGGAGTACCAGGTTAAACTGAACCAAAACTATTGGGATAAAATCCACTGATGGATGCTCGTTGAGCTACTCCTTCAACTTCCTCTTGGCAAGAGTTTTATTTCCCATCTGAAACTGCTCTTCCCTGAGAAGGTCCAGATTAAGACTGCATAGAAGAGGGGCAGAAAAAGCAGCCTCCACAGGAAGCATGACAAGTGGCATGTGTTTGGTTGCAAGAAACAGAAAACCCAACTCAAACTGTACAGAAAATGAAGAAATAAATTGCATGTGCTGTTGAAAAGTTCAAAGATAGAGTGAAATTCAGAGGCTGTTTGATCAGGACTCCAGCACAGCCTTGGTAGTGGTCTCCACTCTACCTCTGTGTGTTATCTTCAATCTTAGGCTAGACTCCTTTAAGACTGGATGGATCAATGGATACATCAGTCCCAGGCCTCCAGTTTCCACATGGCACCACTTTGGAGGAAAAGGGAGCTTTTATTTCTCCAGCCACCAAAGTCTTCCTCTCTACTGGGTCCATCTTAGTTCTTACACTCCTTGGAACTAATCACTAAGAATAGAGCAGTGTCAGGGGCTGACTGGCATAGGTTTAGAAATAAAGTAATCTCTAGGCAACCATGGCAACAGGGATGAGAATATGTTGACTGGTTCAGGTTAGTCAGGATCTCCCTGCTTTGGTTGAGGGTTGGGGTGGTCAAGAGTCACCTACCTAACCCCCTAACAATGTGTTAGGAAGCCAGAAGGGGGACATTTTGCCAGAAAGGAAAGTGTCAGCTTACACAACAGGTAGACCCTCCAAAACTGGAAAGATTCAGACTCATTCACTAAAAGAAGGCAGTACTATGGTAAGTGATATCTGGGGAAATGGATCAGTCCCTGTAAAGCATTTAGTAAGAATGAGCCACTAAACAAGAGGAGTGTAATCACGGGGCTGCTCTGTACACAGTAACTCTGCAGACTGCCTGAGCTCGGGATGACTTTACTGCCGTTACTCTGGCAGCAAGCCCTCCTTGTCAAGATGGTTATTATGGGACCAGCTGAACTATAGAAGCCTGGAGGGTACTTTAGTGCCTCCTTCATCTCAGCGACGTTTATTACCTACATCATAACATAGCCCCCTAAACATCAAAAGGAAAAAAAAAAAAACAACTGGGGGAAGATCAGTGGCAGTGGACCAATATACCTCCTTCTGGCCCCTTCTCAACACAAACCTAAACAGCTTACCAGGCATGGGAGCGGGCCCCTCGTGGTTCAGTGTCTCACGTGGCTCTCTTTTCTGAAGGGAGCAAGTCAGTTTCAGTTGGTGGGGGAGACACCACAGTGGCCACACGACATGGATAAAAACCCTGGTTTGGGAGTCTTTGAAGATGGGGTCAAGGCCTGGCCACAGTGTGATGTCTCTTGTGGGACCTCAGTCCTTTTATCTTTCTGGGTCTCAGCTCCTCCTACAGAATTAACTAACGTTGCTCTATCACTTTTTAAGAGCCTAGGTTTTTGTGATAAACTTCCCTGGTAGAAGAGTCTCCATTCTAGTTCAAGATTGAAAAAGGTGTTCTACTGTATTTCTAGTGCCCCAATATACAGAGATCCGAGTAGGGATTTTGTGGGGACCTCTTGCAAGATCAACACTCCTGAGGGGAGATAAGAACTAGGATTTCGAGATGGACAGATTGAACTGGAATGCAGTCTTTTTTTAGTAATTTTTTTTTTTTTTTGGCTGCATCGCAGGGCATGTGGGAACTTAGTTCCTCAACCAGGGACTGAACCCGGGCCTTTGCCAGTTAAAGCGCTGAGTCCTTATCACTGGACCACTGGAACCCTAAGAGTAAGTCATCAACTGTCATCAAGCAGGGAACGATGGAGCTGGATGGACCTCCAGGGCCTATGCTGAGGTGGGGAGGGTCTGGGTTTTAGCAACAAGGCACCATGTGCAGCTTCCCTCAGAAAGAGGGCCTGACCTAGGTAAGGCAGTGCTCTCAAGCTGTTGACAGTTGCCTGATAAGGACACAGCACTCAACTTCCAAACAGCCAACACTCCTGGAAACCAGGGACAGAATGCCTCCGTCCTGAAGCGGGATTCAGGGGTCTGAGTGGCAGCAGCGATACCCACTGCATGTCCTGTACCCACATCCTCTAAGGATGGGGACCAGGGCAGCGAGTCTTTCCCTCCCCCTCCCAGTCTCTGGCCCTATGGATGGCCGGAGGCACCCTACTTTTCCTCTAGTGATTTCCTGAAGGGAAAACTAATGCTGGAGCCCACCTTGCCTAGCTTTCATGGATGGCAGAAACTCAATTACGCAAACAGCCCTCATGGGCAATCAGGCTTCTTAATAGTACAGAGGATATTACTCTAATCCTGTGAGCACTGCCTTTTAAAGGGCATTTTAATTTATCCCCCCCACCCCCGAAAAAAAAAAAGAATTTGACGTGTTCAGTGTTACCTTTGAGATAAGCTCTATCCTTGTATATTCTTGCAAACGTCCCCTTGTGTGATATTATTAACATTTCCTTAATTTATACCTAGGGGAGCCAGAAACCCACAGCCTTTTTCTAGAGGGACCCTATGTCTGAGGAACTCTTACTTGCCTTTGGCTGACAGTAAAAGAAAAAAGCTTTCCTTACAAACTGAAGCAATGTAGCTAATTTTAACATTCATTTTTCCCCCTTTACTCCACTGTTTTTTCTCTCATTTAACTGTTTTAGAGTATACTTTTCTTCTATTTCTGTCCTTTGGTTTTGAGTGAAAGGCACATCTTAAAAATATCTAATCAATAAAGAAGATGCAATTCCATTATGCATCACTTCCTTTAATAGGTCCTATTTTAAACCTGGACTTCCTGGAACTAAGATAGCCAGTGGTTTATCAGAAATAATTAGACAATTTGAATAAAGTATATTTGCAGGTCCACAACTGCCTCTTGGGATATAAATTTATACAAAGCCATCAGAAGAATGCTGGTAAAATCACTCGACTTGAAATGACATTCTCACTTAAATAGAATTATCCTATCAAGATTGTTCAGGGGAAAGGATGTAGAGACAGAACCTCAAAATGGTCTAGAATCAGTCAGAAGTTTAAGTGAATTCAGCTTTCCAAATGTAATTCCAGTGTGTGAGAAGACATATTCTTGGCTAAGGAAATTCTCACTGTTTTAAATCAATTGCACTTTTGTTTAAAAATAGGAAATTTATTTATTTATTTGGCTGTGTAGGGTCTTAGTTGCAGCACATGCAATCCTCATTAATCTTCGTTGTGTTATGTGAGATCTTTTGTTGCAGAGCACAGACTGTCTAGTTGTGGCACATGGGCCTAGGTACTCAGCCTGTGGGATCTTAGTTCCCCAACCAGAGGTTGAACACACATCCCCTGCATGGCAAAGTGAACTCTTTACCACTTGACCACAAGGGAAGTCCCTAATTACTCTTTTTTTCCACTGAAAGTCTGCATTGCTCCACACTATTGGTCAGAGAAGAGTATATCAAGAAGTGTTGTCAAAAATGTCCTGCCCTCAAGAAATTATAATCTCATTGGGGAGAACAGACTAGCGCATGAGATCGTTACAGCACAATGGAATCTAAAATACCCTGAGTTGAGTGGTAGTTCAGGGAAGGGAGAACCCAGTCACCGCAGGCTGATGTAGCTATGAAAGCTTTCATGAAGGGGATAGGAGTGAAGCGTTTGAAAGCCCCAGTCGAACTACAAAAACTACTTTCTGGGAGGGGCAGTGTTTTAAGTGTTCATTACTTTTTAATGTCTTATCCATAAATTATTGATTAGACCACTGAACACTGAGTTGTATTAATATTTGAGAGGACTATCCAACAGTGAGTCAGGTGAACTTGGAGAGAGGAAGGACCTAGAGAAGGTTTGCAAGCTGGAGGTGGCACGTGAGGAAGGTCAGAGTGCAAAAGAGTCCCAGGGGGATCAGCATGAGGGTATTGACTGTTGAGCCACGTGGACAGAAAGCCTCAAAGAACAGAAGACAGGCAACCGAGGAGAAGTTCTCCCAAAGCGGTCTGCCTGCAACATGATTCAGGGCCAAATTTGCTGCCCCTCCACTGAATAGAAAGGGCATTGAGGAGTTTTATAGCTTCTCTTGTTATTTCAAAATTCCCTGGTCCTGGCATCATCTGCAGGTGGAACTTCACAGCCCCACCCTTCTTTGCCAGTTCTCAGTCTTTCCAAGTGCCGGAGAGCATCACAAGCAGACCTGAGTCACAGCAGCATGACTCAGTACTTCCAAGGAGAAGCCGAGAAGAGTGCGGAGTCACAGTCGATAAGACTAATTATGAACTGAGCAGGTATCCTGCCTGGCACTGCTGAACACAGTTAGTAGTCAGTACTTCAGTTAATCTTCAAAAATCATACTTTGATTTATGTGGTTATCCCATTGTACAGATGAAGACAGTAACCCTCCTGGAGGTTACATAATCTGCCTGAAAGAAGGTATTAGAATGTACTCCCTAATCCATTCATTGAATGAATAATTGATTGAACAATCAATCAAGAATGCACCATAAACCCAGAGGTGAAGGACACTGCCCAAAAGGCTCACTGCATTCCCATTTCACTGAGAATGACAAGGGAGTCAGCATGGCTGATGGCTGGCAGGAGGATACTGGAAAGTCATGAGGACTCACACCAACCAGGGCTTAGAAATCCAACAAAGGGCTGCAGACCCTACAAATTGCTCTCAGACTCCATCAGGAGGCTTGCACACCAGCAGCTTGGAGTACTATGCCTGCAGACACTTCCAACTTGCCCATGGACATTCAAGTGCTCCAGACACCTCAACCCCTACCATAGATCTGGCTCCCCACAGGTCCTGATGATGAGCACAAGCCTCCGTATGTGACCAAAAAAGAATGCTCCATGAGAACAGAAATTACCAAAATTATGAAGATTTATAAAGTGCCTGAGTATGGACAAAGTACTTATATACATAGATGACCTCTCCTGGTTCTCACCACAATTCTCCAAGTAAGACATTTTGCTTTCTCCTTCAGCAGATAAGAAAATGGACAACCAGAAAGGGTATATGACTCACCTGTGACTTCTCAACTGGTCAGAATCACTTGAAACAAGATTCCTACCCAAATGTTTGGGCGCTAAAGCTATTTTTGTTCCCACCAAGGGTTCCAAGACTAAGAGAAGGAAGACATCTGCTGAGAGAAAAGCTGCCCTCACCCGGATGAACACAGTTACAACTAACAAAATTCAGCTTTCCCATGACTATTATTTTTGTGATTTCCTCTATCTCCATTATCTTGCATACAAAACTACCTTTTTTCAAAAGATTTGTGTGTGTGTGTGTGTGTAATCCTGATGTACAGCAGAGAAAGTAACAGTACGCAAAGATTGCAGCCTACCTTGAAACTAGTCTTGGGCAGAAGAAAGGCATAATCATAGTGAGCTCAAGAATCCAGAGAGGAGAAGCCAGCAGAATCCTTGGAAGGGAGAGGGCATATGAAAAAGAGAAAACAGAGCAGAAAAGAGCAAGAACAGATCTGAAAGGTGACATCAGGGCTTCACTGGTGATAGACCTGCCCAGTCCCTGCCGCTGGGGATGTAACCATGGCATCGAGGTCCCTGGGAATAGGCCTCTTCAGCCAAACTTCCTGCCCATCATCCCCCAGGATCCAACCCACAAAGCCAACCCCTCTCTTGGAAAGGCTTTGTGGAAACCATTAAGTTAATGCAGTTCCTTCCTTGCTGACTTTGCCACTGGGAGCACCAGGCAGATCCCTTGAGCCAGACAATCTTTGAATGGAAGACGTAGAGGAGTTGCTGCCATGGCAACACAATTCCCCTGCCCATTTAGATCATCTCTGAGCTGGAGGAGATCCCTGGAGGAAGGGGTTCCCCACCTACTTCACCAAGGCAGGAAGATCACCAAGGACACACAGATGGAGAGGAGCCTTAGGGAATGTTCCCTCCAGCCTGAAATGGATGCTAGTTAGTTGCTGTGGCAACCGGATTCCTTGCCCACCAAACCATGAAGGAGGGAAAGCGGCAAAGCTAGAGGGCTGCAGAGGAGCCTGCTCTTGCCAGTGCAGCTCTGGGCTCCTTTCGGGCTGTGTGGGTAGCATCTGTCTTAGCTCAGAGGCATCCTTGGGAGCCCAGCCCTTTCCAGAGCATCTGTAAGGATGCACTGGGTACTGGCTCTTTTCCATGACAGGACAGTACTGATGAAGCAGAAGGGCCAAAAGGAACAGCTAAAGAAAACAGGTGGATGGTCGCTCTCCATCTCAGCAGTGACTTTGTTACTGAGAAGCATCTGAATTGCAGTTTGAATTGAATTTCCTTATTTTGGTCTCAGTGCTTGAGTCTCCTTGGGTATACCCATGAACTAGTTAAAACCTAATATTCAAATAGGTGGGGTTTGCTTCTTGAGAAATGGGAGTTGTTGTAGAATAGAACAGATCCTGGAAAAGACCCTGATGCTGGGAAAGGTTGAGAGCAGGAGGAGAAGCAGCAACAGAAGATAAGATGGTTGGAGAGCATCACTGACTCAATGGACATGAGTTTGAGCAAATTCCAGGAGATAGTGAAGGACCGGGAAGCCTGGTGTACTGCAAGGAGGTCACAAGGGATCAGATACTACTTAGCAACTGAACAACAAGAACCTAGGTTCTAATAGGTTCACGTATTAAAATTCAATTTGCATGTGTGTGTGATTTACATGATTTAAATTCACCAAAACTATGAAAGAAATGAAAAATGAATAGAAGTAACAAAACTGTTTTAGGAGCCAAAATGCTATTGATAACAAGAAGTATGTGACCCAATCAAAGCATGACCTTTGTTGAAGTCAGAGAGGTGAGGGTCTGCATGCCTGTTTATTATCATAACTACTAGTCAAATCCAGAGACTAAAGAGTAAAAGGTGAATAAATCACACCAGTGTATAATTAATTGGCCTTTTTTAAGATAGCTATATTGAGGTATAATTGACATACAATTTAAAGTGTATCATTTGATAAGTTCTGACATGTGTATACCCTTTTGAAACCATCAGTGCAATCAAATCAATATGTTCAAGTCTCCTCATTCCTCTTTGTAATTTCTTCTTCCTATCTTTTCCTGTCCCCTCACCCCATTCCACACCTAAGCAATCCCTGATTTAGCATTTGCCGGTATAGATTCATTTGGATTTTCTAGAGTTTTATATAAATGGAATCAGACAGTATGTACTTTTTTCAGTCCGATTTACTTTGTTCGGTATAATGATATTGACATTCATCCATGTTGTTTTGTGTACCAAATACTTCATTCCATTTTAATGCTGAGTGTATTCTGTTATGTGGATATACTTAAATTTGTTTATCCACACATCTATTGGTGGACATTTACATTGTTCCCTAGTGGCTCAGACAGTAAAGAATCTGCCTGCAATATGGGAGACTCAGGTTCAATCCCCCTCCCCCAGGTTGGAATGATCCCACGGAGAAGGAATGGCTACCCAATCCAGTGTTCTTATCTGGAGAGTTCCATGGATAGAGGAGCCTGGCAGGCTATAGTCCATGGGGTTATAAAGAGTTGGACATAACTGAGCAACTAACACTTTCACACTTTTTTTCAATGTCTAGTTTGGGATTCTTACTCATAGAGCTGCCAAACATTTGTGTACAAGTCTTTGTGTGAACATATATTTCCTTTCTTTGGGGGGAGGAGGTAACCCTATGGTACATGTGTGTTTAACTTTTTCAGAAATTGCTTCCCAAAATGATTATATCATCAAGAGTATATGTGAGTTCCTAACAATGAAAAATCAGAAAGAGCAATTAAGGAATCAATCTCATTCACCACTGCAACAGAAAGAATCAAATATCTAGGAATAAACTTACTTAAGGAGACAAAAGAACTGTACACAGAAAATTATAAGACTAAAGAAAGAAATCAAAGATAACATAAACAGATATAGAGATATTCCATGTTCCTGAGTAGGAAGAATCAATATTGTGAAAATGACTATTCTACTAAATGCAATCTACAGATTTGACCCCATCCCTATCAAATTACCAATGGTATTTTTCACAGAACTAGACAAAAAAATTCACAATTCATATGGAAACAGAAAAGACCTCAAAAGCCAAAGCAGTCTTGAGAAAGAAAAATGGAGCTGGAGGAATCAAGCTTCCTGACTTCAGGTTATACTACAAAGCTACAGTCATCAAGACAGTAGGGTCCTGGCACAAAAACAGAAATATAGACCAATGGAACAAGAGAGAAGGCCCAGAAATAAACCCATGCACCTATGGGTACCTTATCTTTGACAAAGGAGGCAAGAATATACAATGGGGCAAAGACAGCCTCTTCAAAAATGGTGCTGGGAAAACTAGACAGCTACATGGAAAAGAATGAAATTAGAACACTTCCTAACACCATGCTGCTGCTGCTGCTGCTAAGTCACTTCAGTCGTGTCCAACTCTGTGCAACCCCACAGACGGCAGCCCACCAGGCTCCCCCGTCCCTGGGATTCTCCAGGCAAGAATACTGGAGTGGGTTACCATTTCCCTCTCCAATGCATGAAAGTGAAAAGTGAAAGTGAAGTTGATACACAAAGATAAACTCAATGGATTAAAGACCTAAATGTAAGACCAGAAACTATAAAACTCATAGAGGAAAACAGGCAGAACACTTGATGACATAAATCAAAGCAAGATCCTCTATGACCCACCTCTTAGAGTAATGGAAATAAAAACAAAGGTAAACAAGTGGGACCTGACTAAACTTAAAAGTTTTTGCACAACAAAGGAAACTATAAGCAAGGTAAAAAGACAACCTTTAGAGTGGAAGAAAATAATAGCAAATGAAACAACAGACAAAGGATTAATTTCCAAAATATACATGCAGCTCATATGATTCAATACCAGAAAAACAAACAACCTAATCAAAAAGTAGGGAAAAGACCAAAGCAGATATTTCTCCAAAGAAGACATGCTGATGGCTAACAAACACATGAAAAGATGCTCAACATCACTCATTACTAGAGAAATGCAAATCAAAACTACAATGAGATATCACCTCACACCAGTCAGAATGGCCCTCATCAAGAGGTCTACAATGCTGGAAAAACTGTAGAGAAAAAATAACACTCTTGCACCGTTGGTGGGAATGTAAACTGATATAGCCACTATGGAAGACAGTATGGAGATTTTTTAAAAAACTAGGAATAAAGCAACCATACGACCCAGCAATCCTACTCCTAGGCATATATCCTGAGGAAACCAAAAGTGAAAGACATGTATCCCATTGTTCACTGCAACACTGTTTACAATAGCTAGAACATGGAAGCAATCTAGATGTCCATCAACAGATGAATGGATAAAGAAGTTGCGGTATATATACACAATGGAATATTCAGTTCAGTTCAGTTCAGTTCAGTCGCTCAGTCATGTCTGACTCTTTGCGACCACGCCAGGCCTCCCTGTCCATCACCAACTCCCGCAGTTCACTCAAACTCATGTTCATCGAGTTGGTGATGCCATCCGGCCATCTCATCCTCTGTCGTCCCCTTCTCCTCCTGCCCCCAATCCCTCCCAGCATCAGAGTTTTTTCCGGTGAGTTAACTCTTCGCATGAGGTGGCCAAAGTACTGGAGTTTCAGCTTTAGCATCATTCCTTCCAATGAACATCCAGGGCTGATCTCCTTTAGGATGTACTGGTTGGATCTCCTTGCAGTCCAAGGGACTCTCAAGAGTCTTCTCCAACACCACAGTTCAAAAGCATCAATTCTTCAGAGCTCGCTTTCTTCATAGTCCAACTCTCACATCCATATGTGACCACTGGAAAAACTGTAGCCTTGACTAGACGGACCTTTGTTGGCAAGGTAATGTCTCTGCTTCTCAATATGCTATCCAGGTTAGTCATAACTTTCCTTCCAAGGAGTAAGCGTCTTTTAATTTCATGGCTGCAATCACCATCTGCAGTGATTTTGGAGCTCAAAAAAATAAAGTCTGACACTGTTTCCACTATTTCCCCATCTATTTGCCATGAAGTGATGGGACCGAATGCCATGATCTTCATTTTCTGAATGTTGAGCTTTAAGCCAACTTTTTCACTCTCCTCTTTAACTTTCATCAAGAGGCTTTTTAGTTCCTCTTCACTTTCTGCCATAAGGGTGGTGTCATTACTCAGCCATAAAAATGAATGCATTTGATTCAGTTCTAATGAGATGGATTAACCTAGAACCTATTATACAAAGTGAAGTCAGTCAGAAAGAAAGATACATACCTAAAGTGGAGAGTGAAAAAGTTGGCTTAAAGCTCAACATTCAGAAAACGAAGATCATGGCATCTGGTCCCATCACTTCATGGGAAATAGATGGGGAAACAGTGTCAGACTTTATTTTTCTGGGCTCCACCTGGATAGTGACTGCAACCATGAAATTAAAAGATGCTTACTCCTTGGAAGGAAAGTTACGTCCAACCTAGACAGCATAATCAAAATCAGAGAAATTACTTTGCCAACAAAGGTCCGTCTAGTCAAGGCTATGGTTTTTCCTGTGGTCATGTATGGATGTGAGAGCTGGACTGTGAAGAAGGCTGAGCACTGAAGAATTGATGCTTTTGAACTGTGGTATTGGAGAAGACTCTTGAGAGTCCCTTGGACTACAAGGAGATCCAACCAGTCCATTGTGAAGGAGATCAGCCCTGGGATTTCTTTGGAAGGAATGATGCTAAAGCTGAAACTCCAGTACTTTGGCCACCTCATATGACAAGTTGACTCATTGGAAAAGACTCTGATGCTGGGAGGGATTGGGGGCAGGAGGAGAAGAGTACGACAGAGGGTGAGATGGCTGGATGGCATCACTGAAACTCGATGGACATGAGTCTGAGTGACCTCTGGGAGTTGGTGATGGACAGGGAGGCCTGGCGTGCTGTGATTCATGGGGTCACAAAGAGTCGGACACGACTGAGCAACTGAACTGAACTGAACTGAATGCACAAATATGGAATCTAAAAAAATGATACTGAAGAATTTATTTACAGGGCAACAATAGAGAAACAGACATAGAGAACAGACTTATGGACATGGGGAGAGCGGAGGAGAGGGTGAGATGTATGTAAAATGTAATATGCAAACTTACATTACCATATGTAAAATAGATAGCCAATGAGAATTTGCTATATGGCTCAGGAAACTCCAACAGGGGCTCTGAATCAACCTAGAGGGGTGGGATAAGGAGGGATGTGGGAGGGAGTTATATGTATACCTATGGCTGATTCATGTTGAACTTTGACAGAAAACAGCAAAATTCTGTAAAGCAATTATCCTTCAATAAAAAATAAATTAATTTTTTTAAAAAAAGAGTATCTGTGAGTTCTATTTTTTCCACATTCTTCCCAATACTTGGTACGGTCAGTCTTTTTAGATTTTAGCCCTTCTAATATGTGTGTACTGGTATCTTTCTGGGTGATTGATTTTTATTGCATTTCCTCTCATTGGATCATTTTCATTGCCTTCTGGTTTCAGAAAAGCAACATCACATGAAACATGATGGGGGCGGGTGGTGAATCAAACCAGTTAACAGGCCACATGCCTAAATTTGCATTAATGAGAAGAAATTAGACTTATTTCACCATAATTTTACTGTCAAATAATTACAGATACTGTGCAATGACCTTAGTACAAGATGTTGGGGGCAGATGAGATTTTATGCTTGTCAGTGATCACAGTGACAGCTACTATTTATCACATTCTTATTATGTATCAGACCCTATGCTAAGGGCTGACATAAATTCTTTTATCTCCCCAACAACATAGTAAAGTAGGCATTATTGTGCCCATTTAGCTGTTGATCGAATTGAGGCAAAGAGCAGTTGGGTATCTTGGGAATAAGTAGAAAATACCTGGCCCAAAGCCAACCCTGATGCAAAGCTGATCCGTTTAATTACTCTTCTTTGAGCTGCCCAGGTGGTTATGAATATAGAAGTGATCTGCCTCATGATGGCACCTGGATTCTTTGGGACAGGGTAATAAAAATGAAATTGAGGGAATAATTATTAATTTTCTTCTCACATTTGAATTTAGTATCAAGTCTTTGAATAATTTCATTATTTCCTTATCAGTTTTAGGCCCTCCCTCCCATGCCACTGTGTGCTTTGCTTGTATGGCCTGATTAGTTCCTAAATACCACAATAATTCTGTGGTTTCCATTTCATCTCAACATACATATAGAGTACCCACTCCTGAATGGGCAAAGTGAGCTTTGTGTTACTATCTGCTACCATAAAAAGGAACCTAAAGACAAATGATATATATATATGACTTCCCTTGTGGCTCATATGGTAAAGCGTCTGTCTACAATGTGGGAGACCTGGGTTCAATCCCTGGGTTGGGAAGTTCCCTGGAGAAGGAAATGGCAACCCGCACAAATCTTATTTTAACATCCTTACAAATCTGCTAGGAAAATGAATATAATTCAGGTTCATGGCTGATCATTTAATGTATGTGAAAGTGAAGTAGCTCAGTCATGTCCGACTCTTTGTGACCCCTATAGACTGTAGCCTACCAGGCTCCACCATCCATGGGATTTTCCAGGCAAGGATACTGGAGTGGGTTGGCATTTCCTTCTTCTAAGATCTTTCTGACCCAGGGATCAAACCTGGGTCTCCTGCATTGTGGGCAGACACTTTACCCTCTGAGCCACCAGGGAAGTTTTAATGTATTTAAATATCAAAATAAAAGTACTTAATCTTACTAGTTTCAAAATATGCAAATTAAGGGACTTCCTGGATGTTCAGTGATTAGGACTCTGAGGTTTCACGGAAGGAAGAACAGGTTTGATCCCGGTCAGGAAACCAAGATCCTACATGCTCTGTGGCCAAAAATTAAATAAATAAATAATATAAAATTTGAAAAAAATAAAATGACAGGGGATAATGTTTTTAAAATGCAAGTTAAAGTCAGGCACTACCAGTTATATGTCAACTATATCTCAATAAAGCCAAGTTTAAAATTCTGTTAATTTCAAAAACAGACCATATCTTATTATCTATATCATTTTATGTATTTGCAGAGATATGTTTACATACACACACACATACACACAGACAAACTAATAATGCTAATGAAGTTGTGATGGCCCTGGACCTTTCCTGAACAGCCAGTGGGATTTTTAAATCACAACTGCTGTTCTCAAAGGAAACTGGTCAGGATTATAGTGGATTGGCCAAAAAGTTTGCTCAGTGTTTTGGTACCATCTTATGGAAAACCTAAATGAACTTTTTGGCCTATCCAGAATGTATATCCAAAAGCGTTCCTACTGCTTGACCTGGGAATTATCCTTCTAAAAATCTACCCCAAGGAATGAGGTTCATTACCTAAGATTTACCTAAAGGCTATTTGTCATTGTTTTGTCATAGTAGAAATGATAAAACCACTAAATTGTTGACAGTAGGAGAGCAGTTAAATAAACCTTGGTCCAGTCATATATGGTGGACTATTGTGCATCTATTAAAAATTACATCACTGAGGCATATTTAAAGACAGCAGCCTCTGCCACCTTGTAATGCCAAGTGAAAAGAAGCAGGATACAAAATTATATGTAGAATATGGTTTCAATCTTGTAATAGAAATCACATATACATACAGTGAAACTTCCTCAAGTATTTATATTTTTGGTTTTCAGAAAATAAGCTATAGATGGAAAAATACCAAAATGTAATAACAGTGATATTTTGTGGGGTTTTCATTTTATTCTTTATGTGTTCCCCGTATTTTCTACAGTCAGAATGACTACTTTTACAGTCAGAAAAAAGATAATATTTAGGGTTGTGTGGGTTTTTTTTAAAAAAAAAAAACAAAATGATAAATCAGCCAGGCTATGACAGTTCATTGCCCAACTTCCTCCCTTGCCTCTTCCATATAAAACAGGGTTGACAAGCCTTGGGAGAGCCACCCAGATTGGAAATGGCAGCATTGTTGTGTGAAATGAAACGACTTTTCTACTCGTCCTCTAGAATCTGTAAAAGGAAGACTGACCCCTGGTGACTTGTATGGAAGCACTAAGACCTAATAAAAGCGTCTGGAATAAGGTCATCACCCCCACAAAGGAAGAGGAAGGCTGTGTCATAGCCTGATGTGCCTATTTCTAGCACTCGCCTTTGTGCAACAACATCATGACTGGATTATCAGCAACAGAATGCTAGGAAAAGGCCCTACCAATAAGGAGTCAAAGTCATGTGAAAGGGTCAGAGGAAGAAAGACCAAGGACACAGGGTGGGAGGGGCTTCACAGACATATTCTACTGCAGACAGAAAATAGACACCCATATATCAGCTGCATTCCCGACTGTCATGGGGAGTCACTCACATCCAGTGACATTGCTTTCTGTCCTTGATTATCTCAAATACAAGAAAATATTATCAATCAGCCTTTCTGAAAAATACCAACTAATAAGCCACATTTCCTTTTCCTTCATTTGTCTGTTAGTAGTGTCGATGCAGACCTTCCTGAAATAGAAGCCAGCACATTTCTTAAAACATTTTTTTTGATGAGTGGCACTCCCCACTTTCCCTTTCCTATTATTTCTCATGCTTCTCACAAGAAAAAGAATTCAAAAAAATTTTCCGATTGATTATGCTTTGGTTACTGAAAATTTTTTTAAAGTTGCCTTTCCCAATTTCAGCTATTTCCATAACAAACTAAAAAGAACTCTATTGCCAATATTAATAAGAACTAAGAACATGGATATAAATATGTTCAATCCATTTCAATAAGCTAATCACAAGCATAAAGAAACATTCAGAGAAGTTATTCATTGTCATGAGAAGATCAGAAAAACTATCACTTTCAGATGCAGTATTTATGAAATACTCCCAGGCACTGAATCGGCCCTCCAGCATTTGCGTTGGCCAGATTCAGTTTAGTCAATGGCAACATTTGCAGAGCAGCGCGCAAACAATGCCTTTAAGAGGCAGAGACAGGGTCGGCTATAGGAACCAGTCTTGTGTGACATGCCAGCACAGGCCTGCTGATGAAAAGCCCGTGAAAGCACAGCATGGGAAATTCCTAGGTCCTGGAATCCTAGCATGGGGGAAAGGGAAGTTGCAGAGGCTACAGTGTGTGTGCACAGGAAAGGCTACGGAAACACAGCACAGAAAGACTTTCAGGTCCCACGTTCCCAGAATGAGGCTTGTTGCTGAGTCACTTCAGTCGTGTCCGACTCTGTGCGACCCCAGAGACGGCAGCCCACCAGGCTCCCCTGTCCTTGGGATTCTCCAGGCAAGAACACTGGAGTGGGTTGCCATTTCCTTGGCCTGAAGAAGGTTAATTTGCAGAGCTGCAGGATTGAGCCCTTTCACTGTAGGAGCCTCTTAAAAGGTAGATTAACTTTCAGGGTCCCTTTTGGGGAGACTCTTTCCCTGGGTAGGCTGCTGATCGTCGTCACCTGAGCACAGTCATACACAGAAAGATGACACGAGGAAGTCTAGATTTGTGCCTTTGGAAAGAAAAGCATCGCGCTCAGAGACTCTGGAGGACTTTTAGTATGCAACAGATTCACAGGTATCAATTCAAATATAGAAGCCAAACTTCATTTAAGTTCATATATAAAGCTTATATATGACTTCTGCTGCTGCTACGAATCCTCATCGTGTCCGACTCTGTGCGAATTCATCCCCCTGGATTTCCAGGCAAGAACACTGGAGTGGGTTGCTCTTGCGGTGAAAAGTCAAAGGTCCAGTGTCTAGGACCCCCCTCCCCCAGGGTTTTCCTGGCAAAAACTGGGTGGGGTGCCGGCCCCCTATGCTTCTGATCCTCACAAAATCTATTAAACTCTAAATATTCCAGTTCTTTGGAAGAGGTCTGAAAAACTCTTAATTAAATTTTGGGATTTAGATGATGAAGGGATACAGAATAAAAACTCATTGATCTTTGAGGTTGATTAGATATGGTCACATCAGATTCAGGAATTTTCTTTTGAAAGTGTTAGAAACCTGTTGGCAGAGAGGTCTGAAGACAGTGAGGCTGTCCATAGCAGGCAAGGGCTGGAATGGCCACAGGCAGCAGGTGAGCCCACTTCATCTACGGATCTGCAAAGGCTCAGATCCGCTCAGAATCAACCTTGGGATTGAGGTCCCTGTCTTCTCCAGGTCAGCCTACTCTTCTGAGTACCACTGAATCTCCTTTCTGTAAACAGGATCTGCCCCATTCCAGGGTCTCTCAAAGATAAGGTTGTTCAGGAGATAGCCTTCTGAGGATGCCTTGGATTAGAGAGTTTGGTCAATGTGTCTCAACCTTTAAATTCATATTTGGGTGCATATTAAGTTTGTGAAAAAGGTGGAGACCAGAAATTGAGAAACAAAATGAATGAGCTTCAACACTCATAGAAAAAAACGAGAAAAAATGAAGGATATGGCAGAGGAAAGCATCTGAAATGATAGATAAGATAGGTTGAGCTAAAATAATAGGGTTTAAATTGAAAGCAACAGATAGCAATAGAGGGTAGATTTTCTAGTCCTTTCTACTCATATACATTCAAAAGATGTAGACTAATCGAGAATGCATGATGTTCTGTGTCACAGTTATCATAGAGAACCAACCTCCCAACACACATTAAATCTAAATAGAGAAAAAAAAACTCATGGTTCTGTGCACAGGTGGGGAATAAAATATCAGCAATAGGCAGGACAGGTGTATCTGCCAGTCCCAGAGGGGCACCTTTACCATGGCCCAGGATTCAAGGTGGTTACTACACACTCAGTTCAGTTCAGTCGCTCAGTCGTGTCCAACTCTTTGCAACCCCATGAATTGCAGCATGCCAGGCCTCCCTGTCCATCACCAACTCCCGGAGTTCACCCAAACCCACATCCATCGAGTCAGTGATGCCATCCAGTCATCTCATCCTCTGTTGTCCCCTTTTCCTCCTGCCCCCAATCCCTCCCAGCATGAGGGTCTTTTCCAATGACTCAACTCTTTGCATGAGGTGGCCAGAGTACTGGAGTTTCAGCTTTAGCATCATTTCTTCCAAAGAACACCTAGGACTGATCTCCTTTAGAATGGACTGGTTGGATCTCTCAAGAGTCTTCTCTAACACCACAGTTCAAAAGCATCAATTATTTGGTGCTCAGCTTTCTTCACAGTCCAACTCTCATGTTTGGTTATCCATACATGACTACTGGAAAAACCATAGCCTTGACTAGACAGACCTTTCTTGGCAAAGTGATGTCTCTGCTTTTGAATATGCTATCTAGGTTGGTCACAACTTTCTTCCAAGGAGTAAACATCTTTTAATTTCATGGCTGCAGTCACCATCTGCAGTGATTTTGGAGCCCCAAAAATAAAGTCTGACACTGTTTCCCCTGTTTCCCCATCTATTTGCCATGAAGTGATGGGACCAGATGCCATGATCTTCGTTTTCTGAATGTTGAGCTTTAAGCCAACTTTTTCACTCTCCTCTTTCACTTTCATCAGAGGCTTTTTAGTTCCTCTTCACTTTCTGCCATAAGGGTGGTGTCATGGTGTCATCTGCATATTTGAGGTTATTGATATTTCTCCCAGCAATCTTGATTCCAGCTTGTGCTTCTTCCAGCCCACTACAGGGATTTAATTGCAATGGACCAACATTTAGTGAGCACCTATTAAGCCCAAGGACTGGAGACTATGGAAACACAAAGATAAGTAAAAAGATTCTTCCCTTCTCAAGTTCACACCCATCTATTGGGAACCAGATGAGAATAGGAATAAGAAAGATATAAGTGAATTCAGTCTTCAGAGTTGTAACAAACCACCATTAAAGAAGCCATAACTTTTGTTCAGAAAAACAGCAATCTGTTCAAACATTAAACCAAAGGCAGTAGGTCTCAGGCTTTGCCAGTCTGCCAAGGAGACATCACTTGTGATTTTAAGAGTTCCCAGTCTAAAATGGCAAACTACAACCCCCCACCTTTGAACCACTGGGAAATTCAAAATCCGGTATTTTGAATCTTTGAAGATTTTTAGTATCTGGAGCAAGGTATAATGTCTGAGTACAGGCTCTGGGGTACAGATTCTCTGGATTCAAAATATGGCTCCACCATCATCTACTGTGAGGAAGTGGAGTTGCTCAGTCGTGTGCGACTCTTTGCACTCTGATGGACTGCAACCTACCAGGATCCTCTGTCCATACACTTTTCCAGGCAAGAGTACTGGAGTAGGTTGCCATTTCCTTCTCCACTGGATCTTCTCAACCCAGGGATCTAACCCAGGTCTCCCACATTGCAGGCAGACACTTTATCCTCTGAGCCACCAGGGAAGCTTTGTGCTATCTACTGAGTCTTTGAGTTAAATATCTTCCCTTCTCTGTGCCTCACTTAGTTTATCTGTAAAATGGACACCTTTATCACAATACTGTTGAGCTAATTAAATGACCCAACATCTGTAAAGCATTTAGAAGCACTTCTGGGACACAGAAAGCACTGAATAAACATTAGCAACTTTTCTTGTAGAGTCCCATGACTGGGAAGTTCTCACTAATCCTTATCAACCAACATCCGAACCAGAGCAGGAAGAGCCATAGGTTTAGGAGGCTGGGGGCGAGAAGAGTAGCAGAAAACAAAGAGCTGGCTGGTTTTCTGTCGGCTGGGTATCTCCTACAGTGGCAGTTCTGGGCCAGGACTAGGAAGGCAAGAGAGTTGCTGGTGCATAAAACGAAAGGAGGCATTTGCTTTCAGTCTCAGGCAAGCAAAGTGCTGCCTGGGTGCCTCGCTTGCCTCACCATAGTTCCAGCCCTGGCAAAAGTTCCTGCTGGTTTCCTCCTAAGGCTGGCTCCTTGGGTTTACTGTCATCATTTTTGCAGCAACAGGAAAGGACATGGCCAAATAACTGAGAGAAATAAAAAAGTTAGCTAGGCGACTTTTTTGGTCACCAAACATCTGTAAAGCCAGCTGCAGTGAGTGATCCAAGTGTGATGCCCTAACATGGCTGCCCCCAGGGGCGGTCCAGTCAACAGTGCAAGGGGTGGTGTCAGGACCCCCAGCCCCACCCACCCCACTCTTGCTTAGAGAGCAGACCCTGTAAAGGGGAGTCTGTGATTGTGGGTTGGGAGGGACGGCTGGATCGGCAGCAGGGAGAGAGTATGAGGTGGCTCCCAGAGTTGCTGAGTCTCTTGGAATGACACAAGCTGACCTCATTTAATCCTAAAGAAGCATTTTCCCCATGATTACGCTTAGCATAGCTACAGCCATAACGTCTAGTTCATAACCAGGAATCCATTCTGTCAGAGAGTCTGCTCGTGTCCTGAAAGGGCCCCTTGCCGGGGCGCTCTCTGAGATGTCTAGGCGCCCCCTAGTGGTAAAGGTTTGTGCCACGAGCTGCAGAGAGCCCTCGCCACCTGGGAAAAAGTCCTGAAAGGTGATGGGAAGACTGTAGAAAAAAGTGCCTTCTCCCTTCCCCAGTGCGAACGGGAGCACCAAGCTGGCTGGACCAGAGGCCACGTGTCTCACCTCTGCCAGACAATATGGGGGAAGGATGGGATGCTTGCCAGGCACAAGCCACGCTGAATTTTCAAGAAAAGTCACTATCCATTGTCAAACGTTCTCCCTAATTAGTTTCTGGAGTAGGGTAACAGGAACAACTTGTATGGACACTGAGCATTGGGTTTCTTGCTTGTTTCCGGAGGAAACACACTGGAACCTCTCTAAAAACAGAATGAGGTTTTCTTCCCATCTCCTGGTCCACAGGCTGGTAAGGGGACTGGAGGTCAAGCTGCAGAGCCGGCTCAGACCCTAGGGCTGACTCTGTGGATTGATTGACTCACTGGCTCTCAGTTTCCGGGCAGAGACTGAGTCAGAGTTGTTACTCATTATTTATAGTTAACATATAATGATCACTTGAAGAAATATACTTGTTAGGATACATGGGCTCAGATGCCAGACAGCCCAGAATCAAATCCCATCTTCATCCATTACCAGCTCTGGGACCTTTGGAAAATGACTTCACCTGTCTGTGCTTTTGTTTTCTAATTTGTAAATCAGGAATAATGTATGCTGCTGCTGCTGCTGCTGCTGCTAAGTCACTTCAGTCGTGTCCGACTCTGTGCAACCCCAGAGATGGCAACCCACCAGGTTCCCCCGTCCCTAGAATTCTCCAGGCAAGAACACTGGAGTGGGTTGCCATTTCCTTCTCCAGTGCATGAAAGTAAAAAGTGAAAGTGAAGTCGCTCAGTCATGTCCGACTCTTAGCGACCCCGTGGACTGTAGCCTACCAGGCTCCTCCGTCCATGGGAATAATGTATAGTAACTACCAAAGAGCGTGACCCAGAGGACTGAATGAGTTAACATGTATAAAGCCCTTAGAATAGAACCAGACACATCACAAGCGCTGGGTTATTATTACTGTTCTTGCTGTTGTAATTGTGTGCTAGGCACATAAATTATTGTGATTATTTGTCTGCTCTCTTTTATGATAATTTATAAAAACCTCAATGTGGACCAGTAGTTTTTCATTCCTTTTTGGACTACACTGGCCCTAAGGATAGATAACATGGCCCATTTAGAGGATCATAGTGGGTTTAAAAGCATGTGTAGTGCTTGTCACATACATAATAGGTGCTCAACCAAAACCAGCAGTAACAGTAACCATCACTAAGAAACAAAGAGAGATGAAAATTCAAGACAGGTAGCAGCCTAGGCACAGGTACTAACTAGATATGAGAATTGCAGCCTCTCAGGCAAATTGCTTAAATCCTCTGGGTCCACTTCCTCATACTAGAAAGTTTAGAGCTGGCTGTTCTTTGATGTAACTGTCAACTCTAACATTCTATTGTGTTCAGAGAATAGCAACTGGCCGGGTAAGGTGGAACTCTCATCAGGAGCTTAGCAAACACAGTCGTCTGGTGACTGATGAAAAGAAAGAATGGGAAGAAAGGGGAACAGATAGCATTTCGAGGCATGGTGGAGCTGAGTCAGCCCTTCCTGGGCCTCATCTGAAACAGCCGTCTACATCCCTCCTCCAGCTCCTCCAGCTGACTCCATTTCTGGGTTCCCAGTCCATATGGTCTGATTAGGCATTACTAGTGAGGGGATATGCAGATGACACCATGCTTATGGCAGAAAGCAAAGAAGAACTAAAGAGCCTCCTGATGAGGTTGAAAGAGGAGAATGAAAAACTGGCTTAAAACTCACCATTGAAAAAACTGGTAAGATCATGGTATCCAATCCCATCACTTCATGGCAAATAGATGGAGAAAAAGTGGGAACAGTGACAGATTTTCTTTTCTTGGGCTCCAAAATCATTGCAGACAGTAACTGCAACCATGAAATTAAAAGACTCTTGCTCCTTGGAAGAAAAGCTATGACAAACCTAAACAATGTATTAAAAAGCAGAGACATCACTTTGCCAACAAAGGTCCATATAGTCAAGGCTATGGTCTTTCCAGTAGTCACATACAGATGTGAAAAAAGAAGGCTGAGCGCCAAAGAATTGATGCTTGAATTTTGGTGCTGGAGAAGATTCTTGAGAACCCCTTGGACAGCAAGGAGATCAAACCAGTCAATCTTGAGGGAAATCAACCCAGAATATTTATTGGAAGGACTGGTGCTGAAGCTGAAGCTCCAATTCTTTGGCTGTTGCTGCTGCTGCTGCTATGCACGCCGACTCTGTCAAAACGCTCACAGCTCCCCCTCCTTGGGTCCAGGGAGGGGATTTCCTTCTCCAATTCTTTGGCTACCTGATGAAAAAACCAACTCATTGGAAAAGACCATGATGCTGGGAAAGATGGAGCGCAGGAGAAGAGGGCAGCGGAGGATAAGATGGTTGGATGGCATCACTGACTCAATGAACAAGGATTTGACCAAACTCTGGGAGATGCTGAAGGACAGGGAAGCCTGGAGTGCTACAGTCCATGGGGTTGGACGTGACTTTGCAACTGAACAACAACAGTGAATGAGGGGGTTCTAAAAAGTACATTAACCTGAAATCAGAGAAGCAGCTTCTTCCTGTTGCTCCATTACCAACTGGGTAGAAGTCACAACTCTCCTGCACCCCAAATCCATTCCCTCTTCAAAATAGGGAGGACACTGTCTCCCTTCAGCAAACCTCCCAGCAATCTTGAAGGTAAATGATTTCAACTTAGTAACATGTACTTTAGGAACTTTGGACTGTTTGAGAAAAAGAAAATGGAGATGCTCTGAGCCAATTTGGGGCAGGCTTTTCAAGACCAGAAATGTATACTATACTGTTTTGATGAGCTCTTCATTAAAAAGAAAAAAAAAGACAAATGCATACTAGAGATGACAGTGGGAATGTCAATCAATAGAACTGCAAGCACATGTGGATAACTTTAAAAAAATTTAATTACATGTAAGCATCCTGCCCAGTCCCTCAGAGAACTTCCAAGTCCATCCTTACAAAGCTCTCAGCTTCCCTCCTATACTGTCCATCCAGGGTACTCTCAAGGAATATATTACTGTAAATTTGCATACATTAGCATTATCAAGAACACGAGATGGTCCTATTATTATGTAAGCAGCCTCAGTTTTAACAGGCTGTCAGTCAACTGCCTCCAGGCTTGGCAGCATCTAGGCTGTTGGCAGATAGAACATTCCAACCTGCTTTTTCCTGTCATGTTTTTGACAAACATTATCATGAGCCAGGTGCCTTTTCGAGCCGTCACCTCATCTCAGGCAGCTGCCTTATCATCAAGAGGAGCACCCATTAAGAATTGGGGACATTATTTCAGCAGGTAATTAACCAAGCTAAATGAGCATATAAATTCATTTCCAATTCAACTTTCCGTTTCTTTTCCCGGCTGCTAATAGAGGAAGCAGAGTCAGTAATGTGTTATGAATGAATGATGTGTGAGGTTATGTCTTAATAAAGAACACGTGTCTGTGCACATTTTTACAGCCAACAATTATGAGAACTCTGACAATTTCAAAACATCCACAACACATCGAAAAAAGCACTATCTTGTGTTTCGTGATCGATTATAAATATGAAAAGTTGTGTTTTTTAAAAGGAGATTTTAAAATGCGTTTGCAATCAGAGCCAAATACACTCAAAAGTCACCATAGGCCTCCTCTACAGCCCCTGCAAATCTCTGCACCTGCCCATGACCTCACCTCCCTTAAATGCCACAAACCAGGACATTCTCCAGGAGGATGAACTGAGTGTCCCATGTGAACCCTCCTTGACAGGCTTTATTTCAAAAGGAATGGGACTGAGGACAAGGTCTTTAGGTTTGGATTTCTTTGATTTTTTTAAGAGAAGAGGAACATTGGGTTTGCAATCTACCCAGTCACCACCTTCTCCCTTCATGTAACCCAGACTTCAGTCATGTGAACTACATTCAGCATTATGCCCAAAACAATGAGTTTTCCCTCAGAGCAAAACAGATCTGTGCAACTGGAAAGCCCAACTCGCCAAAAGGATGAGAAGGAGGACTCCAGTTATTCAGACTGGTCTGAGGTTAGGCTCCAACATCTACTCCATGACAAGGACAAGATGGCCTTCTGCAAATGGAGACTCCAGTGAATTCGGGGTCAGGGCCTTTCTTGGAACAGAAATCAACAGAAATGGAGTTTCTCTTTAATGATTAGTGGTTAACACTTCCCCTCACCCACCCATAGCAGGGGGCAAAGGTGATGAGACCCAGCTTCAAAAGATAACCCCTTCCCCATATGACAAGCTTAGTCCTGAGTGCAAATTGGTCCTGAACTTTGGGAAGGGCCGAGAGTAAACTCAGTGATGGGGAAAGAATAGTAAAGGTGAAGAGATTCCCATCAAAGCAGAAACCAAGAGTCCCTTCGTTGGTAGCCGGGCTGAATGGTAGCCTTCACACGTGGACCGTCACGCCAAGGAGCCACAGGATGCAGTTTGGCTGTATTCAGAGTGCTCTGATCAGGCAGGTCCCTGCCAACTTCTGTGCTGAGGAAGAATTGTGTTGATTAATAGAAAATGAGCATGAAGAAAACAAACATCACAGCAAATGCCTCTCAGCTCTAAAGCCAGAGGATTTTGATCTTCTCCAGTGTTGGGTGGGGGACATGGCATTAGGAATAAAGCCCAGAGGCACATCCCCCTCTGTGCTGACTTCCTTGCCGTCTTCATTAGCCAGCTGACTCTGAGTGACCACTAATTCACTGCGGCCATTTACACAATTTGTAGAATATCTCAAATGTTCCATGTTTCACATCTCAGGCCTGGCTGTAGGCATTGGGACTGCACATAAGACTCTCAGATGGGGTTTTTGGCTTCAGAAATTTATCAGTGACAGCTTAGCCAAAGAGGAGACTGTTCTGCCTGTGGGTAATTATGAAGATGAGACCAGCCCTGATCTCACTTCTTGGAGAAAAAAGGCCCTGTCAACACTCCCTTCTCTGGAAACTAGCTGCTCCCCAGAGGCCCTGGTGAAGGGACAGTGTGTCCTCTGACCACAGCTGTTGGGATCAGACTTAGATACAGGACCCAAGATGAGCTAAGAGATGTTTTGCCCTGAGAATTAGAATCGTAACCCAAAGGCTATCATCCCAGGCAGGGTGGCTGAGAGACGAAGAGACCTGGTTTCCAACCAGGTGCACCTCAACAATCAGAGAATGTCTGGCTATGGGAAAAGGGCAGAAGAAAACAGATACCAAGAGGGAAGCAGAAATAAAAGACTGCCCAAGTGTTGTGCAGAGATGAGAGGACCATTTCAGGTCCTGATTTGTTCAGCCCCAGAGGAACCTGGCTGTACTTCTCACCACAGGGTCCTTTGATATGGCCTGGATTGAGTGTCCTTTGATATGGACCAGGGCCCTTTAAGGAGCCAGTGCAGACACTGCTGTGCTGGGTGGAAGCCCATCCTGTGAGCAGGCCTGTAGGGCCAGGAGGTTGGCACTGAACTGGCAACCTTTGCGGTTTCATTCCATTCGTAGAGGAGCAGGTCCTGACATGTTCCCCTATCCTCTCTTACCCTGCCTTGGGCCCAACAGAGGGCCCACTGTGTGGCTGAGGAACATTTTTTAAGTCCTTGTTAGAAGATATGGCTTCCATGACCTTGAGCTCATTTGTTTAGTTTCTAGCTTCTGCTTCTTCTGTTTTCCCCCAAAGAGCTCTGTTAACGTTACCTGGTGGCTGCTTCCTGAGCCGTGAATCAGCTTGCTGTAATCAGTCCCTCTGTGAGTTCTGAGAGAGCCTGTTCCTCTGAACACTCAGCTGGCACTAGATGCTTCCGATAAGTGCTTGGAAGCTGCGTTGCAGTCTGGACCGATTTTCCATTTGTCATAGGAACATGTCTTGTTTTCACAGTTAGAACTCCTAGAGAGCCAGGGCTATGTATTGTTCTTTTTAAAGCCCCGATACGTGATCACCTCTGTGTAAGAGGAAGACGTCTGCGAGCAAAATGACAATCAAGTCATTTCCCTGGCTCCCGAGTGCATTTGCCCTTCTCTGCTCATCAGAACTCAAGGAGATGAGATGGCTCTGGACTTGAGCTACAAGCCCACAAGCCCTTTCTGACCTCCATCCACCCTGGGGCAGAACAGGAGAGACCTTAGGGATCCAAAAGACCAACTCATATTTCAGAGGAGGAAACCAAGGCCTAGAAAAACGTTCCCCTCTCCATGTCACCCACCTCATCCCTCACCACTGGCCTCTATCAAATAGGCAGCTCCCTTTTGGTTTATGATGGTGAGGAGGAGAGGGGGCAGGTCTGACAGTCTTTCTCTGCTTCTGTGTCCAGATTCTGGAAGTTGTGGGGAGCCTGGCTTTGGATGAGTCCCCCACCCCTGCTTTCAGATGCTAGTGAGCCTGGCCCACTCCCTCCTGGCCGCCTTTCTGGTCACAGAGTCCAGCGCAGCACTGACCTCGAAAGACTGGTTGCAGAACTTCTCTAGGCTTTTCTGATTTAAACCATTTCCTCTGCATCACCCCCGAGCACCCCCAAAGGATTCATAAAACCAGGATTCATAAAACCAGGCAGGCTAGCCTCCCTCCAGCTCCAGGCTTCCCCCTGCTGCTGCTGCTGCTAAGTCCTTCAGTCGTGTCCGCTCTGTGCGCCCCATGCAGGTTCACCGGCTCCCCGTCCCTGGGATTCTCCAGGCAGACCGGGGGGTTGCCTTTCCTTCTCCAATGTATGAAAGTGAAAAGTGAAGTGAGTCGCCGTCGTGTCCGACTCTAGCGACCCCATGACTGTAGCCCCGGCTCCTCCGTCCATGGATTTTCCAGGCAAAGTACTGGGGTGGGGTGCCATTGCCTTCCCCAGGCTCCCCCTACCCCACAGGAATTTGCTCAGGCTCCCTCCTGGGGGAGGACGTCCCAGAACGCATTTCTCTACTGATAATATCCAGCCTCAGACAAGGCACATTTTATGCAAAGCAGGCACAAGATGGGCAGTTTGGCAGGAGTTCAGTTACCTCAGTTCATGGCAACTCTCGCCAGCTGTCTCTGCAGAGGAAGTAGTGTGTTAATTAATGGGAAATTCGTGTGAAGGAGGTTCATGTCACTTATCAGAGCAAAGCACCCCTCAGGAAGCCCAAGTCTCTCGAGAGTCTTGGTGTTGAGCAGGTCGGGGGTGTTTGTGAAGGAAGAAGTGGCCCTGCCTTTCCTCCAGAGCCTCGTACAATCTCTCTGTCCCTCCTCCCCACACTAATGAGACACTTTCCTCCCCGTTGTCTCCCACGGCAGCGGAAATGAGTCTTTTCAGAACAGTCAGCGCCTGCAGAACCCAGCTCTGCAGGGAGGCCCAGCGACAGTCACAGTGCCTCTGGCTGCAAACGTGGGCTCTTAAGGATGCTGCTCCCCCCCCCCAAAAAAGGGGGGGGGCCATTCCCCCCCTAGGCAGTCTCAACTCCTCGCCTCCCTGGGGGTGTTTCTCATCTACTAACAACTGCTTCCATCAGCCGCTCGCAAAGCTGTGGGTTCTCTGTGCTGAGCCTAGCAGACACCCAGCCCTGATCATGCTGCATGTCGATTACTGCTCCAGGCATCTGTCTCTCCCACAAGGCCCTGCACGCCCTGAGGACACAGCCCCTCCACAGTCATTGGTCCATACTGTGGGATGATTAAACATGTTGAATAAATGAATGATTGACTAAACTCCCAGGACTGACCCTGGTAAACCCAAATTAAAGTGAAAATTACACAAATACATGAGTACTCTATCAAGCAGTACTACTCCAGAATATTTACATTCTGAAAATCTTTCACCAACCTAGCAAAAGGAATTGAAGAATTTTAAGCACCAGGTCAATGGGAGTGAGGAGGGTTTGAGGAAAACTCAATGACCCGTTAGGGAACCCTTCAAGCCCAGGGTGCAGGCAATAAGGTAGTGTGTGTGTGTGTGTGTGTGTGTGTGTGTGTGTGTTAGTTGCTGAGTCATGTCCAAATCTCTTGCGACCCCATGAACTGTATGTCCACCAGGCTCCTCTGTCCTTGGAGATCTCCAGGCAAGAATACTGGAGTGGAGTGGGTAGCCATCCCTTCTCCAGGGGATCTTCCCAACCCAGGGATTGAATCCAAGTCTTCCACATTGCTGGCAGATTCTTTACCATCTGAGCCACCAAAGAAGCCTAATAAGGTGGTAGAGAATTTAAAAGCAATAAGAAATGTGACCAAAATTGGTTTACTTTTTATTACCACTTTCTCCAGCAAGTTTAAACAATGTCATTGATAAAATACCTCTCCCACTCTCCCCCAAATCTTTACCTGGTCTAAGCTGTAAGCAATCGTTGCAGTTTATTGTTGAGTATTGGTAAAAGTGTTCTTGCCTGGAGAATCCCAGGGACGGGGGAGTCTGGTGGGCTGTCATCTCTGGGGTGGCACAGAGTCGGACACGATTGAAGCGACTTAGCAGCAGCAGCAGCAGCAGCATTGGTAACAAGAAAAGAGAAATTCTACCAGATTTCTTTTCTGGGTGCTATTCTTCTTTTAATTTTACAATTATTACTGAAAATAGTTTTGTTGTATAGAAAAGGTGGTTGTTAAAATAGGATCCACTTCAGATGTCAAGCCAATAATGCTATTGGGAAAATCCAGGCCACTAAAATCATATTATAGAAGTGATGCACCCACTGCAGACCAGCTGTGTCCCTACCATTCACTCGCTAATCCTTCTCTGCTCATTTGTCTTGTTTTCCTTTCTTCATAGCATTTTGCACGATCTGAAATCCTCCCTCCCCCCACCCCATCCCCTTCTCTTTCTCTCTCTCTCTCAGGCCTCCAACTAGAATATGTTCTCAGGAGAACCGACGCTGTATTTGTCTTTGTACTATATATGCTGCTGCTGCTGCTAAGTCGCTTCAGTTGTGTCCGACTCTGTGCGACCCCCTAGACGGCAGCTCACCAGGGTACATAACCTATGCTCTTGTGTAGTCTAATCATAATTATAAAATCTCAGTTCATCAACTTGAACAATTTTTTTTAGCTAATACATTAGCAGGTTTTAAAGGTATTTGCTTCTTATTTATTTTTACATTTTGTTTGGGGGGTTTTGGAGAAAAAGAAACTTTAAGACATGAAGATGCAAAAACATAAGTTTCCAGGCACCATAGTTTGTAGTCTAAGTTATATGGGGCCGGAGGAAGGAACATGGGTAGCTAGCTCCTCACAGCGCTGAGGCTGTGATGAGGGCTGAGGCTGACAGTGGGACCCTTGGTCTGACCAGCACTGATTCCTCCCTCTCCCACAACCCCCACGTGCAGTCTCCGGTTCTTCTAGACTTTAACTCCAAACTGTTTCTCAAATCAAACCCTTACTATCCATTTATTAATAACTGCCTTCTGATTTATCCATCATCAAATCCCCCATCCATTCTACCCAAGGCCAACAATCAAATCATGCCTCTCTGTATAAAAGCTGTATAAAATGCTCCAGTAGCTTCCTTTTGCCTAGAAAGAAAGGTTCAAGCTCCTTAACGAGCCATACATAGGATCTCCATGTTGGCACATGTATTTTTTGTTCTTCATCTTGCTCTTACTGATCTAAGAAACCCAGCTCTTGTAGTTCTCTGAACCCCTTCTGAGTCTACTCACCTGTGTCTGTGTATAGGTTGACCTTATGCCCCTAATCCTTTACCCAACCCTCTATTGTCTGGTTGATTCCTACTCATCTTTAAAGACTCAAACTGTTTCACCTCCCCTAGGAAGCCTCCTTGAAAACACTTCACCCAGTCAGAAGTAGATCCATCCCTTCTATATTCCCAAAGATGTTTTTTTATCATTCCTTGTATGTTCTCAAATAGTAACATGCCTGTGGATCCATTAACCTTTTAGACGGGAATTCCTGAGGTCAGAGACTGGATCTTATTCATTAGTGCTTAGAACAGTATCTGGCACCTAGTTAACCCTTAATGAGTGCTTGCTGAGTGAATTAAGTATCTGAATGACAGAGTAGATTTTTTTTTAAGTCATCCTTTTTTGAATTGAATTACTTGAATATATTTCCACTGAATTTTTATTTTATTTATGACTATGACACAGGGCATGCAGGATCTCAGTTCTCCTACCAGAGATCAAACCCGTGCCCCCTGTAGTAGAAGCAGAGTCTCAACTATTGGACTGCCAGGGAAGTCCCAGAAAGAAGTTGTTATGAATTAAGTATATATTCTTAGAAATGTCAAAAAGTAAAATTACATATCATCCATTTACAGATATATCCACATCCAAAGAAGAACTGCTTCTTTGTAAAAACAAAGTCATATGAACATGTGATCACCCTGGTCATCCTGGGAAAAGTTTGCCCAAGAGACATTCTAGCTGTTCCTAGCCTTGCTTTCTCAAATTCCAGGAAGGTACGCATTGCCCCATTTTGTGCGTGGAGGATTTTATTCTCTGGAGTTGCTTAGTTAGCACTTCTTGCTGCTGCTGCTGCTGGTGCTAAGTCACTTCAGTCGTGTCTGACTCTGTGAGACCCCATAGATGGCAGCCCACCAGGCTCTCCCGTCCCTGGGATTCTCCAGGCAAGAACACTGGAGTGGGTTGCCATTTCCTTCTCCAATGCATGAAAGTGAAAGGTGAAAGTGAAGTCGCTCAGTCCTGTCCAACTCTTAGAGACCCCATGGACTGCAGCCCACCAGGCTCCTCTGTCCATGGGATTTTCCAGGCAAGAGTACTGGAGTGGGGTGCCATTGCCTTCTCCATAGCACTTCTTACAGGCTCTAAAATAACTTACTTATCACTGGGTCTAGTTTCACCTCCATTCAAAGCAGAAGTAGAAACACAAGGAGTTGGATAAAGGACCCAATCATTTGGGAATTTGCTGAAAACAGAATCTTGATCTGCAAGCTTCTAGGGACAGCAGTTAATTCCATGACGATACATCTCTGTTTCTGGGAAGAGCTTTTTCAGCCTACACAAAACCTATAGATATTCTGATAAAGCTTCCCAGTTTCTCTAATACGTGCTCAACTTCACCCTGCTAAATACAACCCACCTGGACAGCTGATCAGACTGTCCCCTATATTCATGAAGTACGAGGGTCAGAGCATGACAGCAAGTGTTTTCTGGGACTGGACACTCCACTTTTCCTCTTACCATGGCTCAGCCTCTGTATTTCTGTCATGTTTCTCTGAGTGGTCTTAAAGAATTAGGAAGACGCAGCATCGTGGGTCATTGGAAAGCACATAACCAGGTACTGGAAGAAAATGTGAATTGGAGGATTCTGAGGACATGAGTACAGGCTGGTTTTCCAAGATTGCACAACCCCAAATAGGGCTTTTCCTGGCAGGACCATGCCAAGAAGATGCCCTTGTAGTCATCAAGCCCAGGCCATGAGGTAAAGGCACACATTAAACCCTCAGCGAAGGTCCCCAAAGACAGGGGGAGAAAGTAGCAAAGAATAATAACAGTAACTGCCAGATGATGTGCTTTCATCAGGTTGGGACTAGAAGATTGTGCAAACTCCATGATAGAACAAGGTTCTTGTCCTCATTACACTCCCAGTGCCTCTAAATGTCCAGAAACCCAGGTAGCAAGATGTTCCAGAAATTTCCCAGATCTCCTATAAATAACAAACAAAACAAAATCAGAGAAAAATGTGGAATCTGGCCCCAAGGCCACAGGTGCAAGGCCTGGCATCAAGGCCACAGAAGCAGAGCCCAGAACCAAGATCACCTCTGAAACTGACTGAACCCTTTTGTAACTGTTGCCAAAAGTCCCCCTGATCATCACCAGCAGGCTTCCTGACTCCCAATTAGGCAAATAGCTTAGTTGGTAAAGAATCTACCTGCAATGCAGGAGACCTCGGTTCGATTCCTGGGTCCAGAAGAACCCCTGGAGAAGGGATAGGCTACCCACTCCAGTGTTCTGGCCTGGAGAATTTCATGGACTGTATAGTCCATGGGGTCAAAAAGAGCTGGACACCACTGAGCAACTTTCACTTTCGCCCACCCGGTAGTCCCTATAGTGCCCTGAGCAATCACCTAATCCCATCCTTCCAGCAGGAATTTTCTGTCTGGAGGCCATAAAAAACTGGCTACTAACCCCATGAAAAGTGTCCTCTGGCCTGTTAGGAGGTCAGCCCGCTACGCTCGTAGTGCCCACGTTATCTCTGCTTTTCATTCTTAGTAAACTCACTCCCTTCTGAAATGCTCTGTGTCTGGAAATTCTTTTCCAACTCGAGTTCAGACTTCCTCAGCAAAGAAACACTTCTGTCAGCCATTCATTTATTTGACAAACATTTATTGACATCCCTCCATATGCCAAGCACTTGACTGGATCATGAACTAAAAGACTGTGTCCATTTTGTCACCGCTGTACTCCCAATACATGGTATAGTACATGGCACACAGTAGGTCCTCAGTAGAATGCCCAAATAAATTTAAAAAAATTTTTTTTATTTGATGGGAAAACTAATTCAGTCTATGAAATGAAACATTTTTCCCTTTTCTTTTTTTAGTGTTGGACATTTTCTTCATTCAAACTGATACAAAGCCCAAGGTTGCCAGATTAGTATACAAAGAGTGCTGTTTTGACTAAACATATGAGTATGACTTCAACTATACTTCCGCTATATGTGAAATCTAACAATGAACTAATTATTTTATCACTCGTAAATCTGACTCAAAAACAGTCTCAAAAATGTGCTCCAAAAGATTTAAAATACTAAATGTCCGAATAAATTTTAACAAAGATCAGTTTCTAACATGACAGCATGAGGGGCTCTGCAGACTTGTTTCCCAGTGAAACTGGTAAAAACTATTTTTCAAAACACCCATTTAAAACCCCTAGAAATGGTTTGAAGGGCATACAGTAAAGTGGGTGGAAATATATTCAAGAAAATCTAGGGACTTCCCTGGTGGTCCAGTAGTTAAGACTGTGTTTCCACTGTAGCGGGGCTCAGGTTTGAGGACCTGGTCAGGGAACTAAGATCCCACATGTAGTGCAGTCAAAAGACAGAAAAAGAAAATTTATGAAAATTCAGTGAGAAAAAGGAATCGCTGGTATTTGAGCCATTCGCTTCCTGGTCTTCTTGGTTCCCTGAGGCAGAGACTCCCTCTAGGCTGGTGGAGCCAAGATCACAGCGCCTTCTCCTTCCAACCCCCGCCCCCCAACCCCCAGCTCCGTTAGAGGACTGTCTTCCTAGGAGGAGCGGGACATCAGCATTTTCATCCAGCCTCAGCCCTCCATTGCTGAGGTTAAGTTGTGGGCAAGTGTCTTGGAGAGGTGGAGGTTCCCTTAAGGCCCAACTGATTGAAGGTAGGCTTTACTCTGGGTGCAGTACTGATGAAAATCCTGGGGCCTCCATCACTACTGGTCCAGCTTGGCAGGCAGTGGTTCCTGTTAGAAGTGGCAAAGAGCCAACTCCTAGGATGGGGAGTCACGCAGAGGAGTGGATGCCATTGCCCCTGCTCCTAACTCCAGAGCCCTGCCTCAGAAATTGTGCCTGGAGGGAGCAAAAGATCCTGCAACTGATAGATCCTCAACTTTTTCCAGAGGAAGTGGCTTATTTTTCCAACAAATTTGTAGAGAAGTTCAAGTCTAGGAGCTCTCATGGACAGTAAATATTGCAGTGGGGGTGGGGTGGGGCAGGATAGGAAAGAGGCTGGCTACTTTTCAGAAGAGCTCAGGTCAGAGGTGGCCCGGGTGGACCCCCTTCTAGGGTCAGAACAAATACCAGTGATCAGGGGATTTTTCCTTCAAGAAAACCTGAATGTGATTGGATTTGTCTTCAGAGCAATTTATGCCTCTGGGGTATTTTAGAAAATAATAGAGCGATTAATCAGCCAGCAATAGTGGAGCCTAACAGCTGGCTGTGGTCAGGAAAAGAGAAGACTATAAAGCTCTATCCAACCCACTTCTTCCCAGTGTGACTGCCCCCCACCCAAAGATGTAGGTCTCTAAGGAGTAAAATCTGAGGTTCAACACTGTGTGTGTGGGAGGGTGGGGCGGGGGGAGGGGGAGGGAAACTTCATTAAAACAATCTCACCAATCACTAAAAAACTAAATTGGCAAATAACAAGCCCTGGGAAGTGGGAGTGAGGAAAGGACCAGAGTTGCGACAATATGTCCAGTTTCCAACAAAAAATTCCAAGACATGCAAAGACACAGGAAAGTATGACCCAGATCCTGGGCAGGCAACAGTGACAGCCTGTGAGAGCAAGCAGATGGTAGAATTAACAGAAAAAGATTTCAAAGTAGCTGTTATAAATCCTTCAGTGAAGGAAAGGAAACTATGACTAAAGAAGTTAAGAAAGGTATGATAACTGTCACATCAAAGAACATCCATAGAGTTATTAAACAAGTTCATATATAAATGAATCAATGAACAGGTAAATGAAAGAACAGACTTTTAGCAGCAGGATTACCCCTGGCATTTGCACAGTCTAGGATAAGAGTAAAAAATGGAGCCCTATCTACCATTTATCTAAATATTTAAAAGTTATAAATCAAACTGACAATTAAATAAAGTATGTGTTATCCACATACTTTGAAAAATGTACTTTCATAATCACTTTAGACACTTGGAGTATGACTGTGAACAGCCCAACCCACAGAATTCAAGCTCTGTCTCCCAGCCTTCCTCCAAAATCTGCTTTTGGCCATTGGAGCCACATCTGTCCTCAAAACCCCTCTGCAGGCCCTGGAGGGGGCCCAGAGCCATCTGATTGGGGAATCTCTGGGTATGAGATCCCAGAGTCTGGTCTAGATTAGAACAGGCAGAATCACCAAGAGGACTGTTAAAAGGTGGAATTGACTGCTAGTCCCATCCTTCAGAGTTTATGATGGAGTGGCTCTGATTAGGATCTGAAAATCTGCATTTCTAACAAATTCCTAGATGATGTGATGCTACCATTTTGGAGACTGAGATCTGAGAGCCACAGGTCTAGAACGAAGATGGGCCGTGGGCTCTGGGTGGGTGTAGCTTCTTTGGCCTTTAGGGAGGGCCCTTTGGAAGAGAGCCAGGGCAGGGTCTTCTTAAACACGGGGCCCAGGACAGGGCTGTCTTGTCCGGTGCTACTTGGCAGCAGCAGAAGGTATACCAGGCAGCCTGGGAGATGCAGGGGATAATGTATAAAGGGGTGCCTGCAACTCTAAATGCAGCCATTTTTCTTTCAGCACTGGAGTCCAGTCATTTGACCAGAAAACACATACTCCCTAGCAACTGACCAACCACTTTACTTCAACCAAGTCCAAGTGCCAAGGGGTATAAGGATGCTCTCATTCCTTCTCTCACTAGTCATGGGATGACACAGCAGCAGGGTCAACCGAGGTTCCAGTGAGAACAGGAACTGCTTTGTTCACTCTGAGAAATGCTAACTCAATTCATTTGAGCACAAACCTTTTTTTCTGGAGTCTCCTCTATTAACATCACGTGCAAGTATTTTGGGAATCGCAGTACTGCCCTGTTCTAACAGGAGATTCAACTGCCTCCACCATCACTTTTAAAAAGGTAACCAAGTAATCAAAAAAAAAAAAAAAGATTTATTTTCTTACTTTCTCTGACCAAGATATAAAAGATGTCAAATGACAAGCTATGGTCACAGAAGAAAAGACTGAAAAAAAAAAAAAATGACATGGTGAAATCACAGTGTCCATCGTCTATGAAAAGACCCCAATGCTGGGAAAGATTGAAGGCAGGAGTAGAAAGGGATGACAGAGGATGAGATGGTTGGATGGCATCACCGACTCAATGGACATGAGTCTGAGTAAACTCCGGGAGTTGGTGATGGACAGGGAGGCCTGGCATGCTGCAGTCCATGGGGTGGCAAAGAGTCGGACACAACTGAGCGACTGAACTGAACTGAAAGAGGCAGAGGAGTGGTCTGCAAGGGTTTGAGTTAACTCTACCCTATTGGGCAATCTTTTGTCCAACAGATTGATTTTATAAAATCTGTAGCTATAATCTTACTTTACTTTGGGCACACCAAAGCAGTAGTAGGTAGGCTACTTTATTAATTTTTTTTAAGTTCATGCATTCTTTCAACAGAGTCGGACATGACTGAAGCAACTTAGCAGCAGCAGCAGCAGCAGCCGTGACTAAAGTTTGGAAACACCAAGTCACAAAGGAGCCAAATCACCATTCCCAGGACCCACCTTCCCCTCAGCGGGCATGTGCATATTGAAGTTCTCTTCCTTCCCTGTGGTCGTGAGGTCACCGTCAGCCCTCCAGCACACTGAGGAAGTGACTTTCTCAAGGCTGGTGACCATTCATCCCTCCCAGACACTGGGGAGCAGTGTGGAGCTCATGTGCACCAGGAGATGAAGGGTTAATATGCAGCTTAGCCTCGTGAAATAAAACCCCCAGAATTCGCTCAAGGACATCCTTTAAATTCCTTTCCTCCAGCACTTTGTTTGCAAGCCCATAAATAGCTCCTCTTCAAACACAAACTGAAAGCCCAATCTAATAAAAGAGGTAAAATTGTTTCTGAGCTGAAGTGTTTATTGTATTTGCACAGGTCAGGGCTATAGTGTTCGTTCTGATCTCAGTTTAAATAAGAGGGAAAGAATTCGAGTACAGCATCGAGGAAGGTTTTCTTCACCCATCAAAACTGCGCATGGCGTCCTAGAGGCTGCCTGCTCATCAATGGACGCAGACCGAGATGCTCAGAAGCCCTGCTCAGAACAGCTACGGGCTCAAGTGTCAAGGGGACACTTGAGCCGGGAATTAGAAAAAGGAAATAGTTTCTGCTTTGTTGTTGGAACTTGCCTTAGATCATCAGCCAACAATAATGATGGTGGACAGAGGGAAAAAACCTTGTCGTAGATTGCTCTCTAAGAAGAGGCTAAGTGCTGGTTTTTCATGCTGGTTATAATTGGAAAAGCTGCTGATGACTCATCTAATTCCATCCTCTAATTTTGCAAATAAGAAAATCTAGATCCAGAGCTTTCAGGCAGCTTGCTGAAAGGTAGGCAGGCAGAAAGGAAGGAAGGCAGTCTAGGTAGCAGGCAAGGAGGGAGGGAGGCGATGAGTGGGTAGGTGGGCTGTTTACCAGGCACCAGTCCACCTCCTCTGGCCATAGCTAGACTTCTTTATAAGCTCATGAAGAGATCAATAAGGGATTTAGACAATTTATGTGTGAAAGCTTCTCAATTCACTCTTAAAATAGCAGCATGCCCATCTGAGGTGACTGGCTAAACTCTGAAAAAGAACATCACAGAGTCTTGGGACATAACCCTCATAAAAATAAGTGATTTGCCAGTAGCTCTTGTAATATTCTCTTCTGTTTTTCTCAATGTTCCTAAATTTTTACGTTTACAAGAAGGCAAAAGGAAGTGCTTTTATGACATTTTTCCAGTAGTTTATCTGAATATTGTCAGGTTCCCGACTGCTTTATTCTGGGCTCTGTTCATATTAGCAACACCTCTAGCGCATGGCATAGCATAAAGTGAATCTGGATGTAATAACTGGTGAGAAAGAAGCACAACCCAGTAGATTGCTGAATTAATTAAAAGAAAAAAAGAGGCCAGGATACTGCCCTGAAGAAGAAAAAAAAAAACCCTCCCCTGATGTCTTGTCTTGTGGCAGCAGTAGACACAGATGGCCTGTTAAAGACAAAAGCTTCCATGCAGTGGGAAGAGTCTCCTTCAGAAACACAGCTTCCATTATTTCAGGAGGGCATTTAAGGACACGAGTTCTTGGCTTCTGGACCTTACAGGAAAGAATCAGCTCATTTGCCTAGTGCTGACATCCACTAGGGGGAGGCAGCAGCCTTCTGCGGATTTCTACAGGGAGGAACTCCCCAAAAGGCGGTCCCCTGAAATACAAACAGAATGATGGAAGATGGGAAAGGAGGAAGGTGTCTCTTTCACTGTGGACACACCTCAGTTTGAAGAAAGCTCAATTCAAGGATTTAGCTCTTCTTTCAACAAACAGTCACTGAGGGGCTATATGATACCTGTCTAAAGTAGGCAGTGGGAACAGTGGACATCACCACACAGGGAAGCACCAGCCTCTCTCCCATTTTGGAATCATGTATTGGGCTTTCCCAGTGGCTCAGACGGAGAAGGCAATGGCACCCCACTCCAGTACTCTTGCCTGGAAAATCCCATGGATAGAGGAGCCTGGTGGGCTGCAGTCCATGGGGTCGCTAAGAGTCGGACACGACTGAACGATTTCACTTTGACTTTTCACTTTCATGCATTGGAGAAGGAAATGGCAACCCACTCCAGTTTTCTTGCCTGGAGAATCCCAGGGGCAGGAGAGCCTGGTGGGCTGACGTCTATGGGGTCACGCAGAGTCGGACACGACTGAAGTGACTTAGCAGCAGCAGTGGCTCAGATGGTAAAGAATCTGCCTGTAATACAGGAGATGCATGTTCCATCCTTGGGTCAGGAAAATCCCCTGAAGGAGGAAATGGCAACCCACTCCAGTATTCTTGCCTGGAGAATTCCATAAACAGAGGAGCCTGGAGGGCTACGGCTCATGCGGTTGCAAAGATTCGGCACACGATTGAGCAGCTAGCTAACTAACTTGGAAAGCAGAAGCTGGGAAGCCTGTGATCTAGTTTACTAATTGAAAACCAGTCAACTTTCACCCCACTTTCATCCTTCCTACTGCTACTGCTACTGCTAAGTTGCTTCAGTCATGTTCGACTCTGTGCGACCCCATAGATGGCAGCCCGCCAGGCTCCCCCATCCCTGGGATTCTCCAGGCAAGAACACTGGAGTGGGTTGCCATTGCCTTTTCCAATGCATGAAAGTGAAAAGTGAAAGTGAAGTCGCTCAGTCGAGTCCAACTCTTAGCGACCCCATGGACTGCAGCCCACCAGGCTCCTCCGTCCATGGGATTTTCCAGGCAAGAGTACAGGAGTGGTGTGCCATTGCCTTCTCCATCCTTCCTAAGTGATAACCTAAGGGTGTGTAAGGAGTCAATAGCAGTTGCTTCATCTCTCTCTGACGTCAGCCACATGCAAAGATAGTTAATCCTTTTAGCAAGAAAATTAAGCAAAAGCTCCTTTTTTTCCTTCAAAATGATAACTTCTTTCTCTAACCTATTTCTGTAGTTTTATGTTAAAGACACATCTCTTGGAGTCTTCGGGCTTCCCTGGTGGCTCAGACGGTAAAGAGTCTGCCTGCAATAAGGGAAACCTGGGTTCGATCCCTGGGTCGGAAAGATCCCCTGGAGAAGGAAATGGCAACCCACTCCAGTACTCTTGTCTGGAAAAATTCCATGGATGAAGGAGCCTGGTAGACTACAGTCCATGGGATCGCAGAGTCGGACATGACTGAGTAACTTCACTGGTTCACTTGGAGTCTTCAGGAATCCCCTATTAAAACATCACTGACATGTGCAGGGAGAGTATGTTATAGTATTATTTATTAAAAACAGTAGCAAAGCTGGGGACCTCCCTGGAGGTCCAGTGGCTCACTCTGTACTTCCAGTGCAGAGGGTACAGTTTCGATCCCTGGTCAGGGAACTAGATCCTACATTGCTGCATGGCACAGCCAAAAAAAAAAAGAAAAAAGAAAAGCAAAATGGGAAAGAGACTAGATGCTCTATACCAGGGGAACAGTATTTATAGAATAAACTATGATGAAGCTACAGGATATAATATGAAGACAACTTTAAAATCATGCATATAATTTTAATATGAGAAATGATCACCAAATAGTGTTAGTTGAAAAACAGCATGCTGGAGGTCTAATATAAAAAATTATCTTATTTTTTAACTAAAAAAAAAAAAACAAAGACACCAAAATCCTGAGACCAATATCTCTAAAAGGTAGAATTACAAATGGACTTATATATTGTTTTATTTTTATATTTTCCCACCAAATCTGTAAAAATGAATATTAATTTTATAATCAGAAAGAATTTTTTGTATGCCATTATTCCTGAGAAAGGTGATAGCTAAATTTTTGTCAAAAGAAAAAGGGAGATTTCGGGGGGGGGCGGGGGGGGCGGGGGGGGGGAGTTTAGAGCCCCCCCGGACCGGGGGGGGCCGGGGGGCCGGGGCGCCAGAGCGGACCGACGAAGCGACTTAGCAGCAGCAACAGCTAACAAGAGCTAGGGATAATTGACAGGATTACACCTGTGGGGAGGTGGTGGAGAGTGGGTAAAGGGCAGGAAGGAAAGATTGAGAAACAATTTTTTTTCCGACTGCCACCTTGTGTCATTAAGACCTCATTTCACCTGCTTCTGTAATAGGAGAGCAGCACTGGGCCCAGCTAATCACTGTTATCCAGAGTCAAAACTCAGGCAAAACAGAAAGACATTGTCGAAAATGATGCCTAAGGAAAACAAACCCTCTTAATAGCAGACAGATTAATACACAGACTTTGAGATCTTTATTTTGGTGGCTTTGCAAGGCAGAGAGAACAGAAAAATCAGTTACCATTTAAAGTTTTATTTTTGCTCTGCTCAGCTCAATTCACATTGATTATGAATGGCCCAAATAATATTTAATAAGCTCTAAATGACATTCTGTCCCTCATGGAATTCATTTGGTCATTTGCAGGTGTCTGTGATTCGGTTCGGAGAAGGCAGTGGCACCCCACTCCAGTTCTCTTGTCTGGAAAATCCCATGGGCAGAGGAGCCTGGTAGGCTGCAGTCCATGGGGTCGCTAAGAGTTGGACATGACTGAATGACTTCACTTTCAATTTTCACTTTCGTGCATTGGAAAAGGAAATGGCAACCCATTCCAGTGTTCTTGCCTGGAAAATCCCAGGGACAGGGGAGCCTGGTGGGCTGCCATCTATGTGGTCGCACAGAGTCAGACACGACTGAAGCGACTTAGCAGCAGCAGCAGCATGATTCAGTTCAGTTCAGTTCAGTTGCTCAGTTGTGTCCGACTCTTGCAATCCCATGGACTGCAGCATACCACACCTTCCTGTCTATCACCAACTCACATAGTTTACTCAGTCATGTCCATTGAGTCAGTGATACCATCCAACCATCTCATCCTCTGTTGTCCCCTTCTCCTCCTGCCTTCAGTCATTCCCAGCATCAGGGTCTTTTCAAATGAGTCAGTTCTTCACATCAGGTGGCCAAAGTAATGGAGTTTCAGCTTCAACATCAGTCCTTCCAATGAATATTCAGGACTGATTTCCTTCAGGATGGACTGGTTGGATCTTCTTGTAGTCCAGATCAGATCAGATCAGATCAGTCGCTCAGTTGCGTCCGACTCTTTGCGACCCCATGAATCACAGCACACCAGGACTCCCTGTCCATCACCAACTCCCGGAGTTCACTCAGACTCACGTTCATCGAGTCAATGATGCCATCTAGCCATCTCATCCTCTGTCGTCCCTTTCTCCTCTTGCCCCCAATCCCTCCTAGCATCAGAGTCTTCTCTAATGAGTCAACTCTTCACATGAGGTGGCCAAAGTACTGGAGTTTCAGCTTTATCATCATTCCAAGGGACTCTCAAGAGTCTTCTTCAACACCACAGCTCAAAAGCATCAATTCTTCAGCGCTCAGCTTTCCTTATAGTCTAACTCTCACATCCATACATGACCACTGGAAAAACCATAGCTTTGATTTGGACCTTTGTTGGCAAAGTGATGTCTCTGTTTTTTAATATGCTATCTAGGTTCGTCATAGCTTTTCTTCCAAGGAGCAAGCATCTTTTAATTTCATGGCTGCAGTCACCATCTGCAGTGATTTTGGAGCCCCAGAATAGTCTGTAACTGTTTCCATTGTTTCCCCATCTACTTGCCATGAAGTGATGGGACCGGATGCCATGATCTTAGTTTTCTGAATGTTGAGTTTTAAGCCAACTTTTTCACTCTCCTCTTTCACTTTCATCAAGAGGCTCTTTAGTTCTTCTTCACTTTCTCCCGTAAGGGTGGTGTCATCTGCATAGCTGAGGTTATTGATATTTCTCCCAGCAATCTTGATTTCAGCTTGTGTTTCATCCAGCCCAGCATTTCTCATGATGTACTCTGCATACATCAGACTCTGTGCTTCTACTGCCAATGGCCTGAGTTCTGTCCCTAATTGGGGGACTAAGATCCCACACACTTTGTGGGGCAGCCAATAAATAAAAATAAAGGCTTTACCAATGTAAAGACTTGGGAAGTTTAACAGGCTAAATAATCGAAGATTGTAAGTAATGAGTGAAAAAAAAAACACAGAGAAAGTTAAAGCAGACAGAGTTCTGTCCTAACTGTCAGAAGGCCGGGCCACGTAGTGAGAACTTGGTGCCATTCACTGATGAGTCTGAAATCGTCTTCCTGTGGTCCTCATCCTGCCTTCAGCCCATTGCCCACATTGGGCGGGGAGGGGAAATGGAACCATGAAATTGATCACACTGGCCACATAGACTACCCTGTAGACTTTGAACTTGTAGTAAATGGTCCTCTGCTGTTCTCCAGCTTTCATATCTCTTTGCAGTAGATCTCATTGATCCACCTAGTCTTATCATTGCCAATGGTTAACTGGTAGAAATGTCTAATCCTCTTGGCAGTTTCCCCAGATACTTTCCCTCTACAGTCAATACCATGACTGTTTATCAGAAAAACTTTTCCTTCTCCTTATAAGATTGGTCCTTCTGGAAAGTGCAATTTTATTGTATTTACTTGTTTCTTCAGCTCAAAGAAGTGCTGTGCTATTGTTTTAGGGAAACACACAAGAGCCTAGTCATCATGTCTCAGCACAGTCACCATAGTCTCCTTTGGAGTCTGACTGAGGAACCAGCACGCAGTGAAGGCAGAGAGATAGCCATAAGAAGAAAAAGACAGTTCAGACACCATGAGAGAGAAAAAGACAACTGTCCTTTGCAGGTCTGGCAACCCCAGGGACTTGGTGCTATAGTGGTCACTTGCACCAAATAGGCACTGTCTGATAGGTTGTCTGAGAAAGGATCTCAACAATCTTGTACACATATGACAAGAATCAGGGGCCGGAACAAATGGTATTAAGTAATTTCCTATGTCAGTAATTAGATCTCAGAAACAACTACTCCCCAGGGATCCCTTCATCTCAATTGTTCATGATGTCACACACTCACTGTAAGATGGTCCACTCCCTCTTCCACCCAGATGAAAATGAAGAAACCAGGATTAGTTCCAAACAACAATAATAATAACCTCAATAAGCTCAGGGAGAAATGTATTTAAATGAAGGCTTTAAAAGCATGGAATTCTGTGACTTAGAGGAAAGGAATATAGCTTAGAAAAACCTCAACAGTGCCCAACTGTCTTAGCTCAGGTTTCGTATAAACAGAACCTAAAATGGGGACTTTTTGCTCCAGTGACTTCTTGGTTTATGCTCTCAGGACAAGGGGGATAAGCGGAAAGAGTGGGCCTGGGAGTGGAGGGGGAAACTAAGCAAGAAGCTAGTCTTAGCTGAAGACCAGCTTCAGTGCCGCTGCCCTGGCTGGTAATGAGGGCATGGATAGGGCACCCACAGCATCCATGTGAGCATCAGAGCTGGACCTCAGCTTGACAGAGCAGTGGCTGAATGTGATAGGAAACTCTATGGACATTCACTCACATCCATTCCCACCTCACCAGAATGAAAGTCCCTCCTTTTTTGGAAGTTCAGGAGATAAATCAATAGTAGACTTCTCGTGACATGAATCAGACAAATATGGACCAGATGCCTACTAACACTTTCAAGCATGGAGCAGATTATTCATTTTGTCTAAACCTCAGTTTTCTCATTTATAAATTAATAATAAATATAAATACATTTGCTATTAGAGATAATAATACTACCTTAGTGGTGGGGTAATTATTAAACAAGACCTTGTATTTTAATACCCAGTAACAGCCATGAAATTAAGAGACACTTGCTTATTGGAAGAAAAGCTATGACCAACCTAGACAGCATATTAAAAAAGTAGAGACATTGTTTTACTGACAAAGGTCTGTCTAGTTAAAGCTATGGTTTTTCCAGTGGTCATGTATGGATGTGAGAGGTTGGACCATAAAGAAAGCTGAGCGCCAAAAAATTGATGCTTTTGAACTGTGGTGTTGGAGAAGACCCTTGAGAGTCCCTTGGACTGCAAGGAGATCCAACCAGTCCATCCTAAAGGAAATCAGTCCTGAATATTCATTGGAAGGACTGATGCTGAGCTGAAGGTCCAATACTTTGGCCACCTGCAGCAAAGAACTGACTCATTTGAAAAGACCCTGATGCTGGCAAAGATTGAAGGCAGGAGGAGAAGGGGACGACAGAGGATGAGATGGTTGGACGACATCACCGACTTGATGGACATGAGTTTGAACAAGCTCTGCAGTCCATGGGGTCGCAAAGAGTCAGACACGACTGAGCAAGTGAACTGAACTGAACTGAACCTGGCTAAGCTCATTAAAATACACAGTAAAGGCTTGATAATTGGGGATTATTATTGATTTGGGGGGGGGGGGGGGGGGGGGGGGGGGGGGGGGGGGGGGGGGGGGGCGGCTTAAGATAATTTTTCAACAATATGTATCTGATGAGAATTGTAAAATGATGCCCCATCCATGGGACATCCAGTAATTGTACCAACACCTAACATAGCATGTCTCTTGGACTTATCAAGAGCTTTCATAGGTGGGGTCTCATTGACTCTGTTTTATAGGAAGAGAAACAAAGACTCAGCTCAAGAGCACACCAGGAAAAGGCCCTGGACACACTTCCACAAGCTGCAGGTCCCCTGTAGATCTTGCTTTGTGTTAACAAAGTTTTACCAACCCTCCAAGGGCAGATGTGTCAGCTTTTCCCAGGGTCTGGGTGACATTCAAATTTCATGTTGGAAAGTACATTTCTATCCATCCTGGAATGAAAGAATCATTGAATCAATGAGGGAACGTTATGGCTTCCCAGAGGCCAAGTGTTGATTTATCTGCATTGTTGGCAGAGCCAGCCACATTGCTGATCCTCTCTCACACAGGCTTAGCACACAGACTGGAGAGAATCATACCTTTATTCTGAGCACCAGGATCCATAAGCCAAAAGAAATGAAAGGCAGCAGGAGGCTCAAACCAAATAACCTGTACTTAGTCTTCCAACTCAGAAATTGGTCAACCAAAGTGCAAAGACCTAAAATGTGAATACACACTGCTCTGTAGTGTGCTGCTGATATCACTCACAGCACAGTCATTTGGAAAAAGCGAGATGGGTCCTGGTTTTCTCCTCAGTAACAAGTTCAAAAGAAAACAATTCTATATTTTCTCTTTTTAAGACTATATGATAACAAACCACAATTTAGCTGACTTTTTTTCCCCCTAGTGAATATTTTTAAGTATCATATAGTCACTCCTGTAGTCAAAGCACAAATTAGTCCATACAGGAGAATGATTTTTTTTTTTTTTTTCTATTTTTTGTGCTGAAGAAAAGGCAACTCTTCTAGGAAGCTACTCTTCTAAGAGACATGTAATTGGTCTCTGGCCCAGGTTTCAAAAGAAATTAGTTCAGAGGGAAATTCAGCAGAGAGCTAGTGTTATTTAGATCTAAAATAACAGGATTCTCCAACATCATGGTCAGAAGAAATCTTAGAGGTCATCTCCATGCATAAATTCTCCTTTCAAAGTCCTTGTAAAGTAACCATTCAATCATCTTCAGACAGCCTGACTTGGTAGAAAGTTTGTTCCTATTTTGAGCTAAAATATTTTCCACTATGATGACGTCTACTCATTGGTTCTCACTCTGCCCTTAACATCCCTATCCTTGAAGGGGTGTCAAATCTTTCTGTCATGGGACAGACATTTCCTATTTAACACATCCATCCAGTCCCTTCTGTACTCTCCTCACCATCCTTCAGTTCAGCTCAGTCTCTCAGTCATTTCTGACTCTTTGCAACCTCAGGGACTGCAGCATGCCAGGCTTCCCTGTCCATCACCAACTCCTGAGCTTACTCAAACTCATGTCCATCGAGTTGCAATGGCATCCAAATATCTGTCCCCTTCTCCTCCTGCCTTCAATCTTTCCCAGTATCAGGGTCTTTTCAAATGAGTCAGGGCTTCACAGCAGGGGGCCCAAGTATTGGAGTTTCAGCTTCAGCATCAATCCTTCCAATGAATATTCAGGACTGATTTCCTTTTTAGGATGGACTGGTTGGATCTCCTTGCAGTCCAAGGAACTCTCAAGAGTCTTCTCCAACACCACAGTTCAAAAGCATCAATTTTTTGGCGCTCAGCTTTCTTTATAGTCCAACCCTCACATCCATACATGACTACTGGAAAAACCATAGCTTTGACTAGATGGATCTTTGTTGGCAAAGTGATGTCTCTGCTCTTTTAGTATGCTGTCTGGATTGGTCATAGCTTCTTTTCTAAGGAGGAAACATCTTTTAACTTCATGGCTGCAGCCACCATCTGCAGTGATTTTGGAGCACAGAAAAATAGTCTGTCACTGTTTCCATTGTTTCCCCATCTATGTGCCATGAAGTGATGGGACTGGATACAATGATCTTCGTTTTAATGAATGTTGAGTTTAAAGCCAACTTTTTCACTCTCCTCTTTCACTTTCATCAAGAGGCTCTTTAGTTCTTCACTTTCTGTCATAAGGGTGGTATCATCTGCATATCTGAGGTAATCGATATTTCTCCCAGCAATCTTGATTCCAGCTTGTGCTTCATCCAGACCAGCATTTCTCGTGATGTACTTTGCATAGAAGTTAAATAAGCAGGGTGACAATATACAGCATTGATGCACCCCTTTCCCGATTTGGAACCAGTCTGTTGTTCCATGTCCAGTTCTAACTGTTGCTTCTTGACCTGCATACAGATTTCTCAGGAGGCAGGTCAGGTGGTCTGGTATTCCCATCTCTTGAAGAATTTTCCACAGTTTGCTGTGATCTGCACAGTCAAAAGCTTTGGCCTAGTCAATAAATCAGAAATAGATGTTTTTCTGGAACTCGCTTGCTCTTTCGATGATCCAACAGATGTTGGCAATTTAATCTCTGGTTCCTCTGCCTTTTCTAAATCCATCTTGAACATCTGGAAGTTCATAGTTCATGTACTGTTGAAGCCTGGCTTGGAGAATTTTGAGCATTACTTTGCTAGCATGTGAGATGAGTACAATTGTGCGGTAGTTTGAATATTCTTTGACATTGCCTTTCTTTGGGATTGGAATAAAAACTGACCTTTTCCAGGCCTGTAGCCACTGCTGAGTTTTCCAGATTTGCTGGCATGTTGAGTGCAGCACTTTCACAGCATCATCTTTTAGGATTTGAAATAGCTCAACTGGAATTCCATCACCTCCACTAGCTTTGTTCATAGTGATGCTTCCTAAGGCCCACTTGACTTTGCATTCCAGGATGTCTGGCTCTAGGTGAGTGATCACATCATTGTGATTATCTGGGTCATGAAGATCTTTTTTAGTATAGTTCTGTGTATTCTCGCCACCTCTTCTTAATCTCTTCTGCTTCTGTTAGGTCCATACCATTTCTGTCCTTTTTTATGCCCATCTCTGCATGAAATGTTCCCTTGGTATCTCTAATTTTCTTGAAGAGATCTCTAGTCTTTCTTATCCTATTGTTTTCCTCTATTTCTTTGCATTGATCACGGAGGAAGTCTTTCTTATCTTTCCTTGCTATTCTTTGGGTGTATCTTTAATTTTCTCCTTGCCTTTCACTTCTCTTCTTTTCTCAGCTATTTGTAAGGCCACCTGAGACAACCATTTTGTCTTTTTGTATTTCTTTTTGTTGGGGATGGTCTTGATCACTGCCTCCTGTACAATGTCATGAACCTCTGTCCATACTTCTTCAGGCACTCTATCAGATCTGATCCCTTGAATCTATTTGTCACTTCCACTGTATAATCGTAAGGGATTTGATTTAGGTCATACCATCTTTCAGATCTTCATTTTTCTGCCAAAGGAAATATCTCCAGTTCTTTCATTAAAATGAAAAAATTACCTTGCACTTAATCACTGTGGGTACCATTGTAAGAAAGCATTTTTAAAAATCTGAGCCTAAAGGGATTTCCCCCCATATTCTTTTGCTTTCTTACCCAGAAAAACTGAAAAGTTACTCAGTTATTTGGGGTCAAGAAATACAATAAAATGCACTGAATATTGCCATTCTAAGCTAACTTTCTAGGCATTGTGTCTTGTATGAAACAGTAGCTTGCTTGGGTGTACCCAGAGGTCTCAGAGCCAGTGGAAGTTGCCATGCCATTTTCAAAGATTCCCCATTCCAACCTTCTTCTTCCCAACTCTATTTAAAGCATAAAGCCATGCAAGAAACATAAGAGGCCATTATGGTTTTCTTCACCTACAGAGACATATTAACTTGTACTTTCCTTAGCTTGACAAATGTTTCTAGTTTTAGGGAGGAAATGATTCCATGGAAAGAAATTGAGATTTCTACTTTAAATATTATGACACTGCTGCTGCTAAGTCACTTCAGTCGTGTCTGACTCTGTGCAACCCCATAGACGGCAGCCCACCAGGCTCCCCCGTCCCTGGGATTCTCCCCACTCCCAAAAAAAAAAACCCCCCCCCACGCCATACCAGGCTCCTCCATCCCTGGGATTTTCCAGGCAAGAATGCTGGAGTGGGGTGCCATTGCCTTCTCCGATTATGACACTACCTCAAGATAAATAAATATATTTGGGAAACAATGAAAAGTAAAGGGACTATAGACATGGTACGTGCTTGTATGCTAAGTCCCTTCAGTCATGTCTGACTCTTTGCATCCCTATGGACTGTAGTCTGCCAGGCTCCTCTGTCCATGAGATTCTCCAGAGAAGAATAATGCAGTGGGTTGCCATGCTCGCCTTCAGGGGATCGTCCCAACCCAGGGATCGAACCCAGGTTCTTTACCACTAGAGCTACCTGGGAAGCCCATGGACATGGCAGTAGAAGACAGAGAAATACCACAGAGGCTTCTCAGCAGTGGGGTGAGGTTCCAGGATTCAACTGAAGGTATTTTTGAGGAGCAGTAAATAATTGGGGGTAGGACCTAGAGAGCATATGTAATGACTCTCTGAGTGTCCTGAATGGGCAGAGTATTTAAATCATACCTTATAGAATGGTGCCCAGAGCTGATTCATTTTGCATATGTCTCTGCTTATAGATACACTGATATATTTTTTCCCCAAATGTTGCAATATTTGGAACTATTACTGAACCAGATTCATTTGTTAGATGTACAGCAAGCCAGACACTAAAATACTGAGGTTTGCAGCAGAGAAGGAGTTTATTCACAAGGCAACCAAACAAGGATATGGGAGAAAAAGTCTCAGATCTGCCTCCCTGAAGGTAAGGGGTATATGGGATAAAGAAGCAGGGTGGTCTTGGGTGTGGAGAAAGGTCCTTGGAGGTAGGGAAAAGGTGAGGTCATCAGTGTTCCATGCAGGTGTACTTGGGTTACATGCTTCTTCATGGTGTGCATATTCAAAAATGGAAGCCCTTAATGTGACCTGACAGTGGAGTTTTTGGCCTTTTGATGTCAGAAGGTCATTTATTGACATGTCCTATTTTAAAGTTGGTGGTTCTAACCAGTCTTAGCCAGCCTGCACTGGATAAGAGCTGAATCCAGGTTACTAAAAAACAATGTAAGCTCTTGTTACCATAGAAACCCATATGTAAGAGGTATTACCTATAGGGGTGGTTAAGCAGTCTTGGGATGCCTTAGGTAGACTGTGTGAAGCTTATGCAAGTAAAGAGAGGGAGGGAAAAAAAGAAAGAACTAAAGCAAGCTTAATCAGTGAAGGGAGTTTACAAGTAGAAGGGTTTTTAACAAGCTGTTCCTTTATCTGTTGTTCTGTAAAACAGGCTCAAGTATTTCTGCTAGTCATCAGCCTCTGTTAATCCTATGGGGCACAGTTTCTGAATATCTTCTTTAAGCTCAAGGCTATTTTGATTTCAGTATTTAGGGGACATGGTAAGTAATTGAGAGACTTGACTTTCTCACAGCTGCCAGTATTTTAGAATTCTCCGAAGATTGCTTAATCTAAGAAAATTCTAGCCTCTTAAACATTACCTCCAGGGAAGTTGTTATAAATTCAGAAACAAAACATTATGACTCATATAGAATTATAGGATTTTAAGGTTAATTTTCAGCCAGACTTTGACTGTTGGCAATTCTCCTCCTCCTCCTGCTTTATAAGCATGGAATCTTTTAAACAAGAAATGAAATTCTAAGTGTTTCCAATGCCAAAAAGGAGAGAATTGATAAAATACAGTGGGAATTTTCTGAAGCCTATACTGTTTCCTTGATTAAAAACATTGTGAGCCTTACAATCCCTTGGGATTCCTTAAAATTATTGTATGAAACAATCATAATGACATATAGTTGTGAGTGAGGCACCCTTATAAGATTAATTTCACCATCCAGCTGTTGAGATGTTTGCTGTCATTTTATTCACTTTATTCTTGAAATGGCATATTAGAAAATAAAAATAAAATGAAATCTCAGTATAATGAGATTGAGACTGTTATTATCTTGCCAGCTTTATACAACATGAAATCTTTAAAGAAATACAGTGAACTAAGCACTGTATGGTGCATATTCTCAAATAATGAAATACCTGCAGAAAACTTGTAATGACTTATTTTTGTCTGTGGCTGTGATGCCACTTAGTAAATCATGGGCTCTTGCCAGAAAGTTTAGTCTTCCTAAAAGGCATGACCAATTGTCACATTCATCAAAGGAACGATAGCATATTTGCATTTTGTTTTTGTTTTCAGTGAGTTGTTTTTGTTTATTTGGGCTGCACCATGCATTTGGGATCTTAGTTCCCCAACCAGGGGTCAAACCCACGCCCCCTGCATAGGAAGTCTTAACCACTGGACCACCAGGGAAGTCTATAGCATACTTTCATTTTGCTAAAACCAAGGAAAATTCTTTAGAATAAATGTAAATAAACCCCATCAACATGATCACAAGTAGAGTCAATATATAACCAATGTTTTGTTCATCTGACCAAAATAGGGAGCCAAATAATTCTCAAATCTATTCAAACCTATTTTACAGGAAGCATCACATTTTAGCTGCTTGTTGTGGTCTTTATTCTACTTGGTGGTGAAAAGAACCATCTTAGTCTTAAAGGCATAGCTTTTATCCTATTCTAGACAATTGCTCAATGGATGCAGAGAAAAATGTATAAAGTAATGAAGAAAAAAATGCTTCTAAAATACAAATGGGTTTCCAGGTGGCTCAGCTGTAAAGAATCCACCTGCCAATGCAAGAGATGCAGAAGACACAGGTTTGATCCCTGGGTTGGGAAGATTCCCTGGAGAAGGAAATGGCAACCCACTCCAGTATTCTTACCTGGGAAATCCCAACAGCAGAAGAGCCTGCAGGGCTACAGTCCATAGGTTCCAAAAGACTCGGACACAACTGAATGACTGAGCACAATCACAAAACATAAATAGTTGAAGTAATCTGGTTCTTTCATAAAGCGATGTGAGTGTCTCTGCTTTTCCAAAAAAGCTCAGAAAAAAATTGACAAATATTTAGCCCCAGTGTTGCCAATAAAAAAGACAAGCTCATTCTAGATGGCTACATTAGATCTATTTTTTTTTTTAACCTATTCACAAAGTGTCTACTTAGTGGATACCTTCTAAAGAAAGACCTGCTCCAGAGGCAATATGGGAATTTCCTGGTTACATGAAGTTCGTACACAAGCTATAGCTTGAGAATATTCCCCATTTAAGGATTGAATGTTTACTACAAATTGGATAAGGTAGCTCAGGCTTTGGATTTATCTGAAGTTTGACTATTTTCTGGAAATTAAAAAATTTTGACATTTAATAATACTGTGAATTTAGAGGTTTAGTTCAACTCAAGGATTACTTGATTTTTGGCTTTAAAGCCCTTGTTGGTTTAAAGTCATTCTGATTTTAAAGCCAAAATGGCCTCTTTCAGCCACTCCCGTGCTTTCAGTAAGTGGACCTAAAACCCAACAATTTAATACAAATAATTTACAATTCTACCTGGTTTTCCCCAAAATCGAGCAAAAGTCTCACAGAATATATCATCCTGTCAATAAGACTGGCTTTGATATTAGCTATATGTAGGATAACTACATGTATAAGCATTATATTCAATAATAATGTGCTGCTGTGCTAAGTCTCTTCAGTCACGTCCGACTCTTTGTGACCCTATAGACTGTAGCCCACCAGGCTCCTCTGTCCATGGGATTCTCCAGGCAAGAATACTGGAATGGGTTGCCATGTCTTCCTCCAGGGCATCTTCATCATCCCAGAGATTGAACCCGCATTTATTAAAATAAGATTAAACTCTTATGTCTCCTCATTGGCAGGTGAGTTCTTTACCACTAGTGCCACCTGGGAAGTCTATAATAATCGAACTGATCAAGCAGAGATACAGATCATTTGAAAACTAAAAAGTCTACTTAGGAGAAAAGTTAAGGATATTAAGATATAGGATCAATATGCAATAAAGCCTAAATATTCATTTGGGAATGTTTCACAAAATTAAAAAAAAAATGTTCTATTTCTCACATGGAGTTGTCATAGAATGTCAGATAAATTTTAGGCAGCACTTTACAGGCAAATCTTTATCCCATAGGTAAATTTAGTTTGCCTTATTATCAGCCTCTGTTGAAATCACTTTGGAAAAGAACTACCCTAGGCAGCTCCTTCCATTTTTTCAAGTCACAGGAGTACTTCCATATATTGAGCTGAATTCTACTACAGTGTCCAAGTCAAGCTTGGTTTACTTCTTTTCCTTCCACATGACTCCCACTCCACCATTGACTACTAATCCTCACAGCTCATACATCTCTAATTAGCTCACACCCTTGTTCATTCATTGATTGAATATTTATTGAGTATCTATTAAATACCAGGTACTGGAGACATAAAAAAAAAAAAAAAAGCCCTAACAGAGCTAATGGTTTTTAGGTAGAGATAGACACATACAAAGAAATTTACTATAAAATATGGTGTGTACCCATACAGAGGTCAACCAGGCTTTGTGAAAGCCTAGAGCAGAGATATATTATCTTGATTTTATGGGTGGGTGACCAGAAAAACCCTTAGTAAAGAACTCTCCTGAGATGAGTTTTCATCAGGCTGGAGTTAGCTAGGTAACTAATCAAAAACCATAGTGACCCCATTTTCCATATGCCAGGCACTGAACTGAACGTCTTATAGATGTAATCTTATCCTTAGTAATATTGTAGAGAGTGGTTTTTCTCCCCCATCTTATAGGTGAGAAAGCGGAGGCTTAGAAATATAAGTGCCTTAAGCAAGTTCACACAGCAAGTAGCAGAAAGCTTCCCACCAAGAAAACAGCATATGAGAAGGTCTTAGAAGGGAAACAAGCTGCCCATGTGAGCCTCGTAGGTGGGACTGTGTGTCTGAAGCTGCAGCCAAGCCATGCTGAGTTGCTGAATTAAATATTTTGGATTTAATCCCTTAGCTATGAAATCTCCTGAAGGGTCCACACTGGACAGGGGGAAAAGGGAGAATATTTACATGTGGAGGCTTTAGTTTGTTTATTTTTATTTGAAACTGTGTACTGCCAGTTTGCATGACTTAAATACCATCCATTCCACCACTGAAAATTTTACTCCTAACATCCATTCTGCTCATGAACACACTCTGTGTGGTGTAGACATCAGTAATAATATTTGATGCCAAGTCACTCCCTGCACTCTGAAGTGTCAATCCCTAATTAGTACATTTCAGATGCTAACTAACCACCTTTGGAATGTGGATGCCTGATTAAGACACTTCAGCTATTTTCTCACTACTCTCAGGATGTAGATTACACCAGAATGTTTTTAAAATAATCAACATAGAGACAACATAACCCCTAGAGAGGGCTTGCTGCTAAAAACAGGAGAGAAAAGGGTCCCTTTGTGTGTGTATGTGTGTGTTGAGGACAAGCAGAGACATGCTCTGAGTGACGAGGCTCCCAGTCATTTCCTTTTCCTGATCAGGTGTGCGGATGATGACTTAGGAACGCAAGAGCCTCTGTACCCCTTTGTCTGAAAACCCTCATGATGCCCTCCACCTCTGCAAATGTGATCCATATTCCTCACGCCTTTTCCAGAACTGGGCCTTGCGGATGTGAAGTCAAGGCAGAGGCTGACACACCTGAGAACCGAGAGAATGAGCTGAACGGGCTCCAGCAGCATCGTGTCTCTGCGTGGCTGGCTGTGAGGTAGCGGCATGGTCTCTGGGCTCTGGCACCCCTCACAAGCCAGCCAGGCTGGGATATCGGTGTGTGAGATCAGAGCAGGCCCGTCTGTCCTCCTCGTTCCTCAACTACACAGCACTTCACATCCACGCCTTGTGGGGCTCTTGCCTGACTTCCCTCCTCTCGCTCCCTCCCGCCTTCACTCTCCATGTTTTGTGTGTTTCGTTGGCCTCCCCTTTCCACTTTCCTCTTTTCTCCTGTCTTTTTGGGCATTCACCTGTGCCTTTCTCTTTCTCTCGTTCTCAATTCATGGCAGGAGATGCTCAACATCACTCATTTCTCATCCCACTATGAGGTCCATTTCACCAGTCATGCTCTCCTCACATCTGGAGGGTGCGGAGGGCCCTCTCACTGTTGGTGGGATGCACTGTCGCCACTTGAGAACAGTTGGGATTCCTCACTGGGAGCTCCTTGTCCAGCTCCCACTCTGGCCACCTGGGCCGGTCCCCATTTCTGCACACTGTCGCGACTGGGCACCTAGTGTCCATCCAGTGTGGATCTGTGGTTTCCATGGATCTCGCCATTCATTCGTCTGGGTGGGGACTGGGCCTATTAGTGAGTGCAGACCAGTTCCTTTGAGGGGTTCCCTGCGCGAGAGTGACTGACTCTGTGGGGAGGGGAGGGTGGGATGATTGGGGTGCATGGATTGTTTCATTCCGTCGCAGTCCAGGTTGATGCTGCGGATGCCTGGGGATGCGCACTGGGCGCCAGAGGGATGGTATGGGGGGGGGGGGAGGAGGGTTCAGGTGGGGAACACATGTTACTGTGGTGGATCCATTTTGTGTTGGCAGCATCATTTGTGCAAACGAGCGTGTCTGGTCTGCGTGCCTGACGGGCACCCTGATTTCCTTCTTGGTTGTTTGCCGGCTGGGTGCTTCCTGGCGGATGCCAGGGGGATTCCTGTACCAGATGGGTGATCGGGCAGATGCCCTCTTGGGCCTTCACCCATCTTGGTTCCGTTGCATCTGCTGGGGGAGGAATTCCCCTCCCTCCTTGGTGCTGTTGGGCTCGGCATTGACACAGACAGGAACAGGTCACTTTCTTGTCATGGCAGTCCTCGTGGTGGGACAGTGACCAAGCAGGCAGTTCTGCATTGTGGGAATTCACAGGCGAGGACACATCTCCCAGGGGCCAGAGGCGGGGTGGGTGCGGCCTGTTTCGGGAGAGACTGGGTGGGGTGGAGTTGGGGTGGTGGGGACCTGGGGGAGGGGGCACCCCTCCTTCCCGGCCTGTCCTCCCTCTTCCTCGCCCCAGTGACTGGGTCTCTCCCCCCGTTCTGGTCACCGCCTGTGTCTCTCCCCGCCCACAGCCTGCTGGGGTGGCGCTCCCGTCCTCTGGACGTTCCAGTGTCGTGGGCCGGCCCTGTGCCACCACCTCCGGGCGTCACCTCCCTGACCTTCCTGCGGTTCCTCCTCCCGCAGTCCCTGGGGGCGCATTGGGCGGGGTGGGTGCCACGAGGGATGGAGGAGGGAAGACATGGAGGAGTCTTCGGGACTCTGCCTGGCTTCCCAGACGGGGGCGCCATGCGCCCAGGTTTTCCTCCTTTCGCAGCTGTTCGGGCGTCCTCTCTGTCCCTTCACCAGGACCCTCACGGAATGTGAGGAAAGAATGGCCAGGAGAGCTTGCCCAGGCTTTTTCCTCTCCTGTGTGAGCCGGACGGATGGGAATACGAGACTAGCCTGACAGCGAGGAACACAGGAGAAACGGGGCGCCTACTCCTGCTAGGGTGACCATGTTCCTTCTGCCAGAGTCCAGGTACGGAGGGTGCCGCCTGCAACAGGGAAGGCGGCTGGAGGATGAGGAGCCCTGACCTGGTTCTCAGTGCTGTGCGTGGGGTCAGGTTTTTTTCCTCAGCTGGGTGCGTCTGGCAGTGTCCACCACACAGTCACAAACAGGCTCAGGCACCCATGAGCTTCCCGGGCACCCAGTCACCCGAGCAGGTGGCTGGAGGTGGCCCCAGGAAAGACGGACATTCTTGGGCTCAGATTACATCTGGGCAGCCAAGCCCATCAGGAGACCCAAGAGACCCCTTGTCTCATTGAAAGAAACACAGTGATGGTGGGGGGTAAGGGGGCGGGGGGTGTTTGACATAATCATTGCATTACATCCTCACACCCCAGGGGTGCTGTCTCCTGTGCCAACACGGTGAACTGTCTACCATTCAGTTCAGGTTCAGCCACCACCCAAGCTTTGTGACTTAGGACTACAAAAATTGGAGGAGCTCCTTCTGGGAAGATGGCCCCATGGTTTCAGTGTGGTGAGTCTGCATTCATGGGAAGCAGATAGTTCTTCAGTTCCTTCAGTACTCAGAGGCTTTCAGTGTTATGTCTCCTCGGTAGACCTTGTTGAAGATGAGCACTGTGTTTCTGCTGACGATCTGTTTGGAAATGAGAGCAGCCTGGGCCCATTTCTGGTGGAGGTTTACTCTGGCCTTTTGTTGGAGGGTGTGTGTAGAGAGGAGAGGCCAGCATTCCTCAACCCTAGTCTTTCCCAGTCCAGCCACTTTACCTGGGAGCCTGGCACCCTGGCTGATTGCACAATACAATTTTAGACTCTGAGTCACCTTGAGTTCTCTTCTTGGTATCACTTTGCATTCAACTCAGCAGCATTCTAGAACCTTGGTTTCTCCTTGGACAGACAGGTAGGCCTTCCAGAGGCCTAACCTTCTAAAGCAGAGAGTCCTGGGCAGATGAAAGGGTTCTGTATATGAGATGCCCACTCCCCTGGGACAGCTAGGTATTGGTACAGGGTCTGACACTTCCATCCCTAGAAATAACTCACACCAGGCTGCCCTAGGCAAGATGGTGAAACGCATCAAATTCATCCAAGACTTTTCCATCTCTCCTTATGTCAACACTGGCCAGCGCGTCCTTCCATTCTCACTACACATTTGTATAGTGTATAATGTATACACTATATACATTTTCTTTTATATTTTCTACAGATACCAGGATAAAATGAACATCAATCAAGTGTTCTCTTAAATAGAAAAATAAGTTACAAAGGGGAAGCCAGCAATGGAAGCCTGGCTGTGGGGAGGGAGTGGGCAGGGGCTTCTCAGAGCAGTTGGGGTGTGATAAGCCTCAGTAGTCCCTGCCACGTACCCCCACCTCCCCCAAATTGCCAGACACAGCTTTCCTGCTGGCTGCCTTCGATGTCCTCAGTCAGCTCTCTTATTTCTAATCACGGTAGGATTTGATCAAAGGTGAGAACCAATCCCTGCCATATTTAAAGTTGAATGATATAGGACAGACCCAGGGGCTAGCAGTAGCCACTTAATAATTATCAAATCCCAGTGACACACTCTTACAACATTAGACTTACATTTGTAATGTTGTCTTCATGGGAACTACTCTGTAGTGACACCTGATGAAGTTGTATCTTTTCAAGACGCTCCTCTAACCCCTCATTTCCCCCAAATGAGTTCATCTGAGTTAGTCTTCCCCTAGGCTCACACGACATGTTGCTGCTGCTGCTGCTAAGTCGCTTCAGTCATGTCCGACTCTGTGCAACTCCATAGACAGAAGCTCACCAGGCTCCCCCGTCCCTGGGATTCTCCAGGCAAGAACACTGGAGTGGGTTGCCATTTCCTTCTCCAATGCATGAAAGTGGAAAGTGAAAGTGAAGTCGCTCAGTTGTGTCCGACTCTTAGCGACCCCATGGACTGGAGCCCACCAGAATCCTCCGTCCATGGGATTTTCCAGGCAAAAGTACTGGGGTGGGGTGCCACTCGCCTTCCCCGCAACGTGTTGCTAGTCCTTAATAGCAGTTCACACGGTTTGTGCTGCAGTTGTTTCCGTGTGAGTCTTTTTCCTTTCCATTGAACTGGAAACTCCCGGGCTATCAGGCAGGTGTTGTCACCTCTGCATAACTTAGAGTACATAGTACGTAAGTGACAAAAGCCCTCCATGAAAGGACCACTGTTTTGGTTTTTTTTTTTTTTTTTTTGGCTGTGCTGTGTGGCATGCGGGATCTTAGTTTCCTGACCAGGGATTGAACCCAAGACCCTACATTGGAATTGCAGAGTCTTAACCAGTGGACTACTAGAGAAGTTCCACAAGTGAACCACTCTTTAAAGAACTCAGATTTTGATTTCAGACAGACCTGCATTCAAAATCTGATTCTGTCTCTTACTAACAAGGTGAACTCGGGCTACTTGATTAACCACCTTGAGCCTCAGTTTCCTCATCTGCAAAATGGAGACAACAGTTACCTCAAAGGAGTTCTAAAGATAGTACCAGGAATATGGTAGTTACCCTGTGCTGTCTGACCGTGTTATACTGACAATGGTGGGTGATGATGTAATATCTTCAGCTTCTGTGCATGAGCAATGTAATAAAACAGACACCACCAGAAAACAGTTAAGAATTTCCAAAGTCTTCCTCACACCTCCCATGCTAGAGATGCTCTAGTTGGTGGCTGGAATCTCTCTAATAAAAAAGAAGGTTGGCAGTGCTGCAGGAATAGACAGATGAATCATAATGTTTGCAGACATCCTCAATGAAAGTAAAAAGAAGAGCAGCTGAAAAGATACATAAAAGAGCTTCACTGCGTCCTTTTGTTAACCACTCAAAAAGAATATAGTTCCTAAGTTGGTAAAGAATCTGCCTGAAATGCAGGAGATCCAGGTTTGATTCCTGGGTCGGGAAGATTCCCTGGAGAAGGAAATGGCAACCCACTCCAGTATTCTTGCCTTGAGAATCCCAGGGACAGAGGAGCCTGGCAGTCTAGTCCATGGAGTTGCAAGGGTTGGACACAACTTAATGACTAAACCACCACACAGCAAAAAAAAAAAAATAATGTATAATGTTTTGATCATCAGTATTTCTGTGGAAACTTCTGACAAAATTAACATTCCAACTTAGGCCAAATCTAGAGTCATCTTAATGGAAATTGCCGCCTCCCCCGCCCCTGACTTTTTTTGCCAATTTATTTGCTCCCAGAAGCTCATGTCTGTGGAGAGAGATTCTACCACACAGGGGCAGTTTAAGCACATTTTGGAAGCGTGGACCTTTCTGACAACATCAAGCTAAAGCCATGCCTCTACTCAGGAGCGAAAGAAAGGTGAGTCAGAGCAGCAACAGCTGAAAACCAGAACCATTTCTCAAAGATGTCACCTCTAAGTCGCTGTGTGACTCAAACCAGGGCTCTGTAACAACCTAAAGGGCTGGGAAATGGAAGAGGAAGAGGACTTATGAATGCCTATGGCTGATTCATGTTGATGTCTGGCAGAAGCCAACGCAATATTGTAAAGCAATTGTTCTTCAATTTAAAATAATTTTTAGAAAAATGTGGCCTCTAAGGTAAATGACACTGTATTTCTTCTCCCCACTCAACTTTTACACACGGGCAAAATCGATTTACAATAAAGATGCCAGCTGGCACTTAAATTGAAAAGAGGTCATGAGAAGGCAAGGAGACAGAAGGAGAAGGAAGGGCCAGCACTTACTTTTGGGGACTACAGTGACAGAGAATGGTGGTGACCCTAGGATATTTCAACAGAAAAGCCACTGGACTCTGACTCCAAAGATCCAGATATGAGTCCTGATTCCTTCACTTGAGAGCTGGGAGATCTTGAGATACTGACTCATCTCTCAGGACCTCTGTTCCTCATCACCAAAATGGAGATAAAAATACATCACTGACCTCTCAGGAAGTCAGTGAGAGATATGGGAAACAAAGTAAAAGTGAAAGTCGCTCAGTCATGTCCGACTCTTTGCGACCCCATGGACTATACAGTCCACGGAATTCCCCAGGCCAGAATACTGAGTGGGTAGCCTTTCCCTTCTCCAGGGGATCTTCCCAACCCAGGGATCTTCCCAACCCATGGATCAGCCCAGGTCTCCTGCATCACAGGCAGATTCTTTACCAGCTGAGTCACAAGGGAAGCCCATGGGAAACAAAAGCACCTTGTAAATGAAACAGCCACATCAATTTTATTTTCTTTTATTTATGCTACACTGAACGGCAAATAGAATCTTAGTTCCCCAACCAGGAATTGAACCTGTACCCACTGTAGTAGAAGAGCAGTCTTAACCACTGGACCACCAGGGAAGCCCCATTCATTTTAAAGCAATTGTTTTGAATCCAGTTGATTTTGTGAAGTATGTAATAAGAGGAGCAAAATGGATCAAAATACTAACAATGGTATTTATAATGTTGTGTTTAGGGCAACAATTTTGCTTGAATTCTTATTTATACCTTTCTTTATACCTCATTATCTTTCCAACCTTTCCACAATGAGAGTGTATTAAATTTGCAATCAGAGAAGGTTACATTAACTAGTTAATATACGTGTGGCTTAGAGATACATACTATGTAGGGAAAGCATAAAGGAATATGGAAGAGTGCTACACACTGACGTCAAGACAAGGTTACATTGGGATAAGAAAGGAGACAGGATGGAGAAGAATGCATGGAGGCTCCAACTATGTTGGTAAAGTTCAAATTCTTACACAGAATCGTGGGTACACAGGTATTTTTAAAAATGATTTGTGCATTTTATATGTTTTAAATATTTCATTATCATTTTTAAAACAAAGTATCAGTGCTGGGTTCAAAGGATTATGCACAAAGAAGCTTATTAACGGGTTATTTGCAATAGTCAGAATATTTTAAAATAGGGCACTTCCACAGTAGTCCAGTGGCTAACACTCTGTACTTCTACTACAGGGGGCATGGGTGCAAACCTGGTCAGGGAACTAAGATCCTGCATGCTGCCTGGTGTGGCCAACCATGTATACTAAGTGTCCAACAAAATAAAATGGGTTTAATCAATTACAGCACAGTAAAAAAGGGAGGATAACATTAATATTGTTGTGATCGTCCTGCTGCTGCTGCTGCTAAGTCGCGTCAGTCGTGTCCGACTCTGGAGTGCGACCCCATAGATAGAAAACTCACCTGATTGAAAATTTGCTTCCTCCGTGGGATTTCTCCAGGCAAGAACACTGAGTGGGCGGTCTAAATTTCCTTCTCTAATGAGTATTCCTGAGGAGAAAGAAAGTTCAGTCAGTTGTACCTCATCCCAGGAACACTAAATCACCTCATTTCGCTGAATGAGAGATGCAACACCGACTGAGAGTGGCAAGATGATAGAAAACTCGCACCTGATTGAAAAGTTTGATTCCTCTTCATTTTCTCCAGTACTGTATCAAGCTTATGATCAGTCTAAATGTATTCACTAGATGAGTATTCTTGAGGAGCTTCAAGGAAATGTTCAGTCAGTATTGCACATCATCCCATAACATGTAAGAATATTTAACATTTAAACAAAGAGAGATGAAGGAAAAATCTTGCACCAAGGTCAAGCGAGGTCACCACTATCAAGATCTACAGAACTCAGCCTTTCTTTAGCACTCTTGCCTCTTTACTTTCCAGATAGAAGAGATGATTTGGGTTGACTGTCTGTTTCTTTCCTCTTGTCAAGTTGTGAGAGTAGAAGGACAGTTTCTCACTTACTTTAGACTCAGCCCATACTGACGGATATTCTAATGTAATGGACTTTCTTTACAAGGATTTGATATTTCTGTTTACCTGGCTTCCTATACAAGAGTTGACTCATTGGAGAAGACTGAGGGATAATGAGGGCAGGAGGAGAAGGGGACGACAGAGGCTGAGATGGCTGGATGGCATCACTGACTTGATGGGTGTGAGTCTGGGTGACCTCCGGGAGCTGGTGATCCCAGGGACAGGGAGGCCTGGCGTGCTGCGGTTCATGGGGTCGCGAGGAGTCGAGACAAGAAGATCCAGCAATCAAAAAAAAAAAAAAACATTCAGAAAATGAAGATCATGGCATCTGGACCCATCACTTCAGGAGGAATAGATGGGAAAACAGTGAAACTCCGACTTATTTTCTGGGCACCAAATCACTACAGATGGTGACTGCAAAAAAATTGGAGAAGACTCTTGACTGCTGGGAGGAACCAGTCCATTCTGCCATTCTGAAAGGAGATCAGCTCTGGGATTTCTTTGGAAGGAATGATGCTAAAGCTGAAACTCCAGTACTTTGGCCACCTCATGCGAAGAGTTGACTCACTGGAGAAGACTCTGATGCTGGGAGGGATTGGGGGCAAGAGGAGAAGGGGACGACAGAGGATGAGATGGCTGGATGGCATCACTGACTCGATGGATGTGAGTCTGAGTGAACTCCGGGAGTTGGTGATGGACAGGGAGGCCTGGTGTGCTGCGACTCATGGGGTGGCAAAGAGCTGGACACAACTGAGCAACTGATCTATCTGATCTGATCTCAGAGGGACTTCCCTGGTGGCTCAGACGGTAAAGCATCTGCCTACAATGTGGGAGACTGGGTTCAATCCCTGGGTCGGGGAGATCCTCTGGAGAAGGAAATGGCAACCCGCTCCAGTACTCTTGCCTGGAAAATCCCATGGATGGAGGAGCCTGGTAGGCTACAGTCCATGGGCTGCAAAAAGTTGGACATGACTGAGCGACTTCATTTCACTCAGAGGGTTGCCAGGACAGATCTTTAAGCAGAAAAGTGAGCTGGGTTTGTTCTCAGCCCCTCAAGACCCCTGCTTCTGCTCTGCTCATTAAACAGATTAGTGATCTCTCCCCAACTTTCAGGAAAGGGCCTCACAGAGTTTTGTGTGAATATAAACACAGATGGCTTCACCAGGACTATTTGCCATCCCTCTAACCCTGAGGCTGACATTTTTACCCTAGGGTTTACCCACCCCACACCCCCACCCCCCACCCCCACTTATCAGTGGAAAACACTTAATATATTCTTTCAATTCTTTGCTTTCTTCCCCTTGTTGCAAATATTTCCTTGGCTTACTTTCATCCTGTGACCCCTGGTTTCCTAAGAGAACCAGATACAGTTTAGGGAACACTTCCTAAGTTTTCCTGCAGAACCTCTGCAGAGTTGCTGGGGGAAGCCATTTGTGCTGACACTAAGGTAGACATTTCTCTGTGGTGCAGAAAGCGGCTGAGGGAGGTACGGGGTCTTGATCTTGAGAAACAATTCAGAAATTGTGTGTAAGGGACCACAGTAATAAAAGGCATATCTAAAAAAGAGAAAAATGTGACCAGAATATCCTATAAGAAATAAAATAAATTAAAATAAGATCTAATCAACTCTATTACACATGCTTCCCTTTTGTGCTATGCATGTATGTCAGGGAAGCTGCTGGGACCATCTGTTAAATGTTTATTTCCATTATTACTTCTGAGGTGCCAAAAATCCTGTAATGGAAAAAAAGAAAATAGCCTTTAAGATTGTTGGAAAATGATCAAGAAAAAGCCAGAAGCCGAGTTCAGGCTCAAGTTCTGTCTTCCTTTTTTATACCAGAAAGTTCTAGAAACAGGCAAGTTCACCTTCTCAGGGAATGACTACCTAGATACATTGTTGATACCAGTTCTTTACGACAGAAGGAAGGGAACTCTTGGGAGGAAGACAACTTGTCATTTGTCAATATTTCTCTGAAAGGGCAGAGGAAGTAGAGCAAAGACAGGAAACAAAGCTTCTACTTTCCTTCTTAGCTCTTTTGGAAAAAAAAGTTTTGAGAAGAAGGATGAAGTCGTCAGCCAAAATAAAGTACAAATGCTTGTCTGTACAATTTGATTATTCACGCTTTCCTTGCCCACAGTTAGTCTGGATAATCAAATACTGAGTGACCCAGAAAGGCTGAAAGACAATGAGGCATTTTAGGGTGGCCTCACATGCTCCTGGGGTTTAATCCTGCTCACTGACATTCAAGAAGGGCCTCATCACGGAAAAACTGAACACAAAAATAATTAACATCCCTGAATGAACCTTGAAAGTCTGTGTTCACATTGGATTAAGTTTATGAGGAGAAACTGGGTTTTTCTGTTCTCTGAACTGTAAGAATTTGGATAGATTAAAAACTTAAACTGCCCGCAGCTTCAGAGTCAATAACCCTGAATCTTATTGCCAAAAACTAATTTTAGTTGGTGAAAAGGAAAGTGAGAGTCTACTGTTTTGGCCCACACTTGCAAATCACAAATTGTCATTTTTCCCCCCACCTAAATAAAAGCTTCTACTTAAACATTGGAGAGATCCCTGGAGAAGGGAAAGGCTACTCACTCCAGTATTCTGGCCTGGAGAATTCCATGGACTGTATAGTCCATGGGGTTGCAAAGAGTCAGACACAACTGAGCAACTTTTCACTTTTGTAAGACTGTCATGTATTATTCTCACAACCCAACCAGGCAGGTATTTAATCCATATGTTCCAGATGAGAAGCCAAGGCACAGGAATATAGAGTAACTTTCCCAGGATCTTATAGCTGGCGTTGGAACCAGGGCCTGGATACAGGGGATCTAGTTCCAGAACTACCTCTATAGAGCATATGGAAAGGTTTTCCACCTCTGGGATATTATAAAGATGGTAAGATGCAAATAAACCTTTAAATTATGGAATTAGAGCTTACCAGCCACACAAGAAAATGGAGGTGATAGTTCTAATGATTGACATAATGCTCTCACCAAAAGCCTATGATTCTATTGATTGTGAATTCCCCTTTTTTGTCAGTGTGGTTAATTCTGGACTTCATGCAACATACCTCGGCTTTTAATAGATAATTTTGGCTTTGCAAAGAAATAGCAAAATGTATCATTCTGATCCTACCACCAGGAGATCTCTCATTTCCCCAGTGGAGGAGAGAAAAGAGATGAATCAAATCATTATAATTAATAAATCCCCCTCCATAGCATTGGTAAAGCACTTCTCCACATCCTCTTGCAGTTTTTTTTTTTTTTTTTCTTTCAGTTCTTTTACTCTTGACAAAAAGGAAGCTGAGAAGATGCATGTTTTTCTGTTGCTCAATTATGTCCAACTCTTTGCAACCCCCTGGACTCTAGCCCATCAGGCTCCTCTGTCCATGGGATTTTCCAGGCAAGAATACTAGAGTGAGTTGTCATTTCATTCTCCAGGGGATCTTCCCAACCCAGAGACTGAACCCATGTCTCCTGCATCTCCTCATTGGCAGGTGGATTCTTTACCACTAAGCCACCTGGGAAGCCCATTTGAGAAGATGTTCAATTCAGTTAAGTTGCTCAGTCATATCTGACTCTTTGCGACCCCATGGACTTCTGTACACCAGGCTTCCCTGTCCATCACCAACTCCCAGAGCTTGCTCAAACTTATGTCCATTGAGTGGATGATGCCCTCCAACCATCTCATCCTGTTGTCCCTTCTCCTCCTGCCTTCAATCTTTCCCAGGATCAGTGTCTTTTCCAATGAGTCAGTACTTCACATCAGGTAGCCAAAGTCTTAGAGGTTCAGCTTCAGTATCAGTCCTTCCAATGAATATTCAGGACTTATTTCCTTTAGGATGGACTGGTTTGATCTCCTTGCAGACCAAGGGACTCTCAAGAGTCTTCTCCAACACCACAGTTCAAAAGCATCAATTCTTCGGTGCTCAGCTTTCGTTATGGTCCAACTCTCACATCCAGACATGACTACTGGAAAAACAGTAGCTTTGACTAGATGGACCTTTGTCGGCAAAGTAATGTCTCTGCTTTTTAATATGCTGTCTAGGTTTGTCATAGCTTTTCTTCCAAGGAGCAAGCATCTTTTAGGTCTTTAATCAGTGCTAAATCAAACCAAAGATTGATTGAAACAATTTTTGGATATAATGTCCAGGTCATTCCACATCACTGACATTATGAGACATATTTGGGACCAAAAAAAAAACCAAAAACATAGTTTGAAACAAAAGTGTGCATTAAGATCATCTTGTCCCATTCTATTTCAGTGTCAAAAACTGGCATTCATTTCAGAAATCAACCTAAAAGGATTGCAGGGATTCTTAATGAATATATTAAATTATTCTCAGGAAAGAACACTACTACTGAAAAAAAATCAGTATTTTTCTTAGTTATCTCAAAATTTAAGACAGTGTCAGTAATAGCACCCTAAGAGTTGTTTTTGGTTTTTTTAAGCACACCACACAGCTTCTGGGATCTTAGTTCTTGGACCAGGGATTGAAGCCAGGCCCATGGCAATGAAAGCTCAGAGTCCTAACCCTGTACCACCAGGGAAGTTCCTGTTTTTTTATGTCTTTTTTTTAAAAAATGGCACTCTAAGAATAATGTATACCTTAAAAAATCTTCTCACACACATCATTTTATTAGATCGCTGTAACAAATATATACCAATTTTAAGATTAAAAGATTAAGAAATAGATTAAAAAAGAGACGCCTGTACAGATGAGAAAAGTACTCACTGATACTCTAATAAGAGTATCTTTTAAATGTAAGCTTAAGTACCCTAAGAGTTAAACAAATATCTAATGCCTAGTTCTCTTACTATTGGAAGTGGAGATCATGACATGTGGGCATAGGCAGCACTAAGACATGGGGAGTGGGGACACAGCACTGTTCCGTGTCCATTTAGAGTACAAATTTCATGGGAATTTTTCAGCCATCTATCAGATTTCTGTCATCTTTTGTGAAAATCAAAGCACTAAGATAACTCATTTTAAAGGGAAACCATTTCCTGTGACACTCGACCCCAGAAAACAAACAAAAATTTTGTGAGTAGATATTAAATAAAAATGGTACCCGCAGGGACTTCCCTGGTGGTCCAGTGGTTAGGACTCAGCACTTCCAGTGCCAGGGCACGAGTTTGATCCCTGCTCTGGGAGCTAAGATCCTGCATGCTGCATGGTGCCACCAAATAAAAATAATAAAATTAGATTTTTTAAAATGGTATCCACAAAGAAACTGAAATATCCTATAATACTATACACCTTAGGAAATTACTATAAGACAAAATGTTATATTACATGAAAAAGGCTGCCCAACAAACTTAGAATTCAATCATTTATTGTGGTATCTATTTTATTGTCCATTATCAGAAAGAGGTGAATGAAGTATACCAAGAATTCAATTAATGAAGACTTCATCCTTTAGACAGTAATGTACTGATACTCTGTCAGATATCAAAGAATTTAAACTTTTAAAGAAATTTATAATTAAAATTTTAAATGATAAATGTTTATAATAAAGCAAGACAGTATTTTAGCGAGTTAACTACAGAAGAACATATAAATGCTAAGGCTAAAATGAACAAGAATGGTGGTTGCTCAGGGGATAATTTAAATGAAATAAATTCTGATTTGCAAATTGAAAATGCTAACAAACAGATGGGTAGGATTTAGGAATGTTTTTAGTAGAACATGATAAGAAAAGACAGGAGGAAAGAAGAGCAAGACAGGTTTGGGAGTTAGGGGAGATATAGAGATGCACTTGTTTGGAGGTAAACTTCAAACCTCCACATGCTTCCATTAGTAAGTGAGTCCGTTTACTTTCTCTTCTTTAATGAGGGTTTGGAGACTACTAAAATGTGATGGAAATATTAGAGTGAAAATTAAATGTCCAGTGAGATGAGAAAAACCATCACCAACGCCTCTCTACTCTATTCATCACCAATTCTGCACAGCTTTCTATATTCTTGATTTCTGTGAATAGTAAAACCATCCAACTAGCTTATAAACCCGAATCCTTCTCCACGCCCCCTCCTTTAATCTGTCATCAAATCCTATAAAGCAACGTCCTAAGTATTTCTGGAAACTGCGCACTCCTTTAGGTTCCACCACTGCAGCCCATTCTCGGGCCTCCTAATGAGTCTTAGGTCTGTGAGTCTAATCCCTTCCATCCACCCCATGCAATTGCCAGCACGGTCTTTCTAAATCAAGTGTTAATGATGGTATTCTACTTACCCTAAGTTTACGGCAAGTAAACGTAACGTTACTGTAAGTGATATCTCTTAGCTTTCAGACACATGAAAACTCATGGATCATGCCTGATTTTCTAGCTTCATCTTCACAAACCCATACATACACATTTTGTTCCAGGCAAGTTGAGTGATACATCCAGCACTCCCCACCATGTTGTTCCCTCTGCTCACCAATTCACCTATGTCAGATGTCACCTAACCTTTAAACTTTGACTCATGTGTGAGCCTCCACCTAACCTTTAAACTTGGACTCATGTGTAAGCCTCTCCTCTGGAATGCCTTCTTTGATCCCTCAGTCTGATCTCTATATCTGTCTTTTTCACTTCCATCCCATAACCCCAGGTCTAAAACATGACCATGGCCTGAAGTGGATTTGGGATGAGCCAGCCAGGCAGTGCTCCAGGGCACCAGTCTTCAAAAAGATTTACATGTTGTTAGGAACATTGCAGGGCTTCCTTGGTGACTCAGCAGTAAAGAATCCACCTGCAATGCAGGAGACACAAGAGACAAGGGTTCAATCCTTGGATTGGGAAAATCCCCTGAAGGAAATGGCAACCCACTCCAGTATTCTTGCCTGAGAAATCCCATGGACAGAGGAGCCTGGTGGGCTACATACAGTCCATGGGATTGCAAAGAGTTAGACATGACTGAGCACATTCACACAGGAATATTGTGGGAAGAGAAGATAGTGTTTATCTACCACTGGCGCTTAGGATTATTGCAACAAGTTTCTAGGAATTAGAGGGTGAGAAGACCCAAGAATATGCTTGAATAGCAATAAAGGGTTTCTAAACTGCCTTTGCCAGTGAAGGCAATGGCACCCCACTCCAGTACTCTTGCCTGGAAAATCCCATGGATGGAGGAGCCTGGTAGGCTGCAGTCCATGGGGTCGCTAAGAGTCGGACACGACTGAGCGACTTCACTTTGACTTTTCATCTTCATGCATTGGAGGAGGAAATGGCAACCCACTCCAGTGTTCTTGCCTGGAGAATCCCAGGGACGGGGGAGCCTGGTGGGCTGCCGTCTACGGGGTCGCACAGAGTCGGACATGACTGAAGCGACTTAGCAGCAGCAGCAGCAGCAAACTGCCTTTCAAAGAAGATGAGTTTGGTTAGTTTTCATGTTTTTGTTTTGCTAGTAAGGTTTGTCCATGGGGTTGCAAAGAGTTGAACACAACTGAGCAACTTTCACTCACTTCTCTTTGCCAGAGCTGAGCTGCTTAGGACAGCACAGGAGAGAGTAACCTCTGACAGATCAGTCTCGCTCAGTAGTGTCCCTATTTGCGCCCCATGACTCCCCGCCCCCCCTCACCACTCTCGGGGTCACCCTGTCCCTATTTGTCCTTCCCTACAGTGTGCTTGTGTTGTGGGGGTCTGTGAGAAAATTGTAGTTATGCTCCAAAAGAAAAGTGCAACACATACTTAGAGAACATCAATTTGAATGGGAACCAAATATCTAACCAAATATCTAACTTAGCTTTCTCAGGGTATACCATGTTTCTGGATGGTCCTGGTGATTGTATTTACCGTATGCTCTGGTAGTTAAGTTGAATTACTTACCTAAATTCTCCATAAGCTTCTCAGGGATTGAGACTCTGAATTTTTTGCTTTGTAACAAATCTGAAAAAGGTGCATATTCACCCAAAGTGTGTGATCTTGCAGAGTAATGATCCAAAGATCAAAAGTTGGCAGTATATATTTAGCACTGTTCAGAGAAGAATCACCTTGAGTCAAACAGGGAAGAATATTCTGTTTACTCAAGAGGTATTCTATGTTGTTGGATAAATCAGATAATTCTGAGTGAAATATCCCTGAAAACCATCCTTCTGTCTGTGGTTTGACTTCATATTTGCCAAATGAACTACAGTCTCTTAGATATCTTCATGTAAGGGATGAAGAATCTTGGGTAGAAAAGACCAAATCTGTGGTCACTGGAAAAACGCATCAACAATTATAAATCAATTAATGTACATTTTAGTTTATATTAACTCTTTTATATGATTAGCAGAAATCAGATCAGATCAGATCAGTCGCTCAGTCGTGTCCGACTCTTTGCGACCCCATGAACTGCAGCACGCCAGGCCTCCCTGTCCATCACCAGCTCTTGGAGGTCACTCAGACTCACATCCATCGAGTCAGTGATGCCATCCAGCCATCTCATCCTCTGTCGTCCCCTTCTCCTCCTGCCCCCAATCCCTCCCAGCATCAGATTCTTCTCCAATGAGTCAACTCTTCACATGAGGTGGCCAAAGTACTGGAGTTTCAGCTTTAGCATCATTCCTTCCAAAGAAATCCCAGGGCTGATCTCCTTCAGAATGGACTGGTTGGATCTCCTTGCAGTCCAAGGGACTCTCAAGAGTCTTCTCCAACACCACAGTTCAAAAGCATCAATTCTTCGGCGCTCAGCCTTCTTCACAGTCCAGCTCTCACATCCATACATGACCACAGGAAAGACCATAGCCTTGATTAGGCCAACCTTTGTTGGCAAAGTGATGTCTCTGCTTTTGAATATGCTATCTAGGTTGGTCATAACTTTCCTTCCAAGGAGCAAGCGTCTTTTAATTTCATGCCTGCAGTCACCATCTGCAGTGATTTTGGAGCCCAGAAAAATAAAGTCTGACACTGTTTCCACTGTTTCTCCATCTATTTCCCATGTAGTGATGGGACCAGATGCCATGATCTTCGTTTTCTGAATGTTGAGCTTTAAGCCAACCTTTTCACTCTCCACACTTTCACTTTCATCAAGAGGCTTTTGAGTTCCTCTTCACTTTCTGCCATAAGGGTGGTATCATCTGCATATCTGAGGTTATTGATATTTCTCCTGGCAATCTTGATTCCAACTTCTGTTTCTTCCAGTCCAGCATTTCTCATGATGTACTCTGCATATAAGTTAAATAAACATGGTGACAATATACAGCCTTGACGTACTCCTTTTCCTATTTAGAACCAGTCTGTTGTTCCATGACCAGTTCTAACTGTTGCTTCCTGACCTGCATACAGATTTCTCAAGAGGCAGATCAGGTGGTCTGGTATTCCCATCTCTCTCAGAATTTTCCACAGTTTATTGTGATCTACACAGTCAAAGGCTTTGGCATAGTCAATAAAGCAGAAATAGATGTTTTTCTGGAACTCTCTTGCTTTTTCCATGATCCAGCGGATGTTGGCAATTTGATCTCTGGTTCCTCTGCCTTTTCTAAAACCAGCTTGAACATCAGGAAGTTCACGGTTCACATATTGCTGAAGCCTGGCTTGGAGAATTTTGAGCATTACTTTACTAGCGTGTGAGATGAGTGCAATTGTGCCGTAGTTTGAGCACTCTTTGGCATTGCCTTTCTTTGGGATTGGGATGAAAACTGACCTTTTCCAATCTTGTGGCCACTGCTGAGTTTTCCAGATTTGCTGGCATATTGAGTGCAGCACTTTCACAGCATCATCTTTCAGGATTTGGAATAGCTCCACTGAAATTCCATCACCTCCACTAGCTTTGTTCGTAGTGATGCTTTCTAAGGCCCATTTGACTTCACATTCCAGGATGTCTGGCTCTAGGTCAGTGATCACACCATCATGATTATCTGGGTCGTGAAGATCTTTTTTGTACAGTTCTTCTGTGTATTCTTGCCACCTCTTCTTAATATCTTCTGCTTCTGTTAGGTCCATACCATCTCTGTCCTTTATCGAGCCCATCTTTGCATGAAATGTTCCTTTGGTATCTCTGATTTTCTTGAATAGATCCTTAGTCTTTCCCGTTCTGTTGTTTTCCTCTTTTTCTTTGCATTGATCGCTGAAGAGGCTTTCTTATCTCTTCTTGCTATTCTTTGGAACTCTGCATTCAGATGCTTGTATCTTTCTTTTTCTCCTTTGCTTTTCGCTTCTCTTCTTTTCACAGCTATTTGCAAGGCCTCCCCAGACAGCCATTTTGCTTTTTTGCATTTCTTTTCCATGGGGATGGTCTTGATCCCTGTCTCCTGTACAATGTCACGAAACTCATTCCATAGTTCATCAGGCACTCTATCTATCAGATCTAGGCCCTTAAATCTATTTCTCACTTCCACTGTATAATCATAAGGGATTTGATTTAGGTCATACCTGAATGGTCTAGTGGTTTTCCCTACTTTCTTCAATTTCAGTCTGAATTTGGCAATAAGGAGTTCATGGTCCGAGCCACAGTCAGGTCCTGGTCTTGTTTTTGCTGATTGTATAGAGCTTCTCCATCTTTGGCTGCAAAGAATATAATCGATCTGATTTCGGTGTTGACCATCTGGTGATGTCCATGTATAGAGTCTTCTCTTGTGTTGTTGGAAGAGGGTATTTGCTATGACCAGTGCATTTTCTTGGCAAAACTCTGTTAGTCTTTGCCCTGCTTCATTCCGTATTCCAAGGCCAAATCTGCCTGTTACTCCAGGTGTTTCTTGACTTCCTACTTTTGCATTCCAGTCCCCTATAATGAAAAGGACATCTTTTTTGGGTGTTAGTTCTAAAAGGTCTTGTAGGTCTTCATAGAACCGTTCAACTTCAGCTTCTTCAGCGTTACTGGAATGATCTCTGTTTGTTTCCAAGGCAAACCATTCAATGTCACAGTAATCCAAGTCTCTGCTCTATCGCTGCCCCGCGCCCGCGCCCCCCCATGGTGCCGGTCCTCCGTCCCCCGTCCAAGTCTAGCAGAAGATAAAAATCTCTAAATCTGTGCAATTTTGTGTACATGAACAAAATTTAATTTCTGGACCTCTCACTCTGGAGACCACATCTAGGCACTCTCTCCCTTTCTGAGACCTTGGAAAAAATCAAACAATTTGTAATCATTTTACAGATTACAAATTTCCTACATGTGATTTTTCCCTCTTTGACAAGAATGACCTGCATATTTCAAAGGATATTTTAGCTTTATTTTCTCCCTAAAATTTTGTTTCATTTCAGTATGACTTTTTTTTTTTTTTGGGGATGACTTTTGGCCAGTAGAAATTTTATGCTCTTGACCCAATTTAAACTAACATTTTCCTTCTTTCTGCTGCCAGTAAAATAGTTATACTCAACTTTTCTCAGGAGAAAGATGTTCTGTATTTCTTCATAGTAGGCTACAACACTGAAGGGGAGAGGGGGTACCTTTTGACCTGATTACTTTTTCTGGAAAATATACAGAATACTGTGAATAAATGCACTATTAAGATCTTTTAGGATTAAATTACATGACTTTAATAGAGAAGAACTCTACACAGATGTGAAATTTACAAGAAATGATGTATTTTCTGGTAATGACCCATGTTGATTTGTAAGTTGTTTAAATATTATGTCAGTCAGTTCAGTTGCTCAGTCGTGTCCTACTCTTTGCAACTCCATGAACCGCAGCACACCAGGCCTCCCTGTCTATCACCAACTCCTGGAGTTCAACCAAACTCATGTCCATCGAATCGGTGATGCCATCCAACCATCTCATCCTCTGTTGTCCCCTTCTCCTCCTGCCCTCAATCTTTCCCAGCATCAGGGTCTTTTCAAATGAGTCAGTTTTTCACATCAGGTGGCCAAAGTATTGGAGTTTCAGCTTCAACATCAGTCTTTCCAATGAACACCCAGGACTGATCTCCTTTAGGATGGATTGGCTGGATCTCCTTGCAGTCCAAGGGACTCTCAAGAGTCTTCTCCAACACCACAGTTCAAAAGCATCAATTCTTCAGCACTCAGCTTTCTTTATAGTCCAACTCTCACAACCATACATGACTACTGGAAAAACCACAGCCATGACTAGATGGACCTTTGTTGACAAAGTAATGTCTCTGCTTTTTAATATGCTATCTAGGTTGGTCATAGCTTTCCTTCCAAGGAGTAAGCATCTTTTAATTTCATGGCTGCAATCACCGTCTGCAGTGATTTTGGAGCCCCAAAAAATAAAGTCAGCCACTGTTTCCCCATCTATTTGCCATGAAGTGATGGGACTGGATGCCATGATCTTAGTTTTCTGAATGTTGAGCTTTAAGCCAACTTTTCCACTCTCCTCTTTCACTTTCATAAAGAGGCTCTTTAGTTCCTCTTCACTTTCTGCCATAAGGGTGGTGTCATCTGCATATCTGAGGTTACTGATATTTCTCCAGGCAATCTTGATTCCTGCTTGTGCTTCATCCAGCCCAGCATTTCTCATGATGTACTCTGCATATAAGTTAAATAAGCAGGGTGACAATATACAGCCTTGATGTACTCCTTTTCCTAATATTATGTCAGCCAATTATATTTAAAGTCTCAAAAAGATTGGATAGAGTCCCAGAAAAAAATGTAGCATCAAGAGCAAGTAAAATTATTTTCTGAAAACTTCAGCTATTTGATTTGAGCCTTGTAAATAAAATTCAAAACAAATAATTCAGGGCTCCATCACCAAATATAAGAATTGATTTAAGATAGCCCCTTATGGATTTAAGTAATTTAAAATTACAAACCCTCCTAATATTTGTAAGTGAAACTAAACCTGCCATTAGCAACAGTGCATTGTATAGGCCATTACAATCCTAATAAAGTCTATGATAATAACTGAACAAGTAGTGCCACATCTGAACATGGAATCTCAGCTCAAGGCAACTGTTACCACCACTGAAATAAAGACCCAAGAACTCAGACAGCAATAAAGAGTTTAGATAGAAAAATAGCTGAACTGAGAAATACACCTTCTGTAGGAAGCAAACAACTTTTTGATACAGGCCTCTGGTCTAAATCTTGCCAACTGAGCAGAGAACTGCTGTACATGATGTTGGTTTGGTTTCCTGTGTTTGACAGGTCCCTTCTCCACGACACTGACAATTCGCTTGGCTTTGCTTTCTTTGAACCAGAGGAGCTTATTCTACCTCTGATTTTAAAGGAGGCTATTTGTTTTTAAAGTTTTTAAAGTTTCAAAGAGTGGCTGGAGTACACAGACAGGGCCCATACCAATAACTATTTCATACACAGGCTTTAATCATTAGGCTTTAATCATCTTCCTGCACAAAACTCTATTTACTTATGTTCCCATGAGTTTCAGGCTCATGTGAAAACAGCTCATATGAAAACAGCTACTTTTTTTTCTTAATGCTTTAAGTAGTTTGAATTAGAAAATGTTTTAAATGACCTAATGGATTGAGAGAAACAGTATTTGCTGTGATTGTTTTTGGAAGTAAATTGCTATTAAAATCTAACAAAAACTTCAAACAGAACAATTTATTATCTTCTAAACTCTGTTTTGATGAAAAAATATTTTACTATTTTCACTGATATCCAATTAAAAATCTCATTTCTTTTTTCTCAAAAATCTTACAAATTCACCATATTTTTGACATTATAAAATAATTTCAAAGACTGGAGAAGGAAGAAATTACAACCATTGCTCAAGAACTGATAATTTTTCATATTATAAACAAACCACACATTTTTATTTTAATACAGCTAAGATATGAAATATATTTTTATATACCATAAGAAAGAATCACAGATGTTTGGAAGTTCATTCAATAGCCTTCAATACAAATTTTATGAAACAGTATACCTATCGGATACAAGTACAGATAAATATTAGACCATTTAAATGTCCACTAACATAAGTGGACACATTGTGGCATTCATTCTATAGAATATTATACAGTAATTAAAATTAATGAACTCTGCTTTCTGTCATCTGCATGGTTAAATTTGAAAATTACTGCATAAAACAAAGTCACAGAAGAATATGTATAGTATGATTCCATTTACATAAAATTTCCTGCTAAGTCCCTTCAGTTGTATCTGACTCTGTGCGACCCCACAGATGGCAGCCCACCAGGCTCCCTCATCCCTGGGATTCTCCAGGCAAGAACACTGGAGTGGGTTGCCATTTCCTCCTCCAATGCATGAAAGTGAAAAGTAAAAGTGAAGTCACTCAGTCGTGTCTGACCCTCAGCGACCCCATGGACTGCAGCCTACCAGGCTCCTCCATCCATAGGAATTTTCCAGGCAAGAGTACCGGAGTGGGGTGCCACTGCCTTCTTCGACATAAAATTTAAAAAGAGGCAAAACTGTACATATAAACAAGGAAATGATAAAGAGAAAATTTAGGATAGTGGTTACTTCTGAGGGAGAGAAGAGAATGTAATCAAATAGGAGCCACAACAGGTGTCAAACACGAGGCATGTTGTACTCTTAAAGCAAAGTGGGAGCAGCATATGTGTTTCTGTTTTATTATTCCTCCCTGAACAGTACACATACTTTACACATTCTGGAGAACATGAGAGGCAAGAAAGTGGAGACCACACATGTAGACAACTCTTTTCAAAGAGGCTTAGTCTTGAATGGAACATAAATAAAAGAGTAGATAGTGGGGGAATGTGTTGACTTGTTTTGCTCTTACACTTTTTAAGATGTGAAAAGAGAGCATCTGAATGGTATAGAAAGGAAGGTCCCCTCAGAGGGAAGAAGCTGAAGCAGCACTAGAGGAGAGAGTGGATGAAGCAAGTGATGGGAGCATTCCGACAGGAACAGTAGCTAAGACACACGGGAAGGAATATCATCCAATTCAATCCAGGGGGAGCAGATGAGGAGACAAACAGTCCAGCAGATTTAGATACTTGGTGAGAGGAAGCCATGTCTTCACTGATGGCTTATTTCTTCTTGACTGAGGCAAGGTCATAGCTGAGAGGGAAGGGCTAGACTTGGTATTGAGAAAAAGTGAAAGCATGAAATAAGAGAACAAATGAACTGGAGAAAAAGGAATGTGCTCTCTTGAGCAACTCACTGTACCTATTTCCCTTGTCTACCTAGCATGTACTTCCCCTTCCTTTTCACCTAGAAAATCTTGCTACCCTTCAGGACTCACAGAAGCTTCTGTGTCTTCTGACATCTTTTCTAATTGTCCCATGGTAATCTGACAGCTCTTGACTGTATCCCTTTCTTTTTACTTACTCATGAACTGTCTTGCAATAACTCTTCTATGTTGAACCTGATTCAATTTTACATATTGTCTCCTTCACTACAGTCTCGTGGGCAAAAATCACGTCTTTTAAAAACAAACAAAACTGTCCCTCCCACTTTCAGAAAAATCGTGTATTCTTGTACACAGGAAAATTTACATGTATTTTCTAAACATATCGGTTACTGAAACACTTATCCTTAAAAGTAAATGATAAAATAACTAAGACATACATAAATAAGTGAACTTTGAATCCTCCATTATTTTCTTGTAACTGCTCTTGGTTTTCAAGTTTTTGTTTTAGAATGTACTTTTTAGAAGCTGGAGATCCAAAGTTACCATAGTTGGTTTAATTTTTTAAATTTTTAAATAAATCATTTTTGCTCATTAAACTTTTACAATTTTTTTCTTGACAACCTACAATATGTTTCTTTATGGAGGCAGTTCTCCCAGAAAATGAAGCAGAATATTATCAGCAAAGACAAATTATGTTAGGAATGCCATCTTGTGGCTGAGAGTAGTCCATTACACTAACAGGTCCTTTCAGTGACATATCTTTTAATTCAGAAATAAAACGTCCAAGAAATTCACAAACGTAAATCATGATTATAATGTATTGCTACTACAAAGAAGGAAACACTAAATATGTGCATCAATTGCATGTGGTTTTAGCTGCCAAAAAAGACAACGTTCACTGAAAAAAAAAACGACAATAGACAAATTATATAGGAATAGAGTCCAAATAGTATGAGAAAACTGCTATAAATAACCATACTTAAGATTATTCAAATACCCTGAATTTTGGAAAGCTTTTCTCTTGAAACAGATATGCAATTTTATTTCTGTATCTACTACTAGGTAGTTCTGCTGATGATCACATCCTAGATTTAAATCTTGTGTCTTGATTTTCAAACTACATCACCTTAACTATATACATCCCAAAGGGAGTGAAGGCTGGAACACTTATCTAATCCGGATGGTACAGGATCCATTTAATTAATTATAGTCCAAAATGGAATTTGAGGAGAGTCAAAAATGCCAGCCTTTTCTTAATGGATAAGCTTACTACTTCTTCTAAATAAGTTAACCATTAGAGTGTACATTATCTTTCTAGTCAATAAAGAACTAATAATGGTTACAGATATGCTATGTAACAACTATGCTGAAATATTTTAAGTGTCAGATAGAATACCAGACATTTTGGTCCATTTAAAAGTGGGGATGAAGGAAGAGAAACTGATATATCCCACATGGGTGCAGAACACAGCACCAGGGTCCACGCGTTACGCTACTTTCTGTCACTTCTAGATTAAAGATCCAAGAAGCATGTGTAGGGACAATGGACAGACCTAGAGACGAGGCCACCGAAATTCCAAAAGATAACAGGTCTATATACAGACATACATATTTGCATAAAAAACAAAATGTTATTTGTACTCAAAATCAACTTTTGTGATTTATTACTGCATGCTTTTCACCAGAATTTTTTTTTTCTTTTACTCAGAAAACTTTCATATGAATTGATTTTGGGCAAGTTTTTCCACATAATTCTTCAGGGCATTCATATCAGCTGCACAGACCTGGTGCTCCATCTTCTCTTGCTGTTTTGATCTCTCTAATAAAGCCTTGTGCGGTGGAGGTAAGGCATTGTATGAACTTAGTAAGTAAACTTGACTTGATGAAGTCTGGTTGATTTCTCTGATCTTTAAAGCCTGCAGGATAGCAGGTGCAAACATGGAGTAATGAGCTGTAGAGGATACAATCACTGGGCAAGTTTTATCTTGCATTCTGTCTGCAACTACTTTTGCAATTGCAGTGTGTGGGTCCAGAATGTACCCCGAAGTGTTGTAGGTGGAGTGAATAGCTGCCAGGCACTCTCCCTCGGAGCACCAGTCGGCCACGAAATCCTGCTGAAGTTTCTCAACTAGGATCTTCTCTATCTGGAAGTGATGCTCCTCTTCTAATTGATTAAACAGTCTTCTCATTAAGTGTCCATCTTTATTAGCCATCAGGTGTAAATGTCGTTCCAGGTTTGAAGATTTGAGGATATCAATTGCTGGTGAAAAGGTCCGTGCTAGTTTTCTTTCCCTTATATCATAATGTCCTGTTTTTATAAAATCAGTCAAAACATGGTTCTGATTAGAAGCACAGATAAATTTTTGAATAGGGACTCCCATGGTTTTGGCATACACTGCTGCTAAAATGTTACCAAAGTTTCCTGTGGGAATACACACGTCAACTGGGCTTCCAAAAGAAATAAATCCTTGGCTAACGAGATCAAGGTATGCAGAAGCATGATAAACTACTTGGGGAAGCAGTCGGCCCCAGTTGATGGAATTAGCTGAACTTAAGACAGTTCCATATTCCACAGCAAGAAAGCCAGTAAAATCAGAATCTTGAAAAATTCTTTTTATAGATGTCTGGCAGAAATCAAAATCTGACTTGACACCTACCGCCCATCCATTTTCATTCTGACTGCCAATTATTTGTGCTTTTTGAAAATCACTGACTCCGTCTTCAGGGAAAAATGTGGCCACGGCTATTCTCTGCTTGTCATTCTTATTAAGACGACTAAAGCCATTTAAGACTGCACTTCCAGTGTCTCCTGAGGTGGCTACAAGTATCATAAAATTGCAACTTGGTGGAATACAGTGTGCAAAAAGATGGGGCATGAGCTGTAAAGACAGATCTTTAAATGATCCCGTTGGTCCATGAAACAACTCCAGGATGAACTGGTTGCCTGACAGGTGCCTGATAGGGGCGATTTTTGAGCAGGCAAAGTTTTCCCCATAAGCAGTTTCAATCATTTCTCCCAGCCTGGCAGCAGGTATGTCAGCAGGATGTATACGTTTTTCCAGAAGTATCTGTGCTCTTTCTATGTATGTTGCTCCTACCAGGCTTTTCCACTCCCCACAGTTTAACTTTGGAAACTCCTTCTCAGGAACAAAAAGTCCACCGTCAGAAGCTAACCCCTCAATCACAGCTTCACTAAAGAATTTCGTTGGAATTTTCTGTTCACAGTCTTTAGGCCAAATGTGTCTTGTGGAAATGAATGTTTCTGAATCCACATCTTGGTATCTTTTAACTGCACTCAGTACTTTGTTGGCTACCTCCTCTGGGGAAGTCCCACTTTCACAAAAAACACGAGTATCGTACCACTTCTTGTAGTACTGTCTTCTAAATTTAAGTAAGTCTTTCATAGAGGTTCCAGAATTCTGACCTACAATCCTATCTGTTTTCATTAATTTTAGACGACTGACTATATCCACTAGAGGTACATCCAGATAAACAATTACTCCATTTTTCTTTAGATGCCACATGCTAGCATCATGCATTGGGTTGGACCCAGTAAGGGAAATCACACTTCCAGATGCAGAGAAGTTTAACACGGCTTTTCCTTCCTCTTCTAAAAATTGCTCATTACCAACATCCTGCAATTTTTCAGACACACTCATATTCCAGGTTTTTTCAAGGATATCATCATCCACATCGATGACACAACAACCCAGTTTCTGGCCTATTATTCTGCCTACTGTTGTTTTCCCAGCACCGGGAGGTCCCATCAGGATAATATTTTTGTCTCCAACAAGAGAGTAGATGGAATGCCATGACTTTCTTCATTGTGCAAGCACAAAGGTTCTTGAAAGAAATAGCTGTGGATGTTTATCTGTTTTCACATGGATGCGAGACAAGCATTTCTGAGTTATCTGTTTCAGAAGCTGACATCGCTTAAAGTGGAGCATTCTCTTTTCACTTTGCTGCCCAAGCCAACAGAAAAACTGGCTTTGGCCCTTTTCAAAACATAAAGACAAGGAAAGACATTTGGTTACTAATTTCAATAGGCTTAACATGCCAATAGGATTAAATAGAATCATGCCCACAGTACATAAACTTAAAATTCTTCTGAATTTTAAATGGCATTAAAAAATTATCCAGACCTAAATTCTCATATATTACATATTATCTTTTTAGTAATCTTTTCAAGTCTCAAGAGAGTGAGTAATCATTGGTAACTATGAGCAACAGAAACTTTCTTCTGAGAATGTTGTATCATAGATACTTTTTTAAAAAACATACTAAATCAAATTATTATTTCTTTTCCTATAATGAAAATTGTCTCATGGTTTGTAACCCAAGTAAATAAGGATTACTTGGAGTTGGGATGCTATATACTTGCAATTAAAAAGCTGAATAGTCTCTATATTTCTCGTTAATTATATGAACATGTTGATAGACTATCGTGTTACTCATAAATTTCTTAGTCAAAGAATTCACAACAAGAAACCAGAATAAAATATCTGCTTATACAATGCTTAAAGAATTTTCCAAACTATAGAACAAAGGTATGACCTTTTCTTTCTTACATGCCTTTTACATGCATACTGTTAAAAATCATTCTTACATGTTTTTCATGTTTTTCACTAGCTTAAAAAAAAACCTAGTGAAAGATATAACATTATGTAAATACTTAAGAAAAATGGATAATTGACAGCAAACTCAAAGGCTACAAATCTATAACTTTCTCTGACTCGGACCATCACTGTCATTTCTTTCCTATAAACATCGCCAGTGGAGACACCACTCAAATCCCAGACTCCAGAGTGATAGCAAAAAAAAACCTCAGGAATGTTTCCATTGATAAGAGGACAAATTCATGCTGGCATCTGGAGAAGCTCTGTAATTCCCCATACTGATCAGATCCCTGTCTTTGGAAATACACTCACCGTTAAAACACCAGATGTGTGCCAGACAGGTGAGACGTTGAGTCATATGTAAACTACAATTTAATAACTGCTACAATATTTATTTAAAGTGATTAGAGTAACTTTACAGGCATGTAGTGAGGCTTTCCACATATTCCGTGGTACAACCAATAGGCAACTATTAAACATTAGATGGTGTGTTTAGACATGTTCTGAAAACTTTTCGTTATTTACTACTCAGATCATCCATGCTACTCAAACTGTGTTCTCTAATAAAACATTTAAACCATTTTCAGCTTACACTGAATTTAACTTACAAGTTAACTTAGAACTGCTGGACAAAGAGATGTATTTCCTTATTTGGCTTTTCAGCTGGTATATGCTTAACTCCTGCTGACTTGCAAACAGAAAACACACAGGAACCAATCTGAGGTGAAGAGTTTGTGGATGCTGAAGCAAACTCAGTCTTTGCAACAGGTGGAGTCTATAATGGAAAAAATTTGAAGTTAATCATAACTGCATACTGTATCATTATATTCCACAGATAGTCTATTGTTAAAATGTCCAATTGGAATTTTTTAAGTACAGAAAAATAATAAACTGACCATTTGCATGGTTCCCTAAAGCTATTATTGAACGATTAAGATACTATTTTCCAATATGTGTATCTTACGATAATAATTTTACTAAATAGTACTCAATTTCTGCCATCAAGCAATATACAAGATACTATAATGAAATGATAAATGTAAGTTTACACAATGACATCTAAAATTTTAATGATTTAACTGTACGTTCAGTGATCAGATGGAAAGAAATCAGTGGACTAAAAAGTGTGAAGTAAGTATCTGAATTACTCTTTTAGACTGTTTATCCATCTGAATCATGATTTGGATGTAGTATCGACTATAAAGAGTGCAGATATAGTGTCTGCCACACATGGGTACCTCTTGGCTATTTAAATGATTTATAATAAATTCAAAGCATATAGCATGGTGATAGGCACATAAGAATATTCATTTATATATTAATATTAACCACTGTCACTCAGTGATAAAAGACTAAAAACATATAAATTGAATCAGAATATCTAGACACAGAACTAGGCTTTTTTTTTTCTCATAGTTTGGTTTGTTTATAAACATTCAGAGAAAACAAGGGGCTAGTGTTAGTTTGTGTTAGTCACTCAGTTGTGTCTGGCTCTTTGTGACTTATGGACTGTAGCCCACCAGGCTCCTCTGTCCATGGAATTTTTCAGGGAAGAATATTGGAGTGGGTAGCCATTCCCTTCTCCAGGGGAACTTCCTGACCCAGGGATTGAACCCAGGTCTCTTGCATTGGAGGTGGATTCTTTACCATCTGAGTCACCAGAGAAGCCCTTGTTTATAAACCTTCAGAGAAAACAAAGGGCACTCATCCATGTTGGGCACAGGTTAATCCTTTCCCTGAAGTAAACAAAGGGTCAGAGAACTGTACCCTTGAACCCCATCAGCAATTTATTAAACTACTTTTATTCTGGTACTATTCTTTAACACTAATTATTTTGAGGACACTATATTAAGCAGCCTGCCTAACCTCCTATTCAGGTAGCTTTTGCTTATAATATCACAGAGTATCATCTTTTTCAGTTCCCAATGCAGAAATCTCTAATATCTGTATTGCTAATAATTGTGTATTACCTGAGTAGCTGGTTTCTTTTCATGGACACTAAATTTTTGATCTGATCTTTTCAACTTTAGGTTGGTTGCTACAATGCTTAACACCAACTCCATTAAAAGCAAAAGACTAACACAAGCGTTAATGCATGTTAACTTCACCTTATCCTTTGTAACCTTACTCTTCTTTTGTTTTATATGAATTCAAAGTAGAAAATTTGTGACAGTTCAATTTATCAATTCAGTATCAATATTATTTCACCATAAAAATCTTCCTGACACTAGCTTATAAAGTGCTCTAACATGTAACAAATATTATCATTTTAAAGAAAATTAAAGAAGTTACACACTAAATTTTGTTTTGTAACAGGAACTAATAAAGAGTCCTTAAGTGTTACTTCTAATTAGAAATGTTACAAACTTTGGCCAAGGACTGTCCATTTGGCTATTAGTTCCTGAAAGAGCCAATAAGGGCAAAGCATGATAAGTACCCACTGGCCTCAGTTAGTCTTGACTTTCTGCTGTTACTGAATACAGAAATTTCACTGATAACAGTATATTTATTATGGTTTTAAAAATACTGAACAGAATTTAAAGTCTCACTGTAGTATATCCTGTTTTAATACAATTTCTATTTAAATTTCTAAGAATGACTAAATATAGTCCACTATTTTTCTTTATGATTCTAAAATAAAGGCAAAGATGAGTGTTGAATTTGGAAAATGCTTTGATTGTAACTATTATCTGCCATTTTGAGTGAATTGTAAAAATCAGGAACATATTCTTTGTAAACATGCTTTCAAAAGCCAAGAATTACAGACTAATACCTAAAGGGGAAAAAAGTTCCTTTCCAAATGATTTAACAACTTCCCTAAGACTGTATACTAAATATACTACAGTGAGACTTTAAATTCTGTTCAGTATTTTTAAAACCATAATAAATATACTGTTATCAGTGAAATTTCTGTATTCAGTAACAGCAGAAAGTCAAGACTAACTGAGGCCAGTGGGTACTTATCATGCTTTGCCCTTATTGGCTCTTTCAGGAACTAATAAAGAGTCCTTAAGTGTTACTTCTAATTAGAAATGTTACAAACTTTGGCCAAGGACTGTCCATTTGGCTAACTATTATCTTTCCAAGTCCTCGGTTCAAATCTTAGCATGTATAGAGAACAGAATTAATCTCTACACAAGCTAAGCAAAAATAACCAAAAACATGAAATACTCAAAAATGGAAAGGAAAAGGGCAAAGTGGCATATACATACAAATATTTTGGAAACAGAAAATCTAATGCGAAGAACAGAACCATCAACCCCAAGGTGCCATTCATCAGAAATAAAACGTCTGTTAAAAGCCTGGGGTAAAAAAAATAGAAACCTGACCAACTGGATAAGAAAAAACTAAGTTTATTCTTATCTACTGAAATTCACCAAGAGCCCAAGATGATAAGCACCTACACATTCAGCAAACTTTAAGTAAGAACTGGATTTATTTAGTGAGAAACAAAACTCCACAGACAGAGCATGCACCATCTCAGAAGGCAGAGTCAATAAACTCTTTTAAGTCAACCAAGCTACCATGCTGCTTTGTCTCCACCACTGGGCACCCTGGGAGTGACAAGGCTAAAACTGGCCTCTTATCTTCAAGCATCCTTACTCCCTTTGGGCAGACTTGCTTCTATAAGGTTGCTGCTGCTGCTGCTGCTAAGTCGCTTCAGTCATGTCCAACTCTGTGTGGCCCCATAGACGGCAGCCCACCAGGCTCCCCCGTCCCTGGGATCCTCCAGGCAAGAACACTGGAGTGGGTTGCCATTTCCTCCTCCAATGTATGAAAGTGAAAAGTCAAAGTAAAGTCGCTCAGTCGTGTCTGACTCTTAGTGACCCCATGGACTACAGCCTACCAGGCTCCTCCATCCATGGGATTTTCCAGGCAAGAGTACCGGAGTGGAGTGCCATTGCCTTCTCCCAACAAACTGAAAGTGAAAGTCACTCAGTCCTGTCCGACTCTTTGCATGGACTATACCATCCATGGAATTCTCCAGGCCAGAATACTGGCATGGGTAGCCTTTCCCTTCTTCAGGGGATCTTCCCAACTCAGGGATCGAACCCAGGTCTTCCACATTGTAGGTGGATTCTTTACCAGCTGAGCCACAAGGGAAGCCCTCTATAAGGTTGGTTAGAACCATACTGCCAAAATGTCTTTCAGAGCCTCTGGACTGCTGAATCAGAGTCTTTCAGCAGTCAATATGGGAATCGGTAGGTTCATGGAAGACTACACGGGTCAAACGGAATAAAACCGCTCCCAAGACTATTTTCAAATAGGGACGCCAGGGGAAAAAAAAGGGAGGAGCATAAAATTCAAAGGCCCGTTTAAAAGGATTCTTCTGGTTTAGGCTGCTTGCTTAGAAAACAAAGTCAAGCCCTAAGAGGAGGGGCCCGATAAAGAGGTAAACAGGGGGAGAAGCAGCGAGGCGCGAGAGTAAGGGAGACAGGTGGCCGAGAGGAGAACTAGCGGAGCTGTCCTGAGCGCTCGCACCGGTTGCCGCCAGGCTGAGTGCGGGACGCGAGAGGTCGGGAAGGCGGGCGCGGCCAGATTGCTGGGATCACCGCCCAGTAGCGCACAGGGGAAGACACGGACCGGAAAACAGCATGCGATGGGAACGGACTGATTCTACAGTTTGCCTTTCTCCTCAAATAACTCACCAAGGAAATCACACTGAGAAGACGGGGGGAAAGGAAAGGAAATGGGAAACAGCTTCCGGGAGCCGCCAGCGCCGCCTTGGGACACAGCCCCGCACCTCTGACTCCTGCCCCTGATGGCCCACAGCCCAGGACCCAGGCCTCGTGAGATCCACCTCGCCCCAACCCGCGCAGCGGCCTCTGCGCCTGCGCAGGGCCTGGCCTCCGCGTTCGCGCGCCACGCCCATCCCCGAGCTGCCCAGTACCTGGTAAGCGACTCGTCCTGCGCCTCACCCACTCGATGCTAGGCCCCTCCCTCCCTCGTCCTGTTCTTCACGTCGGACGTGCGTCAGCGTGGCCTCAGTCGCTCGCCCCGCCTCACAGGGTTCACGCCTGTGGAATAGAGTATTGTGTGACGCCTGTATCGCGGCACGGTTTCCCGTCTGTGTGTGGTAGAATTTATCTTTTTTTCCCAAATACACAGAAAAGAGCAACATTTTCAAGGGGACGCCATTTTCCACCCCTTTACTCCCAAAGGTACATATAAACTGTGGTTTTCAGGTTGAGCTTCTCTGACAGAAAAGGAGCCGTTGCGAAAGCAAAGTTTGGAAAACTAGATCGCGACGCCACCTTCCTCGTTGCCTAGTTACTGTTTCCACGGCAGTCGTGCCGTCAACAACGCTAAGCAAGCCCAAGAATCGTAGAAGGGGTATTTTACTTTCTTACCGAGACGACTCGAAGAAGAGGTCGCCGGGGAATTGGCGTGAAAGAAACGTTCGTTCCTTGAGAAGGCAAGAGGGTAGGAGAGGAAAGGACAAGCTGTGAAGAAAGGGATGGAGATATTGCTATAGTGAGAAAAAAGCTAAGTAGTTTTCAGGACTCATATTGTGGCCATGGATCCAACGGGCCCATCTGAGAGCATTTATAACCTCATACCCAGTGACTGGAAGGAGCCTCCACAGCCTCCAAGTACGTGGGTAAGCAACGATTATCACTTTAAACAAGAATGGAGAAGAATTGTTCCATTTCAGGATTAAATAAACATCGTATGACTTTCAAAACGAGATTACATTATTTTTATCTCAGTGAAGTAGTCTTGGCTGATAGCTTCTTAAAGAAGAAGTTGCGAAATATAAGTATTTAGCTTCTCATAATTCAGAGAGAGGGTGGACCAGTGCTGTGAGAGGGCCATTTTCTTATGTCAGCCTCTTCTTCATACGTGTGTAATTGTTTGTAATTTAATTGTATGTGTGTGATGTGGTATGCAACATAGCCTGAAATATCTTAGTGTTGAAAAAAGAGAAGTCACAATTTTATTATCCTGCGTTAGGATACTTGATATCTTGTTTCAGGAATTGACTTTTGTTTCTGACTACACCACTGCTTTCTCTAAAGAAAGATAATACCCATTTTTTCCCAAGAGTATTGTCAAATATAAATTTGTTTGTTTCTGAGCCTCTTTTTTTTTTTTTTGATTGATGAAACAAATGCACAACATAGTGCCTGAAGTCTTCTTTTGATCTGATAGTTGATATAAAGAAGAATGGATTGACAGAGACGCAAAAATATGTGATAGAGTTAAGATTTTTATATAGGTGTTAGGACCCCTTTAGTTTCCCAAATTTTCAAAAAGGTACCACACTGTAAACGTGTCAGTTACTCACCTGGGACTTAGCACTTACTTAAATCTGTGGGGACAAAAGAAGGCAAAGAATAGGGAAAATCTCATTCCTTCTAGGATTTTGCAGCTTTACCTTTCTCCTTTTTCTTGTTTCAAGTCGAAACTACATTGAAAGCGCACTGGGCTAAAAACAAAAAATTAGGCTCTGCAACTGATTGGTTTTGTGATCTCGAATACATTATTAAAATTTGTTATCTGATCTGTAAAACAAATTACATGAACTGGATAATCTTTAAGGTCTTTCTGATCTTAATTGTCAGTTTTCTTTTTTAGTAACTACTTGGAGTGCCTAACATCTTCAGCAGGTGGACAGATACTTCATTTTAAGCCTGAGTATCTTTTTTTTTAACCAGCCCAATACCTATTTTGTTTTCCATTAACTTCTCAAAATCTAGTAGAGATTGGAAATAGGAATTCAAAGTAAGATTTGGTACAGTTTCAGAGTTTATGAGACATGTTCAAATAAGCTATTGCTGAATGGAGTTTTAATCAAAAATTCCTATATATTGTACAAGATAAAAGCTCCTCCTCTGTAACCCACTGGCAGATTCTATTTTTCATAGAATCCTGAATTTGAATGTTAACATAGTTTATTAAATAGGTGTTTTGTTTATTGGTAAATTTAAAAAGCTTTACTGTGTCTAGGTGGCTTTTTCAAGAAACTTTATAGGAAAAAAAATCTTTATTTAGTTGGCAAATGTATAATATCACCCTTGGGTAATGTTGCAGTGACAGCTCAAACTCCTTGGTTTACTCTGAAGAAATAAGTTGGAAAAACTAATAGAATTTAGTTTTCTATTCTGAAAAGAATAGAAGGCATCCAAATGTGATGCCAAAGAACTCTGTGTTAGGGTAAAGTCAACCTACACTGCCAGCAACAACCAAGAGGAGTTTTTAATTTGACAAGATGTAGTGCTTGCAAGACACTAATTTATAAAAAACAGAGCATAATAAAACTTTTAACCAATTCTCTCTCTACACAGTAATACAAATTGCCCTCACAGTAACACAATCGCCCTTACCCAATCCCCTTATTAGTAGTAAGAATTCTTGCTAAGAGAGAAATATATTAAGCTATGAGTCTTTGCATCACTGAGTTATATACCCAGTTTCAAGAAAGTTCACTGCAGCTCTTTGCAAGTCTTGAAGATGATTATTCAGCTTTCACAAAGAGGCAGATTACATGGGGAAACCACAATTGATGGTACTTGATCTCCCATACCTCAGAGATTCCAGTCTCCTTGGGGAACTAAAAGATAAACATCAAAGTGTTGGTTAACAATAAAACCATACATCGTTGAAAAGCCTAATGAGAGATGCAGATGTTAAATGAGAATCTAGAAAATGGATATATGAAATCAAATTGGGATGAAGGACACCCTCTTCCAGTTGAACTGTGAGCTATGAGCAGTATAAAGTTCTACATGATTAAAAAGTGCTGTAATAATATTGGCCTGAAATTTTAAAACAAGCATATAGCAGTAGTTAACCAGATGTTCATCTAGTCGAGTAGGATAAAAAAAAAGAAAAATCTCAATGAAACATCATCATTGTACCAACTTTTGGTCTATTTCAAATAAATTGCCATGGAAATGTTTATCTAAAGACTTAATATGACTAAATATATCATGACTGTTGGCAAGAAAATATAAGTATGGTATGTTTATTGAATATGACAACTTTAGTTTTAGAAAAATCTATAGCCCACATCTAATAAAAACTAAAAAGTAGGACCAGTTGTCTGAGTCACCCCTAGATCTTTACAATAAAACCACACCATCTAGAAAATGGAATAAAATGCAACTATTGAAAGAGTAATGGAAGCAAGCTCAGTGTTCATCAATAGCTGAATGGATAAAGAAGATGTGTGTATATGTATATACACACATATACATGCAATGGATTGCTACTCAGTTATAAAAAAGCATGGAATTTTGCCATTTGCAGCAACATATATGGATTTGGAGAGCATTATTCTTTGTGTAATAAGTCAGAGAAAGACAAATACTGTGACGTCACTTAAATAGAAGCAGATACCCAGATAAAAAGAACAAACTAGCGGTTACCAGTGGGGGTGGCGGGGAGGGAGAGAAGGGAAACAAGGGTGGGGCAAAAAGGTTGTTACGGAATTATATGAAATGTGGGTGAAATGCACATGATTTGAAAATTGTAAAGCACTATAGCATTAAAAAACCTTTCATTCAAAAAAAAGTGTAAGCTTTACATATATTAATTATGAAAAGAAATCACATTATCAGGTTAAAATCAAGTTACAGTTCATCAGATCAGATCAGTCACTCAGTCGTGTCCAACTCTTTGCGACCCCATGAATTGCAGCACGCCAGGCCTCCCTGTCCATCACCAACTCCCAGAGGTCACTGAGACTAACATCCATCGAGTCAGTGATGCCATCCAGCCATCTCATCTTCTGTCGTCCCCTTCTCCTCTTGCCCCCAATCCCTCCCAGCATCAGAGTCTTCTCCAATGAGTCAACTCTTCGCATGAGGTGGCCAAAGTACTGGAGTTTCAGCTTTAGCATCATTCCTTCCAAAGAAATCCTAGGGCTGATCTCCTTCAGAATGGACCGGTTGGATCTCCTTGCAGTCCAAGGGACTTTCAAGAGTCTTCTCCAATACCACAGTTCAAAAGCATCAATTCTTCGGCGCTCAGCCTTCTTCACAGTCCAGCTCTCACATCCATACATGACCACAGGAAAAACCATAGCCTTGACTAGACGAACCTTTGTTGGCAAAGTAATGCCTCTGCTTTTGAATATGCTATCTAGGTTGGTCATAACTTTCCTTCCAAGGAGTAAGTGTCTTTTAATTTCATGGCTGCAGTCACCATCTGCAGTGATTTTGGAGCCCAGAAAAATCAAGTCTGACACTGTTTCCACTGTTTCCCCATCTATTTCCCATGAAGTGATGGGACCAGATGCCATGATCTTCGTTTTCTCAATGTTGAGCTTTAAGCCAACCTTTTCACTCTCCACTTTCACTTTCATCAAGAGGCTTTTAGTTCCTCTTCACTTTCTGCCATATGGGTGGTGTCATCTGCATATCTGAGGTTATTGATATTTCTCCCAGCAATCTTGATTCCAACTTGTGTTTCTTCCGGTCCAGCGTTTCTCATGATGTACTCTGCATATAAGTTAAACAAACATGGTGACAATATACAGCCTTGACGTACTCCTTTTCCTATTTGGAACCAGTCTGTTGTTCCATGTCCAGTTCTAACTGTTGCTTCCTGACCTGCATACAAATTTCTCAAGAGGCAGGTCAAGTGGTCTGGTATTCCCATCTCTTTCAGAATTTTCCACAGTTTATTGTGATCCACACAAAGGCTTTGGCATAGTCAATAAAGCAGAAATAGATGTTTTTCTGAAACTCTCTTGCTTTTTCCATGATCAAGCGGATGGTGGCAATTTGATCTCTGGTTCCTCTGCCTTTTCTATAACCAGCTTGAACATCAGGAAGTTCACGGTTCACATATTGCTGAAGCCAATTTATACATAGAAGTGTAAATTTTTTTTTTTGAAAATTGAGATTAAGGGAACCTATTAATAGATCTTTATTCGTGTTATTGAGATATAATTGATAGACACCATTTCATCATTTAAAAAATTTGTAATTTGGAAAAATAAAGTTATTATATAGAATAAAACATCTTGTTTTCTATGACATGGTAAGCTTTCAGTTCACACACAAAATAGTGGAATGAATCACAAGATGCAATTTTTAAAAAGATGAGTATACACATTCCTTTTTATCTCAAAAAAGGTGATTAGTCAAGAGATCATATATGCTAATTTCAGTTTGCATGGGAATTTGAACGCACAGATTTGGATTGAACATTACTTCTTGAAGGTACCTAATGTGCTCATTCATTTTGGACTGTAATTAATTCCTAGCCATTGAGTTCAAGATTGAGGAAAGTCTTCTAAAAGCAAGAAAAAATTTAATGTTTCTCCACACAAACTTATCTACATAGTAAGATGAGAATACAAGCTACTAAAAGTGGTGTAGCTGAATTTCTGCTTCCAGTCAAGAATGGAATTTACCCTCTCACCTTAAGCAATTAAAACCAAAATATATGTAAAACAATGGTTTTTTAGACCTGAACAATAGGCAGCACAGAACTGTCATCCCTAAGTGAAGGGAAACAAGGCCTACAATTGTCCCAATATTCTCTCTGGAGAAAATCTCCAGACAAAAATTCAGGAAAGAGAAATTAAAACAAAATTCAACAGTTTCACTGAGTTAAAGTGACAGGATTCAGAATTTAAGGAGGTCAAGCCATGTACAGTTCATAGCATAGAGTACTGTAGAGGAGAGACCTGCATAGATAGAAAATTATGGAAGTATGCAGGAGGATTTCCCTGATGTCTTTGGTTGACAGTCCACATGTTTGATGAAACTACCAAGGCCAGAGAAATAACCAATAGAAAGCAGCAGAGCCAGATAAAGTTTATGTTCCCACCAACCAGAGTGAATCTCATAAGATACAGGGGATTGAGTGCTGTACTCAGAAGTAGGACCAACTTAGAACTGGACTAAAAGTTTCTAGTCCAGAAATATGTATAACCAAGAGAAAAATCAGTCAATACAAACAGACAAAGAAATGATATCAGTGAGAGAATTAGTAGACAAGAACATTAAAACCACTATTTAAAATATTTTCATGTGTTCCAAATGCAGATGAAAACATGAGCAAGACATAGAAGGATAAAAAAAATCTAAGTTGAATACATAAATAATACTATGTCTAAAATGAAAATAGTATACTGAATGGGGATAATAGCTAAGACACTGAAGAAAAAAATATTTTTGGATTTAAAGACATAGAACAACACAAAAATGAGAGGGGAAAAAAAAACTGAAAAGGAAAACAGAATCAGTGAGCTGTTGACCACATCAAGCAACCTAACACAAGTGTAATTAGAATCCCAGAAGGAGAGTAGACAGATAAAGAAGAAATATTTGAATAGTGGTCAAAATTTTTATAAAATTAATGAGATCTTTAAATCCACAAATCAAAGAATCATTATGAACCCCAAGAAGGAAAAGGAGGAGTTGTAAGAAGAGAAGAGGGAAACCATTCCAAGGGGAATTAACATAAAATTTCCTAAAACCAGTAATAAAGAGAAAAATACTAAAAACAGCCAAGGAAAAAAAGAAACATTGCATACAGAGGAAAAAGGAAGGTCAGCAAATATTTCATCAGAAAACACAGGAAGCCAGAAGTTTTAAAAGTCCATAATGCACAAGAAAGTGGTATGAGCTGGAAATTTGTATTTACACAATGACATAAAGATTACATAAAATGGTAAATATGGCTTCCCAGGTGGCTCCATGGTAAAAGAATCCACCTGCCAATGTAGATGTCACAGGAGAGAAGAATTTGATCCCTGGGTCAGGAAAATCCCCTGTAGGAGGAAGTGGCAACCCACTCCAAGTGTTCTTGCCTGGAGAATCCCATGGACAGAGGAGCCTGGTGGGCTACAGCCCATAGGATCACAAAGAGTCGCACCCAACTGAGCATACACACATGCACACAGATGGGTAAATGTTAGTTTTTTTTTTTTTCTCTTTTTAAATTTCTTTACAATATACTTAGCTTTTTAAGGGGAAAATAACCACAATGAATTACAGGTTTTATAACACTCATAGAACCCTAGGATAAAGATGGGGGAGGGGGTAGAAGCAAGTATGCTTTTGTGAGGTTCTTATATCCTGTAGTATAATAATACTTATATAATAATACTTGAAGGTAGACTGTGATGAGGTAAACATATATATTGTAAACCTTAGAACTTCTACAAAATAAAAACAAAAGATAAGACAGCACAAAATAAGGAAGAACCAGCAATGGGATATGTAGAAAACAGTAGCAAGATGGAAATTTTAAATACAAACAAAGTCATTAAATGTCAATAGTCCAAACAATTACGAAACTGTTAGAAAGGATAAAAATTCTACGTTCTCCATGAGCTGCTGCTAAGTCACTTCAGTCGTGTCCAACTCTGTGCGACCCCACAGATGGCAGTCCGTCGCCCCTGGGATTCTCCAGGCAAGAACACTGGAGTGGGTTGCCATTTCCTTCTCCAGTGCATGAAAGTGAAAAGTGAAAGTGAAGTCGCTCAGTCATGTCCGACCCTCGGCGACCCCATGGACTGCAGCCTTCCAGCCTCTTCCATCCATAGGATTTTCCAGGCAAGAGTACTGGAGTGGGGTGCCATTGAAAACCCCCTTAAAAAATAAAGACACAAGAAAAAACTCAAAGAATAGACAAATACTGTATCATCATAAAGGAATATTAGATTGGTTATATTAATATCAAACAGTAGATTTTAGACTATAGAATTTTAAGAGGGATAAAGTATTACTTTCTAATAATAAAGTGATCAGTTTTTCAAGAAGGTATGCTAATTCTAAGGGAGAAGGCAATAACACCCCACTCCAGTACTCTTGCCTGGAAAATCCCATGGACGAAGGAGCCTGGTGGGCTGCAGTCCATGGAGTCGCGAAGAGTCAGACATGACTGAGCGACTTCACTTTCACTTTTCACTTTCATGCATTGGAGAAGGAAATGGCAACCCACTCCATTGTTCTTGCCTGGAGAATCCCAGGGACTGGGGAGCCTGGTGGGCTGCCGTCTATGGGGTCACACAGAGTCGGACATGACTGAAGCGACTTAGCAGCAGCAGCAGCATGCTAATTCCAAAGGCTGTGCACCTGCTAGTAGAGCTTCAAAATACATGAAGCAAAAGCTGACAGAACTAAAGAAATAAATCCACAATTGTAATCAGAGATTTCAACGTCTCTCTTTCAGTGATTATTAGAACACTTGAAAATAGTATTCAACTTGTTTTTTCCAGCCAGTTATAGAACACTCTAGCCAATAGAAGCAGTTGTACACTTCCTTTTCCAGTGTATATAGAACATTTACCAAAATAGACTGTGCTTTGTGTCATAAAACAAGTGTCAGAAAACTTTAAAGGATTGAAATTTTACAAACTATATTTTTTTAACCATGATAGAAATTAATTAGAAATCAGAGAGATATCTGGAAAGTCCCCAGATATTTGGAGATCAAGCATAACACATCTAACCAAACTTCTAACACAAAGAAGACATCAGAAGGGGATTTAAAGGGTTTTTGAGCTGAATGAAAACGGAAGCATGTCATATCAGAATTTGTGCTATGCAGCTATGAAGCAATGCCTAGAGGGAATTTTTGGCTTCTATTAGATAAGTCATTTCAGTCACTCAGTTGTGTCCAACTCTTTGCAACCCCATAGACTCCAGCACACCAGCCTTCCCTGTCCATCACCAACTCCCAGATCTTGCTCAAACTCATGTCCATTGAGTCAGTGATGCCATCCAACAATCTCATCCTCTGTCATCCCCTTCTCTTCCCACCTTCAATCTTTCTCAGCATCAGGGTCTTTTCTAATGAGATGGTTCTTTGCATCAGGTGGCCACAGTATTGGAGTTTGAACTTCAGCATCAGTCCTTTCAATGAATATTCAGGACTGATTTCCTTTGGGATGGAGTGATTGGATCTCCATGCAGCCCAAGGGACTCTCAAAAGTCTTTTCCAACACCACAGTTCAAAAGTATCAATTCTTTGGCACTCAGCTTTCTTTATAGTCCAACTCTCACATCCATACTTTTTTTTTAATTTATTGACTTTTTAATGGAAAGATAATTGCTTTCTACAGACTTTTGTTGTTTTCTGTCAAACCTCAACATGAATCAGCCATCAGATCAGATCAGTCGCTCAGTCGTGTCCGACTCTTTTTGATCCCTGATTGATCCTCCTTTCCATCAATCTCCCGGAGGTCACCCAGACTCACACCCAGCAAGTCATGATCATCCAGCCATCTCATCCTCTGTCGTCCCCTCTCCTCCTGCCCTCAATCCCTCCCAGCATCAGATATATCCCCTCCCTTTTGAACCTCCCTCCCATCTCACCCCTCTAGATTGATACAGAGCCCCTGTTTGAGTTTCCTGAGCCATACAGCAAATTCCCATTGGCTATCTATTTTACATATGGTAATGTAAATTTCCATGTTACACTTTCCATACATCTCACCCTCTCCTCCCCTCTCCCCATGTCCATAAGTCTGTTTTCTCCATTGCTGCCCAGTAAATAAATTCTTCAGTACCATTTTTCTAGATTCTGTATATATGTATTACAGTACAATATGTATCTCTTTCTGACTTACTTCACTTTGTATAATAGGCTCTAGTTTCATTCACCTCATTAGAACTGACTCAAATGCATTCCTTTCTAATATGCTGTCTAGGTTGGTCACAGATTTTCTTCCAAGGAGTAAGCGTCTTTTAATTTCATGGCTGCAGTTACCATCTGTAGTGATTTTGGAGCCCCCCCCCCCAAAATAAAGTCTCTCACTGTTTCCATTGTTTCCCCATCTGCTTGCTATGAAATGATGGGACCAGATGCCATGATTTTTTGAATGTTGAGTTTTAAGCCAGATTTTTTACTCTTCTCTTTCACTTTCATTAGGAGGCTCTTTAGTTCTTCGCTTTCTGCCATCTGCATATCTGAGATTATTGATATTTCTCCTGGCAATCTTGATTCCAGCTTGTGCTTCATCCAGCCCAGCATTTTGCATGATGTACTCTGCATATAAGTTAAATAAGCAGGGTGACAATATACAACCTTGACATACTATTTTCCCAATTTGGAACCAGTCTGTTGTTCCATGTCTGGTTCTAACTGTTGCTTTTTGACCTGCATACAGATTTCTCAGGAAACACATATAAGTATAAATGTTTAAAGTCAAATAGCTAAAATTGTACCTTAAGAAACTTAAAGAGAAAAAAAAACTCCAAATAATGAGATATAATAATGATCCATGCAGAACTCATTGAAATGGCAAATGTGAACATTAGAGAAGACTTATAAGCAAAAGAAAAAGAACAAAAGAGAGAGGAGAGACACACTGCCAATATCAGAAATGGGAGAGGTTACATCATCATAACTGCTACAGATGGTCAAGGAGTAGTGAGTAAATAGTATGATCATCTTTATCCTAGCACTGTTTTATTAGAGTAAAACTTTAATCTAGCTTGCCTAAGACAAAGCCTTTGACTGTGTAGATCACAATAAACTGTGGAAAATTCTGAAAGAGATGGGAATACCAGACCACCTGACCTGCCTCTTGAGAAATTTGTATGCAGGTCAGGAAGCAACAGTTAGAACTGGACATGGAACAACAGACTGGTTCCAAATAGGAAAAGGAGTACGTCCAGGCTGTATATTGTCACCCTGCTTATTTAACTTATATGCAGAGTACATCATGAGAAACACTGGACTGGAAGAAACACAAGTTGGAATCAAGATTGCTGGGAGAAATATCAATAACCTCAGATATGCACATGACACCATCCTTATGGCAGAAAGTGAAGAGGAACTAAAAGCCTCTTGATGAAAGTGAAAAGTGAGAGTGAAAAGGTTGGCTTAAAGCTCAACATTCAAAAAATGAAGATCATGGCATCCGGTCCCATCACTTCATGGGAAATAGATGGGGAAACAGTGTCAGACTTGATTTTTCTGGGCTCCAAAATCACTGCAGATGGTGACTGCAGCCATGAAATTAAAAGATGCTTACTCCTTGGAAGGAAAGTTATGACCAACCTAGATAGCATATTCAAAAGCAGAGACATTACTTTGCCAACAAAGTCAAGGCTATGGTCTTTCCTGTGGTCATGTATGGATGTGAGAGCTGGACTGTGAAGAAGGCTGAGCGCCGAAGAATTGATGCTTTTGAACTGTGGTATTGGAGAAGACTCTTGAGAGTCCCTTGGACTGCAAGGAGATCCAACCGGTCCATTCTGAAGGAGATCAGCCCTGGGATTTCTTTGGAAGGAATGATGCTGAAGCTGAAACTCCAGTACTTTGGCCACCTCATGCGAAGAGTTGACTCATTGGAGAAGACTCTGATGCTGGGAGGGATTGGGGGCAGGAGGAGAAGGGGACGACAGAGGATGAGATGGCTGGATGGCATCACTGACTCGATGTATATGAGTCTGAGTGACCTCCGGGAGTTGGTGATGGACAGGGAGACCTGGTGTGCTGCGATTCATGGGGTTGCAAAGAGTCGGACATGACTGAGCGACTGATCTGATCTGAAGCCTGATGGACAGGGCTCAGATAATTATGCTTAATGGCTTTCTCCAACTGAATATAGATATATATTATAGAATATAGAATATAGCTATATGTAAGTTAGAAATGTGTATCATTTTGAAAACTTTATATGGTTTTTATTAAAGATATAAATGATAAAGCTTTTTTTTTTAATTTTAGGTATATCAATTTTTAAAGCAACTGTAAAAGATGACATGCAAAAATTTAAAACTGCGATGAAAACTATGGGACCAGCAAAACTTGAAGTACCTTCTCCAAAGGATTTCCTGAAGAAACATTCAAAGGAAAAAAATTCTGCCACCCAGTATGTTTTATCAATTTTTAATTTTAAAAGCGTTTATGGGTAATTTAACTAAAATTATCTTGTCTGTGAATATTAAATGTTCACACTAATAACAACTTTAGCTCATATTAAACAGAATTTTACAGGCTAGGAGAAAGCAGAAATCAGGAATATACTACGTCCACCATAGTATTCCTAGCAGCATTATTTAGCCAAGACATGGAAGCAACCTAAGTGCCCATCAGCAGATTAATGGATAAAGAAGTTGTGGTATATGTATACAATGGACTACTGGTGCTGTTGCTGCTAAGTGGCTTCAGTCATGTCTGACCCTGTGTGACCTCATAGATGGCAGACCACTCAACCATAAAAAAAGAATGAACTATTACCACTTGCAGCAACATGGATGGACTTGGAGGGTATTATACTAAGGGACAGAGAAGGCAATGGCACCCCACTCCAGTACTCTTGCCTGGAAAATCCAATGGATGGAGGAATCTGATGGGCTGCAGTCCATGGAGTCGCTAAGAGTTGGACACAACTGAGCGACTTCACTTTCACTTTTCACTTTCATGCATTGGAGAAGGAAGTGGCAACCACTCCAGTGTTCTTGCCTGGAGAATCCCATGGACGGGGGAGCATGGTGGGCTGCCATCTCTGGGGTCGCACAGAGTCAGACACGACTGAAGTGACTTAGCGGCAGCAGCATACTAAGGAAAATAAGTCAGAGAAAGATGTAAACTTTTTGGTATCCCTTATATGTGGAATATAAAAGAAAACAAACTGGTAAATATAACAAAAAAGAAGCAAACAGAGTAAACCAGTGGTTACCAGTGGGGAGAGGGAAAAGAGAGGCAGTAAAATAGGGGATTAAGAGGTTCAAATTATTATGTATAAAATAAGATACAAGGATATATTGTATAACAGGTGATGTAGTCAAATTTTATAATAATTATAAATGGAGTATAACCTTTAAAAATTCTGAATCACTATATTGTATACCTGTTACTTATATAATATTACAAATCCACTACAATGAAAATATGTATTTTAAAAAATTCTCAAAAACTCTACTATGTAGTGGAAAAAGAGAGTGGAGAATGCTAAATTTCCTCCCCCAAAGACATTCCTTTTGAAAGTGCAAGCATCTTGAACTACATCTTGGACTATATGATAAAGCCCCATCGCAAACACCACCCACCATCTTCAGATCTAGCCATATGACGTCAATAACAAGCAACAATTATAAGAGTTCTAAACCCCAAATGGGCAAAATTGCTTGGCCTGCAAACCTTATGTAGTCTTTTTTCCAGGAAATGAAAATACAGCCATTGCTATCAGTTGTCAAAGCAATGACCAGTCTCATTTTAGCTTTGAGTATGGGGCTTTAAATTTCTCAGATCTCAAAGACCATTAGGACAATGAAAGAATTGGATGTAATGAAACAGGCTTCCTGAATTAAAATCAGTTTCTTGGACATGCTACCTGTGCAGCCACACTGGGCCCCGTGCTTCAAAGGATCCCACACTTGGTTTAATGCTCTGCTTTTGTCATCTTGAAATTCCTAATAACTTTTTATCAAGGAGTCTCACATTTTCATCTTGTGCTGGGCCTCACAAATGATGTAGTCAGTTGTGGTCATAGAGCATATGGATATTGGGGTAAAGTCCGTCAGAAAAGTGGAGAATAGATGAAAAAGGATTTGTGACAAGTATGCAGGAAGCAGCTTTTTCCCATCTTGAGTATGTATTCCCTGCTGGTTTTGGATAATAAACACAAGAGGGCAATGAGTCTATGTCTTTTAAAAAGTTAGCCTCTTCCATCTTCTTGAATCAAAGAACTAACACAGAGTGTCAGGCCCATGAGGGTATCACCTTTTGGCAAAAGTGTAACTCCTTCTCCCTATGGCAATGGTTTGTGTCCCACAGTCCTCTCATAATCCATATGCCATGATAAAGGATGAGGGCATTATTAGGAAAGATGGAAGAAGCAAGTATGAAAATACGATATTAATGTTTAAATCCAGGTCTTTGAAAGTCTCTTGTCTTTTCCTCAAGTGTTATTTTGCAATGCACAACCACTCGAGAATATGGGAAAATCTTAAAATAGGTTTTAATTCCTTAAGTGCCTTAGGACCAGTGATATTACTTGGGTTCTTATGAATACTCACCAAAGTTAAGCATATTACATAGCTCAACTACCAAACTGTAAATCCTAAGTTTCAAATAAGAAAAAAGAGATGAAGTCTGTCTCTCCTCTTATAAACATTATGGTAGTTCAGTTCAGTTGTCACTCAGTCATGTCCGACTCTTTGCGACCCCATGAACTGCAGCCCGCCAGGCCTCCCAGTCCATCACCAGCTCCCAGAATTCACCCAAACTCACATCCATTGAGTCGGTGATGCCATCCAACCATCTCATCCTCTGTTGTTCCTTTCTCCTCCTGCCTTCAATCTTTTCCAACATCAGGGTCTTTTCAAGTGAGTCAGCTCTTCGCATCAGGTGGCCAAAGTATTGGAGTTTGAGCTTCAACATCAGTCCTTCCAATGAACACCCAGGACTGATCTCCTTTAGGATGGACTAGTTGGATCTCCTTGCAGTCCAAGGGACTCTCAAGAGTCTTCTCCAACATCACAGTTCAAAAGCATCAATTCTTCGGTGCTCAGCCTTCTTCACAGTCCAAATCTCACATCCATACATGACCACTGGAAAACCCATAGCCTTGACTAGACAAACCTTTATTGGCAAAGTAACGTCTCTGCTTTTTAATATGCTGTCTAGACTGGTCATAACTTTCCTTCCAATGAGTAAGCATCTTTTAATTTCATGGCTGCAGTCACCATCTGTAGTGATTTTGGAGCCCAAAAAAATACAGTCTGACACTATTTCCACTGTCTCCCCATCTATTTCCCATGAAGTGACGGGACCAGATGCCATGATCTTCGTTTTCCGAGTTTGAGCTTTAAGCCAACTTTTTCACTCTCCCTTTTCATTTTCATCAAGAGGCTCTTTAGTTCTTCTCACTTTCTGCCATAAGGGTGGTGTCATCTGCATATCTGAGGTTATTCATATTTCTCCCAGCAATCTTGATTCCAGCTTGTGCTTCATCCAGCCCAGAATTTCTCATGATGTACTGTGCATATAAGTTAAATAAGCAGGGTGACAATATACAGCCTGGACGTACTTCTTTTCCTATTTGGAACCAGTCTGTTGTTCCATGTCCAGTTCTAACTGTTGCTTCCTGACCTGCATATAGGTTTCTCAAGAGGCAGGTCAGGTGGTCTGGTATTCCTGTCTCTTTAAGAATTTTCCACAGTTTATTGTGATCCACACAGTCAAAGGCTTTGGCATAGTCAATAAAGCAGAAGTAGAAGTTTTTCTGGAACTCTCTTGCTTTTTCGATGATCCAGCAGATGTTGGCAATTTGATCTATGGTTCCTCTGCCTTTTCTAAAACCAACTTGAACCTCTGGAAGGTCACGATTCACATATTGCTGAAGGCTGGCTTGGAGAATTTTGAGCATTACTTTACTAACGTGTGATGAGTGAGTGCAATTGTATGGTAGTTTGAGCATTCTTTGGCATTGCCTTTCTTTGGAATTGGAATGAAAACTGACCTTTTCCAGTCCTGTGGCCACTGCTGAGTTTTCCAGATTTGCTGACATATTGAATGTAGCACTTTCACAGCATCATCTTTTAGCATTTGAAAGAGCTCAACTGGAATTCCATTACCTCCACTAGCTTTGTTCTTAGTGATACTTCCTAAGGCCCACTTGACTTCACAATCCAGGATGTCTGGCTCTAGGTGAGTGATCACATCATCATGATTATCTGGGTCATGAGGATCTTTTTTGTGTAGTTCTTCTGTGTATTTTTGCCACCTTTTCTTAATATCTTCTGCTTCTGTTAGGCCCACACTATTTCTGTCCTTTATTCAGCCCATGTTTGCATGAAATGTTATAAGGTAAAACAAACACAAAAATTCATTGGCCTTAAGAATAAAAAATTTGGGGTTTTACAAGAGCTTTAAAGGTCCATCAAAATAAGATAAAATAAAAGCCCAGCAGTGAAACAACGTTTTAGGCAACATAGGCCAAACAGCTACCAGTCTCTTTGTGCATATACTGCCATTTTGAACACTGTAACTTGCCAGACACACTGAAAAATACCTACCAGGTATATGAACATTTCTCTGAATTCAAGTAGTGGAACATCTGCATGACTAATAGACCCTGTTGATATTATCATTTTGTTATAGCCTAAACTGAAAGTCAAAGTCGTTCAGTCGTGTCTGACTCTTTGCCACCCAATGGACTATATATACAGTCCCTGGAATTCTCCAGGCCAGAACACTGGAGTGAGTAGCCGTTCCCTTCTCCATGGATCTTCCCACCCCAGGGATCGAATCTCCCACACTGCAGGCAGATTCTTTACCAGTTCAGCCACCAGGGGAGCCCAAGAATACTGGAGTGGGTAGCCTATCTGTTCTCCAGCAGCTCTTCTTGACCTAGGATTTGAACCAGGGTCTCCTGCATTGTAGGCGGATTCTTTACCAGCTGAGCTACCAGGGGAGCCTAGAAAGAAACCAAATCATTTGGCTTTCAGATTTGGCAGTCAATTGTGGTCATAGAGAATATAGATATCAGGGGGAATAATTTGTGACTAGACATCCTCACCCCTTTTTCCAAACCTCCCCCCATTGTCTGCAAAGAGTCAGACATGCCTGAGTGACTAAGCAGCAGCCCCATTGCCATTCTCCACTCTCGGGTTGATAGACGAGATGATGCTTAGGTAGATACACCATAGAGTAAGATGGGTTAGGCTTTAGGCTTCATCCAGCGCACAACCACAAAGGAAGATTTATAATTTACTTACTCAACTAGGAATGAGTTATCCGTCTTCCTGAACTGTTGCTTTATTTTCTGAGAATTCACTTTTGCCTCTTAAATGCATTTCTAAAGCTATAGTTAAGGAAGTCATCTGCATGCACTTTCAACTCATAATTAAATTTGGGTTCTAAATATTTCTCATGTGAACTTATAAAGCCTCTGGTTTTGAATTGAAAGAGACACATGTACCCCAGTGTTCATTGCAGCACTGTTTACAATAGCCAGGAGATGGAAGCAATCTAGATGTCCATTGGCAGATGAATGGATAAAGAAGTTGTGGTACATGTACACAATGGACTATTACTCAGCTATTAAAAAGAATGTATTTGAATCAGTTCTAATGAGGTGGATGAAACTGGAGCCTATTATACAGAGTGAAGTAAGTAAGAAAGAAAAACAACGATACAGTATATTAACACATATATATGGAATTTAGAAAGATGATAACAATGACCCTATATGTGAGACAGCAAAAGAGACACAGATGTAAAGAACAGATTTTTGGACTCTGTGGGAGAAGGCAAGGGTGGGATGATTTGAGAGAATAGCATTGAAACATGTATATTATCATATGTGGAAAAGATCACCAGTCCAGGTTCGATGCATGAGACAGGGTGCTCAGGGCTGGTACACTGGGATGACCCTGAGGAATGGGATGGGGAGGGACGTGGGAGGGGGTTCAGAATGGGAACACATGTACACCCGTGGCTGATTCATGTCAATGTATGGCGAAAACCACTACAATATTATAAAGTTATTAGCCTCAAATTAAAACAGATAAATTAATTTTTTTTAAGCCTCTGTTTTTTTAGGTAAACTGGTTATACCGTCCTTACTTGGGTATGTTTAGTAGATGGGAAATATTTGGGTTGTAACAGGTTTATTCTCTGCTCCAGGCTTTGTAAGAACTCAATTCAATTTCTGACAATGTTTACAACATCTCAGTAGTATGTTAAATAGGAAGAAGATAACTATTTCTGTTGGCCAAGAACAAGAAACAGTTTTACATATTGTTCAAGCAAATATATACATCATAGTCTACATATTACATTTTTTTCATCCCCCACTGTCATGTAAACTCCATGAGAAAGGGGACTTTGTCTCTTTTGTTCACTGCTGTACCCACAGTTCCTAGAGCACTGCCTGGGAACATAGTAAGTATTCAGAAAAAACATATTGCATGAATTAATGACTAAGTGAATATTGAAAACCTCCTTTATGATGTTTGTGGGGGGTATAGAATTATCAGGGGTATATTGGTTTGCTAGGGCTGCTACCCTAACAAGTATGTGCTGCTAAGTTGCTTCAGTCATGTCTGACTCTTTGAGACGCTATGGACTATAGCCCTCCAGGCGCCTCTGTGCATGGGACTCTCCAGGTAAGAATACTGGAGTGGGTTGCTATTTCTTTCTCCAGGGGATCTTCTCAACCCAGATCGAACCTGTGTCTCTTACTGTCTCCGGCATTAGCAGGTGGATTCTTTACCACCAGTGCCACTTGGAAAGCCCTGTAGAGTAGCTTAAGTAGAAATTTATTTTGTCACAATTCTGAGAGCTAGCATCCAAGATCAGGGTGTTTCCTGGAATTATGTGAGAGTCCAGTGGTTAGGACTCTGTGCTTCCATTGCAGGGATTATGGGTTCAATCCCTGGTCAAAAAAAAAAAAAAAAAATCCCACATGCCTCAAGGTGCAGCCAAAAACAAACAAAAACACCATCAGGATATTTCCAGGGTTCATTTCTTCGGAGACCTCTCTTCTTGGCTTATAGATAGCTGTCTTCTCCATGTCTTCACATGGTCCTCCTTCTGTGTTTGTGTCCAAATTTCCTCCTTTTATAAGGAGATCATTCTTATAATTGATTTGGGCTTACCCTAATGACTTCATTTCAACTTAAGTCCCTCTTTAAAACTATGTCCAACTACAGTACCATTCTGAGGTACTGGGGTTTAGGGCTTCAACATATGAATATAGGGGTCAGGACACAATTCAGCCCATAACAAGAGATCAATCCATTTCATAGACCTTTAATAATAACATATTGTTTTTTTCTTATAATAAAGGTTATATAAAATGATTTAAAAGTTCAAACAGTACAGAAATGAATAAAGACAAAGTACTTAGTAGTTGTGTGTGGGGTTAAGATTTAAGTAAGGTTTTGTCAAGATAGTTGTTGCCTTTGGTTCTGGGAAATAAAATGTAATTATTTTACATTTTAGCTTTTTGGCAAACCACTTCTATGTGGCTGTATCAAAACAGGTGGGTCAGAATGGTCAAGTCTAAGAGACTGTGTAGAAACAGCCAGTTTCATCTGCGAATTAAGAGAATGTGGAATAGAGAAATAAGGTAAACTCTTGATAGTAGTTATTTAAGGAGATAAAATGTAATCAGCAAGGAGTGAATGGGAAACCTCAACAATATTGGTAATCTTTATTTCTTAAGCTGCATGTTGGAGGCACAGCTATTACATGATTTTTATGCCTTGTAATAATAATCAATGATAATCATTGTAATGATAATCTGCAAAAAATTTCAAAGAGTCTTGGACTTTCAATACATCAAGTTTGATTTCTTTACTTTGTGATTTTACAGTAACTTTCCTATGAAAATGATTATTCATAATATTGAAAGTACTCAGAAAAATGTTTTCATGTTTCTTTGAACTTTTTCAATGGGCAAACTGAATATTTGTCGAAATCTTTATAAGAAAATATTTTCATAATAGCTAATAAAAATATATTAGCTCACATATGATTTAAGGAGTTTATTTTCTTCCCTTAAATTTTTATATTGTTTTTCAACATATTGATTATTTAATATTTTGCATTTATGATTACTGATTTTTATCTTAAATATTTGAATATATTTTTAATACAACTCCAATATTCTAATGGTAAAATATCTGGATGTTATAAATAGTACTGAGTAGACATGTTTATGGTTTAACATTAACAATGGAAATATTATGTCTAACAGAAAAAAAGTTTGAATGGAATGAGCGCAGAAAGCCACCTGTGCCATTGAGGACTGATCATCCAGTCATGGGAATACAGAGTGAAAAAAATTTTATAAATACAAATGCAGCTGATGTCATTATGGGAGTGGCTAAAAAGCCTAAACCAATTTATGTTGACAAAAGAACTGGAGACAAGCATGACCTTGAAACTTCAGGACTGGTTCCAAAGTACATCAATAAAAAGGTAGCCTTATGATATATTAATAAAATCTGATATGTATAAAATAGATAACTAATGAGAACCTACTGTAGAGCACAGAGAACTTGACTTGATGCTCTATGGTGACCTAATGGGAAGGAAATCCCCAAAAGAGGGGATATATGTAAACACATAGCTGATTCACTTTGCTGTACGACAGAAACTAACACAACATTGCAAAGCAACTATACTCCAATAAAAATTTGTTTTAAAATTAAGTAGTATTGTGGATACCAGCACAGTATTATAAAGCAATTACCTTCTAATAAAAATTATAAAAATAGTAGAGAAATAGAATTTTTTAAAAAAATTCAAGGTGAAGATTTGGCATAGATTGATCTATCACTCAACTAGCTATGCTATGCTATGCTAAGTCGCTTCAGTCGTGTCCGACTCTGTGCGACCCCATAGACGGAAGCTCACCAGGCTCCCCCGTCCCTGGGATTCTCCAGGCAAGAATACTGGAGTGGGTTGCCATTTCCTTCTCCAATGCATGAAAGTGAAAAGTGAAAGTGAAGTCGCTCAGTCGTGTCAGACTCTTAGCGACCCCATGGACTGGAGCCTACCAGTATCCTCTGTCCATGGGATTTTCCAGGCAAAAGTACTGGGGTGGGGTGCCATTGCCTTCCCCGACTCAACTAGCTAGTTAGCTCTTAATAGTAAGCTTTTAGCAAGCTGACAGCTAATGTACATGAAAAACAATGAACAAATTCACTAAACTTGGTTATTTATAATTATCATTTGTTTATATCTTTACTTATCACATATCCCTATCAATTACAATGGCAATTTCATGTATATACTTTACTGACTGTCTACAGAGACCCAGACTCAGTATTTCACACAGTGCTGCCTATAATTTAAAGTATTAGCAGTATTTCAAGATGATAATGCTTTTTCACATTAAAAACCTCTTCAAAGTTATGGTTCAGTACCTTTTACTCCTATTACTGCAATAGTTCATCTTAGCTTCCAAAAGAGAAGATCTTTCATAGGATGACCAGCTGTCCAATTGCCCAGGACTAAGGTTTCCCCAACATGCAGGGCTTTCAGTGCTAAAACCAGAATGGGGAAAATTTTCAAGTAATGAAATGTTATATAATTGAGTACTGTAATTTTTTAAAAGACCTGATATTCACATTATTCATAAAGATTCTATTATTACTAACAGTGTTTCTGACAAACTCATGGTTACCAGTGGGGAGTGGAAAAGTAGAGGGGATTAAGAGGTACAAATTAGTATGGATAAAATAAATAATCTACTAGGATATATGAAACAAGTAAGCTACAAGGGAAATATAGCCAACATTTTTAAACAGCTTTAAATGGTGTGTGTAATCTATAATTTATAAAATTTTTGAACCACTATGTTGTACACCTAAAACTGATATACTATTGTAAATCACTTTTACTTCAGTTAAAAAACAGTGCTCTCACTGAACAAATTCTCTAGATTGTCAATTCTCATTCCCCTGAAGTCTGCGTTTGGTCCAAATCTAGTATGATGAAAGTACAGAGAATTTGGAATTAACAACAACATGTAGGTTAGTAAAGGAAAACTACAGTTGTTTTCCTTAATTTCAATTATTAGTATATTTAATAATTATAACAAGCATTCTCTAAAAGATACTCATTTTTGGTGAGGTGGAATTATCGCTAGAAGCACAGTCATTATTGTAAATCTGGAAGGAATAACCTTTCATAAGATTCTAGGACTTAGTTTTACGTTATCTTGGGTGTCCATGGTGGCTCAGCTGGTAAAGAATCTGCCCACAATGTGGGAGACCTGGATTCGATCCCTAGGTTAGGAAGATCCCCTGGAGGAGGGCAAGGCAACTCTCTCCAGTATTCTTGCCTGGGAAATCCCATGGACTATACAGTTGCCAAGAGTCGGACACAACTGAGTGGCTTTCACTTTCACTTTACAGTATCTTTGTAACAGAATGAGAGAAATGAAGAGGAAAACAACTTTAGAACTGTCCATTCTATCAGTGTAGTGTAAATAATTCACAGTACTATTTCAGTTTGAATATATTCACTTGTGTTTAGTTTGGAGTAAAACAGACCTTGAAAGTACTGAACAATAGTCTTTTTAGGCCCTTCATTTCTATCTGAAAAGGTGCTTATCAGATAAGCATATGATTTCATTGCTGAAAATTATAAGCATGGGTTTAGCTGTTTAAATGTAGAAGTTTAAAGCTTAAAAAGCATATGAAAAGTACCTTACATGAAACCTATTTTACTTTGCATGTTTATGAAACACAAAAATGCTGGAAACACACATAGTATGAATACAAAATTCTAAAGAATAGTAATGCATGATAATGAGCATGCTCAGTCAGTCATGTCTGAGTCTTTGTGACTCCATGGACTGTAGCCTGCCAGGGCTACAGAATCCCCTCTGTCCATGGGATTCTCCAGGGAAGAATACTGGAGTAGGTTGCCATTTCTTTCTCCAGTACATAATATAATGTGTGTGTGCTCAGTCACTTCAGTAGTGTCTGACTCTTTGTGACCTTCTTGACTATAACCCACCAGCCTCCTCTCTGTCCATGGGATTCTTCAGGCAAGAACACTGGAGTGGGTTACCATGCCCTCTCAGGGGATCTTCCCAAGCCATGGATTGAATGCATATCTCCTGTAGCTCCAGCCTTGTAGGCAGATTCTTTACCTCTGAACCACTGGGGAAGCCTATGCTTAATAATAACTTGTGGCAAAAAAGAAAGGAAAGGAAGAGGAAAAAAGAAATTGTAATAGAGATGGTTGAGGGGCTTGCAATAAGGTCATCCGGTGATCCACCATGATGAATCCAATGCCTGTTCACAATCAAAACAGGAGCCTCAAGGCCATTGTTAGAGAAAAACTACTTAGTCCCTGAAAAACCCCTGATGCTCAGTTGGGTAAGACACCTCAGTAGGAGTTTAGGAGTTGGCAGCACATGCCAATGAAGATTTCAAGCTTCTCTTTGATACTTCCTCCTTCTATGGCCCCTGGAGGCTGCTCAGACTTCCTGTTCATAGGGTGTTGAAAAGGAGAAATTTCATTCTCCTGGCTTTTTAAAACCATTTCCACCATAATTTCTCCACCATCTCACACACACACATACACAACACCCCTTCTCCTTTGATGATCATGCTGTGTGTCCCCCTCCTCATGGCTTCATTCTGCGTAAGCCGCCCACTTTGATACATTTTCTGCCTTGAACAGGAAATTGAGTCTCCATCACAGAGACAGAAAAATGCTAGGTTAGTCTACCTGAGCTTGTCTACCAAGCAATGCAGATTCTCTCCTCCTAGTAATACTCTTGGTGGCTAAGCAGTCAGAGCTCAGGAAGGACTAACTCAACTTACTTTCCGCTTATCAGAGTTAAGTTTTAAAACCTATTATTGTTAAGTGAGACAGTAGGTCCTTTTGAGGGTGATGCCATTTTTTAAAAATGAGCAAACTTCATGTTTTAGTTCCAAGTAAAGTATTGTGTGCCCATTTGTGCCATGAGGGCAATTTGTGTTAGCACAGTGAAGCGTGGATATTTGCCTTTTGAATCTTATGAACTATTGGATGACTTGCCATGTTCTTTTTCTCTCTGGTATGATGATGTTCTTTTTCTCTCTGGTATGCTTTGGGTTGCTGGGTCCTGGAATGAGGACCGGAAGCAGAGCTCCCAGCAACCCTCAAAGGACATGCAGCACAAGGAAGCACTAAAACTTAAGTTACTTTTAGTTACTTAAATTTGGGGGTTATTTTTTAGCCACAGCATAACCCAACCTAATCCTGACTAAACAAGGGATAGAAACTTTAGCTATTAATATAAATGTGCTCTGGAAAGTTGCAAAGCACTATACTGATAAATTCTAAGAGCACAGTCCTCTGAGCATTTAGTTATTAGTATTCTGGGTACATTAATTCAATGGTAACCAGTTCAGTCCACTTCAGGAAACACTGAGGACAACACCTCTTTTCAGCTCAGTACAATTAGTGAGGTTCATAATGATGATTCTGTGTCATCACAAGAGATTATATGTAGCATATTCTGTTTAAGAAAAAGAACTACCTCACAGATGAGGAAAAGCTGCAGTGATCTGAAATATTCTCATGTGCTGGATCACTGAGAGCTAATGCATACTATTTATATTAATATTTGCATATAATATCCACTCATCATTGAATTTTTACTAGGTGCCAGGTATTGTGTCAGGTGCTTAATATATTTTATATAATTTAATCCTCACAATGCTGTGATAAATCTAATAACTTGTTAAAAAAATCATGGAGTTAAGTAAGTGGCAGAGTTAGAATCTGAAATGCTGTCTTACTATTATCTCAACAGCTGCTTCCTCAGAGAGATCTTCCCTGACATTTTATCTCAGTTCTCATGGCTCTTTTTCTTCTTGCTGTATTTATAAATGTTATTTTATAATCTCTTTTTGATCACCTTTTCTCCCCACAGAAAACACATTCGGTGAGGACAGAAGCTGCCTTTCTTATTCACTAGTGTAGCTGACACCAAATACATCCTCAAATAGTTTTTTTGGAGAATGAACAGGGAGTAGTTCTGTGTCTTTACAGTGGTATCAACACATTCACTAACTTGAAAGAATCACAGCTGATTGCTTCACTGTCAGTCCTTATAAGTAGCTCAGGAGCCTAAAATTATATTTTGTATTTCCGAAAACAACCTTAGGAGCCCAAGTCATTTTTTTTTTTCCTTAAAGCAGATGTGCCTAGTAGTTTTAAGAATCTGTTTTTACAATGCATTAGAAGCATTTATCTTCTTTTTTTTAAAAAGAACAAAATTATGCAAAAGAGACCTCAAGATAAAAGCTACTAGTTCCCAATAGGAAAAAAAAATCACTGACTTGTCAATTTGCAGTGTTTTGAGCAAAGGCTTTAAGTCTGTAACATTTCTTTTGCTCCTGATCTTTGCTTGGTATGTACACATATACAAGATAATTTTCAGGATGTGTTTGTTTTTTTTTTCTTTCTGAAAAATCTTTGTAAGGATTATGGTGTCTCACCTGAATATATATGTAAGCGAAATGAGGAAGTAAAGAAAGCCCAAGAAGAATACGATAACTATATCCAGGAAAACCTCAGGAAAGCAGCTATGAAAAGGCTATCTGATGAAGAAAGGGAAGCGGTTCTGCAGGTAAGCGTTCTGTAATTCATGTCTGCATAGAATTCTTTGGAACATTTCTGAAAGGAGGGCCTAACATCAATGATCATTAAGGCCAGCACTTTGATTTTTGAAATCAGAATGCTGTCTTTTGGTTACAGTGACAATTACATGCAGCAAAGCTGTTTCTCTGGGAAGAGGAAAATGTTATAATATAGGGATTGTTGAATAGTAATTCTTTTCTGACTGAGTGAGCTTCTGTTTTTTCCTGAGTAGTGTCATAAGAAAGTTCACTTTCTCTTTCAATGAATATGCATCAGTTCAGTTCAGTTGCTCAGTCATGTCTGACTCTTTGCGACCCCATGAATGGCAGCATGCCAGGCCTCCCTGTCCATCACCAACTCCCGGAGTCCACCCAAACCCATGTCCATTGAGTCGATGATGCCACCCAGCCATCTCATCCTCTGTCGTCCCTTTCTCCTCCTGCCCTCAATCTTTCCCAGCATCAGGGTCTTTTCCAATGAGTCAGCTCTTTGCATCAGGTGGCCAAAGTACTGAAGTTTCAGCTTTAACATCAGTCCTTCAAATGAACACCCAGGACCGATCTCCTTTAGGATGGACTGGTTGGATCTCCTTGCAGTCCAAGGGACTCTCAAGAGTCTTCTCCAACACCACAGTTCAAAGGCATCAATTCTTCGGTGCTTAGCTTTCTTTATAGTCCAACTGTTACCTGAATATGCATAAATAAAGCAAAAAAGCATTTTTATTTCCATTCCCATGGCCCTGAATTTTTCAAAAATAATATTCATAAAATAGATATTTTTCACTAGGTGGAGATCTAGAATAATTGAAACTGTCCTGTCCCTAGACCAACTTTTTTTCTTTCTTATAAGCAAATGTCTAGATTTTAAAATAACCAAGTGTTAGGTTTTACCTATGTCTTCTTTATTTTAACTAAAATAGACTTAAAGACACTTATGTTGGAGTTTTTAATGCAAGACTTTTATCTGAAGCATTTAAAATATTTGGGGGCTATGAGCACAGTTGTTCAATCATCTTTAGAGAGTATTTAGTAAGCATCTACTTATATTCTTTTAGAGTCATCCTGTCTCTTATAGAGGTAAAAATAGTACTTTATTTCTTGTTTTGTTACTGTGAAAGCTTTCTACAAAACAATTTCTAGTGACCTTTTTAAAACAGAAAAAAATATATTTTTACATTAGTTTCTATCAAAAAATGGATTCATATGCTGTTACAAATTCTTAACATTTTATCAGTGTCATCATAATCATCAATTAACATTTGTTTTTTATTTATTTTTTTAAAAAATATGGAATGCCTCACAAATCTGTGTGTCATCCTTGCACAGGGGCCATGCTAATCTTCTCTGTATCATTCCAATTTTAGTATATGTGCTGCCGAAGCGAGCACCAATAAACATTTATTAAATACCTGTTCTGCATAGAGTATCCAGAGAGGGCAATGGCACCCCACTCAAGTACTCTTGCCTGGAAAATCCCATGGATGGAGGAGCCTGGTAGGCTGCAGTCATGGGATCGCGAAGAGTCGGACATGACTGAGCGACTTCACTTTCACTTTTCACTTTCATGCATTGGAGAATTGCCTGGAGAATCCCAGGAATGGAGGAGCCTGGTGGGCAGCTGTCTATGGGGTCGCACAGAGTCGGATACGACTGAAGCGACTTAGCAGCAGCAGCAGCAGCAGCAGCATAGAGTATCATGCTAAGCCCCAAGAATCATAAGAAAATTTCTGCTCTGAATAATGTTGTGATTTAGTTGATGAGAGGTGCTCTGTATATGTGTACATACAGAGATATGTGTCTATGTACAGATCATGTTTTATAAGGTTCCCAGGCATAAACATCCACTGCGAGATGTAGGTAGGTCTTTAGCTAGGCCTTAAACTGCAAAGTAAGAGAGTATCCCACTGGACAGGAGTGGCCTGCGGGCAGGAACTAAGTCTCTCTGTGGTCAGCAGTCTGCATTGTCTAACCTGGTGCCCGGTGTAAACCCGAATGATTAATAATAGTGCGCTGGAAAGAAGGGAGGACAGGCAGGCAAGAAGGCTGGCAGATTCCTCTTTCAGGAAGAGCTCTGCTCTTGGTTCCGTCCCTTCCTCTTTCTCTCCTTTCTTCCCTCCTTCTTTCTGACTCTGCCATTCTTAAAACTTACGAGCTTTGGTGAAAGCCATTTTGTATCTAAATAATGCTGAAAGATAGGGAAAGAGAGGAAGAACTTCCCTGGGAAGGAAAAAGCTCTTTGCTCAGGCACCTCTGTAGTAGATCAGCAATCCTTGGCTTCCTAATGTGGTCTTGCAGTTTCTTTGCATACACTCTGATGGACAGTAGCTGACCCCACCTTGGATGCCTTATTAGCCTGAGTAGTGTAGCTGCCATGGTAACAAAGCCACTGGCTCTGTTTCTAACAAGCCCTGAATTCTGCTCCCTCCCCTGGTTGAGCTCTGTGTAGCTCTGTGACAGTATGTTCACATGTCCCTGAGTAGGATTCATTTTGCTTGTTCTTTAGAATTACAGTCCCATTATCCAGGAAGGAATCATCTGGCCTAAAGATTCCAAACTTCTCATTTCCCAGGTGAGGATATAAAATGCAAATATATTAAATGGGCTCTTTTGTTCATCCATCCACACATTCATCTCCTGAACATCTACCATGTTCCCGGCCTTCTACCCAGCCCAAAGGATACCATTGTGAGCAAAATAAATGTGGTCGTTATTTTCAGGGAGCTTGGAGTTTGGCTTACATTTGCCCTGATTCACAAAATTAACTAGCTAAAGAGGGACAGCTTCCCTGGTTGCTCAGTGGTAAAGAATCCACCTGTCGATGTAGGAGATGCAGGTTTGGTCGGTAAGACACCCTGGAGGAGGAAATGGAAACCCACTCCAGCAATCTTGCCTGGAGAATCCCATTGACAGAGGAGCCTGACAGGCTACAGTCTGTGGGGTCACAAAGAGTCGGACAGGACTGAGCAACTAAACAACAGCAACAAAGAGGGACTAAAAGGCACGTCCACCAGTTCCCGGGGACGTGTTTTCTCACCACATAGCACATACATGCACAGAGTGTAACAGATGGAAGCTCTATCCACTAGGGATTCAGAAAACATGCTGGAAGGGATTCTGAAGAGAATTTACAAAGGAGCTACTTACAGAGGTGAAGCAGTGCTAAGGGAACCAGTGAGGAACATTGAGGCGCCCAGGACTAGGAACAGTGGGAATCACCACCACCCTAGGCTGGAAAGGCAGGGGCTGGAAACAGCATTACCAGAGCCAGGTGGGAGTTGGAGCCTGGAAGAGGGGTCCCTGACGGGCACTGTAGTCACAGATGGAAGGGCCAGTCGTGTCCAGGTGACATCGCGAGGGAGGGGGAAGAAATGCCCCAACCTCACTTTCCTCCCACCAGTGCCCTCCGTGGCTGAACTCAGGCAGCAGCTGGGGGCAAACACTGGGGAAAGAGCAGCCCACAGGGATTAATACTCTCACCCCTGACACCCACCACCTAGTTACAGAGCAGAGCTAGAAGGTAAAAAATGGATAGGGGTGGGGTGGCAGCAGAGCAGCCTGGAGCTGAAGACACTTTTTACTATTTTGTGACAGCTTCTCCCTATATGAAGTTTCCCCAAAATTAACAACATTGCTTCAGTATTAGACCAGAAGGAAGGAAAATTAAGATATAAAAATAAGGGAAAATCAGTATTGCTACAGTGCATAAGAGATTTTTTTTTAGATAAAATAACTAAAAAACAGCAAAGAGGTTATTTAAATATAATCTGAAATATTAATCACATTTAGTTCCCACACCTAGCAGTTGACTTTGAACCAAATGTTATTGTACAAACTAGAATATAAAGCAAACTCTCCTTTAAAAAGAAATACTGTGAAACGTATAGCTGCTGTGACCACAAGTAATAGGGAAATATCACCCAAGGAGCTTTGAAAAAAACCTTTGATACTTCAAAGTGTATAAATACATAGATTTCACCTCTGCAGTGGGTACCCCTGTAGAGCACTCTGGAAACACATTTCCCATTTCATAATGAAAGGCTATGGAAAAATAGAACTCTTTTGAAGACTTCTTTTTGGAATACTTCTCAAACACTATTAAGAACTGTGTTAACTCATCCCCCTCTTTTTAAAATTCTGTCTTTTTTTCTTGATGTAATCTCTCTCAGGAAATGTTCAACATCTGTAGCCTTTTTTCCTCAACAAATCTCTATAAAGTGTGTCCAATCCTGTAGTCATTTTTATCTTAACATGGAAATAAACCACTTTGTCCCCTGAAAAGTTTATAAGATTGTACTTTGAGGGCTTATTATGAAGGTATCATTATATAAGACAGTTCTAATTCTCTCATAAATCTAAATGTATAGCCATGCTTTTTAAGGACTACATTTTCTTTCTTTTTTGTAATCAGTAATTTTAAATTATACCACTCTTCATCTCTGGCTCAGCTCAGCTCAGCTCAGCTGTCACTCAGTAGTGTTTGACTCTTTGTGACCCCATGAATCGCAGCACGCCAGGCCTCCCTGTCCATCACCAACTCCCGGAGTTCACTCAAACTCATGTCCATCGAGTCAGTGATACCATCCAGCCATCTCATCCTCTGTTGTCCCCTTCTCCTCCTGCCCCCAACCCATCCCAGCATCAGAGTCTTTTCCAATGAGTCAACTCTTCGCATGAGGTGGCCAAGGTACTGGAGTTTCAGCGCTAGCATCAGACCTTCCAATGAATACCCAGGACTGATTTCCTTTAGAATGGACTGGTTGGATCTCCTTGCAGTCCAAGGGACTCTCAAGAAACTTCTCCAACACCACAGTTCAAAAGCATCAATTCTTCAGTGCTCGGCCTTCTTCACAGTCCAACTCTCACATCCATACGTGACCACTGGAAAAACCATAGCGTTGACTAGACGGACCTTTGTTGGCAAAACAATGTCTCCGCTTTTTAATATGCTATCTAGGTTGGTCATAACTTTTCTTCCAAGGAGTAAGCGTCTTTTAATTTCATGGCTGCAATCACCATCTGCAGTGATTTTGGAGCCCCCAAAATGAAGTCTGACACTGTTTCCACTGTTTCCCCAGATGCCATGACCTTAGTTTTCTGAATGTTGAGCTTTAAGCCAACTTTTTCACTCTCCCTTTTCACTTTCATCAAGAGGCTTTTTGATTCCTCTTCACTTTCTGCCATAAGGGTGGTGTCATCTGCATATCTTAGGTTATTGATATTTCTCTCAGCAATCTTGATTCCAGCTTGTGCTTCTTCCAGCCCAGTGTTTCTCATGATGTACTCTGCATATAAGTTAAATAAGCAGTGTGACAGTATACAGCCTGGACCTACTCCTTGTCCTATTTGGAACCAGTCGGTTGTTCCATGTCCAGTTCTAACTGTTGCTTCCTGACCTGCATATAGGTTTCTCAAGAGGCAGGCCAAGTGGTCTGGTATTCCCATCTCTTTCAGAATTTTCCACAGTTTATTGTGATCCACACAGTCAAAGGCCTTGGCATAGTCAACAAAGCAGAAATAGATGTTTTTCTGGAACTCTCTTGCTTTTTCCATGATCCAATGGATGTTGGCAATTTGATCTCTGGTTCCTCTGCCTTTTCGAAAACCAGCTTGAACCTCTGGAAGGTCATGGTTCACGTATTGCTGAAGCCTGGCTTGGAGAATTTTGAGCATTACTTTACTAGCGTGTGAGATGAGTGCAATTGTGTGGTAGTTTGAGCATTCTTTGGCATTGCCTTTCTTTGGGATTGGAATGAAAACTGACCTTTTCCAGTCCTGTGGCCACTGCTGAGTTTTCCAAATTTGCTAGCATATTGAGTGCAGCACTTTCACAGCATCATCTTTCAGGATTTGAAAGAGCTCAACTGGAATCCCATCACTTCCACTAGCTTTGTTCATAGTGGCCACTTGACTTCACATTCCAGGATGTCTGGCTCTAGGTAGACCATCATGATTATGTTGGTCTTGAAGATCTTTTTTATACAGTTCTTCTAGGACTTCCAATACCATGTTAAATACAAGTGGCAACAGTGGGCATCTTTGTTTTATTCCTGATCTTAGAAGAAAAACTTTTAGCTTTTTACCATTGAATATGATGTTAGCTATGGGCTTGTCATATTTGACCTTTATTATGTTGAGATATATTTCCTCTATGTGTACCTTGTTGAGAGTTTTTTAATCATAAATGGAAGCTGAATTTTATCATGCTTTTTCTATATCAGTTGAGGTGCTCATATGATTTTTATCATTTATTTTACTAATGTAGCATATCACATGGACTGATTTGTGGCTGTTGCACCCCTAGAATAAACCCCACTCGATTACAGTACCTGCATACCTTGTCTTATTGTACTTTGTTTTATTGTGCTTCACAGACATTGAGATTTTTACAAATTGAAAGTTTGTCATAACCCTGCACTATCATATGATGGTTAGCATTTTTTAGCAATATAGTATTTTTGTATTAAAGTATTTGTTTTTTAAGACATAATGCTGCTGCTGCTGCTAAGTCGCTTCAGTCGTGTTCGACTCTGTGCATGCTATTGCACACTTAATAGACTATGATATAGTGTGCATGTGTGTGCTCAGTCGTTCAGTCATGTCTGACTCTTTGTGACCCCATGGACTATATAGCCCATCAGGCTCCTCTGTCCATGGAATTCTCCAGGCAAGAATACTGGAATGGGTTGTCATTTCCTCCTCCCTAGATTCCGACCCAGGGTTGGTTGTTTGTTTTATTGAAGTGGTCTGGAACCAAGCCTGATATATCTCCAAAGTATGTTTGTATATGGTTCTTTTAATGGATTGTTAAATTCAGTTTGCTAATATTTTGTTGAGGACTTTTGCATTTATGTTCCAAGGGATATTGGCCTATAATTTTCTTTTCTTGTGGCACCATGGTCTGATGTTGGTACAAGGATCATGCTAGCCTCATAAAATGAGTATGAAAGAGTTCCCTTCTCTTCTGTTTTTTGAAGAGTTTGAGAAGGATTGGTAAAATTCTTCTTTGAGTGTTTGATAGAATCCACTGTCTGGTCTTGAACTTTTTATTTGTTGGGAGGTTTTTGGTTACTAATTTAATCTTTTTACTAGTAATTGGTCTGTCCAGATTTTCTCTTTCTTCATGATTCAGCCTTGGTAGGTTGTATGCTTCTGGAAGTTTATCTGTTTCTCCTAAGCTTTCCATTATGTTGGCATATAATTGTTCATAGTAGACAACATGATTCTTTGTATTTCTGTGGTATCAATTATAATATCTCCACTTTCATTTTTGATTTTATTTATTTGAGTCCTTTTTTTTCTTGGTGAATCTAGCTAGAGCTGTGTTAAATTTGTTAATCCTTTCAAAGAACCAGTCACTATTTCACTGATCTTTTCTATTGTCTTTTTAGTCTCTATTTTATTTATTTATGCTCTAATCTTTGTTACTGCCTTCTACTAACTTTGGGCTTTGTTCTTTTTCTGGTTCCTAGAGGTGTAATGTTAGGTTGTTTATTTGGGATTGTTCTTGTTTCTTGAGGTAGGCATTTCTTACTATGAACTTCCATTTTTGAAATGCTTTTGCTGAATCTTATAAATATTAGTATATTTCCATTTTAGTTTCATTCAGAGTGTTTTTAAACTTCTCTTTTGATTTCTTCTTTGACCCATTGATTGTTCAGTATCATTTTGTTTAATCTGCACCTATGCATGAATTTCCTAATTTTTTTCATATGGTTGGTTTCTAGTTTCATACCACTGTAATAAGAAAATATATTTGATATGATTCAGTCCTCTTAAATTTATTAAGACTTGATTTGTTACATAATATATATTCTGGAGAATATTCTATGTACACTTGAGAAGAGTATGCTTTTTTTAGTCATTTGGATAGAAAATTCTCTACATTTCTGTAAAATCCATCTGATATAACCTGTCATTTAAAGTCCTTCCTTACTGATTTTCTGTCTGGATGATCTTTTCATTAATGGAAGTAGGGTATTAAAATTCCCCTTCTATAATCATAGTGCTGTCTATTTTTTGCTTTAAATTTGTAATATTTGCTTTGTATATTATGACGCTCCTATGTTGGGCTTCCCTTCTGGCTCAGCTGGTAAAGAACCTGCATGCAATGTGGGAAATCTGGGTTCAGTTCCTGGGTTGGGAAGATCCCCTGGAGAAGGGAAAGGCTACCCACTCCAGTATTCTGGCCTAGAGAATTCCATGGACAGTATGCCATGGACATGGCATCGCAAAAAGTCGGATACAACTGAGTGACTTTCACTTTACTCACTTCACATGTTGGGTACATAAATATTTACAGATGTTATATACTCTTGTTTTTTTAACTGCTTTAGCATTATGTAATGCCCGTTTTCTCTTATTACAGTCTTACTTTTTAAAGTCAGATTTTTCTGACATAAGTATATCTACCTCAATCTCCTTTTGGTTTACATGTGAATGAGATATCTTTTTTCATCTGTGTTTCAGGGATCATAATTTCCAGGCAATATTCCATTTTGTTTTTACTTTCCATTTTTGTGTAAATAACATGATTGGTGTACCCATTGTGAACAATAGAAAGCATTAATTTATAAAATTTCATTGCATGAGTTCAATTAGTTTGATCATTTTGTCAGAGGGGGTTTCTAGTGCATTGTGATAAGAAATAATAACTAAGCAGAGATGGAAATAACCATTATTGTTCCTAAAAAGATTCCTAATTTTGAATTTGTTGGTTTCTGAGAATATTAAACATTAACTACCTTATTGAATTGGTGGCTCAGATGGTAAAGAATCTGCCTGCAATGCAGGAGACCTGGGTTTAATCCCAAGTTGGGAAGATCCCCTGGAGGAGGATATGGCAACCCACTCCAGTATTCTTGCCTGGAGAATCCCCATGAACAGAGGAGCCTGGTGGGCTGCAGTCCATGGGGTCATAAAGAGTTGGGTTTGACTGAGCGACTAAGCACACACACATACCTTATTGAATTAGCATGACATTTCAGTCATTTGTAGAAGAGATTAATGGAAAGTATAGATCTCTTAACTATGTGGAGGAAGAATTCTTCCTGATATTGAAAACACATAAAAGATCATCTCTTGTTAATTTGAATTTCATCATTTTATACCATTCCATTTAGTCAGATACAAGAAAACATGTCCATGTATGTCAGAATCTAGTGTTTTGGTGATTTCTCTGTTGAACTAAAATTTTTTTAAGAAATAATTTCCTGTTCAAAAAAATTTTTTTTTTGCTTGGGGATATCAGTTCTAAGTTGTTTTTACCAATCAGATCAGATCAGATCAGTCGCTCAGTCTTGTCTGACTCTTTGTGACCCCATGAACTGCAGCACGCCAGGCCTCCCTGTCCATCACCAACTCCCGGAGGTCACTCAGACTCACATCCATCGAGTCAGTGATGCCATCCAGCCATCTCATCCTCTGTCGTCCCTTTCTCCTCCTGCCCCCAATCCCTCCCAGCATCAGAGTCTTCTCCAATGAGTCAACTCTTCGCATGAGGTGGCCAAAGTACTGGAGTTTCAGCTTTAGCATCAGACTTTCCAAAGAAATCCCAGGGCTGATCTCCTTTAGAATGGACTGGTTGGATCTCCTTGCAGTCCAAGGGACTCTCAAGAGTCTTCTCCAACACCACAGTTCAAAAGCATCAATTCTTCCACGCTCAGCCTTCTTCACAGTCCAGCTCTCACATCCATACATGACCACAGGAAAGACCATAGCCTTAACTAGGTGAACCTTTGTTGGCAAAGTGATGTCTCTGCTTTTGAATATGCTATCTAGGTTGGTCATAACTTTCCTTCCAAGGAGTAAGCGTCTTTTAATTTCATGGCTGCAGTCACCATCTGCAGTGATTTTGGAGCCCCCCAAAATGAAGCCTGACACTGTTTCCACTGTTTCTCCATCTATTTCCCATGTAGTGATGGGGCATTTGCTAAAAGCTTAGTTTCATACCACGCATAATTCCACATACATGTATTTGATAGTAAAAACAAGTACAGTAAGATTTAAAAAAAGAAAATAAATACTCCCAATGGGAAATGAGCACACAATCAAGGACAGGGTTTGGCCTCTATACAGTCTGTCTTGTTACTATGGCCAAGAACTTGATAAACAAATATATCATTTTTTAGTTATTTTTGTCAGTTTTCTTTACCTGTTTACATTTTTCCTCCCAGTGCAATTTTCTTTGTGATTTACTCTGCTCCTGTGGTTTGCTTTGGTATATGCAGTTTTCTTTACAATTTGCAGGGGCTGAAAAACAATTGGGAAGAGGTGCATAAGGAGTTTCAGTCCCTCTCAGTCTTCATTGACTCCATACCAAAGAAGATTCGCAAGCAGAAGCTGGAAGAAGAGATGAAGCAGCTGGAGCACGACATTGGTGTCCTTGAAAAGCACAAAGTCATTTATATTGCTAATAAGAAATAGTGTATTTTAAAAAATAAAATAATTTTAGCACATGAAAAAAACACAGAAAACATAAAAATGAAACCATAAGTTTTTTCAAGGAGGAAAATACTATGAAGAAAAAGTCTTTACCAAAATGCTTAGGCAGTTTTTAAAGAATAATTGGATTATTTACTTACATAGAGAACAAAAAAATTTTTACTAGCATCAGGGTTTCCTTGTAACCTGATTAAAGTTTGATTTTAGATTTTCCAGTTCTATAGCATAATGCATTATAATTATGTGCTTGTTTCAGATAAACATTCATTTCTGGGCCCTGAAAAAGTTAGCACTTAGAACTTCACATTTTTTCTTCATTGTGCTAATGCAAGAAACACAAAGTTAAAAACTGTAAAGTATTTTGAATTAGAAATAACTGTGTACTCTGTGTACTTTTACTACTCTGAAGTGTTTTCAACATATTGTTCCAAAGATCCATAAATTACATGTATTCTCTGGTAGCCTGTGTCATTTGCAGCTGTTCACACATATTAATATTTTCAATATCCATAATATTATATAGGCTGAGAGGCTTACATTTGAAGGAAGAAAAATTAAGAAAATAACATAAAATCGAGGAGAAAACTTATAAATTGCATCACTGAGGATTGTTAAAGAGAATCACCTTCTTTCTGACATTCGACTTTCAAAACCTGCTATTCTAGGTGCCTTATATTCCATAATTTACTATATGTATTTCACTAATATGGGATATTACTTTTACTTTCTGGCTTTCTCTATTTTTTGAATTCTAATATTTCTATTTGTAAGGTTACATAATTTATTAAGCAATAAGTTTATGTAAGTAGAGCTGTCTTCAACTCAAAATAAATGAGCCTATAAGTATCTGAGAAGGAAAAAGATTATTTTATGAAATCTTAAATTATAGAAATTTGGTAAAATATATGAAATTACAAAATATCAGAGCAATAACAATTTCTACTACTTACACCGATTTTTATTCTATAGACAACACAGCGGGGGGCGGGGGGGGAATGACAATTTTTTTCAAGCTTTTTCACAAGCACAGAATTTGGGAGCGTTGTAGAAAAGCTTACTTTAGTTAAAAATTTTTATATACAAATGTTTTTGAAAAGTCACTGTAAACTTTTTGTCACATCTGTGTATAGGCATCATTTCTTTATTCCTTTATTACCTTAGGACAGATGTAAAAAAAATATATAGCTGATCCTTTAACCATACAGGGGCTAGGGGCACTGATCCTCCACCCAGTTGAAGATCTGCATATAACTTATAGTCAGCTTTTTGTCTACTTGGTTCCTCCATGTTCATGGTTTTGTACCCTCAGAGTCAACCAACCACAGATCATGTAGTACTGTAGTGATTACTATTGAAAAGAATCCACTTGTAAATGGACCCACACAATTCAAATTCATGTCATTCAAAGGTCAACTGTATATGATAAATTCTCACTTATCTAGAATTTTATTCCTTTGTAAAACAATACACCATTGTCTGGGGACTTCCCTGGCCATCCAATGGTTAAGACTCACTGCAGGGGTCGTGGGTTCAGTCCCTGGTTGGGGAAGTTCTACATGCTGTATGCTGCTAAGTCGCTTCAGTCGTGTCCAACTCTGTGCGACCCCATAGACGGCAGCCCACCAGGCTCCCCCGTCCCTGGGATTCTCCAGGCAAGAACACTGGAGTGGGTTGCCACTTCCTTCTCCAATGCATGAAAGTGAAAAGTGAAAGTGAAGTTGCTAAGTCTTGTCCGACTCTTAGCGACCCCATGGACTGTGGCCTACCAGGCTCCTCCATCCATGGGATTTTCCAGGCAAGAGTGCCGGAGTGGGGTGCCATTGCCTTCTCTGAAGTGCAGCCAAAAAGAAAAAAAAAAGAGAGAGCGAACTCCATTGTGTGTATATACCACATTTTACTTATCTATCCTTCTGTAGATGGACACTTGATTTGCTTCCATGTTTTAGCTGTTGTAAATAATGCTGCTATGAACATGAGTGTACAAATATCTTTTCAAAACCCTGCTTTTAATTCTTTTGAGCATAAGTCTGAAAGTAGTTTTGCTGAATCATATGGTTATTATATTTTTAAGTATTTGAGGACGTATCATACTCTTTTTCATTGTTGCTATACCATTTTGTTGTTTTTAGCTGCCCAGTCATATTCAACTCTTTACAACCCCATGAACTGCAGCACAGGGCCTCCTTGTCCCTCACCATCTCCTTTAGTTTGCCAAAGTTCATGTTCATTGCATCAGTGATGCTGTCCAGCCATCTCATCCTCTGATGCCCTCTTCTCCTTCTACCCTCAATCTTTCCCAGCATCAGGGACTTTTCCAATGAGTTGTCTCTTTGCATCAGATGACCAAATACTGGAGCTTCAGCATCAGTCCTTCCAGTGAATATTCATTTTACCTTCCCACCAACGCTGTACAAGGGTCCCAATTTTTCCACATTCTTGCCCAACACTTGTCTTTTTTTTTTGTTTTTTGGTAGTCATCATACTACCACTCCCACTAATATTTGGGAAGTGTTACCTCATTTTAGTTTTGATTTGCATTTCTCTACTGATTAGTGATGTTAAGTGTCTTTTCTTGTGCTTATTGTTATGTGTGTGTTCAGTCGTGTCTGACTTTTGGGACCTCATGGACTATAGCTCACCAGGCTCCTCTGTCCATGGGATTTCCCAGGCAAGAATACTCTAGTGGGTCACCACTTCCTTCTCCAGGGGATCTTCCTGACCCAGGAAACAAAGCTGTGTCTCCTGCAGGTGGATTGTTTACTGCTGAGCCATTTGTAATATCTTCTGTGGAGAAATGTCTATTCAAGCCCTTTGCCCATTTTGTAAATTGGGTTGTTTGGTTCTCTGTTGTTGAGTTTTATGAGTTTTCTGTATATTCTGGGTATTAATCCTGGATCAGATATAAGATTGCAAATATTTTCTTCTATGGGTTACCTTTTTACTTTATTGATAGAGTCTTCTGATATACAGAATTTTTCAGTTTTCAGGAAGTCAAATGTGTCTGTTTTTTCCTTTGTTACCTGTGCGCTTGGTATCATATCCAAGATGGTATCACTGCCAAATCCAGAGTTGTAAACATTTTATCCTACACTTTTTTCTCCCAAGAGTTTTATTGTTTTAGGTCTTACATTTAGGTCTTTGATTCATTTTGAGCTAAGGTTTATATATGATGTTAGATGGGATCCAGCTTCATTCTTCTGTATGTGGATATCCAGTGTTCCTAACACCATTTATTGAAAAGTCTGTCCTTTCCCCATTGAGTGGCCTTGGACCCCTTGTCCAAAACAATATCACCATATATGTAATGGTTTATTTCTGGGTTCTCTATTCTATTCCATTGGTCTATATGCCTGTTTTATATGGTATCACACTATTTTTCTTACTGTAGCTTTGTAGTAAGTTCTTAAAATTGGAAAGTGTTGAATCTTCCAGTTTTGTTCTTTTGTGAGATAGTTTTGGTTAGTCAGAATGCCATGAGATTCCATGTGAATTTAGGATAGTTGCTTCTATTTCTGCAAAAAGGTCAAAGGGATTTTGATAGTGATTGAATCTGTAGATTGATTTGAGTAGTATTGACTTTTTAATTAAGCCTTCCAATTCATGAACATGGGATGTGTTTCCATCCACTTTAATTTCTTTCAGCAACATATTTCAGCAAGAATTTTCATTGAACAAGCCTTTCACCTCCTTGGCTAAGTTCATTCCTAAATCTGTTGCATGCTATTGTAAATGGAATTGTTTTTGTAATTTCCTATTCAGATTGTTCATTGTTGGTCCGTAGAAATACAGCTCACTTTTGTGTGTGGATCTTACAGTTTGTTGCTTTGCTGAGTGCATTTATTAATTATAATAGTTTTTTCTTCTTTGTATTAAACATTTAGAGTTTTCTACATGGCCTATCAAATAATCTGCAGATAATTTTACTTTTTCCTTTCAAATTTGGATGCCTTTATGTCTTTTTCTTGCCTAATTACTCTGACTAGAGCTTCCTGGGCTTTCCTGGTGGCTCAGTGGTAAAGAATTCACCTGCAGTGTAGGAGATGCAGGAGACACAGGTTAGATCCCTGGGTCAGGAAGATCCCCTGGAGTGGGAAATGGCAACCCACTCCAGTATTCTTGCCTGGGAAATCCCATGGACAGAAGAGCCTGGCAAGCTACAGCTCATAGGGTTGCAAAAGAGTTGGACATGACTTGGCGAATAAACAACAACAGAACTTACTAATTCTAGTCAAACATCCCTACCTGGTTCTGGATCTTAAGGGAAAAGCTTTCAGGTTTTCATGATGATGTTCATTGTGTGTGCTAAGTCACTTCAGACTCTTGTTGCCCTATGGACTGTAGCCCACCAGGCTCCTCTGTCCATGGGATTCTCCAGGCAAGAATACTGGAGTGCGTTGCCATGCTCTCCTCCAGAGTATCTTCCCAACTCAGGGATCAAACCCTTGTTTCTTCAGTCTCCTGAACTGGCAGGTGGGTTCTTTACCACTAGCACCACCTGGGAAACCCTGTTTTTAGTATACAGCTTCCATTATGTTGAGACAAGTTCCTTCTATTCCTAGTTTGTGTGTGTGTGTGTGTGTGTGTGTGTGTGTGTGTGTGTTTGTGTGTGTATGTTTATCCTGAAAAGGTGTTGTGAAGATCACTTTTTAAACTAAGTCATATCTCTCAAATGATCAGTGCATTCTATCCTAGGTACAAGCTATGTGGGAAGAAAAATCATAATCAAAAAGGTATCTTGGCTAGAACAGAGCAAAAAAAAAAAATACAAAAATCTCTTCAGTTAACAAAGCTCATTCATTCTCATTCAACAAATACTGTCTGCTACAAATCAGAAACTTCTGGTTTGCTGGGTAGAAAAATGACTATGTTGGAAGACTATAAATATAAACGCATTTATTTATATTGAAATTGAAACTAATTGAAAGAAAAAAATAACAGGAGGCTATTTTGCAAGGGAATAAAAAGGGGGCCCTAAATCAGATCTTGTAGTTAAGAGGCTGCATTTCTGAGGATTTGACATTTAAAAATAAAGAATGAGTAAAAGTTGGGAGAGATGGAGAAGAGAAATATTGTGGAGGGAAAAATAATGCAAATGCAGATAATATAATGTGTAAAGATTCTTGGATAGGAAACCCTCAACACATAGGAGGAAGGCAGTCATTAGGGCTGGAGTGTACTTAGAGAAGGGAGAAAGATTTGGGAATTTTTTTTTTGTACGTTTTTTCTTTTTTTTTTTTGGTTTGATACTAGAAGAAGCTGAAGTTGAACAGTCCTATGACGACCTAAAAGACCTTTTAGAACTAACACCCAACAAAGATGTCCTTTTCATTATAGGGGACTGGAATACAAATGTAGGAAGTCAAGAAACACCTGGAGTAACAGGCAAATTTAGCCTTGGAATACGGAATTAAGCAGGGCAAACACTAATAGAGTTTTGCCAAGAAAATGCACTGGTCATAGCAAACACCCTCTTCCAACAACACAAGAGAAGACTCTACACATGGACATCACCAGATGGTCAACACTGAAATCAGATTGATTATATTCTTTGCAGCCAAAGATGGAGAAGCGCTATACAGTCAGCAAAAACAAAACCAGGAGCTGACTGTGGCTCAGATCAGATTGATTGCCAGATTCAGACTGAAATTGAAGAAAGTGGGGAAAACCACTAGACCATTCAGGTATGACCTAAATCAAATCCCTTATGATTATACAGTGGAAGTGAGAAAGAGATTTAAGGGCCTAGATCTGATAGATAGAGTGCCTGATGAACTATGGACTGAGATTCATGACATTGTACAAGAGACAGGGATCAAGACCATCCCCATGGAGTAGAAATGCAAAAAAGCAAAATGGCTGTCTGGGGAAGCCTTACAAATAGCTGTGAAAAGAAGAGAAGAGAAAAGCAAAGGAGAAAAGGAAAGATATAAGCATCTGAATGCAGAGTTCCAAAGAATAACAAGAAGAGATAAGAAAGCCTTCCTCAGCAATCAATGCAAAGAAATAGAGGAAAAGAACAGAATTGGAAAGACTAGAGATCTCAAGAAAATTAGATATACCAAGGCAACATTTCATGCAAAGATGGGTTCAATAAAGGACAGAAATTGTGTGGACCTAACAGAAGCAGAAGATATTAAGAAGAGGTGGCAAGAATACACAGAAGAACTGTACAAAAAAGATCTTCAAGACCAAGATAATCACGATGGTGTGATCACTCACCTAGAGCCAGACATCCTGGAATGTGAAGTCAAGTGGGCCTTAGAAAGCATCACTATGAACAAAGCTAGTGGAGGTGATGGAATTCCAGTGGAGCTATTTTAAATCCTAAAAGATGATGTTGTGAAAGTGCTGCACTCAACATGCCAGCAAATCTGGAAAACTCAGCAGTGGCCACAGGACTGGAAAAGGTCAGTTTTCATTCCAATCCCAAAGAAAGGCAATACCAAAGAATGCTCAAACTACCACACAATTGCACTCATCTCACACGCTAGCAAAGTAATGCTCAAAATTCTCCAAGCCAGGCTTCAGCAATACGTGAACCATGAATTACGTGAACCATGAACTTCCCGATGTTCAAGGTGATTTTCGAAAAGGCAGAGGAACCAGAGATCAAATTGCCAACATCCACTGGATCATGGAAAAAGCAAGAGAGTTCCAGAAAAACATCTATTTCTGCTTTATTGACTATGCCAAGGCCTTTGACTGTGTGGATCACAATAAACTGTGGAAAATTCTTAAAGAGATGGGAATACCAGACCACCTGATCTGCCTCTTGAGAAACCTATATGCAGGTCAGGAAGCAACAGTTAGAACTGGACATGGAATAACAGACTGGTTCCAAATAGGAAAAGGAATAGGTCCAGGCTGTATATTGTCACCCTGCTTATTTAACTTCTATGCAGAGTACATCATGAGAAATGCTGGACTAGAAGAAGCACAAGCTGGAATTAAGATTGCTGGGAGAAATATCAATAACCTTAGATATGCAAATGACACCACTCTTATGGCAGAAAGTGAAGAGGAACTAAAGAGCCTCTTGATGAAAGTGAAAGAGGAGAGTGAAAAGTTGGCTTAAAGCTCAACATTCAGAAAACGAAGATCATGGCATCTGGTCCCATCACTTCATGGCAAGTAGATGGGGAAACAGTGGAAACAGTGTTAGACTTCATTTTGGGGGCTCCAAAATCACTGCAGATGGTGACTGCAGCCATGAAATGAAAAGATGCTTACTCCTTGGAAGGAAAGTTATGACCAACCTAGATAGCATATTAAAAAGCAGAGACATTACTTTGTCAACAAAAGTCCATCTAGTCAAGGCTATGGTTTTTCCAGTGGTCATGCATGGATGTGAGAGTTGGACTGTGAAGAAAGCTGAGCGCTGAAGAATGGATGCTTTTGAACTGTGGTGTCGGAGAAAACTCTTGCAAGTCTTCTGCAAAAGACTGCAAGGAGACCCAACCAGTCCATTCTGAAGGAGATCAGCCCTGGGATTTCTTTGGAAAGTCTGATGCTAAAGCTGAAACTCCAGTACTTTGGCCACCTCATGCAAAGAGGTGACTCATTGGAGAAGACTCTGATGCTGGGAGGGATTGGGGGCAGGAGGAGAAGGGGATGACAGAGGATGAGATGGCTGGATGGCATCACTGACTGGATGGACATGAGTCTGAGTGAACTCCAGGGAGTTGGTGATGGACAGGGAGGCCTGGCGTGCTGTGATTCATGGGGTTGCAAAGAGTCGGACGCCACTGAGCAACTGATCCTAACTGAACTGAACTGTGCCTCTAGAACCCCTGGAGAGGGGAAAGGCTACCAACTTTAGTATTCTGGCCTAGAGAATTCCATGGACTATATAGTCCATGGGGTCCCAAAGAGTCAGACTTGACTGAGCAACTTTCACTTTCACTTGGCATGTGGGATCTTAGTTCCCCGACAAGGGATTGAACCTGTGCCTCCTGCATTGGAAGCACAGTCTTAATCACTGTACCACCAGGAAAGTCCTGAGAAGGGAGGAAAGTGCAAGGTGAAGATGAAGAGACAAACAGGCCACCGATATGTTTTAAGTAGGGCAGTGGCACAATGCAAGAAGTATTTTTCAATGATCAGTTGCTACATGGATTGAAGTGGAAGAATGAATGAATCTGGGGAGACTATCATAGTCTTCCTAGTAAGCAAGATGATGACATAGCTCAAGACTTGAGTAGTGAAGACAAAGAGTAGTTGTTGGCTTCCAGAAATATTAGGTTTCCCTGGTGGCTCATACAGTAAAGAGTCTACCTGCACTGCAGGAAACTGAGGTTTGACCCCTGGGTCAGGAAGATCCCCTGGAGAAGGGAAATATTTAAAAAATAAATATGTATTTTTTACATATCTGTTTCCTGATAACAGATTCAAAGAAGAAGAGAGCAGTTTTAAGAATGACAGTCACATTTCTGATTTGAGCAACTGGGCAGTGAGGGTGCCGCTTTCTGAGTTGGAAAAATCTAGAGGAGCAGTAGATTGGAGGATGGTATGGTAAAGAATCAAGAATAATCTTTACTATTGTTTCTTTCATTTCTTTTTCATTTATTTCTGCTTGGATCTTTATGATTTATTTCCTTCTACTAATTTTGGGTTTGTTTTTTTTTTTTTGTTGTTCTTTTTTTCCAGTTCTTTTAGGTGTAAAGTTAGGTTGTCTATTGGATGTTTTTCTTGTTTCTTGAGGTAGGATTGTATTGCTATAAACTTTCCTCTTAGAAATTCTTTTGCTGCATCCCATAGGTTTTGAGTTATTTGTTTCTAGAATTTTTTTGATTTCCCTTTTGATTTCTTCAGTAACCTATTGGTTATTTAGAATAAAAATAAAAGCTGGTTCTTTGAGAAGATAAACAAAATTGACAAACCTTTAGGCAGACTCATCAAAAAATAAATAGATAAAATCAACAAATCAATCAAAATTAGAAATGAAAAAGGAGAGGTTACAACAGACAATGCAGAAATACAAAGGATTATAAGAGACTATTATGAACAACTATAAGGCAATAAAATGGATAACCTGGAAGAAATGGACAGATTCTTAGAAATGTTCAATCTTCCAAGACTGAACCAGGAAGAAATAGAAATGATGAACAACCCAGTTACAAGCACTGAAATTGAAGCTGTGATCAAAAATCTCCCCAAAACCAAAAGCCCAGGACCATGGCTTCACAGGAGAATTCTATCAAACATTTAGAGAACTATTGCCTATCCTTCTTAAATCCTTTAAAAAAAATTGCATAGGAAGCAATACTTCCAACCTCATTCTACAAGGCCACCATCACCCTGACACCAAAACCAGACAAAGACACATACACACAAAAAAAGAATATAATTTTTGACATGTATTTTTGATAACCTTGTAACATCTAGTTAGAAGTTGAGACAGATATTTGAGTCAGAAAAGAGATCTGGGGTAGAATCATAAATCTGGAAATTTAACAGCATGTATGAGATCACCTGGGCCAAAGTAGTGAATGTGCTCTCAGCAACTCTTGCATTTAGAAGTCAGATAGGAGAACAGGAAGACACAAGGGCCACTGAGGGCCCGAGAGGTCAGAAGAAGGAAGGAAGCCAAAAAAATTTAAAAAGAGAGTACCCTTCCCCCAAAAAAAATCTTGTTGTCATAATAAAAACATACTGAGTGAGGTCATTTTTTCTTCACACATAATGTGATTGATGACAAAGAACTGAAATTAGCCACAGACTAAGTTAATGCTAATTATCCCTGAAAATTAAAAATATTGCTTCACAAGATGGGCGTAAAAAGGCCATGCATATATTAATTTTTAAGCAGTACATGCAGATACGGCCTTCAGATGAAGACTTTTTATTCTAAAGGATGCTGCATCTATAGGAAATGAGACTAGATGGGAGTTGTTTTTTTTTTTAAATCTGCCTTCACTTAGGCAATCAGATGAGTGTTGCTGTGAAGCAAGAATATACACATATCTAAATGATCCTGCTGATGTGGAAAACATCTGTGGAATTCTTTTGTTATAAAATGCATTCCTCTCACCCTTGAACCTATACCACCAACTTCTTTGCTGAGACAGTGCTTTCAATTTTTTATGTACATTTTCAGAAATATTTTATGAAAGCAAGTGAATATATGTATGTATATATGAATGGACATATATACCGATGTATATATGTGATGTATATACATATATGATATATAGAGATGTATATATGTATATCACACAATATACACCTAATTTTATATAGTATATATACATATATCTTTCTCTCACTTTTTAAAAACTCAAGAGCACACAATAACGCCTTTTTCAGTTAATAAGCTCATTTTTATCAACATAATGTTCTTCATGGGGCTTCCCTGGTGGCTCAGTGGTAAAGAATCTACCTGCCAAGCAGGAGAGGTGGGTTTGATCCCTGGGTCAGGAAGATTCCCTGGAGAAGGAAATGGCAACACATTCCAATATTCTTGCCTGGGAAATCCCATGGATAGAGGAACCTAGCGGGCTACTGTCCATGGGGTCGCAAAGAGTCAGACACAACTTAGCAACTGCTGCTACTGCTGCTAAGTCGCTTCAGTCGTGTCCAACTCTGTGCGACACCAGAGATGGCAGCCCACTAGGCTCTGCCATCCCTGGGATTCTCCAGGCAAGAACATTGGAGTGGGTTGCCATTTCCTTCTCCAATGCATGAAAGTGAAAGGTGAAAGTGAAGTCGATCAGTCGTGTCCGACTCTTAGCAACCCCATGGACTGCAGCCTATCAGGCTCCTTCATCCATGGGATTTCCCAAGCAAGAGTACTGGAGTGGGGTGCCATTGCCTTCTCCGAACTTAGCAACTAAACAACAACAAAAATAGTCTTCATTCCTTCTTGTAGATATATGGCATTAAATTGCATGACTGTATATATTTTTATCAGCACCTTTTTAATGCATATTTAAGTTTTTTTCACTTGAGTTGTTTTCAATATTTCCTATTAAAAGCAATGCCTAAGTAGCTGAGCATGAACATACACCATTTTACACATTTGGCTATACTTACAGAAAATCATTCCCAGGAGTGAAACAATTAGGTCAAAAGGTAATAAAATTTCTAATTTTATTAGAAACTATTTTTAATTTTGCTCTGTGTGTGTGTGTGAGAGAGAGAAATAGCTGATGTATATACATGGTCCGAAATTCAAAATTCATAACTATCCAAAGGTGTGTAGCCAAGAATTAAGTCTCCTTCATGCCCCATTCCTACAGCCTCTGAATCCCGTCCCCAGGAGCTAGGACTGTAACCAGACTCTTGTGTGCTTTTCAAATAGTATTCTAGGCATATGTGTATAAAATAAAAGTAACAATATATCTATCTATAGGAGAATTAGTCCAATTTGACAGATACGTGTTTGTTTTTTGTTTTTTTCTGTCAAGTCTATGGGGATCAGAAGAATCTTGCCAGGACTTCCCTGGTGGTCCAGTGGCTAAGACTCCTCATTCCCAATACAGGGGGCCTGGGTTTGATCCCTTATCAAGAAACTAGATCCCACAAGCTGCAACTAAAGATATCTCCTCAGGCTGAAATGAAGATTAAAGATCCCGTGTGCACAACTAAGACCTGGTGCAGCCAAATAAATAAATAAAATTTTAAAAAAGGAATTCCCTGATGGTACAGTGGATAAGAATCCACCTGCCAGTGCAGGGGACATGGGTTCGATCCCTGGTCCAGGAGTATTCCACATGCCACAGAGCAACTGAACCCGTGCACCACCACTATTGAGCCCAAGTGCTGCAACTACTGAAGTCTGCGCACCTGGTGCATGTGTTCCACGACAAGAGAAGCCACTGCAACGAGAAGCCCATCCACCAGAATGAACAGTAGCCCCAACTGTTTGCAACTAGACAAAGCCCACACAAAGCAATGAAGAAGCATAGCCAGAAATAAATTTTTTTAAAAAATAAACTCTTCCCAAGAGAGATATCATATAGTCAGTGGAAACACTTTATAAGTAAGGAATAGCTTTTTTATTGTCCCATCATTCATTACCAGCCACATACCATCAATACTGTAGATTCTATCAAGAAAACAGAGGTTTTATTGACTTCCATTGTGTGTTCATTTTGAATGGAAGAGAGGCCACAGACATAGGAACTTGTCCTGTCCTCAGCCACACCATGCTGAATTCCCAGTCTCGATTCATTGCAACCACCTGACATTTGCTTTCATCTTCCTATTGGTGGGGGTTTGTGTTGTCTACTGACTCCTGTGTTTTGTGTTTTTTCTTTTTCTTAGAAAAACACTGGAAGCCTACACATTTATAACTTTAGATTGCAGGCCATATTCAGAGAACCTTCCTTAACACTATTGACTCCCATCTTTCTGTGAAAACTGTACTCCCCTGGCCTGAATTCTTCTCTCTCCTAGTATCTTGTTAAAAGCAACAAGGAACAGTCAACCTACCAAAATATTCTAAGATTCTACAAGCAGCTAAAATCAGAATGTAGCTAAGTCATGTGGTTTCTCTTCTGTGACAAGAGACAATTTTACCAAATATTTCCCCATGGAATAATGAGGGTAAACAGCTTCCCAGCCTGCCAGAGAATTTTTTCTGTCATCTCTATGCCACCCTGTTCATGACTATTAGAAGGAATCGGGCCTTTCTAGGGCTCATAAACCTATTAAGTCTTACATTTCATAGGATTCTATTCCAATAATGACTCTTGTATCTTTCAAGTGGACATAATAACCAGATACCAATCTAAAGGCAGAAAACAAAGAGGAATTAAAGAGCCTCTTGATGAGGGTGAAAGAGGACAGTGAAAAAGCCAGCTTAAAACTAATTATTCAATGGCATCCAGTCCCATCATTTCATGGCAAATAGAAGGGAAAATGTGGGGGGAGGAGCTAAGATGTCGGAGGGTTAGGACGGGGAAAACACTTTCTCCTCCACAAATTCATCAAAAGGACATCTAAATGAGGAGTAAATTCCACAAAACAACTTCGGAATGCCGGCAGAGGACATCAGACACCCAGAAAAGCAACTCATTGCCTTCTAAAGGAGGTAGGGAAAAAATATAAAAGGCAAAAAGAGACAAAGGGGGAGGGACGGACCTCTGTCTGGGGAAGAGAGTCTTAAAAAAAAAAGAGAAGTTTCCAAACACCAGGAAACACTCTCACTGCAGAGTCTGTGCCGAACCTAGGAAGCACAGAGGCCAACATAACAGGGAGGAAAACAAATAAACAATTAAAACCCACAGACTATGAGCCCTACGATAACTTCCACAGCAGAGAGGCATCGCAAACGCCCGCATCCGCCATTAGCAAGCGGGGGCTGGGCAGGGAGACGACTGCAGGCCGCTCCCGCGCGGCCCGTTTCCCATGCGGGCTGCTCCTCCGCCGGGCTGCTCGTTCACGGGCCGCTCCCCCGGGCCGCTTCTTCGTAGGCTGCACTGGCCTGATTATCCCGAGCGCTACCTGATCGGAATAATTTGGGCCGGCAAACCAGACTGTGGGACACCGACCACACGAAAGGCCGGCCCTAACCCAAGACACCGCCAGGCCCACGCACAGAGAATAAAGGACTGTGCAGAGATAGCCAGCTGCAGTCTGTCCCCCTCCGGTGACAAGCAGCCAGAGCCGGAGGGAGGCAATCACAGTCCCAGAGAGACATTATTCACAAAACTGTAAGCAGGCTTCTTTGCTAACTAAGACTTCTTGGGGCTCTGGTCGGCTAACATCCGCCTAAGAAAGTGTGCCGATACACCTAAAAAACCGAGTGGCGGGGAGGTGATAAGTCGCAGAAGCCGCGCCTGATAAACACCACATTACCCGAGCTGCTGGATTCTGCTAAGGGCACAAAACGCAGGGCCAACTGAGCCCTGGCCTCTGAGGACTACAGGAGTGCCTGAATTTGAGCGGCTTAGACCTGGGAGGGGCAAGCAGCCCAAGGCTGGTAGCGGATGGTTCTGGCGGGGAAACAGAGAGCCCAAGCAGAGTAGGCAGGGAGGCTACACGCGCCGTGAGCGGGGGCAGACCCAGTGTGGCTGAGCCACTGTGAGCACACGCCAGTAGTATTTATTTGCAACGTCCCTCCCTCCCTGCAGTGCAACTGAACAAGTGAGCCTAAAAAAAATAAATAAATAAATAAAAAGGGTGTCCACCACCGCCCCCTTTGTAAGAAGCTATAACAGAGGGAACCGCTGTGGAAGAGACAGGCAATAAACTAAAACCCCATGGTTAGTACCAACTACAGAGAAAGGGGCCTATAGATCTTGAGAAATTTAAGCTGGAACAAGGAACTAGCTGAAAATGAACTGAACCCACAATACCCACAACAATAATAGAGAAACTCTTATATATATTGTTACTATTTTTACCATCATTATTTCTTTTTTTTTATATTTTTATTTATTAAAAAAAGGAAAACAAAATTTTTTTTTTTTTTTTTTTTAAATTTTTTTCTTTTCTTTTTATTTTTTTTATCCTCTAGTACTCCTTTAATTTCCACTTTTAGATATAACTTTTGCGACCCTGTTTTTTTCTTTTTTCTTTTTGTCTTTTCTTTTTTTCTTTCCTTTTTTCTCTTCTTTATTGATTACTGACTGGATCTGTGTCTCTCCTTTTCATTCCCTCCTTTTATCCTCCTGATCACCTCTGTCTCCTTCCTCCCTCTGTTCTTCTCTGTATAACTCCATAAACATCTCTGAGCGGTCCAGTTGTGGAGTGCGGTATAGAAGAAGAAGTTTTTGAGACTACTGTAAAAATAAGACCGATTACTGGAAGCGGGAGGCTTAAGTCCAAACCCTGATCCCACGGAACATTAATTGACAGGAGCTCATCAAATGCCTCCATACCTACACTGAAACCAGATCAGATCAGATCAGATCAGTCGATCAGTCGTGTCCGACTCTTTGCGACCCCATGAACTGCAGCACGCCAGGCCTCCCTGTCCATCACCAGCTCCCGGAGGTCACCCAGACTCGCATCCATCGAGTCAGTGATGCCATCCAGCCATCTCATCCTCTGTCGTCCCCTTCTCCTCCTGCCCTCAATCCCTCCCAGCATCAGAGTCTTCTCCAATGAGTCAACTCTTCGCATGAGGTGGCCAAAATACTGGAGTTTCAGCTTTAGCATCATTCCTTCCAAAGAAATCCCAGGATTGATCTCCTTCAGAATGGACTGGTTGGATCTTCTTGCAGTCCAAGGGACTCTCAAGAGTCTTCTCCAACACCACAGTTCAAAAGCATCAATTCTTCGGCGCTCAGCCTTCTTCACAGTCCAGCTCTCACATCCATACATGACCACAGGAAAGACCATAGCCTTGACTAGGCGAACCTTTGTTGGTAAAGTAATGTCTCTGCTTTTGAATATGCTATCTAGGTTGGTCATAACTTTCCTTCCAAGGAGTAAGCGTCTTTTAATTCCATGGCTGCAGTCACCATCTGCAGTGATTTTGGAGCCCAGAAAAACAAAGTCTGACACTGTTTCCACTGTTTCCCCATCTATTTCCCATGCAGTGATGGGACCAGATGCCATGATCTTCGTTTTCTGAATGTTGAGCTTTAAGCCAACCTTTTCACTCTCCACTTTCACTTTCATCAGGAGGCTTTTTAGCCCCTCTTCACTTTCTGCCATAAGAGTCGTGTCATCTGCATATCTGAGGTTATTGATATTTCTCCCGGCAATCTTGATTCCAACTTGTGTTTCTTCCAGTCCAGCCTTTCTCATGATGTACTCTGCATATAAGTTAAATAAACATGGTGACAATATGCAGCCTTGACGTACTCCTTTTCCTATTTGGAACCAGTCTGTTGTTCCATGACCAGTTCTAACTGTTGCTTCCTGACCTGCATATAGATTTCTTAAGAGGCAGATCAGGTGGTCTGGTATTCCCATCTCTTTCAGAATTTTCCATAGTTTATTGTGATCCACACAGTCAAAGGCTTTGGCATAGTCAATAAAGCAGAAATAGATGTTTTTCTGGAACTCTCTTGCTTTTTCCATGATCCAGCGGATGTTGGCACACTGAAACCAAGCATCACACAAAGGCCAACAAGTTCCACGGCAAGACATACCAAGCAAATTCCCCAGAAAAACAGGAACACAGCCCTGAGCTCCAATATACAGGCTACACAAAATGACCCCATAATCACAGACATCTCATAACTCACTACTAGACACTCCATTGCACTCCAGAGAGAAGAAATCCAGCTCCATCCACCAGAACACTGACACAAGCTTCCCTAAACAAGAAACCTCGACAAGCCACTGGTACAAACCCACATATAGTGAAGAAACACCACAATAAAGAGAACGCCACAGACTGCCAGAATACAGTAAGGACACCCCAAACTCAGCAATTTAAACAAGATGAAGAGACAGAAGAATTCCCAGCAGGTAAGATCAGATCAGATCAGTCGCTCAGTCGTGTCCGACTCTTTGCGACCCCATGAACCGCAGCACGCCAGGCCTCCCTGTCCATCACCAGCTCCCGGAGGTCACTCAGACTCGCATCCATCGAGTCAGTGATGCCATCCAGCCATCTCATCCTCTGTCGTCCCCTTCTCCTCCTGCCCTCAATCCCTCCCAGCATCAGAGTCTTCTCCAATGAGTCAACTCTTCGCATGAGGTGGCCAAAATACTGGAGTTTCAGCTTTAGCATCATTCCTTCCAAAGAAATCCCAGGATTGATCTCCTTCAGAATGGACTGGTTGGATCTTCTTGCAGTCCAAGGGACTCTCAAGAGTCTTCTCCAACACCACAGTTCAAAAGCATCAATTCTTCGGCGCTCAGCCTTCTTCACAGTCCAGCTCTCACATCCATACATGACCACAGGAAAGACCATAGCCTTGACTAGGCGAACCTTTGTTGGTAAAGTAATGTCTCTGCTTTTGAATATGCTATCTAGGTTGGTCATAACTTTCCTTCCAAGGAGTAAGCGTCTTTTAATTTCATGGCTGCAGTCACCATCTGCAGTGATTTTGGAGCCCAGAAAAACAAAGTCTGACACTGTTTCCACTGTTTCCCCATCTATTTCCCATGCAGTGATGGGACCAGATGCCATGATCTTCGTTTTCTGAATGTTGAGCTTTAAGCCAACCTTTTCACTCTCCACTTTCACTTTCATCAAGAGGCTTTTTAGCCCCTCTTCACTTTCTGCCATAAGGGTGGTGTCATCTGCATATCTGAGGTTATTGATATTTCTCCCGGCAATCTTGATTCCAACTTGTGTTTCTTCCAGTCCAGCATTTCTCATGATGTACTCTGCATATAGGTTAAATAAACATGGTGACAATATACAGCCTTGACGTACTCCTTTTCCTATTTGGAACCAGACTGTTGTTCCATGTCCAGTTCTAACTGTTGCTTCCTGACCTGCATACAGATTTCTTAAGAGGCAGATCAGGTGGTCTGGTATTCCCATCTCTTTCAGAATTTTCCATAGTTTATTGTGATCCACACAGTCAAAGGCTTTGGCATAGTCAATAAAGCAGAAATAGATGTTTTTCTGGAACTCTCTTGCTTTTTCCATGATCCAGCGGATGTTGGCAATTTGATCTCTGGTTCCTCTGCCTTTTCTAAAACCAGCTTGAACGTCAGGAAGTTCACGGTTCACATATTACTGAAGCCTGGCTTGGAGAATTTTGAGCATTACTTTACTAGCGTGTGAGATGAGTGCAATTGTTCGGTAGTTTGAGCACTCCTTGGCATTGCCTTTCTTTGGGATTGGGATGAAAACTGACCTTTTCCAATCTTGTGGCCACTGCTGAGTTTTCCAAATTTGCTGGCATATTGAGTGTAGCACTTTCACAGCATCATCATTCAGGATTTGGAATAGCTCCACTGGAATTCCATCACCTCCACTAGCTTTGTTTGTAGTGATGCTTTCTAAGGCCCATTTGACTTCACATTCCAAGATGTCTGGCTCTAGGTCAGTGATCACATCATCATGATTATCTGGGTCTTGAAGCTCTTTTTTGTACAGTTCTTCTGTGTATTCTTGCCACCTCTTCTTGATATCTTCTGCTTCTGTTAGATCCACACCATCTCTGTCCTTTATTGTGCCCATCTTTGCATGAAATGTTCCTTTGGTATCTCTGATTTTCTTGAAGAGATCCCTAGTCTTTCCCATTCTGTTGTTTTCCTCTATTTCTTTGCATTGATCACTGAAGAAGGCTTTCTTATCTCTTCTTGCTATTCTTTGGAACTCTGCATTCAGATGTTTATATCTTTCCTTTTCTCCTTTGCTTTTCGCTTCTCTTCTTTTCACAGCTATTTGTAAGGCCTCCCCAGACAGCCATTTTGCTTTTTTGCATTTCTAAGGAGCAGGATAAATGCCCACCAAACCAAACAAAAGAGGAAGAAATAGCGAACCTTCCTGATAAAGAATTCTGAATAATGATAGTGAAATTAATCCAAAATCTGGAAATCAAAATGGAATCACGGATAAATAGCCTGGAGAAAAGCATTGAGAAGATGCAAGAAAGGTTTAACAAGGACCTAGAAGAAATAAAAAAGAGTCAATATATAATGAATAATGCAATAAATGAGATCCAAAACACTCTGGAGGCAACAAATAGTAGAATAACAGAGGCAGAAGATAGAATTAGTGAATTAGAAGATAGAATGGCAGAAATAAATGAATCAGAGGAGAAAAAAGAAAAACGAATTAAAAGAAATGAGGACAATCTCAGAGACCTCTAGGACAATATTAAACATTACAATATTCGAATCATAGGAGTCCCAGAAGAAGAAGACAAAAAGAAAGACCATGAGAAAATACTAGAGGAGATAATAGTTGAAAACTTCCCTAAAATGGGGAAGGAAATAATCACTCAAGTCCAAGAAACCCAGAGAGTCCCAAACAGGATAAACCCAAGGTGAAACACCCCAAGACACATATTAATCAAATTAACAAAGATAAAACACAAAGAACAAATATTGAAAGCAGCAAGGGAAAAACAACAAATAACACACAAGGGAACTCCCATAAGGATAACAGCTGATCTTTCAATAGAAACTCTCCAAGCCAGGAGGGAATGGTGAGACATACTTAAAGTGATGAAAGAAAAGAAGCTACAGCCCAGATTATTGTACCCAGCAAGGATCTCATTCAAATATGAAGGAGAAATCAAAACCTTTACAGACAAACAAAAGCTGAGAGAATTCAGCACCACCAAACCAGCTCTCCAACAAATACTAAAGGACATTCTCTAGACAGGAAACACAAAAAGGATATATAAATACGAACCCAAAACAACAAAGTAAATGGCAACGGGATCATATTTATCATTAATTACCTTAAATGTAAATGGGTTGAATGCCCCAACCAAAAGACAGAGACTGGCTGAATGGATACAAAAACAAGATCCCTACATATGTTGTCTACAAGATACCCACCTCAAAACAGGGGATACATACAGACTGAAAGTCAAGGGCTGGAAAAAGATTTTCCATGCAAATAGGGACCAAAAGAAAGCAGGAGTAGCAATACTCATATCAGATAAAATAGATAAAACAAAGGCTGTGAAAAGAGACAAAGAAGGTCACTACATAATGATCAAAGGATCAATCCAAGAAGAAGATATAACAATTATAAATATATATGCACCCAACATAGGAGCACTGCAATATGTAAGACAAATACTAACAAGTATGAAAGGAGAAATCAACAATAACACAATAATAGTGGGAGACTTTAATACCCCACTCGCAGCAATGGATAGATCAACTAAACAGAAAATTAACAAGGAAACACAAACTTTAAATGATACAATAGACCAGTTATACCTAATTGATATCTATAGGACATTTCATCCCCAAACAATGAATTTCACCTTTTTCTCAAGCGCACACAGAACATTCTCCAGTATAGACCACATCCTGGGCCATAAATCTAGCCTTGGTAAGTTCAGAAAAATTGAAATCATTCCAAGCATCTTTTCTGACCACAATGCAGTAAGAGTAGATCTCAATAACAGGAGAAAAACTATTAAAAAGTCCAACATATGGAGGCTGAACAACACACTCCTGAATAACCAACAAATCACAGAAGAAATCAAAATCTGCATAGAAATGAATGAAAATGAAAACACAACAACACAAAACCTGTGGAACACTGTAAAAGCAGTCCTAAGGGGAAAGTTCATAGCAATACAGGCATACCTCAAGAAACAAGAAAAAAGCCAAATAAACCACCTAACTCTACACCTAAAGCAACTGGAAAAGGAAGAAATGAAGCACCCCAAGGTTAGTAGAAGGAAAGAAATCCTAAAAATTAGGGCAGAAATAAATGCAAAAGAAACAAAAGAAACCATAGCAAAAATCAACAAAGCCAAAAGCTGGTTCTTTGAAAGGGTAAATAAAATCGACAAACCACTAGCCAGACTCATCAAGAAACAAAGGGAGAAAAATCAAATAAATAAAATTAGAAATGAAAATGGAGAGATCACAACAGACAACACAGAAATACAAAGGATCATAAGAGACTACTATCAATCAGCAATTATATGGCAATAAAATGGACAACGTGGAAGGAATGGACAAATTCTTAGAAAAGTACAACTTTCCAAAACTGGATCAGGAAGAAATAGAAAATCTTAACAGACCCATCACAAGCACGGAAATTGAAACTGTAATCAGAAATTTTCCAGCAAACAAAAGCCCAGGCCCAGACGGCTTCACAGCTGAATTCTACCAAAAATTTAGAGAAGAGCTAACACCTATCCTATTCAAACTGTTCCAGAAAATTGCAGAGGAAGGCAAACTTCCAAACTCATTCTATGAGGCCACCATCACCCTAATACCAAAACCTGACAAAGATGCTGCAAAAAAAGAAAACTACAGGCCAATATCACTGATGAACATAGATGCAAAAATCCTTAACAAAATTCTAGCAATCAGAATCCAACAACACATTAAAAAGATCATACACCATGACCAAGTGGGCTTTATCCCAGGAATGCAAGGATTCTTCAATATCCGCAAATCAATCAACGTAATACACCACATTAACAAACTGAAGAATAAAAACCATATGATTATCTCAATAGATGCAGAGAAAGCCTTTGACAAAGTTCAACATCCATTTATGATAAAAACTCTCCAAAAAGCAGGAATTGAAGGAACATACCTCAACATAATAAAAGCTATATATGACAAACCCACAGCAAATATTATCCTCAATGGTGAAAAATTGAAAGCATTTCCTCTAAAGTCAGGAACAAGACAAGGATGCCCACTTTCACCATTACTATTCAACATAGTTTTGGAAGTTTTGGCCACAGCAATCAGAGCAGAAAAAGAAATAAAAGGAATCCAAATTGGAAAAGAAGTAAAACTCTCACTGTTTGCAGATGACATGATCCTCTACGTAGAAAACCCTAAAGATTCCACCAGAAAATTACTAGAACTAACCAATGAATATAGTAAAGTTGCAGGATATAAAATCAACACACCGAAGTCCCTTGCATTCCTGTACACTAATAACGAGAAAATAGAAAGAGAAATTAAGGAAACAATTCCATTCACCATTGCAATGAAAAAGAATAAAATACTTAGGAATATATCTTCCTAAAGAAACTAAAGACCTATATATAGAAAACTATAAAACACTGGTGAAAGAAATCAAAGAGGACACTAATAGATGGAGAAATACACCATGTTCATGGATTGGTAGAATCAATATAGTGAAAATGAGTATACTACCCAAAGCAATTTATAGATTCAATGCAATCCCCATCAAGCTACCAACGGTATTCTTCACAGAGCTAGAACTAATAATTTCTCAGTTTGTATGGAAATACAAAAAACCTCGAATAGCCAAAGCTATCTTGAGAAAGAAGAACAGAACTGGAGGAATCAACCTGCCTGACTTCAGGCTCTACTACAAAGCCACAGTCATCAAGACAGTATGGTACTGGCACAAAGACAGAAATATAGATCAATGGAACAAAATCAAAAGCCCAGAGATAAATCCACGCACATATGGTCACCTTATCTTTGACAAAGGAGGCAAAAATATACAATGGATTAAAGACAATCTCTTTAACAAGTGGTGCTGGGAAAACTGGTCGAACACTTGTAAAAGAATGAAACTAGAACACTTTCTAACACCATACACAAAAATAAACTCAAAATAGATTAAAGAGCTAAATGTAAGACCAGAAACCATAAAACTCCTAGAGGAAAACATAGGCAAAACACTCTCTGACTTATATCACAGCAGGATCCTCTATGACCCACCTCCCAGAATATCGGAAATAAAATCAAAAATAAACAAATGGGACCTAATCAAACTTAAAAAGCTTCTGCACAACAAAGGAAACTATAAGCAAGGTGAAAAGACAGCCTTCAGAATGGGAGAAAATAATAGCCAATGAAGCAACAGACAAACAACTAATCTCAAAAATATACAAGCAACTCCTATAGCTCAATTCCAGAAAAATAAATGACCCAATCAAAAAATGGGCCAAAGAACTAAATAGACATTTCTCCAAAGAAGACATACAGATGGCTAACAAACACATGAAAAGATGCTCTACATCACTCATTATTAGAGACATGCAAATCAAAACCACTATGAGGTACCATTTCACGCCAGTCAGAATGGCTGCAATCCAAAAGTCCACAAGCAATAAATGCTGGAGAGGGTGCGGAGAAAAGGGAATCCTCTTACACTGTTGGTGGGAATGCAAACTAGTACAGCCACTATGGAGAACAGTATGGCGATTCCTCAAAAAATTGGGAATAGAACTGCCTTATGATCCAGCAATCCCACTGCTGGGCATACACATTGAGAAAACCAGAATTGAAAGAGACACGTGTACCCCAATGTTCATAGCAGCACTGTTTACAACAGCCAGGACTTGGAAGCAACCTAGATGTCCATTCGCAGATGAATGGATAAGAAAGCAGTGGTACATATACACAATGGAGTATTACTCAGCCATTAAAAAGAATACATTTGAATCAGTTCTAATGAGGTGGATGGAACTGGAGCCTATTATACAGAGTGAAGTAAGCCAGAAAGAAAAACACAAATACAGTATACTAATGCATATATATGGAATTTAGAAAGATGGTAACAATAACCCTATTTACGAGACAGCAAAAGAGACATTGATGTATAGAACAGACTTTTGGACTCTGCGTCTGGGAGAGGGCGGGATGATTTGGGAGAATAGCATTGAAATATGTATAATATCATATCTGAAACGAGTCACCAGTCCAGGTACGATGCCCGATATTGGATGCCTGGGGCTGGTGCACTGGGACGACCTAGAGGGATGATATGGGGAGGGAGGAGGGTTCAGGATGGGGAGCACGTGTATACTGGTGGCGGATCCATCTCGATGTATGGTAAAAGCAATACAATATTGTAAAGTTTAGCAAAATAAAATTTAATTTAAAAAAAAGTTAAAGTGGAGAGTGAAAAAGTTGGCTTAAAGCTCAACATTCAGAAAACTAAGATCATGGCATCCAGTCCCATCACTTCATGGGAAATAGATGGGGAAACAGTGGAAACAGTGTCAGACTTTATTTTTCTGGGCTCCAAAATCACTACAGATGGTGACTGCAGCCATGAAATTAAAAGATGCTTACTCCTTGGAAGGAAAGTTATGATCAACCTAGATAGCATATTCAAAAGCAGAGACATTACTTTGCCAACAAAGTTTCGTCTAGTCAAGGCTATGGTCTTTCCTGTGGTCATGTATGGATGTGAGAGTTGGACTGTGAAGAAGGCTGAGCGCCGAAGAATTGATGCTTTTGAACTGTGGTGTTGGAAAAGACTCCTGAGAGTCCCTTGGACTGCAAGGAGATCCAACGAGTCCATTCTGAAGGACATCAGCCCTGGGACTTCTTTGGAAGGAACGATGCTAAAGCTGAAACTCCAGTACTTTGGCCACCTCATGTGAAGAGTTGACTCATTGGAAAAGACTCTGATGCTGGCAGGGATTGGGGGCAGGAGGAGTAGGGGATGACAGAGGGTGAGATGCCTGGATGGCATCACTGACTCGATGGACGTGAGTCTGAGTGAACTCCGGGAGTTTGTGATGGACAGGGAGGCCTGGCGTACTGTGATTCATGGGGTCGCAAAGAGTTGGACACGAGTGAGCGACTAATCTGATCTGATTTTATTCTTAGTAATGATACTATAATGTTGACCACAAGAAGTATTATTTAGGATCAGGTTTGGTTGTGAATAATTTTAAAAAAATCCCAGCTAAAAGAAGCTTAAATAAAACTTTCTGTTTCACACAAAATCCAGATATAGAACGGGGAGGTTTGGTATGATAATTTTGCTCTAAGAAGCCCACTTACAGCTTCCATGTCTATGTTCTGTCATCTCAGAGTGGCCATTGTCTTCATGGATTGAGATAGTGGTCTCTGTGTACTTGTTTCGTGTGGCAGAAAGAAATAAGAGTGGAAGACTGTCATAAAGAGAACATAGCACTCTCTTAAGGTTCTTGAAAGTTTATATCCTAGTGGCAAGAACTAGCCTGCAAGGGAGACTGAGAGATGTAGACTTTATTCTAAGGAAGAAGGAGACATTGAAGGATAATTAATAAAGTCAACAACTATTTCAAATTATCTTTATTATCCTCAAGTCCTCAGAAGTTAGCTTTAGTTTTCCAATTTTTTTCTATACTTCTTCTTCCACATTGAATTTTTTTTTTCTCCTGCTTTAGCAATCACAGGCCTACATATTTTCTGTTCTACCTTCAACTTTATTTGTTCTTTCATGTATGTGATGGGCATTCTTATTATTTGCCTGCACTTTAAAAAAATTATTTTGCACTTATTAAAGTTGAAGAAACTTAAGTTTTAGAATAATCCTTAGGAACTTTGGGCTTCACTGGTGGTTCAGACAGTGAAGAATCTGCCTGCAGTGCAGGAAACCTGGGCTCGATCTCTACATTGGGAAGATCCCCTGAAGATGGGAATGGCAAACCATTCCTGCCTAGAGAATTCCATGGACAGAGGAGCCTGTCGGGCGATAGTCCATCACAAAGAGCTGGACATGCCTGAGCAACTAAGTCATGTGAGCAATACATACACACACGCTTAGGAACTTCAGGAACTTCAATTTGGGACTCTTCTCTCTAGACTTCCCTCGTAGCCCTGTAGCTCAGGCTGCTTTATATTAGACTTCCTTGTGTATGTACCGGGGAAGGCAATGGCACCCCACCCCAGTACAGTTCTATGCTCACCCAGTATGTGAGCTGAAAAAAAAAGTGAAAGTTAGTTGCACGGTTGTGTCCGACTCTTTGTGATTCCATGGGCTTTTCCCGCTCCTTTGTCCATGGGATTCTCCAGGCAAGAATACTGGAGTGGGTTACCATTTCCTTCTCCAGGAGACTTCCTGACCAGGGGATCGAACCCGGTCTGCTGCACTGCAGGCAGATTCTTTACCAACTGAGCCACTAGGGAAGCCCAAGTGAAAGTGACAGTTACTCAGTTGTGTCCTACTCTTTGCAACCCCATGGACTACAGTCCACAGAATTCTCCAGATCAGAATACTGGAGTGGGTAGCCATTCCCTTCTCCAGGGGATCTTCCCAAACCAGGCACCAAACCCAGGTCTCCCACATTGCAGGTGGATTCTTTACCAGATGAGCTACCAGGGAAGCCCACAATGTGAGTTAGGGAGATTAAAATCTGTACCTTACACAGCTTCATATCTCCTCTCAGAATAACAGTATTTTGCACATTTTAAGTATTTATCGTTCAAACATTTACATTAAAATCCATCCAGAATTGTTACTACGAATGATCAAATATTTTATAACACATATATAAAAAGCTATATGTCATATCCATGATTTGTTTCTGAAATTTTATAAGTATGATTTCATAACTGAATCATTGTAAAATATATTTGTGGGTCACAAAATATAATTCTATTATGAATTCTTCTATAAAGCCAAACTTATTCTTCTTCCAATTTATATATTTTCCAGCTTGGGTTTTCAAATGTTTACTTTCCTTACAGTGGATACTTTTATACTTCTCTCAAGAAAAAATAATTTTTCAAAACACAGTTCCATAACTTCTAGTCAGATTTATTGAGATACACTTTACATACAGTAAAATTCACACTTTTTAAGGCCTATTGGTCTATGCTAGCTAAATTTCTCGAAGGCAATGGCACCTCACTCCAGTACTCTTGCCTGGAAAATCCCATGGACAGAGGAGCCTGGTAGGCTGCAGTCCATGGGGTCGCACAGAGTCGGACACGACTGAAGCGACTTAGCAGCAGCAGCTAAATTCCTATGATTACTGCAAATAAAAAGCTATAATCTACTTTCTAAATATCTCTGAAGCCTTATGTCCTAGGGACAAACAGCAGAAATCTCTTAAGTGAAACAATTTGAAGATCTTTAGTACCAAAGGAATTGTGAAGACTATGCTTTATATGATGAGGAAAATAAAATCTTCAATCAAGCTTTTTAAAACTTATCTAATCTTTTCTAAGTTTCCTAATAATTTTTAAAAGTTTCTGCTTTTCCAGAAAACAGTAGGAAGAAAAAATCTACGAGATGGGCAATTTTTATAATACCTTTATAGGCTGATTCACATGGTATGACATATTTTCAAAGACTGAAATACTGACAGGAAATATAAAAGGACATATACTAATTATACTTGCCATAAAATCACATATGCATAGGAAAATACATGATTATTACCTTAGCACTTACAATAAACTTTATATTATGCGTGAGCTCAGTCACTTCTGTGGTGTCTGACTCTTTGCGATCCTACGGACTGTAGCCTGCCAGGCTCCTCTGTCCATGGGTTTCTCCAGGCAAGAATACTGGAGTGAGTTGTGGGGTCCTCCTCCAGGGGATATTCCTCACTCAGGCATCAAACCCAAGTTTCTTGCATTGCAGGCAGATTCTTCACTGCTGAACCACTGGGGAAGCCCACTTCACACTACACATATGGGTAAACTTCAAAAGGGTTGGCTCAGTAACAAAGTTCTTTTTGATGCAAAATGTAGAGAAATGCAAGAATTATGAATACTTCACTTATACCTAATATAAATATTCTATTCAATCTAGGATAGGACCAGTATGTCTAAAAGTTAGTTATAATAAAAATTCAATAATGAGACTAGCATCTACAGAGCTCTCCCTCTATCCGGTGCTTCTGAGTTATAAGCAGCTTCGAGTGTTTAAGTTCATATGGAATCATGATAGTGGCTTTTCTAAATGACAGCTGTGTTCAAATTTTAATGTGGCACCACTTTATTGTTCTCTCTAGACAGCACTTTTGAAAAACTAGAAAATGATACAACCTTTCTATGTAGGACTCTAATTCTGTCTGGTTAAATTTGCCTTTGGCCCCTAAAAAAAGCACATCTTTACTCCCCACCGCGCTCCCTACACCCTCTCCTTCCCAGGTCTGCCCTCACTATCTCAGGTTCCAGACTCTTACCTTCTCTAAATTAATATTTAAACTATCAAGTTGGAATGCAACCAGATAAATTAAATCCCCCAATAGGCTAGTAACTAATACTAGCTCAATAGGTGATCTCTCTGAGATGTTTCTATTAAAAAACCTTCATTCAAGTTAATTTTGTGTACAGGATTCCAAGCATAATGACAGGTAGGATTTTTCTCTGAATGTAGGACTCTTTTCAAAGTTCCTTAAATCAAGTTCAGTCCACTGCCTTGATCTTGTAATATTGAAACGAAAATTTCTGAAGGAACTCTACATATACTAGATTTTAAAAAGTTTCAGAATATATTCCTCACAATTTCCTTCCATAAAGTGTTTTGATCAGTCCAATGACACTTTTGTAATGTCGTTTATTGAAGGTGGCAGAATATTTTGTCACTTACTTAAAAATTAATACATCAAACGAAATTAAGGCGAAAAAATCCATCAAATGAGCTTGACTCCTCTTTGCTGGAGTTCCTCACCCAAGTCAATGACCTAAGTCCTTGATTTTGCTCACTTTTGGAATCAGAGGGGACAGCCTTCGGGTGTGCCTGGGAAATGTTTGATCAGGAAAAAAAAAAAAAAAGAAGATGGAAAAGCAGAATGTTGCCAAGAAGGGGTGGGATTTGGGGTGGAGGACAGAAAAAAAATAGGAAAGTTCCTTCATGCACTTGAAGAAACATTTATTTCTGCCTCCCTCAGGCCAGGGCCTCTTCTATTGACGTCTTCTCCGGAGGGGTAATCCAGTCGACAAATGTCATATTCTGATTATCTGAGGAACTCGCTTCCGACCCTCTCTCCCCTGAACGGCCTTGAAGCGGGGGAGACAGGCTGGAAAGGGGAGGAAGGGAGAGGCGAAGGCCGCCTCGCAGAGCACATCTGCTGTGTTCAGCCGGAGCGTCTGTCAAGCAGTGGGAGGGAAAAGCGCATGGAGCCACCAGCCCACTCTCGGGCGAAACTCGCCAGAAAAAAACCCGCCCTGCCCCCGCCCCCTCCCCGCGGGCTTCTGCTGGTTTCTTTAGGGAGGCGGTGGAAAAGCAACTTTTGGAAACTTGAAAGGGGAGGGGTGTGTGGCGGGCAGAAAAACGTAACCTCATCAGGTCGGGCTTAGGCTCCCCGGACAGTGGGCGGGCCAGGCCGGGTTGGGTCGCGTGTGGAGCCGAAGCCGCGTCCCGGGCGGCGGCGGCAGCGAGGCCGGGCGAGGCGGGCCGAGTCCCCCACCCGCCCCAACTAGGCGCAGTTCCCCGTCCGGCCTCGCGAGGGCGCCGGCGCGGCAGATCAGGTGACCGAGCGCTTGTCCGGGGCTGCGGGGAAGCGGCCTCGTTCTCAGCCGCCTGAGACGCCGCCGCCTCCGCCACACCTAGTGGAGGAGCCGAGGAAGGCGGCTCGGTGGTGGGGGCTGGGGCGGAGAGCGCCGGGGGTGGGGACGGAAGGGCGGCGGACCGAAGGCAGGAGGCTGCCGGGGCGCGGGCTGCTGCGGGGAAAGGGACGACGAGGCGTCCGCCGCGGCTTGCTCTGTCCTCCCGCACGGGATTGGGGCGCGAGGGCCATGGGCGCGCTCCCCTGAGGCGGAGGTCCCGGGCGGGAGGGGGAGGAGGCCCGACCGAGGTAGCTGCGGAGGCCGCGGGCCGGTGACTGGGCGCGAGGCCGGCGGCGCCGGCCCCACCACCGCCACCGCCGCCGCCACCACCGCCACCATGTCGCGCTCCGTGCTGCAGCCTAGTCAGCAGAAGCTGGCGGAGAAGCTCACCATCCTCAACGACCGCGGCGTCGGCATGCTCACCCGCCTCTACAACATCAAGAAGGTGCGCGCGGGCCGGCGAGGCCTCGGCGGGGGCGGCGGGCAGGCGGAGGCGGGATGGAGGGTAGGGGAGGCCTGGGCAGTGGGGCGGCGGGCGGCGCCCGGGGCAGAAAGCACGGCCTCGCGGCCGCAGGCCCCACCGGGGTCGCCGGGATGCGCCGCGGCCTAATGCGGAGCCCTGGCGTCTTTACCGCCGGCTCGCGGGCCGGCCAGGGGCGGAGGAGCCATTTGCCCGCTCCCAGCACTGGGAACTGGCCGGCCCGGCGCGGGGTGAGGGGCGCCGCCGCCGCTGCCGCCCCCTCCTCGGAGCCCTGGCCCCCGGAACTGGGTCTGCGCGAAAGGGAGGAGGATGGATGAGATCCTAGGAGGGGGGATAGGGAAACTTGGGTGTTCCATAACTGAGATCGAATGGTAGAAATCTGGCGGAGATGGTAGCAGTTTTTTTCCCCCTCAGTTCTTTTGGTATGTGAGTGGGAATGTGAGAAGGGAATGGCTCATCTGGATGAGCCCTACATCTCCTCCACTTGGCCATTTTATTCTGGATTGCCAAATAAAAGCCATTTAAGAGTGTGTTGACGATTTGGAATTATTTGATTTTGAAGGTGGAAAGGAGGTGGTAGTGAGGGTGGAACCAGTTTTCTCCTGAAATACTTTTGGGTTGTGAGTCACTAGGACAGGAATAACAACCTTCTTCTCTCTTTTCTCTTTACTCCTCCTCATCTTAGTTTTTCCAACCATGTCGGTAATACCGAAACATCGTTTCTTAAATTTCTTTACGTTCGGTGTCTATACAAAATAAAAGCTGTGATTGTGTTGCTATTATGCTGATTTTATGGTGTAGTCTGATCATTTGAGCAGCTCTAGCTAATAGGCCCATTGAACGTCTTCACATGGCTTTCGCAAGATTAAGCAATGAAAGGCTGAGTTGGAGTTAAGAAAAATAGGTTGAAAGAGCAAATAATACATTAATTTATTTTAGAAAAGAAAGACCAGAATTCTATTCCTTTTAAGGTAAAGTTAGTAAGTTTTTAGTAATTTGATAAAGGGAAAACTTAAGATTTTTTGATGCAAGCTAGATCCTGACAGTTTCCAGTGTGTATTTGATGTTATATCTTCATAATTTTTTTTTTTTTTTTGGCTTTTGAATGCATTCTGAATATTTCCTTTTAGTTTAATCGTAGCAGTAGAGTTGTAGCCCTTGTAAATTAGGGCTCCTGAAGAAAAAAATACTTAAAAATTCGTATGATGGAGTTCAATATAAAACTGACCTATTTCAGCAATTTGATGTAGACACTGAAATTCTAGAGAAGACTGTCCTGGTTTAATAGGGATAAATTTTGTGCAGCGATGGCTGTGTTCCATTGGCATCCCTGAATATGAGAATTGGTTGACTTTAAACCTAGTGCACTCTGGAGAGTAAAATATTTTTACTTATATTTTGTGTGACAGGAGCTCAGGGTCATTCCAGTGAAACCCTTTGCATTTACCGAGAAGAGACTTGGTTATAAGTTTATGTAAGTTTGTAATAATTTTAGATAGTATTACTTACAGGTTCATTGACCTGAACTTTTTGTGAGATGCTCCTTAACTTGGAAATTCGTTTCTATATGATCTTTGTGCAAAAAAACAAGCAAGACAAACGTCGCTAAAAGTTACTAGATGTGTGGTATTGTGGTTAAAGGAAATGGTTATGATGGTTTCCAAAAGAGGAAGTGAGTAACATCAAAAGTGATTCGGGTATTTAGGCAAAATTCCTCTTTTTAAAGCATTCGTTACACATTTTTATGACATGAAAATAGTCAGATTTTACAAATTTCATCTTCATAAATGATCTTAGACTAAATTCTAAGCGTTCAAATGCTTCAGTTCACTGCCTTTTCTCAAAAGCCTATTTTTTCACTTCCTCTTTTGACAAACTTTAGGCTCTTGCATTATTGAACTAGTACAATTTAAAGTGAGTTGATCATTCTATCCAAGTGTCTAATATTTTGAATTATTGAAATTTTATATTTCAGCACTTGACACATTTATAATTTCTTGAGAAATACTTCTACCTTGTCTGAGTGATTTTGAGTTCCCGCTCAGTGGGGACTGTGTTACTCATAATTTTTAATTACTAGCACTTGAGGTCTTATGTGGTCCATGAAGCTTTTGGTTAGGACTTGTTGAAAAGGATGAATACGTTATGCATATTATGTATGTATGTATATGCAACACATATATGAGTGTATGTGTGTAATCTTGCTCTAATTTTAATAATAATAGCTTTTAATCTGCCCTCCTCGTGTGATTCTATATACAAATACATCAGATGGATTTTGAATCTTTCAGCCTGTATAGAGCTGTGTATAAAAAGGCTGCCGTATCTTCCTGGCTGGCTGGGATTGAAACATTTGTTCAAAAATCTTGCCCAAAAAAGTGAATAAGATCTGTTTACCATGTGTTTATAAGGTTCGTGCTGTCTACATTTTAATGGCAGTATAAACCCACGTCATCTTTTCAATCTCAAATCTCTTATAGTCCTCAAAAAAAAAAACCCAAAAAACAAACCCTTTCTACCGCATAAATACAACTCTGCCAGTCATTTACCACATTTTCATTAATTCATGTTTGCATTAGATTGTCTATCAGATCTGATTACTGTTTCAACTAAAAGTCTGCAGTGGCAATATTTTAGTGAGCATATAGAGTGAAAAATACTTAAGTGACTTTAAGTATCAATAAAATAACTTTAAGTTATTATAACCAAGAATAAGAGGCTTTAATACTTAGGGGAATGTAACATGGCCCCTGAAAAATATTTTGCTTTTTGAAGTAAAATTTTATCAATTGAGTAATTTTTGATATCTTAATATGTACAGGCTGGAGAAGGAAATAGCAACCTACTCCAGTATTCTTGGCTGGAAAATCCCACCAACAAAGGAGCCTGGTGATTATAGCCCATGGGGTCGCAAAAGAGTCGGACACCATTGAGTGATTAAACAACAATGAACAAATATGTACAGGTTATGAAAACTTTAAGAATTTGTAATCAAATCAGAGATTTAAGAAGATGTGAAGGAGGATTTTAGGGGAAAAAAGATGAAGGTGGTAGGTAGTTTTACATTTAAATTTATTTATTTCATAATGTCTAAATTTTTTAAAAATTAAAAATGTCTTCCCTTTTCTGGAGCTAATATTACTACCCACTTATATAGTGACTTTTAACATTTCAGGCTACTTGTATATCACTCATTGTGACATGGCAGGGCAGTGTGGTGAAGTAAAGAGTATCAAGCCAGAAGTTAGGAGACCTGCCTTCCAGCCTTCAGTACGTCACTGAGAGTTTTGTAGTATTGGGTGGGTGTCTTGACTTCCCTGAGCTTCTTTGTTTTTCATCTGTGAAATGGGGGAAAATTAACTGAAAGGAACACTCAAGTCTGTTCCAACTCTGATTATGTTATCTTTACAAAGTAGAAGTTAAGACCCATTTTAAACAGTTTAACCGAGCTCAGTTTAGTTTTTCTTAATATAGGGATGGTAATACATGATCTGTCTACTGCACAGGATTGTGCAGATACAAGATTATAACAATGAGAAAATAGTTAAAACTTCTATGAATGTAAGATGGTATTTGTTTAGGACTCTTAGTAACTTTTGGGAGCAACATTTGTTTTTCTTCTGAAATTTTACTGCTGTTTAGCAAACACATATACCAAAATTCCAAAAAGGAAACATTTTTTAGCTGAGCTTAATTGTGTGTGTGTGTGTGTGTGTGTTTATTCCTTTTTACTTTTTTCTGTTTTTTCCTACGCCATCACCAACATGAACTTGATAATTCTGTACCAAAAAGGTCTCAGTTAATACTTTTCATATTTTTCATCTTGTTAAATTACTGCTTCAATTCTAAATGACAGAAAGGTGAAAATACTTATCCAGCTATTACAAACTTCTTTTTAATGGAGTATTTTTATTACAGGCTTTTGCCTATGATTTTGGATAAATTTATTTTATGAGTAAAGAAGTTAATAGCAGTGTAAAATTGAAAGTCTTTACCTGATTGATATCTGCTTATCTAATGGAGATAAAAAAATGTATGTGAAGTATGCAATCAGGGTAAAGAAAGGGGAATCAGCTTTAGTCTTCCCTTTCAGTGCTGCGTTTCTCTTCATTTAAGGGCCTTATTTTCTGTGTGGATTAATCAGGAGAAGAAAGCATGTTCCAAAGATTGGATTCTAACAAGTTGTAGAAGTACTGTTAATACCTATAAGATTTTTTCCTCAGGGAGATTTTTATTATCAAAATCCTTAAACATGTTAAGAAAGCATTGTCTCTCCATCATCTGTATTTAAGTTCTCTATATATAAAAAACATGTATATATTTATGTAAACAAATCCTACTACCTCTGTTTGTAACTTTACTTTTCAAGGAAGCTGCTTGTAAAAATGAGGATTTGATAATTCTATTTCTTGTTATACTGGATGGTAGGCTGAGGAGATAAAGATCACTGAAAAATACTTAGGATTGAGGCTTATTTTTATTATTTTTAAGTGGCAGTGGTAAATTGACCACCTTTTGTTTCCTTTGTGAAATTGCTAAATAACTTAAATAATACATTTTTAAAATGATTACAGAAGGAATACTTGTTATTGTCAAAAACTCAAATATGACTTCAGAAATTCTCTGCCTGTTCATCTCCCACTTTTAAAAATAGGCTGTGTATACTTATACAATTTTTTGTACAAATGCTAACATATGTGCATGCATATTTTATTATATTATGACTAAAATAGATTATTTCCAAAAATAAAGTTGAAGAGGCAGCATGGTACAGTTTACATATAAATGAAATTAGGATGCTTAATCTGTTGCTTATATATTTATATTTTAAGAAAATTAAAGGGATGGACATATTTAGTTAGCTACATGCAATATATTGAAAATAAGGAGGCTTAGATGAGAAAGTATTGCTATTGAAAATTTTTGTCTTTACTGGCAAGGGTGATTGAAAATTTAATTTGTATTGTTTGATAACTTACTTGCAGTGTTAGTGTTAAGTAATTTCCAACAATAATTTCAGATCATGTTCAGTACATTTATATGTTAAAAATATATGTGCATTTATTAGTTTTTAGTTTAGTTAAAAATAGTTTTTATCTCTTTGTTGTTGTTCAGTCGCTAAGTCATGTCTGACTGCAACTCCATGAACTGCAGCAAGCCAGGCTTCCCTTTTATGTCTTTCTTTAGCAAAAAGAACATGTAATAAAAGTAAAAGTAATGCTAGCTATTTATTGAATCTCTATTATATCCTAAATGAAAAAATTTTTTTCTTTAGTTGTCCACAGATCCGTGATTTATTCTCTAGATCTGTGATTTATTCTCTAGATAAAGTGGTTGAATTTGGTTAACTTGTCCAAGTCTTACTCTGAAAAATGAAAGTTTGGATTGACTCCTTTCTTTTTTAACTGCTAAGTCTGGGCTCTTAATTTATTTTTGTCATTAGATTATAATCATTAGTGAAACTTTTCTGGCACATATAATTTTGAACACACAATAATCTTAACCTAAAAGAAATAGGCAATTATAGAAATTTCTTATTTACTGTAGACTACTTTTATATGAACTTCGTATGGGTTTGTTATGAAAAGGCATTGAGGTTATAATTAACAGTCCACCAGTGATTATTAAAGACTTTTATTTAGCTTTGTAGTATATTGAAATGAGAAATAGTTTAGAATTAGGAAATTTAAAATTCAGTTTATTGACATTTTGGGGAACTTATAAATATTTTATATTTACTTTTTATATTATATGAATTTTTTTCATTGTGATCATTTTCTAAAATTAGCCCATGACATATTAAAAGCACAAACTGAGAGGACTAACCATAGGAATAACACTAAGAAAACTGAAAACTAAGAGAAACTGTTGCTTGAGGGAAGAGCACGTGTAAGACAGGAAGAAGGTATGGGCTCAGACAGTGAGACAGCGCTTACCCTCCTTCATTATGAGGGTGTGTACAGGCGGCTCTTCATTGAAGAGGCTTTGTCTCTTGAGGTTTCACATATACATTCTACATTTGGATTTTTAAAGTCAAATGGCAACTTTTTTTTTCCATTGAAAAACCCTGCATGAAATAAAAGAAATGCCTTTAAGGAAATACAACCAATAACTGTGTTTCTTTCTGTCTTGAACTTTACAAAATTAATACTATTCTGTTCCCAAGATGTGTTTTTTTGTTGACTGGTTTTAATGTTGTGATTTTTAGTAAATGTAGTAAAATCTTCTTAATTTTGATCCTATTAGGAATTTGCAGTATTGTAATTATTAATTTTGATTTAATATGACATAGAATCTTCTAAATCATTTCTTTAAATACTATTGTACTGAAATGTTTTACTTCAATAAGTTAAACTTAACAATCTCTTAAATTGCAAGTTTGTAAGGAGAGTTGAACAGCAGAAAATGGCATAGGCATCTTCTTGAGAACTGAATGACAGTAACTTTTATTTGAATCATTAACATTTTTAATAATTTTGAAATATATAATGGGTTAAAGTTTTTGAAGGAATATCTTGTTTTAAGTATTGGAAAATATGTTCTTATTGCATACTTGATTATTTTAGATACTTGACAGTAATAAAATTGTATCTTTAATAAAACTTTGGAAGTCATATTATGAGCTATTCTTTCAGTTAGTAGCAAATATTGGGAGTTTTCTTTTCATTCATTCATTTGTTGAATGGCTTCCTGGACACTGGGAAAACAAATTAAGATACAGTCTCCAGTGCCAAGAAATTCATATTGTAGTGGGTGAGACAGATGTGTAGATAATTAACTAAAATGCAGTGATTAAGTGTTGTGGGTGTCTTGAGAAGGGAGTTAAAGATTCCTGTCTGGGGGAGATGGGAAGAAGAAATAGTGACTTTAGTGCTTGGTTTTCAAGTATGAATAGAAACTTCAGCTAGGCAATGACAAGGAACAGTCTCATTCAAGATTCTACACTTTTGTTCAGTAGAATATATAAAGATATAAAATATATAAAGTTTTAAAATCCTGTATTAATCCTTCTTGCTGGCATATAGACTCTAAACTTCTTTTTTTTTTTTTCCCCATACTTGTAGCATTCTGTGGGTTGAGAGGGCTAGATTCTAGATAAAACTTTGGTACTTTTTTTTTTTTTTTTAAACTTTGGACAAGTTGTTTAATTTTTCTAAGTTAGAGTTCCTTTATGTATAAATTGAGGAGCCCCTTGGTTCTTGGTCAGAAATATATAACATAATCATTTTAAAAGGTTTTTAAAAGTACATCTGGATCATGACCCAAATCTACTGAATAAGCAGAAGCCCCTGAAGTTGTTCTGAAGAACCACTGAAATAAGTAAAATTAACTTCTTAATACTTCTGATTTCTTTTTCTGATAATTGCAGTGATTTAATTTTGATTTTGAGGGGTAACTAAATTCCTGGAATGCCCGGCTGCACATAAACTCTCTACTAGCAAAACCATCTACAGGGTGCTTATTTGCTCTCAGCTTCTCCTACACTTCAAGTTACATTTTTTGGTTTTCTAAGCCATGTTAGTCTTATTGACTCTAATTCTTGCAATCTTAGATATTCCTGTTTTCCCACGTGTGGAATACTCTTTAATTAGCATTATAAAGTTGAGAATTAAATGGGTTAATTCACAGAGTGCTAGTATAGTGCCTGGCACAAGAGTAAGACTTGAATAGATGTTGGGTATTTCTGGAGCTTGAAACATAGTGAGCAGTTACTAAGTGTTCATTTTTTCCTAATAAATCCAGGTCGGTACCATCTTTGTGTTTACTTTTTCCTAATAAATCCAGGTCAGTACCATCTTTAGGAACATTACTTAAGTATTCCTTTTTACTGCCTGGTATTATAGTTTGATATCTACTTACTGCTAATATAAAATAAATATTTGTTCTTCAGAAGTATGTTTCCCAGCAGTCCTTTAAAGATCAACCTCTTTTAGAATAGTAACAGTGTAACCACATATAACCTTTACTCTTTGTTGGCTATTAACTGAAATGTTTCTGTATATGAGAAGCTGAGAAATGTTTGAAAACAGTAACATAGACATCTTTTTGAATATTGAATGGTAATTAGAAACTTTGATTTATTAAAATTTTTAATAAAGAATTTTGAAATGTATAATGAGTTGAAATATTTACGATTTTCCGAGAACTTGTCCTTAGGAAACAATAATCATAATATTTATATACCTTTAAATCAGCTATTATTGACTCTATAAGAGATGATTTATAAAATTACATTAATTTTAAAGAATTTCCAGTAATTTCCATTACTTTCCTATCAAGTTTTTTAATCCAAACTATAGAAGTAGATTACTTTTTTCCTTCTCCCGCTCCCTTTTTTTTTTCACCTACCCAATCTCAAGGGGGAAGTTGCAAGCAGATTGGCCAAAATGTGGGTGACAGTCATGGGAAAAAAATGAAAAATTTAATCAATATTATTAGAATTTGAGGTTTGTTTTGGTCTCGATAGGGTTTTTTTTTTCTTTTTTTAGATTTTTTTAAATACTTACTGAAAAGTTGCACACTGAAATTCATTATTTTTAAAATTAGAAAATAAAAGAGTTATAGGCAAGTTCCTTTTACAATCCATGGCCTTAAGTGATGTCCATTTTTTCCTCTAGGCATTAATATCAATTTGTTGAAGACTCAAGGGAGAATTTTAGTCCCCTTGTACCTTCAATTTTGCAAAACCTGCTTTAAAACAGGTTTATTATTTCTTGTTGTAGAGTAAAAGTTAAATTCATCTTTCATCTTGATCACATTTTGTATTTTTTTCTTTTCTAATACAATTCAGGTGAGGCTGATTTCTTTCCTATACTCTCACAAATAGCATTCTCATTCTGATCCCTGGGATTTTGTTCATGTTTTTTCCAATTAAATTACTGTATTAAAAGAAATTATTTTGTTCTATAATATTTTGGCAAAGGAATGTGTTTTAAGGTAGACTGGAGATTAAAAAATAAAACTGATTGAAGTAATCAGACTTTTTTTCCTTTAATAATGATTACTTCAATAAAAATTTTGAGCAGCTGAGGTATTGAAAGAATGGAACAATTTTTACATATTTTTTTTGGTGTATATATTTTTCAGTAAATGTTTTTAGTGTTTTTGGTTTGTTTGTTTTGTTTTTAGTGTTTTGAAATACTTGAGTACTCAAAGTTAGTAATTGTAAAGCCCTGAGCGAGTCACTTAATTTCTGATGCTCTTTTTCTCTCCTGTTGAGTAAAGATTTAGGTAATTTCTAAACCAAGGTGTTTTACATGCAACAGGTGCCTAGTAAATGTTCCTTTTACTCTTGACTCTTATAATCCTTATCGTTTTGTTTTCTCTTGATTGTTGCTTAATCTCTTATGCATAGAGGACTGTTTCTATACTTTTAATTTTTACTTTTTAAACATCATGGTAAGGAAGTTCTTGGAAAAATATGTAACGTTAACCATGCACAGTTAAGCTGTGGTACGTAATCTGTGTTGTGACAACCCAAGGAAAGACCTTGGAAGGGATTTCAGTGGTAGATTTGGCAGGAAAATTTGTTGAAAAGTCATACTTTAAAACTATATTAAGTCTGGTTTTGAGGTTTTTAATCAAAGATGTTTATTTTGTGGCCTGAATAAAATAATATGTGGTTTTTTGAAACGTCTTTGTTGTTTGTTTTGGATAATAACATTATATTTGTGTTTTGTGAAAAAAATGAACTAAGAAATACTGAATTGACAACACTAACATTAATTTGGTTAAATGCATGATCTTTTTTGATAATTAGGAACTCATTATAGATATCCATCTGTTGGGAAAAGTTCTATTTAAAAAAAATAGAAGATAATTAAAGCAAGAATTTGTGTGTCAGGCACCTGGAATAAGCACTTTTTGTGTATTTTGTCTTTTAAAAATCTGAACAACCTACCTTATTAAGTAGGTAATAATAGTATCCTTAATTTATGGGTTAAAGTACTAAGGCTCAGGGAAGCAACTTGCCTAAGGCTGTATGGGCTGTGATCCACTTAGAGACAGTTATTAATTATTACATTTAAGTACTTCCTTTAACACTAGTATAATTTTATCTGCCAGATTAGTCTTAGCTTTGTTAAATTTAAAGATAATTAGAATATTCATGGGAAATAAAGTTTCAGTTCTGAAAACTGGAAATTTAAGTGTATAAATATTTAAATTTGCTTTAGAGCTTCTGGAATTTTAAATTCTGGTATTTATGCATTATGCATTATGAAATCATGCTGAGTAAAGATAAAATAAGGTTTTAGAGTGATGCTTTTTAAAACAATTCTAAAATTACAGATATAGTTTCCTGTTTGCTTCTTGATGAAGTAGCCCTGTTAGCCAATTGTTGTTGTTGTTTTAGTTGCTAAGTGTGTCTGACTCTTTTGTGACCCCATGGACTGTAGCTCTCCAGGCTCCTCTGTTCCATGGAATTTCCCAGGCAAGAATACTGGGTTGGGTTCCTATTTCCTCCTTTGGGGGATTTTCCCAACCCAGAGATGGAACCTGGGTCTCCTGCACTGGGAGGTGGATTCTTTGCCACTGAGCCATTTGGGCAGCCCCTTAACCAATTATGCAAAAGCTTTTTTTTTTTTTTTTTTTTTCCTCCTTTTGTAGAGCTATGAGATTCAGGGGTTTAGATAAAATTTTGTCCTTTACTCCCCTTTTCTTTTTTTTTTTGGAGGGTGGGGTGATGGACAGGTTAGATGTACTCTAATTGAATAGATCAAACCTTTTGATTCAGTCTTTGTGGCAAGCCTTTCTGGAATATATTAGTTTAAAATATACTGATAACTAAGTATAGTAGTATATTCAATTTTTTTTTTCTTTCTTTCTTTTTTCTTTTTTGGCTGCAACTCGTGGCTTATGGGATCTTAGTTCCCCAACCAGGGATTGAACCTGGGTCCTTGGCAGTAAAAGCTCAGAGTTATAACCACTGGATCTCCAAGGAATCCCCTATCATTTTCTTAAATATGTTATTTCAAAGGGTAATACTTTTAAGAGTGAAAGATGAGTTTTGTGTAATGTTACTGTAGTAGGACGAGGTAAGAGTTTTAGGTGTGCCAACTGCAGGCTGTGTTTTTAAAATATAGGTTATTATCTTATGATTTCTTTGTTGTTGGTGTCATTAAAATGAAAATCTTAAGTTAGAGTGAAGAAGATTTAATCTCTATAAACTGAGACATCTGGTTAGTTGGGATATTGTTGTATTCTTTCAGTATGGTAGGACATTATTCTTCAGTTAATTATTAAGAATGGCTTTTTGCCAAGATGTATTTACCTAAATACTAGCTTTTAGTCAAGTTTTGTTTTTTTCTTGCACTTTTTTTTTTTTTTTGCCTGAGTATTTGCAAGTGTCTCTATTGTTATCTAGAGTAGGTTGATTTCAGAAAAAAATAAAATGGTGCCTAGTACTCTTGTATAGTGTCTGTGAATCTTGTGTTTTTTTATTGGCATTTTTTGAGTGAATGTAGTATGCCAGATAACCTTAAAAATTCTGCTCATATGCACACACACACCCATAAGCACCCACAGATACTAATCTAATGGGCAAAAACTTTTTAGGGTAGATTGCAATTATGATTTATTTAACAGATGAAGAAACTGAGGCACAGAAAATTACTCGTTTATGATTATAGCTAGGAGCCAGGATTTGAACATGGACAGCCTATCTTATAACTCATGTTCTTAACTACTAGGCTACTTGTTTTCTATGAGCAAAGCAAATTTGGTTATGTTTAGACTTGGGTAAATAAAGAATAAATGATTGGAGGAAAGAATCTTAGTCATTATTTCTAATTCTGTTTACTATGATAAAGACTATTCAGTGGTTACTATTCACTTAAGACTTTTACTTAGCTAATTATAATTATAGCTATTAGGTAAATACTGATTTCCCCATTTACACATGAAGAAATTGAGATTAGGAGATGCGTCATAATATATTCAAGTATGGATTGCCCCATGGGTAGTAAGTGATGAAGATTGAAATTTAGTCTTCTATTCCAGGGTCTGTATTCTTAATCTTTACGGCATACTGTCTCCCAGTGTAGTTTGTTTAAATATGGCTCAGTGAGTGGTGTGGGTAAAGGTTAAATTAATTCCAAGGAAAGAGTGTATAACCACTTATTTTTCCACTGAAATGAAATTCCATTCTTTTTATTTTCTGTGCAATAAGGAAGACCTGTTTATATACAAATATATCTTATTAGTTACTTGATTAAATTCTTACACAATAAAATTCGTAATCACTGGGAATGGGTATGGTAGTTTTATTATATTTTATTAGTTATTTCACTTATATTGTTAGAACGAATAACTGAATTTAAAATAATTAGAGTATGAAAGATGATACATAATATTTAAAAAGAATTTGGAATCACTTTAGTATTCTTTACTACCTCAGGCATGTTCTTGAAACTTGGTTTTCATTTTATCATTGATAACAAGGAATTGCTATTATGTAGCTATTTCCATTGGTACAAATTCTTAGTTATGTGGCTCTCAGTTATTCCTATATATAATATTTTGGGGGATGTGGGTTAATTGGAAGATTAATTTATGAGAAATAGTATTTTAAGCTAGTTTAAAAAGCTGACTTTGAGGAAAAGTCATATATTAGTATTTATGATATTGAAATGAAATTTATACAATAGCTTTGTGTCAGTCTGGTTAAAGATTATGAGGTTCTAAATTTCTTATAGTTAATTTTGTTTTATCTAATTATGTTTGAGAATTAAGATAATTCTTACTCCGTTCCTATTTCCTTTTGGAAAATATAGGAATTTTTGCGTTGATTTTTTACTTTGGCTTGGTAAGGAGTTAGTTGATATTTGAAAAACAGTTGGAATTTGAGCTAAAGTGCAAAAGTCATCCAATAACAACTTATTTTTATTCTTGGCTACCGTTTCTTTTTAAGGTATGTAAAATTTCACTGATGGTTTTGCTCCTGTTTTTATACTTGCATGTAGTCTTTATTTTTCCTTCTAGTATTATTTTTAAGTTATTTAGAAAGAGCACCAAGAAACTGACATGGTTGTACACCTCACAGTAGTATTTAAATATATATGAATAATATAAACTCTATAAACTTACTGTGTACTAAGACTTGCTGCTTAGAATACCTTTAAAATTGTAGCACCATATAGTTTCCATCTTGTTTTGTTATTCATAGTCTGCAGTGCATAAGTTCTCTACTGAAACGTATGTCAGAGTTTGACAGTCATTGTTTACAAGTAATTTTCTCTCTTTTTATTACAATGCTTCCCCAGCAAGGACAAGTTTGGAAGGTTTGCAAAGCTTTTCACCTTCCCTTTGCCCGCTTGCCCGCTTTCAGATCAGTTTCATGTTTCATAACTTCTCTTTCTGCAATCCACAACATAGCTATAGTAAACAGTGAAAAATCATTAAATTACAGTATTGTATTTCCTCACACATAATAGATAACTTTTCAAAGGACATACCCTTTTTAAAATACAATGAAAAGAAGTTAAGTAGAAATGTTACCATTTTAGTAATTCACTAGGAAGCAGTTAATAATGTCACAGAATGAAACTGAACAGTATTGAAGATTATTCTGTATTGCTAATAGTTCAGATAAAAAGTTCTTTCTAATAATAATGCCTTAAATTTGTACAATGCTTTACAGTTTAATACAGAGAATGCTGTACTGCTGATGTGGTCAAAATGTAAACATTTCCATTTGTTCTGTGCTTATGAGATATAGAATAGATGTAGATTTCATTGTTTGAAGTGCTGCTGGTATGATGGAAAACAATGTTGTAACTCAGATTTTCGGCAACACAAGTTAATACTATAAGGCCAGTTTTAGCACTTTCCAGTTCTTTTGAACTAGGGCTCTTGTATTTAAAATGTTTAGATTGAATGAGGAGAACATTTTGGAAAAGACATTTAAACATAAGCTTTTATTATATAACACATAGAAACATTTCTAGTACTCTTATTGAATATTTAATTTTGTCATACTTTATTAGCTTCAGATGAATACAATCCTACCTCAAACCAAGAATTTTTTTTTCTTTTTCTTTTCTTTTTTTTTTTTTTTTTAGGTTTGAGCTTTTTCCTTCACTGCTGTTCTGCGCTAACTGCTTTGAAACTTTCCATGCATTTTTTTTCAGTAGAAGAACATCTCTGTACTGTCTCCCATTGCATATTTCAGCTGTGACAATCCCTGCACTTTGCCTATTCATTTTATCACCTGCTCACCAAAAACAAGTATCTCTCTAATTTCTGATTACAGATTTGCTATTATTTCTTGGTTTTAGAAAAACGATGCATTTCACTTTTTTTTATTGCTGTTGTTTTATAGGCTTGTGGAGACCCCAAGGCAAAACCATCCTACCTTATTGACAAAAACCTGGAATCTGCTGTGAAATTCATAGTCAGAAAATTCCCTGCTGTAGAAACTCGCAACAACAATGTAAGTCATTCAAATTTCTATATCACTTGATTTTAGCCATCTGTAGTGGAAGTAATGGTCAGTACTTGAAGTAGCTCTTATTTATCTAATTCTTTGTATTTTAAATATATAAACTATATACATTAAAGGCTTTTAGAGATAATATTCTTATCTCAGAAATTGGTGAAAAAAACAATTGAGCTACATTGCCATTTTATTATAGAAAAATAGGATTTTAATTTCTTACATATACTTATTCCCTTTCAAGTTGCAACAAAGAGTATGGTAATAGATATGTATATCTTTTCAAATATTAGTATTTGCATGACTAGTTAGGGAGTTTTTTCTTATAGTCATAGGTTTAACTTTGTCTTGAAGTTAGAAAATGTCTTCATAAAGCTTGTACTGTTTTTCATACTTAGCTATTTAGCTTTAAAATGTGTTTCTTTTTATAATTGAGAAAAACTTGTTATATTAAATAAGATAAGCTGATGGTGTTAGGATCTTTATTATTCCATATTACATTTCCTCAGATGGTAAAATTTTTCATAGTATTATATTGAAAGATGGTAACATTTAGAGTCTTCCCAATTCCTTCACATATCTTTTGATAATTCTTTATAATAACTGCTATGATAATTCTTTATAATAACTGCTATGAATAACTCACTTTAGGAAATTAGGGTTGTTTTTCACCTTACTGTGGTCTTTTCATTTAAATTTCGTTGACTTGGACTCTTTCTGCATGTCTTCACTTTTTCCTTTTTTTCTCTGGTGGCCTTATAATTCTTTTCTCTTTTTCTTAATGTACAAACTTAGTTTAGAAATTTCCTCTTACATACAATCTCCCTACTTTTAAGAAGCTCTGCTTAAAAAATATTTTGTCATCTTTTGGTTTCTTCAGATCATGTACATGATGTATGTTCATTGAAGATTTGTATTTAGCCTGTTATTCAACTTTCACTTAAAAATATTTTAATGTGAAGGAAAAATAACAGTCAGAACTAACAAAATAAGTCTGAAGTGCTTTTTAAATAATTTTTTAAAGTTTTTATTTTAAAAGTTTTCTGTTTTTGTGAATATAGGTTAATAGAAGTCTTTCTTTTGTTTCACAGAAGATTTTATTTTATCATTGGTATATTAAGATATCACAGTTAGTTCCTGATTACATATGGGTAATTGAAAATGAACATGTCTTCAGAACACTATCATTGTGTGGAAAACTCTTTCTTCAATTGTTGATATTAGTTCGCTAACTCATCTGAGAGATTATATATTCACTCTAAAAGAGATTTTATAATGAAATCTGTTTTACATTTAATTTTATGCTTCTCTTTCTCACGGCTCATAAAATCTGTGATATGAGCTCTTCAGAGAATCTTTTCAGTTTAATTTATATGTGTGTGTAAATTTCTGTATGAGAATAAGCATAGTTCCTTGATACGAGACCTTTTATTAGAAAATCAGCAATATCTGATTAAACATATTTCACATCAGTAAAAATTTTTGTTGAATAAATTGATAATCTTTGTTCTTGATTTGCTGGGCATGCTATTTACAATAATACTAGGTTTTTTTAATTGTTGTTTGTTTTTTAATAGTTTATTTTTCAACTTTTGTAGCACAAAATTGATTTTTAAAATAACTATTCAGATATGATTCACATAGCATACAGTTCACCTGTTTAAAATGTACAATTCAGTGGTTTTTAGTTCACCCACAGAGTGTGTATCCCAGTTTTAGATCAGATTCGTCATCCCCACAAGAAACCCAAGACCCATTAGCAGTCACTCCTGCCAGTATCCCTACCACCCCAGCTCTAGGCAAACATGAATCTCCTTTTGTATGCTTGCCTGTCCTATAGATTTTATATAGATTAAATAAATAATGTGTCTCTTTTGACTGGCTTCTTTCACTGAGTATAATGTTTTCAAGGTTTATTCAGGTTGTAGCATATATCAGTACTTCTTTTTATTGCCAAAAAATATTCCATTGTGTGGATATATCACCTTTTATTTATCCATTCATCAATTGGTGGATGCTTGAGTTGTTTCTGCTCTTTGGCCATTACAGATACTACTACTATGAATGTTTGTGTAAAAGTTATATGGACATATGTTTTTTATTTCTCTTGGAAATATATACCTAGGAGTAGAATTGCTGGGTCATGTGATAATTCTATGTTGAACCTATAAAATTAATTATACACCATTGTTAAATGTTATCTCTACTTGTAGAAGGTACTCTGGTTGTGTTGTTTGCAAAGTCTGAATTTTGTCATATGGCCTTTACAGCTATTCTACATAATGCCCTTCTGTTGTTTTTTTACTTGCTAAAGTACGATGTGTACTGTTTGTGAAGTTTGGTGATCTTAGTTTTGATATGGCCTGCTAAAATCCTCATGAGAGGTTCCTAGCGAGTTTGGGTTAGGAAACGAGAAATAAGGGATTTCATCTTGTAATTTTTTAATTCTAGAGAAGTGGTTCGGAGAAGGCAATGGCACCCCACTCCAGTACTTTGCCTGGAAAATCCCATGGATGGAGGAGCCTGGTGGGCTGCAGTCCATGGGGTTGCTAAGAGTCGGACATGACTGAGCGACTTCACTTTGACTTTCCACTTTCATGCATTGGAGAAGGAAATGGCAGCCCACTCCAGTGTTCTTGCCTGGAGAATCCCAGGGACGGGGGAGCCTGGTGGCTGCCATCTATGGGGTCACACACAGTCGGACACAACTGAAGCGACTTAGCAGCAGCAGCAGAGAAGTGGTTAATAGAAGTATAAGGACAGGGAATGACAGTAGTGTCTGGGGGGGAGCTTACTAATTTCTGGCTAAATACACTGAAGAAATGGTATTGACATCACAGTTGCCTTTTTTCTCTTTTTTTCCTGGTCTTTGGGCCATTGTAGAGATATGTGCTATAGAATATGCTTGTATTATCTCAGGGATCAAGGAGAAATACTGATTAGCAGTATTTCTGTTTTCACGCATGTTACACAAGCACTACATGTCCCCAATTTCAGAAAAGGCAGTCACAAAAAGATTGTTTCAGTGGAAAATTCAGCACAATTTTTGCTTTCAAGTTTCTAAAATGATCCTGACAAAAAAGCCAGTCTTATTTTGCAGCGAAAAATTGTTGATTTTTTTTTTTTTATTGTTTCTCGGGTATCTGCTCTTGTGCCAGCTCCCATACTTTTAAATCCAGTAGAAACTGGGGGGCACATAGATATCTTGTATACAGTGAAGGAGGGCAGTGCCAACTAATAGGATTGGTTCCTAACATGGCTTCAGTAGTGATGATGTTGAATCTGTTGAGTCACTTTTACTGTCTTGTGTAGTTGTGACCAGTTGTAAATGTACAAATTCTATCCCACCCCCAATTTTGGACGCAGAGAGAGTCCATACCAAGGAATGTGATTTTTTTTTCCTGGATCATGGTGTTGAATTAAATGCCCTATATGCTTCAAAGCAGTCGATTAAATAAAATTCATATAAATAAAAGCCAGTTTTATTATAGCAGCTGCTTAATTGAGTGTCTAATATATGCCAGGCTATATATATATAAAAGATGTATGTGTGGAGAAGGACATGGCAACCCACTCCAGTATTCTTGCCTGGAGTAGCCCACGGGGTCACAAAGAATCAGACACAACTTACGACTGAACAGTGTGTGTGTGTGTGTGTATATTTTTTTTTTTTAATTAAGATTTATGTATTTATTTTTGGCTGAGCCAGGTCTTGGCTACTGTGAGTTAGCTTTCTGTAGTTGCTGCGAGCAGAGGCACTCTCCAGTTGCAGCAGGCGGGCCTCTCACTCTGATGATTTCTTTTGCTGTGGCGCATGGGTTCTAGAGCAAGTGGACTCAGCAGTTGTGGCGCATGGGCTTAGTTGCTCCTTCGCATGTGGAATCTTCCCGGACCAGGGATCAAATCCATGTGCCCTACATTGGCAGGCAGATTCATAACCACTGGACCACCTGGGAAGCCCCTGGCTATATATTTTAATAGGCTTTATAGATTTTCTTATTTAATTTAGATAAGGAAAACATTTCTGAGCTGAGAGGTTGTTTGTCTGTACCATATGTTCCATTATGTTGAAAGTGTAAATGTCAAATGGATTTATGGTTTGTTTCTCATAGATTTCTTATGAACATATAGAGGGAAATCTGTTATTTCCCTGGATGAAGAAAAGACTAGAAACTCCTTATTTTATCAATAAGTAAAAGTTGTTTTGCCCGAGAAATTCTTAAAGCTAATGTTCAGGTGTATATTAAAACTTTTAAGAAATTTTTTTCCTAAACTTTTAAAAACAATTCCCCCCTTTTTTCCTATGCTGTGTTTACATCTAAAAGCTAGTTTAAAACAGTAAAAATATCTGGCTCAAAAGTATCATTAAGGAATTTTCTTATTTATTGTACATTTAATACAAAACTTTGGATTTGATTCCCAAATTAAGGAGAAAATGATATAAATTACTGTCTTACATATGTTCAGTTAGGTCTTAACTCCCTAAGAATGAAGACATTATTAGTGAGTAGGGTGGTACAATAATACAGGGATTCTGGACTTACGTATAGGCCATTATTGAAATAATTTGAAGTTAAGCTTTCAAACTTAGAAGAATATTTGTGTTATACTTATTGTTTATTTCTTCTTTCTTGGAGCACAGTATTACAAGATGCTATTATATGTAATAAACATTTTTAATTAAGTAGCTTGCAAGGTCACTCAAGACAAGACAAAGCAACTCTAAAAGTGTCATAATTTCATCACAGTTTGTTCAGAGGCACAGTGTTAAAGTCTGTTTTTAGACACCATTTTATCCCTAGTGCTTGGCTCATGAGAGACACTAAATAATGATGAGTGCTGCTGCTACTGCTGCTAAGTCGCTTCAGTCGTGTCCGACTCTGTGCGACCCCATAGACGGCAGCCCACCAGGCTCCCCCGTCCCTGGGATTCTCCAGGCAAGAACACTGGAGTGGGTTGCCATTTCCTTCTCCAATGCATGAAAGTGAAAAGTGAAAGTGAAGTCGCTCAGTCGGGTCCGACTCTTAGCGACCCCATGGACAGCAGCCCACCAGGCTCCTCCATACATGGGATTTTCCAGGCAAGAGTACTGGGGTGGGATGCCATTGCCTTCCCCGAAATAATGATGAGTAAGTGAACCTAATTGATAAACTTTAACTCAGCTAGTTTTCATTTATTCAAATATTGTCTATAACTATGTCAAGATCCAAATTTACCAACACTTTAAAACATTTTATGTTATTAGCTATAAAAATAATTGTACTTTTTAGTGGACCCCAAGCTTCTTAAAAGCATAAATGTGTTTTGGGGGTATGGGGAGGCTCTTGACACATGCACTGTGGTTTAGTCATGAGTTAGAAGGAAAGGGTAAGGAAACTTGCTTATTCCTAGTTAGTCTCTAAAATGGGCATTACTTGTCTTGAAATGGCTTCCATCATGGTGGTACTATATTGGTTAAAAGGATGGACAACAAACCAAGATTTGGGTTTTGGTTTTACCACTCAGCAGACTAGTGTAACACATTGCTTTTGAAAAATGGAAGCTTTTATTGATATTACTTCTCTAACTTTTAGGTCTGCTTCACTGACTTTTTTTTTCTAGCAGCTGTTTTCATGTAGATATTTCTAAATGACCTTTTTTTTCACTTCCTGCAATATATGTATGTAAGAAAACATTTTACTTCCATGGCTTCATCTAAACAATATATTATCAACTAAGTAATATGCTAGATACTATACTATCTAGTAATATACTGTCTGTAGTTACACTTTGGACAGCTCCACAAGCTGAACATCACACTTTGTGTCCAGTGTTGAACACGTGGTTATCCTCCATTCAGTGTCTTTTCTGTATTCTTTGTTTTGAATCATTACAATTCACTTGGTTACCTAAACCTAGAACCTTCAGAAAGCCCTCTAACTTTTACAAACTGTTACCCTGGTCGTTGAGGGTTTGTCACTTTTAATACTGTCTTTAATGTCTCCTGAATGTGTCCTTTCAGATCTGTGAGTCCTGCTCTGACAAATGAAGTGCTGTAATGATCCCATCAAGGCTTTTCATGCCTCCCAGTCTCTCCTGTTACTCCCCTCCTTCCTTTCCTCCAGCCTCCACTAGGGGAAGCAAAACAAAAGTAATCTCTTTCTTTGTGGAACCTCATTCTTCTGTTTTCCATGCACCCATCTTTCAATCTCTGTTGACTTGGATGTAGTAGGCTAGCAAATAATACTTTGATTATAGAAGGAATCATCTTACAGTAAAGTAATGTAACAGTTTTGATGATGTATACTTTTGTAAAGAAGTATGTGTGTATCCTCATGGAAACTTAAATACTTGATTTTGACTAAAATTCAAGAAATTTTAAAACAATGAAAACTAACTTGTGTCTATATTCTTTTTTAAAAGTGTCATTGACATTCAGTTAATCTCTTCCACATGTAATAGTCTTTATTTCTAGCTTAAATAAGAAAGAAAATTAATAAAAGAGTGAACCCCTCAGTATTAAAAACAAGTAAACATTGCTTTGATATATTTAAAAAGTATTTGAAATAAGTCAAATGCTAGCAGGAATTGCATGAGCACTAAAGACCTACCTAAACTGTTTTTTTTTTTCTTTTAATTTTTACCATGCTAACATGAATATATCATAATTAAATAGTCTAGAGAATTTAGGATGAAATGTGAGTGCATGTAATCCTATCCCACTCTTTCCTATCCTCATATTTCTCAGGGGAACCTATATTTTTTGTTTATCTGGAGGTTACCTCCAGAACTATAAGAAGTATGGTCATTCTTTTATATATTTATTTGCCAACTTCAGACAGCATCTGTTAATTCTTTGCTATAAAATATGAGGATTTAGCTCATTGTTTCCTCCCCTCCTCTATCCTCTCCCCTCTTCCTGATGTTTGATTTTATTTATTTTTTTTTGGTTAGTATTTTTGTTTCGTTGGTTACTTTTTAAACTTTAAATAGTGTATTTCTCTATATTTATAACATCAACCTTGGTCATTTATACTTTCATGTTTCCAGAACTGTTAATGCTTTCCTTTGGTCCTGTAATCATATAGTGTTCTGAGATTAAATTATATGCTGATTCTAAAAGTTAAAATAATTGGCAAAGACCTGGATGTTTGATTTGCATTGCTTCACACCATTATCACACTTTGGACTTTCTTAGAAGTCCAAATAATATAATATGTTTATGTTACATGTATTTATATATATATTTATTATTCAAAATGAAATGGATTCTGTCTTCAGAACTGTTCCACAGTTAAATTTGTTCCATAGATAAATATTATTACTTTCCTGAATTAGTTTTCTTGCAGTTCAGTTCAGTCGCTCAGTCGTGTCCGACTCTTTGTGACCCCATGAATCACAGCACACCAGGCCTCCCTGTCCATCACCAACTCCCAGAGTTCACCCAGACTCACGTCCATCAAGTCAGTGATGCCATCCAGCCATCTCATCCTCTCCTCCTGCCCCCAGTCCCTCCTAGGATCAGAGTCTTTTTCAATAAGTCAACTCTTCGCATGAGGTGGCCAAAGTATTTGCGTTTCAGCTTTAGCATCATTCCTTCCAAAGAAATCCCAGGGCTGATCTCCTTCAGAATGGACTGGTTGGATCTCCTTGCAGTTCAAGGGACTCTAAAGAGTCTTCTCCAACACCACAGTTCAAAAGCATCAATTCTTCAGTGCTCATAGAATATTAAAATTTATCCAGTCTAAAATTCATGCCACCTTTCTGTAAGCTTTCCTTTTTTTCTGAAGCCTGCTCTCCTATAACCCTCTGTCTTCCAACTTTCCTCTGGACAATTTTCATAAGCCTGCTGCATAGCTTTCATCCCGAGATATATTTCTCTTTATTATCCCAAGTGTATTGGTTCTCACAAAGCCTTTGATCACAACAAACTGTGGAAAATTCTTCACCTGAGAAATCTGTGTGCAGGTCAAGAAGCAACAGTTACAGCCAGACGTGGAACAACAGACTGGTTCCAAATAGGACAAAGAGTACCTCAAGGCTGTATATTGTCACCCTGCTTATTTAACTTATATGCAGAGTACATCATGTGAAATGCTGGGCTGGATGAAGCACAAGCTGGAATCAAAGTTGTGGGGAGAAATATCAATAACCTCAGATATGCAGATGACACCACCCTTATGGCAGAAAGTGAAGAGGAACTAAAGAGCCTCTTGATGAAAGTGAAAGAGGAGAGTGAAAAAGCTGGCTTAAAACTCAACATTCAGAAAACGAAGATCATGGCATCTGGTCCCATCACTTCATGGCAAGTAGATAGGGAAACAGTGAAAACAGTGAGAGATATTATTTTTTGGGGGGGCTCCAAAATCACTTCAGATGATGACTACTGCCACGAAATTAAAAGATGCTTGCTCCTTGGAAGAAAAGCTATGACCAACCTAGACAGCATATTAAAAAGCAGAGACATTACTTGGCTGACAAAGGTCTGTCTAGTCAGAGCTATGGTTTTTCCAGTAGTCATGTGTGGATGTGAGAGTTGGACTATAAAGAAAGCTGAGCACCAAAGAATTGATGCTTTTGAACTGTGGTGTTGGAGAAGACTCTTGAGAGACCCTTGGACTGCAAGGAGATCCAATCAGTCAGTCCTAAAGGCATTCAGTCCTGAATATTCATTGGACGGACTGATGCTGAAGCTGAAATTCCAAATATTTTGGCCACCTGATGCAAAGAACTGACTCTTGAAAAGACCCTGAATCTGGGAAAGATTGAAGGCGGGAGGAGAAGGGGACGACAGAGGATGAGATGGTTGAATGGCATTACTGACTCCATGGACGTGAGTTTGAGCAAGCTCTGGGGAGTTGGTGATGGACTGGGAAGCCTGGTGTGCTGCAGTCTATGGGGTCACAAAGAGTCAGAGACGACTGAACAACTGAACTGACTGACTGACTGAACTTTCACACTGAATTTGATAGAGTTTGGGAATCCCCTGAAATTGTATACAGAGTTGACGTGTCAGTGTATTTTTCAGCTTTTGTCATATTCCCAAGGGTGGTTCTTGTGATCCCAAACGCGTATGTTTTAAAATCACCTTATTTTGTGAGTCTTGTGCATTGTATATTCTAATGATACTGAACTACAATAATAAGGATGCTGTCAGTTTTTCGGCAGATAAAACGGCCAGTGAGCCTTGTCTTGGAGTTTCATAGCATAGTCCCCAAGGAGATGCATTCCTGCCATTTGCAATTATTCATTTTCTTAAAATTTCCTAAAGTTATATCTTGCCAATTTTTCAGCCATCTTCTAGATGTTGTTAGCTAATCCCTTTAACTGCAATGATGATTATGATTTCCTTCATAAAGCAAAGTATGTTACCAAACCTAGTGGTATTGTTGATCTTTAGTTTTGTTTTCCTGAGTCATTTCTTTGAAGGGGCCTTTGGCCACTTTTAACCAGGTATCCTTTGAGTACCTCTGACATGGTGTCTGATTATTGTTTTTCATGGCCAATCCAGTTTTACCTTTTGTCAAATCAAAAGTTATTTGCCAAGCTCTAAAATCAAAGATAGCAAAAGGAACTCTAAGGGAATAAATAACAGATGTTGCAAAATATTTGTTTTACTTTTGTTCTTCTTAGCACTCATCTTGGCTAATACTGTTTTAAATACATACCCTAATGGTCTTTGGCCAGGAATGTATAGGATAGTATACTGTGTTAGCCCTCATTTTCCTCATTGGGGGAATAGACTATTTTTAAAGCAGTATTTTATTTGGGGAGAGGTATTTGTACACTTTTGTAGCACAAATGGCCATTCTTTCTCTTGCCTCTAGCCTTTTCTTATTTTTATTATCTAGAAGAATCTTTCTCTACCATATTCTTTCACTAGGCTAATTCTACTTGTCTTTCAGGTCTATCCTTAAATGTCACTGTTTTGGAGAAGCTTTTTCTAACCCTTTCTAATTAGTTTAAATACCACTTGTATGTGTTCTCATAGTTTTATTTATTTAAAACATTTACTGGGTGCCTTCTATTAGCTGAGTCCTATTCTGGGAGAGGGAATCCAGCAGCAAATAAATCACATCACTGGTCTTGTAGGTTATACTCTTCTGGACAGAGATCAATTAGAATAGGAACATAATTGCCAGGTAGAGATGAGTTCTAAAAAGAACGAAGAGTGATAATGCTGCTGCTAAATCGCTTCAGTCATGTCCGACTCTGTGCGACCCCAAAGCGGGCAACTCACCAGGCTCCCCCATCCCTGGGAATCTCTAGGCAAGAACACTGGAGTGGGTTGCCATTTCCTTCTCCAATGCATGAAAGTGAAAAGTCAAAGTGAAGTTGCTCAGTTGTATCCAACTCTTAGCGACCCCATGGACTGTAGCCCACCAGGCTCCTCCGTCCATGGGATCTTCCAGGCAAGAGTACTGGAGTGGGGTGCCATTGTGTTCTCCAGAGTGATAATGGGGATATGGTAATTGACTTCACCTGAGAAAGGCCTTACTGAGAAGACAGCAGGGCGGAGCTTTAGGAGGATGTGAGGTGAGATGGGGGAAGAGCCTTCTGTGTTTAGCGAGCAGCAGTGGCAGAAGCTCAGGTGGGAGCATACCTGGCTTGTTCAGGGAAACGGAGGTAGGCCAGAGTCCCCCCTGGGGAAGGAGCTGGGAGGTAGTGGTAGGAGATAAGGATGATGGTTGAAGGGGTAGGCAGATCATAAAGGGCTTTGTCAAACATAGTAAGGACTTTGGTTAGTTACTCTTGTGTTGAGATACAAGAGTATCTCTACAATAATAGAGATTGTAGAAGAGTAATAGAGGGATGAAGTGATATACCTATGGTCACTGTGGTTGCTGGATTGGGAAATAGTCTGCAGAAAAAACAGAGGTAGAAACAGAGAAGCTGATTAGGCAATTTGTAGTCATTGAAAGAGCTGAGTGTGGCATGGCCTAGGTGGTAAAGGTGAGAAATGTTCAGATTCTGGATGTTTTGAAGACAGAGTCTACAGTATTTGCTGATGCATTGGGTATGGGGTATATAAAACAGTGAAAAATTTAAGACCTAAGGTTTTTGGATTAGGAAATATCAAGATTTACTGGGATGAAGAAATAAGATTACTTAGGGTTCGATTATAAAAGGGATAGTACTCAGTAGCTCAATATTAGATATGTTAAGTTTGAGAGACCTACTAGAAGTCTGAATGGAGATGTTGAGTAGCCAGCTATATATATAAGGTCCGGCTTGCTGCTGCTGCTAAGTCGCTTCAGTCGTGTCCAACTCTGTGTGACCCCATAGATGACAGCCCACCAGGCTCCCCCGTCCCTGGGATTCTCCAGGCAAGAATACTGGCGTGGGTTGCCATTTCCTTCTCCAGTGCATCAAAGTGAAAAGTGAAAGTGAAGACGCTTAGTCGTGTCCGACTCTTAGCGACCCCATGGACTGCAGCCCACCAAACTCCTCCATCCGTGGGATTTTCCAGGCAAGAGTACTGGAGTGGGTTGCCATTTAGGCAAGCATTAACCTAAGAATCAAGTTGAAGAGGCATTATTGAGAGAGAGGAGGAGTTGCATAACCACTGGGGAGAGTTGGGAGAGGGAATTGATGGTGAAAATGGCATAATGTTGCAACTCATTTAGGGTTGGTGATAGGGAATTCAGGTTGAGATGGAGTCAAAGCATAGGTATAGGCTTTCTCCTATTGTGGGTTTTATCTGGCAAGTATGACAGAGGCAGAGAGTTACAAGGGAGTAATATAATGATGGGTCAGTTGATCTTAAGATGGATAAAAGGGGAGACAGAACATGAGATGGTATGTTTTCAAGAAAGAGTAGTAGAGTCTGTGGGTTGGAGCTCCCTCTGAGTTCAAAGAATTGATGAAGGTAGGGTACCCTACCCTGCCTGGGCTTTCCTTGTGGCTCAGTTGGTAAAACATCTTCCTGCAGTGTGGGAGACCTGGTTCAATCCCTGGGTTGGGAAGATCCCCTGGAGAAGGAAAAGGCTATCCACTCCAGTATTCTGGCCAGAGAATTCCATGGACTGTATAGTCACGGGGTCACAAAGAGTCAGACACGACTGAGTGACTTTAACTTTCAGGGTATTAAGTGGGTATTAGGGTGGTATTAGAAAGTGGGGATTAAAAGATCAGGTATCAAGTGGAAATTATTCTCTCATTGACACCACTTCACCCTAACTCCAAATCTCCCAAGAACATCAGATGTCCAGAAAGGTCAGAAAGAATGCAAGACAGCTTAAGCATCAACTTTATTCCTCTTAACAGGCCTCCTGATTGAGGCAGTCTAATATGAGCCTCCACTCTCTGTCATCATGTAATCAAGTAACAAAAATAATCCTTGAGGGCAAGGCCCTCTTTAATTTTCTCCATCTTGCTCATCATCTTTACTACCCTTTGAAGCTCTGACCTTTCTTGTTGTAGTCTTTCTCATAGCATTTTGTGTACGGGTTGTTTATTCCTTTAAACTTCTTTTACGTTATTACAAGTTGACGAGGGTCTCTGTCTTGAAGGGAAAGTGGGAATTAATCATCACAAATTTTCACCAGCTTTGAACCTTGCACCTGTAAGTTAGTTGTGGTATAACCAGATTTTAAAACTGTATATACCTTAAAAAAAGGAAGAGTTACCTGTATACCTACATAAATACTCCTCATTAGATTGTATGTTCATTTAGGGCCAGGGTCAGCATTTTATTCATAGTTTTATCCCCAGCTCCTCCAACAGTATCTGACAATATAATATCAGGTTGGGGTATTTGTTGAATAAATACATAGTATATAACTACAGTAACTTGATTCTTATCTAGAAGTTACTTTTCTTATCACATGCCTCTCTGAGTTGCACTTGAGAACTCAGAAGGAAGCAATACTACTTCTAGGAATCTGCTCAAGAAAAATGAAAGTACTTTACATGTCCACACATGGCTGTGTTTATAGTAGCATTCATTGTTCAAAATAGCTTAAAAATGAAAGTAATTCAAATGCCCAGCAATTGATGAATAAACTAAATTGGTATATGCATTTAATGGATTACTATTTAGCAATTAAAAGGAACAAGCTACCAACACATGTTATAGCATGGATGAACTGCAGAAACATTAGGCTAAATGAAAGAAGCCGGTTGTAAAAAGTTTATATATGATATCATTTTATCAAAGGGTATGTCTGGAAAAAGCAAATTTATTGAGGCAGAAAGCAGATCAGTATTAGGACTGGAGGCGAGAATGGTATTAACTGTAAATGGGCACAGGAGAACTTTTTGGGATAATGTAAATGTTCTAAAACTGGGTAGGGTTGGTGGTTGTACAACTCTTATGAATTTAGTACAATTATTTAATTTTCAGTTATTTAATTTATAGATGAATTTATGATATATAAATTATACCTCAGTAAACCTGTAAAAAAAAATTTATTTTGAGTAACCAGAAATAGTAGTTTATAAAAAGTGAAGTTTATTCAGAAATAAGCTTTTCGGTTCTCCCTGTGCCCAAGCTTGTTGAGTTTACCTAGGTAAAATTGTGAAAAATGTATTTTCCAAAGCATTGATGTTAAAAGGTACTTTCATCAGGAGTAAATGATAATTGATAGGAAAAGAAATAAAAACTTCAAAAAAGTGAAAAGTATGGCTGGCAAGGACTCTGTAATGTTGTCATGCTACCTTGCACATGTCAGTAGCACATGAAGTCGTCTTGACATAAACCGTGCAGTATAATTATCAGTTACAATTATGACGTCTAACGAGTAAGAAAAGGCTAACTTATTTCTCTATACCTAGGTTATGAAAAGAAGCTTATCACATATTTGAAAAACTTTTAAAGACTGTTATTAAAATTGAGTGTAAAGGGATTAGCTTCATTTACATTTTCATTCATAATGGAAAATGATGCCTTTAGGAAAGACTAGAAATCTCTTCAAGAAAATCAGAGGTACCAAGGGAACATTTCATGCAAAGATGGGCTCAATAAAGGACAGAAATGTTATGGACCTAATAGAAGCAGAAGAATTAAGAAGAGGTGGCAAGAATACAGAGAAGAACTATATAAAAAAGATCTTCACAACCCAGATAATCATGATGATGTGATCACTCAGCTAGAGCCAGACATCCTGGAATGTGAAGTCAAGTGGGCCTTAGAAAGCATCACTATGAACAAAAAGTTAGTGGAGGTGATGGAATTCCAGTTGAGCTATTTCAAATCCTTAAATATGATGCTATGAAAGTGCTGCACTCAATATGCCAGCAAATTTGGAAAACTAAGCAGTGGCCACAGGACTGGAAGAGACCAGTTTTCATTCAGTCTCAAAGAATGCTCAAACTACCACACATTGGCACTCATCTCACACGCTAGTAAAGTAATGCTCAAAATTCTCCAAGCCAGGCTTCAGCAATACGTGAACTTTGAACTTCGAGATGTTCAAGCTGGTTTTAGAAAAGGCAGAGGAACCAGAGATCAAATTGCCAACATCCTCTGGATCATGGAAAAAGCAAGAGAGTTCCATAAAAACATCTATTTCTGCTTTATTGACTCTGCCAAAGCCTTTGTGTGGATCACTATAAATTGTGGAAAATTCTTCAAGAGATGGGAATACCAGACCACCTGACCTGCCTCTTGAGAAACCTGTATGCAGGTCAGGAAGCAACAGTTAGAACTGGACATGGAACAACAGACTGGTTCCAAATAGGAAAAGGACTACATCGAGGCTGTATATTGTCACCCTGCTTATTTAACGTCTATGCAGAGTACATCATGAGACACGCTGGCCTGGATGAAGCACAAGCTGGAATCAGGATTGCCGGGAGAAATATCAATAACCTCAGATATGCAGATGACCACACCCTTATGGCAGAAAGTGAAGAAGAACTAAAGGGCCTCTTGATGAAATATCATGGCCTCTGGTCCCATCACTTCATGGCAGTTAGATGGGGAAACAGTGGAAACAGTAGTAGACTTTATTTTTGGGGGCTCCAAAATCACTGCATATGGTGATTGCAGCTATGAAATTAAAAGACGCTTACTCCTTGGAAGGAAAGTTATGACCAACCTAGACAGCATATTAAAAAGCAGAGACATTACCTTGTCAACAAAGGTCTGTCAAGTCAAGGCTATGTTTTTTCCAGTGGTCATGTATGGATGAGAGAGTTGGACTATAAAGAGGGCTGAGCGCAGAAGAATTGATGCTTTTGAGCTGGGTGAAGACTCTTGAGAGTCCCTTAGACTGCAAGGAGATCCAACCAATCCATCCTAAAGGAGATCAGTCCTGGGTATTCATTGGAAGGACTGATGCTGAGGCTGAAACTCCAATACTTTGGCCACCTGATGCGAAGAGCTGACTCGTTTGAAAAGACCCTGATGTTGGGAAAAATCGGGGGCAGGAGGAGAAGGGGACGACAAAGGACCAGATGGTTGGATGGCATCACCGACTCAATAGACATGAGTTTGGGTAATTCCAGGAGTTGGTGACGGACAGGGAGGCCTGGGGTGCTGCGGTTCATGGGGTCGAAAAGAGTCGGACACGACTGAGAAACTGAACTGAATTGAGGTGAATTGTATTGTCCTTAACACAGTGTGATATCTTTTATAAAGATGTTGGACCTGACTGACCACACTGTAGTGGGGTATATAATTAGTGCTTTTCTAATACTTAAAATTAGTTTCATCAGTTTGCGTTAGTTCAACAATCTTGTAACCAGAAATCTTAGATTTCCAAGATTTTTCCTGGTGCAAGTTATCGTGCTCAGGTAGTGAAATAAAGACTATTTTAATTTCTTTTATTAAACTTTATATTAGTCTTGTTTCCCTACCTAGTGCTATATAACAGACCACCTGAAATCTTAATAGACTTAAAACAGCAACAACTTATTTCTTATTCTGAGGTTGTTCAGGCAGTTCCTCTGCAGGTCTCACCAGTCTTAGGTCACAGCTGCATTCATCTGGTGGATGGCTGAAGCATGGAGCCTGTTGGGATAGCAGCATGTTGAACCTCTCTTTCGGTGGAATACGATATCTGAAGCTTGCTCATGCATGACACTTCAGGACAGTGTCCTAAAAAAGAACAAAATATGAAGCTATAAGGCTTTGTAAGTTATAAGAGTATCATTTTCCTTGTTTTCCATTCACCAAAGCAAGTCTCAAGGCTCCCTGAGATGATAAGGGTGGGAAAAGAGACTCACGATTAGAGAAACAGTAAAGTTCTATTGCAAAGAGGCATGGATACAACCTTTAATTTTTTTGATGTTTCAGTTCTTTAAAAAACAAAACTCTGCTTTTCAGAATTGAACAGATGCCAATATGTACTTGAAAAACGTTGCTTTAATGTATAAAATGAACAGGTTGAATTAGAGCTCTTATAAGTTCAATCTGTGAGACTGATGAAACTACAATTAAATAGAAGTATTTTCTGAGAAGAAAATAGCATTAGCTTTACTTACTCCTATACTCCTTTTGTCATTATGGCAACTTGAATTTTGAAGTGTATTGAAGAGGTATGTTGAACTTTGAAATTTGATTATCTATATTAACATATTACCCTTTTCTAGTCTGTTTCTATATCTGGAAAATGATAAGAATGTGCCTTGATTGGGAAGATGACAAAAATTCTGGAGGTAGATGAGGGTGATGGCTGCACAATGATGCAAATGTCTTTGTAAGTGTGAACTACACACTTATCGAATATGACCTTAGTGATATATTTCATCCTGTGTTTTACTGTAATTAAAAAAAAATGAACCTTGAAAAGCAGTTATGAAGATTGTTTAGTAGCATATTAGACACTCAATCATGCATTTTTACTAGGTGTTAGGAAAACTTTCCCTAGAATTTACTTAACTACCTTTTGCTCAGAAAAATGCATTTCTGAAATAGTGAATGCCAGTAGAATGTATGATAAAAGGAAAGTTTGATAAGGTCCCATGAACCTTTTTAAGAAATGACTAATCTTGGTGTTAATTTGGATTTTCATGTACTCTTAGGAGATTTACGTATATTTGATATGAGTATGTAATTCTCTTTAGATGTTTCTCATTTTTTATCCTGTAAGGACATAATGAAGTATTTTACCCAACAGAGATTTATTCAGGGGATTAAATCACCACTCTGTATTAGGATACATGAACTCATGAGACGTGAATTGATACTGATATTGCGTTCATTTAGTTAACAGTGCAGTGTAAAAATTGATTTCGTGATTTTTCTGTAGAGAAACTTGATCATTTATTTATTTATTTAAAGGATATCTGCTACATTCTAATACTCTAGACCTTGGAGATAACAGCATGAAATAAAACAAACCTTGCCTGTGTGGAATTTGAATTCAAGTTAGGATGTGAGGCAACAAACAACTAAAGTGAATAAATAGGTACTTTTATTTGGAGATAAGTAGCAGGAAGAAATACAAAGCAGGATAAGGAATTAAGAGAGTAACGTGGGTGAGAAGATTATCTTAGATAAGTGCTCCACAATGGCTGCTCTGAAGTGAAAGATTGAGCTATGAGAAGTGAAGAACATTCCAGACATGGTAATGAGCAAGTGCAAAGGTATGGGGCGGGGCCAGCCTTGGTGAGTTTATTTGATGAGCACAGCATGCAGACTGGTGTGACAGCTACTGAGAGAAGCTGGAGGAGTATGAGGGGAGATGAAGTTGTGGAGACAGGCAGGGGTCCTATTTAGATTTTATTGAGACATTGGTTAGGACTTTGTATTTTAAGTGTGATGAGAGACTGTTAGAATTTTTTTAAAGCCCTTTATTTTGAAATAATATTAGACTTGAACAAAAGTAGTATAATGAATTCACGTTATACTCTTTACCCATTGTTAGTATCTTGTATTGTCGTTGTTCAGTTGCTATGTTGTGTCCAGCTCTTTGCGACCCCATGGACTCCATTAGTTGCTCAAACTCATGTCCGTTGAGTCGGTGATGCCGTCCAAATGTCTCATCCTCTGTCGTCCCCTCTCCTTCATTGGGATCATCTCTTCAGGGTAGTGTGTCACCTTGAAATGTCCACTCTCCTGTTGCTGTGTGGAGAAGACTGAAGAGGCAAGAGCAGAAAACAGAGACCAGTCAGGAGGCTGCTGTGCTATGAGTGTTGATTACAGAGTGGTGGCAGGACCGTTCCTGAAAAGAGGTTTACCAAATAGTCTCTCTGCACTCTTATTTTAAAAAACCTGGTTTAGAATATCTACTAAGAAATTGAACAAAGCCTTCTCTAAACCACACTTCTGTACTTGGTTTTTTTTAAGAGGAATAAAATACTAGTATATTTTAGGTCAAGAAAAGCTATTTATTATGCATAAGCAGTTTAGATAATGAAAGAATAATTGACATAGGTGAATAAAGGACTTCAGTCACTTTCCTTTATATTGAAAGTCTGTGAGTTGGCTCTCTTTGTCATTGGTTCCTTATCGTAATTTGTTACTATCTTTTCTCTGAAAGAATGAAAGCTAGTGAATACTAAATTTCAATCAGTTTAAAAAAATTATTTATTTATGGTTTCACTGGGTCTTCGTTGCGGTGCACAGGCTTCTTCTCCTTCAGGGCTTCTCTTGTTGCAGAGCACCAGCTCTAGGTGCATGGGCCTTTGTTGGTCTGTGGCATGTGAATCTGCAGACCAGGGATCTACTTGCATTGTCAGGTAGATTCTGCACCACCAGGGGAGTCCCTCAATCAGTTTTTAAGATACTTATATTTTGTGTAGAAAATGCTTTTTCATTGTACAAAGATTAATTACCAGTATTTTTCATTGAAGAGATATGATCTTATTTTGTGATCTGCATGGCTGTTTATCCTGTTTATTTTGTTTTTACTTTTAAGTAAAAACAAATTTTAAGAATAATGGTCCACAGTTAAAAACTTTAATGAAAGCACTGTACAGATATTTTGGTAATATATTTAACCCATGTATCCATGATATGCTTTTAAAGTGTTAGCAAATAGAATCTTACCTTCTCAAAATTGTACTTTTCTATGGTCTATTACTGATTATATTCTTAAACCATTTCCTACTTTTTATTTACTATGAAATAATGAGATGGGAGGTAGAGGACTTGTTCTGGATGTTGAAACTAGAAGTTAAAATACTTTTTGGTAGTGTCTGCTCTCTTTCACTTTAAAAATGAAAATGGAATATTTTTGCAGTTGAAGCCCAAGAGTTGTAGACACTTTTATTCTTTGTTGTTACAGTTGGTTTTTCACGTAGAACTTTATGGAATTTATTTTCGTTAAATAGGGAACATAATTGTAACTTTTTATAGAGATGTTGAGAGGATCATGTAAAATACTTACATATTTTTTGGAACACTACCTGTGAAAGAGAGCATGCTCAGTTAATATCAGCTCTTTTTAGGATACTGTGAGTAGTATTGAGATTATTTTAAATAGTTTTATTTTTTGCTCATTTTGAAGAAGTGGTCTGTGAGTGTCTTCTGTTATTCACTTACTAATTAATGAGCAGCTTCTGGGTGCTCTGTACATTGTCTTGGCTAAACTGCCCACATCAGCTCCCATTTTAATATTGCGAGTATTAGACTGTGAGAGGTTAAGTTATTTAGCCATGATTTCACAATAAGAGGTGGGCTGGCTAGTGTTAACTTACTAAAATGTTATCTGACACTGCCATATAAAGGTCTTTTTCCTTTTAATTTTAAATTTATTTTTTTAATTGAAAGATAATTGCTTTATAGAATTGTGTTGGTTTCTGCCAAACAGCAACACGAATCAGCCATGGGTTTACATATGTTCCCTCCCTCTTGACCCTCACTTCTACCTCCCTCTGCATCCCACCCTTGTAGGTTGATAGAGAGGCCTGCTTTGAGTTCCCTGAGTTATATAGCAAAGAAGGGTCTTTTCAGTTTGTCCTAATCATTCATTTGATAGATATTTATATTGGATATTTTTGTGCACAGCTGTATGATACAGGCTGTGGAGTTTGGTACACTTCCTCATGGTGCTGGAGAGAACTATGATAAAAGGTAGAAAGTGATAATTATTAGAAACTGTACACATTTAGAAGAGGGAGGTGTTATTTGCATCAAGGGAAGCAGTTCAATCAGGGATGGTTTCTTGAAAATGGGGTTAACATTTAAATTGAGTAATTTAGGAGTAGTGAGATTTGGACATGTATAAGTAGTGGAATTTGGATGTATCCATAGAGGAAACAGTAGAGAAAATGTGAGACGTTTATATACAATAGTGGATAGTTTGTTTTAGCTACTTAGTATAGTCTGTGAATGGATGTAGGGGAAATTTAGATTGGAAGGTATATTTAGACAAAGGTATGTAGAGCTTTAAAAACTTGAATAATTATTTTGAATTCATATATAATTAGTTCAGTAAATTTGTTTTAACCAGTGTAGAGGCTTTGTTGATGTTGTTCAGTCGCTAAGTCATGTCCAACTCTTTCCAACCCATCAACTGCAGCATCCCAGGCTTCCTTGTCCTTCAGAATCTCTCAGAGTTTGCTTAGACTCATGTCCATTGAATCAGTGATGCCAACCAACCATCTCATCCTCTGTCGCCCCCTTCTTCTCCTTCCCTCAGTCTTTCCCAGTGTCAGGGTCTTTTCCAGTGAGTTGGCTCATTGCATCAGATGGCCAAAGTATTGGAGCTTCAACTACAGCATCAGTCCTTCCAATGAATATTCAGGGTTGATTTCCTTTAGGATGGACTGGTTTGATCTCCTTGCAGTCCAAGGACTCTCAAGAGTCTTCTCCAGCACCACAATTGGAAAACATCAATTCTTTGGCACTCAGCCTTCGTTAATGGTCCACCTCTCATGTCCATACAGACATTGGACCATAGCTTTGACTGTACGGACCATTGTCAGACTACTAGAAAAACCATCAGATCAGATCAGTTGCTCAGTCATGTCCGATTCTTTGTGACCCCATGAATCGCAGCACGCCAGGCCTCCCTGTCCATCACCAACTCCCGGAGGTCACTCACACTCACATCCATCGAGTCAGTGATGCCATCCAGCCATCTCATCCTCTGTCGTCCCCTTCTCCTCCTGCCCCCAATCCCTCCCAGCATCAGAGTCTTCTCCAATGAGTCAACTCTTCGCATGAGGTGGCCAAAATACTGGAGTTTCAGCTTGAGCATCATTCCTTCCAAAGAAATCCCAGGGCTGATCTCCTTCAGAATGGACTGGTTGGATCTCCTTGTAGTCCAAGGGACTCTCAATAGTCTTCTCCAACACCACAGTTCAAAAGCATCAATTCTTCGGTGCTCAGCCTTCTTCACAGTCGAGCTCTCACATCCATACATGACCACTGGAAAGACCATAGCCTTGACTAGGCGAACCTTTGTTGGCAAAGTAATGTCTCTGCTTTTGAATATGCTATCTAGGTTGGTCATAACTTTCCTTCCAAGGAGTAAGCGTCTTTTAATTTCATGGCTGCAGTCACCATGTGCAGTGATTTTGGAGCCCAGAAAAATAAAGTCTGACACTGTTTCCACTGTTTCCCCATCTATTTCCCATAGCTTTGACTATATGGACCTTTGTCAGCAATGTGATGTTTTTGCTTTTTAATATTCTGCCTAAGTTTGTCATAGCTTTCCTTCTGAGAAGCGAGCGTCTTTTAATTTCATGGCTGCAGTCACCATCTGCAGTGATTTTGGAGCGCAAGGAGAGAAATTCTGTCATTGTTTCTACTTTTTCCCCTTCTATTCGCCGTGAAATGATGGCACTGAGTGCCGTGATCTTAGGTTTTTTGAATGTTGAGTTTTAAGCCAGCTTTTTCACTCTCCTCTTTCTCCCTCATGAAGAGGCTCTTTAGTTCTTCTCTTTCTGCCATTAGAGTAAGTATCATCAGCATTCATGGGGTCGCAAAGAGTCGGACACGACTGAGTGACTGATCTGATCTGATCTGATCATCTGCATTTCTAAGATTGTTGGTATTTCCCCCATAATCTTGATTCCATCTTGTGATTCATCCAGCCTGGCATTTCGCATGATGTACTCTGCATGTAAGTTAAATAAGCCGGGTGACAATATACAGTAGAGGGTAGTTATATACAATTTGGGGGAAATACATTGTAATGAGAAATTGAGACCATGATGAGATTTTACTGTTAAAAAAGAAGATGGGAGTGGGGATGAAATCCCCCCTACCTCCATGTGAAATGGTAGGAAGAACACTTTATTAGGAGTATGGAAGTGAAATTTTAATCCTGGCCCATTCATATTAACTAGGTGTATGACTTTGGGGAAGACTCTTTTTAAGTTATGTGGGCATTAGCTTCTTAATATGCAAAATGAGAATTTGTATAAAAGGTCATTAGGGCCCATAATAAGATGATAATCTTTCATTTTTTGTTCAAACTAGACACTGAAATTGAAAGGAGACACTATAAATATAAACCCAGCAGCAACCAAGTTATATTTTTGCTTTTTATCCTATTAGGAGTTTACTTTCACCTGTTACATTTCAAAATGTACTTTAAAATTTAAAGTACTGAAAAGCAGGGAAAAGGATTGATATCAATTATAAATTTTAAATGTTGTTGACAAGGTAAAGGTAGTATCATCTGAGGGAATAGAATCATTTTAAAATAAGTATCTACTTGATGTTGTGAGTGATAATGATTAAAAGTGTGCATATAAATATAGAATTGTTTTGAAACAGATATATTGTTCAAAATAAAGTCAACTAGTAACACAGATAAAGCTAGAACAGTTACACACACCACTGTAAGTATATACCTCAGTTTGCCTGGTTTTAAGGGGAAGTAGAGTATAATGAAGTATAAACTTTGTTTATACTTTTTTAAAAATGTCCTCACAGAGTCAGACACGACTGAAGCGATTTAGCAGCAGCAGCAGCAGGGACTGCAGTATTTAGGGTACTATATAGTAGTAGAGTCTACCAGAATGCTGTGCTTGCTACTGTAAATAGCCTTTTAATAGGTATATTTTTAATCCTTTGATGTTATGCTTATTGTTAAGAATTTTCTGACTTATCATAATGTGTAGAGGCACCCCTACCCCCAACTCTCCTGTGTTAGGTGTCAGTAAGAACTGCAGAAGGGTCTTAAAACTGGATGGCCTTTGATAGCCAGTTTGATATTTTGAACCATTTTCTCGTATTTTCTGGTTTTCTCATGTCCTATGTAAATTATATTTAACATGCATTCAGATCACCTGGGTATATTGTTAAATGGCAGATTCTGATTTGCGGTGAGGCTGAGATCCTCCTTCTCTAACAAGTTTCTACATGATGTGGACATTTCTATTCTGTAAGCTACATTCAGAATATCAGATAGTTCTAGATGATTGTGTTGAAGTTTGGCAGATTTATGGTTTACTGCATACATGTCCAGTATGGTTGGGTTCTATCAGAAGTTATATTAATAGTTGTTTTAAAAGAAAACTTAGGACTTTTGTAAATTTAATAATACAGTTGATTGAAATAATGTTTGTGTTTTGTATTCACATTTCCCTCTTCATATGTTTATGCGTCTTAACTCTAGTTTTGCTTCTTTCTCATTTCTTTTTTGTTGTTGTGATTTTTGCTTTTCTTTAATGTATTATTGTGTTTTGTGGATCTGGTCAGGGAACCGTTACTGTATTTTATGTTTGTATCTACATTTTATTTTGCATGCGTAACGTGGCTTTGCCTGGATGTTCTTTTTGGTAAGTTCCGAATTTATAAAGCATATTGTTTTTTGTAGTGTAAGTTATAATATTTTTCACCTTCTTTTCTCCCACTTTTAGTAATGTGATCATGCTCATGAGTTGCTTTTAGTTTTTTTTTTTAAGAGTTCATTTGATAGTTATTTTTTTCCTAACACTTTCCAGTTTTCCTTAATAGTAGTGCAGTTTGGTACTAATCTGCTTTGATTCGTTTTATAGCCTCACACTGTCAGTTGCTGGCCACTATTTAGAAGTTGCTGTTTCAAGTATTTTGGTTTTTTAAAAGAGCCTTAATCATCTAGAAATATTGTTCTAAAAGCTTGTGCTTTCATATAGCAATCATAAAAGAAGATAGTTTGTATTAAACGTAATAATTTTGTTCATAGTAAACAGTGTATTCTAATTTTGTTTTCACAGCAACAGCTTGCACAACTGCAGAAAGAAAAATCAGAGATTCTGAAAAATCTGGCATTATATTACTTCACATTTGTAGATGTTATGGAATTTAAGGTATGTATTTTAATACATAGTTTAATGTTTCAGAGATAAATTGATATTTGTTAATTGTATAAATTGTTCTATCACTTGTGGATAATAAAGTATGTGTTTTATGAATTTAGTAGTAGTCAAATAAGTAAAAGATTAAAATAAACTTTTGTTTTCAGGACCATGTTTGTGAATTGCTGAATACTATTGATGTTTGCCAAGTCTTCTTTGACATTGTACGTATAATTTTCAGAAAAATTTCTAATTTCTTCTCTCTGCTTCTAGTAGTAGAACTAAGGGGATCAAATGCTTTTCTTTAGAGATAATTTATATGATTAGTATATAAAATTTCAGCATTGAATTTGGCTTTATTTTTTAAGGTAAGGAGTTATACTGTATCTCTCTTTTTACTTATTTGTTATTGAATATAAATCTTGTATATATTGGGAAATAGTTGTTAATTTTAGTATTTTATTTTAATAGGCTCAATTTTAAAAGGTTACACAAATAATTTTTTCTCTATAAAAGGCATACTTGATAAAATCTTTCTTAATAAGACAGTTTCTAGATATAAGAAATCAGTGAAGAACATCGCTGAGTTAATGGTAAACCTATTCATTAATTTAATACTCCTTTTTTCTTGCTTAGTGAGAATTGCTTCCGTGCTTATTCTGGTTTTGGCTATTCTTTTAAATTGTTAGCAGTTTGAATAGGGTGATCACCAACTCTTTTTCATCTGTAAAATTGTATTACAAGCACAAAATTATTATCTGTAACTCCCAAATTTTAGACATGTTTTTGGTGAAAGGAATTAGGTAGAATTTCAGAAATGGGGATAAAATAAATAACTACAGAAAATTATTAGCTTCCAGTAGCTGCCATGAAGATTCTTTTGTGTGTGCTTAAAAGTTTGGGAAATAAAAAGTTGAACTTAATGTTTTTTTTCTCTTAGACTGTGAACTTTGATTTAACAAAGAACTACTTAGATTTGATCATAACATATACAACACTAATGATACTGCTGTCTCGAATTGAAGAAAGGAAGGCAATCATTGGATTATACAACTATGCTCATGAGATGACCCATGGGGCAAGGTATATCTGCATTAAAGAAATCTGTGTGAAGTTCTCAATTTGATGGCTTACAATTCAGTGATATTTATGTGTCTGTTTTAAGTGACCGAGAATACCCACGCCTTGGTCAGATGATTGTGGATTATGAAAACCCTTTAAAGAAAATGATGGAAGAATTTGTGCCCCATAGCAAGGTAAGAGCTGGGTTTTAGGGGTGCTTCGATAGGCATATGAGAGCTTTAGGGTGGATAGAGTGATAAACTGCTTCTAAGAAAGAATATCTTAATGAGATATGATTTATAGTTATGTATGGTTTTATCTAATTGTGGAGGGATTGAGGGCAAGAGGAGAAGGGGACGACAGAGGATGAGATGGCTGGATGGCATCACTGACTCAATGAATGTGAGTCTCAGTGACCTCCGGGAGTTGGTGATGGACAGGGAGGCCTGGCGTGCTGCAATTCATGGGGTCATAAAGAGTCGGACACAACTGAGTGACTGATCTGATCTGAACCAGAGAACTCCTTAATTATATCTAGAATCGTGAATGGAAACTCTGGAATATATTGATCCATTGTAGTTTTTAGGTTCTCTATAGGATATAGAGTTAGTGAAGTTTAGTACTTGAGAATGTCTACTAGATTCATATCAGACTGCTTTGTTCTAATCCCAACTCTGATAGTTACTGTGTATTATTGGGCAGATTACTTAACCAACTTCACTGTATCTCAGTTTTCTTATCTATAAAAATGCAGTAATAGTCCTACTCTATATGGCTATTATGAGTATTAAATGAGTTATTTTGTGAAAAGTGTTTCCACACATAGTATTTGATAAATCTTAGTTATGTTATTAGAATATAGCCTTGTAGTGAGAAAAAATTGCAGGAGTTTGTGATAATTTGAAATGTCTGTCTTTTATGGTATATTAAAAAATAGTTCTTAATGAAATACTTTTGGTTTAGGGTCATGCCATTATGGCTTCTCTGAGGGAGGGCTAGTTCCTTAGCATGTCAAGGAAGTTTATAGGTATCCTCGTAAAGATAAGGAAATTGAGGACTGAAAGTGGTGTGATGAAGTAAGCCATTTGGCAGCAGTTGTGGCAAAACGAGGGCTGGAGTATTAGAATCTTGGTCCATTGTTCCCTTTGAATGATGGGAGTTAGGTTTTAATAATACAGTGTTTTATATGAGTCTGTGCTTTATTTTTTTGACATACAGTTAGCAGCAAGAATTTTCCTTCAGTTTTCTTACTCCCATGAAAATTCTAAAGATGCATTTCCAGTTTAATTTCTCTGCAGAGCTATATTATACCCACAAATCTATGTAGATTTAATGTCTTAGAGTTAGTTGTACCATTAGCTTGAAAGAGTCTAGTAGATGATACCAATTTTGAAGTAAAAATCAGCATTGTAGATGGAAGTGTCAGGGTTTCTCAAAGTGCTAAACAGGTCATCACCACCTGTCTCTTTGATTTTATTAGTGCTTTTACCTCAGCTACTCATCTCTTGTTTTTTCTCTGGATCTGTTTCTAACTTTTTGCCAATCAGATATGGCTTTGCTTTTAGTTACCCACTTCAAATTTGGCTCTTTTCCCAGTTAAATGATAAACATTTATTTTAAAGGCTGTTATATCTTTATTTAGGGCTTCCCTGGTGGCTCAGATGGTAAAGAGTCTGCATGCAATGCAGGAGACCCAGGTTCAATCCCTGAATCTGGAGGATCTCCTGGAGAAGGGAGTGGATACCCTCTCCATTATTCTTGCCAAGAGAATTCCATGGACCGAGGAGCCTGGTGGGCCACAGTCCACAGGATCACAAAGCATCAGGCACAACTGAGCAACACTTTGACTTTCACCTCATATATCTCTAAGTTCTCCAGAGCCATTAGCACATACTAGACTGTTAATAATTACTTGAGGAGAATTGTCTATTTGGATTAGATCAGTTTTTCCTGATCTTGATTTTTCCAATATTCTATGATATCTCAGGGCTTTGATGTTAATAGAAAGACACTCAATTGTGTCTGACTCTTTGCGACCCCATGGACTGTAGCCTTTCAGGCTCCTTGGTCCATGGAATTCTCCAGGCCAGAATACTGGAGTGAGTAGCCTATTCCTTCTCCAGGGGATCTTCCTAACCCAGGAATTAAACCCAGGTCTCCTGCATTGCAGGCGGATTCTTTACCAACTGAGCTACTAGGGAAGCCCAAGAAAGACCATCATATATTTACTAGGATTTGTTAAAATTAATTTTAAAAATTATTCAAAATCACTTGGTGCAGTGATAAAAACAATTCCTAGGTTTTACTCCCAGATGTTCTGGCTCAGGCAGAGCCCTGGATTTTCTTTATCTGAACAAACTCTCCTGGCAGTTTATGCATAGCCAGATTAAAGGACCACTCTACAGAATTTTTAGGAACCAGGAGTGAATAGCAAAAGAGTTAAAAGCAAGCAAGAAGCAAATGAGATGAAAAATACCTAATAATAGACTAAATGACAAATAGAAATAATTTATTGAGATAAAGTACAGTGGATCATTTTTAGAAGGCATTCTTTGAAGAAATATGAAACATGTTGAGCTCTGTTAACACTTAGTCATATAACCTTAAGTACCACTTTTCTTTCAGTGAGCACTATTGGCGTAGAAAGTGATACACAAAAGGGTGATGCTAGACTCTGTCATTTTTAAAGTAAAGATCACACGATTGCCCTACATTTTCACCTTTTAAGAAAGTAACATGATTTGCTGAGCTAAGCTTTAGCTGAGGAATGCAGAATCTATGTAACTTTCATGAAATTAAAAACAAAAATTTAGAGCATAATACTTGTAATTAGGCTCTTGTTTTATGATGGTACAGTTAGAAACACACAGCACTTGTAGCTGGAAATTAAATGGAAAGTAAAAAAAAAAAACAACTCATTCTTCAACTTTCTGTTTTTCTGTTTTAATTAGTCTCTTTCAGATGCATTAATTTCTCTTCAGATGGTGTATCCTCGAAGGAACCTTTCAGCTGACCAGTGGAGAAATGCCCAGTTGCTGAGTCTCATCAGTGCCCCCAGCACAATGCTTAATCCTGCACAGTCTGACACTGTATGGTTCTGTACTTTCTTTTTTTGAATGAAAAGAGTAAATTTTTTTTTTTAAATCACGCAATGCTGCTGCACTTTTTCTTCTAATTAGTATTAGCCTGTCAGTGAAGTTTATTGTAAAATGCTCATTATTTACATTGTACTATTCACAGTTTTTTAATTTCTAAATGCTGATGCTGAGTACAATTAGCAGTATGAGTTCTTTTAAGGCTTAAAAATTTGCTTTGCTTTCTTATGGTAGAAAATTTGGAAGATTCAGAAAATTAGAAGAAAACAAAAATCACCCCAAGTCTTACAGACTTACTAGAGACAATCACTATTGTATTCTGTTAAGTTTCTTTTCAGTCTTTTTTCTGTGTATATAAACAGATGTTATACATATGGAGAATAAACACACAGAATTACTGACTTGGGTGAAATAGTGAGCATCCAGGCACATAATTTTTTTTTTTTTTAATAAAATTTTATCCTTTGAAATACTGCAAACTCTGCAGTAAACTTGGGAAATTTGGAAGTAGTTATTTACTAAATTGAAAACAATTGAGCAACCATGTTTTTAAAGAAAAGTTTCAGGGTGTGTGAATTTGAAAGAGGCACAGCTTTCTTTTTTTTTTTTTCTGGTTTGGAAGCTTCCAAATTATGTTTATTCCAACTTATCCATGTATCTGTCTGGCCCTTGTCTTTAATTACAGTCCCCTTGCCCTCACCCCAAGGCACACACTCCCTTCTCCAAGTAGCTATGATCTTCTCAAGTTGATGGAAACCCTGTGTTTTTCGTTCAAACTTTTCTAAACTTTTCCAAAAGACTGTTCTATACATCTGAGAAAGAGGCACAGCTTTCATTGTCTTTTATGGACTGCGGGTATAAATGTAGGTTATAAAACTTGAGTCCAGTTTTTCAACTATGTTGTGGTGGTATTTGAACCAAGAATTGAGTAGTCAGACTTCTTAGAAGGAAGAGGAGGAGTGACTCAGTGCAGAATTTTTTCTCTTAAATCACAAATTTATATTTTCTTTTTTAAGATGCCTTGTGAATATCTCTCTTTGGATGCCATGGAAAAATGGATTATCTGTAAGTAAAATTGGTTAGTTTTATGATTACTCCTCAGATTTAAGTTTAGAGAGAAATAACAGTACATGGATTGCTTTAATACCAAGCACTGTGCTAAGTGTTCTATGTGCATCATCCAGTCCTTACATTGATCTGGTTAGAGTAGGTTGGTCTAGTTTATAGATGAGGAATTAAAGTTGAGTCCACACAGCAAGTAAGTGACAAAGACAAAGGACCTTCAGGGCTCGTGGTCTACATTGTGTTGCCTCTCAACAAGGCCATCAATAGTACATTTTTATTTTATTTTCAGTGATTTTCTTGGTACTGCATTTATTCAGTTGTTTTTTGTTTTTAAATTATTTTAGTACATATAATAGACATCTCATATTTGCATGGGAAATAAAATTACATGTTTGCCTGGGAAATAAAATTGTTTGCATGCCTACAAAGTTCACAAACTATGGGAGAAATAGACACACAGATACAGTATAAATGAAAACTGCTATAATTTTTTCTACCACCCCCAGGTCCACTTGCAGAGGGGAATAATTTAGAGCAGTTTGTGCTTTTTAGTTCTTGTAATTCTTGTTTCTTAATTTATTAACATTTAGGTATTTGATGACTTTTTATTATACTGTTTCTAAAACTGGTGAATGACCAATTTTTATTTTTTAGTGATTTTTGGACTGGTACTTTTTTATAAAATACATAGAAACTGAATTAGTGGGATTATCAGAAATAAAATAATAAGAAAAGGTGAAATAAAAGCCTACATTTTAATTATTAGATTCAATATTTAAGTATTAATCTAACAATTAAATATTTAACAATTTGATTGTTACTAGGTTTCTACCCCTAAGTTGCTATCAGTGAAAATTTTTCTGAATGAAAGTTTTTAAATACTCTCAGTTCTCTACTTAATCTCATGCACTGGCGGTTTGAGTAATGCTGTTACTAGTATGAAAGAGGAAGAATTTAACACACATTGCCTGTCCTTAGCCATTTTTATTAATTATAACTTTTACGTTGATCAGGTTTGTGATCCTTATATTTTTTTCTATAATGATTGTTAAGGTTTTTATGCTTTTGTGGATTTAAAAAGACAGCTTTCAGAGTATTAATTTTGCTCAAAAGCATGGTGGTCCTTGATTGTTTTATGTTTATGGATATATGGATGAAGAACCCATGTGATTTGTAGTTAGGTGGCTTGAGTGACCTCTAATGTTAAATAAAATTATTTCTATCCAGTCTCTACCTTGAAAGTGTTCAAAGTGTTAGTCACTTAGTCTTGTCTGAGTCTTTGCAATCCCATGGACTGTAGCCCATCAGGCTCTTCTGTTTATGGAATTCTCCAGGCAAGAATACTGCAGTGGGTAGCCATTCCTTCTTCAAGGGATCTTCCCGACCCGGGATTGAATCCAGATCTCCTGCATTGCAGGCAGATTCTTTACCATCAGAGCCACCAAGGAAGCCTAGTCCCATTACTTAAATGGGAGTAATGCATGCAAGGCTTTGTGTAATGAGCAATGAGGTGAAGTCAGAAGGCAGAATACCCTAATGAAGGATGCCTGGGCATGGAAAAGGCAAACTAATTTGGGAGAGCTGCAACTGCCAAAAGTCAGAACAGTTTGTTCGGTTTTGCTGCTTTCATTTATTTGAGCCTTGAGTAGAGTTAATAGAGTTACATCAAACTTTGCACTTCTCTCTCCCTCTCACTTTTTTGTACTTTTCTCTTTTTGACACCAATTCCTGCACTAGAACTTTCTATAAAAGATAGTCTATTTTCTTTACAGCTTTGCTATAGATTAGCTGAAAGAGTAGTAGCATCACCTTGAAACTTATTAGATATGTGGAATATTGATTTCCATCCTAGGACTTCTGATGAAAAACTCTGATTGGATCCCAGCAGCCTGTGATTTAATAAGCCTTCCCAGTGATTCTGATAGAAAACCAAAGTTTGAGAATCACTGGTCTAGATTCTAGCCTGGGGCTAAGGGTTGTTGGGGGTTCCCAGGTGGTGCTAGTGGTAAAGAACCCGTCTGCTAATGCAGGGGACATAAGAGGTTTAATCCCTCGATTGGGAAAATCCCCTGGAGAGCATGGCAACCCACTCCAGTATTCTTGCCTGGAGAATCCCTTGGACAGAGGAGCCGGGCGGGCTACAGTCCTCAGAGTCACAGAGCCGAACACTACTAAAGTGCCTTAGCACATAGCATGAGGGTTGTTGAGGGTCTGGAATGTTGAGGATCCAGCTCTTTTGAATGCGATTTCACAGTAACTTGGGGCGTCCCTGGTGGCTCAGACAGTAAAAAATCTGCCTACAGTGCAGGAAACCTGGATTCGATTCCTGGGTCAGGAAGATGCCCTGAAGAAGGGAATGGCTACTCACTCCAGTATTCTTGCCTGGAGAATTCCATGGACAGAGGAGTCTTGGAGGGCTGAAGTCCATGGGATCATAAAGAGTCAGACATGACTGAGTGACTAACACAGTAATTTATACAATAACTTATCCTGGTACTCTTTTCAGGATTTGTTCTTACTTTATTGACTGTACCCAGATGACTCCTTATGAAAGATCTCTTTTTAAATTGATAGTACAGTCTTTCTCTCTTCAAAGATTTTCTCCAACTTTCTTATTTAATATTGATTTTGTATCTTATTTTCCTACATTTTTATGACTGAAAAAAAAATTTTTTTTTCTGTCCTTTTGCTGAGAACTTAGTGAGGAAAGGAGGTTATGTGTGGTTTAATTAATAGACTGTCTTCCTAATCTTGGGCTATTTTAATTTACCTTTTATTGACCTTAAATGAATATACTTTATAATATAACCCATGTCTTATGTAAGTAAAGTTTACAGTGACCCATAATGACACTGATAATACTCTCAGAGAAACTTTTATTATCAACAGAAGTGTTATGAGTCTAAGTTGAGGTACAAGACACTAAGTGAAATCTCATTTTAGTAAAGGGATTAGAGTATCAAATATCAGTGCATAAGGCAAAAATTTTCACAGAACTTCTCTTGAGGATTGTAAAAATTTCCATAAAGGTGTTTGGTTTCTTTGGTTATATACCAGATCAAATAATTAGATTTGCATTTAGGGACCCTAAGTATAAAAAACATCTTATATATATTTCAGGAATTTTTAAGGAAGTTATTAATAAATGTACTTCTGTATGTATAATCCTACAATATATACCTACCTAAAGAGTTAGTTTGCCTGTGTAGTGGCCCTTTGAAAGGAATGTTTAAGAATAAAAGATGCAGAGCAAGTTAAATGTTAGTGATTGAGAAGTTTAAAGATTGAAATGACTGTTGAGAATCAGAGGGAAATCTTACAGAAAATAGAATTGTTTTTAACTGGCTCAGCATGATACCTAGTTTATAATAAGCATTGAGTACATGTTCTAGGAATGAAAGATGAGGTTTTATGGCTTTCCTCATAGCTCAGTTGGTAAAGAATCTGCCTGCAAGGCAGGAGACCCCAGTTCAATTCCTGGGTCAGGAAGATCTGCTGGAGAAGGGATAGGCTACCCACTCCACTTCTTGGGCTTCTCTTGTGGCTCAGCTGGTAAAGAATCTGCCTGCAATGCAGGTGACCTGGGTTTGCTCCCTGGGTTGGGAAGATCCCCTGGAGAAGGGACTCTTCTACCCACTCTGGTTTTCTGGCCTGGAGAATTCCATGGACAGTCCATGGGGTTGCAAAGAGTCAGATAGGACTGAACGACTTTCTAGGAATGAAAGATGAGGTTTTATGGCCTCTAATAGAGGGTCAGGGAAGACCTCAGTAAACATATAGGATTACACATTTTTGAAGAATTTCTAAATCAGATGACAGAAGGTAAGATACTTGAATTTATAGAATAGAGAGCTGTGTAACATACTGAAAGAATATTGGCCTTTAAGGGTAACTACTTGAGCAAAAGTCTGGTTCAAGTACTTTATTAGTGTGACTGTAGGCAAGTCATTGATCCTCATTTCTTCAGTTGTAAAAGGGTACCACTGGTCTTTCCACTTTATGTGGTAATCTTACGAGATAATATATGTCAGAAGACTAAATTAGTACAAAGTATAATTTGCTATGAAATTGTGACATGCTGTTTCATTTCCTGTAATGACTTAGAAGAGTAGCTTTCTTTTTCAGTTACTGTAACAACTGTAAGGATAATTGTATATATGTAAATTGGTAGCTTCTGATCTCTGGCTTAAAATATCTTATTCATTTGTTAAAGTCAGTTAAAAGCACTGGTTTTGCAAAGTACAGAAAATTATTATTGAAAAAGAGAAATATTGTTGCCCTCTTGTATGTATATGTATTACTACCTGTCACTTAAAAGCCTCAGTTTAAGTGACTCTGTTTATGTTTCTTATTTTTAAAAAGCTACCCTGTAACTCAAATAACCTAACTTAGGAAAACTTTTATTTTCTATTTCTTTTCCTTTTGTTTCAAGTTGGCTTTATTTTGTGCCATGGGATCCTAAATACTGATGCAACAGCACTGAACCTTTGGAAGCTAGCTCTTCAAAGTAGCTCTTGCCTCTCTCTTTTTCGGGACGAAGTTTTCCACATTCATAAAGCTGCAGAAGACTTATTTGTAAACATTCGAGGGTATGTCATTTTCAATTATTTTGTCTTTTTTGGAGAAAAGTAGTGAGTGGAATATCTGTTGATGTTCTAGGGTAGAGAAGGCTCACATTGTGCAAGAAGATACAATCTGTATCAACTTGTCAATCAAACCAAGTAATTTTTAACAATGATCCTGATGTTTTTTACAGGTTACTTCACAGACTGAAATATCTAGTGTTCCTGCTGTTTCAAAATTTGTATTCTAGGAGAAAGAAGATATGATCTCTTTTGTGTATCATTATATGGTTTTAGACATAAATATTACTGAAAGCACAATGTACATTTTAGGAATTATGAAGTTTTTAGAAATGTATTTTAGAATGCAGTGCATTTAAAAAAGTGTATGAATCAATCAAAAATACTTCATTAATTATTTACAGCCATTGCAGAAGTCAGACCACTGCAAAAAGGAAATCATGTTTCCTTATAATGAGGAAGTATTCCAACTGACTCATTTATACTCATTCCTTGTAACACAAATAATTCTTAAATTTGTTCCCTTGGAATTTTTAATGCTTGCTTTTTTTTCCACTTTTGGTTCTGTAGCCAGTATATAAAAACAAGTTGAACTCACACTTGGTAGCCTTTATAAAATCTTTTGAAATTAGGAGTATCTAAAATATCTTGGGGTCTATTGGACCTAAAAAATATTGAATAATTGGGTTGGGTTTGTCAGCTTCATGAAAGTGAAATTCCCCTCCATTTATTTCATATCCGATTTGATAAATGTCCTAAATGAAATTCAGATTTTAAAAAATCTATTAGTTATTAAAATGTAAAGATGTCTAGTACTGACATTGTAAGCCAGTATTCCATCTCAGATTTTAGTATGCATATGAAGTACCCTGGGATGTGAATTAAAATCCAGGTTCCTGGGCATCACCCCTAACCTCCTAAATCCCCTGTATCTATATTTTGGAGAGGTAAAGAAATCTGCCCTTTTCTCCTACCACCTCCCCCCAGTAGTTTATTGAGGTAAATTTACAGACAGAAGAATGCATAAATTTTGAATGAACAACTCAACAATTTTGCGTACAAATACTCCTGTTGACCACTTAGATCAAGATACAGAATATTTCCATTGTCCCCAGAAAATTCTCCTGTGCCTCTTTCTGGTCAGTACTGCTGCCCCTGGTCCATTTCCCCCTAGCCTTCACAGGTGGGCTCTGTTTTGATTTCTGTCGCCATAAGGGATTCTGACATTCTCATGCAGGTAGGCTCTTAGCCATAGTGTGAGAAACAGTACCCTCTGTATTTTTCAGCTCTTAGTTTACTTTTTATTTTAGATGGTGGAGTACCTGGAAATATCCTAGTTGTGAGCTTTGTCATTTTCAAAGTGATTCAGATCAAAAATCCTGAAACTTATGTCTTAGCATATTGACATCCTCTCTGGGGAATTATATTTAAATATATGTAAACACTTAGAACCAGAGAGTTTCTGAATATTGAGTGAGCCTAAGGTATATATGGTACAGATAAGTTTAATGGCTTCATGAAACCAATTGTCTTTTCATTATACCATTTTTTTTTTCCTGGCCACTCCACATGACTTGTGGGATCTTAGTTCCCAGACCAGGGATTGAACTGAGACCCACCACAGTGAAAGCACCAAGTACTAACCACTGGACCTCTTGAAATTCCTTTGCTGTGCTTTTTCTGTGTTAAATTTACCGTTTAAGAATTTTCTATATTTAAAGTTGAAAAGTTTTAATTTTTTTTTAAATCGTGAGTGATTGATCCAATTTAAAATGTGAATTATAGTAATTAACAAGTCAGACCATAAGTATGAAAACTCATAATTTATACAGGTCAGTGGCTACAGAATTATGGCATTTGCTTAAAGAATACACAAGTCTTAGCATACTTAATTTAGAAATTGAAGTTCTTGGTATAAGTGGTTAGGAAGATAATTTTTCTTTAACATTTTAGGAATTTTGAACTTTTATGTATTTAGTAGCCAGGAAATTAGCGTATCTTTATTAGAGTTTATTTTATAGATGGCACCGTTAGACTATTTGATGCTTGTATTCAGTGTCTTCTATTATAAATGTTTTTTTAATTTGAAAAAAATGTGCTTTTTAAAAAAAATGGTGAGTAAAAATCACCCGTAGGTCTATCCCTTAAAATAATTTAAAGTAATCAAATGCTTTCCTATTCCAGTTTTCTCCACCACAAAATTTCTGTTCCTAGTATATGTGCCTTGAGAAATTTTTTTATGTTTATGAGGTAGCGTAAAAAGCCAAAAGTAATAGCTTTTTCAGCACTTGCAGTTTTTGGAAATCACTGTTCATTATTTTAGAAGTATAATTTAGTGTCCCTATTGGAGATTTAAGAAAATAAAAGTCTGCTTTGTGAATTTAATTTTATTACTGAATTTTAATGTAATACAAGATGTATTATTTTAGGAAGAGCCGATGGGGTACTTAAGTTGCTCAAAATGATGTGGGTAGACTTCTTCCATGTATTTCCAGTTTGAGAGCCAGTTTTTCTTGTTGATAATAAGACATTTTTAGTTGACCTGTATTTGACTAACTTGTTTTTACTGTTATTGACCAAATTAAGATTAATATACTTTTAATTTTTTTTTTTTTGGCTCATAGCTATAATAAGCGTATTAATGACATAAGAGAATGCAAAGAGGCAGCTGTGTCACATGCGTAAGTGGTTCTAACTTATCTGTGAAACTTTTAATCAAGAATTCCTTTCTTAAAGCATTATTTTGCTGAAGTGAGTGCAGATTAATGGTGTGTGAGATGTGGCAGTAGAAGTAGAGGACTTCCAATCAATGAGAAACATGGTATATAGTCATCTTAGTATTAGTATGGACAGATTTTTAATATTTTTTAAGTGTTAACATGCTCTTAAGGAATACCATACAGAGGAATTTATTTTGATGTCTTTCCTTTCTCTTATTGCTCCTATGCTCTGGTACCAATACTTGGCAAGTTATGATGATTTTTGTACTACTTCATGTACAGTCCCCCCAGTGGTGTTTATTTTTCAAAGTATGTAATGCCATACCTTTCCCAAATATTAGTAAATATATTTTATTAGAAAATATGTAGATAAACTAGATATTAGTGTATTTAAAATGTTTGAACAACTTTTCAATTTTCTCATGAAATAATTTGGTAATTCATTTAATTGTTATATGGTATACTTGTATAGAATATCTTCTTTAGTAAGTCTAGGTACAGTAGAGATAACACTATCTGATCCATCAGTATTTCTACAAGGCAGAGAAAAGATAACACCACAGTCATAGGTGAAAATATAAAACTACAAGAAATTTTAGAATTTAGGCTTAGGCTGTAACATAGATATTAGGAATTTAAATCATCTTTATTTATTGCTAACTGAACTGAACTGATAGTATATTATTTCCTCATGCATTTTTTTCATTCATATAAAGTGCTTATATTAATATAAAGTCAGTCTCTAGTACAAATAACATGCTTTGGAGTGGGTTAGAATTCCATTCCAGGCCTGTTTATTCATATGTTAAATGCTTGGCAGATATATGGTGTCACAGCTATCTTTTATAAAGGTCTTTTTTCCCTGCATTATATAAAACAGTTATAAGTAGTGAGCAGTAGTAATTCTTATCATTCATTAACATAGTGTTTATATCTTCTCTTGATGGTAATACTCGTTGCCAGCAACCCTGTATGGTAAAATAATCAAAACATTACCCACTTACTATTTAGGTACTACACCAGATGAGTTTATTATTGTCAGTAAGCAGAGAGCTTGTCGTTAGAATTATCCTAACATTGTAAAAGTACTGTATGTTAGATATCATGAAAGATACATCTTGAGTCAGGTGTCCTCATCCCTGTTTCTTGATGAGAGTCTGGAGCTTAAGAGAACTAGAACCTAAGGTCACATAGGTAAAGGTTGGATTTTAGTGTGTCTTCAAAATTAATCTGTGGTGTCAGAGTTAAATTTCTCATGTTGCTTATTTCTTTTCCTTAGGATTTTGGCATATAATAGATGTATTGTTCAGTCTCTCGGTCGTGTCCAACTCTTTTTGACCCCATGGACTGCAGCACAGCCAGGCTTCCCTGTCCTTCACTATCTCCTGGAGTGGCTCAGACTCATGTCCACTGAGTTGATGATGCCTTCCAACCATCTCATCCTCTGTCACCCTCTTCTGCTCCTGCCCTCAATCTTTGCCAACATCAGGGTCTTTTCCAGTGAGTCGGCTCTTAGCATCAAGTGGCCAAAGTACTATAGGAGCTTCAGCATCAGTCCTTCCAATGTCTGTTCAGGGTTGATTTCCTTTAGGATGGACTGGTTGGATCTCCTTGTAGTCCAAGGGGTTCTCAAGAGTCTTCTCCAGTGCCACAGTTTGAAAGCATCGATTCTTCGGCAGTTTGCCTTCTGTACGGTCCAACTCTCATATCCGTACGTGATTCCTGAAAAAACCATACGTTTGACTATACAGACATTTGTTGCAAAGTGATGTCTGTGCTTTTATAATATGCTGTCTAGGGTGGTCATAGCTTTTCTTGGAAGGAGCAAGTGTCTTTTAATTCCATGGCTTCATTGACAAACTGCAGTGATTTTGGAGCCCAAGAAAATAAAGTCTGTCACTATTTCCATTTTTTCCTCATCTGTTTGTGGGGTGTCATTTTTTTGCAACTATCTAAAGTTTAAAACTTTTGGAATGATTTATATTTTGAACAGTATGAGGAGTTGGAATATTTAGAATATTCTTTGATTTTTTTTTTGTTAATTTGTGAGAATAAATTTTTTCTTATTTGTGTATTTTATTTTTAGGATACCCAGTACATGAATATTTATGATTATCCTTTCCTCATCTTTTCTTTTTGAACAATAGCACCAAATAGATTTCATCCCAGTACCTTAACGAATATAGCTTTGATTGTCAGTTTTAAGTCCATAGGGTTGCAAAAGGAGTCAGACATGACTAAGTGACTAAACAATGATATATTTAATAGCAATATACTTAATAAATGAGGATATAGATAATCACTTATTTATTGTTGTATTGTTGTATTTATTGATTCTACATGGGAGTGACGAAAATGTATACAATAAAAAAAGTGCTTACTTTTAAGGATTTCACAGTCCATTTTATAGAGTTCTAGGCTATATGGTACTTAACTGGCAGAAATTCTTCAGGACTAGACATCTCTATGTTGGGAAATACTTTTTGAAGAGTTGTTCTTGAAGTTTGAGTAGGATCTTGATAGGTAGAAGTGAAAAAAGTTAACATAGCAGCACAAGAGAGGCAAGGATAAAGACGAGATTGAAAAGTCATTTAATGACAAACACATAGAAGATATTTTTAAGGGTTTCTGTTTCCTAAGAAAAGTTTGGAAGTTGACTCTGAAATGATGTTAATTAATTGCCAGTAATAAGTTTAGTAGAAACAGATAAACTCTAATGGTGGTTGTCTTTTCCTACAGTGGTTCAATGCACAGAGAAAGACGCAAGTTTTTAAGGTCTGCACTGAAAGAATTGGCTACTGTCCTCTCTGATCAGCCTGGCTTGCTAGGTCCTAAGGTAATTGATTTAATTCTTGTTTCGGCTACAACAAATGTGCCACATTAAAATTAAAAATTTTTTTTTCTTATCTATCAGGCACTTTTTGTTTTTATGGCATTATCCTTTGCCCGTGATGAAATTATCTGGCTACTTCGTCATGCAGATAACATGCCAAAGAAGAGTGCAGATGACTTTATAGATAAGTAAGTTAGCAACAGTAAAAAAATATATGTTTTGTGTATTTGCTTTATGGGCTATGGAATTTGGTGACTAAAGTAAAATTATTTTGAAAAACTTGAAGGCTTTTCATATTTGTCATAATGGAGGGAATATTTAAAATACACTGTTAGGTGATATGAATTAGAATGCAAAGTCAGCTTTAGCTTTGAATTAAGGTTTAAATGTTTTATCACTAGAACTCTAGGTTGTTGCAGAGGTGTGTTTTTGTGCTATAGTATTTCTTATAGGATTCATGTTTCAGAATTATTTATTACACAAAAATTTGAATAATAATCCTAACGGAGTTACAGCTATGTCATTTGTAATGTATTTTTTTCTTATTTTAGTCCACAGTCCCTCAACAGAAGTTAGATAAATGAATCAGAGAATAGCATACAGAAAAATCTTACTTTTTCCTAATACTCTAACCTTTTATTTATGACTTTTTAATGATATATTTATGAAATGTCCTAATTTTATTTTTATTTTGTATTTTCCTTTATCAGTTTTTTATTCTTGCTTTTTTGCTTTCCATAGTTTCTTTTTGTATATGAGATAATATAAAAAAGAAAGTAGTTGACATTAAATATTTAACAATGCTTTTTCTAAGGAAAAAACTTGATGTAGCAATATCAAAGGCAATTCATATTTTCTTTGATAGTAAGTGAATTTAATTTTTGAAATGTTTTTTTCTTAAATAAAAAAGGCACATTGCTGAATTAATATTTTATATGGAAGAGCTTAGAGCACATGTAAGGAAATACGGACCTGTAATGCAGAGATATTACGTGCAGTACCTTTCTGGCTTTGATGCTGTTGTCCTCAATGAGCTTGTACAGGTAAAAAACTCTGAAAGCATTCTCCCTTTTGTTTCTTATTTCCCTCCTTTCCAATAATTGATTTGTTTGCTTAGTAACCATTTACAAAAGTAATCTTTTGTCTCATGGTGAAGTTACAACTGTAAATAAGTCATGGTCATATTTTGTCAAGGGGATCATTATCTAGAGCAAACTAAATACAACATTTAGTTGTATTCCAGTGTGATGGGCATTATGCTTAAGGTGTATAAAGCTTAAAGTGAATACATGCAGGGAATACTTTATCTTGGTGGGTGGAGGTGTACAGTAACCAAATTATAGAGGATCTTGCAAAAGAGGTTAGTCGTAAATCAGATTTAATATTTAGGAAAATCACCATGGCTTAGTGTGGATGAGAAATTACTGGTGGCCACATGAAGAGGCAGAGACAGCAAAAGAGCAAAAGACTCTTGAGAGTCCCTTGGTCAGCAAGGCGATCAACCAGTCCATCCTAAAGGAAATCAGTCCTGATATTCATTGGAAGGACTAATGCTGAAGCTGAAACTCCAATCCTTTGGCCACCTGATGCGAAGAACTGACTCATTGGAAAAGACCCTGATGCTGGGAAAGATTGAAGGCAGGAGGAGAAGGGGACAACAGAGGATGATATGGTTGGATAGCATCACCAACTCAATGGACATGAATTTGAGTAAGCTCCATGAGTTGGTGATGGACAGGAACGCCTGGCGTGCTACAGTCCATGGGGTTGCAAAGTGTCAGAAATGACTGAGTGAGTGAACTGAATCTAAAACTATTGATTTTCCCCAGAAATAACCATACTTTGAAATCCTCATTTTCTTTCAAACCTACCTAAAAATGCAAATAAGAAAAAAACTGTTCATGTAATTGTTTACCCTCAGTTATAAACAGCTTACAATTTACTATCCTAGTTTATTTCTTCTTTTATCCACTAGATGGAGCTCATACGCTTCATTTCTAGAATGTCTGTTAAAAGAAGGAATAGAAAAGCTGCTTTTATCCAAAGCAAAGTGTTACTGCTTTGCTGCAGTTGTTGTTTAAAAACTTTTTATTTTATATCATAGTATAGCCAGTTAACATGTGGTAGTTTCAGGTGGACAGCAATGCAGTTTTTGCTTTTTGAAAAATTGTTATTACGTACCAGATAAACCAAAGGCTACTGTGTTATCACAGTCTAAAAAGTAAATCAACTCCTGGCTTTGTGGCATTTGAAGTTTGCTATGAGCTGGTGATGGATAGGGAAGCCTGGCGTGCTGCAGTTCATGGGGTCGCAAAGAGTCGGACACGACTGAGCGACTGATCTGATCTGATCTGATCTGATGACTAACTGGATATTTATTAATTTTACAGATTATGTTAAAGTATTAAAATTTTTAAGCCACTCCATGTCTTTTTGTGTCTTATATTATTTTAGCAATACTGAGAAAGTTTTAGAAAATTTTAGAAAAGGCAGAGGAACCAGAGATGCCAACATCTGCTTGATCATGAAAAAAGCAAGAGAGTTCCAGAAAAACATCTATTTCTGCTTTATTGACTATGCCAAAACCTTTGACTGTGTGGATTACAATAAACAGGAAAATTCTGAAAGAGATGGGAATACCAGACCACCAGACCTGCCTCTTGAGAAACTTGTATGCAAGTCAGGAAGCAACAGTTCCAACTGAACGTGGAACAACAGACTGGTTCCAAATAGGAAAAGGAGTACGTCAAGGCTGTATATTGTCACCCTGCTTATTTAACTTATATGCAGGGTACATCATGAGAAGTATTGAGCTGGAAGAAGCACAAGCTGGAGTCAAGATTGCTGGGAGAAATATCAATAACCTCAGATATGCAGATGACACCACCCTTATGGCAGAAAGTGAAGAGGAACTAAAAAAAAAAAAAAGCCTCTTGATGAAAGTGAGAGTGGAGAGTGAAAAAGTTGGCTTAAAGTCCAACCTTCAGAAAACGAAGATCATGGCATCCAGTCCCATCACTTCATGGGAAATAGATGGGGAAACAGTGTCAGACTTTCTTTTTCTGGGCTCCAAAATCACTACAGATGGTGACTGCAGCCATGAAATTAAAAGACGCTTGCTCCTTGGAAGGAAAGTTAATGACCAACCTAGATAGCATATTCAAAAGCAGAGACATTACTTTGCCAACAAAGGTTCGCCTAGTCAAGGCTATGGTCTTTCCTGTGGTCATGTATGGATGTAAGAGTTGGACTGTGAAGAAGGCTGAATGCCGAAGAATTGATGCTTTTGAACTGTGGTGCTGGAGAAGACTCTTGAGAGTCCCTTGGACTGCAAGGAGATCCAACCAGTCCATTCTGAAGGAGATCAGCCCTGGGATTTCTTTGGAAGGAATGATGCTAAAGCTGAAACTCCAGTATTTTGGCCACCTCATGCGAAGAGTTGACTCATTGGAGAAGACTCTGATGCTGGAAGGGATTGGGGGCAGGAGGAGAAGGGGACGACAGAGTATGAGATGGCTGGATGGCATCACTGACTCGATGGACATGAGTCTGGGTGAACTCCGGGAGCTGGTGATGGACAGGGAGGCCTGGCGTGCTGTGGTTCATGGGGTCGCAGAGAGTTGGACACAACTGAGCGACTGAACTGAACTGAGAAAATTAATTTCTTATTTTTCTGATACAGTAATAGTAGCAGCAGCAATACTGATACTAGTATTAATAATTGACATTTATCCATAGTATATTAACAGCTCTGAGTGTAGGTATAGTGAAGAAAAAAGACCCTATGTGACTTGATCAGTATCGCACACTTCATGAGTACATGTATAATAACACTATTTAAATGTGTTAAATGCCTGAGCTTTTTACCACCCGCAAGTACAGTATTTACATGCATAGTTTTTTAACCATTTGCTAGGATTTAAATTTAAAACTAAGATAACTTGTTAAAATAGTTCATTGTAATATTGGCTAAAATGGTAGCTTAATTTAAATTTTAAAATTGTGGTAAAGGTGTATGTAACATTAAAGTCATCATTTTAACTATTTTTAATTGTATAATGTAGAACTCTGTGCATTTACATGATTGTACAGGTCTTAATGTTTTGAAAACTATGGTTTTTGTGAGCTAATAAGCATATGCTTTTTTAAAAAGTTTATCATTTAGCACCTGCACGTTCAGATATAGTTTATTAAATATTCACTTTTTAAGCCATTTTCAGAGGGATTTTTTTGGTGCTACTTTTGTTGAGGTAAAATTTATACATGATAAAAATCACTTGTTCAAAGTGTACTATTTTAATTTGGACAGCTGTATACATTCATCTCACCACCACCAGTCAAGATAAAGAGCATTTCCAACATTTAAAAATTTTCTTGTGCACGTTTGCAGTCGATTCCCGCTCTAGATCCTCAACAACCCCTTGTCTGCTTTTTTGTCACTTTTGCCTTGAAAAATTTTTTTTTCGCATGAATGAAATCATGCTTGTTTTTCATTTGTTTCAGTTAGCATGTTTTTTAGTTCATCCATGTTACTGTATGTATAAACATTCCAGTTTTATTTATTGCTTAAAAATATTCTAACTATGGATATATCAGTTTATCCACCTACTAGTTGATGGGCCTGTGAAATTTTTCCCAACTAGATGTTTTTATTATTATTTTTATCACTTTTTTTTTTTCCAGAATCTTTCTGTTTGCCCTGAAGATGAATCAATCATCATGTCCTCTTTTGTTAACACTATGACTTCTCTAAGTGTAAAACAAGGTAATAAGTCTTTTAAATTGAAATGTATTTTCTTGCCATTAAGTTTTCAAATTCTCTTAATGACGAGAGGACTTAGCAGTTAGTTTTTATAGTATTACTTATCCTGCTTTGGAGCATATTTAATCTCTTTTGTTTTTACTTTGTTTGCTCTGAAGTAAAGGTTTCAAACATGGATGTGTGGTGATATTTACAAGAAGTATAGCTTGACATTTCTTCATATTCAGCTGGAGGCAAAATGGTATTTTTGAGGCAAAAAGGTATTTTGTAATTATAAAAAAGAAAAATGAGCACCGTATATCATAATAAAGTTTATATTATGGTCCAGGCATTACCTATGACAGTAATCAATGAAATGATTAATCTGGGCAAGCACTTTATATATATTATCTTATTCAATCTTCATCAGTGTTAAAAAGCTGTTAATTACTTTTAACATATTTGGAAACTTAAGGCTTAAGGTTAACCTTAATTCAACATGGTTTGCCCGCACTTTTTAACAGATACTAAGTTCTAGAATAGGAACTTAAGTTCAGATCTGTCAATCTCAAAAGTTGGTGTCATATCAGACTGCCTTTCCATTAGTTGAATACTCCTCCATTCCATAGACTGGATATTTTAGTTTTATATTCTTTAAATAAAAGTATCAGAAATCTTGAAAATTTCTGAGTAATTTGTTTTATCAATCTTAATATTGATAAACATAACTTGATAACTTGATACACTTATAAATTGATAAATTAAGTTAAACATACTTATGTAATGAATCTGCTATAAACTTGCCTGATGACATTTGGTTAAAATAAAGTTACTTTGTGGAACTTCAGCATGCTTTCCAAAGTTTCTATTCACAAAATTCCTCATGCTCTGTTTTAGGTACTTTTGAGTTGACATGTAAGCAAAATGAGAAGCACGGGGTTTAGAGAGAAGTCTGTACACTACCCTTCTCTTAGCACAGCTGCCTCATCACCTTTATAGGATATGAGAATTATTTCACTCTTAGCTATCATTTTTTAATTGTCGTAAAATAGAATTTACCACATTACCATTTTTAAGTACATTTAAGTACTTAAAAGTGTACAGTTCAGTAGAGTTAAGTATATTGACATAGTTGTGCAATAAATACTCAGAACTTTTCATCCCACGAAATTGAAAATGTAGCTATAAAGTAACAACTTCCCATTTTCCTTTCACCCAGCCCCTGGAACCACTATTCTACTTTGTTTCTACGAGTTCGATTATACTAGATACTTCACATAAGTGAATTGTACAATATTTGTCTTTCTATCACTACCTTATTTCACTTAGCATTCCTTCAACATGTCATCCATGACATGACATCCATGCTACAATATTTGCTCCCTTTTTCAGAGTGAATAATATAACATTGTGTGTATATATCATATTTTGTTTATCCACTGTTGATGGACTTTTTGATTACTTCTACCTTTTGGCTGTTGTGAATAATGCTGCTATAAACATTGGTGTACACAAGAACATGGGTGTATTCTTTTATATATATGTCCAGAAGTGGAATTGTCCTAGCCCCTAAATTTTAAAGTGTGATTTAAGTTATTGGAAAATATTAATTAGCTTTGATCTTTTTTCTGTTACTGTAGTTGAAGATGGGGAAGTATTTGATTTCAGAGGAATGAGATTAGATTGGTTTCGATTACAGGTAAGAATAACATTAATTTTCATTGTTGTTCTGTTTGTTATTGAATACCTTAGTTAACATGAGAGCATAACTTAATATGAAAAAATAATCCTTGTATACCTATTGAAAAGACTTCTTTTGTATTGTTATAACTAACATAGTCTTTACCTCAAGGAAGACACTTTTTTTAATGGAGATATAATTGACATGTAACATTATGTTAGTTTCAGGTATGCAGCAATGATTTCAGTATATATGTGTATTTTGAAATGATCAACAATAAATCTAATAAATATTCATCACCATATGTAGTTACAAGTTTTATTTTTTCTTGTGATGAGAATTTTTAAGATTTACTCGCTTTGCAATTTTCAAATATATAATACAGTGTTATTAATTATAATTATAGTCACCATCCTATATATCACATGAAAGACAGTGAAAGTGTTAGTCACTCAGTCATGCCCGACTCTTTGCAACCCCATGGACTGTAGTCCAACAGGCTCCTCTGTCCGTGGGATTTTCTAGGCAAGAATATTAGATTGGCTAGCCGTTGTCTTTTCCAAGGGATTTTCCTGACCCAAGAATTGAACCCTAGTCTCCTGCATTGCAGGTAGTGTCTTTATCATAACAGGGAAGCCCATGTTGTTCAGTTGCTCAATTGTGTCCGACACTTTGCTGTTGTAGCAAACTGGGCTTCCCTGTCCTTCACCGTCTCCTAAAGCTTGCTCAAACTCATGTCCATTGAATCAGTGATGCCATCCAACCATCTCATCCTCTGTCATCCCCTTTTCCTCCTGCCTTCAATCTTTCCCAGCATCAGGATCTTTTCCAGTGTGTCAGCTCTTTGCACCCGGTGGCCAAAGTATTGAAGCTTCAGCATAAGTCCTTCGAATGAATATTCAGGGTTGATTTCCTTTAGCATTGACTGGGTTCTATTTCCTTGCAGTCCAAGGGACTGTCAAGAATCTTCTCCAATAGCACAAATTGTAAGCGTCAGTTCTTCAGTGCTCAGCCTTCTTTCTGGTCCAACTCATCACATCTGTACATGACTACTGGAAAAACCATAGCTTTGACTAGATGGATTTTTGTCAACAAAGTAATAATGTCTCTTCTTTTTAATAGGCTGTCTAACTTTTCTTCCAAGGAGTAAGCATCTTTTAATTTCATGGCTTCAGTCACCATCTGCAGTGATTTTGGAGCCCAAGATAATAAAGTCTCTCACTGTTTCCATTGTTTCCCTATCTATTTGCCATGAAGTGATGGGACTGGATGCCATGATCTTAGTTTATTGAATGTTAAATTTTAAGCCAGCTTTTTCACTGTCATTCACGTTCATGAAGAAGCTCTTTAGTTCATTTTCATTTTTTGCCATAAGGTTGGTGTTATCTGCATTTCTGAGGTTATTGATATTTCTCCCCGCAATCCTGATTCCAGCTTGTGGTTCATCCAGCCTAGCATTTTGCATGATGTAGTCTGCATATAAGTTAAATAAGCAGGGTGACAGTGTATAGCCTTGAGGTACTCCTTTCCCAATTTGGAACCAGTCTGTTGTTCCATGTCTGGTTCTAACTGTTGCTTTTTGGCCTACATACAGGTTTCTCAGGAGGCAGGTAAGGTGGTCTGGTATTCCCATCTCTTGAAGAATTTTCCACAGTTTGTTGTGATCCACACAGTCAAAGGCTTTGGCATAGTCAGTAAAGTAGAAGTAGATGTTTTCCTGGAATTCTCTTGCTTTTTCTGTGATTCAGCAGATGTTGGCACTTTGATCTCTGGCTCCTCCACCTTTTCTAAATCGAGCTTATACATCGATTTAAGTACTATTGAAGCCTAGCTTGGAGGATTTTGAGCATGACCTTGCTAGTGTGTGAAATGAGTACATTTGTGCAGTTTGAACATTCTTTGGCATTGCCTTTCTTTGGTATTGTAATGAAAACTGTCTTTTTCCAGTCCTGTGGCCATTGCTGAGTATTCCAAATTTGCTGGCATATTAAGTGTAGCACTTTCACAGCATCATCTTTGAAATAGCTCAGCTATTTCATCTTTGAAATAGCATTTGAAATAGCTCAGCTGGAATTCCATCAGGTCCACTAGCTTTGTTCATAGTAATGCTTCGTAAGGCCCATTTGACTTTGCTCTTCAGGATGCATGTTTATTTATTTTGTAACTGGAGGTTTGTATCTTATGACTGCTGTACCCATTTCATCTACCCCTGACTCCCTGACTCTGAGAAACACCAATCTGTTGTCTGTATCTGTGAGTTTGGTTTTTTCTTTTATTCATTTTGGTTTGTTTTTGTCATTTTAGATTCCACATGTAAGTGAGAGATCATATGATATTTGCCTTTCTCTGACTTCTTTCTTTAGACACAGTACCTTCAAGGCCCATCTATATTGTCACAAATAGCAAGATTTCCTTTCTCTTTTTGTGGCTGAATAATACTCCTAGTTGTGTGTGTGTGTGTATGTGTGTGTGTATCCCACAATTTTTTTATTCATTCATCCATCAGTGGACGCTTGGGTAGTTTCCATGTTGTGCCTATTGTAAATAATGCTGCAATGAACAAAGGGATATAGATGTCTTTTTGCATTAGTGTTTTCCTTTTCTTCAGATGAATACCAGATGTGGAATTGCTGGAGCACATGGTAGTTCTGTTCATAGTTTTTGAGGAACCTCTGTACTGTTTTCCACAGTGGTTGCACCCACTTCCGTTCCCACCATTGATAAACAAGATTTCCTTTTCTCCACATCTACGCCAACTGTCTTTATATATTACCTTTTTTATAATAGCCATTGTAACAGATATGAATTGATAATTAGTAATATTTTAAGTAACTTCCCTGAAATCGCAGAGCTGATTAGTGGGAGATCAGAGAAGAATACTTGAGATATTTGAGATATATTATACATTATTTTCTTCCAGTTAAAAATAAAGTTTAGAAATTAATATTTTCTTGTTCAAAAAAACCTATGAAACAGTGTGTAAGTCATGCTTATTAAATGACTGAAAATAGAATTACTGTGCCAAAGGATATATACACATTAAAAAATTTGAAAGTCATCATCACAAAGTTTGGACTGTTTTCAGCCTCTTACTCTCAGTTTGTAGGAGTTCCTAAACCAACATTTATGTTCAGAGAATTTTACAGATTTAGATGACTTTCAAATTAACCCTTACTGAATACTTCTAGAATTATTAGACTTACTCATTTGAAAAATTCACTTGAGAATTTTACCATTGTCTATTGCAGTCATACAGCAATGTTTGAAGCTTTAGAGTGAGCATTAGGGGTATAGAGTTGATATATGCCTTTGTGAGAACGTTTTGTTTTCCCGTAGCCTATAGATAGAATGCTCTAATGACATCGCTCTCTCTCTTCACATCATCTTCCTTCTTTGTTTATCTCTTTGTCCAAATGTCTTCTTTTTATAAAGACACTGTTCATACTGGATTAGAGTCCATTTTAATGATCTGATTTTAACTTATGTCTATAAAGACCCTATTTCCAAATAAAGTTACATTCTGAAGTATTAAGGATTATACTTTCAGCATATCTTTTTGGGAGAGACAGTTAAGCCCATAGCATTGCTCTTAACCATGATTAGGACACACAGTCACTAAACTCCTTTCTGTTGTGTATTAGACTCTCACTTTATGGGACATAAAACTAAGCCTTAACTAGAAAAAGAGGACACAAATGCAAGGTAGAAGGCAGTGTCCAGAAACTAGGATATTTGCATAGATGACTAAGAGCAAGTCAACTGTTAGGGTTTCAAGATCACAGACTAGGGTACAGGATGCGGGAGATAAAATCCTGACGACAACTTGTATAGTTCAGTATAGTCCTCATTTGGATATTTTATACATCTGGCTTTGGAGACAAGGCATAAAAGATAGGGAAAATTAAATAGTTTAAAAGCTTAGGTTAGAATGACAGAGTATGATTATCAGTACAGTGACAGAGTATGATTATCAGTTAATTACAGTTTTCTTAGGAAGGAGAAAGTTGTTTTTTTCGAGTGGGATTACTAGTAATGGCTTTGTAGAGAAAACAGCTTGTTACCAACACATTGAAAGATGGGTCAAGTTGGAGTAGGAGAATCACTTACACAGGAAAGGGCAAGAAAAGAGCCTTCTTAATGTAAAATATCACTACAGGAAGAAATATATCTTCACAGAAGATATGAGATCTGAGTTTGATCAGTGATCTGGTAGAAGGATAAGAGTTACTAGGTGTAAGTATATGGCCAGAGACAGATGTAGAGCTCTGTATCACTTCTTGAGTAGGGCAGGGCTAGAAGAATAAGCTTTTATTTTATTTTTTTTTTTAATTCTTTTGGCTTATAATTCTTAAAAGAATGATAATAGCAAAAGTGATGCAAAATCTTCAGTGTGAGATTATGATTAAGCTACATTTTACAAAAATATGGTGTAAGATGGCAATAATCCCATTCAACATCCTGGATTATTAAATCCCTTCAGGAGGGATTGATAATTTATACAGTCAAACTTTAAAATTTTCAGATAAAGGCAGTCCAATACTGCCACTGAGAAGTACATCTCTTAACATATACAACTCTCAGGCCACAGTTTTGAAGGTCTGAAGTATCAAGTTGGTTTGATGAATTAGTCGGTTGGCACTTATGAACACATTTATTGCCTTGCCATCTTTAAAATAGGTTTTCAGAGTATCACTGAAACTTTTAGAGTACTTTACAAATTCTTTCTTTTGGTGTTCGAGTGCCCTGCGGTTCTGGTATTGATATTTCTTGAAGACATTGTTTACTGTATCAAGAAGTTCTTTTATTGCACTAGCTATATCCTTGATTGTCTGCTGAAACCTCACTCTGTCGTTGATCTCATCTGGGATCTTACTGAGAATTTGTTTAAGTGCTCGTGCCTTTTCATTTAGGTCCTGGAATTCTGGCTCTGGTCGTTCAATCATATACTCTTCTACATCATCAGCTGCCATTCGAAGAAGGGATTCTATGAAATTGACTTCTACACTTTTTTTCTCTAAAATTTTCATAATTATGTCTTGTGTGAGTCCCGGATTTTCTTTTTCAGCCTTAATGAAAGCCGCTCTCAGTGTCTGAGCTGCAGACAGGTTTACTCGTTCTAGCTCATTAAACACAGGATACATGACTGCATAGAGGGGCATAGAAACCATAGAAGTGGTCTCAGCTTCATTCTTCATCTCTTCCATTGTCATCCTCATTCAAAAGCCAACAACAGTAGAAAAAGCAGTGCTAAAATGCAGAGGAATCTTCATTCACTGCAGTCTTTCTTCTCTTCTTTGTGAGAAAAGAATAAAGCACAAAACATATACTGACCCGTTACTGAGGTACTGACTTCACTTCCCACCTTTGAAGCCCTCTTCAACTCCCAGATCAATTCACTCCAAGAATAAGCTTTTAAGGGAATGTGATAGTACGCTTTGTTACCGTCACTGGGGTCTTTGGAGTCTTAAAAGAAGATTTCTCCCTCTCTACATGTATTCTCTGCCATTTTTTTCTCTTCCTAAATTAGGGTCTCATTCTGCTGTTTGTTCCATTAGTCCCTTAAGTATTTTCACTCACTAATTCTCTTTGTCTTCTAATTTACTTGGGTAGTTCATATTTTCGGAGAAGGCAATGACACCCCACTCCAGTACTCTTGCCTGGAAAATCCCATGGACGGAGGAGCCTGGTGGGCTGCAGTTCATGGGGTCGCTAAGAGTTGGACACGACTGAGCGACTTCACTTTCACACATTAGAGAAGGAAATGGCAACCCACTCCAGTGTTCTTGCCTGGAAAATTCCAGGGACGGGGGAGCCTGGTAGGCTACCTTTTATGGGGTCACACAGAGTCGGACACGACTGAAGTGACTTAGCATAGCATAGTTCATATTTTAGACTTTTATTTAAACCAGTTTTTTTTTTAATGACGTGTGTTTCTTCTTCCACTGTTGTCAAGCATTTCAAATGAGTTTTAAATTGTCTCATTTTGTCACTATCCATTTCATCTGAATTTATTTTCATAGTAGTACTTTAATTCAGAATTTTTAAAATTATTCTCAGTTAGTGGAAGTCTTTATTGAACTCATGGCCACTACTGGTTCCTCTTTGTACTTTAAAACTGATGAAAGGTAAATTATACTTCTGTTAGACTTAGTTTGTGATGACTGTCCAGAATCCATCTTGCCATTACTGTACTGCCATCACATTCTTCATTTTCTCCCCTTTTCTGGTAGAAGACACAAACATCAAATTATAGAGCTCTGCTTTGTAATGCGCCTGCCTTAGTGAATGGTAACCTCATCTGTGTAGTGACTTTTTCCCACTGGAGAGACTGAGATTTGATTTTTATCTTATTTAAAAGGCAATAATTGTTTAGTCTCTTACTGTTTCATGGGTACTAGCAGAAGACATGGAGCTCCTGGATTAGAGACAGAGAACTTAATTCACTGCACAGGAAGTGCCATGAGCATCCAGATATATACATTATTTTTCCCTTGCTTTCATGTCTTTTGGGGTAGTGTAGAGAGACCCAGATGAATGCTGTGTACGCATTAAGCATGTCTTAAGCTAAGGAGGACTAAGTTTGAGGAACCCTCTGTTTTATCATCAATAGGAAGCATATTTGCTCTTGTTCCAGAGGGACACATTACTCTATTTCTCAAGTTTGATAGCTGTAAGGCCTGGAGAAATGGCTGAGATAGTGAGTGGTCTGGGCTGTGCTTTCTTGGCGTGTCCAGCAAGGTGTGTACGTACACGTGAGGTTCATGAAAGAATGCCTCCCAAAAGCCAGGACCATGGTCATCAGCCATAATTCTTGTGTTGCCTACCACGTCTAGTCATTCCCTGATTAAACACTTTTGAGCTTTACTACCCTGGACCATCTCATAATCCTGTCTGGATTGTTACCACCACCGCCTCCTAAGAATCTCTGCCTCCTGTTCCCTCTCCACTCCTCTCTGTTTCCACCTCAGCATAAAACAGTCTTTCTAAGCAGTTATTATCCATCACACAGACTCTTTGGTGATTTATCAAAAAGTTTAAATTCTTCAGCATGATATATGGTGTTTATCCTGTAGGCATCCTTCGTATTGTTTTCCTTGCTTGTGAAATGCCCACCACCCAAGGGCAGGTTTTGCTTTCAGTGAGTTGGTACCTCTTAGTGGAATTTCTTTCCCTCACAACCTGTCCTGATGCTTTTGGTTAAGACCTGTCACCTTTTTTTATCAACTTAACACTAATTTTACCACCTTCAGAATGCTTCTCTAGAATTCATCAATTAGTACGGTGTGTTATGCTCTCCAGTTTTTAATGAGTCAAAATAATCAAAAACCTTCCTGCGTCAACATGTGCAGTACTTAAGTTTCATCTTACTGTTTTGAATATGTGTTTTCTCTTGAACTAAGTTGAAAACTTCTCTTGCTAGGGACACCATGTGACCATTCATTGTTTTATATCTTTGATATGTAGCTTCACTTGCTTTAGGAGTTCAAGCTGAATGACCCATGTATTAGATTCTGTTTTAGGAAGAGTATTTCAGTTTACTTAAAGAAATTCTTGATAGGAATTTTAAGTTTGAATCACAGTAGACAGTTTTTAAAAGATGTTGTTCTTAATAAACTTTAAATATTTTTCAATAGTGGGTATTTTTTCTTTTTTCCTGTAGACTTGGTCTGTACCTGAAGTCATTACCTAAACTACGTTTGTTTCTCTCTTTACTTTTTCAGGCATATACTAGTGTCTCTAAGGCTTCACTTAGCCTTTCAGATCACAGAGAACTTGGAAAGATGATGAATACAATAATTTTTCACACAAAAATGGTAGATTCCTTGGTGGAAATGTTGGTGGAAACATCAGATCTCTCCATATTTTGGTATGTTGTAATTTTTTTTTAAATTAGAATTTGAAATTTTTATTATCCAAAGATATGTTTCTTGATTACTTTATGTTAGTGTGATGCTTAAGACAGTTTAATAAGAGGTTCTAAGAATAAAGGGAATAGAGAGCAACCTGCCAGTAGTGAGGTTTACTATGTTGGGATTTTATTGTCTGTTTTTAATTCTCTGTAAGGGCACCTCTTACTGATGTGAATTTGTTTTTTATGCTTTCTTTGAAGAAGTGAAGAACAGTCGCTTCAAATTGTGTCATTAAAGGAAAAAAAATTTGGACTGCGGTCAAGTAGAGCAAATGTTGGAAATTAAATACCACGTGGTTTCACTCTGTAGTATTAAGTTAGATATTAATATTGTGGTAATGTGGTGACAGTTGCCTCCACTGTGCTCCACTCTCCTTTGCTTCTGTTACAAAGTTCTTTTGTTATTCTTAGTAGTCTGCAGCTCCTCCTCTTCTCCCTACATTATGTGGTTCTTGAAGGAGGTCAAGTTTTTGTTTCCTTAGTGTCTTAACAGAGTAGGTACTTAATAAGTATTTCAATGAATAAGTGAACTTGATTGTGATAAAATTAAAAAACAGTGGTGTCAGGACTCAAACTTAAGTCTTCTGATTTCAGAGCTGTACAGTGTCCACTCTGTTTCTGCTTCTTGATCTTTTTTCCTTTAGGGAAGCTGATGAGAATAGCATGGTAGATTGCTTTAATTCTAAAATGCTGAAATAGTCTCAGTGGATAGTGGTAGTAGTTTCTCTGTATTGAATAGAGATCATTATGAAAAGATTGTGAATAATTTTGTTTTGGGGAGAAAACCAAAAAAAAAAAACCCCTGATTTTTGCAGTTTGTAGTGGGGCTTTAATTAACAGTTTTGCAGAAGAAATGCAAATTACTTGGCAGGGAAGGGATAAGGGATCTCTTAAAGGAACTCAGGAAATACAGTTATTATGTAACAAGTTTGTAAGTTTCAAGATTTGGAACCCTATCCTATTGTCTGACCCAGAGGCTACCTTGAAAAGAAAATGTAACATTTTATGTTTAGGTATTTTTGAGCTGTATATTGTAAAAAAGGATACAGCAATTAGAAATTCCTCTTCTGGGGACCTCTTTGGTTGTCAGTTGGCTAGGATTGCGTACCTCCAATGCAGGGGACCCAGGTTCTATCCCTAGCCAGGGAACTAGAGCCCACATACTGCAGTGAAGACCTGAGATCCTGCATGCTGCAGCTAAGAACCAGTACAGCCAAATAAATTAATTTCAAAAAGAAAAAAATAAATTCCTCTTCTCTTTCCTGGCACAAAATAAGGCACTTTGAATAATATTTAAAATTTGCAAATTTTCAGTTATTTAATTAATTTATATTCATACTTGGTCTTAACCACATTCTTACTTTGTCATATCCAAAATAAAGACATGTTTACTACTTCTGTTTGTTTTATTCCAAGATGTATTAAATCTATATTTTATCACCTCATATTCTTTTAGATTTAACATCTCTTCAATCTGGTAATAATGTAAAGTTGATGGTGTATTATTGTTTAATTGACAGTATTTTTCTTTCTTAGTGGTACATAAAATAATGGTGTTTCTTACAATTTATAGTGACTTAGCTTTGATGACTTTTGATGCTGTAAGGTTTGAGTGGTATATATTCAAATGCCATAGATATGGTTTATTTTCTCTTTAACTTATTTTAAAATGCGTTAATGTTATATAAATATTTTATAAGTCGGAAATGGTTATTGGTATGTAAGAGAACTCTTTGGAAAAATAACTTTTCCTATGAGAATAAATGCTACAGTTGGTAATTTTCATTTACTTGAATCAAATTAAGCTAACTCTGACTATAAAAATTATGATTCTGACTTTTAATTTGTTTCCTTATAGTTTTTATAGTCGTGCTTTTGAGAAGATGTTTCAACAGTGTTTGGAGTTACCCTCTCAATCAAGATACTCAATTGCATTTCCACTACTTTGCACTCATTTTATGAGTTGCACACATGAACTGTGTCCAGAAGAGGTAATTTCAGAGTAGTATTGTGATTAATATAGTATGCAGAATAAGCTAGTCCAAGCATACAGCTGACCAAATTTCACAAAGATAAAGACTCACTAACCTACTTGCCCACCTAATGTATCTCTATGCAGAGTCAGAAGAATGCTTATTAGGCATATTTTGTAATATTTATTTAAATGATTGGATAAATACAGATACATGTTTCTAAGAACACATCACAAAATCACTTGTTATTTAGTCACTCAGTCGTGTCTGATTCCTTTGATACTCCATTGACTGTGGCCCGTCAGGCTTCTCTGTCCATGGGATTTCCCAGGCATAAAGCCACTTGGAATTAACCTTTATTAAAATAAATAGTGAGTCAGGCATTAATATTATGATAAAGTTATGTACAATGAGTGATTTTTATATGCTTAGTTTTCCTCTGAAATGCTCATTGAAAATACTTGCAAATTGAATGGAGACATTACTGGCTAAATATAAGCATTTCAAAGAAGAATTTCACTGACTTGTTAATATAATAGATATAATAAGCAAAATTGAGATTTGCTGGTGTTGGTAAGAATTCACATACTGGCACACACAGTTACTGAGTAATTAAAGTACTCTGTAGTTTTACACATACCAAGTATCTATCAAAAATGTACTCTCAGTATTTCTTCTAATTGTCCAAGAAGAAAAATAACACTTAGTGAGTATGGTAAGTATATATTAAAATTAAGTAGTATTAATGAAGTGGATGAAACTGGAGCCTATTATACAGAGTGAAGTAAGCCAGAAAGAAAAACACCAATATAGTATACTAATGCATACTGGAATTTAGAAAGACGGTAACGATAACCCTATATGTGAGAGAGCAAAAGAGACACAGATATATAGAACAGTCTTTTGGACTCTATGGGAGAGGGAGAGGGTGGGATGATTTGGGAGAATGGCATTGAAACATGTATAATATCATATAAGAAACAACAAAAAAAATGATTATGACATGTATAAACCCCAAAGGACATGTCTTGGATTCTAATAAATTTCTGTACCCCTCAAAAAAAAAAATAAAAATAAAAAATAGCTTAGTGTTGAATCCTTTTACTTAGAACTACAGAACTTATAGAAAAGAAACTTACAAAGAGCAGTAGCATTATTATTATCTTTACGCATTAGGTGCTCTCTAATGCCAGGTTGTTTTTCAATAATCCTACAGGAAATTTATTAGGGAGTGCTTTTAATATTAATTAATACCCGTGAGATGATATCACACCAACCAATTTTAATAGATCTATAGATTTTTTAGAATGAAAGATTTTTCCTCCTAATCATGATACCTAAGATGTACTGTAATGTAATGTGTGATGTAAGATGTCAGTTTCTTCCTCACTGTCATCCTTCACATTATTCATCATGTCCTCTTAATTTTGTGTAATATAATTTCTTGACTCCATCCTTTACTTTCCATTGGTGTTGACATTATTGTATTTCAGCTTTTCAAAGGTTTTCGTATCTACTCGTAAATAATTTTTCTTCCTTCAATATTTTTGCTTTAAAGACATACACAGTGCCACTAGAGTGCCTCTTTCCTTCTTAAAGTACCATTAGAGTTCTCCATTGCATATGGAGAAGGTAGAAACTTCTCGGGCATTGAAAAGCCTCAACAAAATCACCATCCCCGTTGTTTTTGTTTTTTCCTTTCATTTTGTCCTTTGTCTTTAAGGGGGAAAGAAAAAAAGTATATATATGTATGTATATATATGATAGTGGTTTATTTGCTAAGTCGTGTTTGACTCTTGCAGCCCCATGGACTGTAGCCTGCCGTGCTCCTCTGTCCATGGGATTCTCCAGGCAAGAATACTAGAGTGGGTTGCCATTTCCTTCTCCAGAGGATCGTCCTGACCCAGGTCTCCTGTATTGCAGGCAGATTCTTTACCCATTGTGCTGTGAGGGAAGCCCCACATATATATGCACACAGACATAGACACATACACACAGGCTTCCAGTGTCGTGGTAGTGGTAAAGAACTCATCTGCCAGGGTAGGAGATGTGAAACATGAGCGTTTGATCCCTGGATTGGGAAGACCCTCTGGAGAAGGGCATGGCAACCAACTCCAGTGTTCTTGCCTGGAGAATATCATGGACAAAGGAGCCTGGTGGGTTACAGTCCATAGGGTCGCAAAGAGTTGGACAAGGCTGGGCAATTTTGTGTGCATGCATACACATATAAATATACACTTCTCAGGTGACTTAGTGGTAAATAATTCACCTGCTGAGCAGGAGACATGGGTTCCATCCCTGGGTCGGAAAGATCCCCTGGAGGAGAGAATGGCGACCCACCCCAGTGCTCCTTCCTGGAGAACCCCATGGATGGAGGAGCCTGGCAGGTACAGTCCTTGACGTCACTGAGTTGGACAGGACTGGTACTATTCTGTTTTTAATTTAGCTAATTTGTTAAAGCCTGTTACATTCCAGCCAGCTTTCTTAAACTTGTAATTGCAAGGATGCAAAGACACAGTCTTTACCCTAGACAAATCCATGATTTGATGATCTGTATTGTGGTAGATCTGATCTGATCTGATCTGATTGTGGTAGAAATATACATGGGGCACTCTTGGAACACTGAGGGAATTCACCTTTGGGTGAGGATAGAGTAAGTTGATGTGCAGAGTTAATAGCTTTCAGTGCAGTCTTAATTTATAGTTTCAGTTTTAGCCTTTCATCTCATTTAGATCAGAAGGATTATAGAAGGGGCCCGTAAAATAACTTTTTAATGCTGAACCCTTATTTTAACCTGGAGTACTTGCAGTAAATTTGCAGAAAGATAGTATTAATTAGATTTGAAATTCACACCATCCTGGGTCAGCAGGATTCCTAGATAATGGTAGCCAGTATGGCACCCCACTCCAGTACTCTTGCCTGGAAAATCCATGGACGAAGGAGTCTGGTAGGTTACAGTCCATGGGGTCACTAAGAGTCGGACATGACTGAATGACTTCACTTTCACTTTTCACTTTCACACATTGGAGAAGGAAATGGCAACCCACTCCAGTGTTCTGGCCTGGCGAATCCCAGAGACGGGGGAGCCTGGTGGGCTGCCATCTATGGGATCGCACAGAGTCAGACACGACTGAAGTGACTTAGCAGCAGCAGCAGTACTGGGAACCTAAGTATTGAGTTGCTGTAACTATACCATCCAGTATAGTAGACCATTTATCTTTTTCAGTCTCATTGTTTAAAAATCTTGTTTATGCTAGTGGCTCCTAAATCTGTATCTGCAGCCCAGATCTTTCCTTTCAACTTAGATTTTCTCTATACTGCAACCTAGGTATTTTTAGCCATCTGAAGTGTAACATGTCCAGAATAGAATCATTGATTTTTCCACATCTACCCCAACTTGAAACCTTTTCTGCCTTTGGCTCTACTCCCTTACATAAGTATTCAGACTCCTGCCTCTTCTCCCCTTTGAAGAATCCCCATCATCTTTTGCCTGGATGATTGTTACTGCCTCCTATGTGGTCTGTGCTTCTGCCATTATCCTGTTCGCAGCACAGAGCCCGAGTTATACTCTAGTTGTTTTGCTTTCCAGTCTCAGCATTTTTGAGCCATTGAAGAGAAGTAGTGAAGTCAGATCTGTATTTTAAATAAATTAGTAAGTTTGAAGCAATGCTAGTTCAAGTCCTTTTTTTCAGGAAGAAGGGATGGCAAGGGATGTATTATCTTTCAGGAGTCAGAATTTGGTTAAACAAAATCCAAACGTCTATAATTTGAATTTTTTCCTTAAATAAAGTGAACCATTATTTAATTATATCTGGTCTGTAGATCCCTTTTGGTTTTGCTTCCTATTCAAGTTTTAAAGGGCATTTTAAATAAAATACCTTGTAAGGTAATATGGTACATCTAAGAACAGTTGTTTTACATGTGTAAGTATTTTTATATTTTTTTATATTATCTTACATTTATTTCAGAATAGAAACAATGTTTATAATGTCTGCATATTTTTGTTATATAATTATGGAAGGTCAGGGAAGGAAAACTTATAAAAATCTGTCTCCAGAAACTAACACACATTTTAAATCAACTGTACTTCAATAAAAAATTTTAAAATAAAGATAGAAAAGTAAAAATTTATCTCTTTGTAAAGTATTACAAATTGTATAGGCCACAATTATACAGTATTATATATTCAACATTCCAATTACTGTTAACAAGAAAAACCTGTTAAACTATTGCAGCACCCACCAAAACTAAAGGATTCAGATCTGTAGCTAGAAATAGATGGATTTAAATGAAGGTATGTATCTACATGGGCTTCCCTGGTGGCTCAGAAGGTAAAGAATCCGCCTGCAGTGCAGGAGATCTGGGTTCGATACCTAGATTGGGAAGATTCCCTGCAGGAGAGCATGGCAATGCACTCCAGTATTCTCGCCTGGAGAATCCCCATGGACAGAGGAGCCTGGTGGGCTACAGTCCAGGGGGGTTGCAGAGAGTCAGACACGACTGCGCACAAAGCACACGCAGCACATGTATCTACACATCCATATATAATCTCCCAAAAGTTAGAGATCATGTTCTTTTGTCCCCTGTTGAGTTCAGAAAATGCATGCGTGGTCAGCTTTTTTTTTTCTCTTCTGGGATGGGAAGTTGGATTTTAGAGAATTGAATGACGTGTGAATTTGTTTTACTGACTCGATTTTTAATGATATCATTTAAATATTTGAGCACTTGTTTTCTGTTTATAAACTACAAAATTCTTTGCTAAGATATATATATATATATATACACACACACACACACGTATGTATATAATCAACTGAGATCAGCAAATATTACTCTAAATCTGTTCTTTCATATCATATGTTTGATATTTTAGTACTTAAGAACTGGATATAGGACATTGTGGAATGTGAACATTTTTTCATTTTAAGGAAAATAATGCTCCTTTCAGATTGCTTCCAGTCATATTTGTATAATCATCAAGTACTTACTTTGTGTCAATTGTGTGCAAATACAATATGGTAGGTTAGTTTTTGTAAGAGATAAAAGAGATCTATAACATCTCCCATCTTCACTCCTTATGTAGGATAGACTTGAACCTTATTTTCTATGTTTATTTAAAAACTTTTAATTCAAATTAGTTCAGTCGCTCAGTTGTGTCCGACTCTTTGTGACCCCATGGACTGCAGCACGCCAGGCTTCCCAATCCATCACTAACTCCCGGAGCTTGCTCAAACTCATGTCCATCAAGTCCATGATGCCATCCAACCATCTCATCCTCTGTTGTCCCTTTCTCCTGCCTTCAATCTTACCCAGAATCAGGATCTTTTCAAGTGAGTCAGTTCTTTGCATCAGGTGGCCAAAGGATTGGAGCTTCAGCTTCAGCATCAGTCCTTCCAGTGAATATTCAGGACTGATTTCCTTTAGGATTGACTGGACTCTCAAGAGTCTTTTCCAACACCACAGTTCAGAAGCATCAGTTCTTCGGCACTCAGCTTTTTTTATGGTCCAATTCTCACATCCATACGTGCCTGCTGGAAAAACCATAGCTTTGACTAGATGGATCTTTGTTGGCAAAGTAATGTCTCTGCTTTTTAATATGCTTTCTAGGTTTGTCTAGATTTGTTAATTCAAATTACTTTGTTATAATTTTTATTGTTTTTGTTACTATTTTTCTTTAACAGAGACATCATATTGGAGATCGCAGTCTTTCCTTATGTAATATGTTCCTTGATGAAATGGCCAAACAAGCTCGAAATCTCATCACTGATATTTGCACAGAACAGTGTACTCTTAGTGACCAGGTAATAATTTAGATGTTTCCTTACAGATGGGAAAATTGTGTTGAAGGCAAAAAAATCCTCTCTTAGCTGTTTTTTTTTTTTCCTTTTTAAATCTTATCCTCAAACTCTAAGTAAATCTCATTACTTCTTACTATGAACGTTAGGTTTTAAAGAAATTGCCACTGTCTTTAGGGTTATGGTTTAAAATCCAGCCTCTAGCTCGGCATTCAAGTCCCTTCCCAAGGTAGCTCGCACATCTCTCCCCAGCATTTTATGCTCCACTACCGAGTCATTTGGAAAACTCAGCAGTGGCCACAAGATTGGAAAAGGTCAGTTTTCATCCCAATCCCAAAGAAAGGCAATGCCAAAGAATGCTCAAACTACCACACATTGGCACTCATCTCACATGCTAGTAAAGTAATGCTCAAAGTTCTCCAAGCCAGGCTTCAGCAATATGTGAACCGTGAACTTCCTGATGTTCAAGCTGGTTTTCAAAAAGGCAGAGGAACCAGAGATCAAATTGCCAACATCCACTGGATCATGGAAAAAGCAAGAGAGTTCCAGAAAAACATCTATTTCTGCTTTATTGACTATGCCAAAGCCTATGACTCTGTAGATCACAATAAACTGTGTAAAATTCTGCAAGAGATGGGAATACCAGACCACCTGATCTGCCTCTTGAGAAATCTGTATGCAGGTCAGGAAGCAACAGTTAGAACTGGACATGGAACAACAGACTGGTTCCAGATAGGAAAAGGAGTACGTCAAGGCTGTCTATTGTCACCATGTTTATTTAACTTATATGCAGAGTACATCATGAGAAACGCTGGACTGGAAGAAACACAAGTTGGAATCAAGATTGCTGGGAGAAATATCAATAACCTCAGATATGCAGATGACACCACCCTTATGGCAGAAAGTCAAGAGGAACTCAAAAGCCTCTTGGTAAAAGTGAAAGTGGAGAGTGAAAAGGTTGGCTTAAAGCTCAACATTCAGAAAACGAAGATCATGGCATCTGGTCCCATCACTACATGGGAAATAGATGGGGAAACAGTGGAAACAGTGTTAGACTTTATTTTTCTGGGCTCCAAAATCACTGCAGATGGTGACTGCAGCCATGAAATTAAAAGACGCTTGCTCCTTGGAAGGAAAGTTATGACCAACCTAGATAGCATATTCAAAAGCAGAGACATTACTTTGCCAACAAAGGTTCGCCTAGTCAAGGCTATGGTCTTTCCTGTGGTCATGTATGGATGTGAGAGCTGGACTGTGAAGAAGGCTGAGCGCCGAAGAATTGATGCTTTTGAACTGTGGTGTTGGAGAAGACTCTTGAGAGTCCCTTGGACTGCAAGGAGATCCAACCAGTCCATTCTGAAGCAGATCAGCCCTGGGATTTCTTTGGAAGGAATGATGCTAAAGCTGAAACTCCAGTATTTTGGCCACCTTATGCGAAGAGTTGACTCATTGGAGAAGACTCTGATGCTGGGAGGGATTGGGGACAGGAGGAGAAGGGGACGACAGAGCATGAGATGGCTGGATGGCATCACTGACTCGATGGACGTGAGTCTGAGTGACCTCCGGGAGTTGGTGATAGACAGGGAGGCCTGGCGTGCTGCGATTCATGGGGTCGCAAAGAGTCAGACACAACTGAGTGACTGATCTGATCTGATCTGACCGAGTCATTCTGATCAGGTTCAGAGCACATTGTGTTCTATCATAATTTTGGTTTTCATAGGCCATTTTCCTTTCAGTAAAATGTGATTCCTCGCTTGCCTGGTATTTTTTAATTTGTCCTTCAACTGTAGCTTTGATATAACGACCTCTGTGAAATGTCTCTTCACACAAGACTTTCCTGTTTGTGTGTTTTCCAAGCTGAATGAGCTCTCCAAGCTGACTAGGTAAACCCTGCATCTCACTTACTACCTCTGTTCTTAGTGCTAGTATATTTGCCGCATAGTCTGGGTTTAGCTAAGGTTCGTTTCAGTAGTTAGTGTTTTCAGAATAATTGGTATGTGTGATTTCATTTATTTTTAAATTTAGTTGCTGCCCAAGCATTGTGCCAAAACCATCAGTCAAGCAGTGAATAAGAAGTCAAAAAAACAGACTGGTAAGAAAGGGGAACCTGAAAGAGAAAAACCAGGAGTTGAAAGCATGAGGAAAAACAGGCTGGTCGTGACCAAGTAAGCCATCCACTATTACTGTATCTTTTTGTTACAGGTAGAAGAGTTGGTTTTTTGTTTTCATTTTTTGTAGGGCATTAGTACTGAGGAAATGCTGGTAATTGTAAATTATTCATTTCCCAGTTGTTAATGTTTTTTGACATCTGTGAACTTGATTAGCCAGTTAGTGCTTATTTAATCCAAAAATACTTATTTTGGATTTTTGAAGAAGATACATGCAATAGATGTCATTTTTTTAATATGTTGAATATTGAAGGCCAAGAATCTGTCTAAAAATTTGGAGGGGGTATACTATAAGCAATCTGTAATTTTCAGTTTATTTGAAATTAGATGTCTGACACTATTTTGGCATCTTGTTATATATATTAAACATGTCAGTTTAAGAGAGAGGAAAAGTTGAATTTTGCTGTTACTATTCTGATATACTTATGAAATTAATTTCCTATTGCTATTATGAGATGTTAATTTTTTCTTTACTGTTTATTAATATTCTTCAGCCTTGATAAGTTGCACACTGCACTTTCCGAGTTGTGTTTCTCTATAAATTATGTACCAAACATGGTGGTTTGGGAACATACCTTTACCCCACGAGAATATTTGACTTCTCATCTGGAAATCCGCTTTACTAAGTAAGAAAGAATATAAACTGTTTTGTGTTGATTAAGTTAATGAGTTTGTTTTATTTATTCTTCATATCTATGCAGTCTTTACTTTTATGAGGGAAATCATTAGTAGAAATTGTATATAAATTAGTAAAATTGTAGTATGAAAAAATAACTGGAAAGTATGAAGAATAGTGAACTGGGAATTACTTAAATTACCCAGTCTTATCCTGCACTTATTAACTCATTGTAACATCGGAGAGGCTAGTTAATCTCTGTGAGCCTTAACTTCCTTATAAGAAAAAGGACAGTTCAGTTCAGTCGTGTCCAACTCTTTGCGACCCCATGGAGTGTAGCACACCAGGCTTCCCTGTCCATCACCAACTTTCTGAGCTTGCTCAGACTCCCGTCCATCTAGACAGTGATGTCATCCAACCATCTCATCCTCTGTCGTCCCCTTTTCCTCCTGCCTTCAGTCTTTCCCAGTGTCAAGGTGTTTGCTAATGAGTCAGCTCTTCACATTAGGTGGCCAAAGTATTAGAGCTTCTTGAGCTTCAGCTCTAGCATCAGGCCTTCCAGTGAATATTCAGGGTTGATTTCCTTCAGGATTGACTGGTTTAATCTCCTTACAGTCCAAGGACTCTCAAGAGGCTTCTCCAACACTGCAGTTCAAAAGCATCAATTCTTTGGTGTTCAGCCTTCTTTGCTTCCCTTGTGACTCAGCTGGTAAAGAGTCCGCCTGCAGTACGGGAGACCTGGGTTTGATCCCTGGGTTGGGAAGATCCCCTGGAGAAGGGAACTGCTACTCACTCCAGTATTCTAGCCTGGAGAATTCCATGGACTGTATAGTCTATGGGATTGCAAAGAGTTGGACATGACTGAGCGATTTTCACTTTCAGCCTTCTTTATGGTCCATCTCTCACATCTATACATGACTACTGGAAAAACCATAACCTTGACTAGATGGACCTTTGTTGGCAAAGGAGTGTCTCTACTTTTTAATATGCTGTCTAAGAAAAAGGAGAAGATTGGAGCAAATTGGTGTATGTCATCTAGCAGGTGGCAGCCCAGTAGGATCATGGAATCAGTTTAGAAAGTTGTAGTGAACATTTAAAGAAAGGAAAAAGAGGGAGGAAAGGAAAGAAGGAAGCAGAAATAGGGGGAAAACTCAGTGCATTGCATGTAGTAAGTAGAACTATTGTTTCACGGAACTTTTCAGTTAGGTATATATTTGTGTGTACTGAGTTGGTGATGTTAGACACATACCTTATAGCAGGTCACAGTCAAATGTGTGAAAACCTCAGGGTTGGATGAACACGAAACTCTTTTGAACTCCAAAGTATGCTGTTATGCCAATAGAATTCTAGACCCGTGAGGCACTCAATTCTAATTAGTTTAATAAGTTAAGTTTCTTGATATTTTATGTAACAAGTCAGAAATTTTATAAATGTTGCTTCAGCCTTTTTCTAAAGTTACACATTTATTTATTAAAGAAAATATTGATTGATTCAATACATTTTTCTTAAAGGCCTTAGAGCAATTTATGAAAGAAATTTTGCCAAAGGATTTTCAAAAGGTTTGGCTAAAGGTTGTGGTCACTAACAAGTATTTGTGCCTTATGTGTAGTATTGTGTTAAGAAATATGAGTAATAATAAAACTGTGTAAAACTTAGAGCTGCAACAACTATAGAAGAAAATAGAATATGTAAACAGACAGTAAATTTAGTGTCAGGTCATCAGTTGAGAAGAGTCTGGTGTTGAGCAAAGAGTCTCTTGCTCTACTTTAGTAAGGAAGGCATCCTGACAATGAAACCAAAACTGCTTCAGTATTTAGACCATAGGACATTACACCTTCTGATACTTATTATTCTCAGCTCTGTGGATTGGTATAGTGTTGTATGGAAGGTAAGGTCCAGTTTACAGCTCCCTTGTTTTCCTTCTGTAAACAGTTGGTCCCTTAATCCACAGAGAAGCAGATGTTCTTTTTATCAAACAGCTACTTAGTGATCAGGTTCAAGGCAAGGCTGTATACTTGTTTACCTGGGAAATATTTTATGCCAGAACAAATAGCTTGTGAGTATTAGTTGATTGATTTTTGCTGATCACTTGCACACAATCGTAAAGACTTAGTGGCTGTGTACAAGGACAGCAGTTTTCATCTTGAGTTGTTCTTCTGGGACTGTTACTAGTGATGGGGTTTGTCTGTTGTCTTTATGAATTTATCCTTACAGATACAAGTCTAAGATCTTTATAAATCTAATGATTAGGGAATTTTAGGGTTTCCCTGGTAGCTCAGCAGTAAAGAATCCACCTGCAATGAAGGAACCACAGGAAACACAGGTTTGAACCCTGAGGTCAGGAAGATCCCCTGGAGGAGAGCATGGCAACCCACTTCCAGTATTCTTGCCTGGAGAATCCCACGGACAGAGGAGCCTGGCGGGCTGCTGTCCATAGGGTCGCAAAGAGGCAGACACAACTGAAGTGACTTGGCACACACGCATGCGTGCACTTCCAAAGTGACCTTGATCAGTTTACTTGAGTTCTGCACCTCAGGTTTCTTCTTTCCTCTATGAAATGATGGTGATAACTGCATAGCAGGGTTATTAAATATGAAGACTGTAGGTAATGTATATATAAGGCCTAAAAACTACCAGTGTATAACAGTGCTAAAGGAATTCAAGCTGTAGACTTGAACAGTCCATTTCCTTGCTGGAGACCACATATCATGTTTAAGGAATTTTTAAAACCCTCTTTATTCTTAAATCATTTTTATTGCTGATGCCCTTAGTATTTTTTTAATCACTTGCATCCCCATTTCATTCCTGTATATCTACTAAGTATATTCTTTTTTAAAGTTGTTGCTTTGGAAGATAATGATAGTAGTAATTTCATAAATTGTAGATTGAATGGCCTATTTACAGAAATGCAAAAATTAGAGCTTTTTAATTTTTTCTACTATCCTGCTCCAGGTCAATTGTTGGAATGACTATGTATAATCAAGCCACACAGGAAATTGCAAAACCATCAGAACTTCTAACAAGTGTAAGAGCATACATGACTGTACTCCAGTCAATAGAAAACTATGTGCAAATTGATATTACAAGAGTATTTAATAATGTTCTTCTTCAACAAACACAACATTTAGACAGTCATGGAGAACCAACCATTACAAGTCTGTACACAAATTGGTAAGAAACATATTTAGAAATTTGGAATGATAAAAAGTTTCTTTGTAGTGAACGACTTACAAAAGTTTTTTAAATGGATTAATGCTTCTTCATGTTATTGGTCAACTTTAAAATTATATGCAGGAATGTATACCTTAATAAATTTTTAATTAAATTCTCCAGTTGCAAATTTACTCTTCTCCTTAGGTATTTGGAAACTTTGTTAAGACAAGTCAGCAATGGTCATATAGCTTATTTCCCTGCAATGAAAGCATTTGTGAACTTACCTACGGAAAATGAATTAACATTTAATGCAGAGGAATATTCTGACATATCAGGTGAATAATACTCTGGCATATTTTAGAGAATGAAGAAACCTTGATTCTTTTGGGTTTTGATTCTCTTATGACTATTTTCATTCAATTATATGTATAATCAAAAATTAATTTTAGACTTATCTAGGCCTTTATGTTCTTTCTTATTCTAGAAACTTTTCTTAGAGTTTTCAATTAATAATTTGCTTCTTAAATTTTTTTTTTGTCAAAGTATAAAATTAATTCCATTTCCTTTTAGAAATGAGGTCATTATCAGAGCTGCTTGGCCCATATGGTATGAAGTTCCTAAGTGAAAGCCTTATGTGGCATATTTCATCACAAGTTGCTGAACTTAAGGTAATACAGTTTTTATTGATTTGAGCGTTAAAATATTTCAAAAATGTAAACAAACAAGCCTAGAGTGTTATTTTAACCTGACATAAAGTTGTCATGAAATGAAATTATACGAATTTATATGAGATTTATAAATTTACAAAATTACAGAGCTAGCAAGTTCTTTCAGTAGCATCTTCATTTGCTTCAGTTTTACAAATGATAAAGCAGAAAGCCTAGAGAGGTGAATTGACTAGCTAAAGGAGACTGAAACTCAAATTTCTTGACTTTAGTCGTCTTCATTCTGTTGTATCGTGATGCCTTTCTTCCAATAACCATGTTCAAAGTTCCAGCCAGTCATCTGTTTAAATTTGTAGTTTGAATGTATTACTTTCCACAGATTCCAATATAAACATCGTTAGGTTTATTTCTTTTTCTTTTAAAAACTTATTTATTTTTAATTGGAGGATAATTGCTTTATAATACTGTGTTGGTTTCTGCCACGCATCAACATGAATCATCCGCAGGTATACCTTTGTCCCCTCCCTCTTGAACGTCCCTCCCACCTCCCACTGTTTGTTTTTTTATTATTATTATTAGGCAGTCTTTTAAATTATCTTGTGCCTTTTAAACTGGATGAAAAATGTGCTTAGCATTTTAATAAAGATGTGAAAGAGCTGAAGCAATGTTTTAAGTAATTCTAGAAGCCTTGTAAAAAGATCTCAGGGCTAAAGAGATTTATACTGAATGAGTCTATATAACAGCTATCTAATTTAAAGAATTTAAATTTGTGCCACCAAAATTTTTGAATTTACAAACAAAATAGGAAAGACACATTTAAAAATACGGCTTTTTCTTTGTGAAAGTTTTTTAGTGGTTACTTGTGCCTTCTATTTTAAATTACTTAAGACTATGATATATAGGATTAATAAGTAGCTTGCATTTCAGGTGTAGCACCTGAGAAGTCTAAATGTGGTAATCTGGTTTACTGAAAATTGAGCAAATGGACAGGTGAAGTCAATTCCTGCAAGATTAATATTTTGCTGAGTGTATAGAGAGCAAGACTCAGTGTAACTAAAAGGAGAGGCAGTATTACTCAGTGGTTAAGAACGCAATCTTTCAAGTCAGGCTATCATGGATTTTGGTCCTGTCACTTAAGAGCTTTGACTTGGGGTTGAGAATCACTTTAAGTGATACGTTTCAGCTGCTTAGGTACTCACCATAGTCCCTGACTTACAATAAAAACTGAGTGAATATTTTAGTATTCATCATGTCATTATCCTCTCACTTCTTCTTTAAAAGAAAGATCTGCAATTCTTGGCTAGAAATCAGCCTTTAGTTACTTTATAATGTGGATTTTAAATGCACAGATATTATACCTTACATAGTTTTAAATATACAAACATTGCAATTCTAGTTTTGGTGCTTTGCTTGCTTTACAAACAATATAATTCTTACTTATTAGGCTAATTCCTCTGTAAATACATGATCTCTTTTCTATCCTCCTGTTCTCTGGTAGCAAATTTGTCATCCCAGTCTACTTTCATGTGTTCCTCTCAGCATGAGATCATTGCAGAATTATGGTCCAGTTATTTAGCTTTTGTTAGCTGTTGTTTCAGACACTTCCAGAACTGTTAAGTGTTTTTATTGCTTCTCTGCCATTTAATGTGGCAGGTTAAGGAGTATGATGTGGTAATAAAAATTGGTCTATACATATCTGTGAGAGTTTAAGGCATCTGATGTCCTTAACAGTATTGTAAGGTGCCAAGAGGATCTGGCCTTCTACTTTTTCTCAAATTTTTTACTCTTCCATCCCAGCTGGCCTACTTGCTGTTGTGTCATCTCAAAGTACTGTTCACTGAGATACTGTCTTAGCTTGTTTTCTTGTATCATTCATATATTTTTCAGTTATCAGAATATCCTTTCTTGACCACACTTTTAAAAATAGCAACCATTACTTTCTGTTCTTTTCATCCAGCTTTATTTGTGTTATTTGTGACCTTTCATGTCATGCATCTTATGTCACTTTCATTAGAATAAAAACTTAATTATAAACTCTCTTAAAACCTTGGTGCTAAATTGATGTCCAGCAGATAGAGGTGCTTGGTAAATATTTGTTGGGTTCAAAAATAAAAACAGGTAGCTTTCCTGATTTTTTACTTTATTCTAGGACTTTTCTAAGCTCTTTACATGTATTTTATTAACTCCTTTAAATCCTTAAAACTGGTATTGTCCCTATTTTACAGATTAGAAAAGTAAAACCAAGAAAGATTAAGTAACTTGTCCAGGCTGACATGCTTAATATATAACTAAGTAAATTTGAGTCTACATATACAGTCGCCCTGACTCCAGAGCTTATACTAGTACTGTGCTCCACTGTCTCAAAACATGAAAGAGATCTTAGCAGTCACCTAACCTACTCTTGGCTAATGCAGAAACATACATTTTTCTAGGTTGATGAGTTGATCTTGAAAATGAGGCAATCTCATCAATTACTATATATTTCTACTTACATTTATATCTAAACTTCCCTGGTGGCTCAGTTGGTAAAGCATCTGCCTATAATGAGGGAGACCTGGGTTCAATCCCTGGATGGGGAAGATCCCCTGGAGAAGGCAATGGCAGCCCACTCCGGTACTCTTGCCTAGAGAATCCAATGGATGGAGGAGACTGGTACGCTATAGTCCCTGGGGTTGCAAAGAGCTGGACAAGACTGAGCGACTTCACTTTCACTTTCATATCTAAATAGTAATTTTTGATTGGCCCTTACTGTTACCTCAAGATGTAGAGACTGCCTGTAATAAGATGACCCTTCACATGTTTAAAGCAGTTTTTAATGTATTGCCTTTCTCTTCCCTAGGTGAAATATATTCATATGTAGTCTCACTCTCTTCTGTCACAAATTGTCTTGTTGGTGTTGCTTATAGAGAATAGTGCCCAGAACTGAGAATAAACTTCAACTACAGATCTGATTAGTGAGAGTGCACTTACTTACCCTGGACACTGTACACTAGATAATATGTAGCATCAGCACTTTATGTAGCTATAATACCATTCTGTTTTCAACTTGGAATCAGATACCTTTTTTTTCCTTTTCTCTTAACCCTTCCTCCTTCTCCTTCCTCCTCCTCCCCTCACTCCCCTCTTTTGTTTTCCTACACTAACTTGAACCATGGCTTCCACATTTTTTTTTTTTTTTTTTAACAAGGTTGTTGTTCAGTCACTAAGTTGTGTCTGTCTCCTTGCGACCCCACTGAAATGCAGCATGCCAGGTGTCGCTGTCCTTCACTATCTCCCAGAGTTTATGCAAACTCATGTCCGTTGTGTCGGTGATGCCATCTCAACATCTCATCCTCTGTCACCCCTTCTCCTCCTGCCTTCAGTCTTTGCCAGCATCAGGGTCTTTTCCAGTGAGTCAACTCTTCATATCAGGTGGCTGAAGTTTGGAGCTTCAGCTTCAGCATCAGTCCTTCCAGTGTATATTTTCAGGGTGATCTCTTTTAGGATTGACTGGTTTGATCTCCTTGCAGTCCATGGGACTCTCAAGAGTCTTCTCCAACACCACAGTTCGAAAGTGTCAGTTCTTTAGTGCTCAGCCTTCTTTATGGTTCAACTCTCACTTCCATACATAACTCCTGGAAAAACCATAGCTTTGACTAGATGGACCTTCTTTTAAGATAGACTCTATTTTTAGAACATTTTATGTTCACAGCAAAATTGAACAGAAGATGCAGAGATTTTCCATACATGCCCTGCTTCACATGTGCATAACCTTCCTCATTATCAACATCCTCTATCAGAGTGGGTACATATTGTCATAATCAGTGAACCTACATTGACATACTGTTATCACCTGAAGTCCCCAATTTACATTAGAGTTCTTTCTTGGTTTGTGCATGTTGTGGGTTTTAACAAATGTATGAAGTGAAGTGAAGTGAAGTGAAAGTCACTCATTGGTGTCCAACTCTTTGCGACCCCACGGACTGTAGCCCACCAGGCTCCTCTGTCCATGGGATTCTGCAGGCAAGAATACTGGAGTGGGTAGCTATTCCCTTCTCCGGGGATCTTTCCGACCCAAGGATCAAACCCAGGCCCCCGCTTTGCAGGGGACCATCTGAGCCACCAGGAAAGCCCAGGAATACTGGAGTGGGTAGCTGATCCCTTCTCCAGGGGATCTTCCTGACTCGGGAATCAAACTGGGGTCTCCTGCATTCCAGGCAGATTGTTTACCATCTGAGCTACCGGGGAAGCCATAACAAATGTATGTTGTCCTTTCAGATTGACTTTTTTTTTTTAATTTATTTTTTATTTGAAGGAAAATTGCTTTATAATGTTGTGTTGGTTTCTGCTGTACAATGACACAAATCAGCCTTAAATATACATACACCCCCTCTTTTAAGCCTTCCTCTCCTCCCGCCGTCCCATCCTCTAGGTCATCACAAAGTGCCAGGCTGGGCTCTCTGTGTTCTTAGCAACTTCTCACCAGCTATCTGTTTAGTACATGATAGTGTGTGTATGTCGCTACTTTCTCCATTCATCCTGCTCTCTCCTTCTTTCACTGTATCCGCAAGTCCCTTCTCTACATCTGAGTCTCCATTCCTTACCTGCAAATAGGTTCATCAAAACCACTTTTCTAGATTCCCTATTTGTGCATTAATACACAATATTTGTTTTTCTCTTTATGACTTACTTCACTCTGTATAATAGATGCTAGGTTCATCTGCCTCACTGGATATGACTCAAATGCATTCTTTTTTATGGCTGAGTTAATATTCCATTGTATCTATGTACTGCCTCATTATCTATTCATCTGTTGATGGACATCTAGGTTGCTTCCATGTCCTGGTTATTGTGTAAATAGTGCTGCAGTGAACATTGGAGTACATGTGTCTTTAGAATTGTGATTTTCTCAGGGTATATGCCCGGTGGTGGGATTGCTGGGTCATATAGTAGATTTATTCCTGTTTGTTTGTTTGTTTGTTTTTTTTAAGGAATCTCCATGCTCTTCTCCATAATGACTGTATCAGTGTAGCATTCCCACCAACAGTGTAGGAGGGTTCCCTTCTCTCCACATCCTCTCCAGCATTTATTATTTGTAGATTTTTTGATGATAGCCATTCTGACTGGTGTGAGGTGATACCTCATTGTAGTTTTGATTTGTATTCTCTAAAAATGATTCATGTGCATCTTTTCATCTCAGTATATACAAGACATACAGATGGTTTATTGGCCATCTGTATGTCAGAGAAAAGTCTGTTAAGGTCTTCTGCGCATTTTTTGATTGGGCTGCTTGTTTTTCTGATATTGAGCTGTATGAACTGCTTATATATTTTGGAGATTAATCTTTTGTCAGTTGTTTTATTTGCAGGGTTTTTCCTCCCATTCTGAGGGTTGTCTTTTAATCTTGTTTATTAATAGTGTCCTTTGCCCTGCAAAAACTTTTAAGTTTAATTAGGTCCCTTTTGTTTATTTGGTTTTCCACATCTTATATTTTGTGTGATATTGTTTTTTAGACCTTTATTATTTTCATAATTTTTCTTGTTAGTTATTTTTCATTATTTTTGAATCTTTTTTGAGTTCAGATTTTTCTCATGGTCTGTTAGCAATCCTTTTATAAACTTAACTGTCTTAGCTATGTCCTTAATTGTTAATGTTATCAAGTATATTCTTATTCTTTAAATGGTAAAAGCTGATACTTTAACATTTCTCTTTTATATCTTGGAGTGACAGTATTTTCTTAGATATTAAAATTTAAAGTTGATGTAATAATAATATAAATAATGTTGACTTCTTTTTTAATACTATGGGTTTTCTGACTCGAGTGTTATTTCTTGGCTGGGTTCTTTTTCAGATATTTGATAGTATTAAACCTGAGTTTAAAAGCTAGTCAAAAGAAACTTTTTGGGTAAGAGTTTAGATTTATTATCTTTGGAGATATATACTCATTAAATGTAATATACCCCCAAACCAAGATGGTTTACAATACTAAAACTTTTTTCTTTAAAACTGATTTTAGTAATCTTTGTGATTTTCCGTACTTGACTAGAGTTTTCAGTTTACCTTCATAAAACCTTGCATATTTTATTAGTTGTAAGACCACATGGTTATGTTTTGCTGTTTAGGAGCTTTGTATTTTTATTTTTTTGCTTCTCAGCACTAAATCATGATTTAGTTAAGCATTTTTCAGAAGGGTTCTTAATGTGGTCAGCCATAAATATGAAAGCTTTATATTTCTAGCATTGTGCCCGTTATCATTTAGATTTCTGCAAAACAAAGATAGTCCTAAGGATTCAGTTATCTGGAATTGCACAGTGCTTTCCAGTGGTTTTCATACAGATCATTCTTAACAGTTCCAAGTTGTAATTCAGATTTCTGTGAATTTAACCACTTGTATATTATTAAGAACTGGAGGTATTATTCATAACTTTGTCTTCTCAGCCTCGTTGTACTGAGGCCTACTTAGTGTGTATTCTTATACTTTATTCCATAAAAAATATTACGGTCATAATATAATGGTGTTTCATATAGACAAGTTCAGTTTGTTTTACACTGTTGTATTTTATTGAGATAAATCTCCTAGTACTTGTTTATCAGTGCTGATTCTAATTTTATTTTGCATTTTCAATGTCCTGTAAAATTACTTTACTTAGAACACTGAGTTTATAAAGTTATATTAATAGAAATAACACAGATTTTTGCTTCCAGTATGGGTAGGCTAGATTATTTAGGTCAGTTCTTACCTTAAGGACAACTTTTTTTTTTTTAAATGGAGCTAGATAGAGAGATAGGAAGAAAGGAAGGAAGACAGACATCTTCTAAAGGAAGAGCTAAAAAGACAGTGAGGTGTTTATTTCTAGACCTTAGTTCCCCAACTAGGAATCCAGCTTGGGCCCCCTGCAGTAGAAGCAGGGATCCTTATCACTACACCACCAGGGAAGTGTCCCTGAAAGCCACTTTTGATGTGAAAACATTTGCTAATTCAGAAGTAAGATTTGTAAGATCCAGCTGTAGTCTCGGTGGTCTTGTGGAGCAAGGAGCTCTATAATCAAAACCCAAGACAAAGCCTACCCAAAGTGGGAGTGGAAAGGAATCCTGCTTGATTTGTCTTCCACCTTCTTTGCCTGATGTTCCTGAATGTAGCATCCTCTTGTCAGCATCACTTGAGAAGTTGGGTGTGGAGGGTGCCCCAGACAGGCATATAATGACCCTCTTGTTACCAAATCCAAGTCTTCCTTTCTATGCCACTGCCTACAATTTCTGAGCCCTGCCTAGGTTCCAAGGCTTCCATTAACTTGCCTTCTGTGCTTTATCTCCCTTAAAAGAACTTAATTACTCAAATTTCTCACCTCTACATATTCTTTGCTCCAGTTTTTGTCTTCTAGAAATTTGTTGGGCTGTCTCATAAGGTCTTGTTTTCTTTGTTATTGTAGATTTATGCCTTTCTAATTTTTTTCCTCACTTCAGTGGATTTTTGAAAGAAGCAGCGTTTAGATATATATATATATTTTTTTTTTCTACATTTAATCAGCATTTCATGAGGTTTACATACTTGTTTGAACATTTTTATAGGAAAAATTTCAGATAGTGAATCAAAGAGTATGAATATTTACATTACTTTCTGATATTATCAAATATTCCTTGGAAAAGATTGTTAACTCACACTCTGCATATTAAAGCATAATGGTGCCAGTATAGCATTTTAATCTTTTTTGAAATTAATGAGTACATTGTTTTGGGGGATTATAATATTTTTAAGATAGTTCTGTAACTTTTTAGCTTTAATTTTGTTTTTTTTATATTTAAACTGACATAAATATTATGTGGCTGCATCTTCTTTTTATCTTAAAGGTTACATTAATTGACTATTTTAGTTTCTGTTTTAGCTGAGGACCTTTTTGTTTCAGAATAAGTTTGTGGGCCAATAAAATAAATTTAAGGAAAAGTTTCTTTGAATTTAATGTGGAAGTCGCTCAGTCATGTCTGACTCTTTGCAACCCCATGGACTATACAGTCCATGGTTTTCTCCGCTAGGATACTAAAGTGGGTAGCCGTTCCCTTCTCCAGGGGATCTTTCCAACCCAGGGCTCCCACATTGCAGGCGGATTCTTTACCAGCTGAGCCACCAGGGAAGCCCCTTTATATTTAATGGTTGTGAATAAATCATGTCAGAGACATAGTCAACACTATGTATGTGTACTAATGATAAAACGCGTTTATTACTTTGTGTAGAAGAAAACCAGTCTGCATTCCTACTAAAATTCTTGGGGTATTTGGAGTTGTGCCCATCAAGTCAATTTCTTCTTCCAGTCCTTCTAGAAGAATTGTTTTGACATTTTACAGATCATTTCTTCTGTAGTTCTTCAGAGTCCTAGAAGGTGTTTTTTCCAAATGAAGTAAGAAATTTAAATATGAATTGTGCCAAGAATTCAACACTTTAGAACAGAAAACCAGTATTTTTTTTTCTTCAGTAATCTTGATTTGTTTCACTTGATTAATCTCAGGTTGTTCCAAATCATTTAGTTACAATTCCTAGTATTAGTTTTCCAGCTTTGGGGCCCTTTGTCAGAGATAATCATTCATCATGGCTTTAAATATATAGAAAACTCTGTTTCAGGATGCAATTAAGAGAGAAAAGAAATTTATATAAACTATACTTTCAAGAAGAGACATCATTAGCTTTTCAAGAGTAATGTGCAACTGAATACTTTAGGCTGATTGTTCTTAAAGTATGGTATCCAGATCAGCAGAGGCAGCCTTGCTTTGAATCTTAATTAAAAATGCACAATTTTTGGTTCTTCCTAAGACCTACTAAATTAGGACCTGTGGGGTTGGAGCCCAGCAAGTCCTCCATATTATTCTGTTGCACGCTGAGGATCAACAACCATTTCTTTAGAGTTTAAGAACATGGATTTTAAAATCAGACATACCTGAATTCAAATTCCAATGTTTAATATCTGTAACTTTGGGCAAGTTAACTAACCTCTCAGAGCCTTAGTTTTCTCAGTTGTGAAATTGAGGACTGTCACCTCCCTATTTGGATCAGGGTAAATGGAATTGTTTGTAAATTGCCTAGTAGAGGAACTTAAAAATGACCACTGTATCTATTTAAATATATATTATTTTGTTTTATTGATTCTGAAACAAAATTACCCTATATTAGTATTTCTGAAATTATATGTGTCTTATATGATTAGAAAATATTGTGTCAGTTTAATTATTAGAGTTTTTTTTCTTAATGACACATAAAATAATGGTGCATTTAAAACTCAGTGCTGTCTGTGATTCACTGATACATGATATTATGTTCAAGATGCATGAACACTGTCAAAGTTGGGCATATATTTGAGTGTGTATTGACTGATGAGACAGGTATTGAATTGGCCTCAGAGAGAGCAAGCAGTGTCTCTAATTAGACACTGTAGAGGTTGAATTTAGCAAACAGTTGTGACTGGAACTAATCATCTGAATATGAGTAAAAGCAAAAATAATCCAAAGTGTAACATAAAATTCATACTGGTATAAGAAAAATTATTTTTTTAGATTTTCCATATAGTCTTTTTATGCTTCCCTTAAATCTCTTATTGGTTTTTAACACAATTCCTGTGGCATTTTAACAGTATGCTTGCAACATCTCCAAACTTACATCTGCTGAGTTGAGATATACAGGCTTTCCAAATATATAGATCCATTATTTCTTCCAGAATAAAGTTAATTATATTTGTTTTAGTTACAGTTTTTAAATAAAATTACTTTTTCCAGTACTGCTTTTAAGAAAAGAATTCTTTATAATGAGTTGTACTTTTCTTAATTAGCTGTCCTTCACTCCCTTCCCTCTTCCCTTCTCTCAGTCATCTTGGGAGAGGAGGTAGATGTTGACATTTCTGTTTAGTGCTGGGAAACTTCATTCTGTTTATAATTTTTATAAAGTGGTACCATACACCTATGGTTTTCTCCCTCTGTTTATATCATCCAGTGATGAGCTCTAGGCTATCTTTAGCCAGCTTTAACTTTAGCAAATTCTTTTTGTTTTGGTTGGAATTTATTGCTTTCAATATCCACTTCGGTGTCTGCTTTTTATTGTAGGTGCTGTACTGTGTCTAAGCATAAGATAATCCTTTATCCTACTCTTTATCTTTATTGCTTTTTCCTGAACTCCTCCCTTTTGAATTTGCAGGCTGAAGGAAAACATTAATTTTATTTAATTTTAAGATTCTTTTAATGAAAATAACAAAAACATAGCATAGAGCATCTGGATTTTCTGTATTGTTTTTTCTATTTGCCAGTTGTAATTGCCAAGTATGTTCTTATCTCATCAACCATAAGGAAGTCTGTGCCTGACCTAGTATCTTTCTTTTTTTTCAGAAACTTGTGGTGGAGAATGTTGATGTGCTAACACAAATGCGGACCAGCTTTGACAAACCCGACCAGATGGCTGCCCTCTTTAAAAGATTATCGTGTGGGTAACTCATGCTTTTTATAAGAATTAAGAAGACCCTGAAACTCAGTCTTTATTAGTTTTTGCTCAGATGTAAATATAAGTAGTAATTTATGAAAAGCATTCTTCACTAGAACATTTTAGCAGTGAAATGATCTTTTAAGTGAATGGCTTATCTGTTTCATGATTTTTTTTTTTACCATACTCTTAGTATCACATATTAAATATTCGATATCATTATCAGTTAACTCATGAACCAATTAAGTTAATCTACATTAATTTAGACCAAAAGAGATTTAACTTTTGAGTCTGTAACTTTCTAAAAATCAGCATTATTGAGGTATAGCTTATACAAGTAAAATGTGCATTTTAGTGAACAAGTGTGATGGTTTTTGACAGATGTATACATCCACATGGGCTTCCCTCATAGGTCAGTTGGTCAAGAATCTGCCTGCAATGCAGGAGAAATGGGTTAAATTCCTGGGTCGAGAAGATCCCCTGGAGAAGGAACTGGCAACCCACTCCAGTATTCTTGCCTAGAGAATCCCCATGGACAGTGGAGCCTGGCAGACTACAGTCCATAATGTTGCAGGAGTTGGACACAGCTTAGCGATTAAACCACCACCGCCATACGTCCACATAACCATTACCACAGTCAAGATGTACATCAGTCTGTCAGTTGGTCAGTTCAGTCGCTCAGTCATGTCCAACTCTTTGCAACCCCATGGAAGAACAGTCTCTTCACCTCAAAACTCATGATTCCTTGTAGTCAGTTTCATACCCCTTGACAATGACTGATCTCATTTCTATCACTATAGAAATGATGAATTAAGATTGCCTGTTCTATTGTATAAACAGTGTATAAACTCTTTTGTATATTTTGTTGAGATTCACTTCTCTTTGTTAAGTGAATCAGTAACTTGTATCAATCCTTTGTATTGCTAACCTAGGATTCCTTGCCTGAAAACCTGAGCCTCCAACTTAAAAATTTTTTTTACATATCTTCTTAATACTGATTCTTTGTTCAAGATATATTGTGAAATAACAGTGAATCTTAAGTGTTTATTAAAGTATGTTTATCCAGGCAACTATTTTAGATCCACTTGAGTTAATTTCATCTGCTTTTTGTCCTTGAACTCAGAGTTAATATTAAAAACTAAAAGTCACACTTCCTATTGATTCAATTTAAAAGCCTTTCCAACTTTAAAGACTTAGTGAAGTCCTGAATAAAATACTTTCTACATTTGAGAAAACCAGAGAGTTTGTTTTCCCAAATAAAAGATAATCCTGAAGTAAAGACATGCATAGAGTTTATATACTTCCCCTTTGATATTTTTCTTTTAAGTGTTTTGCAGCTATATCAAATTTTATAAAACTATAAAATGACTTAGATAATCACTTTTTTAGGCTAGCTTATCTTGCTTTTAAAAATACAAACTTATTTAATAAAAATTAATATAAAACTAAACTGCAGGAACTTCCCTGGTGGTCCAGTGATTTAAGAATCTACCTGCCAGTGCAGGGACATGGATTGATCCCTGGTCTGGGAGGAAGGTCCCACATGCCATGGAGCAGCTAAGCCCATACGCTGCAGCTACTGAGCCAGTGCACTGGAGCCTGTGAGCCACAACTACTGAGCCCACACACCGTAACTTTCAAAGCCCGCATGCCTGGAGCGAATGCTTCCCAACAAAAGAAACCATGGCAATGAGAAGCCCAAGCACCTCAGCAAAGAGTTGCCACCACTCATCGCAACTAAATATAAAGCCCATGCGCAATAATGAAAACCCAGAGCAGCCAAAAGTAAAGCAAAAAAAAGTCCCACTAAACTACATTTCAGGTTGCCTTTCACAGCAGATCAGCCTTTGCCGTAGCTTTAAAGGGAAAGCAGCAAAAGAGGTTTTGGAGGTGATGAAACTTTGCCACTCTGGTGATGATGATAAGTAGATCGACACATGTTAAAAGTTTTTCCTAGAACTGTACACTGAAAGGGGGAAAAGTCAGGTTTACTCTTGGGAACTTTGCTGCTGCTGCTAAGTCGCTTAAGTCATGTCCGACTCTGTGCGACCCCATAGATGGCAGCCCACCAGGCTTCCCTGTCCCTGGGATTCTCCAGGCAAGAACACTGGAGTGGGTTGCCATTTCCTTCTCCAGTGCATGAAAGTGAAAAGTGAAAGTGAAGTCGCTCAGTCGTGTCTGACTCTCGCGACCCCATGGACTGCAGCCCACCAGGCTCCTCCATCCACAGGATTTTCCAGGCAGAAGTACTGGAGTGGGGTGCCACTGCCTTCTCCCTTGGGAACTTTAGGAAATGAAAATTTTAAAACGAAACAGATTGACTTGGTAGCATTATACAGAAGAGGAGTGTGAATGAATACTATTATTTAAATCCCTATCTGATCTCTTTTCTTCATTGGTCCACTGTATACTTGTATTTTCTAGTATGCTTTACTTTATCCTTATTATTTTTGTTTTTCTTGTTAATTTGTTTTTTAAAGACTCATTTGACTACCCAGCTGGCCTTACTGGCCTGCATTTCATGCTAATAAACAACCTTCTGACGATATCATCTGGTTAGAGGCAACTAACCCACTGCAGTGTCCAATGCATGTTTATTATTACTTTTAACTCTCCTATTTGTTGAAATGAAACAAAATATTTTTTGTTTTTTGGAAAAGAAAAGGTCTGCTCAAGAGTGATCTACTTAGGGGATAGAGAAAGCTACTCTTTGAGTTGAACTATCTTCCAGAATACTCTTCTGTCTCTAATCTTGTTTTTACCTTTGTGCTAAATTGATGTACTTTTGTAGCAGTTTGATTTTCATAGTCAGCTAACACATTCTTTTAAATACCCTTTAAAAGAGAAAGCTGTGCAATTTATTAAAAGTAGCTCTGGGGAATTCCCTGGTGGTCTGGTGGTTAGGTCCTTTCACCACTGTGGCCCTGGTTCAGTTCTTGGTGGAGGAACTAAGATCTCTCGAGCCACACAGTGTGCCCCACCCCCAAAAAAGCTCTGAATTGGGAGGCAGTCTGCAATTAACTTTTGAGTTTTTCAGAATTTCTGTGTGACTTGAACAAATTTATTTTTTGAAACTATAAATTAAACAAGATTTCTTACTGTGAAGTTTCTCAGAACTTTTAATATGTTGTTATTATGCATATTTAAGAGGAATTTATAGATACAGTCTTTGCAAACTTAAGTGTATGATTGTATCACACTACTTATTTTCTGATTGCTCACCTTATTCTCTGGATTCTTTTTTTGGATTTCCTGTCCTGTTATTTTAGACTGGCATGCCCCTTTGTTCTCACTACTCCTTAATGCCCATTAATTGGATGACATATTCTTAGAGAAATCTTTTCTTTTACTCTCTTTCATCTTTTCTGGATAGTAACAACTTCGTAGTCTCATTTCTTGACTAATCATTTCATTAAACATCCTCTTGTGTTCTGGGTCTTAGGTACTCTTCTGAGTCCTATAGATAGATAAAAAGATTAATAGGACTTTGCTCATGTGGAATTTGTATTTGTGACTTACACTGTTTTGTTAACATTACTATTTTGATTCTCATGACATTTTGGTTTATTTTATGCTTTTTCATGTGTAGTAATAAAAGATGCTTATGGTAAAGATTTAAACAAACCCCACAGGAGGTAGGAAGTCAAAACAAAATAATTCATTCCTACTGTTCAAAAGTATAACTGCAGTTAACAGTTTCTCTATACATCTGTCTAGCAATTTGTTATATATGTACAAATATGCGTGTGTGTATGTATGTTTCATATAAATAGGATTCTGTTTTCTTAGTTTTCTTAACCGTGCCTTTAGATTGTTACTTAAGGTCTAGGTTATTGTTCTATTTCATTGAGTTAGACCAGGCTGTGGTCCTAGTGCGATTAGATTGACTAGTTTTCTGTGAGTATGGTTTCAGTGTGTCTGTACAGGAGACAGGGATCAAGACCATCCCCATGGAAAAGAAATGCAAAAAAGCAAAATGGCTGTCTGGGGAGGCCTTACAAATAGCTGTGAAAAGAAGAGAAGCAAAGGAGAAAAGGAAAGATATAAGCATCTGAATACAGAGTTCCAAAGAATAGCAAGGAGAGATAAGAGAGCCTTCCTCAGCGATCAGTGCAAAGAAATAGAGGAAAACAACAAAATGGGAAAGACTAGAGATCTCTTCAAGAAAATCAGAGATACCAAAGGAACATTTCATGCAAAGATAGGCTCGATAAAGGACAGAAATGGTATGGACCTAATAGAAGCAGAAGATATTTAGAAGAGATGGCAAGAATACACAGAAGAACTGTACAAAAAAGATCTTCACAACCAAGATAATCATGATGGTGTGATCACTGACCTAGAGTCAGACATCCTGGAATGTGAAGTCAAGTGGGCCTTAGAAAGCATCACTACGAACAAAGCTAGTGGAGATGATAGAATTCCAGTTGAGCTATTCCAAGTCCTGAAAGATGATGCTGTGAAAGTGCTGCACTCAATATGCCAGCAAGTTTGGAAAACTCAGCAGTGGCCACAGGACGGGAAAAGGTCAGTTTTCATTCCAGTCCCAAAGAAAGGCAGTGTCAAAGAATGCTCAAACTACCACACAATTGCACTCATCTCACACGCTAGTAAAGTAATGCTTAAAATTCTCCAAGCCAGGCAACTGTGAACTTCCTGATGTTCAAGCTGGTTTTAGAAAAGGCAGAGGAACCAGAGATCAAATTGCCAACATCTGCTGGATCATGGAAAACGCAAGAGAGTTCCAGAAAAACATCTATTTCTGCTTTATTGACTATGCCAAAGCCTTTGACTGTGTGGATCACGAGAAACTTTGGAAAATTCTGAAAGAGATGGGAATACCAGACCACCTGATCTACCTCTTGAGAAATTCATATGCAGGTGAGGAAGCAACAGTTAGAAATGGACATGGGACATGGGACATGGTTCCAAATAGGAAAAGGATTACGTCAAGGCTGTATATTGTCACCCTGTTTATTTAACTTGTATGCAGAGTACATCATGAGAAACGCTGGACTGGAAGAAACACAAGTTGGAATCAAGATTGCTGGGAGAAATATCAATAATCTCAGATATGCAGATGACACCACCCTTATGGCAGAAAGTGAAGAGGAACTAAAAAGCCTCTTGATGAAAGTGAAAGAGGAGAGTGAAAAAGTTGTCTTAAAACTCAACATTGAGAAAACGAGATCATGGCATCTGGTCTCATCACTTCCTGGGAAATAGATGGGGAAACAGTGGAAACAGTGTCAGACTTTATTTTTCTGGGCTCCAAAATCACTGCAGATGGTGACTGCAGCCATGAAATTAAAAGATGCTTACTCCTTGGAAGGACAGTTATCACCAACCTAGAAAACATATTGAAAAGCAGAGACATTACTTTGCCAACAAAGATCTGTCTAGTCAAGGCTATGGTTTTTCCTGTGGTCGTGTATGATTGTGAGAGTTGGACTGTGAAGAAGGCTAAGCGCTGAAGAATTGATGCTTTTGAACTGTGGTGTTGGAGAAGACTCTTGAGAGTCCCTTGGACTGCGAGAAGATCCAACCAGTCCATTCTGAAGGAGATCAGCCCTGGGATTTCTTTGGAAGGAATGATGCTGAAGCTGAAACTCCAGTACTTTGGCCACCTCATGCAAAGAGTTGACTCATTGGAGAAGACTCTGATGCTGGGAGGGATTGAGGGCAGGAGGAGAAGGGGACGACAGAGGATGAGATGGCTGGATGGCATCACTGACTCGATGGACGTGAGTCTGAGTGACCTCCAGGAGTTGTTGATGGACAGAGAGGCCTGGCGTGCTGCGATTCATGGGGTCGCAAAGAGTTGGACACGACTGAGCAACTGATCTGATCTGATCTGATTGTTCTATTTGTATCTGCTTTCTTACTACATAGTATAGTGCCTCGTGTATGAGGAGTAATTCAATAAATGTTGGCTTTTTAAAAATGAAGGTATTTATCCTTTTAATTTCCCTTGATTTTATTTAACCAAGTTTTAATTTTGAATATAATAGTAATAAATTTCAGAATAATGTTCTCTAACCAAAATGTAAATTATCAAATCCATTCATAGTCTTTAGAAACCTGGTCTTATTGCTCATGATCTACATAATTATTTTTTGTTTCTGGACTCTGGACCTCAACATCTAGCATCTCCAAGTTCCAGGGCCATTTGATTTTAAGGTTCCACTCTGATCAACAGCTTCTTCTTTCCCTAGTCTCTCTTCTCCTTCCTCCTTCCTCTACCATTACTGTGATAGGATTATACAGGAGGCTACTTACATGATTATTTCAAGATTCTGATGAACCCTCTAAGCCATTATAAAGAACAGTGTACTCCACTGAAAGTAAACAATAATTTCCGTAGTTTTAATATCAATTTTCAATACCTTTGCCTCTTTAATCATTTGTTGTAATCAAATTGTTTTTAATTGTGTCTTTTATCATGGGGTTTTATGACAAAGAGTTTTTCCAAGGTTAAGAAAGAATCCAATTCACTCTTTTCTCTTTTCTTCTTCCTTCAAACTTAGCTGTTGACAGTGTCTTGAAGAGGATGACAATAATTGGTGTAATTTTATCCTTCCGATCACTGGCACAGGAAGCACTCAGAGATGTAAGAAGCCATTTTAAGTACATATTCTATAGGCAAATAGTTCTTTTTAATTTCCCAGAAATTAAAAGTGACTTTACCATTCATAGTTGGCAGTAATATAACTAAAATTCCAGTTTTCATAGTTATGTGAAATAAAGCATATAGAAATCATAGTTACTATTTTTTGTTCTGGTGATATAATTCAGGAGCTACAACTTGCCTGGATATTGTGCTACTTTTTCAACTTTTTCTTCATTAAAGCATTTTCCATTTTGACTATACTCACTTTGCCATCAAATGTATTCCATTAATGGCACATTAGAAAATCATATGAAAATAGACATAGTAAAATAATTTTATGAAAGCTGAAAGTAGTTGAGTGGTAACATTTCATAAATTTAGAGATTGCCTTTAAAAAATAATTACTTGTTTTCCTGCCTAGGTCTTGTCCTACCACATTCCTTTTCTTGTCAGTTCAATTGAAGATTTCAAGGATCACATTCCAAGGGAAACTGATATGAAGGTAGTAAAACTTCTATTTGTATTTTACTGTTTCTAAAATGACATATTTAACTTATATATGAAGTAAAAGTAAGTAAATCCTGAGCTGTTATAAAGTTTAGAGTAATGTGTTAACATTTTTGCCTTTGAAAATGCATATTTGAAAGCTCAGCACCAAAATACTATATAGGCATTTTGAAAGTCAGTTTTCCTTGATCACCTATAGCAATGTAAAAGGGTTAATATCAGTCACCTTTTTTTTTTTTTTCCAAAAAACATACTTCATATTTCCTCTTTTATTATATAAATATCAGTTGAACCTTTTACTATAAGAATGTAAATGTTTTAAGAGGATCTTTGTTATTATTTATACAGTTTCACAAACAGTACAATTAATTGATTAAGGTCTCTGGGTTTTTTTAACTCCATGGTCTCATGTGTTGCTGTGGAGGATTCTAAAAAAAATAAACAAAAAAACCCCAACAGAAAAATACACATCCTATTCAGAAGTGATTTTTTTTTTTTAAAGCCACAAGTCCCAACCCCCATCAAAATAAAGAAAGGTGTCTCCTCCTCTATTTAGAAACAGAATTTTTAAAAACCCATCAACACCTGTTTTATTAACAGAGTAGCCATAAGACATGCATTTCAGTCTCCTCCTCTTCACACCAGGGCCCCGGGCCTCTATAAGCCAGCTCCAGCTCCTTTGCTCCCTACAGGATGCCTCACTGTGACTTTTTCATGGGGAAGTGTAGAAGAGAGGGAGGGCAGGGCAGAGGCTTTGCATATATAATCATCATTCTCAAGACACAATCTGCATCTCAGACAGAACGTGCCCCCCCCCTCCAAAAAAAAAACACACAGTCCAACTCTCATGTCTCCCACACATTTGTGCTATGTAAATTAAGTCAAGATTTAGGAGCACGGTTAGGTCTTCAAATACTTAGAAACAAGGAGAAAAAGAAAAATAAGAGCCAGAAATGTGAAGTGGGAAACACCAAATGGATGGGGTTTGGGAAGAAGCCAAAATGAAAAAGACATACAGACCCAATGGGCATCTTCCTAGTCCAGGCACACAAGTGTTTCAGTCTCAAAATATCTCTCTTCCAGGGCTTCAGAGAAAAAAGTAAAGTAAAACGAATTAGCCTGACATATGTGTGTGTGTATAATTTATATAATATATATACTCAGTAGAAAAAGATAGACAAGTTGATGTCAAGTTTCTTAAAAAAAACAAAAACAGACAATATGAATGAAATGAGCAGGAGTGATGAGGTGAGACTGGATGGGTTACAAAGTGTAAGAAGGGTGAAAAGGCCATTGTAGTTGGGTTTGCTTTTTTATATTTTGAAATAAAAACCAGATCACAGTATTCAAATGAAAGCTTAAGTGAAGGCAGACATTTTCCTGAGCTCCCCAGGGCCGGAGGGATTGCTCACCCCCACCCCAACCCCCACTTCCAGGCGCACAGTAGCTCAGTCCCTCCTCTTGGAGGAATGGGTGGTTGGCAGACTGTCCAGGAGAGGGGTGGGGATGGCAGAGGTGGACACACCCCGCCCCCGACACACACACACAAGAAGGGCAGAGGGGAAGGGAGCCAGGGTCTTCCGGTCATCACCCCACCGCATCTGTGGCCGGAGGGCAAACTGGGCAGGCAGGACCGACGAATGCTGCTGGCCTCACCGGACCTTCTCACTGTCCGTCATCGCCAGAGGCCCAGGCTGATGCTCTCTAGGCCACTCTTGGTGATGCAGGTCAGTCACCTTTTCTTTAAACTGATAGATATTTATACATGGTCATAGTGAAGTGAAGTCACTCAGTCGTATCCAACTCTTTGCGACCCCACGGACTGTAGCCTACCAGGCTCCTCAGTCCATGGAATTTTCCAGACAAGAGTACTGGAGTGGGTTGCCATTTCCTTCTCCACAACACCTCCCTACTTCAACTCAAGCAGAGTTGGTCATAAGCAGAATGAAAAAACCAATGAAATGGGAGTTGTGTTTTAAATAAAGCTAAATTCAGCTTTTTAAAATTGATGTTAAAAAGTCGTATAAAAGGATGTTAATTATGTGTTTTAATTTTTTAAATTAATATCCTGTTTTAAATAGAAAGGTTAGTAACCTTATGAGCATCGACAGTTTCATTTTGAAAATTTATTGGCAGCGAAATAAATGAGAAGAGGGGAAAAGTAACAAAGTGAGGAGAGCAAGAGAAAGATGGAATAAGTGATAAAAATTGAATCACTGATTGAATCACAGCAAATATTTACCAGTGGTTACACATCTAGAACAGGCTTCCCAGGTGGCGCTAGTGGTAAAGAATCCACCTACCAGTACAGGAGAGGTAAGAAACGCAGGTTCAGTCCCTGGGCCAGGAAGATCCCTGGACTAGAGCATGACAACCCATTCTAGTATTCTTGCTTGGAGAAGCCCATGGACAGAGGACCCTGGTGGGCTATGGTCCATAGGGTCACAAAGAATCGGACACAACTGAGGGGACTTAGGACGCATGCACGCACACACATCTAGTAAGTGAGCTATTTTATCCATATTTTCTAAATTTTCATGTTTCTTAAAGATTATTATTCTTAAAGATTATTGTTTTCGTGTTTCAGAAAGATTATTTTGTTTTGTGTAGTTTGAAAAGCCTTGACTTTAAAAAGTTATTTCTAAACTTTTTGTCTGGTGTAAATTTTCTCAAATTTATTTTTGAGGCTTTTATCACTTGTTCCATCCTTCTCTTGCTCTCCTCACTTTGTTACTTTTCCCCTCTTCTCATTCAAATCCTTTAAGATGACCAAATTTTGCTGTGTACCTTCTCACATTTGATGATTTGCTCTGTAATTATTCTTCATGAAAATCCTGGCTTTTCATATTTCTGCCTTTTGAAATCTGTTTACATTAATGCCTGATTCAATTGCCATCTTCTAAGAAATAGCCCTGAATCCCCAAGTATTCATTTCTTCCTTCTCTTTCTTTCAGTATTATCAGAGAACTTTTTGTTTGTTCATTGTAAAATTAAATATATTCAACCTTGTATTATAGTTGGGTTTTTACAGTTAAATTTATACTAGATTGTAAACCTGTTGTAATATCAAGAGCGATCCTGTTTAGGTAGTTTCTGAACTGAAATGTTGAGCAGTCACAATATCCTTGAGATCCATATGTGATACCAAAAAACACTAGTCAGTAGAACTTGCTTTATAGGGTTTTAAATTAGTACTTCCTTAAAAATCTATATTAATAAAGAATTTACTGTATTTAGATATACAACATGATTAGGCACTGAACTACAGTAATTTTTAAAGTATGGACATAAACATAAGGTCATTGATTTTGATTCACTTTTTTTTTTTTTCATATCTTTTGGCTTAATCTTGCTCTTACACCTCTGTTTCCAAGAAAAATAACACTTTTAGAATGATTCTATTGGAATTTGTCACTGCAAGTACACAAGTTTTGTTTGGCCTGATAATATAAAGTTATAATCAGCAACACATACATAGTACTAAGTCAGTACTGTTAGTGTAGTGAGTTGTACTGTATAGTTCCTTCTTCAGCAAAGTTTTTGAAATTCTCTAGAGGTTCATGACATTGTACAGGAGACAGGGATCAAGACCATCCCCATGGAAAAGAAATGCAAAAAAGCAAAATGGCTGTCTGAGGAGGCCTTACAAATATCTGTGAAAAGAAGAGAAGCAAAAAGCAAAGGAGAAAAGGAAAGATATAAGCATCAGAATGCAGAGTTCCAAAGAATAGCGAGGAGAGATAAGAAAGTCTTCCTCAGCGATCAATGCAGAGAAATAGAGGAAAACAACAGCATGGAGAAGACTAGAGATTTCAAGAACATTAGAGATACCAAGGGAACATTTCATGGAAAGATGGGCTCGATAAAGGACAGAAATGGTATGGACCTAACAGAAGCAGAAGATACTAAGAAGAGGTGGCAAGAAAACATTGGAGAACTATACAAAAAAGATCTTCACTACCAACATAATCACGATGGTGTGATCACTGACCTAGAGCCATACATCCTGGAATGTGAAGTCAAGTGGGCCTTAGAAAGCATCACTATGAACAAAGCTAGTGGAGGTGATGGAATTCCAGTTGAACTATTTCAAATCCTGGAAGATGATGCTGTGAAAGTGCTACACTCAATATGCCAGCAAATTTGGAAAACTCAGCAATAGCCACAGGATGGCAAAAGATCAGTTTTCATTCCAATCCCAAAGAAAGGCAATGGCAAAGAATGCTCAAACTACCACACAATTGCACTCACCTCACACGCTAGTAAAGTAATTCTCCAAGCCAGGCTTCAGCAATACGTGAACCTTGAACTTCCTGATGTTCAAGCTGGTTTTAGAAAAGGCAGAGGAACCAGAGATCAAATTGCCAACATCCGTTGGATCATGGAAAAAAGGAAGAGAGTTCCAGAAAAACATCTATTTCCGCTTTATTGACTATGCCAAAGCCTTTGACTGTGTGGATCACAATAAACTGTGGACAATTCTGAAAGAGATGGGAATACCAGACCACCTGACCTGCCTCTTGAGAAACCTATATGCAGATCAGGAACCAACAGTTAGAACTGGACATGGAATGACAGACTGGTTCCAAATAGGAAAAGGAGTATGTCAAGGCTGTATATTGTCACCCTGTTTATTTAACTTATATGCAGAGTACATCATGAGAAACGCTGGGCTGGAAGAAACACAAGCTGGAATCAAGATTGCTGGGAGGAATATCAAAACCTCAGATATGCAGATGACACCACCCTTATGGCAGAAAGTGAAGAGGAACTCAAAAGCCTCTTGATGAAAGTGAAAGAGGAGAGTGAAAAAGTTGTCTTAAAACTCAACATTCAGAAAACGAAGATCATGGCATCTGGTCCCATCACTTCATGGGAAATAGATGGGTAAACGGTGGAAACAGTGTCAGACTTTATTTTGGGGGGCTCCACAATCACTGCAGATGGTGTTTGCAGCCATGAAGTTGAAAGATCTTACTCCTTGGAAGGAACATTATGACCAACCTAGATAGCATATTCAAAAGCAGAGACATTACTTTGCCAACAAAGATCCATCTTGTCAAGGCTATGGTTTTTCCAGTGGTCATGTATGGATGTGAGAGTTGGACTGTGAACAAAGCTGAGCACCGAAGAATTGATGCTTTTGAACTGTGGTGTTGGAGAAGACTCTTGAGAGTCCCTTGGACTGCAAGGAGATCCAACCAGTGCATTCTAAAGGAGATCAGTCCTGAGTGTTCATTGGAAGGACTGATGCTAAAGCTGAAACTCCAGTATTTTGGCCACCTCATGTGAAGAGATGAGTCATTGGAAAATACCCTGATGCTGGGAGGGATTGGGGGCAGGAGGAGAAGGGGATGACAGAGGATGAGATGGCTGGATGGCATCACTGACTTGATCGATGTGAGTCTGAGTGAACTCCGGGAGTTGGTGATGGACAGGGAGGCCTGGTGTGCTGCGATTATGGGGTCGCAAAGAGTTGGACATGACTGAGCGACTGAACTGACTGAATTGAGTGTTCTTATAGGCAACTCGAACTCTTATAGGCAACTTTAAACATTCTGTATTTTTTCTTACTAAAGTAAGATTTATCAGAAATTTGTTGGTATGTTTCTTAATCTAGTTTTTATATTTTTTAGGTTGCAATGAATGTGTATGAATTATCATCAGCTGCTGGATTACCTTGTGAGATTGATCCTGCCTTGGTGGTAGCTCTTTCCTCACAAAAATCAGGTAAAATACATTAGTAATTATGTAGTAGTCTTATTAAATAACCTGGGCAACACAAATATAGATGTAATACTTATCTGTTCAAGTGTCTGCTTTATATCAATGAGTTTTTTGTGTATTTTTTGGTAGTTGGAATATATCAGTGCAGAAAATACCAAGATCCTTATCTTCCGGAGCTTATGTTATAGCACAGTCATCACAGAGATTAGATATTTAAGTCTTAAGACTGGATGAAGTTATTAAGCCCATTTAGTATGCAGATGTGAAGAGGATCAGAGTCCGAGTCCTGGGCCACCTTCAAGTTTAAGAGTTCAGGGAGAAGAGGAGAAACTACCAAAAGAGAAACTGAGAAGCAAGGATGTGTGAAGGAGAAGAAAAACCAGCAAAGAATCACTTCCATTTGAGTGGAAAGGGAATGATCAGCTGTGTAGAGTTAATAGGTGTGACCAGAGCAGTGTCAGTGGAGTCCTTTTAAAGGCAAAAAGCGATGGCATCACTGACTCGATGGACGTGAGTCTGAGTGAACTCAAGTAGTTGGTGATGGACAGGGAGGCCTGGCGTGCTGCAATTCATGGGGTCACAAAGAGTCGGACATGACTGAGTGACTGATCTGATCTGATCTGAAGAGAAAATAGGAGAAAAGAAGTTAGAGATAATGAGTATAAAACAACTCTTGGAGAATTTTACTGTATAAAGGGGAGCAAAGTAATAAAACTGTAGTAGCTAGAGGCAAGAGTAAAATCAAGGGAAGGATAGTTTTCAGATGGGAAAATAAGTGATTTCTGCTGATGGAAATCATCTAATAGAAACATTGTTATCTAGAAAAGGATGTCTTAGGAGTTCCCTGACAGTCCAGTGGTTAGGAACTAAGATCCTATAAGCTGTGGCACAGCCAAAAAAAGAAAGCGTAATACATAAGTTTTTTAAATGTATAAAAAATATCAAAGTATATCCTATTTTAATTGGACTAGAGCTACTTACCATAGAAAGTCTGTGCATTATTATGTAATATTAAACACTTAAACTATTTTAAGATCAGCCCTTTAAAATGTATTACTCAGAATTCTAGTTTTTTCCACAAAGTAAAATGTTTCATCTGTTTCTGGTACTAAAATGCCTTCCCCTACTTCCTTGGATGTAACATGGTGTTTGACTAAGTTCATCAGTTCTTTTTTGATTTGACATTAGTTTTTTTCCATCACTGATGCAATATGTTAATTATAGGCACATGGATAATTATTGAGACTAGCTTGATTTGCCAGGGCTGTATTTTTTATAATCATCCAGGTTTAAAAATTTTATTGAAGTGTATATAATTGATTTACAGTGTTGTGCCAGTCTGCTGTACAGCAAGCTGACTCAGTTACACACATAAATATTTTTTTACATTGTGATTTATCACAGGATATTGAATATAATTCCCTGTGCTATGGTAAGACCTTGTTGTTTAAAAGTGAAGGTGTTAGTTGCTCAGTCACGTCTGATTTTTTGAGACCCCGTGGACTGTAGCCCATCAGGCTCCTCTGTCCATGGAATTCTCCAGCAAGAGTAATGGAGTGGGTTGCCATTTCCTTCTCAGGGGATCTTCCTGACCCCAGGATTGAAGCTGGGTTTCCTGCATTGCAGGCAGATTCTTTACCATTGAGCCACGAGGGAAGCCCATGCTGTATTTTAGATTCCACATATATTATATGGTATATATTCCACATGATATCATATGGTATTTGTCTTTCTCTTTCTGACTTCCTTCATTTAGTATGATAATTTCTAGTTGTATCCATGTTGCTGCAATTGGCATTGTTTTGTTCTTTTTTATGGCTGGGTAGTATTCCCTTCATCTATCGGTGAATATCTTTATCCACTCATCTGTTGATGGACATTTGGATTGTTATCATGTTTTGGCTATTGTGAATAGTCATAATCAGCTAGATTTTTCAAATATATTCTGACTCTTGTCTTATGTTAAATTCTTAATTATATAGAGTTAGTGGAGTGCCTCTCAGGTACCAGATAAGTGAAGTACCTAGATAACACACAAATTTTAGTATATGGATACAATAAATGTTTTAGATAAATTATTTTACAATAAATAATTAAAACATTAGGACAGTGTTACTTATATTCATTTATGACTGGTTCCTCCTGTCTTCTAAAATGAAGAGGTTAGAAATCCAGTTTACTTTACACATTTATATCTTTTTAAGAGTAAATATCAGATCACATGTATATCTGTTTTAGAAAAAAATTGAAGTTTTTGGATGATTTGGCACAGTAAGCTAGGAGATAAATTTTCTATACTGAAACATAGAATTTTCCTAGTAAATAATTTATTATTAGTTATCAAGTAGAAGATTTTAGGATTCCAGTTATTCTAAATATATTTTTAGTCCTGTAACCTTACAATTTAAAAAAGAAAAAGGAAATTTTGCCTTACTGTTTTTTTAGATGTCCTTGAAATATGCCTAACAACTTGATACTGGCTGGTACTATTGTGTATTATTTCTATGCATTCTATACTTCTTGTAACAAAATCGTAATCAGCCCTATAGAGAGTAAAATACATAAAAATTAAAATGTGCTTTTTCTGATTTACATCATCAACTCTTAACTAATCTTGAAAGAAATACCTTGATGTTATTTGTAATTTTTCTGCCTTAGAAAACATAAGTCCAGAAGAAGAATATAAAATTGCCTGCCTCCTCATGGTGTTTGTGGCCGTTTCTTTGCCCACACTGGCCAGTAATGTGATGTCTCAGTATAGCCCTGCTATAGAAGGTAATAGTAGTTTAAAATTGTTTTGGCATTGGGAGAGTTATGAGTTTTGATATAGTAGGTACTTTTCAAGTAATTGTGCATTTTTTTTTAACACAATAAGAAGTGGATTAAGTTTTGCTACTTACTAGGTGTGTAATCTTAAAAGACTGAATTTTTCTTTTTCTAAGCCCTAGTTTCACATACACATATGAAGTGTGTACATATGAGCCTATGGGTGCCTGCATGTGTATGTGGCAGGGGATAGTGAAGGGACTATCCAACTCTTAGGATTATTTTAAGGATTGAATGGGGAAATGTTTGTAAAGCAGCTATGCACTTAATAAGTTTCCAAAACAGTGTAAAACTGATGTATGGTTTCTTTTAGGAGTTTTTGAAAATATGCCTGTTTAATACAGCAATGGTTGTTGCTCTCTTCTACACTATTTTTAAAAGCACTAGTTCTCATGAAAGTAATGAGAGGGCAAGGCAGGTTATGCGTCAACTATTTTTAATCATGCCACTATTTATGTAGATTATAAAGTCATTAAAGATTTGATATTTTGGGAGTCACACAGAAACCACAAACCCTATATGCACTTTCTCAGGGCACTGCAACAACATACATTGCTTGGCCAAAGCCATCAACCAGATCGCTGCCGCTTTGTTTACAATTCACAAAGGAAGCATTGAAGATCGACTTAAAGAATTTTTGGCGGTATGTATAATCAAGCAAAATTCATGACTTTTTTTTTTTTAAGAGAAAATTAAAAATCACAACTTTGGGGTGTAACAAAGTAAATTCTCTTAATGTACTTATTTTTGGAAGAAGAAACAGGTAAAGACAGGGTATTAAAATCAAGGAGCAGTTAGCTTAGCATTTTCCCGCTTTGGCTTAGCCATCTTTTGTTTCTAGAGCTCTGCAATATGACTTTTTTTCTGAGCTGATGTTTGGACTGCTCTAGAATTTTGCCTAGTGTTTGAAAGAGAACAAAACAAAGAAAGATGAGGCAAAGGATGAATGTTCCCTCTAAAAGGATATATTTTATTTATTTCCATTTATTTGGAGAAAGTCTGTGAATGGAGACAAACTCAAAAATAAGACTACTACTCACTGCCAAAAGAAGGTAGTAATGCTGACTCTAGCCTCATGAAGTATTGCTCTTAGTTTCTGTGGTAGTGTAGCTCTTTCTTTCCTTTATCAGCATACCTTTTCATATTTTACTTAAAAGACACACTTATGATATAAAACACTAGAATATTTGCATCTTTTCAAGTTACAAATCCTGTTAGCTTTTAAAAATTCTTTTTTTAATTTTTAAAGCAAATGTAGTACTAATTGGAGAATAAAATAACATCTATTTCAAAGAAAATAGTATTAAGAGTTAAAATTTTTCTTTTTCATTTTATTTCCTTCATTCAAGACCTAATGTCTATATTATTAACTCAAACTGTGAAATTTTCTTATTTGGAAATTAAGAAATATAGTTAATACAGATGTTAGGAAGAGAAAAAGGAATTTAAATTGTTGTGGTTATTTTTTTTTAACTTGTTCTAAAAAAAAATCAGTTTTAAAGACCAGTAAGAATATTTGATTACTTTAACCAAATATTTATTATTCTAATAATTATTATTGGAAATCATTGTAATAATTTTTCAGTATCATTTATTATCTTTGTGTCTGTTTATACCTTAATAGCTCTTAAATTATTGCTTGAAGGTATAGAACCTAAGCTCACCTTGTTATTGAAATGTGTTGCAAGTTGAAGCATACTGAAGATAAATATACTGTGAAAGTTTTCACTATAAATATATAGTGAAAGTTTTATTTTAAAAAAACTTATTTACTTAAAATGTATGTATACTTTTAAGCTTGCATCCTCCAGTCTACTGAAAATTGGCCAGGAGACAGATAAAACAACTACACGAAATAGAGAATCTGTTTATTTACTGCTAGATATGGTAAGTCTTATTTTAATTTTTGTTAATCACAAAAAGGTTCCAGTCACACTCCCAACAGTATTTTCTTGGTATTTTAGTCATTAAATAGTAATAAGAGTTGATGTACTTTTGTGACAATTTATAGTCACTCCACCCAAGCCACACACTTTCTAATAATTGCTGAAAAGCCTGCCATGTGGTAAGGATCTCAGAAAACAACAGAATGAATCACCATTACCTGTAGAGTGTTCTTATATAAATAGTTTTTCAACCTATTGGGAAACACTCAGGCTTTATATTTTCCAAGTCTTCGTAGTTTCATCTCTTGCTAGTTTTCTGAATGTTCTATTTTCTGACTCCATCTCACCCATCTAATAACATTTCTTACACCTTTCTGTGCCTAGTCAGTTCCTTCTCTTTACGCCATGAAGCCAGCTGTGCTTGTTTCTGTAGTGTGATTGTTTCCTCACTTAAATACTTTGCTCTATCTGCAGAGGTCTGTGTCTAGCCTCATAATGATTCCATGTACTTGTAGCTCAGATCCTTTTTTTAGATGGACTTTGATTACTTTAGCCTACATTGATTTTTCTTCTTTTGAAAACTCCAGAATTTAACAGCTTTCCACTTAATCATAGATGGTCTGAGGTTTGATTTGGCTTTTTAGCTTAGTGTTGTGTTACCAATTAGACTTGATAATATGAACCATATTTTAAATAAATGGTATATTGTTGAGGGCAATACAAGTGCTTGGTATTTCCTGTTGATTAACTGATTTAATTGAGAAGTAGTGATTTAAAATGTTTTAATGCATACACTATGGCACATTTACATTTCAGATTTTAAAGTAAAGTACTTTAAAAGTAAAAGTAAAAATTTGTGTTCCCAGTAAGAGCAATATAAAATTATTCTTTACTCATTGTCAGTAAATGTTTCCATTATAAATAACTTGAATTAATACATTTTTGGAATTTTTCAGATTGTGCAGGAATCCCCATTCCTGACAATGGATCTTCTGGAATCTTGTTTTCCTTATGTCTTGCTGAGAAATGCATACCATGCTGTCTACAAGCAAAGTGTTACATCCTCTGCATAAAATACCTACTTACTGAAGACAAGCACGCATTTTTGTTGCCTCTGTTTTACCTGTAAACTGTGGAACAGTTTGACCTTAAGACCTGAAAAACAGTTTTGTGGATTATAAATTTATTTCATATGGTTGTATTTTCTGATCATCAATTTCTTAATATGGTTGTACTTCAGTATACTTGGTTGATTTAGGTTGCACATTTACGGAATTCACTGAAATTATTCCAATAATTTTAGAGTATCATTTGTTTGGAAAACATACATTCTCTATGTTTTTGATATTTGATAATGAAAAAAACACCTTTGCTTGTTTATTTCTGAAAAATAATTGTATTTAGTGATTATTTTAGATAGTGATATTATAGCATTCATCATGTGTAAATTATTTCATATAGGGAAGAGTTCTGACCTGTACCTATTATGGTTCTTATTGAAAACAAAACTGGATGTGCATTTCTGTGATGTTATGAATACATTTCTACTTTATTTTGAAACATTTGCCAAACTAATTACTATAACACTGTATAACATTAAAAGTGTTCATGGACTGCTTAGCATTAGAAGCAGACTGTGTCCCCAAATTCTAAAACAGCAGCAAATGATGTTGCTTGTATAAAGCCTAATAATAATTTTTAGACTAATTTCCATGGTGCCCTGTTGGCATTAGCACTACCATTGTACCCTGCTGTATAATAAACAATCTTAGACATTTATCAACTGTTGATACAAATGTTAGTCCCTAACCACTTTTTATATGTTTTAAATTTTTGAAATTCAAGTGTACCTGCCGTAACAAAATAAACACTAGACTATCACATTTTGAATGATTTCTTTTTGGGATCCTCAGAAATTTATTCAGTAAAATGGACGTTTTTTTGTTTAAACTTAGTTTAAAATAAACTTTAGTTTATTTTAGGTATGTCTAAGTAGCACATTGATACTAGGTCACCTATTATAAGATGTGCTTAAATGTTTTGAAAAATATTCCACTAGAAAAAATATTAAAATTAGAAAATAAAGTTGTATAACATTTTTTAAAAATTAAGAGCTAAAAGGAAACTTGTGTGCCATCATCTTGCTAATTTTTATCAGTGAGAAAATGGACAGATTTATTTGAAAGATTGGGGGAAAAACTTGGAATGATCGCAGAATTAATGAAAATGTTGAGAACTGCTGTATCAGTCAGTAATGAATGGGAAAGACATAAAGAGCTATTGCTTGGCAGTTGACATGGAAGGCAGAGCACCTCATTTAATTTGAAAACTAAGTGGATATTTTGCTCTTTGATTAGCACTGTAAAGACTTTTTCTCTTGAGCTGTGTATCTGGATATCATAGAGCTTCTGTTGTTCACAGCTTGTTACATATACACTGGTAACCTGTGTTAAGATAAAAGAAAGCTACTGTGAACTTAGTTATAATTTTTTTGTAGTTCAGATACTGGAATGAAATTGAAGTGCCACAAGACTATATTTCTATTTTGTGTATGGTTTCTCCAGTTTATATTTAAAGCAGGGAAAAGTTGTCACTATCTGTTGAAAATTTCCAGTGGTCAGGAATTTTTTAATGAAATAGTTTTAGACTTGAAATAACCTAAATACACAGTAAACAGATGAAAGTAAGATTAAATGCTGTTAGCTCTGAAATACTAGGATCCTAGAGCGGTAATAACTTGTCAGTAGTAATATCCTCAAAGGTAAAACAGGCATTTTGACTATATACACTTCCATTGGGGTAGTATGTGGAAGGGTTAAGACATTATTTACCCCTCTTCGGGTGAAGAGAAAAGTCACTCTTTCATAGTGCTGTCAGGTTTATCTTGCTCCAGTTTTTTTTCTCATATTCCTAAACTGACTGACTGACTGGTATACTACGGGATTGTTCTTTGCAGAGAGTCTTTCTACCCCTCCCCCCAAACAAATTTTTAAATAAAGTTAAAAGTAGATTGACAACTCCTATTTTTAACATCTTGTTTGTCTTAACTTTTCTGCTTTTCTTCTGAATTTATACTGCAACATACTGTTTTTGTTTTCTCTACAGTAATGTAATCATAACATATATACTTGCCTGTAATCTATTTATTTCACTCAAGTAGAAAAAGTCTGCTATTTGATATTCTTTTCAATGCCTCCTTGTATACCATAACTAGTTTAAAAGTTTCTTTTGGATGAACATTTAGGCAGATTTCTTCTTGTTCATTACACGCATACCTTGGAGATATTGTTGATACAGTTCCAGGCCCCTATAGTAAAGTGGATATCACGATAGAACAAGTCACATGAATTTTTTAATTTTCCAGTGCATATAAAAGTTATGTTTACACTACACCGTAGTGTGTTAACTGTGAAATAATAGTATGTCTAAAAAAACACATAACGTTAATTTAAAATGTTTTATTGTTAAAATCATGCTACCCATCATCTGATGATGCACAGTTACTACCAACATTCAATTTATAAAAAATGCAGTATCTGCAAAGTGCAATAAAGGAAAGCGCAATAAAAGGAAGTACTCCTGTATTATAAATAATATCTTGGTGAACTTGGGCTTTTATCTCCTTTAGCATAATTTCTTAAAAGTAAAATTGCTTGGTGGAAGGGTGTATACATTTTAAACATATTAAATTTCCCTCCAATGAGATTATATCAGTTTTACTCTTAGAATTGTGTATTTGAGTATAATTTCCTCCTGTGGTAAACTGTTGATATATACCAATTTTACTGTTGTTGATGCATCTTTGCCTCTTTAAAAGATGAAACATAAATGTTTTAATTTGCCTATCTTTGCTTATTAGTAAAGTGGAATATCTTTTTTAAGTTTATTTGTTGTTTTTATTTAATGGATTACTCATTTTCAAGTGGAATGGTCCAAAGATTTTTAAAAAATGCTAATGGGACATATTTGCATGTTACTTTTGTGCATGTATTTAGAACTGAAAACACCCCCCAATGTTAAGTATAGTGATATGACTATTAAAATATAGTCCATAGTAATTAATGTTAGTATACAGCTACTTTGATTACTGAATTTTAATTGACCTTTAGGAGTATAAAGCATTTATTTCCAAATCCAAGTTAAGAACAGCATTGCTATAAAAGAGTATATACCTGTTGGTATATACAATGAAGGGCTTCCCTGGTGGTCCAGTGATTAAGACTCCAGGCTGCAATGCAGGAGGCCTGGGATTCAAACCCTGGTCAGAGAACTAGATCCCACATGACGCAACTACCATATGCTGCAATGAAGATCAGACCTGGCACAGCCAAATAAATAAAAATAAATTTTTTAAAATGAAAAGATATCCAATTTAAGTATATAAAATACAGAGTAGATTGAAATTATGCCAGGACACTAATTCCTTAATTCTAAATGTAAACTGTTAAACAGGTGTATGGTAAGTTACACAGTAAGCTAATTCCAAAAGGTACTCTATATGTAGGAAACTATCTAAAAATTTTAACCTCATTTCTCACATATGTCATTTTGAAAACTTTATGTTCTCTAATAAAAACATCTACCAATCAATGACTGATTCATGTCAATATATGGCAAAATCACTACAATATTGTAAAGTAATTAGCCTCCAATTAAAATAAATAAATTTTTTTAAAAATCTACCAATCAAAAGGTGAAAAGCTATAAGGCTTTCCTTGCCTTCCGTACTGATAGCCTGGTATACGTACTTTAAAAAAAAAAAAAATCACTTTCCCCCTAAATTGATATAATTGATACTAATCTTTTAAATTACCAATAAAATAACCAATTAAATCACATCCTGTAAAGTTAACTTGTAAAGCTCTTTATATTTTAATGTGCTTGCTAAATTTGTGTTTCTATCATTCATTCCAACACAGACTTCATTTTTTGGAAAGTTCCCTTTTTACAGAATACTTTGGAACCTAGGTAAAGTGGCCATTTTGTTATTAAATTTTCAGAGGAAATAGAAATCTAATCATATATTAAGTGTAATTAAGAAAGGAAATCACTCCTTAGCTGTCATTAATCCATCTTATCTTTATTTACTGTAATCACTGTTTTTTAGATAGAGCTAATGCAGGGTTTCTGAGCACAAAGTGTCCTCTATTCAGTCAGTTTGAGAGCACATGTCTGAACTGTTGACGATGAAAGAGATTACCCCTGCCTTCCAGGACCTTAGAGTGAACTTTGTACTGGTTTAAGTCATAATTTAATCAACTGTTTTTTCTATTGTGCTAGTGTTGCCAGTTTCTTAAACCACCGTCTCCCCCGCCCCAAATAGTAAAATAGTAGATGCTCACTACCATAGGACTAGGGCTCTGGTGTTTATTCAGGAGAAAAAACAGTTGGAAACTTAGAGGTAAGATTGAGTCCAGAAAATTAAGTCAGAACCTGGCTTTATGGGTTGTAATGGCACAGTGTTATGGTGATAGTTGTGAGAGTCTGATGCAGCTGAGTAAGTATTGGCTGATGCTGTGCTGTGCCTAGTCGCTCAGTCATGTCTGACTCTACGACCCCATGGACTGTAGCCCACCAGGCTCCTCTGTCCATGGGGATTCTCCAAGCAAGAATACTGGAGTGGATTGCCATGCCCTCCTCTAGGGGATGTTCCCAACGCAGGGATCAAACCAGGCGCTCCTGCATTGCGGGTTGGATTCTTTACCATGTGAACCACCAGAGAAGCCCAAGAATACTGGAGTGGGTAGCCTGTCCCTTCGCAGGATCTTCTCGACCCAGGAACCGAACCAAGGGCTCCTGCGTTGCAGGTGGATCTTTACCAGCTGCACTACAGGGAAGCCCAAGTATTGGCCAGATGAGATCAATGTAGTTTAAAGTAGCAATACCCTTACCGAGTCTGTGTTTCCTCAGTTATTAAAACAGTGAAAAGTGAAAGTGTTAGTTGCTCAGTCATGTCTGACTCTGACTCGATGAAAGGGGCTTGGCGGGCATGGGTTGCAGAAGGTTGGATGTGACTGAGCAACTAACACTTTTCACATTAAAGCAGTACCTTAGAGTTAAAATAAGGTGTTCCTTCCTTTCTGTTAGACTCCAATTCCTTTTGTTTATTCAACTTATCTCTTAATTTTCCCTTCCTTTTCTTTACAAAAGGTAACCATGGAACTTGACACACAGGCTTCCCATGACTTCCATCCCGGATTCTCCAGTTCGTCATTGGCACTCTTCCTAGTCGTTTTCTTCTTTTCTGCTAATTCACTTAGCAAATATATATAGATTCCTGGGTATAATAGCAAAATAAAGAAGTTTCCACTTTACACTTAAGTTTTCATCTTAACAATGATGGACAAAAAAGGAGGAAACTTCTGATGGTGATAGGGAAATATACGGGATGATGGGCTGAGGAGTGAAAGAGTTGTTTGGGGGTACCACTTTGCAAAGTGTCATCTGGGAAGGCCTCTATAAGACCTGAAGGATGAAAAGAAACCAGAAATGGACAGAACAGTGGAGGTAAAGCCCCAGAAGGCAAAAACAAACTTGGCATACGTGAGAAGTAGAAGTATACGAATTAGTATTTCTGTCACAAGGAGAGCTTGACAGAGCCTAATTTGGCTAGCTAGAGCTTTTCCTTTCTCTGGTCTGCCTGTCTTGCTTTGTTCTTTGTATATTAAGCGTTTACAGATCCAATCAAGACAAGTAGGTTATAAAGAAGGAAATGAACTGAACTTACTAATGCTGTGTCATTGATACGAGAATGATAAAGTCTATTATATACCATCAGGTTTTCTAAGCCAAGCTCAAGTTCTATCAGACAGTGAACCATAATCCGCTAGTTAATTTGCATGAAATCATGTCCACCTTTCTATTATAATGACTTGCCTCTGGGAGACTTCACCTGTGTTATTTGTAAAGACTTGTGAATGAATAATCCTTAAAGTAGTGTAACTCATATATGTTCTTCATCCCTTTTTTATAGTCACTTGAGTATGAACCATCATTTCATTTGATTGTCTTGGCCTGAATTTCAAAATAGACACCTTGCTTTCTTTTTTCTAAACATACACTATGACCTCTTTCTCCCCCTTAGGGGAAAAGAATCAGTTTGAAATCTTAAATGTTTTAATCTTCAGTGAGAAATGATTTTTGAGTTATTTGGTCCTATTGAAAAATATTTATTGACTCTGCTCTTGTGTTAATTTTCATAGTGGAAAGTTGCTTTAAGTATATTAAATTGCATTCTTTCTTGTATGTGCTGAACTTTCTGTACCCACTGCTGTAGTTAACATTTCAAGCATGCCTAACTGAAATGTTGCATTTCCAAAGAAGTTTTCAGCCTGTCATTCTGACCTAAAAATAACAAAATAGGATAAATTAGCAATCTAGTTAGGAACCTAGCCATAAAGGGCCATATCTCATTTATGAGTAAGTGCACACACCTTGACCCTTATCTTTCTACTTCTTTCTTTGTGGAAGTAAGATGGATAGACAAGTTCTTGGTGTAGGTTCTGGTCAGCCTCTTACATAAGATTCAAATCCTGGAAAGCAAGTGAGCCGTAGATGGGACTGTATGGGGTCGCAAGCTTGATGATTGCCATGTCTTAACTCTGGTATATGGCTTTCACATTCATAGAACACATATTGACCAAAAGGTCAGTGATTGAGTCTTGAAATTAATATTTGGCAAAGTTCAGTTCAGTTCAGTCAGTCATGTCTGACTCTTTGCAACCCCATGAGTTGCAGCACACCAGGTCTCCCTGTCCATCACCAACTCCCGGAATTCACTCAGACTCATGTCCATTGAGTCAGTGATGCCATCCAGCCATCTCGTCCATCATCCCCTTCTCCTCCTGCCCCAATCCCTCCCAGCATCAGAGTCTTTTCCAATGAGTCAACTCTTTGCATGACGTGGCCAAAGTATTGGAGTTTCAACTTTAGCATCAGTCCTTCCAATGAACACCCAGGGCTGATCTTTAGAATGGACTGGTTGGATCTCCTTGTAATCCAAGGGACTTTCAAGAGTCTTCTCCAACACCACAGTTCAAAAGCATCAATTCTTCGGCACTCAGCTTTGTTCACAGTCCAGCTCTCACATCCATACATCAGATCAGATCAGATCAGATCAGTTGCTCAGTCGTGTCCGACTCTTCGTGACCCCATGAACTGCAGCACGCCAGGCCTCCCTGTCCATCACCAGCTCCCGGAGGTCACCCAGACTCACACCCATCAAGTCAGTGATGCCATCCAGCCATCTCATCCTCTGTCGTCCCCTTCTCCTCCTGCCCTCAATCCCTCCCAGCATCAGAGTCTTCTCCAATGAGTCAACTCTTCGCATGAGGTGGCCAAAATACTGGAGTTTCAGCTTTAGCATCATTCCTTCCAAAGAAATTCCAGGATTGATCTCCTTCAGAATGGACTGGTTGGATCTTCTTGCAGTCCAAGGGACTCTCAAGAGTCTTCTCCAACACCACAGTTCAAAAGCATCAATTCTTCAGCGCTCAGCCTTCTTCATAGTCCAGCTCTCACATCCATACATGACCACAGGAAAGACCATAGCCTTGACTAGGCGAACCTTTGTTGGCAAAGTAATGTCTCTGCTTTTGAATATGCTATCTAGGTTGGTCATAACTTTCCTTGCAAGGAGTAAGCGTCTTTTAATTTCATGGCTGCAGTCACCATTTGCAGTGATTTTGGAGCCCAGAAAAACAAAGTCTGACACTGTATCCACTGTTTCTCCATCTATTTCCCATGTAGTGATGGGACCAGATGCCATGATCTTCGTTTTCTGAATGTTGAGCTTTAAGCCAACCTTTTCACTCTCCACTTTCACTTTCATCAAGAGGCTTTTTAGCCCCTCTTCACTTTCTGCCATAAGAGTGGTGTCATCTGCATATCTGAGGTTATTGATATTTCTCCCAGCAATCTTGATTCCAACTTGTGTTTCTTCCAGTCCAGCATTTCTCATGATGTACTCTGCATATAAGTTAAATAAACATGGTGACAATATGCAGCCTTGATGTACTCCTTTTCCTATTTGGAACCAGTCTGTTGTTCCATGACCAGTTCTAACTGTTGCTTCCTGACCTGCATACAGATTTCTCAAGAGGCAGATCAGGTGGTCTAGTATTCCCATCTCTTTCAGAATTTTCCACAGTTTATTGTGATCTACACAGTCAAAGGCTTTGGCATAGTCAATAAAGCAGAAATAGATGTTTTTCTGGAACTCTCTTGCTTTTTCCATGATCCAGTGGATGTTGGCAATTTGATCTCTGGTTCCTCTGCCTTTTCTAAAACCAGCTTGAACATCAGGAAGTTCACGGTTCACATATTGCTGAAGCCTGGCTTGGAGAATTTTGAGCATTACTTTACTAGCGTGTGAGATGAGTGCAATTGTTCGGTAGTTTGAGCATTCTTTGGCATTGCCTTTCTTTGGGATTGGGATGAAAACTGACCTTTTCCAATCTTGTGGCCACTGCTGAGTTTTCCAAATTTGCTGGCATATTGAGTGCAGCACTTTCACAGCATCATCATTCAGGATTTGGAATAGCTCCACTGGAATTCCATCACCTCCACTAGCTTTGTTCGTAGTGATGCTTTCTAAGGCCCATTTGACTTCACATTCCAAGATGTCTGGCTCTCACATCCATACATGACCACAGAAAAAACCATAGCCTTGACTAGACGAAGCTTTGTTGGCAAAGTAATGTCTCTGCTTTTCAATATGCTGTCTAGGTTGGTCATAACGTTCCTTCCAAGGAGTAAGCGTCTTTTAATTTCATGGCTGCAGTCACTATCTGCAGTGATTTTGGAGCACTCCCCCAAAAAGTCTGACACTGTTTCCACTGTTTCCCCATCTATTTCCCATGAAGTGATGGGACCGGATGCCATGATCTTGGTTTTCTGAATGTTGAGCATTAAGCCAACTATTTCACTCTCCTCTTTCACTTTCATCAAGAGGCTTTTTAGTTCCTCTTCACTTTCTGCCAATAAAGGTGGTGTCATCTGCATATCCGAGGTTATTGATATTTCTCCCAGCAATCTTGATTCCAGCTTGTGCATCTTCCAGTGCAGCATTTCTCATGATGTACTCTGCATATAAGTTAAATAAGCAGGGTGACATTATACAGCCCTGACGTACTCCTTTTCCTATTTGCAACCTATCTGTTGTTCCGTGTCCAGTTCTAACTGTTGCTTCCTGACCTGCATACGGATTTCTCAAGAGGCAGATCAGGTGGTCTGGTATTCCCATCTCTTTCAGAATTTTCCACAGTTTATTTCGATCCACACAGACAAAGGCTTTGGCATAGTCAATAAAGCAGAAGTAGATGTTTTTCTGGAACTCTCTTGCTTTTTCCATGATCCAGCAGATGTTGGCAATTTGATCTCTGGTCCTCTGCCTTTTCTAAAACCAGTTGAACATCAGGAAGTTCACGGTTCATGTATTGCTGAAGCCTGGCTTGAAGAATTTTGAGCGTTATTTTACTAGCATGTGAGGTGAGTGCAATTGTGCAGTAGTTTGAGCATTCTTTGGCATTGCCTTTCTTTGGGATTGGAATGAAAACTGACCTTTTCCAGTCCTGTGGCCACTGCTAAGTTTTCCAAATTTGCTGGCATATTGAGTGTAGCACTTTCACAGCATCATCTTCCAGAATTTGAAATAGCTCAACTGGAATTCCATCACCTCCACTAACTTTGTTCATAGTGATGCTTTCTAAGGCCCACTTAACTTCACATTCCAGGATGTATGGCTCTAGCTGAGTGATCATACCATCATGATTATCTGGGTCGTGAAGATCTTTTTTGTACAGTTCTTCTGTGTATTCTTGCCACCTCTTCTTAATATATTCTGCTTCTGTTAGGTCCATACCATTTCTGTCCTTTATCGAGCCCATCTTTGCATGAACTGTTCCCTTGGTATCTCTAACTTTCTTGAAGAGATCGCTAGTCTTTCCCATTCTGTTGTTTTCCTCTATTTCTTTGCATTGATTGCTGAGGAAGGCTTTCTTATCTCTCCTTGCTATTCTTTGGAACTCTGCATTCAGATGCTTATATCTTTCCCTTTCTCCTTTGCTTTCCACTTCTCTTCTTTTCACAGCTATTTGTAAGGCCTCCCCAGACGGCCATTTTGCTTTTTTGCATTTCTTTTCCATGGGGATGGTCTTGATCCCTGTCTCTGTACAATGTCACTAACCTCCGTCCATAGTTCATCAGGCACTCTATCTATCAGATCTAGTTCTTTAAATCTATTTCTCACTTCCACCGTATAATCATAAGGAATTTGATTTAGGTCAGACCTGAATGGTCTAGTGGTTTTCCCTACTTTCTTCAATTTCAGTCTGAATTTGGCAATAAGGAGTTCATGATCTGAGCCACAATCAGCTCCCGGTCTTGTTTTTGCTGACTGTACCAGACCACTTGATCTGCTTCTTGAGAAATCTGTATGCAGATGAAGCAACAGTTAGAACTGGACATGGAACAACAGACTGATTCCAAATAGGAACAGGAGTACGTCAAGGCTGTATATTGTCACCCTGTTTATTTAACTTATATGCAGAGCACATCATGAGAAACTCTGGACTGGAAGAAACACAAGCTAGAATCAAGATTGCCAGGAGAAATATCAATAACCTCAGATATGCAGATGACACCACCCTTATGGCAGAAAGTGAAGAGGAACTAAAAAGCCTCTTGATGAAAGTGAAAGAGGAGAGTAAAAAAGTTGGCTTAAAGTTCAACCTTCGGAAAACGAAGATCATGGCATCTGGTCCCATCACTACATGGGAAATAGATGGGGAAACAGTGGAAACAGTGTCAGACTTTGTTTTTCTGGGCTCCAAAATCACTGCAGATGGTGATCGCAGCCATCAAATTAAAAGACGCTTACTCCTTGGAAGGAAAGTTATGACCAACCTAGACAGCATATTCAAAAGCAGAGACATCACTTTGCCAACAAAGATCCGTTTAGTCAAGGCTAAGGTTTTTCCTGTGGTCATTTATGGATGTGAGAGCTGGACTGCGAACAAAGCTGAGTGCCGAAGAACTGATGCTTTTGAACCATGGTGTTGGAGAAGACTCTTGAGAGTCCCTTGGACTGCAAGGAGATCCAACCAGTCCATTCTAAAGGAGATCAACCCTGGGATTTCTTTGGAAGGAATGATGCTAAAGCTGAAACTCCAGTACTTTGGCCACCTTATGCAAAGAGTTGACCCATTGGAAAAGACTCTGATGCTGGGAGGGATTGGGGGCAGAAGGAGAAGGGGACGACAGAGCATGAGATGGCTGGATGGGATGCATCACTGACTCGATGGACATGAGTCTCAGTGAACCTTGGGAGTTGGTGATGGCCAGGTGATGGCCTGGCGTGCTGCGATTCATGGGGTCGCAAAGAGTCAGACACGACTGAGCCTCTGAACTGAACTGAACTGATAGAGCTTCTCCATCTTTGGCTGCAAAGAATATAATCAATCTGATTTCGGTGTTGACCATCTGGTGATATCCATGTGTAGAGTCTTCTCTTGTGTTGTTGCATGAGGGTGTTTGCTATGACCAGTGTATTCTCCTGGCAAAATTCTATTAGACTTTGCCCTGCTTCATCCCATATTCCAAGGCCAAATTTGCCTGTTACCCAGGTGTTTCTTGACTTCCTACTTTTGCATTCCAGTCCCCTATAACAAAAAGGACATCTTTTTTGGGTGTTAGTTCTAAAAGGTCTTGTAGGTCTTCATAGAACCATTCAACTTCAGCTTCTTCAGCATTACTGGTTGGGGCATAGACTTGGATTACTGTGATATTGAATGGTTTGCCTTGTAAACGAACAGAGATCATTCTGTCATTTTTGAGATTGCATCCAAGTACTGCATTTGGACTCTTTTGTTGACCATGATGGCTACTCCATTTCTTCTAAGGGATTCCTGCCCACAGTAGTGGGTATAATGGTCATCTGATTTAAATTCACCCATTCCAGTCCATTTGAGTTCGCCTATTCCTAGAATGTCGACGTTCACTCTTGCCATTTCCTGTTTGACCACTTCCAATTTGCCTTAATTCATGGACTTGACATTCCAGGTTCCTGTGCAATATTGCTCTTTACAGCATCGGACCTTGCTTCTATCACCAGTCACATCCACAACGGTATTGTTTTTGCTTTGGCTCCATCCCTTCATTCTTTCTAGAGTTGATCTCCACTGATCTCCAGTAGCATATTGGGCACTTATTGACCTGGGGAGTTCCTCTTTCAGTATCCTATCATTTTGCCTTTTCATACTGTTCATGGTGTTCTCAAGGCAAGACTACTGAAGTGGTTTGCCATTCCCTTCTCCAGTGGACCACATTCTGTCAGAACTCTCCACTATGACCCGCCCGTCTTGGGTGGACCCACACGGCGTGGCTTAGTTTCATTGAGTTATACAAGACTGTGGTCCGTGTGATTAGATTGACTAGTTTTCTGTGATTATGATTTCAGTGTGTCTGCCCTCTGATTTGGCAAAGACTCTGATGCTGGGAGGGATTGGAGGCAAGAGGAGAAGGGGATGACAGAGGATAAGATGGCTCGATGGCATCACTGACTCAATGGATGTGAGTCTGAGTGAACTCCAGGAGTTGGTGATGGACAGGGAGGCCTGGCGTGCTGTGATTCATGGGGTCAAAAAGAGTCGGACACGACTGAGTGACTGATCTGATCTGATCTGAACGTTAAAAAATACCCATCATAGGATATAAGTTCTAAAATACATGACTAAACTTTACTCCAAAATTATATTTTGTTACATCAACTGCATTTAAAAATTGTAGGACTTCCGGTTAAGATGGCGAAGGATTAGGACGGGGAATACGCTTTCTCCTCCACAAATTCATCAATGGGACATCTGGGCGCCGAGTAAATACCACAAACAGCTTCGGAGTGCTGGCGGAGGACGTCGGACACCCAGAAAAGCAACTCACTGCCTTCTAAAGGAGGTAGGAAAGAATATAGAAGCCAGAGAGAGACAAAGAGGGAGGGGCGGACCTCTGTCCGGGGAAGGGAGTCTTAAAAAGAGAAGTTTCCAAACACCAGGAAACACTCTCCCTGCGGAATCTGCGCCGAACCTGGGAAACACGGAGACTATCATAACAGGGAGGAGAACAGTTGAGCAATTAGAACCCACAGACTGCGGGCCCTGCGGTAACTTCCGCAGCGGAAAAGCACCGCTGCAAACGCCCGCATCTGCCATTGGGGAGCCGGGGCTGGGCAGGGAGACGCCTTGGCCGTTCCCACGCGGGACGCTCCACTGCCGGCGCTCCCCAGAGGGACGCTCCCCCGCGGGACTCTCCCCCACTGGACGCTCCCCCGCCGGCCACTCCCGCGCAGGCGTGCCCCCGCCCGCTGTGCCGGCGGCTCCCACGAGGGCCACCCCATCCCCTCCCCCACCCGCCCGCCCGCCATTCCCGTCGCCGACCCCTCCCCCTCTGCGGGCCTCAGCGCAGACTTCGTTCACCTGATTGTCTGGAGTGCTGCCTAACTGGAGTAGTTTGGGCCGGCAATCCAGATTGTGCAGCGCCGACCACACGAGTGGCGGGCCTTGGCCCAGAACACCGCCGAACCGTGCACAGAACAAAGAACTATACAGACCAACCACAGAGAAAGGGGCCTATAGATCTTGAGAAATTTAAGCCGGAACAAGGAACTAGCTGAAAATGAACTGAACCCACAACAATAATAGAGAAACTCTTATATATATTGTTACTATTTTTACCATCATTATTTCCTTTTTTTTTTTTTTTTCTTTTTTTAATATATATATATTTTTAAATATTTATTATTTTTTAATTGGAAAAAGGAAAACAAAAATTTTTTTTTCCCTTTTAATTTTTTTTTGTTGTTGTTTGTTTTGTTTCTTTTATTTTTTTACTATTATTATTTTTTTTATCCTCTAGTACTTCTTTAATCTCCACGTTTAGATATAACTTTTGCGACCCTGTTTTTTTTTTTTTTTTTTTTTTTTTCCTTTTTGTCCTTTGCTTTTTTCCTTTCCTTTTTCTTTTCTTTACTGATTACTGACTAGATCTGTCTCTCTCCTTCACACTCCCTCCTTTTATCCTCCTGACCACCTCTGTCTCCTTCCTCCCTTTTTCCTTCTATGTATAATTCCGTGAACATCTCTGAGCAGTCCAGTTGTGGAATGCATTATAGAAGAAGAAGTTTTTGAGACTACTGTAAAAATAAGACCAATAACTGGAACCAGGAGGCTTAAGTCCATACCCTGATCCCATGAAACACTAATTGACAGGAGCTCATTAAAAGCCTCCATACCTACTCTGAAACCAAGCATCACACAAAGACCAGCAAGTTCCACAACAAGACATACCAAGCAAATTCTCCAGAAAAACAAGAACACAGCCTGAGCTCCAATACACAGGCTACACAAAGCGACCCCAAAAGCATAGACATCTCATAACTCACTACTAGACACTCCACTGCACCCCAGAGAAAAGAAATCCAGCTCCACCCACCAGAACACCGATACAAGCTTCCATAAACAAGAAACCTCGACAAGCCACCGGTACAAACCCACATATAGTGCAGAAACGCCACAATAAAGAGAACTCCATAGACTACCAGAATACAGTAAAGACGCCCCAAACTTAGCAATTTAAACAAGATGAAAAGACAGAAGAATTCCCAGCAGGTAAAGGAACAGGATAAAAGCCCACCAAACCAAACAAAAGAGGAAGAAATAGCGAACCTACCTGATAAAGAATTCCGAATAATGATAGTAAAATTAATCCAAAATCTGGAAAGCAAAATGGAATCATGGATAAATAGTCTGGACAAAAGCATTGAGAAGATGCAAGAAAGATTTAACAAGGACCTAGAAGAAATAAAAAAGAATCAACATATAATGAATAATGCAATAAATGAGATCCAAAACACTCTGGAGGCAACAAATAGTAGAATAACAGAGGCAGAAGATAGAATTAGCGAATTAGAAGATAGAATGGCAGAATTAAAGGAATCAGAGGAGAAAAAAGAAAAACGAATTAAAAGAAATGAGGACAATCTCAGAGACCTCCAGGACAATATTAAACGTTACAATATTCGAATCATAGGAGTCCCAGAAGAAGAAGACAAAAAGAAAGACCATGAGAAGATACTAGAGGAGATAATAGTTGAAAACTTCCCTAAAATGGGGAAGGAAATAATCACTCAAGTCCAAGAAACCCAGAGAGTCCCAAATAGGATAAACCCAAGACGAAACACCCCAAGACACATATTAATCAAATTAACAAAGATCAAACACAAAGAACAAATATTAAAAGCAGCAAGGGAAAAACAACAAATAACACACAAGGGAATTCCTATAAGGATAACAGCTGATCTTTCAATAGAAACTCTCCAAGCCAGGAGGGAATGGCAAGACATACTTAAAGTGATGAAAGAAAAGAACCTACAGCCCAGATTATTGTACCCAGCAAGGATCTCATTCAAATATGAAGGAGAAATCAAAACCTTTACAGACAAGCAAAAGCTGAGAGAATTCAGCACCACCAAACCAGCTCTCCAACAAATACTAAAGGACATTCTCTAGACAGGAAACACAAAAAGGATATATAAATTCAAACCCAAAACAACAAAGTAAATGGCAACGGGATCATATTTATCATTAATTACCTTAAATGTAAATGGGTTGAATGCCCCAACCAAAAGACAGAGACTGGCTGAATGGATACAAAAACAAGACCCCTCCATATGAATGAAACTAGAACACTTTCTAACACCATACACAAAAATAAACTCAAAATGGATTAAAGAGCTAAATGTAAGACTAGAAACCATAAAACTCCTAGAGGAAAACATAGGCAAAACACTCTCTGACTTACATCACAGCAGGATCCTCTGTGACCCACCTCCCAGAATATTGGAAATAAAATCAAAAATGAACAAATGGGACCTAATCAAACTTAAAAGCTTTTGCACAACAAAGGAAACTATAAGCAAGGTGAAAAGACAGCCTTCAGAATGGGAGAAAATAATAGCAAATGAAGCAACTGACAAACAACTAATCTCAAAAATATACAAGCAACTTCTACAGCTCAATTCCAGAAAAATAAATGACCCAATCAAAAAATGGGCCAAAGAACTCAATAGACATTTCTCCAAAGAAGACATACAGATGGCTAACAAACACATGAAAAGATGCTCAACATCACTCATTATCAGAGAAATGCAAATCAAAACCACTATGAGATACCATTTCACGCCAATCAGAATGGCTGCTATCCAAAAGTCCACAAGCAATAAATGCTGGAGAGGGTGCGGAGAGAAGGGAACCCTCTTGCACTGTTGGTGGGAATGCAAACTAGTACAGCCACTTTGGAGAACAGTATGGAGATTCCTCAAAAAACTGCGAATAGAACTGCCTTATGATCCAGCAATCCCACTGCTGGGCATATACACTGAGAAATCCAGAATTGAAAGAGACACCTGTACCCCAATGTTCATAGCAGCACTGTTTGCAATAGCCAGAACGTGGAAGCAACCTAGATGTCCATCCACAGATGAATGGATAAGCAAGCTGTGGTACATATACACAATGGAATATTACTCAGCCATTAAAAAGAATACATTTGAATCAGTTCTAAGGAGGTGGATGGAACTGGAGCCTATTATACAGAGTGAAGTAAGCCAGAAACAAAAACACAAATACAGTATACTAACGCATATATATGGAATTTAGAAAGATGATAAAAAATAACCCTATTTACGAGACAACAAAAAAAAAAGGGATGTAAAGACCAGACTTTTGGACTCTGGGACCAGGAGAGGGTGAGATGATTGGGGAGAATAGCATTGAAATATGTATAATATTATATCTGAAATGTATTAATTCTTCAAACTAAACACTATCATGTTACAATTTGTTCATACTAGATGTTTGTAATGTTTCTGATAATCAATAAAAGAGATTCTTGATTAAAAAAAAAATATAATAAAATAAAATAAATAAATAAAAAAAAAAAAAAAAAAAAAAATTGTAGTTCACCTCTAGGAGTTTTATAGTTTCTGGTCTTAAGTTTAGATCTTTAATCCATTTTGAGTTTATTTTTGTGTACGGTGTTAGAAAATGTTCTGGTTTCATTCTTTTACAAGTGCTGGACCAGTTTTCCCAGCACCACTTGTTAAAGAGATTGTCTTTAATCCATTGTATATTCTTGCCTCCTTTGTCAAAGATACGGTGTCCATAGGTGCATGGATTTATCTCTGGGCTTTCTATTTAGTTCCATTGATCTATATTTCTGTCTTTATTTTGTCGGTACTGTCTTCATGACTGTTGTTTTGTAGTAGAGCCTGAAGTCAGGCAGATTGATTCGTCCAGTTCCATTCTTCTTTCTCAAGATTGCTTTGGCTATTTGAGGTTTTTTGTGTTTCCATACAAATTGTGAAATTATTTGTTCTAGCTCTGTGAAAAATACCTTTGGTAGCTTGATAGGGATTGCATTGAATCTATAGATTGCTTGAGTAGTATACTCATTTTCACTATATTGATTCTTCCGACCCATGAACATGGTATATTTCTCTATCTGTTAGTGTCCTCTTTGATTTCTTTCACCAGTGTTTTATAGTTTTCTATATATAGGTCTTTAGTTTCTTTAGGTAGATATATTCCTAAGTATTTTATTCTTTTCGTTGCAATGGTGAATGGAATTGTTTCCTTAATTTCTCTTTCCATTTTCTCATTATTAGTGTATAGGAATGCAATCCGACAGAAATCACAGCAGGATCCTCTATGACCCACCTCCCAGAATATTGGAAATAAAAGCAAAAATAAACAAATGGGACCTAATTAAAATTAAAAGCTTTTGCACAACAAACTATAAGCAAGGTGAAAAGACAGCCTTCAGAATGGGAGAAAATAATAGCAAATGAAGCAACTGACAAACAACTAATCTCAAAAATATACAAGCAACTCCTGCAGTTCAATTCCAGAAAAATAAACAACCCAATCAAAAAATGGGCCAAAGAACTAAATAGACATTTCTCCAAAGAAGACATACAGATGGCTAACAAACACATGAAAATATGCTCCACATCACTCATTATCAGAGAAATGCAAATCAAAACCACAATGAAGTACCATTTCATGCCAATCAGAATGGCTGCTATCCAAAAGTCTACAAGCAATAAATGCTGGAGAGGGTGTGGAGAAAAGGAAACCCTCTTACACTGTTGGTGGGAATGCAAACTAGTACAGCCACTATGGAGAACAGTGTGGAGATTCCTTAAAAAACTGAAAATAGAACTGCCTTATGACCCAGCAATCCCACTGCCAGACATACACACCGAGGAAACCAGAATTGAAAGAGACACGTGTATCCCAATGTTCATCGCAGCACTGTTTATAATAGCCAGGACATGGAAGCAACCTAGATGTCCATCAGCAGATGAATGGATAAGAAAGCTGGGGTACATATACACAATGGAATGTTACTCAGCCATTAAAATGAATCCATTTGAATCAGTTCTAATGAGGTGGATGAAACTGGAGTGCCGGGAGCCAGCATGAGGAACTCCGCCCGTGGCAAAGGTCATGAGGAAGGAGGCTCAGCATACACAAAGGTGGGATCAAGCCTCAGGAGTCCCCCTGGAAATTCTTGAGCATCTACCCCCAAAACCAGAGTCTGCCTACTTTACTGCTTTGTGCTCTCAACTACACCTCTGACTTTATGGGGGGCTGTCCCCCACCACCTCTCTCTGAAAAAAAGAGTTAACTTACAGCTCCAGTTAATAAAGTTCCTGGGTGTGATAGTGTTTCAACCTACAAACTCCTTTGGAAGTCCTCTAGCCTGCCTGAATAGGTTTTTCTGGCCACATGTGATTGTTCAGAGCCTCCCAACTGTGAGAGGCATGAGAGGTTCTAAACTGTCTAAATACAGATTCCTTTGTGCAGTTAAAAGATTGATTAGAAATTGTATTGGTGAAGGGTTTTTCACTTGTTGGGCCAATGTTTGCTGCTAAGTTTCCATATCCCTTACCTGCTGTGTCCCTGGCAGTGTATTGATTAATATAATTGGTATACGTAGTAGCTTTAATGTTTGTAACCATGGACCCTTGAGTTAATTCTTTTTCTTGTTATAGCCCACCACACCTTTGCCCTATAGGAATGCAACTTTATCTAATGCTTTTGGAGGGTTGCGCCTGACTGATCACCTTTAGAGAAAAATAAGTTTTCCGAAGAAAGGGTCTTAAAATGTTAACAGGCTTCTGGGGCAGAAGATGATGCAAATCACCTAAACTTTTGCATATGATAAGTTTGCAGGAAGAAAGCCTGGCTTACTGCATGACTCTACCCCTTCCCCCATTATCCTTAAGTTATAAGGATAACCTTATCTATGCATAACTTAAGGTATAAAAACTACTTTGGAAAATAAAGTGTGGGCCTTGTTCACCGAAGCTTGGTCTCCCCATGTCGTTCTTCTTCTCACCTTCTGGCTGAATTATTCAGCCTCTTTTCTTCACTGAATTTCTTCACTGAGATATCCTTATTTCACCATTTTCTATATCCTTAATTAATGTTTAATTAAGCAATTGTTTCCTGATCCTCGCCGACACCATCCCCGCTTCAAATTCCCTGGATCCACCAGGGCTGGACCCTGGCACTGGAGCCTATTATACAGAGTGAAGTAAGCCAGAAAGAAAAACACCAATACAGTATACTAGCGCATATATATGGAATTTAGAAAGATGGTAATGATAACCCTGTATCAGATCAGATCAGTCACTCAGTCGTGTCCGACTCTTTGCGACCCCATGAACTGCAGCACGCCAGGCCTCCCTGTCCATCACCATCTCCCGGAGGTCACTCAGACTCACACCCATCAAGTCAGTGATGCCATCCAGCCATCTCATCCTCTGTCGTCCCCTTCTCCTCCTGCCCTCAATCCCTCTCAGCATCAGAGTCTTCTCCAATGAGTCAACTCTTCGCATGAGGTGGCCAAAATACCGGAGTTTCAGCTTTAGCATCATTCCTTCCAAAGAAATTCCAGGATTGATCTCCTTCAGAATGGACTGGTTGGATCTTCTTGCAGTCCAAGGGACCCTCAAGAGTCTTCTCCAACACCACAGTTCAAAAGCATCAATTCTTCGGCGCTCAGCCTTCTTCATAGTCCAGCTCTCACATCCATACATGACCACAGGAAAGACCATAGCCTTGACTAGACGAACCTTTGTTGGCAAAGTAATGTCTCTGCTTTTGAATATGCTATCTAGGTTGGTCATAACTTTCCTTCCAAGGAGTAAGCGTCTTTTAATTTCATGGCTGCAGTCACCATTTGCAGTGATTTTGGAGCCCAGAAAAATAAAGTCTGACACTGTTTCAATGATCAATGCAAAGAAATAGAGGAAAACAACAGAATGGGAAAGACTAGGGATCTCTTCAAGAAAATCAGAGATACCAAAGGAACATTTCATGCAAAGATGGGCTTGATAAAGGACAGAAATGGTATGGACCTAACAGAAGCAGAAGATATTAAGAAGAGGTGGCAAGAATACACAGAAGAACTGTACAAAAAAGAGCTTCACGACCCAGATAATCATGATGGTGTGATCACTGACCTAGAGCCAGACATTTTGGAATGTGAAGTCAAGTGGGCCTTAGAAAGCATCACTACGAACAAAGCTAGTGGAGGTGATGGAATTCCAGTTGAGCTATTCCAAATCCTGAATGATGATGCTGTGAAAGTGCTGCACTCAATATGCCAGCAAATTTGGAAAACTCAGCAGTGGCCACAAGATTGGAAAAGGTCAGTTTTCATCCCAATCCCAAAGAAAGGCAATGCCAAAGAATGCTCAAACTACCGAACAATTGCACTCATCTCACATGCTAGTAAAGTAATGCTCAAAATTCTCCAAGCCAGGCTTCAGCAATATGTGAACCGTGAACTTCCTGATGTTCAAGCTGGTTTTAGAAAAGGCAGAGGAACCAGAGATCAAATTGCCAACATCCACTGGATCATGGAAAAAGCAAGAGAGTTCCAGAAAAACATCTATTTCTGCTTTATTGACTATGCCAAAGCCTTTGACTGTGTAGATCACAATAAACTGTGGAAAATTCTGAAAGAGATGGGAATACCAGACCACCTGATCTGCCTCTTGAGAAATCTGTATGCAGGTCAGGAAGCAACAGTTAGAACTGGTCATGGAACAACAGACTGGTTCCAAATAGGAAAAGGAGTACATCAAGGCTGCATATTGTCACCATGTTTATTTAACTTATATGCAGAGTACATCATGAGAAATGCTGGACTGGAAGAAACACAAGTTGGAATCAAGATTGCTGGGAGAAATATCAATAACCTCAGATATGCAGATGACACCACTCTTATGGCAGAAAGTGAAGAGGGGCTAAAAAGCCTCTTGATGAAAGTGAAAGTGGAGAGTGAAAAGGTTGGCTTAAAGCTCAACATTCAGAAAATGAAGATCTTGGCATCTGGTCCCATCACTACATGGGAAATAGATGGAGAAACAGTGGAAACCCTGTATAGGAGAGAGCAAAAGAGACACAGATGTATAGAACAGTCTTTTGGACTCTGTGGGAGAGGGAGAGGGTGGGATGATTTGGGAGAATGGCACTGAAACATGTATAATATCATATATGAAATGAATCGCCAGTCCAGGTTCGATGCACGATACTGGATGCTTAGGGCTGGTGCACTGAGACGACCCAGAGGGATGGTACGGGGAGGGAGGTGAGAGGGGGGTTCAGGATGGGGGACACGTGTATACCCGTGGCAGATTCATGTTGCTGTATGGCAAAACCAATACAATATTGTAAAGTGATTAACCTCTAATTAAAATAAATAAATTTATATTTTAAAAAATGTATCTATAGTTGACCCTTGAACAATGCAGGGATTAGGGATGCCAACCCCTACACAACTGAAAATCTATACAACATTGTAAGCTGTCCTTCAAAGCAGTGGTTCCTCATCCACCAGTTCAACCTACCTTCGATCATGTAGTACTGCAGTAATGCATTTACTGAAAAATATCTGTTTACAAGTGGACCCATGTTGTTCAAGGGTCAACTGTATTTATATTCACAATAGCTATGGGAGCCCAGCAGAAGAACTATGCAAGGTAGTTTGCAGGGGGCACTATCCAATGGTCACAGAGAAAGATTTGATTTTGAACTCTTTTTTTTTTTTGGCCATGCCATGCTGCATGTGGGATCTTAGTTTCCTAACCAGTGATGGAACACATGTCCCCTGCAGGAGAAGCAAGGAGTCTTAATCACTGAATCACCAGGGAAGTCCATGACTTTGAACACTCTTGACTATCAAATTTCTTTCTTTTTTTTTTTTTTTTCAAATTTCTATATAGGAAAGATTCAGAGTAGCAACTTAGGTGGTAATCAGGGCTACAGACAGTACATTCTGGAAACTGGTCTATAGAAACAAAGTCATCATCAGATTGAGAAAAAGCAAATTGCATTCACATTAATGGGATCCTATTTCAGAGATACAAAATCTGGGCCTTTTTTTCTTCATCAAGCTATTTCAATTATTAGTTATCCATTTACTTAGCTTCTTCCTTTCATACTTTAAGCTACAGAACCAACAACCTGAGGATTTTAAACACGTATTTTGACAACGTATTACTTTTTAAATGTCTTATGGAAAGCTGGTGGGCACCATCAATAAATCTGACCTGATCTCATAAGTTTGTCAAGATTATCACTCAGGGACATATTCCAGACTCTCCTAATTGCTTCACTCTGCCCCTTAAAGAAAAGAAAAGAAAAAAAAAAATTAAACCATCCACTTTGCTTTACTGTCCAATGTTTATATCTTCCTTATTCTCCGGCATACTTTGCTTCTCACCTACCTCTTCTTGGCAACCCACTCCAGTGTTCTTGCCTGGAGAATCCCAGGGACGGGGGAGCCTGGTGAGCTTCCGTCTATGGGGTCGCACAGAGTCGGACACGACTGAAGCGACTTAGCATAGCATACCTCTTCTTGGTCCCTAAGGGTCCCACAGCATCTCCATGATCCGGCAGCTGTAATCTGTGTCACCACTCTTTATTATATCCTGAAACCTGACAGAAACTCAAGTTTAACCACAGCTCTTGCTTCCAAAGCTTCAAAATCCAGGCAGCTTCTGCACTCTCAAATTAATAAGACAACTGAAGCCCTCCTAATGATATGATTCATAAAAATGGAAATGTCATTGGGAAATTGCAAAGTTTTTAATACCAAAGAGCAAGTGTCACAAAGCTCTGTGACAACCTGGAGGGGTGGGATGGGGTGGAAGTGGGAGGAAGGCTCAAGAGGGTGGGGGACAGATGTATACCTATGGCTGATCCATGTTGGTGTATGGCAGAAATCAACACAATATTGTAATTATCTCTCAACTGGAAATAAATAAATTTTTTTAAAAAGAAAAAAAAAAATTGTAGTTCAGAATTATTAATTTCTCAGTTTTGTCAACTGCCCAATTGCTCCCAGCCTCATGTTAAATTACTTATTTAAGGTATTAAATAGCTACTGTCAGGTATACAGATCAGATCAGATCAGTTGCTCAGTTGTGTCCGATTCTGCGACCCCATGAGTCACAGCATGCCAGGCCTCCCTGTCCATCACCAACTTCCGGAGTTCACTCAAACTCAGGTCCATCGAGTCAGTGATGCCATCCAGCTATCTCATCCTCTGTCATCCCCTTCTCCTCTTGCCCCCAATCCCTCCCAGCATCAGAGTCTTTTCCAATGAGTCAACTCTTCACATGTGGTGGCCAAAATACTGGAGTTTCAGCTTTAGCATCAGTCCTTCCAAAGAAATCCCAGGGTTGATCTCCTTCAGAATGGACCGGTTGGATCTCCTTGCAATCCAAGGGACTCTCAAGAGTCTTCTCCAACACCACAGTTCAAAAGCATCAATTCTTCAGCGCTCAGCTTTCTTCACAGTCCAGCTCTCACATCCATACATGACCACAGGAAAAACCATAGCCTTGACTAGACAGACCTTTGTTGGCAAAGTGATGTCTCTGCTTTTTAATATGCTATCTAGGTTGGCCATAACTTTCCTTCCAAGGAGTAAGCGTCTCAGAGACCAACTCATGATTAAGTTGCTATCACATCATTAACTCCATTAGTAAGTTAACAACAGTTCCTCTTTATCTCCTGGATTTAAAGTTTTGGGGATCAGTGGTGATGATAAAATTTTATTATCCTCATGTATGGATGTGAGAGCTGGACTGTGAAGAAGGCTGAGCGCTGAAGAATAGATGCTTTTGAACTGTGGTGTTGGAGAAGACTCTTGAGAGTCCCTTGGACTGCAAGGAGATCCAACCGGTCCATTCTGAAGGAGATCAGACCTGGGATTTCTTTGGAGGGAATGATGCTCAAGCTGAAACGCCAGTATTTTGGCCACCTCATGCGAAGAGTTGACTCATTGGAGAAGACTCTGATGCTGGGAGGGATTGAGGGCAGGAGGAGAAGGGGACGACAGAGGATGAGATGGCTGGATGGCATCACTGACTCGATGGATGTGAGTCTGAGTGACCTCCGAGAGCTGGTGATGGATAGGGAGGCCTGGCGTGCTGCAGTTCATGGGGTCGCAAAGAGTCGGACACGACTGAGCGACTGATCTGATCTGATCTGATCACAGACTGAAACTGTGCACTACTGGATAACATTTTCAAAAACAAACCTGAAATATGGTGCCATGTTTATTTTTTGCATCACACATTTGATTGAGAAAACAATTGTCAGTAAATGTAGGTTCTAGCAATGTGGCAATGAAGCAATGTGACTGGCTGTCAAGATAAAAATATGGCTTCTGAATTTCAAGTTACATATCATTTTTAGTTGCATGCACATTCATACCAATTTCAGCATCTTATCTGCAGTAGAAAGAGGATCCTTACAGCAAGTATCATGTAAAAAATACTTGCTATATATGGCAAAACCAATACAATATTGTAAAGTTAAAAAATAAAATGAAATAATAATAAAAAATATTAATAATAATAATAAAAGAAATACTTGCATTCTAAAGGCAAATTCATGCCTAAATTGATGGATAGAATTCAACATGTAAAGCACATGGGGATATTTTCATTCCAAGTTGCATCTAAAATGTTTATTTGAGGGAGAACATTTAATGATTAATTATAAATTGAGATGCCATGCTAATTAAGTATGACTATAACCTTGTGTAATTACATAGTCATTGATTCTACACAAGCTCTTGGTGCCAAAAAGCACACTGAAGTAGGCATTCAGCTGTTAAACCTTGCCAAAGTTGAAGGTGGAGCAGATAATGTAAAAGTTTTGAGGCAGAAGCTGAACTTTAGTTCATTCCTAGTTCTTACCTTCAATCATAAATGTACAAGGGTCCTTGTGTGCAGCTGAAGCAAGGTCCAGCTGGCAAAACTTGAGGTGGGAGCCAAGAGAAAATTTGACCTTAACTGTTAATAGGGGCTTTGTCCAAACTGAAAATTTTGGCTAGGGTAATCGAGAGCTAATGTTTGCTGAGAGATCCCCGTTTACCAGATACTGCACTATAAGTTTTATCTAATTTAATACTCTAAGTATCATTCATTTTGTTCTCACAGTATCCCTACGTGATGATTATTCTCATTTACCAGTGTAGAAACAGAAGCTCAGGAAAGATAAGTAACCTGACCAACTCACACTGCAAGGAAGTAGCACGGGCAGGATTTAAATCTGGCCCAGAGCTGTACTCTTATCTTTGCATTGTCTCTGATATATGAATGGGCTTTTTTTCTTTTAATCCAAAAGTATTTAAAGCTTCACTAATTTATCTGCACCTCACTTCACTTTCACTTTTCACTTTCATGCATTGGAGAAGGAAATGGCAACCCACTCCAGTGTTTTTGCCTGGAGAATCCCAGGGACGGGGGAGCCTGGTGGGCTGCTGTCTATGGGGCTGCACAGAGTCAGACACGACTGAAGTGACTTAGCAGCAGCAGCAGCAGCAGCAAGGAGCAGAAGAATAACCCTCACTCAGTGTTTACATTGTGTCATTCTCAATGCTAGGTGTTTTCATGTTCTTTAGTTATCTCATTTGATCTCCAAACCAAATTACTCAGTAGAGATTATTTTCTGAATTTTCATAAACAAATGGGAAGCTGTCTCACAGCTTTAAATCCCTGGCCCCGGTGTCACAAAATTATTTGGGTGACAGCACTAATAATTACAATTATTCAGTGATGGCTGTTGAATTTCTCGCCTGTTTGTTGTTCAGTCGCTCAGTCTTGTCTGACTCTGCAACCCCATGGACTGCAGCATGCCAGGCTTCCCTGTCCTTCACCATCTCCCAGAGTTTGCTCAAACTCATGTCCACTGAGTCAGTGATGCCATCCAACCATCTCGTCCTCTGTTGTCCCCTTCTCTTCCTGCCTTCAGTCTTTCCCAGCGTCAGGGTCTTTTCCAGTGAGTCAGCTCTTCACATCAGGTGGCCAGAGTATCAGAGTTTCAGCTTCAGCATCAGTGCTTCAAATGAATATTCAGGGTTGATTTCCTTTAGGATTAACTTGCTGTCCAAGGGACTCTCAAGAGTCTTCTCCAGCACCACAATCAAAGGCATCAGTTCTTGCCTCTACTTCTACTATATTGTGCACTTTGCCAAAACAGTGAAAACCATTTTTTGGGGGTGTAAAGGACTTGTTCTTCCTGACACTTTCTGTCCTTCATGACAGAATTTACCTCTACACTTCCTCCCTGATCCTTCATAGTTTAATCTCTACCAACCCTAATTTCTTTCCTAGTCTGTCTTCACGCTCCCCTGCCTCTCCAATATGTAATAGATAGTATGTCGTATTTACCAATTTTGAAAATACTCATTTTCATTTTGAGGCTCAAACTCACATAGTATTTATACTTTCTATGTTAAGAGAAATAATATTTTAGTGAATTTGTGATACTAACCCAACTACTGACGTGAGATCCTACCTTGGAATATTCAGCATTTAGTCTAGTATTACACTTAGTGTAGGGAACTCTGTAAACGTGACTGATTAAATGATTTTGCATGTATGAAAGATGACCTTACCTTCAAAATGATAGCTAATATAATACTTGAATGAAAAACATGGCAGTGGTTATAACAAAGGAGGATTTTAGTCTTTTTACCTAGATAGAGCCTTAGAAATTAGCTACTTCAAACTACTCAGATCAGATCAGATCAGACCAGTCGCTCAGTCGTGTCCGACTCTTTGCAATCCCATGAATCGCAGCACGCCAGGCCTCCCTGTCCATCACCAACTCCCGGAGTTCACTCAGGCTCACATCCATCGAGTCAGTGATGCCATCCAGCCATCTCATCCTCTGTCATCCCCTTCTCCTCTTGCCTCCAATCCCTCCCAACATCAGAGTCCTTTCCCAATGAGTCAACTCTTCGCATAAGGTGGCCAAAATACTGGAGTTTCAGCTTTAACATCATTCCTTCCAAAGAAATCCCAGGGCTGATCTCCTTCAGAATGGACTGGTTGGATCTCCTTGCAGTCCAAGGGACTCTCAAGAGTCTTCTCCAACACCACAGTTCAAAAGCATCAATTCTTTGGCACTCAGCCTTCTTCACAGTCCAGCTCTCACATCCATACATGACCACAGGAAAAACCATAGCCTTGACTAGACGAAACTTTGTTGGCAAAGTAATGTCTCTGCTTTTGAATATGCTATCTAGGTTGGTCATAACTTTCCTTCCAAGGAGTAAGTGTCTTTTAATTTCATGGCTGCAGTCACCATCTGCAGTGATTTTAAGTAATTATACCAAAGTTGCATAGAAAAAGACTGAAACTAGGTTACTGTCTTCTTGATTCTTGGTACCGTGCTCTTTGTGCTGTGTGATACTGCTTCATGTAGTCTTAATCATAATGAGCATTCACTGGTTCTTGGTAGGATTTTAGGGGTTGATGTGTGAGGTATGATACCATGTCATCAAATTAATCTGGGATTTGAATCCAACTCTCACTTATAGATGAATTGCTTGACTCTTCTGATTTTGTATCCTTAAATGTAGAATGGGGTTAGTAACTATTGTGCTTTGTGAGAGTTAAACAAGATTATGTATATAAATCAAGGACATTGGAGCCTGCCACACAGGAATTCAGTTAATAGTGGTTATTTCTCTGATATTATTAGGCTATTTGGTTTTGCTTCTTATAAAATTGCTTTCTGAGAGTTCACTTTTTTGGGAATAGTATAACGTCCCAATTTACATTCATGAGAATGGATGTTTTTGTGTCAGGCTAAATTCTAGCTCCGGTTTGAAAGTCATTACATTGTCTTAAATGGGAAAAAATTTTTTCTTAATCTGCTCTATACTGTAATACTTTATACTGTATTTTTGTATACTACACACAACAGATGTAAAGCTTATATCTTCAAATATCATTGCAACATCGAGAACAATTTCAACAATTGCTCATTGAAAGCCTCTGTATTTTTCTTCATGTTGTCTCCTATGTATGTCTCTTATATTCATCACCTCCCTTTCCTTAGCATGTCATCCTCTCTTTTTAACCTTGTAGGTGCCTTTATTATTTACTTACTTTATTACTGAATCACATTGTATTTGTTACATGCCTGTGTCTTCTTCCATTCTGGGAAAGCCTTAAGGTCAGGGTCCATGTTTATTTCATCTTTCAGTTTAGTCATACCCCCAACCCTGCCTAGCCTTCAGAAAATATGCTGTCATATAGAAAAGACTGATGGCTAGACAGATACTACAGAACTCCACTGCTAATGATATTCTTTGCTTTATGATGGGCGCGAGTAGTTTTTTTTTTTTCTCTTTATTCTTATGGAGGAGCACAGCATTAGTAGTTACAGTAGGTGGGGGTTTCTAGCATCCAGAGTAGAGGTAGCTCAATGGTGACACATAAAGTGGTTTCTGTGATTTCTCCTAATGAGGTGATTCACCTGTCCAGACTATCTGGGGGAGAAGGAATCTGAGCTTCTTATGTAAATAGGCATAAGAGTGGGAGCACTGGCCGAATATCAAAAAGGTGTTCCATGTTATAGGAAAAAAAATTTTTTTTTAATTTAGAAATTAAGTAAAATTCCAAAGACAAAGGGGTTACTCAGGTGGCGCTTGTGGTAGAGAAACTGTCTGCCAGTGCAGGAGACGTAAGAAATACGGGTTCAATCCCTGGGTCAGAAGATCCCCCGGAGGAGGGCATGGCAACCCACTCCAGTATTCTTGCCTGGAGAATCCCACAGACAGAGGAGTCTGGTGGGCTATAGTCCTGGGGTCATACAGAGTCGGACATGACTGAAGTGCCTTAGCACGCACACACCAAGGATAAACAAGAGGGACCATCAGAGAAATTACAGAGTGAGTGCTCAGGTCACTGTCCTGAAATAGAGACATGATCCTTTCAAGTGGTGACTGACCTCTAGCTAGACTCAGGACTTCATAAAAGAGGCAGGAGCTTTGAGACACTTAATTGTAATCTTATCCCTTTTCAGAAATACCTCCCATACTCAAGCTGGTCTGATGGTCTTCTCATGTCACTATGCACAAGGATCAGTAGACCTTGAAATGTTATCCTATCAGTGTAACTGCACATCTAGTCTCAAGATTGCACTGGCAATTAATTCCCTTGGCAACTGATCACACAGTGAGGACCGACCAGGCGCATTTGCTTCCAAGACAGCCAAATACCCTTGAAGAATAAATGCCTCTGCTGCCGGAGGTCACAGCACCCAGAAAGTGTTTAGAGGAAGCAGCTGCTGACCTCTCCAGTGAGTTCTGCTATTCTTGTCATATCAGAGCCTAAGTCCAATGGTTGCTGGCAATACCATGACTTCCATCTGAAAGACCACATAACTCAATATACTCTCTTCTGGAAAAACAGTCTGCACATTGATTCTTCAGAATGTGACAGTGGGAAGATAGTTGTGGTGTTTTAAGAACAGCTTCCGAGTCCCTCAGGCTATGCTATGTAAATCTCTGGTAGGAATTCTGCTTTGCTTCCTATATTAACCTTACTGTTCCATTGAGGTGAAAGTTCATGAAAAGTTTACACAGGGTGAACCTCCATAATAAGTTTAATTCTCTCTGCATGTGAGAAGGAGGAGACACCTTAAAAATTACCTGTATTCCTAGGGGGTGGGGCGGGGAACACCCCCGAGTACGGTGGAGCATGTCTCTGCCAGTTTAATATATCCGTAGAGGAAAATGGCTGATAATAATAGGCTACAGGGGGCGGACGGTAGTGTCCCATGTGTCCTGAACCAGAGGCTGTTGTAGCTCTCTGAGGGGCATCTGTAGTGGGGTTCTTACCCCCTGTCCCTTGGCGGAGCGCAGCCTCTGTCTAATTGCAGTGATTTCTTTCCCCTTCCAATCAGTACTCACCTGGAGAGGTGGATATAATCTAGGAGGTCCAGCAGAGGTGGAATTCTGGGGTATTAACTAGAGGTCTCCATTGCTGGGATTGGAGCCTGCCGAAACGGCGGCTCTACGAACTCTGGGAGAGCTGGTGGAAGAGCAGTGGCTGCTTCAGGAACTTCACATCACCCTGGATCTGGCAGTAAGGTGGCCTCCAGTCCTGATGGAGCCCTGGGAGGCGGGCGTGTCATTATCCAGTATGGGGGAAGGGTCAGGTCATCCCTGTCCAAATCCTGTAGAATTTCCTGTTTTATCATCAGTCAATTTTTTTGCCATTAATATTTTTCCCTTTCCCTTCTGGATACAGAACCTTGTCCAAGTAGGAGGGTCTTGAGCTAACCCTAGCCATGAGTGAATATATGGATATTGATCCAGGTGTCCTGGCTCTCCTGTGACTACTGTACAGACTGCTTCCACTCTTTTTAAGTTCGTGGTGTCCTCTGGTCACCATCGTACCCTCACAGGGGGTCATTCGACCTCACAGAGTATGCGGAGGCGGTTAGGCATCATCTTCACCCCATTCGGTTCAGTTCAGTCGCTCAGTCGTGTCCGACCCTTTGCGACCCCATGAATCGCAGCACGCCAGGCCTCCCTGTCCATCACCAACTCCCGGAGTTCACTCAGACTTATGTCCATTGAGTCAGTGATGCCATCCAGCCATCTCATCCTCTGTCATCCCTTTCTCCTCTTGCCCCCAATCTCTCCCAGCATCAGGGTCTTTTCCAATGAGTCAACTCTTCGCATGAGGTGGCCAAAATACTGGAGTTTCAGCTTTAGCATCATTCCTTCCAAAGAAATCCCAGGGTTGATCTCCTTCAGAATGGACTGGTTGGATCTCCTTTCAGTCCAAGGGACTCTCAAGAGTCTTCTCCAACACCACAGTTCAAAAGCATCAATTCTTCGGCGCTCAGCCTTCTTCACAGTCCAGCTCTCACATCCATACATGACCACAGGAAAAACCATAGCCTTGACTAGACGAACCTTTGTTGGCAAAGTAATGTCTCTGCTTTTGAATATGCTATCTAGGTTGGTCATAACTTTCCTTCCAAGGAGTAAGCGTCTTTTAATTTCATGGCTGCAGTCACCATCTGCAGTGATTTTGGAGCCCCCCAAAATAAAGTCTAACACTGTTTCCACTGTTTCCCCATCTATTTCCCATGTAGTGATGGGACCGGATGCCATGATCTTCGTTTTCTGAATGTTGAGCTTTAAGCCAACTTTTTCACTCTCCTCTTTCACTTTCAAGAGGCTTTTTAGTTCCTCTTCACTTTCTGCCATAAGAGTGGTGTCATCTGCATATCTGAGGTTATTGATATTTATCCTGGCAATTTTGATTCCAACTTGTGTTTCTTCCAATCCAGCGTTTCTCATGATGTACTCTGCATATAAGTTAAATAAGCAGGGTGACAATATATAGCCTTGACGTACTCCTTTTCCTATTTGGAACCAGTCTGTTGATCCATGTCCAGTTCTAACTGTTGCTTCCTGACCTGCATACGGATTTCTCAAGAGGCAGGTCAGGTGGTCTGATATTCCCATCTCTTTTCCACAGTCTATTGTGATCCACCCTTCTTTAAAATTTTAATCATGCACTCCAATATAGTTGCATTGGATTCACTTCCCCCCATCTTGCTTACCTTCTCGGACCTGCTTCTTCTTTTCCTTTTCGTTCTGTCTACGAAGTTCTCAGTACCCTATGTACTTCTGATATTTCCACTCAATGGCACTTAAATTGCCATTCTGCCTCCTTCCTAATTGGGGTTAGAAGAGCCTTACCTGCCAGATCCTAGAGGGAGAAGGGGGATTGGCGTGTCTTCACCTGCCATCAGCACAGCCAAACCAGAACATGTGATCCAAGACTGTTTCTCCTTTAACTTTTAAAGTCCATTCTGCCTTGGTGGGCTTGATCAGGTGTAAATGAAAATACAGATGGGTTAAATATCCCACGTCCCAGGCCATCTCTGGAAAAGCCAATTCATACTCACTTATGTATCCCCCTCCTTCTAGCCTGACAATTCCGAGGGGGTCAAGAATTTCATAGCAGATGGGACACCTCCTTGGGGAGGGCAGAATACGAGCACACTAAAACCAAGTTTCTTCTCCTAAAATCCCCTGGCAATTGCTTGGTAATAATTTTCCCCAAGATGGCGTGGACACCACCTCCTAAATGACCTTCACAAATTTCCTTCCTAAGCCCTAACACGCTCATCAACCTGTGTACCAAGCAATCGTTGCCACCTGCCTATTCCAGGCTCCTGTGGTCTGTGCCCCTTCTAATCCCTCCCAGAGGGGTGATCAGACCCCCTCTTCCACCCTGCTGGGTGGGTTCCTCACCTGAGCGCTCAGTTCCCCGGCTGCCGTCCACTACCTGCTAACGTGAAAGGTCCAGGCATTGAGAAGCAGAATCCTTCCAGAAGGGCAAGGCTCCTTCCCCGCACCCCCCACCCCTGCCCCAGAAGATTCAAGCTGCAAGGCCTCAGAGTAGTCCCAAATGGGACTTGTCTCCTCAAAGTGAGGAATTTCCTGGCCCATGCACCAAATGTTGTAGCCACACGTTCGGGGAAACAAACTCACTCAGAAGGGCAATGCAGACAGTGGAGTGCAGTTTACTACGCTGGCGGGCCCAAGGCAGTCTCCTCTTAGCCAAGGACTCTGACCAGTCTTTCTGAAAACCTTATATACCCTAAGTGTACGTACCCAAACCCACCTCCCCAAATTCCCTGAAACTAGTCTGAACAAAGGAAAAGAAAGATACAATCAAAGTTAACCCGTGATGCATATGCCTTAAGCCTAGGTAGTTAACTCTAGTGGACACTTATCAATACGCCTGTGGTCATACCCCGATAAGCATAATAGAATTTATGATTCTATTCAGTTACACAGATAATTAGGGTATTCTTTTAGTTAACAGAGTCTAGGTACGAGCCCTGGGGCTCTTCCATCTGGGGGGCCTGGTTTTCCAGTTGGTATGTCGTTTCCATAGATACTGGGCATCTAGCTCAAAGTCCACCCAAGTCCAGCCCAAGATGGAGTCCTGCTTTCAAGAGGGAGCCTGTTCTGTCTGTTTCCTCCTTCACTATAACTGTTAGCATATATATTATTTATTCAAGTGACTAGAGTGATAAGTATTTTATCAAGTTACACTGTAACATTCAAGTTTCATCTGTATTCTGGATAATTGGCCAAGAATTTGTAACTCTATACAATGGGAAAAAAGTATATTAACTTGTAACAAAAGATCACTGAACTTACTAAATGTAGCTTTCCTAATTCATATTTTCCGTGTTATGCCAAAAAAATAGTACCTCCCTCAAATACATGAGCCATGCCATGCAGGGCCACCCAAGATGGACAGAGCATAGTGGAGAGTTCTGACAAATGGAGAAGGGAATGACAAACCACTCCAGTGTTCTTGCCGCGAGAACCCTATGAACAGTAGAAAAGGCAAAAAGATATGACACGGAAAGATGAATCCCCCAGGTCGATAGGTGTCCAATATGCTACTGGGGAAGAACAGAGAAATAGCTCCAAAAAGAAGAAAGAGACCGGGCCAAAGTGGAAACAATGCCCAATTGTGGATGTGTCTGGTGGTGAAATTAAATGTCCAATGCTGTAAAGAAATTTATTGAATAGGAACCTGGAATATTAAGTCCATGAATCAAGGTAAACTAGACATGGTCAAACAAGAGATGGCAAGAGTGAACATTTTAGGATTGGAATGTAAATGTCAAGAGATAGCTGGAATAACAGGCAAGTTTGGCCTGGAGTATAAAATTAAGCAGGGCAAAGGTTAACAGTTTTGCCAAAAGAACACACTGGTCATAACAAACATCATCTCTCAACAACACAAGAAACAACTCTACACATGGACATCACTAGATGGTCAATACCAAAATCAGGTTGATTATATTCTTTGCAGCTGAAGATGGAGAAACTTGATACAGTCAGCAAAAACAAGACCTGAAGCTAACTGTGGCTCAGATCATGAACTCCTTATTGCAAAATTCAGGCTTAAATTGGGAAAAAAAAAAAAAAAATAGGGAAAACCACTAGGTCATTCAGGTACAGGTATAACCTAAATCAAACCTCTTATGATAATACAGTGGGGGTGATGAATAGATTCAAGGGACTAGATCTGATAGAGTGCCTAAAGAACTATGGACGGAGGTTCATAACATTGTATAGGAGGTAGTGACCAAAACCATCCCCAAGAAAAAGAAAGCAGGAAGGCAAAGTATTTGTCTGAGGAGTCCTTACAAATAGCCAGGAAAAGAAGAGAAGAGAAAGGCAAAGGACAAAGGGAAAGATATACCCCACTGAAGGCAGATCAGATCAGTCGCTCAGTCGTGTCCGACCCCTTGCGACCCCATGAACCGCAGCACGCCAGGCCTCCCTGTCCATCACCAGCTCCCGGAGGTCACTCAGACTCGCATCCATCGAGTCAGTGATGCCATCCAGCCATCTCATCCTCTGTTGTCCCCTTCTCCTCCTGCCCTCAATCCCTCCCAGCATCAGAGTCTTCTCCAATGAGTCAACTCTTCGCATGAGGTGGCCAAAATACTGGAGTTTCAGCTTTAGCATCATTCCTTCCAAAGAAATTCCAGGATTGATCTCCTTCAGAATGGACTGGTTGGATCTTCTTGCAGTCCAAGGGACTCTCAAGAGTCCTCTCCAACACCACAGTTCAAAAGCATCAATTCTTCGGCGTTCAGCCTTCTTCACAGTCCAGCTCTCACATCCATACATGACCACAGGAAAGACCATAGCCTTGACTAGGCGCACCTTTGTTGGTAAAGTAATGTCTCTGCTTTTGAATATGCTATCTAGGTTGCTCATAACTTTCCTTCCAAGGAGTAAGCGTCTTTTAATTTCATGGCTGCAGTCACCATCTGCAGTGATTTTGGAGCCCAGAAAAACAAAGTCTGACACTGTTTCCACTGTTTCCCCATCTATTTCCCATGCAGTGATGGGACCAGATGCCATGATCTTCGTTTTCTGAATGTTGAGCTTTAAGCCAACCTTTTCACTCTCCACTTTCACTTTCATCAAGAGGCTTTTTAGCCCCTCTTCACTTTCTGCCATAAGAGTGGTGTCATCTGCATATCTGAGGTTATTGATATTTCTCCCGGCAATCTTGATTCCAACTGAAGGCAGAGTTCCAGAGAAAAGCAACGAGAGATAAGAAAGCCTTCATAAGTGAACAATGCAGAGAAATAGAGGAAAACAAATGAATGGGAAAGACTAGAGATCTCTTCAAGAAGATTGAGATACCAAGGGAACATTTCATGCAAAAATGAGCACAATATAGGACAGAAACTGCAAGGACCTAACAGAAGCAGAAAAGGTTAAGAAGAATACATGGAAGAACTACACAAAAAAGGTCTTAATGACCAAGATAACCATTATGATGTAGTCACTCACCTAGAGCCAGACATCCTGGAGTGTGAAGTGAAATGGGCCTTAGAAAGCAGTACTACCAGCAAAGCTAGGGGAGATGATGGAATTCCAGCTGAGCTATTTCAAATCCTAAAAGATGGTGCTGTTAAAGTGCTGTACTCAATATTTGGAAAACTCAGCAATGGCCACAGGACTGGAAAAGGTCAGTTTTCATTCCAATCTCACAGAAGGGCAAAGCTAAAGAGTGTTCAAACTACTACACAATTGCGCTCAATTCACATGCAAGCAAGGTAATGCTCAAAATCTTTCAAGCCAGGCTTCAGCCATACTTGAACTGAGAACTACTAGATGTACAAGCTTAATTTAGAAAAGGCAGAGGAACCAGAGATCAAATTGCCATCATTCATTGGATCATGAAGAAAGTGAGGGAAATCCAGAAAAAAGCATCTACTTCTGCTTCATTGACTACACTAAAGCTTTGTGGATCACAACAGTCTGTGGAAAATTCTTACAGAGATGGGAATACCAGACCATCTCACCTGCCTCCTGAGAAATCTGTATGCAGGTCAAGAAGCACCAATTAGAATCATACATGGAAAAATGGACTGGTTTAAAATTGGGAAAGGAATATGGAAGGCTGTATATTGTCACCTCAGAGAAGGTAATGGCACCCCACTCCAGTACTCTTGCCTGGAAAACTACATGGATGGAAGAGCCTGGTAGGTTGCAGTCCATGGGGTCTCTAAGAGTCAGGTACGACTGAGCGACTTCACTTTCACTTTTCACTTCCACGCATTGGAGAAGGAAATGGCAACCCACTCCAGTGTTCTTGCCTGGAGAATCCCAGGGACTGGGGAGCCTGGTGGGCTGCCGTCTATGGGGTCGCACAGAGTCGGACACGACTGAAGTGACTTAGCAGCAGCAGCAGCATATTGTCACCTTGGTTATTTAACTTCTATGCCAAGTACATCATGTGAAACGCCAGGCTGGATGAAGCTCAAGCTGGAATCAAGATTGCCAGGAGAAATATTAACAACCTCAGTATTCAAATGATACCACCCTTATGGCAGAAAGTGAAGAGCAACTCAAGAGGAGTCTCTTGATGAAGGTGAAAGAGGAGAGTGAAAAAGCTGGCTTAAAACTCAACATTCAAGGGGAGGGAGGAGGGAGGAGGGTTCAGGATGGGGAACACATTATACCTGTGGCAGATTCATTTTGATATATGGCAAAACCAATACAATATTGTAAAGTTAAAAAATAAAATTAAAAAATATACTCAACATTCAAGAAACTAAGATCATGGCATCCAGTCCTATCACTTCGTGGGAAATAGATGGGGGAAAAAGTGGAAACAGTGACTGATTTTATTTCCTTGGGCTCCAAAATCACTGGGTATAATGACTGCACCCACAAAATTAAAATATGCTTTTGCTCTTTGGAAGAAAACCTGTGGAAACCTAGACAGCATTTAAAAAGGAGAGACAGCACTTTGCTGACAAAGGTCTATATAGTCAGACCCATGGTTTTCCCATTAGTCATATATGGATGTGAGAATTGGACCATAAAGAAGGCTGAATGCCAAAGAATCAATGTTTTTGAACTGTGCTACTGGAGAAGACTCCTGAGAGCCCCTTGGACTGCAAGGAAATCAGTCCTGAATATTCATTCGAAGGACTGATGCTGAAACTGAAACTCCAGTACTTTGGCCACCCGATGCAAAGAGCTGACTCATTGGAAAAGACCCTGATCCTGGGAAAGATTGAGGGCAGGAGCAGAAGTGAGCAACAGAGGATGACATGGTTGGATGGTATCACCAACTCAATGGACATGAGTTGAGCGAACTCTGGGAGATACTGAAGGACAGGGAAGCCTGGCAGGCTGCAGTTCATGGAGTCACAAAGTTGGACACAACTTAGCAACTAAACAACAACAAATGCATAATTTTTTATGGATCATTGGAAAAGAATATTGTACAACAGAATTGTTATAATGTGTTAAAAGATGACATTTGTATCTCATTGGCATGTGGAGAACTAGTGTGAAACCTCTTTGACCTGGCATTTTAGCTGAAAATATTAGGACATCTTTTTTTGGCAGTAGCAAAGACAGCACTCTAGTGGCTGTTTTTAGTGGTCAGTTTTAAGCAACAGATAAGATAGTCTTTGCTGAAGTCCGTTCGTTAATGCATAATAGGCAATGCTGCTGCTGCTGTCGCTTCAGTCGTGTCCGACTCTGTGTGACCCCATAGACGGCAGCCCACCAGGCTCCCCTGTCCCTGGGATTCTCCAGGCAAGAACACTGGAGTGGGTTGCCATTTCCTTCTCCAATGTAGGAAAGTGAAAAGTGAAAGTGAAGTCGCTCAGTCGTGTCCGACTCTAGTGACCCCATGGACTGCAGCCTATCAGGCTCCTCTGTCCATGGGATTTTCCAGGCAGGAGTACTGGAGTGGGGTGCCATTGTCTTCTCTGATAATAGGCAATATGTTGCCTTAAAAGCAAATGCGTATTTTTCTCATATCAGAAAATCCCCCTGGTTTGCCAACATCAAAATATTTAAAAGTGGTCTACATTTTCATTTCCAGTTGATTCTGTGTTGAGAATGCTGCAACCCTCTGAGTTTTAGCAGTTTTTTTTTTTTTTTAATAAAAGGAATTGTTCATGATATAGTTGATACTGTAACTACTCAGATGTCTCAAACTTTCAAGCACTAAGTATATTTGCTGATTTGTTTGCATTTCCTTTTCCAGCTATTAGAATTCAAAGACATGAAAAGTCTTGTTGTGAAAAATGCATAAATAATGCAAGAGTCATCTTCAAGTGGGTTGTCAGAAAGGGTACAAATTATTGCTTTCTAATACAATTATGAAAACTTAAACTGAAAAAAGAGTAACTGTCTCAAATTTATCCAGGCAGTTATAAAAGAGTACATGAGGGAAGGTTTCCCCTTAAATATGTTTTTCTTTAATTCAATGAAGTCTTTCCCCCCAGCTTTATTGAATATAGTGACATATAACATTATGTAAGTTTCAGGTGTAAGAAGTATTAGTTTGATACACTTACATGTTGCAAATGTATATACTGCAAAATGATTACCACCAGAATGTTAGCTATCACCTCCATCATGTCCCATAATTTCTTTTTTGTGGCGAGAACATTTAAGATCTACTCTCTTAGCAACTTTCAACTACATAATACAATATAATTAATCATTAGATTTCAAGAATTTATTCATCTTATAAGTGGAAGTTTGTACCCTTTGATCAATATCTCCCCTTTGCCCTGTCCCCATAATTTCCTGGTATTCACTATTCTCATCTCTGCGTGTATGCCTTTATCTTTTTTAGATTCCACATGTAAGTGATATCACACAATATTTGTCTTTCTTTTTCTGATGTGTTTTGCTTAGCATAATGCTCTCAAGCTTCATCCATGTTGTCACAAATGGCAGCACTTTCTTCTTTCTTGTGGCTGAATAATATTCCTTTATACGTATACACCAGAGATTACTGTGAATAGTTATATGCCAACAAATTGGCTAACCTATAAGAAATGCATAGATTTTTAGAAACATATGCCTATCAAGACTGACTTATATAAAAAAAGATAAACTAAACAGATCCATAATGGCTAAGAAGATTGAACCAGTAGTCATGCACCTATCATGCCATGTGGCTCAAAGTATCTCAGTTCCCCAACTAGGGATTGAACTTGGGCCATGGCAGGGAAAGCTCAGTATCCTAACCACTAGGCGACCAGGAAAAATCCCCCCTTTTATCTTTTATGAACATGCTGTAGGTTTTTGCTTTGTGGCTACTACGAGGCTGATATAGGCCATCTTGTACATATAATAGTCTACATAGATACCAGTTTAAATTCAATCACCTACAAAACCCCTTTTACCCCCCCCTTTTATGTTTTTGATGTCACAGCTTATATCTTTTTATATTGTATATCCATTAAGAAATTACTGTAAGTATAGCTTTTTAAAAATACTTTTGTCCAGTATCTTTTCTATTAGAGTTAAGTAGTTAATATATTGTTATAGGGAAAAAGTTGACTTAAAACTCAACTTTCACCAAAGACATACAGATGGCTAACAAACACATGACAAGATGCTCAACATCACTCATTATCAGAGAAATGCAAATCAAAACCACTATGAGGTACCATTTCACGTCAGTCAGAATGGCTGCTATCCAAAAGTCCACAAGCAATAAATGCTGGAGAGGGTGCGGAGAGAAGGGAACCCTCTTGCACTGTTGGTGGGAATGCAAACTAGTACAGCCACTATGGAGAACAGTATGGAGATTCCTCAAAAAACTGGGAATAGAACTGCCTTATGATCCAGCAATCCCACTGCTGGGCATATACACTGAGAAAACCAGAATTGAAAGAGACACCTGTACCCCAGTGTTCATAGCAGCACTGTTTACAATAGCCAGGACTTGGAAGCAACCTAGATGTCCATCCACAGATGAATGGATAAGCAAGCTGTGGTACATATACACAATGGAGTATTACTCAGCCATTAAAAAGAATACCTTTGAATCAGTTCTAATGAGGTGGATGGAACTGGAGCCTATTATACAGAGTGAAGTAAGCCAGAAACAAAAACACAAATACAGTATACTAACGCATATATATGGAATTTAGAAAGATGGTAAAAATAACCCTATTTACGAGACAACAAAAGAGACACTGATGTATATAGACCAGACTTTTGGACTCTGGGACCGGGAGAGGGTGGGATGACTGGGGAGAATAGCATTGAAATATGTATAATATTATATCTGAAATGTATTAATTGTTCAAACTAAACACTATCATGTTACAATTTAAAAAAAAAACAAAACTCAACTTTCAGAAAACGAACATCATGGCATCTGGTCCCATCACTACATGGGAAATAGATGGGGAAACAGTGAAAACAGTGTCAGACTTTATTTTGGGGGGCTCCAAAATCACTGCAGATGGTGACTGCAGCCATGAAATTAAAAGACATTTACTCCTTGGAAGAAAAGTTATGACCAAACTAGATAGCATATTCGAAAGCAGAGACATTACTTTGCCAACAATGGTTCGCCTAGTCAAGGCTATGGTCTTTCCTGTGGTCATGTATGGATGTGAGAGCTGGACTGTGAAGAAGGCTGAGGGCGAAGAATTGATGCTTTTGACCTGTGATGTTGGAGAAGACTTTTGAGAGTCCCTTGAACTGCAAGGAGATCCAACCAGTCCATTCTGAAGGAGATCAGCCCTGGGATTTCTTTGGAAGGAATGATGCTAAAGCTGAAACTCCAGTACTTTGGCCACCTCATTCGAAGAGTTGACTCATTGGAAAAGACCCTGATGCTGGGAGGGATTGGGGGCAGGAGGAGAAGGGGACGACAGAGAATGAGATGGTTGGATGGCATCACTGACTCGATGGACGTGAGTCTGAGTGAACTCTGGGAGTTGGTGATGGACAGGGAGGCCTGGCGTGCTGTGATTCATGGGGTTGCAAAGAGTCGGACACGACTGAGCTGAACTAACTAACTAACTATAGTATTAGAGTATTCTGAATTTGACTATATGTGTAATTTAACCAATGTGGTGTATACATATTTTCATATGTTTCATGTTACTAATTATCACCCTTTCAGTTCAGCTTGAAGAGTTCCTTTTAGCATATCTTGTAAAGTAGGCATGGTGGCGAAGAAACTTCATTTCTGAAGGGCAGTTTTGCTGGGTCAGTTATTCTCGATTGGCAGTTCCTTTCTTCTAGTACTTCGTATACATGATTTCATTCTCTCCAGGCCTGTCAAGTCTGTACTGAGAAATCTGCTCTCAGTCTCATGCAGTTTCCTTTCTATGTATTTGTCTACTGGGTTCTTCAGTTTGCTCAGTGTACTCTCCAGCTCCACAGTTTCTGTTTGGTTCATTTTTATGTTTTCTATCTTTCTGTTGAACTTCTCATTTTATTTTTTGGTTGTTTTCCTAATTTTGTTGAATTACACATCTGTGCTCTTTATAGTTCTCTGAGCATCTTTAGAACAATTATTTTGAATTGTTTATTGGGCAGTTCTTGCATCTCCATCACGTTGGGGTTTGTTAATGATGATCTCCTGTGTTTCTTTGATGGACTCATGACTCCCTGGTTCTTTATGATCCCATGTAGGTTTTCATAGGTGTCTCTATATTTAAATAACTAGTCACCTCTTCCAGACTTCATGGATTGATCTCAGCAAGGAAAGACTCACCTGTGGGTTGGGGTGTACTGTTTCCCTGGGTCTAGTGGTACTAAGTGTGGGGACATATGGTGGCTCAGCGTCCAGGGCTGCATGATGTCTCTTTGGCTCATGCTGTTGAGGCCCACAGCATGAACAACTCTGTGGTCCTTGGGAACACTGTGGGAGTCTGCAGTGGCTGCAGAAGCTGTTGGGCTCCTCTGTTATCCCTCTAGGTCCAGCAACTAGTGACCAGGCCAGACAGTGATGGTGGCTAGAGCCAGTAGTGTGCATACAGCTGCCTGCTGCAGGTGCCTGTGGAAAAGCGTGCTTCAGCTGCAGACACACACCTAGCGATGGGGGCCAGGGTGGGCAGCAAGGGCTGGAGGAGACCCTGGCTGCTGCTATGCTCTCCTGTGACTACACAGTCTCCCCACTGCAAGGAGGACATACTGGAGGTCAGGCCAGGAGTATGCAGGTGCACAGCTAGAAGGATTAACTACAGGTAGTGTGGTGCAGTTGTGCAGGCCAGGGTTAGAAGACAGGGCCTGACCTAAGACCACAAGCAGTTGTGGGGACCTTGGGTGTCAGCATGCCCATCAGTGGCTATATTGTCCCTCATCAGATGTGGACACTGTGATGACAGATGTCAGGCTAGTGGTGTTCAAATACAAAGCTGGAGTGGCTTTATGAAGTACACTCTAGGAAGAGGATGTAAGCTGTGGGGTCTAGGCTGGCATCTTGCACTCATGTAGCCACAGAAGCCTGGGCCAGCCACCAGTACAGTCACTTTAAACCATGACTGCTTTTCTTCCTTGTTCCTAACTATCTGTATGTGTCTCAGCTTTGTCGGTCTCTGGGTGGGGGGCAAATTGAAATGGGACCTTCATAAGGTGCCCCAAAGGCAGGGGGAGGTGGCGGCTCACTCTCTCCACTCTTCCTTTCCTGGAGAGGGGAACTGTTTCTGGTTGTCCTCTTTTCTTTCAAGAAGTTCTCTCCTGGCCCTGAGTAGTGTTATCTTGAGGAATGGGATAATGCAGGCAAAATGAAGCTTCCTTCCGTCCCTTGTGAGGTTATTCTCGGATTTTTGCTCTCATACCTTGCTGAATGGACCCCAGTGCTCTCCAGAGCTGTTTCTGTTCCCAGAGAGCTGGCTAACTGCTGATCTTTATTGGGGGATGGAGGGTGGGGCTTTCTGCATCACTATTTTGGTAAAATCCTGCCATCACTTCAGGGAGTTTGTGACAAAGGCCCTGTACTTACACATGTGTATGCTTTTTCCTAGAGAATTAATTTGTATTGTTCATCAGATTTTCAAAAAGGCTGAGGAAAAGGTTAAGAATGATTATACCATATGACATATAAAATATTTCTTAAATGAATACTTGCATTGGACTCTATTTCTTCTTGAAAGATTTCATATGCACCATTTCTTCTAGAAAGGTGTCTCCTTTAGAAACTCCTCAGCTAACAAAGGTGAAAGTCTGTTATTTCACTCTCAGCAAATGACTAAACATAAAAAAAAAAAAGTTTTCTTTCCCAGCGCTCCCTGCTCCCCTTTGCTGGAATCTTTCACATCTGAGAAGCAAAGTACTCCTGAATGTCACAGGGGCTACACAGACAAGCCGTGGCCCCAACACTTCTGGGCCATTGTCCCTCCAGATATGAAGTCCTGGCTGTGCCGTAGTCAGGGACACAGCCATCTGGGTCTTCAGTCCACACAGGCCCAACTCTCATGGGGCGTGCTCTCTCTTTCTTTTTGGTGCTTTGAGAGCAAATTTAATAAAAGATACAGAAAATTCCTGGTGGGCTACTAGGATCCCAGGTGCCATCTATCTTGGCAGCCATGGGGCTGTCCACTCTGATGCCTGCCACACCCTGCACGGTGGGAGCAGCCTCCAGATCCTGAGCAGCTCCAGCCCCTGTGGAGCTCGGGCTTCTGATAGGGTGTCAGGACTGCTCTCTCCAGCCTGTGCTGGATCTCCGGCCCCACTGAGGCCCAGGTCCAGCTGCAGAGCCTTGCTCCTCCTGAAGCCGTGGGAGGTTGGGGAGGGCAAGCACGCAGCAGAAGCGAACTCTGCCCACTCCTGTACTCCGGTGCTCTGGCACCTTTTGCCCCAACAGTCAAGCTTCACATGGTTGAAAAAAAAAACCAAACTCTTCCATTTCTTTCTGCAGGAGCTGGTTCCTCTTTTCTGCATCTTCCCATGCTCACTCTGAGCTCCTCAGCTTCATTCTGCCTGGCTCTGCTTCTCAGCCAGCAGCTCTGTTTCTTGATCTAAGGAAGGAACTGGTGAGGAAGGAAGGCTAGAGGAGGGGAGGGAATGGTGGGGGGTGGGGGGGCGGACAGGAGGCGGCATAGCCTGAAAACTTCCAGTTTTGATAACCTAACTTTGAATTGATCTAGAATGAAACCTTTTTTCCCTCCTAAGCTGCAAGTATTTGAAATGCTCACTGGTGTCTTGGGGGGTGGGAAATTAGCATAACTTCCTTTTCTCTCAGTCAGGTCTTCCAGCCTCCCAGTGGGGTTTCTCTTTGAAATAAGAGTCGAGTGTATGGAAAGGATTCAGGAGCAAGGCTTGAAGGCCAAGAAGAAAAGCACCCAGCCTATTTCCCATCCAAAGAGTAACCAGATACAGCTGTAGCATTAGACTGAAGTGCTTGGGAAAATGATTCTTATTATTATTTATTATTTTTTAAGGAACAAATGTAGATTGCTGAAGACAGGGCCTAAATCCAGCTTTGATGATATAGTTCAGTATACTGTGTAAAATTTAACAAGCTAGTTGATTTATTTCCTTAGGGAAAAAACTTAAAATTAATCTTTAAAAAAAAACACAAAATGATTATGTATCAATTTAGAAATACAAACCAGAGATTCTCAAACACCCAGAGGATACAACAGACTTATGGCCCGTTCCTATTTCCTTCCGTATTGGCTACATTTAAGTTTGAGCAATTACTGAAGGAAGTTATAATTCTCTGGTGTTTTGACTACCTGTGGGAGCTATAATAAGATCTCAACTGAAACAGGAAACATCCTATAAATCCCTCTTGTATGACTGGAATTGAACGTAGTTTATGATGTTTGCAATAGTCATGTAACTTTGTTGGGGGCAACAAATAAATTACATTGTAAGTTACATATTACCAAATAGCCTCTGCTGAATAATACCCTGTTTTGTATATTTGTCACCTCTTTGTAACAGCAGCCTGTGTCTGCACTGTAGTTCAACTGTGAGATATTGAAGAGAAAAGAAGCATTTAACACTGAGTTTGTGAAAGGTTATATGTAATGGGATTTCCCATGAGCAAATTATACCAAAAAAGATATACTACATTTTCTTAGTCTGAATAGAAAAAAGTTAGGTGATTTAAAAACTAGGGACTATGTCAAGGGAAGGGAATATGGTTTATTGGCTCAATATATTTTTTCAAGTAATTATTATTTATGAACCTGAAGGAATACTACCCCTTGTCTTTCTTTCAGCTCATTCAAAAGAATTTCAACATAGTTATTCTTTAATTACTATCCCTGGAAAACTACCTTGAAAAAGAAAGACAAAAATAAACTATTATATTTTTTGAGTCCAATTCATTTGAAAACCCTGTATTGGAGTTACCATATACGTGGGTTTGAACCAAATTCTTTTTGTTCAAGTCAGTCTACGCAGTTCAGATTCGGGATACTTGAAGTGCCAGTCCTGCCTGACTTTGCATCTCCAACCTATGACCTAAGTAAGTTGTTGTTCAGTTGCTAAGTTATGTCTGACTATGATCCCATGGACTGCAGCACACCAGGCTTCCCTGTCCTTTAGTATCTCCTGGAGTTTGCTCAAATTCATGTCCATTGAGTTGGTGATGCCATCCAATCATCTTATTCTCCGTTGCCCCTGTTTCCTCCTGCCCTCAATCTTTCCCAGGGTCTTTTCCAAAGAGTCATCTCTTTATATCAGGTGGCCAAAGTATTGGAGCCTCAACTTCAGCATCAGTCCTTCCAATGAATGTTCAGGACTGATTCCTTTAGGATTGACTGGTTTGATCTCCTTGCAGTCCAAGGGACTCTCAAGCGTCTTCTCCAGCATCACAGTTAGAAAGCATCAATTTTTTGGTGTTCAGCTTTCTTCATGGTCCAGCTCTCACATCCGTACATGACTACTGGCAAGACCATAGCTTTGACTATATGGACCTTTGTCAGCAAAGTGCTGTCTCTGCTTATTAAAACGCTGTCTAGGTTTGTCATAGTTTTTCTTCCAAGGAGCAAGTGTCTTTTAATTTCATGGCTGCAATCGTGGTCCACAGTGATTTTGGACCTAAACAAGGGTGGATGTAGTTGAAATGAGATGTGCAAGTGGAAAATCAGAATTTCAGTATCAGATGTGTTGAAACACAAATTCAACGTTTTAACAATCTGCATCTGTTTTCATTCATGATCCTTGCTCTGGGTGTCGTACCATTCTAGCAAGGCATTTTGTGAATCAGAGAACAGACTACAAAGCCCAGAAGCTACAGGACTGTTAGTTAATGGGTTCAGACTTAAGTGAAATGCATTTCTGCTGAGTGTCGAAGGAATGCTATCTCATGACTATGTGCATTATGAATAAATTAGGGAGGGCCCTGTAAAAATACGGGGAAAACCTACAAATCACATTCAAGAAAATTAAACAATAATAAAGAACTCCTTGCCTGAGACCTTTATTAGGATACCTGCACTTCTACTCTATGTGCTGTTGTCTAGAGTATACCGTAACTTAAATGATAACGCAAAAATTCAGTAATAATTCCTGTATTATTTTGTGCATAACACCTAGGCCTTCTGTCATTATCAGGCTGAATCCCAGTCTTCTATAGCTGAAAAATAACACTCTCCTATTTATTTCTTTACAGCATTCTTAAGAGCCAGCATTCTACAGAGAAGATATTATACTAGGAAAGCTCGACTCTTAATGTATTATTTCCTGGTGGAGGTAACCACTTTTCCTCCAAACTGAGGAGGCAGTCTTAGGCGGACAAATCAAGAAGGAATTGGATGCTAAAACAAGTTTTCCCTGTGCTCCCCAGTCATCAGTACTTAGGTTGACAGCTTGACTCCATTCTGCTTGCCATGTAAAGGTAGAGGGTAGAATTAGGGTCATCTTCATTTCAAAAATCTAAAGATGTTTCCCAAGTGAACTTAGAGTACATAAAGCAACCACTAAATGCCCCTTTTATCATCTTTCAGCTCATGGGAGGTGCAAATTTGTATGAAAAGTCTGATTCCTCAGGAGGTCCAAGGAGAGCAAAAGGTGCTAGTGCAGGTCTTCCCTATCCAAGGCCTGGGATGGTGGCTGTGACTTGGTTCCCATGTCACCCGGCCCTAAGGCACAGGAGATCAACTCTGTCTGCAGCAAACCCAAAAGGGCATGAGACTACATTAATGCAAGCTGGGCTTGGAAAGTGTAAACACATAAAAATATGCACAATTTTTTTCTTTTAGAATAAGTATGGTACAGTCTGTTAATTGGTTAATATACAATTTTTCTTCTAGTGTATTCCACTTAAATAATTTTTACATGTTATAAACTTATACTTGTTTATTGAAGCAAACATATATTTACTGGAGAAAATCCATATTTATTCAGGAAAAATACAGACAAGGAAAAAACACAAATGTTAAATCACCCAAAATTCCATGTTTATTAATATGGAATTAACATTTATTTTACATTTTTATCATTAACATTTTATCTGCTGCTGCTGCTGCTAAGTTGCTTCAGTCGTGTCCGACTCTGTGCGACCCCAGAGACGGCAGCCCACCAGGCTCCCCCATCCCTGGGATTCTCCAGGCAAGAATACTGGAGTGGATTGCCATTTCCTTCTCCAATGCATGAAAGAGAAAAGTGAAAGTGAAGTCGCTCAGTCGTGTTTGACTCTTTGCGACCCCATGGACTGCAGCCTACCAGGCTCCTCCGTCCATGGATTTTCCAGGCAAGAGTATTGGAGTGGGGTGCCATTGCCTTCTCCGAACATTTTATCTAGATACAGATAAAAAAGATATCTACATATATAATATACATACACACATCTATATGTTTTAGAGCTATATGCATTTCTATATCTATATCTACATCTACCCTATACATCTGTTGATTCATTGATCTCTTGATCTAATTATTTCAGTATTGATATATACTTACTTGGTATCATAATACTCACTGTTTGATAACTTTTTAAAATGTAACATATCATGAGCATTTTTCCATGTCATTTTCCACCACTACTGTATAGTCTAACTCATTTTTAATGGTTCAATTCATAGTATCCCATGTGCCATACTTTTACCAATCCCCTGCTGTTTTATTAAGGCCCATATGCAGAAGTGGAATTATGAGTCAACATTGTAAGGCTTTCAGCAACACTGTCTGCAAATGATCTCTTCCTACTTCTACTTCCACCTGCAGGGTTTGGAAGGGTCTGCTTCCACACCTTATTACTGAACATTGCTCTAAAACCCTTACAAGGAGTTCTTGTCTGAACAGCTCAAAGTATCACAGACATCCACTTAACAGTGTCTTCTACTTAGGCAAGGGAGTGAAAAGGGTTGTTATACTTATTTTAGTGAAAAACATTCCATATTTGACTGAAGTAGGAACTAAGGGTAGGTCAAGCGAAGACCATGAATTGACTCCTGATCAGCTGACTTCCCAGTTATATTTCTTTCATTTTAGCTACATTGCCAGAATTTCATTTAACTGTATATTCAAAGAACTGTCATTTTAGTTGAGTGTCATGGTTCATTTTGTAATAGTAATACATTTTTTCAGTTCAGAGTTTCAAAATGGATTCACAATGGATTCTAATTTAGTTCAGGGCAACTTTAGGACAAAATAGGCTTTTAAGAGACCTGTAAAAAGAAACTAAAATAAATTCCTAGATATCAAAATATCCCTTAAGTCAAATTGGTGAGTATAAATTAATTAAAAAATAGATTAAATTTCTGACAATACCCATTGAGTTAAGAAAATTATACTGGTTAGAAAATGCATTGTACTGAACACAAAATATTTAGAAAATAGCTTGAAAGTTTGCGAAATCTACAATATATCAGAATTTCCTCAATCCTAATTTTGTGGCATTTTCAAGTATTAACTTTTGATATTTAAGAGTATCTTCACAAACCGAGAAGAACTATCTCTAAAGGGCTGCTATACAAAATATATAATATTTTAATTTAATATATTATATATTTAAAATATATAATAAAATATAATATATAATATTATAATAGAATTTATAATAATAAGAAAGTATAAATGTTGTGTACTGAAGGATAGATTTACTCTAGGAGTTACTGTAAAATGGAATAATCTGCATTTGATTGATATAGAATCTCAACAAAAACACATAAAAATTCAATATGGGAAGGAAGCATTTAACGATAGCGGTAGGCACAATCTGGGTGGAGGTAGGTGTCCCCTAGTGAAGACCTTCTATTTTTGCATATGCACTTACCTCTATTCAGTTTGTCTTCTTTGATACTCTTCTCTGACTTCCTTCTTCTGTTTCCCCTTTTCTATATATTTTAATCTTTTCTTGCCTTTTTCATGTCATTCTTTATTTTAGGTTATCAAGCTTTCCAGTCTTTTCCAGTGGAGGAGAAATAGGGAAGATGTTTCTAATTGTGATTCCTTATACTAACTCACTTTATCTCCAATGGAACATTCCTGTGTGTTTCTCTCAAACAGTAAAAGTATAATAAATATAATAAATGAATAGATAGCATCACTAACTCAGTGGACATGAGTTTGAGCAAACTCAGAGACGGTGAAGGACAGGGAAGCCTGGCATGCTGCAGCCCATGGGGTCATAAAGAGTCGGACACGACTTAGCAACTGAGCAACAACAAAATGTATAATGGAAGGAATCCTTAGTACCATTTTGCCCGCAGCATCATCCTTCAGCTGTAGATGTAAAAAGAGAATACTGTCCTAGAATTAGTGATATTAAATGGACTGGGTCAGTGGTCTGAAAGCCTCGCATCCAAATCCAAACCTACTATTTACCAGTTCCTTGCTAGGGGACTGACTTAAAACTCAGTGTCTTAGAATTAAATAAGATAATGTCGCTCCAGCATTTAGCACAGACTTTGGCATACAGAAAAACATTTTTTAGGAGGTGAGATAAACAATCATTTGGGACTCTATTAAGTATGTTGACTCCACTAGGTGTTACTGGGAGTTACTTTGCCCTCTTACAGTTAAACACCATTCCACTGACCGCAGAAAATCCAGTGTTTCCCCACAAATTACCAAGGAGTTTATGATCATGGTGCCCTATGGCTTCAGTCTCCTGCTTCTGTCAAGTTATGTGTTAAGGGACTCACCATCCCACGAAAGTGTCCATGTTTTGTGACACTTTCATCCTGTCACCCAGTGATTTTTTTTTTACTTTGCATGCATACATAAAAATTACTCACAAAAAATATTTATTTGTATGTGGAAAGCTTGACTGAAGTTTCTGGTAAAGGGATTTATATTATAGACAAGTTACCTTCCAAATGAATTGTTGGATACTCTTCATTTTGAAAGTTCCTTGGTCATTTTTGAAAAGTCGGCTCTGGTTTCTGTAAAGTGATGATAAATAGTAATACCTAAATCGTAGGATTGTGGTGAGGGCTGAATGAGATTAACTGTGAAAAACACTTAGAACAATGCCTGGCGGGAAGTGGTGAGCTACTGCCTCTGCTCTTACTGTTGTCGTCACTGTTATTGTTATCAGCCCAGCCGCCATGTGGCCTGGCCCTCTTTATCTTCTCTCTTTCTTCTGCACCCCCATTTATGTTTGTTGTCTTGGCAGCCGCTGACCTTTAGCTCTGGCATTCATCCCAGGTGGCTCTGAAAACATTTCCTAAACTGAGATAGTTTCCTTTCTAAGGAGAATTCTGCAGCTAGCTGTTAAGATAAATGCATTGGCAGTTTTTTCGCCTACAGCTTATATATTTTAAGCATATAGAATAAGTCTGTTTAAGAAGGTAGGCTCCAGATATATTGAATATCAAGGTCAAATTCATCCCTGTTTCTTACACCTACTAAGTACTCAGTTTATTTGTTGACCCAATTCTGTGTTTCCTATCTTTGTACGAGAGTGTAAACTCTTTGATGGCAAGATTGTGTCTGATACATTCTGATCTGACACAAAGACTTTCATGTAGTGGATGTAATAAATAACGACTGATTGACTCCTTTCTCCACCATCGTGATTGACTCTTTTCCTCGCTCTCTCTTTTACAAAACTTTCAGAGTCAGGTGATTTCTGGCCAAGAGACAAAAGCAGAATCATTTCATTCTCCTCAAACTTTAAATGAAAATTCATAACATGGTCAGGTGTATCCCCAAGAGGAGACACCAATGAAGAACCAGGCTGCATCTATAAGGAACTGTACATCCGAGACTCACATTTATGCTGTATCAAGTCACTAGCATTTTACCCTATCAAGCTAAAAAATTGCCACTCACTACCAGTATGGTTGGACATATTTTATTGGGAAAATATTTTTTAAATTTATGCTTCTGTGCTAATAGGTTGGTTCAGCAGTAAATATGTGAGACCTTTTGTATAAAAAAATATGAAGAGATGGAACAATATTGAATATATTCAATTCCAAGGAAGAAAAATATTTTTAAGAAGAGCCAGTTATTTTTTCAAAGGTAGTATGAAGGTTTTAATTTAATGGTTCTTTCATAGAAGGAGAGGAAGAGGTGATGATGATGATGTGGAGAGATCACCCGTCTGCACCAGCTGAGCCCATCTGCAGAGGGCGTTCTGCAGATGCCTTGCTGCCAATCAACTCCCAGCTGTACAGGAGCTGAAGAGACCTGCATGGGAGCAAGTGGTCTGCAAGGTTTGCAGTGCGTGTGCATGTCTGGTGGTGCGAGTCTGTGTGGATGAGTATACCTATATGCGATGTTTAGCAGCAGGGGGTGGTGGGTGTTGAGGAGGTGGGGTGAGGGTGGTACTCTTTTCATCCTTGTGTCTAGCTGAGCCTCCTTTGGACAGCTTTGGATGCATTTGGCATTTTAAAAACCTTGTAAGTCTCCTACCAGCCTCAGGCCTAATACAGTTTAGGGCATTTTATTTGAAAGAGGATATTTACATAATTCTTAGAATCCAAGGATTAATCTTTATCATCTGCAAAACCAGGGATTTAACACGTATTCTGCTTTTCCTGACATTTCCTGAGATATCCATGATATTGCCTGAGATATTGCCAAAGAATGTTCAAATTACTGCACAGTTGCACTCATCTCACATGCTAGCAAAGTGATGCTCAAAATTCTCCAAGCTAGGCTTCAACAATATGTGAACTGAGAACTTCCAGATGTTCAAGCTGGATTTAGAAAAGGCAGAGGAAGCAGAGATCAAATTGCCAACATCCGTTGGATCATTGAAAAACCAAGAGAATTCCAGAAAAACATCTGCTTCATTGACTACTCAAACGCCTTTGACTATGTGGATCACAACAAACTGGAAAATTCTTGAAGAGATGGGAACACCAGACCACCTTACTTTTCTCCTGAGAAACCTGTATGCAGGTCAAGAAGCAATAGTTAGAACTGGACATGGAACAGCAGACTGGTTCAAAATTAGGAAAAGAGTATGTCAACGTTGTATGCTATCACTCTGCTTATTTAATTTTATATGCAGAGTACATCATGTGAAATGCTGGGCTGGATGAAGCACAAGCTGGAATCAAGGTTTCCAGGATAAATATCAATAACCCTAGACACGCAGATGACATCACCCTTATGGCAGAAAGTGAAGAACTAAAGAGCCTCTTGATGAAGGTGAAAGAGGAGAGTGGAAAAACTGGCTTAAAACTCAGCATTCAAAAAACTAAGATCATGGCATCCAGTTCCATCACTTCATGGCAAATAGATGGGGAAATAATTGAAACAGTGACAGACTTTATTTTCTTGGCCTCCAAAATCACTGCAGATGGTGACTTTAGCCATGAAATTAAAAGACACTTGCTCCTTGGAAGAAAAGCTATGACCAACCTAGACTGCATATTAAAAAGCAGAGACGTTACTTTGGCAACAAACATCCATCTAGTCAAAGCTGACTACTTTGACTACTGGTTTTTCCAGTAGTCATGTAGGGATATGAGAATTGGATCAGAAAGAAAGCTGAGTGCCAAAGAATTGATGCTTTTGAACTGTGGTATTGGAGAAGACTCTTGAGAGTCCTTTGGACTGCAAAGAGATCCAACCAGTCAATCTTAAAGGAAATCAGTCCTGAATATTCATTGGAAGGACTGATGCTGAACCTGAAACTCCAATACTTTGGCCACCTGATGCGAAGGGCTGACTCATTGGAAAAGACCCTGATGCTGGGAAAGATTGAAGGCAGGAGGAGAAGGACGGAGGATGAGATGGTTGGATGGCATCACCGACTAAATGGACGTGAGTTTGAGTAAACTCCGGGAGTTGGTGATGGACAGGGAAGCCTGGCGTGCTGCGATTCATGAGGTCGCAAAGAGTCAGACCTGACTGAGGGACTGAACTGGGAAAAAAAATGTAGAATGAGGAGTGAGTTATTAGTGTGGTGTTTAGTATGATAGAATAACAAACGGCACTGGTGAGGAGGAAAGTGAAGGAGAAAATATGGAAGGAAGGAAAGAAGGGAAGAAAGAAAAGGAGGGAAACAAGGAAGAAGGAAGAGAAAGAGGTATGTTGTGGGGGCGATTCTGGGGCCTGCTATGAATTTACTCAGTATTCACTGTGGTGGGAGTAGAGTCTGGGAATGGAAGGGGATCAGATATCTGGTTACTTTCTTTTGTTTTTTGAGATATAATTGACATTTAACATATTAGTTTCAGGTGTACAACATAGTGATTTGATATTTGAATGTATTGCACAGTGATCACCACAATATGTAGTTAACATCTGTCACCAAATATAGTCAAGATTCTTTTTCTTGTAATGAGAAACGTTCTCCTAGCAACTTTCAAATATGTGATACATTATCATTAACTGTAGTACCAGGTTGTACATTATAGCCCTATGATTTTCCCAATTTGTAACTTAAAGTTTGTATTTTTGCCGGACACTTTCTAATTATGGCATTACTTCATTGGATTCCAAGGGCCACAGAATCCAGCTGTCCTGTCTGATCTGTTCATCACTGTCATCTCTTGGACTAGAGCAGTGCCTAGAATAGAGTAGATACTTTATGAATATTTGTCGAATGAACAAATTCAGTTTTTTCATAAAGACATCACTTTATCTTTGTTTCCCATATTTAAAATAAACAGTTCTTTTCACCCAGCATGCTAACTTGTGGCTGAAAGAGTCACAGAAAGGGCTGAGCTGACCTCACTTTTCAGGAATCCCAAACCAGGGAGGGAAACAGGAATCCCTGGGCTCCACCTAGATGAGGCACAGATCACAGACCCATTTACCCTTTGCAGTCCAGGAGAAACAAACAGCAGAAAGTCTCGGAGTGAGAATTTCCAATTTAGCTGTGCCAATCCCTCCATACACCCTTTGTAGGAACCATGAAGGCGATCTCCTTGGTCATGAAGGTACTGCTGGCCGAGGTGACTCATCCAAAGCCAGAAATCACCTCACTGACAAACACTGGAACTATTATTACACAGAAAAATCTATTGTTAGTTCCATAAGTTTCTATGAAGATTATCTCTTACACAGAGAAGAATGAGCAGTTATTAATTACTTATTTTCTTTGATGAGAAAATAGCAGTATTGAGTTCAGAAGGGGGCAGGTGGGGGAAATGTCCATGTTATATGTGGGAAGAGCAGGTACCATTAAAAGAGAGATACTTGGACAGGTAATGTGCCCACCTAACAAAGGGGTGGGGCATTTTTAGGATGAGGAGAGAGACTTTCTCAGACAAAATTAGTGATCATCATAATAGTTAATGTTGATCAGACCAGGCACTGTTCTAATTGTTTACACATATTATCTCATTTAAACCTCACAGCAACCTCATGAAGCCACATACTGTTAACATTCCTGTTGATAAGAGGGAGAATGAGGCTGAGAAGGTTGTAACCCTCACTCAAGGTTACAGCTGGCCTCCTCTATTGGTGAATGGGGGAAATAGGCAATTTGGTAAGCTCCAACCCCAGAAATATTAAAGTGAAAGGCTAAGATTTTAGGCACTTACACTTCTATTCCAGAAGTAAGCTGGTAAGCATAAGCCTGGGAGCGTGACTCTTAGCAGTTGCCAACTTTGTAACCTCTGATGTTGGCTATCTTTGTTATTCCTCTCAATCCCTGTCAAACATTCATTTTACAATTTTAAGTGAAATGGACCGGACGGCTTATACCTAGAAGCAGTAAGGAAAATTGAGCTTGGGACCAAGAGACAGGTTAGGAATGGTGGCTGGGTCCCTGGAGTCTATTGGGAAAAGGAAATCACGGGCACAGGCATGTAAAGAGGCCATGGAGATGTGCAGATAATTCCAGGATATGAGATTATGTGAGTCATGGATGCAGACTCAGGCATCTTTGAGAGAGGTTGTGGAATATTCTTTTCTGAAGGTGTTTAGACTTGGGGCTTATTTCCTAGAGCTCTGTTTTTATATTATCAGTGAAAAGGACACGTGGTTTCATGTGTCCTGGCCACAGCATCTGAAATATTCTGTCCCCACACCCACTCCAACTACTCAGACACAGGAGACTGTTTCCCCTAGACTCGCTTCTGAAGCACTGCTAAGAGTGCTTAAAGAGCTGTAGAAACAAGTACTTTGCTTATTAAAAATTTTATTTGAAAAATGATGGGAATGTAATGTAAACACCATTTATCCCATCTTTGTATCATCATGGTATAAGGTAAGCAGCTAAATTCCTCCTCCTGCTTGCACACACATTTAATTCTGCTCTCCAGGGGAAAATATTTTATCCTTTCCATTTTATCCTTTTATCCTCATTTTATCCTTTCCAACTTGTTCCTACAGAGACTTGGATGTTTTTGTAGATGTTGCTGCTGCTGCTGCTAAGTCGCTTCAGTCGTGTCCAACTCTGTGCAATCCCATAGATGGCAGCCCACCAGGCTGTACCGTCCCTGGGGTTCTCCAGGCAAGAACACTGGAGTGGGTTGCCATTTCCTTCTCCAATGCATGAAAGTGAAAAGTGAAAGTGAATTTGCTCAGCCGTGTCCAACTCTAGCAACCCCATGGACTGCAGCCTACCAGGCTCCTCTGTCCATGGGATTTTCCAGGCAAGAGTACTGGAGTGGGGTGCCATTGCCTTTTATCCTAAAACTAACTGCCTTTTGATGTCAGATGAGAAGGAACTATTATGACCATTTCACAGATGAGGATATTCAGGCTTAGAGAAGTTGAATGACTCACACAAGGTCATTATGTTGGTATGAGATAGAACTCAAACCAGTGTGCCTTGCTCGTGTTCATATTTGGTGAGGTTACCATAGTGAATAACTTCTCAGTGTTACCATTCCTTTCTATAACAATCAGTAAAGACTTCTTCACAGTCACTCATTCACTAATTCACACAACAAATATTTTTTGAGTGCCTTCTAGGTGCCCATTGTAGGCCCTACAACAAATAGTCAGATCACTACCTGCATTGAGCTTACCTTCTAGGGGAAGAAGATAGATAATAATATAAATATATATAGAGAATATTAACAAGGTGCTGAGTTAGGGAGAAAAATAAAGCAGTGGAAGAGGGGGAATAGAGAGAGACACAGAATTGGGCATTTATCTTTTTAAATAGGGTCATCAGGGAAGTCTTCCTTGAGGAGTTCACATGTAAGCAAAAACTTGAAGGAGGTACAGGACTCAGTCATATAGACATCTGGAGAAAGAGAACTCCAGACTGAGGAATCAGCAAGGGCAAAATCCACGAATCAGGAGCATTTCCGTTCCCAGTATGTTCAGGAGCCAGCAAGGGAATGTATGCAGTGGAGTGGAGTGAAGGAGAGAAAAAACAGTAGGAGATGAAGTCAGAGAGGAAAGGGGAAAGTAGATTCAGCTGGTCTTGTGGACTAAAGACTTTGATGTTGACTTTAAGTACAAATGAAGGAAGTGTAACATAATCCAACTTATATTTATAGAGGGTCGCTTTCACTGTTGTGTTGTGATTAGACTGGAAGGGACAGAGTGGAAGCAGAGGGACTGGTCACAAGGCTGTTGTGATCACAGACTTGCTCCGCTGTTCTAACAGTTGAGGTGATGAGACGTGGTCTGGTTCTTTATATATTATTTTGACGGTAGAGACACAAGGTAGGGTGACCCCTAGGATTTTGTCTTGAGCCCGTGGTAGGATGGAGCTATCATTAACTGAAATTGAAAAGATTGCAAGTAGGCCAGGTTTTAAACTTTTTTTATTCTTTCCTTTCTTTTTTGGCATGGTAGTGGCGAAACATCAGAGCACAATTTGGGGCATGCCAAATTTGAGGTGTTTACTAGATAGCGAAGTAGAAATGTTGAGTACATTTCAGGGTCAAAGTCTGAGCTAAGAGACATAAATCTGAGAGTCATCAGTTTCTAGACGGAACATAGAAGTTGTGAGATTGCATGAAACTGCCAAGGGAGTTAAATACGGGGGTCAAGGACTGAGTCCTGAGGCCCTCCAACATTAGGAAATGAAGGAGATGAGGATTTCAAGGATCATCTGTCTAATAGAAATACACTGAGACTCTCCTGGGTGTCCAAACAGTCTGTCACCATCACCTCACTCCTACCACCACCATCACTTCCATGACCATGTAGCTCTTCTATGATGTCGATCATGTGAACTGGACCTGCCATCTCAGTGCTGTGCAGAGCAAGTTAACGTCTCACCTCTTTGCCTGTCCAGGAGAGCGGTAAATTTGCTGAGTGGAGAAACTTCTTAACTGACACTCAAATAACAAGGAACACCTCTGATTGTACTATCACACGTTGGTCCAGAAAGGGCTTTGCTCTGGATTAGCATGCCTCAAAAAGAGAAGCTAGTAGAAAAAAATTCTATTCTTATTTAGATTATGAATACTAATCATTCACTATGGGACCAGAACAATACAAGGTATAATGGGGTACATGAGGAGTTGCTATATGGCCCTCAACCTTGAGGCATCACAAATTATTGCATGCCTCTATAATAAGGGATAATCTGATTAAGTGGTGGAGTCGTAAGTAAGTACAGTCACTGGTTGCCAACATTGGGGAAAAGTTCATGAAGGTCATCCTTATCCAACTGCCTTCCTGGAGCAGAGAATATGTATTGAGAAAGAGCTGTGTGTTGGCTTGAATGAAGAAGTGGGAAAAGGTCTGTGTAAGGGACATGAAGAGACCAAGATCAAGGGCGTCTTGGGGTGGTGGTGTTTGGTGATGGGAGCATAGCTTGACTGATGGGAGAATGTCAAGGGGCTGGCTATCCCAGACTAAAAGTGTTTTGACAAAAACTTCCAAGGGTAAGCCTCAGCTCCAGCCCACTTCTTCAGTTCAGTTCAGTTCAGTTGCTCAGTCATGTCCAACTCTTTGCGACCCAATGAACTGCAGCACACCAGGCCTCCCTGTCCATCACCAACTCCTGGAGGTCACCCAAACTCATGTCCATCAAGTCGGTGATGCCATCCAGCCATCTCATCCTCTGTCGTCCCCTTCTCCTCCTGCCCCCAATCCCTCCCAGCATCAGTCTTTTCCAATGAGTCAACTCTTCGCATGAGGTGGCCAAAGTATTGGAGTTTCAGCTTTAGCATCAGTCCTTCCAATGAACACCCAGGACTGATCTCCTTTAGAATGGACTGGTTGGATCTCCTTGCAGTCCAAGGGACTCTCAAGAGTCTTCTCCAACACCACAGTTCAAAAGCATCAATTCTTCTGTGCTCAGCTTTCTTCACAGTCCACCTCTTACATCCATACATGACCACTGGAAAAACCATAGCCTTGACTAGATGGACCTATGCCACTTTAAAGATGGATTTGGGGGGAACTGGACACCAGGACTCTGGGAAGCTTCTCACAGTGGATGTGGAAGCTGAGTAGCACCACTGAACTCCTGGGCCTTCCCTTAAGTTCAGGATGAGAGGCACAGAAGGTGATATTGAAGGACTGCTTTATTTCATTCCCTCACTCCCTACTAGTGTTAAGTTTAACCTCAGTAGGAAAATGTGTTCTTAATTTAAAAAAAAAAAAAGCTTTCTTTTTTATTTTGAAACAGTTTTGAAGAAAAAAAAGGTTAAACTAGATAAAATGACACATATTCTTTGTTTTACTTATTTATTTTACATACTCACCCTCACAACCTACATTTATTGAACATCTATTCTGGGAGATAGCAAGCTGAGGACACACGATGGATGGAGCATAATTCCCTTACTTCTCTGCAGGCCCCCGTCTTGTGCTCACATCATTTATCTTATAGTTGGAATATTTTCTGGTAGGAAAAAACCTCACTTGAGTGTGTGCCCCATCACATTCACTCTCATAACCTTAAACAGGGGTTCAGTTTAATTCAGCCCCTCCCTGCACCTGTGTGCCTCAGAGGAGAAAGTAATGAGCAGATATTGTGTGGAATAAAGCCAAGTTGTTCTTTGTGTTGCGCTCAGTCTCAGGGCTGAAACCGCCCTTGTGCTCACGCTGAAAGTTACCAGCCTACAGAAAAATCTAGTGCTAAACTTGCTTAGTTTTATAATTTTATTCCCATAACTTGTTATGGATGTTTTCCATTGAGTGGGAAAGAGGCATAAGACATTTATTTGGTGGGATAGGCGGTTTTAAGACTTTTCTAGTCAAAGCATTTTGATTCCATGATTAGCAACATCAGATTTTCTTCTGAAAGCCTTATTTTGGGAAGAGCACGTTGAACTTCAGAATGTATTTTAAGTACTGTAATTCCTCTAATAAAAAAAAGATAAACACTGTGACCATTTTATAAGTTTCAGTGTTCACATTATTTCTTTGCCACCCAACAAAGCCAAAAGGAAATAAATGAGCTCCAGAACTTTCGGCATACTTCATCTAAAATGTTTTTTGTTTGCTTTCTTAACACTTAGGACCATAACTCCTGTATTGTCCATTTAGGACTAGGTAAGGGCAGCCACACTGACTTTAGCAAAAGCTTATTCTTTTTTTTTTTTTAATTGAGATTTCTGGGTCATTTTCAAAACATTACACTAAGGAACCTTTAAATGGTAGCAATGTAAGTGTTTTGTTTAAGCTTAGTCATTTGATAGTTCGTGTCTGTCTGAAAAAGACTCCCTAATGTGGGTCTACCAAATATCATCAAATACACAAAGTAACTTAAATTTGTAGTTCAGTATGCCATCTTAAAACAAAAAGTCAGTCCAGGAGAATTCTCACGTCAATGTAACATTTTATGGGTTTCTGTAAAATGTCTAATGTGAATAAGTTATTTTAAAGGCTTCGATTTTAGGTTGGCATATTAATCAAACTGTAATGGAAAGTCTAACTCTTTCAAATTTTTCTAATTAGTTTACCTTAAACCAAATGGACTTAAAATTTGTTGTTGATTTGAAGAGCTGTATAAATTACATGTTAAAAATCCTGTTTTTAGAAACAGAATGGAATGGCTTTCTAAAGAGTTGTATTTTGTTAATATTTAATCCAGTTGCAAGCCTCCTGTCTTGCTGCCAAGATAAAGGCTCTAGGCAGCTCTTAGCCACAGTTGATGGCATTATTCACAAGTAGATACTGTCTCGTCTTCTCTAGAGGCCACAATAATGAGACACGGAATCTACTTCCATTTTTATGGTGTTTTACTTGTCAAATCAGAGACATCTCATCAGGACTAGAAAGAGGGAAAGCGGTGGTGTTGATAAATGGCTGATGAAGTTGTCATGGAAGTTTCTTACACTCTGTTAGTGCAACTGATTGCAACCCTGGATAGTTTCTCTGCATGTCTCAATGACCTGTTTTTTTCCACTTCTTCCTTCTTCCCTAAATTATCATTGTCAGTGAAACAATTAATATATACTTTGGAGCTACTGGAATGATTTAAGCTATATAAATTTAGTTGAGAGTTGGTTTATCATTGAAAAATAGATTTAAAAAGCCCTAACACTACCCCCAGACAGCCAGATAAGTAAAAATTTATATATATTACTTTTATCTTAATTAGTCAAATTTGTTTATTAACCTGTAGATTCAATCAAAGGGCTTAAAATGTATACATAAAATTGATCTAAAATAAATAGAGAACATAAAAAGAAATATAAAGATATATCTATATTTGTGTATGTTTACTTACATATACTTGGTGAGAGAAAAAAGAGAAGGGGAGAGAGAGAAGAACCCTGGGTCTGGCAAGAAAGTGGGGCTTGAGGGTCACAATGTGGAAGAGTTACGTGTCCTCTGGAATATTTGCAAATCTAAATAATTTCAGACCATGTCTGTATTCAAGTACAGAGATACATTTTGAAGTTTTTAGTTTCCTTTTCATCTCTGCTTCTCTTGTATTTTCTCCTTCCTTAGTTTGCAAGTTATATGTTCTTTTGCTGTTTTTGTAGTGGTCACCTGAAATTTTTTTAAAGGATACATTTAACCTAACACAATCTAATATTAATGATTAGACAACCAAAGTATCAGTCCACATGATAAAGGATTTTGTAACATCTTAGCACTGCTTACCCTTTCCTTTGGAATTACACTCTATTGTTAACTAGTAAATAAGTATCTAGGGGTGGACATTCTCTAAAAAAAAAAAGATTTGGGGGAGCTAAGGATTCAACAGATGTGCATTTTTAATAAACAATTTATAAACTAATTAATAGTGAAAATGTATAGGAACTGTTACCTCTCAGGCATTAATATCTTGTAACCATTATGTCTTGAGTTGAGCCTTAGTTCACAGGCCCATATGATCATGCTTGGAATTCATTACTTTTATTAGTGGGGAGTGGCAAATAAAAGAAGCAGGAGAGTCTTAGTGACAGTAAATGATAAACCTGGTGGGATATATGCTGAATTACAAGCAGATTCACACAGAAGCTCAGCGGTTTTCATGGATCTTACCCCAGAATCTTATAATATTTTATGGCTTTAGCCACAGTATAGATCGGATTCCTGAATAGTACTCATATCATAAAAAAGGTGTAACACAATTTTGGCCTTGTAAAAACATACAGTATGTCAAAAGCACTTTTAGTCCTGGGCTTTTTCCAGAGGTAGGAAAAGAGTTATTCAGCACACCGTCTGTTCCATCTTATATTTCTGTAGTACTTAATCTCCAGGGCATTTTTGTTTATAGATAGGCAAAGAACAGGCAATATAAGAGGAAAATTGGTTGAGGGTCATGGCACACATGTGAAAAATTTAAATGGTGAGAGTTGAAGTTCTGGTAAATAGTACTTTATACTTACCATCTGTGACCTATTTGTTCTTTGTAATAATTTTTATAAAAATAAACAATGTTATTAATAAGAGTAGGACTTTGATGTGGAATCATCTTTTTGGGGTTGTATCCCTCGTAGGGATGTACTGCTGGGGCACTGCACAGAGATGTCATTCCTGTCCCTATTATAGAGGAACTAGCTGGAGAAGGAAATGGCAACCCACTCCAGTGTTCTTGCCTGGAGAATCCCAGGGACAGGGGAGCCTGGTGGGCTGCTGTCTGTGGGGTCACACAAAGTCGGACACGACTGAAGTGATTTAGCAGCAGCAGCAGCGGGATGAAACTAGACACCGGGGAAATCTTGAAGCGGGTTGGTACACAAAGCCCTCTCTTACCAATCCAAATTAGGATTTCAATTAGAAAAAAAAAAACTTATAGAGCATCAGAAGAGAAACTGATGAATATGATTACCAACAAAGTTGATTGGAGAATATGATTACCAACAAAGTTGATTGGAGAACATGACGTTATACATAACTTTTGATTGCGGGACTAATAAGAATTAAATCCCCAGTCATAGGAGTGCTGGGCTACTGTAGGCCATCCCTGCAGTGGCTGTACTACTCTAGAAGATTGGTCATCAGAGGGTTTGAAGATTTCCAAAGGAGAAGGAAAAGCCCAGAAGCTTTCTGCACTCAAGGTCACCAGGAAAGTGACTCTTCTGGTCAGATTCCTCCTGTGTTTTCAGTCCTGGGGAGGAGGACAATTCCCCCTCTTTGAGGAATTATCTTCTTGTTTCCCTACTAGCATGAAGTTGATCCCTAGTATCTTTCCAGCCTGTCTTTGCTGCACCTCTTTTCATTTCCTTTGTTCTTCTTCCCTGCCTGGGGTGGAGGGGGCTCCAGGGGCAGCTATCAAATATTTTTTTGTCTTAATAATTTATTTCAATCATGTAGCGTGGCCTTAGGGATATATACTATCTGTTATGTTGTTCTTTAGTCACTAGGCTAGGCTAGGCTAGGCTAAGTCACTTCAGTCGTGTCCGACTTTGTGTGACCCCATAGACGGCAGCCTACCAGGCTCCCCCGTCCCTGGGATTCTCCAGGCAAGAACACTGGAGTGGGTTGCCATTTCCTTCTCCAATGCATGAAAGTGAAAAGTGAAAGTGAAGTCGCTCAGTCGTGTCCGACCCTCAGCGACCCCACGGACTGCAGCCCACCAGGCTCCTCCATCCATGGGATTTTCCAGGCAAGAGTACTGGGGTGGGGTGCCATTGCCTTCACTAAGTCATGTCCAACTCTTTGTGGCCCCATGAACTGAACCCCTCCAGGCTCCTCTGTCCATGGGATTTCCCAGGCTGGAGCAGGTTGCCATTTCCTTCTCCAGGGAATCTTCCCAACCCACGTCTCCTGCATTGGCAGGTGCATTCTTTACCACTGAGCCACCAGGAAAGCCCCATTTATAAATGCAACAATGGAAACATATACTTTGTATATTTTGAGATCCATATATGAAATGACACAAATCTTAGTTCTCTATAGTCAGGAAAGTTGAAAACATGGAATGTGTGAATGCCTACATCCTAAAATGTTTAGAATAAGTTCAATCATAAAGAAAACCTACAAATTGTTATTTCCCTGGAGGCAGCAATAGCTAGATAGAAACAATGGACTGACTGTCTATTTGGATACTTTTCTCTTTCTAAATGTGATTGAACTTTTCTATGTAAAGTAGTTTTTTGATTGCCTTAGTCATAGTCTTACTATAAATCAAGTGTTACAATTTTATGGTTTTCTTTGGTTCTTTGAGTCAGACACGACTGAAGTGACTTAGCAGCAGCAGCAAATACGTTAGGGAAAATCTTAGCCTGTTGTTGGCTTGACCACATTCTTCAGAGAAAAAATGATCTCTCAAACAAAATGCATAGCAGATGTAAAGCATGCCAAGTTCCCCACCTAACCTTTCACCATAAATGATATTTTTAACACTAAGCAGCACCCACTGAGTGACTGATGTGGTGCTGCGTGACAGAGTTCCTTGAGGCGTGTACCACCCTGGCAATTATGGTCTTACAGATACTTCTAGTTAAAATTTTTTATACCAAGAAGAGGAAATGCAATCTTCTGCAAAAAGAATATCCATGGATGATGTGGGGAAAGAAGCGAAAACAACACAGACCTATAATTTGGTAAAATGAAACATGTTACCTATATAACAAAGAATCATTTCAAATGTACACAACTTAGGCTCTTATTATATAAAAAGTGACTGAATAAATACATACTGAGGTAGGAGGTAGATGCCCCACCACACTCAGGATAAAGCGATTAGATATTCCCTGTGGACTGAAACTAGAAGACAAGAATAGCAGGACAATTAAGAGAGGAGGCTGGGCCCTGCCCAGACCATATAGTTCTCACTCTCCAAGTCAGGAGACCTTCCCGACCACACATGCACAGAAAGGCTCCTTGGAGGCCAAAGGGGGTTGATGTTAAGGGATGTTCTACCCATAAACCTTTTCAGTAAAATCTATGTTGACTGAGAGTTGTTGCGCACACATGGGGAGACCCTGAGATATAGAAACTATGGACTGTAAAACAGGCAAATCAAAATGATTGTCCAAAGGAGACTTGGAAGAAATACCTCCTAAAAGTAATTCAGACTTCCACGAGGGTGCAACTTGCAGACTCTCTCTCTGAGTCTGCCCGTCTATCCACACATATTGTACTCTTTTTCCTCTTAATAAATACTTTACTTGTTTCACTACTTTCCATCTTATGGGAATTCTTTTCTGCAAAACCAAAGGGCCAGCGCCCCTGTCACCGACCACTGGTCTAGTGGCTGGGATCTGGTGCTCTCACCACCACCATTCAGCTTCAGTCTTTGACTGGGAACCCAAGCACCCCTCCAAGCCACTGCAGGCCGAGGTCACCCATGATCATATACCAAGAAGAAAATATGTTAGGGAAATGTAGGAAGTTTTTCGATAGAAGTTTACAGGTACTATCAAAAATGCCAACTTAACTCATTTTCCACCTGCCGTTTTTATCCAAGCCTCACCTCCCAGACCTCCTCCTTCCTCTTCAAATTTGGGGCCCATCTGAAGAAAATAGTGATGTTTGTGGTTGTGCTTATAAGGTGGTGTCATCTAAACCCCTGGAAGAAAAAGGTGTTCTCTCTTTCTGCCCTAAGGAACCAATTTCAGGACTTTATCAACCTCAACCCAGAATATCCTTCAGATCTAGTGTAAATCTTCTTTATAATGTTATAAGCTATAATGTTATAACTTAGTCTTTCCTCAGTTATGATATAGGACCAACCATTATATAGTTTTTTGTAGAGAAAACTTGTAACACTGTACGTTTTATGATGGCCCAGTCTTTTCTTTGTTTATCATGTCATCTCTACAGCTTAAAAACAGCACTTAGAAGGCAGAAACGCATGTTCAATGAATAAATGGATGAATGACCTTTTCCAGGATAACAATATTCTTTTAAACTTTAGAGATTATATTCCACCTCCTCATCACTGCCAAATAGAAGTGTCATTGTTTCCTCTTTATCCTGTTTACTTTGGTCCAATTAGACACAATATTCTAGACCTTGATAGCTATGTTGTCATTGTTAATCACCATCACTAGCATCGTAGCCAAAACCATCAGAACATTTATGTTGTTTATAAAAAAGTATAAATGGACTCCAGTGGGCACTCTACTATAAGATCCTCTTAAACACCTAGAATTTGTTTTCATTCAAAGCTTACAAATTTAAATGGTTTTAGTTTCAAAATTGAGAAGAAAGGAAATCTAAGAAAAGGGACGCTATTTCTCACTCTTATAAAATAGTTAAAGAATTAAATTGTTTTTGTTTGACAATTACTAGTAAAAACTAGTCAAACCCTGAATGTGTATCAAGGGAGATGAAATATTTACCAAATGTCTAAGCTTAGAAGTATCTGGATGATCTGAATCGACCGTCAAGTTTTTACCTTTATCAGACCAAGGGAAAGAATGGCTGATTTTCTGTCCTTATTTCTATAGAAATCTTTCAGCACCTATTTCTGAAATTCTGATGAGCATTTATTCTTCAAAACTAAAGAAATTATTAAAAAAAAAATTCTCTGGCTTTAGTTAATTGATACAGTTGCCAAGTTGGCAGAATCATGTTCTCATTATTTACATAACTATGGAAGAAACTGAGTCATCTTCCAGCTTAAATATGATATGTACAGCTCACATTTAACAAATCATAGATGAGAGAGGACTAGCAGGATTATCTGACCAGGATTTGAACCTTTGCCCTCAGCAGTGAAAGTGGAGTCCTAACCACTGGACTGTGAAGGAATTCCTGGGTTATTGCTTCTTATTGATTTTTTTTTTTTTTTTTTGCAGGATTTCTAATCTTGTGGGGATCATTTTAATGCCATTTTCTAATGTGGCCTTGATGGATACAGTCAGTTGCTCAGTTGTTTATAAATAAGGTTGCAATGATGTGTGTGCTACTTGACTTCTCCATCACTGTAAGAGAGGGAGCTGAGGAGTAGTTCAAGACTTCTACAGATAGAATAAGATGAAAGATGTAGCAAAACATGTATGTCTATTCTAGAGTAAAATGATAGAAAAGGTATTCTAGAAATCATCTGCAGTTAGATCTCGTCGAAGGGAGATGAGAAAGAAATCCAGAATCATTTGGATTTCAACTGACAGTAGGCACAGGAAGGGCGAGGAGGTTTCCTTGAAGGTGTTCCATACCGTCTCTTCTGGATTCCCAAATCCTTTTAAGCTGTTTGGAAGGTTTGTAAGATTTTAAGGGATTGTGTAAACTGATATACTTTATATAGGCACTTGGTGTTTTTAAATGAATGAAACACATACACACTTTCAGAGAAGAGGATGGTGTAAAGAGAAAGAATATTGAACCAGGCACATTTAACCACCAGTAACTGAGTTCATGACTTTACATAAATGATTTTATTTCTGAGTTTTCCCTTCAAGTGAGATAGGAAGGGCTGGGAGGTTAAGGAGGAGAACAGGTGGGTAGGTGATATTGCTGAGCTTCATTCATTTACTGAGATACTATGGTTCCTCCTGGAACTTCTTTGAAGCTGGATCTATTGTTCTTTTGTTGCAACTGAAGTGGAGTGGTGCTATTTTCCTTTAGAAAAGTACATTGGGGTCAGAAAGCCAGCTGATTTCATTGTCAGGCCTCAGTGGGGCTCTAAGAACAGTCTTTGAATAACTAACTGGGGCATCTAGTCCTCTCTACCCTCTACCTCTCTTCAGTGTCATTAGCTGTTAGGCTGCTTTATTGAAATTTTGTTTCAAAGTCATTGTGACAGAAGACAACCAGGAGATAAAAATCATGAAATCTCTTTAGCATGTAAAGTTTGCTAAAGGTAAATCAGAGCTAATGCCTAAATAAAAACAGTGATATTCACTGTTCCTGGACAGCAGTATCGGCATCACTTGGGAACTCGTTAGAAATGCAAATTCTCAAGCCTTACCCCAGAACCACCAGGTGAGAAACTCTGAATGGGGCTCAGCAGTCTGTGTGTTCAGAAGCCCTGTAGGGGATTCTGTTGCACATTACAGTTTGAGAGTCTCTGCCCTGATGTTGATATAGCTAACAGGTGGGGGGTTTTATTGGGTTGCTTGGAGACTGGAAAGGTCAGATCTTCCCAAAAAGGAATTACGAGGTCTGCAGAATAGCTCGGGTAGAGGCCATAAAACAGGAAGTTCTCCCTGTCTGGAGCTCAAAGCTTTGCATTCTATTCCTGGGCAGCAGAGCCGGAGGTGGACAACCAATATGGCTGGGTTCAGACAGAGACCCAGGCTCACAGAGAGTCCTGTCTATCTTTCCCGATTCCCAGCTCCTTTCTGCCCAGGAAGAAGCGGGATTATTGAATTTGTGAAGAGAACAGACTTGTAGTTGTCAAGGGGATGGAGTTGGGGGAGGAATGGATTGAGATTAGCAGATGTAAACTACTGTCTGCTGCTGCTGCTGCTAAATCGCTTCAGTCGTGTCCGACTCTGCGCGACCCCACCAGGCTCCCCCGTCCCTGGGATTCTCCAGGCAAGAACCCTGGAGTGGGCTGCCATAAACAACAAGGTCCTACTGAATAGCACAGGGAACCACATTCAATATCCTGTAACAAACCATAATGGAAAAGAATAGGAAAAAGAAGATATACATATATATGAATCTCTTTGCTGTATAGCAGAAAGTAACCCAACATTGTAAATCAACCATATTTTAAAAAATTTTTTAAAAAGACTTCTAGGAAGCAGTGAAATTTATTTTAGATTTTGACAAAGACAAATTTGGATTAGAAAAATGTTGTGAGGGTACATGTTAGACAAAGGAGATATTTGACTTTTGTGCAAGAGAAGGAAAACACACTTTATTTCAGATAATTGTAGAACCATTAAAACAACTGGCTCATTCTTTTTCTCATGCTGTTAAGATATAAGATGAATAGAAAAATATATTTATCAACAGTCTATTATATCTACTCCTCGCTTCTAAACTATTGAAAATCCCACCTACATTTTCTTTACAGAGCCCACAAATGCTCTAACATTGACTGTTTTTGTTTTTTCCCCTAAATGTTACTTGCTAAATCTTTTTTCATCTAATTTATTTATATAATTTTGGCTTACTTTTGTTAAATGATACAAAATAATTGTAGACCAGGCAAAGTTTGTATACTCACTTAAATGACTCCCTAACATGTTTTTTTTTTTTTCTTTCTCCTAAATGGAAGAAACTTCCTTCTGAAATAATTTACTGCAGTCCCAAATGGCTGTTTATAGTCATTTTAGAGATAAAATTCCATAAATTCAAGTTAGCACTGACATTTTATAAGTGCTGTCATGTCAAGGCTGGGGAATGGAAACCATCTCACTGGGTTCTCTAAAGTGGAAGCATCTTTTGTCTGCTTATTACTGACTGTGAGAAATGGCCGGATTAAAGCCTCCAAATGTTTTAGTGATGCAGAGCAAAGGTGACTTCCTGTTTTGTTTTAGGGTTTGTTTCCTTCTCTTCTCAATGAAGGCTGTGTTTTCTGACATTCTGCAATCTTTTTGCTCAGTGATTTCCCATTGAAAGGGCAGGGTAGGAGGGCCTCTGCAGGTCATTCTATTTACAATATGCCCTGAAAAGGGAGGAAGGGGGAGAGGGAGGGAAAGAGGAAGCTCATTAGTGGAAGGAGCAGACCAGGAGGGGATCTGTTTTCCATTTTCTTTTCTGGATTGAGCTCATTTGGATGGAAAGGATTTTATTGTTATCCTTATCATCATTATCATTACCAGTGTGGTTTAATTTTCCTACACGTTTGTCTCAAGTGTGAGGTGAATTTATTGGTAGAAGAGTTAATAAGTGCCATTTTATTTTAGTAAAATCAGGGGTGGGTGGGTGAGGGAAGCCCAAGTACTTTAAAGCAGTTTTCACTTTGAAGGTTAAAATGCAAAACTCAAAAATTTTAATTCTGCAGTGCAAAAGAAAAAAAGTAAAAGAAAAAAAAGACCTGTTACTTGCTTCTCGTGGCCTATTTGTAATTATGTACAGCGTTTCTTTTTTTATGAAAGGCGATTTCCGCCCACACCCCCCTACCCCGGTCCCCCACACCTCGCCACCACCTAGTTATTAAAAATGCAGACCTCTGCAGTCAGGAGTTCTGAATTGATAAGGCTCCATCATCGCTGCAGGGGTCCTTGTTTTCTGCGACTTGGACATTTTTCAAGTGACGTTGCTTAAGTCTTCCCCCTCAGGTCTTTCTGCAGAGCCGGTAATCACAGAGGCGAGGCTAGAGGTTGCTTAAAGGAAATACCTCCAGGAAGCGTGGGGCTCGGGTGGGTTCCCAAGTAGGGAACTGGGGGCACTCCTTCGTGGAGATTTGGGGTGGGCTCTTCAGTGAGAGGCTGGGGGCTCTCCTTTGGAGTCGGGGATAGCGGGGTGCGGTGCTCCCTGGTGTGGGTCGTCTCCAGTCCGCTCTGTCTCGGGTTATCGCATCCTCTCTGCTTTTGCAGGCTTCTCCTTCCTCCGCCTCAAAACTACAGACCCTTTCCCGGGAAGAGGAGCGGGCGCTTGGAGGTCTGGGACCACACGGGGGGCGGGGCTGCCTCTCGCTCCTGCAAGCAGGAAAGCGAAAAGCAGCAGATCCGAGGCGCAGATCTCCCGTCGCGGCTCCTCGGACGGGTCCCCCTTCTGCCAGAGGCGGTCGCTGCAGCAGCCGCAGCTCACACCAAAGACCCGCAGCTGGGTCTTTTTGCTCAGCCTACCAGACCTGCAAACTCTTTCTGCACCCTAGTCCTCCCTTAGGAGTCTTTGCCCTCTCGTTACCCTCTCCTGCACCCCACCCCCCGGTCCTCCTCCTCACTTGGGAGACCTTCATGCTTCTTTTAGCACCTTTTTGTAATCCAGGGGACGTGACACCCCAGAGCTCCAACTACCTCAGCTGAATTCTACTTTTTTTCCTCCCTCGGTTCCTCTTGTTTTCGTCTCATCTGCGAAGTCGGACGCTTCTGCCAGAGGGAGCGAGGAATTAAATAGATGCCGCGGCCCCAGAAGGCTTAGACGTCGGGAAAGAGCAGCCGGAGAGGCAGGAGCGCAGGCAGGGGCGGCGGCGGCTGGCGCTTGGCGCAGCTTTTGGGACCCCATTGGGGGAATTTGATCCAAGGAAGCTGTGAGATTGCCGGGGGGAGGAGAAGCTCCCATATCATTGTGTCCAGTTCCAGGGCGGTGAGGAGGAAACGGCGGAGCGGGCCTCTCGGCGTTCTCCGCACTGCTGCACCGTGCCCCATCCTGCCGAGATCATGGGCTGCCGGGGCCGGGGAGGGATGCTGCTGCTGCAGGCCGGGCTACTCGCCCTGGCTGCGCTCTGCCTGCTCCGCGCGCCCGGAGCGCGAGCGGCCGCCTGCGAGCCCGTCCGCATCCCGCTGTGCAAGTCCCTGCCCTGGAACATGACTAAGATGCCCAACCACCTGCACCACAGCACCCAGGCCAACGCCATCCTGGCCATCGAGCAGTTCGAAGGTCTGCTGGGCACCCACTGCAGCCCGGATCTGCTCTTCTTCCTCTGTGCTATGTACGCGCCCATCTGCACCATTGACTTCCAGCACGAGCCCATCAAGCCCTGCAAGTCTGTGTGCGAGCGGGCCCGGCAGGGCTGTGAGCCCATCCTCATCAAGTACCGCCACTCGTGGCCGGAAAGCCTGGCCTGCGAGGAGCTGCCGGTTTATGACCGCGGCGTGTGCATCTCTCCGGAGGCCATCGTCACTGCCGACGGAACCGGTGAGTCCGACACTGCCCAGCCTGCCCCTACTCCCCTGCCTTCCAACCGCTCACTTCTTGGAGTCCTTGTTACTCCCATTTACTCTGGTTCTGTGGATTCGGATCACTTCGCTTAATCTCTGTCTTAATTACGCCTCTATCGAACACGGTGCCTTTTTCCTCTCTTTTCAACTCCCTTCTAAACCGATGCACAGGCGATCTGTCTTTCTAAGACACTCAAGTTCATTCCACTCTCATCACACTTCTGCTCAACACTGCCCCTTCACTTCCACTCTTTACATGTCCTAGGAACCACATATAGGGTGCTCTTTTCTTCCCTTAATTTGTTTATAATCACTGAACGTTTTTGCGTTCTCAGCCATCAGTTTTCTCTATCCCTCATGTTTAGCTACTTGTAAAGACTGCATGGTGAAAACGGAAAACTGAAGCACCGTTTTCTTCTTATCATTAAAAATGCCAAGATAATTTCAGTAACCTTACCCCAACCCACAGATGTTAGTGGTATGTGTTTGCTCAACATCCAATTTGAGCAATTACCTTCACCTTAAATTTCCCCCTCCTTTCAATGAGATAAATTGTTCTTCCATTCCAGACTGAAATAGCTGTGAAACATTGCTATGCACTGCTAATTAGCTTCTGAGACTTGCTCCAGCCACAGAGTGGTGAAGTGAAATTGTGGGCTCTTTTCACATTCCCACATGCCTTCAAGTCATTTTGTAAATGACATATGGATGAAAGGAGTTATATTTAAGGCATGTTATCATCATACACTCATGTAATGTTATTTTTAATCTCAACCCTTATCCCACTCTTAGGCTCTGCAAATAATTTGTCTTCAGTACCTTTCTCTGTGTGCATCAACCACAGATTCATTTCAATCTTCCCCTACTGTAAAACTTTATTACAGTTCTGTGTTAAATGGAATCAGTCATGAGTTGTTTTCTCACCAGTGTTTGATCTAATTAGGACAGTCATAACTCTTAAGAGTCCAGCTAAACCTAGTTCATTATGGTCCATTTAATTCTAACACAATGTCATTCCTACCAATTACCCAAAACTCGAAAACTTCACCTTTCATATACTTTAAATAAACCCAATCTTTTATGACTGGTCCTCTTTCACACCCTCCCCAGATCAACTCTGCCCTTAGGTGTGATGACTTTATACCTCCTTCTCTGTTCATTTCTTGGGCATCAACTTTTTCTTCTTTTGCCTCTCAACTTGCTCAGCCTAAGCTCATGTCTTTAGTCCATTCCTAGGTGTACAGTTCTTGGTCAAGGAATTGATTTGGAAAAAATGCTTTCTGTGCACAGTGACCCACTTAACATAGAGGACGAGGGAGGGGAAAAGTACTAGTACACATAGCTGCAAAACCAAACTGAATAGAAAGATTTCCGGATTTTTTTGATGGTCACCTCAATTTATCACCTTTGACTATACCTATTGTTGTCTTGATTTTAATAATCAACCAACAACTGATTAAACAAATCACAGAGAAATGTGTTTCTTATTTATCTTTGGGCTAAAAGAGCACTTGAGCTTTTATACTCATTAATGTTACAGGCTGTACAGATGCTGGGAGAGAGCTGCCCTGGTCAGGCACTTAGATCAGTTAAATGCAGACACTCCTCTCAGGCCAAGGGCTAGGAATGCGGTGGCCACGGTTCACACTGAAATGCATTCCTCCTCCTGCTCTGAAACCTCTCCTAGAGATGGACCTCAACTGAGAGAGGTTTGGCAAAGTTAGTGGCTCTCAAAAGCCATGGTCAGTATGGATAGGGAACAGTTTCCTCAAGTGTCCCTGAGTTACCTATCATCGTGGACCAAATGTAGAACAATTGCCTCATTGAAGCACTCAAATAAGACATGCATGGAAACAATTTGTCAGTCCTTGGGACCTGATTACTAAGCTGCTTTAAAAGGCTGTAATGTGCTTTGCTGACAGTTGCCCTTGCTAGAAAAAGAAGTAGGGGTAGGTGGCGTTGGAACCATTTGTTGGTGATGTTCTCCCTTCCCCTTCCCCTATCCCTCAGTGTGAATCAGAGACTGTGGTGGCAGGAGGGAGCCGAAGGGGAGGGGGCAGGGAATGGAGTGGTGGATTCTAGCCTGAAGGGTCCCCTGGCTTCCAAGGCTGCAGCTTGCTGAAAATTACATTCCCTATGCTGGGTCAAACTATCAGGCACCTGGAATTACTTAAGAACTACCACATGTGGCCAGTTTAATTTACGATGCAATATGCGCCTTGCTTCAGTGGGATATGATAGTTCATGAAGCAGGGTTTTTTTTTTTTTTTTCCTTCCTCTAAGTATAAACAGAGTTCCTATGTCTTATGCCTAGAATCTAACAGAATATAAAAATAAGGTCTCCCTGAATAAAATAGAACTACCTTTTACATAACTTCATTGTCAAGAGGATTTTCAAATCCTACCATTTACACAAATCTGTTCCCTTGTAGGATATTATGACTCCACCAACAAGTTTAAGGAAATTTTACAAAGCAGAATTTTATTGAATGAGATATTGCTTCAGTCTCCTTTTTGTTTTGAAATACTAAGGGCAAGCAGATTTTTATTCAGAAAATATCCTATCCTCTTGATGATTACTAATAAATTCACATTAAATTTATTCTTTTTCTACATTTTGTATTTATTGTAGACCTGTAACTGCATGTACACCTGCTTTATCTGTGAATTCAGTTCAATTTAGTCATTCAGCCAGTTAATAGTCAAATATTTAATATTGTATGATGAATAAAGGGTATGGGCGTGGAGTGGGAAAGACCAGACGTTGAATCTTGACTCTGCCTCATATCAGCTATTACTATAGGGCAGTTGCATAGCCTCTCCAACACAGAGTGTTCTAATCTGTGACGTGGGGACATACTGCCTACATCCCACGGAGATGGTGAAGATGGAGTTATCTGGAGTATTTCATGCAACAAATTGCTGCTGTTGCTATTGCTATTTTACCATTATTATCATTGGTATTAAGTTTTATTTTTTTGTTTATTTGAACAAACCTAGTCTGTTGGTAAATGCAGATAGAGCTCAGAGCTTTTGTCAGTTCAACTCTGGGAAACAAGCTTCACACTGAGAACGCCCTGGGTAGGCCCATCTTATTTCTTCTGAATATAAACTTAGTACTTCATTTTACACGAATTGACCTGGACCTCGGGCTCAAGAACAAATCCCTTTGGGAGCAATAGGAATAAAGAATGAGCTTGACGGATGTCTGTTAATTACAAACAGTTAATCTCAGAAATGTAGACATTGAGTGTTTAAGAAAATGTATGGTATGATATTTTGCAGCAATTATACTGCCCCCTGGGTTGCCATGCCAAGGGCTTTATAACTGCTCCTCAGTCACTGCTGTTTTTTGTTGTCACCCAGCTCTTGCTCAGCACATTTCTCCCAGCCCTCTCTCGCCTGGCAGAGCTGCGCCAGCTTTCACATGCATGCACTGCTGTTTAATCATTTCTCCACTTTCTGGGGAACAGGCAGCCTTTTCTTTAGCCCTGGTCTACAAATATTTGAGGGGCCAAATAGCAAGAAGGGAGAATTATTTAGTGTGATATGAGGAGGAAAATGGAATGGAAAGGGGAAATGGAAATTTTAGGGTAAGATTTCATTGTGTGAAGTTTTGAAAGGCACTCTGGATGGGAGTGGGAAGGAGTACCTTAGAATACAATGATATTAAATAATGTTTATAGCTAACATAGTTATCAGTGGTAATGGGATCTTAGGTAGTCTCCAAATTGTATATTAACAATTCTTTTCTATCTTGTTTCCACAAAATCCTAAATAGTTGCTTGCTACACATAGCCAAATTGACTAAATTATATTTGTCCTTTCTCCTACTAGGTGTATGGAAAGAGGAGACCAATTACTACGATATAGATAGAGTTTTGAATGATTAAAAATTGGCCATATGTCTTCAGTTTAAAGAAAACCAGTTTTAGAGTTTTGGCCCTTAGTCAGAATCCCAGATTTGCCACTAATGTTATACTTTGAGGGACTTCCCCTGGTGGTCCAGTGGTTAAGACTATTTGCTTCCACTGCAGAGGGCGTGGGTTTGATCCCTGGACAGGGAACGAAGATCCCATATGCTGCATGGTGCAGCAAAAAAAAAAAAAAAAGTTATACTTTGAGCAAGTCGTGTGGCATTAACATAGGGACTGTGAAGAGCAAAAGAAATAACTATATGAAGTGAATGATAAAGCATAAAACAGCAGCAGTGTGACTGGGAAGACGTCATTCTCAGACCAGGAATCATTACTGGCCAGAGAATAAGAACTAACAACACTTAGTATGTGGCATGTGCTGCTTAGTACGTGAAGCATATTAATTTCTTTAATTCTCGTAATAACTACATGGTAGGTACTATTACTCCTATCTGCAGAAAGGGAAGCTGAGGGATATAGAGAAGCTAAGTGAACCAAGTCCATAAAACTATTAATAAAAGATTCAAACCAGGACCTGTTCTAAGTTATACTTCCTCTCTTATGAAGAAACAGGTGATGTTAACTGTACAGAGAATCGGTGTCTTTTGACCATCAGAAGGGCTTCTCTGATAGCTCAGTTAGTAAAGCATCTGCCTGTGAAGCAGGAGACCCTGGGTCGATTCATGGGTCGGAAAGATCCGCTGGAGAAGGGTTAGGCTACCCACTCCAGTATTCTTGGGCTTCCCTTGTACCTCAGCTGGTAATGGTAAAGAATCCACCTGCAAAGCAAGAAGACCTGGGTTCAATCCCTGGGTTGGGAAGATCCCCTAGAAAAGGGAAAGGCTACCCACTCCAGTATTTTGGCCTGGAGCATTCCATGGACTGTATAGTCCATGGGGTTGCAAAGAGGCGGACAAAACTGAGCGACTTTCACTTTGACCATCAGATTTCAGTTACAGTAACCCTTTTGTTTTCATTGTATTTTGATTTATATGTGGCTTTAGAGAATAGAAGGCAGCTCTGGACAATGAATTCCAAGGGATGAGAGATAAGTACTTCTCTGCACTTCTGAGACAGGAGAGAACATACCTTCTGTACTCTCTTGTCTATCCCTGGGCTCCTCCGTCTCTGCAGGCCCCAGAGTGAACTTCTCATTTCCTTACTTTCATAGGTCTGTTCTCTTCTAGTATTTTCTATATTGTTAAGGGGCACACCCACCCATATTCCAGGTCTGAAGGCAGCCTTGCTTCCCCCTTTTCTTTATCCCCCACATTCAGTCGGTATCAGGTGCATTAGGTCAACTCTGAATACAATTCCTTCCCCTTCTTCTCTAATGCTACTTTCTTTGGACCTCACCATTTCTTCCTTGGATTGTGGAGCTAGAATGATAATTGGCTTGCTGACCTCCAGTATGGCCCCTCCATGTTCCAATAGGGTGATCATTCTGAAATACAAATCTGTTGTTTAAAATTTTCTGGTATTTGCTGCGAGCCTTCATGATCTCATGCCTTCTTACCTGTCTACCTACTCTGCTCTAATTAGCCCCATCGGAAGACTTGTGGGTCCCTGCACTCCACGAGTGCTTTGGTTTCTAACCCCAGACTCTGGCACGTGCTGTTTTCTATTTGGAAAACCCTCTCTTCTTTTCCCAGCTTCTCCTTAGAACTCTTCTTCTGGAAACCTCTATGACACCTACTTGAAATCCGTGGGGCATTAAAACCTGCTAGTAATACCTACTATTTTAATTTAGGATAATTTGCTAGAAATCCTAAGTTTAACTTTCTGAAAACAGGCTTTTTTTGGATTATTTATAATCAGAAAACTTTGGCTTTCTCTCTTATAATTCTAACAGCTGATGTCTAAGCACTTCAAAAAAGTGTAGAAACATTTTCCTATGAATAAGAGTAAAAGAAGAAAACCAAACTCTTAGGAGCAGCTGCTTTAAAGGGGTTTTCATTTTCCAAGAGAAGAATTTTTTCAGTTTTCTTTGAACCTGTTGACATTAAACAATTACATGTGGGTCAGTATACTTTTTTAGTTTACAGAGAGACCATCTTTGTATAAATCATGTGCATATTTTCCTAGGATATAGCTTTTCCCTTATTTTTTATTTATTGTTAATTTTTGGCTGAACTAGGCCTCTGCTGCTGCATGGGCTTTCTTTAGTTGTGTCCAGGGAGGCTGCTCTCTAGTTGCAATGCGTGGGCTTCTCACTGCAGTGGTCTCTCTTATTTTGGAGCGCGGGCTCTGGGTGCCCCAGCTCAGGAGGTGCAACGCGTGGACTCTAGAGCATGTCCACTCCAGTAGCTGTGGCGCCCAGGCTTCGTTGCCCAACAGCGTGTGGAATCTTTCTGGACCAGGGATTGAACCCTTGTCCTCTGCATTGGCAGGTGGACTCTCAACCACTGGACCACCGGGGATGTCCTTTTCTTATTTTTTTCTTTTTCGTTTTTAGCCACACTGCACAGCTTGCAGGATATCAGTTCTCCCACCAGGGGTTAACCTGACCACAGGAATGAAAGCCCAGAATCCAAACCACTGGGTCCCCAGGGAACTCCCTAGGATATAGATTTTAAAATACCAGCTAATGATTACTAAGCCTGGGAAAGTAATCCATTAATTGTAGTTTTGAGTGTTATTGTTCTAAAATGGTGTTATACCTTCTGGTTTCATTTATTCATGATATGACCTATGAAGAAAAAGGACAGAGGAAGAACATTATTTTCTACTAGGATAAACAGAGGCATTAAAGTCATTTAACACAAGGTATTAATGCAAATGGAAAATGCTGCTGTAAGTGTACTGAGTTGAAGTGTCAGTAAGAACATATAATTATGTACCGCATAAAGATTTGTTGGGGCAGTCAGTATTATTCATTAGAGGCTGCTTTCTTAACTAGAACAAAGAAGAACTTAACATAATCACCATTTTCATTACCATTAATCATGTTACCATTTTCTGGGATTTGGGGATTTTAAAAAGAGTCAATGGCAAATTTCCAATTATTATTATGTCTATTAATTGCACTGGCTTGAGTAGTCCCTTGATGGTAGACTTCCTTTCTGCTAAACACCCGTTTAGTGTGCACTTAACCAGGAGCACAGAACACTTTCTGCACATTTTCCTTAAGCACTAAGAATTAAAATGTATGCCAGTAAAGTGTGATACATCTATTATTGAAAAGGTGTATTTAGTTATTGTAGCCATCACGAAAAGTGTTGGGTGAGTACCTAGTATATGCTTAATTGTTGGAAATTTTCATGAAACTCACAAAGTTTGTTTATTAAATCCAGAAATGTATCCACAGTTGACGAAGATTCAAGAGTATATCAGCTTTCAGTCACATGAAAGAATGCATCTTGTCCCTATTTGACCTACAAAAGATAGTGTCAACCTCACAACGCTAATAAGAATCCATTTCCTTGAGACATCTGGGGTGTTATCCAAATCAACTTGTGACTGTATTAGATTTTAGCATGAGAATTATTGAAATAATAACGAATGGTATGACTCTTATTGTACTCTATCATCTCCTTTCAGATTTTCCTATGGATTCTAGTAATGGAAACTGTAGAGGAGCAAGCAGTGGTGAGTATACCACTATCTTTCTGGTTTTCACTTGTGGTCAGACTAGTCTTGATGTTACCTAGATATTGAAATGTCATTTGGGGACGTTTGTGCCCTGCATGGGCTTCCCTGTTAGCTCAGTTGGTAACTAATCCGCCTGCGATGCAGGAGACCCTGGTTCTATTCCTGGATTGGGAAGATCTGCTGGAGAAGAGATAGGATACCCACTCCAGTATTCTGGCCTGGAGAATTCCATGGACTGTATAGTGCCCTACATATTAAATGTAAACTTATAAAAATGTTCCTTTGTTTGTGTTAATTTTATTTTTTAAATTAATGATAAAATTTGATCTTTTATTTTAGTATACAGTTCTTTGAATTTTAACACATATTTAACTTTGTGTAACCACCAGCACAATCAGGATACAGAACAGTTCCATAACTTCAAAACAAAAAACTCAATTCAGCTCATCCTATTCCTTTATGATTACAAGCTTCTCCCACCCTTAACCTCTGGCGATCACTAATCTGTTTTTCATTGCTATGCTTTTGTTTTTTTGAGATTGTAGTCAGCATGGAATGATAGAGTATGTAACTTTTGGACATCGGCCTCTTTCACACAGCAAAATATCTTTGAAATTTCTCTAAGTTTTTGCATGTATCAATAGTTGCTAAATGTTTTATTACTTGGATATATTACCATTTGCTTGTCCATTTATGTCTTAAAGGATATTTGTGTTTTTTCTAGCTTTTGGCAATCATAGATAGAGCTATTATAAACATTTGTGTATAGGTTTTTGTGTAAATATAAGTTTTCATTTCTTTAGGGTAAATATCTATGAATAGGATTATTGGGTTAAATGGTAAGGGTATGTTGAACTTTATTAAAAAACTGCCAAACTGTTTCCAAAATGACTGTTCACTGTTGCACGAGCAGCACTTGAGTTCCTGTTGCTCTGCTTCTAATTTGTGCCTCTTTCACAAATTTTGAAAGGTTTTATTTTGGTTTTTCTTCACTTCAAAATGTTTTATACTTTCCGTTTAGACTACCTCTGTGACTCATGCATTATTTAGGATTGCGTTGTTTTGTTTTGTTTTTTTTTTTAAACATAGTTATGATTATATTTTAATACACAACCAAAATACAAAACACCACAGTAAATTGACAGCAATAAAATATGGTATTCCATTTGCTCTACACTAAGACATTGATACACCAAGGAAAATGAAAGGGAAAAAAATAGCAAAATGAAATAAGGCAAGAGACTGGTAAGGATTAAGCATATATGAAGATGACAGACTGAACAGTAACAGAAGAAAGGCAATTTCTTTGTAACATCATATTGCCAAAGAATAAAAATGTAACATTTATACAGTTTTAGGAAATATATCCACATAAACACTTGTAGATAAGACTGATGAAATCCTGTCTATATAATAGAGGAAAATCTATTTTACTCTGGACTCGAAACTATAAATTTGGGTATCCGGATTGCGTTGTTAAATCTGGTGCTGTTTGGAGGTTTTTCTGTTCTTATGTTATTAATATTTATTCTAAATTCCATTATGGTCAAAGAATATAATTTGTATGATTTTAGTGTTTTTAATTTGTTAAGATTTATCATATGACCCAGGATACGGTCTGTCTTGGTGAATGCTTCGTGTGTACTTGGGAAGTATGTATTCTGGTGTTGTTGGATGGAATATTCTTTAAATGTCAAGTAGATTATTTGATTGTTGTTAGTTTTCTGTCTACTACGTCTATTGATCACTGTGAGATAAGTGTTTAAGTTTCCAAATGTTGTAAATTTTTCTATTTCTCTTTTCAGTCTGTCAGTTTTGTTCCATGAAGTCAAATGTGATACTATTTTGTGTGTATACATTTAATATTTTTATGTCTTCTTGGTGAATTGACCCAGTGATGTACCGTTCCTCTTTATCTTTGGTAATTTTTCTCTTTTCTAAGTCTGTTTTGTTTTATGTTAATATAGCTACTCCACTTTTCTTTTGGTCAATGTTTGCAAGATATATCTTTTTCTCCTAACATATCTGTATCATTCTGTTTTAAATAAATTCCCTCTAGACATAATATAATTGGTTTTTAGGTTGGTGTTGGTTTTCTATCCATTCTGTCAATCTTTGTCTTTTGATTAGTATGTTTAGATTATTTACATCTGCTGTAATTACTAATATGTTTGCATTTAGCGCCTTTATTTTCTTTGTTTTATGTTCACTCTCTCTCTCTCTTTCATTCCTGTTTCCTATTTCCTAGCTTTCTCTTGGGTTATTGGAATGCATCTCTCCATCTTTCTCTCTCACCCTTGTGAACGTGAGTGTATATACAAACACACCCATGTATGTGTCTGTGTGATATATATCTTTCCATAAGACAATGTTATATTTTCTCTTTCAACCATTAATGTCTGTTTCAAACATTAAATATGTCTAAATAGCTCAAGAGGAGAAAAATGGCCTACTGTATTTATACAGATGTTTATAATTTCTATTGTTCCACCTTCTTTGCTGATGTCCTAGGCTTCCTTCTGGTATCATTTTCCTGGTGTCTGAAGAACTTCCTTTCTACTTAGAGCAGTTCTGCTGGCAGCCAATTCTATCAGTTTTCTTTCATATAAAAATGTCTTTATCTCATATGCATTCCTGAAGGATACTTTCACTGGATATAGAATTCATTTATACTATTTCAGTTATTTCTGTCCTCACTGTTTCTCATGGGAAATTGGTTGTCATTGAAATCATTGTTCTCCTGTAAGTAATGCATTAGATTTCTCTGGCTGCTTTTAATAATTTTTTCTTTGTCTTTAGTTTTTAGCAGTTTGATTACAGTATATTTAGATGTTGATTTCTTTGGGTTTATACTATTCAGAGGAGAAGGCAATGGCACCCCACTCCAGTACTCTTGCCTGGAAAATCCCACGGACAGAGGAGCCTGGTAGGCTGCAGTCCATGGGGTTGCTAAGAGTCGGACATGACTGAGCGACTTCACTCTCACTTTTCACTTTCATGCATTGGAGAAGGAGATGGCGACCCACTCCAGTGTTCTTGCCTGGAGAATCCCAGGGACAGGGAAGCCTGGTGGGCTGCCATCTATGGGGGTCACACAGAGTCGGACACGACTGAAGTGACTTAGCATAGCATAGCATAGCATACTATTCAGGGTTAACCTAACTTCTTGTATCTGTAAGTTTATACCTTTTCTCAAATTTGGGAAACTTCCAGCAGTTATTTTTTCAAATATTTACTTTTATAACACATTCTCTTTACTTGTGAGTATATGGTTATATGAATTTTAGATCTTTTGGTATTTCCTATAGGTCCCAGAGATTCCATTTTCCTCCAGTCTTCCTCTATTCTTTAGGTTGGATAATTTCTATTTGTATTCCTTCAGGTTTATTGACTTCTTCCTTGTTATTTCCATTTTGCTGCTGAACTCATCCAGTGTATTTTAAATTTTCAGTTATTATAATTTTTTAAATTAAGATTTTTCTCTTGATTCTTTATGATATCTTGAGATTCTTTGAGTCTTTCTATCATTTGCTTCTGGGATTTCTTTGGAAGAAATGATGCTAAAGCTGAAACTCCAGTACTTTGGCCACCTCATGCGAAGAGTTGACTCATTGGAAAAGACTCTGATGCTGGGAGGGATTGGGGGCAGGAGGAGAAGGGGACGACAGAGGATGAGATGGCTGGATGGCATCACTGACTCGATGGATGTGAGTCTGAGTGACCTCCGGGAGTTGGTGATGGACAGGGAGGCCTGGTGTGCTGCGATTCATGGGGTTGCAAAGAGTCAGACATGACTGAACGACTGATCTGATCTGATCATCTGCTTCATTTCAAGGGTGTTCACCATTTACTCTTTGGAGAATTTTTAGAAAACTCCCTAACGTCATTGTTAGATAATTTCAACATTCGTGTCATCTGATTTTTTTTTTCCCATACAAACTGAGATTTTCCTGGTTCTTCATATGCAGAATAGTTTTTTCTTATATTCTGGCCATTTTGAATATTATGTCCTAAGACTTTGGGTCTTTAAGATCATATGGAGAATGATGCTATTTTTTTTGTTCTGGCAGCAGTCAACCTAACTTGACTTAGGCTGCAAATTCTGACTAGTCTTCTGAAGGTTGGTTTCCAAAGGCATTTGTGGTGCCTTTCAGGTCTATCCCATGTACGCAGACTGTTCAGTGACCAGTGTGAGATCAGGGCAGTGATTTGTATCATAGTTCAGTTTTCAAAGTCTATTGTATACTTTTTAGTGTCAGAGTCAGTATACCCAGGAGTGAGCCCAGCAGTTCATAAATATTTCCAGGGGATCATTTCCCAAGCCCCTCCCTCTCCATAATTGTCTCAGTACTCTTCAATTTTGGGGGGCTCTCCCTTTGGTTCTTTGGCCAGAAAGCCGGGGCTTTGCGTATCCTACTCTGTGATGTTACTTCCTGTGGCTTCTTCTGTATCAGGGGCCCAGTGGTGAGGACAGAGCGCTGGGGTTCGCCCCAGTCAGAAAGGAGGGTTCGCCTCCGGCAGCATTCTAGGCGTCTGAGGACCTCCCTTGCAGCTGCTGCTGCCACCACTGACCCAGGATTGCTTCACAGATGGGATGGAAGCACTGAAGTGTTAGGAGACCCCTTCCCACTTCCTGAGTTAAAACCGGAGGGCTTTTTCTAGAGGACTGTCTGCATGATATCTACTTTCAGGCTGTGTTGAAACCAGGCGGGAAGGTACTAGAAGTGGAAAGAATGACAAATGCATCATCGGTTTGGTGGTGCTGGGCTTCTTTCTCAAACTTTCTACTACTGTGTACTTTTCAGAGTCCTTGAGGAGCTACTTCTCAAATTCTGTTTTATAACTGCGTTCAGTGGGAGAGATGGGATGGAGTCTACTTACTCCATCTTTCCATAAAATAAACCCTTAAATGGAGTATAGCATATGTGCAGAAGAGGAACAAATCCTAAGCATGCAGCCCAGTGCATTTTCACAAAGTAAACACTCTTATGTGACCACTGCACAGATCAAGATGTGAACCATCACCAGAAACACTTCCTTGTGCCACCTCCAAGTCACTGATTCCACCTTTCTTTCCAGAGGTAACCTCTGGCAGAAGTTCTAGCAGCATAGAATAATTTTGTCTGATTTCAACTTTTATGAGAGGCATCATTGAATCTATATAGACAGTGTGTCTGTGTGCGTGCCTTCCTCTGTTCTTCATTATGCTGTCTAGAGCAGAAGTTTTTAATTACTGTATAGTATTCTATCATACGAATATACCACTCTTTATTCATTCTAAGGGTCCTGGAAATTTGCGTTATTTCTAGGTTTTTTTTTCTTCTCCTTTTTTTTTTTTTTAAAAAAAGTATGACTAATGTTGTGTTTGTTTCTGCAAAAGCATTGTCACTACAACTAGTTCTTTTTTACTTTCTTGAAATAGTAATTTGTACTGATTTGGTCTGTAAGTTGTCATATATGGAAGTAGAATCTTTATTAAGTTGTAAATAAGTTTGAAGCATCAATTTTCATTAGACTAGAACAGTTTCACTGTTGATTTCCACTGAATCTTATCAGAGTGACAAGTATTTGACATAAGGCAATGTGCGTCAAAGGTACCTCAGACAGTTAGCTTTTAAAAACAAAAGTGAAGTAAAATGATTTATTTAGAATTATGTTGCTTTTGAATGCAACTGAGAGTGTTTATAGTGTCATAAAATCAGCTGGAAATCACTGGTGTCCAATAGTGGTGCTATTTTAAGGATTACTCCTGTTATGGTTGCTCAAAACAAACTGAAAAGCTCATTTGTATTGTATATAGTACACTTAGTGAGTGAAAACTGCAGACCAAGTACATGCATGTTCTATCAATTTGTCTAGAACTTACGGTTAGAATAATATAGCACTTCAATGTGTGAAAGAGAGAAGACATTAATGACACTATAAATTAAATACAAATATAGTTCAATGTATAAAAGCTAGAGTGAATATGTTGTTCCTGTGTTCAGTGTTTACTGTTCCTCTTCATAAAAGAGGAATATTTTCCCGTTCCCTGGTATAATGGGAGTGATAAAAACAGAGACAGGCAAAACCAAGCTCACTTGCTTGTGGAGAAACACACTGACATAGTCACATGTTCCAAGAAGAAAAGAAAATTTGTTCACATTCAAAATGTCATACTTTGGAGTAATATAACAGCTGAAGTTGATTATGATAAAAGACATGAGGAAGACACAAAACCATTGTAACCCTCATACCCCCTCTTTCAAAAGTGTCAAGCTGTTTATGTCTGGAATTTGGAAAAGAAATTCTTTCACTCCAGTTAATTTATCCTTTCCCTCAAAGCCTAGCAGTCTTCTTTTTTTTGGAGATAATGACTGTCTGAGCAGCTTCCAGTTTATGAGTGTATTTTGCTGTTGTAAATCCACTATCATAATAAGGGGTGCATTCTCTCTAGTTTTCATAACATGGAATATGGAGAAAAACAATTTTAATTCTATTCGGCTGAGTCACTTGGTCTGGTCAAATCAACCCAGAAAATTAAGGAAGGTATTCAGATGGTGCAATGAAAAGATAAATTGTTTATTAAAACAATTCTGAAAAAAAATCCCCCTCCCTTGCCCCAATTTTCTACTTGGTGATGGTGACCAATTTATGGACTTGTATATTTGAAAACTACATTTTCCCAATGAGGTGATAATAATTAGTAAATTCTGACACTCATTAAGTGTATGAGCATGACCAAATTACTTAACCTGTTATTCTGGGTCTGTGTTTAAATATAAAATCAGATAATTTTGATTGCTGAGTTCTGATATTTATATCTGGTATATTTTCAAATTAGGGAAACATGAGTAATATCTGCTGGGCTTTCCTAGTAGCTCAGATAGTATAGAATCTGCCTGCAATGCAGGAGACCTAGATTCGATCCCTTGGTTGGGAAGATCCTCTGGAGAAGGGAATGAAAACTCACTCCAGTATTCTTGCCTGGAGAATTCCGTGGACAGGGGAGCCTGGCAGGCTACAGTGCATGGGGTCGCGAAGAATTGGACACGACTGAGCGATTCACACACACACACACACACACACACACACACACACACAGTTGGATACTCTTGTAGTTTTAGCTAACGCTTTTCTGGTCATTTTTCAGAGGTGCTTCAGAGAAACCCCTCTGAGGAGCTGAGTAACTAGCGATACCTGACTGCCTGGACCTGCTAGGGCTGCCCTGGCCATCACCCTGCCCCGACCCCCCACCCTCTGCCCTGCAACAGCCAACCTCCTCTTACTGAGATAACCAATGCCTAGCTTGGGGAGTATAGACCCATTCTCTCTCTTTCCTTCTCCAAATTTGTTGTTGTTCAGTTGCTAAGTGTCTGACTCTTTGTGACCCCATGGACTGCAGCACGCCGGACTTCCCTTTCCTTCACTATCTCCCTGAGTTTGCTCAAACCCATGTTTATTGAGTCAGTGATGCCATCTAACCATCTCATCCTCTGTTGCCCACTTCTCCTCCTACCCTCAGTCTTTCCCAGCATCAGGGTATTTTTCAATTTATTTCCTACTAACCTGGGGAAGGATTCCAATTTTTTGTCCTTCGGTGCAATGTTTGTTCACTATAAAGTCTAAATTAACTTGTGGTAACTTTGGCCCTTTATTTGAAAATAAAATTAGATAAAAATAATATTTTGTAATTACACAGTAGCTTACCTGTATCTCAGTCGGTAAAGAATCTGCCTGCAGTGCAGGAGACCCGGGTTCGATCCCTGGGTTGGGAAGATCCCCTGGAGAAGGAAATGACAAACCACTCCAGTATCCTTGCCTGGAAAATCTCTTGGAGAGAGGAGCCTGGTGGGCTGCATCCCGTAGGTAGCAAAGAGTCGAGCGTGACTGAGCAACTAACGCATACTTACTTACTTACAAATATATGCCTTTTTTTTTTTTTTTTTTTTTTTCTGTTTTCAGTATTGGACACTTTGGATGAATACTCATTACTAAGAATTCTTCTCCCTGGGCTATTACCCAAATTGTCCTAGTTCTTCTCTTCCTGTCCTCTAGCTATGGGCAATCCCCAAGTTTCTAGGCTTGGCCTCTGCTCCTCCTTACAATGAGTTCTTCCTGTTGGAAGTCATCCAGCTACATAGGCTGGATGCTATATGTTTCACCTCCAATAAACATTTCTACCTGGGTAATCTGTTTGTACTTCAAAGGGTATGTATTCAATAATTTTCTTTTCATTAAAATTTTGCCCCTTGCAACTTTTGTTTTAGTATGTGGCACCATTGTTTTCCCAGATGCTCAACACTTAAACTTCATGGTCCATCTACCAATAAACTCTTTAGTCCATCCGCCCCAACCATTCATCACAAATGTGATGACCACCCCTTGTACTGGCATACTCCATGCCACAAACAGGGAGGGAGTAAAGGAGTGAACAGTTGGTTGCACTTTTCTCCCACCTCTTTTCTGTGTGGTTGGCATCGGGTAGATGCATGATGTCCTGAAAGACCTACTTTGCTTTTCTCTTAATTGACCTTTGTTGGTTTTTGGCCATGCCGCATAACTTGCAGGGATCTTAGTTCCCTGACCAGAGATTGAACCTGGGCCTCAGTAGTGAAAACTTGATGTCCTAACCACTTGACCACCAGGGAATTCCTTCTTAATTGACTACTTTAGAGTACCTGTACAGCACAAAACTAGCATTTCAGATCTCACAAGAGAAAACAGGCGTGCTACATTGGTTTCTCTGTATTTTGTGTATCCCGAATGACTCTTGGATCCAGAAACCTTCTGAAAGGCAGTTTACAATTTTTCAAAGATAGAAATTCTAAAGAAATAAAACTAAATTTCCTTTTCTTTTTAATATAACGTTAGTTCCCTCAATCTTAAGCAATTCCCTTTTACAAAGTGCAAATTACTATGAATTGAGACCTTTATTGCAATATTTGAGGTTTGTTTTTTCAGCTAAATTGAGCAAATGTTAGTTTTGCTTTTTAAAGCTTTATTATATTACCTGAGTTCAGCAATTGACTTAATTGCATTTTCCATATACAGCTCTAATCCAGAATAAAATCCAACATGATACTCTTTGCCTAATGTATATGTTTAAGAAATAAATATTAAACATGTAATGAACAGCTGCTAAGTCATGACACACTTTAATTTATGGAAAAATGAAAGGAATTCATATAGTTATGAATTCATATGTCAATTTACTTAGAGTAAAATGCAGAATTCTTAAGTGTATCGCATATTGAACTTTCACAAATATATATACCTGTGTAGCTATCACCCAGATCAAGATAAAGAACATTTCCATCTCCCTTGAGAATTCCCTTGTGCCGACTCAGTCACCCACCCCACCATGAGTTGAGCACAGGTCTGATTTTTATTACCATGGATTAATGTTGTTTGTTCTTCAGTTTCATGCAGGTGGAATCATACAGCACATACTCTTTTGTGACTGGCTGCTCTTGTTTTTGTATAATGCTTTTGAGATTTACCCATTTAGTTATGTGCATCATTTTATTGTGGAATAGTTTGTCTTTGTGTGAGCATAATACCAATATGATTTCTAAATTCTATTTTTTATGCAGTTACCCCCAAACTAAATATAATAATCTAAATTAACTTTCTATCTCCAGGAAAAATTAGGCAGATTTTTATCCTCAAACTTATAGATTTTTTTTTGTTGTTGGAAAATTTTCTCTTCTGTTTCATAAACTGCTCTTAAATTTGCATAAAGTATTTTCTGATCTTTTTGCTTGTTTATATATAACTAGTACTACTAGCTAGCATCCAATGAGTAATTAAATACCAGGCTCCGTGCCAAATTCTTTATGTGAATTACTGTTTAAATTCTTATAATAACCTGATAGGGTAGCCAGTGTTAGTTTAGGAATGGATATTGTAACTTGCCCCAAGGCAACATAAGCAAAGAGGGACAGAGCTGGGATTTAAACTCATGTGTCCTTAATCAATTTGCCATACTCTCATGCGCTAATGCTTATTATTAATATAATGGCCACACATATGATCATTCTGGCTTGCTAACTTTGATTCTTCAAATTTTGGAAATGTACATAATAGTTCAAATGGGCTTCCTACATCAGGACAGAAATTAGCTTTGTGAACTTGAATCAAAATAGCAGAGTCAGGCATTATTGAAAAAATCCTATTACTTTGCTTACTTATGGTAGGTACCACAGTTCTTGCAGGTGGCAAGCAGCCTTGGGAAAATATTGCTTCCTCTTACTCATTAAATGGTCTTTACAAATGAAGGATTGGGATTCTCAGTGAATCTTAGGCAAAATTAAATCCGACGTTTATGGGCCATTGTGTGCTGCTGCTGCTGCTAAGTCACTTCAGTCGTGTCCGACTCTGTGCGACCCCATAGACGGCAGCCCACCAGGCTCTCCCGTCCCTGGGATTCTCCAGGCAAGAACACTGGAGTGGCTTGCCATTTTCTTCTCCAATGCAGGAAAGTGAAAAGTGAAAGTGAAGTTGCTCAGTCATGTCTGACTCTTCGTGATTCCTTGGACTGCAGCCTTCCAGGCTCCTCCGTCCATGGGATTCTCCAGGCAAGAGTACTGGAGTGGGTGCCATTGCCTTCTCCCCATTGTGTGCTAGGTACTCTGAAAGGTATTTTATGTTTATTATTTAATTCTCTCAGTAATTCTGCTGATCTGGTATCTAAAAAGATATCACTTTTTAGATATTAAAAGTTACATAAATAGTAAGGCATGGAGCCTGCATTCACATCCAGCTGTGTCTGATCATAAAAGTCCATCCTTTTAAACATGGCATTTTCTGGACTCTGCCTCAATGGTATAGACTACTTAATGGGATAGATCAGCATGCTTCCTGATTCTGTAAGAGACGCATTGTTGTTCTTTAAAAATTTTTCTGGACTTCCTTGGTGGTCCAGTGGCTGAGACTCCCGAGTTCAATCCCTGAGCAGGTAACTGAATCCCACATGCATCAACAGAGAGTTCCCATACCACAGCTAAAGATCCTGCATGCTTCCACAAAGACTGAAGATCCCTTGTTCCACAGCTGAGACCTGGTGCAGCCAAATAAATAAATAAAGTAAACAAATATTTAAAAAGAAAAGTGTTTTTTCATCATTGAAATCAGGACACTAGGGTTCTGTTTTCTTGTCTGTTTTTGTTTTCTTTTAATGCACCAGGAATAATAATATACTTTAGATTTTCAATTAAGTGTCCATTTTCATGACTTATAATTTTGGAAAGAGAGAATGTAGTCCTAGGGCTGGAATCCAGGCGTGTTTCACTATCTCTTTGTTTTTAGAAGGGTAGTGAAACTGATTTCTGGAAGGTCTAGTGATAAATTGCCTATCCTCCATTAAGCTCTATCTGTACATGTTTCAGGAGAAGGCAATGGCACCCACTCCAGTACTCTTGCCTGGAAAATCCCATGGGTGGAGGAGCCTGGTAGGCTGCAGTCCATGGGGTCGCTAAGAGTCGGACACTAATGAGCGACTTCACTTTCATTTTTTCACTTTCATGCATTGGAGAAGGAAATGGCAACCCACTCCAGTGTTCTTGCCTGGAGAATCCCAGGGGCAGGAGAGCCTGGTGGGCTGACATCTATGGGGTCGCACAGAGTCGGACACGACTGAAGTGACTTAGCAGCAGCAGCAGTACCTGTTTCATAATGGCACCCATCTCTGTTGCCATTTTGACGACTTTGATGATAAAGACCATTCATTTAGTGCACTGACTTCTTTACTTCACTAACCTGTTTGTTCTGCCCCAGACATCTAGTTCCAGGGGCACATTCTGTACCTTGCCATCTAGCAATAGTGCCGGCCTTGTAATCCTAATTTCAAGTATACCCTTCTTTGCCTACCATCTCTTTTCATCCCAGAAGATTTGCTCTAGTTTCATCATTGCTATAATTTTGTTCCCCTGGGACTGCCTATTCATCACATACCACTTACTATTATTGTTCAACCCTAACCTCCTTGCCTACCTGAGATTTCATGATCTATTGTAATCCTCATTCCCTTGAAAATACCTTCAGTTCATTTGCCCATCTTTTCTTCTGCCATAGTCACCTGACAAATTCTCAACTCTTGTTGCTGGAGGAAATTACTTAGCTGGGGTGACTGGTTTTACTTTAAATTCAAGATAAAATTTGAATACATAATCAGCATTGCCTAGCAGTACTACCTTGTATCTCTAGAAAGTTTCCCTTCCACTCAATAACTGTTTTATACTTTCACTTCTCTCCTTACTCTTCTATACCCTGCTTCTTTTAGCCCCTCATTTCCTGCAGCTGATAATTTCATCCTTTAATGAGAAAGTAAAAGCTATCAGAAGGAATTCTTACCACCCTACCAACAGATTTATAAGCTGTCAACATCAGTATCCCTTTCTCCTTTTTATTCTTATGCAGTGGATGGAGTGTTCCTCTGATTTTCACCCATCTTTTCCATGCCAACTAATTTTATTTTTGGCCACGTCATGCTAAATCATCTTAGTTCCTTGACCAAGGATCACACCCATACCTCCTGCAGTGAAAGTGCAGAGTCTTAACCTGCACTTTAAGAGAAGGCCCCTTGCCAACCAAAATCGATAGATCTCCTTTTCTCTTCAGTCATTTGAACTTTGAGGGTGTTCTTCTCAAAGAGAGCTCACCTTTTTTCTTGCAACACCATCTTCTTTCAGGTTTTCTTACTACACTCTCCTGTGTTTCTTCCTCATTTTTGGATGCTCCTTCCCAGTCTGCTTTATGACTTCTTCACTATCTTATACATAAAGATGTAGTTCCTACCAAGATAACAGCTGATCTTTCAGGTTTCAAGCTTTAATGTCATTTCCTTAGAGGACTTGAAAGACCAGACTAGTGTAGGTCATCAAGTTCTATGTCCTAATGACTCATTGTACTTTTCTTTCATAACATGTATTATACTTGAATATAGGCTATTTTGTGTGTAGTTATTTGCTCAATGTCTGTATCCAGTTCTGAATTGTCTGTGTTGCTCATTAGGTGTCCTATACGCCTGGCACAGAGCTTGGCACGTAAGAGACATTCAGGAAATATTTGTGGAATGAATGAATTATGTAAGTGACTCAAAACGTTCAACAAATGTTAATTCTCTTTTCCTTTCCCATCTCATATTTAGAGAAACATAGTTATCCCAGGGTTGTAGAGTTAGAAAACACTCTTTCTATAGAAGAAAGGCAGTTCTATGATGTGATAGATATTGACATATGTTTAAATTATTTAAGCCATGCTCATAGACACCATTTATAGGCAATGGAAAGTATGGATCTGGATCTCAGTAAAGAAGTCAGAGTTAATGATCATAATATTTAATTTTTTACATCTGTTTTTAAAAATTGTTGTGGTCTGCTCCTATGTGTCTTAAAATGGAGCGAAGTGGGCTTCCAGGATCAAATACAAAACATATATTTCATTTGGTACAAATTAAAATTATTTAAATTCTGACCCAATTAGAAAGAACCAATATTAAGAGTTATAATAGAAATTGTAACACAAATAGAATTATATTTTCTTTTTTTCCCCTACTTTTTGAAAATAAAGCTTGAGCACAGATCTAAGGCCTTTTCCAAAAAAAGCAGAAAAATATTTACTAACAGTAATATTCCAAAGTCATGGGACATGAAAAGTTATAGGGGTTTTGGAATCTGCCAAAGTTAATTATAGTCTTACAGCTCTGGAGGAGACCCAAGAGAAGTCAGTTTCAAACAAAGGTCAGGATTAGTTAGAAAGTTGTATCACACTTAAGCTTGAACTCAAACAAGGTTGCCCCAAATAGTGGAGGTCCAGTGAGCATCAAATTTCAAAATTGTCAGATACTTTTAGATCTTGTAAAATAATAGAACCGTTAAAAAAAAAGACTGTTGTCCTTGTGTGTTTTCAATAGGTGAGCTGATTTTTATGTGTTGTAAACAAATGAATAAAGAAGGATGTGGTGACTTCTACTCAGAACTGTCTCTAAGAAGCCCCAGTGTTGAGAGAGAGGCTGTTCCCAGCTCAAGCACTGCAGTATGCGGTAGGGCAGCCCCCCAGAATCGCAGACCAGATTGTATGCAGCACTGGGCATATTCATTTTACAGACTCACATTCATTCTAGTGGGGTAAACTCATGTTCATACTAGGATAATGAACAGCTTTCAGTTTCACTAGCAGAGAAGTAGGAGATCATTGATTCTAGACGAGCAGCTGAGAGAACCCAGCTAGAGGACTGAGGGAGAGCTGCCCACGAGAGTCTCCTGGTCCTGCTCCAAGGATGCTGTGGGATATAGGACCACATGCTGTTATGCGACTCAAGGGGGTTGTATTTAATCCTAGACTGGAGGCAATGAATTGCTAATATTAAAACCTTCCCTGCATTTGAAGAACTCTTGTCACTTTATTTTGTAGCAGCCAGCCTCTTTAAATTTTCCATATTTTTCCTTAGATAAGAGCACCAAAGCAGTTCCTTTATATGTTTTTCTTCTCAACAGTGGAATGCAAGCAAATCGATATGTATTGGTCTTTGTGCAAAGCTCAGTAAGAGAATAGATTTTACTTTGCCACGACAGCGGAACAAAACTTAGACGTTGTGCCATCTGGAAGCTGGGGGAGGAAGACTACTGGCAAGATTATTAGTGAATTAAAGTAGATATGATGGTAATGCTGCTGGCCCAATACAAATCAGACATCAGCTATTGGTAGTAAACAAAAAGAAACTGTTGCAGTCTGATTTAGGGTGGCTAATACATGCAGCATATGCCTCCATGATTTTTTTGTTGTTGTTGCCATTTCCCAATTCTTGGGCTTTCAGGGATATATATGTAGATGTGAAAAGAAATACTTTACAAGAAAGATAATCCTCCAGAACTGTTGATCTAAGATATACTTTTCATGAATACCCTCAGATATGAATATGTTTGGGTTGAGTCAGCATAAATAAGTGGAAGAAAGTTCTTCTTATTTGAGCCTTGTGGATATAAAATTCCATCCTCCTTTTTACTCTGCTGTTTTATTGACTTACTAGATACCTCAACTAGACAGATATTTGCTTCTAGCAAGAGCTAGGGATAGGCACACAGGAAAGGCCTTAAGTACACAATATGGCATTCCTACCTCTGAGGCCAGCAGGAGAAACAAGTGCATTGGGAGGAACGGAATTCAGTCCAAAGAATATAATGGATATATTAAGTCATTAGCTGTTAAGAGTCTAGACAGTATATGTAGTTGTACATATGGTTATGGAAATACCTACTTGAAAACTTCCTAAATTATTTTACAATACAATATTTTGGGAAAAATTTCCACCTGGAAGTTTTGTGGAATCCATTGTTTATGCTTCAAGTAATCATATTAGAATCAATCCAGTGATAGTTGGTGTATTTTTCTAAATCTATTTAATTGGCAGTTGGTGTATTTTTGCCAAGAATTTTTTATTAGAACATGTGCAGATTTCTGAAGAATTACAAATATGTAGATAATTTATCTTCATGTATTATTTTTAGTGCTGCCACTGCTAAGTCGCTTCAGTCGTGTCCAACTCTGTGCGACCCCATAGACGGCAGCCCACCAGGCTCCCCCGTCCCTGGGATTCTCCAGGCAAGAACACTGGAATGGGTTGCCATTTCCTTCTCCAATGCATGAAAGTGAAAAGTGAAAGTGAAGTTGCTCAGTCATGTCTGACTCTTAGCGACCCCATGGACTGCAGCCCACCAGGCTCCACCATCCATGGGATTTTCCAGGCAAGAGTACTGGAGTGGGGTGTCATCGACTTCTCCAATCTTCTCCTTCTCACTGTTTTTAGTGAGTACTATCTATTTTTAAAGAGATAGAAAAGCACAAATCCATATCTATATGTAGGTGAGGATAATTTGTAAGTCAAAGACCATAGCATTTATTTCTTCGGAAATAGTCTCATCTCAAGAATCTCTCTTTTTAAAATGTGTGACATTTTGGTACAAAATAAAGCAACTGTACAGTAGAACTAGATAACTTTTCAGTTTGTTTTAAATGGAAATACAAACGCTTTGCTAATAAAAACGTCATTTTTTGAGGAATCGTCTTCAAATAGCAACCAGCACTGATATGACCTATTGTCTACTGAGATTGTTATTCCACAGAAACAGTATTAAAAATTATCACAGAATAAGAGTGCTGATGTGTGTAGTGCTGAGGACACCCTCGCCTCTCCCCTGGGTGAGAACAGTGGTGCTGCTGTTCCTGCTTTGGAGACGGTGCTTGTCCCCAGGAGAGATGCTTATCTCTAGAGCTGAAAAGAGGGTAGTGAGGTGCTGTTCTCCGAAGGACTGCTACTTCAAAGCACATTATCCATGAGGTCAACTGGAAATAACATTTATTATGATAAGGAAGGGCTTCCCTGGTGGCTTAGATGCTAAGGAATCTGCCTGCAGTGTAGGAGACCTGGGTCCGATCCCTGAACAGGAAGATCCCCTGGAGAAGGGAATGGTCATGCACTCCAGTATTCTTGCCTGGAAAATCCCATGAATAGAGGAGCCTGGTGGAGCTACAGTCCTAGGGTCACAAAAAGTTGGACATGACTGAGTGACTAACACACACACACACACACACACACACACACACACACACCTTAGGAAACATAATGTCAAATTGTCAACAAAAACTTCTGCTTTTTACTGGTCTCCATGCTAACATAAAACACTTTTTAAACTAAAAATTTTGTGTTGTCTTCTTTTCTATGATTCATGTGCCCAGAAATCTTTACATAAACGAATGCTTTCTTGGGTAATTGTGTATAATTACCAATTTTTATGTTCACTTTAATGACTAAGATTTTATTATCATTATGATGTACACATGAGGTGTATTTCTTAGCCAAGTAATCTATCATAAACAATGTAGTAGTCTACTCTCTAAGATGTTAAATGATTTACCCTATATATGAAACTCTTTGAGATAATTAAAACTTTTATTACATACGCTTGTATTACATTATATAGAACATGTTCTGGTCACTACTCACCAGATATTTAAAAAACACAGAGCATCTTATTTCAAAATATGTATATAGTAACTTCCTCCTGTAAACATAAAACTACCATTGAGTTTAATACCAGTTATTCTGCCTATAGAAAGTGCTCATGAGAATCACTCTGTTGTACACCTGGAAGTATTATTATAATGTAAATCACGTATACTTCAATTAAAATTTTAAAAAATTAGATCCAAAAAGAAGGAGGGGTCATGCCTCTTAAGAACTTCAAAAAGTTCACTGGGTTATAATAGTATGTGCTTATCTTATTGTGTTGATTTTAGATCCAAAAGCTAATATTTGGAAGTGCGTTGCATAGTCTGTAAAATGTCTATGAGGGCAGGTGGCCTTGAGCAGGGGTAACTAGTTACCTGAGCTTAAGCATCACTTGCCTCTCGGGTGGCACTCATTCAGCTGCCTGAAGCACTGAGCGTGTCTCTTTCAGGGTTCCGGGGGCATGCTCTCTTCATACATGGTGGTGAACAGGGTTTCCTCAGGATTGGGAACTTTGACATTGAATAGGCAGCTCTGTCGACATAACAAATGTGAATGTAGTTGCAGGAGAAAAGGACCAGACACAAAGAATATGAGCTTCCTTTGCTACTAGATTTGGGTCTGATCTTACCAAAAAATGTGCATAAACAAAAGAAAGCTAATGTTGAACTTTTGCTCATAATAGATAAAATGTTATGTTTTTTAGAACGCTGCAAATGTAAACCAGTCAGAGCTACACAGAAGACCTATTTCCGAAACAATTACAACTACGGTAAGGATAACTCTGTGATCGACTTTTGAACTGCTGGGTTCAGAAAGGGGTTTGTGTGTATGTGTAGACTGATAGAACAACTTATGAATAAGGCTTCAAAACAAGCAAGGACAGCTTTTAAGAGCATAATCTCTCTGTTCTAAACAATTAAAATGTCTCATATGGGCACTATTCTTAACAAATGCTTGATTTGGGGGATGCATTTCAGGCAGCACGGCTGGCATCTTAGAACCATGCAGTGACCTACACAGGCAGTTGAGAGGGGCTCTTCCCTCTCTGACAGGCGGGCAAGGATATGGAGCTGCCGTGGGTCATCAGTTGTGATTCATTGGGGTCAACAGTCAGTGGGGGTAAACAGAGCATTTCAATGCTTAAGGAGTGGTTCAAAGAGTCAAACTGGATTTTTTCAAACATTCTATGTCATGGAAAACACTGACAGAGTTGGAAAGGAACACAGAGGTTGTTAGTATTCAGTGAAATGTTGTATTCCTTGAAAAAGTATTCAAGGAAATGTTTTGTTATCTAGCCTGACCTAGACATGTGCTGTTCTGATAAGCAAAGTATTAACTGAAGAGCCACCAATCTAAATGTAGCTGACAAATTTAACTGGAGGAGGAAAAACTTCTGTCTCTGTGCCAGGTAATGTGTTAGGTGGTTTCCATATACTGTCTTAGGTGATTTTCTCAACTGCACCATGAAATGTTCTATTACCCCTATTTTATCAGTGATTACTGAACCTAAGTTATCCTTCCTTTAATTATTCAGAATGTACTCTTGGATATTCGAATGCTTCAGAGTCACAAATATCAATCACTGCTATACTTAGAAGGGTCAATTAATAGAGTTTTCTAGTTGATAAAATAAGCAACAAATCAGTATTTGCTGTATTCTGTTGGCATTTTATTATGATTCTTCCACTCTGGCATTTATGAGATTAATAAAGTTCATGTTACTATCTCTGCCAAAGACTGTCAGTGCTGAGTAAGTGAATAAACATGGCAATTAAATGGATTTATAAAGTGCCTTCATTACTAAAATGAAGGCTTTATTATTCAGTTTACTTTAGAGAATATAGCACACACACAACAGAATTATTCCTCCTTTTCTATTATTTGGGAATTGGAAGGAGAGAAATGGATAAATCTCTGTAAGAGTAACCTTTGATATCTTTGAAAATACTGTATATTGAAAGATATCAAGTAAAAAATTCAGTGTAGTTAAATCTCTTTAAAATAAATATACCTCGTTCCTCAAATTTTTCTTCAATGGATTCCATTTTTATTTTTTGTTTACTAATTATCTAGTTTCTCTTAGCCAATGGTAGACACACTTTCTAAGGTGGAAATGTAAGAAATCAGATGCCTGGCTGCTCATCTGAGGACACTATCCTCTATAAATTGATGTGAAATATCACAAGGAAAGGAAACTTTTAATTTTTAGGAGATTAACTTTGTAAGCTTGAAAAATGCTATAAGTTAATGCTTTAAGTTAATGAAGAGTTGTATTAAAGACAAAAACATGAAAAATTTTATATTGGGAAATTTTACTTAGTTTGTGTTTGTTTTACTTATTATTAATTTTTACTTTATGCAGTCTTAGTGCTGCAATGGTTAGTGTTACTATTTTTCTTAAAATATAAAATGGTTACTAATGGTTACAAGTCATAGGAAGAGAAAATCTTCCAACAAGGTAGCCAAGTGAGTATTATAACAGAAAATAGGATACAGATCACGGGTAGTGGAAAAAAGATAATTTCTTTCTCATGGTTAAACAATAACTATATTTCCCATAGTTTAAGAATTTTCACTTCTCTAAGTCTTACTCAGAGCTTCTTTGAGAAAGACAGGCACTGAAATTATAAGAGAAGGAAAACTCCTGAAAATATATTTTAAATTTTAAAATATGTTGATTTTTTTCTTTCTTAAATATCTACATGTGTCTATTGAGAAAACAAACTGGAGGTGAGAGCAAATTGATAATTCAGATGAAACCTCTGCTTCATTCAGATTAATTCAGGTAAAAGCTCTTGAGCTTTGACAAAATTACTTGAATAATAAAGTAAGTCTTGTAGAGAGGTATTTACTTTGGAGTGGGTACATGTGCTAAAAATTTCTAATGAAAATAGTAGACACACTGGGTAAATAAATCATTAGTTTGAGAACGTTTGCACAGTTCACTAATCTCTAATAGTTGATGAATGCTATGAAGCACATTCACATAAGCCAGGACACACAAAAATGTGTGCTAGCCGGGGCTGTGAATCTATCATCTGGTTCTCCCAAATGACATTTCAAAAAGGGCAACCTTATCTTTTGTTAAAATAAGAATAGAACACTCATAAAAAAAGACCCCTTCACTCAGAAATCACACCAAGCAGAGAGGCTGGCAGTTACATTTTGTTTGCTATAAGCTCTCATACTTGAGACAACTAATTCTCTGAAGATTGAAATACCTGTGAAGCAAAATTGAGGTTTTGTTCTAAAGTTTTTAGAATTAGTAGCTTAATTCTTATTGTATGTGTGTTGTACTGGTGGAATGTTATTGAATAAATTTCTGTATGGAATTGGGGCATTGATGGAGGGCCATGGTTTATTAGCTGGCTTTATATTTTCATGGATTACTTTTTCCTTTGTAGTCCAAAACCCCTAAAATATGTGGGAAGGAACTCAGATGAAAGTGGTTGGCAGATATGTGCCTAAGAGGCTTTTAAAAAGTACATTCATTTGGATATGTTGTGTTTTCTTCTGTATAAAGTCCATGGATATTGAACTAGAGCAATGAGGCTGCCTGGGCAAAAGCTGTTGGCTTCTTACTAATTGACATTTTTTGCTTCTTCCTAGGCCTTTTCAAAATCCCCTTAGGAAAAAAAGTAAAAAGCTCATTTATCCGAAGTAGGAATCTAAAGAATTTGGCTCTTCCAAAGAACAGAAATACAGAAAAGAAGCAGAACAGTACTTTCTAGATTCTGAGTCAAATGTTTTGAATTTGCAACTGAATTTATTCTTTTTAAAGCATTTTTGTCTTTATTTTGAGAAGTCGAGCCCAACCTTATGAGATAAACTGGCTGCCAGAATACCCACTGAGACAGTAGATTAATGCAATTGACGTGTTAGAGCGTATTTCATAGCACATGAGTGGGACAGTTTTTATTCAAGCAGAAAATGCAGTATACCTAAATGAGAGTATGAAAGATAGTCTGTACTGAAACAAGGGAAGAAAGGAGCTGATGTCTGAACAGTGAGCTAAGATGAAAAGGGTGGAAAGATTGCAGAATTAGCCTGAGAACATCGTAGAACAGGACAACTTTACGACACCAAAGGAAACCCTAACTGGTTAGAAAATCTATTAATAGACCTGATGGAAAAAATGCTGACAGTGAAACATAGCATATTTAGGTGGTAGGTCTTTACATATAGTGAAACTAATATGGTTTCAATTCCTCTTGGCACAATTGAAACTGTACATATCTAAACAGTTCTCATCATGAAATACATGCACACACATATGCATATATACACACAAATATAAATGTACATGCAAATCTGTAGGGGATCAGGGGTGAATATTAAGGGGGAAGGTGTGCTGTACAGTTAGTGTGTTACTCACTACTGTCTAAGGAGAAAATATCTGCTTGATTTTTTTCTCTCCATTCATTGAACATTAAGTGGATATGAATTGACTAGAAAAAAGTCTACTTGTCTTTTTTGAATGGGGCACCTATTGTGTATCATATTGCCATATGGGCTTTATTGTCTTTTATCCAGTCATTCGGGCTAAAGTGAAAGAAATAAAGACCAAGTGCCATGATGTGACTGCAGTAGTGGAGGTGAAGGAGATTTTAAAGGCTTCTCTGGTAAACATTCCAAGGGAGACTGTGAACCTTTATACCAGCTCTGGCTGCCTGTGTCCCCCACTTAACGTTAACGAGGAGTATCTCATCATGGGCTATGAAGATGAAGAGCGCTCCAGGTAATTCACTCCTTAAGGATTCAGAATAATTTCTATGCACATCCTATTCTTATTGCATATATTTAGAGATCTGACTCTGGGGGTTGCTCTTTGGGATCCGTCTACCTTCTGGGGAATTAAAGATCTATTTTAGTTGGATCCTTCAATTCGTGTATTAGGTAGGAAAGTACATGTGGGAAATTTCTAGGTGTGCATTTTTCTGGGGAGAGGGATCATAATTTTGTTTGTTCTTAAACGGGTCCATGACTCCCAAGTAGTTGAGAATTACTGTTCTAAAACATAGCTGTCCCTTTCTAGTATAAACAGTATGTGTTTCTTGACAATGAATTCTTGTATTGTTCAGTAATATGTTTTAATTTTTCAAAAATGGCTGCTTCTTTAAAATACAGATTACTATTGGTGGAAGGTTCTATTGCTGAGAAATGGAAGGATCGACTTGGTAAAAAAGTTAAGGTAAGCCTAAATTTTACTTTATTATTTATTTAATTGTAATTTATTTATTATTTATTTGGCTGCATTGGGTCTTAGTTGCCCAATAGGGATCTTAGTTGCTTGAGTAGGGATGAAACCTGCATTGGAAGGTAGATTCTTATCCAGTGGATCACCAGGGAAGTTCCAGCCTGAATTTTATATTGAAAGTGATATGCAGAAAATTAAAGTAGAAACCCAGCCATTTGTCATTTAAACAAAATAACTACCTTCAACTACATGAAAAATATTAAACCCTGATATGTGTGTGTGTGTGTGTGTGTGTGTGTATATGTGTGTATGTGTGTGTGTGTGTATTACAGACATTACAAAGTCAGGTTTTGGAATATTAAATATATATTTTTATTTAAAAACCCAGCTTTGGCTGTAATGTCTGTTTCATTTAAGGAGCACATTCTCTGTATGTGTATCAGAGATCTAGCTACAGATACCTGACTTCTCACAGTGGGAAGTTTAGGTGTAGTTAGTCCAGCCTTGTTCCCGTGGCTTCATATTCTCAGTAGAGCTCCAGGCTCCTTCTAGCTTATTTTTAAATAAGCTAGAAGATATTGTCATTTTAAAAGATATTGCTTCCACAGTCAAGTTTAGCTGGAGGTCATAGCATGGCTGCCCCACCTCTACATCACACCTACATTTCAGGGAAAAAGAAAAGGAGGTAAAAAGAGATTCCAGGCATCCTACCCAACCACATATTACTTAGGACTGGGTCCATCCCTAGCTGCAAGAGAAGCTGGAAAATATAGGGTTTTGTTTTGTTTTTTAGCTGGATATGTTGATTCCTTGAACAACTGCCTGTGAGTCAGAGAAGATGGGAAGAATAAAGCATGAGTAGAAAACTGTGGATATTGTCCCAATGTATAGATAGACACCAGTTCCTATGTACAAAGTGCAGCCACAGTCATCTGTATATAAGAGATCTGACCAAATTAGGTTCTTAGAGAAGTAATGTAGCTTTATTTTAAAACCAATGACTCTTAGATTCTGCAAGTGATGCATTAAAAAAAAAATGCAGTAAACCACCTTATTATAGAAGGTATCATTTCCTTTTACTAAGTAAATCTGTTTCAACGAAAGGAACGTGGGGGAAGTATTCAGAGGGACAAAGAATCAAAAAGGGTGTGTGTGCATGGGTGTGTGTGTGTGTGCACGTGTGCATGCACACATGCATTGGCAGGATGGAGAGGGCAGAGTAGGAATTGTACTAGACATAATACATCCTCTTCCTTCTGTGAATTTGAAGGCTTGGGAAACATTTATGGGGTAAGTTAAACACCCCTAGGCAGTTTAGCTCATACATCTGGCACTTGACACAGCAGACACATTTCAGTTTAAGTGACATACAAAAATACAGAGGGCATTATTTTGCAGGGAGAAAATACCCTCTAATACGCTCTTTTATTCCCCTCAGTATTATGTCAAAAGTGTAATGTATTTCAAGTTTACTTACGAGAATTCTCTATTTGTGTCTCTTTTCAATTTGGTGTCTGTTAAAAAGTGGCTCTTCTTTAGTATGTGGGAATCTCTTACTGTCCTTTTAATTCAGTTTTCTGCTTGGTAATGCAGAGTAGGAATTTGTCCTAAATTCCTGTACCAATTGGAAAAGCTTTCAGCATCATTGCTGCAAAGCAAGTAACATGGCTTGCTTGTTTTGGTACTTTTGGTACCAAAACAATTATCATCTTGTAAAGATACAGGACATCATGGCTTGTTGGTCCTGTTCCTTAGTTAGGCAAGCATTTTTTTTTTCATGGCTTTCTACAGGGAGCTCTCAGTTATTATTGTGAAATCACTTACAGTTTCATCTGGTTGCTGATGGGAAGAAATAACTTGAGTAATTTTTCATTCTTACTGTGGTTTTCCAGTCAATTTTGAGGATGTAAAGAAGAGTTTTATGGAGGATATTGTTTTTTCTTTCAAATAAGAATTATCCTTCTCAGCTGATTTTTTTTTTTTTTTTTTTTTTGCTCTCTGGGATAGATCAAGAGCAATAAAAACTTTTCCTATATGGTCTTGCCATGCCAAAAAAAATTTTTAACCTAAGTCTCTGTTATAAGATGTTGTTCAAACCAAGATATTTCACTTGCCTTGGGGAGTTGAAAATCAGACTTTTTTTTTTTTTTTAAATCAAGAATCTCTTTTATTGATTATCAGAAACATTACAAACATCTAATATGAACAAATTGTAACATGACAGTGTTTAGTTTGAACGATTAATACATTTCAGATATAATATTATACATATTTCAATGTTATTCTCCCCAATCATCCCACCCTCTCCCGGTCCCAGAGTCCAAAAGTCTGGTCTATACATCAGTATCTCTTTTGCTGTCTCGTAAATAGGGTTATTTTTACCATCTTTCTAAATTCCATATATATGCGTTAGTATACTGTATTTGTGTTTTTGTTTCTGGCTTACTTCACTCTGTATAATAGGCTCCAGTTCCATCCACCTCCTTAGAACTGATTCAAATGTATTCTTTTTAATGGCTGAGTAATACTCCATTGTGTATATGTACCACAGCTTGCTTATCCATTCATCTGCGGATGGACATCTAGGTTGCTTCCACGTTCTGGCTATTGCAAACAGTGCTGCTATGAACATTGGGGTACACGTGTCTCTTTCAATTCTGGTTTTCTCAGTGTATATGCCCAGCAGTGGGATTGCTGGATCATAAGGCAGTTCTATTCCCAGTTTTTTGAGGAATCTCCCATACTGTTCTCCATAGTGGCTGTACCAGTTTGCATTCCCACCAACAGTGCAAGAGGGTTTCCTTTTCTCCACACCCTCTCCAGCATTTATTGCTTGTGGACTTTTGGATAGCAGCCATTCTGATTGGCGTGAAATGGTATCTCATAGTGGTTTTGATTTGCATTTCTCTGATAATGAGTGATGTTGAGCATCTTTTCATGTGTTTGTTAGCCATCTGTATGTCTTCTTTGGAGAAATGTCTGTTTAGTTCTTTGGCCCATTTTTTGATTGGGTCATTTATTTTTCTGGAATTGAGCTGTAGAAGTTGCTTGTATATTTTTGAGATTAGTTGTTTGTCAGTTGCTTCATTTGCTATTATTTTCTCCCATTCTGAAGGCTGTCTTTTCACCTTGCTTATAGTTTCCTTTGTTGTGCAGAAGCTTTTTAAGTTTGATTAGGTCCCATTTGTTAATTTTTGATTTTATTTCTGATATTCTGGGAGGTGGGTCATGGAGGATCCTGCTGTGATGTAAGTCAGAGAGTGTTTTGCCTATGTTTTCCTCTAGGAGTTTTATGGTTTCTGGTCTTAAATTTAGCTCTTTAATCCATTTTGAGTTTATTTTTGTGTATGGTGTTAGAAAGTGTTCTAGTTTCATTCTTTTACAAGTGTTTGACCAGTTTTCCCAGCACCACTTGTTAAAGAGATTGTCTTTAATCCATTGTATATTCTTGCCTCCTTTGTCAAAGATAAGGTGACCATATGTGCGTGGATTTATCTCTGGGCTTTCTATTTTGTTCATTGATCTATATTTCTGTCCTTGTGGCAGTACCATACTGTCTTGATGACTGTGGCTTTGTAGTAGAGCCTGAAGTCAGGCAAGTTGTTTCCTCTAGTTCCGTTCTTCTTTCTCAAGATAGCTTTGGCTATTCGAGGTTTTTTGTATTTCCATACAAATTGAGAAATTATTTGTTCTAGCTCTGTGAAGAATACCGTTGGTAGCTTGATGGGGATTGCATTGAATCTATAAATTGCTTTGGGTAGTATACTCATTTTCACTATATTGATTCTACCAATCCATGAACATGGTATATTTCTCCATCTATTAGTGTCCTCTTTGATTTCTTTCACCAGTGTTTTATAGTTTTCTATATATAGGTCTTTAGATTCTTTAGGAAGATATATTCCTAAGTATTTTATTGTTTTCATTGCAATGGTGAATGGAATTGTTTCCTTAATTTCTCTTTCTATTTTCTCGTTATTAGTGTACAGGAATGCAAGGGATTTCTGTGTGTTAATTTTATATCCTCAACTTTACTATAGTCATTGATCAGTTCTAGTAATTTTCTGGTGGAATCTTCAGGGTTTTCTACGTAGAGGATCATGTCATCTGCAAACAGTGAGAGTTTTACTTCTTCTTTTCCAATTTGGATTCCTTTTATTTCTTTTTCTGCTCTGATTGCTGTGGCCAAAACTTCCAAAACTATGTTGAATAGTAATGGTGAAAGTGGGCATCCTTGTCTTGTTCCTGACTTTAGAGGAAATGCTTTCAGTTTTTCACCATTGAGGATAATATTTGCTGTGGGTTTGTCATATATAGCTTTTATTATGTTGAGGTATGTTCCTTCTATTCCTGCTTTCTGGAGGGTTTTTATCATAAATGGATGTTGAATTTTGTCAAAGGCTTTCTTTGCATCTATTGAGATAATCATACGGTTTTTTTTTTTTTTTTTAAATATGGAAACCCAATAAGATTTTGGAGTAAAAATGTGCTAAAATTAAGAATTACTGCAAGTAATTGAATATTGAGAATTTGTTATGTACTAGGAATTTTATATATAACTCTTATTCTTATTTACTACCTATAATATCCATAATATAACTTCCTTTTAATTTATTATATTACATGTGAACATTATTGAAGTTGTCAATATGAAATATTAGTAAACTTGATTGTAGTTACTAAAACCATTTGTGATGTGGTCCTTTATAAAACTTAGAATGAGGGCAGAAATGTGTTCTGTTTTGTTGTACTTGGTAGTTATAACTTAGATATTCTTAAAGTACCCTATCCTCTCTTCCCACTTTTATTTTTTTCACTGCTCAAATCACTTAGGTTTAAAAGGCTGTGCTCTTATATGTCACAAGAGAAGAAAATAAGAAATAGCACTTTCTTCAAATTCTCTATGGAAATCTTACATTTGTTGATCACCCATGAAGTACCAGACTTGTGTACATTACCTCAGGAAATACCCACAGATATCGATGTTTATTTGTGTCACCATTTACTGACATGGAGATTTTAAGTTTAAAATTTGATATGAAACCATTACTGATATATTATAGGTGGCCAGTTTTTCAAATTTAAGTATGACATTTACATAGCACCCATCTCATTGCTACCCCTGGGATATAGATTATACTTTTGGAAAAGTAGTAAAATGCTTTTGAGATCTGATTTTGCAGTCCTAGTTGTTAGAATAATAGAAAAGATGGCCCTGGTAATATGTGCTTGTGACTCTTCTCTGTTTTAAATTTCACAGCGCTGGGATATGAAGCTCCGTCATCTTGGACTGAATACAAGTGATCCTAGCCATAGTGATTCCACTCAGAGTCAGAAGCCTGGCAGGAACTCTAACTCCCGGCAAGCGCGCAACTAAATCCTGAAATGCAAAAAATACTCAGTGGACTTCGTATTAAGACTTGCATTGCTGGACTAGCAAAGGAAAATTGCACTATTGCACGTCATAGTCTATTTTTTAGCCACAAAAATTAGGTGGTAACTGATATTACTTCTATTTTTTCTTTTGTTTTCTGCTTTTCTCCTTCCCCAATTCCCTTTTTTTGTGGTCTGAGTACAGATCCTTAAATATATGTATTCTATTTCACTAATCATGGGAAAACTGTTCTTTGCAATAATAATAAATTAAACATGTTGATACCAGGGCCTCTTTGCTGGAGTAAATGTTAATTTGCTGTTCTGCACCCAGATTGGGAATGCAATATTGGATGCAAAGAGAGATTTCTGGTATACAGAGAAAGCTAGATAGGCTGTAAAGCATACTTTGCTGATCTAATTACAGCCTCGTTTTTGCATGCCTTTTGGCATTCTCCTCACGCTTAGAAAGTTCTAAATGTTTATAAAGGTAAAATGACAGTTTGAGATCAAATGCCAACAGGCAGAGCAATCAAGCACCAGGAAACATTTATGAGGAAATGACACATGAGATGAATTATTTGCAAGATTGGCAGGAAGCAAAATAAATAGCATTAGGAGCTGGGGATAGAGCATTTTGCCTGACTGAGAAGCACAACTGAAGCTAGTAGCTGTTTGGGTGTTAACAGCAGCATTTTTCTTTTGACAAGGCATTTGATTTGTTTGTGAATATATTGATCAGCATTAGAGCAGTGGATTGTAACCAGACATCAGGTGTTATCAGTATAGCTCTGTTTAATTTGCTTCCTTTTAGATGGACCCATTGGTGTCTTTTTTTCCTTCTTTTAAAATAAATCTCCCTTGCTGCATTTGACCAGGAAAAGAAAGCATATATGCATGTGCACCAGGCTGTTATTTTTAAGATATATAGCTCTATAAAATGCTATAGTCAAAAGATGGTAAAATGTGCAAGATTCTGGGTGTGTGTATTAATGTGTGTGTGTGTCCCCATACACTCACACTCAAGCTGAACTGAACGACAGGCCTGTGCACTGGCCTGCACTTTATCATTTGGATTTGTGCTGTTTAATGCTCAGTAAACTATGCTTAATAAAAGGAATTATGGTTGTCAGGAGAGAGGTGATTCTGACTTTTGAAACAAATGCCCACTCTCATTACCTAAGGTGCAGTGGGATTCCCCAGGGACCATGGGGAACAAATGATGCTCTTACTTCTTCCTCCAGTAGGGTTCTTTAGAGCCTGTGCCCCAAATCTGAAAGTCTCATTCTCTTAAATTTACATAGTTGATATTAGTTGAACCAAATTTCTAAGTTGTGGTGTGCTGGAAACACTTATGAAGCAAATGGTTTTGTTTCCTTCTATAAAGACAAACCTGCAAGAATGCAATTCATTCCTGAACAAGTTTCCTAAAATAGTAGATAACAAGGCATCCAAATTCTCTCTTTGGAAAGGAAGAGAACGCACCTGCCTTCTAACTAACTCCCAAACCCCAACACTCTCCATGATCCCAGAAGAAGGAGTTCTCACCTTTGCTACAGCAGGACCACCTCGTCTTTGAGCTGCCATATGGTTGCTCTGAGGTATTGTCACCACCTGCCTGTTGGGCTTTATTCTCAGGTGGCTAAGACAGGTCATCTGTTTCCAGACGCTGATGTTGTAGCCCAAAAAGGGGAGTTTGGGTGTCATGGGGTGGTAGTGAAGTCCTGCAGAGGAAGTACTGCACCTCAGTGTTCATTCTGACTTCAACTTGAGCTTCAAGGGCTGAGGACTGGAAAACAATGCCTGTGCATTCTCCTGTTCGTCTCCTGCCTTTTTCATGTTACCGATGGGGAGAAGGGCAAGAAATCACTGCAGGAGAGTCAAAGGAATTGGTTTCTCAGATCCGCAGAATGTCATCAACTTTTCCAAACCTTAGCAAGAGGAATTTAAATAGCAAAATCTTTTGATGTTCAATGAAAGCCACAGATGTTTCCACCTCCTCCAGTTTTCTTTTTCTGGGGAGAAGGAACTAATATTTGTGTAGAGATTTGATACAATTTATGCTCAATACATATACAATTATGATATTTATAAACAAAAGAGGACCAGAATTTAAGATTCAGCAGTGTTTTTTTTCCACTTTCCATTTGGCTCATCAGTGTGGGGCTCTGTCAGTTACAGGTTTTAATGGTATAAGGTCCATGAATAAAACACATTTGCTTTTGCAGTTTGGTCGTTGCAGTGTCTCCATTAATAAATTATGGATAGGCCTCTTTTGAAGGTGTCATGATTTTTTATCTTAATGGTCACATTTCTAATCAGATTGCAAAATCATTTCTACTCTGTAATTGCTGTATCAGAAATACATTTAATTAATGCCCCTCCATGGGCTTTTCTGACAGGTATTAGCTTTCAAAGCCACTAAAATTTTAATACACACGTTTCCTTGTCAGTAACCTTGAGATTTATAAATTTAATATAATATTTTTTTGGGAAAATTTTGTTCACCTTTAGGATTTTAGTTTTCCTAGCCAAATAACAACATCAAAATGATGTTTTAGATGCAGGCTGAATAAACTAACAAAAATTAAGATAACAGCAAACTTGGAGTCTCTTCACGGATATGTGAGTATTTCACTGTGTCTCAACCAGAGTGTAATCTGATTCAGTGCCATATGTTGCGCTGAGCATTTGGGGGTGGGGTGGGACAAAGCCATGTCATTTCACATCTGCTATAGATTAAGAAAGCAAATACAAAAATTATAATCAGTGGGAGTAAATAGCACTACTTACTGTCTTCTGCAAGACATTATTTGCTATTATCTTTCAACAAGTAAAATGACTGAAAAGTATTTCAAGAGTGGTATTTATTTAGACAAAATTTTAATATTTTAATCATACACACTTTCAAGAATCTAGGTGAAAATGAGGTAAAGCAGAGATTTCTAATACTGTTATTGAAATCCAACCGATAGGATTTTAAAATATGGTTGCCAGCTGTACTAATATTACCAAAAACAGTATAGTTTTACTTTTGATAATTTTCCTCTTTAGGGTAATAATATACATACACTGGCATGTATATTACCTCATGTAATCCTTGCAGATCTGTGAAGGAGGAATTGTTATTTCCATTTTACAGAGAAAGAAATCAAGAATTTAGAACTTCAGAGTTATGTAAGTAGCAGAGCTGGGGCTCAAACCATCATATTCTTATTCCCCAGTTATATGTTTTTCATCATTGCAATTGCTAATAAAAAAAATACAGAGTAACACTGAAACATACTCATTACCATATGTAAAAGTGAGAGCCAGTGGGAATTAGCTGTGTGATGCAGGGAGCTCAGACTGGGTGCTCTGTGATGACCTAGGTGGGTGGGATGGCGGTGGGGGAACCCATGTATACCTATGGCTGATTTATGTTGGTGTATGGGACAAACTGGGGCTTGCCAGGTGGCCCAGTGGTAAAGAACCCACATGCTAATGAAGGAGACATGAGATACGCAGGTTTGATCCCTGGGTCACGAAGATCCCCTGGAGGAAGACACGGCAACACACCCCAGTCTTCTAGCCTGGAGAGTCCCACGGACAGAGGAGCCTGGCAGACTGTGGTCCATAGAGTCACAAAGAGTCGGACACGACCGAAGTGGCTTAGCATGCACGCATGGCAGAGACTGACATGATGTTGTAAAGCAATTACCCTCCAATTAGAAACAAAAAGAAATGTGCTTCCTGACGCTGTAAACACCCAGTGCCCTCAGCCTGGAGCTAGAGCTGCCCACACTGCTTTCTCCTTAGAGACATTGCGTCATTCAAAATGGCCCCCTTACCATACCTTGAAAAGAGGTTTGCTAGGGCACCTGGATGGCACCCTACTCCAGTACTCTTGCCTGGAATATCCCATGGACAGAGGAGCCTGGTGGGCTGCAGTCCATGGGGTCGCTAGGAGTCGGACACGACTGAGCGACTTCACTTTCATTTTTCACTTTCCTGCATTGGAGAAGGAAATGGCAACCCACTCCAGTGTTCTTGCCTGGAGAATCCCAGGGACAGGGGAGCCTGGTGGGCTGCCGTCTATGGGGTCGTACAGAGTCGGACATGACTGAAGCAACTTAGCAGCAGCAGCAGCAGGGCACCTGGATTCAAATTCTCTGTTTGTAACTGGCTGTTTAGTGCACGCACGAAGTTCTAAGATCAGGTGAGCTGAGCTGGCTTGAGCCTGTTGGGCAGTGCGTAGCACATGGCAGGTGTCAGAACTGTTTCACCTTTTACTTCTGAATAATCTCTGTGAGGTACTCAGTCCTCAAACAGGGCTCTCCCTAGTGCTTAACTGGAGAAGAAAAGTGGCTTCCAAGAGATCCTATCCCCTGCCCTGCTCTCTCTTTCATCTTTAAGATGCTAGACTCAAACCTTGCCCCCACCCCTGCAACTCATCCTCAAGTTGGAGAGAATTGAAATGGTTTTTTTTCCTCCTTCAGCCAGGCAAATGTGCTTAGAAAGTAACATGATCAGGAGACAAGATGAACACTTACTCAGTTTTTTAAAAGAGGAGATTTTGTAAAAATAACATAGTACTCAATTCTACAAATGTATCACTGGTATTTCAAACATGATTAATTTTGGAAACCAACCAAAATACTTTTTCAATCACTTTTAAATACAGAGGACGGTAAACCTATAGAAAACTTCCTATCTTTGTGCTGGTTATCTCAATGAAGATGTCAGCTTCTAAACTAATGCACTTAATCTTTCAATGCTAAAGTGGAATTGGGCTTTTATACTTTACTATTATCCATTAGAAGCATGAAGTAAGAAATTACTTCACATCAAGGGACAAAGCAGTTCAAACAGTTTTCTCCTAATTATTGGTTAAAAGTTTGGCTCTCCAAAAAAGTTATTGTTCATGGTTTAGGTGAACAAGGAAAGATCTCTGGAAAAGATACGTGTTCTCAATATGAGCTGAATTCTGTCAGAGGAGCTTCTTGGTGTTTTTCGTTTCCTGGGGAGTTCCAGAAATACTAAAATTATATCAAGACAAAGTGTTTATGTTTCAAAAGTGCAGGGTCTGCATTCCAGGCTACACACTGAGGGTTCTCAAAACAGAGGCAGCTTTTATTGAAACTTGGAAATAAGGATAACTCACAAGGACTTGGACTAGTACCTACTGGAAAAATAGAAGATAACCCAAGAGCCAGCTAAAAAGGGAACAAGCTAACCCAGGAGTTTCATGGTAAATACTTAAGACTTAGTGGGTCATGTAGTCTCTGTTGCAAGCTCTGCTACTGAGGTTCAAAAGCAAACACTAACGTTACATACGTGAGTGAGCTCTGTTCCAATAAAACTTTATTTACAAAGACAGGGGGAAGGCTGGATTTGGCCTTTGGGCTATTGTTTATCTGTCTTCGGGGATCTAATCAAATGCTCCCCACCTAGTTTGAATTATTTCATCATTTGTTGGATTTAATTAAATAGATGGTTTTGGTAGCATAGAGAAATTAACTACTAAGAAAAGTTAGATTTGTGCATAAGGAGTACTTTGTTTAAAATTTTACCATTAGAAGTTCAGTTTATGTGTTGAACATTGTTCTCTTTAGGTATCTGCTTAAAATGCAAGGGCTTAGGAAATATATCCTTAGTATTAATTAAGTACTAACTAATATATTAATTAGTATTAATAACTAACTAATATATACTTAGTATTAATTAAGTAGCTAGGGCTGAAAGAGGCCCTAGAAGCTGCCAGAGAATACATAGTACCTAGCATAAAGAAAAGAGGATTGAAAGGAGAGAGCCATGAAAGGGAGGTGTCTGTCTCCTGGCTTTAAACAGTTATTCATAGGATCCATTTGACCATCCAATAATATTTTTTTGTTGTTGTTCCTGCAAAGGCACATTCTTTAGGAATAAAGTCCTGCATGAATGAGTGCTCAGATATCCAGACCGAGGGTGCCACTTCGTTCACTGCACACCCATTCAACAAACACAGATTTTGTTGCAAGGCTCAGGGCTAGGAAATGAAGGTAAGAAGTGGAATAGGATAATCCAGCAGGGAAAATCCACATATAATACGAAATGGCAGAATCTACAAAAGAAGCAAGAACAAAGGGCAATTCTTTTTAAAAGTCCCTCAAACTGCCGATCTCATTTCTCTCCGGCCCTCCCTCCAGTTCATTCTAGTTCCATGTATTGAAATGTGTTCCTAGGGCTAATTATTCCTTATTCTTAAAGCTGGCGTGACAGTAATAGTGAAAAACTATAAATATGGTGGTTGGTAGTTGGTATAAACCTTACTTACTCCTTGCTATTTCCTTAACATTTCCATTTAAGTTGCTCAAACTAGAAAAAGATACTAGGAAGTGTTGCTTATGCATTAAAACCCCCTTGTGTGTTTAACCCATTCACCATAAGCTTGATTTACAACAGCTTCCCTTGCTTGATGAATCCCACATGCCCCATAATTTAAACATCTTAATGTGCCTCTCACTGGAGTGCCTTTTTATTTGAATTTAAATTGATTCTGAAACTGCTCCCAGTCAGAAGTTTGTGTTTCGTAGCTTACAGTGGAATATGGTCACACCAAGGTCCAACCTGCAAGGTATCGGATGGAGGTTCAATTGCGACCATAATTAACCTGCTGCTGCTAAGTCGCTTCAGTCGTGTCCGACTCTGTGCGACCCCACAGACGGAAGCCCACCAGGCTCCCCCCGTCCCTGGGATTCTCCAGGCAAGAACACTGGAGTGGGTTGCCATCTCCTTCTCCAATGCATGAAAGTGAAAAGGGAAAGTGAAGTCGCTCAGTCGTGTCCGACTCTTAGCGACCCCATGGACTGGAGCCTACCAGGATCCTCCGTCCATGGGATTTTCCAGGCAAAAGTACTGGGGTGGGGTGCCATTGCCTTCCCCGATAATTAACCTAATTCAGGTTAATTTAACCATAGAATATATACTCTGGCGACTGTTTATTCTGCCACAAATAAATGAATAGCAAAGATCCTGAGCCACTTGACAACTGAAATACAGTTTGTTCATATAAATACAGAAGCACCTCAAGTTCATTTCTGGATTTGTGCAACTTATGCTTTTTAAAAGAATTTTCAATAGAAGGCAGACAAGATTTTTGTAGCATTCTAAACTTGAGAGCAATCATCCTTGTCTAGTCCAGATAAAACCAAGCTTAAACCATTTTAAAAAAGTGGTTTATCATTTCTGCTATTCAAAAAGAGTATGCTGGAAGTCATTTAATGATTATTCCAGTGATATGGACAGGCTTGCAAACAAAAATGGGAATATAATGAGGCAACGGGTGTACAAAGTATCCAGAGAGGAGAGGCCTAGACCGCTGAGAGCCCAGGGCTCCAGAGAGGCTGCAGCCCTGGCTCCTGACTGGCATCACCACAGCCATGTTGATACAGATGCTCCCCCTAAAACACAGAGGATGGTGATTCTGATCCGTGTAAACAGGCCCACCCTTTTGGACAATTAATTTTTTAATCTCTGGAAATTAGGTGGCCTTAAAAATTCCTCAGGCTTGTGCTTGGATGGGCAGCATATATACTAAAATTGGAACAATACAGAGAAGATTAGCATGGCCCCTGGGCAAGGATGACATGCAAATTCATGAAGTGTTCCATATTTTTAAAGAATATTACAAGAGATAAGGAAGGACAATACATAATGATCAAGGGATCAATCCAAGAGGAAGACATAACAATTGTAAATATCTACGCACTCAAGATAGGAGCACCTCAATACATAAGACAAACACTAACAGACGTAAGAGGAGAAATTGACAGGAACACAGTAATAGTAGGAGACTTTACCACCCCACTCACACCAATGGACAGATCATCAAAACAGAAAATTCATAAGGAAACACAAATGTTAAATGATACATTAGATGAAATGGATTTCATCAATAGCTTCAGAACATTCCATCCAAATGCAGAAGAATACACCTTCTTCTCAAGTGCACATGGAACAGTCTCCAGGACAGACCACATCTTGGGTCACAAATCAAACCTCAGTAAATTTAAGAAAACTAAAATCACATCAAGCATCTTCTCTGACCATAATGCTATGAGAATAGATATCAATTATATGAAAAAAAAAAAGTGTAAGAAACACAAATACATGGAGACTAAACAACATGTTTCTAAATAACCAACAGGTGACTGAAGAAATCAAAAGGGAAATCAAAAAATTCCTAGAAACAAATGACAATGAAAAAAAATGACAACTCAAAACCTATGGGATGCAGCAAAAGCAGTCCTAAGACAGAAGTTTATAGCAATACAATCCTACCTCAAGAAACAAGAGAAACATCAAATAGACAACCTAACTTTACACCTAAAACAACTGGAAAAAGAACAGAAAAACCCCAAAATCAGTAGAAGGAAAGAAATCATAAAGATCTGAGCAGAAATGAAAAAGAAATGAAAGAAACAATAGTAAAGATTAGTAAAACTAAACGCTTGTTCTTTGAGAAGATAAATAAAATTGACAAGCTTTTAGCCAGATTCATCAAGAAAAAAAGAGGGAAGAGTCAAATCAATGAAATTAGAAATGAAAAAGGAGAGGTTACAACAGACAATGCAGAAATACAAAGGATTATAAGAGACTATTATGAACAACTATATAGCAATAAAATGGATGACCTGGAAGAAATGGACAGATTCTTAGAAAAGTTCAATCTTCCAAGACTGAACCAGGAAGAAATAGAAATTATGAACAACCCAATTACAAGCACTTAAATTGAAGCTGTGATCAAAAATCTCCCAAAAAACAAAAGCCCAGGACCAGATGGCTTCACAGGAGAATTCTATCAAACATTTAGAGAAGAGCTAATGCCTATCCTTCTAAAATTCTTTCAAAAAATTGCAGAGGAAGGAACACTTCCAAACCCATTCTACAAGGCCACCATCACCCTGATACCAAAACTGGACAAAGATGACACAAAAAAAGAAAACAACAGGCCAATATCATGGATGAACATAGATGCAAAAGTCCTCAACAAAATTTTAGCAAACAGAATTCAGTAACACATCAAAAAGCTCATACACTATAATCAAGTTGGCTTTATTCTAGGAATGCAAGGATTCTTCAATATATGCAAATAAATTAATGTGATACATCATATTAACAAATTGAAAGATAAAAACCATATGATCATCTCAATAGATGCAGAAAAAGTCTTTGGCAAAATTTAGCAGCCGTTTATGATTAAAACACTTCAAAAAATGGGCATAGAAGGAACCTACCACAACATAGTAAAGGCCATATATGATAAGCCTATAGCAAACATTATTCTAAGTGGTGAAAAACTGAAAGATTAAGATCAGGAACAAGACAAGGGTATCCATTTTCACCACTATTATTCAACATATTTCTGGAAGTCCTAGCTACAGCAATCAGAGAAGAAAAAGAAATAAAAGGAGTCCAGATTGGAAAAGAAGTAAAGCTCTCACTGTTTGTAGATGACATGACCCTATACATAGAAAACCCTAAAGGTAGTATCAGAAAACAACTAGAGCTAATCCGTGAATTTAGCAAAGTTGCAGGATACAAAATCAACACACAGAAATCACTTGTATTTCTATATACTAACAACGAAACATCAGAAAGAGAAATTAATGAGTCAGTCCCATTCACCAGTGCAAGAAAAAGAGTTAAATATCTAGGAATAAACTTAACTAAGGAGACAAAAGAACTGTACCCAGAAAATTATGATACTAATGAAAGAAATCAAAGGCAACATAAAGAGATGGAGAGATGTTCCTGAGTAGGAAGAATCAATATTGTGGAAATGACTATACTACCAAATGCAATCTACAGATTCAATATGATCCCTATCAAATTACCAAATGGCATTTTTCACAGAACAAAAAATTTCACGATTCATATGGAAACACAAAAGACCTGGAATAGCCAAAGCAGTCTTGAGAAAGAAGACTGGAGCTGGAGGAATCAACCTTCCTGACTTCAGATTATAGTACAAAGCTACAGTCATCAAGACAGAATAGTACTCGCACAAAACCAGAAATATAGACCAGTGGAACAAGATAGAAAACCCAGAAATAAATGCATGCCCCTATGGGTACCTTATTTTTGACAAAGGAGACAAGAATATACAATGGGGCAAAGACAGCCTCTTCAATAAATGGTGCTGGAAAAGTTCAGTTCAGTTCAGTCACTCAGTCGTGTCCAACTCTTTGCGACCCCATGAATTGCAGCACGCCAGGCCTCCCTGTCCATCACCAGCTCCCGGAGGTCACTCAGACTCACATCCATCGAGTCAGTGATGCCATCCAGCCATCTCATCCTCTGTCGTCCCCTTCTCCTCCTGCCCTCAATCCCTCCCAGCATCAGAGTCTTCTCCAATGAGTCAACTCTTCGCATGAGGTGGCCAAAATACTGGAGTTTCAGCTTTAGCATCATTTCTTCCAAAGAAATCCCAGGGCTGATCTCCTTCAGAATGGACCGGTTGGATCTCCTTGCAGTCCAAGGGACTCTCAAGAGTCTTCTCCAACACCACAGTTCAAAAGCATCAATTCTTCAGCGCTCAGCCTTCTTCACAGTCCAGCTCTCACATCCATACATGACCATAGGAAAGACCATAGCCTTGACTAGATGGACCTTTGTTGGCAAAGTAAGGTCTCTGCTTTTGAATATGCTATCTAGGTTGGTCATAACTTTCCTTCCAAGGAGTAAGCGTCTTTTAATTTCATGGCTGCAGTCACCATCTGCAGTGATTTTGGAACCCAAAAATAAAGTCTGACGCTGTTTCCACTGTTTCCCCATCTATTTCCCATGAAGTGATGGGCCCAGATGCCATGATCTTCGTTTTCTGAACGTTGAACTTTAAGCCAACTTTTTCACTCTCCACTTTCACTTTCATCAAGAGGCTTTTTAGTTCCTCTTCACTTTCTGTCATAAGGGTGGTGTCATCTGCATATCTGAGGTTATAGATATTTCTGCTGGAGATCTTGATTCCAGCTTGTTCTTCTTCCAGCCCAGCGTTTCTCGTGATGTACTGTGCATATAAGTTAAATTAGCAGAGTGACAATATGCAGCTGGAAAAACTGGACAGTGAAAGAATGAAATTAGAAACTTCCTAACACTGTTCACAAAAATAAACTCAAAATGGATTAAAGACCTAAATGTAAGACCAGAAACTGTAACACTCTTAGAGGAAAACACAGGCAGAACACTTGATGACATAAATCAAAGCAAGATCCTCTATGACCCACCTCCTAGAGTAATGGAAATAAAAGCAAAAGTAAACAAGTGGGACCTGATTAAACTTAAAAGCTTTTGCACAACAAAGGAAACTATACGCAAGGTGAAAAGACAACCCTCAGAATGGGAGCAAATAATAGCAAATCAAACATCTGAAAAAGAATTAATTTCCAAAATATATAAACAGCTCATACAACTCAACACCAGAAAAACAAACACTCAATTAAAAAGTGGGAAAAAGACTTAAACAGACATTTCTCCAAAGAAGACATACAGATGGCTAACAAACACATGAAAAGATGCTCAAAATCGCTCATTATTAGAAAAATGCAAATCAAAACTACAATGAGATATCACCTTACACTGGTCAGAATGGCTAGCATCAAAAAGTCTACAAACAATAAATTCTGGAGAGGATGTGGAGAAAAGGGAATGCTCTTGCACTATTGGTGAGAATGTAAATTGATACAGCCATATGGAAGACGGTTTTTTAAGATGGAAATTCCTTTAAAAACTAGGAATAAAACCACCACATGACCCAGCAATACCACTCCTAGGCATGTATCTGCAGAAACCAGGGTTGAAAAAGACACGTATATCCCATTGTTCATTACAGCACTATTTATAACAGCTAGAACATGGAAGCAACCTAGATGTCCATTAACAGATGAATGGATAAAGTTGTGGTACATATACACAGTGGAATATTACTCAGACATAAAAAGGAACGTGTTTGAGTCAGTTTTGATGAGGTGGATGAACTTAGAACCTATTATACAGAGTGAAGTGAGTCAGAAAGAGAAAGCTAAATATCGTATTCTAAGATGGGAGTACCAGACCACCTGATCTGCCTCTTGAGAAATCTGTATGCAGGTCAGGAAGCAACAGTTAGAACTGGTCATGGAACAACAGACTGGTTCCAAATAGGAAAAGGAGTACGTCAAGGCTGCATATTGTCACCATGTTTATTTAACTTATATGCAGAGTACATCATGAGAAATGCTGGACTGGAAGAAACACAAGTTGGAATCAAGATTGCTGGGAGAAATATCAATAACCTCAGATATGCAGATGACACCACTCTTATGGCAGAAAGTGAAGAGGGGCTAAAAAGCCTCTTGATGAAAGTGGAAGTGGAGAGTGAAAAGGTTGGCTTAAAGCTCAACATTCAGAAAACGAAGATCATGGCATCTGGTCCCATCACTACATGGGAAATAGATGGAGAAACAGTGGAAACAGTGTCAGACTTTATTTTTCTGGGCTCCAAAATCACTGCAGATGGTGACTGCAGCCATGAAATTAAAAGACGCTTACTCCTTGGAAGGAAAGTTATGACCAACCTAGATAGCATATTCAAAATCAGAGACATCACTTTGCCAACAAAGGTTCGCCTAGTCAAGGCTATGGTCTTTCCTGTGGTCATGTATGGATGTGAGAGCTGGACTGTGAAGAAGGCTGAGCGCTGAAGAAGTGATGCTTTTGAATTGTGGTGTTGGAGAAGACTCTTGAGAGTCCCTTGGACTGCAAGGAGATCCAACCGGTCCATTCTGAAGGAGATCAGCCCTGGGATTTCTTTGGAAGGAATGATGCTAAAGCTGAAACTCCAGTATTTTGGCCACCTCATGCGAAGAGTTGACTCATTGGAGAAGATTCTGATGCTGGGAGGGATTGAGGGCAGGAGGAGAAGGGGACGACAGAGGATGAGATGGCTGGATGGCATCACTGACTCGATGAATGTGAGTCTGAGTGACCTCTGAGAGCTGGTGATGGATAGGGAGGCCTGGCGCGCTGCAGTTCATGGGGTCGCAAAGAGTCGGATACGACTGAGCAACTGATCTGATCTGAAGGCATATATATGGAATCTAGAAAAATGGTACTGAAGAATTTATTTACAGATCAGCAATAAGGCAGTGGCACCCCACCCCAGTACTTTTGCCTGGAAAATCCCATGGACGGAGGAGCCTGGTAGGCTCCAGTCCGTGGGGTCGCTAGGAGTCTGACACGACTGAGCGACTTCACTTTCACTTTTCACTTGCATGCGTTGGAGAAGGAAATGGCAGCCCACTCCAGTGTTCTTGCCTGGAGAATCCCAGAGACAGGAGAGCCTGGTGGGCTTCCGTCTATGGGGTCGCACAGAGTCGGACACGACTGAAGCGACTTAGCAGCAATGGAGAAACAGACATAGAGAATAGACTTAAGGACATGGGGAGAGGGGAGGAGAGGGTGAGATGTATGGAAAGAGTAGCATGGAAACTTACATTGGGAGAAGGCAATGGCACCCCACTCCAGTACTCTTGCCTGGAAAATCCCATGGATGGAGGAGCCTGGTAGGCTGCAGTCCATGGGGTCTCTAAGAGTCGGACACGACTGAGCGACTTCACTTTCACTTTTCACTTTCATGTATTGGAGGAGGAAATGGCAACCCACTCCAGTGTTCTTGCCTAGAGAATCCCAGGGACGGCGGAGCCTGGTTGTAAAATAGAGAGCCAACGGGAATTTGCTGTATGGCTCAGGAAACTCAAACAGGGGCTCTGAGGCAATCTAGTGGGTTGGGATGGGACAGAAGATGGAAGCGAGGTTCAAATATATATATATATATATATATATATATATATATATACACATATATATATATACCTATGGCGGATTCATGTCGAGGTTTGACAGAAAACAATGAAATTCTATAAAACAATTATCCTTCATAAAAAATAAATAAAAAAAAAGAATATTAAGCCAAAAAACCCAAAATTCTTGAGGCTTGCAGTAGATAGAGAAGACATAGCAATTATTTCCTCCACACCAGGAATTATGACATATTGTAAGGTTCTTCTTATCATGGGAGAGAGGGACAGAAAACAAGCCTGCTTTGATTAGGTGCAGATTTAAATTAGTTCTTTACATTTAGCTAGCATTGTTAATTGTTAAAGGACATTTTGTCACCCACTCATTCAATGGCACGTTGATGTGACATTTGCTGTAGGAGTTTTTGCAAGGTACCCAACCTGCTGGAATGCACAGTCTGATGCTGGAGGCAGACAAGACACCTGACAAATTGTGAGAAGTGGTAAGAAGGGTAAAGAGGATTCACTAATACAGGCCATGGGCTGGAGGTGAGGGTAGGGTGGAGAGGACCTAGTTAACAAGGGTAATCATGAAGTAAGAATCATGGTGAAGGTAATGATCTTAAGCTTTAGAGTCCTTCACTTGTTCTAGCCATGGAGCCCCATGATCATGTGTTTTTAAATAAGATTTACAAATTTAAGATTTACAATTTTTCCTTAAAAAAATTTCTCCCAAATTATATAAGCTTCAGAGCTTGCAACATCTGAATTCATGCCTGGTGGTTAGGGAAGATTTCTCTGAAGAACAGACATTTTGGTTGGTTCCATTAGGATAAGGAGACTGCTATGCTTGACGTGAGGGTAATGGTTCTGTTGGTTTGAAGGGCCATTTGAAAATCTTGAAGCTGGAAATTGCCCAACCACTTGGAGGGAAGTGTGGAGGGAGTAGAATGGAGAATGGAGAGAGAGGGAGGAGGCAAATTTGGAGAAAGTAGCATGGGCAAACCCTGGGGGGTCACAGGGGTCACAGGAGGGAGTCTGGTTTATGTCAAAGTGATATGGAAAGCCACGAGTGTTCTGGGCAGGCAAATGACACAATCAGATTTATATTTGTAAAAGATTTCTCAGAATTGATAGAAGGTTGGGAGCATGATCAAAGAAAGACTGTGGCGATATTCCAGGTGAGAGATGGTGGTTTAGATTAGAGTGGTGTTTGTAGTGGTTATGGAGGGAAGTGGAAAGATTTAGGATACACATCAGATTTTGAAATCATAGCTGATGGGTTGGATTGTAGGGAGTTGGGAAGATAAAAGAGAAAAGATGACCTAATAGATTTTGGAGGTGGGGCAGAAATATTGCCAGAAGGTTGCAATAATCCCAAGTTGTGTTAGGAATATCTAGGAAGGCACTTATTAATATAATGGTTAGGGCTTTATATATGTGAATATGGCAATGCTGACATCTCTTTGAAGGTGATGTAAAAGCAGGATTATGGAGTTAGACATGATTCTGCGATACTTAATCCCACTCGAGTGCGCAGGAATGAATTAGGTATGTGAAACATGTATACCATCTTCATAAATCAGACTTTAACTTTGTTATCGGAGTTCGTTTACATTTCTTAGTGGCCTGTGGGAAACAATTACATGACCACTGCTGAAACATTCCAATCAATGAACAGACCAGCCTTTGAGAGCTCACATGAAATGTGGCCAACATTGTGTTTGCCTGTGGCTTAAGACCTTGACTTTAGGAGGTTTCATTAGGAGATGTTTTCCTAGAGTTAGAAACACATTTTTGCAAAAAAAAAAAGCAGTGAAGAGAAGTATTGGCTAATCTGGTTCTCTAATTTCTTCCAAGTATAACTGAAAGTTTTAAGGTTAACTGTAATTAAACACAATCTGAGGGTTTAGGATCCTAAGAAATCCATATTTGTGTGTGGTATATACAGCATGAGAGACAATTCCAGAGAGCTGTGAAGAGAAAACTGTAAGGAGAGAGTAATTGCTATGCTGGCCTTAAGAAAGTTCTTACCCTTTCCTTAGGGAATATAAAGCAATAAACATGACTGGGTAGTTGCAAATGCAATGAAAGTCATGTTATTCTTAAATAGTCATATAATTCTTAAATTATGATTATTCTTATATTCATTAATTAGGCTTTTATAAAATAGAGGCATTGAAATAATTCAGAAAGGAGATAATTAGGCTGCAAAATAAGTTTCTTAAGGACTGACATCTCTAACTATGGAATGTGAAGAATGGCAGTCAACGTAGCATTCAACTCTATATGAAATCTACCAAGAGTGGATTTTGTATAAATGAGTTTCTATCTTATTTCAGAGCCCCTTTCTTTAGATTCTTCTCTGTTTTTTGATGAGAGCTGGTGATCTAGGTGTTTTTATATCTTGTCATTATGGGACTTCTGTCCGTCACTATCCTCGCACACACAATTTCTGAAATACTTATTTTGAAGCCTAGTGTCTAGGCTTCAAAGAAGCCTAATTTGACAAGAAGTCTAATCTATGGGGGGAAAAAAGGTAGGCGTGAGAAGGTAGCAGAAGACAAATGAGCCTGACAGGAAAGCCAAGGTAAGACCAGTAGGGGTGAAATTAATACTTTTGGGATTGCTTACATTGAAGTGTTAAACCCTGAAGAAGTGCAAAGTAGGTATGATAAAAACATTTCCGATAAAGGTAGGAAAAGAGGCAAAACGATGCAAGAATTAGAATGGAATGATTCAGGAGACCTTGCTGATGGTGCTGGAAAGAAAAGTACTGCAGCCTGAAATTCTGCCCATTGCAGAATTTTTGGTATGTAAACAGCAAGTGGAACAGTCTATGCTGTTTCCTTGTGAGGTCTCTGCCTCCAGCTCAGGCTTTCTGTTAGCCATCAGCCAAGAGTTATGTCCAAAGTCAAACTAAGGCATCAGAATTAAGTGTTAGCAGGAATTCCCTGGCAGTCCCATGGGTAGGACTCCAAACTTCCACTGCAGAGGGCACAGGTTCAATCCCTGGTTGAGGAACGAATATTCTACAAGCTGTGCATCACAGTCAAAAAATAAGATAACTGAAGTGTTAGCTTAAAAAACATGAATGTTAGTATGTGGAAAGCCAATGCCACCATGCGTGAACTCTGAAAAGTTACCCTTCCCACCTTCTGGCTGTGACATGTCAAGGACCTGAGGGTCATACCTGCTGCTGGAGCCAATCTCAGCACTGACTCCTGGAGATGCAGCTGTCACCTCTGAGCCCTACCAGGCATCCCAGGGGAACCAGTGTTACATGGCTTCTGGAGAGTGGCTGCTCCAGTAGAACATGAAGCATCTGTCTGGAAACTGCCCCAGATCCACTCCCAGAGCCACATTGCACCCAGGAGCATCTCCCACTCTGCCCCTGGAGTCCTCTCAGCTGACCTGCCTACACGTAGCTGTTGGTACTCTTTGGGTTGTCTCACCAGTTACACTGGAATACTACCACAACCAAACAATTCAGTATGCTTCTGGCTACCCCTGGGTTGGAAGATCTGCTGGAGAAGGGATAGGCCACCCACTCCAGTATTCTTGGGCTTCCCTGGTGGCTCAGATGATAAAGAATCCACCTGCAATGCGGGAGACCTGTGTTCAGTCCCTGGTTTGGGAAGATCCCTTGGAGAAGGGGATGGCTACCCCGTCCAGTATTCTGGCCTGGAGAATTCCATGAACAGAGGAGTCTGGCAGGCTACAGTCCATGGGGTCGAAAAGAGTAGAACACAACTGAGTGACTTTCACTTTCACTGGATACCCCAAAATATCATCACTGGATGTGTTGTTCATAAAATACCCTAGTTTTGTCACCAAGTCATGTCCAACTCTTTTGTGACCACAAGGACTGTAGTCCCCCAGGCTCCTCTGTCCATGGGATTTTGCAGGGAAGAAAACTGGAGTGTGTTGCCATTTCCTTCTCCAGAAGATCTTCCCTACCCAGGAATTGAACCCACATCTCCCACTTCTCCTGCATTGCAGGCAGATTCCTTACCACTGAGCCACCTGGGAAGCCCTTATATGATACTTACTTTGTTTGCCTTTGGTTAAAAAAAAAAAAAAAAAATCACTTTTTATTAAAAGAAAACCCTGAGTGAATATGAGGTCTTTATCTTATTGTTGCCAAGTATGGTATGGTTTTTGTTAAAGCTTGAAGAGTAAGAAAATGGATGACTTTAATCAGCCACTAATGGGAAAAATAAGCTTAAATATGTGACTTTCCATAAAATTTGGGAAAACTAGCTAGACTTGCCCCTGTCTGTTGTGTTCTTCAGTGAGTACATGACAAAAATACATGGCAGCCAGGCTTGCCCCTCTGTTTTGTGTATTAATAAAATTAGTTGTTGTGCAGTTCAGTTGACCCTGCCTTCTGCAGCCTGCAGCTGCTTTGGCATGCTAATTGAATTGTCAATAATAAACACAGGAAAAGAGGCACTTCAAGCTGCCATTTCAGGGCCACAAAACTTTCACTTAGAGGCTGCCTGCTGTTTCTCCCAACTGTGCATGAAAAGCAATTAAGAAAACTCTTGTGTAACTGTAGTCTGCTAAATCAAGGATAAACTGTATGTTGGAACTAACAAAAGACACACAAAACGCCTGCAAATCTTCTCAGAACCAAACTGTGTGCAATGGTGCTTGTAAGAATGTGTGGCCCAATTAATGGAAAAACACTGAACTAAAAGTTAAATTGTCCCGTTGCCTTTTGCCCCATAAACTGGTGTCTAGCCTCAAGCATGGGAACTCTCACTGAATGCTTATTTTACCAAGGTGGAAACACAGTGAACCAGATATGAACCAGTCTAATAACTCTACCAGTCCTGCGCCAACTATTAATGCTCAGAATTTATACTGAATGAATGCGTGCTTCTTTGTTATTTCTAATTGTGGTGGTGAAAAGGTTACTAAGTTCCCACACGTGATGATACAAAAGACACTTTATGAACACAACAGCTCTATTTGACACCAGTGGAAGCAGGGACTGCAGACTCCAAGGCTGAGATAAAAATAAAATAAACTTTACATTTGTTGGCAAGTAGATGCGCCATGGTTGTGTAAATTTAAGTTACCAGTTTCTAAAATCTTGTGAAGTCATTCTCTTGTTACTAACCGGTTACAATTTTGACTTGTGTTTTATCACTGAAAGTTATTTATAAACTGTTCTAAACTCCTAAGACATCTTGGTTTGAGGTGTTATCGATATAATCCCTGGACTAGAACACCTATAAGACTTATATTTTACCTGTAAAGCTGTTTCTGGTGGTGGAGTGCGTGTTACACTGAGAGATAACCACATAACCTTGTTAACCCAGGAGAGGCCATGAAAACTGGCCCACGGGACCTGGAGAAATATTTAAAGATACCAGTCAACAACTTTCTTAAATGTAAGATTTTGAAAATACTGAAGTAAAAACTTGAAAGCTGCTAAAAGTAGACAAGCTGAAAAATGGTTACCCCACTGAAAAAACATTTTAACCCTACATTTAAAATTAAAAGTAAAAAAAAATTAAATTAAAAGTAAATAATTTATAATCATTCTTATGTTAGTGTGCACACAATAAAAGTATATACAAACTTTAAAATGCTGACTTATCAAAGTTTCAAAATTAACATAGAAGGCTAGAGTTTGTGGGAGTGTAAATGTGTGTGTGTGTGTGTGTGTAGTATAGCTATTTATTAGAAGTAAAAATAGTTTCATCGGCTTATTCAAACTTATCCTTAATTATGTTTTAAAGATTCGAGGATGATATATTACAGTAATTTAATTTTTTAAGGGTTATTTTTGTTTCCTCAACTGTGCCTTTACCGTAGACACCAGCATCCTTTGTTCTGTGAAGTAAAAAACAGCTGTAATAAGATTGGGTTCTTTGCTTCTGTCCCTATTTTTAGTAAATCAAGGATATGTCCTAGAGAATGTTTCCTATGATCTGTTTTTTTCTTACAGTGTCCAGTGAATCTGTTGTAGCCACACATTCTGGGAAACAAACTCACTCAGAAGAACAATGCAGATAGTGGAGTGAAGTTTATTACACCGGCAGGCCCAAGGCAGAGTCTCCTCTTAGCCAGGGACCCTGATCAGTTTTTCTGAAACCTTATATACCCTAAGTGTACATGCCCAAACCCACCTCCCCAAATTCCCTGAAATTAGTCTGAACAAAGGAAAAGAAAGATACAATCAAAGTTAACCCATGATTCATATGCCTTAAGCCTAGATAGTCAACTGTGGACAATGGCACCCCACTCCAGTACTCTTGCCTGGAAAATCCTGTGGATGGAGGAGCCTGGTGGGCTGCAGTCCATGGGGTCGCTAGGAGTCGGACACGACTGAGCGACTTCACTTTCACTTTTCACTTTCATGCATTGGAGAAGGAAATGGCAACCCACTCCAGTGTTCTTGTCTGGAGAATCCCAGGGACGGGGGAGCCTGATGGGCTGCCGTCTATGAGATCGCACAGAGTCGGACACGACTGAAGCGACTTAGCAGCAGCAGCAGCCGTTCAGATCAGTCGCTCAGTCGTGTCCGACTCTTTGCGACCCCATGAACCGCAGCACGCCAGGCCTCCCTGTCCATCACCAGCTCCCGGAGGTCACCCAGACTCACACCCATCAAGTCAGTGATGCCATCCAGCCATCTCATCCTCTGTCGTCCCCTTCTCCTCCTGCCCTCAATCCCTCCCAGCATCAGAGTCTTCTCCAATGAGTCAACTCTTCGCATGAGGTGGCCAAAATACTGGAGTTTCAGCTTTAGCATCATTCCCTCCAAAGAAATTCCAGGATTGATCTCCTTCAGAATGGACTGGTTGGATCTTCTTGCAGTCCAAGGGACTCTCAAGAGTCTTCTCCAACACCACAATTCAAAAGCATCAATTCTTCGGTGCTCAGCCTTCTTCACAGTCCAGCTCTCACACCCCAATAAGCATAATATAATGTATGATTCTATTCGGTTACACAGATAATTAGGGTATTCTTTTAGTTAACAGAGAGTCTAGGTATGAGCCCTGGGGCTCTTCCACCCAGGGGGCCTGGTTTTCCAGTTGGTATGTCATTTCCACAGATACTGGGCATCTAGCTCAAAGTCCACCCAAGTCCGGCCCAAGATGGAGTCCTGCTTTCAGGATGGAGCCTGTTCTGTTTCCTCCTTCAAATCAACTTTAGGAAAATTAAAGTCTAAATTATATAACATGTTGATCCAAAGTCTGCGGATTATGTGGGCAGAATAAATTTGGTATTTCTTTCTAATAACAAAATGACTGCAACTACATATTAATATTCTGATGAATGAATAAATATGATACTGATAATCTGCATCTCTCTTTCTCACCATCTCACTCATAGAACCTTTCTTTGTTTAATGAATTGTTTTGGGTAAAACATGGTGCCTATTAGGAAGAGTTCATAAACCTAAATGGTAGGAAAAGTTTTTATTTCATTTTTGCTTATAAAAATCCTGTGGCAAGAATTACTGGTATCCAGAATATATCCTCTGAAGTTACTATTCTTACTGACATGAAGCAGCTGTAAAACTTGAGGGCATCCCATGAGTTTCCAAACATTGCTGTTTAGAAGTACCTATGACATATCTCGGAGATATGGCACCCCACTCCAGTACTCTTGCCTGGAAAATCCCATGGACGGAGGAGCCTGGGAGGCTGCAGTCCATGAGGTCTAAGAGTCGGACACGACTGAGTGACTTCACTTTCACTTTTCACTTTCATGCATTGGAGAAAGAAATGGCAACCCACTCCAGTGTTCTTGCCTGGAGAATCCCAGGGATGGGGGAGCCTGGTGGGCTGCTGTCTATGGGGTCGCACAGAGTCAGACACGACTGAAGGGACTTAGCAGCAGCAGCATGACATAACTGGCACAATCAGAGGGCTGTTTTGCACTTTGGGGGTAAAGCTTGTTGGGCTCCTGGGTTCTCCTTAGGCCTCGGTGAAGGCTGTGTAACTCCAGTGTGTACTTTTGAAAATATTCAGAAACCAATGTAGAAATTTAGCAAAGAAAAAAAATTCAGCCAACACAAGACACTGCCCCTAAATGTTTGCATCAATTAAAGCCCTGTTCAAGGCCAGGCTGGCATTCCTCCAGCTGCGGTGTTCCATGTAAAATAAAATACTGCCAGCTGTGGTCAATTATTTGATTTCCCAGTGAAAGACGAGAAACGTGTAATCACTGTTAATATGGTAAAAATTGATCAAGTGTGACAGGCTATATAATTTACTGATTGCAATACCCTTTTAGGTACCAACTCTGAGACCAGTACCTGCTGATTAGTTTCTAGATGTCTAGAGCTAAGGTAAGAGTTATGGTAACTTTAATTTAGCTTTATGTCTGTCACATGACAGAGGATTGGTTAAAAGATTTACTTGCCTGAGAGAATACTACCAATTATTCAAACATTTTTGCAAGAGTGTTTAATAATGCAGTAAATTCTTATGATATAATTTAAATGAGTAGAGCAGGACTCAAAGTTACCATAGATGATTATAATTGCCGAAAAAAAAAATCTGAGGTTAAATAAATGCTAGAACAACAAAATATCTTTTTTTCTGTTCCCATTTGTATTAAGCCAAATGCACTGATTCAAAACATGAGTTTGAGTAAACTCCAGGAGGTAGCAAAGGACAGGGAGGCCTGGCATGCTGCGGTCCCTGCAACTGAATGACAACAACTGATTTAGAAAGTATAGTTGGCAGCCTGCATATGATTTGAGAAAGATGCAGAAGGAAAAAAAAGATACATTTAAAGCATCAAAAATTGTAAAGTACCCAGAAAATAGTGAAAAAAAGAGGGATCTGAAAGCCCAGCACCTTTCACCTTTCACTTTTACAACTTGTGCCAAGAAATTCATTTTCGTACTACATGTGTTTTGGTGATAAACATCTTTGGGGGGTCTTAATACACTGGTTATCTTTGGAGGAGGTCATAACGATAAGGCAGTATAATCTGTCATGGTCAGGAGAGTGAGCTCAGAGTTCAAGTTCTATCTCCCTACAGTGTTTCTTCCAACTTTTGTTTTCCCGGAGTTTTGCAAATGATTTCAAAGACAAAGTCCAAGACTTTATGGAATTCTCAGCAGGTAGTTTTTGCAGTGAGTATCCATTCCCAGCACTGTTTAGAATATCGTGAGCAAAGAACAGATGTACTTTTCCTCAGAGGAAAAGCACAGGGCTCCTCTTATGTGTTTCCTTTATGCTCATTGAGCCTCTACTGCACGCACAGAATAGATATTGTAAATGTTTTGTTGTCATCGGGCACAGAGCAAGGCTGGCAGTCAAGTTCCCTGTAAATAACATGTGCTTTTAGTGATTCTCCCTGAACTGCAGCTTGATCCTTTTTTGTGGGGTAACCAGAGAACACACAGGATTTGGGGATGTGTTGTAATTGATATTCTAATCAGGGTATTTCATGCAACCAAAATGAAAATACTAAAACTTGAATATGTTGGTCAACTTCTAAGTTCCTTGCAACAAAAATGTTATACTACTACTAACTACAATGCCAGGTGATTACTTAAACTGAAAGAAAAAAGACCCCAAGTCAAATCAGTTGACAGCTACAAAGGCAGATGAAACCAGAAAAGGTAGGATTTGTGTGATTGTGTTATTTTATCGAAACATAAACTTCACTAGTGAACTCCCAAAGCAATGTCTCATTCCCACTTGGAAAATTGCAATTGGCATTTTTTTCCATTGTCTATTTTGGTCCTTATGAAAAGAAAGTGGAAAAATGGCCTGATGAGGTGGCATAATGCTTAAATCCACACCCAGTCTCTAACTTTTTCCCCCACGGGGTTCAGTCTACAAAGTCTCTAACACTTGCTGCTATTAATAAAAGCTGAATAAAATGATGCCTTTGTCTGAAGACATTAGCAGAATTATAGTTGTGTTCCAAAGGATCAGGGGGCTGAGAAGAGGGAGGGAGAAGGCCAGCTGCCCAGGGCACCGACCTGAAGGGCTGCTAAATTTGTTAAGGGGGAGGGCACCCAGCCAGCCATCAAGGAACCACAAGTGCCCTGTTGCCAGTCTAGGTGCCCATGATGCTCAGAATAGTTCTGCTTATTTTAAGCAGTTCTACCACATGGGCTCAGAAACTCTAACGATCGTTTATGGGGTTTTTTATTGAAGTAAAATTGAAAAAAATTGGACATGCTCTCTTGCTCCATACTCAGCAACAACATTAGAGTTGAGGTTGTAAAGACAGCTAAGTATTTTGAATGTAAACCAGGAAACCACGACCAACCCTTTTCTTTCTCACCCCAGAAACTCTCCAAAGTATTAAAAAAAAATTGTTTCCCTAGTTGGTTCTTATTTGAGGATGCTGCAATGTTACAGCATCCTGGGCAAACAGTAAAATTGCCTAGCAACTCTGAACCACATCGTAGTCCAATTGAAACCGGTCTCTGGGGGTTGGACTTGAACGCTCCCCTGGAGTTCTGATCTACACTCGCTGTGTTGAATGAGAGCCACCTGACTATGGTTGCTATTAGACCCTGAACTCTTAGCTCACATTAGAAACACCTGGAGGGCTCGTGAAACCCACTCACTGGGCCTTAACCCCCAGAGTTTTTAAGTAGGTCTCGGTGGGATCTGAGCGTTTCTGGCTCCCTCAAGTTCCAGGCTTGTTGATGCCTCCCCAAGGACAACACTTTGAGAACCACAGCCCTAAAGGAGATCCTGCGTATCCTAAGGTACTTTCACTTCTGGAAAGGTTTCGGTGGTGTTTCTGTTGTTGAGGCGGAAGATTTGGAGAAGGAGCGTAGAGTTGGTGCCGAAGGGCAGGAAGTGGAGGGAAGGGACTTTAAGAAAAAGGATAAGATGAGTGTTACCAAAACTGAAGAGGGGAAGGTTTGAACTTTTAAAGTCTGGGCTAGGCAGAGAAGTTTTACCCAAGAAGTTTGAGGAGAGCAGACTGCTGCTGCTGCTAAGTCGCTTCAGTCCTGTCCGACTCTGTGCGACCCTATAGACGGCAGCCCACCAGGCTCCTCTGTCCCTGGGATTCTCCAGGCAGGAACACTGGAGTGGGTTGCCATTTCCTTCTCCAATGCATGAAAGTGAAAAGAGAAAGTGAAGTCACTCAGTCATGTTGGACTCTTGGCGGCCCCATGGACTGCAGCCTACCAGGCTCCTCTGTCCATGGGATTTTCCAGGCAAGAGTACTGGAGTGGGGTGCCATTGCCTTCTCCGGGAGAGCAGACTAGGGGAGCCTTAATGCATGTAAGAAGATTGAAAGGAAATTTTAAAGAAGTGTTGTCAAAGTCTCTGTTTTCCCCTCCGTATGAAGAGAAATGTAAGGGAAGGATGGTTTTTGGGTTGTGTCACATCTTGCCAATGCCGCATCTCTCGGGGATGAACCGTGTGTGTCAGGCTTTTATAAGCATTGTGTGCGTGCGTGTGTGCTAAGTTACTTCAGTCGTGTCCAACTCTTTTCGACCCTGTGGACTGTAGCCCGCCAGGCTTCTCTGGCCATGGGGTTCTCCAGGCAAGAACACTGGAGTGGGTTGCCATGCCCTCCTCCATGGGATCTTCCGGACCCAGGGATCAAGCCCACATTTCCTAGGTCTCCTCATTGGCAGGCAGGTTCTTTACCACTAGTGCCGCCTGGGAAGCCTATAAGCATTACATCCCCTATTTTTTCCCCTTCATTCTCCTCTTTAGGAGAACCATAACAACCTAACTTCAACTCTGTAAAGAAACAAGAATTGACCCAAAAAAACTGTGTTCTTGGGGCTTAAGGAAAAAGGCATTTGCCTGAGTCCAGGAGAGACTACGTTCAGGGCTATAAGATGGGTGTGGAGCAGAAGGTGGAGAAGTGTATCCCATGGCTCCCACTGGGAGAGAGAGATCCTAGAGTGTGAAAGCCCCTGCACTTCAGCTGTGTGTGTTTCTGGGGGTGGGGCGGGGAGTGCGATTGACAAGGTACCCAGGAGGGCCCCTTTTGGCAGGGTGCCTTGGTGGAGGCAAGTGTCCAAAGCAGAGGCAGGCTGCCCCTGGGGAGCTGTGAGGGTGGACACAGCTCTGGGACAAGATGTATTAGAGCTGAGAAGTCCTGAGGGTGGTAGAAGAGGTGTGTGCTTCGGATGCTGGTGGAGTGGGCGACGATGCCCACACAGAACTCTTAATTGCTCATGTGATGGTAATCTACACACCAAACAAAAACCAGCCGCAAATACTAATAAGCCATTTGTTTCTAAAAGTTATCTTTTAGATTTACTAGCTCTGTAAATTTAGCAGACCAAGACAGACTCCTCTTGATTCATAGAGTCCATGCTCACTGCAAGAGACATTAAGGAGCAATAAAAAGACCCTAAAGCAAAATGGGAGCGTGGGCTCTGGTTATCAACAAACAGGATGTCATCTTATGGATTAGTGAAAGTAGCTAAGATTGAAATGAAGAAAAAGTGGAATTCAGAATTTATTTTAGAAGAATCAGCTGGGATACACTGTCCCTTGGAAACACAATCTTTTAGCCACATATATTTACAAGTACTTTAAAAGGGCACCCACAAGCAGTAGGAAATAAAGTGTGCTTAGACTCAGAACACCTGAAATCTAGCTCTAACTTTGTTGATAACTAGTGGCAGGAGGTCAAGTCACTGACTTCGTGAGTCTCACTGTTTTCTTACAAATCAGAGATCTCTGAGGCCCTGGGAAAATACTCTATGAAAGAAATGAAGAATCCTATGTTAGGCCTTAGTTAGGCACCTAGTTCTTGAAGTGTAAAACATATTTGTATTTTTTGCCAGTCCTTAACTAAGATTGCAGTGGCACTCCACTCCAGTACTCTTGCCTGGAAAATCCCATTGATGGAGGAGCCTGGTGGGCTGCAGTCCATAGGGTCGCTAAGAGTCAGACACAACTGAGCTATTTCACTTTCACTTTTCACTTTCATGCATTGGAGAAGGAAACGGCAACCCACTCCAGTGTTCTTGCCTGGAGTATCCCAGGGGCGGGGGAGCCTGGTGGGCTGCTGTCTATGGGGTTGCACAGAGTCGAACACGACTAAAGCAACTTAGCAGCAGCAGCAGCAACTAAGATTAAAATTAGGTAAAGTTCAGATTTCTTTTCCTTAGGTTAAGGGTGAGGCCAAAATAAGATTTTATAAAGCACAAAGAAATCAGTACAGCCTTGTCCTCTAGGTAGGAACATACAGGACAGTTCAGTTTCAGTAAACAAAAAATTTGGCTACATTAGCACCATGCTGGAGTGGAGTTTAGTAACTGTTAAGTTGCTTTCTTTCTTTTTTTTTTTTTTTCTGGAGGTGGGGAGAAGTTTACATTCCTCAGAGGACATGCACTAAAATAGAGGAGACTTAGACTGGAATTTTTTTTTGTAACAATGAACCTAATTTCCTAGTTTCTTCTGTTGTCCTCTGTTAGTTTTGAAACTGGCACAGCAGAACAATTTCTTTTAAGAGGGTTTAAGATTCAGACATTTATTTTATGTGAAAATTAAGCATACTTCTTCTTTATTCCTGGTTTTCTGTCTCACTTTCAAAGGTAATATATTTTATAGATAAAGTTGGAAGTTTTTTTAAAAAATTAAAATTCTGATGGAATAAGTACAAGCGACAACTGAGTTATTAAGAATTTCATCAGGAATTTAAAATCAGGTATATTGATAAATATTAGCTATTTCTCATAATTGTGTGATTAAATCAGTAAGAAACTAATATTATAAAATAATTAAAAATCACCCTTTACAGATTATCTGTGGCTTATCAATGACATTCTGCCAGTCTTACAAACACTTAGTTTTCATTGTATTATCGATATAAAATTCATCCTTCCACTAGTTTCTGAGCCCTTCTACCTTCTCACTGTGGTTTCTCCTTCCAGTGTCCCAAAGCTCTCCTGCTGCTGCTGCTGCTGCTGCTGCTGCTGCTAAGTCACTTCAGTCATGTCCGACTCTGTGCGATCCCATAGACAGCAGCCCACCAGGCTCCCCCGGCCCTGGGATAATCCAGGCAAGAATACTGGAGTGGGTTGCCATTTCCTTCTCCAATGCATGAAAGTGAAAAGTGAAAGTGAAGTCGCTCAGTCATGTCCGACTCTTTGAGACCCTATGGACTGCAGTCCACCAGGCTCCTCCATCCCTGGGATTTTCCAGGCAAGAGTACTGGAGTAGGGTGCCATTGCCTTCTCCTAAAGCTCTCCTAACTGGATTATTTTTGCCTCCACATATAAATGTGCTCAGTAAGTTCTAATCTTAAACAATTAGATCCCATCTACCCACCATCTAGTCAAGGCTATGGTTTTTCCAGTAGTCATGTGTTGATATGAGAGTTGGACTATAAAGAAAGCTGAGGGCTGAAGAATTGATGCTTTTGAACTGTGGTGTTGGAGAAGACTCTTGAGAGTCCCTTGGACTGCAAGGAGATCCAACCAGTCCATCCTAAAGGAGATCAGTCCTGGGTGTTCATTTGAAGGACTGATGCTAAAGTTGAGGCTCCAATACTTTGGCTACCTGATGTGAAGAGCTGACTCATTTGAAAAGACTGATGCTGGGAAAGATTGAAGACAGGAAGAGAAGGGGACAAGAGGATGAGATGGTTGGATGGCATCACTGACTCAATGGACATGAGTTTGAGTAAACTCTAGGAGTTGGTGATGGACAGGGAGGCCTGGCGTGCTGTGATTCATGGGGTTGCAAGGAGTCGGACATGACTGAGTGACTGAACTAAACCCACTGCTGCATCTTTCCTTGTTTGGCTTTCTCTTCTGTCCCTTACTTTCTCTACTTTCTATTTTTCTCCTTATCTTTACATTTATCACTTTATGGGAAATAGATGGGGAAACAGTGGAAACAGTGTCAGACTTTATTTTTCTGGGCTCCAAAATCACTGCAGATGGTGATTGCAGCCATGAAATTAAAAGACGCTTACTCCTTGGAAGGAAAGTTATGACCAACCTAGACAATATATTGAAAAGCAGAGACATTACTTTGCCAACAAAGGTCCATCTAGTCATGGCTATGGTTTTTCCTGTGATCATGTATGGATGTGAGAGTTGGACTGTGAAGAAGGCTGAGCGCCGAAGAATTGATGCTTTTGAACTGTGGTGTTGGAGAAGACTCTTGAGAGTCCCTTGGACTGCAAGGAGATCCAACCAGTCCATTCTGAAGGAGATCAGCCCTGGGATTTCGTTGGAGGGAATCCCAAAGAAATTCAGTTTCAGCTGAAGCTGAAACTCCAGTACTTTGGCCACCTCATGAGAAGAGTTGACTCATTGGAAAAGACTCTGATACTGGGAGGGATTGGGGGCAGGAGGAGAAGGGGACCACAGAGGATGAGATGGCTGGATGGCATCACTGACTGGATGGACGTGAGTCTGAGTGAACTCTGGGAGTTGGTGATGGACAGGGAGGCCTGGTGTGCTGCGATTCATGAGGTCGTGAAGACTTGAACATGACTGAGAGACTGAAATGAACTGAACTGATCCATTTATCTCCTTTTTGAAGAAAGTGGGGAAAACCACTAGACCACTCAGGTATGACCTAGATCAAATCCCTTACAATTATACAGTGGAAGCGACAAATAGATTCAAGCAATTAGATCTGATAGAGTGCCTGAAAAACTATGGACAGACGTTCGTGGCACTGTACAGGAGGCAGTGACCTAGAACATCCCCAAGAAAAAGAAATGCAAACAGGCAAAATGGTTGTCTAAGAAGACCTTACAAATAGCTGAGAAAAGAAAAGAAACTAAAGGCAAAGAAGAAAAGGGAAGATATACCTGTCTGAATGCAGAGCTCCAAAGAATAGCAAGGAGAGATAAGAAAGCCTTCCTCAGTGATCAATGCAAAGAAATAGAATGGAAAAGACTAGAGATCTCTTCAAGAAAATGAGAGATATCAAGGGGGCATTTCATGCAAAGATGGACTCGATAAAGGACAGAAACGGTATGGACCTAACAGAAGCAGGAGATATTAAGAAGAGGTGGAAAGAATACACAGAAGAGCTATACAAAAAAATCTTCAAGACCCAGATAACCACGATGGTGTGATCACTCACCTAGAGCCAGACATTTTGGAGTGTGAAGTCAAGTGGGCCTTAGGCAGCATCACTATGAACAAAGCTAGTGGAGGTGATAGAATTCCAGTTGAACTATTTCAAATCCTAAAAGATGATGCTGTGGAAGTACTGCACTCAATATGCCAGCAAATTTGGAAAACACAGCAGTTGCCACAGGACTGGAAAAGGTCAGCATTCATTCCAGTCCCAAGAAGGGCAATGCCAAAGAATGCTCAAACTACCGCACAGTTGTACTCATTTCACACACTAGTAAAGTAATGCTCAAAATTCTCCAAGCCAGGCTTCAACAGTATGTGAACTGTGAACTTCCAGATGTTCAAGCTGGATTTAGAGAAGGCAGAGCAACCAGAGATCAAATTGCCAGTATCCACTGGATCAAAGAAACAGCAAGAGAATTCCAGAAAAACATCTACTTCTGCTTTATTGACTATGCCAAAGCCTTTGACTGTGTGGATCACAACAGACTGTGGAAAATTCTGAAATAGATGGGAAAACCAGACCACCTGATCTGCCTCTTGAGAAATCTGTATGCAGGTCAAGAAGCACAGTTAGAACTGGACATGGAAAAATAGACTGGTTCCAAATAGGAAAAGGAGTACATCAAGGCTGTATATTGTCACCATGTTTATTTAACTTATATGCAGAGTACATCATGAGAAATGCTGGGCTGGAAGAAACACAAGCTAGAATCAAGATTGCTGGGAGAAATATCAATAACCTCAGATATGCAGATGACACCACCATTATGGTAGAAAGTGAAGAGGAACTAAAGAGCCTCTTGATGAACGTGGAAGAGGAGAGTGAAAAAGTTGACTTAAAGCTCAACATTCAGAAAACGAAGATCATGGCATCTGGTCCCATCACCCCATGGCAAATAGAGGGGGAAACAGTGACAGACTCTATTTTCTTGGGCTCCAAAATCACTGCAGATGGTGACTGCAGCCATGAAATTAAAAGACACTCCTTGGAAGAAAGGCTATGACCCACCTAGACATCTTATTAAAAAGCAGAGACATTACTTCGCCAACAAAGGTCCATCTTGTCTAAGGTATGGTTTTTCCAGTAGTCATATCCATACATGACATATCAGAGTTGGACTATAAAGAAAGCTGAGCACTGTAGAATTGATGCTTTTGAACTGTGTGTTGAAGAAGACTCTTGAGAGGCCCTTGGACTACAAGGAGACCCAACTTATCCATCATAAAGGAAATCAGTCCTGAATATTCATTGGAAGGAGTAATGCTGAAGCTTAAACTCCAATATCTTCGCCACCTCATGCGAGGAACTGACTCATTGGAAAAGACCCTGATGCTGGGAGGGATTGATGGCAGGAGGAGAAGGGGACGACAGAGGATGAGATGGTTGACGACAGAGGATGAGATGGTTGAATGGCATCACCGCCTAAATGGACATGAGTTTGAACAAGCTCCAGGAATTGGCAATGGACAGGAAAGCCTGGTGAACTACAATTTCTGGGGTCACAAAGAGTCAGACATGACCGAGTGACTGAACTGAACTGTCTTTCCCTGTTCTCCTTCCCCAGCTGCTCCCTTTCATTCATCCACTAGGGAAGTGCTTTTAAGGGGAGGGTTGTATCCTGTGTGCCTCACGCTGTAGTTCTAGAAAACATGGCAATACTGGAAAGATTGGGTTCTACGCTCATGGAGCTGTAAATCTGGTGAAGGAGACAGACATTTGGTAAAGCAGCAGGCAAGTATCATCACCTGTACTCTTCATCTCCAACTATTTCAATTCAGCTTGAAGCTCCAGCCCAGGCCTTCAATGGCCAATCAGTTCCAGACAATAGACTCCTTTTCCTTTTATTTACACTTTCTTATAGGAGTTTATCACTTAATTCTTCTGGAAACATCTTTCTCCTTTGCCTTTCTGCTCTCCTTCTTCACTGGTTTTCTTATGCCTTCCTCACCCCTAGGCCCTTTTGGTACCCTCTTCTACAAATGGGTGTCATTTCATAATGTTCTCCAACCAGTCCCTTTATGACATTTCTAATTTCTTGAGGCAAACCCTCCTACTCTCAGGCCTTCTGTTGCCCCTTACGCACTGGTAACCACATACTCAATCGTATCTCTTTCCTATCCAGTCAAATGCCGGGTGGCATCCCATCTCAAACTCAAAAGGTTCTGAATTGAACTCTTTTTTTTTTTTTTCAAAACGGTATCCTCCTTGTGTGTTCCCTATTTTAGAGAATCACCATACACACAATTATCTAAACAAGACTTACTCTTGTAAATAAGGACAGCAAGATTTTCAAGACTGGCTTTTTTAGACAATATTCAAATTGAGATCTAAATGACTTTAGGGAGCCAATCACACAGATATCTGGAGGACAGAGTATTCTAGGCAGAGGAAACAGAACGTGCAAATGTGGAAAATGATTGAGGAGTTCATAGGACCGAACAAAGACCAGTGTGGCTGGAGAGTATAAGACAAGATGGGGGGCAGTGCCAGATGAGCTTGAGAAATTAGCAGGAGTGTCATCAACACTGATGTAGATCATGGGAAAGGTTTCATTTTATTCTAAGTAAAATGAGGTGCCATTGAGGGATTCTGCAGCCAGAGAGTGACTTTTAATTTATACTTTGTAAAGATCACTTCTACTACTCTATAAATAAGTTTTGGAAGAGCAAGAATATAGACACAGCGTCCAGCTAGGAGGCTGTTAGGCTATCTAGGCAGGAGATGCTAACACCCGGAAATAGAGCAGTTCCAGGGGAGGTAAAGGAGGAAAAGTCAGGATGTATTTTGGAAGTAGCATCAATAGACTTCCTGATGAATTAGATATAAAGGAGAAGGCAAACAAAGGCATTAAAGACTATTTCTAGATTTTTGGTATGAGCAACTGTGGAGCCATTTCACTGAGATGAAAAGAAGGGAAGGGACAGAAATTTGGGGGGAAGATTGATAGAAAGCTTTGTTTTGATTATGTAGTTTGAGATGTCTTTAAAATCTGAAAAGAAAATGTCAAGTTGGATAAATGAAACTGGAGCCTAGAAGAGAAGTCAGAGCTGGTGACCTAAATGTGGGAGTCTCTGACAAATAGATGGTCTCTAAAGCCATGGGAACACATAAGATTGTCCAATACGTGAAGGTGGGTGGAGAAAAGCAGAGGGCAGGGGGACTGGGGATGGAGTCCTGGGTTACACCAATACACTAGTGTTCAGAGGTCAAGGAGAAGAGAAATAAGCGGATTAGTTGAGCAGACAAGTGAGGAAGGGGACCAGGAGAATGTAGTGTTGTTGAAGCTAAGAGAGGAGTTTGCTTTACTGGACAGTGATCAGTGTTACTGAGAGATCAAGCAATTGGAGGGCAGAAAAGGATGTTAGAATGGAGTCTGTCAATGACTCTGACAAGAGCAGTTTCACAATGCCGGGTGCCCTGCCTTTGAGAGTGACCACTTCACACTGACCTGATAGACTTAATATCTTGTATTATTTTTCATTAAGCTTCTGTATTTTTATTCTTCATTAAGTGGATGTATTAATATTTCTACGGTCCTTTATAACGGGGTTCCCTGGTGGCTCAGACAGTAAAGAATCTGCCTGCAATGCAGAAGATCCAGGTTTGATTCCTGGGTCAGGAAGATCCCCTGGAGAAGAGAATGGCAATCCACTCCACTATTCTTGCTGGAGAATTCCACAGACAGAAGAGCCTGGTAGGCTACAGTCCATGGTGTCACAGAGTTGGACACGACTGAGCAACTAGCATACTTATGTCATAATAGTCACTATTGGTGAGAATTTATTACAATAGTGTGTGCAAAGGCATAGACACATAAAACATGATACACGCTTTCAGGACGGGGCATTAGTTGCACATGGCCAGAATGTATAGTATGTGGGTGAGAATGAAGGTGGAAAGGATCAAACAGAGTGAAGGTAAAGTTGGACAGGTAGACAGGACACAAAAGAGTGGAATTTTACAGTTTGGTAGTTTTTCAGAGTTTTGTCATTTTCTTCTTAGAGATCTTGTATGTATTTTGTTGGATTTCTACCTAAGTATTTCAAATACCTAAGTATTTGGAGGGGTGCTAATATAAATGGTGTTGCATTTTTAAATTCAAATTCCACTTGTTCATTGCTGACATACAGACATATCTCAGAGACACTGCAAGTTAAATTCCAAACCACTGCAATAAACTGAATATGCAATAGAGTTATGTAAGTTTTTGGTTTCCAAGTGCTTATAAAGGCTATGTGTATACTTTACTATAGTCTATTAACTGTGTAACATAGCATTATATCTAAAAAATGTACATACCTTAGTTTAAAAATGATTTATTACTAAAAATGGTAACTATCAGCTGAGCTCTGTAGTGAGTTGTAATCTTTTTGCTGATGGAGGGTCTTGGCTCCAAGTTGATGGATGCTGACTGACTAGGGTCGTGATTGCTAAAGGTTGGAGTGGCTGTGAAAATTTCTTAAAAGAACAGTGAAGTCTGCTGTATCGATTGATGAAGTTTTTCTTTTCACAAATGGTTTCTCTGTAGCCTTCACTGCTTTTGATTAGCTGTTTACCTACAAACAGCAGAACTTTTGAAATTGAAATCAGTCTTCTCAAACCCTGTTGCTGTTTTATCAACGAAGTTTATGTAATTTTCTAAAGAAACTGCTATTTCTTTAGCAATAGAGTCTTTTTAATACTGCAAACTTTCCATTAAAAATGTGATATCTGCAAAATGCAATAAAACGAGGTATAATCTGTATCTGAAAGTGATTGACTTTTGTATATTTACTTCGTATATTGTAACTTTATGATAATTTCTTATAAGAGTTTCCTGACAAAGGTTTTCTGATGCTGTTGACTCTTTGGGATTAGTCTGAAGAATGTTACCTACAAAGTTTTATTTCTCCCTTCCCAGTATCCTTTTCATATTCCATTAGCTAGGATTTCCACTAAAAGCAGTCTTGAGAGGGAGCATCTTTGTATTGGTCCTGATCTTAATAGGAAAGCATCAAGTTTCTCATTGTTACATGTAATGTTAGCCATAGGGCTTTTTGTGTAGGTGTGTGTGTATGTATACTATCAGATTGAAGAAGTTCACCATTTTTCCTAGTTTACTGAGAATTTTCATTATTATGGGTGTTGGCTAAATTTTTGTTTCTGTTTCCATTAATATGATCATGTAATTTTTCTTTACTTAACAACAAATTGATGTGATGGATCACATTTTTGTACTTCTAACTTCTAGGTCGCTTTTTACTTTTAAGGAGCTTTCACTTTTTGCTTTCACTTTGTCACTCGTACTTTCTACTTTGCTTTTTACTTTCCTTTTAAACAACCACTTTCACATCTTACTTTCACTCCTGCTTTTCACTTTTATTTTTAACTTATCATGCTTAGTTTTCCTTTTCACCTTGCTTCTACTTTCACCTTCTCTTTATTTCTACTTTTACTTTAAACTTTTACTTTTAATTTTTATTCTCTTCACTTGCATCTTTTACTTTCACCTTTCGCATCTACTTTGCACTTTCACTTTTTAGTTTTCCCTTTTACTCCTCACTCTTATACTCTTTAACTTATTTGATTTTGAATGTTAAATGGACCTACCTAGAATAAATCACACTTGGTTATATAATTCTTTTTCTAAATTGTTGAATTTGATTTTCTAATATTTTATTGAGGATTTTTATATTTATGTTCATGAGAAATGTTGGTTTGTAGTTTTCATATAACGTTTTTGTCTGGTTTTGGTATTATGGTAATGCTGGCTTCATAGAATGAGTTAGTATTTTCTCTGCTTCTGTCTTCTGAGAGAGACTGTAGAGAATTGGTATAATTTATTCCTTAATCCGCTGGATCATGGAAAAAGCAAGAGAATTCCAGAAAAACATCTATTTCTGCTTTATTGACTATGCCAAAGCATTTGACTGTGTAGATCACAATAAACTGTGGAAAATTCTGAAAGAGATGGGAATACCTGACCACCTGACCTGTCTCTTGAGAAATTTGTATGCAGGTCAGGAAGCAACAGTTAGAACTGGACATGGAACAACAGACTGGTTCCAAATAGGAAAAGGAGTACGTCAAGGCTGTATATTGCACCCTGTTTATTTAACTTATATGCAGAGTACATCATGAGAAACGCTGGACTGGAAGAAACACAAGTTGGAATCAAGACTGCTGGGAGAAATATCAATAACCTCAGCTATGCAGATGGATAGGGAGGCCTGGCGTGCTGCAGTTCATGGGGTCGCAAAGAGTCGGACACGACTGAGCGACTGATCTGATCTGATGCAGATGACACCACCCTTATGGCAAAAAGTGAAGAGGAACTCAAAAGCCTCTTGATGAAAGTGAAAGTGGAGAGTGAAAAGGTTGGCTTAAAGCTCAACATTCAGAAAACGAAGATCATGGCATCTGGTCCCATCACTACATGGGAAATAGATGGGGAAACAGTGGAAACAGTGTCAGACTTTATTTTTCTGGGCTCCAAAATCACTAGATGGTGACTGCAGCCATGAAATTAAAAGATGCTTACTCCTTGGAAGGAAAGTTATGACCAACCTAGATAGCATATTCAAAAGCAGAGACATTACTTTGCCAACAAAGTTTCGCCTAGTCAAGGCTATGGTCTTTCCTGTGGTTATGTATGGATGTGAGAGCTGGACTGTGAAGCTGTGTGCCGAAGAATTGATGCTTTTGAACTGTGGTGTTGGAGATGACTCTTGAGAGTCCCTTGGACTGCAAGGAGATCCAACCAGTCCATTCTGAAGGAGATCAGCCCTGGGATTTCTTTGGAAGGAATGATGCTAAAGCTGAAACTCCAATATTTTGGCCACCTCATGCGAAGAGTTGACTCATTGGAGGAGACTCTGATGCTGGGAGGGATTGGGGGCAGGAGGAGAAGGGGACGACAGAGGATGAGATGGCAGGATGGCATCACTGACTCAATGGATGTGAGTCTGAGTGACCTCCGGGAGTTGGTGATGGACAGGGAGGCCTGGCGTGCTGCAGTTCATGGGGTCGCGAAGAGTCAGACACGACTGAGCGACTGATCTGTGTGATTCCTTAAATGTTTGATAGAATTCACCAGTGAACCCATCCAGACCTGGCACTTCCTACTTGATTGTGTCTTTCAAGGAATGGTTCCCCTCATACAGGTTATCAAATCTGTGGGCATACGGTTGTTCACAGTGGTCTTTTATTATCCTTTCAACGTCTGTGTGCATGTGTGCTTAATCGCTCAGTAGTGTCCAACTCTTGGCGATCCCATGAACTGTAGCCCACCAGGCTCCTCTGTGCATGGAGTTTTCCCAGGCGAGAATACTGGAGTGATTTGCCATTTCCTCCTACAGGGGGTCTCCCTGACCTAGGGATTGAATTCATGACTCCTACATTGGCAGGCGGATTCTTTACCACTGAATTCTTTTCTACCTAGAAAGTGCTCAATGTCTCCAGGGCATTGTAATCATTTCACTATATATATGTGTATGTGTATATAAATATATGATATATGTATATGTATAATATTATATGTATATATATTTGTCCTCTGTTCTTTTTCTGCCTTTTGTGGCTGGAGTTGGCTGTTTCCCTTCCCCCAAGTCAGTTAGATTCTGACAAAACTTTAGCAGGTTAGGCTCTGTTTAAATTGTTTCTCCTGAGGGCGGGTCTTGTTAAGAACAGGATGTTCTACTGTATTTCAAAGTGATTTCTTTTCCCTCCCCCTACTGGAAGCATGAAGAGATTTTTCTCTGATACTCACTGTGAGAACTTAGTAGTTTCAGGAGTTAAAACACAAAAGTGTGAGGCCCTTTAAAGATGAAAAGCATAAGAGTGAGGAGTAAAAGAGAAAACTAAAAAGTGAAGATACAAAGTAGATGCGAAAGGTGAAAGTAAAAGATGAAAGTAAAGAGAATAAATTAATTCATGATGCTTCTGCGGCCATTTGCAGACACGTGTAGAGCAGCAAGACACTGGAGTTGCCCGACGCACACGTTGCAGATGAGGCTGAACAAAGCGGCCCTCAGCCTCCTGGGTTCAGTTCTCACACTGTAAACAAGTGACCTCACCGTGTACTTAGTGCCATGTTTTTCACATTTTTGTGCTTCCTGCTGCTTATTTTGGCCTCTGAGTGCAGTGCTGAAGTGCTGTGTAACGTTTTTAGCTATCAATATAAGAAGACTGTGCTGCAATACGTTACAGAGGAAAAAAACATGCATTAGGTAGACCACTTACAGTTATGAGTTATGATGTTGTTGACCTTGAGTTCGGTGTTAATAAATCAGCGTTATACTTCAAGTGTCTTTAAACTGACACACACAATAAAAGCTATGTATTGACTAGTTGCTCACAGTGTGACCAGTGGCTCATAGGAAACTAACCCTTTTTCTCGCCCACGGGTAGTGGTTTAGTATTTGCTAATTCAGTGTTTGTGATGAATTTATAGAAATAACCAACCAGAAAAATGAGATTTGACTGTATTTACTAATGAAGTGAGGCAACAACCTGGGGTTTGCTTAAAAGTAATTCACGGAGGCACAGGGAGTTGAGTTGGGGCCTAGATGGAACACAGTGATGAGCTAAAAATGGGTGAAGTTGCAATTAGCTGCTCATTAGATGGCTTTCTCTATTTTCATACACACTTGGCTTTTCTGTAATAAAAACTTGTTTCTAAAGTCCCATTCTACGTATTTAAAGACTTAAATTCCAAATATTTTTTATGGACGTTTGCCGTTCGCAATTTCAGTACTCGACTCAAAATTTTCCTAATTTCCCCCTTCCTCTATCATTCTCTTTCTTCCAGATTTACCTCATTTTACTGTTTTGGGTAAGAGAAAATGGAAGAAAGTTAGAATGCAATCTGAGGGCTTCGAAAAAGAGTTCAGTTGAATTTTACAGACCCAGAAAAAGTAAATTACGTCTTGCAGGGTTCTCTTCATTTCTCTAGAACAGTTGACACATTAAACAAGCAAGCTGCTGCCAGGGATTTTATTCGCACAGCTCTCTTCCTACCTCAAGGACTTGAGGGCATCCTTTGCTTTTTTTGCTTTTCTCTATAAATAAATTCTCCAAGGGAGCTTTCCGGTAAGCATTAACCCCCTGTAACCATGTCTAGCAATGATTGGCTGAGAGAGTTTGTTTGTCTTAAAGGGAAGAACAGGTTCTTTTCTGGTTTCTGTTTACCTTGACTCTAGAGTATAGAGGATGATCTCAGCGCTGCCCTTGAAAGATGAAGAATGTATGATGTTCTATGATGTTGGCTCACAGAGAGGGAGGAATAGGCCACTGGCCTTCTTTGTTTATTTAAAAACAATAACAACAACAAAAACCAGCCAAAAACCAATCAGAACTGAAAGAAATAGAAAAATACAAGGAAAACAACATAATTGTACCTTGTGTTTTCCTAATGTTTCTTGCCTGTAGGGCTCAAAATAGTCTCTAAATATTAACTCAAACACCAGTAGCTCCAAGGTACAGACAGGGCAAACATTATTACCCTCATCTGAAAGATGAGATTAGGCAGGGCAGGGAGTCCACAGAGCCAAGATAAGGACTCAGAACCTCACTGCTGTTCAACAACCAGCAAAGTGACTCCAGGACTCCCCGTTCCTTTTTCTGAGTGGTTTTTCTTTCTCACCTTAGTTGTAATCCATCTGCTGACCATATGTTTCCCTGATGGCGCAGATGGCAAAGAATCCACCTACAATGTGGAATACCCAGGTTCAATCCCTGGGTTGGGAAGATTGCCTGGAGGAGGGCATAGCAACCCACTCCAGTATTCTTGCCTGGAGAATCCCCATGGACAGAGGGGCCTGGCAGGCACAATCCATGGGGCTGCAAAAAATCAGGCACAACTGAGTGACTAAGCACACACACAAGCACACATCTGCTGACCACAGAATGCATGTGTTCTCTCTTCTCTCATCAGTGAGGCCTTCCTGGACCACCCTGTCTGAGTGGTGTCGCTCCTCCCAACCCCCATCAAATAGTGTCCTTCTCTAGCAATATGATTTCTTCTTGACCTTATTACCTGGCATATTGGTCATTCCTGGCCTCCCTTCATTACGATGCTCCATGAAGGAATACTGCAGAAGTGTGCCTCCCATGCCTGTTGAGCCCAAAGTGGGTGCTGAGTAAATATTTGTTGACTAAGTCCCTTCCTTTATTAAAACTTGCTTTTAGTTAAAAATTCAATAGTGTTATCTCAAGGTGGTCGAGACAGCTTAATATATCCCCTAGGGGTTACTTTCATTACAAAAGGAGAAACCTTACTGTGATTTAGCCAAAGGAACAAAGCTCTAAGTCATTGCAACTAAAAGTTTGAAGAAAGTATTTTTGCCCAGCAAGGGATCCTTTTTGATGATCCCTGACCTATGCCCAAGGCCAGCTTTCCCAACAACTGTCATCAGAGACAGAGAGTGAGAAAAGTGGATGAGAAACAGATTTTGTATAATGTACATCAGTTGTGCCATTTAAATTGTGGAGAAATAAAACAGCATTTTATTTTAACTGAAGTATATTCAAGCACAGAAGTAAAAACTTTCAGGGCTTTTAAACATCCTTTTCTCTGTCCCACATCTTTCTTTATGTCAGGTATCTTTTTTTAAAATATAAATTTATTTTAATTGGAGGCTAATTGCTTTACAATACTGTATTGGTTTGGGGATACATTGACATGAATCCGCCATGGGTGTACATGTATTCCCCATCTATGTCAGGTATCTGACTTTCATTTTATCTTAATAAATGATCTCCACACACACATGGGAAAAGAGGCCTTGCCATGTTAGCAGAGCATCAGAGAGATGCTTCTTTAGAGTCCCAAATCCTCATCAAATCAAGGATAAGGCAGAGAAACCCCTTTCCTTCAGGTTTGTCCATTGATTAAGAGTTCATGTAGCTTCCCAATGACAAACTTTGAACCGTTATGTGGTATGAAAGGTGAGCCTTTTCTCATAGAAACCCATCATCAGGACAAACTGTAATTAGGAGCAAATCAGAGTGTAATCAGATTTCTGGTGGCTTCCAAAAGGTTTGAGGGCCAGGTTAACGTCTATCTAGATGATAACCCATATTGTAGCTATTGTGTGAGTTTATTTTTATAAAAATCAATATTTTCAAATTGGTTATTTCTAATTTATTCTCAATTGCTTTATGCATTTTTATTTTTTTACACCTAGTCTTGGTCCAGGAAACATTTAAAGTGGTTTACACACACACACACACACACACACTGCTGCTGCTAAGTCACTTTAGTCGTGTCCGACTCTGTGCGACCCCATAGATGGCAGCCCACCAGGCTCCCCCGTCCCTGGGATTCTCCAGGCAAGAACACTGGAGTGGGTTGCCATTGTCTTCTCCAGTGCATGAAAGTGAAAAGTGAAAGTGAAGTCGTTCAGTCGTGTCCGACTCCTAGCGACCCCATGGACTGCAGCCTACCAGGCTCCTCTGTCCCTGGGATTTTCCAGGCAAGAGTACTGGAGTGGGTTGCCATTTCCTTCTCCAATGCAGGAAAGTGAAAAGTGAAAGTGAAGTCGCTCAGTCGTGCTGGACTCTTCGAGACCCCATGGACTGCAGCCCACCAGGCTCCTCCATCCATGGGATTTTCCAGGCAAGAGTACTGGAGTGGGGTGCGATTGCCTTCTCCGACACACACACATACATACATCTACACTAAGAAAAAAATATTACATTAAAAATTGGTGGGAGAGGAAATCAATACAATGGAAAAGTGAGAACAGGTCAGATGATATAAAAATAATAATGTCTAAACGTGTAAAGAGTCAGACGTGACTGAGTGACTAACACACACACACATAAACGTATACCATTTTCTGGGGGGAAGGTAGGCACTGTTCTAAGCACTTTGCATATATGGACCCATTTCATCCTGACTACATCCTCACAAGATCAGTGCTGTTATTCTCAGTATTTTACCAATGAGGTAACTGAGGCATGGAGAAGTGATTGACACCATACAAATAGTAAGGGATAAACTCTGGGGCTTAAAGCTGGGTACTCTGGTTCCATCATGCCTTACTGATTCAACAATAAAGCTGGAAAGAAGATTAATGCACAAAGTAGAAATTGTAAGGTCCCACCATCCTGCTAGAGGCTGACCACAAATTTACCTCTAAGATTTTTGGCAGACAAAATCGAGAAGGAAAAACGATCAGTACATGATTCACAGTGTTTAGGAGATAAAAAACAAGCTAGTTACTCAAAGAGTAGCATAATTATTTCTGGTTCGGAGACCAGGAAGAAAATTCTCTTGTAAATGCTCACAAAGAAGTCACTATGTGATGAAGTGGACACTATTCTCCAGTTAGGCCGTCAGGTTTTCATAGGTCTGTTTTTACAACATCCTTCACTATATCATAATGTATAATCAACCCCAAAGCCAAGTTAAGTAAAAGATAATTCTGCAAGGGTGGGGGATTTCTGAAGATGTGGCCAGGTTTGTGGATCTCTGCTGGTCTGGCTTAATTTAGGAAAATATTTTAGGCTATTTAGAGGGAAGAATGGACTGTAGATTCTGCAGACCACTGTCCATAATTATTATTCCTTTCAATTGAGCTTTTGTAAAACTTTGAGTGGTAGCAAGTTTAAGGTTATTTCCTGACTGGTACCTGGAGTGCAGCTTTTCCGTGCTGTTGGTTAAGTACAGAGCTTTAACTTTAGTGGCCAACTGAGCTGGGCAAAGGATAGCTTTGCTTGTAAAGGCTGAGGGAATGCAAGGAGACTCTTTGAATGGAGGGCCATCCAGTCTGTATGTATAGCTTATCCCTGGTGGCTCAGATGGTAAAGCGTCTGTCCTCAATGCAGGAGACCCAGGTTCCAGCCCTGGGTTGGGAAAATCCCCTGGAGAAGGAAATGGCAACCCACTCCAGTTCTCTTGCCTGGAAAATTCCATGGATGGAGGAGCCTGGTAGGCTACACTCCATGGGGTCACAGAAGAGTCGGACATGATTAAGCGACTCCTCTTTTCTTTCTTTCAGTCTGTATAGCACTGTATTCAATGAGATAGAATCTGGGGCCTTGGTTACCCCCAAAATACATGGAGCCAAGATGACTCTGTGGGGAACTTTTTGATCCCCACAGGGAATTTCAATATGGATTTCTTACAGCAGGTGTAACCAAATGCATACCTTAGTGATTTTTAAAAAAATCTGAGTAAAGTACTTCTAAAAAATTTAAACTTAAAACTGAAGAAATAAAAATATAAATGTAATTTTAGAAATAAAATAGTATAAAGAAACTTAACCAGAAAACCAGTCATCATTTATAGCAGCCCTCTCCTCTCCTGTTTCACTCACCAAAAGTTACCACTTAAATTTTCTGTTGTTTTTACCTTTTACTCAGACTTACCATTTAAAAAAATATTCTGCCACATTTGCTTTTTCATCAGCTCACTTTATATACACAGATAGATATAGATATAGACATATGATTAACTTTTTTGACCATTTGAGAGTACTTTCAATACATCATGGCACTTTACCCTTAGAAACTTGTGTGTATTTCCTAAATACAAGCTGAATATTCTTTTACAAAACCACAGTATAACTCTCAAATTCAGGAAACTTAACATCTGCTCAATATTTTATCTTATCTATATTCGGAGAAGGCAATGACACCCCACTTCAGTACTCTTGCCTGGAAAATCCCACGGACAGAGGAGCCTGGTGGGCTGCAGTCCATGGGGTCGCTAAGAGTCAGACATGACTGAGCGACTTCACTTTCTCTTTTCACTTTCATGCATTGGAGAAGGAAATGGCAACCCACTCCAGTGTTCTTGCCTGGAGAATCCCAGGGACAGGGAAGCCTGGTGGGCTGCCATCTATGGGGTCACACAGAGTCGGACACGACTAAAGTGACTTAGCATAGCATAGCATAGTTCATATTACAACTTCATCAATTGTCCTGATAATGTTTCTTAGAGCAGAAGTTCCCAAACTTTTTGGCACCAGGAATGGGTTTTGTGGGAGACAAATTTTCCATGGACAGGGAGGAGGGCTGGTTTCAGGATGATTCAAGGACTTTACATTTACTGTGCACTTTATATCTGTTATTATTTTTTTGTTTGTTTGTTTTTGGCTGCACCACGCAGCTTGTGGGATCTTAGTTCCCCAACCAGGGACTGAACTCAGAGCCACTGCAGTGAAAGCACCGAGTCTTAACCACTGGACCACCAGGGAATTTCCCCTATATCTGTTATTATTACAGCAGCTCCACCACAGACCATCGGGCATTAGATCCCAGAGGTTGGGGACCCTGATTTACAGCATTTGTTCTCTTTAAGTGCAAGATTCAGTTCAAGATCAAGTACTGACTTATTACTACTCTTAATCTCATCCATTCTGAAATGATCCTCAGCCTTTCTCTTTTACAATGTAAACACATTTTTACATTAAAAAATTTTATTAGTGAGAAAATTGCCACTCAGTAAACTGTACATAAGTTGTACAATTTGATAGGTTTTGAAATACATATATGAGTTTCTACATGTCCCGTTGGAATTTCTCTCTCAAGCCATCCATCTCCTCCATTCCTGACACAACCACTGTTTTGCTTTCTACTCCGGGAGTTGGTGATGGACAGGGAGGCCTGGCGTGCTGCAATTCATGAGGTCACAAAGAGTTGGACACGACTGAGCAACTGAACTGAACCAGATTAGTTTATATTTTAGAGTCATGTAAGTGGAAGTATAAAGTGTGTACTATTTCTTTCAGCATAACTTTGTGAGATTCATCCATGTTGGTGCATACATTAATATTCCATTCTTCTTATTGTTGAAGTGTTCCTTTGCATGGATATGCTACGGATTGTTTATCCATTTACCTGTTGGAGGACATTTGAATTGTTTCAGTTTTGGGAAATTACATATGAAACTATGAACATTCATGTACGAGTCTTCTATGGACATATTTTTATGTCCATATGGACATAGGGACACAAAGATAAAGACCTATAAGGAAATATGTGAATTATATGGTAGGTGCTTGTTTGATTTCTTAAGAAAGTGCTGAATTTTCCAGTGATTGTACCATTTTCTCTTCCTACAGCAGTGGATCAGATCCTCCAATTTCTAGTGAACACTTAGAATGTCCAGTCTTTTTAATTTTAGTGATTCTCGTTAAGTGTGTACAAGTATCTCATTGTTGTTTTAGGCATTTCCCTAATAACTAACCATGCTGAGCATGTTTGGTGCATTTGTTATATGTATATCTTCTTTGGCGAAGTGTGTTTTCAAAAATTTCCCTTGATATTGAGACTTAGCAATACTATTTAATTATTTATATTGAACTGTGCTGGGTCTTCACTGCTGCACGCGGGTCTTCTCTAGTTGCAGCGGAGAGGGCTACTCTTCACTTGCTGTAAGAGGGCTTCTCACCGTGATGTTTTTTCCTGTTCGGGAGCTTAGACTCAAGGGCTGGCAGGCTGCAGTATTTGTGGTGCGTGGGCTTAGTTGCCCTGCAGCATGTGGGACCCTCCTGAACTGGGACTTGAACACGTGTCCCCTGCATTGGTAGATGGATTCTTAACCACTAGACCACCAGGTATGTCTGATATTGAGACTTGTGAGTGTTTCTCAGTTTGGGTTTCCCTAATGTTTTCACCATTACTCAGGCTGTGCCTGCTGCTGCTAAGTCGCTTCAGTCGTGTCCGACTCTGTGCGACCCCACAGACGGAAGCTCACCAGGCTCCCCTGTCCCTGGGATTCTCCAGGCAAGAACACTGGAGTGGGTTGCCATTTCCTTCTCCAATGCAGGAAAGTGAAAAGTGAAAGTGAAGTCGCTCAGTCATGTCCGACTCTTAGCGACTCCATGGACTGGAGCCTACCAGGCTCCTCGATCCATGGGATTTTCCAGGCAAAAGTACTGGGGTGGGGTGCCATTGCCTTCCAGCTGGAATAACATAAACGTAATATTTCCTTCTTAGAGCATCTTACCTGGAGGCACACTTTCTCTCTCCGCTCTGTGTTGTTAACATAATCACCAGGTCAGTGTGTGGCCTGGTCTTCCTACCGCATACTTTCAACTAATAATTTGTGGAGAGAGACTTTGAGACCATGGAAATACTCCTGTTCCTCATGAAATTTCCCCCCGATTTTTAGTATCACTTGATGACTTCCTGAACCAATCTTAACTAGTATTGTTGCAAGGTAGCCTAGGGCGAGCAAACAGACAAGCAATGAGACCTAAATTTACACAGCGAGTGTTAGAGTCCAGTTTTCTGATTCTCCAGAATACTGTTTAGAGTTTAAGTATTGATGATGTGAATTTCAAATTAGTCAAATACAAAATGTAATTTACAAAAACTTCAAGCATCCACTGTTGAAATGTGAGAGGCACTTCTGGCTGTTGAACATTTACTTTATACCCATGTTGCAATTAATTAAAACATGACTCTATGAACTCTAACTACAAGTCTTACTGCATCTTATAATGATTATATTCCTGTTTTTGAAGGGTCTTATCCATATTGTATTTGAGTGTCTCAAAACTTCGTGTATAATATGTATGCCTAGATGCTGGATTTATTAAGAAGGAAAGGAGAGAGAGGAGATTATAGTAGTCGTAGATGGAGCCAGGTCCCACACGTCAAGGAAAATCTCATGAAAGAGGCTAGTTTGAAGAGGATCTTCAGGATGAGACATGGAATTGGAGCAGTTTGGGCCAATGTTCTGTTAACAGCTATTGGGTCATCATGCTCAAGTCTATTCCCCCCTGCATGATGTCACAATACACAATGACTTTCAGCCAGGCTGAACTTTTACAGTTGAAGAGTTTATGTGCTTTTAAAATTTCACTTGGCAGCAACTCACTTGATACTAATTTAGCCAAAATGGTTTTTAAAAATACTGTGTATACATGGCCACCTGAATACATTTCTCTCTCAAATTCTAACTCTTGAGACTTGGTGAAGAGTTCTTATGTTAAGGCTTTTTCACACCAAGAAATGCCAACTTTTGTTGCCAACTAGTTATGATTCAGGAGGACTAAAAACTAGGCCCTAGAGTTTTTCTTTTTTTTTTAAATTTAAATTGGAGAATTACTGTTTGGATTCAGTTTTTACGGCTTGATTCTGTAATGGATGCATTGGCCTACTTCTGAGGGAACACAGTTCTTGTAGGGTAGATCTGTGTGTGGGTATTTATCCACTACATTTATACAGTGTACATTTTATCCCAAATGAAGAACAGTAAAAATACCTACTTGAAAATGAGTCACAAAAGTTAAATAGTGAACAAGGGACAAAGATTAAAGATGGTTGGACAGAAGGGGAGGAGGGATACAGTTACTTGGAAGAAGTAAGATAGAGAATAAAGCAAAGACAATGTCAAAAAGCAAGTCAACTTAGCTGGCAATGTAATTGAGATATTAAGCAGCTAAAGTTATTTTGTAATTGATGTATTGAGCAAGTAAAGTTATTTGATTTTAGTGCTGGAGGGCATAACTGTTACTGTTGTAATTTAAGAAAAGAGAAAACATGCTTCATTAGATAATGGCTTTTATAATTGACACTTTATTTTTTTTACTGATGTATATTTAATATACAATGATGTGTTTCTGGTATACAGAAAAGTGGTTCAAATATATATATATGTGTGTGTGTGTGTTTATTCTTTTTTTATATTCTTTTCCATGATGGTTTATTACAGGATACTGAATATAGTTCCCTGTGTTATATAATAGGACCTTGTTTATACATTTGATATTTTGCATAGCATATTTAAACACATCTCAGTATTGTTCAATTCTATAAGGCCAAAATATATACTGAACATTTTGCAAACTTCTCAAGTTTCACATGTTGTTTTCACAACCATATGAATGTACTCAATACTGTTGAACTGTACACTTAAAATGATTGAGTGGTAAATTTTATGTTATGTGCATTTAACCATGATTTAAAAATCTAAAGGAATCAAGAGTTGTAAGGATGACACAAAATGACATTTAGTAATTTGAAACCTCTTTCTCTCCACAGATAAAACCTAGACATACTTGATATTCTTGCCATAGTTAGTAGATACTTCTTTAAATAAAAAACAGTTGACAGTACTTCTCATCTCTGTGTTCTAGTGAAAAATAGTCACTAAATGTAAGTGATCATAAAATCCCACAATGCAAGGGCATTTTCGAGGACTTCTAAATATTCTATTCTTGTTTTCCCAAGAAGAAAGTTATCTAGTTTTCTCCTATGATAAGTCAAAGTCCCTTGTGCTGCAGGCACTATTAATGGCTTACCTTCCTTCTCCTTCAGGACTAGAGAACACAGGACTGACTCTACGCCTAACCATAACTTGCATGCGTGTGTGCTAAGTTTCTCAGTCGTGTCTGACTCTTCATGACCCTGTGGACTGTGGATTGTAGCCCGCCAGGCTCCTCTGTCCATGGGATTCTCCAGGCAAGAATACTGGAGTGGGTTGCCATGCCCTCTTTCAGGGGATCTTCCTCACCCAGGGATGTAACACACATCTCTTACATCTCCTGCATTGGCAGGTAGGTTCTTTACCACTAACATCGCCTGGTAAGCCCCAAAACATTACTTGCAGAAGGACTTATACTATCCATTGTTAACATCTTTTCCTTCTGAGATAATATTTCAACTCTCCATCCTTTCTAGATATATTGTGACTTTTAACACTTTTTATCTTTTCTTAATTTTATCTAGTTTTCTCTCATTTTCCCCAAACAGTGGCCCTTGAAAATATTTAAAATACTTAGATCTGAGATTATAGTGAAAGATTGTGTCTTATTTTTCTATTAATCTAACTTCAACATAGAGGCATCTAACTCCTAGGCGCTCTTTGACTATTAAATCTTATATGACTACCGTCATTCCTATACTCATTTGGACTAAATTAGATCTCTCTGACTTTTTCAATTGACGAGACCAAGCATGTAAGCCTTCAGTAGTGGTCTTGCATGAAAATGAAAAGTGAAAGTGTTAGTCGCTCAGTCATGTGCGACTCTTTGCAGCCCCATGGACTGTAGCCCACCAGGCTCCTCTGTCCATGGTATTTCCCAGGCAAGAATACTGGAGAGGGTTGCCATTTCCTTCTCCAGGGGATCCTCCCAACCCAGGGATTGAACCTGGGTCTTCCACATTGCAGGTAGATTCTCTACCCATGACCCACCAGGGAAAAGGCCTAAATCTAGAGTCTGTTGCATTCACAGGGACATTTTTGTTCTAACTCATGGACTGTTTGGTAGTACACCATGGGTTTGTCTGAACTTCTTGAACAGCAGAACTCAAAAACTATTTGGAAATCAAAACACCAGGTCAAACAGTAGATAAAGTAGATATTTCCTTCCCCAATTTCTAGAGCCTTAAGAAGAAGAGCCCCCTCTCCCCGCAAACCACTGAGTGATGTATCCCTCACTGGAGCTGGACTGAATACAAAAGTGGTAACACTGTGACTATGGATCATCCCCCATGGTGTTCATGTAGCTGGTGGGGCTGTGACAGATTTGGATGTAGGACTGCAATTGTAGGAAACACTAAGACTATGCTTAAGGTGAATCTGCTCCTTAGCTTGTCCCAGCCAGTGTTTTTTTCAATGAATGAGTTTTTTTTGAGATAATTTTGTTTTGAATGGAACTTTATCATGTTCGTACCACCTATTAAGTATCACTGCAGTTTAATGTTTTTTTGTATTGCAAGAGGAGACAGGTGATCATTATCCAATTACCGCTTGTATATTCCGGAAGAGAATCCATGTGAGTCCATTTCACATGTTAATTATACAGTAGTTTATTGCTTATTGCCTTTGATAGACCATGTTTCGTAGATGAATGATATTATCAAAGGTATGTGAATCATTTGAGTAGATGCTGCACAACGCACAAAACTCTTACAAGGAAAAAGTCTAGTTTCTCATAAACACAGGTTTTTGCATAGAAGCAGTATTGAGAGAATAGCAGGGAACTGGTGGGCTGCAGAGAGAGAAAAAGATCAGTTGCTCCAGGGCAGGAACGAGAGATTCAGTTCAGGAAAGATCACCCCGAGAGGATAAGCCACTGATGGTTGGCAATTCAAAGCTGTGGTATCCATCAAGGGCAAAGGCTAGGTGCTGCCAGCCATGGAAATGACCCTTGGGAACAGCAGAGATGGCTTGTTTAGGGAAATGATGTACCCTGCCCCGTCAGGTTACCCTTGCAGAAGATGGTGAGACTTCTGTGTATCATTAGTCTGGTTTGACTAGACAATCTCTAGTCAATTCTTTCTGTTTGAGAATTCAGTCTTATGACCTGGGCAAGGAAACAGCACCATAATTTTCAGGCACTCTGACAGCTTGGGCCCATGGCATAGGCTCTAAATAGTGAAATGGCTTGGAGGTTCCAAGCTGGGAGGGAATAATGAAAGGAAAATGAAATACATGTATTTTCTTTCAACATAGTCCTACTTGGTGCCAACCAACTCCATCTTTATTCTGTAGTAATTTTCCTACTTTCCCTAATACAGCAAATTGATTTATATCTGGCAAACAAATGATTATAAATTTGTCACTTGGGGTTCTGCATAAGATTTCAATAATATCTTAGTTATAAAGACAGTATTTTGCTTTCGCAAAATTAAACTTAGTTGTTTAAAAACTTTATTATAGAACTTTTCAAATTTAATTTTTAATTAAATATTGTTTAATTCAATTTCCATTTATATATTATTCAGCTCCAATACTTAATACTATATCCCAATCTTGTTTTGTTTGAAAATCATTTTCAGCCTCTGGATTATTAATCCCCTTGCCTTTGGTTTTGTTTTGTTTTCCCCCACATCCTAGTCACTGAATTATTTTCAAGAAAATCCTGGACTTATCAGTTTATAGATACTATTAGCATATCTTAAAACAATAATTCTCTCTCATGGAAGAATACTTAGTTAATATCAAATATCCATTCAATGTTCTAGATATCCCCCACTGTTTCATAAATTATTTTGCAGCCTCTTTTTTCAAATCAAAATCTAAATAAAGTCCACACATTGCCTTTGGCTAATGACTCAAAAGCCCTTCTGTCCAACATCTCTTTTAATCTATAGATTACTCTTCCTTCTGTATATTTCTTGCTATCCTTTTAAAAGAGACCATGTCATTTGTTCTACAAAATTTCTCACATTCTTAATTTCTGTTGCCTGCATAGTTTTTTAAAAAACATGTTATCTCATTTTGTCTATACAACTACCTGATGAGGTAGATAGAAGAGATAGTTTTACCATTTAGCAAAGGAGTTGGTCAGGGTACAGACAGAGAAAGCAGTTTGTCCAAACTTGTAGTAAGTAGTTGAACCAAAAGTAGAATCCAGGAAACACATTTCTTAGACCAGAGAGCAGCTGTTTTTATCCAAACATTGAGCCTCTCATTTCATGAATTAAAGCACTATTAAAATACCAAAAATGCTGAAGAGGCTTTGAATTAAAAAAAATTAAGGTATTGGACCTCCCTGGTGGTCCAGTGGCTAAGACTCTGCATTTCCAAGACAAGGGGAGCAGGTTCGACCCTTGGTTGGGGAACTGAGATCCTACATGCTGCAAAGTGTGGCCAGAAAATTAATTAATATTTTAAAAATTAAGGTATTAGTCTAATTTTAATGTTTTGTGATTTCTTAGAAGTAATCCATGTACACTGTTATTTAGGTACCATATTTCATGAATGAGAATCACTGAGCCTCAATATATGTATATATGTTTACTTGTCTATAGTATATGTGCCTATATGACCATCTTAAAACTTATTCTTTCATATCACACACGTCTGAGTATTTTTCTATACTAGGTTATAAACTTTTAGATGCAAAGTAGTGTTAGTTTGTTTGCAATTTCTTATAGTCAAATGTATGTGACTGATATTCAGGATTTTTGGTGTAAAACAAAGATAAAATAGACTGTGTGAATTCTCCTTCCATACTGGAGTAGAACAGACTTTTCTGAGTAATGAAATACTCAGGATGTCTCTGCTTATTTCTCACTGCCATCTACTGGTACCTGATGTTATTTCTGATTAAGCTCTTTCAGGGAAGTCTATCATAGGGACTTAATGGAGAAGAAGAAGTTGTTGTTCGGCTGCTAAGTGTGTCAGACTCTTTGCGACCCCATGAACTGCAACACTCCTGGCTTCCCTGTCCTTCACTATCTCCTGGAGTTTGCTCAGACTTATGTCCATTGAGTCAGTGATGCTACCCACCATCTCATTCTCTGTCACCCCCTTCTCCTCTTGCTCTCAACCTTTCCCAGCATCATCAGGGTCTTTTCCAGTGAGTCAGTTCTTCACGTCAGGTAGCCAAAGTATCAGAACTTCAGCTTCAGCATCAGTACTTCCAATGAATATTTAGGGTTGACTCCTTTAGGGTTGACTGCTTTGATCTCCCTGCTGTCCAAGGGACTCTCAAGAGTGTTTTTCCGCACCATAGTTTGAAAGCATCACTTTTTCAGCACTCAGCTTTCTTATGGTCCAACTCTCACATCCATACATGACTACTGGAAAAACTATAGCTCTGACTAAATGGATCTTTGTTGGTTAAGTGATGTCTCTGCTTTTTAGTACACTGTTTGTCATAGCTTCTCTTCCAAGGAGCAAGTGTCTTTTAATTTTGTGGCTGCAGTCACTGCAGTGATTTTGGAGCCCCCCAAAATGAAATCTGACACTTTCCACTTTTTCCCCGTCTATGTGCCATGAAGTGATGGGATCTGATGCCATACTTTTCATTTTTTGAATGCTGAGTTTTAAGTCAGCTTTTCACTCTCCTCTTTCACCTTCATTGAGAGGCTCTTTAGTTCCTCTTCACTTTCTGCCATTAAAGTGGTGTCATCTGCATATTTGAGGTTGTTGATATTTCTCCCAGCAATCTAGACTCCAGCTTGTGAATCATCCAACCCAGCATTTCGTATGATGTACTCCGTATATAAGTTAAATAAACATAGTGACAATATACAGCTTTGATGTACTCCTTTCCCAGTTTTGCACCAATCCGTTGTCCCAAGTCCAGTTCTGTTGCTTCTTGTCCTGCACATAGGTTTCTCAGGAGGCAGATAAGGTGGTCTGGTATTCCCATCTCTTCAAGAATTTCCCAGTTTGTTGTGATCCACACAAAGTCTTTAGCATAATCAGTGAAGTAGATTTTTTTTTTTTTTTTTCCCTTGCTTTTTCTATGATCCATTGGATAGTGGCAATATGATCTCTGGTTCCTCTGCCTTTTCTAAATCCAGTTTGTATATCTGAAAGTTCTCGGTTCACATACTGCTGAAGCCTAGCTTGAAGGATTTTGAGCATATTCTTTCTAGCAAGTGCTATGACTGACTCGATGGGTGTGAGTCTGAGTGACCTCCGGAAGTTGGTGATGGACAGGGAGGCCTGGAGTGCTGCGATTCATGGGGTCGCGAAGAGTCGGACACGACTGAGTGACTGATCTGATCTGATCTGATCTGATGCTGTGCTTAGCCGCTCAGTCATGTCTGACTCTTTGTGACATCATGGAGTATAGCCTACCCAACTCTTCTGTCTATGGAGATTCTCCAGGCAAGAATACTGGAGTGGTTTGCGATGCCCTCCTCCAGGGGATCTTCCCAACCCAGGGATCAAACCCAGGTCTCCCCAGTTGCAGATAGATTCTCTACTGACTGAACCACCAGGGAAGTCCAAGAATACTGGAGTGGGTAGCCTATCCCTTCTCCACGGGATCTTCCTGACCCAGGAATCAAACCTGGGTCTCCTGCATTGCAGGCGGATTCTTCACCAGCTGACTTACCAGGGAAGCCCTCTAGCATGTGAAATGAGTACAGCTGTATGGTAATTTTAACATTCTTTGGCATTGCTTTTCTTTGGGATTGGAATGAAAACTGGCCTTTTCCAGACCTGTGGCCACTGCTGAGTTTTCCAAATCTGCTGGCATATTGAGTGCAGCACTTTAACAGCATCACCTTTTAGGATTTGAAATTGTTCAGGTAGAATTCCATCACCTCCACTAGCTTTGTTCATAGTTATGCTTCCTAAGGCCCACTTGACTTCACACTCCAGGATGTCAGGCTATAGGTGAGTGATCACACCAGCAATGGTTATCTGGGTCATTAAGAGCTTTTTTGTACAGTTCTGAGTGTTCTTGCCACCTCTTCTTAATCTCTTCTGCTTCTGTGAGGTCCTTGCTATTTTTGTCCTTTATTTATTGTGCCATCTTTGCATGAAATGTTTCCTTGATATCTCTAGTTTTCTTAAAGAGATCGCTAGTCTTTCCCATTCTATTGTTTCCCTCTATTTCTTTGCATTGTTCATGTAAGAAAGCCTTCTTACCTCTCCTTGCTATTCTCTGGAACTCTTCATTCAGTTTGGTATATCTTTCCCTTTCTCCTCTGCCTTTCTCTTCTCTTCTTTTCTCAGCTATTTGTAAGGCCTCCTCAGACAACCACTTTGCCTTCTTGCATTTCTTCTTCTTGGGGATGGTTTTGGTCACTACTTCCAGTACAATGTCACGAACCTCTGTCCATAGTTCTTCAGGCACTCTGTCTACCAGATCTAGTCCCTTGAATCTATTTATCACCTCCACTGTATAATCATAAGGGATTTGATTATGAAGTCATAAAAATTCTTTGAGAAGGCACCTTTCAAATGAAAAGGTGCTTTCTTGATAAGTAAAGCTATCTTACGTGTAAAATAAAAATGACTACCTTCTAAAAATTTCCATAATATCTATGACACCCTCTAAGCATTATCAGATCAGATCAGTCGCTCAGTTGTGTCTGACTCTTTGCGACCCCATGAACCACAGCACGCCAGGCCTCCCTGTCCATCACCAACTCCCAGAGTTCACTGAGACTCACATCCATTGAGTCAGTGATGCCATCCAGCCATCTCATCCTCTGCTGCCCCCTTCTCCTCCTGCCCCCAATCCCTCCCAGCATCAGAGTCTTCTCCAATGAGTCAACTCTTTGCATGAGGTGGCCAAAATACTGGAGTTTCAGCTTCAGCATCATTCCTTCTAAAGAAATCCCAGGGCTGATCTCCTTCAGAATGGACTGGCTGGATCTCCTTGCAGTCTAAGGGACTCTCAAGAGTCTTCTCCAACACCACAGTTCAAAAGCATCAATTCTTTGGCACTCAGCCTTCTTCACGGTCCAGCTCTCACATCCATACATGACCAGAGGAAAGACCATAGCCTTGACTAGGCGAACCTTTGTTGGCAAAGTAATGTCTCTGCTTTTGAATATGCTATCTAGGTTGGTCACAACTTTTGAGGTATAAAATGAATACAACTTCTAGCCAACAATTCTTATCACAGTTGAATTACTGGCAAATGAATTTTAGCAAATTTAACAATATAGAATGATACTTCCATTTTATATCTAATATAAATAATGCATGCTGCAATGAACATGGGGGTGCAGATATCTTTTTGAGCTAAGTGTTTTTATTTCCTTCGGGTAAATACACAGAGGTGGGATTCTGAATCATAGAGGAATTCTGTTGTTCATTTTTAGGACTCTCCATACCATCTTCCATATGCCTGGGCCAGTGTTCATTTCTACCATCAGTGAATGAGACTTCCCTTTTCACTACCCCCTCATCAGCACTTGTTATTTTTTTTGTCTTTGATATCACCTCACACCTATTAGAATGGCTATTATCTCACTGTGGGTTTTGATTTGCATTTCTCTCATGTTAGTGATACTGAGCACCTTTTTATGTACTTGTTAAGTCAGTTTTCTATTTTCTTTGGAAATATGTCTATTCAGATTCTTTGCTCATGTAAAAAAATCTTTTTTTTTTTTTGGCCCTTGAATTATATGAGTTCTTGATATATTTTGAATATTAACCCCTTAACAGATAATACGATTGTGTGCAAACATTTTATAGCATTCCATAGGCTGCCTTTTCGGAGAAGGCAATGGCACCCCACTCCAGTACTCTTGCCTGGAAAATTCCATGGATGGAGGAGCCTGGTGGGCTACAGTCCATGGGGTTGCACAGAGTCAGACACGACTGATGCGACTTGGCAGCAGCAGCAGCAGCAGGCTGCCTTTTCATTTTGTTGATAGTTTTCTTTGCTGCATCAAAGTTTTTTTAGTTTGATGTAGTCCCAGCTGTTTATTTTTGCTTTGTTGTCTTTGTTTTCGGTGTTAAATGCAAAAAGTCATAACCAAGACAGATGTCAAGATGCTTACTGCTTATGATTTCTTCTAGCTTTTATGATTTCAGGTCTCATCTTCAAGTCTTTAATCTGCTTTGATTTTTATGTACAGTAAAAGGTAGTGGTTCAGTTTCATTTTTTGTATATGGCTGCCCAGGTTTCCCAACTCTACTTACTGAACACACTGTCCTTTCTCCATTGAATATTTTTTGCTCCTTTGTAATAAACTGACCATGTATGCAGAGGTGTATTTCTGGGCTCTTGATTCCATTCCATTCATCTATGTGTTGTTTTATGCCAAAAATACACTATTTTGGTTACTATGATTATGAAATACAGTCTTTTTCAAGATTGCTTTGGCTACTTAGGGATATTTTGTGGTTCTGTACAAATTTTAATTCTGTGTGGTGCTGGAGCAGTGAGCAGCCAAGAGGAGCTACCCCACGTCCAAGGTCAGGAGCGGGAACAGGGAAGAGATACCCCATGTCCAAGGTAAGAGAAACCCCAGTACGACAGTAGGTGCTGAGAGAGGATATCAGAGGCCAGATAGACTGAAACCAAAATCAGAGAAAACTAACCAATCTGATTACATTCAATATCATGGTGATCCAAGCCTATGCCCCAACCAGTAACAGTGAAGGAGCTGAAGTTGAACAGTTCTATGAAGACCTACAAGAACTTTTAGAACTAACACCAAAAAAAAGATGTCCTTTTCATTATAGGGGACTGGAATGGAAAAGTAGGAAGTCAAGAAACACCTGGAGTAACAGGCAAATTTGGCCTTGGAGGACAGAATGAAGCAGGGCAAAGGCTAATAGAATTTTGCCAAGAGAACCTCATAGCATACATCCTCTTCCAACAACACAAGAAGACTCTACACATGGACATCACCAGATGGCCAACACCGAAATCAAGACTGATTATTTTCTTAGCAGCCAAAGATGGAGAAGCTCTATACAGTCAGAAAACACAAGACCAGGAGCTGACTGTGGCTCAGATCATGATCTCCTTACTGTCAAATTCAGACTTAAATTGAAGAAAGTGGGGAAAACCACTAGACCATTCAGGTATGACCTAAATCAAATCCCTTATGATTATACAGTGGAAGTGAGAAATAGATTTAAGGGCCTAGATCTGATAGAGTGCCTGATGAACTATGGAATGAGGTTTGTGACATTGTACAGGAGACAGGGATCAAGACCATCCCCAAGAAAAAGAAATGCAAAAAAGCAAAATGGCTGTCTGAGGAGGCCTTAACAAATGGCTGTGTAAAGAGAAGCAAAAAGCAAAGGAGAAAAGAAAAGATATACCCATTTGAATGCAGAGTTCCAAAGAATAGCAAGGAGAGATAAGAAAGCCTTCTTCAGAGATCAACACAAAGAAATAGAGGAAAACAATAGAATGGGAAAGACTAGAGATCTCTTCAAGAAAATTAGAGACACCAAGGGAACATTTCATGCAAAGATGGGCTCAATAAAGGACAGAAATGGTATGGACCTAACAGAAGCAGAAGATATTAAGAAGAGGTGGCATGAATACACAGAACTATACAAAATAGATCTTCACAACCCAGATAATCACGATGGCATGGTCACTCACTTAGAGCCAGACACCCTAGAATGTGAAGTCAAGTGGGCCTTAGGAAGCATCACTACGAACAAAGCTAGTGGATGTGATGGAATTCCAATTGAGCTATTTCAAATCCTAAAAGATGATGCCATGAAAGTGCTGCACTCAATATGCCAGCAAATTTGGAAAACTCAGCAGTGGCCGCAGGACTGGAAAAGGTCCGTTTTCATTCCAATCCCAAAGAAAGGCAATGCCAAAGAATGCTCAAACTACTGCACAATTGCACTCATCTCACACGCTAGCAAAGTAATGCTCAAAATCCTCCAAGCCAGGCTTCAGCAATATGTGAACCATGACTTCCAGATGTTCAAGCTGGTTTTAGAAAAGGCAGAGGAACCAGAGATCAAATTGCCAACATCCGCTGGATCATGGAAAAAGCAAGAGAGTTCCAGAAAAACATCTATTTCTGCTTTATTGACTATGCCAAAGCCTTTGACTGTGTAGATCACAATAAACTGTGGAAAATTCTGAAAGAGATGGGAATACCAGACCACCTGATCTGCCTCTTGAGAAATTTGTATGCAGGTTAGGAAGCAACAGTTAGAACTGGACATGGAACAACAGATTGGTTCAAATAGGAAAAGGAGTACGTCAAGGCTGTATGTTGTCATCCTGGTTATTTGACTTATATTCAAAGTACATTGTGAGAACACTGGGCTGATTGAAGTACAAGCTGGAATCAAGATTGCTGGGAGAAATATCAATAACCTCAGATATGCAGATGACACCACCCTTATGGCAGAAAGTGAAGAGGAACTAAAAAGCCTCTTGATAAAAGTGAAAGAGGAGAGTGAAAAAGTTGGCTTAAAGCTCAGCATTCAGAAAACTAAGATCATGGCATCTGGTCCCATCACTTCATGGCAACTAGATGGAGAAACAGTGGAAACAGTGGCTGACTTTATTTTTTTTGGGCTCCAAAATCACTGCAGATGGTGACTGCAGCCATGATATTAAAAGACGCTTGCTCCTTGGAAGGAAAATTATGACCATCCTAGACAGCATATTAAAAATCAGAGACATTACTTTGCCAACACAGGTCTGTCTAATCAAGGCTGTGGTTTTTCCAGTAGTCATGTATGAATGTGAGAGTTGGGAGTGTAAAGAAAGCTGAGTACTGAAGAACTGATGCATTTAAACTGTGGTTTTGGAGGAGACTCTTGAGAGTCCTCTGGACTGCAAGGAGATCCAACCAGTCCATCCTAAAGGAGATCAGTCCTGGGTGTTCATTGGAAGGACTGATGTTGAAGCTGAAACTCTAGTACTTTGGCTACCTGATGCAAAGAGCTGACTCATCTGAAAAGACCCTGATGCTGGGAAAGATTGAGGGCAGGAGGAGAAGGGGACGACAGAGGATGAGATGGTTGGATGGCATCACCAACTCAATCGATATGAGTCTGAGTAAACTCCGGGAGTTGGTCATGGACAGGGAGTCCTGGCGTGCTGTAGTCCATGGGGTCGCAAAGAGTCGGACACAACTGAGTGACTAAACTGAACAAATTTTAAGACTGGTTGTATTGCTCTGGAAAATGTCATTGGAATTTTGATACTGCAGAGTCTACAGATTGCTGTCATAGTATGGACATCTTAGCAATATTCTTCCAATCCATGAACATGAAATGTCTTCCCATTTATCTGAGTCTTTTCAATTTTTTTCAATATAGTTGTTAGTGTACAGGTCTTTCACCTTTTTGGTTAAATTTATTCCTAGATACCCTTTTTTGATGCAATTGTAAATGGGATTATTTTCTTAACCTCTCTGACAGTTTATTATTGTGTAGAAATGGAACTGACTTTTGTGTATTCATTTTGTATTCTTCAATTTTACTAATTTATTAGTTCTAACATTTTTTTTTTTTTTGGTAGAGTCGTCAGGGTTTTCTATATATAACATTCTTGCCTAATGGCTTTGGCTAGAGCTCCCAGTGCTGTGCTAAATAAAAATGGCAAGGGTGAGTATCCTTATCATGATCTTGATCTTAGAAAAAGCTTTAAACTTTTCAGCATTGAGTATACTGTTAGTTTGTCACACATAGCCTTTGTCATGTTGAGGTACAATTCCTTTGATACCTACTTTCTTAAGAGTATTTTTTTATTAAGAATAGATGTGGAATTTGATCAAATGCCTTTTCTGCATCTATTCACATGATCATGATTTTTATATTTCATGTTTTAAAATGTGATTCGTAGATGATTTGCCGATGTTGAGCCATCCTTGCATCTCTGGAATATATCCCACTTGATCATAGTGTTTGCTCATTTTACTGTATTTTTGAATTAGGTTTGATAATCTTCTGTTGAGGATTTTTGCATTTCTCTTCATTAGGGATATTGGTCTGTAATTTTCCTTTCTTATATTGGCTTGTAACCTTCTTTTCCTTGACTGGTTTTTGTATTGGGGTAGTGCTAAACTCCTAAACTGAGTTTGGAAGTTTCCCTCTTCTATTTTTTGAAAGAGTTTGAGAAAGGTTGTCATCTGGTCTTGGACTTTTGTTTGCTGAAGTTTCAGATTACTGAGTCAACCTCCTTACGGGTAATGGGTCTGTTCAGATTTCCTGTATCTTACTAAATTGTATGTTCTAGGAATTATCCTTTCTTCTCATTTCTTCAATTTAAAGTTTTATCAATTTTATCTTTCCAACAAACTATTTCAGTTTCTGTTGTCTTTTTAGTCTCCACTTCAATTGTTTCTGCTCTGATGTTTGTTATTTTCTTCCTACTACTCTTGGACTTCATTCTTGTTTTTCTAGTTCCTTTAGGTGTAAATTAGGCTGTTTGAGAATTTTGCTTCCTGTTTTTTTTTTTTTTTTTTAATCACTGTTTGCTTCTTAGAACTGCTTTTGCAACATCCCATGACTTTTGGCATTTTGCATTTCCATTTGTCTCAAGTTTTTTTTTTTTTTTTTAAATTTTCCTTTTGATTTCTTCTTTGACCCCTTTGCTGTTGGAAAAATGTTGTTTAATCTCCACACATTTGAGAATTTTCCAGTCTTCCTTTTACACTGGGCTCTAGTTTCCTACCATTTTGGTCAGAGAAAATGCTTGATATGATTTCAAACTTCTTAAATTTATGAAGTCTTGTTTTCATGGCCTAACATATGATCTACCCTGGATAATGTTCTATGTGCATTTGAAAAGAATGTATTTTTCTGCTTTTGGATGAAACGTTAACTCCGTCTGCCTTAACATGTTGTTTAAATGCCCAATGATCACATGAAATGTTTTCCTATCCCTTAAGTTTGTAAAGTAATGGTCAAAATTCTCCAAGCCAGGCTTCAGCAATATGTGAACCGTGAACTTCCTGATGTTCAAGCTGGTTTTAGAAAAGGCAGAGGAACCAGAGATCAAATTGCCAACATCCGCTGGATCATGGAAAAAGCAAGAGAGTTCCAGAAAAACATCTATTTCTTCTTTATTGACTATGCCAAAGCCTTTGACTGTATGGATCACAATAAACTGTGGAAAATTTTGAAAGAGATGGGAATACCAGGCCACCTGATCTGCCTCTTGAGAAATCTGTATGCAGGTCAGGAAGCAACAATTAGAACTGGACATGGAATAACAGACTGGTTCCAAATAGGAAAAGGAGTACGTCAAGGCTGTATATTGTCACCATGTTTATTTAACTTATATGCAGAGTACATCATGCCAAACGCTGGGCTGGAAGAAGCACAAGCTGGAATCAAGGTTGCCTGGAGAAATATCAATAACCTCAGATATGCAGATGACATCATCTTTATGGCAGAAAGTGAAGAGGAACTAAAAAGCCTCTTGATGAAAGTGAAAGTGGAGAGTGAAAAAGTTGGCTTAAAGCTCAACATTCAGAAAATGAAGATCATGGCATCCGGTCCCATCACTTCATGGGAAATAGATAGGGAAACAGTGGCAGACTTTATTTTGGGGGACTCCAAAATCACTGCAGATGGTGACTGCAGCCATGGAATTAAAAGACGCTTACTCCTTGGAAGGAAAGTTGTGACCAACCTAGATAGCATATTCAAGAGCAGAGACATTACTTTGCCAACAAAGGTCCATCTAGTCAAGGATATGATTCCAGTGGTCATGTACGGATGTGAAAGTTGGACTGTGAAGAAAGCTAAGCGCTGAAGAATTGATGCTTTTGAACTGTGGTGTTGGAGAAGACTCTTGAGAGTCCCTTGGACTCCAAGGACATCTAACTAGTCCATTCTGAAGGAGATCAATCCTGGAATTTCTTTGGAAGGAATGATGCTAAGGCTGAAACTCCAGTATTTTGGCCACCTCATGCGAAGAGTTGACTCATTGGAGAAGACTCTGATGCTGGGAAGGATTGAGGGCAGGAGGAGAAGGGGACGACAGAGGATGAGATGGCTGGATGGCATCACTGACTCGATGAATGCGAGTCTGAGTGATCTCCGGGAGCTGGTGATGGACAGAGAGGCCTGGCGTGCTGCGGTTCATGGGGTCGCAAAGAGTCGGACACGACTGAGCGACTGATCTGATCTGATCTGAAAGGAGATCAGTCCTGGGTGTTCACTGGAAGGACTGATGTTGAAGCTGAAACTCCAAAACTTTGGCCACTTCATGCAAAGAGTTGACTCATTGGAAAAGACCCTGATGCTGGGAGGGATTGGAGACAGGAGGAGAAGGGGACAACAGAGGATGAGATGGCTGGATGGCATCACTGACTTGATGCACATGAGTTTGGGTGAACTCCAGGAGTTGGTGATGGACAGGGAGGCCTGGTGTGCTGAGATTCATGGGGTCGCAGAGTCGGACACGACTGAGCGACTGAACAAGTTTGAGACTACCTGTGTCCTTAAGGCTGAAATGAGTCTCATCAGTAGCACATAGTTGGGTTTTGTAACAATTTACATCTTTTTATCTTGTATATCCACTAGGAAATTATTCTAGTTCATTATGGTTACTTTTGTCTTTTAACATTCACAACTAGATTTGTAAATGATAAATGCACCAGTGTTAAGAGTATTCCAAGTTAACTATATATTTACCTTTACCAGTGAGATTTATATTTTCATGTTTTTGTCTTACTAATTAATGCCATTTTGTGCATGCTCAGTCATGTCTGACTCTTTGTGACCCCATGGATTTTATAGCCCACCAGGCTCCTCTGTTCATAAGATTTTCCAGGTGAGAATACCATAGTGGGTTGCCATTTCCTTTTCCAGGGGATCTTCCTGACCCAAGTATCAATCTTGCGTCTTGCATTAGCAGGCAGATTCTTTCCACTGTGCCACCTAGGAAGCCCTGTTGCCATTTTAGTTTGGCTTAAAGAGCTCCTTTAACATTTGTTATGAGGCATGTCTAGTGGTGATGTCCTTAGCTTTTACTTTTCAAGAACTCTTCAATTCTGAAGGACAACTTTTGCCAGTTTTTTTCCTCTCAGCATGTTGAATACACCATGTCACTCCCACCTGGCCTGCAAAGTTTCTACTGAAAAATCCATTTATTGTTTTAGTGGGGTTCCTTTGTATGGAACAAAATTTTTTTCTTCTTGCTCTTCTTAAGATTCTGTCTTTTGCAATTTAATGATAACTTGTCTTAGTATGGGTCTCTTTAGATTGTATTTAGAACTTTGAGCTTCCTTGATCTGGGTGTCTTTCTCTTCCCAGGTTAGTAAAGCTTATAACCATTATTTCTTCAAAATTTTCTGTCCCCTTCTCCCTTTCCTTTCTGGGACCCCTGTAGTGCAACCTCTGGGTTGCTTGATGGTGTCCTGTAAGCTATCTTCACTCTTAGTTCTTTTACTTTTTGCTGCTCTGATTGAATTCCATCTGGTCTTTGACTTCACAAAAGGACTTTCTTAGTCTACTGTTGATCCCTCTATTGAATTTTTCAGTTATTGTATTCCTCAATTGTGTAATTTTTATTTGCTACATTTTCTATTTCTGTGCTGACATTCTCACTTTGTTCATGTTTCAGGGAGTACCTTTATGGTAATGCTGCTGCTGCTAAGTCACTTCAGTCATGTCCGACTCTGTGTGACCCGACAGACAGCAGCCCACCAGGCTCCCCCGTCCCTGGGATTCTCTAGGCAAGAACACTGGAGGGGGTTGCCATTTCCTTCTCCAGTGCGTGAAAGTGAAGTTGGTCAGTTGTGTCCGACCCTCAAGGACCCCATGGACTGCAGCCTACCAGGATCTTCCGTCTGAGGGATTTTCCAGGTAGAAGTACTGGAGGGGGTGCCATTGCCTTCTCCATTTATGGTAATAGCATTTATTTCATTAAGATCTCTTTCTAAAGTTTTCTTGTGTCCTTTTGTTTGGAACATAGTCCTTAGTTTCTTCATTTTCCTTGACTGTATTGGTTTTTCTGCATTAGGTAAAACAACCTCTCCCAGTTTTAAAGGAGCACTTTTGTGTAGATTAAAATTATCATTTAACCATGCCCTAGCCCTTGGCTCTAATACCTTTGTGATCATTGAAGCAGACTTTTTTTCTCAGTGGCTTTCAGTAGTGAAGGTGTACCAAGACCGGTCAGTGTCCCAAAGGGGAGGGTCTTATTCTGCCCTTGGAAGCAGGCTGATTGGAAACTGTATTCTCAGGCAGTGGATTTTTGAGAATACAAACAGACCACTTTTAGGGGAAGACTGGGAGATGGTCTCTGCTCTCTTTGCACTGAGGCTTGAAGGGACAGCGCATCACGGACTGTTTGCTACGGTCCTACAGGATCCACAAGCACTGCTGCCCCCAGAGCCAGGCGATCAGTCCCACGGGCGGCAACCACAAGAGCTGGGAGCCAGATGTTTGCACAAGCTCCTTCCCAGGAAGTTCTGGTGATCTGGTGTGAGGTAGAGGGACATCACATGCCTGCACGCCTCCATGGTCTCTGGAGAGTAATGAAGTGAGCCCTAAGAAGCCTGTTCTTCAGGCTAAAGCATTTAAGATAAGCAAACAGGCCTGTTTTACATTAAGACTGGGCAGCTTCAGGGTATTTCCTTTCGGCTAAGCCTTGGGGGATTAGCGGCAGTGAGTCCATACAAGCCTGTGAGGAACTGCTTCTCAGATTGCACTAGCTCATGGGTCTGAGAGATGCAAGCCCTTGCTGGCTTTCAAAGCTACATGTTTTAGGCGCCCACCTCTCCAAGTCTAAAACGCTGCAGCACCAGCTGTGGGGTCCAAACCTTTTGATCCTTAGGAGAAACTTGTAGTCCTGAGATCCCCCCTGGTTGGGTCACTGTGTCAGGTGGGGTTTATGGTGAGACCGTGTCTTGAGCCTCTCCTACCCACTCCAATGTGGGCTTTTGCTCATCCACCTGATGTGTAAAAAGTTACTCAGCTAGATTCTGGATTTCTTTCAGAGAGAACTGTTCTGTATGTAGCTGTTATTTAATTTGTCCACGGGAGGAGGTGAATTTGGGAGTCATCTTGTACTGGAACCTACTGATTTTTTTAAAAAAAGTCCTTTACCTCCTCAAAATGTTTGGAATAGCAGTTATTTAATGAATTGTTCATCGGTAGTTAATTAACATATAACAATAGTTTTGGTGAACTTTAGCACAGACTCTTAACAGACTTGTTGGCCCAGAGGGTGGATTGATGAAGAGCATGGTTCTGTGTTTTCCTCTTTCCTACTATTCATGATGACTAGTCCTTAGGTGCTGTTAAATGTGCAGTTGTCTCAGGAGCCCTTGATGGAACAAGTTTCTCGACATACCGGAATCCTTCTGTTGGACTTATTTTTTCTACTGAGCTATTTTAATCATCCACTTTTGAATCTTAGGTAAACAAACTAATTTAGAGCAGAACAGATCGTTTCAAATATGATTACAAATTTTCAGAGCAGGCTGCTAAATCATCCACTCCAGTGACAAGATAATGCAACCAAATGATCAAGACACATTTCGGGATTTATTATTGATACGGCCCTGTTTGACATCAGCCTCCATCCGTTATTCTGGTGAGTTACAGCTCACAAGATATACCCATCAAGGAGACTGGATGATAGTAGAGCTGTCCCTTGAATAATGTGGGGGTCAGGGGTGCCAACCTCCAGCAGAGTCAAAAACCCATGTATAACTTCAGGGTTGGCACTATATATCTGAAATTCTGCATTTGTGGATTTAGCCAACCATGGATTATGTACTGCAGAACCTATTTATTAAAAAAGATCTGCATGTGACTGAACCTGTGTTACTGAACCTGTGTTATTGAAAGGTCAACTGTTGTTGTTGGGTCACCCAGTCGTGTCTGACTCTTTGCGACCTAAATGCAAATCGAGTGTTAAATATATATATATATATATATAAAAGGACTCAATATGTTTCTATATGATCAATAATTTATACTTAGCATGGTAGCTGACCTATACTACTTTGTGCCAAGTCACTTCAGTGGTGCTTGACTGTGTGTGACCCCACGGACTGTAGCCTGTCAGGTTCCTCTTCCATGGGATTCTCCAGGCAAGAATACTGGAGTGGGTTGTCATTTCCTTCTCCAGGGGATCTTCCCAACCCAGAGACAGACCTGTGTCTCTTACATCTCCTGCACTGGCAGGTAGGTTCTTTACTACTAGCGCCACCTGGGAAGCCCCCCAATATGGAACACTTCATGAATTTGAATGTCGTCATTGTGCAGTTGCCATTAAAACCTTTAATTCTGCTGGCTGTCTTTAAATACCCAATTATACTGATATGATTGCAGAAAATTCTGATGTATGTTACTTTTACGATACATATTACTTAGTATGTTTCCCAGGTAGCCCTGGCTTTTCAGCTAATTCCACAGGCACACACTTAGGCCTAATTATGGGATAGATAATATTTACTATTTCATTTACTGCCTAAAAGATGTTTCTCAACAAGTCTGGAATTCTTTATGTAGATAATACCATAGGTACCTCTAAGCTTGTTTATGGATCTGTGTCAGAACTGTGAATGGACAGACACCAAGGAGACAGGGCTGAGTCTTGTGTTTAGTTTACTTTTGCACACTCCTCAGTGTCCAGCATGGGACTTGTACAAGTTCAGTAAATAGTAACAAAACTTCTCTAGGCATTCCATTTTGGAATTCTTGTAGAAACAAGTCAATTTTTGAAAATCTTCTAGTGTTTGTAAATTTAATAAATGAAATATACTTGCCATTACTAATCATAAGTTAAAAAAAAGCTGATGTAAGATTAAGGTTAGAAGTGGTGACCGTCCTGTATGTGCTTACATGTATCAAATGGAATTCAAGAGAAGTTAAAAGATACACAAGAGAGAATATGAAGAATAAGGTTAGACCTGACAATGAAAAAAAAAACTGATCACTTTTTGGATAAGTTGCACTTGTAAATTAAACCTTTATGAGGACATTTTGGGAAATGGGGTAAAATGATATTTAAAAAAACACACCAAAAACTCCCAATATAATAAAGTATAATTCAAATAGGTTTTGGGGAAATTTTAAGTTTTTTAAATAATTTGTTGACCTCTTGATTAACTGGGATTTTTACCATTCCATATACTCTGCAATATAACTAAATAACTACATGTTACAACGTTTTGTTAACGGGTAAGGAAAAAGTAATCAGATTCTTTGAGTCTGAACAACTACGAAATGAAAAGATCCCATTCTTAGATTTTTATATTTGATTTTCTTACAGAAATAACTTGTTATTATGCTAATATTTACCTGAAAATGGCAGCCTCCAACAGTAAATAACTGAAATAACCCCAGTATCATTATGAGCTATAGTGAAACAAACAAAATTTTTCCTTCTTGACTAATAAAGTTTGGAAGAATGAAAAACCACAACTATGAAGGAAAAAAGGCAAATGTAAATGGAGGACACACATCAAAGCCCAGGAGCTAAAAATGAATTATTAGAAAGATACTTCAAAAAATCAATTACCATCACAGGGAAAAACTATTATGAAAGCAGCTCAAAAAATAAATGAACACTTATCTTTAAAACACAGAAATACTTGAGATAGTTTACAATGCCCAGTTAATTACTATATATATATATATTCCACCCCCTCAGGTATTTATGAATACTGTATAGTAGGATTTGTTTACTTACTGTTAGAAAATTTTTTTCTCATATGTGAAAAATTACAACCAATTCTTCAACCTTTAGAAAGATGGTTTTCCCACATTTTGAATGTTTTTTAAAATGAAATAATACATGGTCAGAGCATCAATCTCAGAGATTTTTTAGAACAGGTGACTGAAAACAAAGTTCTCCTTATAGGCCAGCTCCAAAACGTTAAGTGATAAAATACAATTCTATCACTTAGGCCAGCCAGCCTAAACACCTTTCTGGGAGTCAGCAATCTGTGGCCCACAGGCTGAATGTGGCTTGTGGCCTATTTGTACACAGCCCTGAGTTGAGAATGGTTTTTACATTTTTTAAGGGGTTGTAACCAAAACCAAACCAGAGAATATGTAATAAAAAACCATACATGGTCTACAGAGCCTAAAACATTTATGATCTGGCCGTTTATAGAAAAGTCTGAAGACCTTTCATTTATATCAATGTTGTACAGAATTCAGGCAGTGCAATTTCAAGTCCAAGATAAGGTTCATTTATTCCCATCATGAATATAAGTAACTTTTGGAAAAGGTATCTTCTGATGTCATCTGTCGATTTCTTTTCAAGTTTTTCTTCATTTTCAACATCATTAAAGTTCGTCCTACAATAATAATGTAAAAGTGATTGAATTCCTTTCTCTTAAACATCTAATGTAAAAAGGTAAAAATAATTAACTGACCTAAGTTTTACTTTTTCAAAAATAATTACTTAACATTCATATTTTATAGATCACGTGGAAGTATGCCTTGACTAACAGTGGGAGAAGAGTATCTCACAACTCTCACTTGCCCATGGCATGTAATACAATTACTATAACTTACCACATTTTCAAAGTCATCCTTTGGCATGCTCTTTAATTTCAGTTATTCTACTTTTGACTAATAATGTTTAATTTCAAATGTCTAACAAGCTAAAAGTCAGAATTCTAAAGATAAAACATTGTGAGAAAACTAACATATCCAAAATGTCAGAAAAAATTTTTGTTCACGAAAAATGAAAAAAAAAAACAAAAACCTAAAAGACAAAAACCTTTCATTTCTTTTAGATTTGGATAAAATAGAATTCTTGAAGTAGGCTGTAAAGCTTCATATGTGAGGGTCTATCGTTCTAACATGGCTCTATAAAGCCAGATTCTCTGGGCCTCTAGCAGCTGTGTTATTCTTTTGTCCTTTCACCTTACAGAGTAAAGAATCCAAAAACCTTATATGTGAATGCATTAAATTCCATTCAGAAAGGATTCTACCATTTGTAAACTTGCTGGTCTGTTTCTAAGTATGTCTTACAAAGATACTGATTTTTAAAAAGGAAAACATGAATAGCTCTCTTTAGAAGAGCAAGAAAGAGTAATTAGTAATTCAAGGCGGTGGGGCAGGTCAAGATGAATACGGCTTCTAATATATCCTGACTATACCAAGAACAAAAGAAAACTTGCTCTCCAAAAGGTGTTTTAAGGTTCAAATCAATGCTTTTACATTTGACTAAAATTTATGACCAGAGTTACTATTTTTCTGTTAAATGGCTTTACTTGTCCAAATTTCTAAGCATTTCAGAAGCTACATTCTGATTTCATAGTTTCCAAAGAAAAAGTTTCTAACCACCTTACTGTTTTTTGAAGCTTCATTTTACTGTTTGATACATATACTGTACAGTAAGAACACATTTAAATAATGTCTGTCAAAGTCAGTTCTAGATTTAATCCTTACCTTATCTCTTTTTTCATGATTTTGGAGCTTTTCCAATTTTTCATATATTAAGGTAGCAATCTGTTTTGCATCTCTGGAGTCTATTTGCTCTCCCCAAGTATTTCTCTAAAATTGAAAATACTCTTCTTATAACCTTTTAAGTATCTAAACAAAACTGACATTTCCATCTAAGAAACTTGATTAAATGTTTAAAACTTAAAACTTCAAGGAAATGCTGCTGGCAAAAGCAATCAACCAGTAACTTACCAGAAATAAATCCTAACAATACTGTCATGGAAACATGTAAATTAATTGGTTAGAATGCATTGCTAACTCCAAATCTCTCAAAACATCTAAACTGTGTAAGAAAAGATGTCCCCAGAGGACTCAAAACATTCTAATCTACAGTCACTGGTTGGCAGACAAAACTCTGACCAATTTAACAATGCAAAGCCATGTATTTCCTGGTTCTCATCTGCCTAGGGCAGGAAGGTGGCTGAAAAGCAGGGGGAAGGGTCAGGTCAATACATCCAGGTCTGTTTATTTTGGATCTGGAGCCACCAGTTTCCTTCTTCCTGGTGGAACTTCAAACTATGCTAGGATTCTGTTTCTGTGAATAGGTGCTCACCTGGTTGGTACTTCTCACTTCGATCTTTACTCTGCTGTGGCCTTGTCTGTTGGACTTCTGGATTCTACCCCTGCCTTTCCATTCGGACATACGGTGACATCATGTTTTCCAACAGTTCCCTGTATGGCCTGGTTAATTCTGTGACTGCTCATTATACTGATATTTCCCTAACATCATTCTACCTGAAAAAGACACCTATTTATATATATAATGCTCAAGGTGTTCTGAGAACTTGGAAGCCAGAGGAATGAAGACTCAGGCTTTGGTATAAAGTTCCTTTACTCTGAGTTCTGCTTACCCCAGACTGTTAAGAGAGAGATACCTTCCTCATAAATCAGAACCCTTCATTGAAAAATATAGGTGTCTGACAAGTCTAGAATTCTGATGTTCATCATCTAGTTTCTTTAGCTCTATTTCAAAATGTATTATAATCACAAATTATACAAGATCTTAATCTGATATACTTTCTCAAAAGGTATGTATCAAAACATTTGAAATTATTTATCTCAATGTTTTACCAGAAAATGTATGCATAACGAATACTTGTCTATCACAGCTTTATTGTCAAAAATGTCTTAGTCTTTTACTTGGGAAGATAGCAAAGGTCACGAATCCTTTTGGTTAGCAGTTATACTGGCTGAAAGGTATATACTTTCGTATCAGTGACCATAAAGACCCAGGTCTAATGGGTTAAACTGTCTTTCAAAAGAAAGTTAAAAAAACCACAGTGTCAGTGGCCCAAAAAAAGAAATTATGAATGAATCACAAAACCCTAACTTTAATAGTCTAAACCATTAATGCATATTCCTCAAGATAAATTTTCAGGTACTAAGGCTATTTCAGTTATGACAGTATTCTCTTTTTTTTTTTTCCTGGAAGAACTAATCATAAAGGTAATATATGTTAATTCTATAAGAACAGGAAACACTAAACTTCACAGAAAACAATTACCTTGAATTCTACCACCCACATAAAACCACTATTAGTGTTTTGGAATGTCTATTTAGTAGTTCCCTATTCATGAGTACAGAAATTTTAAGGCACTGGAGACCATCATATCAACTGTGAGGCAGAAAAAAACTTAAAAATCACTTCATGTATATGTGAAAAGCAGCTGTTTCAGCGGCATGCAACACAGTGAGAAACGACAAAAGCAAAGAAACTAGACAAGTTCTACCTGCTAAAAGGCACACAGAGGAAGGCGTGTACATACCTTTGCCCTTTCATAAGGGTACAATCTCACGGTCGGATAGGCTCTGATACCAGCTTTCTGGCAGGTTTGAGCATAAGCCTGACAGTCTACTTTTCCAGCTTTTACTTTTCCTTTAAGTGTCTGAAAAAATAATAATGTGCTTTGTTATTATTCTCTTTGCTATCTACTACTCTGGCAACCACAGAGCAATATGATACTAAAAATTCTAAATATTTATAAATGCAAGGATTTGTTACTTAAAAAACCCAAAACCAAAACAACATAGTTTAAATCTTTTTCATTTAAGTAAGACTGCTTCCAAATTCTTACTAGCTCTGAACTCTTATTTACCTAGCACGGCTCCTCCAATAGCAAATAAAGTCTCCTTTGCCTTATCAAGAAAATTGAGAAGCTTTACCCTAAAGGACCTCACCTTTTTCCTGTCATCCACAACGCATCTGTCACCCACAACCGTCTGAGATTCTGTCTTTCTGTTCCTCCTATCTCTAGTCTCATCTGCTGAGGCGGGCAACTTGCTCCCATGGAAGGCTGACAATCTCAACATTCTCTGGTCCCTCCCCGTCACAGCTCACTTGTGAGCATATACTATTGCTGTTGTTTAGCATATATACCTATGAAAAGAATCTCTTCCTTAATGGCACTGATTCCTCTAACTGCCACCCTGCCTCTTTTTTTTCGAATTTATTCCTTGACCACTTCCCCATCATCTACTTACTATCAACACATTTTAGCTAGCTTCTGTTCTCACTGCTCCCTCTGCTGAAACTGCTGTAAGTTCATCAATGACTTCTATTTGACCAAACTCAATCAACACCTTTCAGTCTTCTTAGTGAGTGTCTGACATGACTGATTACTCTCTTCTCTCCTCTTTTCTTTCCTGGCACTTATCACTAGTCTCTTGGCTACCCGATTCCTCTGGTTACTGTTCTTCATTTCCAGCAAGGGGCACTCGTCCTACAGCTGCCCCTCGAAATGTCCAACCACAGTTCTGTATTTCTTCAGCAATTTTTTTCACTGAACAATCTCCCAGGGAGATTTTATACACCTATATGCTGCGGAACCCCAACGTTCCCTTGACTGCAGTCAACTATGTACTGGCCTGTCTCACCTAAAGCACCTTAAAGATACGATTTCTAAAATGACTCCTTTCTCCCTTAACCTACCAGCCCTTCTGTCCTACTATTCACTTAATTTAGGCCAGAAACTAGGGCCACGTAGATTCCTTTTTCTCCTACACCTATCCCAAATAAACACTAACTAAATCCTAGTCATTATTCTCTCTCGTATTTGTTCCATTCTTTGTATGACCATTGCCATAATCCTGGTTCAGGTTATCACCCCTCACTTCAGGACAATTAAAATATCCCGGCTACCTCTAATTTTGCCCCCAAGGCTGGGGTACTAAAGGCAGACTAACTTGTGCTAGGGCACCAGCAAGGCTGCACACAGAAGCACGCACACATGCACACACACACGCTGTCTCTCAGTGAAGGTCAGAGAAATCTAGCTGGCTTGCAGTCTCAGTTACAGAAGGACACTATACTGGTTTTGGTGCTCTGACCTTTCTCTCGTCTTGACGGCCAGGTTCAGTCTGTTCAATGTGACCCTTCTACAATACAAAATGGATCCTGACACATCCAACAGCTCCCCTCCCATGCTTCTACAGAATACATTCTAGCAGTGTGAGAGCAGCGAGGAAAAGTATACAGTGCGACGAATGCAGGGAAGCTGCCCAAACCATCGCCTCAGGTTTGGCCACGCCCCCTTTGTCTTTATCCTCTGGTGACACTGGACCAACAGAGGAAAAGCCTGAACTTGCTCCGCTGTCTGTGTGTCCTGCATCTCTGCAAATTCTGTCTTCTCTGCTTAGAGTACCCTTGAGTCAACCCTTCCAAGTGCCACCGTCCTAGCCATATTGCAATTCTCATCTCAAATACTACCTTTTCTGTGGAGCCTTTTGTCTCCTGGTGGGACTCTGACCTGCTCCCATACTCTTGTTTTGCTCTAATTTCACTATAGTAAAGATCCTACTGATTTATATATATTTGCATTTTACCTTTCCAATAGATTAAAATGTCATTTAAAAAACATGCAATATTCATCTTTCCATTTTTTCAGCCCTAATGTTTGGCATAGTGTTTTTTACTTGGTGCTCAGGATTTGCTGAATGACTTTAAATAATTTTCTGCTATATTCAAGATACAGCTGCATTACAAAACAGCTAAATTAAGTTTTTCAGTACTTAAAGAGATAAGGGAATAAAACATTTTTGTTAGGATTACTGGAGAAAAAGAAGCATAAGAGGAAAAAAAGATATGATATGTAGGGAAAAAAAAAGAATAACCTTTTATTTTAAAAACCAGTCAATAACTAAAACAATCTCTTATGGCTCCACAGGAGTTCTGAAATCTCTCTGGACGCTCAGCTTCTGTTTCAGGCTGGTGGAACTAGTGCTGGCTTTCCCATTCTAATGAATGTTCTGTAGCCAAAGGCAAAATTCCTGGAGTACAGAGGTGGGGAAGCTAACAATTTAGGACTTAGGACAGAAACACCAAAATAAACTGCATTTACTTTCATTTTGTTTTTGGTAAGTGTTCATCGAGTTAAGACACCGGGGATATACAAATAGGTAAGACATATACTGCTTTCAAGAAGCTCACAGTTTATGGAGGAGACAGATACAGTTAATATACAACGTATAAGCATCCTGAAGGGGTACTGGGAAGGGGAGAGAATACAGAAATCCCACTGGAGCTGGGTTTTGTACATTAGGGACAAAAAACAATCCAGATGACCAGAGTAAGGAAAACGCATTTTAGAGAGGGAACAGCATGTATGTAAAAGCACTTGTTCAGAGAACCTGGAGTATGTCGTCGTGCCTGGAGTATAAGGTCAGGGAGAGGGAAAAAGCTAAAGAAGTCTGAAGGGTCAGATTAGAGAGTTGTAATCAAGAACACATGTCAAGAAATGTGGTTAACAGAAAGCTAGAGAAGGCAGTATTTCAGAAAGATCATTAGGGTGGAACTGAAGGAGGAAGACCGGCAGTATGAGGCTAGTTCAGAGGTGCATATAACTAAGTCTAGATGATGAAGGCGTGGCCAAAAGGCTAGCAGAGGGACGACAGATTTCAAAGACGTTTAGGAGACTGAACTGACAGGATCTAGAGACAGGACCTAGTGACTGCCTGGAGGGCAACAGGAAGAAAATAAAGAACAAGGGAAGAAGCGAGGTTTCTGGCTATTTTGGTTAAGTAGCTGTTTTCAACCAAGGTAGGTAGTTACAAGCTTTAGTGAAGAAGCAAGAACCTACTGCAAAGATCAAAATCACAGAAATGCAACAGAGTTTTTAAATTCAGAGGAAACTTTTAAGGAAAAAATTATTATTTATAAAATCTTATCTAATTATTAAAACACGAGTGTGACTACAACTTATTTAAGTAGATAGATAAGACTTACCCTAGCCAAGAGCTCAAACTCTGGAGCAAAGTTCTGGCAAGGTCCACACCAAGGAGCATAGAAATCAACCACCCAATGGTTTTTCCCTTGTAAAACCTTTTCATTGAAAGTCTGAGGTGTTAGATCTATAGATGCTTGAGGTAAAAATCTGTGACAAGGGATCAAAATTATTTATTATACAAGTCAAAGCAAACATCTAGAAGAGATTATTGCAAATCTTTGTAAGTTAAAAAGACTTCAAAGAATGATAATATAATAAAGCATAAACTTATCTTGGTAAATTACAGTCTTTCCTAAGTGCTAGAACTTTCCTAAGTAAGTGTTACTTTAAAGTGCTAGAACCTTAACTGAGTAAATTTAGCCACAGACATAAGACGAAGGTAAAGAGCACTGAATATAATTTATACAATTATACATAATTTAATTACTCACCCTAGACCCCAGATTCTTAGGGAATAAGCATCTCTATTCCAACCACTGTAACTACTGAAAGAAGAAAAATATGTAAGTTGTAAACAGTTATTTCTACTGTTGGGTATGTTCAGAAAACCATCCCTTTATAGCAATTTAAAAGTTTAGCTGACTGACTTCATCTGGCATCTCTTTTTTCAGATATACCTTAGCCACAAATACTAAGCTTACAAGGCTTTCCAAATTTATTTTTCTCTTGTCTCGACGTTTTTGTGTGTGCACGTGTGCTCAAAACAGACCTAAATGTTTAGATGTCTGCTGGACATCTCCCCAGACCTACGGTAATGGCAAAACTCAAAATCTCCAAGGCTTTGGTTCTGAAACCTTCACCCCGGTTATTACAGTCCGTCAAATTCCTATCCACTTTTTAAGACACATGTCAAAAGGCACAGCATAAATGCAGCCTCATGATTTCCTCTCATGGGTGTGATCCCTTTCTCTGAAATCCATGGTTCATTTTTACTTTTTAATAACATTTATTATATTCTGTCTTGTATTTGAGTTTCCTACTTGAAATGCCAGATGGTGCTGTTGAAACAGCATGGGTGACACCGATCTGAGCTCAAAGCCCAACCTCAAACCTTCGCAGCCGTGTGGCTTGGGAAAGTTACCCACGGTCTGTGAAACAGTTTTGCTAAGTCACTTCAGTCGTGTCCGACTCTGTGCGACCCTATAGACGGCAGCCCACCAGGCTCCCCCATCCCTGGGATTCTCCAGGCAAGAGCACAGGAGTGGGTTGCCATTTCCATCTCCAATGCATGAAAGTGAAAAGTGAAAGTGAAGTTGCTCAGTCGTGTCCGACTCTTAGCGACGACCCCATGGACTGCAGCCTACCAGGCTCCTCCATCCATGGGATTTTCCAGGCAAGAGTACTGGAGTGGGGTGCCATCGCCTTCTCCGTGAAACAGTTTACTTCTCTGTAATAGTAGGAAGGGTAATAATTCTTACTTCTCAAGAGTATGTGTCAAGACAAGTAGAAATAATGTGAGCATAAAGTCTCTAGTACGGTACCTGAAACCAAAGAGGGGCTTAATAGATGTTCCTCCTCTCATTTCCTTCTTTGCTATACTGTCAGCTTCATAATCGGTGGGCCCATGCAATTCACTTTTTTGCTTTGTAAATTCCTCATTCCCACACTATTTTAAATAAGGTGTGGGCTCTCCCAAAATACTGGGTGGTTTAACTTTTATTTAGCTAGCATAACTTTAAAATGTTAACTGTATAAAAATAAATGATTATATAAATGCCTTCAAATTTTAGAGAATACTTACTGATATTCATAAGCTTTATTTGATTTTTGGGGAAAAAATCTTATCTCAGGGTATCTCCGAACATTTTCTTGGGCACAAAAAGAATGATACTGTTGGCAGTCTATACTGCCCACATTGATCAGTCCAATTAATGTCTATAAAAGAAAAAAAATATGAATAGATCAAAGTAATTAGAATTAAATTACCTCCATAACAATTTTTTATGTTTACAAAAGAGAAGTAATTACTGTGAGATGGTTATTATATTATTTATCAGTGATTTTTGCCAAATACAAATGGTTAAGGGCTTAAAATATAATAGAACATTTACAGTAATGAATTGGAAATCTAATTTTGTAGTAAAAAACTTACTAAAATTATTGTAGACTAAATAATTGATTTCATTCATCTATCACACGGGGAACATTAAGTATATCTAAAATTTGATGTGTCAGAAACCAAGAACTAATGAATTTGTTTGCAACAGTACTTCAAAATTACTTTTTAAAATGGAAATGTGGATTGTAGATAGCATACTGAGCCATCCAGAATTTAAATATTTTATTGAAAAGAGTGGAAAATTATATTATTATGAATTTAAATACTAGAAAGAATGTTAACTCTTAGGTTTATTCATTTTTTTACCTTATAAATAATATAATAATTGCATTTTCCATTCTGGTATTTAAATAATTTGTTTCCAATCTTTCATGATTTATAATGCTCTATCAGATCAGATCAGTCGCTCAGTCATGTCTGACTCTTTGCGACCCCATGAACTGCAGCACGCCAGGCCTCCCTGTCCATCACCAACTCCCGGAGGTCACTCAGACTCACATCCATCATAGGAAATTTAAAAATCTAACTATTTCATTGATCAAGGCCATTTTTTTCTTTATTATCTTATAATACTGTGAAGAAACTGTATTTCTAAGCTCTAAAAATGAAGAAGTAGAAAAAATATTAATAGGAAAAAAAGAGGATCTTTGTGTTGATGTTGGCAGAAATTTGGTCAAACCAAGTGACACAGAAAAAAAGGTCATTATTGTATACTATTCAGTACCAAACAGAAGTAAGAGTTGAAATCTAATCATTACATAAAAAATGATCAAAACTCTTATTAAGTGACAATCTGGAGGTAGGTTAATTTATCTCAGTTTCGAAGTAATTGTTAAATAAACATTCTTAGTAAATGTTAAAACTTATTTCACTATATTAGGACAATAAATTATTTTACTATACCCGGGCCATTCTTTTCCATTCTGGCATTAAGACTTGACATGGATGACACCATGGAGAATAGAAATCAACCATCCAGACTTCATCATGCTTTCTTTGTTTAACCAGTTCGTTGAAAGTGGTAGGTGTCAAAGAGATCACTGAAGGATTCATAAGATCCTAAAGAGAATATACCATTCATTGTAACAGATATAGAAAAGAGTAGTTCACATATTCTTGGGCAAATTGTTGGTATATGTCACTTGGAAAAGCTTCTGCTTTTGAATGATCAAAGGATACATTAGGATATTTAAAGAGATTATTTTAATCTCTTTAATAGTGGAGATAATAATAATGGATTAATAATAGTGGATTATTTTAAAAAAGGAAGAAATGATCCTTAATTTACTTTTTAAGTTTCGATTCTGCTCATCAGTCCTATTAAATCAAGGAATATTTTCTTATCTCTATGGATCACTAAAACCATCTGAGGCAGAGAAAAGTGGCAACTTTAATTAAGGTTGTGGGTAGATGAGGCAAGAGTTTCAAGAGCTGCCCAGATGTCTACATAGGCCACATAGTTCTTTTTGGAACCAATAATTGGTTTGGGAAGGACCCTTTAATTATTAATGGAAAACCTACTATCCTATTTTTCTGACATTCCCACTTGAGATACTGCACAACCTCAGATCACTTGTTTCAAATGCCGTTTTGTTAATAACGAGCTTCAGTCTATCACGACTGGGTAATACTAATCATGTTAGCTTCCGTGAGGAGACAAACACCACAAAACAAAAAGTTATTATTTTTTAGGAGGAGGAGGAGAAGAGTAGGACAGAGGTTGGGAGGGCAACTGCATGGATAATAAGCTACAACTGTTCATTTTTTTAGGAGTCCCCTGTTAACTATTTTAGTCAATTAAGAATTGTAGTGGTTAAAAAAAACGGGGGGAATGCTCTAGTAGAGCACTTCTGGGCTAATAACACAGCAGGCTTGGCATACGCTGTGAGGCGTGCAGAAGCCTTCCATTGGTGGCTGAGGTAAGACTGTCCTTAGCCACATATTTCTTGGAGCTATCCAAGAATGGGATTCACTGCTATCTAATCTATATGGGACCAAAAGAAATAATCTGTGGTAGATTAGAGAAAACTAGAGAAAACAGGGGCGGGGAGAGGGGTGACAAGGCTTTATGTAGAAATTTTAATTTCACGTATTCAATAAATAATTGTGTCCACCAAGTAGAAGGCACCATACTAGGTAACAAAACACACACTAGCTATGAACTCTGAGAATAAGTCTATTAATATAAGAGTAGAAAATTTAAAAAATAATTAATTTTGTCGGAAGATGTTTTTGGCATAAAAATAACAAATCCTATTATTAAACATTACTAAATACTCATATATGAAGTATATACATACATGGAAGGATTTATACCTATATAGGCTATAACTTAAAATACCTCTACGAACTCCAAGATCTGTTCAGCAGAGTGATGTCCTTCATATTCATGAATGTTGGACTGGTTGAATACTACTGTTGTTGGATAAGCCTGAATGTTATACTGTTAGGAATGAAAATACAAATTAAACATAAGAGTATATATTTTACCTATTTGCTTCAAATTTATAACCAGCTTGCCTTAAGTAACAGGAACAAGATTTTAAAAGACTCAATGCCTAAGTGATGACTGAAAAACTTTAGCCTAGCCAAATTTAACAAAGGAAATAGATTTACTGCTGTATCCTCAGCAGCTGATTCTTCTGTAATAGTTACTCCATTCACCATAAAATCCACAGGCACTGAAACACTGAGAAGTGAGCATGGGCATTTATGAGTGCAGTCCTCTCCTACTCGCCTGACCAGGGTGGATGTGGAGAAGAGCAGACTGGGGTCTAGTTTGAGTGTTTTATTTTTTAAACCATAATAAACACTCCAATTTGTTCAGAAGTAGAAGAAAATCAAGGACATAAACATAGCAAGAATAAGGAAATAAATTAATAATCCACATGCACACAGCCATTTTTAGATTAGAGAATTATGAATCATGTGCTAAAAATGAGGTCACTTTTTATTCTTTGCTCAAAACAGCTTTAATGGCATATGTGTGTGTGTGTATATATATATATAAACCACTATAATTTCCTTCCTCAGAATTAACATGAGCACTAATTCAGGAAGCACTTCTCAAGCTTTTTATTTTTTAAAAGGTTATAAACAGATTAGAACTAACACCCAAAAAAGATGTTCTTTTCATTATAGGGGACTGGAATGCAAAAGTAGGAAGTCAAGAAACACCTGGAGTAACAGGCAAATTTGGCCTTGGAATACGGAATGAAGCAGGGCAAAAACTAATAGAGTTTTGCCAAGAAAATGCACTGGTCATAGCAAATACCCTCTTCCAACAACACAAGAGAAGACTCTATACATGGACATCACCAGATAGTCAACACCGAAATCAGATCGATTATATTCTTTGCAGCCAAAGATGGAGAAGCTCTATACAATCAGCAAAAACAAGACCAGGAGCTGACTGTGGCTCAGACCATGAACTCCTTATTGCCAAATTCAGACTGAAATTGAAGAAAGTAGGGAAAACTACTAGACCATTCAGGTATGACCTAAATCAAATCCCTTATAACTATACAGTGGAAGTGAGAAATAGATTTAAGGGCCTAGATCTGGTAGATAGAGTGCCTGATGAACTATGGAATGAGGTTCGTGACATTGTACAGGAGACAGGGATCAAGACCATCCCCATGGAAAAGAAATGCAAAAAAGCAAAATGGCTGTCTGGGGAGGCCTTACAAATAGCTGTGAAAAGAAGAGAAGCGAAAAGCAAAGGAGAAAAGGAAAGATATAAACATCTAAATGCAGAGTTCCAAAGAATAGCAAGAAGAGATAAGAAAGCCTTCTTCAGTGATCAATGCAAAGAAATAGAGGAAAACAACAGAATGGGAAAGACTAGGGATCTCTTCAAGAAAATCAGAGATACCAAAGGAACATTTCATGCAAAGATGGGCACGATAAAGGACAGAGATGGTGTGGACCTAACAGAAGCAGAAGATATTAAGAAGAGGTGGCAAGAATACACAGAAGAACTGTACAAAAAAGAGCTTCAAGACCTAGATAATCATGATGATGTGATCACTGACCTAGAGCCAGACATCTTGGAATGTGAAGTCAAGTGGGCCTTAGAAAGCATCACTACGAACAAAGCTAGTGGAGGTGATGGAATTCCAGTGGAGCTATTCCAAGTCCTGAAAGGTGATGCTGTGAAAGTGCTGCACTCAATATGCCAGCAAATTTGGAAAACTCAGCAGTGGCCACAAGATTGGAAAAGGTCAGTTTTCATCCCAATCCCAAAGAAAGGCAATGCCAAAGAGTGCTCAAACTACCGAACAATTGCACTCATCTCACACGCTAGTAAAGTAATGCTCAAAATTCTCCAAGCCAGGCTTCAGCAATATGTGAACTGTGAACTTCCTGATGTTCAAGCTGGTTTTAGAAAAGGCAGAGGAACCAGAGATCAAATTGCCAACATCCGCTGGATCATGGAAAAAGCAAGAGAGTTCCAGAAAAACATCTATTTCTGCTTTATTGACTATGCCAAAGCCTTTGACTGTGTGGATCACAATAAACTATGGAAAATTCTGAAAGAGATGGGAATACCAGACCACCTGATCTGCCTCTTAAGAAATCTGTATGCAGGTCAGGAAGCAACAGTTAGAACTGGTCATGGAACAACAGACTGGTTCCAGATAGGAAAAGGAGTACGTCAAGGCTGCATATTGTCACCCTGCTTATTTAACTTATATGCAGAGTACATCATGAGAAACGCTGGACTGGAAGAAACACAAGTTGGAATCAAGATTGCCGGGAGAAATATCAATAACCTCAGATATGCAGATGACACCACTCTTATGGCAGAAAGTGAAGAGGGGCTAAAAAACCTCTTGATGAAAGTGAAAGTGGAGAGTGAAAAGGTTGGCTTAAAGCTCAACATTCAGAAAACGAAGATCATGGCATCTGGTCCCATCACTGCATGGGAAATAGATGGGGAAACAGTGGAAACAGTGTCAGACTTTGTTTTTCTGGGCTCCAAAATCACTGCAGATGGTGACTGCAGCCATGAAATTAAAAGACGCTTGCTCCTTGGAAGGAAAGTTATGACCAACCTAGATAGCATATTCAAAAGCAGAGATATTACTTTACCAACAAAGGTTCGCCTAGTCAAGGCTATGGTCTTTCCTGTGGTCATGTATGGATGTGAGAGTTGGACTGTGAAGAAGGCTGAGCGCCGAAGAATTGATGCTTTTGAACTGTGGTGTTGGAGAAGACTCTTGAGAGTCCCTTGGACTGCAAGAAGATCCAACCAGTCCATTCTGAAGGAGATCAATCCTGGAATTTCTTTAGAAGGAATGATGCTAAAGCTGAAACTCCAGTATTTTGGCCACCTCATGCGAAGAGTTGACTCATTGGAGAAGACTCTGATGCTGGGAGGGATTGAGGGCAGGAGGAGAAGGGGACGACAGAGGATGAGATGGCTGGATGGCATCACTGACTCGATGGGTATGAGTCTGGGTGACCTCCGGGAGCTGGTGATGGACAGGGAGGCCTGGCGTGCTGCGGTTCATGGGGTCGCAAAGAGTCGGACACGACTGAGCGACTGATCTGATCTGATCTCTAAATTTGCTGTAGCTGAACTATGCATCCTCAATGCTGACAAGCACTCATTAGCAAACTGAACTTCAAAAATAATTTTAGAAAAAGCAATGGAAATATTTGTCAAACTTTTGTAAATGAGCACAAATAAGCCATTAGATGGAGAAAAACCATTTATCAACCATTTGCCAAGTCCTTATTATGTGCTGAGCACCTTTTTAGCACTCAAATGTAGTTTCTCATCTGTTCCTCACAACAATTCTATTTGGAAGCTAAAATTACTGAATCAACATTATAGATGAGGAAACTGAGGTACTGAGAGGCTCAGTGACTTGGTGAAGATTAACTAATTAGTGAGTAAGGAATCTTGGCCTCTATTCCAGGTGAATTTGCGATCTTGATATTTGATATTTCCAGATTTAAATATCTACACTCTGCTTAATTATCTATAGAAAATTAAAAACTGAGATGAAAAGTAGAAAACTATAGGAATTCAAATTACTGTTGAACACAATTCTTCATTTTTGCTTAGCAACTTTTCAAAGTCCCATACAAGACATTTAAAACCAAAGGCCTTATTTTTATCATTTTTAAAACTTATTTTAATGAAATTTCAAACATGATATAGAGAGAGACTCATTTAACAAATACATATCTCTACTGCTACATTTAAGGATGATTAACTTTTCTGCCATTCTGGCAGATTTTTGGAGGTTCTCCTTTTTGATCCCATTTCCTTCCCTTCCTGATGCTAGGAGTAACCAATATCCTGAAATAAGCATGTATCCAATCCACTGGTGTTTTACACTTTTGCTACATGCATGTGTATTCCTAAACAGTATACTGTAATGTCTGAGCACTTATAAACGTTCCATAATTTTATTACACTCTGTATACTACTCTACAATCTGCTTTTTTCATTATAGTCTTGAGATTTACCAAACATGCTGGTAAAGACAGATCAGATCAGATCAGTCGCTCAGTCGTGTCCGACTCCTTGCGACCCCATGAACCGCAGCACGCCAGGCCTCCCTGTCCATCACCAGCTCCCGGAGGTCACTCAGACAGACCTAGTTTTAAATCCTCTATGATTATTCTACTGTATGACTGGATAATTTACTTATTCATGTACTTGCTACTACACTGGTCAGCTAAATTTTTTTAATTTGATGGAGGGAGGGTATATGACCATTGCAATAATTTGTATTTTCTTGAGGACCAGTAAAGTTGAATGTTTTTCACATTTACTGAATTTCTGCCTTTATAAAATGTCTAAACCTCCTCATTCTTTTGCTATTCAAAAAACTGACCTGTAGTCTTTAAACATTCTGGACAGTAAGGCTTTGTCAGTTGTATGTGCTGCAAATATTTCCTCAGTCTGTTGTTTGTTTTGACTTTATAATGTCTCTTTCTTTGGCAACAGTTTAACATTCAATGAAGCTAAAGTCATTCATAACTTCTATCCTCAGTGTATATGTGCACTGGCAGGCATGAGCATCTCTGTGGAATGAAATTATTCCTCACATAGATGCATAAAGATTTCACCCTACATTTACTTCCATTATGCTTTTAAAACACATTACGTCCTAAAAAAATTGAAATATAGTTGATTTACAACATTGGGTAGGCTTCAGTTCTACAGCAAAATGATTTAGTTATATATATATATATTTCAGATTATTTTCCACTATAGATTATTACCACATATTGAATATAATTCCCTGTGTTGTACACTGTCTTTGTGGCTTATTTTATGTGTAGTAGTGTGTATCTGTTAATCTCATACTTGTAACTTGTCCCCTCAGGCTTTGCTAATAATGTTTGTTTTGTTTGTGAGCATGTCTCTGTTTTGTATACAGGCTGATTTGTATAATTTTTAAGATTCCACATATAAGTGATATCGTATAATATTTGGCTTTCTCTGTCTGACTTACTTCAATAAGTATAATATTCTCTGGCCAAGTAATATCCCATTGTGTACACACAACACCCCCTGACATCTTAAGCCAATTGCCTGCTGATAGTCATTTGGGTTGTTTCTATATCATGGCTATTGTAAATAGTGCTTCTATGAACTGTATCTCTTCAAATTAGAGTTTGTTTTTTATGGATATGTACCTGGGGTTAGCATTGCTGGATCATATTGGTAGCTCTATTTTTAGTTTTTTAAGGAAGCTTCATATTCTCCACAGTGGCTGTACTAATTTATATTCCCATCAACAGTGTGGGAGGGCTCATTTTTCTCTGTACTGTCTTCAGGGTTTACCGTTTGTAGACGTTTAGGTGACAGCCATTCTAACTAATGTGAGGTGATACTCACTGTCGTAATTTATATTTCTCTAATAACCAGAGTTGAACAACTTTCCATAGGCCTGTTGGCTATCTGTATACCTTCATAATAATAATTACTGAAAATCATCAGAAATTCAGTGTTCAAGTTTCTCCAATTATCTGTTTTTGAGTTGGTTGGTTTGAATACAAGGCCTGAACACTATTTGAATGATAGTCTTATCAGTCTTTTTAATATCTTTTTTCCTTCTTTCAATGTGTATGTCCAGTAAACTGCTGTTTGTCTTAAACAGTTCTCTACATGCTGGGATTTGAAGATTGTATGCATACCCCCATGTCACTTACTATGTCCTGCCACTGGATTTCCTATACACTAATGTCGGTAGGCTTGATCTGATTTAGGATTCCCCCCCCAAGAATATTTTATAATTTCTATTTCTTCCTAAACTGAAGAGTAAATATTTCTTAACCTAAGAAAGTATGTTATGTAAATTAAGGTTTAAAAAAGCCTATGTAACTTCTATTAACTACATTTAGAAGACAAAGAATAAAAACTTTAGGTTGCCAAAAAGAAAGCGTAGGGCAAGTGTTAGTTCTCAGTCCTGTTCGACTCTCTGCAGCCTCATGGACTGTAGTCCGCCAGGCTCCTCTGTCCACAGACAACAACACTGGGGTGGGTGGCCACTCCCTTCTCTAGGGCATCTTCCTGACCCAGGGTTCAAACCCGGGTCTCCTGCATTGCAGGCAGATTCTTTACCATCTGAGTGACCAGACACGCACATAGATTGAAAAAGGTAATATTAAATTAAAAAAAACAAAAACAAAAAACCTTAAATATTTATGTTTAATCCAATCATAATTTTATATCATTTTGATGAAATTATTTAAGTAAATATGTTACTACTCTGTTAGATGTACTTTTCAAAGTTATCTTATTGCTTTAATGTGAGGCCGATGAAACATTTTACAAAAACATTAGAATAAATATTTATACTTTGCCTTACCATGTTACAGAGTCCTTCGTGAACCGTACAATCTAATGTACCAAACTTAAGCTGACCATAAAGATGCTTTGATGCTTTTCGCAGCTCTGGCAATAAAGCTCGACATGGTGGACACCACTATTGAAGAAAAAATATTCATAAGCATCAAGCCAAATGAAACCAAAAAACCACATTTTTTGGCAACAAGCACTATGCTAAGATAAACAATATTTATTACAGTTACAAATCTTGAGCATTTATATACTCAGTCCTTGGAAGGGCAAGTATGTCAGCCTTTCTTAAAAACAGGATGTAACAGCAGCCAAATTGAGTAACAAGATTCTAATATTCATTGTTCCAGGTTACCTAGAAAATGTTTTTGCTGTCATAACAAGAGAAAACCTGAAAATGTTGAAATATGACAGATAAACATAACTTACAGGGGCAAAAAAGTCAACTAGCCATGGTTCTTTCTCATTGGCAGGAAAATTCTGAGGTCCAAGTGTGGTAACATGAGAATTGACACTTTCCTTGGCAAAGGCAAGTATGTCATATAGAATCTTCTTTCCTTTGAAACAGAGAAAAAAGAGAAAAATTAAAATCTACATTTTGTCTTTTTATCCATAGAAACATTTCAAAGCTTTTATACTTGAAATATTGAAGAGACGATAAACTTATGAACAAATTCATTTGGTGGATGTTTTAGTGTTCTGTATATTATGTTAAGTTTGCTCTGGAAGAGAAACCTTTGCTTTACACTCTGCTTCTTGCAGGATCAGATAAAACTTTAAGACCTCTTTGAAAAGTTCCTTCATCCTCAGAGGGAGAATTATTTCCTCCCAACATTCTTGGAGTTCTTTTTGCTTGCCTGAACTACCATTATGGCCTAACTCTGAAGTCTGTTTCTTCAACCTAGACTTCTCTTATGAATTCAAGACCTGAGTTACCTAGTGGAACTATTTACCTGGATGTCATATGAACATTTCAAACAAAATATACACGAATCAAAGTTGAGTTATTCTTCCCTAAACTTGCTCCTTTTCTCACCTTTCCTACCTTGACAATAGTGTAATCATCCACTAGATGCTAAATAAGATTTCCTATATTCAAAAGCAGAGACATTTCTTTGCCAACAAAGGTCCGTCTAGTCAAGGCTATGGCTTTTCCTGTGGTCATGTATGGATGTGAGAGTTGGACTGTGAAGAAGGCTGAGCGCTGAAGAACTGATGCTTTTGAACTGTGGTGTTGGAAAAGACTCTTGAGAGTCCCTTGGACTGCAAGGAGATCCAACCAGTCCATTCTGAAGGAGATCAGCCCTGGGATTTCTTTGGAAGGAATGACGCTAAAGCTGAAACTCCAGTAGTTTAGCCAGCTCATGCGAAGAGTTGACTCATTGGAGAAGACTCTGATGCTGGGAGGGATTGGGGGCAGGAGGAGAAGGGGACGACAGAGGATGAGATGGCTGGATGGCATCACTGGCTCGATGGACGTGAGTCTGAGTGACCTCCAGGAGCTGGTAATGGACAGGGAGGCCTGGCGTGCTGCAATTCATGGGGTTGCAAAGAGTTGGACATGACTGAGCGACTGAACTGAGAGTGATTCTTGCCTTCTCTCTTTGCCTGTGTATCACAGCTCCAACTCCAACCCCAATTTAGGCTACTGCCTAAATGTAATCTAGCCTACTGAAATAACCAAGCTGGTCTTTCTATTCTGCGTTCCTTAAATAATTCGTTTTCTACACTGCTACCAGAGGCAAGTTACAAAAACATTAATCTGATCATGTGGTCCCCTTGCTTAAAGAATATACTACTTGGTTTCACAAATACTAGCGTTCTTAGGACCAGGACATAATCCATTTTCCCATGTGCCCTCTGATTTATTCACTCAACAGTTAATATTCAGTAAAGCACCTATTATGTGTCAGGTCCTGTTTTATATGCCATAGCGCATGCAAAATAAAAGATACACACTTTCTCCTTAAAGAATTCATAGGCCAATAGAAAACAAATATTTCATAAATATTTAAACAGTGATAAATGATACCATATTGTCCTGCTTTTTCCTCACTCTTTAGCTACTGCTGCTTGAATTGCTCCATAAATTCTTCTATCTTTGACAGCCTTAAAAATGATTCACAGGGCCCCAATCTTGTCTCTGTACTCACTTTTGGACAAGGTCATCCTCACCTAAGGCTTCAATTACCAATGAAAGTTTTAGCCCAAACTCTTCTCCTGAGACCAGGCCTATATTCAACTGGAACCAGGGGTGTGTACTTCATGTCACCTCCTCCTCAGTGTTCTCTTTCTTACAGAATGGTGCAGTCAGTCACTCAGTTGCCAAGTCAGAAACCTGAGTTTCCTTTTCTGATCTCCCTACATTTCTTATCTCCCTACACAATTATCAAGTTATACTGATTTTGCATTCATCTAAAAACTGTCTACTTCTCATCTACATTACCAAATAAATGACTACATCAGACTTCTACTTGCTTTCCCTCCCTCCAATTCTAGGCAGCCAGTTAACTTTCTAAAATGTAGAACTAGTTAAGTCACATCTCTGCTTAAATCCATGGAAGCCTTTGCTCTGTCGCCAGGATAGAGTCCAAACTACTTTATTACCTGACAGATGAAACACACTATTGGGACCCTGGTGCCATTTCCAGCCTTAAGTCTCATTCCTTTCCATACTCCACATTCCAGTTACCCTAAAATTCTTGCCTTCTAAGAATGAATAAGGCTCTCTCTCATTTCAGAGTCCAAGAATACACTTAACGGTTCCTGTGCTTGGAACATATTTAACACCTCTTTATTTGTATAACCATTACCTCTACTTAGATCTCAATGAAGAGACTGCTTTCTCTAACCTCAGAAAATTACTCCATCTATGTATTCTTCCTAAGTGTAACCCATACTCATATTAGGGTAGATATCTCCAAGATCGCCTTCAATGACCCATACGACTGTTGCACCAGGGCTGGTGTATATAGTCAATAGAATATGGTGAGTGTGCTGGTTTATACTGTCTGAGATCAGACTATAAAAGAGATCATTGCTTCTGTGTATGTGTGTCTCTCTGATCATTCATTCTGGGATAGGTAAGCAGCCCCACAGAGAGGTCACCTGGTAAGGAACCAAGGCCTCCTGGCTATGCCATGAGTCGGTCTGGAGCCAAATCTGCCAGCCTCAGTCTAATCTTTAGATGACTATAGTCCTTACCCACTGGGACTGCAACCTCATGAGAAAACCCAAGCCAGAACCACTCAGCCAAGCTGTTCTCTGCTTCCTGAACACTAGAAACTATGTTAATAAATGTTCATTGTTTTAAACTGCTTAGTTTATACAATGGAGAAAAGACAATCTCTTTAACAAGTGGTGTTGGGAAAACTTTTCACTTGTAAAAGAATGAAACTAGAACACTTTCTAACACCATATACAAAAATAAACTCAAAATGGATTAAAGATCTAAACATAAGACCAGAAACTATAAAACTCCTAGAGGAAAACATAGGCAAAACACTCTCTGACATACATCACAGCAGGATCCTCTATGACCCACCTCCCAGAATACTGGAAATAAAAGCAATAATAAACAAATGGGACCTAATTAAACTTAAAAAGCTTTTGCACAACAAAGGAAACTATAAGCAAGGTGAAAAGACAGCCTTCAGAATGGGAGAAGATAATAGCAAACGAAGAAACTGACAAAGAATTCATCTCAAAAATATACAAGCAGCTCCTGCAGCTCAATTCCAGAAAAATAAACGACCCAATCAAAAAATGGGCCAAAGAACTAAACGGACATTTCTCCAAAGAAGACATACAGATGGCTAACAAACACATGAAAAGATGCTCGACATCACTCATTATCAGAGAAATGCAAGTCAAAACCACAATGAGGTACCATCTCACACCAGTCAGAATGGCTGCTATTAAAAAGTCTGCTGCTGCATCCTGTTATTCGTGTTCGACTCTGTGACCCCATAGACAAGAGCCCACCAGGCTTCCCGTCCCTGGGATTCTCCAGGCAAGAGCACTGGAGTGGGTTGCCATTTCCTTCTTCAATGCATGAAAGTGAAGAGTGAAAGTGAAGTCGCTCAGTCGTGTCCGACTCTAGCGACCCCATGGACTGCAGCCTATCAGGCTCCTCCATCCATGGGATTTTCTAGGCAAAAGTACTGGTGTTGGGGTGCCATTGCCTTCTTCGTCAAAAAGTCTACAAACAATAAATGCTGGAGAGGGTGTGGAGAAAAGGGAACCCTCTTACATTGTTGGTGGGAATGCAAACTAGTACAGCCACTATGGAGAACAGTGTGGAGATTCCTTAAAAAACTGGAAATAGAACTTCCATACAACCCAGCAATCTCACTCCTGGGCATAAACACTGAGGAAACCAGAACTGAAAGAGACACGTATATCCCAATGTTCATCGCAGCACTGTTTATAATAGCCAGGACATGGAAGCAACCTAGATGTCCATCAGCAGATGAATGGATAAGAAAGCTATGGTACATATACACAATGGAGTATTACTCAGCCATTAAAAAGAATACATTTGAATCAGTTCTCATGAGGTGGATGAAACTGGAGCTTATTATACAGAGTGAAGTAAGCCAGAAAGAAAAACACCAATACAGTATACTAACGCATATATATGGAATTTAGAAAGATGGTTAATGACGACCCTATATGTGAGACAGCAAAAGAGACACAGAAGTAAAGAACAGTCTTTTGGACTCTGTGGGAGAAGGTGAGGGTGGGATGGTTTGAGAGGGTAGCACTGAAATGTGTGTATTATCATACATGAAGTGGATTGCCGGTCCAGGTTCGAGGCATGAGACAAGGTGCTCAGGGCTGATGCACAGGGATGACCCTGGGGGATGGGATGGGGAGGTAGGTGGGAGGTGGGTTCTGGATGGGAACACATGTGTGCCTGTGGCTGATTCATGGTGATGTATGGCAAAAACCATTACGATATTGTAAAGTAATTTAGCCTCCAATAAAAAAAGAAAAAAGAAAGTGTTTTGCATTTTCTAGTATGAACAAAAAATAAATCAACTGCTAAGTTTTGGGGGTAATTTACTACTCCTAAATAGATTAATACTCCTCATGTCAGACATTTAAAAAGTTGCCCATCTACTTGTCTGTTTTCTCTACTTCATAATATTCTTTAAGATACAGATAAGGATAGTACCCTACTCTCTAATATTGTACCTGGCACATAAATATCTATTTAAATCCAAGGAAATAATACAAGTTATGCTGTAAAGTTGTAACAACACACAAAAGAAAGTACTTGGGTATTTATGGTATATTCCAAGGGAGAAAATGCTTTAAGTGAAGTTCTGAAGGGTGACTTGGAGTTTGCTAAATATTTTGAGGGCCAAGAAGTAATGATTACAATGCAGGAGGAAGAAAAATCTGTGGAAGGCACAGGACTGAAAGAACATGGTATTTTCAATGATTCACAAGTAGCTAGAGCTAAAATTATCTGCAGGAGCAGAGGTGGGAGATGAGGTTGGAAAACCAGGCTGAGGCAGGTTAACTTTTAACTTAACAACAATTTAGTGAACTCCTGTTATGCACTGCCATTCTAGGTACTGGAAATACAGTGGTGACCGAGACAAAGTCACTGCTCCTATGCTAGGGAATCTGAAGTTTATTCCCATTGAGATCAGAAGACTCAAGGCAGAAAAATGACATAGGAAGGTTCCAGGTATTCTATGGTAATAAATCTGCAAAGAAAACCAACAATTAATTGTAAACAAAAAATGCTATGAGGCAGATAATTATACTGAAGGATATTAGACAAGATGGAGCTGATGGACCTGAAATAAGGTAGCAAGCATAGACAAGGAATCTGAGAAATGTTTCAGAGGCAGAAAAGAACAGAACACTATGAAACCTTAGGTCATTTCCAGCATTTTTACGAGGTGGCAAAGCTTAGTGCAGCTATACGTCTAGGCTTTGGAGTCAGACATATTTGGATACAACCTGCACCAGTTTATTTTATCTTTCTGAGCCTAAGTTTTCTGCCTTGCTGTGAAGATATAAATGGATATGCACAATATGCAAATACTTTTAGGAAAACATCTCATTTATAAAAAACACTGAATAAACAGTAATTACTGTTAAATGTATCTTGTCGTCTTTGCTCACATAGTTCCTTGAGTCTAAGGGACCTCACTTGTTTTCTTGTATTTGCCTGGGGAAACTGAGTGTTCAAATGTCACCTTAATTCAAATATCAACTCCTGATGCAAAGTCTCTTTATTTGATCTCATAATTTATAATGACTATTACAATGTCCTTCATATTTTCCTAAAAATCTCCCTTTTCTCACCATTCCCCGCACTAGATGATATTTTAAACTTGCTGAGAGCAGAGTCCATATTTTACATTCCTAACACCTATAAGAATGCTTGTCAGGTTATAGGCATAGTATCAATATCTTTTATTTACTAACTGTTAATGCTAGTAGTTTGTGTCTATCTTTTGCTACACTTGACCTTTTTCAGGACAGAGACAATGATGTATACCAAACTTCAGGAACTGGAACTGCATCTACATGATGCAGGGCTAACGTTTTGAACAAGCTGAAATGCAGAAATACAAATTCAAAATTCAAGAAAACTAACAAAGCAGTTAGTGGAGATGTTTGTTCATCAAGTGTTGGAAAAACATCTAATAGACTATCTAGAAATTGCCCATAATGGTTGAGATGCTACATCAGGTACACTGAAATGGAAACGATAGGTGTTGCTTATTTTTGTCAACCAGCAAGACCCTTATATTCTTTACTAGCCTGACAAAGTCACTAGAGTTCTTACTCAAACACTGATCAAAATATTAGGTAGAAGACAGGGATTTATTTTAAGAAGAATAAAGAAGATAAAATAACTATATAATTCAAAATATCTTTCCCTTTAAGAAACGTTTACTAATAAATGAAAGCAGTTATTTTATAATAGTCATGTCCATATAAAACAAGGTAAAAAGTAGAATTAAAAATGAAGAAATTTTTAATCATTTTTCCCCCTTCTTACCATGATGAATTTCAAATTCTTTGGTTCCCTGTCCTTTAAATACTGCTAGACATGGCTGAAAAACATAGAAGTTACTACAGACGTCTGGTGCAGAGGAACAGTCAAACTTGCCAACCTAAGGGAAAGAGAAAGTTAAATATGTTGAAAATAAAATCTTATCCATTCAATTAAATATTCATAAGGATAATCCGAAAATAAGAAACAGGAATCATTAAATTTAACATTAAAGCTACATTTAGTTTAAATAATGCCTCTTGGAGATCTCAAAAACCTGAGAGGAAATTACCAAGAAAATATTAAGTTGTTTATGAAGCTCAACCTTCTAAAAACTTAGAGGATATTTATATTATCTTGACAAGGGGAGAGAGAGAGAAAGAACATCTTAAGACCGCAGAAGCAGAGAGATTTCATACAGTGTGGGAACAAACCTAGTAGGCAAATGATAAACCAAGAAAAAATATTTGCAGCATTTAAGATAGAGGATTTCTATTAAGAAATAAAAGATAAGCATCCCATCAGGAGAAAGAAAATGGGCAGAGACATACATAGAAAATAAAGTAGAAAGCAAATAAATAAAAATCAGTAGTATTAACATAGCCTGGAAAATCCCATAGACGGAGGATCCTGGTAGGCTCCAGTCCATGGGGTCGCTGAGAGTCGGACACGACTGAGCGACTTCACTTTCACTTTTCACTTTCATGCATTGGAGAAGGAAATGGCAACCCACTCCAGTGTTCTTGCCTGGAGAATCCCAGGGACAGGGGAGCCTGGTGAGCTTCCGTCTATAGGGTCGCACAGAGTCGGACACGACTGAAGCGACTTAGCAGCAGCAGCAGCAGTATTAACATATCACTTTTGGCCTATCCAAACAGTGCTGATTATAAAGAATGGTAATACCAGGGCTGGCTCTGGTGTAGAGAAGAAATGGGTCATTCCCATGCTGTCAGTAAGAAGGAAGGCTCTGATAATGAGGATAAAACACTTTTAAGAAAATATAACCTTGGTTCAAAAAATTCCTCATAGTGCATTTTTCCAGTGTATCTTTTTTGATATAAAAATGGAAACGACTTAAAGTCACCAGTAAGAGAGAATAGGTTAAATAATCATAGTGTAGCCATAGAGTGAGATGCTACTTAGGATGCTGATACATATACATACACAAAAATATACATATCAATATATATTACACTGGTATGTAGAAAAGTTTTTAATCACTAAATGGAAAATTTTACAGAAGAGAATAAAACATACATATAAATTTACATGTGTATGTCTGTTACCATAGCCATTACAATATGCAAAGAGGTACACATGTATACATATGTGCTAACACATACCCATATTTAAAAAGCCTCAACAGTTATAACAGTAAATTCTTAACAGTGGTGAAAATACATATAATTTTTAGAAATCTCTAACTCATTTTTGTACTAATTCATAATATCATAATTTAAAATAATGAACATGAATTACTTATATAAAGAAACAAATACTTTAAAAAAGCTATAGTTTTCTGCATTCCAGCAAAACCACATCATATAGATTGATCACATACCAGCTGATCAAGAGTAATGAAGGTTAAACTTTTTCAGATATCATTTTAATTTTCAGTAGAAAAAACAAAATAGAAGAACAAAGGCATTTAGGGGTTTCTAAATTTAGAATTCAACTAAACATCTTAACGTTATTTAAAATATAACTTTACGTACTAAATAAGAAGACAGCATAAAAGCAGAAGGGTAGGGAGAATACATTTTTCTTACTTGAATATGTTCATTTTTAAGTAGAGTTTTTAGTTTCTTCAACTCAGGATCATGTGGATTTTCATTTTGTCCAAAGTGAAAAAATAAGAGCCACCGATGATGAGCTAAACGATCCTTAAAAGTGATTAAAAAAGAAAGTGATAAAGGGAAAGAAACATCAGAGATGAAAAATCCTACGAGTTCCAATCTTTATTTCTTTGACTTAATTTTAACTATCCTACCCATTACTTCAAAATACTGTCTAAAATTCAGACCCAGTCATATTCTTATTTTGTAGTTTATTTGGAATAATGCTATATAAACCAATTATACAGTATTACAGAAAGAAAAGAGCCACTAAATCATAAAATCTTAAGGTAGATGACTGTGTCAAGAAAAACATGGTTTTAACGACACAGAACTAAAAAGCTGAAAGGTGGGGAAGCCAGACTGCTTTCAAGTTTAACATAAAGTTTCAAAGGGATATAGACTTAGAAAACTCTGGGATCAATAAGTAGAAGAAACTAATTGATTCTACTACAAACGGGAAAGTTTCTGAAGCTGCTCTGTAATTCTCAGTGAACAACACGAACTGTTCTATAGGGAGGAAGACAGAGCCCCCATACAGATTCACAGCTGCTTTGTGATCAGTATCTTGTCTGTTCTGGTGCTCTTCCTGAACTTGCCTTCTACAGATCCACTCTCAAGTTTCAATCCCAGCAAACCTGGCATTAGAGTTTAACCTGGAATCAACTGATAAAACTTATCAATATTTGTTACTATTTATTATTTAAAAAAAAAATTACCTGTAGTGTATTTGCTGAAAGGAGTTCAAAATCTGGAAGATTATGCATTATTTCCAAATAAATTTCCTTAGCATCCAATGAATTAAGAAACTAAAATAAGAGAATCATATTGTTATTTTTTAAATCAACATTTGAGTATTTCAGTGTCTTAGTTTTTCAGTTTTCAGAGAAAGAACTTTTAAGAAAAAACCCAAAGAAGTAATACAGTTTTCAAGCTATTTATCTTAAATGTTTTCCTTTTCAAAAAAAGACAGTATATCATATTTTGGCAATTTATAAAGAGTTATATAACTTGGTTGTTCTTTAAAAATAGTGATGCAAAATAAATTTCATTATTAGGTGTTTTATTACCTGGAATTTTCTGTTAACTGTGCTGAGTATTCGATGATGATCCTCAAAATAACCTTGAGTGACCTCTGGCTCACTGGTGGGAAAAGCTGTATCATATTCAATCTAATTTTAATGCTAACCATGTTTTACAGAACGCCAGTGCTTTACAAATTTTCCAAAAATTGTTAAAACAATAGAATATTTGAGATCTAATAAGATGCTTTATGGGCTTTCCTGGTGGCTCAGTGGTAAAGAATCTGCCTGCAATGCAGGAGACCAGGGTTCAATTCTTGGGTTGGGAAGATCCCCTGGAGGAGGGCAAAGCAAACCACTCCAGTACTCTTGCCTGGAGAATTCCATGGACAGAGGAGCCTGGCAGGCTACAGTCTACAGGGTTGCACAGAGTTGGACATGACTGAAGCAAGTAAGCAGCAGCAGTAGCAGCAAGATGCTTCATTTCTGCACTTCATAATGGCAGAAAGTGCAGAAGAACTAAGAGCCTCTTGATAAAAGTGAAAGAGGAGAGCGAAAAAGTTGGCTTAAAGCTCAACATTCAGAAAATGAAGATCATGGCATCCGGTCCCATCACTTCATGGCATACAGATGGGGAAACAGTGGCTCACTTTTTTGTGGGGGCTCTGAAATCACTGCAGATGGTGACTGCAGCCATGAAATTAAGACACTTACTCCTTGGAAGGAAAGTTATGACCAACCTAGACAGCATATTAAAAAGCAGAGACATTACTTTGCCAACAAAGGTCAGTCTAGTCAAGGCTATGGTTTTTCCAGTAGTTATGTATGGATGTGAGAGTTGGACTATAAAGAGTTCTTTATAGTTCAAAAGAACTGATGCTTTTGAACTGTATGTAGTGTTGGAGAAGACTCTTGAGAGTCCCTTGGACTCCAAGGACATCTAACTAGTCCATCCTAAAGGAGATCAGTCCTGGGTGTTCATTGGAAGGACTGATGTTGAAGCTGAAACTCCAATACTTTGGCTACTTGATGCGAAGAGCTGACTCATTAGAAAAGACCTTTATGTTGGAAAAGATTGAGGGCAGGGGGAGAAGGGGACAACAGAGGACGAGATGGCTGGATGGCATTATCAACTCAATGGACAGGAGTCTGGGTGGACTCCAGGAGTTGGGTGATGGACAGGGAGGCCTGGTGTGCTGCGATTCATGGGGTTGCAAAGAGTCAGACACGACTGGAGACAACTGAACTGAACTGAATTGAAGGAATTAAGAAAAACTTACAGGAAAACTGGAATGGACCTTGTTTATTATAGAGGTTTTTAGAAATAAAGTCCCTGAACCAAACCACTGAGGAGTTTTGTAGGGTAAAATGTATATATGTTTTAAAATTAAATACACTTTAGATCTAGGTCTCTTATTTAAAACACAAACAACTCAAATAGACACATCTTAATTCTAACAACTGTCTATTTCTGTCCATATTTTATCCTCAGCATATTTTTTTCATGGAACTCTCTTTGCCAGTCTAATTCTCATGGAAGCAGCTGCTATTACCAAAAGTGTAACAACAGTTACACCAAGAAAATGTATACAGGGGTTGATCAGTTTACTGTGTATCTTTAAACTATTTTCTTGACAATTCAAATGTTACCTCAAAGATATAAAACTCTATTAAAAACCTGTAGAAACTATTACTGTATTCAGTTTAATTATGTTCAACATGAGAACACAATCAAATGGATAGAAACAGTGTCTGTGAGAATAGAAAACTTGGTTTTTCTGCTTAAAAAAAATCTGTAGCATACTCTCAAAAATATATGAAATAATTTGTTACCAAAGGGCTTAAAAGGTCAAAACAGAAAACTTTCATGTTTCAGTACTATAAAGCTCATTCATTTTACTCACATTCATCAAAAATTTTATGTAATTTACAAATTCACTAGAACTCCATTATAAACCTGTTTTAGAGTAAAATTTGGTAGTTTTATTTACAAGGGTATTGTGCAGCCTCTAAATTCCACCTGCCAAACATATTTAGCTAGCAGTGTTTTACATTTTTTAAAAACTTGAATGCTTTTAGGAGGGACAGGACTTTAATTCATCACCCTGTGTTATCACACTTCTAATATCACTTATTTATGTTTCCTGAGATCATATCTGAACTTGTTGTTTTAACCAAAAAGTCCCAAGACCTCAATGAAAAATGAGATTGTTGTACTGAAGGCAAGAACCTATGTTTAGTGTTAACCAGGGTACAGGTAATCCTCATGAGCTAATGGCACAGTGTAAAATAAACCCAGGCTTTCTGGGAAATCTGGCAACATGAATTGACTTTGCAATTGCTACAGCCATCTCATTCTAAATAGATAATGGAAGAACTGCACAAAGGTGAGCAAGACAGTACATTATAACACTGCTTGTAATCATGAAAAAGTAGAAATTTAATTATCTATCTAGAGAGGACTGGTTAAACTCATTATGTTACATTTAGTCAATGAATTAGTTTCTAGGAATTGTTGATGCACATTCATAGGAATTATCGTATATACTACTATTCAGGGACACACACACATACACACACACGTATAAAGCACTTAAGCAGGCACTAAATGGGCTTCCCTTGTGGCTCAGCTGGTAAAGAATCTGCCTGCAATATGGGAGACCTGGGTTCGATCCCTTGGTTGGGAAGATCCTCAGGAGAATGGAAAGGCTACCCACTCCAGTATTCTGGCACTATATATAGTACTTATGTGCCAGATACTCTTCTAGGCCCTTAGGATATGTCAGTGAAAAATTCAAACTTAAAATTTACTGCAAGAGAAAAATAATGAAAGAATAAATATATAAGGTGCTAAGTACAATGAGGTGGATTATAAAAGATTTTAAAGAGATCCAACTATTTTCCTGATGAATAGGGTATAGGTTATAAGGTATGAGAAAAAGAGGGGTCAAGAATGACTCTAAGGTATTTGGCCTTAATCATAGAAGATGAAGCTTTCATTAACTGAGATGGGGAAAAAACTAGGGAGAACAGATGTATGGGGAAATATCAGGAGTATAGTTACAGACATCTAAGTTTGAAGCATTAATTAATATCCCAGGGGAGACACTGAACAGGCTGGAGAATAACCATGTCTGCAGTAGAGAGCAGAGGCCTGGGCCAAAGGCAAAACTGGTGAGTTGCCTACATGAAGTCATAATTTCACACACATATAAGCAGAGAGCTGGAAGGGTATGTACCAAGACTTGATGGTGCCTGCCTATGGGTGATTTAGTTTTAATGAACTTCAAATCTTTCTTTATACATTTATATGTCAAATATGAATTTCTATAATGAATACATGTAATCTATATCAATATCAGAAAAATAAAAACAGAAAACTACAGTAGTTTGTCTTATATTAGAATCTTTTTCTGTGGGTTCTCTAGAGACCTATCTGATATCCCAGTATTTGTTTCAGCTCCTTGACAGCGATCTTGAACCTCAGCTTCTTCATTCATAAAATTATGAAGGTGAACCAGACCAGTATATCACCAAACTAAGTTTATATCAGTGTCAAACAGGAGGCTTTAAAAAAGACAGATACCAGATTCCAGCTAAACCTACCAATAATCTATATTTTAACATTAGAAAATATAGAAATAAATGGAAACCAATAAATATGCATTTAACCTAAGAATGTATTCCTTACCTTTGGGATTGTTAAAAGTGCAGTTTAAAAATAATCCTTACAGTTTAACTGTTTAAACTGAAGTATTAAACAGAATCCCAAATATTAAGTATTTGTTCTAAATAAATCAAGTGTTCCATAATCAGATGATATAAACTGGTTCATTTATTTTTTGCTCATTGTTTACAAAATGATACATTTGAATACATGTGTTATGTATTTAAATGTAAAGAAATTAAAGGGATTCATACCAAAACACCGCTTTTCTCTTTGTTATTTAAAGTGGCTCCAGGAGGAAAGTAGGCAGTTGTACTTGTTGTAATATCCAAACTTTTACAAAGGTTGTCCTGGGTGGCACAGTCCACCCATCCCACATTAACAAGACCATCCTAAAATGAAAAGAAAAAATAATATTATAAGTTGAAAAAAAAGTTAAAAAGAATTTATAGTTCACAAAAATACAACTGCACTACCATAAAAATTAAACTTTTAAAAAGAACACAAAAAATGATGCAGATTTGAAAAACATGATTAATAAATTTGATCAAATAGATATAAAAATTACACCTCACACAGGAAACATTTTAAAGCATACATAGAACACTAACAATCTTTGTAAAACAAACAAAATCTTGGCAAGCTCCCAACCCACAAGGACAGTTTTAATAGTCTTAAAGTATCAACACACGACTATACTCCCTGACCATAATGATGAGAGCTAAGTAAAATAAAAAAACAACAAAAAATTAAGGTTTGGAATCTGGTTAAAGAGGAACTCATAATTATGGAATGAATATTTAGGACTGGATGAAAGCACTACATGTTAAAATATATTGAACACAGCCAATCAGAAAGACGCTTATAACTATGAATATATTGATCAGAAAACAAGGAAGATTACAAACAAGGGAGTTAAATGTTCAACAAACCAGCAAAGAAAATACCTGGAATCAGTTTTTAAATGTGTTTCTTAACATGGTGATATAGTTTTGCAAAATAATCGATGCTTACCAACATACCACTTAACCTGAGACGTGTCTGTGAGGTCAAACAATCTGGGGGGGGAAAAGAAACTTATGAGGAAACTTCAGCTATTAAGTATTAAATCTATACTTTCATTTGCTGCAAACCATGATGTTGATTCTAAGGCAATTAACTGGGCTGCGCTGGTAAATACTGAGACTTTTATTTACTAGGTAGACACACAGGTCAATGTCTCATTCTTCTCCTTCCTCCTGACCTTTCTCCCTCCCTTTCCCGTCCCTTTCCTCCCTCTCCTCTTCTCTCCCCTTAGTTTCTCAGGATTTCTAGGCAAGGAAAAAAGAAGGCATTCCCTCTCAAGCACCTCTTTAAGATCTTATTCTAAAATAGCTCCTATCAACAACCCCCTTGAACCAAGGAATCTCATAATTTGGGGTAATAAAATGTAATGGACCTATGTGATTAACATATACAGCAAATTCTTAAAATACAGTACAATCTTAAATGTACTGAAGCTAATCTTAAATAGCTTCTTCACTCTCTCTCTTCACCCTTATGGCAGAAAGCAAAGAGGAACTGAAGAGCCTTCTTGATAAAAGTAAAGAGGAGAGTGAAAAAGCTGGCTTAAAACGCAACACTGAGAAAACTAAGATCATGGCATCCAGTCCCATCACTTCATGGCAAACAGATGCGGAAACAACAGCAACAGTGAGAGACTATTTTTTTGCGCTCCAAAATCACTGCAGATGGTGGCTGCAGCCACAAAATTAAAAGACGCTTGTTCCTTGGAAGAAAAGCTATGACCAACCTAGATAGTATATTAAAAACCAGAGACATTACTTTGCCAACAAAGGTCTGTCTAGTCAAAGCTATGGTTTTTCCAGTAGTCATTAATAGATGTGAGAGTATTAAAAAGCAGAGACATTACTTTGCCAACAAAGATCTGTCTAGTCAAAGCTATGGTTTTTCCAGTAGTCATTAATGGATGTGAGAGTTGGGCTATAAAGAAAGCTGAGTGCCGAAGAATTGATGCTTCTGAACTGTGGTGTTGGAGAAGACTCTTGAGAGTCCCTTGGACTGCAAGGAGATAAAACCAATCCATCCCAAAGGAGATCAGTCCTGGGTGTTCACTGGAAGGACTAATGTTGAAGCTGAAACTCCAATACTTTGGCCACCTGATGTGAAGAGCTGACTCTTTTGAAAAGACCCTAATGCTGGGAAAGATTGAGGGCAGGAGGAGAAGGGGACGATAGAAGATGAGATGGTTGGATGGCATCACTGACTCAGTGGACATGAGTTTGGGTAAACTCTGGGAGTTGGTGATGGACAGGGAGGCCTGACGTGCTGTGGTTCATGGGGTTACAAAGAGTTGGACACAACTGAGCAAGTGAACTAATCTTTGCTGAATGTAGGTGCAAAAATCTTCAACAAAAGATTAGCAAACTGAATCCAACAACAGTGAAAAAGCATCATATACCATGATCAAGTTGGATTCATTTCAGGCTCACAAGAATGTTTTCACATATGCAAATCAATCAATGTGATGTTAACAAAAAAGACAAAAACCACATGATCACATGATCATCTCAACAGATGCAGAAAAATCATTTCACAAAATTCAACAGCCATTCATAATAAAAACTTTCATAAAAGTGGGTATACAGGGAACATATTACAACATAATAAAGGTCATTTACAACAAAGCCACAAGCAAAAACGTAATACTCAACAGTGAAAAACTGAAAGCCTTCCCTCTAAATTCGGGAACAAGATGAGGATGCCTACTCTCATCGCTTCTATTCAAGTATTGGAGGTCCTAGCCACAGCAGTCAGACAAGGAATTGTTCAGGGCAATCCTAAAGGAAAATAAAGCAGGAGGCATCATCCTACGAAACTTCAGACAATGCTACAAAGCTACAGTAATCAAGAGTGTGGTATTGGCACAAAAACAGATTATATGGGTCAATGGGACAGAATAGAGAGCCCAGAAATAAACTCACACACCTATGGTCAATTAACTTTCAACAAAGGAGGCAAGAATATACAATGGGGAAAAGAGGATCTCTTCAGCAAGTGGTGTTGGAAATGCTGGAGAGCCACAGGTAAATCAATGAAGCTGGAACACACCCTGTCACCATATACGGAAATAAACTCAAAATAGCTTCAAGACTTAAATAGAAGATGTAACACCATAAAACTCCTAGAAGAAATCACAGGCAAAACATTCTCTGACATAAATCATACCAATGTTTTCTTAGGTCAGTCTCCCAAGACAAGAAAAAAAAACAAAAGTAAACAAACGGGACCTAATGAAACTTAAAAAGCTTTTGCATAGCAAAAGAAACCACAAACAAAACAAAAAGACAACCTACAGAATGGGAGAAAATATCCGCAAACAGCGCAGCCAACCAGGGCTTAATTTCTAAAATGTACAAATAGTTCATAAAATCCAACAGCAAAAAGTCAACCCAATCAAGAAACGACCAGAAGACATAAAACAGACATTTCTTCAAAGAAGAAATACCGATGGCCAATAGACACATGAAAAGATGCTCAATATTGTTAACTATTAGAGAAATGGAAATGATAACTGCAGTGAGGTAGCACTTCCAGTCAGAATGACCATCATTAAAAAGTTTACAAATAGCAAATGCTGGAAAGGGTGTGGATTAAAGGGGACTTCTGACATTACTGGTGGAATGGCAGTTGGCACTGCCCTTATAGAGAACATTATGGAGCTCCTCAAAAAACAAAAACTAGTATTACCATACGATCCAGTAATCCCACCTCTAGGTATATATCCAGACAAAACTCCAATCCCAAAAGATGCATGCAGCCCTATGTTCACAGAAGCACTATTCACAACAGCCAAGATATGGACATCAACCAAAACGTCCATTAGCAGATGAATGGATGAAGATGTGGTACATATACACAATGGAATACCATTCAGCAATAAAAAAGAACAACATAATGCCATGTGCAGTAACATGGATGCAATCAGAGATCATCATACCAAGTGAGTCAGTCAGAAGAAAGAGGAAGACGCATACGATATGGCTTTTATGTGAAATCTAAGATATGACACAAATGAATCTATCTGTGCAACAGGGTCATGGATAGAGAGAGCATACTGGTGGTTGCCAAGGAGGAGAAGGTTTGGGAGGAGGGACAGAGTAGGAGGCTGGGGTTACACAGAATGAATAAACGGCAAGGTGCTACTGTACAGCACAGAGCACTACATTCAGTGTCCTGTGATAGACCATAATGGGAAGAACAGAGAAAAAGGATGCATAGACACGTATAACTCAGTCACTTAATTACAGCAGTAGTTAACACTGTAAAACAACCATACTTCAATTAAAAAAAAAAAGCTTTAAAGACCCAAATATAAGACGTGATATCATAAAACTCTTAGAAGGAAACACAGGCAAAACATTCTCAGACATAAATTGTAGCAATATTTTCTTAGATCAGTCTCCCAGGGCAAACACAATAAATAAGCAGAAGTAAAGAACTGCGACCTCAACAAACTTACAAGCTTGGCTTTCTAAGTATGCACAGCAAAGAAGTCATCAATAAAATGAAAAGACAACTTAAGAAACAGGAGAAAATATTTGCAAATGATGTGACCGAAAGGGGTTAATAACTAAAATAGTAAACAGCTCACAAGACAGAAATAACGAAAAAACAAACGACCCAATCAAAGAGTGGGCAGGGACTTCCCTGACTGTCTAGTGGTTAAGAATCCACACTTACAATGCAGGGGTCACGAGTTCGATCCCTGGTTTGGGAACTAAGATCCCACATGCTGTGTCGTGCAGCCAAAAAAGAGAAAAGAGGCGTAAGACCTAAACAGACATTTCTCCAAAGAAGACATATATACAGATAGCCAACAAGCACATGAAAAGATGCTCAACATGGCTACTTACTACAGAAATGCAAATCAAAACCACAATGAGGTATCATCTGACACCAATAAGTATGGCTATTATCAAAAAGTCTACAAATAAATGCTGGAAAGTGCGGAGAAAAGGAACCCCACCAAACTGTTGGTGGGAATAGAAACTGGTACAGCCACAATGGAAAATAGTATGGCAGTTCTTCAAAAAAACTAAAAATAGATCTACTGTATGATCCAGCAATTCCACTCTTGGGTATATCCAGAAACAACAAAAACTCTTAATTTGAAAAGATATATGCACCTGTGTGTTCAAGCAGAACTATTTACAATAGCCAAAACACAGAAATAACCCAAGTGTCCATCAACAGACAACTAGCTTAAGAAGATGTGGTATGGATACAAGGAGTAGTACTTGGTCATAAAAAGAATGAAATGTTGCCATCTGCAGAAACATGAATGGACCTAGAGAATATTATACTTGGTGAAGTCAGACAAATATATGATATTTATATGTGAAATCTAAAAAATAATACAAATCAATCTATATACAAAACAACCAAACTTAGACACAGAAAACAAGCTAACGGTCACCAGAGGGAGAGAGATGAGGGAAGGGACAAGTTAGGGATGTGGGATGTGGGATGAACAGATACAAACTACTATACATAAAATTGATACGAAGGATTTACTGTATACTACAAGGAATTTTACCCAATATCTTGTAATAACCTATAATGGAAGGTATCCCACAAAAAATCAAACTGAATGCCGTACACCTGAAACCAACACAATATTGTAAATATATACTTCAACTTAAAAAAAGCAATTAATAATTGTATAGCCTTATGTGTAAAATAATAAAAAGATATTCATTAAATAAAAATTGTAACATTAAATTAAAAAGTATAAATTGTACTTTGAAAATAGACAATAATCAATTATAGTAGCATACTTAAGATTTTCACCTAGTCTAAGAGTATGTACTTCCAGTTATAAGACTAGTAGCTTCTGAGGATCTAATATACAGTATATAGTGATTATATCTAATAATACTGTATTAAATCCTTGAAACTTGTTCAAAGAGCAGATCCTAAATGTTCTCATGACAAGAAGGAAGTGGTAATTATGTGACAGGATAGAGGTGTTAGCTAATATTATGGTGGTCATCAGCTTCTAACATGTAAGTGTTTCAGATCAACAAATTGTACACCTTAAAGTTACACAATGTTCTATGTCAATTATATCTCAATAAAGCTATGGAAAAAAAAAGGCTGTCACCTAAAAATCAAATGTCATGGTCTCTTCATCATAACAAAATAACAAATAATATTACCGCCTCCTTCGGAACAAAAGGTGATCAGCCAGCCAATACCAGCAGCAAATGCAGTTTGTATGGAGTTAACAAAATTTCCTTAAGAGAAAATAAAGAAAATTTCTGATCACTTACTACTCCACAATGGAAACCATTTTCTAAATGGGATTTCCCATCTAATCTCACCCATTTCCAATCTACTCTTGAGTAGTTTTCAGGATTCCTAAAAATCCTCTTTAGCATGTCAAATTCCTACCCTGACTTTTGTTTTCAATCATATAAAATCTAAATTCGTTATTAAGAAAGAAATTCAAATTGGCAAGTTAGGCCCCTTGTGATCTGAGCTTTGTCTACCCATTCAGTTGGTCTTCCTTCCCCAAACCACTCTACTCTTTTTACCCCTCTTTTTCAGATTCATGAAATACTGCCAGCTTCCAAATACAGTGATCTGTTAAGGATTCCTCTTCACTTTCAAGACAGATTGGATCTGATTTCATTCAGGAAGAATTTCCTAACCCTTCCTCCTTTCCCCACCTGAATTCCATCATATCCTTCATGCTTCCCTAAGCTTACCTCTACCATAATAGTCACTACTCTGTATTTTAATGGTTTAATAATGGGGTCCTGGAAGGCAAAGATTATACAGTTTATGGCTGCAGCCCTAGTACTTAACAGCTTTGGAGACATAACTGGATTCATTGAATGATATGAGCATCCCTTTAGGGCTTCCCTGGTGGCTCAGATGGTAAAGCGTCTGCCTGCAATGCACGAGACCCAGGTTTGATCCCTGGGTCAAGAAGATCCCTGGAGAAGGCAATGGCACCCCACTCCAGTACTCTTGCCTGGAAAATCCCATGGGTGGAGGAGCCTGATAGGCTACAGTCCACGGGGTCGAAAAGAGTCCGATACAACTGAGCAACTTCACTTTCACTTTAGAAGTAAATACTATCATTTCATGGGTAGTACAGAGTAATTACATAACTCCTCTAAAGCCATTTGATGAATTAAATGCCTGAGATTAGAAGAGTTCTTAAACTTCAAAATTAAATTGAATAGGCATAAATTTATACCTAGTATACTTATGAAAGCAACAAAACACTTGTTTAACTATTGAGCTGCACTTTCAAAGTTGCCTTTTCACCTAGCCCCATCTCATATCCATATCCTACATCACACTTGTTTTCAATTCTGTATAAATTAAATTTATGAAAGGCCTATTATTTAGCAGAGTTCAGAATAAATGACATAATTCCTTTCTAAGAAATATGGAAAAGATAATATGATCAGAACATTGATATTACTACTGAAAAATCTGAAATACCAATTCAAAGTATCTTTGAAAATTAAGCAAATTATGAAGACAAAATTACCTGTCCATAATTCTGTCACTGTGCTTCTAACATGCTGCATGGCGAAATTCATTAAACTTTCCTTTGATCTGTCACCATGGTATTTCACTGCAGCCTATATTTTCATTTATAAAAAGAGAAACATCTTTTACTTTTTAAGACTCAAACAAATACCTTGATTCTCCATTATTCTGAATAAGTAAGATATGTCTTTCAATGGTAAAGTGTTTTTCTAAATGACATGCTAAGAATCTTGATTGCACAGATTCCCTATCAGATATTTGAATAATATTACTTATAATTGTTTTAGTTTCAGATTTATCACTTAACACTGGGGAAAGAAAGGGAAATTAGAACTTTATATTCAATGAGAGAAAACACCTGGAAAATACTTTGTAAATTATAAAATACAACATGCATATTGGTTATCATTATATTCCTTAAGATGGAAACTGAAACTGGCAAACATTTCATTTTGTTAAAGTAATGGCATCTAAAAGTATTTATATAGTATAATCAAAAATGTTTATTATGACTAGAGCATAGTTAGCACCTAAAATAAGAAAAACCAAAAGATTCTACAAATTCACATATTGTGTTTTCTCTAGTATTCCTCGTTATAATATTCCGTCAAAAAAAAAAAAAAGCCAATTTTATATCTTACCATTCCAGACCTAAAAATGAAAAGGCTGGGATAACTGTTGACTCCTTTCATTCGGCAAAGCATTCTATCATCGCCACAGTTAACAGCTCCAATTCGAAGCAATCCATCTACTTCTTTTGCAAAGTCTCTCCACTATGAGGGGAAAACAAGTAGTTCTCTGATAAAATAGTTTACGTTTCCTTGACCATTCTTCAAACTATACTTCCTTAAAGGAGAATATATTCATGAAATAAAACCATAAACATATAAAAAATATGATAGCTATTTCTGATTGTTAAATCCTAACATATTTTTAAAAATACTCAAATAATAGATACACTGTAAATAGTAAAATTTTAATAATCAGGATGTAAAAAATACTTACTGTGGGAGCTAAATCATGGCAGTGTGAACACCCTGGGGAGTAAAAGTTCACAAACCACAGTTCTCCAGAATTAACAGCAGCATCTAAAAATACATAAACCGAACAACTTATAATTATTTACTAAAGGTTTGTACATGTTTTAGTTCAAAATTTTCCTTGAGATCAAAACGAAAAAAAATAAGTCCTATCTTTCAAATTGCCTTTATCATTTTCTATACATTTTAAGAAGAAAACATACTATTTTAACTGTCAAACAACACCTTTAAACAAAAAAACAAAAAACCTCTTCCAAGCTCTACTTCAATAAGATGCGGTCTTGAACTGCATGATGTATGTCACCAAGAAGCTGTAAAAATAAAGGAAGCAACAGTCAAACCGCACATAAGAGGTTGTGTGGATGACAGAAATGGAGAAAGGACCACAGAGACTGGGGTTTAAGGCTCTTCTATCTGCAGCACCGGTTAAGCATATAGTCAAATTCTGACAGCTACTCCAATTACAAAAGAATGTGGTAAGGGACCTACAGGACAGTAAGGACTGTGGAGATTAAATCTAACCTTTGCTCTTAATAGGGGCTTCCCTTGTGACTCAGCTGATAAAGAATCAGCCTGCAATGCAGGAGAGCTGGGTTCCATCCCTGGGTTGGGAAGATCCCCTGGAGAAGTGAAAGGCTACCCACTCCAGTATTCTGGCCTGGAGAATTCCACGGACTGTATAGTCCATGGGGTTGCAAAGAGTCAGATATGACTCAGTGACCTTCACTTTCACTTTTTACTCTTAAGACATTTTCCTTGGAAAACTGCATTATCTGAAGTATTAGATCAAGGCTTTTAACAATTCAAAACATGAATACATATTTGCTAAAATAATAGACCAAACACTACATAATATCTACTCCACAATTACATTACATGATATAATGTAACCTATAAAGGACCTGATACAAACAAAATCCATTCATTTAAAAATTTTATGATTGTAAGACAATTTGCTTTTGGCTAAAGAGTTTCTATGTAATTCCACACTAAAATCAGCAATATTAAAAGAAAAATTCCAAAAGTCATAATAAATTATACTAAGACATCAAAACACGCACACTATTCGAAATACGTATAACTGATTCAGTTTAATTAGTCATGTGTGCAGTGATGTTCACCTGTATTTCAATGCCAAGACACATGGATCTGTGGGAAAAATTACAGGCAAAGTGTGTACATTAGGATTTTACTGGCTGTTCTTTGGCAAAGTTTAGAAATTCTGATGAATAGACCACTCTATCTAGGTTGTCAAAATAACTGCCATGCTGCCTTGGACCACCAACTGGTAGGAACAGGGGAAAAATCGTACATGTTCTTGGCCCCATTCTTCTGGGATCTCTATAATGCAAGTGTTAGTATGGACGATGACATCCCAGAGGTTTCTTACACTGTCCTCATTTCTAGTCTGTGTTCATTTTCCTGTTCGGTTTCAGTGATTTCCACTGTCTTCCTCTGTATCATATAATCTACTTGTTGACTTCTTCCAGTGTATTTTTTACTTAAGTTATTGCATTCTTCACCTCTGTTTAGTTGCTCTTTATGTTTTCTAACTCTTTATTCAAAAACTTCTAACTTCTCACTCTGTTCATTCAATCTTCTCTCTTTGAACATCTTTAAAGTGAGAAGGAAAACCTACAGCTAAGAATACCCAGCAAGGCTGTCATTAAGATTTGAAGGACAGATTGAAAGTTTTACAGAGACGCAAAAGCTAAGAGTTCATCACCATGAAACCATATTTCCAAGAAATATGGGACTTCTTTTTTTAAATAGGGATTTCTTTTTTTTTTTAATTTTATTATTTTTTTTAACTTTTCTTTTATTGGAGGATAATTGCTTTACAATATGGTATTCAGATCAGATTAGATCAGTCGCTCAGTCGTGTCCGACTCTTTGCGACCCCATGAACTGCAGCACGCCAGGCCTCCCTATCCATCACCAGCCCTCGGAGGTCACCCAGACCCACATTCATCGAGTCAGTGATGCCATCCAGCCATCTCATCCTCTGTCGTCCCCTTCTTCTCCTGCCCTCAATCCCTCCCAGCATCAGAGTCCTCTCCAATGAGTCAACTCTTCGCATGAGGTGGCCAAAATACTGGAGTTTCAGCTTTAGCATCATTCCTTCCAAAGAAATCCCAGGGCTGATCTCCCTCAGAATGGATCAGTTGGATCTCCTTGCAGTCCAAGGGACTCTCAAGAATCTTCTCCAACACCACAGTTCAAAAGCATCAATTCTTCGGCGCTCAGCCTTCTTCACAGTCCAGCTCTCACATCCATACATGACCACAGGAAAGACCATAGCCTTGACTAGGCGAACCTTTGTTGGCAAAGTGATGTCTCTGCTTTTGAATATGCTATCTAGGTTGGTCATAACTTTCCTTCCAAGGAGTAAGCGTCTTTTAATTTCATGGCTGCAGTCACCATCTGCAGTGATTTTGGAGCCCAGAAAAATAAAGTCTGACACTGTTTCCACTGTTTCTCCATCTATTTCCCATGCAGTGATGGGACCAGATGCCATGATCTTCGTTTTCTGAATGTTGAGCTTCAAGCCAACCTTTTCACTCTCCACTTTCACTTTCATCAAGAGGCTTTTTAGTTCCTCTTCACTTTCTGCCATAAGGGTGGTGTCATCTGCATATCTGAGGTTATTGATATTTCTCCCAGCAATCTTGATTCCAACTTGTGTTTCTTCCAGTCCAGCATTTCTCATGATGTACTCTGCATATAAGTTAAATAAACATGGTGACAATATACAGCCTTGACGTACTCCTTTTCCTATTTGGAACCAGTCTGTTGTTCCATGACCAGTTCTAACTGTTGCTTCCTGACCTGCATACAGATTTCTCAAGAGGCAGATCAGGTGGTCTGGTATTCCCATCTCTCTCAGAATTTTCCACAGTTTATTGTGATCTACACAGTCAAAGGCTTTGGCATAGTCAATAAAGAAGAAATAGATGTTTTTCTGGAATTCTCTTGCTTTTTCCATGATCCAGCGGATGTTGGCAATTTGATCTCTGGTTCCTCTGCCTTTTCTAAATCCAGCTTGAACATCAGGAAGTTCACCGTTCACATATTGCTGAAGCCTGGCTTGGAGAATTTTGAGCATTACTTTACTAGCGTGTGAGATGAGTGCAATTGTGCGGTAGTTTGAGCACTCTTTGGCATTGCCTTTCTTTGGGATTGGGATGAAAACTGACCTTTTCTAATCTTGTGGCCACTGCTGAGTTTTCCAAATTTGCTGGCATATTGAATGCAGCACTTTCACAGCATCATCTTTCAGGATTTGGAATAGCTCCACTGGAATTCCATCACCTCCACTAGCTTTGTTCCTAGTGATGCTTTCTAGGGCCCACTTGACTTCACATTCCAGGATGTCTGGCTCTAGGTCAGTGGTCACACCATCATGATTATCTGGGTCGTGAAGCTCTTTTTTGTACAGTTCTTCTGTGTATTCTTGCCACCTCTTCTTAATATCTTCTGCTTCTGTTAGGTCCATACCATTTCTGTCCTTTATCGAGCCCATTTTTGCATGAAATGTTCCTTTGGTATCTCTGATTTTCTTGAATAGATCCTTAGTCTTTCCCATTCTGTTGTTTTCCTCTACTTCTTTGCATTGATCACTGAAGAAGGCTTTCTTATCTCTTCTTGCTGTTCTTTGGAACTCTGCATTCAGATGTTTATATCTTTCCTTTTCTCCTTTGCTTTTCGCAGCTATTTGCAAGGCCTCCCCAGACAGCCAGTTTGCTTTTTTGCATTTCTTTTCCGTGGGGATGGTCTTGATCCCTGTCTCCTGTACAACGTCATGAACACCTGGAGTAACAGGCAAATTTGGCCTTGGAATACGGAATGAAGCACGGCAAAGACTAACAGAGTTTTCCCAAGAAAATGCACTGGTCATAGCAAACACCCTCTTCCAACAACACAAGAGAAGACTCTATACATGGACATCACCAGATGGTCAACACCGAAATCAGATCGATTATATTCTTTGCAGCCAAAGATGGAGAAGCTCTATACAATCAGCAAAAACAAGACCAGGAGCTGACTGTGGCTCGGACCATGAACTCCTTATTGCCAAATTCAGACTTAAATTGAAGAAAGTAGGGAAAACCACTAGACCATTCAGGTATGACCTAAATCAAATCCCTTATGATTATACAGTGGAAGTGAGAAATAGATTTAAGGGCCTAGATCTGATAGATAGAGTGCCTGATGAACAATATGGTATTGGCCTCTGCCATATACTAACATGAGTCAGCCACAGGGGATTTATCTAAGTGAAAAAAGAAAAGGCTACAACTACAAACAAGAAAATTACGGAAGCAAAGAATCTCACTGTTAAAGCCAAATATACAATAAAGGTAGTAAATCTGTTATGTATAAAGCTAGTAGGAAGGTTAAAAGACAAAATAGAAAAATCATCTATATCCACAATAAGTAATTAAGAAACATACAAAAATATGTAAAATATGATGTTAAAATCTGTGAATGTGGTGGTAGGGGGAGTAAAATGCAGGGTTGTTATAATGAGTTTGAACCTATGAGATCAGAAAATTAAAATAATCATACACACATATACAGACTGCTATGTAGTGTGAGGAGTATCCTCAGTAACTATACAGTTTCTGTGTATGGTGACATATTGTAATTAGACTTACTGTAGTGATCATTTTGAAATGCATAGAAATGACAAATCTCTATGCTGTGTAACAAGAGCTAATATAGTGTTGTAGGTCATTACACTTCAAAAACAACCTCACAGAAAAAGAGATTAGATTTGTGGTTAGCAAAGGCAGAGGTGGGGGAAAGGGGTAACTGGATGAAGGTGGTCAAAAGAAACAAACTTCAAGTTATACAACAAATAACTACTAGGGATGTAATGTGCAACGTTATAATCAACAATGCTGTGTATTACATATAAAAATTGTTAAAAGAAAATCCTGAGAGTTCTCATGACAAGAAAATTGTTTTCCACCTTGCTACTTTGTTTTCATAGAGTACTTCTAATTTGCCCAGTTCCCACTATTGCTGACAGTATTTGTAAAACTCTATTATCAAAGCTCAATGAGATGTTTTTGTATAACTCAGTGACCCAGAAATGAAGAAGTATATTTCAAAATGTGATTTTCAATTTCTAAACTATACAACTAATGTTTGTTAATATTTATACAATTTTAGCTAACAGCTTCTGTTAGCCCCAGAAAAATGTTTAAAAAAAAAGCTGAAGTGCTTTGAGTTCCTTTCATTTCTTGAGTTTGTCTTCAAAAGAATGCGTGTATTGTGTGGGTAACTACTCCAAATGACTAGTGTTAAGAGCAGGATGTTCTCTGTTTTTGCAGATACTATCTAGAACTTGTTTTTACTAACGATGTAATACTTTTCTGTGACTTATAAAAAGATAATACAAATCATGTTTAATGGGAAGGATAAGAACTTCAAAGTGAAGTGTATTAATCACATTTTCTCTTCTGTATTAGAGTTGAAGTCTACTCCTGATAAAAGTGAACTATGTAATTAAAAGAATTGATGCTTTTGAACTGTGGTGTTAGAGAAGACTCTTGTGAGTCCCTTGGACTGCAAGGAGATCAAACCCGTCCATCCTAAAGGAAATCAGTCCTGAATATTCATTGAAAGGACTGAAGCTGAAACTCCAATACTCTGGCCACCTGATGTGAAGAACTGACTCATTTGAAAAGACCCTGATGCTGGGAAAGATGGAAGGCAGGAGGAGAAGGGGACAACAGAGGATGAGATGGTTGGATGGCATTACAGCCTCAATGGACATGAGTTTCAGTAAACTCCAGGAGTTGGTGATGGAGAGGGAGGCCTGGTGTGCTGCAGTCCATGGGGTCACAAAGAGTCAGACACGACTGAGCAACTGAACTGAACTGATGTAATTTGGATTAATTCTCCCACCACAACTGCAGAATTGGACAAAATACAGAAGACTTCTATTGAAAGCATCAGAGTTACCAATGCAGTTGAAGAATTACGGGACCCCTAGGAACGGGAGGAGGTAGAAATCAGGGGGCCAACGTTTGCCACCTCTTGATAGGCAAGAAACTAAGAAGAGCTTTCAATAGATTCAGGAGACAAGAGACAGAAAAATGAAGTTCAGGGCACATGTAGAGAGGGTTCTATATATAAAGGTGAACTGAAAAGAGACTGGTCTTGTCTCAGTCCAAAGCTCAGCTTTTCAATCATTTCAATCCCTGGAAAAAACTGATGTAAGACTGTTAGTGACTCTAGTCAAAAGAAAACATAATTTCTCTCTAGAGCAAAAGAACATAAAATACCTTAAAAATAACTTCATAATTATTAGTTACACAAAAGACAAATTAAGTAACCCAAAGCAATAGAAACTACTGGTAAGAGGAAGAGACCCACACCAAGTAGGCTAATGTGGATTTACATAAGCACAAACTGCTAAGGACTATCCATCCTTATCCTCCTCCCTTGGCTTCCTCAGCTGCAACTCTGGGATCACCCTGTCTTAGTCTAGTCACACACAGGGTAGTATTGAGTTCAAACGGAATACTGGCCACTTGGCACTGAACCTGTTGATGTCATTTAATTATTTCTGAATAACTGTCTCTAAGATTTTGTGACTGTAATCTATTTTTAACTACTATTTGGAGTTCTATATGAACTATTAGCAGTTCGTAATTTAACCTTTTCTCTGTAATGACTCATCTGAAAAAGCCTAAACCCACGTTCAATACAGCCATCAGGAAAGTCTTTCATTCTGGGTAGGTTCATGGATTAATCAGCTTGCAGGTTTTGTTCAGTTCCTCTATCTCTAATTCCAAATTTTCTGTCCCACAGGACCACAAAATACTTACTGAGACAATAATGACATAAAAAGCAATAGGTTCATACAACTACCTGCCAGTAAGTTATGATTCTGCCAGCCTGTGACACGAGTATCAATTCTGTCTACCAATAATACAAACAAAATTTTCTTCCATTTTTTTTTATAGAGAAGATATTAATTAATGTTCCTTAGAACTTATTCAGGTATTCACTACAAGACTTTAAACAAAATAATGTACTGAATAGCTACCTCGTAGACCTGAACTCACTATGTTGTAGAAAAACGAATATGATGCAACTTTTGCTTAGAAGGAACTGTACAAAACTCACTGGTTTTAACACATTGTTTATTAAAATAAAAAATTATATATACATTTTGCACCTAGTAAGTTATTTTAGTTAATTAAATGAAACTGTAACAAAGCAAAATAAAATTGAAATATGATTTAAGGTAAAATAGTTTTAAAGTAGACTATTTTATTAAAAGTGTACTAGTTTTAAAGTATTAAGAATACTGAACATTTTCTAAAGTACACTGCAAAGTACAGAAGCATATTTTTATATCCATTTTCACACAAATCACAGATCAAAGTAAATCTACTTGCAAAAATGACCACATACTTATTTAAAACTCTGAAACACAAAACCAGAAGTATTTCTGCAAGTTTTTTTTAATAATGTGAAAAATATATAGAAAAATAGAATAGATACGAGTTCATTATCTCAAATATGTCAGTTATACATAAACACAAGTATAGAATGTTGAGGATGTTGCTAGCACTTCTATGGTTTCCTCAACTGCCAAGTAAGAGGAATAATAGTAGCTAATACACAGGAATGTTCGAAACATTCATTAACATAATAGAAGAAAGTTGGTGATATGCTAAAATCTATAATAAGAAACTATGTTAAAATCTCGATGATGATTATAAAACATTATTTAAAATACAATATATACCATTTTGGAGACAGCAATGGCAACCCACTCCAGTACTCTTGCCTGGAAAATCCCATGGGTGAAGAAGCCTGGTAGGCTGCAGTCCATGGGGTCGCTAAGAGTGGGACAGGACTGAGCGACTTCACTTTCACTTTTCACTTTCATGCATTGGAGAAGGAAATGGCAACCCACTCCAGTGTTCTTGCCTGGAGAATCCCAGGGATGGCGGGGGAGCCTGGTGGGCTGCCGTCTATGGGGTTGCACAGAGTTCAACACGACTAAAGTGACTTAGCAGCAACATATACCATTTATCTTGCTAAAATTAGAAAAATTTCTAAATTCTAAATACATTTGTCTTTGAGGGAATTTTAGTTAAAGAGACTGCTCTTAAACTAGTTTTGGAAAATCATAAATGCACAAACTTACCAAATTCTCTTCTATCCAATGTTATGATTTCAGGATCATCATCATAAATACCTAATTTTAGAAGTAAATAAAATTATAAAATTAAAACTTCATCATAAAAATAAGCACATTAAAAGTGTCATTTTCTTTCAATCATCAAAAATCAAGATTATTCTAAATCTCAAGTTGAAGAATATGCAACACTAAGAATCTATTCTATTTTTCTAGGAGTAAAGCAAAGAATAAATAGTAACAGTGGTGATACATTTATTAAAGAGTGATCAAAAGACATTTCCTGATATATACTGTCATAGGTATGTGTGTTGGGGTGTGGCTCCTAACAGTCACACAGGTTCATCTCCACAGAAAATGTTTATTATTTTTTTTTGAAAAAGCTTTTATTTGAAAATAATTATAGACTTTTATTAAGTTGTTAAAATAGTTCAGACTCCCATTTACCCAGCTTCCCCTAATGGTGACGTACCATGTAACTTTAGTACAATATCCAAACTAGGAAATTGGCAATAGTACATTACTTTCAGATCTCATTCACTTTCAGATTGCATGTTTTTCTTTTTAATGTGCTACTATTAAAAAATGTTTTGTATCACTAAAGGTCTTATATAATTAGAGTATTTGCAGAGGTAGAAGCAAACTTAAATATAAAATTTATTTATTATAATAACACCAATGTAAGTTTCTCATTACTATATAACGTATCAATGAATAAATATTAAGTGATGGATATATACAGAGGTTAGTATTTGATTTTCTGAGACATATGATTTCTGTCACAACTCTGCAACTCTGCCCTGAAAAATAATATGTACACAGATGAGCAAAACTGCATTCCAATAAAACTTTACAAAACCAAGTGGCAGGCCAGACTTAGCCTGTGAAATACGGACTACTGACACTTGTTATAGACGATCAAACAATAGTGAATATACTTGAAAATACTATAGTAAAAAGTCAGTCTTGAGAAATAAATACTCCAGATGTAAACTGAAATCTTTTACTGAGTCTAAGATAAAAGCATACTTCAGTTCACAGCCTGCATTTGAGGCTAATAAACGGCCACTGGGTATCAGAAGGCTCCCTCTTCACTTGACACCTGGGTTCACTTTCCCCGCCCTCCATCCCTTTTACTTGTTCACTTTCCCTGCTCTTGCCTTCTCATTCCTGTCACACCTCAAGCCATTATTCATCACCAATTAGGATTCATCACCAAGAAGGATGGTATTTCTACTGACATGACCACTATTAAAGGAAACTTCAATCTTTCCTGGAAAATATGATGCTCTAAAAATACTAGAAGGCTTCAATAGTTAACTTCTAATACAAATATTTTTAAAAATTAAATATAATCGTTATAAGCATTTAACAAGATTATGACCAAAACACCTCCATATTTACTCAGGTATCTACATACTACTTGACTTTCCTCTTGAATTCCACTCCCATGTTGCATTAAAGAGGGTCTAGGGGATGCACATTAATTACATAAATAAGCTAACTGGCAAAACAAAATTAATTTCTAATTTACTTGAATAAACAATAACTTCATAAGGAATATCTATCATCTTACCAAAATCATAACGGTAGTAATTCCAGCTTTCATATTGGCCTCCTTGATTATCTGCAAGTCCCTTTTCTCCATATTTGTCGTATTTTTTCCGCAGATCTTCATCTTTGAGTACTTCATATGCTCTATTTATTTTCAAAAAATCACTATGTGCATTTGGGTTATTCTATTAAAAATATTAGATATAATATTTGTTTCAGATACACAATCAACTGATTTAATTCTGAGAATTCTTTGAGAGTAGATACCAAGGAGGAGTAGTTTAATATGAAATGGGCATCACACATTGAAATAAAAAAGTAAAAAAAGTATTTTTAAAAAACTACAACCTTAAAAATTAAGAAAAGTAACAGAGAAATGAAAATTAATGCCTCAAGAGGCTGACAGAGGTAGTCATAAAATTATGACCTCTAATAGATGCAACAGAAAAAACAGACCAATGAATCCTTGGAAAGAATATTGTAAATATTATGTGTGACCTCTAAAACAATCACAAAGAAAATTTTAGGTTACCTATTTGAGGCCAAATCTAAAAAAAAGTATGTAACCCAATCTATCATATAATGACATAAGAACTAATACCAGCATAATAACTCAAAACTGGACTGGTATGTTTCATTTGTCCATGTTTCTCATAGAACTGCTCTTCAAAGAATGCTTTCATTTAAATCAGCAAGCCCCAACCATTCTGGCACCAGGGACCCTTCTCAAGGAAGATAATTTTTCCACGTATGGGGTGGGGCATGGGGTGTGGTTTTGCGATGACTTATGTACATTACATTTATTGTGTATTTATTTCTATTATTATTACATCAGCTCCACCTTAAATTTTCAGGTAATGACATTTGAAAATTTAAAGAAAAACCTGAAAAAATGGAAATCCTATACACAACAGAATGTTGATCTCAGGAAAAGATTACCAATTAACAAAAGTTTTAGAGCAATACCAATTCTATTGCTTGGCTTTATGTGATGGAAATAAAATAATCCTACTTAAAATTCTATCTAGGGACTTCCCTGGTGGCCTAGCAGTTAGGATTCCTTTCATTGTGGTGGCCTGGGTTCAATCCCTGGTCAGGGAAGATCCTGCAAGCAGAGTGGTGTGGCCAAAAATAAAAATAAGTAAAAATAATTTTAAAAATAGTTACTGAAGTTAACAATAAAAACTTTATCTAGAAAATTATAATTAAATCTTTCTTCTTGATGATTATCAAATCTCCTTAAGAAAAAAATGAAATGAAATAAATTATAAAAATATCTTAAGAATTAAAAGTTTTGAAAGATTACATTATGGAATACATAACCAAATATTTATGATTGGCATTAACTGGATTTGGCTGCCAAGTTTTAATTTGTAATACTTTCTGATTCTAGTTTTAGATTTGTACATAGGAGAAAAAAGTGGAAGCATGCTATTAATAGCTATTGCTGCTGTTTTTAGCAAGACATACCATCTATACGTTCTAAGCAAGTAATTTTTCTTCCTGTTCTAAAATACTTGATTTTAACCTGCTTTACAAAGAAAACTATTTCTGCTTTATGTTTAACATCTGTAATAGAACTGCTGGAAATTAGTTTTCAAATTGAGAGAACTGCATTTTGATATTGACATTCCTTTAACTCCTCTAAACTTAGAATATTTAGCTTCCTCTGTTTTTAGTACAGATGTTGAATTATGATTTTTGATGAACAGTGGTTGCTCTTAAGAACTCTGAGCACTAATTTAAAACACATTAATCAGATATGGTTAAAAAGAAATTTTTACCTACCGGGTTTTTATCAGGATGTAGCTTCAATGCCAATTTCTTGAAAGCTTGTCTTATTTCTCTACTGCTTGCAGTTTTGGATACTCCAAGTAAACTGTAAAAATCCTGATCTGTACCCACTAAAATGGCCATATACATTATTAGAAAAAAGAGCATGACCCTTTTCAAGTCTCTGACATAGTCATCTTTATTTAACCAGACTCCCATTGTTTTTCTTGTACAAGTTCTGATTTAAATAAACATTAAGATAATGCCACTGGTTCCAGTTGATGTAAGATGCAAATTTGAGAACTTCTGTCCACATTACTCCAAAAGTGAAAGAGGCATCATAAATTGTCTCCCCAAATGTTAATCTAAAGAGAAAAAAATCAGGTAAATTACATTAAAAACAAACCAAAAAAAAACCCCAACCCATCAACAGCACTATTTACTAAATAACATGACCAGTAATATAATCTCCAGTAAATGGCAAATCAGGGTGAGTGCCTCAGGCTCTGTTCTTTGGGGGCCCGCTTCCTTCCTTCCATTATCTAGGTAGCCAGATTCATGCGATCATTCCTGTCAAGACAGCACTGCTGCTGCTGCTAAGTCGCTTCAGTCGTGTCCGACTCTGTGCGACCCCATAGACGGAAGCACTAGATAAAGGTTAAAAAAAAGGGAGCTAGTGTGGCTGCAGCTGTCTAGAACGTTTTATGAACAAATGCAGCAATTCGCTTTCTCAGCATCACAACAAGGGGAGGGGGTGGTGAACAGGAGGTAAGGAACTACTTCCTTCCTTCTACCCAGTTTAAGACTGGCCCTTTTGATCTGCTTCCTTTTTGGTTACTTCTCCACCCATTTACGCCTATCCAGTTTTCATTTCAATCAAATTTCACTTGTAGGAAATATCCTTTGGGGGTACAAGAAAGAAGCACCAGATCCTTCCAAAGAGTCTGTTATTTTTCATAAAACCGAAGCAAAAACGGCAGTGAATTTCTATCACTGTAACACACAACGTACAAAGTCGCCCGTTTTTTCTTCTGAATTTTCTCAGAAGGTGCTTTTGTTCTATCTAAGCAGTTACGATTTTATATAACCAGCAGAATAACTGCAAGTTATGTGTAATTTCATGACAAAGTTTACATTTGGCATAAATAAAAATAGAAAAAAACGAAGAGAAGCAAAGCAATCAGTCATTCAGACACGTTAACCTGGGCAGGATAAAAATAAAATCAAATCATATGCAAATTTGTATATATTTTAGTTCCAAAGATCTCATAATGTTTCGAAAAACCTAACTTTTCTAAGCATTCTCAGTTCCTCCTTTCGTCATTTAATCCTAAATGCCTATTTTAACTTTTTTCTCACCTGTGAACGGTTTTCGATTCATTTCTAATCCTTCCTTCTCACGTCACCAAAAAAACCTTTGTAAAATAGAGCGATGTAGATTAATAAACATCCAGACCAGAAAACATTTAGAATAAAACAGAGATCATATTAGCAAACACCACTTGACAAGCACTATTTGTTCCCTGCCCAGCAGTGGTTCTCAAGGTAGGCGTGGGCGTGCCTGACTTGCTAGGCGCCGAGGTGCGGGGACAGGTGGAAGCTGCAGGTAAATGCAACACGAACTTCTTGCTGCCACCACTCCAAAAATGGGTTGCGGCGAGTGGGAAAAGATGGGAGACATTGGGAGTCAAGGGTTGCTGGTGTGTGAGACCTCAGACAGGGTTAGTGAAACAGGAATCTGGATAACTGAGGCTAAAGGGAGAAACTGGAGCAAAAAGCCGGCAACCGCTGAGCAGGAACCGCTGAAGAAAGGATGGTATAGCTAGCAGGGGGAAAGACGACTGGGAGAGAGAACCTAAAAATCCAGCCACAAGAGCGAAGAGCGAGGGGGAGGATTCCAGCGCACAGGCCATTTCGCCTCTCCCCGGAGAGCCCAGGCCGCCACCAGCTCCAGCAAAGCCCCGGCCCCGGATCCAAGCCCACCTCGGTGTTGCGGGGTCGTCTCCTGCAGCTACTTCCCCATCCTCAATCCCCGGGGTTGGACCCCACACCGCCAAACACAACCTATGCGTTCCGGAGGGAAGCACGTACTCTCTGACCGCTGGGCCGCCGCGCCTGTGATGGGGTTGGACCAGCCACACCGGCAGCTACCAGCGCGGCCGGCTCCGGTCTGCTCCTCGCGCGGCGGTCTCCTAGGCGAGGCGGGGCGGGGCCTGGCGCGGGGCATTGTGGGAAAGGCGTGGGGGCCGCAGCTTGGGAGCATTCGCCAAAGGACCTGCGGGCCGAACAGGGTGGGGAGGGCGGTGTAGGTTTAGGTTGACGTGGCCCTCGGCGCGGCGGAATCCGGCTCCGGCTCCGGCTTCAACCCGGAGCTGAAAGACACGCTGTAACCACGAAGCACGCACACCCGCACCATAACGGCGGGCGCGCGCCGCGGGCCGGACACTGGACGACGTAGCCCGCCCCTTCCTGCTCCCGTTGCTGTGGTTACGGCAACTGTTCGGAGGGCTGGTTTAGGCGTGCGGTTTCTCGCTGACCCTGTTCTTAAAGGGAAAGGCAGACCCATTACAGTACTTTTCTGTTTGGTGGGTGAGTGGGGCAGAAAGGGGAAATTTTGAAGGAAAAGGGAAACTAGACTGAACTGACATTGAAAGCAGTGTCAGTCTAGAGTGAAGAGGCAGTAGGAAATTTGGAAGCAATAAAAATAGTTATGAGTGTGTGTGTAGGCGACAAATGTGAGTCTTCTACGGTTTTGCCCGACTTCCTGGTCATTCAAGCTGGAAACTGGGGAGTTGTGCATACTCCGCTCTCCCACATATACATCTAAATGATATGGTGTATAAACTGCATTTTGATCTACAGCATTATAACTAGGCTTCCCGGAGTGGTAAATCAGCCTGCTAGTGCAGGAGAGGTAAACAGACACACGTTCAATCCCTGGGTGGGGAAGATCCCATGGAGTAAAAATGGCGACCCACTCCAGTATTCTTGAGTGGTAAATCCCATGGACAGGGGAGCCTGGCCAGCTACAGTCCATGGGGTCACAAAGAATTGGACACGACTGAGAACATTGAGCGCACACACAATATAACTAGAACAGTTGAAGTATGGCTGGATGGCATCACTGACTCGATGGACGTGAGTCTGGGTGAACTCCGGAAGTTGGTGATGGACAGGGAGGCCTGGCGTGCTGCGGTTCATGGGGTCGCAAAGAGTCGGACATGACTGAGCGACTGAACTGAACTAAACTGAACTGAGAACACTGAGCGCACACACAATATAACTAGAACAGTTGAAGTAGATGCATTTGCAACCATCAAAAGAAAAAACATCCTAATGAAAAGAATGTCTACTTATGACAGCAACCTTAATATAAGTGCGAATAATTTCATGTGTAGTAAATCAAATGTCAGCTTGTTAAAAAATGATGAGCATGTAGGATCCATAGCTAAACTAAACCTGACCGGAAAGAAGAGAAAGTAGCCAGAGCAAAGGCAGAAATATTAGAAGTAGCCTCATGTAATAGTAGCTAATGTGTGCCATGAACTGGTCTAAGAACACATGTAATTCAGTCCTCCAAGTTCTCTGATATGATCAGATCAGATCAGTCGATCAGTTGTATCCGACTCTTTGCGACCCCATGATTTGCAGCATGCCAGGCCTCCCTGTCCATCACCAACTCCCAGAGTTCACTCAGACTCAAGTCCGTCAAGTCAATGATGCCATCCAGCCATCTCACCCTCTGTCGTCCCCTTCTCCTTCTGCCCCCAGTCCCTCCCAGCATCAGAGTCTTTTCCAATGAGTCAACTCTTCGCATGAGGTGGCCAAAGTACTGGAATTTCAGCTTTAGCATCTTTCCTTCCAAAGAGCACCCAGGGCTGATCTCCTTCAGAATGGACTGGTTGGATCTCCTTGCAGTCCAAGGGACTCTCAAGAGTCTTCTCCAACACCACAGTTCAAAAGCATCAATTCTTTGGTGCTCAGCCTTCTTCACAGTCCAACTCTCACATCCATACATGACCACAGGAAAAACTATAGCCTTGACTAGACGATAGGGACTATTATTATATCCATTTCACAGCTGAGGAAAACAAGGTAAATATATGATAGAGCAGGGGTTCATACCTGAGCAGCCTTGCTCCAGAGACTGTAATGTTAATCATTATGACACACTGTGAGCCACCAAAATCTTTAGAGTAAATTGAAAAGCAAAAAGGAAAATTGGAGAATCAAGCAGAAACCACATTACAGTGGGTTTTATGCCATGATGAAGACATAGACTGCTGCTGCTGCTGCTGCTGCTAAGTCGCTTCAGTCGTGTCCGACTCTGTGCGACCCCATAGACGGAAGCCCACTAGGCTCCCCCGTCCCTGGAATTCTCCAGGCAAGAATACTGGAGTGGGTTGCCATTTCCTTCTCCAATGCATGAAAGTGAAAAGTGTAAGTGAAGTCACTCAGTAGTGCCTGACTCTTAGTGACCCCATGGACTGTAGCCTACCAGGCTCCTCCGTCCATGGGATTTTCCAGGCAAAAGTACTGGGGTGGGGTGCCATTGCCTTCCCCGGAAGACATAGACTACCTTTCAGGTAATAAGAAAACTACTTAAAGCTCTTAAATAAGGGACTGAGATTATATTTTAGATCATTCTGGTAGCTACTGAAGAGCGAATATAAAGGGGCCATGATTGGAGAAATGAAAAACAGAAAAGTAAATTTGGCAAGAAATGGTAATAGTTGGATGTGGGAGATAAAGAAAGGGTCTAAGGTTAACTTCTGGTTTAGGTGGATGAGTACCACTCACTGAATGAAGATCTATTTAGGGAAAAGATAAAGGTTTCTGATTTGGATATATCTATTTCACGTTTCCTAGATCATGTCCAAATAAAGACACAGAGTATAAAATTCATGTAAAGTGTCTAGACTAGAGAAGAAAACAGGAGATTATCAACTAATCTGTGTATGATTATGATTATATTTATATAGTATATGATTATACTAAAAGCGGAAGGAGTAAAAAATGTTTCCTGGTTCAGGTCAACCTCCAGAGGGGTTGTGTTAATTTTGTCCTGCCTGTAGACATTCACAGGTGGGCCTGGTCAGGATGTTTCCTGTGAGCTATACAAAGGAATTGTAGCTTAATGCTCATTACTTGGGAGGTAGGGTTCCCAGAGATGGATATTATGAATAATTTAAGTGTATAGGCACCATCCCTTTAGTGATTAACTTGTAATAGAATGCAAAGTTTTTCCCTATCACATAATCATCAGGGAAATGCAAATCAAAACCACAATGAAGTACCACTTCACACCTGTTAGAATGGCTATTGTTATATTAAATGCTGGAGTGTACATGGAGAAAAGGGAGTTCTTGTGCACTGTTGGTGAAAATCTAGATTGGTGTAGCCACTGTGGAAATCAGTATGGAGGTGCCTCAAAAAGCTAAAAATAGAACTATCACAAATCTAGCAAGTCTACCTCTGGGTATTTATCAGAAGAAGATGAAAACACTAATTATAAATAAAATATGCATCAATATGATCACTGGAACATTATTTACTATAGCAAAGATATGGAGACAGGCTAAATGTTCACTGAAGGGTGAATAGATAAGGAAAAAAAAATATATATGTAGTACTCTTGCCTGGAAAATCCTATGGATGGAGGGGCCTGGTAGGCTGCAGTCCATGGGGTCGCGAAGAGTTGGACACAACTGAGCGACTTCACTTTCACTTTTCACTTTCATGCATTGGAGAAGGAAATGGCAACCCACTCCAGTGTTCTTGCCTGGAGAATCCCAGGGACGGGGGAGACTGGTGGGCTGCCGTCTATGGGGTCACACAGAGTCGGACACGACTGAAGCGACTTAGCAGCAGCAGCAGCAGTGAAATATTATTCAGCCATAAAAAGAATGAGATATTGCCACTTGAGACAAATGAATGATCTTTGAGGGTATTATGTTAAGAGTAACGAGCTTGCAGAGTGTGATTTCACTTATATGTGCATTCTAAAAAAAACCCAAAACAAAAGACCAAGCTCATAGATATAGAGAATAAGTTTGTGGTTGGCTGAGACTGAGGGGAGGAGGGTGAAATGGGAGAAAGGGGCAAAAGGTTACAAACCTCCAGTTATGAAATAAGTTCTAGGGATGTTAAGTACAGCAGGGTGACTATAGCGAATAACACTGTTTTGCATATTTGAAAGTTGCTAAAGTTCTTATCACAAGGATCAAATTTTATGAAATTCTTATTATGGTGATAATTTCACAATATATACAAATATCAAATGTTATGTTGCACAGGTGTGTGTGCCCAGCTGTGCCTGATGCTTTGCAACCCCATGGTCTATAGCCTGCCAGGCTCCTCTGTCCATGGGATTTTTCTGGCAAGAATACTGGAGCGGGTTGCCATTTTCTCCTCCAGGGGATATCCTTGACCCAGGGAACAAACCCACATCTCCTGTGGCTTCTGCATGAGCAGGTGGTTTTTTTTTTTTTTTTTTTTTAACCACTGTGCCATGTGGGAAGTCCCTATGTTGTACACCTGAAACTAATATAATACTGCAAGTGAATTTTACCTTAATTAAAAAAACAAAAGAATGTAGTTCCACAAAGAAAGGGATTTTTGTTTAATTACTATTGTATCCCCAATTGTTCCTGGCCTATGGTAGGTACTAAATGAATATATTTTTGAATAAACAAACTAATTTGTGGAGTAATAGGAAAAAGAAGAGCTCATCAGAGTCAAAAATGAGATAATTAGAGAGATTCAAAATGAACTAAACATCAAGGAAGTTAGTGAGAAAAATTAAGGTAAGATAGTGACTAAAACTTATTAATTGGGTCTAGTAGTTTGGAGGCTATAGCCACTACTGCTGCTAAGTCGCTTCAGTCATGTCTGACTCTGTGCGACCCCATAGACAGCAGCCCACCAGGCTCCCCCGTCCCTAGGATTCTCGAGGCAAGAACACTGGAGTGGGTTGCCATTTCCTTCTCCAATGCATGAAAGTGAAAAGTGAAAGTGAAGTTGCTCAGTTGTGTCCGACTCTTCGCGACCCCATGGACTGCAGCCCACCAGGCTCCTCCATCCATTGGATTTTCCAGGCAAGAGTACTGGAGTGGGGTGCCATCCCCTTCTCTGTATAGCCACCACAGAAAGCACAATTTTAGTGGGTGATAGGGTGGAATTCAGGTTGCAGTGCGCTGGAGATTGGATGGGAGCTGAAGAAATGGAAATTGTAAGTCTACAGGAATCTACTGAAAGTTTGAGTGAAGAGAGAAACAGGTAAACTTACTGCAATTCAAGGACGATGTGGATTCAAGAGAGGAAATGCTGTAGGTTTGAAAAGACTTGAACATGTTTAAATCTGGTTAGGAGCCAAAAAAGAGAGGGAGGCTGAGACATAGGAGCGAGTCAAGGGCCCAAATGAATGGATTGATCTTTAACAGTTCTTTTATTCACTAGTATTGTGTATTGTCCTCTGGGCTAGCTCCTGTCAAGGCTATGGTTTTTCCAGTGCTCATGTATGGATGTGAGAGCTGGACTGTGAAGAAGGCTGAGCACCAAAGAATTGATGCTTTTGAACTGTGGTGTTGGAGAAGACTCTTGAGAGTCCCTTGGACTGCAAGGAGATCCAACCAGTCCATTCTGAAGGAGAGATCAGCCCTGGGATTTCTTTGGAAGGAATGATGCTAAAGCTGAAACTCCAGTACTTTGGCCACCTCATGCGAAGAGTTGACTCATTGGAGAGGACTCTGATGCTGGGAGGGATTGGGGGCAGGAGGAGAAGGGGACGACAGAGGATGAGATGGCTGGATGGCATCACTGACTCGATGGACGTGAGTCTGAGTGACCTCCGGGAGTTGGCGATGGACAGGGAGGCCTGGCGTGCTGCAGTTCATGGGGTCGCAAAGAGTCGGACACCACTGAGCGACTGATCTGGTATGATCTGGGCTAGCTTCTTGGGATAACATGATGAGCAAAGGTATAACTCTACCCCAGAGAGGTAGGATAATGGAGGACACATTAATCTTTTATTCAAGAAAATTTGTAAATATGAAGGGAAAATACACAGCGCTGTGAGAATAAATAATGGAAAACTGACTTTGGAGAGGCAAAAGATTTGTAAGGGTATTACCAAACTAAAGAAGATAAAAAAGAAATTTAATGTATATGGGCAATGAATTAGAGAATGTTTTAGGCAGAGGGAAGACAAGAGCATGAACTTTTACCTCAAAAGTCCATGGTTTGTTTGAGGAACAGGAAGAAGAGAATGCAGTGAGCCTAATGAAGAGTCAACAGGCAACAGGATGATCATGCAAAGTCTTATAGTTCACTTTAAGGATTCTTATCTTTTTTCCTAAAAGTCAGATAAGCAATAAAAAGTCAGATAAGTTTTAGACTGTAGAATACCGTCATAATCATCATTGTTATTGTTATTATTTTACTTTAAAAAATTTTTGAACAAGCTCAAATTTCCAAAACAATTCAAAGTGAAAAAGTGAAGTCGCTCAGTCGCGTCCAACTCTTTGTGACCCCGTGGACTGCAGCCTACCAGGCTCCTCTGTCTATGGGATTTTCCAGGCAAGAATACTGGAGCGGGTTGCCATTTCCTTCTCCAGGAGATTTTCCCAACCTAGGGATTGAACCCCGGTCTCCTGCATTGTAAAAGCAGACGCTTTACCATTTGAGCTACCAGGGAAGTAAAAATATAATGCAAATAGCTTTGTTTTCTTCAACCATTTGAGAGTAAGTTGCTGATGTTTTCCTGTTATTTCCCAAAACTGTGGTATGTATTTTTTACACACAAGGGCAGTGTCCTATATACCCACAATACAGTCATCAAAGTCAGAGAACTAACATTGGCACTGGTTATTCCCATCTAATCTGCTGCCTAATCCTCATATCCTTGTAGGCTTTGCCAGTTGTTCCAATAGTGACTTTGCGGGATCCAGCACAGAACCGCTTGTTTAACTGAGTTGTCATAACTCCTTAGACTCCTTGAGTTGGGAATAGTTCTTCGGTTTTTCTTTGTCTTTCAATACTTTGATACATGTGAAGAACACAAGCCAGTTATTTTATAGATGTCTCCCTTTTTTGGCTTGTCTATTTAACTTATATGCAGAGTACATCATGAGAAATGCTGGACTGGAAGAAACACAAGTTGGAATCAAGATTGCTGGGAGAAATATCAATAACCTCAGATATGCAGATGACACCACCCTTATGGCAGAAAGTGAAGAGGGGCTAAAAAGCCTCTTGATGAAAGTGAAAGTGGAGAGTGAAAAGGTTGGCTTAAAGCTCAACATTCAGAAAACGAAGATCATGGCATCTGGTCCCATCACTACATGGGAAATAAATGGGGAAACAGTGGAAACAGTGTCAGACTTTATTTTTCTGGGCTTCAAAATCACTGCAGATGGTGACTGCAGCCACGAAATTAAAAGACGCTTACTCCTTGGAAGGAAAGTTATGACCAACCTAGATAGCATATTCAAAAGCAGAGACATTACTTTGCCAACAAAGGTTCGCCTAGTCAAGGCTATGGTCTTTCCTGTGGTCATGTATGGATGTGAGAGCTGGACTGTGAGGAAGGCTGAGCGCCGAAGAATTGATGCTTTTGAACTGTGGTGTTGGAGAAGACTCTTGAGAGTCCCTTGGACTGCAAGGAGATCCCACCAGTCCATTCTGAAGGAGATCAGCCCTGGGATTTCTTTGGACGGAATGATGCTAAGGATGAAACTCCAGTATTTTGGCCATGTCATGCAAAGAGTTGACTCATTGGAGAAGACTCTGATGCTGGGAGGGATTGGGGGCAGGAAGAGAAGGGGGCGACAGAGGATGAGATGGCTGGATGGCATCACTGACTCGATGAATGTGAGTCTGAGTGACCTCCGGGAGTTGGTGATGGACAGGGAGGCCTGGCGTGCTGCAGTTCATGGGGTTGCAAAGAGTCGGACACGACTGAGCGACTGATCTGATCTGAACTTATGTTTCCTCATGACTAGCTTTAGGTTATACATCTTTGTCATGAATACAATAGAAGTAACATTATGTTGTTTTCATTGCATTCTATCATTTGGTCCCAAATCTTAATTTGTTCCGTTGCTGGTACGTTAAACTGGACCATTTGATAAAAGAGGTGTCTGTGAAGACTTTCCTTTCCACTGTAAAGTTACATTTTTCCTTTTTGTAATTAAGTTGTGCCACTCTCTGAATATCTTTTTTTTTTTTCAGTCACTAAGTCATGTCTGACTCTGTGACCCCCATGGACTGCAGCATGCCAGGCTTCCCTGTCCTTCACTATCTCCCAGAATTTGCTCAAACTCATGTCCATTGAGTTGGTGATGCCACCCACCATCTCATCCTTCTCCTGCTCTCAATCTTTCCCAGCATCAGGGTCTTCTCCCATGAGTTGGCTCTTTGCATCAGGTAGCCAAAGTATTGGAGCTTCAGCTTCAGCATCAGTCCTTCCAGTGAATATTCAAGGTTGATTTCCTTTAGGATTGACTGGTTTGATCTCCCTGCAGTCCAAGGGGCTCTCAAGAGTCTTCTCCAGCACCAAAATTTAAAAGCATCAATTCTTTGGCGTTCAGCTTTCTTTATGGTTCAATGCCCCTATTCCTCATCAAACTTTCAGTTTATTCATTAATTTGTGTTATGGATTCATATTTTGTTTAAAGGGTTAAAATATATTACTATGGATTTTAATGCCTGATAAATTATTTTAGATGTCTAAGTTGTTCTGGAGTTGACTATTTGGAATTCTTTCAAGCTGACTTTCATGTTTCTTTGTTAATCCCCAATATTTTTTGAGTTTGCTTATTTTAGTGCACCGTAAGACATTCTAAACTTATCTAGGACTTTTCCTGCCTCAGCCCTGATACCAGCCATTTCTACAAAGTCCTGATGCTTTAGGAGAGTGGTAATTAGATAGCAAGATCTTGGTGCTAACCATGATACATGCTTTTGATGAATTGGTCATGGTGGGAAAGAAAAAGATATCTGAAGACAGATCTCTATTTCAGATAATTGATGCCCACTTGCTTCAGGGAAGCCAAAGCTTTGCCAGCTTCAGTATAATACTACATCAAAATTTGATACAATAGCTCTATCATATATGCATGAGATGTATTATAATGAGGGGACTGTTTTATTTAAAGTTTCATCTAAGGAACTGCTATTCATCTTTTAAGATCCGGTTCATGTGTCTTTTAGACATTAATTTTCTGTGAGCCATTCAAGCATATTTGATCACTCCATCCTTTATTCCATTTATCACACCATATTGTAATTACATTTCATTGGTTGGTCTACCGTAATGAATTCTTTGAGATCTGAGATCAAGAATCAGATAATATTTACTTTTTTCCTCAAGTCTAGCTGAAACAGTTCTTGGCACTTACTCAATACATACATTATGATGGAATGAAGAATCAATATTTATCATGTGCAAAGAGGAAAGAATGGCCTTTTGTCTCTAGTCATTATTGTCTGTCCTGGGAGGACTGTATGAAGAACACACACTCACTTGTAGAAATATAGTAAAGGCTGGACGACTGATAAAAACAATGTATTCCATAGGGACTCAGTTTGCGGCTGAAGTGAACAGAGTAGACTAAGAGGACATTCCCAGGCTTCCCAGATGGCACTAGTGGTAAAGAACGTGCCTGCCAATGCAGGAGACATAAGAGACTCAAGTTCGATCCCTCGGTCGGGAAGATCCCCTGGGGGAGGACACGGCAACCCACTCCAGTATTCTTGCCTGGAGAACCCCATGGACAGAGGAGCATGGAAGGATACAGTCTGCAGGGTCACAAAGAATCCAACACAACTGAAGTAACTTAGAACACACATACATGCACAGAGTAGAATGAGGGGACAGTATGGTTTCCAAATTAAAAAGAAAAATTCTTTAATAAATTTGGAATTTTAGAACCAGGTAGAATCTTTGAAGTTGTGAAGTTTATACCTCAAATTCATAGGGAGGAAACAGGGGCCCAGGAAGGTTGATGAGTGACTTGTATAAAGACTCAAATGAATCAAAAGACCCATTATTCAAGCATGAATGAATGAAATAGGACTATAATCTGTGTTTCCTGATTTCCTAGCCAGTATGCAATGATAAACATAATCATAACTGAAACTTAATATGCATCTTATGTCCCAGGCACTATATCAAGCACTATTACTTATGGTAACACAATTAATTGTCCTAACAACTCTCTGAGGTAAATGCAATCATTATGTCAGTTTTATAGATAAGCACACTGAGGCTAAAAGAGGTTAAGCTGCTTGCCCAGTGTTGCACAGAGTGCTGCAGCCCTGGCCAGTGTTGTCCAGTGAGTGATACATGTTGGATTCCAACTTGGGCAGACTTGATTTGGAGTCCATAATTAGTTAATTAATTGAAATATTTTTGACAGCATTTATTTAATAAGGTGTTATTTTGTTTCATTTCTTTCCATAATAACCTATCATAAGTGGTTGACTTTTGGGGTATTGCAATATCAAGGCAAATTGGAAGTGGTCAAACAAGAGATGGCAAGAGTGAATGTCGACATTCCTCAGTGAACTCAAATGGACTGGAATGGGTGAATTTAACTCAGATGACCATTATATCTACTACTGTGGGCAGGAATCCCTCAGAAGCAATGGAGTGGCCATCATGGTCAACAAAAGAGTCTGAAATGCATTACTTGGATGCAATCTCAAAAATGACTTAATGATCTCTATTCGTTTCCAAGGCAAACTATTCAATATCACAGTAATCCAAGTCTATGTCCGAACCAGTAATGCTGAAGAAGCTGAAGTTGAATGGTTCTATGAAGACCTACAAGACCTTTTAGAACTAACACCCAAAAAAGATGTCCTTTTCATTATAAGGGACTGGAATGCAAAAGTAGGAAGTCAAGAAACACCTGAATTAACAGGCAGATTTGGCCTTGAAATACTGAATGAAGCAGGGCAAAGACTAATAGAGTTTTGCCAAGAAAATGCACTTGCATTTTCTTGCAAGTCATAGCAAACACCCTCTTCCAACAACATAAGAGAAGACTCTACACATGGACATCACCAGATGGGCAACACCAAAATCAGATTGATTATATTCTTTGCAGTCAAAGATGGAGAAGCTCTATACAGTCAACAAAAAGAAGACCAGGAGCTGACTGTGGCTCAGATCATGAACTCCTTATTACCAATTCAGACTTAAATTGAAGAAAGTAGGGAAAACCACTAGACCATTCAGGTATGACCTAGATCAAATCCCTTATGATTATACAGTGGAAATGAGAAATAGATTTAAGGACCTAGATCTGATAGATAGAGTGCCTGATGAACTATGGAATGAGGTTTGTGACATTGTACAGGAGACAGGGATCAAGAACATCCCATGGAAAAGAAATGCAGAAAAGCAAAATGGCTGTCTGGGGAGGCCTTACAAATAGCTGTGAAAAAAAGAGAAGCGAAAAGCAAAGGAGCAAAGGAAAGATATAAACATCTGAACGCAGAGTTCCAAAGAATAGCAAGAAGAGATAAGAAAGCCTTCTTCAGCGATCAACACAAAGAAATAGAGGAAAACAACAGAATGGGAAAGACTAGAGATCTCTTCAAGAAAATTAGAGAGACCAAGGGAAAATTTCATGCAAAGATGGGCTCAATAAAGGGCAGAAATGGTATGGAGCTAACAGAAGCAGAAGATATTAAGAAGTGGTGGCAAGAATACACAGAAGAACTGTACAAAAAAGATCTTCATGTCCCAGATAATCACGATAGTGTGATCACTGACCTAGAGCCAGACATCCTGGAATGTGAAGTCAAGTGGGCCTTAGAAAGCATCACTACGAAAAAAAGCTAGTGGAGGTGATGGAATTCCAGTTGAGCTATTGCAAATCCTGAAAGATGATGCTGTGAAAGTGCTGCACTCAATATGCCAGCAAATTTGGAAAATTCAGCATTGGCCACAGGACTGGAAAAGGTCAGTTTTCATTCCAATCCCACAGAAAGGCAATGCCAAAGAATGCTCAAACTACCGCACAATTGCACTCATCTCACATGCTTGTAAAGTAATGCTCAAAATTCTCCAAGCCGGGCTTCAGCAATATATGAACCGTGAACTTCCTGATGTTCAAGCTGGTTTTAGAAAAGGCAGAGGAACCAGAGATCAAATTGCCAACATCTGCTGGATCAAGGAAAAAGCAAGAGAGTTCCAGAAAAACATCTATTTCTTCTTTATTGACTATGCCAAAGCCTTTGACTGTGTGGATCACAATAAACTGTGGAAAATTCTGAAAGAGATGGGAATACTAGACCACCTGATCTGCCTCTTGAGAAATCTGTATGCAGGTCAGGAAGCAACAGTTAGAACTGGACATGGAACAACAGACATGTTCCAAATAGGAAAAGGAGTACATCAGGGCTATATATTATCACCCTGCTTATTTAACTATATGCAGAGTACATCATGAGAAACATTGGACTGGAAGAAACACAAGCTGGAATCAAGATCACTGGAAGAAATATCAATAACCTCAGATATGCAGATGACACCACCCTTGTGGCAGAAAGTGAAGAAGAACTAAAGAACCTCTTGATGAAAGTGAAAGACGAGAGTGAAAAAGTTGACTTAAAGCTCAACATTCAGAAAATGAAGATCATGGCATCTGGTCCCATCACTTCATGGGAAATAGATGGGGAAACAGTGGAAACAGTGTCAGACTTTATTTTGGGGGGCTCCAAAATCACTGCATATGGTAACTGCAGCCATGAAATTAAAAGATACTCCTTGGAAGGAAAGTTATGTCCAACCTAGATAGCGTATTGAAAAGCAGAGACATTACTTTGCCAACAAAGGTCCGTCTAGTCAAGGCCGTGGTTTTTCCTGTGGTCATGTATGAATGTGAGAGTTGGACTGTGAAGAAGGCTGAGTGCCTAAGAATTGATGCTTTTGAACTGTGGTGTTGGAGAAGACTCTTGCGAGTCCCTTGGACTGCAAGGAGATCCAACCAGTCCATTCTGGAGATCAGCCCTGGGATTTCTTTGGAAGGAATGATGCTAAAGCTGAAACTCCAGTACTTTGGCCACCTCATGTGAAGAGTTGACTCATTGGAGAAGACTCTGATGCTGGGAGGGATTGGGGGCAGGAGGAGAAGGGGATGACAGAGGATGAGATGGCTGGATGGCATCACTGACTGGATGGATGTGAGTCTGAGTGACCTCCGGGAGTTGGCGATGGACAGGGAGGCCTGGCGTGCTGTAGTTCATGGGGTCGCAAAGAGTCGGACACGACTGAGCGACTGAACTGAACTGAGCTGAACTGAATACGAGCACTGGAGTTGGGTGCCATTGCCTTCTCCGGAATACTGTATTGCTGCTGCTGCTGCTGCTAAGTCACTTCAGTCGTGTCCGACTCTGTGCGACCCCATAGACGGAAGCTCACCAGGCTCCCCTGTTCCTGGGATTCTCCAGGCAAGAACACTGGAGTGGGTTGCCATTTCCTTCTCCAATGCATGAAAGTGAAAAGTGAAAGTGAAGCCGCTCAGTCGTGTCCGACTCTTAGCTACCCCATGGACTGGAGCCTATCAGGCTCCTCCGTCCATGGGATTTTCCAGGCAAAAGTACTGGGGTGCGGTGCCATTGCCTTCCCCGCAGGAATACTCTATTAGATCCGACTTAATTTGTAGAGGCCAATTGGTTGACATCTTGAAATCACTTACAGAACCTACTGATTGAATTGACATTCATTCAGTTCAGTTCAGTTCAGTTGCTCAGTCGTGTCTGACTCTTTGCAACCCCATGAATTGCAGTGTGCCAGGCCGCCTGTCCATCACCAACTCCTGGAGTCCACCCAAACCCATGTCATAGAGTTGGTGATGCTATCCAACAATCTCATCCTCTGTCGTCCACTTCACCTCCTGCCCTCAATCTTTCCCAGCATCAGGGCCTGTTCAAATGAGTCAGTTCTTTGCATCAGGTGGCCAAAGTATTGGAGTTTCAGCTTCAACATCAGTCCTTTCAATGAACACCCAGGACTGATCTCCTTTAGGATGGACTGGTTGGATCTCCTTGCAGTCCAAGGGACTCTCAAGAGTCTTCTCCAACACCACAGTTCAAAAGCATCAATTCTCTGGCGCTCAGCTTTCTTTATAGTCCAACTCTCACATCCATACATGACCACTGGAAAATCCATAGCCTTGACTAGATGGACCTTTGTTGGCAAAGTAATGTCTCTGCTTTTGAATATGCTATCTAGGTTGGTCATAACTTTCCTTCCAAGGAGTAAGCGTCTTTTAATTTCATGGCTGCAATCACCATCTGAAGTGATTTTGGAGCTTCAAAAAACAAAGTCAGCCACTCTTTCCACTGTTTCTCCATCTATTTCCCATGAAGTGATGGGACCAGATGCCATGATCTTTGTTTTCTGAATGTTGAGCTTTAAGCCAACTTTTTCACTCTCTTCTTTCACTTTCATCAAGAGGCTCTTTAGTTCTTCACTTTCTGCCATAAGGGTGGTGTCATCTGCATATCTGAGGTTATTGATATTTTTTCCAGCAATCTTGATTTCAGCTTCTGCTTCTTCCAGCACAGCATTTCTCATGATTTATTCTGCATATAAGTTAAATAAGCAGGGTGACAATACACAGCCTTGATGTACTCCTTTTCCTATTTGGAATCAGTCTGTTGTTCCATGTCCAGTTCTAACTGTTGCTTCCTCACCTGCATACAGGCTTCTCAAGAGGCAGTTCATTATATGTGTTGAATTCCGTTGAATTTGCAGCTGCTTATATTTCTATGATCTCACACGCTAGTAAAGTAATGCTCAAAATTCTCCAAGCCAGGCTTCAGCAATATGTGAACCGTGAACTTCCTGATGTTCAAGCTGGTTTTAGAAAAGGCAGTGGAACTAGAGATCAAATTGCCAACATCTGCTGGATCATGGAAAAAGCAAGAGAATTCCGGAAAAACATCTATTTCTGCTTTATTGACTATGCCAAAGCCTTTGACTGTGTAGATCATAAGAAACCGTGGAAAATTCTGAAAGAGATGGGAATACCAGACCACTTGATCTGCCTCTTGAGAAATCTGTATGCAGGACAGGAAGCAACAGTTAAAACTGGTCATGGAACAACAGACTGGTTCCAAATAGGAAAAGGAGTACGTCAAGGCTGTATATTGTCACCATGTTTATTTAACTTATATGCAGAGTACATCATGAGAAATGCTGGACTGGAAGAAACACAAGTTGGAATCAAGATTGCTGGGAGAAATATCAATAACCTCAGATATGCAGAAGACACCACCCTTATGGCAGAAAGTGAAGAGGAACTCAAAAGCCTCTTGATGAAAGTGAAAGTGGAGAGTGAAAAGGTTGGCTTAAAGCTCAACATTCAGAAAACAAAGATCATGGCATCTGGTCCCATCACTGCATGGGAAATAGATGGAGAAACAGTGGAAACAGTATCAGACTTTCTTTTTCTGGGCTCCAAAATCACTGCAGATGGTGACTGCAGCCATGAAATTAAAAGACGCTTGCTCCTTGGAAGGAAAGTTATGACCAACCTACATAGCATATTCAAAAGCAGAGACATTACTTTGCCAACAAAGATTCGTTTAGTTAAGGCTATGGTGTTTCCTGTGGTCATGTATGGGTGTGAGAGCTGGATTGTGAAGAAGGCTGAGCACCGAAGAATTGATGCTTTTGAACTGTGGTGTTGGAGAAGATTGAGAGTCCCTTGGACTGCAAGGAGATCCAACCAGTCCATTCTGAAGGAGATCAGCCCTGGGATTTCTTTGAAAGTAATGATACTAAAGCTGAAACTCCAATATTTTGGCCATGTCATGCGAAGAGTTGACTCATTGGAGAAGACTCTGTTGCTGGGAGGGATTGGGTGCAGGAGGAGAAGGGGACGATAGAGGATGAGATGGCTGGATGGCATCACTGACTTGATGGATGTGAGTCTGAGTGACCTCCAGGAGTTGGCGATGGACAGGGAGGCCTGGCGTGCTGCAGTTCACGGGGTCGCAAAGAGTCGGACACGACTGAGCGACTGATCTGATCTGATCTGATATTTCTATGGTAGTTATAATTTCACTTTTTAATCTCCAATAAACAGGTGTATTTTTAGCTATAACTGATCTTTCTTTTATACTTATTTTCCTATATCCCATTTTTTTTTTTTTTTTAAGTTTTTAGTGGTAAAGATTCTACCTATAATGCAGGAGATGCAGGTTTGATCCCTGGTTTGGGAAGATCCCCTGGAAAAAGGAGTCGTTACTCACTCCAGTATTCTCTTCTGGAGAATTCTATGGACAGGAAGCCTGGTAGGCTACAGTCCATGGGCCATGAGTCAGAAAGAGTCAAACATGACTGAGTGACTAACACTAGTGTTAAAAAATTATGTGGTAATGAAATAAAAAAGTCACAATAAAGCATACATAAAATGTATAATACATAAATATACATGTGTGTATATACACATTAGTGTATATATATTTTTGTATTAATATTTCTTTGCACTAATTCCTATATACATAATTGCTAAGATAAACTGAAGCACATCCAAAATATTTAGACATGATAGAGAAATTGTTTTTTTTAAAACCAAATCATTGTTGCAAAACTACAAGTGCTCTCTCTGGACCAGAAAGCTTTTCCTTTTCTTTTTGTTTTAAACTTAGAAATTTTTTATTTTTCTTAACGTTTTTTTGATAATTCATTTTTTTCTGTTTGTTTATTTTAAAATTTATTTATTTTTTAATTGAAGTATACTTGCTTTAGAGATTTTTGTTGTTTTCTGTCAAACCTCAGCATGAATCAGCCATAGGTATACATATATCCCCCGCTTTTGAAGCTCCCTCCCATCTCCTGCCCCATCCCACCCTCTAGATTAATATGGAACCCATGTTTGAGTTTCCTGAGCCATGCAGCAAATTCCAGTTGGTTATCAATTTTACATATGGCAATGCAAGTTTCTATGTTACTCTCTCCACACATCTCACTCTCTCCTCCCCTTTCTCCGTGTCCATAAGTCTGTTCTCTATGTCTGTTTCTCCACTGATGCCCTGTAAATAAATTCTTCAGTACCATATTTCTAGATTCTGTGTATATGCATTAGAATTCAATACTCATCTTTCTCTTTCTGACTCACTTCACTCTGTATAATAGGCTCTAGGTTTATCCACCTCATCAGAACTGACTCGAATGCGCTCCTTTTTATGGCTAATATTCCATGGTGTATATATACCGCAGCTTCTTTATCCATTCATCTGTCGATGGACCTCTAGGTTGCTTCCATGTTCTAGCTATTGTAAATAGTGCTGCAATGAACAATGGGATACATGTGTCTTTTTCAATTTTGGTTTCCTTGACGTACACGACTAGGAGTGGGATTGCTGGGTCAAATGGTGATTATATTCCTAGGTTTTTAAGGAATCTCCATACCATCTTCCATAGTGGTTGTATCAGTTTATATCCCCACCAACAATGCAAGAGCGTTCCCTTTTCTCCACATCCTCTCTAGCATTTATTGTTTGTAGACTTTTTGATCATGGCCATTCTGACCAGTGTGAGGTGATATCTCATTGTAGTTTTGATTTGCATTTCTCTGATAATGAGCGATGTTGAGCATCTTTTCATGTGTTTGTTAGCCATCTGTATGTCTTCTTTGGAGAAATGTCTGTTTAGGTCTTTTCCCCACTTTTTGATTGGGTTGTTTGTTTTTCTGGTATTGAGCTGTATGAGCTGCTTGTATATTTTAGAATTAATCCTTTGTCAGTTGTTTCATTCGCTATTATTTTCTCCCATTCTGAGGGTTGTCTTTTCACCTTGCTTATAGTTTACTTTGCTGTGAAAAAGCTTTTAAGTTTAATCAGGTCCCACTTGTTTACTTTTGTTTTTATTTCCGTTACTCTAGGAGATTGGTCATAGAGGATCTTGCTTTGATTTATGTCATTGAGTGTTCTGCCTATGTTTTCCTCTAAGAGTTTTATAGTTTCTGGTCTTATATTTAGCTCTTTAATCCATTTTGAGTGTATCTTTGTGTATGGTGTTCTTTTACATATAGCTGTCAGTTTTCCCAGCACGACTTACTGAAGAGGCTGTCTTTGCCCCATTGTGTATTCTTGCCTCCTTTGTCAAAAATAAGGTACCCATAAGTGCATGGGTTTATTTCTGGGTTTTCTGTCTTGTTGCTTTGATCTATATTTCTGTTTTTGTGCCTGTACCATACTATCTTGATGACTGTAACTTTGTAGTATAATCTGAGGTCAGGAGCTTGATTCATCAAGCTCCATCTTCTTTCTCAAGACTGTTTTGGCTATTTGAGGTCTTTTGTGTTTCCATATGAATTGTGAAATTTTTTGTTCTAGCTCTGTGAAAAATACCATTGGTAATTTGATAGGGATCTCATTGAATCTGTAGATTGCATTTGGTAGTATAGTCATTTTCACAATATTGATTCTTCCTACCCAGGAACATGGAATATCTCTCCATCTGTTTATGTCATCTTTAATTTCTTTCATCAGTGTATTATAATTTTCTTTGTACAGTTCTTTTTTCTCCTTTGGAAAGTTTATTCATGGATATTTTATTCTTTTTGTTGCAATGTTGAAAGTGATTACTTCTTTAATTTCTCTTTCTGATTTTTCATTATTATAGAAATGCAAATGATTTCTGTTTATTGATTTTGGATCCTGCGACTTGGCTAAATTCATGGATTAGCTCTAGTAATTTTCTGATAGTATTTTTAGGGATTTCTATGTACAGGATCATGTCATCTACAAACAGTGAGAGCTTTACTTCTTTTCCAATCTGGATTACTTTTATTTCTTTTCCTGTTGTGACTGCTGTAGCTAGGACTTCCAGAACTATGTTGAATAGTAGTGGTGAAAGTGGGCACCCTTGTCTTGTTCCTGATCTTAGAGGGAAAGCTTTAAGTTTTTCACCATCAAGAATAATGTTTGCCGTAGGCTTATCATATATGGCCTTTACTATGTTGAGATAGGTTCCTTCTATGCCCATTTTTTGAAGAGTTTTAAACATAAATGGCTACTGAATTTTGTCACAGACTTTTTCTGCATTTATTGAGATTATCACATGGTTTTTATCTTTCAATTTGTTAATATGGTGTATCACATTGATTTATTTGCATATATTAAAGAATCCTTGTATCCCTGGAATAAACCCAACTTGATGATGGTGTATGAGCTTTTTAATGTGTTGTTCAATTCTGTTTGCTAAAATTTTGTTGAAGATTTTTGTATTTATGTTCATCAGTGATATTGGCCTGTAGTTTTCTTTTTTTGTGTTGTCTTTGTTCAGTTTTGGTATCAGGGTGATGGTGGCCTCATAGAATGAGTTTTGAAGTGTTCCTTCCTCTGCAATTTTTTGAAAGAGTTTTAGAAGGATAGGCATTAGCTCTTCTCTAAATGTTTGATAGAATTCTTCTGTGAAGCATCTGGTTCTGGGCTTTTGTTTTTTGGAGATTTTTGATCACAGCTTGAATTTCAATACTTGTAATTGTGTTGTTCATAATTTCTAATTCTTCCTGGTTCAGTCTTGGAAGATTGAACTTTTCTAAGAATCTGTCTATTTTTTCAAGGCTATCCATTTTATTGCCATATAGTTGTTCATAATAGTCTCTTGTAATCCTTTGTATTTCTGCATTGTCTGTTGTAACCTCTCCTTTTTCATTTCTAATTTTGTTGATTTGATTATTTTCTCTTTTTTTCTTGATGAGTCTGGCTAGAAGTTTGTCAATTTTGTTTATCTTCTCAAAGAACCAGATTTTAGTTTTGCTAATCTTCACTATTGTTTCTTTAATTTCTTTTTCATTTATTTCTGCTCAGATCTTTATGATTTATTTTATTCTGCTAATTTTTTTTTCCAGTTGTTTTAGGTGTAAAATTAGGTTGTCCATTTGATATTTTTCTTATTTCTAGAGGTAGGATTGTATTGCTATAAATTTCCTTCTTAGAACTGCTTTTGCTTTATCCCATAGGTTTTGAGTTGTTATTTTTTTCATTGTCATTTGTTTCTAGAAATTTTTTGATTTTCCTTTTGATTTCTTCAGTAACCTGTTGGTTATTTAGAAATGTACTATTTAATCTCCATGTGTTTGTGTTTTTTACAGGTTTTTTCTTGTAATTGATATCTAGTTTCATAGCATTATGGTCAGAAAAGATACTTGATACTATTTAAATTTTCTTAACTTTACTGTGGTTTGATTTGTGATCCAAGATGGGGTCTATCCTGGAGAATGTTCCATGTGCACTTGACAAGGTGTATTCTTCTGCATTTGGATGCAATGTCCTGAAGATATCAATGAGATCCATTTCATCTAATGTATCATTTAACACTTGTGTTTCCTTATTAATTTTCTGTTGTGATGATCTGCCCATTGATTTGAGTGAGGTGTTAAAGTCTCCAACTATTATTGTGTTACTGTCAATTTCTCCTTTTATGTTTGTTAGTGTGTTTGTCTTATGTATTGAGGTGCTCCTCTGTTGGGTGCAAAGACTGTTATTGTTATGTCTTCCTCTTGGATTGATCCCTTGATCATTATGTAGTGTCCTTCCTTATCTCTTGTAACATTCTTTAAGGTCTATTTTGTCTGATATGAAGATTGTTACTCCAGCTTTCTTTTGCTTTCCATTTGCATGGAATATATTTTTCCATTCTCTTGCTTTCAGTCTATTTGTGTCTTTAGGTCTGAAGTGGGTTTCTTGTAGACAGCTTATATATGAGTCTTATTTTTTGTATCCATTAAGTCAATCTGTGTCTTTTGGTTGGAGCGTTTAATGCACTTACATTTAGAGTAATTATTGATATTTATGTTTCTATTGCCATTTTCTTAATTGTTTGGGGTTGATTTTGTAGATCTTTTTCTTCTCTTGTATTTCTTGCCTATGTAATTCCCTTTAACTTTTGTTGTAAAGCTGGTTTGGTGGTACTGAATTCTCTTAACTTTTGCTTGTCTGAAAAGCTTTTGATTTCTCCATCAATTCTGAATGAAACCCTTGCTGGATAAAGTGATCTTGGTTGTAGATTTTTCCCTTTCAGGTCTTTATATCCTGCTATTCCCTTCTGGCCTGCAGAGTTTCTGCTGAAAGATTAGTTGTTAAACATATGGGGTTTCCATAGTATGTCACTTGTTGCTTTTCCCTTGCTGCTTTAAATAGTCTTTCTTTGTATTTAATCTTTGTTAGTTTGATTAGTATGTGTCTTGGTGTGTTTCTTCTTGGGATTATCTGGTGTAGGATTCTTTCTGCCTCTTGGACTTGATTGACTATTTCCTTTTCCATGTTGGGGAAATTTTCAACTATAACCTATTCAAAAATTTTCTCATACCCTTTCTTTTTCTCTTCTTCTTTGAATTATAGGGACTCCTATAATTCAAATGTGGGTGCATTTGATATTTTCCCAGAGCTCTCTGAGACTATCCTCAGTTATTTTTTTCTTTTTACTGTATTCTGTTCTTCTGAATTTATTTACACCATTTTATCTTCCAGCTCACTGATTCATTCATTCTTCTTCAGAGATTCTACTATTGAGTCCTTCTAGAGTATTTTTAATTTCAGTAATTGTGTTGTTTGTCTTTGTATGTTTATTCTTTAATTCTTCTAGGTCTTTGTTAATTGAATCTTGCATTTTCTCCATTTTTTTTTTCAAGATTTTTGATCATCTTTACTATCATTATTCTGAATTCTTGTACAGGTAGTTTACTTATTTCCTCTTCATTTATTTGGACTTCTGTGTTTCTAGTTTGTTCCTTTGTTTGTGCAGTGTTTCTCTGCCTTTTCATTATTTGTTTTTAAACTTATTGTGTTGGAGGTCTCCTTTTCCCAGGCTCCAAGGCTGAATTCTTTCTTTCTTTTCATTTCTGCCCCCCAAGGCTGGTGTAGTGGTTTGTGTAAGCTTCGTATAGGGTGAGATTTATGCTGAGTTTTTTTGTTTGTTTTTCCTCTGATGGGCAAGGCTGAGTGAGGTGGAGGTCTTGTCTGTGATGATTGGGTTTGTATTTTTGTTGTTTGTTGTTTGGATGAGGTGTCCTGCAAAGGGTGCTACTGGTGGTTGGGTGATGCCTGGTCTTGTATTCAAGTGATTTCCTTCGTGGCGGTTCTCACTGTTTGATACTCCTTAGGGTTAATTCTCTGGTAGTCTAGGGTCTTGGAGTCAGTGCTCCCACTCCAAAGGCTCAGGGCTTGATCTCTGGTCAGGAACAAAGGCTCCACAGGTGGTTTGTTTTGGTGTTAAGTGAGATTAAAACACATATCCAAAAACGAGAAACCAAAGGTGAACCCCAGATAAATGGCAGTCACAAAATCAGGCAAATAATAATTAAAATAATGGCATATATACATATACATATACATCCATAATCAAAATCAAAACAGCCCAACAAAAATAATATACAGTATATTGATTCAGTGAAGAAAGGAAACCAAAAATTATATCTACCAGTTAAGAACAAAACTAACTAAAGCACAAACTGGAAAACAAAACTCAAGCAAGCTGCCAAGTGGGGAATAAAGCAAAGAAAACTAAACTAACAAATATGTTGAGAGGAAACAAAAGTATGAAAAGAAAGAAAGAATAGACATGCAAAGTCCAATAGGGGTAGATAAAGAAGTTTTATATACATTAAAGATTAACTGCAAGGGTAAAAGAACAGTAGGAAAAGCAAACAAAAGAAAAACTGTATAAAAAATAATAATAGGTTTGAAAAAATTAAAGAGAAAAGAAAAAAATAAAAGAAAGAGGATAGAGAAAAAGAAAGAAAAAAAGGAGAACTCCACAGAAGCAGAAATTTTTAACAACAATAAAAAGTGTGATTAAAAAAAGCTCCAAAGCTTAATTAGATTTCATAGTGCCAATAAAATCAACAACTACAATGCAGAGGGCGGGGTGAGGGGAGACAATGAAAAAAAGGAAGAAAAGAAAAAAATCCAAAAGAAACTACAGAACAAGTCAAAACATAAGAATAATAAATATTTTTCTTGAGTCACTGTTGTCTGGGTCCTTTCCCTCACTGGGAGTCACAGTCCATCTCACCTCCCTAGGATGCCCTCTAACACTGTGTTTGTCTCTGGACCTGCTGTGGGGGCAGCTCAGATTCTAATCTGCTCCTTCTCATTGGAGACATTCTTGCCTCCAATGTCCACAGCTATCAGAACTAGTGCGTTTTCATTTGTGGGCACTCTCAATGTCTTTTATATATTTTGTAGACACAGAGTCTGCTTAGTTGATCGTGTGGATTTAATCTGCAGCTTGTACAGCTGGTGGGAAGATTTTGGGTCTTCTTCCTTGGCCACACTGCCCATGGGTTTCAATTGTGGTTTTACTTCACCTCTGCATGTGGATCGTCCACTGGGGTTTGCTCCTGAGGCTGCCCTGGAGGACTTGGGTCTGCCCCAGTGAGGGCCAGGTGTGGAGGTGGTGCAGCTGCTTGGGTTGCAGGCGTTTTGGCAGCACCAGGTACTCAGGGGAGTTGGCGGCAAGGGAAGCAGGAAATATCGTGTTCCAGAAGGGTATGACAACCAGTATTGGCCAATATGCTCCAGTATTCTTGCCTGGAGAACCCTCTGACAGAGAAGCCTGGCAGGCCACAGTCCACAGGGTTGCAAAGAGTTGGACACAACTGAGGCTACTCCATGTGCATAGATGCAAGACTTTTTTTTTTTTTGCCTGTGGCACCTATGCCCCAGTGAAGGTTGAGCTTGAAGGTGGCAGAGTTGCTTGGGTTGAGGGGACCCTGGCAGTACCAAGTGTACAGGGACACGGAGTGCCTCAGCCGCAGGAGTTATGGCCCTATCAAAGCCTTTTTTCAAGCCTCTGGTAGCTGGCTATCGGAAGTCTTTTTGGCTAGTCTTTCTCCATGGCTCTGCCATTCGGGCACTTAGAGAGCTCCCTTGCCTGGGGTCCTCCATTGTTCGGTGTGTCAGGCACCTAGAGGGGCCCTCCTGGCTGGGGTCCTACTCTGTAGATCGGTGCAGCAGTTACTTAAAGGAACACCCTGGGGTCCTGCTCTGTCGTTTGATGAGTCAGTCACTTGATGGACCAGCCTCTGTATTGTTCAGCTGCTGATGCTGTTGTGTGGGGAGAGAGAGGTATGGTGATGGCTCCACCCACCACCCACCACGTGTGACTCACTAGTATCACCTTGCTTCTGTAGCTGCCTGGCTTTCCTCCACAGGAATATCCCACCACAGTCTCCTCCCTCACATCTCCTCGGTCCGTCTCTTCACAGTCAACAGCAGCCCTTACCCTGGGATTGCTCCATGATTCCTAAGTTCCAGCTCCCACCCACTGCACCTTCTAGGGGACCTGCATCCCTGTCTGGGGTACATATGGTTGCAGCAAGGACTATCTGATTCTCATTCCATTTAGGCTGCCATAGACCAGCTGTTCCACTCTCAGCCTTAAATGTTTCTCCTCTGACTCAGACAGTTGCCCAGATGTGGGGATCGGACTCCTGCTTCCCCCACCTGCCAAGGGCAGGTCCAGTCCTAGTAACACTCCTGTTTTCCCCTAGTTCCTTCATCCTACCAAGTTTTGAGTGGTTCTATGTGTCCTTTTCTGCTGGTCAGGTACTCCTGTCCACTCTCAGCTGGTGTTCTGCCTGCACCCCTATATCTGAAGGTGTATTCTTGATGTATCCGTTGAGAGAGATGCACTCCATGCCCACCTACTCCTCTGCCATCTTGTTCTCTGGACCAGAAATTTTGAGGGATCCTTGAAGTGTGGAACACAGAAGGTGCTGAATTGACAGAAGAAATCACTGAGCAAAGCCCAAAGGAGAAGAATGTTACAAAATCTGAGAATGGCTCTGGATGTTATTAAGAAGAGAATCATGTGAGAATGAAGGAATTTGGAGATATTAGTTGGTTGAGGCACTGAATTTAGGGTGGCTGTGTAGGTAGGCCCCTGTATTGGGCATCTTCAAGACAATCCCCAAGTTTGATGATTCGTTAGAATGACCCATCTGACTAAGAATATAATTGCACTCATGGCAAAGACTTACTACACAGAAAAATTACAAAGCAGAAATAGTGAAGGGGAAAAATGCATGAGTAGAGTTTGGAAGAAACCAGTGGAAGCTTCCAAGAATTCTCTTCCAGTAGTCACACAGTCTGCACAGCTTCAGCAATGAGTTGTGATAACATGTGCAAAGGGCTGTGTGCGTGGAAGTTCATTAGAGACTGGCTAAGGTTTTTATTGGCAACCAGGCATGTAGCCACCCTCTGCTTAGTAGGTGCCACGATTGTACACCCCTAGAAGGAAAATGGGGCTTCTTGGTGGCTCAGATGGCAAAGAATCTGCCTAGAATACAGGAGACCGGGGTTCAATCCCTGGGTCAGGAAGATCCCCTGGAGAAGGGAATGGCAGTGGGCTGGTGCACATCCAGGTGGCACTGGGCTTCCCAGATGGCACTAGTGGTAAAGAACTTGCCTGCCATTGCAGGAGACATAAAAGACATGGGTTCGATTCCTGGCTTGGGAACATCCCTTGGAGAAAGGCATGGCAACCCACTCCAATATTCTTGCCTAGAGAATCACATGGACAGAGGAGCCTGGCAGACTACACTCCATGGGGTCACAAAGAGTCAGACACGACTGAAGCAAATTAGCACTCAGAAGGAAAATAAATGTTCAGCACAACCCACATTGTCTTAGAGTTTAGGTACAGTGAGTAATTTTGTCATTTAAGGAAAGTTTTGTATCAGGAAATTGCTTACCTGCCAAGTTTCCAGACCTCAGACAAAGACCAGCTTCCCAGCAAGATTTTCCAAGGATAGCAGTTTCAGGTTTGCCACATTAACTCTTTTTTGCACAGAGTCCTCTAATTATTCTCCTCCAACCAGTCCAGCAGCACACTGTAGAGGCATCTGCTGCCAGACAGGTACAGTGAAGATGTGATATTTTTCCAGGTGTCAAGGAAAGGTCCTGGCTTTGCTAGGAGGGGGAAAAGATGACCTACTCAGAAAATGAATGAATGGCACATTCATCTTAGCACATTTTCTCTTTCTTTATGAACACAGAGGAGATCCTATTGTACAGAAGAACAGCATATATCCAGGCTCCTCCATCCATGGGATTTTCCAGGCAAGAGTACTGGAGTGGGGTGCCATTGCCTTCTCTCTCTATATATAGGCTATCCAAAAGAGTTGCAAAAACAAAGATAGCATACCTAGGAATCACCAAAAGTTGAGGATCAACTCAACAAAAAAGGGCACCAAACTAAGAAACAAAAAACAAAACAAATAAAAATAGAACTAACAATAGTGCATAGAGAGAGCTACATGTATCCCAGGAGACACACAGGTAATCTTTTGGGGGGAGGTAGGGAGGAAACTTTTTAACTCTTTATTTTTTAAAAATAATTATAAAAATTTCAACTTTACTTATATTACTAAAATGTCAGCTAAGCAGAGTCAAGGAATATTGTCTGCATTCCCTATATATTTAAGAGGTGTCTGTTAAAGAGTAGATTTTAGCATTTGTTGAAGGGATAGATGGGTAAATTTAATATGTGAACTAAGAGCAGCAATGTTATAGGATTTATAAAGAAATATACTGATAAAAGTACAACCCTCATCCTTGTCTGCCCTGCAGACAAAAAAAAAAAACAACAAAAAACAAACTGGAGACCAGGAGAGGTTGTTATAAAAAAGAAGTGAATTCACTGCAAATACAAGTGAAAAGTATAATTATTAAAATAAAAATCTCAAAGATGGACTGGGTAGAGCGATGGTCACACAAAACCAGCAAGCTAGAAGACCAAATGGGGAATTCTGGGAACTTAATAGAGATTTCCAAGAAAGGCTTCCCTGATAGCTCAGTTGGTAAAGAATCCGCCTGCAATGCAGGAGACTCCAGTTCGATTCCTGGGTCGGGAAGATCCACTGGAGAAGGGATAGGCTACCCACTCCAGTATTGTTGGGCTTCCCTCGTGGCTCAGCTGGTAAAGAATCCAACTGCAATGTGGGAGACCTGGGTTTAATCCCTGGGTTGGAAAGATCCCCTGGAGAAGGGAAAGGCTACCCACTCCAGTATTCTGGTCTGGAGAATTCAGAGTCAGACATGATTGAACAACTTTCACTTTCAAGAAGAGGTGAGAACACAAATGCAGTGTAAGAAGTTTCAAAGACACATTTCCTACAGTGGGAGTCTCAACTTTTCAGATTAATAGGACACACTGAACTGAACAGGATGAATGAAACACAAATTTTGTGATAAAACCAGAGCCTCAATGGAAGGAATAAAGTGTTAAATGCTTCCAAAGAAGAAAAGCATGCATGATTTTCAGATTAAAGGCAAACTAAATACAAGAAGACATTTTCTCAAAATTCTGAGAGAAAATGATGCTGAGCTTTATTTTTTGAAGCTATTATAAATTTTATAATTTACATTTTCATTATATTCTGTTCATTGTGAGTATACAGTAACGCAATTATTTTTAGTTGAATTCTGCACCATCACTAAATTAATGAAATTTGGTAGCTTTTTTAGTAGGTTATTGAATTTTCTTTAAAAAATATGTTGCTTATGCATTAAGACAATTTTATTTCTTCTTTCCTACAAATGCTTTTTATGCCTTTTTCTTGCTTTGTTGTACTGACTAGAACTTCAGTACAAGCTGAGTAGAAGTGTTGAACAGATTTTTTTAACCTTAGGGGAAAAGCATTCAGTGTTTCATAGTTAGGCATGATGTTAGCTGTAGTTTTTTTGGTAGATGACTTTTACCAAGTTGAGAAAATTCCTTTCTCTTCCTAATTTGATGAGAGGCTTTATTAGAAATGGGCTTCTCTGGTGGTTCAGCTGGTAGAGAATCCGCCTGAGATGTGGGAGACTTGGGTTTGATCCCTGGGTTGGAAAGAGCCCCTGGAGAAGGGAAAGGCTACCCACTCCAGTATTCTGGCCTGGAGAATTCCATGGACTCTATAGTCCACAGGGTTGCAAAGAGTTGGACACGATTCAACGACTTTCACTTACCCTTTATTAGGAATGGAAGTTGTATTTTCTCAGATGAATTGTTTGTATTTACTAAGAGGATCACTTTTTCTTTCTCTCCAGTTTGTTAACATAGTGAATTAAGCTGACTGATTTTTGAATGCTAAACTGTCCTTGCATTCCCTGGATAAATACACTTCGTCTTAATACATTTCCTCTTAATGTAATATTGGACTTGATTTTCTGAAATTTGTTTAGGATTTTGGCTTCTCTTTCTATGAGAAATATTAGTTTGCAGTTTTCTGTTTTTGTAATGTCTTAGTTTGGTTTTGGCATCAGTATAATGTTGGGCTGATAGAATGCACTAGGACATATGTATTCACTCCTTTTCAATTTTCTGCAAGAGTTTGTGTAGAATTGGTATTTCCTCCTTAAATATTTGGTATAATTTACCAAAGAAGCCATCTGAGTCTAGGACTTTATTTGAGTGAGTGAACATAGCTCAGTCGTGACCAACTCTTTGTGATCCCATGAACTGTAGACTGCCAGCCTCCTCTGTCCATGAAATTCTCCAGGCAAGAATACTGGAGTAGATTGCCGTTCCCTTCTCCAGGGGATCTTCCCCACCCAGGGATTGAACCTGGGTCTCCCACATTACAGGCAGATTCTCTGAACCACTGGGGAAGTCCATTTTATCTGTGAAAAGGTATTTAACTTTTAACTCAATTAAAAAAATAGATACAGAGCTCTTAAGTTTATTTATTTATTTTTTAACTTTTTATTTTAAATTCATGATAGATTAACAAGAAATTAAAAAAGGAAATACAAAGATGTCCTGTGAAGCCTTCTTTCAATTTTCTTCAATGGTTATATTTTATGTAATTTTAGTACAATATCAAAACAAGTAAATTGACATTGACATAACATTTGTGTAGTTATGTACCATTGTTGTCACTCAAGACATAGAACTATTCCATCTCACAGAGGTCTCCTTTATGCTACCCATTTAGTCACAAGATTACCAGCACCCCCCTCCCCCCTCCCCCCGGCCAACATCCTATCACCTCTAACCCCTAACAAAATATTTCCATCTTTATAATTTTGCCATTTTGAGAATGCTACAGAAACCGGTGTGTGACATTTTGAGATCTGATTTACTCTTAGCCTTAAACCCTTGACATTTATTCAAGTTGTTGTGTTAATAGTTTGTTCCATTGATTTTATTTCTGAATGGTATTCTATGATATGCTTAATCATTCATCTATTGTAGAACATTTTGGTTGTTTCTAGCTGCCATGAATATTTGTGTGTAGTTTTTGTGTGTATGCATGACTATAAATTTTAATTTCTCTAGAATAAATTGCCAGGAGTGTGATTGCTGGGTTGTATGGTAACAACCATGGGACTTCCCTGGTTGGCTCAGATGGTAAAAGCATCTGCCTACAATGCGAGAGACCTGGGTTTGATCCCTGGGTTGGGAAGATCCCCTGGAGAAGGAAATGGCAGCCCACTCCAGTATTGTTGCCTGGAAAATCCCATGGACAGAGGAGCCTGGCAGGCTGCAGTCCATGGGGTCGCAAAGGGTCGGACACGACTGAGCAACTTCACTTTCATGGTAAATGTATGTTTATTTTTTAAAGAAACTAGCAAACAGTTTTTCAAAGTGGCTGTACCAATATGCATATCCACCAGCAATTACTGAGATTTTCTGTTGCTGAAACTCTCATCACAAAACCAAGAGATGGGACTGCGTTACCTGCTCAGGAACAAATGGATTTGTATTCTTTCCTCGGATGTACAGTGATTAATAAGCTTCCTAATTTCTGGTGGCAATGTCAGCAGAGCTAAATGGATAAGACTGAGAAGGGAAAGATGCCGCATTTCTGGAGTAGGACTCAGAATTGTACCACCCATATAGGACAGGAGCCCTGAGAGACACTAATCTACCATTGGAGAGCAGGTTCTGGGGCACATACAGATTTGAAATAGTACCAGAAGAAGGGGCAAACGAGGGAGAAAACTTCCAAGAAAGATGAGCTCTGATCAAGAATTGTAAACCTGGTGCTTGTGTAGTAAAGGCATCAGCTATAAGAGACATATGAGAAAAGGGTTTGTTTTTTCTTCTAAAAATCCTAATTTAAAATAAAAGGTGAAGATATGGTAAATGAAAGGAACCAACACTGTTCTACATCATAATATGATATACTTACCCTGTTGTGACAGAAATAACCTTATACATTTTGTTGCAGTCAGATACTTTTTTCTGTGAAAGAGCCAGTTAGATTAAAAAAAGGTGGAAGATCTTACATAAGAGGAAATGGGAAATCTAAGCATTACAATCACTGCAGATGGTGACTGCAGCCATGAAATTAAAAGACGCTTACTCCTTGGAAGGAAAGTTATGACCAACCTAGATAGCATATTCAAAAGCAGAGACATTACTTTGCCAACAAAGGTTCGCCTAGTCAAGGCTATGGTTTTTCCTGTGGTCATGTATGGATGTGAGAGTTGGACTGTGAAGAAGGCTGAGCGCCGAAGAATTGATGCTTTTGAACTGTGTTGTTGGAGAAGACTCTTGAGAGTCCCTTGGACTGCAAGGAGATCCAACCAGTCCATTCTGAAGGAGATCAGCCCTGGGATTTCTTTGGAAGGAATGATGCTAAAGCTGAAACTCCAGTACTTTGGCCACCTCATACGAAGAGTTGACTCATTGGAAAAGACTCTGATGCTGGGAGGGATTGGGGGTAGGAGGAGAAAGTGACGACAGAGGATGATATGGCTGGACAGCATCACTGACTCGATGGATGTGAGTCTGAGTGAACTCCAGGAGCTGGTGATGGACAGGGAGGCCTGGAGTGCTGCAATTCATGGGGTTGCAAAGAGTCGGACATGACTGAGCGACTGAACTGAACTGAAGCATTACAAAAAAGACTTTAAATATGTAGGTTGAAAATACACAAAAGAATAAGCAGCGTGAAAGGTTAGAATAAATTTGTTTGAGACTTTTCACAGATTCTCTTCTCAGAAAAGATTTGACCATTTGTTTTTCCATGATTTCCATAGGAATAAGTCATAGCTGAATGTTTAAGGATCTCAGTGGTGGTAGAATTCTCTGGTGATAGATCGAGCAACTGGCCCAACATCTATAACTACAAGGTTTAAATCCAGAACCCTGATTGTGACAGAGAGGGGCTAGTGTTTTCCCAGTCAAATCCCCACAGCACCCAGGCCAGGATGCTCTTTTTGAGTCTAGAGTCTGCCCTTCCAGATGCCTGGGGTCCCAGCCCAGGACGAGCTAGGCAGTGGAGGAGCTGCCCCCCTACTACTTCTTTCGTAGGAATTTTATACAGGCCTGGAGTGTTTTATGTTGTTTGGTAACTAACAATTGGCCCCAAAAGTAGGGCATCTGCCCAACATACTGAGGCACCACAGATTAAAGACCTTCCTCTGGAAGTGGGAAAAGTCCAAACAGGGCAGCATGACTTGCTTCAAGGACTGTGATGGATAATTACCAGGTCATTGCAGGAAATAATCCTTTGAAGTCCCAAGTTTCTTAAACAATTAAATTTTCTAAGAATGTCAAGACCTGGGGAGATACAGAAACAGGTATTTTCATATTACATGGCTGTTATTAAGGCCTGAGCAGTAGTTATACAGGAGGTGAAACAGAAGACGAACGGTGGACTGGAACTGGAGGTGAAACTACTAGCTGAATATTCTGATGGGTGGAATGGGCAAAGAATTTCAGATAATGTAAGAAAAAATAAATGAATTATTTCCCTAATCCACTTCCTGTAATTAAAACAATGTAGGTTGTCATGAAACCATGTCAAGATTAGGTGCCTTGTGTTCCGTCAAGATTAGGTCATATGAGATAGAAAATGTTGTTAGGGAAGTATGTGGAGCTAGAAAAGGGGGCGGTGTATAAAGTGTGTGACCCTTATGGTCATCCACACCGCCTGCTTCCGTGGAAGAGATAACTTTAAACCTGACCACATGAACTGACAGAACTGCTGGGTAGCCTCCACTCCGAGGCTGCCTCTTGGAGGCTATGTAGTTATGGCATCTAAATAAAGAGTCTAAATAGAATGACACAGAAAGTGCCCCCAGCTATGTTCTATGAGATAAATTAGGGCTTAGGGACCCCTTCTTGTTAAAAACCAGACTGAGTGCTTAGTATGTGAGACAAAGGGAATATCAGGGGAGGGCCCACACCATCTAGAAGATGAGAACAAGGAGGAACCAAAAATTATATCCCGTCATATGACATTTGGGCTTCCCTCGTGGCTTAGCCGGTAAAGAATCTGCGTGCAACGTGGGAGACCTGGGTTCGATCCATGGGTTGGGAAGATCCTCTGGAGAAGGGAACGGCTACCCACTCCAGTATTCTGGCCTGGAGAATTCCATGGACTGTATATTCCATGGGGTTGCAAAGAGTCAGACGTGACTAAGCAACTTTCACTTCACATGACATTTAAATAATACAATAGTTTTTCTTTAGATAAGGTATGTGTCCTCTAGGTAGTTGCTAACCCATCATGACCCCAGAGTAAAGCAGAGGCACTGGCTGTCCAGTTGCAGATGCTCATACACATGGTTGGAACACTGATGCTGTCGACTCTTGAGCTGTCCAGAGAACCTCCAATCAAATGCTGGATTATACTTCTTGGCCCAGAAAATAATAAGTTGGGCATCTGAGCATAGGCTATTCCATGCATATATCACCTGCAGACTGTGTGGAAGTAAAATGCTGGAACTGGTCTCTGAAAAGGACAAATTTCATCAGTCTGCTGTTCATAATCCCACTGATAGACTGGATGGGTCACATGCCTAATGCTGTATCCCCTTTAGTTTCATCTCTCCAAGAGTTTATCTGTTTTTAGCTATCTTCTGGACTTCCCTGGTGGCTCAGATGGTAAAGAATCTGCCTGCAGTGCAGGAGACCCAAGTTCAATCCCTGGGTTGGGAAGATCCTCTGGAGAAGGGAACGGCTACCCACTCCAATATTCCCGCCTGGAGAATTCTGTGGACAGAGGAGCCTGGAGGGTGTTATAGCCTATGGGGTTGTAAAGCGCTGGACATGACTGAGTGACCAACACTTGCACATTTCAGTTATCGTCTAGTGATCCAGAAGGGGGCATGGAAGCCTCTGGAGTAGAACAAACACAAGGCAAGCCCCAAGCTTGGATATGACTTCCCACAATCTCTCCTTTCCCTCCTCCCTGACTTGATCAATCAGTTAGGAATCGTAGACTGCATCCTGTGCAAGTGAGTGGATGAACACCAACCTGGAGGCACTGCCTTCTCCTGGCCCATTGCCGTAGCCACTCACCCAGGGCCATGATCACCCTTTACATCGACCCTTATAATACTGCACTTCTGGGCACAGACCCTCTGCTGTGAGGATGATACACTTATCGTTCTTGTGACACATACACTCATTCTTAGCTGTATAAAAGGTGGGAGAGTGTGGTGGCAACAGGGGAAGTTCTAGATCTCGGAGACATTGATTTATGGTTTAACAGATCAGATAACAGTCAGTTTATGATTCAGTTTACTTGATAGGCTACTGCTGCTGCTGCTGCTAAGTCGCTTCAGTTGTGTCCGATTGTGTGCGACCCCATAGATGGTAGCCCACCAGGCTCCCCTGTCCCTGGGATTCTTCAGGCAAGAACACTGGAGTGAGTTGCCATTTCCTTCTCCAATGCATGAAAGTGAGAAGTGAAAGTGAAGTCGCTCAGTGGCTCCTCCATCCATGGGATTTTCCAGGCAAGAGTACTGGAGTGGGGTGCCATTGCCTTCTCCGACTTGATAGGCTAGGGTCAGGCATTTGGTACTAGGGTCTAGGAGAAAACTGAGAGCTAATTTCACATTGATAATATTTATTACAAGAGGATATCATTGCCATATAACAAATCTCTAAAGGCCTAGGCTGTGAGTCTTCTATTGGGACATATCAAAAGCACCTTATAGTATCTCCGTCTGCCAAAGGTACTTTCAATTTTGTTAGTCTGCTGGTCATAAGTTCCAAGTGACAGGACCATTTGCATCACAGTTTAGATCTGTTGGGTTGGCCAAAATATTCATTACATCCTATAGAAAAACCTGGACAAAGCTTTTGGCCAACCCAATATTTGAGATCCTTTCTTAATCCAGGTCCGTCTGAAATTGTCCAGTCTCATAAATTAATTGGTAAATGAGTTGGAGTAACACATCCAAATGTTATTAACATTTCCTTCAAAATTCAAGAAGCCACCAAACATTTAACTTCTTTCACAATAGGTGCAGCAACTCACATCATTATACCACTTATGCCATTATAATATATATCAACTCATACTGTTATACTACTTTAAAAGAAATATTTCACCATGTCCTAGACCACTGGACCTCTAGAAATTTTACAAGTGTAGCAGAGCCTGAAATTTATCTCCTATTCTCTGGCAAATTTATGACTTAGTAAGGCTTGGTACATTCTATTTATCTGTTCCACATTAATAAAGTGGGTCTTAGGCTATCGGGATGATTAAGGACCCTCCAAACCACAATATGACAATAATAGGTTTGCCATAGTTCTGAAATAAGGTAAAACTATATTGTTGCTGAAACTGAAACTATACTGATGGTGAAGCTGGAACTCCAATACTTTGGCCACCTGATACAAAGAACTGACTCATTGGAAAAGATCTTGATGCTGGGAAAGATTGAAGACAGGAGGAGAAGGGGATGACTGGGATGAGATGGTTGGATGGCATCACCGACTTGACGGACATGAGTTGGAGCAAGCTCCGGGAGCTGGTGATGAACAGGGAGGCCTGGGGTGCTGCAGTCCATGGGATTGGAAAGAGTTGGACATGACTGAGAGACTGAACTGAATTGAACTGATATTGTTGCTGGTGCCAGGTACACGCAAATTGCTTCTGCTTTCTCTTATCCAGGTGAAAAAAAAAAAAAAAAAAAAAGCATTTAAATGGCTACACACCATGTACCAAAGACTGCTAGGTTTTTTCAGCTAAGAAAACATATTTGCAAATGTAACTTCCTTTGGCATCACCATTTTATTCTCCGAGAGTCAATGACTTTTGACCCAGTTAAAAAGGCAAGTTAAATGAGGATATATTAGGAACTACTATCCCGGCCTGTCTCAGGCCTTTAATGGTGATGTTAATGTTTGAAATTCACACAGAGATGTGATCCTGCTTTTGTCTTGCTTACTGTGTGTCTGTGTGCAACAGCTCAGATGCTTCCATTTGGCCTTTTCTATCATAAAATCCCCACCTCCCCTCAAGGAACCAGTTCTTGGTATTGTGCTAGTTACTTAGCATATCAGTTTATACTATATGTTTTGGGACTGGGAAAATAACCACAGAACAGGTTCACATTCTCTTGGGCTTACTATTAGACTCAGCTCAAAACTCCATGTGTCATACCTTGCTCAGTAGGTCATGGTGATATGTCGAGTTCCCAGGAATCAGCAAAAACTCAGAACTAGTATCTGAAAACTCTCAGAATTTATGGCTACTTCCCTTTCACAAGGGCAGTGTCAGTCTGGGAAAAGGGCTCTGGATCCCCTGGGGAAGGCCCAGGGGAAAAAATTACAGTGTATTTCTGTTGTCCTGTTGCAGGCATCTATCTCTGTTGAAGGGCTCTGTATTTGGGAGCTGATTAATTCTGGGAGCGAGGAAAGAGTCTGTGAATTCCAGCTATCATTCGGTGCATCTGTGGAAGGAGGGAAGTTCAGGAGACTCCTGTGTCCCCATTGTGGTCCCTCCTCTGCTATCAAATTCTTTAAGTACCAATTTAGTGGCATGTGTGTTTTATTCTTCTTCAGTTAAAAATATTTTTAATTTCCATTATAATTCTTATTTGGCCCTTGGGTTATTTATGTTAGGTAGGAAGTTAGGCATGAGCCAGTACTCTTGCCTGGAAAATCCCATGGGCTGAGGAGCCTGGTGGGCTGCAGTCCATGGGGTCGCGAAGAGTCGGACACGACTGAGCGACTTCACTTTCACTTTCACTTTCATGCATTGGAGAAGGAAATGGCAACCCACTCCGGTGTTTTTGCCTTGAGAATCCCAGGGACAGGGAAGCCTGGTTGGGCTGCTGTCTATGGGGTCACACAGAGTCAGACACGACTGAAGTGACTTAGCAGCAGCAGCTGAAAAGGATGCAAGCTGATCTCTAAACCCTATCCCAGACATACCAAGGAGAACTCACAGATTTGCTACAAAAATAACCACAGAGACTTTTCCAACCCTGCACCTGCACCCTAGGCACACAGTGGATACAGACTAACCACAGGGGCTTCTCCAAGTAACTTTAGGCAGCCAGAAGCCCATTAAGGGTTCATAAATATTGTATACACATATATATATGTGATAATAACAGATAGAATTATGGGAAGACATACACAACAGAGCCTGCTGTTATATAACTTGTAATTGCAATTGGCTTTGAGAACATGTGCATTTCTTTTCATTGATTGATGGTGGGTACAAGCCCTATTTTGCACAGGGGACAACCAAAAGGAGGAGAAAGGAAGTTTAAAAAGGGGGAAGCCATGAGGGATGAGGAGGACAACTCCTTTAGGGTCAGCCTGCTCCCATGTCTTGGAATGTCTGCTGTAGAAGATCTACCTGCTTGAGCTGAGCTGAGCTGTAACTTGTCTGTTGTCCACTGTTCCAAACTTTTGTTGCAGAGACAAGAACCGAGGAAGAGAATTAAACCAACCTGACATTTAGATGTAACAAGGGGAATAAACTAGTGCTTACCTCAAATAATTGTTGTGAAGAAGTGAATGAATCATTGTAGAAGTGTTATATAAGCTATTCTTTTCTTTTTTTTTTTTTTAACAGGACAAATCCACTCTTTTATTTATTTTCAAGAAGTTTAAATTCTCGAAGGGTACAGCATCACACGAATTCTGTGTCCAATGGCCTTAGCAGGAAGGTTGCTTCGGAATTTGGCACGAACCATGCCACTGTTTCCATGAGCTCGAGTTATCTTTCCCCAGATTACTCTGGTTTTGTTAGGTTTTCCACCAGGAGTTACTGTGTTATTCTTTGCTTTGTACACATAAGCACATCTCTTGCCTAAATAGAATTCAGTTTCATCTCGAGCATATACACCTTCAATTTTCAGGAGAGCAGTGTGTTCCTTTTGGTTCTGTAGACCCCGTTTATAGCCGGCAAAAATGGCCTTGGACCACAGCCTTCCAGACATATTTGTCGTTTTAGAAGTCCCGTTCCCAGCAGGCCTCACTTAATTTGCCCTCAAAGTTCAGCTGCAGGATTATTTTCATTGCCAAATTTACCTTTCCACCTTCTGCTTTAAGGAAAAATCTGCATTTTCTCTTACCTCTGATACTATAAACCTTGAACCCATTTAAACCACTGCTTACTATTTCATACTCATTTGTTGCTACCAGTGTAAAATCAAAATGCTTTGAGGGCCCAGCCTTTCTTACATTGCTAACATATAATTGATCTCTAATTAACCAGATGTGTTGTGGGTAAGAGAAAACCATTATTTGTTTTGTGCAACCTCTGCTTGCTTTAGCAGCCATGTGCCCTTTAGAATTTTGTGGTCAGAACAAGAAAACACACAAAAGAGTATGGGTGTGTTGTTTTAAAAAGAAATCTTGTTACTTCTTTGATAGCCTTTTTCAATCAGAAAAGTTTACTTTGGCAGTGTTGGAATATATTACTCATTGTAACCAGCTTCAAGTTATATGCCTCTTTGCTTCTTTGTAAATTCATTTTATTTCTAAAGGAATTTCTTTACTGAATGTTGTTTCCAGGGGTTATTCATGTTTCCCTCCTTAACATTTTAAAACATCAAATAAAACTGAGTATGCCTTTTCCCCAAATTAATATACTCAGAAGTGAGATTAAATAAAACTGTTAAAATTTCAGTTGCATACTAATACAGAGACACCCCTTCTTGATGTTGAATGGAGTTGCTAAATAAAAAGGACAAGCATTCTCTATCTCTAGATGAGGGAATAGGATTTCAGGAAAGGGAGTAGACAATGAAAAGCTCTGAGTTTTTTAAACATTGAACCACTGTTTCTATCCATCTAGATACAAGTGCCTGACCTGGTTGATGACACCTTTTGGACTCTACCTCTCACATGGTGCATAACAGTAATATCACATAACAGCAGCCTCGCACATATTGAAACAGGCTTCTATCCTGTTCCCTGTCGAAAGGTTTTAGGTTCTACAACAGTCAGACTTTTCAACAGAACTTTAGTGTTAGAACAATTTATTTAGCAAAGCTGACCATGAAAATCTGTTAAGTTTCCTCTTAATAGCAGTGGATATTTTAATGCAGTTATTCCATTTATAAGAAAATTTTAGAGCATTATAGTGAAATGAGCAATATTCTGCAGTTAAATAGTATTGTTTAATTCTGTTGTCATAAATTTTTCATTTGAAGAGTTTAGTCTTTATCAAGGTCAATTTATAGCCCAAAGATCTAATCTACTTCTTGTAAAAATGTGCTCTTTAGTGGCTTTTCCTTTATTCATTAGCAATGTTAATTAGCTGAATAATTTTTTACTTTACAAAACTAAGGGGCAGATGGTCACCAAGTTGATGGCAGCAAACATATTATCACTATGCTATGCTATGCTAAGTCACTTCAGTCGTGTCTGACTCTGTGTGACCCCATAGACGGCAGCCCATCAGGCTCCCCCATCCCTGGGATTCTCCAGGCAAGAACACTGGAGTGGGTTGCCATTTCCTTCTCCAATGCATAAAAGTGAAAAGAAAAAGTGATGTCGCTCAGTCATGTCTGACTCTTAGCAACTCCATGGACTGCAGCCTACCAGGCTCCTCTGTCCGTGGGATTTTCCAGGCAAGAGTACTGGAGTGGGGTGCCATTGCCTTCTCCGGTCACTATGCTATCTCCTCCTATATCCGTTATTATTGTTTTTGTTCAATGCATAAAAACACCACCAAGGCAGTCAAGTGCCACTCACTATTAATTAGGTAAGATGAACTGCCAAAGTATACTGGGGAAGAAAGTGTCTTTCTATTCAGCAAAACTTCCCTTTATATAGAATTTTTGCTAGAGAAATTATTATACATGATATCTGGTCCTTCAGGATACCTGGAGGTTTTCCATATTCTTAAAGGTAAACACTAAAAGTTTTATTTGATTTTGTTTCTACTTGATCAATTTGTCAGTTGCAAAAAAAAAAAAAAGCCACAGGCTATGGTTTGCCACATTCTCCTGGACATATCTGGGGGGAAAAAGATCTTTGAATGCTTCAATCAATCATTAGGACAGGAAGTATGATCTAGGGACTCTTGGCAATTCCAGACTCCAGCATCTTTCCAGCTATTCATGAGGTCAAAGCCATTTTCATAATAATGAGATATTAACTGTGTTTTGCTCATTCTCATTCTGTCACAAGTATACAGTGAAATTTTCCAGAGTCTATATGATATGTCATATTGCGGGAGATTGAATACCGAGACAGATATGAAAATCTAGTCCTCTTTTGTAAAGCTAGACATCAAAGAGATTTATAGAAACTTAAAATACTGTCATCATCATTAATTTTGGGAGGATTTTTCATAAACATGTATTTTAATATGTAAAGATTTGTTATTTTTAAAATGAATTAACAAAAGAGTTTAAATTCCTCAGTTTAACTTCTACTATGGTAAATATCAATACACACAACAGACAAAAAAAAGCTCTTTGAAGTTCTCAGTTCTTAACGTGTGAAAAGATCCTGAGGCAAGAGTTTGCAAATCACTGATAATCTGAGTGCCAAGAAGACTTTCTAATTTTCCCACTTTATCTCAAGAATTGTATACTTGAATATTTACCTAACAACCTTACTCATTTGAATGACCTCAACTCCGTTTTTAGTTCATGTATCTTAGGTTCTCCCACCTCTTGCTACAGCTCCAGATTTACTGCCAGATCAATTACCTTGTGATCTTTCAGACAGGTAAATCACACAAAGTACTTTCTAAAAGTAGCCATTACTTTTTAATATTTCAAGTCATAACAACAGTGATGAAAGTTTGAAAGTGTATTTTCAGTTGATTGTTAAAGTGGCACAGAACCAATCAAATTGTTCAAAAGACTAATAAAAGAAGATAAAATTTCTTTTCAGGAGGCAGTATGGGAAAGCATTTCAATATATATATATATTTCATGTTATATAAAAAATCCTACCTGGGATTTGATTTTACTTCTAATAACTCTTCAGTCCCCAGTGTAAAATTCTTAGATTTTACACAAGTCTGAATACCTGAAGCAACTTGATGACTGAAAGGCAAAATTGATTGGAGAGGTATGAAGATGTAAGAGTAGGAATGGTGAGCATCAAAGAACTGAAGTTTTATGAGTGGTAGTATTAGTATTTCTCCTATAACCCCTACATTCACGTAACCAAGGTGATGAAACTTGACCAGAGCTGCTGCTGCTAAGTCACTCCAGTCGTATCTGTGTGACCCCATAGACGGCAGCCTACCAGGCTCCCCTGTCCCTGGGATTCTCCAGGCAAGAACACGGGAGTGGGTTGCCATTTCCTTCTCCAATGCATGAAAGTGAAAGTGAAGTCGCTCAGTCGTGTCCTCAGTGACCCCAAGGACTGCAGCCTACCAGGCTCCTCCATCCATGGGATTTTCCAAGCAAGAGTACTGGACCAGAGCTAGATACTTGTAAATGGTTTGTAATATGGCATTCTACTAGCTACTTAACGTCTTTCATTATTTTTGGTCCTCAGGTTTCTTTGCTGCTGCTGCTGCTGCTGCTAAGTCACTCCAGTCGTGTCCGACTCTGTGCGACCCCATAGACGGAAGCCCACCAGGCTTCCCTGTCCCTGGGATTCTCCAGGCAATAACACTGGAGTGGGTTGCCATTTCTTTCACTTTCAGGTTTCTTTCAGATCAGATCAGATCAGTCGCTCAGTCGTGTCCGACTCTTTGCGACCCCATGAACCGCAGCACGCCAGGCCTCCCTGTCCATCACCAGCTCCCGGAGGTCACTCAGACTCGCATCCATCGAGTCAGTGATGCCATCCAGCCATCTCATCCTCTGTCGTCCCCTTCTCCTCCTGCCCCCAATCCCTCCCAGCATCAGAGTCTTCTCCAATGAGTCAACTCTTCGCATGAGGTGGCCAAAATACTGGAGTTTCAGCTTTAGCATCATTCCTTCTAGAGAAATTCCAGGATTGATCTCCTTCAGAATGGACTGGTTGGATCTCCTTGCAGTCCAAGGGACTCTCAAGAGTCTTCTCCAACACCACAGTTCAAAAGCATCAATTCTTCGGCGTTCAGCCTTCCTCACAGTCCAGCTCTCACATCCATACATGACCACAGGAAAGACCATAGCCTTGACTAGGCGAACCTTTGTTGGTAAAGTGATGTCTCTGCTTTTGAATATGCTATCTAGGTTGGTCATAACTTTCCTTCCAAGGAGCAAGCGTCTTTTAATTTCATGGCTGCAGTCACCATCTGCAGTGATTTTGGAGCCCAGAAAAACAAAGTCTGACACTGTTTCCACTGTTTCTCCATCTATTTCCCATGCAGTGATGGGACCAGATGCCATGATCTTCGTTTTCTGAATGTTGAGCTTTAAGCCAACCTTTTCACTCTCCACTTTCACTTTCATCAAGAGGCTTTTTAGCCCCTCTTCACTTTCTGCCGTAAGAGTGGTGTCATCTGCATATCTGAGGTTATTGATATTTCTCCCAGCAATCTTGATTCCAACTTGTGTTTCTTCCAGTCCAGCATTTCTCATGATGTACTCTGCATACAAGTTAAATAAACATGGTGACAATATGCAGCCTTGACGTACTCCTTTTCCTATTTGGAACCAGTCTGTTGTTCCATGACCAGTTCTAACTGTTGCTTCCTGACCTGCATACAGATTTCTTAAGAGGCAGATCAGGTGGTCTGGTATTCCCATCTCTTTCAGAATTTTCCATAGTTTATTGTGATCCACACAGTCAAAGGCTTTGGCATAGTCAATAAAGCAGAAATAGATGTTTTTCTGGAACTCTCTTGCTTTTTCCATGATCCAGCGGATGTTGGCAATTTGATCTCTGGTTCCTCTGCCTTTTCTAAAACCAGCTTGAACATCAGGAAGTTCACGGTTCACATATTGCTGAAGCCTGGCTTGGAGAATTTTGAGCATTACTTTACTAGTGTGTGAGATGAGTGCAATTGTTCGGTAGTTTGAGCACTCCTTGGCATTGCCTTTCTTTGGGATTGGGATGAAAACTGACCTTTTCCAGTCCTGTGGCCACTGCTGAGTTTTCCAAATTTGCTGGCATATTGAGTGCAGCACTTTCACAGCATCATCTTTCAGGACTTGGAATAGTTCCACTGGAATTCCATCACCTCCACTAACTTTGTTCGTAGTGATGCTTTCTAAGGCCCATTTGACTTCACATTCCAAGATGTCTGGCTCTAGGTCAGTGATCACATCATCATGATTGTCTAGGTCTTGAAGCTCTTTTTTGTACAGTTCTTCTGTGTATTCTTGCCAGTCAGGTATGACCTAAATCAAATCCCTTATGATTATACAGTGGAAGTGAGAAATAGATTTAAGGGCCTAGATCTGATAGATAGAGTGCCTGATGAACTATGGAATGAGGTTCGTGACATTGTACAGGAGACAGGGATCAAGACCATCCCCATGGAAAAGAAATGCAAAAAAGCAAAATGGCTGTGTGGGGAGGCCTTACAAATAGCTGTGAAAAGAAGAGAAGCAAAAAGCAAAGGAGAAAAGGAAAGATATAAACATCTAAATGCAGAGTTCCAAAGAATAGCAAGAAGAGATAAGAAAGCCTTCTTCAGTGATCAATGCAAAGAAATAGAGGAAAACAACAGAATGGGAAAGACTAGGGATCTCTTCAAGAAAATCAGAGATACCAAAGGAACATTTCATGCAAAGATGGGCACGATAAAGGACAGAGATGGTGTGGACCTAACAGAAGCAGAAGATATTAAGAAGAGGTGGCAAGAATACACAGAAGAACTGTACAAAAAAAAAAAAAAAAGTTTCTTTAGAGGTATTCAAAATTGACTCATTTCATGGATGAGGAGACCTAATTCAGGAAAGTGAAATGATTTGTTGAAGACAACACAGTTAATTGGCAGAGTTGGAATTCCCAGCCTGGCCTGGTTAGCCTCCCAGGCCACGTGTGCAAGAGATGCCTTTCAGTTTATTGTATAGTCTTTCTTCTTCTTTAGATATTATATTATGGGAGGTCTGGACCATATAGATATTTCATAAAACAATTTTTGCAGAATGGAGGCATACATTTGACCCAACTGAAGAGGTAAGTCCTCCTTAACCTTGTTAAAATTCTTTCTGGTTTCTTTCAGATCATTCCAGCCCCTTGGTCAGAATCAGAATTTCCAACTGTTTCCTCTGCTCAGAAAAGCATTTTAACCAGAGACCTTTTAGCAGGGGAAGTCACTAACTTTTCAAGGGCTGTGAAAATTAATGAGTGGAAGATAGGCCTGTTTCTTCCAGAATGTAAATTAGAGTTAGTCTAAGAGAAATTGAAAAATAAATTGCCACTGGGGACTGAAGGGTTATTAGAAGTAAAATCAGATCCCAGGTAGGATTTTTTATATACCACGAAATATATGTATATTGAAATGCTTTCCCATACTGCCTCCTGAAAAGAAATTTTATCTTGCTTTTATTAGTCTTTTGAACAATTTGGTTGGTTCTGTGCCACTTTAACAATCAACTGAAAATACACTTTCACATCATTAACTTTCATCACTGTTGCATGACTTGAAATCTTAAAAAAGTAATGGCTACTTTTAGAAAGTACTTTGTGTGATTTACCTGTCTGAAAGATCACAAGGAAGTGAATGAAAAACTCAGACAAATTCAAACTGACATATTTTGATTGCCACCTATTTACTCATTTTATGTCTAACAGGAAAAGACTCAAATTTACACTAGTCACATCCATAGCACGGTGAGGGCACAACACCAATTACTTTGCTAGTAAGTTTAGATTAGCTGAAAGCAAAAAATTTTAATGTGGCCTCTGATAAATAGAGTAACCTAAATATTTAAGAAAATAGTTTTTAAAGTATTGCTCTCATTTAATATTAATGACATAAGTTTCCTTATTCAGAAATGATTTTTATAGCTTTTATAATTACAAAAAATCAGACAAGTCTCTATTTTCTCTGACTCCATCTGAAAATTCAGTGCACATACTTTATGATGAGCATCCCATACAACCCAGTGTACCTTTCACTGGAGAATAAGGTCTTGGTCAGTTTTCTTTGGGGGAGAAATAGGGCTTGATGACTAGTAGCACTGAGAGCAGCCTCAGGACTATGATCAAGAGCAAAGATCACAGGATGAGGAGAAAGACCTGGGTCTGAATCCCAGCTATGCCGTTTCAGCCTTGGACAAATCAGTAACCTCTTTTATCCTTTTCTGTAAAGTAGTCATAATGATGATCTCACAAGATTGTTTTGAGAATTATAATAGACCATGTCTTTAAAAAGCCTGGTATGTGATAAGCATTCACAAATGGTAACGTACAAGGAAAAAGCCAACAAACTTGTTCTTTCTACAGGAATAGCCTTACAGCAGAAAATAGTATTTTATCAGGCTGTTTAAGCTTACTGGAAATATTTCTTAAAAGTTTGTAACTGTCATCTAAAATTCTACATACTCTAAGTAACCTTCTATATTTTTGAAAATGAATTAAGTGAGATAATTATCTTACAGTATAAAATCATATACCTGCATTCTTGACTTTAAATGTTTCTTGTAAAATATATTACGTATATCAAAATTATGGTGCTTTATTATCTCCTCAGTGAAGTGATAATATCAGTTTTTAGAAACTGAAAATTCAGAAAAATTTGATCCTGAAATTTGGTATATTAACCCAAATGCAACACCCGTGAACCTGAAATAATCAGCAGGTCATGCTCATTTCTTTACTGGGAATAAACTGAGTAAATTGCCTCCTGAGAGTGGATAGTCAGCTATTTCATGCAGAGCTTTGTCTATAAGCATGAGTTATGTTGGTGAGTGTAATTTCTAGCCTGATTTCCTTTGTGAAGATTCGGGGTGCGGGTTGAGGCCTTAGTATTACCACTTATCCCTTCTCCTTGAGTTACGATCAAAAGAGAATAATCACCGAGATTTGAGTCAAACAGAAATCAAAACATCAACATTATTACTGATAAGGGCTATGTCAGGGGAAGTCATGCAGTCTTTAAAACTCAAGAATAACTGAAATACATTATTGCCTGATCCACCTGTTAGTTGACAAGTGCTGCCAACTGTCTGTAGACATTTCTTGGGAACCAGATGTCTCGGGGCCAAATACACTGTGTTCTCAGGTTCTCCCACATGAGTATATTTAGAGATGAAATCAGCTTGAAATGAACATTAAGAACAGCCTTAAAGAGGAAATGGATTCATAGCCATGTTGTTTTATCCTCTTGCCTTGGTGATAGGGTATGTGAGGCACTCACTGTATCTGATGTTTTGGGGCTTTAAAAAGAAATATATATATAAAAAATAAGATTAGGCATGAAAAGAAGTAGAAAAAGAAGACAATGCTCATCTTCCACCACTCAAATAAAAGTACTATTGTACTTTTTATGTCTCATTCTGTTTTTACAGATCTGTAAAAGTATTCTGTTATTTCCATTCAAATTCATAACAAATATTTTCAATATTACAACATGATCTTTACAAATATATTTAATGATACTGTAGTTTATAATATTTCACTGAATGGGTTTAGCATAATTTATTTAAACAGTCACCCCATGGTTATTTCCAGTTTTTAAAGCTACTTCCAAATTTCCCTTTGCTAATATAAACAATGTTGATATAAGTAGCATTCTGGATGAAACCTTTGCCATTTTCTATTTCGTACCCTTAGAATTTCAAGAGTTGAATTTTAGAATTCAAAATTATATTTAGGGTCTAAGGTATATTCCCACAAGACATTAGAGTAGAGGGCAAGGAAACACTTTTTCCTAGTAAAAACCTAATCAGCTTTCTAAAGTGCAGTGCTTGAAAGTCGTCCTGAGGAGCTGTACTTTGGGAATAGTAACAGAGTGTATGAGACTTTATATGGGCGTTGCATTCTGTCACTGATAATAACCATTTAGCAGCACTGTTACCAGAGGAAGATGCTGACTGTCTTTGCTGCTCTTCTGATGCATGCATCAGTTCAGTCGCTCAGTTGTGTTTGACTCTGCGCGACCCCATGGACTGCAGCATGACAGGCTTCCTTGTCCTTCAATATCTCCCAGAGTTCACTCAAACTCATGTCCATTGAGTCAGTGATGCCATCTAATTGTCTCATCCTTTGTCACCCCCTTCTCCTCCTGCCTTCAATCTTTCCCAGAATCAGGATCTTTTCCAATGAGTTGGGTCTTTGCATCAGGTGGCCAGAGTATCAGAATTTCAGCTTCAGCATCAGTCCTTTCAATGAATATTCAGGACTGATTTCTGTTAGGATTCACTGGTTTGATCTCCTTGCAGCCCAAGGAACTCTCAAGAGTCTTCGCTAACGTCACAATTCAAAAGCATCAATTCTTCAGCATTCAGCCTTCTTTATGGTCCAGTTCTCACATCCATACATGACTACTGGAAAAAATCATAGCTTTGACTACACAGACCTTTGTTGGCAAAGTGAAGTCTCTGCTTTTTGATACATTGTCTAGGTTTGTCATAGCTTTTCTTCCAAGGAGCAAGCGTATTTTAATTTCATGGCTGCAGTCACCATCTGCAGTGATTTTGGAACCCAAGAAAATAAAGTCTGTCACTATTTCCATTGTTTCCCCCATCTATTTGCCATGAAGTGATGGGACAATAAATTTACAAAGATATATGTAGCCATCATCACTATATAACTTCAGGACATTTTCATCAGCTCAAAATCTCATTAGAAGTCACTCTCCACCTGCCCCGACCCTCTCACTACCCCACAGCAATTCCTAACTTATTTCTGAATCTATAGATTTGCCTGTACTAAACATTTCAAAAAATGAAATTGTACAATATATGCTCTTTTGTGTCTGTTTCTTTCACTTACTATAATGTTTTCAAAGTACATCAATGTTGTATCATATATCAGAACTTTATATGGCCAAATAATATTCAATTATATGGACACACCTCATTTTGTTTACCCATTCATCAGTTAATATACTTTGGGGTTGTTACTACTTTTGTTTACCCATTCATCAGTTAATATACTTTGGGGTTGTTACTACTTTTTGGCTACTATGATTAATACTGCTATGAACATTTGTATATGAATTTTTGTATGTACATGTATTTTCATCACTTTGGGGTACATATCTAAGAGTGGAATTACAGGAGTACATGGTAACTCTGTTTAACCTTTTAAGAAATCATTACAAAGTAGCTGCATTATTTTACATTCCCACCGGCAATGTATGAGGTTTCTGATTTCTCTACACCCTTGCTAACACTTCTTATGTCTTTTTTATTCTAACCATTCTAGTGGGTGAGAAGTGATATCTCTTTGATTTTATCTAATAATGTTGAACATAACCTCAGCTTCAATGTATTCATAGTTCATTTGTACCTCTTCTTTGGAGAAGTATGTTTGCTCATTTGTTAGCTGGATTATTTGTCATTTTATTGTTGAGTTGGTGAATTCTTTATATATTCTGAATACCAGACCTTTATCAGATATGCATTTTCAAATATTTATCCATTCTGTTTGTTGTGTGTTCACTTTAAAAATAGTGTTCTCTTAAGCATAAAACTGTAATTTTGGTGAAGTCTGTTTGGTGCGGGGGTCTTGCTTCTGATTTGGGTGTTATATATAAATGTCTAAAATACTCTTGTTAATACAAGGTAATGATGATTTACATGTGTCTTATATATATGCCAAGTTACTTTATTTGTGTCCATCTCTGCAATTCTATGGACTGTACCCAGCCAGGCTCCTCTGTCCATGAGATTCTCCAGGCAAGAATACTGGAGTGAGTTGCCATTCACTTCTCCAGGAGCTCTTCCTGACCCAGGGGTCAAACCCGCGTCTCTTGTGGCTTCTGCATCACAGGTGGATTCTTTAATGCTGAGCCACCAGGGAAGACATATTATATATATATTTTGTATGTATGTGTATATGTATATGTATATGTATATGTATATGTATATATATATATATATATATATATATATATATATATATACGGGGAAGGCGATGGCACCCCACCCCAGTACTTTTGCCTGGAAAATCCCATGGACGGAGGATCCTGGTAGGCTCCAGTCCATGGGGTCGCTAAGAGTCGGACATGACTGAGCGACTTCACTTTCATTTTTCACTTTCATGCATTGGGGAAGGAAATGGCAACCCACTCCACTGTTCTTGCCTGGAGAATCCCAGGGACGGGGGAGCCTGGTGGGCTTCCTTCTATGGGGTCGCACAGAGTTGGACACGACTGAAGCGACTTAGCAGCAGTAGCAGCAGTAGCATATATATATATGATTATATATTATATAATCTTAGCTTTTACATTTAGGTCCTTGATCCATTCTGAATTAATTGTTGTATATGGTATGAGGTAGGAATCCACTCATACTTTTGCATGTGGATACTCAGCTGTCCTAGCCTCATTTGTTGGTTAGACTGCCCCCTTCCTGATTAAATGTTTGGACACCTTTGTAGAAATTCAATTGGTCACAAATGTATAGATTTATTTCTGGACTCTCAATTCCATTCCAATGATATATATGTTGATTTTTATGTCAATACCATACAATGTAGATGATACAATGAGCTTAGACGAACACCATGCCTTTAGAGTGTTTATGTTGAGGAACACTGGGCTTGCGGAATTCACTGCTTTTACAGCAAGCAGTAATTAAGCCTACTCTTTGTCTAGAGGATGATGTACCTCATGTCTTAAAGTATTGTTAATAGATAAACAGCCCTGAGAAATGACCCAGGTGAAAGAACAGTCAGGACATTGCAGTTTTGGCACACTCAGTAGACCAGAGATCCATGAAGAACTGTCTTTCCTGACAAGGGGAGGGCTGCTTAGAGTTGGAAATGGCCGATGGGTCTGTGTTAGGATAAATGCTGACATAAAGGACACATACCTTTAACTAATACAGCCTGTTCATATGCTTAAAAATAACCCAGAGAGAAGAAAGTGTAATGATTCAGGAATAAAAGGAGTAACTAAGGGAAGAAACTCTTGAGAAGATAAATTATGGAACCTGGAGCTCTAGTAGGAGAAAATAAAGACTACTGATTTTATGTAGAGAAAAAAAATGGGCAAAAAATTTTTAAGACAAGAAATACAAAAGAAATTTTAAAAGTGATTGTGTACAGTTATGGGATTATTGACTTGCTTTACTTAATTTACCTTGCCATTTTTAAAAGCAGATTATTTTTCTAATGTAGAAAGCAATCACGGTTACGGACACATTTTAAAATCTGAAGAAAACATTCATACTATAAGATTTAAGAACTTAATAGCTGTAACTAATGAAGGATTTCTTTCTTTGAAAGGTATCTTTTAGAATTTCATTCCTCATATGATTTAAAGACCAAGCATACCTTCTGAAATATATGCAGCATGAAACAATACTATTTCTTACAGGTCATTGCTACAGTCATGATTTAAGTCATAGAAGTCAGATAGGAAATAATCTGCCTGCAGTGCAGGAGACTTGGGTTCAATCCTGGGTCAGGAAGATCCCCTGGAGAAAGGAATGTCAACCCACTCCAGTATCCTTGCCTGATGAATTCCATGGACAAAGGAGCCTGGCGGGCTACAGTCTGTGGGATGGCAAAGACTAGGACACACCAGAGCAACTTTCAAATAGAACTCAACAATATTTATGTACAGTTTTTTAAACATTTCTAAATGTATTTTTAGAAATACACACAACCCAGATAATCATGATGGTGTGATCACTTATCTAGAGCCAGACATCCTGGAATGTAAAGTCAAGTGGGCCTTAGGAAGTGTCACTATGAACAAAGCTAGTGGAGGTGATGGAATTCCAGTTTAGCTATTACAAATCCTAAAAGATGATGCTCTGAAAGTGCTGCACTCAATATGCCAGCAAATCTGGAAAACTGAGCAGTGGCCACAGGACTGGTAAAGGTCAGTTTTCATTCCAATCCCAAAGAAAGGCAATGCCAAAGAATGTTCAAACTACTGCATAATGACACCCATTTCACACGTTAGCAAAGTAATGCTCAAAATTCTCCAAGCTAGGCTTTAACAGTGAACCGAGAACTTCCAGATGTTCAAGCTGGACTTAGAAAAGGCAGAGGAAGCAGAGATCAAATTGCCAATATCCGTTGGATCATTGAAAAACCAAGAGAATTCCAGAAAAACATCTGCTTCATTGACTATGCTAAAGCCTTTGAGTATGTGGATCACAACAAACTGTGGAAAATTATTTGAGATGGGAATACCAGACCACCTTACTTTCCTCCTGAGACACCTGTATGCAGGTCAAGAAGCAACAGTTAGAACTGGACATGGAATAACAGACTGGTTCAAACTTGGGAAAGGAGTATGTCAAGGCTGTATATTGTCATCCTGCTTATTTAACTTATATGCAGAGTACATCATCAGAAACACTGGGCTGGATGAAGCACAAGCTGGAGTAAGATTTCCGGGAGAAATATCAATAACCTCAGATATGCAGATGACACTACCCTTATGGCAGAAAGCAAAGAACTAAGGAGCCTCTTGATGAAAGTAAAAGAGGAGAGTGAAAATGTTGGCTTAAAACTCAACATTGAGAAAACTAAGATCCTGGCATCTGGTCCCATCACTTCATGGCAAATAGATATAGAAACAGTGGAAACGGTGACAAATTTTATTTTTGGGGGCTTCAAAATCACTGTGGTCAGTGACTGTAGTCATGAAATTAAAAGATGCTTGCCCCTTGGAAGAAAAGCTATGACAAATCTAGACAGCATATTAAAAAGTGGAGACAGCACTTCGTGGACAAAGGTCTGTATAGTCAAAGCTATGGTTTTCCAGTGGTCAAGTATGGATGTGAAAGTTGGACTGCAAAGAAGGTTAAGCACCAAAGAACTGATGCTTTTGAACTGCAGTGCTGGAGAAGACCCTTGAGTGTCCCTTGGACCACAAAGAGATCAAACCAGCCAATCCTAAAGGAAATCAACCCTGAATATTCATTGGGAGGACTGATGCTGAAGCTGAAGCTCCAATGCTTTGTCTACCTGATGCAGAGAGCTGAATCATTGGAAAAGACCCTGATGCTGTGAAAGACTGAAGGCCAAAGGATAAGTGGATGTGAGCAGATGGGTTGGTTATATAATGTCACCTACTCAATGGAAATGAATCTGAGCAAACTCTGGGTGATAGTAGGGGATAGGGGAGCCTGGCACGCTGTACTCCATGGGGTCGCAAACAGTAGGATACGTCTTAGTAACTGAACAACAACAGCAGACATTTCCTTACATGTAGAAATATAATACAAGTATTTATGATGACATAATACTGTATTTCTTACTTGCTTCAGAATAATACAGGGTAGGGTAAATGACTACATTGATGAAAATTGTTAGCTTTTGAAGATGGTGATGATCAATGGAGTTCACCAGACATTTCAGTGATTTTTATAATTGAAATCTGAAGCAAAATTTAACAGGACTCCAGGGAATTATTATAAAGGTTGAAAATTTGCCAGATATTTAGGGAAATCAAAAGGGAAAATAGATTTCTAAAAAAAAATAATTAGGTAATCAATGATTAAATTGGATATAATCACAGATATTAAAAAATATAAATTTCCTATAATGATCAAAGAAGGAAGTATTATCCTACAATAATGATCTGCATTGATTATTATGTACAAAATGGAAAATGTTTTTATGGTAATAATAAAAAGTTACCAGGTCCTGATTGTTTTATACCTGAATTCAATCTAACTTTCAAAGAACAAGTAACTCCTCTATTATTTACTATTTCAGACCAAAGAAAAAGACTATATTTAATTTTTCAAAGATAACCTTATTACTGAATACTAGTAAGAACTGTTCAAATATATTTGTGAATACAAACACAAATATAAAAATTAGTGAGTTAGATTCATCAATGTATTCAGTTCAGTTCAGTCGCTTAGTCGTGTCCGACTCTTTGCGACCCCATGAATCGCAGCATGCCAGGCCTCCCTGTCCATCATCAACTCCCGGAGTTCACTCAGACTCACATCCATCGAGTCAGTGATGCCACCCAGCCATCTCATCCTCTGTCGTCCCCTTCTCCTCCTGCCCCCAATCCCTCCCAGCGTCAGAGGCTTTTCCAATGAGTCAACTCTTCACATGAGGTGGACAAAGTACTGGAGTTTCAGCTTTAGCATCCTTCCAAAGAAATCCCGGGGCTGATCTCCTTCAGAATGGACTGGTTGGATCTCCTTGCAGTCCAAGGGACTCTCAAGAGTCTTCTCCAACACCACAGTTCAAAAGCATCATTTCTTCGGCACGCAGCCTTCTTCACAGTCCAACTCTCACATCCATACATGACCACAGGAAAGACCATAGCCTTGACTAGGTGAACCTTTGTTGGCAAAGTGATGTCTCTGCTTTTGAATATGCTATCTAGGTTGGTCATAACTTTTCCTCCAAGGAGTAAGCATCTTTTAATTTCATGGCTGCAGTCACCATCTGCAGTGATTTGGGAGTCCCCCCCAAATAAAGTCTGACACTGTTTCCACTGTTTCCCCATCTATTTGCCCTGAAGTGATGGGACCAGATGCCATGATCTTCGTTTTCTGAATGTTGAGCTTTAAGCCAACTTTTTCACTCTCTTCTTTCACTTTCATCAAAAGGCTTTTTAGTTCCTCTTCACTTTCTGCCATAAGGGTGGTGTCATCTGCATATCTGAGGTTATTGATATTTCTCCAGCAGTCTTGATTCCAGCTTGTGCTTCTTCCAGCCCAGCATTTCTTATGATGTACTCTGTATATAAGTTAAATTAGCAGGGTGACAATATACAGCCTTGATGTACTCCTTTTCCTCTCTGGAACCAGTCTGTTGTTCCATGTCCAGTTCTAACTGTTGCTTCCTGACCTGCATACAAATTTCCCAAGAGGCAGGTCAGATGGTCTGGTATTCCTATCTCTTTCATGTATTAGAGAGTAATAAATAATAATTAAGTGATTTTCTTTTTAGTTTTCAGTTTTGAAAGATAACTTAATATCAGGAAATCTATTAATATAAGACATTACCTTAGCAGATTAGATAAGAAAAACCATGTAATTTTGTTAATTGATATTTTTCTTTTCAGTATTGCTGGCATATTTGGAAGGTATATTTTAGTTCAGTTCTCACTCCAGTTTGCAGATAGCTTCTGGAGCCACCAGAACATTTTCCATTCAACAAACTTGTGTAGTGCAGTCAGGAAAGGAAGTGTATAGAAAATCTTTTTCAATTCCCCTGGAAGAGCAGGTTGCTAAGGCCATCCAAATAAGTTCAAATTGGTTTAAACCAAGCTGTAATATGTAGTATAGAATCATTATCTGTTATATGATGATTAAGATTGCTCTAATGACTAATGGAATAGATTTTGTGTCTAATTAAAATGGAAATTATCTCAGCAGGGATAATGTATTCAGTTCCACTTGCCAATTACAACACAGGAGACTTCATTAGGGAAGTGGAAGGAGGACAAAGATATTGGACACTTAAGATGGGAAGAAGGGTGCAGCATCAAGAAGGCAAAAGTATTTCAGGAGAGCAATTTTACTGACCTAACACTTTGGCTTAGCGTGAACCCTGAATGTCTATGCTCTAATCACCGAGGCCTCATCAGGAAAGAGAAGGGCAGATTCAGAGGGAGGGCAGACAGGAAGGGGATTAGCATTCACAAAGTATTAATACTTTCCATGGTGCCAGCTTTTGACAGGTATTTAATAATGCAGGTACTATGATCACAATTTTTAAATGAGGAGACAATTTTAGGAAGGTTAATATCTTAAAATGCTAGGCAAAATTTTAATTCAAGTTTGTGTGACATCAAAGTCATTATTTCTTCTCCACTGACATAAAGTAAAGAATATTCAACTATGTGATTTTCTTCAATAATGAGAATATGAGATGAGTAGTACATATACATATTATGCAAAGTATGCAAATATTTCATTAACTGATTCATTAAAAACTTTAGTGAGATTTAGAAGCAGAAAATGTCCTTTTTTTGTTAAATAATAAGAGAACAGCTAGCAAGAATTATTTTGTTTCTTTAGGCATTAAATTTAATTTAATGTTCAGTTCAGTTCAGTCACTCAGTCGTGTCCGACTCTTTGTGATCCCATGAATTGCAGCACGCCAGGCCTCCCTGTCCATCACCAACTCCCGGAGTTCACTCAAACTCACGTCCAACGAGTCAGTGATGCCATCCAGCCATCTCATCCTCTGTCGTCCCCTTCTCCTCCTGCCCCCAATCCCTCCCAGCATCAGAGTCTTCTCCAATGAGTCAACTCTTTGCATGAGGTGGCCAAAGTACTGGAGTTTCAGCTTTAGCATCATTCCTTCCAAAGAAATTCCAGGATTGATCTCCTTCAGAATGCACTGGTTGGATCTTCTTGCAGTCCAAGGGACTCTCAAGAGTCTTCTCCAACACCACAGTTCAAAAGCATCAACTCTTCAGCGGTCAGCCTTCTTCACAGTCCAACTCTCACATGCATACATGACCACAGGAAAAACCATAGCCTTGACTAGACAGACCTTTGTTGGCAAAGTAATGTCTCTGCTTTTGAATATGCTATCTAGGTTGGTCATAACTTTCCTTCCAAGGAGTAAGCATCTTTTAATTTCATGGCTGCAGTCACCATCTGCAGTGATTTTGGAGCCCAAAGAAATAAAGTCTGACACTGTTTCCACTGTTTCCCCATCTATTTCCCATGTAGTGATGGGACCAGATGCCATGATCTTCGTTTTCTGAATGTTGAGCTTTAAGCCAACCTTTTTACGCTCCACTTTCACTTTCATCAAGAGGCTTTTGAGTTCCTCTTCACTTTCTGCCATAAGGGTGGTGTCATCTGCATATCTGAGGTTATTGTTATTAATTAGACCTGAAAACCAGTCAAGCCAACTGTCTTTTTTTGATAGTCAAGATTTTACAAAATTATTTTCGGGATAGGTATATCTTTTTCTTCCTCTCCCTCTCTCTGAACGATAGATATATGTATATATGTATGTTTGTTACATATATATCGTGCATGCTCACTCCTGTCTGACTCTTTGCAATCCAATGGACTGTAGCCTGCCAGGCTTTTCTGTCCATGGAATTTTCCAGGCAAGAAAACAGGAGTGGGTTGGCCATTTCCTACTCCAGGAGATCTTCCTAACTTAGGGATTGAACCGGTGTTTCTTGAATCTCCTGCCTTGGCAGGCAGATTCTTTACCACTATGCCATGTATGTGCTGTGCTGTGTTTAGTTGCTCAGTGGTGTCTGACTCTGTGAACCCATGGACTGTAGCCCTCCAGGCTCCTCTGTCCATGGGGGTTCTCCAGGCAAGAATACTGGAGTGAGTTGCCATGCTCTACTCCAGTTATATATGTATATGTGTGTGCAAATATATGTATATATGTATAAGTGTGTATATATATATCAATATATAGATATATAATTCATATATATAGCCCCTCTAATACATCATTTAGTATATCAGGATTTTAACATTTATCTGAGCAATTAAAAACTACATGTTGTGAATTTCAAAAATAATTTTGAACATTGCTTTTTCAAGAATGTCTGTCCTTGAAATAATTACCTACATAAGGGTTTGCAAGTTGAGTTTTTGTCTTTAAAGCAGATTAGGAAATAAATTAGTCAGTTTTTCTTGGTTAGAATTGTTTAGCTTAAATGCATGTGGAGCTTATTTTTCTCATATATTTAATTAGCAGTCTACATTAGTTAGAAAATAAAAATATAAAATACATATAGTATATAAAAGTATATTATATATTTTTGTATATGAGTATATTCAAGCAAATTATCTTAATATTTTGCCACTTTATCTTTGTAATGAAGTTTTAGAAATAGTTTGCGTGTGTCATTTATACATAATTTTTAAAAGATATTGTTATAGTATTTTGCATTCTCACCACAAATTTTTTTAAAAACTTACCAACAGAAGATGTTGTCATATTTTGATCCCTAGTCTGGAAAAACAGAATTATAGAAGTTTCCATAATGACTGAAGTGGTATGTGGCTGATTATTAAATAGTGTATCTTCACTAATATTTGGTAGCAACTGTATTCTGGTAATAATATGGAAGTTGTTATGTTTCTTTTTCTGACCTATTATCATTCTTTTCACTCTGGAAAAGTTACTCTGATGTTTTCTAAAATTCAGTCCTGGGTCTATGTCAATATCCGCATGACAACTCTATTGGATTGGTCAATAACCACTGAATACAGTACATGCACATAAAGGCTCCCTTATGGCTCAGCTGGTAAAGAATTTGCCTGCCAATGCAGGGGACACGGGGTCAGTCCCTGAGTTGGGAATATTCCCTGGAGAAGGAAACGGCAACCCACTCCAGTATTCTTAAATGGAAAATTCCATGGACAGAGGAGCTTAGTGGGCTATAGTCCATGGGCTCACAGTCAGACATGACCGAGTATGCACCCAGGAGGATGAAGAAGAAATGGACAATGCTTTAGAATGGGGATTCTCAATCTGGAGTCCACAAAATCATTATTACAAGTTAGAGTGAAGATCAGGAATTGTCTAGAGAATTGAGAAATTATCAGTGGGCTAGTGGTGTAAGTTTAGTTTAACTAAAGTGGATGTGTTAACAAAAGAGTTCTGGCAGACCCTACACAGAGGCAGCCTGTCATGAACTCTGCTCAGCTAAACTCTAAAGGTTTCTCAGAGAAGCCACAAGTAACTAAAATAGTTTTTACTAATGACTAGTCAACCTGTTCCAGGGCAGACTGCCCAGACTTTTTTTTTTTAAATGGTTTCCAGCCAATCAACTTACCCAAAGAAAAGTAAAACAAACACATTAGTCTCAGACAATCTGTGTGTTTTTAAATACTTCATCTGCTCTTTGTTTTACAGATTCTGTTTCTGTTATTGTTCAAAAGTGTTTAATGACTTACTCATAAAAGAAATCTTTTGAGGGGGGAGGAGCTAAGATGGCGGACGAGTAGGACAGGGACAATACTTTCTCCTCCACAAATCCATTAAAAGAAAGTTTGAATGCTGAATAAATTCTACAAAACAACTTCTGAATGCTGGCAGAGGACATCAGGCACTTAGAAAGACAATTCATTGTCTTCAAAAGGAGAAAATGAGCCCTGCGGTAACTCCTTTTGCGGAGAAGCGGCGCGGACACCAGCATTTGCTATTAGCAAGCGGTGGCTGGGCTAGGAGGAGCAGCGCAGCCTGCATCGCTTTGAGAAAGGATTTGGCCTGGCTATCTCGGGTGCTATCTGAGCGAAATAACCAGACTGTTGGTTATCTACTACATCAAAAGCCAGCCCTAACTTAAGACACCACCAGGACTACATACGGAACATAGGACTGCACAGAGATAGCCGGCTGCAGGCTGTCCCACTCCGGTGACAGGCAGCCAGGGCCGGAGGCGGGCAATCACAGCCCTAGAGAGACACTGTGTACAGAACTGTGAGTAGGTTTCTGTGCTGGCTCACGCTTCTTGGGGCTCTGGATGGTCAACATCTGCCTGAGAAAGTGCACCGGTTGTATACCCAGAAAACTGAGCGGCAGGGAGGTGATAAGTCACAGCAGCTGTGCTCGCTAAACACTTCATCACCTGCGCTACTCGGATCTGGGAAGGGCATAAAACGCAGACTCAACCAAGTCTGTGCTTCTGAGGATTATCCGAGTGCCTGAACCTGGCCGGCTTAAATTTGGGTGTTCATCTCCACCCCTTCTGTACCAGGGCAGAGATCAGATATTGAAAAGACCAGTAAACCGCCTCAATAAAGAGAATTCAATAAACTATCAGAATATAGTAAGGACACTCTAAACTTGGTAATTTTAACAAAATGAAGAGACAAAAGAATACCCAGCAGCTAAAGGAACAGGATAGATGCCCACCAAACCAAACCAAAGAGGAAGAGATAGGGAATCTTCCTGATAAAGAATTCCAAATAATGATAGTGAAATTAATCCAAAATCTTGAAATCAAAATGGAATCACAGTTAAAGAGTCTGGAGACAAGGACTGAGAAGATGCAAGAAAGGTTTAACAAGGACCTAGAAGAAATAAAAAAGAGTCAACACATAATGAATAATGCAATTAATGAGATCCAAAACACCCTGGAGGCAACAAATAGTAGAATAACAGAGGCAGAAGATAGGATTAGTGAATTAGAAGATAGAATCCTAGAAATAAATGAATCAGAGGAGAAAAAAGAAAAACGTATCAAAAGAAATGAGGACAATCTCAGAGACCTCCAGGATAACATTAAACGCTATAACATTCGAATCATAGGCGTTCCAGAAGAAGAAGATAAAAAGAAAGACCATGAGGAAATACTTGAGGAGATAATAGTTGAAAACTTCCCTGAAATGGAGAAAGAAATAACCACTCAAATTCAAGAAATCCAGAGAGTCCCTAACAGGATAAACCCAAGGCGAAACACCCCAAGACACATATTAATCAAATTAACAAAGATTAAATATAAAGAACAAATATTAAAAGTAGCAAGGGAAAAACATCAAATAACTCACAAGGGAATTCCCATAAGGATAACAGCTGATCTTTCAATAGAAACTCTCCAAGCCAGGAGGGAATGGCAAGACGTAATTAAAGTGATGAAAGAAAATAACTTACAGCCTAGATTATTGTATCCAGCAAGGATCTCATTCAAATACGAAGGAGAAATCAAAAGCTTCACAGATAAGCAAAAGTTGAGAGAATTTAGCACCACTAAACCATTTCTCCAACAAAAACTAAAGGACAGTCTCTAGATAGGAATCACTAAAAGGGTGTATAAATTCGAACCCAAAACAATAAAGTAAATCCTATTTATCAATAATTGCTTTAAACGTTAATGGGCTGAATGCCCTAATCAACAGACAAAGACTGGCCGAATGGATACAAAAAAAAGACCCCTACATACCTTGTCTACAAGAGACAACCAAAAGACTAAAATGGGTCAAATGGATAAAAAAACTAGACCCCTATATATGTTGTCTACAAGAGAACCACCTTAAAATAGGGGATATATACTGACTGAAAATGAAGGGCTGGAAAAAGATTTTCTATGCAAATATGGACCAAAAGAAAACAGGAGTAGCATTACTCATATCAGATAAAATTGACTTTAAAGATCCTGAAAAGGAGACAATCAAGCTTATACATAACGACTTAAAGGAACAATCCAAAAAGAAGTTATAACAATTATAAACATATATGCACCCAACATTGGAGCATTGATATATCTAAGACAAACATTAATTAATATGATAGAAGAAATATGCAACAATACAATAATAGTGGGAGATTTTAATACCCCGCTCATACAATCTGGCTGTAATAGACAAAGTAAAGAGGAAAACATATTCACTTATAAGCCTTAAAAAATTCAGTTCACTCAGGACAGTTAAAAATAAATAGACTTATTTGTTCACTCTGTAAAGGTTTATTGACTATTTTATGGGTCTGGTACCACTTTGGGTAGTAGGGAGGAAGAAGTGACAAATGTGATCCTGTCCTAAATAATATATTGTGGTAAAGATAGACCTACCAATACAAAATACCAAGATGTGCCTAAGATGAGGACACCCAAACTGGACTTTTAGTTTCCTGAACTTTTCATTTCCAGATTAAACCTCCTAATATAGGATGAATTCAACATGATTTTTTTAAAGTGTTCTTTGTGATTAAAAACAGAAAGCCATTAGTTAAGAAATTACATATACTCCTCCCCACCATCACTCCCCTTCTTTCTTCCCATTTCCCTCCTACCCTCATTGATCCTTTTCTTTGTGCATTTTCCCCTGAAAAAAAAATAAAAAATAAATCTTTTGTGTGAATATTAACTAAATGTTTCTGAGTTATTTGTTCACAGTCTAAATTCATAATATTTCCTGTGTGTAAACTATTTTAAAATGTATATGTGCTGTTTTATTAAATAACAGTTTATATAAACATTAATAAATTTACAGATATTTTAATTGTATATTTTCTCAATTAACTGATAATAATGAAGACAATGGTTCTTATCATAATCATTAATCAATGAGCTAGTATATTAAAAATGCCTATTTACTTAACATGGTCTCTGAAGACAAGGATACCAGTAACACAAAATGTTTAAGTAATCGCTAATTATTCTAGTAAGTATGAAAATGATCAGTTTAGACAAATATTCTAGCAGTTCAGTGGAGAGGTTTAGCAGGCAGAGGTGGAGGGATTGTGGAGTGTGTGGTCATGAAGAAAGTAAAGAACATTTTGTAAAGTTACAATAACCAGAGCAAAGAGGCAAATGATGCTAGTAAGGAAGATGGAAGAAATACATGTACAGGAAACATGGAATTTGTACAGCCTGAGTACTTTCTATCGACAAAGATTCTGTCATTGGCCAAACTCTGCTCAGACTCCTCTGAACTCCTTTCCATCTAGGCCTGACTTTTGGACTTCCATGTTCTCCTCATTGTCCAATTTTAGCAAGTATCCTGCTAAGTCAATTAAAAAAACACATTTATTTAATTGGCTGTGCTAGGTCTTAGTTGTGGCATGTGGGATCTAGTTCCCTGACCAGGGGTTGAACTCAGGCCCCTTGCATTGGACATGCAGTCTTAGCCACTGGACCATCAGGGAAGTCCCTCCTGTGGAGTCAAATTTTAATCAGCATTCCTCTCCCTGGATATCTGACTGGGTTTCTCATCCTTTGCTGCTGCTGCTGTTGCTAAGTCGTTTCAGTTGTGTCTGACTCTGTGCGACCCCATAGACGGCAGCCCACCAGGCTCCCCCATCCCTGGGATTCTCCAGGCAAGAACACTGGAGTGGGTTGCCATTTCCTTCTCCAATGAATGAAAGTGAAAAGAGAAAGTGAAGTCACTCAGTCATGTCCAACTCTCAGCGACCCCATGGACTGCAGCCTAACAGGCTCCTCCGTCCATGGGATTTTCCAGGCAAGAGTACTGGAGTGGGGTGCCATTGCCTTCTCTGCTACCATCCCTCAAATGATATTTGATCACCTTAGTTAGTTAGTTCAGTCACTCAGTCGTGTCCAACTCTTTGCGACCCCATGAATCGCAGCACGCCAGGCCTTCCTGTCCATCACCAACTCCTGGAGTTCACTCGGACTCATGTCCATCGAGTCAGTGATGTCATCCAGCCATCTCATCCTCTGTCATCCCCTTCTCCTCCTGCCCCCAATATCTCCCAGCATCAGAGTCTTTTCCAATGAGTCAACTCTTCGCATGAGGTGGCCAAAGTACTGGAGTTTCAGCTTTAGCATCATTCCTTTCAATGAAAGCCCAGGGCTGATCTCCTTCAGAATGGACTGGTTGGATCTCCTTGCAGTCCAAGGGACTCTCAAATCTTCTCCAACACCACAGTTCAAAGGCATCAATTCTTTGGCGCTCAGCCTTCTTCACAGTCCAGCTCTCACATCCATACATGACCACAGGAAAGACCATAGCCTTGACTAGACGAATCTTTGTTGGCAAAGTAATGTCTCTGCTTTTCAATATGCTGTCTAGGTTGGTCAAAACTTTCCTTCCAAGGAGTAAGCATCTTTTAATTTCATGGCTGCAGTCACCATCTGCAGTGATTTTGGAGCCCAGAAAAATAAAGTCTGACACAGTTTCCACTGTTTCCCCATCTATTTTCCATGAAGTGATGGGACCAGATGCCATGATCTTCGTTTTCTGAATGTTGAGCTTAAGCCAACTTTTTAACTCTCCACTTTCACTTTCCTCAAGAGGCTTTTTCGTTCCTCTTCACTTTCTGCATAAGGGTGGTGTCATCTGCATATCTGAGGTTATTGATATTTCTCCCAGCAATCTTGATTCCAGCTTGTGTTTCTTCCAGTCCAGCGTTTCTCGTGATGTTCTCTGCATATAAGTTAAGTAAGCAGGGTGACAATGTACAGCCTTGATGTACTCCTTTTCCTATTTGGAACCAGTCTGTTGTTCCATTTCCAGTTCTAACTGTTGCTTCCTGACCTGCATACAGATTTCTCAAGAGGCAGATCAGGTGGTCTGGTATTCCCATCTCTTTCAGAATTTTCCACAGGTTATTGTGATACACACAGTCAAAGGCTTTGGCATATACTCAATAAAGCAGAAATAGATGTTTTTCTGGAACTCTCTTGCTTTTTTGATGATCCAGCGGATGTTGGCAATTTGATCTCTGGTTCCTCTGCCTTTTCTAAAACCAGCTTGAACATCAGGAAGTTCACAGTTCACATAGTGCTGAAGCCTGGCTTGGAGAATTTTGAGCATTACTTTACTAGCATGTGAGATGAGTACAATTGTGTGGTAGTTTGAGCATTTTCTTTGGCATTGCCTTTCTTTGGGATTGGAATGAAAACTGACCTTTTCCCGTCCTGTGGCCACTGTTGAGTTTTCCAAATTTGCTGGCATATTGAGTGCAGCACTTTCACAGCATCATCTTTCAGGATTTTACCTTAGCCTGTCTTAAACAAGAATCCTATTAAGTTGGTTTAATGAGAATTTCCATAGTTCCTGATGTTTCCTTTCAGTAATATTCCATCCACTGATTCTCACCCAACTCTTTGGCCATAAATACCCTCTTGCCCAAGCTGTACACAGAGTTGAGCCTCTCTCTCTCCCCCACTTCAATATTCTATATTGGTGGTCTCTGTACACATTTTGATGATTTCCTCCTGCCGCCCTTGAATAAAGTCTTCCTTATTGTGTTTTAACAAATGTCATTGAATATATATTTTTTCTTTAACAGTACTCTAAAGTGTGAATCATAGACCAGTAGTATAGCCATTAACTTAGAGCTTATTAGAAATACAGAATTTCAGATTGTATCCTACATTTAATGAATTAAACCAACAGTTTTTAAAAGATTTCTCATGTGATTTATACACACATTAAAGACTGAGAAACATTGCTAGGTGATTGGTTTCCAATGCTTGTCACTAAACCAGGATTGTTTTGGCTAAATAATAATGCCTAGAAAGCTTGGTAAAAATAGAAGTGTTCAGAAACCTCTGTCGAAAAGTTATAATTCACTAACCTGAAATTCAGGAATGTTAACAAGCTTCCCTAGGTGACTGTGGTGCACCACTGCCCTAGGCCTAGGACAGCATCTTCTAACTTTGACTTGATCTAGTTCCAGTCCACTGATTCTCAACCTTGGCAGCACATTGCAGTCACTTGGCAACCTCTTTAAAAATACTGATCACTGAGCTCCAGTCTGAAAGTCTGATTTACCTGTGCTGCTGTGGGACTGAGTAATCCATATATTTTTAAAGCTCCTCAGGGACTTTCTTGTGCACCTAGGATTGAGAGATTTGTTGTTGTTCAGTTGCTCAGTTGTGTCCAGCTCTTTGCGACCTCATAGACTGCAGCAAGCCAGACTTCCCTGTCCTTCATCATCTCCCAAAGTTTGCTCAAACTCATGTTCATTGAGTCAGTGATGCCATCCAACCATCTCATCCTCTGGATTGAGAAATACTATTTCTTATAATTTGATTAAATAGTGTTAGGTGGGAACAAATGAAAGGAACCTTGGATTTTTTCAAAACAGAAGAGTTACCTATGAGATGGACCTAAGCGGGAGATTATTTTCATGGTGGCATTAAAAAATAGATTAAAAAGAGAGAGATAAGCAGGGTGAAAACCATGGAGAACTGTTCTACTGAGGCACTAACAGGAAAAATGGAAAGGAAGATTTGGAGAGAAGAAATATTTAGAAGGAAGAATTATCAGGTCTTTGAAACAAAGTCTTAGTAAGAAGTAGGTTTAACAACAAGAGAGTCTGTAGAGGGGTTAAGAAAACTGAGTGTTGAGAAATTACTATTGGATTGGATGGTGAGGAAATCATGAAGACTTTTTAGAGTATTATTTCAATGAGGGGGTGGGAACAAAACTAAAAATGTAAGAGACTTTAGAGAGAATTAATGATAAAGAAAATATGGTTGTGGGGTGAGTTCATTTAAAATCCTTAACCAAGAAAAAAAGAGTGAAATAGCATGCTTCTAAAAAGGAAAAATAGTCTCGTGAAGGTCATTGTTGTTTTAAAGGGTGAAATTAACACATAAAGTGAAGTTAGAGAAAAGACTGAAAATAGAAAGCAAATCAAAACAATCATTTAATTTGCTTCTTGAACATTAAAACTATGGAAAAAATTCAACACATATTGGTTGGCTGATGGGAATATTTGTCAAAAGGTGCTGTGGGTTTGAAAAATGATTCAGATGTCAAAACAACTCTCATCACTTTAATCCATGGCCCAGGAGCACCTGAGACCACTGAGCTGTTGTATGATAACAAAAACTATGCCTTAAAAACACAACTGAGAAAGAATAACTTCTCATTGTGAGAACTGATCTTTCTTTGTGATTTTGTAAATGGTGGGGCTGGGGTGGGAGGATTTTGCATATTAAAGATCACTTAGTCTCTTCGGTCTAGAATAGCTTATTTGGGGGAAATTTGGGGGAAATTAATTTAGAGTTCAATTTTTTTTCTTAATTTTTTTGAAGTATAGTTGATTTATAACGTTGTGCTAATTTCTGTTGTACACTGAAGTGATTCATTTATGCATATATATATTTTCTCATCATGGTTCATCACAGGATAGCGAATATAGTTTCCCATGCTATATAGAGTAGTTACCTTGTTGTTTATCCATCCCACATATAATAGTTTGCATCTGCTAATCAGAAATTTCTAAATCCTTCCTTCTCCATCCTTCCCCCCTTGGCAACCACAAATCTGTTCTCTATGTCTCTAAATTTGTTTTCTATGTCTTTGAGTCCATCTCTGTACTGTAGATATGTTTGTTTGTATTGCATTTTAGATTCCACATATAAATTATTTGTCTTTCTCTTTCTGATTTACCTAGCTGAATATGATAACTGCTAGGTCTATCCACGTTGCTGCAAATGACATGATTTCATTCTTTTTTATGGATGAGTAATACTCCATTACGTACATACCACATCTTCTTTAGCCATTCATTACTGATGGACATTTAGGTTGTTTCCATGTCTTGGCTATTGTAAAAAGTACAGCTATCAACACAGGCATGTATGTATCTTTCCAAATGATAGTTTTGTCTGGATATGTGCCCAGGAGAGAGATTTCTCCATCATGTTGTTGTTGTTGTTCAGTTGCTCAGTTATGTCCAACTGTTTGCGGCCCCATGGACTATAGCACACCGGGATCATATGACAACTTTAGTTTTTTGAGGAACCTCCAAACTGTTTTCCATAATGGCTGCACCAATTTATATTCCTCCCAACAGTGTAAGAGGGTCCCGTTTCTTCTAAACCCTCTCCAACATTTATTACTTACAAACTTTTTGATGATGGCCGTTCTGACTGGTATAAGGTGGTATCTCACTGTGGTTTTGATTTGCATTTGTCTAATAATTAGCACTGATGAGCATCTTTTCATGTGATTATTGACCATTTGTATGTCTTCTTTGGAAAAGTGTCTGTTTAGGTCTTCTCTCCATTTTCCAATTGTGTTGTTTTTCATTATTGAATTGTATGAGCTGTTTGGAAATTAAACTCTTGTTGGTCATAGCACTTGTACATATTTTCTTCCAGTCTGTATGTTGTCGTTCTCATTTTCTTTATTTTATAAAAATTTTATTTATTTATTTTTTACTGTGCAAAAATTTATGCATCTGATTATGTCCTATTTGCTTACTTTTGCTTTTATTTCTATTGGCTAGGGAGACTGGCTTAAGAAAACATTGCTATGATTTATGTCAGAGACTGCTTTGCCTGTGTTCTCTTATAGGAGTTTTATGGTGTCATGTCATATATATTTAAATCTTTAAATTATTTTGAATTTATTTCTGTGTATAGTGTGAGGGTGTGCTCTAACTTCATTGATTTGCATGTGACTGTCCAACTTTCCTGACACCACTTGTTGAAGAGAATGTCTTTTCCCCATTGTGCGTTTTTGCCTCCTTTGTTGAACATGAATTGACCATAGGTGTGTGGGCTTACTTCTGGGATATCTATTATGTTCCATTGGTCTATTAGTCTGTTTATGTGCCAATACCACTCTATTTTGATTATTGTAGCTTTGTAGTATTGTCTAAAGCCCGAGAAGGTGATGCTTTTTGCTTTGTTCTCTTCCCTTATAACTGACTGGGCAATTCTGAGTCTTTGCTGGTTCCATATAAGTTTTAAGATACTTTGTTCTAGTTCTGTGAAAAATTTCATGGATAATTTGTAAAAAGTTTTAAAATTTCTTGAAGTCTTCTGTGTTTTTCCTCAAAAAGTTTAAAGCTTTGCTTTTAATATGCAGGCTTTTAATTATCTTGGATTTATTTTTCTGCTATTCCAGCATTTTTTTTTTTCAACTTTAACTTTTCTTCACTGTGCAACATTGTTTCCCTAGACATATATGTTCCTTGGTTCTCTATTCTGTTCTATTTGTACGTCTTAAGGGCATATCACACTATCTAAAACTATATAATGAGCCTTGATACTAGGTAGAGTAAGCCCTCCCCATGTTCAATTTTGTTTTCAAAATGATCTTTGGCTTTTCATATAAATTCTTTTTAGAACAAGCTTGTAAAATTCATAAGAAATTCTCTGAATTTTTGGTTGGTATTGTAACAGTTTTATTGATTAATTTGGGAAGAGTCTCTGTCCTTGTGTTATTTAGCTTTCTTTTCCACAGTCTTTATAGTGTCTTACATATCCTCTGCCAGATTTATTTCTAGGTACCTTAGATATTTTTTGTGACATTACAAATAATATCTCTTAAAATTCTATGTTTCAGCTAATTATTGGCAGTGTTTAGGAATGCATTTGGTATCATATTTAATTAATTGTAACGATTTATCCATCTCTTAGAGGACTTTCATGTAGACAGCAATATTGTTTGATAATAATGCCACTTTCCCCCCTCCTTTCCAATACTTCCATCTTTTATTTCTTCTTATCTTTCTTTATGAGTAAGGACAATGTCTAGTACTATGTCAAATAGTGTAGTGATAGCCCGTATTTTGTCTCTGATTTTAATGGTAATGTTTTTAATGATTCACCATTAACTGTGAAGTTCCTAAATATAAACAATGATTGGGAATGTCTGATTCTAGAACTTAACCTTGTATCTGGTATATAGAAGATATTTATTAAATAAGTATTGATTTAATTTTCATTATTCTGTCTGGTATATGGACATGTATTGGGTAAGAGCATTTCTGTTAAGCATAAAAACATCTTAGAAAATTATATGCTTAAGTGTAAAGTAATTACAGCTTGCACGGTAACATCTTAAATTATCCAGAGTGGGTGTCAACTTTATATTTAAGAATCTCTTTAAAACAATAAAGAATCTTTCTAATCTCTTTGATAAACATGAGGGAATTACCCCATGACTGAGGAGAATAGATTTATAACAAAATTGCTATTTTAAAACATCTGTTAATACCAACCCACCAGGCATAAACATTCAAATGTTAAACATTTCATTCAGATGCTATGTTTTTGTGTTTGCCTTCTTCATAAACCATGGTTCTTCAAACTAGGCATTAAGAGAGGGGAGGCAAATTCTGTAGTTTCACTTCTGTATTAGTTTTCAGTTGCTCTGCAAAAAGTTTTCATAAATTTAGCAGCTTAATACAATAGTAATTTATTATCTTAGAATTTCTGTAGGTCAGGAGTCTGGGCACAGGTTAGCTGGATTTTCCACTCAGATCTCAAAGGGCTGCAATGAAGATATTGGCTGTGCCACAGTTCTCATTGAGGTTATTGACAGAATTCAGTTCCTTGCAGCTTCAGGATTGAGGTCCTCATATTCTTGCTAGCTGTTGACCAAGGACAACTCTAAACAACGGAAAGTCATTCTTTTCTGTAGGCAATTCACAACATGGCTTCTTTTATCCTAAATCAACCAGAGAAAAATTTTGCTTTTAAAGGATCACCTAATTAGGTTAGAACTACCCAAAGTCATCTTCATGTTCTGATTTGGAACCTTGGTTACATCTGAAAAACTCTTTTTGCCAGATAATGTACTGTAATCACTGGAATAATATCTCATCATCGTCACAGGTTCTACACACACTTAAGGGAGAGGAGTAACCAAGAGTAAGGGGTCACTGGGGATCATTTTAGGATTATATCACAGCTACTACATAATCATATGTAAAGCATCACTTTCCTTCTTCCATTGTCTCAGAGAAACTTTTTTTCCCCTTGATTTATAGCATCATTTTATGAATGTCAACAAATCTTCCTCTTTTCCAAATATTTGCACATACCTTAAAACTTCCATGTGCCTTCATTTGATAGTTTGATTTAGCCTTATTTCTTGGGTAAGCTTGGGGCTATCTTTTCCACTTGCTTCATAGTATTTGGATTGGAGAAGGAAATGGCACTCCACTCCAGTGTTCTTGCCTGGAGAATCCCAGGGACGGTGGAGCCTGGTAGGCTGCCGTCTACGGGGTCACATAGAGTCGGACATGACTGAAGCAACTTAGCAGCAGCAGCAGCAGCATAGTATTTGGATAACTGATGAATTTTAACCCAAGAACTTCTGGGTTTCACTGGTTTTAAGCTTCCCAGATATATTCAAAGCCATATGGACACACACATTCATACCACATACATAGCCATATTCATAATATTTCTGGTGATTTGTCCCCGAGTGTTGATATTGTCTTGCTGTTAGTAATAGGTCCCTGGCATATTTTTTTTATCTTCCAGGTTGAATACATAGAATATTTTAAAAAATTATGACAGAGCTTCCCTGGGGGCTTAATGGTAAGGAATCTGTCTGCCATTGTAGGAGACATGGGTTCCACCTTTGGTGAGGGAAGATCCCTCATGCTGCAGGGCAACTAAGCCCACGCACCACGACTACGGTTCAGTTCAGTCGCTCAGTCGTGTCCGACCCTTTGCGACCCCATGAATCGCAGCATGCCGGCCTCCCTGTCCATCACCAACTCCCGGAGTTCACTCAGACTCATGTCCATTGAGTCAGTGATGCCATCCAGCCATCTCATCCTCTGTCATCCCTTTCTCCTCTTGCCCCCAATCTCTCCCAGCATCAGGGTCTTTTCCAATGAGTCAACTCTTCGCATGAGGTGGCCAAAGTACTGGAGTTTCAGCTTCAGCATCATTCCCTCCAAAGAAATCCCAGGGCTGATCTCCTTCAGAATGGACTGGTTGGATCTCCTTGCAGTCCAAGGGACTCTCAAGAGTCTTCTCCAACACCACAATTCAAAAGCATCAGTTCTTCAGCGCTCAGCTTTCTTCACAGTCCAACTCTCACATCCATACATGACCTCAGGAAAAACCATAGCCTTGACTAGATGAACCTTTGTTGGCAAAGTAATGTCTCTGCTTTTGAATATGCTATCTAGGTTGGTCATAACTTTCCTTCCAAGGAGTAAGCGTCTTTTAATTTCATGGCTGCAGTCACCATCTGCAGTGATTTTGGAGCCCCCCAAAATAAAGTCTGCCACTGTTTCCACTGTTTTCCCATCTATTTCACATGAAGTGATGGGACCAGATGCCATGATCTTTGTTTTCTGAGTTGCCGGGAGCCAGCGTGGGGAAGGCAATGGCACCCCACCCCAGTACTTTTGCCTGGAAAATCCCGTGGATGGAGGAGCCTAGTGGGCTGCAGTCCATGGGGTCACGAAGAGTCGGACACGACTGAGCGACTTCATTTGCACTTTTCACTTTCATTCATTGGAGAAGGAAATGGCAACCCACTCCAGTATTCTTGCCTGCAGAATCCCAGGGACGGGGGAGCCTGGTGAGCTTCTGTCTATGGGGTCGCACAGAGTCGGACACGACTGAAGCGACTTAGCAGCAGCAGCAGCAGCAGCGTGAGGAACTCCACCCATGGCAAAGGTCATGAGAAAGGAGGCTCGGCATACGCAAATGCGGGATTTAGCCTCAGGAGTCCCCCTGGATATTCTCGAGCATCTACCCCCCTAACCAGAGTCTACCTACTTTACTGCTTTGTGTTCTCACCTCTGACTTTACAGGGTGCTGTCCCCCACCACCATCTTGCTCTCTCTGAAAAAGAGTCAACTTACAGCTCCAGTTAATAAAGTTCCTGGGTGTGACAAGAGTGTTTTAGTTCACAGACCCCTCAGATGGCTCTCTAACTTGCCTGACAGGCTTACCCAGACTCCTACAGCTATGCATACAATTGTTTACATTGTCCCAGCCAGGAGAGGCACGGGAAGCTTAAGATATTCAAGTACTATAGAGCCTCTCGGAGAGTTAGAAATTGTCAGAATGGAACTAGTAGAAGATTTCATTGTTGAGCAAATGCTTGCTGCCAAGTTTACACATCCCCTGTATTGTATCCTTGGAAGTGTTTTAATTAATATAGTTGGTATGTAGAAAAAACAAGTAGTGGCCTTGGTGTTAACAACTTTAGACCTTTAAGGTAATAAATTCTTTCCTTTGTTGTAAACCCATTGCACCTCTGCTCTATAGGAACGCAACTTTATCTAACACCTTCAGAGGATGGCGCCAAACTTTAAAATAATTACTCGTAGAGAAAATAAGTCTTATGGTTGACAAACCTTTGTCAGAATCATAAAATGTTAATAGGCCTTCTGGCCAGAAGATGATGTAAATCACCTAAACCATTTGTATACGATAAGTTTGCAGAAAAGAAACCCTGGTTTTGATAAGGATCAAAGACTGCTGACTTTGCATGATTTCACACCCCCTATTATCCTCTATGTGCAACTTAGGGTATAAAAGCCCCTGTTTAAAATAAAGCTATGGGCCTTGCTCACAGAAGCTTGGTCTCCCCATGTCATTCTTTCTTTCACATTCTGGCTGAAAACCCATCTGGAGCATGGAGGTCCTCTGCGACCACTTATTTGCCTGGGCTTCTAAGACCCACTCGAGAAGGTGCCTAAGGTGGGGCACCTTCCACTATTTGAGAGGGCACCTGCGGCCTCCATGGTCAGAGCTAACCTGATGTCACAGGTTATATTGATTTTCCGCGTAAACCAAGTTATTCAGCCTCTTTTCTCTGCTGAATTTTCTTACTGAGCTATCCTCATTCTATTACTCTTTATATCTTTGATTAATATTTAATTAAAGCCAGTGTAATCGCCAACGCCATCTCTCCTTTGAACTCCCTGGATCTGCTGGGGCTGGCCCTCCACACTGAATGTTGAGTTTTAGGCCAACTTTTTCACTCTCCTCTTTTACCTTCATCGAGAGGCTTTTTAGTTCCTCTTCACTTTCTACCATAAAGGTGGTGTCATCTGCATATCTGAGGTCATGGATATTTCTCCTGGCAATCTTGATTCCAGCTTGAGCTTCTTCCAGCCCAGCGTGTCTCATGATGTACTCTGCATAGAAGTTAAATAAGCAGGGTGATAATATACAACCTCGATGTACTCCTTTTCCTATTTGCAACCAGTCTGTTCTTCCATGGCCAGTCCTAACTTGCTTCCTGACCTGCATATAAGTTTCTCAAGAGGCAGGTCAGGTGATCTGGTATTTCCATCTCTTTCAGAATTTTCCACAGTTTATTGTGATCCACACAGTTAAAGGCTTTGGCATAGTCAATAAAGCAGAAGTAGATGTTTTTCTGGAACTCTCTTGCTTTTTCCATGATCCAGCAGATGTTGGCAATTTGATCTCTGGTTCCTCTGCCTTTTCTGAAATCAGCTTGAACATCTGGAAGTTCACGGTTCACATATTGCTGAAGCCTGGCTTGGAGAATTTTGAGCATTACTTTACTAGTGTGTGAGATGAGTGCAATTGTGCGGTAGTTTGAGCATTCTTTGGCATTGCCTTTCTTTGGGATTGGAATGAAAACTGACCTTTTCCAGTCCTGTGGCCAGTGCTGAGTTTTCCAAATTTTCTGGCATATTGAGGCCAGCACTTTCACAGCATCATCTTTCAGGATATGCAATAGCTCAACTGGAATTCCATCACATCCACTAGCTTTGTTTGTAGTGATGCTTTCTAAGGCCCACTTGAGTTCATATTCCAGGATGTCTGGCTCTAGGTCAGTGATCACACCATCATGATTATCTGGGACATGAAGATCTTTTTTGTATAGTTCTCTTGTGTATTCTTGCCACCTCTTCTTAATATCTTCTGCTTCTCTTAGGTCCATACCATTTCTGCCCTTTATTGAGCCCATGTTTGCATGAAATGTTCCCTTGGTATCTCTAATTTTCTTGAAGAGATCTCTAGTCTTTCCCATTCTGTTGTTTTCCTCTATTTCTTTGCATTGATCACTGAGGAAGGCTTTCATATCTCTTCTTGCTATTCTTTGGAACTCTGCATTCAGATGCTTATATCTTTCCTTTTCTCCTTTGCTTTTTGCTTCTCTTCTTTTCACAGCTATTTGTAAGGCCTCCTCAGACAGCCATTTTGATTTTTTGCATTTCTTTCCCATGGGAATGGTCTTGATCCCTGTCTCCTCTACAGTGTCACAAACCTCCATCCATAGTTCATCAGGCACTCTATCTATCATGATTATCTGGGACATTAAATCTATTTCTCACTTCCACTGTATAATCATAAGGGATTTGATTTAGGTCATACCTGAATGGTCTAGTGGTCTTCCCTACTTTCTTCAATTTAAGTCTGAATTTGGCAATAATGAGTTCATGATCTGAGCCACAGTCTGCTCCCAGTCTTGTTTTTGCTGACTGTATAGAGCTTCTCCATCTTTGGCTGCAAGAATATAATCAATCTGATATTGGTGTTGACCATCTGGTGATCATCTGGTGATGTTCTTTACATTATGTGTAAAGGAGATATGAAATCGGAAGCTGAAGTTTGGATCCAGATTCTAGGAAGTAGGTTTGTAGAGGTAAATTAAAGGTGTTGTCAGACTATAGAAAGCATTTGAAGACATTGGAGGAAAGGAGCTTCCTTAGGAAGAATTTCAAGTGAAAAGAGCAAGATCATGGGGAAATGTCCCAAAGAATATGTAAAACATTTATAATTGAGGAACAGTTACTATGTGTGCAAAGAGGGAAAACTGGAAAAATCTTGAAAAGTGGCTTGTGATTATACCAAAAGAATGCTTGATGTTTTCTTTTTTTTTTTTTCCACTGGCATTCTCACAGATGATTTTATTTTATATTGTTTAAAATTTATTTATTTTAATTAGAGGCTAATTACTTTACAATATTGTATTGGTTTTGCCTGTTTTCTTTTAAGGATGGTCTGACTTAGCCAAATTCACTAATCTTCTCAGTTTTATATAGAGAACAGAAATAATACACACACATGTACACACTCACAGTTCTTTATAGTTTATAAAAGTCCTTCTATACATTTTCACATTTGATCCATAAAAATATATTAAAGAAGCTCAGATTTCAAAATTATCCCCATTTTAGAGATAAGAATGGAGAAGGCAATGGCATCCCACTCCAGTACTCTTGCCTGGAAAATCCCATGGATGGAGGAGCCTGGTAGGCTGCAGTCCATGGGGTTGCTAAGAGTCAGACACGACTGAGCGACTTCCCTTTCACTTTTCACTTTCATGCATTGGAGAAGGAAATGGCAACCCACTCCAGTGTTCTTGCCTGGAGAATCCCAGGGACAGGGGAGCCTGGTGAGCTGCCGTCTCTGGGGTCACACAGAGTTGGACACGACTGAAGTGACTTAGCAGCAGCAGAGATAAGAAAATTGGATCCCTGACTTTATTGATGAAAAGTGAATCAGTTCAGTTCAGTTCAGTTCAGTTGCTCAGTCGTGTTCTACTCTGCGACCCCATGAATTGCAGCACGCCAGGCCTCCCTGTCCATTACCAATTCCCGGAGTCCACCCAAACCTATGTTCATTGAGTTGGTGATGCCATCCAGCCAGAATAGCTGGATGTTAAAGCAAAGCCTACCTCTCGTAAAACTGTAGGAAGTAAACTGTTCATCCTTTTAGACTGAATTTTAGTTTCTGGTTTAAAGTCTGCAGCCTCAGCCTTCACATGTTGTTTATAAACCTGCTCCTATCATACTTTTTTTTGAGCCCTCATCCTGACCTTTGTGTCTTAAACAGGCCATTTGTAGTCACAACTCTATTTTAATCAGTGTAGGTTGATTCATTTATTTGTAAAAGTATTTATTAGCTATTCTCGTGCATTGTTATAGTATAAAGTAGAGGCTTCAGATGTTACATTAACAAAGAGTAGTCTGGGAGCTTACAGACTGAAATGGACTTAATATTAATATAAACTGTTGAGTCCTGCCCCAAGGCCACGGGTGCGAGGCCTTGTACCAAAGCTACAGAATAGGAGCCCAGAACAAAGGTCACCTCTGAAGCTGACTGAGCCCCTTTGTAACTGTTGTCAAAAGCTCCCCCTGTCATCACTAACCGAGTCCCTGAAGCCAAATTAGGCAAAGATATCCACTCCAGTAAGTCACTCTAACCAATCATCTAATGCTCACCTCCCAGCAGGAATTTTCTTTGTCATGAGGCTATAAAAATTGGCTACTACCCCACGAAAACTGTTGGCCCTCCCTGGCCTGTCAGAAGTTGTCAGCCCATTGCACTCGCAATGCCGACTTTACCTCTGCTCTTTGTTCTTAATAAACCTACTCCTTTCTGCACTACTCTGTGTCTGGAAATTCTTTCCCAACCTGCATTTTGACAGCCTCAGCATAAACAAATAACCTGTCTAAATAAAAGACGAAACTAGCTTACTGGCATTAGATTTGCTTCAAATAAAATTGTATGTATAGACCATAGCAAAAGTCAAATAAAAAGGCATACATTAAAAAGAAATTTAGTTTTTTGATTCTATGTAAATAAGTAATATTCAAAGATTTCTGTTGGGAGAAAATAATTATACTAATTTTTGTAGATACATACTTTCTTTTTTTTTTGTAAATGCAATAAACAAATTTGCCACATTTCTAAATTTTAACGAACGTAAGCCAGAAATGGTCAAAACAATCCCCTTGATTTGGCATTAAAAATACAAGCAAGACTCTAGAGGGCACTCTACTCCTGTTGCTTTTCAAGAAGTACAATTCCTTTCAAATGCAGCAATGAATGTACGTCTAAAATTCATTGTGAATACTTCCAAAGAAGGTTAGAATTCTTATGCAAGATCTTGAAATTAGTATGTGTCAGTTAAACTTTTGTGTCTTATTTTACGTGCTTTCACTTGGGATAGTTTATGTTCTTTAATGCCTAAGATGTTCTCAGGACAATATTTTAAAACTATATTTAAAAGTTAAATATTCTAACATGCATAGGTCTAATTGTTTTCTCTGCGTTGCTTACGTATGTTTAACTTCTTTACTTAATTGTTATTACTAGTAATAACATACTATTGTTACTGTTATTATTAAAACTGTTTTGTCAGGGTTTTGGGATTTTTCTGGCAGTGAGGTCATCATGTTACTTTGATCCTTCCCTAATTACATGCACATTAAACGTATGTGGAAAGCGCTCATTTGGTTCTTTCCTAATTACATGCACGTTAATATTTAATGCAGCAATGGACAAAGCTCATTTGGTGCCTGGACTACACTGTGTATTAAATGAATGTTCCTTAAATCTGAATCTGAAGGTTAAAAAAATCTTTCAATATTAAGATATTTATGTCTGTGCTCCCTTACAATGGCCATTCATGGGTTTGATGATGGTAAGAACCTTGTCACTCAGGGTTTACTTTAGCTCGCTGGAGTACGAAAAGTCACCCACTCCAGTATTCTTGCCTGGAAAATTCCACAGGCAGAGGAGCCTGGCAGGCTACAATCCACGGCGGGTGACAAAGAGTCAGATACTGAGCAACTGAGCACACTGGTTATAAAAACTCTGAAGTTGACTGCATTTGAGCCATTGCATTCTAAATACTAATAGTAGTCACATTCCCTCGCTGTTGTACCTTACCTTCCTGCTACCTAAACAGTTTTGTGTTCTGAAAACCTCTGAATACATCCAGAATCTTTTGCTGGTAGCAGATGTCTCTGTTAAACATTATTTTGTGTAAGTGTTGCCTCCTTTGTTTGGTCTATCAACTCCTGTGTATAAATCTCTGGCTTCCTGAATCCCTCCACTTTTTAAGCTGAGATCTTATTTCCATTTGTACCCTTAGCTTTGCCAGACTTGACCAAGAAGAACCGAAGTTTTAGGAATAACGAACTTTTGTTTTTCCTATTCTGACTTTGCTTTCAGGGCTAACATCTTATGCGGCACAAAGCTCCCATCATGAGTTCCATTTCCAGAAAGTGGGCAGCTTCAGCCTTCACATGGTATTTATGAAGCAGGGCAAAGACTAATAGAGTTTTGCCAAGAAAATGCACTGGTCATAGCAAATACCCTCTTCCAACAACACAAGAGAAGACTCTATACATGGACATCACCAGATGGTCAACACCGAAATCAGATCGATTATATTCTTTGCAGCCAAAGATGGAGAAGCTCTATACAATCAGCAAAAACAAGACCAGGAGCTGACTGTGGCTCGGACCATGAACTCCTTATTGCCAAATTCAGACTGAAATTGAAGAAAGTAGGGAAAACTACTAGACCATTCAGGTATGACCTAAATCAAATCCCTTATGATTATACAGTGGAGGTGAGAAATAGATTTAAGGGCCTAGATCTGATAGATAGAGTGCCTGATGAACTATGGAATGAGGTTCATGACATTGTACAGGAGACAGGGATCAAGACCATCCCCATGGAAAAGAAATGCAAAAAAGCAAAATGGCTGTCTGGGGAGGCCTTACAAATAGCTGTGAAAAGAAGAGAAGCAAAAAGCAAAGGAGAAAAGGAAAGATATAAACATCTGAATGCAGAGTTCCAAAGAATAGCAAGAAGAGATAAGAAAGCCTTCTTCAGTGATCAATGCAAAGAAATAGAGGAAAACAACAGAATGGGAAAGACTAGGGATCTCTTCAAGAAAATTAGAGATACCAAAGGAACATTTCATGCAAAGATGGGCACAATAAAGGACAGAGATGGTGTGGACCTAACAGAAGCAGAAGATATTAAGAAGAGGTGGCAAGAATACACAGAAGAACTGTACAAAAAAGAGCTTCAAGACCCAGATAATCATGATGATGTGATCACTGACCTAGAGCCAGACATCTTGGAATGTGAAGTCAAATGGGCCTTAGAAAGCATCACTACGAACAAAGCTAGTGGAGGTGATGGAATTCCAGTGGAGCTATTGCAAGTCCTGAATGATGATGCTGTGAAAGTGCTGCACTCAATATGCCAGCAAATTTGGAAAACTCAGCAGTGGCCACAAGATTGGAAAAGGTCAGTTTTCATCCCAATCCCAATGAAAGGCAATGCCAAGGAGTGCTCAAACTACCGAACAATTGCACTCATCTCACACGCTAGTAAAGTAATGCTCAAAATTCTCCAAGCCAGGCTTCAGCAATATGTGAACCGTGAACTTCCAGATGTTCAAGCTGGTTTTAGAAAAGGCAGAGGAACCAGAGATCAAATTGCCAACATCCGCTGGATCATGGAAAAAGCAAGAGAATTCCAGAAAAACATCTATTTCTGCTTTATTGACTATGCCAAAGCCTTTGACTGTGTGGATCACAATAAACTATGGAAAATTCTGAAAGAGATGGGAATACCAGACCACCTGATCTGCCTCTTAAGAAATCTGTATGCAGGTCAGGAAGCAACAGTTAGAACTGGTCATGGAACAACAGACTGGTTCCAAATAGGAAAAGGAGTACGTCAAGGCTGCATATTGTCACCATGTTTATTTAACTTATATGCAGAGTACATCATGAGAAATGCTGGACTGGAAGAAACACAAGTTGGAATCAAGATTGCCGGGAGAAATATCAATAACCTCAGATATGCAGATGACACGACTCTTATGGCAGAAAGTGAAGAGGGGCTAAAAAGCCTCTTGATGAAAGTGAAAGTGGAGAGTGAAAAGGTTGGCTTAAAGCTCAACATTCAGAAAACGAAGATCATGGCATCTGGTCCCATCACTGCATGGGAAATAGATGGGGAAACAGTGGAAACAGTGTCAGACTTTGTTTTTCTGGGCTCCAAAATCACTGCAGATGGTGACTGCAGCCATGAAATTAAAAGACGCTTGCTCCTTGGAAGGAAAGTTATGACCAACCTAGATAGCATATTCAAAAGCAGAGACATCACTTTGCCAACAAAGGTTCGCCTAGTCAAGGCTATGGTCTTTCCTGTGGTCATGTATGGATGTGAGAGCTGGACTGTGAAGAAGGCTGAGCGCTGAAGAATTGATGCTTTTGAACTGTGGTGCTGGAGAAGACTCTTGAGAGTCCCTTGGACTGCAAGGAGATCCAACCAGTCCATTCTGAAGGAGATCATTCCTGGAATTTCTTTAGAAGGAATGATGCTAAAGCTGAAACTCCAGTATTTTGGCCACCTCATGCGAAGAGTTGACTCATTGGAGAAGACTCTGATGCTGGGAGGGATTGGGGGCAGGAGGAGAAGGGGACGACAGAGGATGAGATGGCTGGATGGCATCACTGACTCGATGGATGTGAATCAGAGTGACCTCCGGGAGTTGGTGATGGACAGGGAGGCCTGGCGTGCTGGGATTCATGGGGTGGCAAAGAGTTGGACATGACTGAGAGACTGATCTGATCTGATCTGATTCCTTATTATGCCTTTTGTTGTGCCCTCATCCTGACCTGTGCCCCCCCCCCCAATATTTCTGAATATTCCGCCCCCCCCCCCCATATTTCTGAATCTTATCAGAAACTTATTAGCTACCCAATTCATCCCCAAGTAACTGGAATCTTGCTTCACTCTTTATAAAAACAGTACGGCACCTGGAGATGATAGTTGCAGGTAAACTACAGGCCACTAGAGGGGGATACATTATCTCATTTTGTCCCTAAGTAATGTCTGAATCTTTGCAACCCCATGGATTGTAGCACCTTAGGCTTCTCTATCTTCCACTATCTCCTGGAGTTTGCTCAAATTCATGTCCACTGAGTCAGTGATGTCATCCAACCATCTCATCCTCTGCTGCTCCCTTCTCCTCCTGCCTTCAATCTTTCCCAGCATCAGGGTCTTTTTCAATGAGTTGGCTCTTCGCATCAAGTGGCCAAAGTATTGGAGCTTCAGTTTCATCAGCATTCCTTCCAATTAATATTCAGGATTGATTTCTTTTAGGATTGACTGGTTTGATCTCCCTGAAGTCCAAGGGAATCTGAAGAGTCTTCTCCAACACCACAGTTTGAAAGCAGCAGTTCTTATGGTCCAACTCTCACATCCGTTCATAACTACTGGAAAAACCGTAGCTTTGACTATACAGACCTTTGTCAGCAAAACAATATTTCTGCTTTTTAATATGCCATCTAGGTTGGTCATAGCTTTTCTTCCAAGGAGCAAGTGTCTTTTAAATTTCATGGCTGTAGTCACTGTCTGCAGTGATTTTGGAGTCCAAGAAAATAAAATCTGTCACTGTTTCCATTTTCCTTCCTTCTATTTGCTGTAAGTGATGGGACTGGATGCATGCAATGATATTAGTTTTTTCTAAATGTGAGTTTCAAGCCAGATTTTTCTCACTCCTCTTTCATTCTCATCAAGAGGCTCTTTAGTTCTTCTTTACTTTCTGCCATTAAAGTGGTATCATCTGCATGTCTGAGATTGTTGATATTCCCCTAGTTATCTTGGTTCTAGCCTGTGACTCATCCAAACTTGTATTTTTCATGATGCACTCTGTGTAGAAGTTAAATAAGCAGGGTGACAATATACAGTCTTGACATATTCTTTTCCCAATTTAGAACCAGCTCATTGTTCCATGTCTGGTTCCAACTATTACTTCACACACAGGTTTCTCAGGACAGGTAAGGTAGTCTGGTATTCCCATCTCTTTAAGAATTTTCCAGTTTGTTGTGATCTACACAGTCCAAAGATTTAGCATAGTCAATGAAGCAGAAGTAGATGCTTTTCAGGAACTCCTTTACTTCCTCATGACCCAATAAATGTTGGCAATTTGATCTCTTGCTCCTCTGAATCTTTGAAACTTAGCTTGTGCATATGGAAGTTCTCTGTTCATGTATGGCTGAAGCCTAGCTTGAAGGATTTTGGGCAGAACTTTTCTAACTGGTGAAATGAGCACAATTGTACAATAGTTTGAGCTTTCTTGGTATTGTCTTTCTTTGGGCTTAGAATGAAAACTGAGCTTTTCTAGTCCTGTGCCTATTGCTGAGTTTTCCAAATTTGCTGACATATTGAGTGCAGCACTTTCACAGCATCATTTTTTAGGGTTTTACACAGCTCAGCTAGAATTCTGTCACTTCTACTAGCTTTGTTTGTAGTAATGCTTCCTATGGCTGAACTTGACTTCACACGTCAGGATGTCTGGCTCTAGATGAGTGTCCACACCAATATGGCTATCCAGGTGATTAAGGCCTTTTTGTATGGTTCTTTGTGGATTCTTGCCGCTTCTTCTTAATCTTTTCTGCTTCTGTTAAGTCTTCATTATTTCTCTCCTTTATTGTGCCCATTCTTGCATGAAATATTCCCTTCATATCTCCAATTTTTTTGAAGAGATCTCTAGTTTTTCCCTTCTATTGTTTTCCTCTGTTTTTTTGCAGTATTCATTTAAGAAGGACTTCTTATCTCTCCTTGCTATTCTCTGGAAATCTGCATTCGGTTGGCTATATCTTTCACTTTATCCCTTGCCTTTCCCTTCTCTTCTTTCCTTAGCTATGTGTAAAGCCTCCTCAGACAATTACTTTGCCTTCTTGCATTTCTTTTTCTTTGGGGTGGTTTTGGTCACCACTTCCTGTACAAGGTTGTGAACCTCAGTCCATAGTTCTTCAGGCACTTTGTCTGACAGATCTAATCCTGTGAATCTATTTATCACCTCAGCTGTATAATCATAAGGTATCTGATTTAGGACATACTTGAATGGCCTAGTGGTTTTTCCTACTTTCTTCAGTTTAAGCCTGAATTTTGCAGTAAGAAGCTCATGATCTGACCCACAGTCAGCTTCAGGTCTTGTTTTTACTGACTGTGTAGAACATTTCCATATTTGGCTGCAAAGAATATAATCAATTTGATTTTGGTATTGACCATCTGGTTATGTCTATGTGCAGAGTCACTTGTTGGGTCGTTGGAAAAGAGTGTTTGCTGTGACCAGAATATTCTCTTGACAATAAATACTCTGTTAGCCTTTGCCCTGCTTCCTTTTGTACTCCAAGGCCAAAGCTATCTGTTATTCTGGGTATCTCTTGACTTCTGACTTATTCCAATTCCCTATGATGAAAAGGACATCTTTTTTTTTTTTTTGATGTTAGTTCTAGAAGGTGCTGTAGGTCTTCATAGAACTAGTTAACTTCAGCTTCTTCAGCATCAGTGCTTGGGGCATAGACTTAGATTACCATGATCTTAACTGCTGCCACTTAAATGCATTGTTCAGTTATTCTGATCTATATTCCCTTTGTGGTACTTCCTCACGCACCATTAGGGACATACCTTGTTGGATTCCCCTGACACCAACACTTGCCCTCATATTCTTTACTTGGTAGTCATCACCCCTTACATTTATGGAATCCCTTACATCATCCCTTACTTTCAAAGCATATTATTTAACTTACTAACTATATCAGCTCTAATAATAAGCATTACAAATTGAATATCATCACTTCTTTGTATAGATGATAAAAATGTGGCTGAGAGAGTCAAAATTTTCATCCATGTTTTCATATCACAGATATCAGTTTGCTTTGGTTGTTTGTTTAAAGTAATTGCAACTGGTAATAGACTGTAACTTATCTGAACTTCTTAATAACTAGGGTTCCTTAATAACTAGAGTCGGCTTAAGCTATCACCCCACATTGTAGGCCTCGATATTTTTGTTCTGCTCATCAGAATCAGATTTCCTATTCTGACTTCTACAATTGGATTATGATCTTGTTAAGAATTAGGTCCACTATTCCCAAGGCACAGAATTTCACAATAAGCCCATAAAGGCGTCTTCTCAGCTAATAACTTGACATTTTCCTTTCAAACAGTATGTTCCAAGCTTACCCCAGAAGAATCTCTGTGGCCTTGTTATATGTTCAGATTGTCAGGTTACTGGGTTCTTCCCTGGGCATGCTGTAGCTTAGCAGGTCTGGGCTGAGGTTTGAGAAATTTAAAACAAGTGTTGTAGACAGTTATCCTTAAACAAATTTGAAAATCAACTTCTTAGAGCAGAGCCTCTTAGAAGGGTGTGAAAATAATCTGTTCACGCTCCTTTCTTTATCTGTGACTATTTTCCTCACTAGATGAATTTGAGTATCTTTCTTTTTCCCTCCTCCTTTGCCTAGCTCCTACTGTCAATGACAGAATTTAATTGATAGCTTATCAGCCCACTGTGTAATTTGAATCTGGAAAGTTATTTGATCTACAGATGCTCTTTGTCCTGAATTGAATTGGAATAAATGATTCTGAAAATGTACCCATTTAAGATAATTTGTGCCACAGAATTTCTAAAAGCCTCATATTAATGAATGAGTTTTGGAGTCATATGGTGTTGGACTTACATTCTTTCCTCCTCTTCTCGGAACAAGGTGACATGCTTTTCCTTAAATGACCGTATTCCATCCTTGTAGAAGCTGCCAGGCTATCTCAATGATGCTTAAGTTAAATTCTAGAGACCACTGACACATTATAAAGACAAATCACATATCTAAAGATTCCCACAAGAAAAATGACAATGAATGTAGTGTGGCTATTTGTGTGGCTAAATTTCCTATTTTTTCAATTTGGGGAGGCACTATCAGTGTTTGTAAACAACTGTGATTTTGTAGTATTAACCTTTCTAATTAAGACATAATTTCTTCAGCTATATTTTAATCTTTAATTGAATTACATTTATATTTCATTGACATGGAAGTTAATACCTTTTGGAGTGGCTTTGTTTGACTGTTGGGGCTTTCCTGGTGGCTCAGATAGTAAAGAATCTGCCTGCAGTGTGGGATACCTGGGTTCAACACTTGGGTTGGGAAGCTCCACTAGAGGAGGGCATGGCAACCCACTCCAGTATCCAATATGTTTAACTATTACTGTAATTATCCATGACCAATCTGATCTGTATTCTTATTGACCTAATTATACAGAAGAGTGACTAAAGACCTTTTTTTCTTTTTCTTTTTACACTATACCCTTTCATTTTTTGGAGAAGGAAATGGCAACCCACTCTAGTCTTCTTGCCTGGAGGATTCCATGGACAGAGTAGATTGGTGGGCTACCAATCTACTCTACACAAAGAGTCGGAGATGCCCGAGTGACTAACACTACTAACTCTTTCATTTATGTATCTTTTATATCCTTAAGTAGACCATCATAAGTTATTTTAAACTGAAAAATAATAGAAAAGCTATGGATCACTAATTCAGCTATTTAGAAAAAGAGAAAATTTATTTTAGAAAATTGTTTACTTTTGGATGACACTAAGATGAATAATAATTTACCTTATTAGGAGAGAGAGAGTATTTGAAAGATGGATTTCTCTTAACAATAGAACAAGAAACTATTATAACTTTTACTGTTTCAATCTGTCATTTTAATAATTCCAATTATATTGTTCTTGGATTTAGCATATTTTTTTCAGTATTGGCCACATTTATTTTCATTAGGAATTGAAGATAAACAAGGTAGTCTAAAAAAAGAGCATGTTTTATTTACTTTAGATATCCATTTTTGGGCCAAGTTTTTCCCCTGAGCATAAGGATATTGATTAACAGTGTTCTACTATTATTTGAATATCTGGAATGTTTTCCATTAATATTCCAAGTATGACTACAGTTGACTTCAATCTGACAGAAAAAAATGGTAGTTAGCCTGGCCGTCAACAATATTGATGTGTTTTTGAATAAAAAATGTCAGCCATGCTTCTGTGGCTTTGTACAGATGAGGAAAATGAAAAGAAATAAATTGGCAGTGATAATTTTATGATAAGTGACAATTTTATTAGGAAGAATACCCCAAAGAAATAATATTTCTTTATTATAGAAAAGGAATATTTACATTAAAACAACAACCCATAACAGAAAGCAGTTGCTAAAAATGTGGAACATGTGGGTGTGCCTGAGAACGTAGGAAACGATTTATGCTATTTCAAATGGCCTATGCTTTTGAAAATTGAAATAATTTAATAGCATTATTTATATTTCAAATATATGTGCTCACATAATTTTCCTTATTTTAGAATCCACTTATGTTCAAACATTTTGGCAAGTTTCACTGGCCTTGCTTATGTCTTAAATAGGACTGAGAAAGAAGAGGAAACCAGACATGTTCCCTGAAATAACTCAGGATTCTAAAGTGAGTGTGAAAGCCTTCAAAGAAACCCTTTTCAGAACTTTTAAAGCTTATTTAACTAGTTTTGATATCTTAGCATCCTAGACAGTGTATTAAAAGCATAGATGTCACTTTTCTTGACATAGTGACTATGTCATATAGTCAAAGCTATGGTTTTTCCAGTAGTCATATACAAATGTTAGAGTTACACCATAAAGAAGACCGAGTGCTGAAGAATTGATGCTTTTGAATTCAGGTGCTAGAGAAGAGTCTTCAGAGTCCCTTGGATTCCTGGGATATTAAGCCAGTCAATCCTAAAGGAAATCAATCCTGAATATTCATTGGAAGGACTGATGCTGAAGCTGAAGCTCCAATACTTTGGCCACCTGATGTAAAAAGCCTACTCATTGGAAAAGACCTTGATGCTGAGAAAGATTGAACGCAAAAGAGGAAGGTGGGATAGTCTGAGATGGTTAGATAGTATCACCAACCCACTTGACACGAATTTGAGCAAACTCTGGGAAATGGTGAAGGACAGAGGAGCCTGGTGTACTGCAGTCCTTGAGGCTGCGAAGAGTCAGACATGACTTAGCAACAACCACGACAAAGTCTTATTAGCATCGAGTATAAGAGAAGAGAAAAATACAGAAACCTCTTTAGCATCACTCTTTCAGGGACCCATCCTTTTCTCATTTCATAACAGTTAGGTAGGCTTCACCAGTTTGAATGCTATTGAAAGGCTGTTGTTGAATCACGCAAAGACGCCGGGATTCTTGGCCCCTGGAGGAGAAGAATTCAATCCGGGGCCAGAGATGAAGCTTGATCGCTCAGAGCTTTTGTGTAATAAAGTTTTATTAAAGTATATAGGAGATAGAGAAAGCTTCTGACATAGGCATCAGAAGGGGGCAGAAAGAATACCCCCCTGCTAGTCTTTAGCTGGATGTTATATAGTCATTAGCAGTCTGTTAATGAAAGAAGAGAATATCTTAAAACTCAGAATGGCACCAGGCCCCTCCACCCATAAGACGTATTTTGGGATAATCTTGGCACCAAATGGTTCACCCTGGGCCATAAAATGATTAACTTGAATCTTGAAGAAGGGCAGATCACCATACAAATAGTTTCATTTACATAGATTAAGGGAACATTATCTGAATATAACATACTGGTTTGTCAAGTAGGTTCAGAGCCAAGAGGTGGAACCAACTTGAAGACAGAGTTTGGGGTAAATGCATAGTACATTAGCATAGCTTAAGATAAACATTTCCATAAGACAAATGCATTGGTTATCTCTAGGTTTGAGAATAGTTAACTTCAGGTGAAATCAGGTGTCATTATGGCAACACAGTATTTTAAGAGAAATCTCCTTTTAAATTTGTATAGAGAAGGGAAAAATATCACTAGTTTGTTCCCTCCTGCCGCTTAAGAGTGGAGAAGGAAATGGCAACCCACTCCAGTGTTCTTGCCTGGAGAATCCCAGGGACAGTAGTCTATGGGATCGCACAGAGTCGGACACGACTGAAGCGACTCAGCAGCAGCAGCAGCAGCCGCTTAAGAGAGATAAAAACATCTGACACTTGCAGGCTATTTCCTCCATTTGGAGACCTCTGGCCTTCCTGCCTGTTACCCCCTCACAATCAGTACCACTTGGCCTATGATTCAGGTGTGACCATTCAGGGCACTGTGTTCCCCTGACTTCAGTGCTTGATACAGGGATGAGCATGTAACTCAACATGGGCGATTCAGAGACTGCCAGGTTTCTAACTTCTATAATCCATATGGTTTTAGGGATCCCTGAAACCATTTTGCTGATACACAGATAAATCCCATGTGATCTGAAGCAAAGCAGAGGCAAACAGAATCAAACTCAAAGATGCAAGAAAACAAAGTTCTGCTGAAATTGTTTAACCCCCTGGATTCAGCAGGAGATACACTTTTTGGTCTTCTCGATTATATTTTTTCTGTCACTTGATACTGAAAATGTTTTGGCTGGAACAGTTCCCTGGTGTTAAGCTCCAAATATTTCTCACTGTATTATATAGTTTGTAATCTAGCTGAACAAAAATAAAAGAAATATTTTTTCTCTAAAAATAATTTAATATTCTAGGATTCCTTATCATATGTAGACCCTGCTGAGATATTTGCTATAGTTTTAGAAATAACGGACAGATAAATTTGTCCCATGAAGCTTATAATGAAAATTTTTTTCTCATATGGGTGTTTGTCATTTATTAATTAGATTAAATGCAATCACTCAGTAAAGAAAGTTTCTACAGTGACTTCAAGTATGCCAGAGTAAATTAGGAAAATGTACAGATATTCTTTCTTTTATGTGTCTTTGGACAACTAAAGATTATTTAAACTGTTAACTGTGAAGACATATGTTGTCTCATATACCATGAATAGGAGCTATACTGAAGTGCTAAACTTTTCAAGTGATTATCATGTTTGTTTAAGAAGAGTAACAATAAAAATATTACTTGCAAACAATAATATAGTTTTCTTACCTTGGAAAAACTTTGCAAAGTTCTTCAATCATCGTTGTAAAATTAACTCATTATATGGAGATGTAAAAGAAGACTACTGGTGCTCTTGAAATATAAAACTATAATACATTATTAATTATAAATTCATTTCCTTTTCCTCATTCATAATAATGATTAATTTTTAAAATCTTGGATGAATAAGCCCAATTAACTCATTTTGATTAGAGGCTTGCTCTTGGTTAAAATATTTCCATTTGTGTCTGCTTTTTTGGGTGAAGAATGTTGAAATATCCAAGATATTGGGAAATATTTAATAATCACTTTAATTTTCCATTAGGTATAAAATATTGGGCATAACTCAACTATGATATGACAACAGCTAGAAAGTGGGCCTAATTGTTAATGACTGAATATATTTTTAACACTATATTTAAATTCATGTTTTGATTAGGTAAGAGTAAAATTAATTAAATTAAGCAGAAAATCTAAACCATCTTTTTGCCCCATATGCCTAGTGCCTACTCTGTATTCTTCTTTCCAGCCCTCCCCTTGTATGGGCAATCTCTTACTTTCGTGTGTGTGTGCTAAGTTGTTTCAGTCGTGTCCAACTCTCTGTGACCCCATGGACTGTAACCCGCCTGGTTCCTCTGTCCATGGGATTCTCCAGGCAAGAATACTGGAGTGGGTTTCCATGCTCTCCTCCAGGGGATCCTCCCAACTCAGGGATTGAAGCCAAATCTCTTAACATCTCCAGAACTGAGATTCCTATATATCCTTCCAAAGTTTCTTCATATATGTACAAGGAAACATATGTATGGAAACTTATTATATTCATGTGTTTTCTTACATGTGTTTGAAAACTTTTACTATGAAATCTGCTGTCTTTGCTTCTTGTTCTTTATATGTCTTCTGACAATTAAGCAGGTTTTCCCCTCCTCCTTTTGGTTGTCTTTATATCTCTGTAAAGACTACAGTAGTAATCCAACTAAGAGAAATAAACATGTCTATTCTCCCTTCCTAGTCTCCCCTTTTTATTTCACCATCTGATAGTATAGAATAAAATTATCTTTTTTAGTATTTACCCTTATCTTGCTAAATATGCATATATTTCTATTAATTGATTTCTCAGTTTCAATACCATTTTTGACTTCTAGCTCTTACAGAAAATTTACTTACTCTTTACTGTTCCTTTACTTGATCCCTGTTTTTATTAGTTTATCTTTTATGCATTTTCAGAGCATACACAATTTACATTCTGATTTCTTGCCCTTATCTTCACTTATAGGCAGTGTCATTTCTACAGTTGCACGTATTTAAGTCCTCATTCCAGTCTTGTTACTGCAGTTTTCCAGACCTTGTTTGGATAAAGTCATCCTTTTGTATCTACTTTTTTTTATCTACTATTAGGAAAGAAACATTTGAAGATACTATGATTGTATACTAACCCTCCTCCCTCCCCAGGTAATCAGTTGAAAACCTGCTATAACATTCAGTACAGTTGAGGGACACAGAATTAACTTAGAGAAATCAGTAGCTTTTGCTATATAAGGAACAACTATAAAATAATACAATAAATGACTCCATAAAATACCTGGGACTAAACACATCAAGTAATATATAAAACTATAGCTAGAAAATTTTAGAATACTCCTGAAGTGTACAAAAGAAGAATTGAAATAATGGTAAGATATACCAAGATTTTGACAGGATGATTCAAAATCATAAAGTTATCAATTCATCATAACTTATAAATTTTAAAGTGATCCAATAAGAGTACTAATTGTTTTTAAGCTAGATAAATTGATTTATATAGAAAAAACTTACCAACAAAAATATTGAAAAGAACTCTGAGAAAAGGAGCAATAGTGGTAGGGGCCAGATTTTCTGGTATTAAAACATTTCATGTCTCAATAATTCAACACAGAACTAGTATATAAATAAACAAATGGCCAGAAAGAAATGACATGGAAATCTAGTATATTACAAAGGTGCTATCTCAAAACTAGAGGGTAAAAATGGATTATTAAACAAATGGTCCTGGGATGATGGGTGGCTCTCTGGAAAAATTAAACTGGATCCACATTGGACACAATTATTGACTGTGGTGAATTTCAGCTGCATCAATAATTTACATATAAAAAAGAAGCCATTAAAATACTAGGAGAAATTTTATTTTTCAGTAGGAAGACTTTTCTAACTGTGAATCAAAAAACAAAATCTGTAAAAAAAATATTAGTGAATTTGGAACTACAGAAAAGAAAACATTTCTTCAAGACAAAAATGCCACATGCTAAGTAAAAAGACAAATTGCAAACCTGTAAAAATTTTGCAATCCATATCACAGGCAAAGAAGGACCCTTACCATTATACAGAAAACTCCTAGAGCTCAACCAAAAACCAACAGCCTAAAATATGAGAGCAAAAAATACAGATAGCTCACAAATAACAAGATAGGAATAATTTTAAAATGTAAAAAGGTAGTCAACTTCGCTCAAAATTAGAGGTTTTGATAATGAAGGGTATCTAGTTGATTTATTGTTCTAGATTTTAAAATTCAAATTATGCTATTGAGATCCTGTAAGTTGCATGATATTACTTACCAAAATTGCAACTGCAGTTTATTTTCATACAGACTGACATTTTATACTCTCTTTTATTTTGCACCTGTTTTCAATATCTCTGGAACAGGTTCCAATCACTAGGATGAATGTAGCAATTAAGGGCCTACTAAAGATGAATCATCCATAAATGCTGTGTGAATTTTCATCGCTCTAATATCTGCCACTGCTATTATAATTCATTCTCATTTCATCAAGTATTCTTTCAGACTTATTTTTCTTTTAGACCTGACACTAGAAAGTTGTTTTTCTCTTTGAGGATCACAAAATGCTACCCATGTGAGAGGAGACTTTTGCATTCAAGGCAAGGGTAACATTATTTCCTGAATAATAGTGACACCTGCAATCCTTACTATCACAGAAAATGGTAATTGGATCAGCTTTGTGTGACAAAAACGACAGTTGAGACCCTCCTTTGGCAAAGCAGTTCTCTTGCTACTGCTTGGTTTGTTTCATTTGTTTGTGTTCTTATTCTACCCTGTTCCTGAAGTTATTTCCATTTCCTTCAATACTTGGTATCTTAGTATTATAAACATATTGGAGATGGATGGTTATAATACATCTTCCTTTTTTGATCTCTTCTGCAGAGACAGTACCCTGGGACAACTGGATTTTCCTATGTCTGGCTCAAGCTTTACTAAGTTATACTGGTCTATGAGGTCACATTTTACTGAGTAGAGGCTCTCTAAGCACACCTTGATTTATCCAACTTGCCCACTAAACTGGAGCTCTACATTCCTTCTGCACAACACAGCCACACCAGAGCAAGCTGAATGCAGATGACTGAGACCTGTTCTCTCAAGCACTCTGCTCCTCCTTGGACAGTTGCATACTTGTGTAAATCAAGACACGTGGGGACTTCCCCGGTGGCACAGTGGTTAAGAGTCTGTGTTTCCTCTGTAGGGGATGCAGGCTTGATCCCTGGTCAGTAAACTGAGATCCCACAGATTGTGTAGCATGGCGACAAATAAAGAAGCTTGTCCCTACACTTCTTAAATTGTCAGTTTTACTGTAATCACAACAAAATAATTTTAATTAAATATTCTTTAAACTGATAAATATATAGAATGAAAAGAAAGTGTTATTGTTTCCATAATAACTAAACTGAATGCTTTGGAAGAACTCAACTAGAAAGGTCATTTAAAAAATTCTGTCAGACATTTCTCTGGTCAATAGGCACATGAAAAGATGCTCAACATTACTAATTATTGGAGAAGTGCAAGTCAAAAACTACAATGAAGTACGACCTCACACAAGCCAGAATGGTCATCACAAAAGGTCTACAAATAACAAATGTTGGAGAGGGTGTGGAGAAAGGGGAACCCTCCTAAACTGTTGGTGGGAATGTAAATTGGTGCAGCCTATATAGAAAATAGGATGGAAGTTTCTTAGAAAACTAAAAATAGAATTATCTTATGATCCAACAATCCCATTCCTGGGCACAAATCCAGACAAAATTATAATTCAAAAAGATACATGCACCCTCTGTGTTTATGGTAGCACTATTCACAATAGCCAAGATGTGAAAACAACCTAAATGTCCATCAACAGATAAATGGACAAAGAAGATATAGCACATATATACAACAAAGTATTCAGTCAGTTTAGTCACTTAGTTGTGTCCAGCTCTTTGTGACCCCATGGACTGCAGCCAGGCTTCCCTGTCCATCACCAACTCCCGGAGCTTACTCAAACTCATGTCCATCGAGTCGGTAATGCCATCCAGCCATCTCATCCTCTGTCATCCCCTTCTCCTCCTGCCCTCAATCTTTTCCAGAGTATTACTCAGCCATAAAAAAGAACAAAATTATGCTATTTGCAGCAACATGGATGAACCTAGAGATTATCATACTAAACAGAGTAAGTCAGAAAGACAAAGGCAAATACCATATGACATCACTTATACGTGGAATCTAAAATATGACCCAAATGAATTGATCTATGAAGCAGAAACAAAATCAGGGACGTAGAGAATATACTGGTGGTCGCCAAGGGGAGCGTAGGGGTGGGAGTTTGGGATGAGCAAGTTGGTGTATATAGAACAGAGAAACAACAAGGTCCTGCCATATAGCACAGGGGACTATATCCAGCATCCTGGGATAAACTATAATGAAAAAGAATATGAAAAAGAATGTATATGTATGTATAAATGAGTCACTTTGCTGTACAGCAGTAAATGGCACGTTGTAATTCAACTATACTTCAATAAAAATAAATGAAAAACCTTGAAAAAAAGGAATATTAAAAAAGCGTTAATCTCTGTTAGATTAAGTATTGGTGAAACACCAGTAGAGAAATGATACACTGTGAAAGAAATTTTCTATTCAGATAGTTCTGAAAGACATACCTGCGATTTCTCTTTATACTGAAAAACTAAAATGCAGTCTAGAAATCCTAGACAGCATTGTGAGTTTGGTTCGTGAAAGGTAACATACAAAACTGCAGTCAGTAGACTCCCAAGTTGTGAGCATGCACAGAAGTTTTGCTGTCCATGAAAAAAACTGGAAAATGAATGTATATTTGTATATTTTAAATTCAGGCAACATATTTAAAGTATGTGTGTTACACTTTTAAACGATTCAACTGTTTATACCAACTGATTTTGATTAACTGACCAGTTACAAATGCTGATGTGTCAGATAAGACAGTTTGTACTGAACTTGAATTTGAATGGTGTCCTTTTAAATTTTTCATGTGGACTTAAGCTTTTTGAGATAGGTAGAAGTTTGTTTTTGGAAGAATAAATGTTCTTTTAGCATGTAGGCGAAGTTAGTAGAAAGATTTGTGAGATTATCTGAAATAAGGGCAGGATAAAATAGAAGTGGGAGCAAAATAAGAAAACTGTGGACCTAGAAGTCATTCTTTCTAATCCTGCTGGAAGAAATCTATGACTTAAAAATGACAAGTTAACACCTCTTCTCTTCCCCTCCTGGTTTCTTTTAATAAGAGACAAAGACTTTCAAGCTAATAGTAAAGCTATTCCAAGTACAGATAACTGTATGTAACACTAGCCACTTCTATTTTAGTGTGAATTTGTTTTTAGACTTTGTGTAAATGACCAAGACTGGTGAGGTTTCTGGAAGGTAATGTGAATGAGAAACAGGAAGAAAAGTACAAACACTAGGCTGGACCAGGGCGAGACAGGATGTACCTTCTTAAAGTAGTATTATATAAAGAAAATCTCTTTGACTACATGGATAAAGCTGTTTTCAAAATTTTCCATGCAATCAGTGCCACATTGTTGATCTGAGCAACTGAAATCTTATTGATGTTGTGCTCTTTTGCCCATTTCATGCTGATCTGCTATCACTGTAACAAGGTGCATTAATTGTATTTGAGTACGTCTATTCATCCAGCCATTTTATTTTACTTTCTTTTGATTGTAGCAGTTGGAGCCATATGAAATTCATCTTTATTTGTAATCTAGAAGGATTGGAAAGTAAGTCTCTAAGACCTAAAGGGATACAACATAACCTGAGTGCTACAAATTATGTGCTTTGAGTTTATCATGTTATGAAATCATTCTCCTTTTTCTTAGGTCCTGGGGAAAAATTATGCTTTTTATTTAATGAACTAAGAAATTCAGAGTGATTTGTTTCTCTCTGAAACAATATTGGCACCTGATAGTAGTCATAATTTGATATCATCTTATAATATCATAAACTTGATCTTTTTACATAAAACTGAGGGGTACTATGTAAACTGTGTATTTATAAGAATAATAATCTTTTAAAATAAAATTTGAATTATTACAAATAATTCTTTGTTGAATTTCATTTTCTTTCAGTTATAGACATACTTGAAAAATAATTTAACTCTGTAAAACTAGAAAATTACTTATAGTAAATCTAGGACTCATTTGGGCACAGAAGCTGTGAAGGGAAGAAGACATAATTTTCAAGGTAGAAGAGTATCGCCTCTTGCTTTGTCTCACAGAGCAATCGTACTGCTAGAGTGAGAAAAACTGTAGCTAGAGAAGCAGGGAACATAATTACAAACAAAAAAGGAAATAAATTATAATTTAATTTATTGTCAAATGTTTAGAAAGTTTGCAGTTATTCTTCCATTTACTCAGGTGAATGATAAAATCTTGCACAGTTGATAGCAAAAAACCTAGGATTTTATATACTTGGCTTTGAGGGTAAAAGTAGTCTGGTTAAAATAGACTGGCAATTAAAATGTTTAGTTTTAGTGGTAGTACAGTTAAAGAAAGCATACTGTGTTTTTGTTTGATGTTAAATCTGATGAACTGTTCATCTGGAAGAAAAATACACTTGATTTTGTGTGTATGTCTGTGTGTAAGTGCATGCAACAGCTTATGTGTCATCATCCCAAGGCTTTCTATCTTTTCCATTCATCTCCTCACAGTCCTAACCAATTCTCTCTCACATTCTATATTCAGTCTGGAAGTGAATAAAACCCTCCTAAAGTTGTTTACAATTAGCATAAAAAAGGGGGAAAGAAAGCATTGACTAAGTATCAATGTATCTGACTCCACTGATTTGATTAATAATGCTTCCAATTTGTGGAAATTATAAGAGCAAATGGTAATTACTGCCCTTTCTACTGGACTTTGAGTTCAACCTACATTTTTGAGAATAGTAAATATAAATTTTTATAATTTTATGACATTATACTTGATAGAAATGTACAGAAATACTTTTCACTGAAAACTTTGCCAAAGAGGAAGAAAGTGAATTGTAGCAAAGCTTTTGTTTGCTTTCATATAAAATTAACTTTTACTAACATAACTTCTGTTAAAGCAAATCCCTGAATACATAGGACCTCAGCACATTTAAGTGCTTTGCAACTGTGGGAACTCAAATTCTCACTAATGAAAAAAACATTAAAAATAAAGAAGAAAATGGAGGGGAAAAGGAGAAATGAAAGTTTAGATTAAAAAAATAACATTAAAATGTGAATCTTCTAAATGTTAATATAGAAGCAAAATTAATTTTTAATCAGAACTCACATACTATTTTTTTCAGTCTGTTGAAGTGTTTTAAACATTTTTATGAAGGTAAAAATGCATGTGGTAAGGTAAGGTATTTTTGGAAAAGAGGACTAGAGAAAGAAAACTTGCTCTGCTGGATGAGAACATGCAGTAATTTACTGTATTTGAATCAATATGGCATTGGCATCAGAACAGACCAGTGGAAAAGGATCCAAAATCTGAAAATAGATTTGGTGAGAATGAGAATTTAACATATGGCAAAGGTGATATTTTAGCTCATTGGGAAAGTGTTTTTTGCAGCATAAAATGCTAACATGATTTAATTCCTGATTGGCTACCCATCAGGAAGTACACAAAATTTTACTGGTACCTCACACCATATAGACAAATTTGGATGGATTAAAAATTAAATTTAACAAAAATACAGTAACAAACACCTATAAGAAAATCTAGAAGACCATGGGTATAAACTGAGTGAGGGGAGTGAAGGAGAGCTTTAAATATTTAAAAAGTACATAGAAAAAGTAACATGTTTTGAATAGATATTTATATGTAGAATGCAGATAGAAGATTAATATTTATAATATATAAAGAGTTCTTAGAATTGACAAGAGAAAATGGGCAAAGGATAATAACTAGGCAAATGAGAAAGTAACTAATCCAAAAATCTCAACCTCCTTTTAGACAAACAAAAGTTAAGTAAACTAATATCTGTATACCTGTCACACTGGCCAAAATTAAAAAGAAGGAAAACACCACTTTCTATCCAGAAATGGAGATGTGAGAGTATTTCCAGATGTTACTAACAAAAACGTAAATTATTGCATCCTTTTTGGAAAGAAATGTGGTAATGTCTATTTAAAGAAACAAATGCATAGTCGACTTTGATATTGCAGTCCCTCTGTTAGGAATCTAGCGGGTAGAAATAATAGCACTCACGAAGACTCTGTATACAGAATATTCTGTGTACAGAATATTGGTCGTAACATTATTCATAGTGGCAAAGAAATGGAAAGAAAAATGAACACTCAGCACATTAAACCACGAACTATTTTGTAGTCATTAAAAAGATTGTATTAGAATCATTCTAGGATACTGGAGAAGGAAATGGCAACCCACTCCAGTGTTCTTGCCTGGAGAATCCCAGGGACAGGGGAGCCTGGTGGGCTGCCATCTCTGGGGTTGCACAGAGTCGAACATGACTGAAGCGATTTAGCAGCAGCAGTAGCAGGATACTTGGAAGGATTTCCATGAGGTATTGTTGAGTGAGAAAAGCAGAATACTGACAATACTGCATAATATTCTAACTTTAAAATATAAGTAAAATCCCTCACTATAAACATATATATGCATTTTAAATACTTACAGTTTTTTAATCTGAGAAATTTTGTCACCTGGGTTACCTAGGTGGTGATGGTGTTGGTGATGTTGCGGTAAGAGAAGTAGAGAAAGGAGAAAGGTAATGTATTAGCTTTTTGTTGTTGTGTAACAAATTAACTTCCCTCGTGGCTCAGCAGTAAAGAATCTGCCTGCCAGTGCAGGAGACACAGGAGAGGTGGATTTGATCCGTGGGTAGGGAAGATCTCCTGGAGAAAGAAATGGCAACCCAGTTAAATATTCTTGCCTGGGAAATTCCACAGACAGAGGAGCCTGGAGGGTTACAGTCCATGGGGTCGCAAAAGAGTCGAACATAGAAACTTAAAACATCATACAACTATTTTCTCACAGTTTTTGTGTGTCAGGAGTCACTTCTGCTAAGCTGAAAACTCTGCTCAGTGTCTTATAGGGCTGCAGGCAAGGTGTTGGCGGGACTGATGTCATTTCTGGAGCTCATGATGCTTTTCTAAGCTCACACGATTGCTGACAGAATTCACTTCCTTGCAATTACGTAATTGCAGGCCTTGGCTTCTCTGTGGCTGTTGTCTGGAGGCCACCTTGATGTCCTTGAGGCCACCTGCACTTCCTCATCACATCCTTTTTCATAGACAGTTCAAAACACAGCTGTTTGATCCTTCAAGGCCCGTAGGAGAGGCTCCTGTTGCTAAATCAGCTAAGATGTTTTATAAAATGGAATATAATTGTGAGAAACAACCCATGCAATCACTTTTGCCATATTCTACTGGTTAGAAGAAAGACATAAGTTTCACTAACATTCTAACACAGATTATTACAAGGTCATGGATCACTGGGGGCAGTGGGGAGATGAAGATTAAGAGTGTGTTTTGTTGTAGAAAACCCAGTAAATAATGAAAAGAAACAATATTTCAAAAAGACCAAAAAACTAATGGAAAACAGAAACTATCAAGATTCATGTGACCATACATATATATAAGAAATAAAATGTGAAAACAAAGACCTTAAAAAAAATGATTGACATGTGTCAGATCACTAGTGTTATGCATTTCCTTGTGTTCTTTGCAGACCATTAATATGACATATGGTAATATGCACTTCTTTGGCTTCTTCATGAAGAATGTGCTTTATTGTTTTCTTTCATGTTTCAATCCAGTATAAATTTCATCCATGAAAAAATTCTCAATTTTCAAAGACCCATTATTTTATGTATAACAATGAAAGAAAAGAGAATTTTAGTTAAGCTGTGATTTTCAAACACCATCAGTTCTGAGACATATGCCAATATCAAAAACTTGAAAATGTGAAAATATATTCAACTAAGATTTGATGAAAATTTCTAGGGGAAATTTTCTCCTTGGGAAGACTCTCTTTAGCTTCCTGCTGGAGGCCCTTAAAATACAATGGGTTATCTCCTCCCTCTTGGACATTGCCTGCTGAAAGCCATTGCTGGCATCACATTCTTCTATTTCCTAGTCAGATTTAGAAGAGGTTAGGCCAAAACAGAAATGATGCTCAGTAGTGGACATGTCTGGTTATGAAAGTAAAGTCCAATGCTGTAAAGAACAATATTGCATAGGAACCTGGAATGTTAGATCTATGAATCAAGGTAAATTAGATGTGGTCAAGCAGGAGATGGCGAGAGTGAACATCAACATCTTAGAAATCAGTGAACTAAAATAGAAGGGAATGGGTGAATGTAATTCAGACAACCATTATAACTACTACTGTGGGCAAGAATCACTTGGAAGAAATGGAGTAGCCCTCATAGTCAACAAGAGTCCAAAATGCAGTACTTGGATGCAGTCTCAAAAACAACAGAATGATCTCAGTTTGCTTCCAAGGAGAACCATTCAACATCGCAGTGATCCAAATCTATACCCTAACCACTAATGCCGAAGAAGCTAAAGTTGAATGGTGCTGAGAATACATACAAGACCTTCTAAGGGATTGAAATGCAAAAGTAGGAAGTCAAGAGATACCTGGAGTAACAGGCAAGTTTGACCTTTGAGTACAAAATGAAGCAGGGCAAAGGCTAACAGAGTTTTGCCAAGAGAACACACTGGTCATAGCAAACACTGTTTTCCAACAACCCAAGAGACAACTCTACACATAAACATCACCAGATGGTCAATGGTGAAATCAGATTGACTATGTTCTTTGCAGCCAAAAATGGAGAAGCTCTACACAGTCAGGAAAAACAAGATCTGGAGGTGACTGTGGTTCAGATCATGAGTTTCTTATTGCAAAATTCAGGGTTAAATGGAAGAAAGTAGGGAAAACCACTAAGCCAATCAGGTATGACCTAAATCAAATTCCTTATGATTATACAGTAGAGATGATGAATAGATTGAAAAGATTAGATCCGGTAGACAGAGTATCTGAAGAACTATGGACAGAGGTTCATAACATTGTATAGGAGGCAGTGACCAAAACCACCTGAAAGAAAAATAAATACAAGAAGGCAAAATCATTGGCTGAGGAATTCTTACAAATAGCTGAGTAAAGAAGTGAAAGGCAAAGATATGCCTAACTGAATGCTGAGTTCCAGAGAGTAATAGCAAGGAGAGATAAGAAAGCCTTCCTAAGTGATCAATGCAAGGAAATAGAGGAGAATGGGAAAGACTAGAGGGTTCTTCAAGAAAATTAGAGATACCAAGGGAACATTTCATGCAAAGATGGGCACAATAAAGGACAGAAATGACAAGGACCTAACAAGCAGAAGAGATTAAGAAGTGGCAAGAACATACAGAACTATACCAAAAAGTTCTTAATGATCCGGATAACCATGATGATGTGTTCACTAAGCTAGAGCCAGACGTCCTGGAGTGTAAAGTCAAGTGGGCCTTAGGAATAATTTCTATGAACAAAGCTAGTGGAGATGATGGAATTCCAGATGAGCTATTTCATATCCTAAAAGATGATGCTGTGAAAATGCTGCACTCAATAAGCCAGCAAATTTGGAAAACACAGCAGTGACCACATGACTGGAAAAAGTCAGTTTTCATTCCAATCCCAAAGAAGGACAATGCCAAAGAATGTTCAAAGTATCATAAAATTTCATTCATTTCACATACTAGCAAGGTAATGCTCAAACTTCTTGAAGACAGGTTTCAATAGTATGTGAACTGAGAACTTCCAGATATGCAAGCCGGATTTAGAAAAGGCAGAGGAACCAGAGATCAAATTGCCAATATCCATTGGATCATAGAAAAAGTGATGCAATTCTATAAAAACATCTACTTCTGCTTCATTTACTACACCAAAGCCTTTGACTGTGTGGATCACAATAAACTGTGTAAAATTCATAAAGTGATGGAAATACCAGACCTCCTGACCTGCCTCCTGATAAACCTGTATGCAGGTTCAGAAGCAATGCTAGAATTGGACGGGGAACAATAGACTGGTTCAAAATTGGGAAAGGAGTATGTCAAGGCTGTATATTGTCATCCTGCTTATTTAATTTATATGCTGAGTACATCATGCAAAATGCCAGACTAAATGAATCACAAGCATGAATCAAGACTGCCAGGAGAAATATCAGCAACCTCAGATATGCAGATGATACCACACTAATGGCAGAAAGTGACGAGGAACTAAAGAGCCTCTTGATGAGGGTTATAGAGAAGAGTGAAAAAGCTGGCTTAAAACTCGACATTCAAAAAGCTAAGATCATGGCATCCAGTCCCATCACTTCATTGGAAACAGTGGCAGATTTTATTTTCTTGGGATCCAAAATCACTGCAGATGGTGACTGCAGCCATGAAATTAAAAGATGCTTGCTCCTGGAAGAAAAGCTATGACAAACCTAGATAGCATATTAAAAAACAGAGACATCACTTTGCAGACAAATGTAAATATTTTCAAAGCTATGGTTTTTCCAGTAGTCATGTATGGATGTATGAGTTGAACCATAAACAAAGCTGAGTGCTGAAGAAGAGATGCTTTCAAACTGTGGTGCTGGAGAAGACTTTTGAGTGTTCCATGGAGTGCAAGGAGATCAAGCCAGTCAGTCCTAAAGGAAGTCAACCCTGAATATTCATTTGAAGGACCGATGCTGAAACTGAAGCTCCAATACTTTGACCACCTGATGGGAAGAGCCTACTCACTGGAAAAGACCCTCAACCCGGAAACATTGAGGGCAGGAGGAGAAAGGGGTGATGGAGGATGAGATGATTGGATGGCATCACTAACTCAATGCACATGAATTTGAGCAAACTCTGGGAGATAGTGGACAGAGAAGCCTGGTGTGCACAATTTCCTCAGTGGTTTTATGGTACCAGGGTTTCATTTTCAGGTTAACTAAGCAAACGCCTCTAAACATATATTTTACTTTTATTTTTTGTAGAAATGCATGAGGTGAAAATAGTATAAAAATTTTTGAATTAATTTTAATTGTCAGCTGCAACTGCTTGGGAAACTTTTTTAGCTCAGCACAGAAAATAGATGTAATTATAATACTCTGTGTTAGCAATGTTTTACCTTAGATAAAATGAATGCTAATTTCAAAGAAAGGCAATGCCAAAGAATGCTCAAACTACTGCACAATTGCACTCATCTCACACGCTAGTAAAGTAATGCTCAAGAGTCTCCAAGCCAGGCTTCAGCCATATGTGAACCGTGAACTTCCTGATGTTCAAGCTGGTTTTAGAAAAGGCAGAGGAACCAGAGATCAAATTGCCAACATCCGCTGGATCATGGAAAAAGCAAGAGAGTTCAAGAAAAACATCTATTTCTGCTTTATTGACTATGCCAAAGCCTTTGACTGTGTGGATCACAATAAACTGTGGAAAATTCTGAAAGAGATGGGAATACCAGATCACCTGACCTGCCTCTTGAGAAATTTGTATGCAGGTCAGGAAGCAACAGTTAGAACTGGACATGGACCAAGAGACTGGTTCCAAATAGGAAAAGGAGTACGTCAAGGCTGTATATTGTCACCCTGTTTATTTAACTTATATGCAGAGTACATCATGAGAAACGCTGGACTGGAAGAAACACAAGCTGGAATCAAGATTGCTGGGAGAAATATCAATAACCTCAGATATGCAGATGATACCACCCTTATGGCAGAAAGTGAAGAGGAACTCAAAAGCCTCTTGATGAAAGTGAAAGTGGAGAGTGAAAAGGTTGGCTTAAAGCTCAACATTCAGAAAACGAAGATCATGGCATCCGGCCCCATCACTACATGGGAAATAGATGGGGAAACAGTGGAAACAGTGTCAGACTTTATTTTTCTGGGCTCCAAAATCACTGCAGATGGTGACTGCAGCCATGAAATTAAAAGATGCTTACTCCTTGGAAGGAAAGTTATGACCAATCTAGATAGCATATTCAAAAGCAGAGACATTACTTTGCCAACAAAGGTTCGCCTAGTCAAGGCTATGGTCCTTCCTGTGGTCATGTATGGATGTGAGAGCTGGACTGTGAAGAAGGCTGAGCGCCGAAGAATTGATGCTTTTGAACTGTGGTGTTGGAAAAGACTCTTGAGAGTCCCTTGGACTGCAAGGAGATCCAACCAGTCCATTGTGAAGGAGATCAGCCCTGGGATTTCTTTGGAAGGAATGATGCTAAAGCTGAAACTCCAGTATTTTGGCCACCTCATGCGAAGAGTTAACTCATTGGAGAAGACTCTGATGCTGGGAGGGATTGGGGGCAGGAGGAGAAGGGGAGGACAGAGGATGAGATGGCTGGATGGCATCACTGACTCGATGGATGTGAATCAGAGTGACCTCCGGGAGTTGGTGATGGACAGGGAGGCCTGGCGTGCTGGGATTCATGGGGTGGCAAAGAGTTGGACACGACTGAGCGACTGATCTGATCTGATCTGATCTGAATCTAACTTGTAAAGCAATTTAAATGAACTACCTGTTATGGCAATGTCAAATGCACTGAAAGTGACTTAATTTCTTTAACGAGATAGTATTTTTAAAAATGAAGGTAATATCCTCTTTTTCTTGACTATTTCTTTGCTCAACATCTTTCATTTATTAGGAAACATTTTGCTCATGGGATCTATAGGTCACTGCTAAATTTTTTATATGGTATCTATTAGCATTTTCCAGATAAAGTCTGTTACCGTGTTTTTTCACACCTTAGTATTTAAAGCAAATTTAGGTGTCTTTTGCTTCCATTATTAGTTTGTAGATCTGAATATTTTCTCTAACCTTTCTCTGAAATTGAATTTCATGATGCTAATCTAGTTTTCGTCAATAAAACACTTTAACTAGAACTTTAAGAATTTATATATATTTCCTGTTTCAAAGTGACCTGAAGCAAGCTGGTGTCTAAGTTTTCTTTTTCTCTTCAGAAATCAGTGACAACATGTCAGATATAGCTTCACGCTGGAGTCTAATTTTCAGTCACTTTACGCACCTCCCATATGCAGATACCCTACAGATGTCAAGGGCAGAGATGAGGTCGGCAGGATCAGTTACCCATTTGTGCTTTGTCAGTGTTATATTTACTATTGTAGGAGTACCTTTTCTTTCTCTCTGCCTTTGTCTCTGATCTTAAGAACTGCTGGAATTTTACCCTTATGCTGCTGAATCACTTCAGTCGTATCCGACTCTGTGCGACCCCATAGACGGCAGCCCACCAGGCTCCCCGTCCCTGGGATTCTCCAGGCAAGAACACTGGAGTGGGTTGCCATTTCCTTCTCCAATGCATGAAAGTCAAATGTGAAAGTGAAGTCGCTTAGTCATATCTGGCTCCTAGTGACCCCATGGACTGCAGCCTACCAGGCCCCTCCATCCATGGGATTTTCCAGGCAAGAGTACTAGAGTGGGGTGCCATTGCCTTCTCCATTTTACCCTTATAAGTCTCCTTAATTCCCTGTTTCCTTTTTTGATTTTCTCACACACAGGCAGTAATAGATGCTGGTGCTATGGCACACATTGTGGTCTCTGAGGAAGGGTTTCCTTATTAGTAAACATAAATGCTTGGGTTTCTTTTCTTCTGGGTTAGAGTATATGATGCCTTGACCATTTAGCCCTGGGGCCTTCAGAAATACACCTTGGCTTTATGATATTATATGATATTGACAAATTGAAAGCAGCATAAACTGATCTTACATTTTCAAGTTTTTATGAAGAGAAGCTGAAAGATTTAGCTTCACCCAGAACTGGTGAGTGGAGAAGGAAATGGCAACCCACTCCAGTATTCTTGCCTAGAGAATCCCATGGACAGAGGAGCCTGGTGGGCTGCTGTCCATAGGGTCGCAGAGTTGGACACGACTGAAGTGATTTAGCATGCATTCATGCATTGGAGAAGGAAATGGCAATCTACTCTAGTATTCTTGCCTGGAGAATCCCAGGGACAGAGGAGCCTGGTGAGCTGCAGTCTATGGGGTCACACAGGGTTGGACACAACTGAAGCGACTTAGCAGCAGCAGCAGCAGAACTGGTGAGATGGACCTATATTCAGACAGTCAGCTAAGGATTATTTCCCCAACCTAATGAAAATTGGGGTCACCTGTATTTTGCACCTTAAAATAGAGACAGCACTTTTCACAATAGTGCTCTTACACTTAGGCAGCTGCCCAAATTCAATCTCACCTATCAAAAATCCAGAGGGCTATACTACAATGTAAAACAAAATGTTTTTAAAAAAGTCCATAGGAGGCAGCAGATATTTGGAAAAAATATTAAGGCTTCCCTGGTGGCTCAGATGGTAAAGAATCTGCCTGCAATGCGAGAGACCCAGGTTTGATCCCTAGGTCAGAAAGATCCCCTGGAGAAGGGAATAGCAACCTATTCCAGTATTCTTGCCTGGAGAATCCCATGGACAGAGGAGCCTGGTGGGCTGCAGTCCATGGGATCACAAAGAACCAGACATGACTGAGTGTCTAAGCACATTAACAAAAATGAGGCAAGCCAGCTACCTAACTCTCAAATCAACTTTACCTGCATCGTCAGAGCACTAGAGCGTCTTGTATTCCAGGAGGACTATCTCATCTTCCCTTTATTCTGTAGTGTTTTTTATAAGGTTTTTCTTTAATCCCACTTGAGTTGCTTTAATAATACAGCTTTGACTGGGTGACTTAAACTACAGAAGTTTATTTCTCATAGTTTTGGAGTCTGGATGTTTGAGATCAGGGTGCCAGTATGACTGGGTTCTGATGAAGACTGTTTTCCTTGCTTGCTGATGGCCACCTTCTTGCTGCACCCTGCAAGGCGAAGAGAGGAAGCTCTTTTTCTTCCTCTTCTCCTAAGGGCACTAATCCCGCCATGGAGGATCCGCCCTATAACCTCACTTACAACTAATTACCTTCTAAAGGTCCCCTCTTTTAATACTGTCACACTGAGGGTTAGTGCTTCAGCATATGAATCTGGGAGGGGGACACAAATATTCAGTATATAACAGATGTAAAGTTTTATTTTTATTTTTTAGAAGAACACAACACAGTGATACTGGGATAGATGAAGTAGTTGAAAGGTACAGCTCTTGCTTACTTACAGCTCCAAATGAGAGAAGACTATCACTCAGGACTAGGCAGAGGGTTGCACCCCGAGAAGGGTGACTACAAGCTGTGTAGTAGTCGTGGTGGCGGTGGTAGTGGTGTAACAGGAGGCAGTGTATGAATGTCAAGAAAGATGAGTTTAGCTAAGTTGTGTGCGCCTTCTGTGAACTGGCTTGTTTGAATAATTTTGCAGGTTCTGGGGCACAGAGGCTGTTCTTAGATGTTTGACACTTGGCCTTGGGGCAAATAGGTCAGGAGCATAGAGACCCAGAGTCTGAGAGAGTCTGATAAGGGACGTGGTTTTGGTGTGGACTCAATCAGCTGCTGAAGAAGAGAAACTAACCACCTTTAGACAAGGTTTTAAAACTGGGTTAAGGCAGCAGAAAAAAATTATATTACACATGGTTGTTAGGAACATGATTTCCTATCATTGTCTCAGTTTTCACTTGAGGGTGGTATGAGGACTGGCAACAAGAGAAAAGTTTCTGTGACCTTTAAAAAGTTCTATTGAAAATAGTGCTCATTGATATCCGTGATACCAATATGAAGACTCATTTTATAAATTCTTAGGATTTAGTGTTATTGACAAATGTCTCCCAATGCATTGGTACCGAGCATTTAATTATTGGGTAACAAATACTGTGGCTCCTGTTTTTTCTTTTGAGTAAAGATCTCTTCAATAAATTGCTGCATTCATGAGTAGAGGCCTTCACCTGGGCCTTGAGCATGTAGCAAGCTTATTATTATTTAAAATCAGGAAACCTAAAGCTAATTTCATGATGGGTGAGATTGAGTACATTTTTATCTTTTTTGAACTTCACTCTAAAAAGGCAATAAAACCTGTGTAATCACTTACAGGGTTTGTATGAGATCCAAGTGAGATGATTTTATAGAAATTATATAAAACAGTGTTTTCCTGAATAATAATGTAATTCAAATAGCTCAGGCTGCAGCCTGCAGGCACAAATAAAGTCATTGGTATTGATATACAAATGAAAAGGGTTTTTTAAACTATAGCCTGCTCATGCAAGACTCTCAATCCCCTAGACTCTCCATGTATATTCATCTATCTCCTGAAGATTGTCTCACAGGTGTTCAGGGAGCCTCTGTGGCCTCTTGCTTATTCTATGTAATAGAAGTCAAGTTGCTGGTGACAATCCTAAACCCGAGGGCTTAACCCTAGTCTGTGGAAGACCAGGTAAGATGTTGCCTACTTTAATTTGAGGTTGTTTTCCATCTCTTAGGCCTGATACTAGTCTCCTTGAGACTTATTGTGCCTGAAATGCAACTTAGGCATTGCTAGAGAAGTGTACTAGGTCTGTCTTGTCCCAAATGTCTGGGCATGCTGGATAGTTACTATGCTATCAACTCCTCATTTCTGCTCTCACTAAATTCCCAGTTCCATGCACACATATGCTTACATATTTAAGTCTTGTCCTCCTCCTCCTTCTCAGATCCCAGAACTTTCATGGATGTCAATTCATGCACTAGAAATTGCCAGACTTGCTGTTCAATTTCTGCAAACAGTAGGTCAGTGTAAATTTAAGCATAACACTTCATTATAGTAATATTGATCTCATTGAGGACCATTTATTATAAAGTCACATGTTTTGATTGTTGTTCTAACTGTGCTCCATACTCACAGTCTCTGCTGTTACTAAAACACTTTCTTCCACTGAATATTGCTGTTTGAAACTCCATTTTGAATAATTTCTTTCGATTTGTCTATTTTTTGTTGTTGACCCTTTGTTTCTGGTCCCAGTTTTCTTCTCATGTTGGACCTAGTCTTACATCTGGCTTTACCAGACTCTCAGAGTCCCTAGTCTCTGGGCCAGCCTTGTATTCCATTAAGTCTAGCTCAGCCTTCCAAGATCCCCAAGCCCTAGTCAATGCCTTTGCTTTCTATTCACCAGGGGAGGGGTATTGGAGGCTTGGATGTGGGATGGTATGAACTGATTCCTAAAAATAATATGCAGTCATTTCTGTCATTTCTATAGAGCTTTGCAGAATATTTTATTTTTAAATTGTGAAAGACTGCTTCTCTTGGTAAGAACTTAGTTCAGGATAGTTTATCTTATTTATATGGGAAATTATCATTGTACAGTTTTCCTTCTTGTGTTTATTTGCTCCTTGACCTAATTAGATCCAGCACACTCAACCCTAGCTTCACATTTTAAATCATCTCAAGTGGTTTTGAAAAAATGCTTTATTATAGATCAATTGAATCATAATCTCTATAGGTAGATTCAAGACATGACTTTAAAAATAATCTTTCTACTGTTTACGAGACAGCAAAAGAGACACTGATGTATAGAACAGACTTTTGGACTCTGGGAATGGGAGAGGGTGGGATGATTTGGGAGAATAGCATTGAAATATGTATAATATCATATCTGAAATGAGTCACCAGTCTAGGTACGATGCCTGATAACGGATGCCTGGGGCTGGTGCACTGGGACGACCCAGAGGGATGGTATAGGCAGGGAGGAGGGAGGAGGGTTCAGGATGGGGAACACATGTATACCTGTGGCAGATCCATCTTGATGTATGGCAAAAGCAATACAATATTGTAAAGTTAAGCAAAATAAAATTTAATTAAAAAAATAAAAATAATCTTTCTAGATGTTTCTAAGATGTATCTAGGATTGAGAATCACTGGGATTAAAAGGTTTCAAAATAATTGCTTGCTTTATAATTTTAGATAGTAATTCTGTCTCATACTAAAAACCTCTTTTATTTTCAATCTATTCTCTTTACAAGTAAAAGTATTTAAAACATAACTATTCCTCAGTTTTTATCTAAGATAGAGTATTTGTATATCTGGAAATGGGCTAACTAGTCTACGATATTCAATAGTCTATAAATGAAACCATAATTAGATTTTCAAATCTCATTCTCCAAAGTCATGAAAATTATCTCCTGAGGCTATTTCCATTATTAAGTAAATGCATTATAAATTAGGAAACCATAAGACTATGTGTGAATTAAAACTCATATCCTGTAAATTTCAGACTAAATCAGAAATCTCATTTTTCTTCAGGATATATTGCTGTATGCTTATCTACCTATTATAACTTAATTATGTAGAAGTTAAATTCTTTGAAATCCGTAGGAATCTTATAATGTTGATAAAGAACAGCAAACATCGTGCTGTATTCACACAAAAGTCAAGTTTTTAAAATTCCTGTTGGAGACCAAAATTATCACAACAGCCTCAAAGGGAGAGAGAAACAACAATTGAAAGAAAAGTTGTTTTAAATATTTGAAAAATACTTGATGCACATAGATAATCACCAAGTATAATTTTAAAAAATTGATATTTCCCCTTAGGAGAGAATGATAGGTTGGAAAGTAAAACAAACAAACAAGCAGAACTTTTGTCTCTGCTTTTTGTGTTTTAAAAAGCTCAGCCCCACTAAATAAATTATATTAAGTGCTCTTTGAAACAAAAGCATTCGATAGAGAAAGTGATTGGAGGATGGGGTTCAACTGGGGGTAACCAAATGTTCTCCCAGGTTTTAAGGAGCTGATGGATTTGGGACCACAGACAGAGGAATGTGTGGTCCTGCTTCTGAGATAGAATCCTGAAGAAGTAAAAAGGTATGAGAGGTTTATAAAAGACAGGAAAGGATCGGCATCCAATTTTCAGACACAGAGTCTTCAGACATCCCAAAATTTCAGAGAAGGAATGGCTGCTTGATGCATCTGGGTAGACAGGGCATGTAGAGCCCTGAGCAGATGATTCTTGCATCACTAAGAATGCTTATGTCACTAAGAATGCTTGTGTCTCTCCAAGATCATATGTCTAAAGCAATAAACAAAGATTGAATGACTTGAGAAATCATTAAAAAATCAAATAATTAAAACTCAAATTAATGCAGAAATGTACCAGTAATTACATTCTTAGAGACGCAGACTCATTCAATTCCTATTTATTGAACAAATAAATACATTTAATAAATTATCAATCTTTTATTTATTTTATGAGATCTTGCACTTGGCTTAATTCCAATTAAAAATCCCAGCAGATCTTCTTGTGTGAAAGCCCAGTGGTATGAATTTCTTCTGAAATACCATGTAAATGTAATGTAGCAGAATGAAATTTCAATAAAACAAATAAAAATATTTTTTTGCAAAAGGTGATTTACAATAATGTAAAATCTTAGATCTCAGTGTTTCACAAAGAGTATTTCCCAATGTCAAAAACTTCTTTGAAAATAATTTGCTTTTTTAATGCAGTATCTATTCTATGTGCAGTTCTGAAAAAATCTGCACCATTTCCCTTTGTCGCTTTGGTTTGATCATGTGACTCTGTTCTGGTTACTGAGGGGTTTGTGTGGTTGTACATTGCTCTGCTTATGTGAATCACACAGTGTATTCTCAGAACTTGCCCTTTCTGATTTTCTGAGGCATCTATAACACTTTCTGGACATGCTCACACTTTAGAATTTCACACATCAGTAATATTTCCCCCTTAATTTGGGGGAGTTATCATAGTGTTATAATTTTCTATCTGGCCAAGTAAGCATGTTAATAAAACAAACTGATTACCATCCATTCTTATCATATTGAATAAATGCATATTTACATTAGAGGTAATAAATAAGGAAAACATAACTACAGAAATTAAGAATGTAGAATTCATTTAGATTTGGATAAACTTGTTATAGTATCTTTTTGTATTTGAATTGCAGAGAAATCAGTGACAACTTAAGTACTGAGTAGCACTGGACCAAAGCCTGGAATTTGGCAGTCAGTGCCCTAGATAATGCCTCCTTGTTCTGGCCAATTTCAATGGTGCCATAATTCTAAGATGGTGTCAGAAGAGGGATTGTCTTTCTCTAAGGTTTATCTTCTTTTTGTAGGGCATTCATTTATTTAACAGACACAGTCCAGGCCTGCGCTTTGTGCCAGGGACATAGAGATAAAAGTTCCTGCCTCCTCAAACTCAAAATCTGTAAACAGATAATTTTTCACTTGAATCCTACTGTTACTGACTCATGTTCCTGGAAATAGCTGCATATATAAAAAACATGAAAGAGAAATATAATACATATTACCTTTTAAAGCAGTTAACCTATTGTCAACATGCAGAGAAAACTTTCAATTATTTCTACCTTTATTAAATTCTCATTTATATCTACTCATTTGTTTTGCAAACAGAATCCTAATTTTTATAACAATTTTTACTATAAATTTTTTGACCATTTCTTTTAGACTATTATATACTGCTTGCCTTCCTCACCACTCTTTCAAATTTTACTTGGAATCAGTTTGTTATTTTGTGGTCTTTCCCCTGTTTTTCCCCTATCCTAATTCCTTCTTTTGGTTGCACTTATTTTTGGTTTTCCAGTAATTTCTTAAAAATTAAAAAAGTGAAACATAATAACACAATATCCATGACCTTAGAGAGGGGAAAATGAGAAAGCAAAGCAAGCAAGATGAGTGTAAAATGTTGAAGTTTCTCTGCTGCTAATATTGGATCTTGGTCAACTTCCTATCAAGGATATTTGAGATTGAAAGAAACTGAAAATAACAAGCTTCAGATGTGAGTTTACAATCTGGCAAATGTACTTTAGATGTAAGTACAAAGTCCTATGAGAATATGAAGAGCAAACATGTAATATAGATGAAGTGTGGAGGTTTATGGAAGGAAATGACATTTGAGACAATTTAAAAAATGAGAAGGATTGAGTTGATGATGAATATGAGTAAAGACATTTACAGAAAAGCAAAAGCTGATGTAAAGACATGGAGATGTGAGAAAGGATGCTGCTGCAACTCAAAAAGAGAATTACTCAGGATGGGGACCATTCGGTTCTTCACAGAGGAGATGATCTGAGCTGGGTTTACTGACTGAATAGCCACATGAAAAGTACACAAAATTCCAAGATCACTCTCATTTCTGATGTCAATTGCAAATTGATGCCACTCTCAGGTTTAATAACTCACTATAAAGACACAAAACTCATCAAAGCCATTATATTCATGGTTATCGTTGATACTCATACATGCTTGCCAAGTCACTTCAGTTGTTTCCGACTCTTTGTAACCCCATGGACTGTAGTCTGCCAGGCTCCTCTGTCCATGGGATTCTCTAGGTGAGAATACTGGAGTAGGTTTTTAATTCCTTCTCCAGAGGATCTTCCCAACCCAGACAGGACATTGCAAAGACATTGAAGTTACCTACCAATTTGGGCAAGGTTAATCCCTTACTGTACACCAGAAAGCTCTAAAATTCCAGCCTTATTTCCTTCAGGGTAAGTCTGACATAAGATGTCTCTCATTGAATCAGGGTTCATAGCCATTGAGATTTGCTGGATTTCAACTCTGGCTACACATTGGGCTTATTAAGGAGTACTTAACATTGATGATGTTTAAGTCTGTATCCTCTGATCTAGAGATTTTGATTTAATTTGTCTGTGACAGGTCAAGAATTTGTATGATTTTAAAGTTCTCCAGGTGATTCCAATTTGTGGTCAAGACTGGGAACCACTCACTACTGGAAGTAACTGGGAGAATTCTGTGTGGTAAAGAAACTCTCAGGAACATGATGCTCTCTGTTGAAGTGTCAGAATAAAAGAAAATGTTGCCTCTTGCAGTGGGTGTAGACAAAGGCGCAGTCTCAGGAGAAGAATCGTAAACAGAGATGCTGAGTCAAGAGAATGCTTTTGTACTGGAGTTGCTGAGATATCCAAAGAGACATGCCAGTTCTCATGAGGTGTTACTCAACTATTGCTAAGCTGGTTTTCTGTATGTTTCTTTATCCTTAGAGTGATCATTAACTATCAGAGGTCATCTGTGTTTGTGCTATACAATTTTATTAAGTTTACCTAATCCTCTGGCTGTTGCCTCTTACCTCCTGGTAAGAGGTTAGTTAATCCTTTAAGCTCCAGTTATCTCATTGGTAAATGAGTAGATACCCCATAAGATATTCTAAGATTAAATAATCAAAACCTAGCCACTGTGTCAAAATTTTAAATTAATACATAATTTATTTAATTTTTGTAATGTCCCAATGAAGTAAGTGTCATTTTGACTTTCATTTAATGGCTGAGAAACTAGGACTTCTTAAAATTCAATAATTTGTTCAATATTGTTCATGGCTTATTTCATTAATAAGGTTACTGATGAAGTTAATTTATTGATATTCTTAATCTACTAAGTATATTATTGTCATCATGTTTATTTAACTTATACACAGAGCACATCATGAAAAATGCTGGGCTGGATGAATTACCAGCTGGATTCAAGATTACCGGGAGAAATATCAACAACTCAGATATGCAGATGATACCACTCTAATGGCAGAAAGCACAGAGGAACTGAAGAACCTCTTGATGAGGGTGAAGGAGGAGGGTGAAAAAGTTGGCTTAAAACTAAATATTAAAAAAAATTAAGATCATGGCATCCGGCCCCATCACTTGATGGCAAATAGAAGGGGAAAAGGATGAAGCTGTGACAGATGTCCTCTTCTTGGGCTATAAAATCACTGTGGATGTTGACTGTAGCCATGAAATTAGGAGACAATTGTTTCTTGGCAGGAAAGCTATGACAAACCTAGACAGTGTGTTAAAAATCAAAGACATCACTTTGTTCACAAAGATCCATATAATCAAGTCTGTGATCTTATCAGTTCAGTTCAGTTCAGTCACTCAGTCATGTCCAACTCTTTGTGACCCCATGAATCACAGCCCACCAGGCCTCCCTGTCCATCACCAGCTCCTGGAGTTCACTCAGACTCAACGTCCATCGAGTCAGTGATGCCATCCAGCCATCTCATCCTCTGTCGTCCCCTTCTCCTCTTGCCCCTAATCCCTCCCAGCATCAGAGTCTTTTCCAATGAATCAACTCTTCACATGAGGTGGCCAAAGTACTGGAGTTTCAGCTTTAGCATCATTCCTTCCAAAGAACACCCAGGGCTGATCTCCTTCAGAATGGACTGGTTGGATCTCGTTGCAGTCCAAGGGACTTTCAAGAGTCTTCTCCAACACCACAGTTCAAAAGCATCAATTCTTCGTCACTCAGCTTTCTTCACAGTTCAACTCTCACATCCACACATGACCACTGGAAAAATTATATCCTTGACTAGATGAACCTTTTTGGCAAAGTAATGGCTCTGCTTTTGAATATGGTATCTAGGTTGGTCATAACTTTCCTTCCAAGGAGTAAGCGTCTTTTAATTTCATGGCTGCAATCACCATTTGCAGTGATTTTGGAGCCCCCCAAAATAAAGTCTGACACTGTTTCCACTGTTTCCCTATCTATTTCCCATGAAGTGATCTTATCAGTAGTCACATACAATTGTGAGAGCTGGACTGTAAAGAGGGCAGGTCGCCGAAGAGTTGATACTTTCAAACTGTGGTGCTGGAGAAGGCTCTTGAGAATCCCTTGGACAGCAAGGAGATCAAACCTATCAGTAAAGGAAATCAACCCTAAATAGTCATTGGAAAGAGTGATGCTGAAGTTGAAGCTCCAATACTTTGGCTACCTGATGGGAAGAGCCAACTCATTGGAAAAGACCCTGATGCTGGGAAAATTGAGGGCAGAAAGAGAAGAGGGTGACAGATGGCTAGATGACATCACTGATGCAATGGATATGAACCTGGACAAACTCCGGGAGATGGTGAGGGACAAGGAAGCCTGGTGTGCCACAGTCTGTGGGGTCATGAAGAGTTGGTCATGACTTGGCAACTGAAGAACAACATCTAGTAATAAATGTTTCTTATTTAGCATCTGATGATATATGGTTTTGTATAGGTTTTGAAATTTTCCAAGTGTTGTAGTTTTGTCTTTCCAATGAAATTATAAATTTTATACTCCCCATAAGATTTAACTTTCCAATACGATATAATATACAAGTAACCAACTCTATATTTTGTTTGTATCCCTTGCTGCTCTTGGAGCAGGAGGAGAATGACCCTGTTATGTTAAAGAGAACCAAACTGATACCTAGGGAGGTCAAATGATTTGAAGTTACTCACTGAAGGGGAAGTAGAACCTCAGTATACTGGCTTTTATTCTGGAGATTTTCACTGGACCTCATTCTCATGGAAACAGGAAAGAAATTTATGTAACAATTGCACACCTTCTCAAACCATCTGCCATAGCTACATGGTTTTGGAAATAGTGAAAATGACATAATTCTGAACTCAGTTACAAATGAATGTTCAGAAAAAGAGAGTATTCTAGTTAACCAAATATTCTGGTTAATGAAGACTATTTATACATGTCATGTAGGAATTATCGATTAAAAAAGATCCCATTATATGAAAACTAGCAACACATGTCATACTTATGTTTGATAAATCATAAAGGTTTGTTGCTGTGGTTTAAGACCACAGGAGCATCACTCAGGTAAGACTGAACAGATAAACTAAATTATTTTAAATACCATATATTAAAGTAACTTTATAAAAATAGCAAAGAAAAAAATTTTCATATAATACTACTGCAAAAATGAAAAAATAAGTTAATCAGGAAGATAGAGAATTAACATTTATAGAGTTTCTATGATCATTATTTTAGATACTTTTACATGCAATAGCAAACTCTTCCTTTTTGTTAATATTTTCCTATCTTGAATACATGTGAAATTGATGTCTCTGCCTGAGCAACCTGATAATATACATTTCACAAGGACTAAATTCTTATATATTAATCATGTTCATTCAGAACATAGAATTCTTATGGATGAGACTGACTAAATAATCTGTAGTTTTCTCTGAATACTGAAATACTGTACCTACGTATCTATTTTGGTTGAAATTAGTACTGGGCTCGTGTCCTTTATGAAGCAAAGTGTATGTGGGCTGACTCTTTGTTGTCCTATTACAAGCTGTTGCTTTGATACAGTTCGGTTTTGAGACGGAGACTTTGTCAGTGGGACATAGAAAGTGTCTGAGAAGCAGGCCCAGCCAATCTTGTTTTGAGTAAAGTCGTAATTTGGCCAAATAGTATCATTCATTTATACTTAACTTTGCTGCCTGAAGTAAATGATCAATTTCAGGTATTACAATTCTTAATATTTGCGTACTTTTGTACTTTTACAATTCTTTTGCTTTCGAATAAATCTGATTTTTTTTTTCCTCATTCTACCCCAATACATATCTCATGGCAGTGTAAATTGTTAAATTTAAAAACAATGACTATGGGAAGGTATAAAATCACCATCTTTGGAAGTCTTTAACAACAGGATAGATTTTCTAGGCTTATTTGAGGCCATAGGTTAAGGTAGAGGAGAGTCTCTGCCTGCAATGCAGCAGACCTGGGATTGATCCCTGGGAAGATCCCTTGGAGAAGGGAATGTATTCTTGCCTGGAGAATCCCATGGAAAGAGGAGCTTGGGGGAGCTACAGTCCATGGAGTAGCAAAGAGTTGGACATGACTACACTACTCACTTTTTGGGGAGGGGAAATCTTTAATAATAAGACAGATTTTTTACGGTTATTTTAGGCCATAGGTTAAGGTAGAAGAATAAATTTGTGTAATTTTCAAAGTCTACTAGTCTTAGGGTTCTGGAATCAATGCTATATCAAGCAAAATGAAAGATGAATTGAGATTTAAATTTACTGACTGCTGATACTGGTTGAAAGTGAAAGTCTCTCAGTCATGTCCAACTCTTTGAGACCCCATGGACAGTACAGTCCAGGGAATTCTCCAAGGGCTTCCCTGGTGGCTCAGACGGTAAAGCATCTGCCTGCAACCTGGGTTCAATCCCTTGGTCAGGAAGATCCCCTGGAGAAGGAAATGGAAATCTACTCCAGTACTCTTGCCTGGAAAATTCTATGGATGGAGGAGCCTGGTAGACTATAGTCCATGGGATCACAAAGTCAGACATGACTGAGCAACTTCACTGGTACTGGTTGAGAAGATGAGATCCATGAAAAGTGTAGCAAAAAGGGACTACGAAGTCAAGTGGGCCTTAGAAAGCATCACTGCGAACAAAGCTGGAGGAGGGGATGGGATTCCAGTGGAGCTATTCCAAATCCTGAAAGATGATGCTGTGAAAGTGCTGCACTCAACATGCCAGCAAATCTGGAAAACTCAGCAGTGGCCACAAGATTGGAAAAGGTCAGTTTTCATCCCAATCCCAAAGAAAGGCAATGCCAAAGAGTGCTCAAACTACCGCACAATTGCACTCATCTCACACGTTGGTAAAGCAATGCTCAAAATTCTCCAAGCCAGGCTTCAGCAATATGTGAACCGTGAACTTCCAGATGTTCAAGCTGGTTTTAGGAAAGGCAGACGAACCAGAGACCAAACTGCCAACATCCGCTGGATCATCGAAAAAGCAAGAGAATTCCAGAAAAACATCTATTTCTGCTTTTTTGACTATGCCAAAGCCTTGGACTGTGTGGATCACAATAAACTGTGGAAAATTCTGAAAGAGATGGGAATACCAGACCACCTGACCTGCCTCTTGAGAAATTTGTATGCAGGTCAGGAAGCAACAGTTAGAACTGGGCATGGAACAACAGACTGGTTCCAAACAGGAAAAAGAGTACATCAAGGCTGTATATTGTCACCCTGCTTATTTAACTTATATGCAGAGTACATCATGAGAAACGCTGGGCTGGAAGAAGCACAAGCTGGAATCAAGATGGCCGGCAGAAATATCAATAACCTCAGATATGCAGATGATACCACCCTTATGTCAGAAAGTGAAGAGAAACTAAAAAACCTCTTGATGAAGGTGAAAGAGGAGAGTGAAAAAGTTGGCTTAAAGCTCAACATTCAGAAAATGAAGATCATGGCATCTGGTCCCATCACTTCATGGGAAATAGATGGGGAAACAGTGGAAACAGTGTCAGACTTTATTTTTTGGGGCTCCAAAATCACTACAGATGGTGACTGCAGCCAGGAAATTAAAGGACGCTTACTCCTTGGAAGGACAGTTATGACCAACCTAGATAGCATACTGAAAAGCAGAGACATTACTTTGCCAACAAAGATTCATCTAGTCAAGGCTATGGTTTTTCCAGTGGTCATGTATGGATGTAAGAGTTGGACTGTGAAGAAGGCTGAGCGCCAAAGAATTGATGCTTTTGAGCTGTGGTGTTGGAGAAGACTCTTGAGAGTCCCTTGGACTGCAAGGAGATCCAACCAGTCCATTCTGAAGGAGATCAGCCCTGGGATTTCTTTGGAAGGAATGATGCTAAAGCTGAAACTCCAGTACTTTGGCCACCTCATGTGAAGAGTTGACTCATTGGAAAAGACTCTGATGCTGGGAGGGATTGGGGGCAGGAGGAGAAGGGGACGACAGAGGATGAGATGGCTGGATGGCATCACTGACTTGATGGATATGAGTCTGAGTGAACTCCGGGAGTTGGTGATGGACAGGGAGGCCTGGTGTGCTGCGATTCCTGGGGTCGCAAAGAGTCAGACACGACTGAGTGACTGAACTGAACTGAACTGAACAGTGCCATGGCATTACTTTTATGGTGAATCTTGTGGCATTTACATTTTGATACATTTTTGTGGGGGAATGTTTCCATTCTTTGAAATCACTTTTACCTAGTGTTTAATTGAAGCTTATTTTTCCTTGATTTTCCCTAATTCTACGCTCCCCACATACCTACACTGTAGGCGATAAATAGTTTGGAATTCTGTGTGACTTAGATGCTGAGTAATTCTATGTTATATAGTGCCTTAAAATGTCAGTACATGGAATTAGCAGTGGGCTGAATCAGTTAATTGCCAACTTTAGGTATGGAGGTCAGGGGACTGGAGGGCCAGGGAGACACAAAGAAAATTGAGTACTATAGGGGCAGAGCGCACATTCACCGCCTGAATGTTGGTATGTCCAGGAGGGATGAGTGAGGACAATGAGGGACAGAGGTGACAAAGGCTGTCTCTAAAGGCGTTGATAACCTCAGACTCTGCTTTTAGGCTTAAAAACTTTCCTCAGATCATATGACAGTTATATTTTTAATTTTTTGAGGAATCTTCATACTGTTTAACATAGTGGCGGTACCAATTTACAGATCCACCCACAGTGGAATAGGCTTCTCGTTTCTCCACATCCTAGCCAACACTTGTTATTTCTTGCCTTTTCCTATTATAGCCATTTTGACTAGCCTGAGGTGATATCTCATTGCAGTTCTGAAGTGCATTTCTCTGATGATTAGTGGCGTTGAGCATCTTTCCATGTGCCTATTGGCCATCTGTGTGTTTTCTTTGGAAAAATATCTATTCAGATTGTCTGTCCAATTTTTTAAAAATTTATTTATTTTTTATTGAAGGATAATTGCTTTACAGAATTTTGTCGTTTTCAAGTCAAGCCTCAACATGAATCAACCATCAGTTCAGTTCAGTTCAGTTCAGTGGCTAAGTCCTGTCCGACTCTTTGCGACCCCATGAATTGCAGCACGCCAGGCCTCCCTGTCCATCACCAACTCCCAGAGTTCACTCAGACTCATGTCCATCGAGTCAGTGATGCCATCCAGCCATCTCATCCTCTATCATCCCCTTCTCCTCCTGTCCTAATCCCTCCCAGCATCAGAGTCTTTTCTAATGAGTCAATTCTTTGCATAAGGTGGCCAAAGTACTGGAGTTTCAGCTTTAGCATCATTCCTTCCAAAGAAATCCCAGGGCTGATCTCCTTCAGAATGGACTGGTTGGATCTCCTTGCAGTCCAAGGGACTCTCAAGAGTCTTCTCCAACACCACAGTTCAAAAGCATCAATTCTTCGGCGCTCAGCCTTCTTCACAGTCCAGCTCTCACATCCATACATGACCACAGGAAAGACCATAGCCTTGACTAGACAGATCTTTGTTGGCAAAGTAATGTCTCTGCTTTTCAGTATGCTATCTAGGTTGGTCATAACTGTCCTTCCAAGGAGTAAGCGTCTTTTAATTTCATGGCTGCAGTCACCATCTGCAGTAAATCAGCCACAGGTGTACATATATCTCCTCCCTTTTGAACTTCCCTCACATTTCCCTCCCCGTCCCACGCCTCTAGGTTGATACAGAGCCCCTGAGTTTCCTGAGCCATACAGCAAATTCCTGTTGACTATCTATTTTACATTATATGGTAATGTAAGTTTCCCTGTTACTCCTTCCATACATCTCACCCTCTCCTCCCCTCTTCCTATGTCCATAAGTCTATTCTCTATGCCTGTTTTTCCTTTGCTGCCCTGTAAATAAATTCTTCAGTACCATTTTTCTAAATTCTGTATATATGTGTTAGTGTACAATATTTTGGAGAAGGCGATGGCACCCCACTCCAGTACTCTTGCCTGGAAAATCCCATGGATGGAGGAGCCTGGTGGGCTGCAGTTCATGGGGTCGTGGAGGGTTGGACATGACTGAATGACTTCCCTTTCACTTTTCACTTTCATGCACTGGAGAAGGAAATGTCAACCCACTCCAGTGTTCTTGCCTGGAGAATCCCAGGACGGGGACCCTGGTGGGCTGCCATCTATGGGGTCGCACAGAGTCGGACATGACTGAAGTGACTCAGCATAGCATATGGCGTGTTTCCCCATGGTTTTATCCTGTATGGGACTCTTTGTGCCTCTTGAACTTGATTGACTGTTTCCTTTTCCATGTTCTGGAGATTTTCAACTATAATCTCTTCAAAAATTTTCTCATACCCTTTCTTTTTCTCTTCTTCTTCTGAGACTCCTATAATTTGAAAGTTGGTGCATTTGATATTGTCCCAGAGGTGTCTGAGACTGCCTGAGTTCTTTTCCTTCTTTTTACTTTATTCTGCTATTCTGAAGTTATTTCCACCATTTTATCTTCCAGCTCACTGATTCGTTCTTCTCCCTTAGATATTGTACTGTTTATTCCTTCTATAGTATTTTTTAATTTCAGTAATTGTGCTGTTGTCTCTGTATGTTTATTCTTAATTCTTCTAGGGTTTTGTTCATTGATTCTTTCATTTTCTCCATTTTGTTTTCAAGGTTTTTGATCATCTTCACTATCATTATTCTGAATTCTTTTTCAGGTAGTTTCCCTATTTCCTCTTCATTTATTTGGACTTCTGTGTTTCTTGTTTGTTCCTTCATTTGTGTAGTATTTCTTTGCCTTTCATTATTATTGTTATTATTTTCAACTTATTGTGTTAGAGGTCTCCTTTTCCCAGGCTTCACAAAAAGTTGAATTCTTTCCTTGAAATGGGTTCAATTCTTTCTTCCTTTTTGTTTCTTCCCTCCTAAGGTTGGTCCAGTGGTTTGTGTGAGCTTCAGATAGGGTGAGATTTGTGCTGAGTTTTTGTTTGTTTGTCTTTCCTCTGATAGGCAAGGCTGAGTGAAGTGGTAATCCTGTTTGCTGATGATTGCGTTTATATTTTTGTTTTGTTTGTTGTTTAGATGAGGTATCCTGTACAAGGTTCTATTGGTGGTTGGGTGGTGCTGGGTCATGTATTAAAATGGTTTCATTTGTGTGAGTTCTCACTATTTGGTACTCCCTAGGGTTAGTTCTCTGGTAGTCTAGGGTCTTGGAGTCAGTGCTCCCACTCTAAAGGCTCAGAGTTTGATCTCTGGTCAGGAATGAAGATTTCACAAGTGGTTTGTTATGGCATTGAGATTAAAGCAAATATCCAAAAAATGAGAAACAAAAGGTGAACCCAGACAAATGGCAGTTACAAAATCAGGCAAATAAGAATTAAAATAATGGAATATACACATATACACATACACCCATGAGCAGTCAAAACAGTCCAACAAAAATAAGTCGATTGACCTGATGAACAAAGGAAAGAAAAACTAAGAACAAAACTAAGTAAAACACAAACTGGAAAACAAAACTAAAGCAAGGTGCCAAGTGGGAAATAGAGCAATGGAAACAAAACTAACAAATATGTTGAGAGGAAAGGAAAGAAAGGAAGAATAGATATGCAAATTTAAATAGTGGTAGATGAATAAAATTTATATACATTAAAGAGTGACTGCAAGGGGGAAAAAAACAGTGGGAAAGGCAAACAAAAGAGTAAATATAAGAAAAATGTAGTAGGTATAAAAAAATTAAAAATTAAAATTGTAAAAAAGAAGAGGAAAGAAAAAAGGAAAAAAATAGAAAAGCTCCACAGAACTGCAAAAGCCCAACATAGAGGGAGAGGTTTATAACAACAATATAAAGTGCGACTGAATATACACATATACATAAACACCCATAATCAAAATCAAAACAGTCCAACAAAAATAAAGTACAATAGATTGACCCGGCAAACAAAGAAAACCAAAAATTACATCTACCAGAACAAAGCTAACAAAAGCACAAACTGGAAAACAAAACTAAAGCAAGGTGCCAATTGGGGAATAAAGCAATGAAAATAAAACTAACAAATACATTGAGAGGAAGAGAAAGAAAAAGAAAATGGATATTCAGAGTGAAATAGAGGTAGATAAACAAGATTTATAACTGCAAGGAGAAAAGAACAGTAGGAAAAGAAAACAAAGGAATAAATGTAAAAAAAATAATAAGAGGCTCGAAAGATTAAAAATTAAAATTAAAAAAGAGAAAAAAAAAGAGGAAAATTCCACAGAACTGCAAAAGCCCAACGTAGAGGCAGAGGTTTATAACAATAAAAAATGTGACTGAGAAAAAAAAAAAACTGAAAAGTTTAATTGGATTTCTTAGTGCCAATAAAATTGACAACTACAACAGTGGGGGGAAAAAGGAAAAGAAAAAAAAGAAAAACATCCAAGAGTCTACAGAACAAGTCAAAACATAAGAATAATAAATGTTTTTCTTGAGTCACTGCTGTCAGAGTCTTTTCCCTCGCTGGGAGTCACAGTCCACCTCACCTCCCTAGGATGCCCTCCAACACTGTGCTGATCTCTGGACCTGCTGTGGGGGCAGCTCAGATTCTAATCTGGTTTTACTCCTGTGTGCTCTTGCCTCCAATGTCCACAGGTATCAGAACTAGTGCATTTTCTTTTGTGGGGGCTCTCAATGGCCATAGACACAGAGTCCGCCTAGTTGATCATGTGGATTTAATCTGCAGCTTGGACAGCTGGTGGGAGGGATTTGGGTCTTTTTCCTTAGCCACACTGCCATTGGGTTTCCACTGCGGTTTTATTTCCACCTCTGCATGTGGGTTGTCCACTGGGCTTTGCTCCTGGGGCTGCCCTGGAGAACTTAGGTCTGCCCCAGTGAGGGCCAGGGGTGGAGGTGGTGCAGCTGCTTGGGGTCACAGGGGTTCTGGCAGCACCAGGTACTCCTAGGGGGTGGTGGCTAGGGCAGCAGGAAATATAGTGCTCTAGAAGGGTATGGAAACCAGTATTGGCCAATATACTCCAGTATTCTTGCCTGGAGAACCCCTCTCCCTGACAGAAAAGCCTGGCAGGCCAGTCTACAGGGTCGTGAAGAGTCAGACATGACCAAAGCGACCCTGCATGCATAGACGCAAGACTTTTTTTGCCTGTGGCAGCTCTGCCCCAGTGAGAGTTGAGTGTGAAGGTGGCACAGCGGCTTGGCTTCTGGGGACACTGGCGGCATTAAGTGTGCAGGGACATAGACTGCCTCCGTCGCAGGAGTTATGGCCCCGTTAGTGTCTTTTTTCAAGCCTCTGGTAGCTGGCAATCAGAAGGCCTCTTTGACCAGTCTTTCTTCATAGTTCCACCTGTTCAGGCACTTAGAGGGCTCCCTTGCCTAGGGTTCTTCTCTGTTGTTCCAGGCATGAGGCACATAGAAGGCCCCCACCCTGGCTGGGGTCCTACTCTGTAGATTGGCATGTCAGGCACTTAAAAGGGCACCCTAGGTGGGGTCCTTCTCTGTTGTTTGGCGTGGCAGGCACATAGAGGGGCCCCCTGGCTCACTGTGTCAGGTGTTTGACCAGCCAGCCTCTCTATTGTTCAGCTGTCGATGCTGGCATTTGGGGAGAGAGAGGTTATGGTGATGGCTCCACCCACTGTGTGACTCAGCAGTATTGTCTTGCTACCATGGCTGCCTGGCTTTCCTCCTCCGGCATTTCCCACCACAATTTCCTCCCTCACATCCCCTCAATCTGTCTCTCCACAGTCAACAGCAGCCCTCAGCCAGGGATTGCTCCACAATCCCGAATCTCTAGCTCCCGGTCACTGCACATTCCAAGGACCAGCGTTCCTGTCGGAGGTATGTATGGCTGCGGCAAGGACTGTCTGATGCTCATTCCACTTAGGCTGCCACAGATCAGCTGTTTCACTCTCAGCCTTAAATGCTTCTCCTCTGACTCAGACAATTACCCAGATGTGGAGACTGGTCCCCTGCTTCAGTTGCACCACCTGCGCTCTTTAGTATTACCAAGTTTTGTGACTATGCCAAAGCCTTTGACTATGTGGATCACAAGAAACTGTGGAAAATTCTGAAAGAGATGGGACTCCAGAACACCTGACCTGCCTCTTGAGAAACCTATATGCAGGTCAGGAAGCAACAGTTAGAACTGGATGGAACAACAGACTGGTTCCAAATAGGAAAAGGAGTACGTCAAGGCTGTATATTGTCACCGTGCTTATTTAACTTCTATGCAGAGTACATCATGAGAAACGCTGGGCTGGAGAAAGCACAAGCTGGAATCAAGATTGCTGGGAGAAATATCAATAACCTCAGATATGCAGATGACACCACCCTTATGGCAGAAAGTGAAGAGGAGCTAAAAGTCTCTTGATGAAAGTCAAAGAGGAGAGTGAAAAAATTGGCTTAAAACTCAACATTCAGAAAACGAAGATCATGGCATCTGGTTCCATCACTTCATGGGAAATAGATGGGGAAACAGTGGAAACTATGTCAGACTTTATTTTTTTGGGCTCCAAAATCACTGCAGATGGTGATTGCAGCCATGAAATTAAAAGATGCTTACTCCTTGGAAGGGAAGTTATGACCAACCTAGACAACATATTCAAAAGCAGAGACATTACTTTGCCAACAAGGATCCGTCTAGTCAAGGCTATAGTTTTTCCAGTGGTCATGTATGGATGTGAGAGTTGGACTGTGAAGAAAGCTGAGCGCTGAAGAATTGATGCTTTTGAACTATGGTGTTGGAGAAGACTCTTGAGAGTCCCTTGGACTGCAAGGAGATCCAGCCAGTCCATTCTGAAGGAGATTAGCCCTGGGTGTTCTTTGGAAGGACTGATGCTAAAGCTGAAACCCCAATACTTTGGCTACCTCATGCAAAGAGTTGACTCATTGGAAAAGACTCTGATGCTGGGAGGGATTGGGGGCAAGAGGAGAAGGGGACCACAGAGGATGAGATGGCTGGATGGCATCACTGACTCGATGGACATGAGTTTGAGTGAAATCTGGGAGTTGGTGATGGACAGGGAGGCCTGGTGTGCTGTGATTCATTGGGGTCGAAAAGAGTCAGATATAACTGAGTGACTGAACTGAACTGATAGATTCTTTTCAATTGGTCAGCTACTCCTGTCTGCTCTCAGCTAGTGTTCAGCAGGCACCTCTATGTCTGAAGGTGTATTCCTGATGTATCCATGGAGAGAGATGTACTCCATGTCCATCTACTCCTCTGCCATCTTATTCTCCCCTCATCTATCCATTTTTTAATTGGCTTCTTTGTTGCTTTTTGATATTTATTTGTATGAATTCTTTGTATATTTTGGATATTAACCCCTAATCAGATACACCATTTGCAAATAAATATCCTCTCCCATTCAGTAGGTAGTCTTTTAATTTTATTGTTTTTTATTTTTACTGTGCTAAAGCTTTTAAGTTTTATTAGGTCCTGCCGGGGTCCAGTCCTGGCTCATCCAGGGATTTCGAAGCGAGGACGGTGTCGGCGGGGGTCAGGACACAATTGCTTAAATAAATATTAATTAAAGATATAAAGAGTAATGGAATGAGGATAGCTCAGTAGAAAAATTCAGTGGAGAAAAGAGGCTGAGTAGCTTGGTTTACGCGGGAGACCAATAAAACTTCAAGACAAGAAGTTTGCATCACTTACGTAGGCCGCAGGTGTCCTTCCGTTCTCCCGAAGGAGAGGAGACACTGAGGCCTCCCTGGTCGGATCTTAGAAGCCCAGGCATGATTAGTAAGCATGGTGGGTTCCGGGCTCCAAATGGAGACTCAAACAGAATTTGAGAGAGCGACATGGGGAGACCAGTCTTTTGAGGAACTGATCCCAATTCTTTATTTTCCATGGTCTACTTTTATACACTGAGATGGTATACAAAAGTCATGCGGGGTCAGCGGTCCTGACTTTTATCAAAGTCAGGTGCTTCATACAAATGTATACAGAGGTCTTAGGGGTGTTACATCATCTTCTGGCCAGGGGGCCTGCTGACAATTTATGACCCTCTCCTTGTGACAGTGGTCAATCCAGGACATTTATTTCTCCAGGGGTGATTATTCTTAAAAGAGACTCCACCAGATAAATTTACATTCCTATAGGGTGAGGATGTAGTGGGTTTTAATTAAAGAAAGAACTTACTTAGCCTAAGGTCTAACATGATTAATATCAAAGGTTAATACCTATTTCTTCTAAATATTCATTAATGTGTGTAAGGGTAGGCGATGTGGAGACTTAGCAGCAAACATTGGCTCAACAAATGAAAAACCCTTCATCAATACAATTTCTAATCAGCCCACTAATAGTTTTCTAACTTCTCCAAAGAACCTGTTTTTAGAAGCACATGTGGCCGGATAAGCCTGTCAGGTGGGCTAGAGAACCCTCAGAGGAGTTTGTAGGTTAAAACTCTCCTGTCACGCCCAGGAATTTTTATTAACTGGAGCTCTAAGTTAACTCTTTTTTCAGAGAGAGGTAGTGGGGGACAGCCCCCCGTAAAGTCGGTGAGAGCACAAAGTAGTAAAGTAGGCAGGCTCTGGTTATGGGGGTAGATGCTCGAGGATTTCCAGGGGGACTCCTGAGGCTAAACTCCGCCTTTGCGTATGTCGAGCATCCCTCCTCATGACTTTTGCCATGGGCAGAGGTCCTCTCGCCGGCTCCCGGCAAGGTCCCACTTGTTTATTTTTGTGTTTATTTCTCTTGCCTGAGAGACAGATCTGAAAAAGTATTTCTAAGACTGATGTCAAAGAGAACACTGCCTATGTTTTCTTCCATTTCTGTGGTTTCCAGTCTTAAATTTAGGTCTCTAATCCACTTTGAGTTTATTTTTGTATTTGATGTGAGAAAGTATTTGAATTTTATTCTTTTATATGTAGCTAATTTTCCCAGCACCAGTTTTGAAAAGACGTCCCCTGCCCCAACTTATGTTATTGCCTCTTAGGTTAGAGATTAATCCAGCAATTCCACAGCCAGGTATTTATTAGAAAAAATGAAAACATTAATTTGAAAAGGTATATATCCTCTGAACATCCCAATGTTCAGAGAAGAATTACTAACAATAGCTAAGGTATGGAAGGAACCTAAGTGTCCATCAACATATGAATGGATAAAGAAGATGTGGTACATATAATGGAATACTACTAAGCCATAAAAAAGAATGAAAGTTTGCTATTTGCAACAACTTGGATGGACCTGGAGGGTAATATGCTTAGAGAAATGAGTCAGAGAAAGACAGATATGTTTTCACGTATATGTGGACTCTAAAAAATATAGCAACTGAACAAGTATAACAAAGCAGAAACTCACAGATACAGAGAACAGACTGCAGGTTGCCAGAGGGGAAAAGGGTGGAAAGAAAGTGAAAGTGAAGTCGCTCAGCTGTGTCCAACTCTTTGCGACCTCATGGATAGTAGCCTACCAGGCTTCTTAGTCCATGGGATTTTGCAGGCAAGAGTACTGGATTGCGTTGCCATTTCCTTCTCCAGGGGAATCTTCCTGACCCAGGGATCAAACCCGGGTCTTCCACATTGTAGGCAGATGCTTTACCCTCCGAGTCACCAAGGAAGCCTGAAAAGGGTAGGGGTAGGTGCAAAAAGGGTGAAGGGGATTAGGAGAAACAAATTGCTGGTATAAAATAGATAAGTTACAAAGATATAATGTCTTTCCCCCCTCAACTTCCTCATGTTCTCCATATTCTTGAACTGAACAAATGATTACTTTTGTCCATTTCAAATGACTCTTCATAGGAAATGCCTTTTTTCCTCTTCCCTGAATATGACTATCTTCAGTGATAATGAAATGATTGACATGTTTAAAATAAACATCATTCAGTTGCTGTTCTGACCAATTTCCAAAAATTAGCAAACTTCCCCTTTAAATTAATTGTGTAATGTCTTCAATTTTCTATTGCTAGTTTAATCATGGCTCAAAAAGATGATAACATTTTGAAATAATTAGACTGGTTATCCAAACACTTCTACATAGAAATGAAATATCTATTTTAATGCACAGAAACAAGTTAACCAAAATTATTCCAAATAAAAAATTAAGATAACATTTGATTATAATATTAAATTAGAATCACTTTCAAATATGAATTTAAAACTTCTTATTCTATATTTCAATTTCTTCATAATTTATAGTTTAGGAATAGTGTATAATTAAAAAAAAAATTTTTTTTTGCTAAAAGCTACGTTTTGAGAGTGTTAGTCACTCAGTCGTGTCTGACTCTTTGTGACTCCATGAACTGCAGCTGACTAGACTCCTCTGTCCATGGAATTCTTCAGGCAAGAATACTGCAGTTGTCATTTCCTTCTCCAAGGGATCTTCCCAACCCAGGGATCGAATCTGGGTCTCCTACATTGCAGGCAGATTTTTTTATGTCTGATCTACCAGGAAAGCCTCACATTTTTAGAAATAATATGTAAGTTATTTAATAAAATATTTTAATTCAATGAAATATTAGTGGTTTGAGATATTTCAGAGTAAAATAAGATTGCAGACATTATGAAATTAGTTTAATTTGCTGCAATTTTAAATCTTATTAATACTTTGACTCTTCGTATGGAATTGACATTTTTGGATGATATGTCTAATTGGCATGAGATTTATCTTTAAAAATGAATTTAAGTGAAAGCAACATCTTGTAGAATAAAATAAACCTTCTGTGACTTAATTTAGACAAATTATTTTTCTATTTTGCTATTTTCACAGTTTCTATTTTACTTGAATACCTTACCTACACTCTGCAACTGTTAATAAGCTTTACTCGTCCCTCCTTTTTCATTCTCTGGTGACCAGTATAGTTATAGTTGGGCTTCCCTGGTGGCTCAGACGGTAGAGAATCTGCCTGCAATGCAGGAGACCTGATTCTCATCTCTGGATCAGGAAGATCCCCTGGAGAAGGGAATGGCTAGCCACTCCAGTATTCTTGCCTGGAGAATTCCATGGACAGCAGAGCCTGGTGGGCTACAGTTCATGGGGTTGCAAAGAGTTGGACACGACTGGGCAACTAACACTTTGACTTTTTCATAATTATAGTTGATACCATTTTCATGGAGTGAATATCAGCAAATCCAATGACATATTCCTCAACCACTATTTACTGATGGAAATATGAGAGAACTTCTAGAAGCAAGGAAAGACATAGTACACCTCAGTTATGACCATGAACTTATTCTTTCCATCGATCTGGCCTATCTTTAGACCTGACCATGCTGCTGCTGTTGCTGCTGCTAAGTCGCTTCAGTTGTGTCCGACTCTGTGTGACCCCATAGACAGCAGCCCACCAGGCTCCCCCGTCCCTGGGATTCTCCAGGCAAGAATACTGGAGTGGGTCGCCATTTCCTTCTCCAATGCATGAAAGTGAAAAGTGAAAGTGAAGTCACTCATTCATGCCTGACTCTTAGCGACCCCATGGACTGCAGCCTACCAGGCTCCTCCATCCATGGGATTTTCCAGGCAAGAGTACTGGAGTGGGTTGCCATTGCCTAGACCTGACCATATTGCCTTTCAAATTAACATTATAGATGAAAGATATAGGGAATATTTCAACCTCCCCTACCATGGCATTGTTTTCTTTCTTTTTAAAAGTATAATCCAGTGTTCACTCCTTAGATGCTCAGAAATTCTACCGGGTTATCTTATACTCTTAGATTTAATATAATTAGTTTCAACGTCCAACCTGAAGATCTGGGTGTATAATATATGGTTTTATGTTTTGATTCCTATAGAAGGAGTTGAATTTAGTACTCTGACACATGTAGTTATTCAGAAATACAATCAGATATTATTTGAATCTTTAACAGCCATAATTGAACCTCTCTGGTACCTACATCACTAGGATATGTGCTTGAGTAGGGTGATCTGATAAAATGTGGGACATTCAATTAAATTTAAATTTCAGATAAACAACAATTTTTGTGTGTGTCAGATCAGATCAGATCAGTCGCTCAGTCGTGTCCGACTCTTTGCAACCCCATGAACTGCAGCATGCCAGGCCTCCCTGTCCATCACCAACTCCCAGAGGTCACTCAGACTCACACCCATCGAGTCAGTGATGCCATCCAGCCATCTCATCCTCTGTCATCCCCTTCTCCTCCTGCCCGCCAATCCCTCCCAGCATCAGAGTCTTCTCCAATGAGTCAACTCTTCTCATGAGGTGGCCAAAATACTGGAGCTTCAGCTTTAGCATCATTCCTTCCAAAGAAATTCCAGGGCTGATCTCCTTCAGAATGGACTGGTTGGATCTCCTTGCAGTCCAAGGGACTCTCAAGAGTCTTCTCCAACACCACAGTTCAAAAGCATCAATTCTTTGGCGCTCAGCCTTCTTCACAGTCCAGCTCTCACATCCATACATGACCACAGGAAAGACCATAGCCTTGACTAGGCGAACCTTTGTTGGCAAAGTAATGTCTCTGCTTTTGAATATGCTATCTAGGTTGGTCATAACTTTCCTTCCAAGGAGTAAGCGTCTTTTAATTTCATGGCTGCAGTCACCATCTGCAGTGATTTTGGAGCCCAGAAAAATAAAGTCTGACACTGTTTCTCCATCTATTTCCCATGTAGTGTTGGGACCAGATGCCATGATCTTCATTTTCTGAAAGCTTTAAGCCAACTTTTTCACTCTCCACTTTCACTTTCATCAAGAGGCTTTTTAGTTCCTCTTCACTTTCTGCCATAAGGGTGGTATCATCTGCATATCTGAGGTTATTGATATGTCTCCCAGCAATCTTGATTCCAACTTGTGTTTCTTCCAGTCCAGCATTTCTCATGATGTACTCTGCATATAAGTTAAATAAACATGGTGACAATATACAGCCTTGACGTACTCCTTTTCCTATTTGGAACCAGTCAGTTGTTCCATGACCAGTTCTAACTGTTGCTTCCCGACCTGCATACAGATTTCTCAAGAGGCAGATCAGGTGGTCTGGTATTCCCATCTCTTTCAGAATTTTCCACAGTTTATTGTGATCTATATGTAAGTATGCCCTAAATATTGCATTGGAGATATCTATTTATGTTAAAAATAATTGATCTGAAATTCAAATTTAATGGGGAATTCTGTATTTTTATTTGCGTTTCTGACAACCTTGTCAGCTTAGAACAACATGAAGCTTAAGAGTCAGGATATGTACATAAAAAGTATAAGTAGAAACACAAGGAAATACCTTGTGGTAGTTAAAACACATATATCTACAAATTCTTGGGCACTTCTTCATTGAGAGATGGAGAATATGTCTTTTTCTTTCAATATGGTTTGAATTTAGGGATTTCCTAGGAACCAGGAGAATGCAGAGGAGATGCCACTCCATGGCTACCAAGCCTGGGTCATAAAAGGCAGTGTGTGCAGACACTCACTATTAAAGCACTGAGCTACCAGATAAGAAGACTAATTATCCTGGGGCCTCCATGCTGTCTGGAAGCCTAAGCCACACGGACAGGGTCAAGTGGCTTCTTTAGTTGACAACCCCAGCTTAAGTCCCAGTGAAGTCACAGCTTACAGCCAACATCAATCACTAGGCCTTTGAGTGAAGTCATCTCCAGATGGTTCCAGACCCTAGCCGCTGAGTAATTCCCAGCTGAAACCCAGATATTGTGGAACAGAGATAAGCTATTCCTGTTGTGTCCCATCTGAATTCTTGACCTACATCATCTGAGAGCATAATAAAGAGGTGGTTTTAAGGCACTAAATTTTGGGGTAATTTGTTATGCAGTAATACTGATTGTGATACACATGTTATGCACAAAGTGAATGGTCAGCATAACCTGTGATTCACTTTAATGGAGGGAGAAGTCACCAAAAGCTTTCGTGGGGATAAGGCTCCCTTGCTTGGCTCCCCACACTTGAAAGGAAGAGCAAGACATGGACAATGAGAAAGGGAAAGTGTGAAAGCAGCTTTAATGGCAAAGATCTTTGTTCTTTTTCCTTTAAAATTCTTCTCCTAGAGTAATTGGAATTTAAAATAAATCAGCTTCTAAAGCAGTGGGGAAAAAAGATTAAAGGTTGAATGGAGAAGGAATAAGTTAAACACTCATCTTCATTTGGGGACTGTGCTTCTGAGTGTTTAAAGATGAAGCTATTATGACTGCGTATAGGACTTAATAATCTTTAGGCAGACTGATAACTGAGAAAGAGATTGCTGTGATTTTCATTTGGTGACCCACTAGGCTGACTCAGTCACTTAAATTTCACATTTCTTTAAAATTCTGAAACAAGGGTTCAGAAGTGTCCTTTTAAAAGAACTGAAGAGTTTCATGGGCGAGCAAAGCAATCCTCTGGAAAGAGACTTTTCTTCATGATTTAATGCCTTTGAGGAAGTTTCCAAACTGCAGGATGATGAATGATAAAGGCAAAAAAGATGATTTTGCCTTTATTTGCGGAAAGATTTTTTGAAGAGATGTCATGTGCAGATAGTGTGGCAAAAGATGCTGAAGGTTGATTCCTTTTCTTTGAAAACTTTATAATGTCAGGAGATCTTTATAATGTGAAGAATGTTTGTACACGTCTCAAAGCTAAAACCTAGAGATTGCTATGTACAAAGATAGTAGCATATTTTGTGTTTTAAGAGTGGACTTTGAGCAAAATGTTGAGGTAGATATTGCTGAAACAGCTTCCTTCCTCTTACTGTATTCTCACTCTCCGTACTCTTGCTCCCTCACACCTCTCTGGACCTTTCCAGAACTCCTCAGTTCTCACACTGTCTGGGCCTATCAATCCCTCCCTTTCTCTACTACACGTTACCAGCACTCATTTCTCCGAGTTTCCTCCAAGCTATGCTTTGAGGCTATTGATGGCGCCTTCATGTGTGCCCATCCAAATAGACGTGTCTTTCCTTGGTGAGATGCGGCAATGACACGGACTGGGCTTTCCAGGATAGGTAGTATACAAGTAATCCCATTATCTCCTTCTACTGAAATTCCTCAGGAATCTCAACATTTTGATATTAAACTTTGTTGTTTAGTTGCCAAATCATGTCCAACTCTTTGCAACTCCATGCACTGTAGCCCACTAGGCTCCTCTGTCCATGGTGTATTCCAGACCAGAATAGTGGAGTGGGTTGCCATTTCCTTTTCCAGGAAATCTTCCTGATCCAGAAACTGAACCAGCATCTCCTTCAAGCCCTGCAAATTTTCACCCAATTAAGACTTTAATCTCCCTGAATGTAAGAGTGGTGGTGATGTCATCTAGGTGCCTCAACAGAGTGTCAGGTTCAGTTGCTGTACTCTCCTGGCTTTCCTCTGTCACTCCATGAGCTTCTCAATCTCCTTTGCCTGAGGGGATGCTTGTCAGTGCTCTACCTGCAGGTTCAGTTCAGTTCAGTCGCTCAGTCATGTCTGACTCTTTGCAACCCCATGGACTGCAGCACACGAGGCCTCCCTGTCCATCACCAAACCCTGGAGTTTACTTAAACTCATGTCCATTGAGTCGGTGATGTCATCCAGCCATCTCATCCTCTGTCATCCCCTTCTCCTCCCGCCCCCAAATCCCTCCCAGCATCAGGGTCTTTTCAAATGAGTCAGTTCTTCGCATCAGGTGGCTAAAGTATTGGAGTTTCAGCTTCAGCATCAGTTCTTCCAATGAATATTCAGGACTGATCTCCTTTAGGAGGGACTGGATGGATATCTTTGCAGTCCAAGGGACTCTCAAGAGTCTTCTCCAACACCACAGTTCAAAAGCATCAATTCTTCAGTGCTCAGCTTTCTTTATAGTCCATACATGACTACTGGAAAAACCATAGCTTTGACTAGATGGAACTTTGTTGGTAAAGTAATGTCTCTGCTTTTGAGTATGTTGTCTAGGTTGGTCATAACTTATCTTCCAAGGAGTAAGTGTCTTTTAATTTGATGGCTGCAGTCACCATCTGCAGTGATTTTGGAGCCCCCCAAAATAAAGTCTATCACTGTTTCCCCATCTATTTGCCATGAAGTGATGGGACCAGATGCCATGACCTTAGTTTTCTGAATGTTGAGTTTTAAGCCAACTTTAAAGGTACCTGCAGCTATCTTCTGTGAAAACACCTATGCTCATGCCATGTGTTCATTATTTTTGAATTTCCAAGGTTTGCAGATCTTAAGGTAGGAAAGAATGCAACCTATTCAGTTACACTTTTGTCTTGGTGACACAGCAACTTCACTAGGCCTGTCTTATCTCAGATATTCCATCATGAAACAAATGGTTTTTACAGTTTTTGATCTAATTTTCTTGTGTTGCAGGCTTTTAGCAGTGGTTTTCAACCTTCAATGTGCATTAGAATCACCTAGTTAAACCATCAATTTAAACATGCTGATGCCCCACCCCCAAGAGATTCTGATTTAATACATCTGGCTGGGACCATAGGTGATTCTACTGTGCTGTGAGGGGTGAGAATCTTTGGTTTACAGGCACTGACAGGAGGCAGACATGGTGCTTATCTCCTTCCAATCTTTCTCCTAGGTACCTTCAAAATAGTGTTTCTCCTCCTTTGGATCAGAACAGTCTTCAAACTTCAGCAGATCTTATCAAAGCACCTACTTGATCGTGAGAGAAGTCTGAATTTCAGTTTGGTGCTTAAAGTAAGAGTCCACAGTAGGTTTTATAAGAAAAAATTCCAAACACAGACTTCCTGTGGGAGAAAAAGCCTTACTGGTATTGGAGGCTTCTCCATTCTAAACTATCAGAAAAATTTTTGGTCCAGTTTTGAAAAAGTGTGACAAAAAAAGCATGTACTACCTCATTTTCACCTTTAACCTATCTGCTTTTTCTATTAAATGTATAGGAACACAGTTATTGTCACTATAATATTAATTCTGGATTTTGATAGGTTTCTCAGTTTCCCAGGGTCACAATTTAGAATGAGCACAGGCAAATCATTTGAAAATTCAATCGTGTAATTTTCTCTGAATAATCTGCAAGGTGGGTTTAGTGATGATAATAAAGTTGGGACCTAGAAATGTTGGGACCTAGAAATGTCTCCCTATAATCATACTTTTGTAAAATTTTTATAAGAAAGCTTTTTTATGTTAAGAAGGATTTTCTTCCCCAAACTGCAAAAATGTCAGCCGTCCCTCAACTTGATTATGTGGAAACCTTGAAAGTTGTGTCAAGGTGAAATAGTTCTTATTTTAATGACTTTATCTTTCATTTTCTTTTCTACTAGAAAGAGCAGTAAGAAAGACTTAACATAGGCTTAATTTAAGCCAATATGTCCACTAACCATGTACAGTTGTTAAATGAAGTACCACTCTACCTTTTGGTAAAAGAGCCATGCCTCAAACCCCCAAGTACACCCCTGTACTACGATTCCATCTTACTGGTTGTTCCCATGAAGCTGGCTAATGCCTCCCATGATCCAGCCTCTAACAAGGCAACATTGAGCATACCAGGGAGCTCTTCAGAACTCTGATTCAGTGCTATGGCCACCAGCATCCAATCTGGATTGGTCAATACCTGTGCTAAATGAATTATTAAATATGTTGATTGTTATCCTTGCTTTAAAACAACTTCAATATTCTGCAGTTATGTATCATAGATAGAAGACTAAATTTTTAATAAAATATTTTTATACAATAAGTGATACTATAAAAAACAATCTCTTTTAGAAATTATTTTTGGAGATCTGTTTTTGGCCCATTCAATATCTGGTTTATATATGACTAAGAAAATTCATGTCATATAGAAACCAGATCTCAGCTCAGTTAAAAAGGATTTGAGGACTACCTTAATAGACCTTTAATTTACAACTAGGATATTTCTTAAAATATATTGAAAGAAGGAAGCCAAATGCTAACACAAAGGAATTCACAACTCATTAGACATTGTGTAGGAGTTGCTGTGAGGGCTAGAAAGGAAACAGCACAGATATTCAACAATTGCTTAAATCTTTACCAAGAAATACATTTGGGAAGGTGCTGTCCTTAAACTCTATTTATAGCTGATCCACATTTTAGGTTTAGAGAGTTATGAGCTCAGGGCATTCTATGCATAATATGGTAACCTAAGAGTTAATACTGCAGCCATGAAATTAAAAGACACTCCTTGGAAGGAAAGTTATGACCAACCTAGATAGCATACTGAAAAGCAGAGACATTACTTTGCCAACAAAGGTCCATCTAGTCAAGGCTATGGTTTTCTCAGTGGTCACGTATGGATGTGAGAGTTGGCCTGTGAATAAAGCTGAGCGATGAAGAATTGATGCTTTTGAACTGTGGTGCTGGAGAAGACTCTTGAGAGTCCCTTGGACTGCAAGGAGATCCAACCAGTCCATTCTGAAGGAGATCAGCCCTGGGATTTCTTTGGAAGGAATGATGCTAAAGCTGAAACTCCAGTATTTTGGCCACCTCATGCGAAGAGTTGACTCATTGGAGAAGACTCTAATGCTGGGAGGGATTGGCGGGCAGGAGGAGAAGGGGACGACAGAGGAGGAGAAGGGGATGACAGAGGATGAGATGGCTGGATGGCATCACTGACTCAAAGGATGTGAATCTGAGTGACCTCCGGGAGTTGGTGATGGACAAGGAGGCCTGGCATGTTGTGATTCATGGGGTTGCAGAGAGTCGGCCACGACTGAGTGACTGAACTGAACTGAAGAGTTAATACATCATTTGGACTGGATTTGATGCACATGAATGTTGAAAGTAAATGAAAAATTAAGACTAAGTTGTTTAAAACCTATAAGCTCACTTTAGAACATATATCATAGCATAACCTTTGAAAAGAATAACCTCACATTATTATTTTCACAGATATTTTAATTGTAAACTGAAAAGAATCTTTGGTTATACTATTGGTGTTCTGTTGTTTAGTCACTAAGTTGTGTCTGACTCTTGGCAACTCCATGACTACACTCGCCAGGCTCCTCTGTCCATGGGATTTCCCAGCAAGAATACTGGAGTGGGTTGCCATTTCCTTCTTCGTGGTTACTCTGTATTTACAAATTTAAAAACCCTTGTTTGTTGTTGTTCAGTTACTCAGTCATGTCTAACTCTGTGATTCCATGGACTGCCAGGGTTCCTTGTCCTTCACTATCTCCTGGAATTTGCTCAAATTCATGTCCATTGAATCGGTGATGCCATCCAACCATCTCATTCTCTGTCATCCCCTTCTCCTCCTGCCTTCAGTCTTTCCCAGCATCAGGGTATTTTCCAATGAGTTGGCTCTTCTCATCAAGTGGCCAAAGTATTGGAGCTTCAGATTCAGCATCAGTTCTTTGGTGCTCAGCCTTCTTTATGGTTCAACTCTCACATCTATACATGACCACGGGAAAAATCATAAATTTGACCATATGGACCTTTATTGGCAAAGTGATGTCTCTGCTTTTTAATATGCTATCTAGGTTTCTCATAACTTTCCTTCCAAGGAGCAAGCATCTTTTATTTCATGGGTTCAGTCACCAAAAAACCCTATGGTAATATAATTATTAATAAACAGATAAAAATAAGCAACAAAGGGGACAGGTAAAAGATATTTTTGGATAAAAAATCATGACATAAACATTTTTTCAAGGAAGGTTCATTTGAAGTTTCACAAATGGCCCCAAATCACTCAAGGGCATACTCAAATTTACAGATACCAATAAATTTTCTGAGTAAAAATCTGCCTATTCATTCAAGATTGAAAAAATACCATTTATTGGGTGTGTAATATATTCTAGGTATTGCATTAAACTATACATACAAAAGGATGAAGATGACACAGTCCCTGTCCTAAAGGGCACATTCTCAGTGGTGGAGACAAACAGGTAAGTAGAAAGTTCCATTCAATATGACATGTAAATGGTTTGTAGAAATGAACTAGTGATCTATATAATTGTATATCTTTTTAGTATAGGATGATGCTTGGCAGAAATTCCAGAGGAGTTTTCAAACCCAGCACGGATTCTCTCCCACGAGTATGACTCATCAGGAGAGATTATTCTGTCCTTGTTAAATGGAACCACATTATGCTTGGAGTCCAGATTCCCTGAGTACTTAATTGGTACAACAGTGCAGCAATGGGGATTCCATTTGATCTCCGCCAATATCTCCCATTTTTCTGGTCCATCTGTACTGCTCTTCTGCCCATATTTCTGAGACAAATACTATCTGTTCTCTGCTTCTTTCATAATGAAAGAAAACTTAGCCATAATTGGATTCAAGTGCACACTTGCTCAGTTTAATCCCCAGTTTGAATCCCAAATTCCCCCAGCAGGTGGTAGGGAAGTCAAATGGAGTAAGCCTGTTTATAATTGTTTTGGGCTGAGACCACAGTACAGTAATGATTTTGACACTTCTGGGTAAATAACATCTTCTATGTTTATAATAACACTTGTAGATATTGTTCTTGATTACTTTATTTGGCTCCTAAAATTTGTGTGTTTTTTTTGAATTACATTTTTAGTCTCAGAATTTCACGCATTAGCATTATTATTATTGTTAAAGAATGCCATGTGTGTGTATTTTTGTTTGGCTATTTAAAGCTCATTTAAAATGAGTCCCTGGTGGCTCAGTTGGTAAAGAATCTGCCTGCAATGCAGGAGACCTGGGTTCGATCCCGGGGTCAGGAAGATCCCTTGGAGAAGGGAATGGCAACTCACTCCAGTATTCTTGCCTGGGGAATTCCATGGACAGAAGAGCCTGGCAGCTACTGTCCATGAGATCACAAAGAGTTGGACACGACTGAGCGACTCACACACATACACACACACAAAGCAGCCATAGTCTTTATATTCAAGAAGAATACAATTTTAAAATCTGAAAATGTAATTCATATGTGTAAGTACAATATCTTGTAAAGTTCTCTTTTTAGAATAAAAAAATCTGAGAGTCTATAAGGTTGCATTTTATGTATACTTTGTACCAAATATCTCCATGAATGTATTCTAAAAAGAAATTATTTTTAAAGGGCACAAAACCTAGGGTCTGTCTACCTTTAAAATTGACCAGTTATGGTTTCTTTTCAAGACAGGATCCCACTCCAGTGAAAAATTGTTTGGAAAGAATAAAAAATTGGCCAGTAGAGGGACAAGTAGAGGACCAAACAAAATTGTTTATGTAAAACTGGGAAAGCAGACAAGACATGGGAAATCTCAGCAAGTTGTCTTATTACTTACCTTTCTAAAAACCACTCCCCAGAACAGGGAGCTCTGAAGTTAAAAAAAATTATCTGAATTTAAGGTCTTAAAAATTAATGAAAACCAATTTTACATAAAACCCCCAGAAACTATTGATGCCAAATCTAGAAAAATTGTTATAAGAATAAAAGAGAATAAAAATGAGAATAACATTTTTATAGATAACACAACTCTGTTAAAAAGACATATTCCTAAGGCAGGTAAAAGTGGTAAAATCTATTATACTACTTCAAAATGAGTTGACAATAAAATGATGCAAATTATGAAAATAATATAGCTAGAATTAGAAACTCTAAGAAAGTAAGGTATGGAATGTGAAAATTAGAAAAGATATAAAGAAATACAAGAGTGAATAGGTACAACAAATAATGCTTTAAGAGAAATATGAAACAAAGAAGAGAAAAAAGTTTTAAATCAAAAAGAAAAATATAAGGATTTGAGAATAAATTATAGATCAGATCAGATCAAATCAGATCAGTCGCTCAGTCGTGTCCGACTCTTTGCGACCTCATGAACCGCAGCACGCCAGGCCTCCCTGTCCATCACCAGCTCCCGGAGGTCACCCAGACTCATATCCATCGAGTCAGTGATGCCATCCAGCCATCTCATCCTCTGTCGTCGCCTTCTCCTCCTGCCCTCAATCCCTCCCAGCATCAGAGTCTTCTCCAATGAGTCAACTCTTCTCTTGAGGTGGCCAAAATACTGGAGTTTCAGCTTTAGCATCATTCCTTCCAAAGAAATTCCAGGATTGATCTCCTTCAGAATGGACTGGTTGGATCTTCTTGCAGTCCAAGGGACTCTCAAGAGTCTTCTCCAACACCACAGTTCAAAAGCATCAATTCTTCGGCGCTCAGCCTTCTTCACAGTCCAGCTCTCACATCCATACATGACCACAGGAAAGACCATAGCCTTGACTAGGCGAACGTTTGTTGGCAAAGTAATGTCTCTGCTTTTGAATATGCTATCTAGGTTGGTCATAACTTTCCTTCCAAGGAGTAAGCGTCTTTTAATTTCATGGCTACAGTCACCATCTGCAGTGATTTTGGAGCCCAGAAAAATAAAGTCTGACACTGTTTCCACTGTTTCTCCATCTATTTCCCATGTAGTGATGGGGCCAGATGCCATGATCTTCGTTTTCTGAATGTTGAGCTTTAAGCCAACCTTTTCACTCTCCACTTTCACCTTCATCAAGAGGCTTTTTAGCCCTTCTTCACTCTCTGCCATAAGAGTGGTGTCATCTGCATATCTGAGGTTATTGATATTTCTCCCAGCAATCTTGATTTCAACTTGTGTTTCTTCCAGTCCAGCATTTCTCATGATGTACTCTGCATATAAGTTAAATAAACATAGTGACAATATACAGCCTTGACGTACTCCTTTTCCTATTTGGAACCAGTCTGTTGTTCCATGACCAGTTCTAACTGTTGCTTCCTGACCTGCATACAGATTTCTCAAGAGGCGGATCAGGTGGTCTGGTATTCCCATCTCTTTCAGAATTTTCCATAGTTTATTGTGATCCATACTGAAAACAAACAGAGAATCTAATATAAGCATAATGGAAGTCATTTAAGAAGAAAAACTAAAGCAATGAAATAAATATCATAATATGAAATTTAAGAAAAATTTCCTGAATTTATAGAATTTTTGAAACAGCATATAATGAACCTGAGGATACTGACCCAAATGACCACCACCAAGACATATAGTAATGAAATTTTTGAAGGAAGAACTCCTATATTTTCTAATTGAACATTAAATGGAAACTTACAATTGCATACCTCTTGTTTGAATGATCAAACTTGTACGTGATTAAATAGAAGTATGTAAAAGTCTAAATGTGACAAATTTGTTAGGTATCTTGAAAGCAATTACTTGAGATATTTTGTCTGTGTACTGGATGTTTGAGGCAGGAGGGTAAGTTCTATACCTGGATCGCCTTCTTGACTAGAAATGGAAGTGCTGTTTGGCTGCTTTTTAGTCATGTCTTACTTTATCTGTGCTTCCCCAAGACTCAAATCCACAAAATCTTAGAGAGTTTCCTCAAAGCACAGGAAAATATCTGTATTTCTACATAAAATAAATGATTCTTCGACGTTAAATTATTATTGAGTGTTTTTCCCTGATGTTCCTTGTCAAATCACCAAATTGTCTGTTTACCTTGGATGTTTATAACAATCTTCAAGGAATATTATAATATTTTGTATTGTTGCTGTAATACATTATCATGAATTTAGAAGCTTAAAACAATCCAAATTTATTATCTAACAGTCTGTCGATCAAAAGTTTAGGCATGGAGTGGCTTGAATGTTTCCTTTGCTTCCAACCCCACAAGCCTGGAATCAGAGTGCCAGCTGTTCTGTGATCCCTCCTGTAGTCTCTGGGGGAGAATCTGCTCCCAGGCTATTTTTGTTGTAGGCAGAATTCAGTTCCATGCAGTTGTAGGACCGAGGTCCTTACTTTCTAGGTGTCAGCTGAGAGGGGGATGCCCTTCTCTTCAGAGCAGGTGAAAACTGGAGTCTGTACTTGCAAAATGTGTTTCTTAGCACATCACGCCTGACTTTATCACCCAGAGGTGACATATTTAGACAATGGTAACATAGCACTATGGTTTTCCCATTGGGTGGAGAACAGCTTAGAGTGTTCCCTCATTCTCTGTTGGTAGGAGGATCCAAACGTGAAACCCAAAACATGCTAAGTCAAACGAACTCACTTCTTCTCCCAGATGCATTAATTCATTTCTTTTCTTTTAGAGGGAGTTGAGTAATGAGGGAATTGAGAGACATCAGGAAAATATAAGATGAGGAGTAACATCTCCTCTTCTCCCCATCACCAGTTTATAGGGATGTGTGATTTCTAATCATGGCCAAGAGGTTCTTTCTCCCATGCAAGTCAACAAAAATGGCATTAGGACTCTATGGGAGGGATTACCCTATTCCACATGTCACAGATACCATACCTCTAGCTCCCTTGCTATAATCTCCTCTGAGCAGATTCTTTGTAGTTCCTGCACAGATGTCCACTCTCACCAAAGAATTTTTCCTTGGGAGAAATAATACTATGGTCTTTTCCCTCGGGGCATATAAGTTTCCTCATATCCTAAGCAGTTAGTATATATGAATGGTGTTTTGTGCAGATAAGCTGAGCTGTTGGGTAGAATTTGTTCCAGTTTCTCCTGAGATTTCAATTGCATCTGTTACTAGGTGGGTTATTCACACACTAGCACACCTTCACGGATAAGGCCTCTGGGTCATCTAGATCTTTTACACTTACAGTTCTTTGGTGGGTAGATTAGAAGGTCTCAGTACACTGTCCAGGGAAGGAGAACAGTATGTGTGGAAGAGATGTCTGTTTTGATAAATGTATCAATTGTACTTTATTCCCTCCCTGTTTTACTTCCTGATTCCCTCTTTCTTTTTCTCAGCATGTCAGTCATAAAATTTCTGCCACTCTGCCCAGGGGTATAATTTATCTAAAACATCTTCATGGGGCTGTGATTATTTAACTGGATTCACTTGATTTGGCCTGTCCTATTTTTGCTTGTGTTTTATACACAAGAAAATAGCTGCAGCATATCTAATCATGGACGGGGACTAGCCAGTTTTTATCAGCATAATCATTATTTTACACAGGTCTGGCATAACTAAAATTGAAATCAGAATAATCTAAAACCATCTCTCAATTTTCATTTAGGTAGTGACGGGAAGATATGCATCAGTCCTCAGGTTAAGGAGAGACTGTAAGCGGATATTCTTCACTATTTACATCTCATTGTCCAAATATTTACTTTACATATTTGCAAAAATTTTTCCTCATAATTCCTTGAACTGAAAACCTGCTTTAATAAATGTGTTTGTGCACCAGCAAAATCAGTTTAACTGAGCAGGATTCAGGGGGAGAAGATGTAAAATACTCTGCATCTCGGCTGTTCTCCTGATAGAAACACAGTATGTGTGCTTTTATTGTTCAATGAGTTTGCATTATTGCTATCAGGTTTATTACTTTTGCCCTCAGAGTTCAGCCTTTAAAAGTTTCCCAGTGTCTGTCTCCATGAAGTACCTGCAGGTCCTGCCAACCTGGAGTCTAAATTAGACAAATGTTAATTTTATTTGAAGCCAGAAGGATGGTTAGTTAGCATTTGAAATACTTTAATCAGGCATACTCTCTCAACATGCAGTTAGTTAGCATTTGAAAGAATCTAATCAGGAGAGCACTCTCCAGAGGCACCTGCTACTAACGCATTCACTTTCTGCACCTAGATCAATACCAGTAGATGTCCTAATAACAGCATATGGGAGGTTGAAATGATTTTTCATTGGTGAAATGATTTTTTAAGGTATATGGGTTAGTTTGAACTACTGCAAAGACATACATTAAAAGAGCCGAGGTAAACCCGTGACCCAAGCAGCCTAGACTGGGTATTCTTGACTAGGGGGTAATTTTTCAGTTTGGTGATGTTTATAGTTTTGGGCTTGATAAAGGACAGAAATGGTATGGACCTAACAGAAGCAGAAGATATTAAGAAGAGATGGCAAGAATACACACAAGAACTGTACAAAAAAGATCTTCATGACCCAGATAATCACAATGGTGTGATCACTGACCTACAGCCAGACATCCTGGCATGAGAAGTCAAGTGGGCCTTAGGAAGCATCACTACGAACAAAGCTAGTGGAGGTGATGGAATTCCAGTTGAGCTATTCCAAATCCTGAAAGATGATGCTGTGAAAGTGCTGCACTCAATATGCCAGCAAATTTGGAAAACTCAGCAGTGGCCACAGGACTGGAAAAGGTCAGTTTTCATTCCAATTCCGAAGAAAGGCAATGCCAAAGAATGCTCAAACTACCACACAGTTGCACTCATCTCACATGCTAGCAAAGTAATGCTCAAAATTCTCCAAGCCAGGCTTCAGCAATATGCAAACTGTGAATATCCTGATGTTCAAGCTGGTTTTAGAAAAGGCAGAGGAACCAGAGATCAAATTGCCAACATCTGCTGGATCATGGAAAAAGCAAGAGAGTTCCAGAAAAACATCTATTTCTGCTTTATTGACTCTGCCAAAGCCTTGGACTGTGTGGATCACAAGAAACTGTGGAAAATTCTGAAAGAGATGGGAATACCAGACCACCTGATCTGCCTCTTGAGAAATCTGTATGCAGGTCAGGAAGCAACAGTTAGAACTGGACATGGAACAACAGACTGGTTCCAAATAGGAAAAGGAGTACGTCAAGGCTGTATATTGTCATCCTGTTTATTTAACTTCTATGCAGAATACATCATGAGAAACGCTGGACTGGAAGAAACACAAGTTGGAATCAAGATTGCTGGGAGAAATATCAATAACCTCAGATATGCAGATGACACTACCCTTATGTCAGAAAGTGAAGAGGAACTAAAAGGCCTCCTGATGAAAGTGGAGAGTGAAAAGGTTGGCTTAAAGCTCAACATTCAGAAAACGAAGATCATGGCATTTGGTCCTATCACTTCATGGGAAACAGATGGGGCAACAGTGGAAACAGTGGCAAACTTTATTTTTCTGGGCTCCAAAATCACAGCAGATGGTGACTGCAGCCATGAAATTAAAAGACGCTAACTCCTTGGAAGGAAAGTTATGAGCAACCTAGATCGCATATTCAAAAGCAGAGACATTACTTTGCCAACAAAGGTTCGCCTAGTCAAGGCTATGGTTTTTCCTGTGATCATGTATGGATGTGAGAGTTGGACTGTGAAGAAGGCTGAGCGCCGAAGAATGAATGCTTTTGAGCTGTGGTGTTGGAGAAGGCTCTTGAGAGTCCCTTGGACTGCAAGGAGATCCAACCAGTCCATTCCAAAGGAGACCAGCCCTGGGATTTCTTTGGAAGGAACGATGTTAAAGCTGAAACTCCAGTATTTTGGCCACCTCATGCGAAGAGTTGACTCTTTGGAAAAGACTCTGATGCTGGGACGGTTGGAGGCAGGAGAAGGGGACGACAGAGGATGAGATGGCTGGATGGCATTACTGACTTGATGGATGTGAGTCTGGGTGAACTCTGGGAGTTGGTGATGGACAAGGAGGCCTGTAATACTGCGATTCATGGGGTTGCAAAGAGTCGGACACGGCTGAGCGACTGATCTGATCTGATTTGATCTGATAGTTTTGGTTGTCTCAATTGAAAGGAGGGGCTGCTACTGACATCTTGTGTGTAGGTGCCAGGCATGTTACTTACAATGCTATAAATATACATAATCTTCACCCCACCAACATCCTCCCAACAAATAATTCAATTCAGTTCAGTCACTCAGTAGTGTCCAACTTGTTGCGACCCCATAGACTGTAACACACCAGCCTTCCTTGTCTATCACCAACTCCCGGAGCTCACTCAAACTCACATCCATCGAGTTGGTGATGCCATCCAACCATCTCATCCTCTGTTGTCCCCTTCTCCTCCCACCTTCAGCCTTTCCCAGCATTCAGTTCACTTCAGTTCAGTAGCTCAGTCGTGGCTGACTCTTTGTTACCCCATGAAGTGCAGCATGCCAGGCCTCCCTGTCCATCACAAACTCCTGGAGTTCACCAGAACTCCTGTCCATCAAGTTGATGATGCCATCCAGCCATCTCATCCTCTGTCATCCCCCTTCTCCTCCTGCCCCCAATACCTCCCAGCATCAGAGACTTTTCCAATAAGTCAACTCTTTGCATGAGGTGGCCAAAGTACTGGAATTTCAGCTTTAGCATCGTTCCTTCCAAAGAAATCCCAGGCCTGATCTCCTTTAGGGTGGACTGGTTGGATCTCCTTGCAGTCCAAGGGACTCTCAAGAGTCTTGTCCAACACCACAGTTCAAAAGCATCAATTCTTCGGTGCTCAGCTTTCTTCACAGTCCAACTTTCCCAATCATACATGACCACTGGTAAAACCATAGCCTTGATTAGATGGATCTTTGTTGGCAAAGTAATGTCTCTGCTTTTCAATATGCTATCTAGATTTCTCATAACTTTCCTTCCAAGGAGTAAGCATCTTTTAATTTCATGGCTGCAGTCACAATCTGCAGTGATTTTGGAGCCCCCCAAAATAAAGTCTGACATTGATTCCACGTTTCCCCATCTATTTGTCATGAAGTGATGGGGCCAGATGCCATGATCTTAATTTTCTGAATGTTGAGGTTTAAACCAACTTGTTTACTCTCCTCTTTAACTTTCATCAAGAAGCTTTTTAGTTCCTTTTCACTTTCTACCATAAGGGTGGTGTCATCTGCATATCTGAGGTTATTGATGTTTCTCCCAGAAATCTTGATTCCAGCTTGTGCTTCTTCCAGCCCAGCGCTTCTCATGATATACTCTGCATAAAAGTTAAGTAAGCAGGGTGACATTAGACAGCCTTGACATAAATCAAATTCCTTATGATTATACAGTGGAAGTGAGGAATAGATTTAAGGGACTAGATCTGATAGAGTGTCTGATGAACTATGGATGGAGGTTTTTGACATTGTACAAGAGACAGGGATCAAGACGATCCCCATGGAAAAGAAATGCAAAAAAGCAAAATGGCTGTCTGAGGAGGCCTTACAAATAGCTGTGAAAAGAAGAGAAGTGAAAAGCAAAGGAGAAAAGGAAAGATAAAAGCATCTGAATGCAGAGTTCCAAAGAATAGCAAGGAGAGATAAGAAAGCCTTCCTCAGTGATCCATGCAAAGAAATAGAGGAAAACAACCGAATGGGAAAGACTAGAGATCTCTTCCCAGCTTTAGGGTCTTTTTAAATGAGTCAGTTCTTCCCATCAAGAGACCAAAGTATTGGAGTTTCAGCCTCAGCATCAGTCCTTCCAATGAATATTCAGGACTGATTTCCTTTAGGATGGATTGGTTGGATGTCCTTGTTATCCAAGGGACTCTCAAGGGTCTTCTCCAACTTTTGAACTTCTCCATAGTTCAAAAGCATCAATTCTTCAGTACTCAGCTTTCTTTATGGTCCAACTCTCACATCCATACATGAGTACTAGAAAAAACCATAGCTTTGACTATTCAGACCTTTGTTGGCAAAGTAATGTCTCTGCCTTTTAATATGCTGTCTGGGTTGGTCATAGCTTTTCTTCCAAGGAACAAACATCCTTTAATTTCATGGCTGCAGTCACCATCTGCAGTGAATTTGGAGCCCCTCCCCAAAATAAAGTCTCTCATTCTTTCCATTGTTTCCTCATCTACTTGCCATGAATTGATGGGACTGGATGCTATCATCTTAGTTTTCTGAATGTTGAGCTTTTAAGCCAACTTTTTCACAACAAAGAATTATCCAGCCCAAAATACTGGTAGTGTTAAGGTTGAGAAACCCTCAGCAGGACTCTTCAGGATGGTGCCCTAGGTCTAGGGATTTATTTGTCTCTATGCATCACTATTAACTGAGGATTTTGCCTTCTGCTTTTAATTAGAAGTTTAGCTGACATTGGCTACCAGAATACTGCTACAATTCCCTCAAGCAAATCTTTCATGCAAGGTGCTACTTAGAGTTCATAACAGGTCAGAGAACTGAGACATCACTATTTTTGTGCCTGCTTGCTAATATATGTTTGGATGGAAAGAACAAATAGTCAATATCATGGTCAAGGTGTCTACTTGAGAAAGGCTGACTGATTATTAGGTGTTATTATCTTGCTAAGTGTGTAATCATAAACCTTCTGAGGTCACTCTGAGAGTGGATGTGCTAATAATCACTGATGTGATGAACTCCCAGCAACCAGACTCATGAGGCTGATGAACAGAATACACGTTAATACACCAATATTTATGGGTGTTGGCATAATCAGGGTATTCTTGACATTCAAGCACATCTATTTGGAATCAGAATCAGGGCACTGAGATTCAGACACAAATTTCTTTAGTGTGATGTATCTATCAACCTAAAAGGAAGAACATTTTTCATGAGAATGTAGTACTCTAAATGTAATTGGTTAGGATGTTTCCTCTCTTGAATAAAGTTTGTCTGGGCACTCCTTGTTTTTACTCTGTGAATTTTCAGTTTTGATAATTTCATGAGAGAACACTCCTACTTTTCCATGCCATCCACCAATTTATGATGGACACATTCCTTCTTTAATGATGTCATTCACTCAGATTGAATTTTTGTCCTTTTGGCCAGGAATCTGTGTACTCATGAATTAGTTATTGATACAAAATCTCAATGAAGACTGTCACATATACCATCGGTGAATTACAACATTGACTGTGTTTCACTTCCTTCTTCCCTCCTTCCCACCCATCCTCTTTTCTTTACTTTAGTCTTCTGTCTCCCTCCCTCTCTTCTTCCCTTTCTTACTCCCTCCCTCTTCCTTCCTTCCTTTCATATCCTTTTTTCGCTCTCTTTCAGAATCATATCTACTCTTGTTAAATTAAAAAAAAATTATAATAATATAATTGTGACAAAAGATCATATAAATTTACTCTTTTAAATTATTACTTTTATTGATTGTCACTGCAAATTTAAATAATATTAGGAGCAAAGAATTAAACCTCAATCCTCCTTTGGTAGATTTATAATCTTAATTAGACATTCAAATATGACCACTTAGGCTGAGATATCTTCTAAAATCTAGACAATGGATATGATAAAATTGTCACACAGGTGTTCATTTTTAAGAATCTTGCAGTGATATTTAAATTTACTTCTGAAGAGAAAATTTGACAGAAGTTAAGAGCTTCAGGGGAAGATTAAGTTTCTAGTACTTAAAAGGTCTTCTAAACATTCAGAATAAGAGAGAGAATTTATGGAAATTTAATACTTCAGGAATTTTTTTACCTGACAGAAAATTCAGCAGACAAGAATTGCTTTGAAGTGTGCTAAGGGTGCTAAGGGTCAAAGATAAGGGCCCCTGGCCCACTTCTTGAGATGTAAATATGACTCTTAATAGAGCTGGAGGGAAAAGTTCATCTTTGCTCTATTTTCCCCAGAGTTCTTTTCCCTTGTTTCATGCTATAATGAACAGATAAGGCAAAAATGCTTTCAAATTTATTTACTTTCAAATAGACATTCTACAAAGTTTTGCTTTGAGTAAGGACAGTTAATAGCAAAGCAGTGCTACCAGTTCTTCATTCTTCAAATTCCAAACTGATTCCATCAAAAACACATTCTGCTAAGACACAGTAACCCCTAGGCCAAAACATTCTCTCAATATGTTGAGCTTTCATTTGACTTTCTTGTCAGTGATTCAGATATTATTCAAAGTCACATCAAGCTGTTTTCTCTCTCGTACTAAATGTCTTCTTTAGTTGTGTGGTATATTGAATAAACATCACCTGTGTAGTTAATGTTTTTAATTCACACAAAGAACTAAATTCAATGCTTACATAATGGATGTATTAGACACTTAATTTTTTAAAAATTATGTTCTTATGGTTCAGAACTGCCCAATTGAATTTTAGACAAAAATAACAAGATATAACATCAACTTTTGGAGAGGGGAAGTCAGTAGGCTTTTTCCAAACTTGCTTTTGATTTGCTTCCATCTTGATTTCATCTATAAGTGGCAAATTAATGATATACTTGCCTTACTTTCTTAAAGAACTTCTTGGAGCATTACTTGAATTAGTATACAACAACTTGATTTGATTATAACCACATAAAGTATCTTTAGAGTTACTTATGTAACAGTGAAAAAATATAGGGTAGTTTTAGCTTTAATACAGAGATAATTTTCATTCTATTATGGACAGACCTGAAACATTGATGGCTGCTGTCTGTACCTGGTTAAAGAGTGAGAAACTGATAATGTTTTGGGCTGGCATAGACACATTTAAGGACTGACTTACAGCAGAAGAACAGTTATCTGAAGTTACAAAAGTCACAGCTCCCTTGTCCAGAGTTGTCATCTTGAAGGGCAAGACCATAATTCACTACTAACCCTAGAATAAAGTCAAAACTCTTTAAATATGAAACATAAGACCTCAAACTACCATACAGTTGTGCTCATTTCTCATGCTAGCATGGTGAAATGCTCAAAATCATTCAAGCTAGGCTTCAATAACACATGAACTGAGAACTCCCAGATAGTCAAGTTGGATTTAGAAAAGGCAGAGAAACCAGAGATCAAACTGCCAACAACTGTCAGAAAAAGTGACAGATTTTATTTTCTTGGCTTCCAAAATCACTGTGGACAGTGATTGCAGCCACAAAATTAAAAGATGCTTTCTCCTTGGAAGAAAAGCTATGGCAAACCCAGAGAGCACATTAAAAAGCAGAGACATCACTTTGCCAACAAAGGTCCATATAGTCAAAGTTTTTCCAACAGTCATGTACGGATGTGACAGTTGGACCATAAAGAAGGTTGAGTGCTAAAGAATCGATGCTTTCAAATTGTGGTGCTTGAGAAGACTCTTGAGGGTCCCTTGGACTGTGAAATCAAATCAGTCAATCCTAAAGGAAATCAGCCCTGAATATTTACTGGAAGGCCTGATGCTGAAGCTGAAGTTCCAATACTTTGGCCACCTGATGTGAAGAGCTGACTCACTGCAAAAGATCCTGATGCTGGGAAAGATTGAGGGCATGAGGAGAAGGGGCCAACAGTGGATGAGATAGTTGAATGGCATCACTGACTCAATGGACATGAATTTGAGCAAACTCCAGGAGATAGTAAAGGACAGGGAAGCCTGCATGCTGCAGTTCACAGGGTCGCAAAGAGTCGGACATGGCTGAACAACAGCAGCAACGACAAAACCTCACGTAACCTGGTCTTTGCTTGTAGTTTTCAGTGCCCCAGTAATGCTGAGCTGCTTTCTCACCTACAGGTTTCTGCTTCATTGTCCTCTTTGTCTAGAACACTGTCCCTCTTTAATTTTTCCCTGAGCTGATTCCCACTCATCTTTTTGATGTCCGCTTAAGTGCCTCTGCCTTTGTGAAAGCCTTGATACCCCAACCTGGGTTAGGTGTCCTATCATTATGCTCTAGCACCTCTGTGGTAATATTTTACATACTAAATTGTAATTGACAGTTTTCTCATCCACATCTATAACTAGACTTCAGGTTAGGAAAGGATAAACACTTTATCTTTCTTACTTTCATATTCCAGTGCTTGATACACAGCATGCATCTGGTAGACCTTTACTGAGTAAACTGATGCGTAAATAAACAAATGTTAATGTAAACCAGTGGTTTTCAACTGTGGTGCTTGATCTTGCTTACCAGGGAACATTTGGCAATTTCAGAAACATTTTAATTAAGATGTGGGGGAGGTGGTACTATATCATTTAGTGGGTAGAGGGCAGGTATGCTGCTAAAAATCCTACAATGCACAGGTCAGCCTCCCATAATAAACCATTATCTGATCCAAAATGTAAGTAGTGTCAAGACTAAGGAACTCTGGAGTGAATAATACATGTTTATTGTAACATATTACAAAAGTGTATTCAGGAGTAAGTAATAGAAAAAAAATGGGTAGCAAAAGTAAATAATTGGCATGTTTGTAAGCCATCTGAACTGAGATACAAGAAGAATTGTTCAAAACCAAGGTCATGGAAAGCAATAGGAACCAATCTTCCTGTGACAGTGGTACTATCCACGATCACAAGTCGTACTTGTGGATTAAGTAGTGAAGTTCCAAAGTTTCACAATTAGATGTGCTCTCTAATATATTTGTTATTCTTTTCTTATCCCTTCTAGTTACTGCTTTTTTGTTTTGTCTTAATTGCTCCCTCAGATCAGATCAGATCAGTCGCTCAGTCGTGTCCGACTCTTTGCGACCCCATGAACCACAGCACGCCAGGCCTCCCTGTCCATCACCAGCTCCCGGAGGTCACTCAGACTCACATCCATTGAGTCGGTGATGCCATCCAGCCATCTCATCCTCTGTCGTCCCCTTCTCCTCCTGCCCTCAATCCCTCCCAGCATCAGAGTCTTCTCCAATGAGTCAACTCTTCGCATGAGGTGGCCAAAATACTGGAGTTTCAGCTTTAGCATCATTCCTTCCAAAGAAATCCCAGGGTTGATCTCCTTCAGAATGGACTGGTTGGATCTCCTTGCAGTCCAAGGGACTCTCAAGAGTCTTCTCCAACACCACAGTTCAAAAGCATCAATTCTTCAGTGCTCAGCCTTCTTCACAGTCCAACTCTCACAATCCATACATGACCACAGGAAAGACCATAGCCTTGACTAGGTGAACCTTTGTTGGCAAAGTAATGTCTCTGCTTTTGAATATGCTATCTAGGTTGGTCATAACTTTCCTTCCAAGGAGTAAGCGTCTGTGCATTAAATATTTGTCACTCAATTCTGAAGTTTTAAAAATATTCTTTTGAATATTTCAGACTGTATGTTGAGGAGAAAAACTGAAAATGAATTCCCCATAATTTGTAAGAAAAAATAGAAGGAGATAGTGATAGCTTATGGTGAACGGTGTGAGATTTGTGATCTGCGAAGATTTAGCTTCAGGACCAGGGGACCAGACTTGATCACTCAAGAGCTTTTGTGTAGGAGAGTTTTATTACAGTATGAAAAGTGACAGAGAAAGCTTCTGACATAGACATCAGAGGGGGGACAGAGAGCGCCCCTTGTGCTAGTTTTAGCAAGCTGTTTTATGTCTGTTGCTGCTAAGTCGCTTCAGTCGTGTCCGACTCTGTGCGACCCCATAGACGTCAGCCCACAAGGCTCCCCCGTCCCTGGGATTCTCCAGGCAAGAACACTGGAGTTGGTTGCCATGTCTGTTAGAAAGCCATTAAACAGATAAGAGAGGCTGAAGGATTTTCATCAGGCCCCTCTCCCACAATATGTATTTTTGAGATAGGATGGCACGAGGTGTGTCATCCCCCAGCCACAAAACAATGGATATGAATACTGGTTTGTTGAGCTATTATCAGCCCAAGGTTTGAAAAAAGTTAGGTTCAGGTGGAACCAGGTGTCGTCATGGCAACACAGAATTTTAAGAGACACTTGCAGCGTATTTCCTCCTGCCATCTAAGGGAGAGATAAAAAACGTCTGACACTTGAAACCTAATTCCTCCTTTTGGAGACCCCTGGCCTTCCTGCCTGTTACCCTCTCAATAGAACCTCAAGTGTTTCCTATATAAGAATAGAGAAAACATTGTCTTTCTGGTCTGTCTTCTTAGAAAACAGGGATCTACATTGCATTTTTCTTTGATCATGTTTTGTCTAAAGTTAAACATACTATGTTTTCTATATATACAGTTGAAATGAATCTAATGTTAAATAAAATAGGCCTTTAAAATAATATTCAGTATAATAAAAATGGAACCAATTTGTAAACAAGAAAACATTCAGAATATTAAATAAGGACAAATTATATTTAACTGGCTTTGTAATTTATGGTCTATCATTCTGATTAATAATCAGACTTACTGTATCTATGGAAACGAAAGGAAAATTACTTCTGCTTCCAACAAATGTACAAAGATGAAAAATATTTTGCTTCTCTAAATAACTAGCACAGATGTTACCCTCTTTGTTAACCTTGTTTCATTACCTGTTTTATCACAAAAAGAACAAAGTCATGTGGGTGGAGATAAAAAGATGTAAGATTAATAAAACATATTGAAGATGACTTAAAGAAAATTGTATACTGTCTGTTAACTGAGGAAATAAAAAATGTCCAAATCTAGATGGTTTCTAAGTCAATTCTGTGACTTGACTTATAAATATGACCATTTTCTGTATACTTTTAAGAGAAAATTTTATAGCAAATCTTTAAGATTAAGAACACAGAAAAAAAAAAAAAAAGAACATGAAAAAATAAAAATTAGCCAAACTGGGACCCAAAATACATTTCATAAAAATAATATTTCATTAGTTTTTAAATAAGATGTCTTATGAACCATGCTGATAGCATGAATCTGGTTTTCATTAGGATCTAAAGTTTGATGAGATTTCCTGAAAGATATCAATACTTTCCAAGTTATTCTCACTAGATCAGTTCAGTTCGGTCGTGTCTAACTCTTTGTGACCGCATGAACTGCAGCACACCAGGCCTCCCTGTCCATCACCAACTCCCAGAGTCCAGCCAAACCCATGTCCACTGAGTTGGTGGTGTCATCCAATCATCGTATCCTCTGTCGTCCCCTTCTCCTGCCCTCAATCTTTCCTAACATCAGGGTCTTTTCAAATGAGTCAGCTCTTAGCATCAGGTGGCCAAAGTATTGGAGTTTCAGCTTCAACATCAGTCCTTCCAATGAACACCCAGGACTGATCTCCTTTAGAATGGACTGGTTGGATCTCCTTGCAGTCCAAGGGACTCTCAAGAGTCTTCTCCAACACCACAGTTCAAAAGCATCAATTCTTCGGTGCTCAGCTTTCTTTATAGTCCGACTCTCACATCCATACATGACCACAGGAAAAACCATAGCCTTGACTAGACGGACCTTTGTTGACAAAGTAATGTCTCTGCTTTTTAATATACTGTCTAGGTTGGTCATAACTTTCCTTCTAAGGAGTAAGTGTCTTTTAATTTCATGGCAGTAATCTGCAGTGATTTTGGAGTCCAGAAAAATAAAGTCTGACACTGTTTCCACTGTTTCCCCATCTATTTCCCATGAAGTGATGGGACCAGATGCCATGATCTTCATTTTCTGAATGTTGAGCTTTAAGCCAACCTTTTCACTCTCCTCTTTCACTTTCATCAAGAGGCTCTTTAGCTAGTTGTTCTTCACTTTCTGCCATAAGGGTGGTGTCATCTGCATATCTGAGGTTATTGATATTTCTCCCGGCAATCTTGATTCCAGTTTGTGCTTCCTCCAGCCCAGCGTTTCTCATGATGTGCTCTGCATAGACGTTAAATAAGTAGGGTGACAATATACAGCCTTGACGTACTCCTTCTCCCATTTTGAACTAGTCTGTTGTTCCATATCCAGTTCTAACTGTTGCTTCCTGACCTACATACAGATTCTCATCAGATAGTAAAGAATAAATAGAATTTATATGAAAATTGGGCTTCCCAGGTAAGACTATTGATAAAGAACCTGTCTGCCAATGCGGGAGATATAAGAGATGCCCTTTTGATCCCTGAGTCGGGAAGATCCCCTGAAGAAGGGCACGGCAACTCACTCCAGTATTGTTGCCTGGAGAATTTCATGGATAGAGGAGCCTGGAGGGCTACAGTGCAGTTGGACGTGACTGAAGCAACTTTGTTCGCAGGCATGTATGTGAGAATTAGAGCTGAAATGCAATTTCTACCATCCCACATTCATAGTCCATCTCTTATCTCTCTAAAGAAGTTAAAAGATCGATGTGTTCCTCTATTTTGGCTAAGGTTTTATAATCCATATAGCTTTTTAAAAATCAGGGAATTGAAAAACCCTCCTATTTGTTTATATCAGGCTTTTTATTTGATTTTGTTTTGTCATTTTTATGGAGGGGAGGGAGTAGAATCAGCTGCAAAATGAAGTTTTTCTCATATTGCTTTTCATGATGAATTGAATGTATTCTGTCTGCATGGCTAATGATTTGGCTTGGTTCTTTTCTTATGCTCTAGAAAGTCCGAAGCACTGTTCTCCTGGGTTAAGGGAAAGGAGAGCCAGTTACCTCATGGATCCAGGCAGGTGCTCCATCCAGACGTCCTGCTAAGAGGTAAGTCACAACTGAAAATGCTGATAGGACCTTGGTAAGAGGCCCCCATCACTTTAAGAAGGAGGGGAGGTGGTGAGAGCAGTTTCCCCTGGAGGAGTCTGTCTTTGCCTTAGCACATCTTGTCAATGCCCTTGGTAAACATTGCAGCTCTGTACAGCCATCTAACACTCTAGTGGACTGAGATGCTACTAAAGGCCACTATTTTCCTCACACACATTTCCTCACATATAACCCACACAACTCCCTGGCCAAGGGAGTAGGTGAGTAGTGGTATCTTGTTTTGGAAAGACAAGGAAATAATTTGCTCAAAGTCACACATATAATCAGGGGTAGAGTTACATTTGAAAATGAGGTCTCTCTAACCCCAGCACTGCTGCGTTCTCTCTCGACAACTCTTTGTGGCTCCTTGCAAGTTCTCCAGAGTTGTCTTTCCAACTAGATGAGGAAGTAGCATTGGTCATATTTCCCAGTCTGATCACACAGAAATTTTGTTTTCTAGTCTGGCAATCAGAGGTTAAAGGATTTTATAATATTCTAGAGTCTCTTAATTAAAATCTTGATTCAATTTTATTGTTAACTTTGAATAATTTTGACTTTTTTCTGTGCAAAAAATTCATCACTCCAGTGTGTTATTTCATACAGTGGTTCTGTGGAAAACTTAATGGATGATCTTAAAGTTTCTGCCATGAGACATCACATGATGAAGGCAAAGTGTCATCACTGATTGGGAACACAGAATAGCAGGAATATATCAATAGCTTTTGATATCATTAATCTTGAAGAAAAATTGCGCTGGACAAAGAGTAACAAATAGGGAAGGCTTTTCCTCAAGACTACTGCAACCGATGAGAGAGACTGAACTCAATTTCACTGAAACAAAGGACTGTAGAGTTTTTAAGAGTTGGGATGAGGAGAATCATAAACCATCTGTACCTCCCAATTGTCCTAACCCAAAGAAAAAGTAAACTTTCTCACATCTTCATGACAGAAGGAAGACTTGTAGCAAGGTATCCACTGAAATTAGGCTTTAATCCTTGCACAAACTCTGAGAGATGGGGGCAACTATCTTCCTTAATGCATGTGATTCAAAATGATGACTGTCAAGTCTTTGGGAAAGACATTCCCAAAGACTGGATCATAAAACCAGCAAGATGCTTCTAATGAGATCTGTATACATTTCAAAGAGAACAGAGAAAGAATTTGTGATTGTAAGTTTTGTAAGATAAATTCTCGAAGAAAAGGGACTGCACTTTGGAAGAAACTTATTTAAAGTTTAGTCAAGCTGAGGGGAAGGTTGAGGTCATCTTGATCATTAACAATAAGGCTTTACTGAATCCTAAAATTAGTGCTATATTTGTTATACATTACAATAAATATTTGGGAGCTGGTGTTACTTGTTTCCCAAATACCTATGGGCTCTGAATAATCATATTGCTTTGAAGTTTGAAGGCTAAGAAAGAAAAACCCAGATATTTTGGACAAACAGACAACCAGATCTCCGTACATGTAGCACAGTCACAAGTATGTAGTAGGCACTCAATAGCTTTTTGTTAAATTACATCGGTCAGTTTTTTGTCTCTTTGGAGAGAATACCCACATCATCATGCCAACTGACATAACTTTAAAGATTCCTGTCCAATTTCTTGCTTTATATTTCCAACTCTGTGGAACAGTCCATCTAAATGGACATTTTGATCCTTCCACCTTTCCATTTAAGGCCAGGACAGCCTATAATGTGAAATTGTGGAATGTGAGTTGCAAGTTAGAATGAAGGAGGCAGGCAAGTAATTTGCCTTTCTTTAAGCATAGACTAGATCACTTAAAATTCTATTACATAAGAAAACTATTGTTCACTTTGGTGCATAATTCAAACACTAGTTTATGTGAAAACAAACAAACAGATTGCTGTCAGTACTCACAGATAATGGAATTCTCATACAAAGTCTCTTCAATTGCAGAATATGTTTGCTTAGCTGGTGCTGCCCATTTTTCAAATCTACAGAATGCTGCTGAATGCTGACTGAGTCTGTAGACTCTCCCCTTGGGATGAGAGAATCTCCATGAAGTCATTTGTATTTTTTTCCCATTCTGTCTTTTTCCGAGTCTACTCTCTAATAATAAACTATGAGAATACTTCAACAACTTTTAGTTTTCCTTTACTAGGTATTTCTGCTACTGCTAAGTCACTTCAGTCGTGTCCGACTCTGCGTGACCCCATAGACGTCAGCCCACCAGGCTCTCCTGCCCCTGGGATTCTCCAGGCAAGAAAACTGGAGTGGGTTGCCATTTCCTTCTCCAATTGTCAGATTTCACATAAACATTTCTGTTTGACAAAAGAGAAGGAAAACCACAGTCAGAAGGACCTGTCTCAAGGAATGCATTTTGGGTCTGACTCCAGTACTCTTGCCTGGAAAATCCCATGGATGGAGGAGCCTGGTGAGCTGCAGTCCATGGGGTCGCTAAGAGTCGGACAGGACTGAACGACTTCACTTTCACTTTTTCGCTTTCATGCATTGGAGAAGGAAATGGCAACCCACTCCAGTGTTCTTGCCTGGAGAATCCCAGTGGCAGGAGAGCCTGGTGGGCTGACGTCTATGGGACGTGGAGATGCAGGTGGGTTAGGGTTGGTTTGCCCGTGGTGGCTCTCAGGTATTTCTGGGGGAGTCCTTATTCACTGAATTTGTGTAATATCTATGAAAAAAAGTATTTTGCCCGGGGACTAAACTTTGCTTTGGTATAATTAAAACCAGCTAGTGGGTACAGTTTTAAGTTACTAATTTTTCTTTCATCATTTTTTATTGTCATAAAACTCAGTTTGCGAAGGAAATTATGACTGCTTGTGTGATTATCTTATTGGGTATTATCTAATATTGTAACCTAAACTGAAAGCAGTAGAAATGGGATAACACACTTTAGACTGGGAGAATAAGATTGACATGATACAGAAAAGGCACATTTAATTTTACAATTGGAGATCATTTTTACAAGGCATACAATTTACATGGAACAATGGGAAAAAAGAAAAGCTTAAATATTCTCTAAGTTCAGTGAATAATTACTCTAAAAAAAGATAAATAATGAAGCTATACAAGACTAAAGCTTTTGTTGAGCAGGTGTTAGACAAAGAATGTTTATAAAAGCTGTTGAAAAGAAGTTCCCCCTTTGTTAAAGATCTCTTGGATTTTAGTAATGCTCTTTTATTAAAAACTTCACTATACATTATTCCTGGTAGTTAGAATGACACTCAATACATTGAGTAAGCTGGTTGAGAGCACAGTTTTTCATTAAAGTAGTAGTAAAATCTTTTCTTTGACCTTGTTATGAGCTGAATTATATCCTCCCACATTCATATATTAAAGTCCTAAACCCCTCAGCATGTGGCTATGTTTGGAGGAGATAGGGTTTTTGAAGAAGTGATTAAATTAAAATGAAACAATAGAATGGGTCCTAATCCAAATGACTGACACCCTTATAAAATGAGGAAATCTGGACACAGACAGGCATAGAGGGAAGACGATATGAAGATACAAGGTGAAGATGGCTACCTATAAGACAAGGAGAGAGGCCTCAGAGGAAACCAACCCTATCAACATCTTTATCTCAGATAGTAGCCTCCAGGGTGAAAATAAATTCTATTGTTTAAGCCACCCACCCAGTCTGTGGTACTTTGTTATGGCATCCCTAGGAAACTCATATAATCCTTGAGACTAGAATTCAGTAGTTTCTGAATGATTTGCTTGGCTTCTATGAAAGAAAAATGAGTTTATTAATAATTTTAAGTCATTTATAAGAAATTAAGATGTAGTATCAAGTTTAAAACTAGAGGCTCCTAAGCATTTTAGTGAAGTGAAAGTGAAAATCACTCAGTCACGTCCGACTCATTGTGACGCCATGAACTACACAGTCCGTGGAATTCTCTAGGCCAGAATACTGGAGTGGGTAGCCTTTCCCTTCTCCAGGGGATCTTCCCAACCCAGGATCAAACTCAGGCCTCCCGCATTGCAGGCAGATTCTTTACCAGCTGAGCCACCAGGGCAATTCACCACAGCTGGCCTGGTAAAGGATTATGTCCATAATGAAAGTGTAGTATGTATGTCTCCTAGAGTTTCTGTAACAAGTAACAAACTGGTGACTTAAAACAGAAATTTATTATTTCACAGTTTTGGACTCTGAAATCCCCAAATCCAGGTGTTAGCAGGGTCATGCTCCTTCTGAAACCCTAGGAAGGAAGTAAAACCCTCCCTGCCTCTTCCTAGCTTCTAGCAGTTGTCTGGCTGTCTTTGATATTCCTTGACTTGGAGCAGCTACATAACTCCAATCTCTGCCTCTATTACTGTGGGCCGTCCTTCCTGTGTCTAATCTGTGTCACTTCTCCTCTTATAACGCTCAGGCATATTGGACTAAGGGTCGATCCTACTCCAATGTTACCTCAACTTAATTAATTGCATCTGCTATGACTTTATTTCAAAATAAGGTCACATTCTGAGGTACAGGGGCTTAAGATGTCAGCATATCTTTTATCCAACCCATAACACATCCTTTAGGACAGCAGTCCCCGACTTTTGGCACCAGGAACTGGCTTCATGGAAGACAATTTTTCCACAGATTGAGGTGGTGGGGATGGTTTCTAAATGACTCAAATGCATTACATTTATGGTGTAATTTATTTCTATTATCATTACATTAGCTGCACCTCAGGTCATCAGGCATTAGATCCCCGAGGTTGGGGACCCCTGCTTTAGGATATTGTGAATTCCTTGCTACTGGAAGGGCAAATTCAGGAAATTCAAATGGTCATTTATTTATTGTTAGTAATCAAAAGAGTAGTTATATACAGTTTGTTTCACAGATGCCATTAGCATCTGGAATAGTCTGGATATTTACCTGCCTTTAATTACTTCATATTGCATATTGTTAGCCACTAGTTGGGGAAGGCAATGACACCCCACTCCAGTACTCTTGCCTGGAAAATCCCATGGACGGAGGAGCCTGGTAGGCTGCAGTCCTTGGGGTTGCTAAGAGTTGGACGTGACTGAGCGACTTCACTTTCACTTTTCACTTTTGTGCATTGGAGAAGGAAATGGCAACCCACTCCAGTGTCCTTGCCTGGAGAATCCCAGGGACAGAGGAGCCTAGTGGGCTGCCGTCTATGGGGTCGCACAGAGTCGGAAACGACTGAAGCGACTTAGCAGCAGCAGCAGCAAAGTATGTGCTGATGGCATCATGAGGAATATGAAGGTTTGCCAGATGTTTTTTTTATTAATTGCTCTTCTTGTGGAATGAATACCCTCTATATTCATTATAGTCCCAGAGTCATTATTCTTTTGCTAAAATCATATGTTTATATTGATTTATTATAATAATTTATATGAAAGAAATTTAGATTTAAAAGCTCATTTCTCCTTTTCTGAATATACCATATATTTGCTTCCAGGCATAAGGGAAAACAGACATCTTCCTCTTTTAAAACTTTCTCTCTTTTCAGACTTATGCCAATAATGATAGTCTAAGTGGCTATATATACCCTTGGCTGACCTCCAAGCTGCTACAGAACATACCACTTGGGAGAAATTAAAGATACTTCTTATCCTTTGCAGAAGAAATCTTCATTAGCTAGGCTAATTGCTAATTTTTTAGAAGTTTATGTCTCTGTTTCACTAGGAGCTACTTGAAACAAAACAATCATACAGCAGAGCACCTAACTCATTTATTGAAAACTTATGTGCCTGGCACTATTTTAAGGGAATTATCCTTTATTTTGTGGATAAGCAGATGGAGGCCTAAAGAGAGGTTAAATGATGAGTTAAATACTCTACTCCAAGAGAGTGTCAGGCAGAATTTGAATTCAGATGGACTGCAGGGCTTGGAGCTAGCTCCATTTAGTCATTCTGCCTTCTGGCTAACCAATAAATAGGCTTCCTTTCTGGAGAAGGAAATGGCAACCCACTCCAGTATTCTTGTCTGGAGAATTCCATGGACAGAAGAGCCTGGTGGGCTACAGTCCATGGGGTTATAAAGAACTGGACATGACTAAGCAACCAACAACACTGTTAGCTCAGATAGTAAAGAATCTGCCTTCGGTGAGGGAGACTTAGTTCGATCCTTGGGTTGGGAAGATCCCCTGGAGGAGGGCATGGCAACCCACTCCAGTATTCTTGCTTGGAGAATCCCCATAGACACAGGAGCCTGACAGGCTAGTCGGACACGACTGGGTGACTTAGCACAGTGCCACCAATAAATACATTCCTTAAATTCATGGTAGGGTGTTTATATGGGGATTCCCTCTAATAATAAAGTGTTCATGACCTCAAAAACTGTTTTCAAGTTACTGATTTCACTCAAAGTAAAAAAAAAAAAAAAAAATTCCCTTTCAAGTGATTAGATTACTATTAAATGTCCTTTAGGAAAACAACAGGTAAACAATTCCATTGCCTAGAATTTAATTTTAGAGATTGTGTTTTTCGAGGTCTGCGCAGAACTCTACATTTTTTCTTTACTAGGTTAAAAAATTACAGAGCGTACTTAACTGTTGCAAAAGATTGAACTACGTGTCTTTAAAGAGCCTGATCATTTCCTTCAACTCTTCCTGCGGTCCTAAACTAATTAATATTTATATCCTACTGTCTGCCCTCCTATACTCCATTCCAAGTAGGAACAAAGTATATACATTTCTACAACTTGCTGTTTTTGTTGAGCAGAAATATCATCCCCTCAAGTTCATATGTAAAGATTTATTTTTAAAACAACAGTATAATTTTCCATTGTATAAATGCACGGATTCAACCATTTCCTTAGTGAATGGTTTTCAGGTTACCTGTCCCCTTTGTTGTTAAAAAGTGAGTTTGTTGGTCAGAGTATATGTAGATTTAAAGACAGATGTTAACAGATTATCCTAATTTACTTCTTTAACCCTTTATAATGTAGACTTTCTTTTCAAAATCAGACACTATTGCCTTTTATATATGTTGGAAGTTTTAAAATCTCTGCTGCAATTTTTTACTTGTCTGTTATATCCAGAATAAAATTCATAAGAAACTCAGGTGATATGTTCAGTAGATATATAAATCTGAAAGAAGACCCATAATCTTGCTTGATGATTCCTTCCAAGGGGTAGAAAGGAGTTTGGAAGAAAATAGATCCAGGTTATATTTTATTATGAGGGTTTCATGATTTAGGTTGGCTCATGATCTTGGTGAGATTTAGGTTGTCTCATGATTGAAGGTGGTAGGAGAAGAGGAAGACAGAGGATGAACTGGTTGGATGGCATCACCAATGCAATGAACATGAGTTTGAGTAGACTCCGGGAGTTGGTCATGGACAGGGAAGCCTGGTGTGCTGCAGTCCATGGGGTTGCAAAGAGTCAGACATGACTGAGTGACTGAACTGAACTGAACATGACCTTGGGTTTCTTCTAGACCAAAGCGCACGGTTCAGAAAACAGGAGAAAAAGCTTTCTTTATGGCCCCTGTGCAAAGATACTTTTTGTTTTAACTAAATTCTTCCTCACTCTTATTGATGGAAAAGGTTGTGCATCCAATTGTCTTTGGCAATTCCATAAACTGCTGAGCGCAATTTAAGACACTATCTCAAACAATGGACCTGCTGCCATATTCAAACATTCCCTGACTACCATAGTGTTCAAACCCTTCAATTCTTTGCTTAGTTATTCTCAAAAGTGACAGTCTGCCAGAAGTTGTGACTGTTTATCTTTCCCTGAGTCTAAGTACTTCACATGTCAATGAAGATTATTGTGTAAGACATTTGGCTGTCCAAGCTCTGCCATCTGGGCAAGAGTATCTCTTAATCAATGTAATCAGACTGTATGTTGTAGAACTGAGAAATATGCACATTCAAGATGGGACAGAAAGCTTATTCTAATTAATTCTTAATTATGTAAAATATAAATATTTATATCAGTACTGCAGCATAGTTTAGTGGAACGATGTAACTGAATTTGAAACTCAGCTTCATTTTGTAGTAGTCTTGTGGACTTGGCCAAATTAATCATATTCTCCAAGCTACAGTTTGCTCAGGTATAAAACTGGGTTATAACACCAGTCTCTCAGGGTAATATAAAAGGAAACCAGATAGTAACAAAAATAAAATTAGATAAATTAAACTACATTGAAATTAAAAACTTTTGTGCATCAACTGGCATAATCAATAGTGTGAAAACCAACCTATAGAATAGGAGAAAAATATCTGCAAATCATAACCCTGATAAGGGGTTAACATCCAGAATATATAAAGAACTCCTACAACTTAACTGCAATAAATATATTCCAATTTAAAAAAAATGAGGAAAAAACTTGAGTAGACATTTCTCTGAAGAAGATATACAAATGGCCAATAGGCATATGAAAAGATGTTGAACATCATCACTCATCATTCAGTTCAGTTGCTCAGTCGTGTCCGACTCTTTGTGACCCCATGAATCACAGCATGCCAGGCTTCCCTGTCTATCACCAGCTCCTGGAGTTCACTGAGACTCACGTCTATCAAGTCAGTGATGCCATCCAGCCATCTCATCCTCTGTCGTCCCCTTCTCCTCCTGCCCCCAATCCCTCCCAGCTTCAGAGTCTTTTCCAATGAGTCAACTCTTCGCATGAGGTGGCCAAAGTACTGGAGTTTCAGCTTTAGCATCATTCCTTCCAAAGAAATCCCAGGGCTGATCTCCTTCAGAATGGACTGGTTGGATCTCCTTGCAGTCCAAGGGACTCTCAAGAGTCTTCTCTAACACCACAGCTCAAAAACATCAATTCTTCAGAGCTCAGCCTTCTTCACAGTCCAACTCTCACATCCATACATGATCACAGGAAAAACCAGAGCCTTGACAGGCGAAACTTTGTTGGCAAAGTAATGTCTCTGCTTTTGAATATGCTATCTAGGTTGGTCATAACTTTCCTTCCAAGGAGTAAGCGTCTTTTAATTTCATGGCTGCAGTCACCATCTGCAGTGATTTTGGAGCCCCCCAAAATAAAGTCTGATACTGTTTCCACTGTTTCCCCATCTATTTCCCATGAAGTGATGGGACCAAATGCCATGATCTTCGTTTTCTGAATGTTGAGCTTTAAGCCAACTTTTTCACTCTCCTCTTTCACTTTCATCAAGAGGCTTTTCAGTTCCTCTTCACTTTCTGCCATACGGGTGGTGTCATCTGAATATCTGAGGTTATTGATATTTCTCCTGGCAATCTTGATTCCAGCTTGTGCTTCTTCCAGTCCAGCGTTTCTCATGATGTACTCTGCATATAAGTTAAATAAGCAGGGTGACAATATACAGCCTTGACGTACTCCTTTTCCTATTTGGAAGCAGTCTGTTGTTCCACGTCCAGTTCTAACTGTTGCTTCCTGACCTGCATACAAATTTCTCAAGAGGCAGATCAGGTGGTCTGGTATTCCCATCTCTCTCAGAATTTTCCACAGTTTCTTGTGATCCACACAGTCAAAGGCTTTGGCAGAGTCAATAAAGCAGAAATAGATGTTTTTCTGGAACTGTCTTGCTTTTTCCATGATCCAGCAGATGTTGGCAATTTGATCTCTGGTTCCTCTGCCTTTTCTAAAACCAGCTTAAACATCAGGAAGTTCACGGTTCACATATTGCTGAAGCCTGGCTTGGAGAATTTTGAGCATTACTTTACTAGCATGTGAGATGAGTGCAATTGTGTGGTAGTTTGAGCATTCTTTGGCATTGCCGTTCTTTGGGATTGGAATTAAAATTGACCTTTTCCAGTCCTGTGGCCACTGCTGAGTTTTCCAAATTTGCTGGCATATTGAGTGCAGCACTTTTACAGCATCATCTTTCAGGATTTGAAATAGCTCCACTGGAATTCCATCACCTCCACTAGCTTTGTTCATAGTGATGCTTTCTAAGGCCCACTTGACTTCACATTCCAGGATGTCTGGCTCTAGGTCAGTGATCACACCATCGTGATTATCTGGGTCATTAGAGAAAAGCAAATCAAAACCACAAAGCCACTGATACAACCATATACTCATTGGGATGGCTACTGTTGAAAACTTAGAATGTAAAAAATGTTGGCAAGGATATGGAAAAATTGGAATCCTTAGGCACTATTTGTGGGGATGTAAAATTGTGTACCCAATATCCTCAAAAATTTAAATTAGTATTTCTATATGATTCAGCAATTACACTTCTGAGTATACACCCAAAAGATTTGAAAGCTTGACCTTTAAGAGATACTTGTACACCCATGTATATAGAAGTACATTCACAATATCCAAAAGGTAGAAGTAATATGAGTATCCATAAATGGATAAATAAAAATTGGTATATACATACAAAGGAAAACTATTCAGCCTTAGAAAGGAAGAAGATTTTGACACATGCTCTATCATGGGGGAATTTTAAGGATGATTTGCTAAGTGAAATAAACTGGTCAAAATGAGACAGATGCTATTTAATTCCACTTACATGAGGTATGTAGAATAGTCAAATTAATAGAGACATAAATGTGTGTTAATATATGTTATTTGTTTTTCTCTTTCTGACTTTACTACACTTTGTATAACAGGTTCTAGATTCATCCACCTCACTAGAGCTGACTCCAATTCATTCTTTTTATTGTATATTTTATATACAATATCCCATTGTATATATGTACCACATTTTCTTTTTCCATTCCTGTGTCAATGGACATCTAGGTTGCTTCCATGTCCTAGCTATTATAAATAGTGCTACTATGAATATCGGAGTATATGTCTTTTTCAATTATGGTTTTCACAGGGTATATGCCCAGTAGTGGGCCTAGAGGGATAGGGTGGGAGGAGGGGAGAGAAGCTCAGGAGGGAGGTGATATATGTATAATTATGGCTGAATTGCTTTGTTGTATGGCAAAACCAACACAGCATTGTAAAGCAGTTATCCTCCAGTTAAAAATAAATAAATTTTTAAAAGAAAAAAAGACTAATAATAAAAATATTAATAGAGAAAGAAAGTATAATGATGATTGTTAGAGGCTGCAGGAAGGTGGGTATGAACAGTTATTGTCTAATGGGTATAGAGTTTCTGCTTTCAAGCTGGAAAGAATTCTGAAGATGGGTAGTGGTGACGGTTGTGTAACAATGTGAATATACTTAACGCTTACTAAACTGCATACTTACTAATGATTAAGACAGTAAATTTTATGTATATTTTAACACAATTTTGAAAAAGTGATGTATTGCAATTGGTATGGCTTCTAGTTATTTTACAGCAGATGATTAGTATATAGTTTTTTTTTTTTTTTTTTTACTAACAACAGTGATAATGTTTAATTTCAGTGGGTTAATGTGGGTTACTTTTCTCTGATGTTTTGTTTTTAATTAAAAACATCTTTTTTTATATGTAAGTTTTAAAACATACAGAAAAGGTGAAATAGCTAAGTAAACAACTATAGATCCTTAGCCAAGATGTAGCAGAATTAACTTTTTGTCATGTTTTAAATCTATCTATCCATATGCTGCTGCTGCTGCTGCTGCTGCTAAGTCGCTTCAGTCGTGTCTGACTCTGTGCGACCCCATAGACGGAAGCCCACCAGGCTCCCCCGTCCTTGGGATTCTCCAGGCAAGAACACTGGAGTGGGCTGCCATTTCCTTCTCCAACGCATGAAAGTAAAAAGTGAAAGTGAAGTCGCTCAGTCGTGTCCGACTCTTAGCGACCCCATGGACTGGAGCCTACCAGGCTCCTCCATCCATGGAATTTTCCAGGCAAAAGTACTGGGGTGGGGTGCCATTGCCTTCCCCGATCTATCCATATATTTATGTGTTTATGTATGTTTGTATACATATATTTGCATCTATTTGACTGATACATTATTAGAATTTTATATATTATATGAAATATATTTTTACTGAAGCATTTAAGCTATTTAAAATAAATTGAAGAAATCATCACACTGTACTAAATATTTTAGCATACATTTCTTAGGAATAAGAATAAACTTCTACATAATCATAAGACTATTGTAATAACTAAGAAAATTATGTATCACTCATTCATACACAAATATTATATCCAGTTATCTCCAAAATGTTTTTAACAGATTTTTTCAAACCAGGATCCTTTTAAGATTTATGCATTACATTTGTTTATTATATCTTTTTAGACTCTATTCTAGTTCAGTTCCTTGTTTGTTTTTTCCTGTGATCCTTGTTTTTTGAAGAGACCAGTCTAACTGCTTTGAGAAACTTCACACATTCCAGACTAAAAAAAAATGATATCCTTAAAGCATGGTTCAGCTTGTTCTTCTATGTCTTCTGTTTCTCTAACGCTGGAAGTTAGGTCTAAAACCTTGATGATATTCATATAAAGTATTTGAAAAATAATTTATTGAGACATCTTTGACATATAAAACCTATATATATTTAAGGTGTGCAATTTAATGTTTTAATATATGTGTACCTTGTGAAAAGATCACCAAAGTCAAGCTAAATATCTTATTCTTCACCTCTACATAGTTACCATGTGTGTATGTGTGTGCGTGGTGAGAAAATTTAAGATCTATTCTCTTAGAAAATTTCAAGCATATAAGATAAAACATTTTGGCAGGAACCACCTCACCAGTAATGTCTTTATATTAGCTCCCAAGAGGCACATAAAAGCAGGTTTTGCGTCCATGAGTTTGCTAAGATAGATCAATGGGGTAAGAGAGGGTTGTCAAATCTTTGTGCTATAAAGGATATAATGTGATTGCCAAGCAATCTGATAAAAACATGTGTGAAGCCTGCATCTACCAGCCTTACTGTACATGAAAGTGAAGTGAAAGTGTTAGTTGCTCAGTCATGTCTGACTCTATGAGATCCATGGACTGTAGCCTGCCAGGCTCCTCTGTCCATGGAATTCTCCATGCAAGAACACTGCAGTGGGTAGCCATTCCCTTCTCCAGGGGATCTTCAGGAACTCAGGGATTGAATAGCATCTCCTGATTACAGGCAGACTCTTTAACACCTCAACCACCAGGGAAGCCCTTACCACACGTGCCTTTAGAATTCTTTGATTAAATCAATATTTCTTTGGAAGTTTTAAAATGGCGATGAATTAGAATTCCTCCAAAGTAAAAGAGCAAGTTAGACATTGAATTCTTCCTCTTTAATTATCAATTTTCAGGGTTAAAATTGGGAAATAGCTGTCTCTTCCAGTGGTGGTAAATGAGATTTGTCTTTCACTTTCAAACACCGTAGGTCATATAAATGTATAGCAATGGTTTTTATAACAAAGTAAACAATTCTTAACAAGTCCACAGCTGATATCTCGCCATAATTTTGTAAATTGGGTTATAGTGATCATGATTTAAGGTAACAAACTCAGATCTAAGGAGAGAAGGAGCCTGTTGATACCAACAGATGATTAAACAACCTTCTCTTGCCTTTCTCCTTTACCAGATCCCTCCAGAGTTACATCGAATTATTTCCCTTGGTTGAGAGGAGAGATTATTGTATGGATCTCTTCCTCACTCTTCTTAAGTGAATACTCTTTATTCCTTTTCCTTCTACCCCTTCTGTTCATACAATAAAGGCTCCTTACAAGTACATAAAACCTACTCCTGTGAATACCTTCTGCTGACTTCCATTCTTTCAACAGCAAACCATTTTGAACAGTTGCTTAATGAAAGGCATAGACTCAATTTCTGGATCTACATAGAGATAAAAAGCACTGCCCTTGTCTTTCAGGAGCTTATGATTCATTTTGAAACTATCTTTTGAAGAGTAGTAAGCAGATGCTTCAAGTATAAGAGAAATAAGCTATGACCAATCAGGAGGTCATTACAAAGATGACAGCTAGCCATTTGTAGGAAGTGAACATAGAAAAAGTCAATTTTAAAAAGAACATTATCTGGATAATGAGACAGGGTTAAGCTGTTGCTTGGTTGAAGATTTAAAATTCTGCTGGCATAATGCATCATAATCTCTTTTCCAAAAAGTTGCTACTACGTCGAAGATCTAGACATTGTTCAACCTTTGATGCCACTCTCAAAAATCAAGTTTGCTGGCATGTAAACTTTATACGATTGATATTATTTTTGTTTTTCTAATTCAAATTTATGGTCTATTTAGTAGTTAGTGCATTATATTCTCCTAATGTACCAGGAGAGTACACATTAATGTTACCTTTCAGATCAGATCAGATCAGATCAGATCAGTCGCTCAGTCTTGTCTGACTCTTTGCAACCCCATGAATTGCAGCACGCCAGGCCTCCCTGTCCATCACCAGCCCCCGGAGGTCACTCAGACTCACATTCATCGAGTCAGTGATGCCATCCAGCCATCTCATCCTCTGTCGTCCCCTTCTCCTCCTGCCCTCAATCCCTCCCAGCATCAGAGTCTTCTCCAATGAGTCAACTCTTCGCATGAGGTGGCCAAAATACTGGAGTTTCAGCTTTAGCATCATTCCTTCCAAAGAAATCCCAGGGCTGATCTCCTTCAGAATGGACTGGCTGGATCTCCTTGCAGTCCAAGGGACTCTCAAGAGTCTTCTCCAACACCACAGTTCAAAAGCATCAATTCTTTGGCACTCAGCCTTCTTCACAGTCCAGCTCTCACATCCATATATGACCACAGGAAAGACCATAGCCTTGACTAGGCGAACCTTTGTTGGCAAAGTGATGTCTCTGCTTTTGAATATGCTATCTAGGTTGGTCATAACTTTCCTTCCAAGGAGTAAGCGTCTTTTAATTTCATGGCTGCAGTCACCATCTGCAGTGATTTTGGAGCCCAGAAAAATAAATGTTACCTTTAATCCAGTAAAAAGTAGTTCTTGCATTTTACCAAGACTTTCATTTTAACAATGACAGAAAGAGATTATCTTTCTTATAACTCATGACAATTGTTTTCACCATTCCATACTCATTTTAGATAAAGAAATTAGAATAATTGACTAAATAAATCTTCAAAATCTCACAATTCATAGATGACCATTTCATGCCATTTTCTTGTACTTCTTTTAGTTTGGCCATACCAACTCTTCTATCATTTTATTCAGAGAATAATACTAAGTATATTTGCATTTTCCTTTTCCATTCTTTTCTGCTTGGTAAGACTACAATGACTCACATTTTATTTTATCTTTTAAATTAATTAATTTGTTTTAATTGGAGGCTAATTACTTTACAATATTGTAGTGGTTTTTCCATTCATTGACATGAATCAGCCGTGGGTGTACATGTGTTCCCCATCCTGAACCCCCCTCCCACCTTTCTCCCCATCCCATCCCTCAGGGTCATCCCAGTATACTACCCCTGAGCACTCTGTATCATGCATCGAACCTGGACTGGGAATCTGTTTCACATATGATCATATACATGTTTCAATGCTATTCTCTCAAATCATCCTACCTTCGCCTTCTCCCACAGAGTACAAAAGTCTGTTCTTTACATCTGTGTCTCTTTTGCTGTCTCGCATATACAGTCATCATTACTATCTTTCTAAATTACATATATATGCGTTAGTATACTGTATTGGTGTTTTTCTTTCCGACTTCACTCTGTATAATGGGCTCCAGTTTCATCCACCTCATTAGAACAGATTCAAATGCATTCTTTTTAATGGCTGAGTAATACTCCATTGTGTATATGTACCACAGCTTGCTTATCCATACATCTGCTGATGGATATCTAGGTTGCTTCCATGTCCTGGCTATTGTAAACAGTGCTGCAATGAACACTGGGGTACATGTGTCTCTTTCAGTTCTGGTTTCCTCAGTGTGTATGCCTAGCAGCAGGATTGCTGGGTCATATGGCAGTTCTATTTTCAGTTTTTTCAGGAATCTCCACACTGTTCTCCATAGTGGCTGTACTAGTTTGCATTCCCACCAAAAGTGTAAGAGGATCCCCTTTTCTCTGCACCCTCTCCAGCATTTATTGCTTGTAGACTTTTGGATTGCAGCCATTCTGACCAGTGTGAGATGGTACCTCATAGTGGTTTTGATTTGCATTTCTCTGATAATGAGTGATATTGAGCATCTTTTCATGTATTTGCTAGCCATCTGTATGTCTTCTTTGGAGAAATGTCTGTTTAGTTCTTTGGCCGATTTTTTGATTGGGTCATTTATTTTTCTGGAATTGAGCTGCAGGAGCTGCTTGTATATTTTTGAGATGAATTTTTTGTCAGTTGCTTCATTTGCTATTATTTTCTCCCATTCTGAAGGCTGTCTTTTCACTTTGCTTATAGTTTCCTTCATTGTACAAAAGCTTTTTAGTTTAATTAGTCCTGTTTACTTTTGCTTTTATTTCCATTACTCTGGGAGGTGGGTCATAGAGGATCCTGCATGATTTATGTCAGAGAGTGTTTTGCCTATGTTTTCCTCAAAGAGTTTTATAGTTTCTGGTATAACATTTAGATCTTTAATCCATTTTGAGTTTATTTTTGTGTATGGTGTTAGAAAGTGTTCTAGTTTCATTGTTTTACAAGTGGTTGACCAGTTTTCCCAGCACTACTTGTTAAAGAGATTATCTTTTCTCCATTGTATATTCTTACCTCCTTTGTCAAAGATAAGGTGTCCATAGGTGCATGAATTTATCTCTGGGCTTTCTATTTTGTTCCATTGATCTATATTTCTGTCTTTGTGCCAGTACCATACTGTCTTGATGACTGTAGCTTTGTAGTATAGTCTGAAGTCAGGCAGGTTGATTCCTCCAGTTCTATTCTTCTTTCTCAAGATTGCTTTGGCTATTCGAGGTTTTTTGTATTTCCATACAAATTGTGAAATTATTTGTTCTAATTCTTTGAAAATTACTGTTGGTAGCTTTATAGGGATTGCACTGAATCTATAGATTGCTTTGGGTAGTATACACATTTTCACTGTATTGATTCTCCCAATCCATGAACATGGTATATTTCTCCATCTATTTGTGTCATCTTAGATTTCTTTCTTCAGTGTTTTATAGTTTTCTATATATAGGTCTTTTGTTTCTTTAAGTAGATTTATTCCTAAGTATCTTATTCTTTTTGTTGCAGTGGTGAATGGAATTGTTTCCTTAATTTCTCTTTGTTTTCTTTGCAATGATTCAAATTTTAAAAACAAAACACATGAAAAACATTCTAAAAATTTGAATTGTAGAGTAAAACCTTCAGTTTATTTCATGATAATGGTCCTTGCCATTCTCTTCATTATCAAGAAGAACTGAGTGAATAACTTGTGGCATCCATTGAGATAAAGTCCTTGGCCTGCCTTCTCAATTTTCTGTAAGTATTTCAACATTACTGTTAAACATAAATTAGTAACTATTTTACATAGCAGTTATCATATGCCAGCTCTTGTTCAAACTTTATCAGCATTACTGTTATAATGCTCATATCAATTCTATGATATGGGTACTATTATTATTTTCATTTTGTAGATAAGGACATTAAAGCAAAAAAATCTAAGGTAACTTACCCAATGCACTACAGCCAATTATGTGGTAGAGCCTGTGCATTTATCTCCATCCTGTGCCACTTCCCCACACAGTGTCACATGTCAAATATTTGGAAACATTCACCTTAAACTCTCCACCATCTGGCCTACCTCAGAGATGAGGTTGAGAGTCTTATATATTGATGACTGAAGGATATGTTCCAATTATTTTTATTGTGCCTATTAATATGATTGTTCTTTATTTCAAATAATAAGAAAAAAGAATATTAAGATGACTCTCTATAAAACAACTTTCACTGCTGTGTTTGATGTCATGCCTTTTATTGATGAATGCTATAAGACTGGCCTCATAAGCCCATCACTGTATTTGACATGGGAATGCTACTAAGGACATTCTCTACTGTATTACTGAGTCCTGCATTATAAAGCACTGAGTGAGAAATTCCTTTTAAAACGTAGTGATAGGAAGGGGATTTACTTTCACTGATAATTCCCCCTCCTTCACTTTTCAATAGTAATTTATAATTGGTCATATTTCCATTTTCTATTAAGCTACCAGGAATAGCATTTTGTAGCTTAGTCAAATGTGTTTTTTGTCGAAAATGTAGCCAATGTTAAAAGTTTTAACAGTTATTACAACCTTCGTTTTTATATTTCATACTTTGTACTTCTGTCCTCTTTATGTCTTGGCTTCCTATTTTAGCTTATATTTTTCCTAGTTCAGTTTTTAGTGCACATATTATTACTTTTGAACATTCTCTGTAAGTTATCTCAAATGCCTCAGGGAATAAGATAGGTACAATCTCATGTTCCAGGGATGCAGAGAAGCAAAAGGCATGGTGTCTGATCTTATGAAGCTCAGACATTACATCATTGGAAACATAGCACATAGTCACAAAAATAAATTATTAATGAGATTGAACATGCCATGAGTTCCAAATGAGTGGTATAGATAAAAAATTCTATCTGAATCTTGAGTGAAGTCCAAGGAAGTTGGAAAAAACAGAAAGAAATAGAAACTAAGTTGGACACTGAAGAAAAGCTAGAACTACAATAAGAATAATGTGGGAATGGAGGAAGACATTTTAGGAAAGGAAATTTTGCTGAACAGAGATACAGAAATGGAAATACATTTTACTTGAATAACAACGGATATATAAATATGGCAGAAGATCGTTAGTTCCTTGCTCTGACGTTCATTCTCCTATTTTTCCTTAATTGCTGAATCTTAGTTTTATTTCCAGTAAACATGTATGGATGTGAGAGTTGGTCCATAAAGAAGGCTGAATGCTGAAGAACTGATGCTTTCAAATTGTGGTGCTGGAGAAGACTCTTGAGAGCCCCTTGTACTGCAAGGTGATCAAACCAGTCAATCCTAAAGGAAATCAACTATGAATATTCATTGGAAGGACTGATGCTGAAGCCGGAGCTCTAATACTTCGGCCACCTGATGTGAAAAGCTGATTCATTGGAAAAGACCCACATGCTGTGAAAGAGTGAAGGCAGGAGGAGAAGAGGGTGATAGAGGATGAGATGATTAGATAGTATCACTAACTCAATGGACATGAATTTGAATGAACTTGGGAGATACTGAAAGAGAGGAGCCTGGTGTGCTGCAGTCTATGGGGTCGCAAAGAGTTGGCCATGACTCAGCAACTGAAAAACAACAATTTAATTTCAAAGCCAACACACAACCACATTTAAAAAAAAATATCTTATAGCTTCGCTTTGAAACTAAGTTCAGCTAAGTATTAAGTTTTTGGTAGTGACATGTAAGCACAAGTATCACATCACTGCATGGGACTTTTGGAAGGTCTCCTTTAAAAGAAGGGTGATAGAAGGAGAGAAGGTGGACATCCTCCTTCTATGCTGAAAGACATAGAAGGCCTTCTATCACCCTACTGCCCAGAAGGCCAAAGAACAGCTGGACCTCAAGTGGGCATCTTAGACCTTCAGGATAAGGACCACACATAGCCATGGAGCTGAGAACAGCTTTGGCCTCTGATGCCTTCCTGCAGTGGCCAGACAGCTCCAGACTGCCCACTTCTAGACTGTTTTCTGTGAGAGACTAAAGCCTCGTGAATATAAGAGGGATCTTTTCTAAGTTGCTCAGACTCATGCTAAATGCAGTTCTTCCCTGATAAAACCATTAGCTAGAGTAGATAATTTATATAGAGCATAATAAAATATTGAGGGTCAGAGCTAACTGCTGCTGCTAGTGCTGCTGCTGCTGCTGCTGCTGCTAAGTCGCTTCAGTCGTGTCCGACTCTGTGCGACCCCATAGACGGCAGCCCACCAGGCTCCCCCGTCCCTGGGATTCTCCAGGCAAGAATACTGGAGTGGGTTGCCATTTCCTTCTCCAATGCATGAAAGTGAAAAGTGAAAGTGAAGTCGCTTAGTCATGTCCGACTCTTAGCGACCCCACGGACTGCAGCCCACCAGGCTTCTCCGTCCATGGGATTTTCCGGGCAAGAGTACTGGAGTGGGATGTCATTGCCTTCTCTGCAGAGCTAATTGAGGGTCCAGCAAACAAATATGGACTTTATTACTGAATAAAATTGATGGTATGTGGACTTTCAAGGAAAAGTTTCTAAGTTCTTTTATTCAGTTAAACCAATTTTTCAAGTGAAATTACATGTTTTATACCAGTGAGAAATATAGAAATACATACCTAGTCTGTGCTTACTGTTACTATAAAACATTTTATAAGAGGATAGAAGACACATTTGGACTAATTTTTAAATGTCTTTAATAGCAGCTAAGGAAATCAGGAATACGAGTTCAATGAAATACTATCTTCAGTTTAATAACTCATTTTATGGACAATAAAAATTGAACAGAAGTATTACCTTAAATTGAAAATCTAACTAGAACTACATAAAATTTCTGAAAAAGTTGTTTACAAAACTTAAGCTTTATAAAAATTTATTATGTAAAAGACCTTGAAAACTTATTATTAAAAGAGAACTTAGATTTTCTCTTAACTAAGAATGTAAACAATATCAATTTGAATATTACTTTTTTCACTATCCAGTTTTGCAAGCTGAGATTTACAGCTAACCCTTTAAAACATTTTTTCTTGGTCTTTGCATCTTCACACCTATGTAAATTTATTTATTTATTTTTTAAATTAGGCAAATGGCTTTTTTTTTTTAATTAAATTTTATTTTGCTTAACTTTACAATATTGTATTGCTTTTGCCATACATCAAGATGGATCCGTCACAAGTGTACATGTGTTCCCCATCCTGAACCCTCCTCCCTCCTCCCCCTCCCCATACCATCCCTCTGGGTCGTCCCGGTGCACCAGCCCCAGGCATCCATTATCAGGCATCGTACCTGGACTGGCGACTCATTTCAGATATGATATTATACATATTTCAATGCTATTCTCCCATATCATCCCACCCTCTCCCATTCCCAGAGTCCAAAAGTCTGTTCTATACATCAGTGTCTCTTTTGCTGTCTCATATACAGGGGTATTGTTATCATATTTCTAAATTCCATATATATGCATTAGTATAAGATGTCCTTTTCATTATAGGGGACTGGAATGCAAAAGTAGGAAGTCAAGAAACACCTAGAGTAACAGGCAAATTTGGCCTTGGAATACGGAATGAAGCAGGGCAAAGACTAATAGAGTTTTGCCAAGAAAATGCACTGGTCATAGCAAATACCCTCTTCCAACAACACAAGAGAAGACTCTATACATGGACATCACCAGATGGTCAACACCGAAATCAGATCGATTATATTCTTTGCAGCCAAAGATGGAGAAGCTCTATACAATCAGCAAAAACAAGACCAGGAGCTGACTGTGGCTCGGACCATGAACTCCTTATTGCCAAATTCAGACTGAAATTGAAGAAAGTAGAGAAAACTACTAGACCATTCAGGTATGACCTAAATCAAATCCCTTATGATTATACAGTGGAAGTGAGAAATAGATTTAAGGGCCTAGATCTGGTAGATAGAGTGCCTGATGAACTATGGAATGAGGTTCGTGACATTGTACAGGAGACAGGGATCAAGAACATCCCCATGGAAAAGAAATGCAAAAAAGCAAAATGGCTGTCTGGGGAGGCCTTACAAATAGCTGTGAAAAGAAGAGAAGTGAAAAGCAAAGGAGAAAAGGAAAGATATAAACATCTGAATGCAGAGTTCCAAAGAATAGCAAGAAGAGATAAGAAAGCCTTCTTCAGTGATCAATGCAAAGAAATAGAGGAAAACAACAGAATGGGAAAGACTAGGGATCTCTTCAAGAAAATCAGAGATACCAAGGGAACATTTCATGCAAAGATGGGCACGATAAAGGACAGAGATGGTGTGGACCTAACAGAAGCAGAAGATATTAAGAAGAGGTGGCAAGAATACACAGAAGAACTGTACAAAAAAGAGCTTCACGACCTAGATAATCATGATGATGTGATCACTGACCTAGAGCCAGACATCTTGGAATGTGAAGTCAAATGGGCCTTAGAAAGCATCACTACAAACAAAGCTAGTGGAGGTGATGGAATTCCAGTGGAGCTATTCCAAGTCCTGAATGATGATGCTGTGAAAGTGGTACACTCAATATGCCAGCAAATTTGGAAAACTCAGCAGTGGCCACAAGATTGGAAAAGGTCAGTTTTCATCCCAATCCCAAAGAAAGGCAATGCCAAGGAGTGCTCAAACTACCGAACAATTGCACTCATCTCACACGCTAGTAAAGTAATGCTCAAAATTCTCCAAGCCAGGCTTCAGTAATATGTGAACCGTGAACTTCCTGATGTTCAAGCTGGTTTTAGAAAAGGCAGAGGAACCAGAGATCAAATTGCCAACATCCGCTGGATCATGGAAAAAGCAAGAGAGTTCCAGAAAAACATCTATTTCTGCTTTATTGACTATGCCAAAGCCTTTGACTGTGTGGATCACAATAAACTATGGAAAATTCTGAAAGAGATGGGAATACCAGACCACTTGACCTGCCTCTTAAGAAATCTGTATGCAGGTCAGGAAGCAACAGTTAGAACTGGTCATGGAACAACAGACTGGTTCCAAATAGGAAAAGGAGTACGTCAAGGCTGCATATTGTCACCATGTTTATTTAACTTATATGCAGAGTACATCATGAGAAATGCTGGACTGGAAGAAACAGAAGTTGGAATCAAGATTGCCGGGAGAAATATCAATAACCTCAGATATGCAGATGACACCACTCTTATGGCAGAAAGTGAAGAGGGGCTAAAAAGCCTCTTGATGAAAGTGAAAGTGGAGAGTGAAAAGGTTGGCTTAAAGCTCAACATTCAGAAAACGAAGATCATGGCATCTGGTCCCATCACTGCATGGGAAATAGATGGGGAAACAGTGGAAACAGTGTCAGACTTTGTTTTTCTGGGCTCCAAAATCACTGCAGATGGTGACTGCAGCCATGAAATTAAAAGACGCTTACTCCTTGGAAGGAAAGTTATGACCAACCTAGATAGCATATTCAAAAGCAGAGATATCACTTTGCCAACAAAGGTTCGCCTAGTCAAGGCTATGGTCTTTCCTGTGGTCATGTATGGATGTGAGAGCTGGACTGTGAAGAAGGCTGAGCGCCGAAGAATTGATGCTTTTGAACTGTGGTGTTGGAGAAGACTCTTGAGAGTCCCTTGGACTGCAAGAAGATCCAACCAGTCCATTCTGAAGGAGATCAATCCTGGAATTTCTTTAGAAGGAATGATGCTAAAGCTGAAACTCCAGTATTTTGGCCACCTCATGCGAAGAGTTGACTCATTGGAGAAGACTCTGATGCTGAGAGGGATTGAGGGCAGGAGGAGAAGGGGACGACAGAGGATGAGATGGCTGGATGGCATCACTGACTCGATGGATGCGAGTCTGAGTGACCTCCGTGAGCTGGTGATGGACAGGGAGGCCTGGCGTGCTGCGGTTCATGGGGTCGCAAAGAGTCGGACACGACTGAGCGACTGATCTGATCTGATCTGATACTGTATTTGTGTTTTTCTTTCTGGCTTACTTCACTCTGCATAATAGGCTCCAGTTCCATCCACCTCATTAGAACTGATTCAAATGCATTCTTTTTAATGGCTGAGTAATACTCCATTGTGTATATGTACCACTGCTTTCTTATCCATTCAGCTGCAGATGGACATCTAGGTTGCTTCCAAGTCCTGGCTATTGTAAACAGTGCTGCGATGAACACTGGGGTACACGTGTCTCTTTCAATTCTGGTTTTCTCAGTGTGTATGCCCAGCAGTGGGATTGCTGGATCATAAGGCAGTTCTATTTCCAGTTTTTTGAGGAATCTCCATACTGTTCTCCAAAGTGGCTGTACTAGTTTGCATTCCCACCAACAGTGTAAGAGGGTTCCCTTTTCTCCACACCCTCTCCAGCATTTATTGCTTGTGGACTTTTGGATCGCAGCCATTCTGACTGGTGTGAAATGGTACCTCATAGTGGTTTTGATTTGCATTTCTCTGATAATGAGTGATGTTGAGCATCTTTTCATGTGTTTGTTAGCCATCTGTATGTCTTCTTTGGAGAAATGTCTATTTAGTTCTTTGGCCCATTTTTTGATTGGGTCATTTATTTTTCTGGAATTGAGCTGTAGGAGTTGCTTGTATATTTTTGAGATTAGTTGTTTGTCTGTTGCTTCATTTGTTATTATTTTCTCCCATTCTGAAGGCTGTCTTTTCACCTTGCTTATAGTTTCCTTTGTTGTGCAGAAGCTTTTAAGTTTAATTAGGTCCCATTTATTTATTTTTGATTTTATTTCCAATATTCTGGGAGGTGGGTCATAGAGGATCCTGCTGTGATGTACATCAGAGAGTGTTTTCCCTATGTATGTAAATTTAAGGAATTGTATTTTCTTTGAAACTCTATTAAAGAAATTCAAGGAAGATGAGAAGATAATATATATATATACCATATATATATATAGTATGTATATATATATATATATACCAGATATATATATATATATATACCAGATATAAAAGCATATATATACGCTCCAGATATATATCTGGAGCGTATATATATGCTTTTGAAATCTCCCAAGTTGGAGGTATTTTATATCTAAATGAGTAATGACTTTATTTTTCACAGCTGATTGACCCTTAATTTGTTAGCCAGGTGTATCACATTCCAGGTTTATTATGTAGGTACCCCCCAAATAAATTAATAGTACTTCTGCTAAAAACTCCTTCCTCTTGCTAAAAATTACCTGAGAGTATCTGGTCACCAGGTGGCAGAGATACCAAGAATGATTATGAATCAGCTGCCAAGAAAATAAAGTTTCTTAGTCATTTGACTCAATGATCACAATTGGAACTGAGACTTTTGTGGTAATCAGGTAATTTTCTTACTTATTTCCTAATTCTTGACCTCAGCAAACTGTTGTGAAATGGCATCAGTGGAAGTGATTAAGAATATCATGCAACAAAACTGGTTACAGCAGAAAATAATGTTTATTCACTTGAGTGTTATAATTAATTTATTGCCTAATTAATTAATTGCCAAGCTAGACACTTCCAGGGCTTTTAACTCTTCAAAATTATTCACTCTAAATTATGATCAAATAGGAAGCAAAATTTATAAGGTTATTATGGATTTATTTTTATGTTGCAAAGCAAGGATAAATACTAAGCCAAGTCCAGGTGTTCAGAAAAGCATATTTAAAATTTGATTGCTTGAACTTGTTATGCAAAGGCCAAGTTTATAAAAAAATATTTGCATAGCAGTGCTGCAATTTAGAGAAGGTGTAAAGCAAACTCATAACTGGTAGATGGCCTTAGACTGTTAACCAAGAAAGAAAGACTAGGGAAAATCACCATGAATTGGTTTTTCATATTTATAGAAGTTTTGCTTAAATACAAACTTCAAAACTTTAAAGGCATATTATCAAAATAAACACCTAAAATTGATGCTTTATCCAGTTCCATGCTAGAAGTCATACCTTGAGTAACTGGAAAGAAATATTTAAAATAAAACACCCCAAACTCACCTCTTGTTCCTGTATCATAGCCTTTATACTTAACATATGTTATTATACAAAGTAATATATATTTGGAATATAAAATAAACAGAAATCTTTGTCCTCTCTTCCTCTATTATTCCCCATCTTGCTTCTTTCTTTTCCTTTTAATCTTTATGTGTAGAAATATTGATCACTAGGAAGTTTCTCAGAGTTACATGAAATATAACTTTAAAAATCACCTTATTAGGAGGAGTAGGGACAAAACTGTGGCAGATAGAGAATGAATGGAGGATGAATCGATGAAAAATGGGAGAAATTTAACAAAGGTTCTGACCCAGACTGGTTATATTTCAAAAAGGGAGAATGTAGAAGTGATATATGAAGGAAAGTTTGTGGATGGCCTCTGTAAAAACAAGTCAGTATGTTTAAACTTGAAGTTTAAAGTAAGAATGTCAAGTAGAGGATCTGGAAGCTAGTTTTAACCATCCTTAATGCTGAGGAACCAGAGGTCAAATTTCTAATATCCGCTGGCATGGAAAAAGCAAGAGAGTTCCAGAAAAACATCTATTTCTGCTTTATTGACTATGCCAAAGCCTTTGACTGTGTGGATCACAATAAACTGTGGAAAATTCTGAGAGAGATGGGAATACCAGACCACCTGACCTGCCTCTTGAGAAACCTGTATGCAGGTCAGGAAGCAACAGTTAGAACTGGACATGGAACAACAGACTGGTTCCAAATAGGAAAAGGAGTACATCAAGGCTGTATATTGTCACCCTGCTTATTTAAATTACATGCAAAGTATATCATGAGGAATGCTGGGCTGGAAGCAGCACAAGCTGGAATCAAGATTGCTGGGAGAAATATCAATAACCTCAGATATGCAGATGACACCATTCTTATGGCAGAAAGTGAAGAGGAACTAAAGAGCCTCTTGATGAAAGTGAAAGAGGAGAGTGAAAAAAGTGGGCTTAAAGCTGAACAGTCAGAAAACGAAGATCATGGCATCTGGTCCCATCACTTCATAGGCAATAGATGGGGAAACAGTGGAAACAGTGTCAGACTTTATTTTTTGGGGATCCAAAATCACTGCAGATGGTGATTGCAGCCATGAAATTAAAAGACACTTACTCCTTGGAAAGAAAGTTATGACCAACCTAGATAGCATATTCAAAAGCAGAGACATTACTTTGCCAGCAAAGGTCCGTCTAGTCAAGGCTGTGGTTTTTCCAGTGGTCATGTATGGATGTGAGAGTTGGACTGTGAAGAAGGCTGAGCGCCAAAGAATTGATGCTTTTGAGCTGCGGTGTTGGAGAAGACTCTTGAGAGTCCCATGGATTGCAAGGAGATCCAACCAGTCCATTCTGAAGGAGATCAGCCCTGGGATTTCTTTGGAAGGAATGATGCTAAAGCTGAAACTCCAGTCCTTTGGCCACCTCATGTGAAGAGTTGACTCATTGGAAAAGACTCTGATGCTGGGAGGGATTGGGGGCAGGAGGAGAAGGGGACGACAGGGGATGAGATGGCTGAATGGCATCACCGACTCGATGGATGTGAGTTTGAGTGAACTCCGGGAGTTGGTGATGGACAGAGAGGCCTGGCGTGCTGCGATTCATGGGGTCGCAAAAAGTCGGACATGACTGAGCAACTGAACTGAACTGATCTAGTTCTGCCCATCTCTGATTTTACTTTATGTCACAATTTCCCTAATTCTTAGGATTCTAGACTCACAGACTTTATTTCTGTCTTTTGAAAATTACAAACTCTGTCTCACTTAAAATTTTACTCAAGGTTTTAATCTCAGATCTTTACTTATCCAATATGCTATTTTAATTCTAAAAAGCTGATTATTTAGCCAGAAATAAGGAGAACAAACATGATTTGAAAAGTTCACTTTGATTGGGGTATGGTTTCAAAGTTTGAAAACAGTGAGACTTAAAACCTCCATTTTGTTTTCCCTCTGGATTTAGGTTTATCCTTTTTGGTAGTGAGGATCATCAGAATGTGTTGCCCAAGTAGTGTTAGTAGCTCAGTTCTGTTAGACACTTTAGGATCCCATGGACTGTAGCCTGCCATGTTTCTCTGTGCATGGAATTCTCCAAGCAAGAATACTGGAGTGGGTTGCTATTTCCTTCTCCAGGGGATCTTCCCAATCCAGGGATCAAACTCAGGTCTGTAGCATTTCAGGCAGATTCTTTACCATCTGAGCCAAGAGGGAGAAGATAAAACTCTTCAATAGCCTTTTGGAGTCACCAGAGTAGAAGTGTTGATATTGACTGAAACCCACTTCCTGACCTGCATAAATTTCTTTTCCAAATGTAGACAGGAGGGAGAGTGCATTTTTTTCCCCCTGTGGAATACTACACGGTATGAGCACTGACAGTTTAAATATTGTACACTGTGATTTATGGAGAAATGGAAAGAACATCTATCATTTTTGGAAATCTTTTCTCTTCAGTATGGCTGTTATAAATCATTCTTGACATGCACTATGAAAGAACCATTGGACATTTCATTGTTACTATATGCTTTGTCAGTGTTCTGAAATTTTAGTTGGTTATATATTTGTTGAAAAGAAAAGATTGACAAGATCTTGTATCTTTTACTTTTGGTAACAGTACTCGTTTTACAGGGATTTGAAACAATTATGACTGTCGTAGTATTTATGTGCTAAAACAATTCATGATTATTAAAGCTTTAATGTTTGTGTTTTTGTATTATTAAGAACTGGTAAAGAGTTAAATAGGGAAATACAGTGGCAGTGAATACAAATATTAAGTAAGCATATGAAGTATGTAAGTTTGGAAAGATCCAATATATTCTTTTTGAATCAACAAATATTAATAAAATCTAAACATAAAACAATAATAGATATTAGATTCTAATTCTAATCTTTGTAGACTCACTTGTTGTGCTTGCCTTATAAAAATTAGTTGTCAAACTGTTTCATATTTCTTTGAATACTCTTCATATCTAGTGAGAAAAATTAACAGAAAGATACTGACTTTGTCCCTTCTAAATTTACAAGGAAGAAAAATCCTACAAAATTATATAAAGCATCAGTAATAAATAATATTCAACTCAAACATAGAAAAGAACATGAACATATAAAGAAGGGTGTTAGAAAAAAATAGGGTATCCAAAACACATTTTGTACTTAGTATTTAGTACAAAATGTTCAAAACAACAGATTTTTATAACAACTTCTTAAAAAGAGGAGCTCAAGGTTTTGTGGCTATGGCAGTTAAGAATTTCAAAAGAAATCATGTTGAAATGATTGCTACAGACTGCTAGCCATTTTCAATAGTTGATAATGAAGCCTTTTAAAGATTTGCTTAAGTAATGAAATGTTAGCATAAAATTCTCTCTAGGAAATATACTGCTAAAAACTGTTTCCTGAATTATATTCTTTGGAGCATAGAAAAGTTAAATACATTATTATGTGGACCAATTGAAGTAGGAATCTATTGTATACTGACTGCAAGAACAATCTCGAGATGACAGGGCTGAGAACTTATTCTAAGACAATGATATAAAAATTTAGAAACTGAGGACTAGATTTCAAAATAACCTGAAGTAATAAGTATTTTTGATAACATTTTATTTGTTCTTATGTAAGATGCTTTTTCCATGGTGATGATATTTGGTTTTGAAAGTAAAAGTGACAGTTGCTCTGTTGTATCCTACTCTTAGTGACCCCATGGACTGTATAGTCCATGGAATTGTCCAGGCCAGAATAGTCAGTAGCCATTCCCTTCTCCAGGGGACATTCCCAACCCAGGGATCAAACCCAGGTCTCCCACACTGCAGGCAGATTCTTTACCATCTGAGCCACCAGGGAAGCACAAGAATATTGGAGTGGGTAGCCTATCCCTTCTCCAGCAGATCTTCCCAACCCAGGAAATGAACTGGAGTCTCCTGCACTGGAGGCAGATTCTTTACCAGCTGAGCTACAGGGGAAGCCCTATTGGCTTTGAGAGAATATTAATTCTAACAAAGCTTTGTGGAAACACATATTTATGGCACCACTGGTTTTATATATTCATTCAGTTCAGTTCAGTTCAGTCACTCAGTCGTGTCCAACTCTTTGCGACCCCATGAATTGCACATGCCAGGCCTCCCTGTCCATCACCAGCTCCCGGAGGTCACCCAGACTCACACCCATCAAGTCAGTGATGCCATCCAGCCATCTCATCCTCTGTCGTCCTCTTCTCCTCCTGCCCCCAACCCCTCCCAGCATCTGAGTCTTTTCCAATGAGTCAACTCTTTGCATGAGGTGGCCAAAGTACTGGAGTTTCAGCTTTAGCATCATTTCTTCCAAAGAAATCCCAGGGTTGATCTCCTTCAGAATGGACTGGTTGGATTTCCTTGCAGTCCAAGGGACTCTCAAGAGTCTTCTCCAACACCACAGTTCAAAAGCATCAATTCTTCGGCGCTCAGCCTTCTTCACAGACCAGCTCTCACATCCATACATGACCACAGGAAAAACCATAGCCTTGACTAGATGGACCTTTGTTGACAAAGTAATGTCTCTGCTTTTGAATATGCTATCTAGGTTGGTCATAACTTTCCTTCCAAGGAGTAAGTGTCTTTTAATTTCATGGCTGCAGTCACCATCTGCAGTGATTTTGGAGCCCAGAAAAATAAAGTCTGACACTGTTTCCACTGTTTCTCCATCTATTTCCCATGAAGTGATGGGACCGGATGTCATGATCTTCGTTTTCTAAATGTTGAGCTTTAAGCCAACTTTTTCACTCTCCACTTTCACTTTCATCAAGAGTGTTTTTAGTTCTTCTACACTTTTTGCCGTAAGGGTGGTGTCATCTTCATATCTGAGGTTATTGATATTTCTCCCAGCAATCTTGATTCCAGCTTGTGTTTCTTCCAGTCTAGCGTTTCTCATGATGTACTCTGCATATAAGTTAAATAAGCAGGGTGACAATATATTCATTAATGATATGAATATAATAATAGTCTGAGGATTTTAAGTTCAAAGTCTACTATATTAAGTACACAGTAAATTAAATGTATTACAAAATGGACAGAGAAATGGAAATAAAGGCTGAAATGAAAAAGGTTGAGTTCAAAATGACATAAACAGTATTTTTAAATGTCAGCTAATTATCATGATTTCCTAATATCATTAAGTAATATTTTAAGAAATAAAATTAGGAAAATGCATTCGTCATAAGTAAAAGTTAATGTAAATCCGTCTTATAAATAGTCTTCACAGTTTTAGATCTTTAAAGGGATGGTTAGGCTGCCATTATTTTAAATTCCTACTGTGGCTATTGAAGAGCACTTCCTAACAGGAGAAGTGTTAACTTCCTCCATTTCTTACTGTTTGCTGTTACTTGCAGTATTATTATATAATTAATCTTTAATTTATTTACAGGAATATTTTTAAACCATTTCTGCATGTCCTGAGAATGATTCAGTTAACAGTATAGAATAATCTAGGAATCAATTTAACCATTTATTGGTAAACCATGAAGACTTAAATATTCTGGTGGTTTGAAACTCTTGCTCTCTCACTACCCCGACAACCAAATTGTCTTTAGAACTCAGCCTCATCACCATACTTTCTTTTGGTTATGGTCTTTGGTAGGAACCTTTAAGATGATTTAAATAGATACTTATTTCTTAAGGTTCCTCTTGCTCCATGTTTGTGGATACTATTTCAAATAATTTTAATGTAGTCATATCTGACTTCTTCTAAGTCAACAATTTCATTGTTGGCAAGGATTTTAGATCTAATGTATATCAACTCTCTCATTTTAGTCTTTGATTTCCTTCTATTTATAATGAGTTAGTTTTAATTTTTTTTACCTCTTTAACTTTCCAATTCTGTCTTTAAGCTTTCTAGCTAATTATAAACTGCCTTATTTTTAAGTCAAAACAACGCTACACTCAAAGAATACTACCTTTAAAAAATTCCTGATAACTAATAATGACATTTCAAACATTTCCTTTGTTCTAAACATATTTTGGCAAACATTTTCTCAGTGCAAAGTATATTCATTCTCAATACATGCATGTTTTTAAATGGTGAAGAAAGGATTTTATGATTTTTAAGACAGTCATTTTTTCCCCCACTGCACTATAAGACATGTTTTTAAAAGAACTGGATAATTTGCATGAAAAAAGAAGTTAATTTACATATACAAGAATTTACTAGTTATGGTAAATGGCATCTACATGGATTATAAATAATTTATTTTATTGTTGTTCTCGGATCTTGATTCTATTTTCTTACTTCTATTATCAAATGCTCTGAGCAGCTTGACAAAACAGTTCCCAGCAGTGTGTTTGAAAAGTGTAATGAACCTGATCAGACAGCATGCAATTTGTTTCCTGTGATTTGGAAAGAAACTTCACAAAAACCTCTCTCTCTCTCTCTTTTTTTTTTTTTGGTTAAGGTTCTGTTTATTGTCTAGAGGGTTTTGAATCAATTGAAAGCTCTGAAGTCAGGGAAGCAATTACTGAATCTATTGAAATTTAATTTGTCATACAAGTCATTGCCCAGTTGTGACGTCAGGTAATAGATTACGTTTGTTCACATTTCTTTACTTTATATGAGTGTTACAAAACATAGCATTGATAAGGTTTTATGGATTATTTAATATTTCATGTCTTTCTCTATACTTTTGAAATCTTGAAATCCTAACAGGGTATCCATGACATTATGCACATTCTTTTCAGGGAATTCCTTTCAGATTTTATGATGAAATATGGCTAGTGAGTGGAACATTTATTTTGGCAAATTTCATCCTGAAACCTAATTTTTCTATGGGATGGTAGAAAGAATAAATTTCTGAGGCAGCTATCCAATACTGAAAGATGATGCCTTGGAAGTTAATAATAATAATAATAATGGCATGCACAAAAATAATGATAATATTATGAATCATTTATTGAGGAGTTCCTGTGTTGGGCACTGTGCTGAATGCTGTACATGCCTTATTTCTTTAGTGTAACACTATGAGGTAAGTGGTAATATTATTTCCATTTTATAGATTAAGATTCTGGAACTCAGAAAAAAGTTAAATAATTTGCCGAAGTTCACATGAGTGGAAGTGATGGAATAGGAATTTAAATGTAGGTCTGCTTAATTCCAGAGCCCACACTCTTAACCACCTATCTAGATATATCATTCTTGGAGATGCAAGCCTAGACCAGAAGATTGCTTGGCAAGGATATGCTAGAAAGGCTTCCAATATCAGCTGGATGGTTGAACCAAGTGAATCAAAACTTTAAAACCCTGAGAATCTGTGATTCTATGTTTATATCACTAAGAAATGTATTTTTATGTACCTTTAAACTTCAGATGAAGAATCGTGACTAGAGTTTCATCAAAGATGGATTTAAAATCAGTTTTAATTTGAAACACTAAAAAGGAATATGAAATAGTTTAGAAAATTTGGTTCCAAAACAAATGTTCCCTTCAAATTGTGAGTTAAATTTAGTCAAAGAAAAATGGTGCAATGCCTTTGAAAGATGCCTTGTTTCAGGCCCTTGTATCTCATTTAAATATTGAAGTTCCTTCTCCACTGGTCTCCCTGCCTGAGACTAATTTCAGTGTACCAATTACTCCATTCATGTCAATCACCACAGAGAGTCCCAGATTTCCTGGTCAATGCGTCTTCAGCAAAATCCTGATATTATTGACTCCTTGAATGGTCCCTTTACCTTCTTGCTCCAGTGGAAACTGGCTTTTCCCACAAGAGCAGTGCTTCCCTATAGGCTTCTTAGGTTATGGCTGCTTTGCATTCTTGGACACGACTGAGCAACTTCCCTTTCACTTTTCACTTTCATGCACTGGAGAAGGAAATGGTAACCCACTCCAGTGTTCTTGCTTGGAGAATCCCAGGGACGGGGAGCCTGGTGGGCCGCTGTTTATGGGGTCGCACAGAGTCGGACACGACTGAAGCGACTTAGCAGCAGCAGCAGCTTTGTATTCTACAGTTCTTGTACAGGTTCACCCAAAGAGGGGATGGACATTCTCTTTGTCCCTAGCTGCTGTTTTCACATCTTTCCCCATCGTCTCTAAAGCTCTGAAATCTACACCAAATTGCCTGCTGCTTCTTCTTACTGCTGTTATTAACTAATTCACAGGACACCCCCAATCCTGTATTCTCTGTGATTTTGGTTTCTGGCTCAAAATCCACTTTCCTTAACACTGTGACATTATCAGTAAAGAGGAAGATCAATATAATTGGCATCCTACTTCTTTGATCTTCTCTTCTCCAATGTTCTATCGTCCATATGACTTCAGTCACCAACAGCCATTGTCTAAAGACCCTTCTCCCTCTTACCATACTTTGTGTTTTCTTTCCTTCTCTCCCCTCCATCCCCAGCTGCAACTGTGTTATTTTTTTACCTTATAAAAGACTATACAATTTAATTGTTTTATTCTGTTTTTGTTTTCCCCCATATAGAATGTAAATACCTCAAAACCAGAGATTTTTTTTTTTTTTAAACTGATTGCAGCAAGTATTGGCTAGTTATTTTTCAAATCTTTCTTCCTGGGCACACAGGTAGACTATTTCCAGTTACCCTTGTGATTTTTTTTTTGGCTAAGGAAATGTGAGTAAAGTGATATGAGAAGGCGATGGCACCCCACTCCAGTACTCTTGCCTGGAAAATCCCATGGACAAAGGAGCCTGGTAGGCTGTGGTCCATGGGGTCGCGAAGAGTCGGACACGACTGAGCGACTTCCTTTTCACTTTCATGCATTGGGGAAGGAAATGGCAACCCACTCCAGTGTTCTTGCCTGGAGAGTCCCAGTGACAGGGGAGCCTTGTGGGCTGCCATCTATGGGATCGCACAGAGTCGAGCACGACTGAAGCGACTTAGCAGCAGCAGCACCATTTTGAGGCCTGACCTCCATGTTCTTGCTCTTCCTCTATCTGCTCTATGAATACAGAGAGTGCAATCTATGACTGATGCTCTCTATATGGTAGCGGAGCCACAAGACAGTAGTAACCTGGGTTCCTGAATCACTTCCTGATGGCAGTTAAGCAAACATACTCACTGATGTTTTTACCCGACACAGAAGTAGAGTTCTATTGGGTTAAGCCTTGAGAATTACTGAGTTGTTTGTTCTGGCAGTTAGCTATCCCGAATCATACAGTGTTATATCTCAAGCACCTAGATTGTGATTGAAGCATGATAATTGTTCATAACAGATTCATTTTTCCTTTACACTTATAAAATAGCTAGCACTTGCTTAGCTAGAATTTCAAAACTAGTCATATACTAAGGCTAGTATAGCTTGGCTCAATTGCCCTGAATTTTGATGAACTATGCCAAGAAAGTAGTAGCCCAGGGCATGATTTCCCTGGAAAATCAGGTTTTACTCCAGCTGTAACAAAATAGAATAGAAATGCTAGTGAAATACTCTTGTGAATTAATCTATTCCAGACTAAGTTATTTATTTCTTTTTCTTAGTGTTTAATACCTTTGTTTAGTGCTCAGGGCATTTTTGATGTACTTGGAAAGACCAATTCAACTGATTATCTACCATTCTCACATTTACTTTATTTATAGTAATAGTTTTCTAGTATGCTGAACATAGTTGAAGCCCTATTTTAATGCCAATCTTATGATTTTCTTAGATATCTGAGCTTAGAAATATACTGCTTCTTTTCTAGGAATCTCCAAGATTTGCCAAACATTTACCAAAAATATTTCTCTTTTTATGCATAAATGGATTAAAAATTTGATGACTTTGAATGACAATGAATATATAAGTAAAAAAGTTGCCAGGGAAAAGCTAACTACTATATAAAGGTAATACCTAAATTCAGAATAATAAGGCTTTCTACCTGATTTCATGTGTATATCAACTTACCTTAATCAAATGCTATTATTTACACAAACAAAATTATATATCACAGACAATACAAACCATTTAATAACTCTGCCCATAAGTGGCATGAAGACACACACACAAACAAACCAAGAAACATCTCACTGAAAGAACCCTAATAACTTGGGAATTAAAAGAAAGTAAAATATGTTAGGAATACTATTGCTGCTTCTTTTTTCTGTATTATATCTATTTAATTTCAAATATTAATAGAGTTTCTCAGTTTTGCCCTTACCTGTAGTCACTTGAAGCAATAATAAAATCTAGACTGAAAAGGCATTTGTTTTTATATTTAAGTATACAATTTGATCATATTTACAGACATTTGCCAGAGATCTGCAAATCATATTTTGATTTCCTAATCCACTCTTTTCTTCTGTCACATGCTATATATTCATGTATAATACAATCCTCTGTGGCTGATTACATTACCACCAATTCATGGCTTAACATATGACTTTTAAACAGCCTGTGTTCTTTCAAAAGTATTGGCTTTATGTCTTTTTAGATTATCAGTCAGTCTGTTTCTCACTCAGTCGTGCTGACTCTTTGCAACCCCATGGACTGCAGCATGCCAGGCCTCCCTGTCCATCACCAACTCCTGCAGCTTACTCAAACTCATGTGCATCAAGTTGATGATGCCATCCAACCATCTCATCCTCTGTCATCCCTTTTCAATCTTTCCCAGCAGCAAAGTCTTTTCCAATGAGTCAGTTCTTCACATCAGGTGGCCAAAGTACTGGAGCTTCAGCTTCAGCATCAGGCCTTCCAATGAATATTTAGGACTGATCTCCTTTAGGATTGACTGGTTTGACCTCTTTGCAGTCCAAGGGACTCTCAAGAGTCTTCTCCAACACCACAGTTCAAAAGCATCAATTCTTCCATGCTCATCTTTCTTTATGGTCCAACTCTCACATCCATACATGACTATTGAAAAACCATAGCTTTGACTATACAGACCTTTGTTGGTAAAATAATGTCTCTGCTTTGTAATTATTATTATTAGATTATTAGTAATGCTTGTAATTTAAAGAAGCAAAATATAAATTAATAGAAACATAGCTCTGGTTTGTAAGTTAAAGTAGAGACTATCTCATAAAAACCTTCAACAGGAATTGACTGTGTCTGGTGTTACAGTTTTTTCAAGATTTTTCTTGAAAAGTCTATTCAAATATATTTCTAATATTTTTTGAAACATTTTCAAAAAGCTCCCTCCAAAAGAATATGTTTCTCAAGGTATTATGAAACACTGATGACTTAAGGATTCAAAATTTCTATAATCCAAAGTGTATTACATTTGAGAACTTCAAAGTAGCTTATAAATGTTAATTTGTTTTATAATGTGCACTAGTATACAATTATCTTAACTCTGTATTATAAGCTGGACTTAAAAATATTTAATATGTCTCTTGTTAGTCTTGTAAATTGTGATTTTAGGAAATGTTTTTTAGTTGGCTATCCCATGGAACATTCCTCCATTTCAGTAGAAGTCTCCAAACATTTAGAGAACATGTACTGGTCAGTTTTTCCATTGTGGCGTTGCTATTTGACCTTAGCGTGACTTATCTGAGGGAACCCAGAACCACAAGTGAAATTTGATTCCAAGTGGGAAAAATATCTTATAGTAGTGTGTATGAACTAGGAAACTACCAAAGAGTCCTAAGCTACCCTAGATGGAAATTTAGTCATTGAGAGTAAGAATTTCATCCACAAAGGCAGAAATCTTTAATTTGGGGGAAAGTACCCTAGCACCCTTATTAAAAAAAAATTCCCTAAAAATGAAAAGGACAGTAGCATCTGCCTCTTTGTTCTGTGTGTGCTTTTGAATAAACTCCCCAGTGTATCTTTGACCTCAGCACAGTTTATTAAGAGCAGTTGGCAGGCACAGATTTGGGCCCACATTTTCCTAATCTGCCTTCCAAATTCCTTCTTGCATTTTACTTGGTATCCTGTGCACTTCAACTTGGCATTTCAGCATTTGTCACTGATCCTATTTTAAAAATCTAGCTTGCCGTTGTTTTGGCTCAGGTACTTTAAAAACAAAAATTGAAAAGCAACCAACTATTTAGGAGGTCTTGGGAAAGAAGGCAGGCCAGCAGCTATTTCCTGTTAGTAAGAGTTGAATGTGTAACATAGGATTTCTTCAGGCTCTGGTATCATCTTCTGTCCACTATTTCTCCTCTGATGTCTAAGAAAATATCATATCAACTGAGTTAAGATGAGAATAAAAGCAAATTCCCTTTCCAAATTTCAGGGAAGTTCTTTGGGAAAAACACAAGGTTATGAAAGGAGTTATGTTTATTTTAAATTTGAGATAAGAATTAAATGGAAGAGAAGTCTGATCATGGAGAAACTGTGATATTTGCTTTAGGGTAAGCCATTTCCATTTCCAGGGAGGTGTGGTGTGCTTCATTCCATGGGTCACAAAAAACTGGACAAGACTTGGTGACTGAACAGCAACAACTCTTAGTCTCCACTTCCCTGATCCTCAGATAAGCAGGGTGACAATCTACAGCCTTGATATACTCCTTTCCCAATTTGGAACCACTCTGCTGTTCCATGTCCAGTTCTAACTGTTGCTTCCTGATCTGCATACAGGTTTTTCAAGAGGCAAGTCAGGTGGTCTAGTATTCCCATCTCTTTCAGAATTTTCCACAGTATTGTGATCCACACAGTCAAAGGCTTTGGCATAGTCAATAAAGCAGAAATAGATGTTTTTCTGGAACTCTCTTGCTTTTTCCATGATCCAGTGGATGTTGGCAATTTGATCTCTGGTTCCTCTGCCTTTGCTAAAACCAGCTTGAACATCTGGAAGTTCACGGTTCACGTATTGCTGAAGGCTGGCTTGGAGAATTTTGAGCATTACTTTTCTAGCGTGTGAGATGAGTGCAATTGTGTGGTAGTTTGAGCATTCTTTGGCATTGCCTTTCTTTGGGATTGCAAAGGCTTCCCTGGTGGCTCAGAGGTTAAAGCATCTGCCTCCAATGTGGGAGACCCAGGTTTGATCCCTGGGTCAGGAAGATCCCCTGGAGAAGGAAATGGTAACCCACTCCAGTATTCTTGCCTGGAGAATCCCACGGATGGAGAAGCATGGTAGGCTACAGTCCACGGGGTTGCAAAGAGTCAGACACAACTGAGCGACTTCACCTTCACCTTCTTTGGGGTTGGAATGAAAACTGACCTTTTCCCGTCCTGTGGCCACTGCTGAGTTTTCCAAATTTGCTGGCATATTGATGCAGCACGTTCACAGCATCATCTTTCAGGATTTGAAAGAACTCAACTGGAATTCCATCAACTCCACTAGATTTGTAGTGATGCTTCCTAAGGCCTATTTGACTTCATATTCCAGGATGTCTGGCTGTAGGTAAGTGTGAGTGATCACACCATCATGTTTATCATGAAGATCTTTTTTGTACAGTTCTTCTGTGTATTCTTGTCACCTCTTCTTAATATCTTCTGCTTCTGTTAGGTCTCTACTATTTCTGTCCTTTATTAACCCCATCTTTGCATGAAATGTTCCCTTTGTATCTTTAATTTTCTTGAAGAGATATCTAGTCTTTCCCATTCTATTGTTTTCCTTTATTTCTTTGCATTGATCACTGAGGAGCTTTCTTATCTCTCCTTGCTCTTCTTTGGAACTCTGCATTCAAATGGTTATATTTTTCCTTCTCTCCTTTGCTTTTCGCATCTCTTCTCTTCACAGCTATTTGTAGGGCCTCCTCAGACAGCCATTTTGCTTTTTTGCATTTCTTTTTCTTGGGGATGGTCTTGATTCCTGTCTCCTGTACAATATCATGAAACTCCATCCATAGTTCATCAGGCACTCTATGAGATCTAGTCCTTTAAATCTATTTCTCACTTCCACTGTATAGTCATAAGGGATTTGATATAGGTCATACCTGAATGGTCTAGTGGTTTCACCCACTTTCTTCAATTTAAGTCTGAATTTGGCAACAAGGAGTTCATGATCTACAGTCAGCCACAGTCAGCTCCCGGTCTTGTTTCTGCTGACTGTATAGAGCTTCTCCATCTTCTCCTTATACAAAGCTGTATATTGTCACCCTATTTATTTAACTTAAATGCAGAGTACATCATGAGAAACGCTGGGATGGATGAAGCACAAGCTGGAATCAAGATTGCCAGGAGAAATACCAATAACCTCAGATATGCAGATGACACCACCCTTATGGCAGAAAGTGAAGAGAAACTAAAAAACCTCTTGATGAAAGTGAAAGAGGAGAGTGAAAAAGTTGGCTTAAAGCTCAACATTTAGAAAACTAAGATCATGGCATCTGATGCCATCACTTCATTGGAAATAGATGGGGAAACAGTGAAAAGAATGTCAGATTTTATTTTTTTGGGCTCCAAAATCAGGGCAGATGGTGATTGCAGCCATGAAGTTAAAAGATGCTTACTCCTTGGAAAGAAAGTTATGACCAACCTAGATAGCATATTCAAAAGCAGAGACATTACTTTGCCAACAAAGGTTCGCCTGTCAAGGCTATGGTATTTCCTGTGGTCATGTATGGATGTGAGAGTTGGACTGTGAAGAAGGCTGAGCACTGAAGAATTGATGCTTTTTCACTGTGGTGTTGGAGAAGACTCTTGAGAGTCCCTTGGACTGCAAGGAGATCCAACCAGTCCATTCTGAAGGAGATCAGCCCTGGGATTTCTTTGGAAGGAATGATGCTAAAGCTGAAACTCCAGTACTTTGGCCACCTCATGCGAAGAGCTGACTCATTGGAGAAGACTCTGATGCTGGGAGGGATTGGGGGCAAGAGGAGAAAAGGACGACAGAGGATGAGATGGCTGGATGGCATCACAGACTCGATGGACGTGAGTCTGAGTGAACTCCAGGAGTTGGTGATGGACAGGGAGGCCTGGCGTGCTGCGATTCATGGAGTCGCAAAGAGTCAGACACGACTCAGCAACTTAACTGAACTGAACTGGATTTCTCAGTGTATTGCTGCTGCTGCTGCTAAGTCGCTTCAGTCGTGTCCGAATCTGTGCGACCCCATAGACGGCAGCCCACCAGGCTCCCCCGTCCCTGGGATTCTCCAGGCAAGAACAGTGGAGTGGGTTGCCATTTCCTTCTCCAATGAATGAATGTGAAAAGTGAAAGTGAAGTCGCTCAGTCATGTCTGACCCTCAGCGACCCCATGGAGTGCAGCCTTCCAAGCTCCTCCATCCATGGGATTTTCCAGGCAAGAGTACTGGAGTGGGGTGCCATTGCCTTCTCCTGAATTCATCAATTGATCAATTAATTAATGCAAAGTGTTGAAAAGTAACTCTTAAATGCATTGGCTTTTAATTTTAAGTTAGCAGCACTGACGCACTTTATCCTAATCATAGAAGTTTTCAAATCTGTAATAGGTCATTTCTGATGGTCTTTTTGGTCACAGTGGGTCTTTCCGTAGCTGCCAAATCACATTACATAGGCAACAACAGCCTTAATCTCTTAGATGTGAATGAATGTAGACTTCTATTTTTTTTAGGATGTTTGTCCATGCATACTTCCTATGCAATCTAAAGCGTTTGACAAGTGTCTCTATGAGTTACGTTTTTTAGTTAGCCCTTTCTGAGGCTGTTGGTAAAATAGGCCTGACTTCTCTTTCTGGTTCTTCTCAGAGAGACAAATGTGGAGAGAATCAAGAAGGCCCAGATGATATATGCAGAAAAACAAAGCTAGTAACTGCAATTATAAAGTGTTGAAACAATATTACATACACAGCATTTTAAGAGAGATTCTCCCAACTTAAATGAGAAGAAGGAAGAAGGGATTGGGAATGAGAAAGAATATATATCAAACAAACCCACCTCTAGTGCATTTTTTTCCCTTAGGCTGACCTTGATTTCTTGCCACCAGAGCAGGTTCCACAGATGTTTAATTTTCTCAGCTAGCAGTATGTCCTCAAGCTCATGTTTTAATGAATATTGTGCACAACTGTTTCTTATGACTTAAAGAATTATCTAGATTCAAGGATCTACATTTGGACAGTAGAAGGAAGCATAAACAATAAAAGGAAGCATCTCTCTTCCTATAGAAGAGAAAATCCTTAAAAGTGGACTATAAACAGGGAGAGAAATAAGACGACTGTGTTGTGCTTCAGTTCTTTTTGTTTACTCCTGTCAGGGGTAGTCTAGCTGCCACTCTGAGCAATTTGCTCTGCTTTAATTTTGTCAGTTTCTATTCATCACCTAGCCTTGGGCTCTAATTACGGTCAAGTAATTGCTTCTCCCCCTCTAATCTCCATTTGGAAATGTTTATATGTTGATAGCCCTATAACTTTAAGCAGGTCACCAATTTTTAGTAAGGTTAGGGTTCTTTTTTTTTCTGCCTTTTATGATTAAGATATCCTTATTGAAGAACAGAGACCCCTGTTAAGTAATTTATACCAAAGGCACCCAATATCATGACAGAATTCAGGATGTGGTGGGAGACTGGCAGGTGGGGAAGGAGACAGAGAGGAGTAGTTGGCAGGACCTGTGTGTATCATCTTCTTAGTTTAGAAGCCCATATGGTGCTTCATAATACTTTGCTCGATTGCCTTATAGTTTTAGTCTAAATCTTATTAAAAATAAACTCTAATAGGAAGACCATTTCAGATAAATTATAAATCTCATAATCTACAAGAATTTTTAAGTAACAGTGTTTTGAGTTTAATATAGACAGCCTTGAAAGATAAGACATTTACTTTTTTCATGAAAAAATATACTCATTTCTGAAAGGTGTTTCCACTATTTAAAAATTACATGTCTTTGATTAAAATAAGGTTAAGTGCAATTTTAGTGTCATGAACAAAATAAAACAAAACAAGACATAACAAATAACCCCCACCCCCCACACCCCCCCCAAAAATTCTCCACTCTCTATTGTCCATCATGGAGTCATGCTCCGCTCCTTTTGTAGCCTGATGTATAAAGATGTAAATCGTAATTTTGAACTCTGGAGATGAAGTACCCCAGAGAAATCACAGTCCTTGACCTTTAGAATCTTGTCATTTAGTTTGTCTGATTAGATACAGCTATAAGAGCAAGTTGTAGTGGCTCACAATAGTTAGTAACTTCTTAAGGACTAATCTTACAGTTGACAGTGTGCTGCTTAGAGTTAGTCATACCAAACTGTAAGTTTATTTTTTAGGACAAACTTTAGAAAACATAAATAAATATAATTAAAATATTGATATTTTTATATCTGAGCTATTTACACCATCAGCATTTCATATACAGTCAGTTACAAAGTGTATTTGGTGGTCTTCAATATTTGCATAGACTGTGTCAGTAGAGGTTCACCCTGTCTTCTGATGGTTATACTTCCTGCTGCCCAATGCTTCTTGGATTTGTAACAATTAAACAGAGCTTACTTGAGTAGACTTACTCAGAGCACACTCACAAAACAGAGACTCCTACAAATGCCAAAGGGAAAAAGAGATATGGAAGTAATGAACATCATCGATAATTTTGATAAATGTACTCACCCTCTGATCTGCTTTATTATTGTCCTGTAAGTTCTGGCTTTTGGATCTGGAGACATATGCTTATTTTCATTAGCATGATTTCTCCCTTAAAGACAAACATATGGGTTTGGCAGAGAATTCTAAACAAATGTGAAAACTGAGAAACATCCAAGTTATTATCTTGACAATTGGCTTTTATGCACTAGTTGGACATGTTTAAGAACTCAGATTTATCATCAATTGATATAAATACATGGTGTAGGAATTGTAAAGATATGCCATGGAACCGAGAGATTTCTATTCCCAAAATAAGTATTATTATTTTATTATTTTTAATTAATATTTATTGGAGTATTGTTGCTTTACAGTATTGTATCAGTTTCTGGTGTACAGCAAAGTGAATCAACAATACATATACACATCTCTCTCTCTTTTTTGGATTTCCTTCCCGTTTGGGTCAACACAGAGCATTGAATAGAGTTCCCTGTTCTATACAGTATGTTCTCATTAGTTATCTATTTGATACATAGTATCAATAGTGTATATATGCCGATCCCAATCTCCTAATTCTTCCCACACTCCGTTCCCCACTTGATAGCCATACTTGGTTGTCTATATCTGTGTCTCTGTTTCTGTTTTGCAAATAAGATCATCTGTACTATTTTTCTGTCTAGTCAAGGCTATGGTTTTTCCAGTGGTCGTGTATGGATGTGAGAGCTGGACTGTAAAGAAAGCTGAGTGCCGAAGAATTGATGCTTTTGAACTGTGGTGTTGGAGAAGACTCTTGAGAGTCCCTTGGACTGCAAGGAGATCCAACCAATTTCCTTCATTCTGAAGGAGATCAGCCCTGGGATTTCTTTGGAGGGAATGATGCTAAAGCTGAAACTCCAGTATTTTGGCCACCTCATGCGAAGAGTTGACTCATTTGAAAAGACTCTGATGCTGGGAGGGATTGGGGGCAGGAAGAGAAGGGGACGACAGAGTATGAGATGGCTGGATGGCATCACCGACTCGATGGACATGAGTTTGAGTGATCTCCAGGAGTTGGTGATGGACAGGAAGGCCTGGCATGCTGCAATTCATGGGGTCGCAAAAAGTTGGACATGACTGAGTGACTGAACTGAACTGAACTGAATACCATTTTTCTAGATTCCACATATATGTGTTAATATATAATATTTGTTTTTCTCTTTCTGACTTTCTTCCCTCTCCATTACAGTATAACAGACTCTAGGTCTATCCACATATCTACAAATGACCCAATTATATTCATTTGTATGACTGAGTAATAGTCCATTGTACCACATGTACCACATCTTCATCCATTCCTCTGCTGATGGACATTTAGGTGCTTCCATGTCCTGGCTGTTGTAAACAGTGCTGCAGTGAATGTTGGGGTGCATGTGCCTTTTTGAATTATGGTTCTCTCTGGGTATATGCCCAGTAGTATGATTGTTGGATCATATAGTAGTCTGTTTTTAGCTTTTTAAAACTAAAAAACTTCCCTACTCTTCCCTGTGGCCGCTGTATCAATTTACATTCCCATCCAACAGTGAAAGAAGGTTCCCTTTTCTCCACAGCCTCTCCAGCATTTGTTGTTTGTAGGCTTTTTGATGATGGCCATTCTGACCAGTGTGAGGTGATACCTCATTGTGGTTTTGATTTGCTCATAATGACTAATGTTGAGCATCTTTTCATGTGTTTGTCAGTGATCTGTATGTCTTCTTTGAAAAATGTCTGTTTAGCACTTCTGTCCATATTTTGATTGGGTTGTTTGTTTTTTGATATTGAACTGTGTGAACTGTTTGTATATTTTAGAAATTAATCCTTTATTGGTTGCTTAATTTGCAAATATTTTCTCCCATTCTGAGGGTTGTCTTTTCGTCTTACTTATGGTTTCCTTTGCTGTGCAAAAACTTTTTAAGTTTAATTAGGTCCCAATTTTTGAGTTTATTTTTATTTTCATTGTTATTTTACTTTTAATAGGATAATAAAATATACTATAAAGAATAAAAATGAGATTCATAGTAATCTCAAATAATAAAAATAGAAATAATAAAAGAATGCAATCAAGTTTTACATTTAGAATATATGAAGTGTTATATATAATTTAATTTACACTGAGCAAATGAGAGAAAGAGACTGGCAAATCACATATTCTGGTTGATAGTAACAATATGAACATTAACAGTCTCTTAATTAGGTCATTAATATAAGCAAACAGGTTATAATATTTTAAAAAATTGCATTTAATGTATGCATAAACTATTTAGTTTTTCTTTCCTGATTCCAAAGTTATGTCAGGCTTACTATTTGGATCATAAATTAGTTTCATATAGCAACTAACTAGCGTGGTACTCAGTAAAAATTTATAGAAGAATAAATATCTGGAAGCAGATGGTAACATGATTCTGCTTGAGAGAATGAATGGCTAACATATTATATAGAATATGTAGCACTTACATTGATCTTAAAAAAATCTTAACTTATACATAATGTTAAATATTTTCATACATTCCTAGTGATTTTTTATCCCAAATTTGCTTGATAAAACTACTTGGTAGCAGTTAAAATTTGGTATTTTCTCTAGGGTTATAAAGTAATTTTGTTTTAAAGCACATACATAGATACATCTGTCAAATAAAGGCTAAAGATGTATCTATTTTTTGTTAAATTGAGCATAGTTAAAAATAATCACAGAATATATGTTAACATATATTAAAGTATTTGAGGTTGAGTTTTTAACTTTATATATTTTCCTGAAATTATATGTTTAGATATTATAAAATGACAAACTAATTTGAAAAGACAGTACCTAATTTAAAAATTATCTAATAAAAGCAATGTATTTTATAATTATATAAATTACACTAGCTTTTAAAATATTTTCAGTAAATATTTATAAATACCCAATGTATGACCCTCAAATTGATTTTAATTTTGAAGCTTTGGACTTAGACTTGATAGATTTATTAGTTGGAAAAGGAGTTTTAATGTCCAGGCACAGCCTTAAGGCAGTCATTTCCTGCTCTATTCACATAAAGCTTCATTTACAGTAGTTAGTTTGCGATTTTAAAACTTAATTAATATTTCCTTTTCTAACATTTGGAGGTAATTAAGTCAGAGAAGATTTGCCTATAAATATTCATAACTAACTAAATACTTCTAGAGTTTCTCCTATGTTCATTGCATTAATACTCTATTATCAGTTAAATTAATTAAGTATGAACAAATATAGGCCTAATGGTCAATCCGGAATGGCTTTAAAAGTAATTTAGATGTGTAATAAGTTTTCATAAACATTAGAGGCTGAGCCTCACAAGAACAGTCCAAGGTTGGCAGGGCGGCTTTTCTTAAACCTCCTTATTTTGTAATGATATTTCTCATTTGTTGACTCTTCAGTGAAGGACCATGGTGACTCTGTTACACGCATTATCTCTCTGTGACTTCATGACAACCTAATGAAGCAAGTTCTATTATTAGTGGCACATTATAGTTGATGAAACCAGAAATGTTAAGTATAATAATTTCCTCTAAGATTACTGAATGGGTAAATGGTGAGGCTAGAAATAGATATGAGCTTATCTTTACCTCTTTAGCTTCTTATTTATAAGACTAAGAAATTCAAATATAAAAAATGCATAAGATGACTAACAAAATTAGATTACCAGCAAGGTGTAGGGTTAGAAGCTGAACTCAGTATTAGTTCTAAAATATTTCCAATGAATATTTAGATTTAAAAATCTCTATTCACATGTATTGAAGTGTTTCTGTTGTCTAGAGTCCATTTGTAAGGTATGAATAATTACTAGATTAATTTTGGAATTCAAAGCAGAACATTTGAAAGGAGCAAAATATTTAAGCTATTTTGCTTATATTGCACAAAGCAAATAAAATTAGAGATGAAGTTCCTGCTATATTTTAAAAATATGGTTTTTAAAAAATTAAAAAAATGTTAAACTGGGGAAGAAAAAATAAAATCTAAATTCTCTAAATTAACTGTAGGTCAATATCTTTTCACACATTATACCACTTAATCTTCACAATATCTATGGAAGATATTATTGTTCATGACATTTACTTAACTAATATTGGTGGAGCACCTACTTTATTTCAAGCACTGTTATAAGTGTTGTAGGCATATCAACAAGCAAGAAAGATATGGTCCTTGTTTTCATGGAGCTTACATGGGAGAAAGAACAACAGGCCACAAAAAAGTAAAATACAGGATGATGTGACTGAAAGTGTCACCAGAAGCAGAATGGTATTTTTGGTTGGATAGAGAGACCAAGGATACCAACAGAAGCACACATTTGAAGGTATGAGACAGGTGCTGGTGAAAGGGAGAGGAATCTCAAAAGCCCTAAGTGAGGCAAGAGCTTTGTATGTTTGTTTAATCAATGGGGCTTCCCAGGTGGTACAGTGGCAAAGAATCTGCCAGCCAATGCAGGGGATGCAAGAGACTTGAGTTCAATCTCTGAAAGATCCCTCAGAGTAGGAAATGGCAACCCACTCTAGTATTCTTGCCTGGGAAATCCCATGGACAGAGGAGCCTGGTGGGTTACAGTCCATGAGGTTTCAAAGAGTCAGACATGACCGAGTGAACACACATACTTACATGTTTCATCAGCAGAAAAAAGGCTAGTATAGTTGGAGCAAAATCAGTGAGAGATAATATCAGGGTAAATCAACCAGAGGGTGCTTTTAGTACATAAATCAGAACCCTTGACTCTCTCACTCAAAATCCTTCAAAAGTGTCCCATTTACACCCTGGTGGCTAAGTCGGTAAAGAATCTGCCTGTGATACAGAAGACACAGAGATAGGATGGATCCTTGGGTCAGGAAGATTCCCTGGAAAGGAAATAACAACCTACTCCAGTATTCTTGCCTGGGAAATCCCATGAACAGAGGAGCCTGGTGGGCTTCAGTCCATGGGATCTCAAAAGAGTCAGACATGAATGAGTGACTAAACCACCACCCCCACACATAGAACACAATCCTTCAAATTTTCAAAAGCCTCTAAGGTTCTACATGGATATAACTCCTGGCATCAATGCAAATACTCATCCTCTAGTTTGCTTGCCACCAGCTACCTAGCCCCTTGCTGGTTGTCCTGTGTGCCAAGTATCCCTAGTCTCAGGATGCTTAAAAAAAAATTATTTATTTTCTATTAAGGATAATTGCTCCAAGGAATCCTGCTGTTCTCTGTCAGACCTCAACATGAATCAGCCATAGGTATACACGTATTCCTTCCCACCTTCCTCCTCATCTCACCCCTCCAGGCTGACACAGAGCCCCTGCTCCAGTTACCTAAGCCACACAGCAAATTCCTGTTTGCTATCCAGTTTACACATGGTAGTGTGAGTTTCCATGTTACTCTTTCTATACATCTCACCTTCTCCTCTCCTCTCCCCATGTCTGTAAGTCTATTCTCCATGTTTGTTTCTCCATTGCTGCCCTGCAAATAAAATCCTCAGGACCATTTTTCTAGATTCCATATATATATGTGTTAGAATACAGTACTTATCTTTATCTTTCTGACTTACTTCACTCTGTGTAATAGGTTCTAGGTTCATGCACATCATTAGAAGCGACCCAAATGTTTCCTTTTTATGGCAGAGTAATATTCCACAGTGCAGATTTACCATAACTTCTTTATCCATTCATCTGTTGATGGACATCCAGGTTGCTTCCGCATTCTAGCTGTTGTAAATAGTGCTCCAGTGAACAATGGGATACATATATCTCTTTCAATTTTGGTTTCCTCAGGGTATATGGCTAGGAGTGGGATTGCTGGGTCATATGGTGGTTTTATTCCTCATTTTTTAAGGAATCTTCATACTGTCTTCCATAGTGGCTGCATCAATTTACATTCCCACCAACAGTACAAGAGCGTTTCCTTGCCTCCGCACCCCCTCCAGCATTTATTGTTTATAGACTTTTTGATGAGGGCCATTCTGACCAGTGTGAGGTGATGACTCATTGTAGTTTTGATTTGCATTTCTCTAATAATGAGCAATTTTTGAGCATCTTTTCATGTGTTTGTTAACCATCTGGATGTCTTCTTTGGAGAAATGTCTGTTTAGGACTTTTTCCCACTTTTTGATTGGATTGTTTGTTTTTCTGGTATTGAATTGTATGAGCTGCTTGTATATTTTAGAAATTAGTGCTTTGTCAGTTGTTTCATTTGCTATTATTTTCTCCCATTCTGAGGGTTGTCTGTTCACCTTGCTTATAGTTTCCTTTGCTGTGCAAAAGCTTTTACATTTAATCAGGTCCCACTTGTTTACTTTTGTTTTTCTCAGGATGCTTTTATTTGCTGTTACCTCTGCTTGGGATTCTCTTTCTATGAATATGAACATGGCTTCTTCAGGCTTCCCAGGTGACTCAGTGATAAAGAATATAGTAAAGAATCTGCCTACAATGCATGAGACATCGGTTTGATCCTTGGGTCAGGAAGATTCCCTGGAGAAGGAAATGGCAATCCATTCCAGTATTTTTCCTTGGGAAATCCCATGGATGGAGGAGCCTGGCGGGCTACAGTCCATGGGTTGCAAAAGAGTTGCATGTGACCAAAAACAACAGCAACATGGCTTTTTATGGTTTCATTCACTTCTTTTTCATTCTCTGCTCAAGTGTTACATCATGGAAAAGCCCTTCCTGATATCAATAAAACCTAATGCCCTCCTATCTCTGTCTTTTCCTTTATTCTGCTTCTCCCAGTTTCTATGGCTGCATCAGAAATTATACCAAAAGTTAGCTGCTTAAAACAACAATAATCATTGTTATCTCCCACAGTGTCTACAGGTGAGGAATTTGAGTAGCTTAGCTGGGCATTTCTGGTTTGGGGTCTCTCATGACGTTGCAGTCAGACAGTTGTCTCTGGGGTCACCTCTCAGCCTTCATTCACATGACTGGCATCTGATCTGGTCAAAAGACTGGGAACTGGAACAGCTGGGTTTCATAAGTTACCTTTCTCTTTATAAGGTCTCTCCTGCATGGTGGCTTCAGGACAGTCAGAACAATTACTCTGAGAGAGAGAGAGACAAAGAGAGGCATAAGCCATATCACCATTTATGACCTAGGCTTGGGAAATCAGGCAATGTCACTTATGCTGTTTTCTGTTAGTTGGGGCAGTTACAAAATTTTACCCAGCTTCAAGGGAGAGAAGGGTATAGGCCTTGTATCCTGATGGACAAGTGTCAATATATTAATTGTAAGAAGAACATGTGGGGTGAGAGATATATATTCTCCAATATTTGGAATATAAAATCTGTCACATTGCTTTATTCTTTCTCCAAAACAGTTTTCACTGTGTTTATTGCCTGTTTCTTATAACTCTTGATGGTCTTTGTTGCTGGGCAATCTTCTTTACCACCCAAATCAATGATTAGCATATAGTAGGCACTTAATCTTTTCTGCTGCTGCTGCTAAGTTGCTTCAGTCATGTCCAACTCTGCGACCCCATAGATGGCAGCTCACCAGGCTCCCCCGTCCTCAAGATTCTCCAGGCAAGAGTACTGGAGTGGGTTGTAATATTTTCTATTATTGAATAAATAAATATTTCTTGAACCAAAGATCTATCAAAATTAGTGTTTTAGAGATGGAAAATTTTTTTATAATATTCTGTAAATTGTTACAGAAATGTAGTAAGAGAATATACTAAAATTATGCTAAGAGTAGGCACATGATGTGTGCCTAAACATAAAAATAAATGCCTCTTTTATGATATTTTGGAAAAATTAAGACTTTTTAATGACATTATACTTACTAAGTTTTTGGTTAATACAAATCACAATAGTAAAAGAAGTGTAAATTTAGGATGTAATCTGTTTATGTGTGCAGATTACAACATTGCAAACAGCACATTAATCTTGCAGTCACAGCTGTACAAATGCCATCATTCAGCTCATTCTAATATCAGTGAAGATGAGCAGGGTCCTTTAATCTCTATTTTTGACTGTTCACTTGACCATTTTCAGTGGGCCTAAATTTCTGCTTGTTTTAAAAAAATTAACATATAGTTGTTTTACAATGTTGTGTTAATTTCTGCTTTATTTTTTTTAAAGGCAGATTGTTGACATTCAGAAGGAAAGTATTTCTTTGATCTTTACAGAAAAAAAGTGTGATTTTTCTGAATCCAAGAAATATTCATTTGAAATTCATTCTTTCATAAGGGTCAGTTAGTGATTTGTAGCACAGCCATAGGAATGTGACTTAAGGTTGACATTTTAAGAATAAGTCTCAAGGACATGAGAATCACTACATGAACAAGAAAAATGGGTGATTTTTTTTTTTTCATTTAAATTTAAAACAATCTAAATGCTCACCAAGAATAGTTGAAAAATTAGTTATGTATCACAGGTTAACATACAGGCACTTAAAAACATACTGCAAAAGAGAAGGCAAAAGATAATTTTTCATAGCTGGCAGGATTACCTAAACTAAACTACCTAAAGCTCCAAGATAATTAACTAAAAAATCAGAACTAACATAAAATTCATTTTTATTTGGATAAAATGAATTATAAGAAATGAATAGTTTTCTGATAAACAGCAAAGATTAGATAATAGGAAAGTAAGAAAGCATAAAAGCAATGAAATATAAAACAGGACTAGCAACAAGCTGAGACGGACCAGAGACAATGCAATAAATTTAAGGAGCTCAGCCCTGCTCGATTCTCGGCCCCTCAGCAAGTGGGCTGATTGGGTCTGCAGACCTTAAATGACAAAATTGCCCCTGGTGACATAAGTATGAAAAATTGCGATTTTCTGTTTTCACCACCAGAATTTACTGTAAGAGCATATTCTTTTTCTGATGCAGAGTTTGCCATCCAAGAATGTAGGCAAAGCTAGAGGACTTTTCAATTTCCTTTGCAGGGTACAGATGCACAGGATTTAATGTCCTAGCATGAGAAGTTGAGCCTCAGGCTTGTTTTGCTTTGAAGACACCACTGGGTTAGAAAACTCCCCTCAAATCTGGACCCAGAAAGAATCAAGTAAACACCAAAATGACCAAAAGAATTCTCCAGAAACAGCAGTGGGGCAACCCCATCCAGGGTACATGAAACCAGCCTTTGAAGACAGGCTTCCTGCAGTCAGACTGGGCTGCCCTGCGTGGCCTGGACACCTCAAGCTCTCACAGGTCTAGGGTGTTTTCTAAACAAATGGCACCTCCAAGGACCAACATCTGGTTCTTATTCTTCAGACACTCCTTCCATAAATACAGAACACCCACCTTCTAATTTCTAGAAGACCCTTCAGGGATGCTGTCCCAAGACAGAACAGGAGGGTCCTCAGAGGCCAGTAGAGAGCAAGGCCCCCAAGCAGACCTCCCCAGCTTGACCCCTTCCCTGCTCGACACTTCTGCTTCTGTGAATGTGGTTGCTGTCCTTTGGAAGGACTCATAAGGGAAAGTCTCGTGGCCAAAAAGTCAACCCTTCCAGGTGTGGCACATGAGGCTAAAATTTCTAGCCTCTGTGTATCTTCTCTAGGCTTCTAGGCATCTTCTCTGATGATGCCACCAGCAAAATGCTTTCCTCACTGAAGATACCTGATGTAGTGTGTTGAGGATTACACATAAAAAATTGAAAAGGAAGGCTAGAGATACCAGACACTGCAGGCCCATTCAGGAAAGAAACTCAAGCTAACATGTGAGGTACTGTCCAAGTCTGGAGCAAGGCCCAAGTGGAGGCCTTGGCCCATCAAGTGATCCCAAGGAAGAAGCATTCACTCACTGGAGAACACTCAACAGTAAACTAAAGAAAATGATGAATTGACCAGAATCTGTTGTCTATCTCATGTATAAGATCTGATGTAGAAGTTTCTGACCAATGTCCACCTCTCTCTCCTGTCTGGTTCTCTGTTAGAAGATTTCATGTTCTTCTCTCTTGACCTCAACTTGTTTTTAAACTAGATAGCTTTAAGAAGAAGAGTAAAGAGAATGGAAGAGTAAAGAGGATGGACCTAGAGATAAGCATAGTGAGTAAGCCAGATAGAGAAAGAAAATATTGCATGATACCATTAATATGTGGAATCTAAAATGATATAAATGAACTTATTTATAAAACAGAAATAGACTCAGACATAGAAGACAAACTCATGGTTAACAAAGGGGAAAGGGGCAGGTGAGGGATAAATTAGGAGTTGGGGATTAAAATATACACACTGCTATATATAAAATAGATAACAAACAAGAACCTACTGTATAGCACAAGGAACTGCTTTATACTCAATATGCTGTAATAACCTATAATGGAAGAAAATGTAAAAAAGAAATATATGTATTTTCAGTTCAGTTCAATCGCTCAGTCGTGTCTGACTCTGCGATCCCATGAATCGCAGCACACCAGGCCTCCCTGTCCATCACCAGCTCCTGGAGGTCACTCAGACTCACGTCCATCGAGTCAGTGATGCCATCCAGCCATCTCATCCTCTGTCGTCCCCTTCTCCTCCTGCCCCCAATCCCTCCCAGCATCAGAGTCTTCTCCAATGAGTCAACTCTTTGCATGAGGTGGCCAAAGTACTGGAGTTTCAGCTTTAGCATCATTCCTTCCAAAGAAATCCCAGGGCTGATCTTCAGAATGGATTGGTTGGACCTCCTTGCAGTCCAAGGGACTCTCAAGAGTCTTCTCCAACACCACAGTGAAAAAGCATCAATTCTTCGGCACTCAGCTTTCTTTACAGTCCAACTCTCACATCCATACATGACCACTGGGAAAATCCTAGCCTTGACTAGATGGACCTTTGTTGGCAAAGTAATGTCTCTGCTTTTGGATATGCTATCTAGGTTGGTCATAACTTTTCTTCCAAGGAGTAAGTGTCTTTTAATTTCATGGCTGCAGTCACCATCTGCAGTGATTATATGTATGTAAAACTGACTTACCTTACTATACACCTGACACTAACACAACATTGTAGATCAACCATATTTCAGTAAAAAAAAAAAAAAAAAAGAAATTAAAGAAAGCTTCCTTTTCATAAAAAAAAAAAAAAAAGAACTTAAGAGTACTAGTTTTGGAATTAAAAATTTCCCAAGTAGCACAGTAGTAAAGAATCTGCCTGTCAATTGTGCAGGAGACACAAGAGATGTGAGTTTGGGCTTGATCCCTGGCTGCAAGATTCCCTAGAGTAGGAAATGGCAAGCCACTCCAGTATTTTTGCCTGAAAAATGCATGGACAAAGAGTCTGGTGGGCTATAGCCCATGGGGTTGTAGAGAGTCAGACACAATTGAGTAACCTAACACATACACACAGTTTTGGAATTACACACTAGATTTAAATTCTGACTCTGTCATGTACTAGCCGTAAGGTTCAATCTCTTCTATCTGTTTCCTTATTGATAAAATGAGCATAATTATTAAAATATTGATGCAACACTGACAGAGATGTATACTTGGAAAAGGCACTTGAAAATAATATCTATTAAATATAGTTTAAAATGCATCAATATCTTATTAGTAACTATCTGTGAGACTTATACATCAGACAGATAGAACAATAAAATAGTATAGATGCTTCAGGGACAAAATAATAGTATGTATTAAAATATAATGTTTGATAAAAGCCACAATACAAATCAGTGAGAGCTGAAGAAAATATTCAAAAAATGATTTTGGACTTTGGGTGAAATCTTTGGGAAAAAAATAGCTAGATATGTGCTTTTCATGTAAACACACATAAATTCCATAAAAATTAGATTATTAAATAAATAAAATGAAACTATCAATCAATTAGAATAAAATTGAAGTCATTAAGTATTTGCTGCTGATATGGGGGAAAACCTCCAAGGCAAAAGAACAATGGGAGAAACACACAAAAAAGAGACAGATTTGACTACATAAAAAACTGACCACACCAAAAAATATAATGAAAACTACACAAGGTACACTAAAATAATACTTGCATGCACTAAATGCACTAAACATTCATGATAGACCAGAGGTTAATATAAATACCTAAAGAACATGTCGGTTCAGTTCAGTCGCTCAGTCATGTCTGACTCTTTGCGACCCCATGGTCTGTAGCACACCAGGCTTCCCTGTCCATTGCCAGCTCCCGAAGCTTACTCAAACTCAAATCCATCAAGTCAGAAATGCCATCCAACAACCTCATCCTCTGTCATCCCCTTCTCCTCCTCTCCTCAATCTTTCCCAGTGAAAGGTTGTTGCTGAACGATGAAAGATGCCGGGAATCTTGGCCTCTGGAGGAGAAGAATTCAATCCGGGGCCAGAGACGAGGCTTGATTGATCAGAGCTTTTGTGTAATAAAGTTTTATTAAAGTATAAAAGAGATAGAGAAAGCTTCTGACATAGACATCAGAAGGGGGCAGAAAGAATACCCCCTTGCTAGTCTTTAGCTGGATGTTATATAGCTACTAGCAGTCTGTCAGTTAAAGAAAGGAAATGTCTCAAAACTCAGAGAATGGCACTAGGTCCCTCACTGACAAGATGCATTTTGAGATAATCTTGCAACAGGTGAGTCATCCTGGGCCATAAAACAATTGACATGGATCTTAAAGAAAGGCAGATTCCCATACAAATATATAATTTAATCAACATAGATGACGAGAACAATGTATGAATATAACATACTGATTTGTCAAGTCAGTTCTGAGCCTTTAGGCAGAAATGACTTGAAGACAGAGTCTGGGGTAAATGCAAAGTACATCAACATAGCTTAAGACAAACATTTACATAAGAAAAATGCATTGGTTAGCTCAAGGTATGAGAAAAGTTAAGTTCAGGTGGAATCAGGTTGTCATTATGGAAACAAAGAATTTTAAGAGAAATCTCTCTTTAAATTTGTATAGAGAAGGGGAAAAAATGTAACACTAGTATGTTTCTTCCTGCTGCTTAAGAGAGAGATAAAAATGTCTGATACTTGCAGCCTATTTCTGCATTTGGAGACCCCTGGCCTTCCTGCCTGTTACCCTTTCACCAGCATCAGGGTCTTCTTCATTGAGTCAGTTCTTCGCATCAGATGGCCAAAGTATTGGAGCTTCAGCTTCAACATCAGCCCTTCCAATGAATATTCAGGGATGCTTTCCTTTAGGATTGACTGGTTGGATATCCTTGAAGACCAAGGGGCTCTCAAGACTCTTATCCAACACCACAGTTCAAAAGCATGAATTCCTCAGCACTCAGCTTTCTTAATAGTCCAACTCTCACATACATACATGACTACTGGAAAAACCATAGCCTTGACTTAGAGGGAGCTTTGTTGGCAAAGTAATGTCTCTGCTTTTTAATATGCTGTCTATGTTGGCCATAGCTTTTCTTCCAAGGAGGAAGTGTCTTTTAATTTCATGGCTGCAGTCACCATCTGTAGTGATTTTGGAGCCCCAAAAATAAAGTCTGTCACTGTTTCCCCATCTATTTGCCATGAAGTGGTGGGACCAGTTGCCATGATCTTAGCTTTCTGAATGGTGAGTTTTAAGCCAACTTTTTCATTCTCCTCTTTCACTTTCATCAAGAGGCTCTTTAGTTCTTCTTCACTTTCTGCCATAAGGGTGGTGTCATCTGTGTATCTGAGGTAATTGATATTTCTACCAGCAATCTTGATTCCAGCTTGTGCTTCATCCAGCCCAGCATTTCGCATGATGTATTCTGAATATAAGTTTAAAAAGCAGGGTGACAATATACAGCCTTGACATACTCCATTCCCGATTTGGAACCAGTCTGTTGTTCCACGTCCAGTTCTAATTGTTGTTTCTTGATCTGAATATAGGTTTCTCAGGAGGCAGGTAAGGTGGTCTGGTATTCCCAACTCTTTAAGAATTTTCCACAGTTCGTTGTGATCCACATAGTCAAAGGCTTTGGAATTGTCAATAAAGCAGAGTAGATGTTCTTATGGAATTCTCTTGCTTTTTTTGAGGATCCAATAGATGTTGGCAATTTGACCTCTGGTTCCTCTATCTTTTCTAAATCCAGCTTGAACACCTGGAAGTTCACGGTTCATGTACTGTTGAAGCCTGGCTTGGAGAATTTTAAGCATTACTTTGCTAGCATGTGAGATGAGTGCAATTGTGCAGTAGTTTGAACATTTTTTGGCATTGCCTTTCTTTGGGATTGGAATGAAAACTGACCTTTTCCAGTCCTGTGTCCACTGCTGAGTTCTCCAAATTTGCTGGCATATTGAGTGCAGCACTTTCACAGGATCGTCTTTTAGGGTTTGAAATAGCTCAACTGGAATTCCATCACATTCACAAGCTTTGTTCATAGTGATGCCTTCTAAGGCCCACTTGACTTCGAGTTCCAGGATGTCTGGTTCTAAGTGAGTGATCACACCATCGGGGTTATCTGGGTCATGAAGATCTTTTTTGTGTAGTTCTTCTGTGTATTGTTTTCACCTCTTAGTATCTTCTGCTTTTGTTAGGTCCATACTGTTTTTGTCCTTTATTATTCCCATCCTTGCATGAAATGTTCCCTTGGTATCTCTAATTTTCTTGAAGAGACCTCTAGTCTTTCCCATTCTATTGTTTTCCTCTATTTCTTTGCATTAATCACTTGGGAAGGCTTGCTTATCACTCCTTTGCTATTCTTTGGAACTCTGCATTCAAACCGGTATATATTTCCTTTTCTCCTTTGTTTTTTGCTTCTCTTCTTTTCTCAGCTATTTGTAAGGCCCCTCAGACAACTATTTTGCCTTTTTGTATTTCTTTTTCTTGGGGATGATCTTGATCAGTGCCTCCTGTACAATGTCATGAACTTCCATCCATAGTTCTTCAGGCACTCTGTCTATCAGATCTAATCCCATGAATCTATTTGTCACTTCCACTATATAATCATAGGGGATTTGATTTAGATCATACCTGAATGATTTAGTAGTTTTCCCTAGAAATGTAAATAAAGAATGTTTACAAATCAATAATAAACATTGTAAACCCTCTAAGAGAAAAATGAACAAAAAGTAGAGCAAGTATTTTGGTAAAGTGGTACAAAGAGCCAAAAAAATACCCCAAAACAGTACAAAAAAAAAATCTCAACAGCAAATTTAAATTAAAGACATTTTTTGCTTATCATATTGGTAATAATTCAAAAGAAAAGTAGATAATTATTATCATTATTAGTCAGGGTACCCTGAAATTGGAGCATTCACAGATTGCAGGTGAGAGGATAAATTTGAATAAATGTTAAGGAAGTTATACTAGATTTATAACGCAACATAAATTTTTTCTACAAATTTATCTTAAGAAATAGAGATGCAACCAAGCATTGATATGCCAAAATGTTCATTAGTGGATTATTTAAACAAAGGAAAATTGTAAAAAATAAATGGGAATGGCCTAAATCTAATGATGGTATACTATGCAGCAGTTAGATGGACAATTTTGAAGTAAAGTTATGGTAATAGGAAAATGTTTATGGTAAAATTTTAAAAGTATAAAGGAGTACACAATCTTATAAACTTCTATATCATAATCTAATTTTTAGTGGTTATTTTCTCTCAGAGGTTATGGATAACTTTCATTTTTTGCTTTGCATTTTTTAGTATTGTGTAAAAATTGTCTTTAATATTGATATGTAGTTTTATATTTGGTGCTTCCCTGGTGACTTTATATGTAGTTTTATATTTAGGAAATGTGCAAAATGCTGCTCTTCATAGTAAGTAAGTGAAACTATGAAATGTACATGCAGATGGTCTTAACTATATAAATGAAACTATCCATTTTAAAATCATTTTAAAGAATATATAAAAAGGAAAGGGCCTGAGAATAAAGAATTTTAAGTCTATTGGCAACCAATGGACAACCTGAGAAAGTTTGTGGGCAGGGCATCATGCGATCAAAGCAGCAGTTAAGATGAATTGCTTAGGAGGGATCTAGAAGGGGACGGCACAGGATGAGATGGCTGGATGGCATCACTGACGTGATGGACATGAGTTTGAGTACATTCTGGGAGTTGGTAATGGACAGGAAGGCCTGGCGTGCTGTGATTCATGGGGTCGCAAAGAGTTGGACACGGATGAGCCACTGAACTGAACTGAACTGAATGGCTGTTGGGTAAAGATGACTCAGATCAGGTTGTGGTAGAGAGAATGGCAAGAAGGGGTTAATATTGAGTTGTTACTCAATGTCAGGCATAGAACTGAAAGAACTTGGAGAGTGGGAGTGGGACATGAGGGATACGTAGGAACCAAGAATAAGATTTCCTGAATATTAAAAATATATATAACTATTGTATAAAATTGAAGTAATAAAAAAATACAAAAAAGCAAAATAAAAATAGCACTAAATATTTAAAAATAAAGTGCCAGTTTACATGGAAATTTGGAGTAAAAGCTGGTTTGCAATAGACGATAAGTTAATTTTTAAACTTGAGTGGGGCGTGTGTCAATACAGTATTAAAGATATATTCAAATATCTCCTTTAATTTTTATTATGTAATATCTGAGCATAGTAACAAAAATCAAATAAAGAAAATTATACATTAATATCAAATTTTCCACTGACTTTCCTATACTATAAGTCCTACTCTTCATTAATAACCACCTTCAATTTTCATTTACTTCCCTCTGGTGATCAATTCCATATTTATGAAACTTAAATCTAGATATTTTGATCTCTCAATATCAAATGTTACTTATTTTCTTCATACTCTGAGAAACCTGGAAACTGTCCTCTCTTCTTAATCTTATGTTAGTAATTACTTTTGGATATTACTGGTAATAATTGTAGGATATTATATCTACACTTTTGTAAAAAGTTTACACTTAAACTTTTATGTCACAGTTGATCAGCTTCAGACAATATTGTTGAAATCCCTCAATATAAACTGAGTGTATCTGTGATTATAAACTTTCTTTCACCTCTCATCCCTCTGGTTTTTCCCCTGTATCTACCAGCTAAACTATCAATTTTAGTAAGGTTTAAAACATTTATATTTTATCCTGTAACTATAATAAAATAATTTATATTTTGCCTAGAGGTTGAATTCTAAAAAGTAAAACTGAGAAATAGAATTTAATAATTGTATAATTATGTAAACATTATTGATGTAGAAAATATTCAGGACCCATTGAGAAAGAAATAGAATTTTTTTCTTTTCTTTTTAAACAACTTGCACACTATAAAATTCACCCCTTTTAAGTATACATTTCAAGATATTTCGTGAACTTACCAAGTGGTGCAATCTTCACTGTAACCCAGCTTTGGAACATTTTCATCACTCCAATAATGTCCCTCATGTCCGTTTACAAATAATCCCCTTTCCTACCCCCAGCCTTAGGTAAACATTAATCTACTTTCTGACTCTATAGATTTGCCTTTTCAGATTTTTTTTTCTCTAAGAAAAATGGTTTTAAGATTTATAGATGTTGCAGCATGTACTAGTTTTTGTTCCCTTTATTGTTAGATAGTATTGCTTTGTTTTGGTTTATCATAACACCAGTTGATGGACATATGAGGTTTTTCCACTTTTAGAATATTATGAAGAACTCTACTATGAACATTTGTGTGCAGGTATTTGTGTGAATTTATGTTTTTTATCTCTCTTTGGTTGATACCTAGGAAATCTAACTTTGTATTTTTCTACACCAGTCTACTATTGAACAGGCGGTGGGTGACCAAAACCATCCCAAAGAAAATGCAATGCAAGAAGGCAAAATGGTTGTCTGAGGAGGACTTACAAAAAGCTGAGAAAATAAGTAAAAGACAAAGGAGAAAGCGAAAAATACTGAATGGAGAGTTCCAGGGAAGAGCAAGGAGAAATAAGAAAGCATTATTACATGAACAATGCAAAGATAGAAAAAAACAATAGAATAAGAAAGACTAGAGATCTCTTTAAGAAAATTGGAGATACCAAGTGAACATTTCATGCACGGATAGGCACAATAAAGGACAGAAATGGTATGGACCTAGCAGAAGCAGAAGAAATTAAGAAGAGGCCATAAGAATACATAGAACTGTACAAAAAAGGTCTTAATGACCTAGATAACCTTGATGGTGTGGTCTCTCATGTAGAGCCAGACACTGTGGAGTGTGAAGTCAAGTGGACCTTCAGAAGCATTACTATGAACACAGACAGTGTAGGTGATGGAATTTCAGCTGAGCTAGTTAAAATCCTAAAAGACATTGCTCTTAAAGTGCTGCACTCAATATGCCAGCAAATTTGGAAAATTCAGCAGTGTTCACAGGACTGGAAAAGGCCAGTTTTCATTCCAATCCCAAAGAAAGGAATGCCAAAGAATATTCAAACTACCATACAATTGCACTTATTTCACAGGCCAGCAAGCTAATGCTCAAAATCCTTCAAGCTAGGCTTCAGAAGTATGTGAACAGAGAATTTCCAGATTTACAAGGCAGAGGAACCAGATTGCCAGCATCTGTTGGATCATGGAGAAAGCAAGGGAATTCCAAAAAACATCTACTTTTGCTTCATTGACTATGCTAAAGCCCTTGACTTTGTGGATCACAACAAGCTGTGGAAAATTCGTAAAGATACGGGAATACCAGGCCATCTTACCTGTCTCCTGAGAAACCTGTATGTGGGTCAAAGAAACAACAGTTAGATCCAGACATGGAACAATGGACTGGTACCAAATTGGGAAAGGAGTCTGTCAAGGCATACATTGTCAACTTGCTTATTTAACTTAGAGGTAGAGTACATCATGGCAAATGCCTGGCTGGATGAATCACAGGCTGGAATCAAGATTGCCAGAAGAAATATTAACATCCTCATATATGCAGATAATACCAGTCTAATTGCATAAAGTGAAGATGAACTAAAGAGCTCCTTGATGAGGGTTAAAGAGGAGAGTGAAAAAGCTGGCTTAAAGTTCAACATTTAAAAGACTAAGATCATGGCATCTGGTCCCATCTGCTGCTGCTGCTGCTGCTAAGTCGCTTCAGTCGTGTCCAACTCTGCATGACCCCATAGACGGCAGCCCACCAGGCTACCCCGTCCCTGGGACTCTCCAGGCAAGAACACTGGAGTGGGTTGCCATTTCCTTCTCCAATGTGTGAAAGTGAAAAGTGAAAGAGAAGTAGCTCAGTCGTGTCTGACTCTTAGCGACCTCATGGACTGCAGCCTACCAGGCTCCTCCATCCATGGGATTTTACAGGCAAGAGTACTGGAGTGGGGTGCCATTGCCTTCTCCATCTGGTCCCATCACTTCATAGCAAATAGCTGGGGAAAAAGTAGAAACAGTGACAAATTTTATTTTCTTAGGTTTCAGTATCACTGTAGCAATGACTGCAGCAATCAAATTAAAACACTTGCTCCTTGGAAGAAAAGCTATTACCAACCTAGACAGCATATTAAAAAGCAGAGACATCACTTTGCTGACCAAGGTCTGTACAGTCAGAGCTATGGTTTTTCCAGTAGTCATGTACAGCTTTGAGAGTTGGACCTTAAAGAAGGTTGAGCACTGAAGAACTGATGCTTTCAAACTGTGCTGGAGAAGACTTTTGAGAGTTCCTTGAACAGCAAGGAGATCAAACCAGTCAATCCTAAAGGAAATCCTGGATATTCATTGGAAGGACTGATGCTGAAGCTCCAATACTTTGGCCACCTGATGCAAAGAGCTGACTCACTGGAAAAGACCCTGATGCTGGGAAAGATTGAGCAGAGGAGGAGAAGGAGATGATAGAGGATAACATGGCCGGATGTCATCACTTACTCAATGTGCATGAGTTTAAGCAAACTCCAGGAGATGGTGGACAGGGAAGCCTGGTATGCTTAGTCCATGGGGTAAAAAGAGTCGGATAGAACTTAGTGACTGAATGACTGATGACTATCCAAAGGAAAATATCCCAATTATTAAGAGCCTCTGGAGGTTTTTTTTTCCTTATATGTCATTAATTAACTTTGAATCATTTCATATTTTATTATCTAATCATAGTTTTTCATTCAGATATTTTCCCTTAGAGATTTCAATTTTAAAATTAATATTGCATAAATGCCAAAAGTATAAAGATATTACCCATAAACCTTCATATTTACACCTGCTTAAGAAGTAAAATACTTCCAGAACAGTTGACGAACCTTATGGATTTTACCTCAATAGCATCCCCTCTCTTATTTTTAGAGATTACCATTATCTAAGTTTATCATCTTTATGCAGTTTTAAAAACTTTTACTAAGTACATTAGTATTTCTCAATTAGTTAAAAGGAAATATTTATGCAGTTTAAATTATAACTGGACTTGATTTTTTTCTCAACATTTATTTGAGATGTATCCATGTGGATAGTTTTTTTTAGCTGAAAATCATACATTTTCATTGCCATATTGTATCCCATTTTGTGAATATGGCAACATCTACCCATTTTTCAGTTAATTGGAAGTTAACTTTTTTTTTTTGCCACTATAAACATTCTTTGTCCCTGACCCAAGAACGTCTTCTATCAGCATCCAGCAAGCTGTTGTAGGCTTACATGACAGCTTGTATAAATGGTGACATCTCAGAACCATAACAGCTTTTAACATTTTATTTATTAATAAGATAAACAATTTTATTGATCTTCTCAAAGAGCTAACTTTTTATTTCATTGTTGTCTCTATTGTTTTTGTTTTCTATTTTATTGATGTCTGCTCTGATATTTATTTTCTTTTTTTAAACTTATTTTGTGTTTAAGTTTCTCTTTCTCTTCAAGTTTTTTAATGTGGATCCAGAAGTCACTAATAGGGGAGCTTTGTTTATTTCTAATATACTGACATAGTGCTGTAAAGTTTCCCCTAAGCACTGCTTTAGCTACATCATCTCATAGATTTTAACATGTTGTGTTTTCACCTTCATTCAGTTCAAAATACTTTTTTCTGTCCCTGTCATTTTCTTCTTTGACTTGTAGATTATTTAAAAGTATATTATTTAATTTCCAAGTATTTGGGGGTTTTTCCAGAGAACTTTCAGTTAGTAACATCTAATTTAGTACCACTGGGGTGAGAGAACCTACTTGGTATGATTTGAGTCTTTTTAATATTATTGAGATTTGTTTTATGGCTCAGAATGGAGATTCTTTTGGTAAATATTCAATGTGTGCACTTTAAAACAACGTGTATTTTGTTGTTGTTGAGTGGCGTATACTATAAATGTCTATTATGCAAGACTATTGATAATGTTGTTCAGATGTTTTATGTCCTTGATGGGTTTCTCTCTATCGGATTTTATAAGTGAGCAATGTCAAATATCTATTTGAGTGTAATTGTAAATTTGTCTAGTTCTCTTTGAAATAGCATTATTTTTGCTTCATGTATTTGAAACTCTGTTAATATTAATATGTGTACCTTCATTTTGACACCTTCATTTTATATAGGCCCACCTCTGCATTCAAAATTATATTTATTATTATTTTCCAAGATTTGAAAATGTTTTTTAGCCTGGAAATTTTCTGCCATATTATTAAAATTTATATCTTTTCTGGATTTTCTCTTGTCAATTAAAAATAATGTGCTTTCATTTAATCAATAAAATAATTAATGTTTTTAGTTTGTTGCAATTTTTGATAAATTTAATTATTTTTTTTTCTTGAAGTTATCCCTTTGGTTTCTTCTTTTAATTTGAACAAATTTCTTCTTAACCATTCTTCACAGATGTAAACCTGGGATTTTGTTTTTAATCTCTATGGGTAGATTAGGTAAATGCCTCTGATTTTTGTCACTAATCACTTTCTTGATTTTCAAGTATACTGACTCATGCAATTATTTTAGAAAGGTATTTGAGTGATATGGTTTTTGAATTTGGTGCTTCTGAATGTCATCATTTATCTTCGTAATTATAGTTTGCTGGATGTTGAATCGTAAATTTAAAATTAGATCCACAGTTTATACTATACTATATTTTCACATCAAAAGATACTGAAAAATCATTCTATAAATTCTGTCAGCATTCCAATTAAGTATTCAGTTCAGTTCAGTTCAGTTGCTCAGTCATGTCTGACTCTTTGTGACCCCATGAATCGCAGCAGTCCATCACCAGTTCCTGGAGTTTATCCAAACTCAGGTCCATCGAGTTGGTGATGCCATCCAGCCATCTCATCCTCTGTCGTCCCGTTCTCCTGCCCCCAATCCCTCCCAGCATCAGAGTCTTTTCCAATGAGTCAACTCTTCTCATGAGGTGGCCAAAGTATTAAGTATTAGGTAATAAGAATAAAGGAACTTCTTATTATAATAGAGATGATTTATGTGAATATAGAGTTAAAGTAAGAGATGAAACACCTGAAATAAGAGACATATTAGATCAAATTTTATCTTATATTCAGGACTATTTTCTAAATTCCTTTCAGAACTAACATTGAATGTTTTGTTTTGGCAAGCATATTTTAATTTCTTAGAATCCTTTCTTGTTGTCTTATTTCTTTTTCTCAAGTCAAACTTTTTTGATTTAGTTTAATTGGACTGCAAGGAGATCCAACCAGTCCATTCTGAAGGAGATCAGCCCTGGGATTTCTTTGGAAGGAATGATGCGAAAGCTGAAACTCCAGTACTTTGGCCACCTCATGCGAAGAGTTGACTCACTGGAAAAGACTCTGATGCTGGGGGGTATTGAGGGCAGGAGGAGAAGGGGACGACAGAGGATGAGATGGCTGGATGGCATCACTGACTCGATGAACGTGAGTCTGGGTGAACTCTGGGAGTTGGTGATGGACAAGGAGGCCTGGCGTGCTGCGATTCATGGGGCCGCAAAGAGTCGGACACAACTGAGTGACTGAACTGAACAGAACTGAATTTTACAAATGCAATATTTCAAAATTGGCTCAACATATTAATTAGCAAAAAGTTATATACTATTCCCTATATTCTGCTCTGTTCTCTTCAATGTGATTTATTTTTTTTTATTTCATTAGCATAACTTGCAGACAATAGTTACAAATTAGAAAATAAAACTTTTGAACTCTGTATATTGACAGAAATAGCTTTTGATGATGCTTAAGGCTGAAGATTATTTTGGCAAAGTATTTAAATAATAAGCTATTTTATGTAGCTTATTCAAAATTTTATTATGAAAATTTAAGGCAATAATTAAGCATTTTTGTGTTTTAAGTATGTAATCAATATAGTGTGAGTTCTTAAACATCAAATCAATATATGATAGAAGTGACATACTGAAAGCAAAGGGCAGCTGCTGCTAATTTTAATGAGGAGATAGTATTCACCAAGTACTTGACTAGAATAGACCTCACTCTTTACATTGCAATATTATTGGTGAGCTGGCCAATGTGAGGGCTTGAAATTTCAAGGCATGATTCGAAAATCACTTGTGGCCTCAAGGACTTTATCTTGGCTCATAAAATAACAGTGGTGGAGAACTTGCTTTTTATGGATATTTTCACTGTGATTTATCTTTGAGAGCCGAATTCATATGTTTGTTGACTACCTCATTACAACAAAATCAGGTAAGAGATTATTACATGAATGTAGCTACAATTATAAATGAAGGCACAATGAAGGTAAAATCAGTGCTTTCAGAGCAAAGACTGACTTACTTCTGACAACTCTGGTAACTGCTCATAAAAGTGATTGTGTAAAGCTGTCTGCTAGCTAAAGACATTAAATTCAGGTCAAGCTCATGAAATAGCTTTTCAGAGAAAGGAAAACTGAGGTTTCACTTGATTTAACCCTTTTTTTTGTTTTGTTTTGTCTTCCCTAGAAACCGTTTGGAGAAGGCAATGGCACCTCACTCCAGTACTCCTGCCTGGAAAATCCCATGGATGGAGGAGCCTGGTAGGCTGCAGTCCATGGGGTCGCTAAGAGTCAGACACGACTGAGCGACTTCACTTTCACGTTTCACTTTCATGCATTGGAGAAGGAAATGGCAACCCACTCCAGTGTTCTTGCCTGGAGAATCCCAGGGACGGGGGAGCCTGGTGGGCTGCCGTCTATGGGGTCACAGAGTCGGACACGACTGAAGTGACTTAGCAGCAGCAGCATCAGAAACCGTTTATTTCATCAACATTATTTCTCTTCCGTGTTTAAGAGTCTGGGGGAGAACAGTTTAAGCCCACTCAGTGGTTGTTCCTACCCATTCAGTAGTCAAGAGTGGCGGGGCCGCACACAATCATTGCTGGCACTGAGGCTCGTCTGCAGTGGGGAGCTGCTGGGTGGGCACAGAGGACACCAACGCCTTCAGACGCGTCTGTGACCTCGGATGCAGTAGCAGTGAGTCAGGGTGCTGAAAGTCCCCATCGGTCACAGCCTTTCCAGACTGGCCTGCTCTTCGTTTCTGTCTCTTTGGGATCTCCGTGGAAGTGGAGGTCCGGCTGACCTCTCAGAATTGTTGACAAATGATCCTTCCGCGCATGTGCAGAACTTTCTGGGCCAGAGTCTGTCTCGTCAGACCCCCCAAGCGGGTTCCCCATTGCTCTCTGGAGGTGCTGGCCATGTCCACATGGTGCAGAGGAGAGTCTGTGTCATCCAGGGCGAGATGGGCGAGTTCACATAAGAACCTCAGAGGCTGGCGGTCAGCCCTGGGATTTGTAGCTGCCTGAAGCTGTGGCTACAGAAAGGCGGCCAGTAATAGGAGTGGCCTCCGTGGCAGCAGCAAACTTCAGCACAGCTCGCTGGCCAGTATTCCTGGAAGACATGATACTGGCATCAGTCCATTTTAACAGTGGAGCTGTTTGAGGAAGCATCTCCTGTTCTCCTCGGATTTCTGAGGTAGATGCCCTCACTTTTTATTTTGTAGATGATTGTTCCACTTGGAAATCAAGGTTGGTGGCACCTCAGTAGGTTCTTGAGGACATTCTCTTTGAGATAATTTGAGGACATTCTCTTTCTTCATTTGCAGTATGTCAGGGGCTCAGGACATGGTGAAAATTACCCTTTGAGTTACCACAGGAACTCAGACAAGATATGTGGACCGTTCTCTGAGTAGCATTGAAAAACCATCTCTTCTAACTTGTTAATCAGAGGGGAATTCAAAGATCCTTTTTTTTCCTATAGCTGACCCTTGAACAGCACACGTTGAACCTGTGTGGGTGTGCTTATACATGGAGTTTTTTCAACAGTTAATACTGTAGTACTACAGTGTTGTAGCCATGCATTCTGGGAAACAAACCTACTCAGAAGGACAATGCAGATAGTGGAGAGCACTTTATTACACCGGCAGGCCCAAGGCAGAGTCTCCTCTTAGCCAAGGACCCGCACTAGTTTTTGTGAAAACCATATATACCCTAAGTGTATGCGCACAAACCCACCTGTCCAAATTCCATGACATTCAAAGTTAACCTGTGATTCATATGCTTTAAGCCTAGGTAGTTAACAGTGGGGCAATTATCAATAGGCCTGGGGTCATACTCCAATAAGCATAATATAATGTATGATTCTATTTGGTTACACAGATAATTAGGGTATTCTTTTAGGCATGGAGAGCCCTGGGGCTCTTCCTTCTGGGGGCCTGGTTTTCCAGTTGGTTGTGTCATTTCCATAGATACTGGGCATATAGCTCAAAGTCCACAGTCTGGCCCAAGATGGAGTCCTGCTTTCAGGATAGAGCCTGTTCTGTTTCCTCCTTCAACACAATCTGCTGATGGGGAACTGTGGATACTGAAGAATAGTGAATACAGATGTGGGGAACAATGCGTATGGCGGGCTGATTGCAATTTAAATGCAGATTTTCCACTGAGGGCTGGGTTGGTGCCCCTAGCCCCTGAGTTGTTCAAGGGTCTACTGTTCATAGGAGAAGGAAATGGCAACCCACTCCAGTATTCTTGTCTGGAGAATCCCATGGACCGAGAAGCCTGGTAGGCTACAGTCCATGGAGTTGCAAAGAATTGGACATGAAGTGACTTCATTTTCGCTTTTCACTTTCATGCATTGGAGAAGGAAATGGCAGCCCACTCCAGTGTTCTTGCCTGGAGAATCCCAGGGACGGGGGAGCCTGGTGGGCTGCCGTCTATGGGGTCGCACAGAGTCGGACACGACTGAAGTGACTTAACAGCAGCAGCAGAAGTGATCAGCATGCACATACTACTGTTCATATTACAACTTTAACTACTAGTTGCGGTCAGTGTTTCTTAGGCATAGTAGCTTTATAGCGGAAGGTTTCTTTGACAGTAAAATCATAGTGCTTATTTAAAGGATTGGATTTAAATCTGAGGACTGTCTTTATTTCTCAATTTTCTCAACTATTAAATGGAAATATTACCTACCTCATAGACTTTTTATAAGAATTTGAAAAAGTAATACTATTAGGTACTGGCAACAGTGTGTGACACATAGTAAGTACTCAATCAGATCAAGATATTGTTACTTATCTACTGCCTGTGAATATCTCTACCTTAAACCTTAGGATAACAGACAAGCTTTCTTGCAGGGAGGAATAAAACTACATTTGTGTCTCTAAACAAACAAAAAGAGATATTGCTTTTAAGTATAGTTTTCTTAGCAGCTTGCATATAGCAATAGCTGTTTTGAAGCACATACTCAAGGTCTGTGCTTGTTTCAAAGAAAGCTCACCATGTGTTGGGAGTTTGGCAGATGACTCAGTTCTGATCATTTTATGTCCACTTTCTCTCGTTTTTCTTCTGAAATGCACAAGCAACACAGCATCGTTTTCTCTCTTTTTCTCCATCTTCTCTTCCCCCTCTACTCCCCATACCCTTCTTTTCCTTCAACACATGCACAGAATCATACACGTTAGTTTTCCTTATTTATTTTTTAATCCCCAAGGGACTCACGGAACAGTCTGTGTGCAGCTGCTGTGTTTTCCACTTGTTAAATTGGCAGTTACCTACTGTGTAGAGTTGCTAGGAGAAGGTGAATAAGCATGATTGGAGCATCATCGGTGTACATATTTTTTTCAATAACAACCTGTGGAGCTCTGTGGTCTGTCTTCTTTATGGCTCTTATGTTATTTTTCTCCTTTTGTCATTAATATTCATTGAATTTATCGTTAGAGCCTTGTATATTTTTAACTCTTTAAATTCCAGATCAACCGAGAGACAAAAACCTTGGCATTTAAACCAGCCACTTTTTTCTCAGGGTGGTGCTGCAGATACTGGTTCCTACCATCTGTTTTCTTATTACATCCAGCCCTCCTTCCGTTGGTAGGGAGGAATTCAGCTTCTTCTGGTGCGCTAAAAGTCATTCATGTTACTGTTTTGAATAATAGATTTCCGAAACTGTAGGAATTCTGATGTGCTTCGGTGCATGGAGCAGTAACAGATGAACTGCTTTCGGGAGAGCTGGAGCGCTCAGTCGGTCAGTAGTACAGTAGCAGGCTCACATGTGCTGATTGTTTCTGTGAGGTCAGAGGATCTGTTTATACTGCTGTCTGCTTGAAGGGGGGTGGGTGATGTGCTGAACAGTGGATATGCCTGTCAAAGTCAATAGCAATTCTGGCAGAAGCTGCCGTCAGCTTAGTAAATCTGCAATGTTTTGATAGATAAGAGATGCTACTGTATAACTGTTTAAGATTTGTAGTGGACTGAGGAATGCTTGTTCTAGCTGCTGAAACTGACTGTAAATGTATTGCCTTAGGAGTATCATCATGGGGTCTACTGCTACAGAAACTGAAGAACTGGAAAACACTACTTTTAAGTATCTCATAGGAGAACAGACTGAAAAAATGTGGCAACGCCTGAAAGGAATGTGAGTAAGCTCTTTGCTTGGTTCTGTGTTTTTATCCACCTCTCTGATAAAAAAAAAATTTTTTTTGAGTATTAACATGTTGAATTATTGGCACTTTCTGACTGTGGATTAGTGGCTCCTTTAGAAAGATTTTTTTTTAATATGTCAATCTCAGCTAACAACTTGCTTGAAGGGTGAATAGTTTTTTGTGCAGGTATATTTTATGTAAAGTAAGGTAACTCCCTGAGAATTCACTTCATTGTTAGACTGCACGGCTTCTTTTATACATTCTGTATGTGTTACTTAGATACGTGGCTTAGATATGCAGAAAAGTAATTAGAAAAGCTGCTTGCCGGGGTACTTGCAGAAATAAAATATCTCTCAGATAAATAGAGAGATTGCTATTAGCACTTATTTCTTTGTGGTTAGATTTTGAAGAAAAAAGACAGGATTAATATGATAATAGATCATTATATTCCACTGTGCTTATTCATTATGACTTAATAATACATTTTAAGGAGAAAAAGTTTATGTTGTAAAATTACTAGCAGCACACCAAACTTGCTTGAGAATTTTGGCTTAAATCAACCAACTCACTTCTGAGAGTACAGAATAGCTCATGGTATAAAGTAGACTTTTGTAAGATGGGTCAAGAAGTGTGCTTATGCCTGCTTGAAATGTAAGTACCAGAGTCAAACTTTAATTGCAGTGCTATTTACCTTGCTATTTAAACAGCATCTAGGCTTTTTTCCCAATGTATGTAAATTATTCCTGCTTAGTGTTCCAGTACAGTATATTTATATGCTTTATTTTAAGTATGTCATAATTGTAAAATCATATTTAATATTTGGATAGAAATATGAAATATGAATATTTATAGGCCATTACAATTCCTTAGCATATTTGTAAACTTCAGATGAAAATATATTTGCTTTTCTATAATAATAGCTGAAGGAATCCTATACTATGAGATACAGAGGTTTTTCAGGATTCTTATTTCTAATGTTATGTATATATATTGTTGTATAAAATGCAACATTTGAATAAATTTAATGTTGCTGTCTTGATATATATGATTTTTTTAAAAGAAAAAATATATCAAACTATGTTAGGTAAAAATTCTACTTTCCTCTATTTGAATGTATTTAATGATGTTTATATATTAGTGTTCACTGTATATTTTCTTACACTTGAAGTAATACATTGTGTTACAGTGCACTGGTATAAGAGCACACTCACTAATAATGCAAACAACGTTTAACAGAGAATCACTTTTAAAAAGGAAGCCATCTTTACATCATTTGAATGAATTAGAGAAATATGTTTCCAAGACTCATTGAAGGTTTAGAAATCACAGGGTTTTTTTTTTGTAGAGGTGGTTTTCTAGTGAAACAAATAACCCTAAAAAGCAAACAACAGCTCACAAAATTAATCTGCACAGATGAAAATTAGACATTGGCATTGGCGGTCATTAGGTGATTTGCATCCTAACCTAATGAGTGGTTGAACATCTGTACTGGAAAAATTATATTTCATATTTCAACCTAGTTTGGATTTTCTTCCCTTTAGCAGGACAGGATGGTTTTGGTTTTTAGTTTGTTCTATTTTTCTGCAGTTATTTGAATGCATGAAGATGTATGGTAGTGAGTTTATGCATATGTCTTTAAAAATTTTAAAAAGTGAATGTGCGTCTACCTAACATTTTAGGACAAAGTTATCCGACTTTCACTTTAACACTTGTTCTCAAAGATCAACTTCTCTTTTTTGTTTTCAGAAGAAGGTGATAGAATCATTTAGCAGTAGAGCTTCATGTTTTGATATTCAACATGGATGTTGGATATTATTATATATGTACCTATATAAATTTTGAATTGTGTCTATGTGGAGCCACTGAATGACCATATAGAACACTGAATGACCAAATTACTTACCAGTTTTGTTTTTTTTTTAATTATTGCTAACCTGATGGAAATAACTGAACGCTTTTGCATCCCAAAGCAAGAGAGAATTTCATTTTGATACTATTTTAAATTGTAGTTTGACTTAAGACATTTCCAGTATTCCAGGTTTAGAATTGTCAAAACAAAAAGCTCTACGTTTAAAATCTGCATGACTAATGACAACCAAATTGTTTAATTATGGTCTTTTGTGTAGTCTGCATTCAAAGGCATGATGTGCCTTTCCATTGCTGAGATTGTCTTGCCTATTTAAAATGTTATATTGACTCGAACAGAATTTTAGCTTATTGAAATGTCTAGTATTAGAATTCCAGTTTTAAGTATTGACGATTAAAATTATGTTACTCATGAATGCTATCAAATAATTTTACAATAATTTTCTTAGTTTGGCAAAAAAAGGCTCAATCCTTTGGATGTTTGTTTGGAAAGTAATTTTTAAAAAAATTTTCCACTGCAAAATGCAAACTTTACAAATGCGTTTATTTTCTTCAACAGTATACTCTATTCTTAAGTGGGTTTACAATAAGTATATTTATGAGGTTAAACAAAAATAGAGACAAAGGTTAAAGTAAAATAAGGTAATTCCAGTATACCTTAAAAATGGAAAACAAGAATCACTACAGGTAGATATTTACAGAAAGTATTTGATAAGTGTTTTTATATAACATTATATTTTAGAACACTTTTTTTTTTTCTGTCCATAGAAGTAAGTTTTATGTTTCGTAGCACATGTGAAAATGTTGGTAAACTGAATTAAAATTTCAATTCTTCTCTATCATTTTGTTGATTTCTTTCATTGACCTTTTAAATCTCCTCGTACAATATTAATTGAAATAGCAAATTCAGTGATGTGCTAGGAAATCTCTTATTCCTTTGTGGGAACAAAGGTGAAACAGTTTTCCTTTCCTGTTTCTGATGTAGACTTGTATGCTTTGTTCTGTTAATTTTCTTTTTATAGTTGTGGCTCTTTTCTTCAGCTTTCTTCAATCCATCTTCTACTACTAATTTGTCACTCAGTATGACAATTTAGGTTCTACACAATGACTCACCGTCTCTGATGGTAGAAATGTTAGCAAATGACTATGGCATCATGTTCTTCATAAACTACCTTTAAAAGAATCATATACCTGTCCATTAATGACCAGCTGTTTAGGATTTGGAAAACACTTCCTAATTCTTTTGCCACCTTTGCTGCTAAGTCGCTTCAGTCGTGTCCGACTCTGTGTGACCCCATAGACGGCAGCCCACCAGGCTCCCCCATCCCTGGGATTCTCCAGGCAAGAACACTGGAGTGGGTTGCCATTTCCTTCTCCAATACATGAAAGTGAAAAGTGAAAGGGAAGTCGCTCAGTTGTGTCCGATTCCTAGCGACCCCATGGACTGCAGCCTTCCAGGCTCCTCCATCCATGGGATTTTCCAGGCAAGAGTACTGGAGTGGGGGTGCCATTGCCACCTTTACATCTGACGAAATTTCTGGTTCAGAAGTTTCCTGTGACCTTGGGACCTATATTATTACTTCTTACACACTGAGAATAGGTTTCTAACAGTTGTCTTTGCAAAGTTGTTGAATTTCTTATTTTCTATGCATAAAGTTGAAGATTTTATATTTTTTTCATTTATAGATAGTAGTTTTTTCAATTTAAAAATAATCTTTTTGTGTGTCAGGATAAAATTGCTGATAAATCCCAGTCTCTATTCTCATGTCGATGAGTATGTGACTCTTTTGATGGCTTAGCCAGGCAAATCAGGAAAATCAGCTCTTTAGTCATAAAACTAATTTGAAGAAAACCATCTCATGAAACTTATATTGGTGTGTAGATAAAATATTAATTAATCTCCTTGCATAACATGTTGTACATGACATTATGTTATAGTTTTTCTAATGGGCATTGTTGAGGTGAAATACCTTAGAGATTAAGAAATTGAACTCTGGAAACAGTCAATTTTCTAGTGCTATCCATCATTTAACTGAGTGTCCATGGAAAAATTTTTAGTTTTTCGAACTTCACTTATTTGTAAAATTGAATTATTTATTTATTCATTCATTGAGTCATTCTATAAATACCTACTGATTGTGTAGCGTGTCAGGCACAGGCACTTACACTCTTGATGAGGATACAAATGACAAAAAAGTAAGTTACAGAAAAGTAAGCTAAAATGGAGTAAGAAATGACCTGAAGAAAATGCACCAGGTCATGTGATCAAGAGTTACTTGGAGAAGATATTTTGGAGAGTCAGGGATGACTTCTCTCACGAGGTGATCCTTCGGCTAAGATGGACAAAAATTGATATGTATCCCATTAGATATTGGGATAAGAGAGAGGCTAATGAATGACACATATAGTCTCTGCTCAAGTTCAGAATTAAGTGAGGGACAGGTATAGGAGTCCGTAGATGGAGAGAGAAATGACAGTGAAAGTGGAAGTATGAAAGTGTTAGTTGCTTAGTTTTGTCTGACTCTGTGCGACGCCATGGACTGTAGCCCACCAGGCTCTTGTGTCCATGAGATTCTCCAGGCAAGAATACTGGAGTGGGTTGCCATTCCCTTCTCCAGGGGATCTTCCTGACCCAGGAATCGAAACCAGGTTTCTTGCATTGTAAGCAGATCATTTACATTTACTGAATGAGCTACCAGGAAAACCCTAGAAATGACAGCTTTATTGAAAAACTAAACTTTTAATGGAGGGTAGGGTTTTTGGTTTGCAGCAAAAGAAGCCAAAATACTTCTGAATTCAACTTACTCCCCCAAACTGTAGACTTTCCCAAACAGAAACAAAATCACTTCTCCTAAATTTACCTTATGATCTTTAACATGTGAGATATGCTTTCTTACAAGTAGAATATCCCTTCCACACCTCCTGAAAAGAACAGCTTAATATACCTAAGTCTAATTCCTTCTGCACAATTCACCAACCAAATGTTGCTTCTGTTTCTTTGTGAAAGAGTGTGAAAAGCAGCAAAGAGAGGTCTGGAAGGCTTTTCTAATAAAAGGTTTTTCCACCTAGAAGGAAGTTTTAGGATCTGGGAATCTAGATGTTGCCAGAATCAAGATAGTGAAAATTATAAAAAAATGCATAACTGAAAATGGGAATAATATCCTTATCAATTTTATAGTTGTTCAGTTCAGTTCAGTCGCTCAGTTGTGTCCGACTCTTTGCGACCCCATGGACTGTAGCCTACCAGGCTCCTCTGTCCATGGGATCTTCCAGGCAATAGTACTGGAGTGGATTGCTGTTTCCTTCTCCAGGGGACCTTCCTAACCCAGGGATTGAACCCGGGTCTCCCGCATTGTAGACAGAAGCTTTACCATCTGAGCCACCAGGGAAGTCCCTTTTATAGTTGTTGGGAAGATTAAATGCATTAATGCTTATAAACTGCTTAGAACAGTGTCTAGAGTTCAAGAAACCGTAAGTATATCAACATTAGTGCGAATGATATATGCAGAAGCAGAATACTATTTTTTAAGGTAATTTTCTTATCAGAATCAGTAGATAGAACAGGATTGTCAAGATGAGAAAAGAAAGCTTTCTTTTAGCTCAGTGGAAGTAGTCTCACGGAGAACACCAGGTTTCTCTTTACCAGAACAATTGCTCTCAAGGATTTACATTTCTCTGGGACAAGAGCCTGTTATGTCAGAATAAAATGCCGAGGAAGAGAAGCAAACTGGTCTTGAGAGTTTCACTGATAGACAATTGCCTTGATGGATTCATTGTCTTTTGTTCAGCATTTTGTAGTGGTCTTAGAATAGATTTTAGGTCTCCATAATCAGGTATGACCTAGGGCTAATCTGGTTTCCTGAGTCACTCAGGCTTGAAAACCACTTATTAGGTCTTTTCTTATCCCTGTCTAGGTCTGATTCTTAAGAGAGTTTATTTGCAAGTGATTATTGTCATGTCTTATGGTCATTCCTTTTGTCAATTCATCTTAGAATATACCAAACTACCATTATGTTATTAGATTTTGTCCTTTATTCTAACATAGTTCAGTCAGCTAATCAAATTTAAATATTTGAGCAAGTCTGATACCCATCAGAAAGGACTGTGGTATAAGACATTTGGATTTGAAAGGAACTGTTCATTAGCATTATTAAACAGATGAGAGTGCTAAAGGCTTATGAGAATCCTGGTATTCCTCATACCTGATCTGAGAAATAACAATTTATTGTTAAGAAAGGTTATAAAAATGTTAACAAGTTGTAAGAGGCATATTTGTGAGACATTTTCACTCTTGGCTTCTCCTTTAAACTATAATTTCTTGAAGTTGTTCAAAGAGATTATATTTCATTTTATAATTTGTAAAATATTTAAAAACAAATTTTTATTAAATAGACCCCAAAATGCTCAAAGCAAATAGTTTCTTGTGGGTAAAATTTTCATATTTATAGCTATTCAAAGAAAGTTCATAATGAGTCATGAAAAAGTAGTAAAATCTCCAAGTGCCATTGTCTACAGGGCAGCAAAACAGAAGTCCACCTTAATTAAACTCTACATAATCATGGAGCATTAGAAGATTATTGGAATTTTGTATGTGAATCAGGTCCTTGATAAATTAGGAGAATATCACAATAGACTCCTTATTAGAAAAGCAACAGTATGATGGCTTTAATTCATTTAAAATTGGACTTTCTAAAACTTGGTTAAAAAATAAACTTCATTTGGAGGAAGCCAAGAAAAAACTACTTAAAAATCACCTTATAAGTGAATCATAGTAATCATCAGACTTTATAATTCTTTTGTGCTTTATTCCTTCTAAAGTATTTTTCTTTTGATCTATATAGTTCAGATTTACACAGTTCAAATTATCCTGTTTTTCTGATGAAAAAACTGAGCCTCAAAGACATTAAATAACCTAATGTTCCTCTATTAGTAGGAGGTGAACAAGATACCTAGGCCTATACCTATTTCATTTAATACTGACTTAGATAATTTCATTTAACATTTGAGACTCACTATAAAACCTGACATTTCAGGAGTTAAAAACTGCTCTCTTATTTTGATTTTTCCAAAATCCTGCCATCTGTTTGCCTAATTCTGAATACTCAAAGATGAATACTAAGGGGAGTTATCACTTGGCATATGCTTTAGTTGTTGGAAACTCCCCAGTTCTATTTCTCTCCTTTTCTAGGGTATGTACCACCATTATCCCTTTAATTAAATTATTTAAACAATGATCCTAGCTAGAATTTCAAAAGGAATTTGACCTTTCCTAAACTCTATTGCCCTTTTCGAGCTTGGACTCTTACAAAATTATTCTAATTTATTTGGCCTTTAGTAAGCTAAACAACAGAGAAAGATATCCTGTGCACAGTAGAAACATCAGGATGTCTGTCTCAGAAGATTTTTATTTACCAATGATAATAAAGCCAGGCGTTCTAATGATTAACACTAAATATTTTATTTTTGCTATGCTTTCTCTTCTTTCCATATTACAAAGGATTTTAAGCACATGATACAGTTCTTTTTTAAAGTGACCATTTCTCCTTTTGTTTATTTTAGAAAAATCACCTAAGTGGAGTTTATTCTTCTTTATTGCCCATAGATAAAGGCGCATATATTTTCCTCATTGTTTCTTAGAGCGTATTTGGAAATGGTTACTAGATGGGTTAAGGAGCTCTTTTGAACTCTAAGAATTCTCAAAATCGTTGGTACCTCCTGGTGGTTCCAATATGCAAAAGTATCTTTATTTGTGTGACCCTTTTGATATTTCATCCCCCAGCACGTCTCTGCTTTAATATCTCAAGTTTTCCAAAGAGCTCTCTATTTTCCAGGAATTCTTTCATGCTGTTATTTACTATTACAATATGGTCTAGTTTGTTCATTACTTCCTGCATCCACTCTAGGATTATCCCTCCCATACTGACCCTGAGCTTGTATATTGGCTGACTTGCTTTGGCCAATGGGATGTTAGTAAATGAGATACAAACAAAGGCTTGGGAAGGGCTTATGTTTTGGGGTTTACTCTGTCATGTTGCTCTTTGGAACTCTCATATCAGTGCTGGAAGAAGCCTGGTTAAGCCTATCGGAGAATGAGCATGTGGCACAGATATAAGCCATTTCCAGCTGAGGCTCCTCTAGACCAAACAGACTATCAGCGATCAGATGTGTGAGTGAGATCTTCCGGGATTATCCAGCTTCCTCAAAATCATGACAAAATAGTAAATGTTGATTGTTTTCGGCTACTAAGTTGCAAGATGGTTTGTTATACACATACATAGACCCCTCTCCTGCGCCACATGGCATCAACTGATATACAACTAAAATCAAACTCTTAGCTTCTAATTTTTTTATATACTTCTCTGGCTTCTAGTTTTTTCCTGCTAACTCTTTTCTCTTTCATCATCTCCTATCATTCATTTCTTTTACCCAATCAAAAATTGGGAAATATTTCAGAGATTATAAAAATAAAAATGGAAGTCCCTATTTTCAGAAAGTCAGTCCAATAAAATTCTCTTCCATGTTATTTTCACCAGAAACAACATCCATGATACTCATACACACAGTATTTCTTCCAATACACAATCACTCAGTAGCCTGTGCATTCAAGTTGTATTGCTCTTAGATTTCTTTGAACAAATATAATTTTCCACCAAATAGAAGAGAAACGTAGAATATGGCAGAGAAACTGAATAGTTTCATAAGAGAAGATGGTTCATATCCCGTTACCCTGGCAACAGGCACTGGGAACGCCAGGGCTCCCCACACATCCTGTTGCCCTGACAACAGGTCAGGCAGGGCATGGGAAGGCCCACTTCCCACTCTTCTAGTCCTTTTCCTTGCAACCACAAAGAAAAAGGAGAAAGTGATTTTGCATTTTGTTCTTCCCTACCAGAATATTTCTTCTATTATCTGAATCATTCCAGTATAAGATTATCTTTCCAGATGTAGGAGAGGGTAAGAAAATAGTGACCTGAATTTTTATATTCATAATCTCTGAAACATTTGCTAATTTTTGACTGAGCTAAAAATGATAGGAAAAAAAGGAGAGGGAGGGAATAAAGCAGTAGAGGTAGTAAATTGTGGAAACCAGATCAGTAGTGTAGGAATAATACAGCAGCCAAGAGCTGATTTGAAGTTTGTGTCACTTAGCTATATTGGTTAGGCTTAGTTAATTTTTAAAGGAGTTCATCTGAGAAAGTCAAATCTGTGAAATGGTTGCTTATTTGGTTCCTGTATTTTGTGAACAGGCAGTGCATAGCCAAACACCATAAAATAACATTCTGTTATAGATTTTTTTGCCCAATTAATTTTCAGTTCTGTACAACTTTTCCCCTTTTTTTATTCTTATTCAACTTTTATTATCTTTCATCGCTTATCTTTTCTTATGATATAGAGTTGATAAGAAAGCAAGCTGATTGAATTCTTCTTTTCCTTTCCTCTCTCTTTGTTACTTAAGCAATTGGTTTGATTATGTAAAAGAAATGCACTTTATTTTGGGGGCTGGAAGTTATTTTGTCTTTATAATTTTTAGTTTTGTATAAACTAGTTGTCTGTTTAAAACCAAGAAACACATTTGTTGTTGTTGTTGAGTTGCTAAGTTGTGTTTGACTCTTTTGCGACTCCATAGACTATAGCCCACCAGGTTCCTCTGTCTATGAGTTTTCCCAGATGAGCATACTGGAGTGGGTTGCCATATCCTGCTCTAGGGGATCTTCCCAACAAGGGGTCGAACCTGTGTCTCTTGCACAGGCAGGTGGATTTTTTACCACTGAGCTACCAGGGAAGCCTGTGACAAATAACATCAGTTATACTATTACTGCTGCTGCTAAGTCGCTTCAGTCTTATCCGACTCTGTGCAACCCCATAGACGGCAGCCCACCAGACTCCCCCATCCCTGGGATTCTCCAGGCAAGAACACTGGAGTGGGTTGCCATTTCCTTCTCCAATGCGTGAAAGTGAAAAGTGAAAATGAAGTCGCTCATCGTGTCCGACTCCTAGCGACCCCATGGACTGCAGCCCACCAGGCTCCTCCATCCATGGGAGTTTCCAGGCAAGAGTACTGGAGTGCAGTGCCATCGCCTTCTCCAGCAAGAGTACTAGTCTCCACCAATTTTCCCATGAATTAAAATCTTAGTTGATTCCTTTAATTTTAAAAGTAGAATAACAGAATACCTAGAATTTCTAGGTAGAGTAGCAAGCTTAAAATTCTATAAAACAGAAATCTTGAACTTCTGTAGACCAGAGTCTTACTGTTGAAGAGAAGAGAAGCTCAATCTTTCACTCAAAAAATAGGAAAAGGGATTTGTGGAGAAAAGACTAAATTTAAATGGAGTGAAAATGAACTATAGGCTGTAAAGAGGAGGTATCTTTGGGAGACTGTAGCTAAGTTAAAGCTGGATTTCTGAAAGACCAGGTGAGAAAATTGAAGCCTAAACAGAATATCACTAAAATCCATGAAAAAAACATTCAAGACTATGTGAGACTAGATAAGATGATCCATCTAGGTACTCTAATTATACTTCATGCATTATTACTGGGGGCTTCCCTTGTGGCTCAGAAGGATGTTCTGTCTTCCTGGTAACCCTTCCAACTTCCCAAGAGGTAACAGGAGGGGAGAAGTAGTATCCATTTGGCAATTGTTTAGTATTGTATTCTCAGTACATTAGAATAGTACCTTACCCAAAGTAAAAACTTAAAAACTGTTTCACAATAACAAAAACCAATAATTGGGCAATGTGTAACAACAACTTCAGCTAGTAAAGCTGTATTGTTTAAGTTCAGTTCAGTTCAGTCGCTCAGTCGTGTCTGACTCTTTGTGACCCCATGAACCACAGCACGCCAGGCCTCCCTGTCCATCACCAACTCCTGGAGTCCATTCATACCTATGTCCATTGAGTCAGTGATGCCATCCAATCATCTCATCCTCCGTTGTCCCCTTCTCCTCCTGCCCTCAATCTTTCCCAGCATCAGGGTCTTTTCAAGAGTCAGCTCTTCTCATCAGGTGGCCAAAGTATTGGAGTTGCAGCTTCAAAATCAGTCCTACCAATGAACATGTATGGATGTGAGAGTTGGACTGTAAAGAAAGCTGAGTGCCGAAGAATTGATGCTTTTGAACTGTGGTGCTGGAGAAGACTCTTGAGAATCCCCTGGACAGCAAGGATATCCAGCCAGTGCATCCTAAAGGAGAGCAGTCCTGGGTGTTCATTGGTAGGACTGTATTGTTTAGCAGCAACATTAATTCAGGCTGGAAGGTCAAGAAGGTTTGATGGATTGGTAGAGATTATTGCAGATGAGATTACATGAAAAACAAAACCAAAACCAAAAGATAAGCCTTATAATACAGTACTTAGAATCTCAGATGACATGACTGAGTACTTAGAATCTAAGTACTTACAGTACTTAGAATCTGCGGATGACACGACTCTTATGGCAGAAAGTGAAGAGGGGCTAAAAAGCCTCTTGATGAAAGTGAAAGTGGAGAGTGAAAAGGTTGGCTTAAAGCTCAACATTCAGAAAACGAAGATCATGGCATCTGGTCCCATCACTGCATGGGAAATAGATGGGGAAACAGTGGAAACAGTGTCAGACTTTGTTTTTCTGGGCTCCAAAATCACTGCAGATGGTGACTGCAGTCATGAAATTAAAAGACGCTTACTCCTTGGAAGGAAAGTTATGACCAACCTAGATAGCATATTCAAAAGCAGAGACATTACTTTACCAACAAAGGTTCGCCTAGTCAAGGCTATGGTCTTTCCTGTGGTCATGTATGGATGTGAGAGCTGGACTGTGAAGAAGGCTGAGCGCTGAAGAATTGATGCTTTTGAACTGTGGTGTTGGAGAAGACTCTTGAGAGTCCCTTGGACTGCAAGGAGATCCAACCAGTCCATTCTGAAGGAGATCAATCCTGGAATTTCTTTAGAAGGAATGATGCTAAAGCTGAAACTCCAGTATTTTGGCCACCTCATGCGAAGAGTTGACTCATTGGAGAAGACTCTGATGCTGGGAGGGATTGAGGGCAGGAGGAGAAGGGGACGACAGAGGATGAGATGGCTGGATGGCATCACTGACTCGATGGGTATGAGTCTGGGTGACCTCCGGGAGCTGGTGATGGACAGGGAGGCCTGGCGTGCTGCGGTTCATGGGGTCGCAAAGAGTCGAACACAACTGAGCGACTGATCTAGAATCTCAGAGGGTGGTCATATTGTGGCTGTTCGGTCTCTCAGTAATGTCTGACTCTTTGCGACCTCATGGACTGCAGCAGGCCAGGCTTCCTTGTCCTTCACTCTCTCCCGGAGCTTGCTCAAACTAAAGTCCCTTCAGTCGATGAAGCCCTCCCCCAATCTCATCCTCTGTTGTCCCCTTCTCCTCCTGATTTCAATCTTTCCCAGCATCAGGGTCTTTTCTAATAAGTTGGCTCTTTGCATTAGGTGACCAAAGTACAGGAGCTTCAATTTCAGCTTCAATTCTTCCAATAAATATTCAGCATTGATTTCCTATAGGATTTCTGGTTCAATATTCTTGCAGTCCAAGGGACTTTCAAGAGTCTTCTCCAACACCACAGTTCAAAACGTCAGTTCTTTGATGCTCAGTCTTCTTTATGGTCCACCTCTCACATCCACACATGACTACTGGAAAAACCGTAGCTTTGACTATGTGGACCTTTGTTGGCAACGTAATGTCTTTGCTTTTTAACATGCTGTCTTGGTTGATCATAGCTTTTCTTCCAAGGAGCAAGCATCTTTTAATTTCATGACTGCATTCACCATCTGCAGTGATTTTGGAGACCCCCCCCAAATAAAGTCTGACACTGTTTCCATTGTTTCCCCATCTATTTGCCATGAAGTGGTGGGACTAGATGCAATGATCTTTTTTTTTTTTTTAAATGTTGAGTTTTAAGCCAACTTTTCACTCTCCTCTTTCACTTTCATCAAGAGGCTCTTTAGTTAATCTTTGCTTTCTGCCATAAAGGTGGTGTCATCTTCATATCTGAGTTTATTGGTATTTCTCCTTACAATTTTGATTATAGCTTGAGCTTTATCCAGCCTGGTTTTTCTCATGAAGTACTCTGCATATAAGTTAAATAAGCAGGGTAACAATATACAGCTTTGACGTACTCCTTTCCCAATTTGGAACCAGTCCATTATTCCATATCCAGTTCTAATTATTGCTTCTTGACCTGCATACATGTTTCTCAGGAGTTATGTAGGTAGTCTGGTATTCTCAAATCTTTAAGAATTTTCCAGTTTGTTGTGATCCATGCAGTCAAAAAGGCTTTAATGTAGTCAATGAAGCAGAAGTAGATTTTCTTCTGATATTTCCTTGTTTTTTTTCTATGCTCCAACAAATGTTGGCAATTTGATCTCTGCTTCCTCTGCTTTTTCTAAATCCAGCTTGAACATCTGGAAATTCTCGGTTCACGTACCCTTGAAGCCTAGCTTGAAGAATTTTGAGCATTACTTCGCTAGCGTGTGAAATGGGTGCCATTGTGTGGTGATTTGAACATTATTTGACATTGCCTTTCTTTGGAATTGGAATGAAAACTGACCTTTTCCAGTCATGTGGCCGTTGTTGAACTTTCCAAATTTGCTGCAGCAAATTTGTGCAGCACTTTAACCACTTCATCTTTTAGGATTTGAAATAGCCGACTGGAATTCCATCACCTCCACTAGCTTTGTTCATAGTGATGCTTCCTAAGGCCCACTTGACTTTGCACTCCAGGATGTCTGGCTCTAGGTGAGTGATTACACCATCGTGGATATCTGCGTCCTTAGGGCCTTTTTGTATAGTTCTGTGTATTCTTGCCACCTCTTTTTCATATCTTCTGCTTCTGTTAGATCCATACTGTTTCTGCCCTTTATTGTGCCCATCTTTGCATGCAGTGTTCCCTTGGTATCTCTAATTTTCTTGAAGAGGTCTCTGTCTTTCCCATTCTGTTGTTTCCTTCTGTTTCTTTGTATTTGATCACTTAGGAAGCCTTTCTTATCTCTCCTTGCTATTCTTTGAAACTCTGCATTCAGATGGATATATCTTTCCTTTTCTCATTTGCCTTTCATTTCTCTTCTTTTCTCAACTATTTGTAAGGCCTCCTCAGACAACTATTTTGCCTCTTTGCACTTCTTTTTCTTGGGGATGATTTTGTTCAATGTTGTGATCCTCTGTCCATAGTTCTTCAGGCACTCTATCAGATCTAATCACTTGACTGTAATGTCACTTCCACTGTATAGTCATAAGGGGTTTGATTTAGGTCACACCTGAATGGCCTAGTGGTTTTCCTTACTTTCTTCAGTTTAGATCTGAATTTGGCAATAGGGACTTCATGATCTGAGCCACTATCAGCTCTCAGTCTTGTTTTTGCTGACTGTAAAGTACTTCTCCATCTTCCACTGCAAATAATATGATCAATCTGATTTCGATATTGACCATCTGGGTGATGTCGATGTGTAGAATCATCTCTTGTGTTGTTGGAAGAGAGTGTTTTCCATGACTAGTATGTTTTCTTGGTAAAACTCTGCTAGCCTCTGCCCTGCTTCATTTTGTACGCCAAGGCCAAATTTGCTTGTTACTCCAGTTATCTCTTGACTTCCTGCTTTTTTCATTCCAGTCCTCTATGATGAAAAGGACATCTATTTTTGGTGTTAGTTCTGGAAGATCTTGTAGGTCTTCATGGAACTGTTCAACTTCAGCTTCTTCTACGTTAGTGGTTGGGGTATAGACTTGGATTAAATGATTTGCCTTGGAAACAGTCAGGGATCATTTTGTAATTTTTGAGATTGCACTCAAGTACTGAATTTTGGACTCTTTTGTTGACTATGAGGGCTACTCCATTTTGTCTAAGGGATTCTTGCCCACAGTACTAGGTATAATGGTCATCTGAATTAAATTTGCCCATTCCAGTGCATTTTAGTTCACTGATTTCTAAATGTCGTTGTTCACTCTTGCCATGGTAATTAGACCACCTCTGAATTACCTTGATTCCTGAACCTAACATTCCAGGTTCCTATGCAATATTGTTCTTTACAGCTTCAGACTTTACTTTAACCACCTGACCCAACCACAACTGGGCATTGTTTCCACCTTGGCTCAGCCTCTTCATTCCTTGAGCTATTTCTCTGGTCTTCTCCAGTAGCATATTAGGCACCTGCTGACCTGGGGAGTTCATCTTTCTGTGTCATATCTTTTTGCCTTTTTGTACTGTTCATGGGATTCTTAAGGCAAGAATGCCGAAGTGGTTTGCCATTCCCTTCTCCAGTGGACCACATTTTGTTAGAACTCTCTACCATGATCCATCCATCTTGGGTGGCCCTACACAGCATGGATCATAGTTTCATTGAGTTAGGCAAGGCTGTAGTCCATATGGTCCAGTTTGGTTAGTTTTCCGTGATTGTGGTTTTCATACTGTCGTCCCTCTGATGGATGAATATAAGATGCTTGTGCAAGCTTCCTAATGGGGGTCACTGACTGTGGAGGAAACTGGGTCCTGCGTCTTGCTATGGTGGGCTGGTGATGCTCAGTAAATGTTCAATCCATTTTTCTGCTGATGGGTGGGGCTTAGTTCACTCCCCATAATTTGGCCTGAGGCCACACTATGGTCTTGTTTCCCTGGACTGTTGGAGTCAGTGCTCCTGACGCAGCAGCAGGCCACTATAGACCCATGCTTCCACCAGACCTCTGAAACAGACTCTTGTGCCCTTCAAAAGTCTGTTTCCCCAGTCCTATGGGAGTTCTGTAGTCAATTCTCACTAGCCTTCAAAATCAAATTTCTGCTAAGATGGTAGAGTAGAAGGATGTGTGCTCATCTTCTGCAAGGACACCAAAATTGCAGCTAGTTGCAGAACAACCATCAAGAGGTTATTAAAGATGATAGGAAAGGCAAAATTATGTTTAGACTCAAACTTCATACTCCCAGAGATGCTGAGAGGGCATAAACAAAAGCTTGTGCACCCTGGGACCCAGGGAAAAGAGTACTGACCCCCATAAGAGACTGAGCCAGATCTGCTTTTGAGTGTTTCTGTGTCTCCTGCAGAATCCCGGGGATGGGGGAGCCTGGTGGGCTGCTGTCTATGGGGTCGCACAGAGTTGGACACGACTGAAGCGACTTAGCAGCAGCAGCAGCAGTGTCTCCTGCAGAGGCAGGGTTAGCAGTGGCCTGCCCCAGGGACAGGGGCTCTGGCTGCAGCAGACCTGGGAGGCGCAGCATGTGGCATAGTCCTCTTGGGGGAGGTTGCCATCAGCCCCACCATAAAGCCAACCCACAGACTGTAGATGACACTCAAACTGAAGAAATACCAAAGAAGTTCTCACACTGTTGAAAAAGTCCTAGTGTCCACAGAAGATTTTCCAACCCAGGGATCCAGCAGAGGGACTGAGATCCCCCAGGGAATTTGACTTTGAGGGCCAGTGAGATGGTCATGAGGGATAAAATAATGCAGTTAAAGTGTCCATAATCTGTGTCTGGCACAAAGTAAGTGTTTGCAGTTGTAAATCGCCTTTGTGGCACAACTATGTATGAGACAGTGTGTTTGTTTTTGCCCATTCCTCTGCCAAATATAGATTGAGATAAAAGTTGACCCTAAGAACTGTATGATGGGTAGAGGCAGAAGCAGATTAAACATTGAGTGAGCTTCCGCCTCCAAAATTCTGATTTCCTAAGTTCTATACAACTCATATCCTTGGAAAACTCAAATTTCTGTTCATTATGTAGTTGAACTGTTGGGATTGTACTGAGAATATCTTTGATTAGCGAATATTCTGAGTTGACATGGCCCCGTAGCCCAGAGAATTCTTGGCGAGTGAAGACTACTGTGTATCCCATGAGAGTTAGTTTCCTGCCAGAATTTTCAAACTAATGAGTCAGACAAAAGGTGATAAGCTAACCAAATTTGGAGGAGATCAGCTTAAATACTTTATATTGGCTTCTGGGCTGTAGCTGTTTGTCTGCTACTGAGTTGGAGAAGACAAACTAATCCTCTTTGCACAGTTCCCCAAAGGGAGACTTTCCAAAAGAAGTCTTCAAATGTCACAATTTGACTGTGCAATTTTAACAGTGCTTGAGGTTTATTTTTACCAGACATTCAAGTCCAAGGTGTGTGACAAGGCTTCAACTAAAGTCACAATTTTCAAGCTGTCATTTAATATTTGTGTTCTCTGACTTCATGCTGTCATGTGAACCATATTTCAATTCAGGATAAATATTTGCAAAATGTATATCAAAAGATGCCTTTGAGAGCAAACCCTTCTACCATTAATGGAGTCATGAATTAAAGAAAGATCTATACTTACTGAGTGAGAATGTTCCAAAATGAAATTCACAACCAAAATAGTAGTATACAGTTTAAATAATTAAACTATAACTAGCATTAGTCCTCAAATGACTTTACAATATATACATACTTTCCCTCTGTTTTACCTAAGGTATTATAACATTTTGATTTGTTACCAAAATGGTTTTCATTTTCTAAATAAAAAAATGATTAAATAAAATGCTAAAAATTATTTTGTTTACCATTATTCTAATAGTTCTTTAATTTGTATCTATAATAAATTAGCATAACATCACATTCTCTTATTAGATAAGTTGGTTGATCCATTGATAGTTAACAGCACATAGAAATTAAGAAATAACATGGAATTACTTTAGAGCACCTTGGAATTAGAAACAGCTTGTCAAGTAATCTTAGTTCACTAGAAAGAGGGAATGTTAAAGTTTAGAAACAGAGAATTAAAAAGAATTCTCCTTGATAAACTCAAATTGTTTTGTTAAGTATATATCTTATGGGTATCAAAGTAAACACTAATTTACACAGTGTGAGTCAAACTATGGTGATCTTAGTCACCGATTAGAACTATCTTAAGAATGAGAGTAAGAAATAAAGTTGTAACAGAAGTTCATCAGGACTATACTGACATTTGTAAAGATATTCAGGTACTTTGTAAAGTAGAACTAGTATTATTCAATTTGCCCAATTCAGATGACTTGTTAATAAAATTTAATCGTTTGTTCATTCAATGACTATTCATCATTGGGCACACAGAGAGCTCCAGCATCATTCTAGGCACCAGGGATATAATGATAAACCATACAGTCATGATCTGTACCTACATGGAATTAATTATATTTTGATGGTGAGGATGGATGATAGACAAGCAAACAAAAAACATGCAATGTAATTTTAATAAAAGCAAATAGAATAAAATGGCAGTGTATCTGGGAGGTTCAAATGTGGCAATTTTGGTAGAGTGCTCATGGAAGGGCTCCCATCACACTGACTTGTGAAGAGGGCCCTTAGTAAAGTGAGGAGTGAGCTGTGCCAAGACCTGAAGTGATGGGGTCTTAGAAAGAGGGAACAGAGGGCATAGCCCCATGATGGGGTGCATGTGGCATGCTGAGGAAAAACAGGACCAAGAGGATCTTGGATCACAGTGTGAGGAAAAGAGAGGAAGAATTGTGTGTGGAGAGAAAGGGAGAGCCAGATCATCTAAAACCCAACAGGTCATGATAATAAATTAGGATTTTATTCTGAGCCTGGTAGAGAGACTTTGGAGCTTTGAAGCAGTGGAGTGGAGTGTTTGACTTAGGTTTTAAGAAGACTTCTCTGGTCATTTTGTGGAAACTAACCCCGAAGAGGGGGAAGGCAGGGGAGAACAAGATTAGAAATAGGATATGTTAAGAGGTTATTGCAATTGTTCAGTTGGTAGCTTTGGTAACACTGGTACTTACAGAATTGGTAAGAAATATTCAGATTTAGGACATGTTTAAGTTTCAAGCTGGTAGGACTCACAGCGATTTGGATTGGGAATGTAAGGTTTGAAAAGAATGAGATGTAATGCCTTATTTTGTATGTGTTCATGTGTATGTGATCCTGATCAACTGGGTCTGTGGTCCCTTGTCTGAAATCCTTGGACCAAAATGTGACCTGAATTTATAACTTTTCAGATTTTAAAATGGTAATAAGATGCCTATTCCAAAATTACTGAATATTCCCAGTGGAATCCAGGATACCTGCCAATGAATACTTCTGCGACAAAACGTGTAAATATTCACTTAATAAAGACAAAAATCATCTGCGATCAGTTCAGATTTTGCTGCCACATAAGTTCAAGTCAGGTCAGACTTACTGCCAAATAAAAATGTCTGGTTTTAGGAATTTTCATAGCTATGGATAAGGGGTTATTATTAACCTGTTACATTTCCCCAGATGAGGAAGTTGGTGGTGATGACAAAAAGTTCTTTTGGAACCATAAATTTTCAGATGCCTATCAGACATTCAAGTAGCCTTGCAAATAAATAGACAGCTGGAAAAATTAGAGGTCAGGGATGAGGATATAAATTTGGGAGTCATCAATATATGGATATAGAGTCACGGAGCTAAATGAAATCATCTGCAGAGTTAAAATTGGTATAAGTGAGAAGAGAATCAAAGGTTGAGCCCTCAGCCACGCCAATAATTAAAGGTTGGGAAAGGAGACAGTAAAAGACACTGAGAAGTAGCCATTGTGCTGTGGCAGCTTGGAAGCCAAGCGAAGACTTTTAAGAAAGTCAGTGTTTTGTCAAACATTGCTGAGGGGTCATGCAGCATGAACTGTGCCTTGACTATTGGCTTTTGTGTTGTAAGGTCTTTGGCTACTTTGGCAAAACCCTCTCAATGACGTAAATGGACAAAATTCTAATAGAACTGGGTAGAAGGGAAGACGAGGTAAGGAAGTGGGGGCAGCATGAACAGCTAACTCTTCAAAGAATTTTCTGTAAAGGAGAGCATAAAGGTAGGGTGATAGTGGGGATGGTTAAGGGTAAAGAAGTTTATAAAATATAGAGATGCTATTAGAGGATTCTGATGGGAATGATGATAGAAATGATTTTGTAGAGAGTGACAAATCAGTGCAGAGAAAGAGATCTACAGCTCTTTGAGTAGGTGAGAGATAAGGACTGCTTAGGCAGATAGACTGGATCTAAGAGCAAGGTTGATCATCCATGGCAACAGGAAGGAAGCCAGAATGTTTGGGAACACTTGCAAGTAGGTAGGTGTAAACATGGTGATGGTCCCTTCTGGTTACTTTTATTTCCTCATGAAAGTGAAATAAGAGGCTATTTGAAGAGACTGAGAAGGGGAGAAAGGAGTGGAGATTTGAAGAGAACATGTGAGACAATCAGCTCAGGAGTGTGACTAAGGTAGGATTGATGGGTGGAGCTGTGCATCCACTACAAGGGTCTATTTAAAGTGACATCAGTCTACATCCCTGTTTGCTTTTTTTCCTGCTTCTATGGGGAGTCAGAGCAGATGTAGAATGGGGTTTGCAGAGTCACTATTTTGTCAGAAGATGTAAATGCAATGGATGAAGAAGGGGAAACTGGGATTAAGGGCCTCTTTAAGGTTAAAGGTAAGGGGAAACACAAGAGCGTGGGCAGAGTGATGGCCAGTGGAAAAGTGGATAAGGACAGGAGATTGGCTGTAGAGACAGAAATAATGAATTTCTGGAATGAGATGCTAGAATCAGTGACCTTTCTCTCTTCTCAAAGACACAAACTGATATAATAAACACATATTATGCGTAGACAAGCCTATACAAGAAATACAATTTGTGAAATGAGTCTATGGTAGGTGATTTTATTTTCCCCCTCTTTATAAAATTCTGCTCTGAGCTCCTTTACATTTTGTTACTAGGCTTTCTCTTCAAAACAGAAGAGGCGGTTAGAAGTGTGACCATTCCTGCAAAGAAAACAAAGCTGTCAGATTTAATTTTAGGATGCTTTTCCTTGACAACAGCCTTTTAAATATTGCTTATACAATATAAATTGGCTCCAGAAGTTAATGAGAGTGCATTTTGTCAAGGAGGTTCAATTCCCTTTTACACTTGAGCTTTTCACCATGTCATGAGGACATATAATAGGGTTTTCCCTTTACCTTGCTCCAGTGACAGACGTTTTACTGTTGATGGTATTCTTGGTGGTAGATGGTGAATTTTAATATATGTATCAGTAAAACAGGCTGAACATGAAATGAAGGACTGCTGTGAAGTATGGTTTTAACCATAGGATAAAGGAGGTTGTTTCACTACATAAGGGTTGTTGTTCCTCTTTATGTTGATGGTAACTTAGGTAACCTAAATAATTCAGACTTTTAAGTTCCTGCTTGAGAACCAAATCAAGTTGTGAGTCTGTACATGCTAAGCAACCATTTGTCTCTTTTTTTAATGATTTTATTAGCAAGAGTGAAATCTGCTTGGTTGAAATTTTATAATAAAACAGTCACATACATGAACACACACATATTCACACAAAATAATGATATTTAATTATGTACTTTGGTATAAATGCAACTTCCATTTAGTAACTATATTTAATATTAAGCTGATCAAGTGTAAAGTGAATTAAATGTTGTAGTTTCTTTTGATATTTATTTATTTATTTTTGACCACACCGTGCAGCTTGAGGGATCTTAGTTTCCTGACTAGGGGTTGATGGGTTCAGGTCCTAGCAGTGAAAGCACTGAATCCCACCCACTGGCTTAATTTTTATTATCATGTCATTATATATAGAATTTGGTAGGTCATGACATTAAACAGTTATAAGACTTAAAGATAAAGATCACTTGTAGATAGACTTTATGTTTACTCTTCCCAGTAAACTGAATCTTCTGTTTTTGTGAAATACATTAATTTGAGGATAGTCATATGTGAGTTCTGTGAATATTTGAAAATTATTCTTCTAAAATGTTTGCTGTATTTTCTGTTTGGCATTTGACGGTTGATCTTATTTGAAATTTGGTACCAGGTTGCTTACCCCAAAATAATTCTTATAATTCTTGGACCTTTGTTGAGATGTTCCCATAGGTAATGCTATTTCTTTCTCCAGTTCATGGAGATCTTCCCTCCTGATTTTCCTCCCTTTGAGGATTGGCATGAATATGATCTGAAACTACATGACCCCTGTTTATTTGCCATCAAAGCTGTACTTGAATGTCTGAAAATGCCAGTCACGTGTCTTGGCTGGGTCTTTAGAGAACTATAAACTTGGCTCCTTGGTACTAATCCTGTACATTGTATAACACTTTTACTTTCAGAAATTAATTCTCATTTTTATTAAACTATTAAAGTAGTACTGTAAGACAAGGAAACAAGTTTACTTCCCCACCCCTTGATTCTACCTGGGTCGTTTTCCTAAGACATCAACTTTCATCTTTTAATTCTTTCTTCCTATAAGTTATCTATAGTTTAAAATACCAATTTTACATAGTTGTTCCTTGATTTATCTCTTTTGAACATTATTTGACTTCATATAGCAATGGATGAAAATGTAGCGCTCTTAGACCAAGTTCTAACCACTCCCCGCTTGACTTACTCGCCCCTCATTTTTCTACTGCAGTTGTATTACCATTCCAATGAATCATTGCTTGGTGCTTATAGTATATGACTGAATTGTCTTCACTTCCAAGCCAAGAAATGAAATATGGATATGTTTTCTGTAGAAATAGCCCTTTTTTTCCCCCCTGAAATTAGTAACTATTTCATTTTAATTGCTGGTTTATTGACCTTGGGCTTCCCTTCTGGCTTAGCTGGTAAAAAATCCACCGGAATGTGGGAGACCTGGGTTCATTTCCTGAGTTGGGAAGATCCCTTGGAGAAGGGAAAGGCTACCCACTCCAGTATTCTGGCCTGGAGAATTCCATGGACTGTATAGTTCATGGAGTTCCAAAGAGTCGGACACGACTGAGCGACTTTCACTTTTCACTAACTTTGATTACTATATACCTATCACTATTTCTTTCCAGAGTCATCAAAAAAGTTGTAAGACACTCTTCAATATATTTCCCACATTTCCAAGCACACCATGTGCTTTTTCTGTCCCACTCTTTTCCTTGGAGACATTGCCCTTTGAGCTCCCAGTTCCTTCTAGAGCTCTCCATGCCCAAGGCACAGCTCTCCCCTGAGACTTCCCATTGCCTTCATTCTGGGAAATACCATCAACACCCTCAGCAGTTGTGTCTGTTATTTCCAGGGTCTCATTCCTGATCTGCCTCTTAAGAAATCTGTATGCAGGTCAGGAAGCAACAGTTAGAACTGGTCATGGAACAACAGACTGGTTCCAAATAGGAAAAGGAGTACGTCAAGGCTGCATATTGTCACCATGTTTATTTAACTTATATGCAGAGTACATCATGAGAAATGCTGGACTGGAAGAAACAGAAGTTGGAATCAAGATTGCTGGGAGAAATATCAATAACCTCAGATATGCAGATGACACCACTCTTATGGCAGAAAGTGAAGAGGGGCTAAAAAGCCTCTTGATGAAAGTGAAAGTGGAGAGTGAAAAGGTTGGCTTAAAGCTCAACATTCAGAAAACGAAGATCATGGCATCTGGTCCCATCACTGCATGGGAAATAGATGGGGAAACAGTGTCAGACTTTGTTTTTCTGGGCTCCAAAATCACTGCAGATGGTGACTGCAGCCATGAAATTAAAAGACACTTACTCCTTGGAAGGAAAGTTATGACCAACCTAGATAGCATATTCAAAAGCAGAGACATTACTTTACCAACAAAGGTTCGCCTAGTCAAGGCTATGGTCTTTCCTGTGGTCATGTATGGATGTGAGAGCTGGACTGTGAAGAAGTCTGAGCACCGAAGAATTGATGCTTTTGAACTGTGGTGTTGGAGAAGACTCTTGAGAGTCCCTTGGACTGCAAGGAGATCCAACTGGTCCATTCTGAAGGAGATCAATCCTGGAATTTCTTTAGAAGGAATGATGCTAAAGCTGAAACTCCAGTATTTTGGCCACCTCATGTGAAGAGTTGACTCATTGGAGAAGACTGATGCTGGGAGGGATTGAGGGCAGGAGGAGAAGGGGACGACAGAGGATGAGATGGCTGGATGGCATCACTGACTCAATGGATGCGAGTCTGAGTGACCTCCGGGAGCTGGTGATGGACAGGGAGGCCTGGCGTGCTGCGGTTCATGGGGTCGCAAAGAGTCGGACACGACTGAGTGACTGATCTGATCTGATCTGATTCTTTCTTGGTTTATTCATTTAGGGTATGAGCTTCCTGCAAGAGGGCACTTGAGAAACACACTCTCTTAAAGTACATTCATATATGGAAATATACTTTTTATTTTATTTTGCTCCAGTTTGATTGGCTCTGAAACAATAAGTTAAAATAATTTTTTCTCAGAATTTTGAAAGGATTGCTTCATTGTATTTTAACTTTTAGTATTGCTACTAAGAAGTGTGATGCCATTTAGCCCTGATATTTTTCTGTGATATTCTGCCCAACCTCCATAAGCCAGGACTTTTTTTTATTCCCTTTTCTTCAGAAATTCCATGATAATAACATTGGTGTGAGAATTTTACAATGGAAAATTGGTTGGGCCTTTCAGTCTGGAAATGCCCTTCAGTTTGGGGAAAATTTCTTCATTTAAAAAAAAATTTGATTATTTTCTTTTTGCCATTTCCTTCATTTAATCTTTCTGGGATTTATATGTTTTTCCTTCTGCATTAAGCCCCAAATTTTCTTAAGTTTACTCTCTTCTTGTCCATTTTTGCTTTTTAATTTTTATTTATTGAGGCAACATCGGTTGATAACAACTTTCATGTATGTGCACATTATATTTTGACTTCTATATATACTAACAGCATGTTCACCACCACAGTTATTTTGACCATATAGTCATTTTTACTTTTTTTTTTAAATTAAAACTTTAATGCTTATCTTTTAATATCTCTGATACTTTCCAAGACCTGATCTCATTCTTATTTTAATGGATTTCTATCTTTAGCATTCCATTTTTAAATATTAATACATTTAATAACACTTCTTATGGCTCTGAAATTCATTTTTGTTGATTAATGTTTTTCTTCTTCTATTTGAATAGATTCCACTGAGCTGCTGTTTTCTGCGTGTTTGTTTCAGTTTCTTAAATGTTAAAGACTCTTCTTAAAGGTCTGGTGATTCTTGACTGTCTGCTCACTTGTAAAAGGGAGACACTGAAAAGCTAACTGATGCTCACTTCATGTGAATGGACACCGTTTGTTGACGTATGGGCTTCATAATAGGATGTGAAGCTCTCAGCTACTTAGATGATTACGAACTGCCTGTAATCATGGAAGATAGTCTAATCACCAGTCTTAAGATGTTAAAACCTTGTAGTCCTTATTCTAGGACTAAGAGTTGGGGGTCATAAATTTCGTTATGTAGTTTTAAACTTCGTTTCCTTTTTTACAATATAGAAGCTCACCTCTCTCATCTCGGTGGCTTAATGTCACTAGAAGATAAACATCTAACTAGATAAACATCTATCCTCTATAGTGATCCATAGTGATGTGAAGGGGGCAGGTCATTGCCAGATACTAAGGAGGAAAATGAGGAAAACCCTACTTTCAGTCCTACTCTAATTCTCTGACTTTTGCAATCTGGTACCTCCAATTCCTGCATCTTTTCATGGTTCTTAGCATGAAACATTTGTTTCTAGCTGATGTTCTTTGCTGTGATTTTCCCTCTCCTGTTTCCTTTCCAAGTTTCCAAAAAATGAGTTGATTCTCTTGTGTTCTGCTTGTTTTTTCCCACTTTGTAATTATGGAAAATTTGCAATGTCTTTATAGTCATGATAGTGGAGTTTTAAGAGTTACCAATGATAAATGCATGTTCAATTAGCATGATTAAAAAGAGATATATACGTTTGACTGGGTCCCTTTGCTGTTTACCTGAAACTATTACAACACTGTTAACCAAATACAAAATAAAAAGTTTTAAAAAACTATTTCATAATTTTAAGATTATTTAGGATAAATTCAGGATATTTATTCTTTATGACTCTCCATAAAAATCCAGTTAAATGCCAATTTAATCAAATTATTTAGTAAACCATTCCCAAACTGGAGGTTAGCATCTGATTTACATTATTAAAGATGAGCATTATCAATAAGGTATCTTACTATATATGAGAGTATTAACAACTTATGAAGTATGTATATACTTGTTAAAAAATGATAAATTTTCTGTTTAGTAACTAAATCTTACTTAAATGTGTATATGTTCATATTTCACATTCTAAATGTTTTTTATTTCAATGTCTCTAAATAAATGAATCTAAATGGAAGTAAGGCTGAAAAAGCAAATTAAGTGACACCAAAGAAAAAGCCTTTGAGTTGTAGAAATTTCTCTAGGAAATAAACATAACTTCACTTTTGAATATGTACATATTTACCTAATAGTGAGTGAAGTCACTCAGTCGTGTCCGACTCTTTGCAACCCCATGGACAGTAGCCAACCAGGCTCCTCCATCCATGAGATTTTCCAGGCAAGAATAATGGAGTGGGTTGCCATTTCCTTCTCCAGGGGATCTTCCCAACCCAGGGATCGAACCTGGGTCTCCCACATTGTAAGCAGACGCTTTACCATCTGAGCCACCAAGGAAGTCACTTACCTAATAAGAATCCTAATAAAGAAATGTGTAACATCATTAACCACAGGAAAAAGAGATGCATTAAAGTTTTTCAGTATTTTTAAAATTAGTCCAAATTTTCTTTCTCTCTTTAATTTTCTTGAAAACCTGTGAGGTAAGACCATAAGTCCTTTTAACATGTAAGGTAACAAAAAGAGGTGATCTTAGAGATGATCTTCTCAAAGAAGTAGTTAAATTACATGGGGTTCAGTGCAGGAGACAGAAACCATGCTGGCATTTGGAATAGAAGGGGACTCAATATAGGAAACAGATGTTTACAAAATCATAGGAATGTTTGCAGGGGCTGGAAGTCAGGGGCCACCACTGGACTGGCAAACTGAATGTGATTCAGAAGCAGGAAGATTCTACAGCTGGGCTTTCCATAACTAGTGCTACCACCCCACTGCCTCTGGACACCTGCAGAGCCAGTGGCTGGTGATGAGAGATGGGGACCAGCCAATAGAACTGTCTCATGGCCTTGTTTGTCAGCAAAAAACAGTGACAGGAACATAGCTTCTCCTAAAATTTAAACGTTTAATTATAAAAAAAATAAAAATCACATTCAATTTTTGCGCAAATGAAATGAGTATCTAAAATACAATAACAGTGTAATTGGCAAGTTTTCTTTTAAGGCTTTTGATCCCAGCAGTATTTGGTAATATTGAAATGGAAGATTTTATTTTGATTTTCATTGCACAGAGCACATGTACCTATATTACAAGCTGAACATTATTATAGGCCACTTGAAGAATACAGAAGTAAAAGTCTTAGCCTTTAAATGGGTAGATAAAACTAACATATCAATTGGTGGTACATGATAAAATATGGAAGATAAATATTTTTTTGTGGATGAGAAAAAGACTGTTGTATGTCAGGAACTGTATTTTAGTCTTTTTAAATCTTCACACAAAATTTGTAAGTTAAAATTGCCATCCCTAATTTAGAGAGAAGTAAATTGCCACTCAAGAAGTTTAGAGAACTCACCAAATCATGCTGACATTGGACTGCAGAGTAAGATTTAAATATTAGACTCTTTCTTTTATACCAGTATCCCTCTTGAGATTTAATATGAACCTGGAGGATACGAACATCAACATTTTGTTCAAGCTGGCTTTAGAAAAGGCAGAGGAACCAGAGATCAAATTGTCAACATCCGCTGGATCATCAAAAAAGCAAAAGAGTTCCAGAAAAACATCTATTTCTGCTTTATTGACTATCCCAAAGCCTTTGACTGTGTGGGTCACAATAAACTGTGGAAAATTCTGAAAGAGATGGGAATACCAGACCATCTGACCTGCCTCTTGAGAAACCTGTATGCAGGTCAAGAAGCAACAGTTAGAACTGGACATGGAACAACAGACTGGTTCCAAATAGGAAAAGGAATACGTCAAGGCTGTATATTGTCACCCTGCTTATTTAACTTATATGCAGAGTACATCATGAGAAATGCTGGGCTGGAAGAAGCAGAAGCTGGAATCGAGATTGCCAGGAGAAATATCAATAACCTCAGATATGTAGATGACACCACCCTTATGGCAGAAAGTGAAGAAGAACTAAAGAGCCTCTTGATGAAAGTGAAAGAGGAGAGTGAAAAAGTTGGCTTAAAGCTCAACAGTCAGAAAACTAAGATCATGGTATCTGGGCCCATGACTTCATGGCAAATAGATGGGGAAACAGTGGAAACAGTGGCTGACTTTATTTATTTATTTTGAACTAAAAAATCAGTGCAGATAGTGACTGTAGTCATGAAATCAAAGATGCTTGCTTCTTGGAAGAAAAGTTATGACCAACCTAGATAACATATTAAAAAGCAGAGACATTACTTTGCCAAGAAAGGTCTGTCTAGTCAAAGCTTTGATTTTTCTTGTGGTCATATATGGATGTGAGAGTTGGACTATAAAGAAAGCTGAGCACCAAAGAATCGATGCTTTTGAACTGTCATGTTGCAAAGACTCTTGTGAGTCCCTTGGACTGCAAGGAGATCAAACTAGTCAATCCAAAAGGAAATTAGTCCTAAATACTCATTGGAAGGACTGGTGCTGAAGCTAAAGTTCTAATACTTTGCCTACCTGTTGCAAAGTACTGACTCCTTAGAACATACCCTGATACTGGGAAAGACTGAAGGCAGGAGAAGGGAATGACAGAGGATGAGATGGTCGGATGGCATCACCGACTTGATGGATATGAGTTTGAGGAAGCTCCAGGAGTTGGTGATGGATAGGGTAGCCTGGTGTGCTGCAGTCCATGGCATCACAAAGAGTCAGAAATGACTGAGCAACTGAACTGAACTGAACTAGAAGATATAATTGGATTTGGTTGGAGAGAGAAGTAGGCCATAGTTGAGTCAAATCCCACATAGACCATTGTTGAGGAAGGTGGGTTGGATGGTGACTATGGCAACTCAGAGGATACCTGTTGCCTCTTTAGTCTGCAGCCTCTTAGCTCAGCTTCTACTTATTTGTTGCACCACCGGTAGCCTTATAAATAGCTGAGAAAAGAAAGAGAAGCAAAAGGCACAGGAGGAAAGGAAATATATACCCATCTGAATGCAGAGTTCCAGTGAAGAGCAAGGATGAGAAATCTTTCCTAACTGAACATTGCAAAGAAACAGTGGAAAACACTTCTTTCAAGTGGAAAGACTTGAGAGCTCTTTAAGAAAATTAGAGATACCAAGGGAACATTTCATGCAAAGAAGAGCACAATAAAGGACAGAAACAGTATGGACTTAACAAAAGCAGAAGATATGAGAAGAGGTGGCAAGAATACACAGAAGAAACTATACAAAAAATATCTTAATGAATTACCTGGATAACCATGGAGGTGTGATCACTCCCTTAGAGCCAGACATCGGGAATGTGAAGTCAAGTGGACCTTAGGAAGCATCACTATGAACAAAGCTAGTGGAAGTGATGGAATTCCAGCTGAGCTACTTCAAATCCTAAAAGATGATGCTGTGAAAGTGCAGAGTGAACTGGTGGAGTTGGGGATGAAAGAGGGAGTCCTGCGTGGTCAGGAAGAGGACAAAACACCACCTGCCCTAGGAACTGCAGACAGAGGACCCAGAGGGAAAATTTCCAAAAATCCTGTGTGTGTTGGGATCATACCAGAGTAAATCTAGAAGGAATCTAGAAGGAATAGACTTAGGAAATCAGTTGTACCTGCTGAATAAAACTGTGCTATTCCTCCTAATTCCCTTTCTCCTCTGTCTTAGTGACTTAGAGATTTGGGCAGGAAGGAAACTCTAACCTGAAGCAGGGCTAAGCTTGGGGGTGGGAAGATGAACCTAGAAAATTCTTCATTTGGAAAAAAAACATATATTTCTGATTATTACACTGGATGTTGGACATTTTGACTTCTATAGTGAAATTCATCTTGTAACTGAAAGGGACCAGAAAATCTGTGGGAGCTGGGTTTCATTTATTAATGGAAAGAAAGAAATTTCAGAGGGTGGGTGTGAAGGGACAATGTGGGAAAAGAATCAAAGTTTCCTTACTGATTCTAGCATGTTTCTTCAACATATGACTGTAAGACATGTGTCTGAAAGCGAAGATTGTGTGTCTTCATTTGCAATCTCTGGGATAGAGAAAGACAGTTGTTTTGGGGACAGGGAGCAAGCACGGGATGAGAATCAATAACACTAAGTAATAAAAGCTTGTAAAGCTTTCTGCATAAAGATTCAGCATTCTATTTTGCCTTTTTTTAAAAAAATTGTAGACTCCAAATGACCTTGTAAGGTCCTTACTTCACATTTAGATGAGTGAACAAAATTGAGAGTGCTACTGCTTTTAGACAGGTAGATGGTTAACATTTAGCTTAGGAGATAGCGCAATAAAGTTCATTCAATTTTTCTTCAAATGATAACACATTACTCACTGACGACTCAGTGAATGATTTTGTAGCTCCTTTGGAGTCCACTGCAGTTGATTTTTAAGATGTACATTTTTATGATGTTAAAACATTTTTCAAAGTTTTAACAATATCATCAAATTGAAGAGCAATATTGTTTTTTGATTGCATAACTTTGAAGTGCAATCATCTGGAATTTGTTCAAATAGTGGTATACAATGCATTGCAAAAGATCATCTGAAAAGACCTCTTGCTGATTGCAAGTTTGTGTAAGTGAAGGGGGAATTTGTGTTATGTATGGCAAAGAATTTGGCAATAAGGAGTTCATGGTCTGAGCCACAGTCAGCTCCTGGTCTTGTTTTTGCTGATTGTATAGAGCTTCTCCATCTTTGGCTGCAAAGAATATAATCGATCTGATTTCGGTGTTGACCATCTGGTGATGTCCATGTATAGAGTCTTCTCTTGTGTTGTTGGAAGAGGGTATTTGCTATGACCAGTGCATTTTCTTGGCAAAACTCTATTAGTCTTTGCCCTGCTTCATTCCGTATTCCAAGGCCAAATTTGCCTGTTACTCCAGGTGTTTCTTGACTTCCTACTTTTGCATTCCAGTCCCCTATAATGAAAAGGACATCTTTTTTGGGTGTTAGTTCTAAAAGGTCTTGTAGGTCTTCATAGAACCTTTCAACTTCAGCTTCTTCGGCATTACTGGTTGGGGCATAGACTTGGATTACTGTGACATTGAATGGTTTGCCTTGGAAACGAACAGAGATCATTCTATCGTTTTTGAGATTGCATCCAAGTACTGCATTTCGGACTCTTTTGTTGACCATGATGGCCACTCCATTTCTTCTGAGGGATTCCTGTCCACAGTAGTAGATATAATGGTCATCCGAGTTAAATTCACCCATTCCAGTCCATTTTAGTTCGCTAATTCCTAGAATGTCGACATTCACTCTTGCCATCTCTTGTTTGACCACTTCCAATTTGCCTTGATTCATGGACCTGACATTCCAGGTTCCTATGCAATATTGCTCTTTACAGCATCGGACTTTGCTTCTATCACCAGACACATCCACAGCTGGGTATTCTTTTTGTTTTGGCTCCATCCTTTCATTCTTTCTGGAGTTATTTCTCCACTGATCTCCAGTAGCATATCGGGCCCCTACTGACCTGGGGAGTTTCTCTTTCAGTATCCTATCATTTTGTCTTTTCATACTGTTCATGGGGTTCTCAAGGCAAGAATACTGAAGTGGTTTGCCATTCCCTTCTCCAGCGGACCACACCCTGTCATATCTCTCCATCATGACCCGCCCATCCCAAGTTGCCCCTCGGGTCTGACTGTGGCTCAGACCATGAACTCCTTATTGCCAAATTCAGACTGAAATTGAAGAAAGTAGAGAAAACTACTAGACCATTCAGGTATGACCTAAATCAAATCCCTTATGATTATACAGTGGAAGTGAGAAATAGATTTAAGGGCCTAGATCTGATAGATAGAGTGCCTGATGAACTATGGAATGAGGTTCGTGACATTGTCCAGGAGACAGGGATCAAGACCATCCCCATGGAAAAGAAATGCAAAAAAGCAAAATGGCTGTCTGGGGAGGCCTTACAAATAGCTGTGAAAAGAAGAGAAGCGAAAAGCAAAGGAGAAAAGGAAAGATATAAACATCTGAATGCAGAGTTCCAAAGAATAGCAAGAAGAGATAAGAAAGCCTTCTTCAGTGATCAATGCAAAGAAATAGAGGAAAACAACAGAATGGGAAAGACTAGGGATCTCTTCAAGAAAATCAGAGATACCAAAGGAACATTTCATGCAAAGATGGGCACAATAAAGGACAGAGATGGTGTGGATCTAACAGAAGCAGAAGATATCAAGAAGAGGTGGCAAGAATACACAGAAGAACTGTACAAAAAAGAGCTTCAAGACCCAGATAATCATGATGATGTGATCACTGACCTAGAGCCAGACATCTTGGAATGTGAAGTCAAATGGGCCTTAGAAAGCATCACTACAAACAAAGCTAGTGGAGGTGATGGAATTCCAGTGGAGCTATTCCAAATCCTGAATGATGATGCTGTGAAAGTGCTACACTCAATATGCCAGCAAATTTGGAAAACTCAGCAGTGGCCACAAGATTGGAAAAGGTCAGTTTTCATCCCAATCCCAAAGAAAGGCAATGCCAAGGAGTGCTCAAACTACCGAACAATTGCACTCATCTCACACGCTAGTAAAGTAATGCTCAAAATTCTCCAAGCCAGGCTTCAGCAATATGTGAACCGTGAACTTCCTGACGTTCAAGCTGGTTTTAGAAAAGGCAGAGGAACCAGAGATCAAATTGCCAACATCCGCTGGATCATGGAAAAAGCAAGAGAGTTCCAGAAAAACATCTATTTCTGCTTTATTGAGTATGCCAAAGCCTTTGACTGTGTGGATCACAATAAACTATGGAAAATTCTGAAAGAGATGGGAATACCAGACCACCTGATCTGCCTCTTGAGAAATCTGTATGCAGGTCAGGAAGCAACAGTTAGAACTGGTCATGGAGCAACAGACTGGTTCCAAATAGGAAAAGGAGTACGTCAAGGCTGTATATTGTCACCATGTTTATTTAACTTATATGCAGAGTACATCATGAGAAATGCTGGACTGGAAGAAACACAAGTTGGAATCAAGATTGCCGGGAGAAATATCAATAACCTCAGATATGCAGATGACACCACCCTTATGGCAGAAAGTGAAGAGGGGCTAAAAAGCCTCTTGATGAAAGTGAAAGTGGAGAGTGAAAAGGTTGGCTTAAAGCTCAACATTCAGAAAACGAAGATCATGGCATCTGGTCCCATCACTGCATGGGAAATAGATGGGGAAACAGTGGAAACAGTGTCAGACTTTGTTTTTCTGGGCTCCAAGATCACTGCAGATGGTGACTGCAGCCATGAAATTAAAAGACGCTTACTCCTTGGAAGGAAAGTTATGACCAACCTAGATAGCATATTCAAAAGCAGAGACATTACTTTACCAACAAAGGTTCGCCTAGTCAAGGCTATGGTCTTTCCTGTGGTCATGTATGGATGTGAGAGCTGGACTGTGAAGAAGGCTGAGCGCCGAAGAATTGATGCTTTTGAACTGTGGTGTTGGAGAAGACTCTTGAGAGTCCCTTGGACTGCAAGAAGATCCAACCAGTCCATTCTGAAGGAGATCAATCCTGGAATTTCTTTAGAAGGAATGATGCTAAAGCTGAAACTCCAGTATTTTGGCCACCTCATGCGAAGAGTTGACTCATTGGAGAAGACTCTGATGCTGGGAGGGATTGAGGGCAGGAGGAGAAGGGGACGACAGAGGATGAGATGGCTGGATGGCATCACTGACTCGATGGATGCGAGTCTGAGTGACCTCCGGGAGCTGGTGATGGACAGGGAGGCCTGGCGTGCTGCGGTTCATGGGGTCGCAAAGAGTCGGACACGACTGAGCGACTGATCTGATCTGATCTGATGGCAAAGAATGCTTTGACTAATTGTTAACATTTTTGCTTTGTTGGTGTTTTGTTGTCTTGGACTGTGTAGCTTCTGCAATGATTGTGACTGAGGTTAGCACAGAGTAGATGTTTTACACAATAAAGACAGTGTGGTTGAAAAGCCTGCTGGTCCCTTGCCCATTTGCTGTCACGCCAGTAGAACACACGAGCATTGCACCGTCTGACACTCATTCTTAGCTTGGAAATTGTTTGTGTTTCCCCACACAATTAAGTATGTGAGTAACAAAGGCAGCACTAATGACTTTTTGGCATGTGGATATCCCTTGTCACAGAAATCTCTTTGAGAATCAGGCTTTATTTAAAAACATGTTTTAATGGATCAAAAATAAAATTCATTTAGCAGTTAGTTTTGAAGTGTCACAATAAATAGCAGTTTGTGTTTTACAAAAGCACATGATAGGAAAACTGATTCTCCCCTAAGTGAAACTAATTCACAAGATGGATATTTTTCTTTTGACGCACAATCTGTTTTAAGGTTATATAGGCAAAGGTTCTAATTTATGTGATGATTTTATAGCCCTAAAACATTTAAATCAGTAGGTCAGGCAGTTAAATTCAATTCCTGAGTTTGATAGAACCTTGCTACTAGAAATTTTATGTAAGGTTTAGAATTGAAATTTGGAAAGTGTACATAGATCTTCATTTATTTGTTCATCATCCATTAACTCACTCCCTGAGTCAACTCACTCATGCACTCATTCAGTAAAATGTACTGAACTTCTACCAGGAGAAGCCTGCTTTTTAGGTAAATAAAAAGAATCTGAAATCTTAGGAAGTGGGACACTTAAAATCTAATGAGAACTTGACATTAGCACAAATAATCAGATGAGATATATTTATATATTTGTAATATATGTTTATGTAAGCACATATTTATATATGTATGAACACATACAATGTGGTATGCATACAGCTTGGTGTCTGATTTGTTACGTTTTATTCACTGTTGCTTCATTTTCTTTTAATTTTATTTTTATTTTATTTAACTTTACAATATTGTATTGGTTTTGCCATGTATCAAAATGAATCTGCCACAGGTACACATGCGTTTCCCATCCTGAACCCTCCTCCCTCCTCCCTCCCCATACCATCCCTCTGGGTCCTCCCAGTCCACCAGCCCCAGGCATCCGGTATCAGGCATCGAACCTGGACTGGCGACGTGTTTCATATATGATATTATACTTATTTCAATGCCATTCTCCCATATCATTTTCTTTATATATTATGTTTTACTTGGTAACGTGGTGTTTACTGTTTCTTTGTTGCTAGACAACTGTGTTGTTTCTAAGTTAGGGCTGCTGTATAGATAACATTAGGAAACATCTTTTCCATAGATTATATTTTTCTTTCCAACACATTTCCAGAAGTAGGTATGCTGGGTGAAATCTAAATATAAAGTGGCCAAACCTCCTCTTATTTTTAAGCCTACTCCACCTAGCACCTCAAATCCAGGAGGTTTTCACCCTACTGGGACCTCCACTTCATTATCCCTTTACATTACCTTCTCTTTGCTCCTCTCATGTGCTCATGTTTTCCCAACAATCTTTAGATTAATTAGTCCATTCTCATATTTCTTGCTTGTGTACTCACTGACTCCCTTCTTCCTCTCATAGATACAATTCCAGAAAAATCACATTTCTGGTTAGTTACACTTTTTGATCATTCATGCCTACACTTATGTAGGTGAGTCTGGCTAGACAAAAACACTTGTATGCTGACTGCTCTTACTTTAAATGCAGGGCTAGGAACCTCAAATGTACCCTAATTGTCCACAAACACATTCTTGTGTTCCCTGTAACCAAGAATGGCTGTTCTGAGCCATCTCCTACCTCCTGAAACCTTAGATGCTTCCTTCCTACTTCTCTGAGCAAATGTATTACTACCCAGAACCCTTCCCAGTCATGTCTACAACCCCACGTGTCTCTCCCCACCCATATTCTGCCTTCCCATCTGTTACAATGAATGAACTCTCCTATCTCAGACCACCCCCTATTTGTGTACTGAAGTGTGATTGTCATTCAAGAACAACATTCCTATAATTATACCTGCTTTAGATTGCTCTTCCCCCTTTTCTACAATATAATTATATCAGCATATAAGTATATGGTAATAATTCCAAGTTGTGTTACTTTCCATCTAAGTTAGATTTCCCCTTTACAGTAAAACCTTTCAAAAGAGTTGTCTGCCCATACTGTTTCTACCCACTCTCCTTCCGTTTGTTCATGAATCCACCTTAATTTTACATATTATTTATTTGCTAAATTTTTTTTTCTCTCATTAGAATGGAAACTTCATAAAAGCAGTCACTTTTTTTTTTTTTTTTTTTTAATTTGATCATTCTCTCTCTCCAGGGCCTGAGTCATGCCTACAACTTACTTGACATCTACCACTTTTTTTTTTGTTGAATGGATGAATCAATAGCATTTTTACATTCAAATTGTTGAATCATATTATCAAATTTTATATTACATAATTTCTGTGAGGGCTATTTTCATTGCACACCTACAGGTATTTTAATTCTTGCTAGTTTAGAAAAATAAAATTCCATGTTTTTGATTACTTATACATTCCACATTTTATTTTCACAAAGCTAGTGGAGGTGATGGAATTCCAGCAGAGCTATATTTCAGATCCTGACAGATGATGCTGTTAAAGTATGGCACTCAATATGCCAGCAAATTTGGAAAACTCAGCAGTGGTCATAGGACTGGAAAAGGTCAGTTTTCATTCAAATCCCAAAGAAGGACAATGCCAAAGAATGTTCGAACTACCATACAACTGCACTCATTTCACATGCTAGCAAGGTTATGCTCAAAATGTTCCAGCTAGGCTTTAACAGCATGTGAACTGAGAACTTCCAGAGGTACAAGCTGGGTTTCCAATACAATATTATAAAGTTAAATAAAATAAAAATAAAATTAAAAAAAAAAAAAGAAAAGGCAGAAGAATCAGAGATCAAATTGCTAACATCCGCTGGATCATACAAAAGGAAGGGAATTCCAGAAAAACATCTCCTTCTGCTTCATTGACTAGGCCAAACCTTTGACTGTGTGAATCACAACAAATTGTGGAAAATTTTTAAAGAGATGGGAGTTCCAGACCACCTTACCTGTCTCTTGAGAAACCTATATGCAGCTCAAGAAGCAACAGTTAGAACCAACATGGAACAATGGACTGGTTTAAAATTGGGGAGGAGTATGAGAGGCTGTATATTATCTCCCTGCTTAGTTAACTCTGCATAGTATATCATGGGACATGCTGGGCTGCATGAAGCACAAGCTGGAATCAAGATTCCTGGGAGAAATATCAGTAACCTCAGATGTGCAGATGATACCACCCTAATAGCAGAAAGCGAAGAAGAACTAAAGAGCCTCTTGATGAAGGTGAAAGAGGAGAGTGAAAATGCTGGCTTAAAACTCAACATTCAGAATATTAAGATCTTGGCATCTGGTCCCATCACTTCATGGCAAATAGATGGGGAAGCAATGGAAACAGTGACAGACTTTATTTTCCTGGGCTCCAGAATCACTGTGGACAGTGACTGTGGCCATGAAATTAAAAGACACTTGCTCCTTCGAAGAAAAGCTATGACAAACCCAGATGGTGTTTTAAAAAGCTGAGGTATCATTTTGCTGACAAATGTCCATACAGTCAAAGCTGCGGTTTTTTCAGTAGTCAGGTACAGATGTGAGAGTTGAACCATAATTTTGGCTGAGGGCCAAAAAATTAATGCTTTCAAACTGTGGTTCTGAGAAGACTCTTGAGAGTCCCTTGGACAGCAGGAGGATCAACCAGTCAGTCCTAATGGAAATCAACCCTGAATTGAAAGGACTGATGCTGAAGCTGAAACTCCAATACTTTGGCCACCTGATGTGAAGAGCCAACTCATTGGAAAAGACCCTGATTCTGGGAAATATTGAGGGGAGGAGAAGAAGAGGGGCGACAGAGAATGATATAGTTAGTCACTGACTCAGTGGATATGAGTTCGAGCAAACTCCAGGAGACAGTGAACAATATGGAAGCCTTGCGTGCTGCAGTCCACGAGGTCGCAAAGAGTTGGACATGACTGAACTGGAGAACACAATGGCAACCTGCTCCAAGTACTCTTGCCTGGAGAATCCCATGATGGAGGAGCCTGGTAGGCTACAGTCCATGGGTTTGCTAAGAGTCAGACACGACTGAGGGACTTCACTTTCACTTTTCACTTAGATGCATTGGAGAAGGAAATGGCACCCCACTCCAGTGTTCTTGCCTAGATAATCTCAGGGACCAGGGAGCCTGGTGGGCTGCCTTCTATGGGGTCGCACAGAATCGGACAGGACTGAAGTGACTTAGCAGCAGTAGCAGAGCAACTGAACAACAACAACAACAATTTCTAGTGGGAGTATAATAGTAATTGTATCTCATTTTGACTTTAATTGATATTTCTCTAAAGACATAAGTGTGAACACCTTTTCATGTGCTCATTACTTACTTGTACAGTTTGTTTCATAGAATATTTATTTAAGTTTTTGGCCCACTTAAAATATTGTGTAACTTATTTTGAATTTTAAGAGTTCTTTATATACTTTTGTTGCAAGTCTTTTATCATATCTGATATACAACCTCCAAATACATTTATTTTTCTCTTTTGCTTGTCTTTCATTTTCTTAATGGTATCTTTGGAAGAGCAAAACTTTTTAAATTTAGTGAAGCCCAATTCATTATTTTTTTCTCATATAGATTTTGGTTTAAGTATTATATCTAAAAAAATATTTACTTAATCCAAGGTTATAGGATTTTTGTCCTATTTTCTATTAGATGACTTTGTAGTTTTAGGTCTTACATTTAAGTCTGTTATCCTATTTGAGTTAATTGCTATATATGGGTTGAAGTAAGTGTCTACGTGCATATATTTGCGTGTGGATAACCAATTGACCTGTCAACATTTGTTGAAAAGACCATCTGTTTCCCACTGGTACCTTTATTCAAAATCAATTGATAAAAATGTAAGAATATAGTTCAGGTCTCTTAATCCTGTTCTATTTATCTATGTGCTAATTTACACCGTACCGATTGTCTCAATTTTTATAGCTGTATAGTAAGTTTGAAATCACACATATAAACCTTTCAACTTTGTTCTTTTAAAAAATTATTTTGGCTATTCTATGTCCTTTGTAATTTCATATCAGTTTTAGAATCAGCTTTCCAATTGCTACAGAAATGCCTGATGGGATTCTGATAGGGATTTTATTGCATTAATAAATCCATCCTAGGGAATTACCGTGTTAACAACATAAAGTCATCAGCTCATAAACATGAAAAGTTCATTAATTTTTATTTTCTTTAATTTCTCTCAATAATATTTTTGTAGTTATTATTGTACAAATCTATGTTTCTTTTATTAAATTTATCCCTTAGTATTTTATTCTTTTTGATGATGTTTTGAATGAAATTTATTTTTTATTTTGAATAGTTATTATAAATACCCATGTCCGGCTCTTTGTGATGCCATGGACTGTAGCTCTCCAGGCTCCTCTGTCCATGGAATCCTCCAGGCAAGAATACTGGAGTGGGTAGCCATTCCCTATAATTGAATGTTAGCTAAACTTAGTGTGATAATCATTTCACATTAAATTATGTAAGTTAAACTGTTATACTGTACACCTTAAACATATACAGTGCTGTATATCAACTGTATCTCACTAAAACTGAAAAAAACATTTATAAGCAGAACAATAAAAAATGGAATATTATAATAAAAAATATAAATTATTTTAAAAATGCAGTTTAATTTTTATATTGATCATGTATGCCCCAAACTTGCTAAACTTATTTATTAGCCTCTAGTACGTTAATTTCAATAGTTCTTTAGAATTTTCTACATACAGGAACATGAAGGCTGTGAATAAAGCAGTTTTATTTCTTTCTAATTTGTATGCTTATAATTGCTTTTAGTTGCCTTATTGCCCTGGATCAGTCTTCCAGAATGATAATGAACAGAGTGATGAGCCCCGATGTCCTTGCCTATCTTAGGTGGGGAGCATTCAGCGTTTCTCTTTTCAACTAAAGATACCTTTTAAGTTGATGTTCCTTTTTATGCCTTGTTTGTGAATATTTTATAATAAATATGTATCATGTTTTGTGAGACTTTTCTTGCATCTGGTGGAACGATGATATGCTTTTGTCCTTTATTCTATTAATATGGTATATAATATTAATTAATTCCCACATTTTAAACCAATCCTTCATTTCTAGAATACATTCCACTTGGATATTAGGTATAATCCTTTTATATATTGTTGGTTTGTTCTTATTTTGTTAAGGACTTTTTTGTAAGTGTTCTTGAGGGATATTGCTTTGTAATTTTCTTCTCTTGTGATGTTTTATCTAACTTTGAATTTATAGAATAAGTTGGGAAATGTTCTTCTAAATGCTATCAGATGAAAGAATATTATTTATTTATTTTTTAAAAAAATTCTAGAATTTACTGGAGAAGCCATTTAGTCCTGAGTTTTCCTTTTTGGGAAGATTTTTAGTTACTTATTCAATGTCTTGGGTTTCCCTTGTGGCTCAGCTGTTAAAGAATCTGCCAACAATGTGGAAGACTCTGGGTTCAATCCCTGGGTTGGGAAGATACCCTGGAGAAGGGTAAGGCTACCTACTCCAGTATTCTGGCCTGGAGAATTCCATGGCCTGGGGTCGCAAAGAGTTGGACATGGCTGAGCGACTTTTATTTCACTTCATTCAATGTCTTTACTTGTTACAGATTTATTTAGGATTCTTGTTTCTTCATTAGTCAATTCTGATGATTTATATCATGCTAAGAACTGTCCATTTTATCTAAGTTGTCTAATTTTCATTGTAGAGTTGTTCAAATTATTCCCCCATTGTCCTTTAATTTCTGAAGGGTTGATAGTGAAGTTTGTTTTTATCCTTAATTTTAGTGATTTGTGTCTCGTCTCTTCCTGGGTAATCCAGCTATACAAAAAACAATTTTATTCATCTTTTCAAAGAGCCAACTTTTGATTTCATTGGTTTTTCTCTATTGTTTTATGTTATTTATATCATGCATTTCCGAATTGTTATTATTTTGCCTTTTGCTTGCTTAGGATGTAATTTGGTTTTCTTTTTTTAGGCTATTAAAGTGGAAACTTGGATTATTTTTTGAAACCTTAATTTTTTTTCTAATATAAACATTTAGAGATATACATTTCCTTTTTAACACTGATATAGATGTGTCCCATACAACTTGATATGCTGTATTTTCATTTGTTAGGTTCCAAGTATGTCCTAATTTCCACTGCAATCACATCTATCCATGAGTTATTTAGAGTATGTTATTTTTTATATATTTATGAATTTTCTCAATTTTTTTCTGTTGTTTATTTATAATTTAGTATAGACGTAGTTGGTAGGAAACCACACTTGAGTGATTCCAATTATTTAAAATTTAATGAGACATATTTTACAAGTTAGCTTATGGTCAATTCTGGAGAATATTTGTGTACTAGAAAGGAAAGTATATTCTGTTGTTTTGGGGTGGCATGTTCTTTAAATGTCAGGTCTAATTGATTGATTGTGTTTTTCAAGTCTTCTATATCCCTGTGTATTTTCTGTTTAGTTTTATATCAACTATTGAAAGTGCAGTGTTGAAATATACAACTCTATTTGTTTAATTTTCCATTTTCTTTTTAATGTGGTCAATTTTGCTTCAGGTATTTGGCACCTCTCTTTGGTATACATTTCTATGTATTTTATTTTCCTGATGCATCATGAATGTTCCTCTTTGTGGTTACATTTCTTGTCTCAAAGTTTGTGTTGTATAATAAAGCCAGGTTACTGCTCTTATGATTGCATGGCATATCTTTTTCCAGTGGTAAACAATCAAGAAACGCAGGTTCCGTCCCTGAGTGGGGAAGATCCCTTGGAGTAGGAAATGGCAGCCCACTTCAGCATCCTTGCCTGGAAAATACCATGAACAGAGAAGCCTGGAAGGCTACAGTTCATGGACTTGCAAAGAGTTGGACGTGACTGAGAGACTAAGCATGCATGCACACGTGCATTTTCAATTTATATCTTTTGTGTCTAAAGCATGTCTCTTATGGACAGCATATAGTTGCATCTTGCCTTTTGGTGTAGTCTGACAATCTCTACCTTTGGAATTTTTAATCAAATCACATTTAATGGAATTAATATTGTTGGATTAATGTCTCTTATTTTGCAGTTTATTTTCTCTATGTCATATTTGTTTTGCTCTCCATGTTTTTGTTGCTGTTTAATCTCCAAGTCATGTCCAACTCTTTGTGACCCCATTGATTGCAGCACACCAAGCTCCTCTGTCCTCCACTGTCTCCTGGAATTTGCTCAGATTCATGTCCTTTGAGTTGCTGATACTATCTAACCATTTCATCCTCTGCCTCCCCTTCTCCTTTTGCCTTCAGTCTTTCCCAGAATCAGATTCCAATGAGTTAGCTCTTTGGATCAGTCAAAGTATTGCGTTTCAGTTTCAACATCAGTACTTCCAATGAATATTCAGGATTGATTTCCTTTGGGATTGACTAATTTGATTATCTTTCAGTCCAAGAGTCTCTCAAGAGTCTTCACCAGCACCACAGTTCAAAATCATTAATTCTTTGGTGCTCAGTCTTCTTTATGGTCCACTCTCACATCCATACCTGACTACTGGAAAAACCATAGTTTTGACTATGTAGACCTTTTTAGCAAAGTGATAGCTCTGTTTTTTTATATGCCTAGGAGAAGGCAATGGCACCCCACTCCAGTACTCTTGCCTGGAAAATCCCATGGATGGAGGAGCCTGGTAGGCTGCAGTCCATGGGGTCACTAAGAGTCGGACACAACTTTACTTGAGCGACTTCACTTTCACTTTTCACTTTCATGCACTGGAGAAGGAAATGGCAACCCATCTCCAGGCATTCTTGCCTGGAGAATCCCGGGGACGGGGGAGCCTAGTGGGCTGCTGTCTATGGGGTCGCACAGAGTCGGACACAACTGAAGTGTCTTAGCAGCAGCAGCAGGTTTGTCATAGCTTTCCTTCCAAGGAGCAAGCGTCTTTTGATTTCATGACTGCGGTCGATATGCACAGTGATTTTGGAGCTCAAGAAAATAAAATCTGTCACTGTTTCCACTTTTTATTCTTTTGTATGCCATGAAGTGATGGGACCAGTTGCCATGATCTTAGTTTTCTGAGTGTTGAGTTTTAAGCCAGCTTCTTCACCATCCTCTTTCACCTTCATCAAGACGCTCTCTAGTTCCTCTTCACTTTCTGCCATTATAGTTGGGTCATCTGTGTATCTGATTTTGTTGATATTTCTCCCACCAGTCTTGATTCCAGCTTGTGATTCATCCAGCCCAGCACTTTGCATGATGTACTATTTTCATAAGTCAAATAAACAGGTTGACAATAAACAGACTTGATGTAGTCCTTTCCCAATTTGGAACCAGTCTGCTGTTCCATGACTGGTTCTAACTGTTGCTTCTTGACTTGCATACAAATTTTTCAGGAGACAGATAAGGTGATCTGGTACTCCCATCTGTTTAAAAATTTTCCACAGGTTTTGGTGATCCACAGTCAAAGACTTTAGCATAGTCAGTGAAGCAGAAGTAGATGTTTTTTGGAATTCCCTTGCTTTCTCTATGATACAATGAATGTTTGCATTTTGATCTCTGGTTCTTCTGCCTTTTCTAAACCCAGGTTGTACATCTGGACATTCTCAGTTCATGTACTGCTGAAGCCTCACTTGATGGATTTTGAGCATAACCTTGCTAGCATGTGAAATGAGCACAATTGTATGGTAGTTTGAACATTCTTGGGCATTGCCCTTCTTTGCCGTCCATATTCTGCTCCAGATCAAGTTAGACACCTCCAGCAATGAAGTTCCTGGTTTTTAAGGCCAGCATCTCTGTGGTAAAACTATTAATGTTGATCCAGCTAAAGTGGTAGGTGGAGAGTAACTGCCATAGACTCTCAGCTTTAAGTGATAGTCAGAGTTTTTGGTGAATGTATGCTTTTAAATTTGGGTAATTTTTTGCCTTTGATTGATGTCTACAGTCCTGACAGTAGATTGTTTTTGACAGTATTTCAGGAGTTACATAACTTTTGTTTTTATGGAGAGTATTTTTATTCTTTCACTCCTCTATAACCAGAATTCCCCAACATTTTAGATTTCATGAAACATTTTGATGAAATATGTGGGCTTTATTTTTTCCAACAAATAAAAAACAGTAACTTTAAAATCCTATATATATATTCTTTTCGCTTATAATTGATTAGATTGTTAAAGTTAAGATAAAGGTCTTGGGAAATAAAAGTTATCCTCAATATTGATATGTTGTTTGATCTTATAGCAGTCTAAAGAAAAGCTGATGACCTAAAAGCTATATAAATTTTATAAAGCCTAAAATTTATTTTTTAAATCCATACTTCCTACAGTTATTATGGGAGGAGTTTATGTTGTTAGTGTGCTTATATTTTTGGTTTTGTCAGATTCTAAACTGTAATTATATGAAGTGTTAATAAAAATGTGAAATGATTATGTAAAAATTCTACTTTGTTACTAATATGTAACAAAAGCAAGGAAAAGGCAGAGACTCTTCACACTGGCTTGTAGTTAAATCTCTGGTCTATTCTTTTAGATTTTTGTCCCTGCAGAGCAGACAGCTCAGGGCCCCCTGTGTGTGCTTTGGTACATAGGGTTGATCAGAAGGAAACTGTCTCATATGACTAATAGGAGATATCTCTTTGGTGGGTAAGAGCTTTAATTTTAGAATCAGGCAGACATGGATCTTCTCTGCCCATTGGTAGGGTTGGGTGACCAAGCAAAAATAATTTATCCCTAGTCTTAGTTTCTTTGTCAGTTCGGTTACTAATCACAGGGTTTTCATAAATAATATATACAATAACATATTCCAAGCACTTAAAACAGCACTTGAGAATTAGTAAACTTTTGATAAATGCTGGTTATTATTTATTGATTTTAAGTTAATTCAAACATATTTAGTGAGTACCTGCTGCTGCTGCTAAGTCGCTTCAGTCATGTCCGACTCTGTGCGACCCCAGAGATGGCAGCCCACCAGGCTCCCCCATCCGTGGGATTCTCCAGGCAAGAACACTAGAGTGGGTTGCCATTTCCTTCTCCAATGCATGAGAGTAAAAAGTGAAAGTGAAGTCGCTCATTCGTGTTCGACTCCTAGAGACCCAATGGACTGCAGCCCACCAGGCTCCTCCGTCCATGGGATTTTCCAGGCAAGAGTACTGGAGTGGGGTGCCATTGCCTTCTCCACAGTGCTGCTAAGTCACTTCAGTTGTGTCCGACTCTGTGCGACCCCTGAGACAGCAGCCCACCAGGCTCCCTCATCCCTGGGATTCTCCAGGGAAGAACACTGGAGTGGGTTGCCATTTCCTCATTCAATGCATGAAAGTGAAAAGTGAAAGTGAAGTTGCTCAGTTGTGTTCGACTCTTAGCGACCCCATGGACTGCAGTCCACCAGGCTGCTCCGTCCATGGGATTTTCCAGGCAAGAGTACTGGAGTGGGGTGCCATTGTCTTCTCCATTCCACAGTGAGTACCTGCTATATGCTAAATACTGCACTAAATGTTGGAATTATAAACGGTAATATTTGTTGGGAACAAAAGGCTATTGAAAGCAGTAAACAACACACATTTTGGCTTTCATGGAGCTTATAGACTAGTGGAAAATTCTAGATAGATTAGATCAGATCAGTCGCTCAGTCGTGTCCGACTCTTTGCGACCCCATGAATCGCAGCACGCTAGGCCTCTCTGTCCATCACCAGCTCCCGCAGTTCACTCAGACTCATGTCCATCGAGTCAGTGATGCCATCCAGCCATCTCATCCTCTGTTGTCCCCTTCTCCTCTTGCCCCCAATCCCTCCCAGCATCAGAGTCTTTTCCAATGAGTCAGCTCTTCGCATGAGGTGGCCAAAGTACTGGAGTTTCAGCTTTAGCATCAGTCCTTCCAAAGAAATCCCAGGGCTGATCTCTTTTAGAATGGACTGGTTGGATCTCTTCACAGTCCAAGGGACTCTCAAGAGTCTTCTCCAACACCACAGTTCAAAAGCATCAATTCTTTGGTGCTCAGCCTTCTTCACAGTCCAACTCTCACATCCATACATGACCACAGGAAAGACCATAGCCTTGACTAGATGGACCTTTGTTGGCAAAGTAATGTCTCTGCTTTTGACTATGCTATCTAGGTTGGTCATAACTTTCCTTCCAAGGAGTGTCTTTTAATTTCATGGCTGCAGTCACCATCTGCAGTGATTTTGGAGCCCAGAAAAAAAATCTGACACTGTTTCCCCATCTATTTCCCATAAAGTGCTAGGACCGGATGCCATGATCTTTGTTTTCTGAATGTTGAGCTTTAAGCCAATTTTTCACTCTCCACTTTCACCTTCATCAAGAGGCTTTTTAGTTCCTCTTCACTTTCTGCCATAAGGGTGGTGTCATCTGCATATCTGAGGTTATTGATATTTCTCCCGGCAATCTTGATTCCAGCTTGTGTTTCTTCCAGTCCAGCATTTCTCATGATGTACTCTGCATATAAGTTAAATAAGCAGGGTGACAATATACAGCCTTGACGTACTCCTTTTCCTATTTGGAACCAGTCTGTTTTTCCATGTCCAGTTCTAATTGTTGCTTCCTGACCTGCATATAGGTTTCTCAAGAGGCAGGTCAGGTGGTTTGCTATTCCTATCTGTTCCAGAATTTTCCACAGTTTATTGTGATCCACACAGTCAAAGGCTTTGGCATAGTCAATAAAGCAGAAATAGATGTTTTTTTCTGGAACTGTCTTGCTTTTTCCATGATTCAGAGGATGTTGGCAATTTGATCTCTGGTTCCTCTGCCTTTTCTAAAATCAGCTTGCACATCAGGAAGTTCACGGTTCACATATTGCTGAAGCCTGGCTTGGAGAATTTTGAGCATTACTTTACTAGCATGTGAGATGAGTGCAGTTGTGCGGTAGTTTGAGCATTCTTTGGTATTGCCTTTCTTTGGGATTGCAATGAGAACTGACCTTTTCAATTTTCAAAATTTGCTGGCATATTGAGTGCAGCACTTTCACAGCATCATCTTTCAGGATTTGGAATAGCTCAACTGGAATTCCATCACCTCCACTAGCTTTGTTCGTAGTGATGCTGTCTAAGGCTCACTTGACTTCACATTCCAGGATGTCTGGCTCTAGGTCAGTGATCACACCATCATGATTATCTGGGTCGTGAAGATCTTTTTTGTACAGTTCTTCTGTGTATTCTTGCCATCTCTTCTTAATATCTTCTGCTTCTGTTAGGTCCATACCATTTCTGTCCTTTATCGAGCCCATCTTTGCATGAAATGTTCCTTTGGTATCTCTGATTTTCTTGAAGAGATCTCTAGTCTTTCCCATTCTGTTGTTTTCCTCTATTTCTTTGCACTGATCGCTGAAGAAGGCTTTCTTATCTCTTCTTGCTATTCTTTGGAACTCTGCATTCAGATGTGTATATCTTTCCTTTTCTCCTTTGCTTTTCACTTCTCTTCTTTTCACAGCTATTTGTAAGGCCTCCCCAGACAGTCATTTTGCTTTTTTGCATTTCTTTTCCATGGGGATGGACTTGATTCCTGTCTCCTATACAATGTCACAAACCTCATTCCACAGTTCATCAGGCACTCTATCTATCAGATATAGGACTTAAATCTATTTCTTACTTCCACTGTATAATCATAAGGGATTTGATTTAGGTCATACCTGAATGGTCTAGTGGTTTTCCCCACTTTCATCAATTTAAATCTGAATTTGGCAATAAGGAGTTCATGGTCCGAGCCACAGTCAGCTCCTGGTCTTGTTTTTGCTGACTGTATAGAGCTTCTCCATCTTTGGCTGCAAAGAATATAATCAATCTGATTTTGGTGTTGACCATCTGGTGATATCCATGTGTAGAGTCTTCTCTTGTGTTGTTGGAAGAGGGTGTTTGTTATGACCAGTGCATTTTCTTGGCAAAACTCTATTAGTCTTTGTCCTGCTTCATTCCGTATTCCAAGGCCAAATTTGCCTGTTACTCCAGGTGTTTCTTGACTTCCTACTTTTGCATTCCAGTCCCCTATAATGAAAAGGACATCTTTTTTGGGTGTTAGTTCTAAAAGGTCTTGTAGGTCTTCATAGAACCATTCAACTTCAGCTTCTTCAGCGTTACTGGTTAGATAGGTAGACACATAAATGTATAAATATAAAAGGCCATTAATGCTATTATACTTTCAATAATAAGGGGTATGTACAATATTTCTTGAGGTCTAAACATAAGTTTTTTCCATAATTGTACCTGGTTATATTATTAAACATCTGTCTTCCACACAAAGTAGTGACCCCCTTAATAAAATGTCAGTGGCAATAGAAAACTTCTCAATCTCTTTTGGTTATTAAATTAATGCCTTTTGTTTCATTAAGACTTGGTCCTGTTCATTTTAAACTATCAGTCTTATATTCAATTTAAAACTCTTCTCATCCCTTCCTTAATCCTAAGTGCAAGAGTAGAAGGAATGGCTTTTTCTATTCAGACAACTTGCTTGCCCCACCTTCCCTCCTTGGCACCAGATGCTCTGAGATTGAACCTGGGTAAAGAGCAGGACAAGCCCAGGGTCCCCAAGTTACTGCAAGGTACAGGTGATGGCTCTAGCAGAGAAGGAGGGGAGGAAATATCCTTTCCACGAATGCAGCAGCCTTTCATCAAAAGTGACCTCCTTCTATCAGTCATTCCTTTATACCATTCTATATTAGGGACATCTGTGTATGTATATCAGTATTTCTAGTTCTGTTAACCAGTCCTTTTGAGGAAAGCCCTTCAGGCAGGTGGTCATCTGTAACAGGTGAAGCTCTCTGACCTTTGAAAATGATCTTTGTAATTGGTGCTTTTGCTCTTAGCTATAGACTTGAATCTTGGAGAAGGAAATGGCAACCTACTCCAGTATTCTTGCCTGGAGAATCCCGGGGACAGAGGAGCCTGGAGAGCTTCTGTCTATGGGGTCACACAGAGTCAGACACGACTGATGTGACTTAGGAGCAGCAGTAGCAGCAGCATAGACTTTAATCACCATGTACAGCTTTCAGCATGTGGCAGCACTCTTTTCCTAGCTATTAAATAAATAAATGTTACTTGATACAGTACACATGTTGGTAATAGATTTTTGTGATTGGGAGGAAACATGATATTGGATTCTCTTTTATAGAAAAATTACTATTTTTAAAAATTAACTTTTCTTTTTCTTAGCTGTCATATATGTAAATACTATTGATGATCTAACTGGTAATAGTCTATTTTTTTGTTGTTATTCTTGAACATAATGGTGCTGAATATGTAATTGCAAAATTCTTTGTAATTAAGGAGAAGATAATTTACACCATGATTTTTAAGAAGTTCTCTTCATATGAAGCAGATGTGGTAGAATCATTTTTACCGGGTTGCCAATGACAATAGGACAGAATTTATATCTACTAACTCTGTTAAGATGCCCGCAGAAGTCCCTCTGCCGAGACCCGGACCCAACTGCACAGCAAGAATGCTCAAACTACCGAACAATTGCACTCATCTCACACGCTAGTAAAGTAATGCTCAAAATTCTCCAAGCCAGGCTTCAGCAATATGTGAACTGTGAACTTCCTGATGTTCAAGCTGGTTTTAGAAAAGGCAGAGGAACCAGAGATCAAATTGCCAACATCCGCTGGATCATGGGAAAAGCAAGAGAGTTCCAGAAAAACATCTATTTCTGCTTTATTGACTATGCCAAAGCCTTTGACTGTGTAGATCACAATAAACTATGGAAAATTCTGAAAGAGATGGGAATACCAGACCACCTGACCTGCCTCTTGAGAAATCTGTATGCAGGTCAGGAAGCAACAGTTAGAACTGGTCATGGAACAACAGACTGGTTCCAAATAGGAAAAGGAGTACGTCAAGGCTGTATATTGTCACCATGTTTATTTAACTTATATGCAGAGTACATCATGAGAAATGCTGGACTGGAAGAAACACAAGTTGAAATCAAGATTGCTGGGAGAAATATCAATAACCTCAGATATGCAGATGACACCACTCTTATGGCAGAAAGTGAAGAGGGGCTAAAAAGCCTCTTGATGAAAGTGAAAGTGGAGAGTGAAAAGGTTGGCTTAAAGCTCAACATTCAGAAAACGAAGATCATGGCATCTGGTCCCATCACTACATGGGAAATAGATGGAGAAACAGTGGAAACAGTGTCAGACTTTATTTTTCTGGGCTCCAAAGTCACTGCAGATGGTGACTGCAGCCATGAAATTAAAAGACGCTTACTCCTTGGAAGGAAAGTTATGACCAACCTAGATAGCACATTCAAAAGCAGAGACATTACTTTGCCAACAAAGGTTCGCCTAGTCAAGGCTATGGTCTTTCCTGTGGTCATGTATGGATGTGAGAGCTGGACTGTGAGGAAGGCTGAGCGCCGAAGAATTGATGCTTTTGAACTGTGGTGTTGGAGAAGACTCTTAAGAGTCCCTTGGACTGCAAGAAGATCCAACCAGTCCATTCTGAAGGAGATCAATCCTGGAATTTCTTTGGAAGGAATGATGCTAAAGCTGAAACTCCAGTATTTTGGCCACCTCATGCGAAGAGTTGACTCATTGGAGAAGACTCTGATGCTGGGAGGGATTGGGGGCAGGAGGAGAAGGGGACGACAGAGGATGAGATGGCTGGATGGCATCACTGACTTGATGGATGTGAGTCTGAGTGACCTCCGGGAGCTGGTGATGGACAGGGAGGCCTGGTGTGCTGCGGTTCATGGGGTCGCAAAGAGTCGGACACGACTGAGCGACTGATCTGATCTGATCTGATCTGAACTCTGTTAATGTCCTGTAGAAGTTTACAATGGCTGTCTTCCCTGTATACATAAAGGAACCAAATGATTTTGCAAGAAAAACCTTTGACAAGGATGTTATGATAATGTCGTAAGTAAAAACAAGAAATTGTGATGCAAGGTATGATATATATGGAAAAAAGTGAAAGTGAAATTTTGTTCTGTCAGAATAAAAAGGGTTTCCCTGGTGGATCAGCTGGTAAAGAATGCACTTGCAATTTGGGAGACCTGGGTTCAATCCGTGGATTGAGATGATCCCCTGGAGAAGGGAACGGCTACCCACTCCAGTGTTCTGGCCTGGAGAATTCCGTCAACTGTATAGTCCATGGGGTCACAAAGAGTTGGACACGACTGAGTGACTCCCACTTTCACTTTCATGATGTGTATATATTTCTATAACATTTCTAAGACACTATATATACTTTATTATGTGCTCAATATTTATTTAATAAATGTAGAGTACAATAAAAACTGAGATGCATCGTATATTTTCTTTTCTTTAAACTCTTTTATAGTATTTAGTGTTGTGACAGTTGCACTTTATGCATTTTCATCTTTTGAGACTAGATCTAAATCACTTATAGGTCCTAAGCTTGCCTGTCTTTCTTCTTTATTTCTTTTCCTCTTTTCTTTGAAGAAAAGAACAAAATTACATCTGCAAACTTGACACTAATGATTTTGTAAATTAGAGGTTCAATTAGAGCTTTAACACTTCATTAAAACTGGTAAAATCCAAGTTTATCTAAGAATTATTATAAGTGTGAATGTGATAAGCTGTCAACTTAACTATTTTTTGGATGCATTTTCAAGTGGGAGTAAATGTAAAGACAGGCATATTGCTTTTGTGTATTCTTGAGGTTGCCTACAACTGCTGATTTTTAGAAAAGTGAAGTTTGCTTTCCATGCTTTGGGTTTGTCTAAGAAAATTCTAACACCTCTTATATAGATTGTCCTATAAACATGATCTGAAAGGATTATCTTTTGCTGGAATTAACACTGATGTCTTTTTGAAGTACTTTAGGCTTTCATCTTTTATCCTCATTTCTAACTAAGTGGGATCAGTAGGAAGTGACATATATGTGTGGTTTCAGTAATTTCAAGTTAAAGGAAGCATCATCAATCAAATCCAGTGTGTTTTGGCATAAAATGGTATAAATTTTCTGTTATAAAATAATACAACAGGAAAGGAGTCATTTATCAGACATCGTGACATTATATTTTTAGTTTGGACAAGAAAGTGTTTTAATAGTCAAGTCATCAAAGGCAAGATCCCACATGATGCCATGAGGATCCCATGGGCCAGAACTAAGACTTGACACAGCCAAATAGATAACATCAAAAAAGAGAATGCTCCTAAAATGGAAATTGTGTACATGTGGCATGCATGAATTTCTCTGCCAAGGTCAGACATTGTTCATCTATCATAGCACCCCTTCCCAGTGAGTCTGGACAAGTCCCTCAACACAGGGCTCCAGGTCTACTGCTAGTCTGCCAGAATTAGGAAGAACTTGTGTGTGTTTGTGTGTGTGTGTAACAGGAATTACCAATTGAGTACTCATTAATGCCTAATGGATATTTGCTTCATAAATGAACTGAACAAGATTGTCCAGAATTCATAGAATTTTCTTGGTGTTTTGTGAGTTGTGGCAAATACAGCCCAACAAAGAAATTTCTCTTTGGAATTATTTTCAAACTTCCAGTCAAAAGAAATGCTTGTCAAGAAAAATACACAGCAAAATTTAGTGATGGATCCCTTATGTTTGTTTATATTGGTTTGAACAGCTTCCTTCCAAGATTAATTTCAACCCAACTTGCAGATGCTCTTTTGCTCCCCTCACATGAAAGGGAATCTGTCCTTTATCATGACAAGAATACTGAGGCAGGTTCCATGACTTCTGAGCAACAAAACCTCTCCATTTCTCCTATGTACCGGACATCTAGAGAACAGAGATCCTCCAGGCCTCCACTGATGACACCAACTGAATGACCTTTTGTGACTGTTTTGAACTATGCCATACAGCTTCTGTCAAAAGCATGGAAGGGTTGGGTTTTCCAGTTTTGATATCTACCCAGTTTGAGCTAACTATGCAATCTTGGGCTTTATATGACTTCAGTTTTCTTATCTGTAAAAGGGACATGCTATAATAGTGCTACCTAGTGTTAGGAGTGGTTTTTATGAAATGAAATTACATATGTGAAAATGCTTATAAAGTTGTAAAGAAGTGTCAGTTAATATTTAGGCTGTGCACTATGTCTTTTAGAACATAGCACTTAACAAATGGGGAGGCAGGAGTTGAAAGCATTGTCTTTGAAACCAAACACTGTAGGGTTCACATGTCAGTTTCAGCATTTACTAACTCTGTGACTCAACGTGGATTCCTTGACTACTCTGAGTCTCACTTTCTCCATTTGTCTAGAGGAAAGCCAACTGGTATGAGGGTTAAATTGCCCCATGTTTAAAGCACTTGGCTCCTTGCTGATGTCAAGTAAATAGCCAATTAACAGCTATTATTTTTTTTACTATTTTATTTAAAAATTCATTTTATTGTCAATACATATTGAAATATGTATAATATCATATCTAAAAAAATAAAATAAAATTAAATTAAAAAAAATTCATTTTATTGAAGTATACTTGATTTACAATGTTGTGTTAGTTTCCACTGTACAACAAAGTGATTTGGTTATACACACACATAAAAATAAAAAATATATATATACATGCATTTTTTTATCTTACTCTTTTTCATTATGGATTTTCAAAGATATTGAATATAATTCCCTGTGCTATACAGTAGGACCTTGTTTGTCCATTTTGTATGTAATAGTTTGCATTGCTAATCTCAAACTCCCAGTCCATCCCTCTTCACCTTACTTTCTCCCTGGCAAACACAAGTCTGTTCTTTGTGTCTAACAATAGCTATTATAATAGAAAAATACTAGTTGATGTAATTAAAATTATAATCATAGAAATGCTACCCACTATACTTTTTTTTGGGTGAGGGGGTGAGGGGTGTGCTTCCCTGATGGCTCAGACAGTAAAAGCATCTGCCTGCAATGCTGGAGACCCAGATTCATTCCCTGGGTCAGGAAGATCCCCTGAGAAGGAAATGGCAACCCACTGAGTACTCTTGCTTGCAAAATTCTTGGTGGGCTCCAGTCCATGGGACTGCATAGTCAGACATGACTGAATGACTTCACTTTCACTTTCATACATTTTTTAGTGTAGCATGTGTCAGATAATAAAAAGGTACATATATGAATTGCTATGTATTATCTTGTGCTACAATTATCACTATAGAGCATCAACATTCTTTAATTGGCTTTGTATTGAGGATCTTTTAAAATGATGAAAATACATGAGTGCCTTAGAATTATTATGCTGCTCATTTTGTTTTTTGGTTTCCTTATATAACAACTTATGTAACAAATTCTTAATAGAATTTAAATATTAAAAAAGTTTCCTCCGATTTATGAGGTGAAATAAGTTGTATAAAATGGCAGAAAGTGAAGAGGCACTAAAAAGCCTCTTAATGAAAGTGAAAGAGGAGAGTGAAAAAGTTGGCTTAAAGCTTAACATTCAGAAAACGAAGATCATGGCATCCAGTCCCATCACTTCATGGGAAATAGATGGGGAAACAGTGGAAACAGTGGAAGACTTTCTTTTTCTGGGCTCCAAAATCACTGCAGATGGTGACTGCAGCCATGAAATTAAAAGACGCTTACTCCTTGGAAGGAAAGTTATAACCAACCTAGATAGCATATTGAAAAGCAGAGACATTACTTTGCCAACAAAGGTCCATCTAGTCAAGGCTATGGTTTTTCCGGTGGTCATGTGTGGATGTGAGAGTTGGACTGTGAAGAAAGCTGAGTGCTGAAGAATTGATGCTTTTGAACTGTGGTATTGGAGAAGACTCTTGAGAGTCCCTTGGACTGCAAGGAGTCCATTCTGAAGGAGATCAATCCTGGGATTTCTTTGGAAGGAATGATGCTAAAGCTGAAACTCCAGTACTTTGGCCACCTCATGCGAAGAGTTGACTCATTGGAGAAGACTCTGATGCTGGGAGGGATTGAGGGCAGGAGGAGAAGGGGACGACAGAGGATGAGATGGCTGGATGGCATCACCGACTCAATGTACATGAGTTTGAGTGAACTTCGGGAACTGGTGATGGACAGGGAGGCCTGGTGTGCTGTGATTCATGGGGTTGCAAAGTCGGACACAACTGAGCGACTGAACTGAACTGAACTGAATGCATAACATTTCGCTTTTTTCCTCAGCTGCAAAGAAATTTAGAACAATGCTTAATTCACAAAAGCTTTAGCCATATTAAGAATTGAAATTTCCTTATATAATTATTGCTCCCTGATCACTTTTACTATTGATCATTACATTTTCATGTTAAAATATTCCAATCTTATAGCCTAATTTTTTTTGGTAAACAGGCACAAGTCTCCTTTTAAGTAGATGGATCACTGAAAATTAGAAAACTATAAACTACTAAGTTCTGACAAACTTTGATTCTCTCTTTGCTATCTTGTAACATTTGTATTTAATTTTATTAGATCAGGGTTAATTTTGAGACTTAATTAAATGAAATGCTCCAGTAAGCAAAGCAATGTGTTGTATATTATGACAAAATGAGTGCATATGAATTTAGCCTTAAAATAGGTAACACTAATTATGATAAATATGTTTTATTCTAATTGACAGTCAATCTGTAGATATAGAAAATACATATTTTTGTCCCAATATTTCCTTTAAAGGAAAATTAGTCACAGTATTAAGTAGCCTTTTCAATATTATTATGATTTTATGAGCACATGGATGAAATTTAACTTTTAGTTTTCTCTTGGTGAGAAAATAAGAAAATTTGTTTTCTTCTCCAGGGCTTTCCTGGTGGCTCAGATGATAGAGTCAGCCTGCAATGCAGGAGATCCAGGTACAAACTCTGGGTCAGGAAGACCTCCTGGAGAAGGAAATGGCAATCCATTCCAGTATTCTTGCCTGGAGAATGCCATGGATAGAGGAACCTGGTGGGCTACAGTCCGTGGGGTCACAAAGAGTCAGATACAAATGAGCAACTAACACTTTCACTCTTCACTCTCACCTTAAATGCACAAAGTTCTTTATCGGTATCCTACCTTCTCATTAGTTTTACTATGTTATTTTAAGGGCAAAACTGAAATAACTGAAATATTATTATATAACATTTTAGGAAGTTAACTTTTAAGGATTTAAAAAAAAAAGCTCTAATTTCACTCATAGTATTTTTTACTAAGTATATAGTCGAGGAAACTGAGAAAACACTTTTGACAAGTGAAATAAAATAGAGTCGTTCCTTATTTTCATTAAAGATAAGAGAGTTGAAAAAAAGATCTGTTGTATCTGAGAAACATTTTGTGGTACTTGTTTAATGATGGAAGAAAGAGTGATGAGAGTATTTTTTTCGAAAGGATGTAAAATAATTTCGGTCACAAAGAACCCTAGTTTTTCTAGAAGGTACAATATTAGTAATATATCAAAGCAGTAATGGAAGTGGTAAAACAATGTAGCCCGACTCTCTGTTTTAACCCCTTGGAGTTGCTTGGGCTGCAAGTCCCTTCTCATCTTTCATATTTATTCTGCTCAATCAGCTCCCTTTGTAAATCGTCAGGCCTGTTTGGAGTTGGAGTCTGGGCAGAGGAAGCAGGGAGATTCACTTAGTGTTAGCTCACATCTTTTTCAGGCTTCCCATATGGCACAGTGGTAAAGAATCCGCCTGCCAATGCTGGAGACGTGGGTTCGATCCCTGGGTCCAAAAGATCCCCTGTAGGAGGAAATGGCAACCCATTTCAGTATGCTTGCCTGGAAAGTTCCATGGGCAGAGGAGCCTGGTAGGCTACATGGGGTTGTAAAGGGCTGGGCATGCTAGAGCATGCACACACACATGCACACACATCTCTTTCCTGGTCTAGCCTCTATCAGTGGTGGTAGTCAACTAACCACTACTCCATCACCTGGTGGTCTCCACTGCATTTTTTCCTTAGCCCAAGCAGCACTGATCTTGGCTTTTTATCTGGGGTCTCACCTTGACACTGTTGATATGAAAGTCACCCCATTGTTGTCACACACCTTGGAGTAAGAGAAGGTTCTGTTTTCTCATTAGGCTTCTGCTAAGTTGCTTCAGTCGTGTCCGACTCTGTGCGATCCCATAGACAGCAGCCCACTAGGCTCCGTCCCTGCGATTCTCCAGGCAAGAACACTGGAGTGGGTTGCCATTTCCTTCTCCAATGCATGAAAGTGAAAAGTGAAACTGAAGTCGCTCAGTTGTGTCCGACTCTTAGTGACCCCATGGACTGGAACCCACCAGGCTCCTCCGTCCATGGGATTTTCCCGGCAAGAGTACTCAGGTGGGGTGCCATTGCCTTCCCCCCATTAGGCTTCTAAAAGCATTTAACTTTCTTTCATCTTTTTTTTTTAAGAAGCTATAGTCAATCCTGAAGGCTAGAGAAGAAGCCATCCAGGGGCAACAAAGAACTACATCTAAAAATGCTGCTCCAAGAGGTCCCTTAGGATGACACCCAGCTTCCAGCCACACTGACCCTTCTCTCTCCAAGACTGTCCATTTTCCACTGGACATGGGAGAGACTGCAGAGGCATTTGTGTTCACTTTTCAAGGGAGTCTTAATTTCTGTACATCTGAACCCAGTTGTCCACATTACTGTATTCTTCTCTTAGAATTCCTTGTGGTCTTCCGTAAATAGGACTCTTCAGGGTCAGCTTAGACAATGGAGAGTTTCTGGACCTTCTCTCTCTCTCTTTTTTTTTAAAGAGCAAACTAAGGCATCCCATCAAGGTACCTATATATATATGTGTGTGTGTGTGTGTATATATATATATATATATATTAGATATATATATATAATTGTTTTCATATTCTGTAGTGTCCTTTTTCATCTTATTGAGGAAAAGCATCAACTTTAGAGGCCTCCTTTGTGTCACCAAAATAAATAACCCAGTTAAGCAATTAGTATGTGCTTCACAATAATCTCCTTGAATTTTCACAAAATTCATGAAAATAGAAATGTACACTTTATGGATAAAGAAACCAAGATTCAGAGTTGAGTAGATTGCAGATTTACTCCTCAGACTTTTAGAGAATTGAATATCCTGCCTTGCTGTCATATGTTGCTGCTGCTACTGCTGCTAAGTCACTTCAGTCGTGTCCGACTCTGCGTGACCCCATAGACGTCAGCCCACCAGGCTCTCCTGCCCCTGGGATTCTCCAGGCAAGAAAACTGGAGTGGGTTGCCATTTCCTTCTCCAATGCTGTCATATGTTGAATGAATGAATGAATGTGAAGTCGCTCAGTCGTGTCCGACTCTTTGCGACCCCATGGACTGTAGCCTACCAGGCTCCTCTGTCCATGGGATTTTCCAGGCAATAGTACTGGAGTGGATTGCCATTTCCTTCTCCAAGGGATCTTCCCAACCCAGGGATTGAACCCGGGTCTCCCGCATCGTAGACAGACACTTTACCGTCTGAGCCACCAGGGAAGCCCATGTCATATGTTAGGTGAATACATTCCTATTGGTTCTTTCCTTTGATAAAAGTGTTTACAAAGACATATTTCTCCACTCAGAAGTGAGTCTATCTTAAGTAAAAAGTAAAATTTTTATGATAATAAAATACCTAGATTCAAGTAAATATGTATCTCTGTTTATTTATCACTTTCCACAAAATATTATACAATATATAAGCATCAATTAATTGGTTATACTGAGGGAAGCTTATGAATCTGGATACTAAAAGGCAGATCATTATATTAAAGAAGTACCTCTTTAAGTCTTAAATGGATTTTAAAATAAAGTCTGAGAGAAAGAGAGTCTCATGAAACTCTCTTTGCAATCACGTTGCTGAGCCACTGACTTGCCTATTGATATTCACTAAAGTGTTGGAACACTAAAGAGTGTGATCATTTCTTTCCTGTTGAAAAAACTTTCAGCAAAAGAGTGTTTTTTAAAAAGAAGAAAATGCCAACTTAAAAAATTCTCTTCTCAGAGTTCAGTATAACCTAGTCGTGAGCAGTGCATAACATCTGAAAGTGTAAAGAATTGGGTTGGCATATCTTAAAGAAGAAACACTTAAGAAACTTTTACATTACTTTCCACCCTTCACTCAAAGGCGATTATCACTTTAACCCAGATTTCAGAAGTCAAAATTCAGATTAAAGGGATCTCTTTATTTTGCTTTATTTCAATTGGGCTTCCTATGACAATAGCCAATAATTGTACTATTTATAGAAGAATCCTGGGGACTTCTAGTAGTTGTGGGAGTAGATGAGGTCAGTTATTTAGTGGGCATAAGGTAAGTTTCCTGTTCATATTATTTCATCTGCTTAGTAAATATAATCTTTGTGATATGCCTTTAATTTATGCCTTTAATTCAATGAATAATTACTGAAATTTATCTGCATTATAATTTTTATGTGTTCTAAAACCATATGATTATGTATTATACTGGTGGTTTTAGAGAATATTTTCCCTCTGTATCTAAATATATCGATCTGTAAAGAGAGTCGATTTCCCTGAAACTATTTAGAAAATTTAGTTCACTCAGTTGTGAAGATTGTCATTTCCCTACCCTCTGTGTTCTAGATAAGTGTGTATAATTTTAACTGTTTGAAATGTTATTCCACCTACATGCAGCACTCAAGTACAAAAATCACTTAGAACACAGACAAGGTAATTCATGAAAAACAAATCACTTTATCAAAATAGTCATAGTATCACTGTAAAATATGAAGTCAAATGTCATCTCCCACTGGATTGAGCCTAATGTGCCCTGTGCAAAACCTTTTATTCTAAGTATTCTGTAACACAATAGAGTCTCTCTTCACTCTGTGAATATATCTATTTATCTTTCCTACTTGTAGTTCCATGGGCAGTGTGTATTCTCTCCTGCAACTACACTCACTCTTGCAGGTCAGCTCCTCATCCTAAGGTCTCACTTGACATCAATCCACTCTCTGAAGCTTTCCTGGACCACAAGACTGGGTTAGGGGCACCTCAATTTTGAATTCACAGCACCCTGTATTTGCCAGTATCACAATGTTAGTCATGTTTTTATTGAAATTTCTGCTTTTCCTCTTTCACTAAACTCTAAAGTTCTCAAAGAGAGAGGCTCTCTTCTTGTTAACTTAAATATTTATTCCTATAATAATTGCTAATAGATGGTAACTGCTCAATTAATATTGAGCAGAGAGAGTTGCGTATAAGTGAACATTTAGAATTTTATATTCAGAAATTTATTACCCTGACAGAGTTCATGATGGGAATTACAGGCAATAGCGATTTCACTTTCACTTTTTCGCTTTCATGCATTGGAGAAGGAAATGGCAACCCACTCCAGTTTTCTTGCCTGGAGAATCCCAGGGGCAGGAGAGCCTGGTGGGCTGACGTCTATGGGGTCACGCGGAGTCGGACACGACTGAAGTGACTTAGCAGCAGCAGCAGCAGCAGCATGAGACTACCTAAAATGCCTAAGTATGCATCACTAGATTGATTACAGTACTACTGCCTGCACTTTACATATAAATAAGATTAGCCCAGTCCACTAAAAGCTTTTTATGCATCATCCTATTTCACATAGGCTATGTAAACCAGTAGCTCTGTGGTTGTTGAGTGATGCATGCTCAGCCATGTCTGACTCTTTGTGACTCCATGGACTGTAGCCTACCAGGCTCCTCTGTCCATGGGATTTCCCAGGCAAGAATACAGGAGTAAGATGCCATTTCCTTCTCCAGGGGATCTTCCCAACTATAAGATTTAACCCACGTCTCTTGTATCTCCTGCATTGGTAGATAGTTTCTTTACAGTTGAGTCACCTGGGAAGCTCTGTGGTTGTTGAACATGTTTCTCAATACACAGCAGCATTTGAAAACAGACAATTTGAATTTATGCTTTTTCTGAGATTTAGAAATAACAAACATACAGTACTTTCTTTTCCTATTGAAGCTCAGGTTCTAAAACTATCATGTTAAAGAAAAGTTGATAAAATTTTCCTTGGGAATCTACTATTTTCAAGGAATTGGGCTAAACATTGTTTCAGGTATGAAGGTAAATGAGTCATTGGTCTCATTGGCCAAGATTCTTAGAGAAAATTATTTCAGTTCAGTTCAGTTCAGTTGCTCAGTCGTGTCCGACTCTTTGCGACCCCATGAATCGCAGCACGCCAGGCCTCCCTGTCCATCACCAGCTCCCGGAGGTCACTCAGACTCACATCCATCGAGTCAGTGATGCCATCCAGCCATTTCATCCTCTGTCGTCCCCTTCTCTTCCTGCCCCCAATCCCTCCCAGCATCAGAGTCTTCTCCAATGAGTCAACTCTTCGCATGAGGTGGCCAAAGTACTGGAGTTTCAGCTTTAGCATCATTCCTTCCAAAGAAATCCCAGGGCTGATCTCCTTCACAATGGACTGGTTGGATCTCCTTGCAGTCCAAGGGACTCTCAAGAGTCTTCTCCAACGCCACAGTTCAAAAGCATCAATTCTTCGGCGCTCAGCCTTCTTCACAGTCCAGCTCTCACATCCATACATCACCACAGGAAAAACCATAGCCTTGACTAGACATATTAGGTAAAATCCATAGACTCTGAGAGATGAACTTTTTGCAATTTTAGCTGCTGCTAATGCTGCTAAGTCGCTTCAGTCGTGTCCGACTCTGTGCGACCCCATAGACGGAAGCTCACCAGGCTCCCCCATCCCTGGGATTCTCCAGGCAAGAACACTGGAGTGGGTTGCCATTTCCTTCTCCAATGCATGAAAATGAAAAATGAAAGTGAAGTTGCTCAGTTGTGTCCGACTCTTGGCGACCCCATGGACTGGAGCCTACCAGGCTTCTCTGTCCATGGGATTTTCCAGGCAAAAGTACTGGGGTGGGGTGCCATTGCCTTCCCCGCAATTTTAGCAGAACCTAAAATTTTCATTATTTTTGTAGTTGTCTAATTACAACTTTGGGGTTTTAGAGGAGGCCATGATTAGTACCTATGACCCAGTGGGTTTTGCTTCTGTGCCTTCACTACTGTAGGACTGACCTGCTCCTTAATTTTTCTGAGTGTTCTAGGAGAACTGAAGTCCAGAGAGGTGGTAAAAATTGATCATTGTCAAACAGTTGAGAGAATTGGAATAAGAATTCAGTTCTAGAATTTTTCTCTCTTGGTCTAATTTTTCTTTCTTAATCTAATAGATTTTATGTGGTGAGAAATAGGGAGCCTTTTTAGGTTCCTAGGAAGATAACTCATGGGAAGAAAATGTGATCCAAGCAAGATAAAGATGATATTTTTAAATAGCAGGGAGCAAGATAAAACTATGACAGGCACAAGAGCCGGCTTGAGGTATCCCTGAGAACACAGGTCAGGTTAGATTGTGGGTCAGATAGAAAGGTGTGAATCTAAAGATATTGCAAAGAAAACATGTGACAACACATATAAGACCTTGGGAAGTAAGAACTGGCTGGATACAAAAGAAACAGGATTGGGCCCACCTTAAAATTCTTGCTCTAGACTAGCATACACCTTATCATATTATGTCTGGTATAATATTAATGTATTTTATCTATTTATACAAACTATTTTTACTACTTAATGTTTCCAGACTTATTCTAGATACTGGGGACACAAGCCTGAATCATTTATTTAGTGATGATCTCACCATCAAAATACATATGCCAGAGTTTTACTAAGATTGTTGAAAAAAACATGTTGATTCTGCAGTTAGTTTTTAAGAGAGGAAGTCATAATCCTGAATCTGGAAATACTTAGAAATAGATTCTAAGTTTGTTTGTGGATAACACCATTCAAGTAGGCATGAAAACAGAATACATGTGTTTTTGTTTAATGAGGAAAAGAAATATTGCATTAACTTACACCAAAAAGGCTTTAAACTTAATGTTCTTAGAATAATTTAAGTAATGCTATTCTCAAATACCATACCTGACAAAGAATAGAAAAAAGAAAATGCTTTCTAAACTGAAGAGAATTTTTTTATCCTCTTTGAAAAGTACTTGTAATTCCTGTGGTTTGTTGGAAGTATATAGCTCCTCAGTATATCAATATTATATATGCAATTAAAAATTTTTGAGACACTGCTTTAAATTTTTTTTATCAAAATATACTTTAGTTTCTCAAATCCCAATTCTAATATATGTATATTTGGAAAGGAAAAGTGTAAAATATTCAGATATAGACATTTACAGGATTTTTGGCAAAATTCAAAACTGGTCACTCTGAGTTGACCAGCAAACTTTAGGTTAAATTTGAAATATATGATGGGCCCAAATTCCTGTTACATTATTATTGGCAGAATCTTTATGAACCAAAGGCATTGTCTCTTCCTCTGACTCTCATGTCTTAGAATGAAGCCAAAGAAAATGAAGTAATATCGAGGTAACCAACCCAAAATGATTCCCCAAGAAAAATGAAACAAAAATAAAAGGCAGTGAAAAGTACACATTTGGACTATTTCTGTTTAGCAGTCTTTAAGTCTCACTCTTTGTCATTCAGTCGACATTTCGTTGAGGGCTCATCATATGTCAGCCTTTGCACTTTGCAGGAGAGATATGGAGGTGAAGAAGGCAGAGGGTTCCATCCATAACACTGTTTTCTTCTAGATAGTGAAGACAGGTATGAAAGAGTTAGCAAATAAGTAAATAGGATACATTCAGAAAATGACAAGCGACTTGAAAGAAATAAGCTATGGAATAGAAAATCAGAAGCTGTTGGATCTACTTTATAAGAGGGTGGCCAAAAAAAGTCCTATTGAGATGTATTACTTGAGCTGACCTGTGGAAGAATTAGAATTTACTAGATTCACAAAATTGGATGCAGGAGAATGGACTTAGTTTTGTAATGTCCCCAAAATAAATGAGCCCCTTATAATAGATTAGGTTCTGAAAGGAAGTAGCTTTGCCTCTGAATCCAGGATGACATTTCAGTTTTGACACCTTCCCTACCCGTATGACAGACTTTCAAAAGATGATAAGAACAAGGCAAAGGGAGGACAGTGTTTCTGGAAGTAATGATAAAGTTTGGTCTTTACATTGTTTTCCTTTCAAAAGTGTTATTTTTACAACTAAAAACTTATCCTCTGTGTTTGAAGAATGATTCTGAATACGGTATCTATGTATCATTAAATTTTTTGATTTGGGGCTTTAAAAATAATTGACTCCTTTCGTTTCCTATACCACCCAGTTGTTCTGACCACAGTACATCTTTTGAATTGAGTGGAAATTTGCTGTTTCTATGGTAACTTACTCGGAGAAGGCAATGGGACCCCACTCCAGTACTCTTGCCTGGAAAATCCCATGGGCGGAGGAGCCTGGTAGGCTGCAGTCCATGGGGTCACTGAGAGTCAGACATGACTGAACGGCTTCACTTTCACTTTTCACTTTCATGCATTGGAGAAGGAAATGGCAACCCACTCCAGTGTTCTTGCCTGGAGAATCCCAGGGATGGGGAGCCTGGTGGGCTGCCATCTATGGGGTCATACAGAGTCGGACACGACTGAAGTGACTTAGCAGCAGCAGCAGCATAGTAACTAACTATGACTAGAGAGAAGTTATATCATTTGAAAATAAGAATAGTCACTTTGATAAGCATTTTTGTTATTTAATTAAAAGCAAAGTTGAATGTACTCAAAAAGCATCCTGAAATGCTTAATGGGTTGCCAAAACTGAAGTGGGTTTTATAATACCCAAATTATTTATCAATAAGTCTCTCTTCAGTCCCCAACACACAAATATTATTTCTTTCTCCCCAGGATTTCTTAGATTCATTGTGTTTAAAGAAGGGCAATTTTCAGTCTTTAGTCAGAAGACTGATTTTCAGTCTTAGGTAGAATAGTTCTTAAATTGTTCTAGATAGATGTATATTCTCTTCTATTAGAAAAAAATCTTTTAAGAAGAAAATGTTATGTTCTCCTTTAATAGCCCATTTCTGGCATGAGAGCCTTTCTCTGTAGAATCAAATATAAAACTGATGGCTTTGGAATATCCACTCAGAGTTTTAAGGGGTGAGAAATTCTTCTAGTCTCCATGATACCAGTAGCCCAAAGAAAACACAAGGAGTTTTTTTTTTTTTTTTTTTTTGAGTTCTGGATCCTTAGTGTTGTGTGATGTAAATGAGCAGAACAGGATGCAGAAGAGAGATGTGGTAGAGTCAGATAGTCATCACCATGGCTCTCAACTCCTATTCACTTCTCAAACAGATAAAGTGAGAGATGGGGCTGACATAGAAACAATTCTGTCCATATCATTACCAGCTTAGTCCCGCTGCAGGAGTTTTCCTGCCATGAGATAACTCAATTACTAAGGGCTCCCAGAAGTGTTCCTTGGCAGCTCTGAGTGAGTCTAGAGTGTGATTTCATGCTTATGCTTTTCTTCTGCTTGTGTTGCCTGTGATTTTTGAAAAACTATGAATTTTTAATTATTTGTTCATATTTTGCCTATTATCTAAACTCTATAGGGACTTGGACATTATCTTTTATGTATTTGTTAATTTTAACAAGACAAAATTTTTGCCTCTTGAAATGTACTTTCTCTTCCTTATATAGAGCAGTATGTGTGAGGGAAGATTGTTGAATTGTTGCTACTTATCTCTGCCAGAAGAAAATAAATGCATATCTTCCATAACCATTTTCTTATGGTAGCCAGTGTTATTTGAGGCTATTAAAATGCCAGCAAGTGGCCCCCTTTCTAGTCCAATCCAGTGCAATATAAATATTCTCTTCTTTTGTGTAAAGCAGCTGAATCAGAGTGAATTTAATTCCTCTATCTAAAGGTTAAAGGCTAAAGGATAAACTGAGCCCAGTATATTCTTTGTGATGTGGATGCTGTAAGATTCCTGGGGATGAGACATAGGTTAGGTTTGTAATAATTTATTGTTTTAGTAAACTAATATTTTTAGATACATTGAGATCCTTAGATTTGGGATCATTTTATTAAAATGAAGAAGATTAGTTGTAGAAAAATATATTTACATTTGATTTTAAGCTCCTAAATATAAAACATATTGTGAAAAAACACAGTTGTTGGGTTGATAAACTGTAGCAAGTCCAGATAATAGAGTATTATTCAATGCTAAAAAAAAATGAGAAGACATGGAGGTAACTTAAATGCATATTACTAAGTGAAAGAACCTTATCTGAAAAAGATATGTACTGTATGATTCCAACTGTATGACATTCTGGAAAACACAAAACTATAGTTTTGAAGAAGACTCTCGAGAGTCCCTTGGACTGCAAGGAGATCCAACCAGTCTATCCTGAAGGAAATCAGCCCTGAATATTCATTGGAAGGACTGATGCTGAAGCTGAAACTCCAGTACTTTGGCCACCTGATGCAAAGAACTGACTCATTTGAAAAGACTGTGATGCTGGGAAACATTGAAGGTGGGAGGAGAAGGGGATGACAGAGGAAGAGATGGTTGGATGGCATCTCCAATTCAATGGACATGAGTTTGAGTAAACTCTCGGAGTTGGTGATGGACAGGGAGGCCTGGCGTGCTGCAGTCCATGGGGTTGTAAAGAGTCAGACACGACTGAGAGACTGGACTGACTGACTGATCAGAACCTAGACTCTTTCTTTCAATAACAGATCCAAACTGCTTTTGAAAGCCAGCCCTTCTCCGTTATTATTGGTTGATGGAGTTGACCTCATTCCCAACACACGATGGACAGGAGGGCAGGAGGAGCCCTGATTGGCTTCATCCAATAAGGATGGGCTACCTCCATGGTCCTGAGACTGGTTCACAGATGGGCATGTAATCCTGTCAGAACTATAAGATACAAGAGAATATTTTGGTAGCTTCTGAGAAAAAATAGCTAGGGTCTTCCTTCTGCTAAATGTGGGAGTGTGAAGACACAAGGATTAGAACTGTGTGGCCTTTTTGCTACCAAAAGGGATTTACCACGAGGATGAAGCTGACTCACAGGGCAAAGCACAGCTGAGACACACAGAGAAACGAATCGTGATGACGTTATTTCAGACTCTGGGTTAAATCACAGCTGAAGGAAGCACTAGCACTGAATCATCCTTTTATAGGTCTGCATATTTCCTATTTTTCTTTAAATCAATTGAGTTCAGTTTTTGTTACTTGGAAAACAAGGATTCCCCTGAGCCCTCAGAGCAAATAGGCTAATCTCTGATACATGTAATGCCCTCTGAGTCTCCCAGCTGAGCAATATGCTTGCTAAGAATCTATGTTTCCTTCTAAACTCATTAAAGCCCGTTGTGCTTTACATAGTAATTATACAAATTAGTTAAATATTAAATTAATAAAATGTAAGTATGAAAAGAAAGTTATTGTTATATCAAAACTAAGTTTAATATTTTGAAAAGACTCATGCAAATTAAGTCATACTAAGAATGTATCTAATTTAAAATTAAAAAGATAAGAACAAGTGTTTGGAAGAAGAGTTAAACAAAACTAGTATGATCTTGACCTTAGTTTGCTTTGCAGATATCTTAAATTCTCATTTCACTTAAAAAACAAACAAACCTGAAACTAAGATTCACAGAGAGGCAATTTGATTGCAGTTTATACTAAAAATTGAGTTGATACTCTGATTAGCAGACTCATGCAAAGATAAAGCTTTGCTTCTAAGCAAATGATGGGCAAATAAAAGCATTTTCACAAATTTCAAGTTAAATTAAAAGTTGTTAATCATAGTTTAATGCTTTCCTGCTTTAACCAACACTTTGGTTGACAACTACAGGTTTCCAAATTCTATGCAATCAGGGGTTTTTACTGCTCTTGATTGGAAGGAGGAACCAGGGATGAGAAAGTCTCATTGATGAAGTGAGGCTCAAACTGTCCCAGGAAATGAATGTGCACCTGTTATAGGAGAGGCTGGAGGCACTGTGATGAGGAGAAGCTGTTAATTAGGGCATCAAGGTGTGAGATATTCTCCTTTTTGCCTTTGACACAGGTAACCCTTGTTTAGTAGTCAGCAGCTAATTACTGATGGATTTTTTTTAGGCAGATTTACATTGTAGAAAAATCACCACCTTCCTATGGTGGTACATAGGAAGATGAATTGGAATGAGCAGGAAATATATTTAAGGAACATTGTGTCAATGGATGTGGTCAGCAACTAAATAACAAGAGTAAGGAAAAAGCAGGGACAAAGATTGGCTTGACAGTTGTCAGTGAATGGAGAATGAGGTGCCCAAGAAATAGACTCTTTGACCTTAAAAAGTTTAAGGTTGAACAGTGTGCTGAGATGAACAAAACACTTATTGGGCACTTTTGGTGCTAGATATGGTGCCGGGCACAATAGGGAAGATTACTATTCTCTAGAAGCTCAAGAGTTTTGAGAAAACATGCTACAGTGGATATTTTCTAGGGTTTAAAATTATTTATTTTTGTTTGCTCACATTCAACCCTTTTTTGTAGAATTCCCCATGGGATGTTAGCAAAAGGGTTGTTTATCTCCCATTACGGAGGCCAAAGGTGGCCAGACATTTCCTCTCCCTTCTCTCTGAAAGTTATCATTCCTTTAGGGGACCCAAGATCAGCCAAAGGGATGTTCTTGCCCAAGCTCAGAATTTGGAGTTATTGATACAAAGACATTGGGTGGTTAGAGATAATTAGGGTGAGAGTCCAACTACATAATGGCCTTCCAGTAAATTCCTTTGTGGCCAAGTTTGATCAGAAAGATATAAACACAGGCACTACAGGATAGAACACAAAGCATGATTTCATAGACTAGGAAATGGAGAGACTTAAAGCATGCCATCAGTACTGAAGGGAATTCTCTTGGCCCAACTTCCTCCTAATATGCATTAGGAAGACCCTTCTCAAGGGGGATGCTGATAATAACATTCCCTCCTCTGAGAGCTTAGCTTGTAGAGGAGCCCTGAACTCTTTTCTTAAGGTATTAAGATTTTAGAATTGTATAAGGACTCCTGTCTTTGGCATTGGTATATCAAGCTTTAATTAACTGCATCTTCATAGCTTACAGTGGGAACATCTACATGTTTGTTAGGGTTAGTTAAATGACAGATATAAATGGAATAAGCCAGACAGCAAAGCGCAAAGGCCGCATGGTATCACCTAAATGCAGAATCTTAGAAAAGAAGAATTAATAGAAACTGGGTAGAAAAATGGTTGCTGGGGGCTAAGGGGTGGGCGAAATAGGAGAGACTGGTCAAAGGATTCAAACGATCAGTTATATGATGAATAAGGTCTGAGAGTCTAGTGTAGATCGTGGTTACTACAGTGAATTCCATATAACTGAAGCTTTCTAAGAGAGGAGAACTTAAACATTCTCACACAAAAAAAGGTATATGTGTGAGGTGACAGACAGATTAATTAATTTAGAGAGGAATTCTTTCACAGTGTATACATCTGTCAAATCATCACATTGTACATTAAAATATCTTACAACTTTATCAATTGTACTTCAGTAAAGCTGACAAAATAATTTAATAGCAAATAATAAGTGTATGTATTTTACATTTAAGGGATGAATGAAAATTGTTATAAATCAAATGCATTTAAAAAAGAGTTTATGAGTTCAGGAAACAGATTGTAAATGAATTTATTATGTTTATATGTTTTTTAACTATATTGTATAAAAATAAAAATGGAAAAGAGGAAAGATATTAAGCTTAAAGAGTCATCTTTAGAATATGATAACTCAAAATTTGGATCACTAATAAATAGAATATCTGTGATATTCTGTTTATCTGGCACAGATACCTATCTGGCATAGTTATCTGTGCAGTGAAAGCACTTAGCATCATTTTAATTAGTGTAAATTTATAATGTTGTTTTTGCTCCCTAATGTTTTTAAAAAGTAGTTGCCTACACATCAGTCCTGGCTTCTCTCTCATTTTGCTCTGTTAAGGAAATCTCTTCAAACCAGAATAATTTCTCCTGATCAAATTTAGATGGTATAATAATATGAGTACAAGGCTGAGCTGGGAACCTAAGACTTAGTCCTGGGTCTGCTTCTTCCTGTTACTCTCTCTGGGCCATAGTTTTCTCATCTTAATATAAGACTCAACTGAACGCACATTATTTCCTTCAGAGTGCTTTTGTGAAGATTAAAGTAATGACAGATAGAGAATATCACCCCATCACTCTCCATCCCCACACACTGATTGTTATTCTTACAATTCCTCCTAACCCTGCTGTGTTTGCTTACCAAATTATTCTCTACCTGAGCTAGAATGGAAACTCCATGAGCACAGGGACTTTATAAGTTTTGTTCACTGCTTTATTCCAAAAGAATAGAGTGGTTCCTGACACAGAGCAGGTTCTGAATAAAATTTGATTGACTAACAAGTGAAAACAAATATTGCTACTCTGAGCTATGAAAGCCTTTCTTGGAAACTTTGTTTTGGATTGTGATTAGGCCCAAAATCTTTGATTCAAGGAAGTTTTTTCATATTTGATCAATGATTTTGTCTGTTTGTTTTCCATTGTACTACTATTTTGCCACATTATGTCAAGATGAGATCAACTGCATCTTCCTGAAGTTTTTATGCAAATTATTTGCTATAGCTACTGTTTTTTATTTTTAAGGAAATATCTCAATATCTTTATACTGTTTTTATTTGCTAATATTGGTACCTTAAACATGACTGTTTCCTTTATTGGTAGAGAAATATATGGGAATTTTGACTCAAACATGACAGAGCCAAAACTTTACTTTGCCCAACACGTCATAAATAAATTTGTATATAGAATTTAGTACATTTTTAGAACCAAAGTTGCTGTAAATTAAACAGGACACTCTTGGGGACAAAAGACTTCAAGGGCATAAGTGAGAGGCAGGAATTTAATCTTTATAAGGGCAGCATGTGTCTGTCTTGCTACTGCTGTATAACCAGCGTGCAACAGAAATTCTAGCTCCAAGTTGGCACTGATTTGAATGAGGAAGGAGAGATGCTTGAAAAAGGCAGTACAGAGTGGAAGTAGTAAGGAAGCAAAGCAGTAAAGAGGGCAGAAGAGAGCAAATGTTCTTAGTGCAAAGGCAGCTCTGCACTGGCGCTGGAGCCAGCGCACTGCACAGCTCTGAGCTCCCCCAGGTTGCTCCTGTTCTCTTTCCACAGTCCTTGTCCCATCAGGATTTTAAGCAGCCAGAAGACAAGCTGTGCCCTGTGTGGCTTCACACTGACTCCGAGGCCCTGTGGCCTCACGTCTCAGGCCCTGGCTTGAAAGAGGAGCAGGATCCCCTCTAATTCATGATTTCTTATATAAGGTGAGGAGTGTTTAATACATTGCAGAGATTTTTAGAAAAAATGGTTAAACATTTAAAAAAGGCTGAAAGAATCCAGCTTCAGTTAACTAAACAATTAAATAAGATATGGTATGTTCTGATGGTGACAGTTGCCAACAAAAATACACTTGGAGGCAGTGTGTATTTCTGCATTTCTCTTTTTATATATGCGAGTATATTACGATACATTTAAAATATTTTTACAAGAAGAAAAATACCTTTCAAGTACATATTTCTATAGTATTGGTCATTGAAATATAATTAGGAACCCAGCCTCTGAGTTCAATGGCAGTTACAGAATACAGGCATGCATTCTTTGTAAATTAAATTTGTTGGAGGAAGGCACTTGCTTATGGTGATTTATGTATTTTTGCTTTCTCTATTATTTTTAGAAACTGGTACACCAAATACTGCCAGCTGTAGTTATCTATTTTCCCCGCTTTGTCGTCAAGATACATTAACTATTTACAAATGTAAGCAATTCTTATTTTTTTGCGTGCTTCTCATCTTTTTTACACATAGTGAAAAGCCAGCAGTTCACATACTGTACTGCTAATGTAATATCTCTGATGAATAAATTATAATTTCTGAAGCATGACTCCTTAGAAATTTGAAAAACAAAACAAAAGCATTAAAAGGAATGAGCCTGATTTGATCTTAACCAGTTCTTGATTTAATCAAACTGCAGGGGATTTTCATTTCCTTAGTAATGTTGTTTATTTTATTAAAAAATATTTTTGAGAGCTAGCTTGATGTCATTAGTATATTGTTTCCTTCCATAAGCCAATAAATTCACTTTCATGGGTAAATTCATAGTTTTTGGCCGCTAGGCACATGAACTGAGGAGGAGTCGTAAACTGGCGAGTCCTGAATTCTGCTCAAGTAGGATTTTATAGGTTTTTCTCCAACTGGGAAACTATCTGGCTCAATTTGGCACTTTATGTCCCCATTTCTTCTATTTTTCTTTCATCCATTCCATCATTCTCTCTAGTTAGTAAATTTTTATGAGTGCCATAGTCTTTTGAAGACATGATATTTGCCTGAGGATCCTTTTATTTCCTTTGATGGGGAAAAAAAGAGAGGAGGCAGTCAGCACGCATACTTGCGTGCTAAGTCATTTCAGTCGTGTCGACTCTTCATGACCCCACATAGCCCGCCAGGGTCCTCTGTCCTTGGGATTCTCACGGCAAGAAGACTGGAGTGGGTTGCCATGCCCTCCTCCAGGGGATCTTCCCAACCCAGGGATGGAACCCGCATCTTCACTGGCAGGAGAGTTCTTTACCACTAGTGCCATCTGGGAAGCCCAGGCAGTTGGCATAGGAATAATTAAGAATAATACCAATGAGAGTAATGATGATGATAATGAAAAAGCCAATACTTATTGAGCTCTTGCTGTGTACCCGGCACTGCAGTCAGAAATGTATGTTTGTACTATCTTATTTAATCTTGACAACAACCTTATGAGGTAACAATAATTTTAACTAACATGCTTTATGTGATAACCAATATTATATAGGTTTTAAATTAATTATCTAAATTGATTTAATTTGAGGTGTTATAAACATTTAGGCTGAAGTCTAAACATTTTCAAAAATTTTAGTGCTATACACATTATAGAAGTATAAAAATCTATTGTGATTATATTTAACTATTAGGGCAATCCTATATAGGATTTATTATTCTCAAGTCTACTTTACAAATATGGAAACCAAGGCAAAGAGATGAGAAAGTTATCCAAGTTCAAATAACTAGTAGGTGGTGAAGGCCAGTATTCAAACCCAGGCCTTTTTCATATTGTTTTTTTATGAATATTTATACTTTCTGATGGAGAAGGCAATAGCACCCCACTCCAGTACTCTTGCCTGGAAAATCCCACGGATGGAGGAGCCTGGTAGGCTGCAGTCCATGGGGTCGCTAAGAGTCGGACATGACTGAGCGACTTCACTTTCACTTTTCACTTTCATGCATTGGAGAAGGAAATGGCAACCCACTCCAGTGTTCTTGCCTGGAGAATCCTAGGGATGGGGAAGCCTGGTGGGCTGCCGTCTATGGGGTCACACAGAGTTGTACACGACTGAAGTGACTTAGCACACTTTCTGATGCTTCTCAGTAATAGAAATACAGATGAACATGCCAAAAAGTGTTGAGTCCCTCTCAGTGACTGTGGAAAACAAACCTGAATGAAATAAAAATTAGATAGATATACTTTCTCCTTTCAACTTGAATTGCTCTTGACAATATTTAGACCTCAAATACCCTCTTTCTTGCTAAAGGAGTAGGGTAGAGGTAATGAGGGGAAGGAGTTATTTTTCTCTTCCTTTTTTACTGTTAATGACATTGAATGAATTTTTCATTGAGGTTTCACTTTTTTTTTTTAAAGCTAAATTGATGATCTTTTCATTTTTTTTTTTTGGAGGGGGGGCGGGGTATATTTCCTGGGTCAGTCTGGATATTTGGCAGGGACATTTCCACATCTGGGTGTGTTGTCATTTTGTGATACCTTTTCTTCATAGGCTTGTTACAAGAACTGACAAGATTAGTATCTAAGATCTTGAGGGGTTTCTGATCTGTGTGTGTATAGGTGTGTGTGTTCCTGTAGATTGTATAATTCTATCAATCGCCAATAGTTATTTTAAATTTAAAATTGCATTTGAAAATGTAGAGAAGAATTAACTTCAGATTTGTGAAATAGAGGGAAAGGAAACTGTTTTAGTGTGTCTTATGGCCTCAGTTGGAGAAGGCAATGGCACCCCACTCCAGTGTTCTTGCCTGGAGAATCCCAGGGACGGAGGAGCCTGGTGGGCTGCCGTCTATGGGGTTGCACAGAGTCGGACACGACTGAAGTGACTTAGCATAGCATAGCATATGGCCTCAGTTTTCCCCAGAGGAAAATACAGGGTCTGAAGTATTGACAGATGTTTTCTAGAGTACTTCACATTGGAACCATAATACATGTTTGCACCTGCCATTGAATGGAATCATAATAGATTATGACAACTTCTGTAATACATACAACCTTTAAAAATATCATTTAGACTTCAACCATTAAGCCACACTAAATTAATTTAAAACTCTGTGGAAAAGAACTGTAAATGAATACATTTGTTTATAGATGAACACTGGTTGGCATGCACAGTCATTAGCAGTGGGTGATAATTTTTTTGAATGTAATTTGGAAAGAACAGGGAGCAATTTTGGAATGCCTTTGAAGTTTTTCTTTCAGTTCTAAATATTTGAGATTCTTTACATTTTTCACAGCAGAATGCTCTATAATTTTTCCTGGGTCTTAAAAAGTCACATGTGCTTTACAGTCATGGAATTTCAGGGTCCTTGTAAATCAGACTTCAATAAGAAAAACTTGTAAGTTGAAAAGAGTAATTCAAAGGTAACTCTAAATTCCATGTCTTTAAAGACTGCTTTAATATGAAAAAGTGAAAACAATCAAACTGATAAGATTAAGCAAATCACGTGGTCTTAAGTTTTTTTTTTTAATTTGGGACACATGCTCCAACATGGTTCAAAGGGTTTAAAATAAGAAAGGAAGGAAGAAAATCAAAAGTTACTGAGCATACCCAATGTGCCAAGCATGAGTGTCAGGAGCTTGAAATGTTAGGAAAGCCAAGGATTTGCATAATTAGAAGAGTCATCGACTTCATAATGGAGTGCTAAAATGCTAAAATGCAGCTTCAGGTCATATGGAGTGCCTGGAATCTGTGAGAACAGCCGTGACATTCAGGGACGTGGAATAAGAGCTTCCAAGGAGATAACGCCAGGGCTCTAAGAAAAGCTTGTGTTCTAGCTTCATAATCTAAAAAAAGTTTTCCAATGTCAATACTCATCAGAAATATCCTTGTAACAGAATATGGACAGAGCTATGAAGCACAAGACTGTCCAAACTTAGAAAAAGTTCAAAGGGGGCTAGTTGGTATTTATTTATTCATTCACCCATCCATCCATTCATCAAGTGACTATCTACAGTGCACTGAAACCTAGGACAGAAAATGTCATGGCCATAAGGAGTAGAAAGTGATTCATGTCATTAAAAGGTATACGCCAGTTTTGTGACTTTCCACAGAGTAGGGGGCACCAGGGAAAACATCACTGAACAGATAGGCTTTGAGCTGAACCTTGCAGGGTAGGGGTGGATGTCTCATAGAGGTTTCTTTAGTATCCAAGACTTCCTAAGTTGGGATCCTTGCTGAGAAGTGTGCGTGTGTGCCAAGTCGCTTCAGTTGTGTCTGACTCTCTGCAACCCCATGTACTGTAGCCTGCCAGGCTCCTCTGTCCATGGGATTCTCCAGGCAAGAATACTGGAGTGGGTTGCCATTTCCTCCTCTAGAGGATCTTCTGGACCCAGGGGTAGAACCTGTGTCTTATGTCTCCTGCATCAGTAGGCAGAATCTATACCACTAGCACCACCTGGGAAGCCCAGGTGGGAAGTGTAAAGACTGATTTGGTGGTGGATCTCCAGCATGTATCTTCTTTGCCTACTTGTGATACTTACGCCCATCAGCAAAGAGGTATCTTTATGAACTGAAGTAGGGAGGGCTGGTGAGGGAGGTTAGAATTTGGTTGTAAGGGAGAGAAGTTGAGGGAGGGGGGTCAGGGTATATCTGTAATCTATAAAGACCCCAGCTGATCCTTTTATGGTTTCTTTGGATGGCCATCTCTCTTTCACCTGTTGGAAATTATTACTCATAGGTGACATGAGATATTAGAACATCAAAACTAAATGCAACTTTATCTAGGAATATTTGGTAATTGAGAGATGCTAAAATTTATGGGGAGGGATTCCTTGTAATAAAGAGAGTAATGTAAAATATGAACAGAGTATACATGTATATGTATCATAGAGGTGGAGAGACTTTCCTTCCACCTTCCTAGCTTTTTCTTTTTTTAAAAAAATATATTTATTTTAATTGGAGGATAATTTCCTTATAATATTGTGGTGGTTTTTGCCAGACACTGACATGAATCAGCCACAGATGCGCATGTGTCCACCATCCTGAATACCCCTCCCACCTCCCTTCCCATCTCATCCCTATGGGTTGTCCCAGAGCACTGGCTTTGAGTGCCCTGCTTCATGCATTGAACTTGCACTCATCATCTGTTTTACATATGGTAATATACCTTTTCAGTGCTATTCTCTCGTATCATCCCACCCTCACCTTCTCCCACATAGTCCAATAGTATGTTCTTTACATCTGTGTCTCTTGCTCCCTTGCTTATAGGATCATTGTTACTGTCTTTTTAAATTCCATATATATGTGTTAATATACTGTATTGGTGTTTCTCTTTCTGGCTTACTTCATTCTGTATAATAGGCTCCAGTTTTATCCACCTCATGAGAACTAACTCAAATGCATTTTTTTATAGCCGAGTAATATTCCATTGTGTATATGTACCATAACATCCTTATCCATTCATCTGCTGATGGACATCTAGGTTGCTTCCATGTCCTAGCTTTTGTAAACAGTGCTGCGATGAGCATTGGGGTACACGTGTCTCTTTCAGTTCTGGTTTCCTCAGTGTGTATGCCCAGCAGTGGGATTGCTGGATCATAAGGCAGTTCTATTTCCAGTTTTTTAAGGAATCTCCACACTGTTCTCCATAGTGGCTGTACCAGTTTGCATTCCCACCAACAGTGTAAGAGGGTTCCCTTTGCTCCACACCCTCTCCAGCATTTATTGTTGTTTGTAGACTTTTTGATGGCAGCCATTCTGACCGGCCTGAGACAATACCATATTTCATTGTGGTTTTGATTTTGGATTTCTCTAATGAGAGTGATATTGAATATCTTTTCATGTGTTTATTAGCCATCTGTATGTCTTTAGAGAAATGTCTGTTTAGTTATTTGACCCACTTTTTGGTTTGGTTGTTCATTTTTATGGTATTGAGCTGCATGAGCTGCATATATATTTTGGAGATAATTCATTGTCAGTTGCTTTGTTTGCTATTTTTCTCCCATTCTGAAGCTGTCTTTTCACCTTGCTTGTAGTTTCCTTTGTTGTGCAAAAGCTTTTGAGTTTAACTAGCTACCTTCCTAGGTTTGATAGCTGGATTAATAGGAGAAAATATATGTAAATTTATTAATTTTTAATATTACTTACAGGAGGGCATAACAGGAAAAAAGAGCTGAAATTCAAAAAAGCATTGAGAGTTGAGATCTTATATACTGTCTTAATAGGGACACATACACACAAATATGTGAAAATTGTGGTTCATTCAGCATTTAAGAACTGTGATGCAAAGAAAAAATCCTCAAGCTAAATATTTTTCTATGGTTGTCCTTCTGAATCTAATCAAATTGTAATTCTAGACTTCTGTATATAGATTAAGATGAAAAGCAAAGCATGTGCATTTACCAGGTATATATAGTATCTCATTTAAAACACACAAAAACTCCCATGTAGGTGGTCACAACTATACTTCTTCTTTGCAGATGAGGAAATTGAAACTCAAATTTAAAAAATAACTTTCCAAACACCACGCACCTTGTTAGAGAAGGGGCTGGGATTTTAACCAGTGTAGGTCTTTTCAGAGATTTGATGCTCTTTACATCAAAGAAGGTATCATTTAAAGTTGCATAAGAGTACTCCTTGGAAGAAAAGTTATGACCAACCTAGATAGCATATTGAAAAACAGAAACATTATTTTGCCAACAAAGGTCCGTCTAGTCAAGGCTATGGTTTTTCCAGTGGTCAAGTATGGATGTTAGAGTTGGACTGTGAAGAAGGCTGAGTGCTGAAAAATTGATGCTTTTGAACTGTGGTGTTGGAGAAGACTCTTGAGAGTCCCTTGGACTGCAAGGAGATCCAACCAGTCCATTCTAAAGGAGATCAGTCCTGGATGTTCTTTGGAAGGAATGATGCTAAAGCTGAAACTCCAGTACTTTGGCCACCTCATGTGAAGAGTTGACTCATTGGAAAAGACTCTGATGCTGGGAGGGATTGAGGGCAGGAGGAGAAGGGGACAATAGAGGATGAGATGACTGGATGGCATCACTGACTCAATGGACGTGGGTTTGGGTGAACTCTGGGAGTTGGTGATGGACAGGGAGGCCTGGCGTGCTGCAATTCATGGGGTTGCCAAGAGTCGGACACGACTGAGCGACAGAACTGAGCTGAACTAAAGAGTGTTTGTGCAAACATTTAATGATTTGAACTTAACATTTTACATGTGTTATGTGGGTCAGTTAGCAAACAAACCGCAAAACCACTGAACTTGTTAATTATACTTTTATCCTTCCATTTCCATGCATAAAGCAGTTTGTCCATCTGAATAATTACTCTTTGCTTTGCAGTAAATGGACATTGATTGTCAGTTCTTAAGTCTGACATTTCAAACAGAGAATTGTTGGTCTCAGACAAGGTATGTTGTAGTAAGCACTCTCGACCAAAACGGGAGACTGTACTTAATTTAACAAATGTTTAATGTCAATAATATTTCTTTCCACCCTCTGACCTGATTTTATTTGTAGTAAACAAGATGCCTTTATGTGATCAGTGGCTAAGATAAATTTATCTTTGTCCTATGTTAACTGAACCTTGTGAGAATATTCACGTCATTGGTATGCTGTTCTAACACAGTGGAGTGGTCCACAATCTTCCAGGTAGGAGGTTTGGTATCAATGCATGCTTTTCATCTAGTAAGCTTTTAAAGATACATAGAATATTCCTGAGAAACCATTGCTAACCATTTTACTTTTTAATTAGTTTATTCTACTAAATTAATAATAAAAGTTGAGATGATATAAACACGATGCCAAGATTATCATTTAAGCTGAAATGAATGGAAAAAAAAAACTTCTTTGTACTTTTATCTTGCATATTAGCATTTTAATTAGGAAGACACTTGTACTTTTATCCTGGATATTAGCATTTGAATTAGTGATAAATATTGAATATTCATGTCCCAGCATGCTATCATTTCTATCATAACTAATTGCCTAATAAGGTTGGATGAAATTTTGTTTTGATGGTAAAGGCCTTTGACCATATCAAACATTTTAAAATATTAAGTCATGATGAGGGTTAAAGAAAATACTCTTAAGAGGCATGAGTGATTTTATGCCAGCATGCTAATCTTTAAAACAGCCCAAGTATTTTTGAGCTGCAATAATGGAAAAAAAAACAATATTGGGCAGGAATGAAACAGGAAATGTTTAAACTCTTATTGCCCTTAGCAGAAACTGATGTAAGTAATGGTATTAAAATACAGTATTTTGTCTCTTAATATTGCCAGAATATAGACTTTCCTCTTTTGTATAGCTTTCATATTGAAGTTAATTTGATTTTTATTGGCATAAGATTTTCCTTTAAAATCCCAGATCAGCTAAAACAATATTTATAGGTTTCAATTCTCCTGAAGGGAATCGCCAACATTCATGGACCCTAGGGAAAATAACCTTGTTTAGAAGCAAAACAGTGTCATTTGATTCTCTGTCAGATGGGAAATGGAATGTTTATTTTGAGGAGATAGCTCAAGGCATAAACTATTTACTCTCATTTGTTTTACTGTTGTTTTTATACCAATAAAACGTTGACTTCAGACCATTCTATCAACTCTGTTGAAGTCTTTATATTTAGAAAGAAATTCCTTTATATTTCCTCATTGTCTTTTGCAGATATTTGTATTTCTATGTCTTCAATAAATAGTCTTAAGTTAAACTCCATTGCCTTTTATCTGCATTAGCCTCAAGTGTTGAGAAATATATAATCATTCACTTTTCAGCATATACTTAAATTATTTAGTTGTACTGAATGCTCACACATCACGTTATACATTTCCAAACACAATTATAGTATGACCCAATGTAGTCTAAAATTCCATTTTCCACAGCCAATAAAAACAAGTTTTTGGATCAGGTCCAAGGTATGCCAAGTTTAACTTTTGTGTCACAGGACTGATTTAGCATATTAAACCCCAAAGGGTTAGCTCTCTTTTCCACTCTTTCCCCCTTGTTCTTCTAAAGAAGAATGAGTACTAAATTAAATACTGAAGCCAATCTCTGTTGCTGCTAAGTCACTTCAGTCGTGTCCGACTCTGTGCGACCCCAGAGACCGCAGGCCACCAGACTTCCCCATCCCTGGGATTCTCCAGGCAAGAATACTGGAGTGGGTTGCCATTTCCTTCTCCAATGCATGAAAGTGAAAAGTGAAAGTGAAGTCGCTCAGTTGTGTCCGACTCCTAGCGACCCCATGGACTGCAGCCCACCAGGCTCCTCTGTCCATGGGATTTTCCAGGCAAGAGTACTGGAGTGGGGTGCCATTGCCTTCTCCAGAAGCCAATCTTTAGGAAAATATAATTATATATGCGTCCATGGATGTGTGAGTAGATGATAGATATATAGGTAGATAGATATGTTTCTTTTATTAGAGGATGGTACATAGAAGCCAAGATCTGGGTGCTGGATGTGCCCATTTCTACTGAACTGTCACTGCTTGTAGACCTGCCAGTGGACAGAACAAGGAAATAAGAGAGAGAGATTTCTCCCCAAACTCAAAATTCACAGGTAGCATTTTGCAAAAGTACAGTACAGATAAGCATTTAGTCATTGCTAATGTATTTTATGCAAGGCAGTGAAAGATGTTTGTTATTTCAACATCAGAAAGGAAAGTTACAGTTAATGGTGGACCAAAAGAAGTAAAAAAAAAAAAAAAAAGATATTGCAGTTATGCTGTAGATTCCTTAGAAGTAAGAAGTGGAAGTAAGGATGCTCAATGAGCAGAGAAGGGACATCCATATCTGAGTTGGTTCTCAGGGAAGGCTCTCAGAAGCAAGGGATATCCACATTGAGAGTTGACCAGTAAGCAAGAAATGGCTGGGGGAAGAATTTGAAGGAAGTGTATCCTAGACTGAAGAACTCAGAAACTGTAAATTTCTATAGAGAACATAATGATCTAAGTGAAATTAAAGTAATTCAGTATGGTTGTACATCTATGTAATGAGTAGCGGGTAGCAGATTTTGAAAGATATAGCTGGAATATACAATATGTATTATATATGAAACATATAATACCATGTAATGTATCATTTTATATAATTTGATGTTAAAGAGTTTACACCTTGTGGGCATCTGGGAATCACTTAAAGATTTTAAGCAAATTGGTATTCTACCTAAATTTAAAGAGCTTTATTTAGCTCATTGTCAGAGATAATATGTATATAAATAACTATTATTCAAGACAGAAGGTTTTATATATTCCAGAAAAGTTAAAGAAACAGTGGTCTATAAGCTAAGAGTTAGAAGATTATTCCTACTTGAAGAGCTAAGGGAAACCTTTATGAAGGGAGAGCATTTGGTTGGGCTTACGACTCAGCCAGGGTAGTAGATTACTCATTTACTACTGATCATTTGCCTTTACAAAATAATTATGAACATAAATAACACACAGGTGTCATTCTCCTAAAGTTAACCTTGCTTCTGAAAAATGATATTATGTTTTGATCTGCAAATTTTATTGTAAGATACAAAATTTAAAGGTAATGTTGAATTATAAATTACAATGAAAAGTCAACTGTACTTTGGTTTTGCAATGTCTAAGATTTCAATCCAGATTTAAAAATTAAAGTTAAACAATGTTAAAAAATTTTTTTTTCATTTCATAAGATTTTAAAGTTTAAGAAAAATTGCAGGAATAGTACAAGTAACTCCAGGAGAAATTGTTTATATTTTGCTCCATTTATCACTTTCTCTCTCTCTAAATATATATATATATATATATAATTATTATTTTATTCAATGGGTAACACTAGATTATAATCATTATTTATTTTAGTGCTCAAGTTTCCCATATTTGATCAATGTAGCCTCTTTAAGCTGTTTCCTATTTTTTTATGTCCTCTTCATTCTTTGAATGTTTCCTTATAGGTTCATCTTGTACTTCCCTTCCCCAGCCCTAGATTCAGCCTATTTCTTAAGGAATTCTGATTTCTTTTAGTTGCTGCTGCTGCTGCTGCTGCTAAGTCGCTTCAGTCATGTCCGACTCTGTGCGACCCCGTAGATGGCAGCCCACCAGGCTCCCCTGTCCCGGGGATTCTCCAGGCAAGAACACTGGAGTGAGTTGCCATTTCCTTCTCCAATGCATGAAAGTGAAAAGTGGAAGTGAAGTCGCTCAGTTGTGTCTGACCCTCAGCGACCCCATGGACTTCAGCCTACCAGGCTCCTCCATCCGTGGGAGTTTCCAGGCAAGAGTACTGGAGTGGGGTGCCATTGCCTTCTCCGTTTCTTTTAGTAGTGAGGGGTATATAGAAAACAAAAGGTAGGTGATTGTCATGTTAATTGTTAATGGTGTCTCATTGCTTCTCAGCCTCCTCAGTGAACATAGCTAGGCTTATATTTATTACCTATAGTTCATACCACTATCTCTAACTTCTTTGCAACATCACAGGATATATTCTAGTCTTTCACTTTCCCGTATGTGGAGTTCCCTTCTCCAATCATGAAAAACTGGCTCCTGGCTCTTTAACTTTCTGTATTTGATAAAAGAAGAAAAATTGCTATGGAAGAATACATTTTTGCAGAAGCATAACTTGTATATGTACTGAAAAAAATTTTGTGGGAAGGGGGAAAGACTGAAGGAGGACTGGTACTACCCAGTGTTCAAACATACTGAAAACTTTGTTAAATAAGCCAGTGTGATACTGGGGCACAAAAATCTGCAGAAAAGAGACTCTGGGTCACATAAACATGAAAATGGAATGTCTGTTAAAAGTGGTGTTTAAGCTAAAAAAGAGAAAATAAACCAAAGGAGAACTTTTGTCTTACTGAACATATGATTGTTCCAGCATAGAAACTGCTTTTGTTAAGGCCACCAGTCACTTTTATATTGATAAGTTTGATAGAGGCATTTCTGATTTTTTTTCACTTCTCTTTAAAGTTTTAATTTGTTCTCTTTTTAATTGTTCTGCACATTTGGTACTAGTGACACCTTTCTCTTCCTTGACCTTCCCTCCTCTTTTGCTGTAGGACAAACTTTCCCTCCAACTTTCTAGTCTCTCTGAGATCTTCACTGGATATACTTCCCTCTGTATGTCAGGTTTTATTCTTGAGTCTTCACTCCTCTAACTTAAATGTTGTCTCTGAGCAATGTTATCCACCTTCGTAGTTTTATACTTAGGTAGCAACACCTCCACCTTCCACAAGCATATTTTATCTCTATAACTGATTTCTTTACTCTCTCCCTGTAATTTAAATATCTACTTGTCCATGAAACATCTCCATTTGGGCCATCCTTTGGTATTGCAAATTCCTTATGCCCCATCAGTGAACTTTTGATTATACTTTTTTCTTTTTTTATACTTTCATTATTTATATTATTTTATACTTTCATTATTATTTTCATTTTTTATACTTTCATTATACTTTTTTATACTTTCATTATTGCTCTTTTTACTATTTGGTTCTTCCCAGATCGTGGTGGTACCATCTACTCAGATAATAAGCCAGAAATGAAAATATTGTCTTTAAATCCTCTCCTTTCTCATTCAGTATACCAAATCATTCACTAAGCCCTATGCTTTATGGGCTTCCCTGGTGGCTCAGATGGTAAAGAATCTGCCTGCAATGCAGGAGACTGGGTTTGATCCCTGGGTCGACAATATCCCCTGGAGAAGAGAATGGCAACCCACTCCAGTACTCTTGCCTGGAGACTTCCATGGGCAGAGGAGCCTGTTGGGCCTCTGTCCAGGGGTCACAAAGAGTGACACAAAGAGTCAATCATGACTGAGTGACTGGCACTTTCACTTTTGCTTAATGCTTTATACCTGTTAGTATCTGGAAGAGGCTCTTTCTTTTCCAGTTATGTCTTTGCCTTACTTTAGGTCATTATCATCTCTTACCAAGATTACTCTAACAGACCGTTTACTGATACCACTATACCTGGACTTACTTTTCTCAAAATGTCTTCCACATTTTATCAGTAAGATTTTCCAAGACTGTAAACCTGAAGGTGTCATTTCTCTGACTATAGTCCACCAGTGACTACCCATTGCTTGTTGGATATAGTCTAAGCTCCCTATATGGCACATACAATTTGGCATTTTCCAGCTTTATTTCCTGCTACTCTCCCTCACACCTACACCCTCAGTCATAGCAAGATACCTACCAGTTCATGAAACTCTGGTATTTCCTGCTTCTGTGTTGTTTTTCATCTTCCTTTGCCTAGACTTTCTTCACTTTATCTTGCTAGTGAACAGTTCTCCCTTGCTGAACTTCTACTTACTGGATAAAACTTGCTAAAATAGAATAAATCCCTCTGCGAGTCTTTATTTCTCTCCCTTCTGAGTTTCTTCTGTCCCTTTTATTTTATTAAATCACATATTGAATTGAATTGAAGTTGCTTTTAAAAGTGGGTGATTTCTTTCATTTTAAACTTGAGCTCCATGAGGAAAGAGCCTCTGTTTTAATAATCATTGTTCTCTTAACCTTTAGTACATCCTTTGTCACATTGGCTAGTGAAATTAAGCTGTGCTATCTTTAAAGGTAGTGTATAAAAGGCAAAAAATTTACCTAAAATAAAAATTTTCAAAGTGCATAAATAATAACTACATTGAGACTAAATACTACTTTTGTGTACTCCCAAAACTGCCAGTTTTCCTTTTGTTGCTGGAAGAGACTGTTGTTTGATTGTGTACCAGGTGTAGAGGTTAGTATACAAAAGTCTCTATCTTGAAACAGAAATAGCATTCAACAAGATGAAACTCTCATATTAGGAGATGGAGATCAAAGAAACAGCAGATTCACTTCTTCCAGCTCAGAGGCATTGTAAGCCCTTTCTGAGAGGAAAAGCAAGAGGGATTCTGCAAAGGTTTGGAAGGTGAAAAACTTAAGGGCAAAAGTTCCTTCGGATTCCAAGAGTCTATGATTCTATTTATAACAAGTAACTCATAACCTCAAGGCCAAAAATAAAAGTCCACGAGCTCTTATACTGAGACAATGTGTACATTTAAAACAATAAGAGTGTTCTGTATTTGTTGAACAACTGAGGAGTGTGAATTCACAAGCAGCCACAATTTTAAGAAGGTTAGAACTGATGATCTTGGAGCTCATCATTGGAAAAGGGAATTGTTCATGAAGCAGGAACAAAAGGAGAGGGAGAAGATTAAAAAATACAAAGTGACTCTGAGAAACAGAGAAAAGGAAATCACAGTGAATCATATGAGATAGCCCCGATCAAGGGAGTCATTAAATGCACGGGCAATGGAGGAGAGCAGTCCTGGGCTTAAATCTTTGCTCGACCAGTCCCAGTTGCGCAACATTAGCTTTCTCTAAAATAGAGATTCAACTCCTACCCTAGGTTGCTGTCAGGAGAATTCAATGTAATAAGTTTTGTAGAGACTTCAGAAGTGCCTGGCTCATAGGATGTACTTAGTGAAGCAACAGTTGTCAATATTATCCTTGTATGGAGAAGGCAATGGCACCCCACTCCAGTACTGTTGCCTGGAAAATCCCATGGACGGAGGAGCCTGGTGGGCTGCAGTCCATGGGATCGCTAAGGGTCAGACATGACTGGGTCGGACATGACTGAGCGACTTCACTTTCACTTTTCACTTTCACGCATTGGAGAAGGAATGGCAACCCACTCCAGTGTTCTTGCCTGGAGAATCCCAGGGACGGGGGAGCCTGGTGGGCTGCCGTCTATGGGGTCACACAGAGTCGGACACGACCGAAGTGACTTAGCAGCAGCAGCAGTAGAATATAGGGGATAGGTAACGCAACTCTGAACTTTACAAGTCTATGACCCATGCAACTTTCTGGTGAAAGTTAAGTATCTAATAATGTGGTTTTGAAAGAGGGTAGGGAATTCTAATTAATGGATTAATTTTTTAATGATTTGGATTTCTTGTGAACATGATTTTAAAGAGAGGATTGCATTATATACATACATCTCAGTATTGCAGAGCCATTCTGTATATTGGGGATAGAACCACAACTTCATTTATATATTTAATCTGGCTTTTTTCCCCTCCTAGTTTCTCAGTGATATTTTGACCAGTTTTATTTATCCATTCTTATTCAGTACAGATTATACAGCAAAGAATAGTAAAACTTAAGCTTTAAGATCTTGATGTTTAACTTTCTATTTTTCTTCTGCTTTTTGGGGTTCACTTATCCATGTGTGTGTGAGGCCTCTATTGTGAGAATGACCCAAAGCAAGCTAATGTGTCTCTGAAATTAAGTCTGTGTTCTCTCTAGGGCTGTACCTAATTCAAATGGTCAGTGTATTCTGTTTTTCAAACTGTGGTAGTAAACTAAAATGCCTTTTTCTTTAAGGCTGCTATTAAAACACATTCTAATGTGATTGTGAGGAGGCAGTGTTAGTAAGAATTAAAATATCAGCATCAGACAGAACTGGATTTAAACCCTGTTACTGTAAAATATGATATATAGCCTTTGGCTGAAAAAATATAGTTTTTCTCAACTCTAGTTTCTTGAGTGTGCCTTGAAACTAAGAGAATCTGCTTTCTAGGCGTACTGTGCAGAATTAACTGAAATAGTGCATGTAAGGTATTCTTTCTAACATACAGTAAATGATTGATAAACACATACCAACTCCCTTGCTTCTATACTTTCCACTGGGCTAGATGGAGAAAAGAATAGATGGGGGAAGACTGTCATTTTATGACTATACAGCTTGATAGAAGTTAATAATTTTTAGAAAAGATGCAGAATTTCTAAGACAGATATCATTTCCAATATTTTGATAGGTATTAGACCTTGTGTCAGGTGATACAGTAGAAAGTGTGTTTGGTGTTGGGCTTGGGAAAATATTCAATGATCAGTTTAAATCCTCTATGAATTTAAATTTAGATTTTAATTAAATGAATGTAAAAATAAATTATGATAAGTATAATATGTCATGGAATAATTGATAGAAGTGATATATTAATAAGAAAAATAAGATATTTAAGCCAGAGATGAGATTGGTAAGGACAGATCATTTCAGTGGATGTGGAGTAGAAGAAAGTCAGCAGAAGTAGAAAGAAGAGCTGAGGCCGGACTGAGGTTTTGATAAATGAACGGATGTAAAGGTATAAAGTATGTATGGCCTATCGGTCAGTTCAGTTCAGTCACTAAGTCGTGTCTGACTCTTTGTAACCCCATGAGTCGCAGCACGCCAGGCTTCCCTGTCCATCACCAACTCCCGGAGTTCACCCACACCATGTCCACTGAGTCAGTGATGCCATCCAGCCATCTCATCCTCTGTCGTCCCCTTCTCCTCCTGCCCCGAATCCCTCCCAGCATCAGAGTATTTTCCAATGAGTCAACTCTTCGCATGAGGTGGCCAAGTATTGGAGTTTCAGCTTTAGCATCAGTCCTTCCAATGAATGCCCAGGACTTATTATAAAATAAGATTTTTTATTTTAAAAAGGTGTAAGCAAATACATTTGAGTTATTTATCAAAATATAGAACCCACCACACATGTTATTATAAGCTTTGGCAAACTGAGTGGCTGTTTCTATTCAAAGTCACGATTATCTCTATTTCTGTCTAATTCTGAAATCTTGGAGAGTCGATAGGTTAGCATTTAGGAATTTTCCACTTCCTGACATTGATTCATTTCTTGGTGGTAACTCCACACATTTATTCATAGGCATTACTGGAAGCTTGAGACAGATTTTTTAAAAACTGCTAATTGGATTTAAAGTCATGTTGAAACCAAGCTTAAAATATGGAGGAAAGCTGGTAATGATGACTCAGTACTGATGCTAAGTTAATGATTTAGTGATGAATTTCAGATCTACAAGGAAACTCAGCCAGCCTCCAGCCTCGGTGTTTAACTACCTTTGGACAACTTCCACTGACTGCAAAATTGCAGATAATATTTTTGATGCATTTGGAGAGTAAAGGAATCCTTTGACTCAAATGCCTTTAAACTGTGATATCCCATTATTTTCCTAATTGCGACCACTCTTGTTTTGTGATGGTGGAGTCTGTGGTTCTACAGGCTAATGTGATAGGAATCACTCCACACTGCTGCAGTCCTCGTATGCCCTCCAAATCCTGTGTTGCTGCCTCATGCTTAGGGATGAAAATACCCTGCTTGCCTTTCCTCTTAGCCTGCTTGTTGAATATCTATTCATCCTTCAAGCCTCTGTCCCACCATCTCTTTCTTAGTCCTCTGACTCCAAGAGCATTTTATATTAAGGAGATCTTTTTTTGTAATGTTTATTCACGATGTTTACTCACTATGCAAAAGCCATTTCCTTTTATAGTAGATTTGAAGTTGCTTGATACACATTGGTGTGTTGGTGTTTGGCTGTGAGAATATTTTTTAAATGATTCTCTTTGTTGTTGTTGTTGTTGTTGATGATGATATTTTCACAGAATGTCACATTCATTCAAAGGAAGTTGAGTAACTGCCAGCACTAAAGGCTGTAAGAACTTGTGTGAGTGCTAAGTGGAACCAATCAAACTTTAGTTGACCTGTTTGTATACTTCAATGACAAAGAGGAATTTGTCCTACTATTTGAAGTGAAAAGGCTCAATTCTTATACCAGGCTAAAGGGTTAGCCAATTTGAAGAACAGTTTTTCCTTGCCACTTGAAGCTATAAACCTGGTCTTCTTTATTAATTAATTTTAGAAAATAATTCTGATATATTTTTTATATGACTAAATGACTAATAAGTGTTAAGTTTGACACACAAGATAAGAAAATCTAATTTAAATCTCTTAGCTAGGTAGGTGCTTTTTGCCCCTAAGGCAAAAAACATTTCTTAGTCAAATTGAGAACCATTTCCAAAGTGATTTTTTGTTGTCTTGTCAATTTTAATATTCCTATTGTATTTATTCTCAGGTAAGTAGAGTTTCTGATTTGAAGAAGTGTAATGACAAATATTTTAAGATGAAACACATATGTAATTATCAGAAAGTGTTTTGAAGCATTGCAAGAGATCAGAGATCAGTGAGTTTATTTTTAGGTTATTACAGACACACATGAGGACAAACACATTTTCAGAATAACTTGACTGGATTTATTTTTAAGATAGTCAGAAGCAGTTAGATGTTCTGATCTTTTCCTCAGTTTATTGCATGCTGCAGAATGGACATATTCATTCAATGAACAGATGGATTTATAAACGAATATAATGCAAACTATGATACTTGCTTTGAGGGAAACAGAGTGCTGAAGGTATATAAAATTCATATGGGCTTGCCAGAGGAGAGACCTCTGTGAGGCGGGGAGATTGCAGCTACATATGAGAAATGAGCAGGAGAAAGAACATTTTAGGCAGAGGGAACAGTACATGGGGAAAAGGCAGGGAAGAGTGTGGAGTGTTTGAGGAACAAAATGTCAATATGGCTAGGGAAGAATTAACCTAAGTGTTAGGGTTTCGAGATGGAAGTATAGGTGGGTGAGGGCTAGATGGGGCAGATGGTTAATATCGCGGTTTAGTTACTCACTATGTACCCACTGGAATGAATGAATAAGAAAGCTTCATAACGTAATGGGAACAATGTCATTTTCTTTCTTTCTTTTTGATGTATATGAACTTTCCTTTTTCCCAGTCTGTCAGGCATCCATTTGCCTCATGCAGTGTGGTGAGAGGGGTTAATGTTAGCCAATTTGAAAGACTGAGACAGAGAGTCTTGCAGTAAAGGCTGAGATTGGGCTCAATGAGAAGGAGGTGACCACCGTTCCCAAACTGAGCCAATCGAACAGACCAGCTACAGATTTCAGCAGGAGATGTCAGCAGGGAGTGAAGTGACCAGACAGTTAAAGGACGTTGTTGCCGATTACAGAGAACACAAAGGAGAGCAGGAACCTGCTGGTTGGGGTTTGAGGCTACCTTTTTTCTGCCGCTGAAAGGTCAAAGAAGCCCACCTTTGGGCCACCCTATAAACTCAGATACCTCTTTGAAGAAAAATAGTGGGTTGGAGGAAATACATAAAACTGGACATTTACCAGATATGATCAAGTTTTTAGAAAAAGAGTATACGAGAATATAATGAGGTAGCACTAATTAGCACTTTGTTTGTGTTCATTCATTCAATAAATAACCATGACTGTCTTTTACATGGGCTTCCCTAGTGTCTCAGTGGTAAAGAATCTGCCTGTAATGCAGGAGACAGAGAGAGGTTTGATTCCTGGGTTGGGAAGATCCTTAGAGGAGGGCATGGTAACCCACTCTAGTATTCTTGCCTGGAGAATCCCATGGACAGAGGAGCCTGGTGGGCTACTGTCCATAGGGTTGCAAAGAGTCAGACCTGACTGAAGTGACTGAGCACACATTCATGCTACTTATGTATTGTGCACAGGGAATACAACAGACACTAACCCTTGTCTTCCTGGAACTCACATTCAAGTGAGACTAGTTCCCAGTTGAAGCTATAGAAAGAAAGAAAACTGCCTAATTAGAAAAATGAATATGTAGTTGCACATTCAATAGTAGTATGTTAGCTTTAATTTCACAACAGTAGTAATGAGAAGTATTCTGGTGGTATGCATGACCTTGTTGTGGTCAAGAAAAGCTAAAAATGATTACAGAGTTTATTCTTGCTTGGACACTAAGTTTAAATAACTTGACATCTTATCATATGTCAGTCACAGAGTCACAAAAAGTTAGGACTGGAAAGGATCTTAGCAGTCATCTAGCCTGACATCTTAGTTTGGCTGGTAAGGAAACAGATATTCATAGAATTGAAGAGGAAATCACTGCTAAAGTTGGAATTTAAATATGTGTTCCTTGACATTAGTTCAAGGCTGTTTATAATGGAAAAGAGTTTCCATTCAGATCTTTGTAGAACATATTCATTGATTATCTCACCTCGATATCAATAGACCATTTTTTGGGCTGGCTCTTGTAAATATTGGAAACATAACAGGTCATGCAGTGATGTTTAAGTAGGGATGAGGATTAGGAGAAGAATAGACACTCATGGAGGGGTTAGTTTCTTTTGTTTCTCTTTAGAATGTGAGTGATAGCCTGGAAAGGACCCAGTGCCTACATTTTACCCCTACTCAGTAGGGGTATAATCAGGGGCTCAGGAACAAGGCATCTGAGTTCATATCCCAGCTCTACCATCCATCAACTAGCTTCATCATCAGTGTGAAACCTGTAAAACATTTAAAATCATATCGTATGTACACAACTAGAAAATCTATAATCCCATCTGATCATTTCTTTCTTGCACTTCCTTCCTCTTTCTCCACTTAATTTAAAAACTCACTTAAACATACAACTTGTATCATTGTGTTTAATTGAATTGTATTGGAAAAAAAGCACACATACTTTGTCTCAGACTGATATTTGACTAGAGTTCTGTGGTGAAGTAATAACCAGTAGCTGCATTCATTTTTCCAGTTCTTGGACTGACATATTCACAATACTATATGATTTTTCTACTATTACATGTTGTTTAGCTCTTGCATATTACAAACAGGGCCAAAGAATAGATTATTACAATAAAAAAAAAAAAAAAACAAGAAAAAGTAAAGTTTATCATTTTCCATGAGGCTTCACACAAAATGCCATGACATACTTAGTATCCACTTGGTTGGAAAAATCATGCAAGTTAACCCATGTTTTTCATCATATAAAATGAGTTGGTTATGATGGATATGTCCTGTGTTTTGTGCTAAGAATTATAATAAATTAAGAAATATTTATTGAGCACCTATTATAACAGTCTAACAGTGCTGAGTTGGGGAAAGTGTGCCTGTATATGTATGGGTGTATGCGTGTGTGCAGAGAGTAGTGGTAAAACTGTTAGGCTAAGTCACACTGAGAGTTCACCTTAATAGAAAAAAATATAAAAACAATTTCTGACAGCCAGACAGTATATTTTGAAAAACTATTCAAAATATACTATACTTAGCATATTTTAATAGGAGATAGCCTGTATGATAAGTTTTAGCATTTTTCACAGTATAGTTGTGTTAAAGACTATATTTTTGTAGTATAAGCAACAACAATGAGGTTATTTCATCTTACTGAATACTACATTAAATTAAATTAATAAAGCAAGCTTTTCCTTCCAATATTAAGTTTAAATGCTGTTTGAAAAAAATATTAATAAAAACTTTTAAGAAATAGTTATTTTTCTTTGTGTCAAGTGACTGTTTAACTTACTATTTTTTTCTTATGGCTCCTTAAGTTTTATGATTGGATTTTAAAATAAATTTAGTGCTTGATATAAGTGAGAATCTAAGTTTTCTACTTTAACTTCAGAGCAAAAAGAATATGAACCTAATGCAAACAATGATGTTATGGATTTTCTGTAATTAGCTTAATAGCTTTGAGATTCTGTGGTTAATAATTAAGGCTTGAGCCTCAAGTAAGATTGTATGCTTGCTTGTTATTTGAATTGTACCTTGGCTAAATGTTTATTAGTATTTTGTTGAGTTCCTTCCAACATGTTAATGAAGAAGTCATCACTTTCCTAAATCAAAAGTAGACAAAGTGAAAGCTATTTTTTAAAAGTTGATAGGCTTACTTTTCTCTTGCGTTGTTCCTCAGGGGTATTTATACTAAATTAATAGTGATATAGCTAAACCATGAGTACAGAAATCGAATGCCATCCATAAATGCAGAAGTCTTTCCAGAAGATCTGTGTAATGTGCTATTACATATACAAAGCAAGCAAAAGCATATGGTTGTAATGAAGCCACTACCCTGAGGTCTGCATATCAGTTTGCATGTAGATGGTCTCTGGATATAACTGCAGTATTACACACATGTCAAATTATGATTGAGTGCTTATTGATGGTGAAGAAAACCTTGATTTATACATTATTACATTAATACATAATAGCTACATAAATATAAAATATAAAATTATCTTCCTTTTTATTTATAACTTCACATAATGAAAATGTATGTTTTTGAGTATCATGTACTATAAGGCCTATGCTAGTATCTCTGCAAGAAGCAGACTAATCATACTTAGAAAGAGTCTGCTGGAATGACTAAAGCTGAACAGGAACAAAGAATTCAACTAATATTTTAACTTTATTTTACAAACAGAAACTGGAGCTCAGATAAGTCAAGAAATTTTCTCACACTGGCCCAGCATATTCATAATAGAACTAGGACTGCTACTGCTGCTAAGTCGCTTCAGTCGTTTCCAACTCTGTGCGACCCCATAGAAGGAAGCCCACCAGGCTCCCCCGTCCCAGAACTAGGACTAGAGCCATTTATTTTATTTTTAGTTCAGTGCTTTCTCAGACTGATTCCATTTCCTAGCATGGATTAGAACTGCTCAATGTAATCAGTGATTTATTTTTAATTCTTTTTCTTTGTCTCTCCTGTGGGAGGAAAATAAAAAGGTGTTCTTGCTTCTGTGGACATATCTGGAGGCTGCTAAGAGCTACACACTGCTATCATATAGAGAATATCACCCTCTGTGACATTTAAATCTTATTTTTATGGATCATTCAGTGAAAGCATGTGTGTTTCTCAGTTTATCCTCCTTTTAACACGTGTACTTTTAAAACATTTAATTATGACTTGAGAATTTTTTTTTTTTTTTTTTCATAACAAACCTCTAGCCTGGAATCTCATGACATTACTGATTGAGAAGAAATCTGTTAGTGATTTAGATACAAGAATGTCTCCAGAATGTTATATTAAAATATGAGAATTCACCTTATTTGTAACTTGAACAAAAGTCCCTGTAGTGTAAGTCTGTTTTCCAAGTAAAACAATATTTAATGTTTATTTTCAGTTGTTCACAACTTCTCTCTTACACTTACTTTTCTTTTTATTTTCATAAATTAAAATTTTATTTTATAATATAAAAACCTTAGGTTCCTAGGGAGTTTTGGGAACTAAAAAAAAATGTGATGTGTGTGTGTGTTTCCATATCTTTTTGCAGTGTCCTTTCTTAGTTGAAAAGCTGCATTTGGGTACAGTGTCACTGATGGAATTGAGCAATTTTTGTTTTTCTAACTTTTGTGGCTCTGGCCAGCTTCACAGGGCTTCTATCAGTTGAAATGGCATCTTTGACTTTAGCCAAGTGTAGGTTATTAGGTTATGAGTGCCAAAAATGATGAGTTGTCTCCACACTTCATCCAGCATGAATAAAAGCAAGATTGTAAAATAATTATAATCTCTCAGAGCAAAGCCAGCCATGCAGCTTCAGCCCATCGTTCTTCATTAATTTGTATACAGTTCTTATTTTAACAGAACAAACTTTCTGAGGGTACTCACACGGGACTGCGGAACCAGCTGTACAACTTTTATTTTGAAGAAAAAAAAGTTGAGCCTCTGAACGGGCTGTTTTAAAGACAGGGAGGGACTTAGCTTTTCCGAGCTTGACCAGCATGTGGAAGGAGTGCTCTCATGGCTGCGATAACTTAGGGAGCTCCTACCTGGGTGCCACAGGGGTAGGAAGGTTTCTGTTTGTTTTGTTCCGTTTCCGAGGGTCCCGTGCACTTCTCTTGCCCATGTCAACGTGACTCTTGGTGTTTTTGCACACCCTGCTCTGTGGGGGAGTGCCCCATCGTGCCTGTCTGATGTGGCCTCTATGGACACATTGCTCAGCTGGCAGAGAGCAGGGAAGTTTCCTCCCAGCACCCAAAAAGAGAAAGAGGAAACTACTTTTGCCTTCTGGGCTCCTTGCAGGACAATAGATCAGGATAAGCTTCCACATTCTCTCCCTGGATTTCTGGAGTGGTTTCCAGGAACAAGCTAAACTTTCACCTTTAAATGGATGACCATGTCACAATCAGAAGGAAACATCTCCAAAGACCCATCTTTAGGTAAGTCATGATGGATCCTAGATGGCTCCAGGGCTATCAGGAAAAATAATTTCTGTTTCATCCTTAACTTGTGCATTCTGGCACTAAGTTATAACAAAGCAACAAAGACTGTGCCTAAAGTGTAACTTCATGCATACTGAAGGAGTTCTTTTATTTTTTATTTTCTGAAACCCTATGCACAAGCTTTTATCAGTTTTTCAAAATGTATTTTAAAAACGTATTAGCTTTTCATGTACTTCAGTGACACAGCACTAGAAAAACTTCTGAAACATTATGCAATTCCTCGCTGTTTCTAGCGGTTGCATAGCCCTGGAAATGGGAAATGTGTGCTTCTTGCAACTGATTTCTCTCAGAAGTAGTATTTTAGTGCTGTGAATGCTACGCTTCTTTGCAGTCATGTATGTGGAGACAAATTTGAACTTGATGGCTATTGTACTATACTATGTACATTTTACAGCTAATTTAGGAGTAATCTGTATAGCAGTTAAGGAAACAGCAGGGCAATAGGAGATATTTTGCACTGGGGTGGAATCTTTGGCCAGGCAGAATGTAGATCTCGCATAACAGATTGGGCTAAGGTTTTATTTTGAGGGGGGAGAGACTCTTTCACTAAGAGACAGCAATTTCTTCTGTCTTGATTCTTTAGTTACCTGTTATGTAATTTAGAATCCAGAATTTGGAATTAAAGTTAACCATATATCAAATTTGGGCCTCTCTCCAAATAATATCTTAAATATAGCAAAGATATCACATGTTAACAGTACTAAATGTTAAGCTGTAGTCACTGGCTGTTGATCTTGAATTAACTACAGGATTGTAGAAGTTTATGGATGAAATTCCTGACATTGTGTGGCCTTCAAGGAATAGAATTATATATAAAATGTTTCCATTCTTATGTATTAATTAATTATTACTACAATATTGCTAGTAATATCAATATACTTTCATAACGCTTAAAATGTTAGCTCAAATCTGTTTTAAAATCTTTTGAAGATATTTTCAAATCTACATTACAAATTTAATGTTATGTGTCTATTTCAATATGCATTTGTAAATTTAACCAAAAATCCAAAAGGTGTATTCACCTCCCGTGTTTCTTGTGGCAGGAGCTGGAAACGTTCTTTCAGTTCCTGTGCAGTTCACTACTGTTTTCTTTCCAAGTGCATGTGTGACTTCGAGGAGGGCATGAAAGTTGCACAGACAATTCCAAACTCAACCCCACTGAGACATCACTTAAAGAGGGTACCTACAGAAGTTCAGGAAGGCAGGGCCATATTGGATAAAATCAGATCCGCTCAGCCATCAACTTAAGTGTGTTATTCCATTGTGGAACTCTTCCTGCAGGTAGTTGCTCACTGCTTTAATGCCAAATCCTTGTCCGCTCCTGACGAATTATATGTTAAGGTGCTACTCTCAGGAGAATTGCAATTCAAGTGTGCTTCTCTTTCATATAAAGAGCAGATCCTTTGTGGGAGGTGAGATTCTTTGTCCAGATGATTAGAATACAATTTGGTAAATTCAAATGATTGTTTCATGATACTGATGATCTAGAAGAGAAAACAGCTACCAAAGAGGATACACGTTTACCAAGCAATTATTTCAAGCAAGTGCTGAAATGGGTTCCCGAATGATTAAGGCCAGATGTGGGATCATGGGTCTACTGGCATATTGACAGCTGGCTTTGCTTTTATCAAGATATGACTGTTATGAAGGAAAGGAGGGTGGAGAGTATCTTAAAAGATCCAAATGACTGGTCATACTTTCTCAGAGAAAGTTTTAGGCTGTTCTTTAGTGAAATGCAGCATGGTCTTTGTAATAGCTGAGCAACTTCACTTTCTCTTTTCACTTTCATGCATTGGAGAAGGAAATGGCAACCCACTCCAGTGTTCTTGCCTGGAGAATCCCAGGGACAGTGGAGCCTGGTGGGCTGCCGTCTATGGGGTCACACAGAGTCGGACACGACTGAAGTGACTTAGCATAGCATAGCATAGCATAGCATAGCATAGCATAGCATAGCATAGCATAGCATAGTTGTGCTTTTGGGCCAGCTGAGAAATGGGTTAAGCTTTCCTTTGGCATCTTTGGGCTTCTCTTATGGCTCAGACTCGAGAGCCACCATTTTTTACTCTGGTGGCAGTAAAAAATCTGCCGGCAATGCAGGAGGCCTGGATTCTATCCCTGGGTCAGGAAGATCCCCTGGAGAAAGGAATGGCAAACCACTCCAGGATTCTTGCCTGGAGAATTCCATGGATAGAGAGCTTGGTGGGCTACAGACCCAGTCCATGCGGTTGCAAAGAGCTGGACATGACTGAACAACTGATACTCTCTTTCTTGGCACCTTGGTGCTTGTCCCATGTCCCACTTTATTTTCTTTGTTAGCCTCCTTTCCCAACTCCCCTGTTCCCTTGGCCTTCCCCTGAGCCTTTCACACTGAGACATCTTTCTAGGCTTCCTTTTCTGGTCAGAGTCCCAGGTACAGACTTTTCCTTCTTAATATGTACAATATGTGTGCACCCCACTTCCTAAGAGATTTGCTCACCTGTTCTCAATCTGTAAGCAAATCTGTGCTAGATTGTTTCATATGTGCTAGTTACAAGTTTAATAGAAATTTTGTGAAATATCTTTGCTATTTTTTAGTAAAAACTCATTTAAAATTTTAATCTTTAAGAGATCAGCCTAGGATTTTTTTTTTTTTAAGAAACATCTGACATATTGACACCATTCAAATTTCTATATACAGGCTACTTTCTTCTGTAATTTCTATATACAGGCTACTTTCTTCTGCAATTGAACCCAGAGCTTTAATTCAATTCACCTGTCATTCTCTGCTCGACTAGACATGACCATATCTAGGGGGAGGCATTGGGGAGGCTGCCAGTGGTAAAGAATCCACTTGCCAATTCAGGAAATGAAAGAGATGCGGGTTTGATCCTTGGGTGAGGAATATCCCCTGGAGTAGGAGACAGCAACCCACTCCAGTGTTCTTGCCTGGAAAATTCCAAGGACAGAATGGGTTACAGTCAGTGGGGTCACAAGGAGTCAGACGCAATGTATGCATGCACCACTGGAGAGGCCAGACACAGTAACCAGAAAACAACCTTACCTGCCCTTACAAAACATATCATCCAGTGTATATCTAGGTAACATGACACAGGCAGGTGATGGGTACCAAAAAGAAGAGAACAGCATCCTGGGAAATTATAATGGAAAAGACAAATTTCAGTGAAAACTAATTCTGGCCCCTAAGTGAACTGAGAAAGATAAGAGCAATATTTTAAATATTATTATTTTTTTTAATGTTATATTTCCTTCATTTTCTAATTTTTTATTTAGTTTTTATAGGAGGACAGTTGCTTTACAACGTTGTCTTAGTTTCTGCTAAGAGAAAGATTTTCTTTTAAATTTAATTTTTGAGACAGAATTAATATCAATTTTTCATCAGCATGATCTCCCTAAATTTCAAATAATAAAAATCATCCATCTAGTGTAAAAAATTAGTTGAGAGGTTTTAGAGGAGATGATGAATATTGAAATTCCATGGCTGGTACGCTATTGGGAAGGCTGGGAGGAGTCTTATATACTATTTAGAAACTGTCTCTAAGAATGTCTTGGTCTCCCACAATGCCGATTCCCAAATCATTTCACACAGTTAGGTTATCAAATCCAAGTTTTAAAAGTCTTCCATGGAAAATTTAGATACACATTTTCATGTCAGATCTGTGAAGTGAGGAACAAAGGCAAGGCTTCTTTTCTGGCCAAGGCTGGAGTCTGTACGTGCACGTTTCATACATTTTGCATGTTGCTTTGGGGTAAATGAGACTGTTCAGCCTGGAGCATATAGAAATGATGCATCTCAGACACATTTTGTGGGTCACTCTGCAGATGTTCTTGCAGCTCAGACTTGTACAGAGAAATCACTGTCCCTTTATTCAAGAGAAACACTTTAGGCTTTATAATTTTCCAGGAAGGAAACACTATTACAAAACATATATTAATGTGTTTTCCGTCAACAACACTGTTTGTTCCTCAGCATTTAGAAAATTGTATAGATCTTTAAAAATCTAAGATTTGAATTAGCACTTGATATTAGAGCTCTCTGATACACACATTCTTTAGACATTTAAAAACTTCTTTTTCTGTGTTACCACAGAGTTTGATCTCTAGTAATTATAATTAATCTTTTTATATAAAAAGATTCATCAATTTATAGCACATTCCAGATGAAGTACCTTTGTCTAACTTCAGTAAAACAATTGCTGAAGATATGTCCAGCTTATTGCGTGTTCATATTGCTTAGTGAACTTTCTGTATTTCCAGAATATTGCTCAATCTTAAACTCATACCAAGAAAAATCTATTTCTCCTAATTAAACTGCATCAGTGAAAATAATTCTTTCCTGCAGTACACTGCTATGAAATATATAAGTCTGGGTTTTTGTTATAATTATCTCCCCCCACTTGATTTGATATTTTTTATCAAATTCTACTATATATGCATCTTTTTTTCCTGTTTGTTGCTTCAAGGTCTTTCTGTAAGTATGTAGGAAAAATGAATTAAAAAAATAAATGGAAACTTTTTTTTACATGTTAAGCCTCAGTTAGTGTTCTTTGGAACCAACAACCTTTTGAACCTCTCTCAGGGTTCAAAAGTGGATGTTATTTTTGTGGTGACTTTTCATTAGAAGTAGCATGAAAAAGCCACAAATGAAATCATGCAAATGGTTCTTCCTCAGCCCTAGAACTGAGAATGGTCCATGCATCCAGGAGCTGAGACAGTAAAGTGCAGGTTGAATGTCTGCCGGGGCCCAAGACCAATGAAAATCATGTTGGGTTCTTCACAGCATTTAGAACATGCTGTTTCTTCTCTTTATGCCTTTTCAAAGCTTTATTTTTACAAGTGGCTGTTAGCAGAGGAATTCTGAGTGTGTTTTTGGCAGGCATATTCTCTTCACATGGAGATGTAGAAAGCAGTGAGATGCCTAGGAAAAGAAAGGCAGTCTTAATTTTGTTTGTGTACCTAATGGGGATGATTAGTACCCTATTGGTGGGTCTGAATTCTTGTTTCAAGGTTGTGATCTATGCTTTATAGAGAAATAGCATAAAATAGCTATTACATATTTAAAATTGTTTACCTTTTGGAGTGTAATCATTTTTATTTAGCCCCACATTTAAGCTCAGTGTGTTAACATCGGTGTCAAAGCTAGTTCAGAATTGCAGAGGTGACACCACATTCCTGACTTTCAGATAGGAATAAGTAATCAGTAATATTACTGATTTTCTAAAAAAATTTTTAAACAGTAATAGGGTGGAACACCTGACCACTCTGCCGATTTACAATAGTTTTCTAGACAGTTTTCTACTCAGTGTTTCAGAGCCATTTACTTCAGTGTTTTGGGAATAATAGAAAATGGGAACAAGTAATATAAAATGTGAACTCACTTCAAAATTTAAAGAAATTGTATTGCTAATGCATTATTGATATTGGCATTTTCATCTCATAAATATGTATTTATGATATTCTGTGCTTCAATTTCTTTTTAACACTTCCTCAACAAAAAATGTATGCTTTAGCCAGAAATTTTAGTACAAAGTCATCAGAGTGAAAATTACATAGAAAAAATCAACTGGAGAAGTATTATAATATATTGGGGCTTCCCAGGTGGCTCAGTGGTAAAGAATCTGCCTGCCAATGCAGGAGACGGAAGATCCCCTGGAAGAGGAAATGGCAACCCACTATAGTATTCTTGCCTGGGAAATCCTATGGACAGAGGAGCCTAGCGGTCTGTAGTCCATGGGATCGAAAAGAGTCAAACACAACTGAATACACACACATACACACCCACCCAAAAATGTGTGATTGAGATAGAAATGTATATAGTACAAAGTCATCAGAGTGAAAATTACATAGAAAAAATTTATTAACTATAGCAGTAGTAGAGTATGTTAAATACCTTTTCTTTTATGAAATGCATTTTCTCCTAAGAAAAAATTCTATGTAAATCAAATCCAAAACTTAATACAACTTTATATGCTGCTGCTGCTACTGCTGCTAAGTCGCTTCAGTCGTGTTCGACTCTGTGCAACCCCATAAATGGCAGCCCATGAGGCTCCCCCGTCCCTGGGATTTTCCAGGCAAGAACACTGGAGTGGGCTGCCGTGTCCGACTCTTAGCGACCCCATGGACTGCAGTCCACCAGGCTCCTCTGTCCATGGGATTTTCCAGGCAAGAGTACTGGAGTTGGGTGCCATTGCCTTCTCGAACAACTTTATGTATATGAACATAGTTTGCCAGTTTTTGTTTCTAAGACAAGTGGTTATGTTCATTTATTTAAAAGAGAAAAAGGAAATTGAATTGACTTGCAATGGTTATATAGTCATATACTGGAAATTTAGGTTCAAGGGTTTTCTTTAATAAATGATAATTTTAAAGTAAGTGACAATTAATTGATAGAACAAAATAATTGCATTTATTTATACTTGCTATGAAAGTGAAAAATACTTTTGGAAAATAGACATAGTGATATGAATTTAAAGTTTATGACATTGTCAGACACAATGCTAATTAATAGAACAAATATATTTTATACCAGACATTTATTAATATTTTTGTTGTCAAGATACTGTTGCTGTTAGTCAGAAGTCATTGTGTGATTTTTAAGGAAGAAATAATTAGAAATTGATCTTCAAAATAAATTACGAAGGTCAGAGTAAAAGTACAAATACATTTGAATGTAAGGCAGGAAATATTTATCAAGAAAACATGTTAGACATTGTTGAGCCTTTTTTTTTTCCAGTTGTGATAAAAGTAGCTTTAATTTTTAAGTGGTCATCACAAATAAACTGTAATTTGGTAAACATTTTGAAGTCAGTCAATGAGTAATCTACTCCATAGTATTACTTCATCCACAATTTACAAAAATTTAAATTATTTCCAATAGACTTATAACTAATGGCAACAGCAGCAGTAGATATTAAAATTAATACCAAGAGCTACCATTCATCAGAATCTTAGCATATTTTTAGACAAGATACAAGCATATAATCTTCAGGGCAACTTCATGAGGAAGTATTAAATTCATAAATAATAATTTTGGATATAGGACTTCCCTGGTGGCTTAGATGGTAAAGAATCTGCCTGCAATAGAGGATACCCAGGTTCAATCCCTGAGTTGGGAAGATCCCCTGGCGAAGGGAATGGCAATCCACTCCAGTATTCTTGCCTGGAAAATTCCATGGACAAAGGAGCCTGGAGGGTTATAGTCCATGGGGTTGTAAAAAGTTGCACATGAATGAGTGACTAACATATACACACACATGGATCCAGGAACAAGGAATAAATAAAACATAAGAAAGCACTTCTCACTAGGGTGCTATGCAAGTCCTGTTTTCTAAGCTAGAGATGCTTGGTGCTGTTTGCATTTATCTTGGATATTGGTATTGTTTAGAAATTGCTCTTCAAATGTTTCAGAGAAGGCAATGGCACCCCACTCCAGTACTTCTGCCTGGAAAATCCCATGGATGGAGGAGCCTGGTGGGCTGCAGTCCATGGGGTCGCTGAGGGTTGGACACGACTGAGCGACTTCACTTTCCCTTTTCACTTTCATGCATTGGAGAAGGAAATGGCAACCCACTCCAGTGTTCTTGCCTGGAGAATCCCAGGGACGGGGGAGCCTGGTGGGCTGCCGTCTATGGGGTCACACAGAGTCGGACACGACTGAAGTGACTTAGCAGCAGCAGCATTCAAATGTTTGTAATGTTTGAAATGAGGAAAATAAAGATCATGCAGGTAAAATGATCTAGTGGGGATAATTTTATGGTTTATATCATCTTGAAAATTTTTGTTTGAAATAATCCACCTATTACTTATAGTGTTCAGGTAAAAAACAATGAAAAATAATAATAATAGCAATGAAAAAGTAATAGTAAGCTTTAAAATGACCTGCTGGTTTATAGAGAACAAGGTAAAAGAAGTCTGCATTAGTTATAAACCTAGTCTCTGGTTCTGTGACTTGACATGACATAATTTTGATAGTTCTCATGGGAAAACTTCAGTTTATTTATATATTTGATTAAGTCCACTTGGACATGATCTTTAATTGAGCAAAATCCAACATTTCCTGAATTGGAGCTGCTGCAAGTGTAGGGGCAAGTCTACAGTGCATTTGAAGGAAAAGATGATAAAGCTTCCAGAGTTATCTATGAAACATCCCAAGTGTGCTTTGTTAGAGTCATATTTTTGTTACGAAGAAGTGTTAATTTTGAGTCAAATTTGTGTCTATTTTTGCTATTTTGGTGACTCTACCTTTTAGGATCTTAAGATGATATTTTTAGGCATATTGTTTATTAAATCAAAACAGATATTTAAATATTAATTATATATTCATTAACCAAGTGTTTGGTAGGCATTGAAAGTCATGGACTTTTATTATGAAAATCATCCCTTCAGCTTTAAAAAATATGAATATTTAATTTGACATTTTTAAGGATCGAAGAGCTTACAATAAATTGTTTGGAGACCACTGGTAATAAAAAAACAATAGGAATGTATCTTCAACATACAAATGTGGTGATTTTCTAAGTCCTAATTAAGGAATGAAAATAAAATTCTAATAGGTCAAGTAACTTTTTAAATTGTATCATTAAATTAAAATTTGGATGAAAGCAGGGACATGTGACAATCTGGACCACCTGTTTGTTGGGAATCTCTAATGAAGATTTCAAATGCTTTTAATAATTCCAGTGGTGATGTCTTTGAGAAATAACATAAAAAGAAGTCTGTAATTTCTCTGCCCACTAATTACGTGTTACAATCCAGCTGCATCCAATTGCTTCTAATTCTGTGACCCATCTCATTTTCTCTGTATCTCTTTCACTGTGTGTTTTACTTCAACCTAGTATAGTTACCTAAGGAAATCACCTCTTCTCCAGAACTGTAGGATTCCTGAGGCTAGAATCTGTATTGAATCTCTGTATTTCCTATAACTTTTGATAGAATATGAGTCATAAGTAAGAACTTCAGTTCAGTTCAATCGCGTAGTTGTGTCTGACTCTCTGAGAACACACCGACTGCAGCATGCCAGGCTTCTTTGACCATCACCAACTCCCGAAGCTTGCTCAAACTCATGTCCATTGAGTTGGTGATGCCATCCATCCACTTCACCCTCTGTTGTCCCTTTCTCCTCCTGCCTTCAATCTTTCCCAGCATCAGAGTCTTTTCTAATGAGTTGACTCTTCCTATCAGGTCGCCAAAGGATTGGAGTTTCAGCTTCAGCATCAGTCCTTCCAATGAATATTCAGGACTGATTTACTTTAGGATGGACTGGTAGGATCTCCTTGCAGTCCAAGGGACTTCTCAACACCATTGTTCAAAAGCGTCAATTCTTTGGCGCTCAGCTTTCATTATAGTTCAACTCTCACATCCACACATGACTATGGGAAAAGCCATACCTTTGACTAGATGGACTTTTGTTGGCAAAGTAATGTCTCTGCTTTTTAATATGCTGTCTAGGATGGTCATAGTTTATCTTCCAAGGAGCAAGCGTCTTTTAATTGCATGGCTATAGTCACCATCTGCACTGATTTTGGAGCTCCCCCCAAATAAAGTCTGCCACTGTTTCCACTGTTTCCTCATCTAGTTCCCATGAAGTGATGGGACCAGATACCATGATCTTAGTTTTCTAACTGTTGAATTTTAAGCCAACTTTTTCATTCTCCTCTTTTACTTTCATCAAGATGCTCTTTGGTTCTTATTCACTTTTTGCCATAATGGTGGTGTCATCTGCATATCTGAGGTTATTGATATTTCTCCTGGAAATCTTAATTCCAGCATGTGCTTCAATCAGCCCAGCGTTTCTCATGATGTAGTCTGCATGTAAATTAAATAATCAGGTGACAATATACAGCCTTGACATACTCTTTTCCTAATTTGTAACCAGTCTGTTGTTCCATGTACAGTTCTAACTGCTGCTTCCTGACCTGTATACAGATTTCTCATGAGGCAGGTCAGATGGGCTGGTATTCCCATCTCCTGAAGAATGATCCACACAGTCAAAGGCTTTGGCATAGTTAAAAAAAAAAAAAAAAGCAGAAGTAGATGTTTTTTTGGAACTCTCTTGCTTTTTCAATGATCCAATAGATGTTGGCAATTTGATCTCTGGTTCCTCTGCCTTTTCTAAATCTAGTTTGAACATCTGGAAGTTCACAGTTCACGTATTATTGAAGCTTGGCTTGGAGAATTTTGAACATTACTTTGCTAGTGTGTGAGATGAATGCAATTGTGCAATAGTTTGAACATTCTTTAGCATTGCCTTTCTTTGGGATTGGAATGAAAACTGCCCTTTTCCAGTCCTGTGGCCACTGCTAAGTTTTCCAAATTTGCTGGCATATTGAGTGCATCTCTTTCACAGCATTGTCTTTTAGGATTTGAAATAGCTCAATTGGAATTCCATCACCTCCACTAGTTTTGTTCTTAGTAATGCTTCCTGAGGCCCACTTGACTTTGCATTCCTGGATGTCTGGCTCTAGGTAAGTGATCACAGCACTGTGGTTATCTGGGTCATGAAGATTTTTTTTGTATAGTTCTGTATATTCTTGCTACCTCTTCTAAATAGCTTCTGCTTCTGTTAGGTCCATACTGTTTCTGTCTTTTATTGTTCCCATCTTTGCATGAAAAGTCCCCTTGGTATCTCTAATTTTCTTGAAGAGCTCTCTAATCTTTCCCATTCTATTGTTTTCCTCTATTTCTTTGCACTGATCACTGAGGAAGGCTTTCATATCTCTCCTTGCTATTCGTTGGAACTCTGCATTTGAATGGGTATATCTTTCCTTTTCTCCTTTGCCTTAAGCTTTTCTTCTTTTCTCAGCTATTTGTAAGGCCTCCTCAGACAACCATTTTGCCTTTTTGCATTTCTTTTTCTTGGAGATGGTCTTAATCACTGCATGTTGTACAGTGTCCTGAACTTCCATCCATATTTCTTCAGGTTTTCTATCAGGTCTGATGCCTTGAATCTATTTCTCACTTCCACTGTATAATGGAATGGGATTTGATTTAGGTCATACCTGAATGGTCTAGTGGTTTTCCCTACTTTCTTCAATTTCAGTCTGAATTTGGCAATAAGGAGTTCAAGCCACAGTCAGCTCCTGGTCTTATTTTTGGTGATTGTACAGAGCTTCTCCATCTTTGGCTGCAAAAAATATAATCAATCTGAGTTTGGTATTGACCATCTGGTGATGTCCATGTGTAGAGTTGTCTCTTGTTTTGTTGGAAAAGGGTGTGTGCTATGACCAATGCATTCTCTTGGCAAAACTCTGTTAGTATTTTCCCTGCTTCATTTTGTACTCCAAGGCCAAACTTGCCTGTTATTCCAGGTGTTTCTTAACTTCCTACTTTTTCATTCCAGTCCCCCCATAATGAAAAGGATATCTTTTTGGGTGTTAGTTCTAGAAGGTCTTGTAGTTCTTCATAGAACCGTTCAACTTCAGCTTCTTCAGCGTTACTAATTGGGGCAGAGACTTGGACTACTGTGATTTTGAATGGTTTGCCTTGGAAATGAACAGAGATCATTCTGTTGTTTTTGAGATTGCATCCAACTACTGCATTTCAGACTCTCTTGTTGACTATGATGGCTACTCCATTTCTTCTAAGGGATTCTTGCCCACAGTAGCAGATAGAATGGTCATTTGAGTTAAATTCACCCATTCTAGTTCATCTTAGTTTGCTGATTCCTAGAATGTCGACGTTCACTCTTGCCATCTCCTGTTTGACCACTTCCAGTTTGTCTTGATTCATGGACCAAACATTACAGGTCCCTATGCAGTGTTGCTCTTTACATCATGGGACTTTACTTTCATCACCAGTCACATCCACAACTGGGTGTTGTTTTTGTTTTGGCTGTGTCTCTTCATTCTTTCTTGAGTTATTTCTCCACTGATCTCCAGTAGCATATTAGGTACCTACTGACCTGGGGAGTTCATCTTTCAGTGTTCTATCTTTTTGCCTTTTCATACTGTTCAGAGACTGAGCCAGAACTGTATTTGAGTGTCTCCCGTGGAGGTATGGGTCAGCAGTGGCCTGCCACAGGGGCAGGGGCTCTGGGTGCCACAGATGTGGGTCATGGCATAAGCCCTCTTGGAGGAGGTCACCATTACTTCACCATAGAGCTGCCAGAACTTACACAGAACTGGGGAAACAGACTCTTGGAAGGCACAAACAAAAAGCTTGTGTGCACCAGGACCCAGGAGAAGGGATCAATGACCCCAAAAGAGACTGACCCAGGCTTTCCTGTGAGTGTTCAGGAGTCTCTGGCAGAAGTGTGCACCAGTGGTGGCCTGCTGCAGGGCCAGGAGCACTCAGTCCAGCAGTGCATGCATGGGACCTTTTGAAGGAGGTCGCCATTATCTTCATTACCTCCACCATAGTTTGGCCTCACTTCAAACAACGAGTGAGCACAACCCTGCCCATCAACAGAAAATTGGATTAAAGATTTACTGAGCATGGCCCTGCCTGTCAGAACAAGACCCAGTTTCCCCCTCAGTCAGTCTCTCCCATCAGGAAGCTTCCATAAGCTTCTTATCCTTATCCATCAGAGGGCCAACAGAATGAAAACCACAATCACAGAAAATTAACCAAACTAATCACATGGACCACAGCCTTTCCTAACTCAATGAAACTATGACCCTGCCTATGTAGGGTCACCCAAAGCAGACGGGTCATGGTGGAGAGTTCTGACAAAACATGGTCCACTGGAGAAGGGAGTGGGAAACCACTTCAGCATTCTTGCCTTGAGACCCCAATGAACAATATTAAAAGTAAGAACTTACCCAGTCTTTAAACTTAAATACCTAAAAGAACCAGGTGAGTATTATAAATGTTTGAAATAGAAAGTGTTGGGAACTGTGATAGATGAAAAGCAAAAAGCATTTGGTCTCACATTTTTAAAAAATACTGATAGACTAGACAAAAGTCCAACTACAGTCTGTTAGCTGATGACTTTTAAAATGAATGAATGGTAGCACAAAGAATAATTTGTTTCCTTAAGTCCACATAGTGGTTATATCTCCATTTTCAGGGTGAATTATGGGGGTAAATCTTGACTGAGAATTCTGGCAACTATATACAAGAGGATGACTAGAGGAATGGGCACGTGGCTCTTGTTTCTAATTTCAGTTAAAGAATGAGAAAGCCACTATAATCTACAACACACTTCTACTGATAATATATATATATAATTCTGTAGCACTAAAGGGATAGATGAAACATATAATGATTAAATGAATAAAATAGATTCATTTTAGCCCCATCTTGAATCATCCTAGAATCAGGGAATTCAATATCTATAGCCCTATCCTTGAACATCTATGACTTGTTAGAAAGCACTTTGTCAAATGGAAATCTGTCTATCAATACAATCTTTTTTTCTCTCTTAGTAGAACTGGCACTCGAAGGATCCAAATGCTGTCTATAACAGCACAACCTTTCAAACACTGAAGGCAATTGTGTCTGCTTTTAATGTTTATAAATCTCCCTAATGGACTTCTCAGGTGGTGCAGTGGTAAAGAATCTGCCTGTCAATGCAGGAGACGCAGGTTCAATCCCTGAGTTGGGAAGATCCCCTGGAGCAGGAAATGGCAACCCACTCCAGTATTCTTGTCGGGAAAATTCCATGGACAGAGGAGCCTAGTGGGCTGTAATCCACAGAGTCACACAGCGTCAGACGACTAAGCACACATACAAAGCATAGAAACTTAAAATGACATGAGTACAGATTAAGCCAAGAGGTTCAGTAATCTGTGTCAAACTTGATAGATTTCAGTGGAGCTTTCCCATGCATCTATGGCCAGATGATGAGTTTGCTGTGAGCTGGCTGGTCTAGGAGGACCTTGGGTCTATCCATACAACTTGGGTTTCCTCCATGTGTCCCTTTTATCCCTTCAGCAGATTAACCTGGACATATTCTCATGGTACTAACAGGAATCTATGAGAAGAAGCATAAACTCACACTTTTCAAGGCTCTGTTTCAGTCAACTTTCTACTTCCCATTGGAAAAATCAGAAAGTTACATGACAACCCCAGAATCGGGTGGATGGCATTAATAAAAAGAAACACATAAGCCTGGGTCGATTAATATAGTTAATGCTCTCTGAAAGCACGTATACTCTTTCTGATTCTTCTTTCCTTTAGTCCATCTATAGTTCAACCATTGAAGAGACAACAATAATTTGAATTTCCTTTCATTCTATTAAAGTTATCTGAGTGACCAGGGAGAATAGGATATATATATATGTATATATTAACAGAATAGTGAAATCCAGTTGTCTATTAGGTGGCTAATAGGCCAAATGTGGCTCACCTGACTTTAGGTTGTAGCATGCCTGAAATTACTGGTTTAAAAAGTTAAAAAAAAAAACAAAAACTTAAAAAAGTTTCACTTAATTGCCTAAAACATGAGCTGTTAAACCCATAATGATGGCCTATACTTTCTTAATTCCTTTTGGAGAATTGATTTTTACTGTGTCATGCTAACAGACTTGAGAAAATTAGTTATCTTAATAAAAGCTGAATGAAATTTATTACATGATTTTGGGCAATTCTATTTCAGTTCTACTAAAATTATGACTTAGAAAAAAGGCCTTGTAAATAGTAAAATAAAATAAAATACTTCATTTTGCATTTGAATAATAAAGTTTCATCAATAATGTGTCTTCTCTAGGGATTTATGATTATATTCTTTTAAAAAGGATCTATTTTTTTATGAACTAGATTTATATTATTTTCTATTACTGGACCCTCCAAAACAGTACAATAATAAGTAAATATTTTCATAAAAGCAGCACATTATAAAATTCCTCTTTTAAATCAGTGATTCATAGAATGAATGTTTTCTATTGATACTAGAATTACTGTTTACAAAACTAAACTAAACTAAACTGAACTGAACTAAACTACAATAAAACAAACTTCTGAAGTCCTAACCTCAGAGATTGTACTTCTGTAGGTCTGGAAGTAGAAAGCTTTGATTATTTTTATGTGCTCCCCAGTCTATTGCTGATTCATAGCTGGATTGGGAGCCACTTTCCTTGATGATATAATTTACATACAATAGGAATGGAAAAGCAGAGTAATTTGGAAAACCTTTTAATAAGATTAGCATCGACATTGGAAATATAAGCCAAATAATTTTTTTCAGGTGAAATGAATGTTGTTAATTAAACAAACTGGTAATTAATTTTATTTAAAGCAATATATCCCTTCCCTTCCCCACCTCTGGCAACCACCAATTTGTGCTCTGTATCTATGAGCTTGTTTTGTTTTGTTCTAGAAATGAATAGGCGAAGGCATATGGTATTTTACTTTTTCATTCAAAAATTTCTGTGAGTACAGGGGACCTATGAATATGAAGAGGGCTAAGTTTCTCCTCTAAAAACCTTACACCCTTTTTTAGGATGTAGGTCTATAAAATACAGAGACAAATTACCATGAACTCCAAAACAGTGGTCCTCAGCTTTGGCTGTTTTACAGTCACTTGGGAATTAAAAATCCTCACCTATTATATAAAAATTGCTGGATGAGACTTAGGAACAAGTGTTTTAAAAACTCTGTAATTATTCCTAATTTGAGAACTTCTGCCTTTAAGAGAAACATACATGAAGGATGGTGACAGGAGAGGGAGGAACAATTGAACACTGAGCAGTAGTAGCTTTTTGACAGGCAAGTAGAAGAAAGAAGGACATCAGAAAGATGGCACAGCATAAGCAAAGGCATGGCATACAAAGGAACAGGAAGTGTTGCAGAGTGTTTTGCCAGTAGGGAGAATTTCAGACAGAGAAGGCAATGGCACCTCACTCCAGTACTCTTGCCTAGAAAATCCCATGGATGGAGGAACCTGGTAGGCTGCGGTCCATGGGGTCGCGAAGAGTTGGACACGACTGAGCGTCTTTGCTTTCACTTTTCACTTTCATGCATTGGAGAAGGAAATGGCTACCCACTCCAGTGTTCTTGCCTGGAGAATCCCAGGGACGGGGGAGCCTGGTGGGCTGCCATCTATGCGGTCGCACAGAGTCGGACACGACTGAAGCAACTTAGCAGCAGCAGCAGGGAGAATTTCTGAAAGGCTAGCAATAGCACTGAGCTTCTGTATGTGGAAAAGGCTTGTAGCTGAGAGCTTGGTTAGGGCTGGTAAGTCAAAGTCCGTACTACATTTATTTTGTAAAGATGTTCTGTCACTCCCCTGGTCTGTTGTTAAAACTGACAAAGCTGATGAATCAAACTCCTGAGCTCAGTATTTCCTAAATGCTATTTTGCTATAGAGCCCTATTCCCCAGAGATACTCTGAACAAAACCATTGAATAAGTTTGGAAAATACTGCCCGTCATACTTATTCTCCTCTTAGAGATTTATAACGAATATTAGAATTCTTGCAGTAAAACAAGTTTTTTACTCCAGTATTACCCAAATCATATTGTTTCTATATGATGCTTATTAATAATCTCCAGAAATTAATGCTTCAAATTATACATTTTTAGTCCCCTAAATTTTTTTCAAAAAATGGCTCTTTTATTTTTCTGAAATTCATTTTATTTTTCAGGTAGTCTTGTTTTCTTCCTTTAATTATTTCTTCTCTTATTCATGTTGCTTAGACTAGAATCTGGCCCCAAGAAATATCTTCATAGTTAACGTTTTTTATCTACTCAGAGAAACTTAGGCAAAAAAATGTTGCCTCTTTGAGTGAATAGTTAATGTTCTATTACATAACTGGGATGGTATGAGTTTAAAAAAAGGAAAAGAAATATTTTGAAAAGGTTGAGACGTGATGAACAATGTCACATTATTGAAACAGCTGAGAGCAAATTGAGGAATAACAGATGGGAACTCTGTGTGGATTATCACACGCAGGTATCACTATACACGCAAATTTGGCTGCATTTTACCCACATCTTGTGCTTCATTATCTGCAAGGTTCGTTCTGCTACCTACCAAAATGAAGTTGATATTATGGTAGAAACAAATCTCTTCTGTTTAGAAACATTTTCAAAGCAACCATCTGAACTTTACCTTTTTATATCCTCCTGTTTAATTCTTCTAAAGACAGTATTTTATATCCTAAAATTCCTAGTAAGGGCTTTCCATGTGACATGTCAAAACTGTATAGTTCTCACAGTAAATCATGTGGCTCAGAAAACACATAGTCATTTACTTTTGCTCCATCTTTGCCCTGCTTCACCTCGAGAAAGGAAAATGGTCATGTATATCATGTGTATTAAATAGCTGTGAGTAGCTAATTTTTAAAAATGATTTGGATGACTACACTGTCAAGTGAGTTATACCTCAAGGAATAATTGTATAACTGCCTTGACACCCACATTAAGTTCTCCTGACGTTGTTTGTTATGAAGGTGCAAGCTATAATGGAAGCCACGCTTAAATGCTTGTTTTTAATGTTAGCACTCTTCGCTGTTTCTTCCTTTGACTTATTGTGACCCCTTGAGTGTCAATTTCTTTCTTCACCTGTGAAATAGTTTTCATTCTATTTCCTAAGGATATTGTGTGAAAGGATGGTATAATGGATGTAAAAAAAAATTTTTAAGGCCTTGACATGAGGTTCCACACAAGCATAAGCCATTATTATTCAGAATGGTGTTATTTGTAAATTAAACAGTCCACATTTCACTAAACATGAATTTAAGGGCAATGCTTTTTTAAGCATTTTGCTGGCACTAAGTACATTCACATTGTTGTACGATTCTTGTACCATGATGATGGTACCATCATCCATGTCCTGAATTTTTCACTTTCCTAAACTGAAACTCTGTTCCATGAAACACGAAGTCCCAATTCCTCCCACCCACCTCGTCCCTGGCATCTACCAATATACTTTCTGACTCCATGAATTTGACTATCCTAAGTACCTTGTATGCTGCTGCTGCTGCTGCTGCGTCACTTCAGTCGTGTCCGACTCTGTGCGACCCCATAGACGGCAGCCCACCAGGCCCCCACCCCTGGTATTCTCCAGGCAAGAACACTGGAGTGGGTTGCCATTTCCTTCTCCAGTGCATGAAAGTGAAAAAGTGAAAGTGAAGTCGCTCAGTTGTGTCCAACTCTTAGCGACCCCATGGACTACAGCCTACCAGGCTCCTCCATCCATGGGATTTTCCAGGCAAGAGTACTGGAGTGGGGTGCCATTGCCTTCTCTGAGTGCCTTGTATAAGTGGAATCAAACATTATTTGTCTATACCTACTGTATATTGGAGTGCATTTTTAATTAACTTTAATGTAGTACAGATTGTACAATGGTGCCACTTGCAGAGATGGGGATGGACATAGACAGTGTCCTACATGACAAAGAAAATCAGAAAGAGAAAAACAAATATCATATTAATATATTAATGCATATATGTGGAATCTAGAAAAAATAGTACAGATGAACCCATTTGTAAAACAGAAATAGAGATGAAGACATAGAGAACAATCATGGATATCAAGGCAGGGAGGAGGGTGGAAAGAACTGGGAAATTGGGATTGATATATACAAACAGACTACTAATGAAAATCTTATGGTACAGGGGAAAAAAGATCATTCTTGAGTGCCATAAATATTCCATGTTTTGTTATTTTAAGATATTTTGCTTTATTGTGATAGCTTTTCTAAAGTGTTGTGCTAAAAATCTATTTTTTTGGAGGGAAAAATATTAGGTTGGTGCAAGTGTAATTGCAGTTTTTGCATTGTTAAAATTTGCCATTTGATATTGGAATACATTCTTATTCAGAAAACGAAGATCATGGCATCTGGTCCCATCACTACATGGGAAATAGATGGAGAAAGTGTGGAAACAGTGTCAGACTTTCTTTTTCTGGGCTCCAAAATCACTGCAGATGGTGACTGCAGCCATGAAATTAAAAGACGCTTACTCCTTGGAAGGAAAGTTATGACCAACCTAATAGCATATTCGAAAGCAGAGACATTACTTTGTCAACAAAGGTTCGCCTAGTCAAGGCTATGGTCTTTCCTGTGGTCATGTATGGATGTGAGAGCTGGACTGTGAAGAAGGCTGAGCGCCGAAGAATTGATGCTTTTGAACTGTGGTGTTGGAGAAGACTCTTGAGAGTCCCTTGGACTGCAAGGAGATCCAACCAGTCCATTCTGAAGATCAGCCCTGGGATTTCTTTGGAAGGAATGATGCTAAAGCCGAAACTCCAGTATTTTGGCCACCTCATGTGAAGAGTTGACTCATTGGAGAAGACTCTGATGCTGGGAGGGATTGAGGGCAGGAGGAGAAGGGGACGACAGAGGATGAGATGGCTGGATGGCATCACTGACTCGATGGATGTGAGTCTGAGTGACCTCCGGGAGTTGGTGATGGACAGGGAGGCCTGGCATGCTGCGGTTCATGGGGTCGCAAAGAGTAGGACACGACTGAGCGACAGATCTGATCTGATCTATCTGATGTTATACATCATTTTCATGCCTCTTTCTTGCTTTATGTTTTTTCTAATGACTTATTATAACTTGCTGTTTATTTTATATTTATTTTAGACTACGGTAATGTTGTTATTAGTAGACAAAAAGCAAATTCAAGAAAATTTTAAAATTTGAGTTCAAAATGGGTTATAAAGAAGAAGAGACAACTCACAGCATCAACAACGCATTTGGCCCAGGAATTGCTAACAAATGTATAGTGCAATGGTGGTTTAAGAAGTTTTGCAAAGGAGGTGAGAGTCTTGAAGATGAAGAACATAATGGGAGGCCATTGAATGGTGACAACACAAATTGAGAGCCGTCATCGAAACTAATCCTCTTATAACTGTATGAGAGGTTACTGAAGAAATCAGCAGCTAACCATTCTGCGGTCATACGGCATTTGAAACAAATTGGAAAGGTGAAAAAGCTCAATAACTGGGTGCCTCATGAGCGACCACAAATCAAAATAATTGTCATTTTGAAATGTCATATTTTCTTATTCTATGCAACAACATGAACCATTTCTCAATTGGATTGTGAGGTGTGATGAAACGTGGCTTGTATACAACAACCAGCAATGACCAGCTCAGTGGCTGAACCAAAAAGAAGCTCCAAGCCACTTCCCAAAGCCAAATTTGCACCAAAAGGAGAGGTCATGGTCACTGTTTGGTGGTCTGCTGATGATCTGATTCACTACAACTTTCTGAATCCCAGTGAAACCATTGTATCTGAGAATTATGCTCAGCAAATCGATGAGATGGACTGAAAACTGCAACACTTGCAGTAGGCATTGCTCAACAGAAAGGGCTCCGTTCTTCTCCATGACAGCGGCTGACCACATATCACACAACCAATGCTTCAAAAGTTGAACGGACTGGGCTACAGAGTTTTGCCTCATCTGCCCTATTCATCTGACCTCTCATCAACCAGTGACCACTTCTTCAAGCATCTTGACAACTTCTTGCAGGGAAAGCACTTCCACAACCAGAAGGAGGCAGAAAATACTTTCCAAGAATTTGTTGAATCTTGAAGTGTGGATTTTTATGCTACAGGAATGAGCAAATTTATTTCTCATTGCCCAAAGTGTGTTGATTGTCATAGTTCCTATTTTGATTAATAAAGATGTGTTTGAGCCTAGTTATAATCATTTAAATTCACAACCACGTAAAGTTCAAAAGCCACAGTTACTGTTGAACCAACATAATAAATGCTACATTCTATTAGGCATGCAATATAGTGCACTTGTAAGGCTATTTTCTCTGTCTTAAGAATCAAATATTTAGGAAAGTTTAGTAAAGGACATTTGTTTTGTGGTACAGGGTGATAAAGATGCAAGTTGTTTAAAATATATTCCGTTTCCAGAGTTGATTCATTATTTCTTGATGTTTGCTTATTTAAACAATGGAAAACACTTCATGAGTACATTCTGAGTATCTAAACAGCTGTTGTTACTAAATAACCATTGACCTAAACTTTATATAAAAATTCCTATTAATTCTGTATACTAACTTTTTAGACACGCTCATGTGGAATTTAAATTGCTAAAGCTGAATAATTTTGATTAGTGTATATAATCAGGATAATTCGTTTTGCTTAACTCTTCTTTCCTTCCAACACATTATTCTCTCTCTTTTTAGCCCAGATGGGAATTCAGCTCCAGTTACCCAACTTGTCTAGATAAAAATTAATGTTGCTCCTTCTTACCCGCCACTATTTTCTTTCCTGCTCCTCTCCTGCCAGACCCCAGAATGCCTAGCATTTACTATGTGAGAAGAATTTACTATACACCAAGAAAACTAATAGTTATGCCAATTAGTGTGTTATCCTGAGGTGTTCTGACTCCAAGTATAAACATTAGAACATTTAAGGCCACCTTAGAGCTGTGAGTTTATATCTGAGACAGTGGCCTTAGGACTTCCAAGTGGAGTATCAGATCTCAATTTTCCCTTAAATATTGAGATGTCAAGAGAAGAATCTGGAATTCCATATTTAAGACTAAAATGTTTAGGTGACATCTCCATACCTTACTGAGTAACTTGAAGACCTCATTCTGAAACAGTTTTCCCTTAGGTTTTCTACTCTGTCAAGTTATAGTTCAATCTCTCTTCCTTCTATGCATTAGTCTATGAAATGTAGACTTCTGTTTCCCTCTTATTAACTCCTCCAGTGCCTTGAAAACCATCTCCTTTTATAATCTCAACGATCTACTCTGTTAGGAGATTCCTAAATTTACATTTATAGATTTTAGCTCTATGCAAAGTGATGATATCTTCCCACTTCAGACATGTTCTCCTGAATGACCACCTGATTTGTGCTGTGCTTAGTCGCTCAGTCTTGTCTGACACTCTGTGACCCCGTGGTCTGTAGTCTGCTAGACTCCTCTGTCCATGGGGATTCTCCAGGAAAGATTACTGGAGTGGATTGCCATGCCCTCCTGCAGGGGATCTTCCCAACCCAGGGATTAAAAACAGATCTCCCACATTGCAAACAGATTCTTTACCAACTGAGCTACTAGGGAAGTCCTGACCTCCCAATACCTGATACTAATCTACCCGAAAGAGATTTATTACACCATGAACTTACTTTGTAAGAGTAAGTTCAGGAGCATATGTGTGCCTGCCTCTCCAAACTTTGTCTCTTGCAACATAAGTGCCCATGAGAATTAATAATTTTATACACACACATGTATCACTACACTATTTCCTAGAACTTTATCATGTTTATGTAAAATGCAAATATTTAGGAGGATGATATGCTATTTAGTGTTTTTTAAATTGATAGTGGAAATCTATGTGACAAATAACTACAAAGATTTAAAGTCTCCAATAATATTTTTTGAGAAATATTGTTTAGATAAACAGCTTAAGCCTAGATCCTGTGTTGATAGCTATTAAGGAAAGCATAAATTTTTCCCCTGTCCTTTTACTTCTCTTGCCATTTAGACTTGAAATCGCAGTTATTTTTGATGCCTCCCTACTTCTTATCTTCCATAACAAAACAAATATCAAGTTCTTTCAGTTATGTCCTTAGAAAATTACATATTTCTCTCCTCTTTTCTTTGTGACTTTTTACTTCAAAACCCTTTCCCCCCATCTAAAATGTTATGATATTTTCAAACTTATTTTTTAATCCACGCCCTTCTCTTTCACAATTCCTTGTTTCTAGAGTTATCAGATTAGTCTTTAGATCTCTGCCATAGGTATGTCACTGCCTTCTTCCATAATTTACAATGACCCTTCATTTTCAATTAAGATAACTATTGATTCTTCTGGCATTCCAAGCACCTTCTACCTACTCTCCATTACCTTATCTCCTTCCTCCATTCACAAATCCCAAGCTACAATCATGTTTGATGACTCATTTTCCCATAAGACTGTCTTACATTTCCCTTCTTGAGCTTATTGTATCCACTCTGCTTCAGTGTTTCTCCTCCATCTCCTGTCTGAACTTTATCCTCCTCAAGTTGTATTTCAAATGCTACTGTTTTCATGAAGTGTTCCCTGATTTTTCCAGCAAAAATAAGGTTTTCTTCTCTTGAGCTATAATGGTAGTACATCATTTTTTTTCTTGTAGCTCTGTATTTCTGAGTATATTTGCAAGAAATTGGTATGATTATTTATTATTTAGTGTATATCCTATCTTCCCTTACTATGTATGAATTTGTTGATGACTGAAGCTTTGTCATGTTTATAGAATTATAAAATGATTAGGTTGAATACCTTGTATCTTGTGAAACTCTTTTTTCATAGATGAATAAACAAAAAAACTTTAATTAAGACACTAAATTTCTTGACCAAGTTTATACATATCATATAATTCATCAAAGACAGGTACATACATATATCAAATACCTGTACAAGGATGTTCTTAAAAGCTTTGTAATAAACTAAACTATCATCAAATGTTCTTCAAAAGTAGAAAGCATAAATACATTGTGTGTAACGCTATTTAGTTCAGTTCAGTCGCTCAGTCATGTCCTACTCTTTGCGACCCCATGAATCTCAGCACGCCAGGCCTCCCTGTTCATCATCAACTCCCAGAGTCTACCCAAACCCATGTCCATTGAGTCAGTGATGCCATCCAACCATCTCATCCCCTGTCATCCCCTTCTCCTCCTGCCCTCAATCTTTCCCAGCATCAGGGTCTTTTCATATGAGTTAGCTCTTTGCATCAGGTGGCCAAAGTATTGGAGTTGCAGCTTCAAAATCAGTCCTACCAATGCTATTAAGCAATGATAAATAATGAAACAAATATACATGCAATAATATGGCTAAATATCACAAAGATCTGTTGAATGAAAACATCCAGACACAAAAGAGTACATATTGTACAATTCCATTTAAGGTTTAGATATAGGAAAAAAGTAAATTAGGTATTAAAAGTCAAAAAAGTGGTTATCTTTGGAAAAGAAGCATGAGAGGAGATTATAGGCATGACAACATATTTTTATGTGGTTTCTTGTTACATCAGTTCAATTCAGTTGCTCAGTCATGTCTGACTCTTTGCAACCACATGAACTGCAGCACGCCAGAGTTCCCTGTCGTTCGCCAACTTCCGGAGCTTGCTCAAACTCGTATCCATCAAGTTGGTGATGCCATCCAACCATCTAATCCTTTCTCATCCGTTTCTTCTCCTGCCTTCAATCTTTCCCAGCATTAGGGTCTTTTCCAATTAGTCAGTTCTTTGCATAAAGGGGCCAAAGTACTGGTTTCTGCTTCAGCATCAGCCCTTCCAATGATTATTCAGGACTAATTTCCTTTAGGATTGACTGGTTGGATCTCCTTGCAGTCCAAGGGACTCTCAAGAGTCTTCTCCAACACTGGAGTTCAAAAGTATCAATTCTTTGGCACTCAGCTTTCTTTATGGTTCAACTCTCACATCCATATGTGACTACCGGAAAAATGATAGCTTTGACTAGATGGACCTTTGCTTGCAAAGTAATGTCTCTGCTTTTTAATATTCTGTCTAGGTTTGTCATAACTATTCTTGCAAGGACCAAGCATCTTAATATCATGGCTGCAGTCACCATCTGCAGTGATTTTGGAGCACAAGAAAATAAAATCTGTCACTGTTTCCATTGACCCGCCGTCTACTTGTCATGAAATGATGGGACCAGATGTCGTGATCTTCGTTTTTTGAATGTTGAATTTTAAGTAAGCCAGCATTTTCACTCTCCTTTTTCACTTTCATCAAGAGGCTCTTTAGTTCCTTTTTGCTTTCTGCCATTAACGTGGTATTGTCTTCATATCTGAAATTATGTATATTTCCTCTGACAATCTTGACTCCAGGTTATGCTGCATCCAGCCCAGCATTTGGCATGATATACTCTGCATATAAGTTAAATAAGCAGGGTTACAATATACAGTCTTGATGTACTCCTTTCCCAACTTGAAACCAGTTTGCTGTTCCATGTCCAGTTCTAACTGTTGCTTCTTGACCTGCATACAGATTTCTCAGGAGGCAAGTAAGGTGGTGTGGTATTCCCATCTCTTGAAAAATTTTCTATAGTTTATTGTGATCCACACACTCAAAGGTTTTAGCATAGTCAATGGAATAGAAGTAGATGTTTTTCTGGAATTTTCTTGTTTTTTCTATGATCCAATGGATGTTGGCAATTTGATCTCTGATTCCTCTGCCTTTACTAAATCCAGCTGTAACATCTGGAAGCTCACTGTTCACGTACTGTTGAAGACTAGCTTGAAGGATTTTTAGCATTACTTTGCTAGTATGTGAGATGAGTACAACTGTGTGGGTAGTTTTAACATTCTTTAGCATTGCCTTTCTTTGGGATTGGAATGAAAACTGACCTTTTCAGTCCTGTGGCCACTGCAGAGTTTTCCAAATTTGCTGGCATGTTGAGTGCAGCACTTTCACAGCATTATCTTTGAGGATTTGAAGTAGCTCAGTTGGAATTCCATCACCTCCACTAGTTTTGTTGGTAGTGATACTTCCTAAAGCCCACTTGACTCACACTCCAGGATGTCTGGCTCCAGGTGAGTGATCACACCATCGTGGTTATCTGGGTCATTAAGTTCTTTTTTGTATAGTTCTTCTGTGTATTGTTGCCCCCTCTACTTAATATCTTCTGCTTCTGTTAGGCCCATACCATTTCTGCTCTTTATCGTTCCCATCTTTGCATGAAATGTTCCCTTGGTATCTCTAATTTTCTTAAAGAGATCTCTAGTCTTTCCCATTCTACTATTTCCCTCTATTTCTTTGCATTGTTCACTTAGAAAGGTTTTCTTATCTCTCCTTGCTATTCTTTGGAACTCTGCATTCAGATGGATATATCTTTCCTTTTCTCCTTTACCTTTTGCTTTTTTTCCTTCCTCAGCTATTTCTAAGGCCTCCTCAGACAACCATTTTGCCTTTTTGAATTTCTTTTTCTTGGTGATGGTTTTGATCACAGCATCCTGTACAATGTTACAAACCTCATCCATAGTTCTTCAGGCACTCTATCAGATCTAATCCCTTCAATCTGTTTGTCACTTCCACTGTGTAATTGTAATGGATTTGATTTAGGTCATAACTGAATGTCTAGTGGTTTTCATTCTGTTACTTTTGAGATTACACCCAAGTACTGCATTTCAGTCTCTTTTGTTGACTGTGATGGCTACTCCATTTCTTTTAAGGGATTCTTGCCCACAGTGGTGGATGTAATGGTCATCTGAATTAGATTTGGCCATTCCGGTACATTTTAGTTCACTGATTCCTGAAAATGTCAGTGTTCACTCTTGCAATGTCCTGTTTGACCACTTCCAATTTACCCTGGGTTTTAGAAAAGGCAGAGGAACCAGAGATCAAATTACCAACATCCATTGGATTATGGAAAAAGCAAGAGAGTTCCAGAAAAACATCTATTTCTGCTTTATTGACTATGCCAAAGCCTTTGACTGTGTGGATCACAATAAACTGTGGAAAATTCTGAAAGAGATGGGAATACCAGACCACCTGACCTGCCTCTTCAGAAACCTATATGCAGGTCAGGCAGCAACAGTTAGAACTGAACATGGAAAAACAGACTGGTTCCAAATAGGCAAAGGAGTACATCAAGGCTATATATTGTCACCGTGTTTATTTAACTTCTATGCAGAGTACATCATGAGAAACGCTGGGCTGGAAGAAGCACAGCCTGGAATCAAGATTGCTGGGAGAAATATCAATAACCTCAGATATGCAGATGACACCACCCTTATGGCAGAAAGTGAAGAGGAACTAGAAAGCCTCTTGATGAAAGTAAAAGAGGAGAGTGAAAAAGTTGGCTTAAAGCTCAACATTCAGAAAACGAAGATCATGGCATCTGGTCCCATCACTACATGGGAAATAGATGGAGAAACAGTGGAAACAGTGTCAGACTTTATTTTGGGAGGTTCCAAAATCACTGCAGATGGTGATTGTAGCCATGAAATTAAAAGATGCTTACTCCTTGGAAGAAAGGTTATGACCAACCTAGATAGCATATTAAAAAGCAAAGACATTACTTTGCCAACAAAGGTCCATCTAGGCTATGGTTTTTCCCAGTAGTCATGTATGGATGTGAGAGTTGGACTGTGAAGAAAGCTGAGCACTGAAGAATTGATGGTTTTGAACTGTGGTGTTGGAGAAGACTCTTGAGAGTCCCTTGGACTGCAAGGAGATCCAACCAGTCCATTCTAAAGGAAATCAGTCCTGGGTGTTCATTGGAAGGACTGATGCTGGAGCTGAAACTACAATACTTTGGCCACCTGATGTGAAGAGTTGACTCATTGGAAAAGTCTCTGATGCTGGGAGGGATTAGGGGCATGAGGAGAAGGGGATGACAGAGGATGAGATGGCTGATGGCATCACCGACTCGATGGACTTGAGTTTGAGTGAACTCTGGGAGTTAGTGATGGACAGGGAGACCTGGTGTGCTGCGATTCATGGGGTTGCAAAGAGTTAGACACAACTGGGCGATGGAACTGAACTGAATTGAATTTACCTTGATCCATGAACCTAACATTCCAGGTTCCTTTGCAATATTGTTCTTTACAACATTGGATTTTGCTTTCATCACCAGTCACATCCATAGATGGGTTTGTTTTTGCTTTGGCTCAGCCTCTTCATTCTTTCCTGAGGTATTTCTCTGCTCTTCTCCAGTAGCATATTAGGCACCTACCCATCTGGGGAGTTCATCTTTCAGTGTTATATCTTTTTGCCTTTTCATATTGTTTAATACTGTGCCTTTTCATACTTTTCATACTGTTCTGTTTATTTAGTGTACTTTATTTTCAAAAATTCATCAACCTAACACATGTTTTGTATAGTTTTTCAGTATGAATGATATAATTTAGTAAGAAGTTAGAAGAAAACTAGAGCATTTTTCTGTGGAAAGAACCAAACACTCCATATTAACTGGCTGCAGATGAAGCTTCAGGGAAAATAGGATTGTGGTGCTGGAGAAGTTTTGATGGGGATACATTTTGCAAATGACTCTAGATTGTGTGGGTGGGCATGAAAAGAATGAACAGTACTTCTCTTCTATGCCTTGTTAATGGAAACCTATCAAAGAAATTATTACTACATGTTGAGGATAAATTAGAAGTTGATGGATATACATCTAATTTTAAAATTTTCTATGTTTATCCACACATCTTGCAAGCTTTATTGTTTTATGTCATTAAAGAATGATTAAACTAGTCTCATGGAGTAGAGGTTGAGAAATAGAAATCGTTTGCACATAATGACACAGGTCATGTGATCCTAGCTATATTATTCTATTACACAGCTATATATTAATTGTATTTTGACTTTTATATGTTAATTAGGCAGATATTCCCACATTCATATTTATATTACCAGTCATTCTTTTGCAGTTATGAACAATTCATATCAAGGTATAGGCTTTATATAAAAGATAAATTATACTTTCATAAATGTTTAGTTTCAAACTGTGGGTATATTTTAAAATGATAAATTCATTGATCTTTTATTATACACTTTTGAATTTTTTCACAAGTTTATTCTTATTAAGTATAAATTTAGAAATGATTCATTAGGAGATATCATGTGGAAGCATGAGAAATGCCAGGTGTTAGGGGGAGAGAGGAGAATTAGGAATGGAGGAAGTCAACAGAGTGCCACAGAGCAGCGACTGACTAGTAATGAAAATGGAGCAAAAAGGCTTGCTTTGGAACAGATCTGTGTCTCTGCCCAGCCTCTAGTTAGTGAGGCAAATTGCTTCACTAGTCCGAGCTCCAGTTTTCTTTTGAAGGGTGAGTGAATTGGCCTCAAGCAGATTTTGCGGCCCCTGAATTTGTTGAGCCCTTTCTGAGAGAATGACCAAAGGCCATAAAGTTAATCTTTGTTGATAAGTGAGACCTTTAGAAGAGTGGAAGAAAGCATGAAACTATGTGGTACTAAAGAAGAGGCAATGAGTGTAGGTCATTTATATAAATAGTTTATAAGAAACTACATTTTTAGCAAGAAAGATATCATGATTAATTTTAAATGTATCTTAGGAAAATAACTTCTTCCTTAGCAACTTCCCTGGTGGATCAGATGGTAAAGCGGCTGCCTACAATGTGGGAGACCCCAGTTCAGTCCCTGGATTGGGAAGATCTCTTGGAGAAGGAAATGGCACCCTACTCCAGTATTCTTGCCTGGAAAATCCCATGGACAGAGGAGGCTGGTAGACTACAGTCCATGGGGTTGCAAAGAGTCAGACTCAACTGAGCAACTTCACTTTCTTTCACTTTAGGAAAATAAAATAAACCCTATGTTTATTCCATCACTTATCACAAGTAATTGCTGCCCAAGGAATTTGAAATATTTAAGAGTTGGTAGGAGATGGCCGGTGCAATGCCACGACTAAGGGAGAATCATGATAGTTATGCTGAATGAGCACCTAAAGAGTAAAAGTGCCTTTTCTTTTGTTATGTAAGTTTTGTCACGCTGGCAACTATTTTTTAAAGCTGAAAAATTAAAATTGAAGGGGTAGCTAACTTGCTTACAATCTCACAGTTAGAAAGCTAGAAAGTAGCCGAGCCAGAACTCAAACTCAATCTGCCAGACTATACAGTCCATGCAGTCTAAACACATTGTATTGTCTCAAATAGCTGGGAGTAATAGTGTGGGGAATACAATACGGTCGAAAGATTAGGTAGCCACTGTTTTTTAATTGACTAGTACCTTAAATATTATTATTTTTTATAAATTAACTGACTGAATCCCTTTGGCTCAAACCAGTGGAAATTGGCAAGTGTGGGACAGGGCAGTTGTCCTTAGGGGCAGTCAGACACTATGATTGACATTTTCCATAAAGAATTTAAAAACAGTAACGTGCTAAAAGTCAGCTTGCTTTTAATTATTACCATGTTCCAGCAACGCTAAGCAATATCAGTCCTAATACCTCCTAACTCCTAAATAATTGGTTTAACTCCTAAAGAATTGCTATGGTACTGATGAGTTTTAATTATTTACATATCTATACAGTCCATTCTGAAGGAGATCAATCCTGGAATTTCTTTAGAAGGAATGATGCTGAGGCTGAAACTCCAGTATTTTGGCCACCTCATGCGAAGAGTTGACTCATTGGAGAAGACTCTGATGCTGGGAGGGATTGAGGGCAGGAGGAGAAGGGGACGACAGAGGATGAGATGGCTGGATGGCATCACTGACTCGATGGATGCGAGTCTGGGTGACCTCCGGGAGCTGGTGATGGACAGGGAGGCCTGGCGTGCTGCGGTTCATGGGGTCGCAAAGAGTCGGACACAACTGAGCGACTGATCTGATCTGATCTGATCTGATACATATTATACATGTATACATGTATATATCATGTGTATTTGTATATATATATATATATATAGAGAGAGAGTATGTGTTTGTGTTTATACATATATTTTATACATACATACATATATTACTCATTCTTTAATAAACATTATGTTCTACATGGGAGATACTTTGAGGGAAATTCCACTTAGTCTCCCAGCACATGAAGACTCAGCTATATCCATTTGTTTCAAAAGTAAGCAGTCAGCCAACTTTTGTTTTTTTGGTCACTGTATAACCAAAAGTGTGGTCTGGCTACTTTATCATTTGTACCCAATTGTCACACAAACATTGTACATGTGCTTTTAGCAGTAAACTTAAAGCCAGCAGTGATATACATCATGAGTAGTTATACTCTGTGACAACTTAATTAAACAATTTTTTCCATCCTGAACATTGGAGTCAAAATTATAGTCAGAAGCAAAATAATACCTTCCCATTAGAATTCTCTGTTATCAAAAGCGGATCAATATTCCAGGAAAACTTTGTTTTCTAAACAGAGAAAAAAGAGCAGATTCAGTCTTGCATCAATTTATGTTAAAAAAATTCTTTACCTAACTAAATTCAGTATAATCTTAATCCTGAAAATGTAAAAATTTCTTTCTCAAAGTTCCTTTTTCACAAACTTTGTTATTTTCTGGATCCATACAAAGTTTTCCCTTTTTCCCATCCAGAAACAACCAATTGTAGGACAAAGTTAATCATCATTTTTCCTCAACAAAAATATCTCCATTCTTGATAATTTCTCTCTCTGATGACATATATCCTACTTGCTTCACACACCGAAATGTCTCCCTTACCATTTGTACTTATCATGATTTTTAACCCTTGAAAACTTCAACAAAACCAAGAAACAGTGATTGGAATATTATATCAGCATTTTCTTGTTGGCAGACTTAAGAACATATTCCTTCATAGCACAGTTTCTCTTTAATGTGGTACAATGTGTATTTAATAAGCCCAAACATCTTTAGTTTCCCTCTTGGTCTTGTAAGAAGACAAAAGTAAGTAAATTTAAATTTGACTTATAAAGCACTTACTTCTTAAAGACAATTAAATAGAGCTCTTTATAAATAACCTCATCAATATTATCCAAAGACACATATTGAGACATCCATCCATCCAAACAGAGATCTCATTATTTCATTTTTTTACATTTCATGAATTAGGCATTGCAGTTAAACTTATTTGTGAATAACAGTCAGAATTATCAAATTTATACATTTGATTTTAAAACGCTTCTTTTTCTTCCTTCCTTCCCACCCCCCACCCCTTGGCTTGAAGTTTTACTAATTAACCAAAAGCTGAGGTCCCAGGCAGAGTGGGCTGTTTGTGTTTCAAGGACATGATTAGAGTTAACTTCAAGTTTTCTCCTAGGGTGTTTTTGTTATCTCAGGATCAGAATTCTAAAAAAAAAAAAAAAAAAGTATTTTATCAAGCTAGTTTTCTCTAACTGCATGTGCAGAAAAGAACTTTTGGCATTTTCAATAGTTTCATCTTAAGCAATTTTTTCCAGGATCTAAAGAATAATCTTTCTTCTTTGGTCATAGTTTAATAGCTTAATGAATTGCACCTGAATTTCTCATTTTATACAGGCAACAAGAACACCAATCACATAAATGGTCTGTCTTCTTCACACACCAGAAGACAGAACTGTCACAGTTCTGCAAGAAGATGACTGATACGAAGCCCAAACACTTCTCTGACACAAATGGTCCTTAAGGGTAGACAAACATCAGAACCAATTGGCAAAATGCCCCAATGACCCTCAGTGCTCACAAATGGTTCTCAGTATTAGACACACATCAGAACCAACTGACAACAAGGCCCACATAGCACTTCGTACTCAAAAGAGAACTTTGCCTGGGTGCCCACTGGTGAACTTATGCGCGTGGTCTTGGAGCTTGTCAGCTCAGCCAGATCCATGTTTCCATCCCACCAAGGGAGAGCATAAGTTGGCAGCTAATGACGAGCAGGGGAGAAACAGGGAGGATCCCCAAAACAAATGGTTTTGGCAGCTGCTAGGAACATCCCCCAGATCCCCTTCTCTGGGCTAGCTAGCCATAAGAAGCTAGCTCACTACAACCATCCTGATGTGTTGTCATGGCTGCGGCTGTACTCTGGGAAACCCAGGAGAGTGAGATGTCACGAGAGCACAGGGGCCGCAGCAGCCCCATATTGGTTGCCAAAAACTGCGACTGAAATTGGGGTCTGGCTGCTCGCCACTCAAAAGTCATTAAAGAGGCAAGGTTGGTGGAAAGGAAAGTTTGTTCTATGTTGGATACCAGCAGCCAGGGTGAGGAGAGGGTAGGGCAGATGCCTGTCCAAAGGCCACATCCCCTGCCCACTAACCATCAGTGGGAAAGAGCTTTTATAGGTTGAGGCAGGGGGCTACGTGCAGAAATAGCACAGTCAGATCTTAAAGTCATCTTGAAATTGATCATCAGTGGTCTGATCAGTACCATCTTGATTGTCTTAAGTACTGTTAATCTTTAGTTTCAGGGTTGGCTTGTTTCCATTTCCAGAGGCCAGTTCTCAAAGTTGTTGCAGTTTTTATTCTGGCTACAGTCTGGTCATCCTGTCGTTAATTTCTTCCACATGGTGGGGGTTTCAGTGTCTATAAGATAGCTCACAGGATGTGGCTCAGAATAATATCTATAGCCCTTGAGAAGGACTAAAAGTCCTTGACTATGCTTAATAACTAGACTATAATTATTTGGTCTCCTTTGACTCTTTTTGCTTCTACATTTTCCCACTTCTCTGATTAACCTTATTTGTCGGCTAAAGTTTTTCTACAGACAGAAGGCAGCCTGAGGACATGCTGGTGGTGGGGACCATAGAGTCCTGCTCTGTTTCAACTGGACTATCATTTATTTCAAACGCACTGTTTAAAATGTGTTGAAGAAAGTAAAAACTGTACTTAAATCAGACACAAACAATCCTGAGCAATTATAAACTTTGGAAAAGTTTACCAAGTGTAATACAAATTAATGCAAACTTTTCCAGTAAAGATATTTTAGTGGCAATATTTTGACCAAAGAGGTATTTGAAAGCTATTAGAATCAATTCTGAAGAAACAAAGACATGAGCAACATTTTATTGTTGAGATGGAATTACATAAATCTCTGCCAAACTTAACTTTAATACTTTTCCTGTAATTTGATATTGGTTACTTCATGTGAAGGAGATATTTTTAGAGTAAAATTCAGATAAAGTGCTTTTTGAATTACTCTGAGCAAAGATAGATCAATTAATCTGGTTGCCCTGTCTGCTGTGGATGACTATGTAAAGAAGATCAATTTTGACAACTTTGTTGAAAAATATCCAGAAGTTAAGGCTTAAAGGAAAAACTGTAATATTATTGATGTCTTTAATAACGTCCTATGTAGATATACTTTTGCTACCTTTCATAATTAAAAAATCAATCCATTTCTTTTACATTTTTCTGTAATATCTCTAATACATTAAAAAAAAAAATTTATACCTGTATATGGGTATACAGGCACAATTCATCCAGAGAAAAAGTTTACTCTCTATATTTCCTTTCTGGCCATTTTTTTTATTGGTCTCATTTCATGATTATTTCTGAGAACAACTTTTTCATATATATAAGAAGAGGATTAAAAATGACCTACTTTGGGTATTGAATGTGCTAGGTGTGCCACTGGCTAAAACAGTTGGTTTTTAAAATCTTAAATGGTTATGGAAAACAGCTTTTTATTGCTTTGCTTCCACCAGAGATCAGAGCATAGCAGTTGATCATACATACTTATTGAATGAAAAGAAAAATGATGAATGAATAATAAACAAATGCTTAAAATAAGCCATGTTTGGTCTACTAACATTACTGGAAATCTACATTTTTACTGTAAGCCAAGATCCTAAAAATAATTTGAGTGCTTATCAAAACTACTTCTTTAGGTTTATGGCTGAAGATGAAAAGTACTAAATAAATTCAGTAAACTTTAGAATTTTTAAAGCCTGATCCCTTAAAAATAATCTGTAAAGGATTTTGGAATTTCAGTCCTGGCTTGACCTCTTGTTTTCTTCATCTGGTGAACTGAGAATAATATTAGTAGTGCCATATAAGGTTGAAATGAGAGTAAAATGAGATAATACAGAGACAGGATTTAACAGTGCTTGAAATAGTCTAAGCACTTGATAGATTATAGCCATCACGATCACATAGAAACTTAATTTTTTTGGTTAATTTACTCTGACCTAAAATGAGTCCATAATCCTCTCCATTTGAGGTGAAAATATTTGTAAGTCAATGTTTTTTTCCTTAATGCATCTTAACACTAGGATTTGGTGACTATAGTTCTTATCAGAATTAAGTGAAAGCCAGGAAATGATGAAAATGGGAAGGAATAAAAACATAAAATAGACAAAGTAATTAAAATCTTTTGCGAGAGACAGATATATTTATAGTTGCCTGCAAGCTAACATTATGTCAGACCGTTCAACAAAATCCTAGAACTTAGGCTTATGAGATGCAAGTTTCCACCGGCCCTGGTGGCATCTTGCAGTGCAGAGCAGCAGTAGGTTCCCTTTCAGTATCAGCTCTGTCTTCTTGTTTTCCTTGTATAAATAACACTGGAAAAGTAGAAGAGTAACAGTTCATTTATACATTTAATGTCCTGTGTACTTCTCGTTTTATCCTGAGATAGGACTGTGCCACTGAATTTTATATATTTCTGTACTATTGAAACTCTGTTCGCAGTTACGCCATTCACCAATGTAGCTGTGGTGTGCCTTCACTGCCTCTAAGGGTATACCGCTTCTTGTGACTCATTCTGTTTTCATTTGGATGTTATTGACCCATAGCAGACTCTCTTTATTGCCTGCTTGTTTTGGGAAAAGCAGTAGTCCTCTCTCACATTTTTTTTTTAGGCCAATAAAGAAACAATAAAGTTAACTAGTTGGAGAAGGCAGTGGCACCCCACTCCAGTACTCTTGCCTGGAAAATCCCATGGTTAGAGGACCCTGGTAGGCTGCAGTCCATGCGGTCGCTAGGAGTCGGACACAACTGAGCGACTTCACTTTCACTTTTCACTTTCATGCGTTGGAGAAGGAAATGGCAACCCACTCCAGTGTTCTTGCCTGGAGAATCCCAGGGATGGGGGAGCCTGGTGGGCTGCCATCTATGGGATCGCACAGAGTCGGACACAACTGAAGTGACTTAGCTAGCTAGCTGGTCTATTTCTATAGTTCATATACATTCTTCTTCTATTGTTTTAGATTTAAATCTGATGCAAATCCCAGAGGAAGAGGCAGCACTTATTATTCTTCCTACATATATCACAAAAGAGATGGTTATGGGTTGGAGACCGTAAGTGCAGAGTCAGGAGTAACATGTTTAGTAAGTACTGAATTCCCAGCAGGATCACCTTAGAGTTTATGATAGAAATTTGCAGTGAAAATACAGTTTGTAGCAAAACAATATTGGATTGAGAAGGTACAATATAAGATGATAAAAGCTAACTAGGAATTTGAATTTTATTTTGAAACCAAGTTCAAAATTTCTGTTGAACAAATAATCACGTTAAGGGAGTGATTGTATTGTTATTACTAATACAGTAATAATTCCACAAGTGTGGAAGTCTCTCAAGCAACTCTGAGAGACCAATTTTGTATGACTCATTTTTCATCGCTGTTGTATTTCAGTAATTTTGAGAATAGGGGACATATTGTTGCTGCTGCTGCTGCTGCTAAGTCGCTTCAGTCGTGTCCGACTCTGTGCAACCCCTATGCTTGCAGCTTATTGAGCTTCATGTTTTTCTTAAATAGAGCTAGAAATAGTGATGTACTGGTAAATTACCTCTATAAAAAGAAATATAAAAGCCTTTATTTGTATCATTAGCCAGTTTCCATGGTGTAAATATTTTCATCATGGACTTCAAATTGGGAAGACATAGCACAGTGAGCTCTCAAGAGCTGGAGGAGCTGGCTCCAGCCCAGGACTGGGAAGGGGATCAGAGACCACCCAATTCTGACCTCATAAGTCACAGAGGAAGAAACTGAAACCAACGCAAAAGTGAATACTCACCTTTCTCTATTTTTTCTCCAACTGTGGGTACATCATTTAGTCATTTACTATAAACTACCTGAGGGCTTAGCCATTTATCCCAAAGAGGAGGTAGAGGTAAGTAGAGGGCAGGTTTTTACTCTATAAAGTATATATGGTGGATCAGTGGTAAAGAATCTGCCTGCCGGTGCAGGAGACACGAGATGTGAGTTCAATCCCTGAGTCGGGAAGATCGCCTGGAGAGAAGGAAACGGCAACCCACTCAGGTATCTTGCCTGGGAAATCCCATGCGCAGAGGAGTCTGACAGGCTACAGTCTGTGGGAGTGCACAGAGCTGGACATGACTTGACAACTGAGCACAAGCATGGGAGATGAAATAAAGCTAAAATGTGTTGACAGCCAGAAGCCAAAAGAGCTGATGGCAGAAAAACGCTTCTCTTACCTATAAATGTTATTCTGTAACCAAATGATTAGATTGACAAATTAAAAATCATTGAGCGTTGGACTGAGTCTGGGAGCTCTGATGCTCTATGATATTGGAGAGATATCTGTAGCTTTATTTTTAAATATTTATTTCGTTGTGTCAGGTCTTAGTTGTGGCATGTGGGATCTTTCATTGTGGTGCATGGACTCTCTAGTTGTGGTGCACAGGCTCAGTAGTTGTGGCGTGCGAGCTTATTTGCTCTGTGGTATGGGGGATCTTAGTTCCTCGACCAGGATTGAAGCTGTGTTCCCTGCATTGCAAGGCAGATTCTTAACAACTGAACCTCCAGAAAAGTCTCGAGAGATATCTGTAGCTTTAAGAAATCTGTTACAGGTTTGTATTTTTCTATCTCATTGATTGGCTAAGTCACAGAGTGACTTCCTTGTTGTTGTTCAGTTGCTCAGTATGTCTGACTCTTTGCAATCTCATGGATTGTAGCACACTAGGTTTCCCTATCCTTCACCATCTCCCAGAGCTTGCTCAAACTCATGTCCATTGAATCGATGATGCCATCCAACCATCTCATCCTCTGTCATCCCCTTCTCCTCCCACCTTCAATCTTTCCCAGCATCAGGGTCTTTTCTAATCAGTCAACTCTTCCTATCAGGTGGCCAAAGCATTGCAGCTTCAGCATCAGTCCTTCCAGTGAATTTTCAGAACTGATTTCCTTTAAGATTGTCTGGTTTGATCTCCTTGAAGTCCAACGGACTCTCAAGACTCTTCTCCAATACCACAGTTCAAAAGCATAAATTTTTCGGTGCTCAGCTTTCTTTATGGTTCAACTCTCACATTCATACATGACTACTGGAAAAAACCATATCTTTGACTAGATGGATTTTTGTTGGCACAGTAATGTCTCTGCTTTTTAATATGCTGTCTATGTTGGTCAAAGCATTTCTTCCAAGGACCAACAGCTTTTATTTCATGGCTGCAGAAACCATCTGCAGTGATTTTGGAAGTTAAAAAAATAATGTCTGTCACTGTTTCCATTGTTTCCTCACCTAGTTGCCCATGAAGTGATGGGACTGGATGCCACGATCTTTGATTTTTGAATGCTGAGTTTCAAGCCAGGTTTTTCACTCTCCTCTTTCACTTTCATCAAGAATCTCTTTAGTTCTTCTTCACTTTCTGTCATAAGGATGGTGTCATCTGCATATCTGAGGTTACTGGTATTTCTCCTGGAAATCTTGATTCCAGCTTGTGCTTCATTCAGCCCAGCATTTCTCATGATGTACTCTGCATATAAATTAAATAAGCAGGGTGACAATGTACAGCCTTGACGTATTCCTTTCCCAATTTGCAACCAGTCCTTTGTTCTAACTGGTTCTAACAGGTTGCATCATTTAGTTCTAACTGTTGCTTCTTGACCTGCATACAGATTTCTCAGGAGGCAAGTAAGGTAGTCTGGTATTTCCATCTCTGTGATCCACACAGTCAAAGGCTTTAGTAGAGTCAGATCAGATCAGATCAGTCGCTCAGTCGTGTCCGACTCTTTGCGACCCCATGAACCGCAGCACGCCAGGCCTCCCTGTCCATCACCAGCTCCCGGAGGTCACCCAGACTCACACCCATCAAGTCAGTGATGCCATCCAGCCATCTCATCCTCTGTCGTCCCCTTCTCCTCCTGCCCTCAATCCCTCCCAGCATCAGAGTCTTTTCCAATGAGTCAACTCTTCGCATGAGGTGGCCAAAGTACTGGAGTTTCAGCTTTAGCATCATTCCTTCCAAAGAAATTCCAGGATTGATCTCCTTCAGAATGGACTGGTTGGATCTTCTTGCAGTCCAAGGGACTCTCAAGAGTCTTCTCCAACACCACAGTTCAAAAGCATCAATTCTTTGGCGCTCAGCCTTCTTCACAGTCCAGCTCTCACATCCATACATGACCACAGGAAAGACCATAGCCTTGACTAGGCGAACCTTTGTTGGTAAAGTAATGTCTCTGCTTTTGAATATGCTATCTAGGTTGGTCATAACTTTCCTTCCAAGGAGTAAGCGTCTTTTAATTTCATGGCTGCAGTCACCATCTGCAGTGATTTTGGAGCCCAGAAAAACAAAGTCTGACACTGTTTCCACTGTTTCCCCATCTATTTCTCATGTAGTGATGGGACAAGATGCCATGATCTTCGTTTTCTGAATGTTGAGCTTTAAGCCAACCTTTTCACTCTCCACTTTCACTTTCATCAAGAGGCTTTTTAGCCCCTCTTCACTTTCTGCCATAAGAGTGGTGTCATCTGCATATCTGAGGTTATTGATATTTCTCCCAGCAATCTTGATTCCAACTTCTGTTTCTTCCAGTCCAGCATTTCTCATGATGTACTCTGCATATAAGTTAAATAAACATGGTGACAATATGCAGCCTTGACGTACTCCTTTTCCTATTTGGAACCAGTCTGTTGTTCCATGACCAGTTCTAACTGTTGCTTCCTGACCTGCATACAGATTTCTTAAGAGGTAGATCAGGTGGTCTGGTATTCCCATCTCTTTCAGAATTTTCCATAGTTTATTGTGATCTACACAGTCAAAGGCTTTGGCATAGTCAATAAAGCAGAAATAGATGTTTTTCTGGAACTCTCTTGCTTTTTCCATGATCCAGCGGATGTTGGCAATTTGATCTCTGGTTCCTCTGCCTTTTCTAAAACCAGCTTGAACATCAGGAAGTTCACGGTTCACATATTGCTGAAGCCTGGCTTGGAGAATTTTGAGCATTACTTTACTAGCGTGTGAGATGAGTGCAATTGTTCGGTAGTTTGAGCATTCTTTGGCATTGCCTTTCTTTGGGATTGGGATGAAAACTAACCTTTTCCAATCTTGTGGCCACTGCTGTGTTTTCCAAATTTGCTGGCATATTGAGTGCAGCACTTTCACAGCATCATCTTTCAGGACTTGGAATAGCTCCACTGGAATTCCATCACCTCCACTAGCTTTGTTCGTAGTGATGCTTTCTAAGGCCCATTTGACTTCACATTCCAAGATGTCTGGCTCTAGGTCAGTGATCACATCATCATGATTATCTAGGTCTTGAAGCTCTTTTTTGTACAGTTCTTCTGTGTATTCCTGCTACCTCTTCTTAATATCTTCTGCTTCTGTTAGGTCCACACCATCTCTGTCCTTTATCGTGCCCATCTTTGCATGAAATGTTCCTTTGGTATCTCTGATTTTCTTGAAGAGATCCCTAGTCTTTCCCATTCTGTTGTTTTCCTCTATTTCTTTGCATTGATCACTGAAGAAGGCTTTCTTATTTCTTCTTGCTATTCTTTGGAACTCTGCATTTAGATGTTTATATCTTTCCTTTTCTCCTTTGCTTTTCGCTTCTCTTCTTTTCACAGCTATTTGCAAGGCCTCCCCAGACAGCCATTTTGCTTTTTTGCATTTCTTTTGCATGGGGATGGTCTTGATCCCTGTCTCCTGTACAATGTCACGAACCTCAGTCCATAGTTCATCAGGCACTCTATCTATCAGATCTGGGCCCTTAAATCTATTTCTCACTTCCACTGTATAATCATAAGGGATTTGATTTAGGTCATAACCTGAATGGTCTAGTAGTTTTCCCTACTTTCTTCAATTTCAGTCTGAATTTGGCAATAAGGAGTTCATGGTCTGAGCCACAGTCAGCTCCTGGTCTTATTTTTGCTGATTGTATAGAGCTTCTCCATCTTTGGCTGCAAAGAATATAATCGATCTGATTTCGGTGTTGACCATCTGGTGATGTCCATGTATAGAGTCTTCTCTTGTGTTGTTGGAAGAGGGTATTTTTAGTAGAGTCAATGAAGCAGAAATAGATGTTTTTCTGGAACTCTCGTGCTTTTTCGATGATCCAGTAGATGTTGGCAATTTGATCTCTGGTCCTCTGCTTTTTCTAAATCCAGCTTGAATATCTGGAAGTTCTCTGTTCATGTACTCTTGGAGCCTTGCTTGGAGGATTTTGAGCATTACTTTGCTAGTATGTGAAATGAGTGCAACTGTGCAGTAGTTGGAACATTCTTTAGCATTGCTTTTCTTTGGGATTGGAATGAAAACTGACCTTTTCCAGTCCTGTGGCCCTGCTGAATTTTCCAAATTTGCTGGCGTATTGAGTGCAGCACTTTAACAGCATTATCTTTCAGAATTTGAAATAGCTCAGCTGGAATTCCATCACCTCCACTAGCTGTTCTTAGTGATGCTTCCTAAGGCCCACTTGACTTTGTATTCCAAGATGTCTGGCTCTAGGTGAGTGACCACACCATTGTGGTTATCTGGGTCATTAAGATCTTTTTTTGGTATAATTTTGTGTATATTTGCCACCTTTTCTTAATATCTTCTGCTTCTGTTAGGTCCATACTGTTTTTGTCTTTTATTGTTCCCATCTTTGCATGAAATTGTTCCCTTGTTATCACTAATTTTATTGAAGAGATCTCTAGTCTTTCCCATTGTACTGTTTTTCTCTATTCTTTGTATTATTCGTTTAGCAAGACTTTCTTATCTCTCCTTGCTATTCTCTGGAACTCTGCATTCAGATGAATATATCTTTCCTTTTCTCCTTTACCTTTCATTTCTCCTCTTTTCTCAGCTAGTGGTAAGGCCTCCTCAGATAACCAGTTTGACTTTTTGCATTTCTTTTTCTTGGGGATGGTTTTGATCACCGCCTGCCATACAGTGTTATGAACCTCCATCCATAGATCTTCAGGCACTCTGTCTATCAGATCTAATTTCTTGAATCTATTTATCTATTTGTATAATCATAAGGGATTTGGCCCACCTGAAGGGCCTAGTGGTTTTACCTACTTTCTTCAATTTAAGTCTGAATTTTACAATATGGAATTTATCATCTGAGCCACAGGCGGCTCCCAGTCTTGTTTGCTGACTGTATAGAGCTTCTCCATCTTCATCTGCAAGAATATAATTGTTTTGATTTTGGTATTGACCATCTGTTGTTGTCCATGTGTAGAGTCATCTCTTGTGTTGTTGGAAGAGAGTGTTTGCTATGACCAGTGTGTTCTCTTGGCAAAAGCTCTGTTAGCTTTTGCCCTTCTTCATTTTGTACTGCGAGGCCAAAAGTGCTTGTCATTCCTGGTATCTCTTGACTTCCTACTTTTGCATTCCAGTCCCCTGTGATGAAAAGGACATCTCTTTTTGGTGTTAGTTCTATGCGATCTTGTAGGTCTTCATAGAACCTTTCAACTTCAGTGTCTTCGGCATTAGTCGTTGGGGCATAGACTTGGATTACTGTGATGTTGAATGGTTCACCTTGGAAGCAAACTGATATCATTCTCTCGTTTTTGAGACTGCACATAAGTACTGCATTTGTGACTCTTTTGTTGATTATGAGGACTATTCCATTTTTCTAAGGGATTCTTGCCCACAGTAGTAGATGTGATTATAATCTTATGATTATACAAATAGATAATTAGACTCAAGGAATTAGATCTGACAGACAAAGTGCCTGAAGATTTATGGACGGAGGTTCATAACATTGTATGGCCGGCAGTGAGCATCTGAATCAAATTTGACCATTCTGGTCCATTTTAGTTCACTAAAATGTAGATGTTCACTCTTGCCACCTCCTGTTTGACCACTTCCAAATTACTTTGATTCATGGACCTAACATTCCAGGTTCCTATGCAATATTGTTCTTTACAGCACCTGACTTTACTTCCACCAGCAGACACATCCACAACTGGCTGTTGTTTTCGCTTTGGCTCAGATTCTTCATTCCTTCTGAAGCTATTTCTCTGCTTTTTTCCAGTAGCATATTGGGCACCTACTGACCTGGTGAGTTTATCTTTCAGTGTCATATCTTTTTGCCTTTTCATACTGTTCATGGGGTTCTCAAGGCAAGAATACTGAAGTGGTTTGCCATACCCTTCTCTAGTGGACCACATTTTCTCAGAATTCCACCATGACCCATCTGTCTTGGGTGGCCCTACATGGCATGGCTCATAGTTTCATTGAGTTAGACAAGGCTGTGGTCCATGTGATCAGTTTGGTTAGTTCTGTGATTGTGGTTTTCATTCTGTCTGGCTGTGACTTTCTAGTGGTTCCCTTAGATGCTGATCCAGTGATGGTTTTGTTGCTGTTCCTCCTGGACCACACTTAACCAGTTGAGTATTAGGTTTTAACTCTAATCCTTAGCTTTTCATTTGCACTTGGTAAAGTTAACTGGGACTTACGCACAGGTGAGGCTTGACACTGCCACTGTTTCAAGATGTTCTGGTTCTACTTTCAGTCTTTCTGGCTCTTCATGTAGTTTCTGACATCTGTTAGGCTTGCTTTTTATCATCTCACTCCTGGTTTCTTCCTCATTACTTTTTTGAGATCAGCTCTGCTGGGTTTTCTTTGACTCCTCTGGGATTATCCACCGTTCAGTGCTCTACTGCTGTCTTCTGACATCTTCTAGATTAGCTAACTCTTAGCTTTTGTTTAGGAGGCTTCCCAGGTGGCTCAGTGGTAAAGTATCTGCCTGGTAATTTGGGAGATACAGGAGTCCCAAATTCAATCCCTAGGTTGAAAAGATCCCTTGGAGGAGGCAGTGGCAAGCCACTGGCATTTTTGCCTGGAAAAGTCTGTGGACACAGGAGCCTGGTGGGCTACAGTCTATGGGATCACCAAGAGTTAGACCTGATTTAGTGACTGAGCACGCACTCACCTTTTGTTTAGTGCCTTGACTTGAATCTCCTTATCTGTGCTCTATCTCTGGTTTCTCCATCCACCTCCTCATCCATGTCTCTGGTCTGAAATTATCAGGTATAAGGAAAATGATACAGATACCATTTTTTTTGTCTAATATACTATTTAATTATTAATTATAATTTTAAGTATTAGTTAGTCAAAATATGATTTAATTAAGATTCTCTCAAAAGGCTAATGACGTCTAGTTAATAAAGTTGAAAAACAGCAATAAAATGGATGTATTCCATTCTGTATTTGACCATTTTTTTTCCAGATAAGGGGGACTTTAAAAATTGACTAAAAGTGAACTGTTAGTAAAAATTGCAACTGTCAGGTGAAAGAAAAAATTGCACTTTTTGGTATAGAAGGGCCTTCTTGGGATGTTCTTTTGTGTACCAAAGTATGAGTCATCTCTCTTGAAACATGATCTATAGGATGTAAAGACTTTTACTTACTTCTCATAGTAATTTCCTTCTGCTCTTCTCTTGGGCCATTAGTCAAAAGATATCCAAGAGAGAAGAAGATGGAGCTACCAGGTTTGGGACTTGTATGAACTTCTAGTCTGTCTGTAGCATGGGACTTCTTGGCTTAGTCCATATTCACTGATGCCATTTTCAAAGCATCAGATCAGATCAGTCGCTCAGTCGTGTCTGACTCTTTGCGACCCCATGAATCACAGCATGCCGGGCCTCCCTGTTCATCACCAACTCCCGGAGTTCACTGACTCACGTCCATCGAGTCAATGATGCCATCCAGCCCTCTCATCCTCTGTCGTCCCCTTCTCTTCCTGCCCCCAATCCCTCCGAGCATCAGAGTCTTTTCCAATGAGTCAACTCTTCGCATGAGGTGGTCAAAGTACTGGAGTTTCAGCTTTAGCATCATTCCTTCCAAAGAAATCCCAGGGCTGATCTCCTTCAGAATGGACTGGTTGGATCTTCTTGCAGTCCAAGGGACTCTCAAGAGTCTTCTCCAACACCATAGTTCAAAAGCATCAATTCTTTGGCGCTCAGCCTTCTTCACAGTCCAACTCACATCCATACATGATCACAGGAAAAACCATAGCCTTGACTAAAGCATACTTTTCTTCTAATAGAATATACATTTTTAAAAATTTTATTTTCATTGATATGTGATAGCCCAGATTAAAATAAGCCTTTGAAGAAAAGCCTTGGAAATAGTTTTTTCATGTGCACTTATGATTCATATATAAGGACTTATGGCAACATGTGAACATAGTGGAATAATAAAAAATCCCCTTTAGTAGGAGTTGTTTATGTTTTCCACTGGACTTGAAGGCCTAAAGTGCTGATATTTTTGACAAAGGTGATATTTTCTACTATGTGGAAAAAACCTCCACAGATTTAGAGCAGGTTTAGAGCAGGTCAACCAAGATAGTGCCTCCCATTATTCATCTCAGCAAGTGGTCCTTCTCTTGCTTGCTGTTTTGGTCTCATTTTCCTAACCTTTTGCCCAACCTGTCCTTCCCTTCATTGTATTAAACTCAAAATATATAATTTCACCTTCTCTTTTGGCCATAAGAGAATGATTCCTCTGAATAAAAACACTGCTATGCTTAGTCCCTTTGTGGCTTAATTTGACTCTTTCCCCTCAGGTTTGTGCTTCAATAATCTGGAAAGATAATTGGGGCTATAGCATCTACGGAGACATTCACAGACTCCTGCAAGTCAAGCTGTAAAGAGGTCGTCGCTCAGTTGCACAGTCGTGTCTGACTCTTTGTGACCTCATGGACTGTAGCCCACCAGGCTCCTCCATCCATGGAATTTTCTAAGCAAGAGTACTGGAGTGGGTTGCCATTAGGACAGTCATGATATGCATGCTGGAAAGCTCTTCCTGCAGCTGTAAACAAAGGCACATTGTCTGGGAGCATTATTCCTAGAGTTTATCTAAAGTTACTATAAAACAGATGAAGCAAGCATTTCTCACTTTGTAGAAGTCAATTTTAAAATGTAAAAATCTACTGCCACCACGTCAGAGAGATTGCTAGCTTGAGATAATGCTTGGGAAAAGAAAATGGGAAATTTTAATGTAGTTTGCTCAGTATGTGCTGTATATCAAGGGAACTTACTTTTCATTTAGTCATGTGAAAACTCAAATAGTTTGATAGAAATGTGTTCAATGACATGAACACGAAACTAAAGATTAAAATCAATTACTACTAATTATTGTGAGTCATGTTATGATCAAGCTTCTCCCCGGCTATTGAAAAGAATGAAATAGAATTCTGTATTAATCTAGTGTGTGTCTTTAGTCACTCAGTCATGTCTGATTCTTTGCAACTCTGTGGACTATAGCCCACCAGGCTTCTCTGTCCATGAATTTTTCATGCAAGAATACTGGAGTGGATTGCCATTTCCTCCTCCAGCAGATCTATCTGCCTGACCCAGGGATCAAACCCACGTCTCCTGCACTGGCAGGTAGATTCACCACTGTGCCACCTGGGAAGCCCAGAAATAATCTGCAAATATTCCCCAAATATATTAATATTGAAGAAGTATGCTTGTAAATTGTACATTCAAATGGTTTCACTAAAAAAAGTATAGGACTCTATAAATTTAAATATATATATATAAATGATTTATAAATTGATCATGGAGAAAGTTGTAGAAGGGTACATATCATACTATAATGTTGATTAGCTTAGAATGAATGAAATTGGTAAAAAGAATGAGAACACACTGGTTTTTAAATTTATGTACTAATGTATATATTTTTAACTCTTTAGAGTAAGCATATATTAATTTTATTGTTAAAATGCATAAAGTTGAGGAACATATCTGTAATTTCTGGGGATGAAGTGCTGGGGGAGGGTTTGATTCAAAAGAGCAACACAAGGGTGCTTTTTGGCTGATGGAACTGTTCTGTATTATTAGTGTGATGGTAAAGGTTGACACATGAATCTGTGCATGTGCCAAAATTCATATAATTTTACATCAAAAAAGCACATTTTATTATGTATGAGTTTGTATTAATAAGAACCAACAAAATCAGTGAAGGAAAAAATTGAATGTTTTTTTTAAAGTTGAGAAGTCGATAACAAAAAATAGTCTCCCCAAATCTACTAATTATAGACTGGACTAAAAGACAATTTTTTTTCCAAGAGAAACCTATGCTATTGTATTGAAAGCTTTAATATTATTTTCCAGTTTGAGCCCACTTAGTCATTGTTGGTCAGGACAGTTAAGTCAGTTAATTGATAGAATAGGTCAATAGGTATTATTCACCCAGTTGTATAAATAGCTAAACTAAAGCTTAGGACAATTTAGTAATTTACCCAGAGCTACATAGTTAATAGGACTTCAAGTTGAAATCCAAACTTCAGGAAAAAAAGGAGGTCAAGATTTCTAAAAGTGAAAAATACATGGGATACAAACTGTATGATTTAACTATAATGTCAGCAACAAAAAAGCTAGCAAGATTTGAGATAGCAATATACTCCTTTGCTACTGCTAAGTCACTTCAGTCGTGTCTGACTCTGTGCGACCCCATAGACAGCAGCCCACCAGGCTCCCCTGTCCCTGGGATTCTCCAGGCAAGAACACAAGATGGATTGCCATTTCTTTCTCCAATGCATGAAAGTGAAAGTGAAGTCGCTCAGTCGTGTCCGACCCTCAGTGACCCCATGGACTGCAGCCTTCCATGCTCCTCCATCCATGGGATTTTCCAGGCAAGAGTACTGGAGTGGGGTGCCATTGCCCCTTTACAATAAGAGTAATAAAACGACCTTAAACATAAGTAGTTACCCATCTCCCCAGGCACTCTTGCAGGCACTATGGATAAGTGATCACAAATTATTGGAATTATCCAAGTGTATAATTCCATGATGCTGAAAATAAAGCAATATAATATTTTTATAAAGAATCTTAATTTTATTCTGCCAAAGAACTTGACCTACACACTTGGAAAAATCCATTAAAAAGTGAAATAGTGGAGGGTAGAGAGTCAATGGTAAATGATTTAACCTGGGGTCACTGCAGTAAGAAGAGGAGTATAATAAATTTGAAGTCTGTTTGGTAGTGCTACATTAACATCTTATGACAATGTTGAACCCTGCATTTTCATATCAATAGGAGTTAAGTGGCGAAAGAAATCAGAGTTACACAGTCAAGGTTGACAGTTTTCATTGTAATTCATAGATGGACTGCAGCCTACCAGGCTCCTCCATCCATGGGATTTTCCAGGCAAGAGTACTGGAGTGGGGTGCCATTGTCTTCTCCGTCCAGTACTAATAGTGAATATTAAATATCTGTCTTTCTTTTAAGTGATCATAATTTAAGGCAGTCAGTCATGCTCAGTTACTCAGTTGTGTCTGACTCTTTGCAACCCCATGGACTGTAGCCCACTAATCTCCTCTGTCCATGGAATTTCTCAAGTAAGAATACTGGAATGGGTTGCCGTTTCCTCCTTCAGAGGACCTCCACCTTTCTTGTCTTCTGCATTGGCAGGTGAATTCTTTACCACTCAGGTCCACCTGGGAAGCCCCTATAATCAAGATGCCGCTGCTGCTAAGTCGCTTCAGTCGTGTCCGACTCTGTGCGACCCCAGAGACGGCAGCCCACCAGGATCCCCTATCCCTGGGATTCTCCAGGCAAGAACACTGGAGTGGGTTGCCATTTCCTTCTCCAATGCATGAAAGTGAAAAGTGAAAGGGAAGTTGCTAAGTTACTCAGTCGTGTCCGACTCCTAGCAACCCCATGGACTTCAGCCTACCAGGCTCCTCCATCCATGGGATTTTCCAGGCAAGAGTACTGGAGGGGGGTCCCATTGCCTTCTCCAATAATCAAGATAGCACATTGTAAATATAAACTTTTACAAGAGTAAAACAGGAATTTCCTCACTGACTTCATCCAAGTCAAGATTATTTATTTATTTTTAAAAATTTTCCTTTTCCTTTTCTTTTTCATTGTCAAACACTGCTTGTCATTTTTGCCTCATCTGTCTAAATTGTGTTCATCCTTTCTGAGCTGAGTTGAAAATTTTTATGCAAACCTCTTTGGAAATAACACTTTTTATTTTCTAAAATCTTACCATACTTAGTATAGTATGTTAATTTCATCTCTCCAAACAGATATGAGTAATTTAAGTGCAGAGACTATATCATCCTTTGACAGTTCCCTAGCTTCCATTCATTCAAGCAGTTAATAGGTACTGATCACCTTCTCTGCTCAGGGTACCATACTGGGAAGGAGATACAAAGATGATCTAGAACTTGTCTTGATTTTAAAGCAGCGATCCCCAAGCTTTTTGGCACCAGAAATCAGTTTCGTGGAAGACAGATTTTCCATAGATGGGGTGGGAGGATGATTCAGGGATGATTCAAGCACATTACATTTATTGTGCCTTTTATTTCTAAATTAATGCTGACCCTGGTCTGACAGGCAGTACCACTCTGTGACCCCGAGTCTGGAGACTCATGCTTTAAAGAATTTATCATTCAGGAGAAGAGTTAGAACTTGCTGTTCATGTTACTCCATTGTGTGGTACAAAGTGATGAAAAAAGAGATAAAAAAGATACTGCAGTATTGGTACAATTGATGGAGGGTATTTTTTCTGATTTTTGAAACATTTAATGAAATTTCTATCCTAGTCTGGTTTATTATCCCAGAAATTTTCCCTTATATCTGACACTGACAATAAAAATTATATGTAACTTTTTTTTTCTGGGAAAGAACTTACTGAAAAATATCATTCCCCCCCCCCCAATTCATTGCAATGATATATAATCCCCTGGATTACAATATACCTGAAATTAGGTTGGGTCTTTTAATAAATGATATCTTATGATATTTTTTGAGAAGATGACAATCATGACATATTAGGTTAAACAATATGAAACTGATATCAACATTTTTTGGCCTACAAAAGCAGCAATTTTATATAACATAATTGCCAGCCCATTTGTAAATTTTGTTATTTTTCCCATTCATCTTCTCATCAACTCAGGATGAGTTATTAATTGTTTGTGAAGAAATGCATGAAAACAGAGCAGGGGGCCCTATATTTGACACTGTAGCGAATATTCACTGTGGCTCCCCAGGTGGCTCTGCGGTAAAAACTCTCCTGCCAATGCAGGTGACATGGGTTTGATCCCTGGATTAGGAAGCTACCCTGGAGAAGGAAATGGCAATCCACTCCAGTATTCTTGCCTGGGAAATTCCCTGGACAGAGGAGCCTGGTGGACCACAGTTCATGGGGTGGCAAAGAGTCAGACACAATTTAGCAACTGAGTATGCATGCACTCACTATGGGGTAAATGACCTCAATTATACATTTTCTTGCAAATCAATAACCAAAGGCTTGAAGAGATTTCAGAGGTGAGAAACACAGGTAGATAAAACTGTGCTATGTCTTTCCTTAGGTATTCACAAGCATTGCTTTTACTCTCCACCTAATACAACTGAAAGTAATAGCAGTTTCCAAATCACCTGGATTGGTGAAATAAATACCAAAGTGATGATAAGTATTCCAAAGTGACCATCAGTGTCATGCAGGAATATTGTGAAATCATTCTTTTATAGTTTAACTGACAATTTTTGTTTCTTTTTTAGTGATATGAAATGAATGCTATGCTATGTTATGCTAAGTCGCTTCAGTCATGTCCGACTCTGTGCGATCCCATAGACGGCAGCCCACTAGGCTCCTCTGTCCCTGGGATTCTCCAGGCAAGAATACTGGAGTGGGTTGCCATTTCCTTCTCCAATGCATGAAAGTGAAAAGTGAAAGTGAAATTGCTCAGTTGTGTCCGACTTTTAGCGACCCCATGGACTGGAGCCTACCAGGCTCCTCTGTCCATGGGATTTTCCAGGCAAGAGTACTGGGGTGGGGTGCCATTGCCTTCTTCATGAAATGAATAGTGTCTCACAAAGTTTTAGATTCCGTGCAACTGAATAATTTAGATATTTGTTCTTTCTTTTAAATACTTATTCTTTTAAAAACAATTTAAAAGTTGTTTACACAAATTATGCTATAAAGAAATATAGATTGTTAAATGACTATTTGCTTTAAGCTCAGTCACTCACATTCCAGGATGTCTGGCTTTAGGTCAGTGATCACAACATCATGATTATCTGGGTCGTGAAGCTCTTTTTTGTACAGTTTTTCTGTGTATTCTTGCCACCTCTTCTTAATATCTTCTGCTTCTGTTAGGTCTATACCTTTTCTGTCCTTTATCGAGCCCATCTTTGCGTGAAATTTTCCTTTGGTATCTCTGATTTTCTTGAAGAGATCCCTAGTCTTTCCCATTCTGTTGTTTTCCTCTATTTCTTTTCATTGATCGCTGAAGAAGGCTTTCTTATCTCTTCTTGCTATTCTTTGAAACTCTGCATTCAGATGTTATATCTTTCCTTTTCTCCTTTGCTTTTCACTTCTCTTCTTTTCACAGCTATTTGTAAGGCCTCCCCAGACAGCCATTTTGCTTTTTTGCATTTCTTTTCCATGGGGATGGTCTTGATCCCTGTCTCCTGTACAATGTCACGAACCTCATTCCATAGTTCATCAGGCACTCTGTCTATCAGATCTAGGCCCTTAAATCTATTTCTCACTTCCACTGTATAATCATAAGGGATTTGATTTAGGTCATACCTGAATGGTCTAGTGGTTTTCCCTACCTTCTTCAATTTCAGTCTGAATTTGGCAATAAGGAGTTCATGGTCTGAGCCACAGTCAGCTCCTGGTCTTGTTCTTGCTGATTGTATAGAGCTTCTCCATCTTTGGCTGCAAAGAATATAATCAATCTGATTTCGGTGTTGACCATCTGGTGATGTCCATGTATAGAGTCTTCTCTTGTGTTGTTGGAAGAGGGTGTTTGCTATGACCAGTGCATTTTCTTGGCAAAACTCTATTAGTCTTTGCCCTGCTTCATTCTGTACTCCAAGGCCAAATTTGCCTGTTACTCCAGGTGTTTCTTGACTTCCTACTTTTGCATTCCAGTCCCCTATAAGGAAAAGGACATCTTTTTTGGGTGTTAGTTCTAAAAGGTCTTGTAGGTCTTCATAGAACCGTTCAACTTCAGCTTCTTCAGTGTTACTGGTTGGGGCATAGACTTGGATTACTATGACACTGAATGGTTTGCCTTGGAAACGAACAGAGATCATTCTGTCGTTTTTGAGATTGCATCCAAGTACTGCATTTCGGACTCTTTTATTGACCATGATGGCCACTCCATTTGTTCTGAGGGATTCTGATCTGATCTGATCTGATCTCAGTCACTCAGTCATGTCCGACTCCTTGCAATCCCATGGACTGCAACATGCCAGGCCTCACTGTCCATCACCAACTCCCAGAGCTTATTCAAACTCATGTCCTTTGGGTCAGTGATGCCTTCCAACCACCTCACCCTCTGTCGTCCCCTTCTTCTCCTGTCTTCAATCTTTCCCAGCATCAGTCTTTCAAATGAGTCAGCTCTTTGTGTCAGGTGGCCAAAATACTCAAGTTTCAGCTTCAGCATCAGTCCTTCCAATGAATATTCAGGACTGATTTCCTTTAGGATGGACTGGTTGGATCTCCTTGTAGTCCAAGGGACTCTCAAGAGTCTTCTCCAACACCACAGTTCAAAAGCATGATTTTTTTGGTGCTCAGCTTTCTTTATAGTCCAACTCTCACATCCATACATGACTATTGGAAAAACCATGGCCTTAACGAGATGGACCTTTGTTAGCAAAGTAATGTCTCTGCTTTTTAATATGCTATCTAGGTTGGTTATAACTTTTCTTCCAAGGAGTAAGCATCTTTTAATTTCATGGCTGCAGTCACCATCTGCAGTGATTTTGGACTATGGCTCAGATCATGAACTCCTTATTGTCAAATTCAGACTTAAATTGAAGAAAGTAGGGAAAATCACTAGACCATTCAGCTATGACCTAAATCAAATTCCTAATGATCATACAGTGGAAGTGAGAAATAGATTTAAGGGACTAGATCTGATAGAGTGCCTGATAAACTATGGACCAAGTTTCCTGACATTGTATAGGACACAGGGATCAAGACCATCCCCAAGAAAAAGAAATGCAAAAAAGCAAAATGGCTGTCTGGGGAGGCCTTACAAGTAGCTGTGAAAATAAGAGCAGCAAAAAGCAAAGGAGAAAAGGAAAGATATACACATTTGAATGCAGAGTTCCAAAGACTAGCAAGGAGAGACAAGACTGCTTTCCTCAGTGATCAGTGTAAAGAAATAGAGGAAAACAATAGAATGGGAAAAAACTAGAGATATCTTCAAGAAAATTAGGGATACCAAAGGAACATTTCATGCAAAAATGGGCTCAATACAGGACAGAAATTGTAGAGACCTAACAGAAGCAGAAGATATTAAGAAGAGGTGGCAAGAATACGCAGAAGAACTATACACAAAAGATCTTCACAACCCAGATAATCATGATGGTGTGATCACTCACACTCATCTAGAGCCAGACATCCTGGAATGTGAAGTCAAGTGTGCCTTAGGAAGCATCACTATGAACAAAGCTCGTGGAGGTGATGAAATTTCAGTTGAGCTATTTCAAATCCTAAAAGATGTTGTTGTTAAAGTGCTGCACTCAATATGCCACCAAATTTGGAAAACTCAGCAGTGGCCACAGGACTGGAAAAGGTCAGTTTTCGTTCCAATCCCAAAGAAAGGCAATGCCAAGGAGTGCTCAAACTACCGCACAATTGCACTCATCTCACATGCTAGTAAAGTAATGCTCAAAATTCTCCAAGCCAGGCTTCAGCAATATGTGAACCGTGAACTTCCAGATGTTCAAGCTGGTTTTAGAAAAGGCAGAGGAACCAGAGATCAAATTGCCAACATGCACTGAATCATGGAAAAAGCAAGAGAGTTCCAGAAAAACATCTATTTCTGCTTTATTGACTATGCCAAAGCCTTTGACTGTGTGGATCACAAGAAACTGTGGAAAATTCTGAAAGAGATGGGAATACCAGACCACCTGACCTGCCTCTTGAGAAATCTGTATGCGGGTCGGGAAGCAATAGTTAGAACTGGACATGGAACAACAGACTGGTTCCAAATAGGAAAAGGAGTACGTCAAGGCTGTATATTGTCACCCTGCTTATTTAACTTACATGCAGGTACATCATGAGAAATGCTGGGCTGGAGGTAGCAAAAGCTGGAATGAAGATTGCTAGGAGAAATATCAATAACCTCAGATATGCAGATGACACCACCCTTGTGGCAGAAAGTGAAGAAGAACTAAAGAGCCTCTTGATGAAAGTCAAAGAGGAGAGTGAAAAGGTTGGCTTAAAACTCAACATTCAGAAAACTAAGATCACGGCATCTGGTCCCATCACTTCATGGCAAATAGATGGTTGTGCTATATTAGACATAAGGTTTCTTTATAACTATGAAACTTAAAATAATTCATAGAGTAATCATTCCCTATATTTATGATATGATCTCTGTCCTTAATGAATGTATAATCCATATAGAGAAATGAGTTAAGTAATAGTTCAAGATGACTTTAGAGATGATAGAATAAATATTATGGCAAAACAAATGGTGCAGACAATGGCTTAGGAATTCATAAAAGGAGATGATACTCAGTGAGAGAAGAATTTCACGAAGGATTTTGTGTCTTGAAAGATGGGTGGCAAAACATTTGTTTAGGTCCTTTACCTATTTTAGATAGGATTATTTACTTTTATGCTGTTGAGGTATATGGATTCTTTATAGAGTTTGGATGTTAACCCTTGCAAATAAATTATTAGATTGCCTTTTCATATCAATTTTTGTGTATGTTGTGAAATAAGGATCCAATTTCTTTGTTTTGCATGTAGATATTCAGTTTTCCCAACACCATTTGTTAAGAATACTCTCTTTCTCATTGTGTATTCTTGGTATCCAAGATCAGTTGACTACCTATGTGTGGGTTTATTTCTTGGATCTTTATTCTGTTCCACTGGTTTATCTGTTTGTTTTTCATGCCTGTACCTTACTGTTTTCATTACTATAGCTTTGTAGTATGAAATCAGGGAGCATGATACCTTCATCTTTGTTCTTCTTTCTCAAGGTTGTTTTGGCTATTCAATCTTTTGTGGTTCTGTTACAAAGTTTAGAATGATTTGTTTTTGTCCTATGAAATATGCCATTGGAATTTGATTGAGATTACATCAAATTATAGACTGTTTTGGGGGCATATAGATACTTTAACAGTATTGATTCTTCCAATCCATGAATATTGAATATCTTTCCATTTTTTGGTGTGTACTCTTCAATTTCTCTCATCTGTGTCTTAAAGTTTTCTGAGTGCAAGTCTTTTACCTTCTTGGTTAGAATAATTCATATATATTTTATTCTTTTTGATGAAACTGTAAGTGAGATTTTCTTAATTTTTTTCCTGCTAGTTTGTTATTAGAAATGCCACTGATTTCTGTATATTTATTTTGTATCCTGTGACTTTGCTGAATTCATTTAATAACTTTACCACTATTTTGTGGAGTCTTTAGGATTTTCTATATGTAGTACTATGTCATTTGCAAATGGTAACAGTTTTACTATTTCCTTTCCAATTTGCATCCCTTTTATTTCTGTTTCTTGATTAATCGCTGTGGCTAGAACTTTCAACACTCTGTTGAATAAAAGTGATGAAATCGAGCATACTTATCTTGTTCCCAGTCTTAGAAGAAAAGCTTTTAGCTTTGATTTCTTTGATGGCCCATTTGTTGTTTAGTAGCTGGAAAAGGCAATGGCAACCCACTCCAGTACTCTTTCCTGGAAAATTGCATGGAGCCTGGTAGGCTGCAGTCCATGGGGTTGCAAAGAGTCGGACACAACTGAGTGACTTGACTTTCACTTTTCACTTTCAAGCATTGGAGAAGGAAATGGCAACCCACTCCAGTGTTCTTGCCTGGAGAATCCCAGGGACGGTGGAGTCTGGTGGGCTGCTGTTTATGGGATCGCACAGAGTCGGACATGACTGAAGCGACTTAGCAGCAGCAGCAGCATGTTGTTTCATGTCTATATTTTGTGGTTTTTCATGCTTTTTTATTCTTAGGATTCTTTTCCAGTGTCATACCATTGTTTTGGGAAAAGATGCTTGATACAGTTTAAACCTTCCGGAATTTATTGAGACTTGTTCTGTGGGAGATAGTTTGTAAATAGCTTTTTAATTTGGTAAAAAATTAGTACACATGCTATTGTTCTCAAAATAAATAAGGAAATGTATCACAGTGGTATGAATGGGTAGAGGCAATAGTCTCCTCTACCAAGACAGGAGAGAAAGAAAACTTGTAAAGTTTAAAGAACAGCTGGGTTTTCTAAGATGAACTAGTTTTGGAGAGGAGATCAGGGCAAGCAGGAATAAAGGCAGAGGTACATGATAGAGCAGGGGACTATAATGGAGAGCCTAAAGAGAAGGTATAGGAAGAGAAGACAAAAGAAAAGGAGAGAATAAGATTTTAGTGGATCTGATCTATAATGCTTAGAAGTGTGTCATATTGATGGTGTTCCAGATTCTTCAGGTTAGCCTATGGTTTGCTGCAAAGTAATGTGTTCATTCAAGTCCTTGGACCATCACGAATGAATAGAAAATATTTCATCTTGACAGAATCCACGCTGACTTCTTTAGGCCAAAGAAAGATGATCCTGACAAATATCCATTTTTGAAAAGAAAAGATATTTTATAAACAATGCATGTTTATCTTTGAAGTAAGAACAGCCCTGTTAACACTTTATGCTTAAATATTTATTTCATATTATGTTACTGTACATTTCTTTCTACCTAAACTTTACAGAATGAGGCATTTTTATTTCCTCCATTTGCAGGATTATTTACTCCTACAAAATCCTTGCCTGTGAGCACTGCTTTATTCCTGTTTGTGCTGTTAAAGTTCAGCCAGATGGAACTCTTCCAAGCCCTCATTTTGGTCAGACATTTGAGCAGCTGGGATTGTGTCGTTTCTGAGTTTGAAGGAAAGAATCTGTAAAGCCTGTGTCAGCAGGCCATGAGCTCTCAGGATCTCTCTCAGGAGTTCTATATTCACACAGTTTCACTTAGAAAAGACTAACATCTTAATGTGTGCCAAGATTGAGAAAGTGAAAAGAAATTGCATCTAATATCTGACTTTTAACATTCAGGCCACTTGTGATTGCTTTATTAAACTCACTTTAGAAAATTGTAATGATATCATTATTTTATCTTGTGAAGTCACTTGGCGTGAAGTATGTATTCAAGTGGCTCTAGGATAATTTCTTTTGAAAGGGATTGAGACTCACTATGTTCAATTTAGATCATTAAGTGGAAGATAATTATGAAAAATTGGTGTTGCTGTAGCATGTGAGATTTATCTCAAAGACAAAGTAAGTTTTGAAAAATATTCTTTGTACTATTAAAAAAGGATAGAGTTTATTTTAAATTCTGATAGTTGTTATAAATGAGATTTAACCAAAATGTTTTTTCTGTTCTCATTTTTAATAGCGTAATATTTGTAAAAATGAAATTTAAAAATAAATTTTAAAATAAGTACATAAATTCCCACTTATTGCATGTAATTTTGTCAGTCATGTTGGAAGTCTAAGCAAATGCCATGATCAGATTAGAAACCACCCAGTTTTGTTGCAGATAAAGTTATGCGAAAATAGTATTGGCTCTTAAAAATAAGATAATATTGGATAATAAAAAGATGGCATCGCAGAGATTTGTAATAAAAAGCAGGATTTTAATAGTAATAGAGTTCTGACTGGAGATGAAATGAGAATTTGGAAAGATTGAGAGCCTTTGAATAATACAGTGAAAGACATCTGAGTCACAGCTCATTAGTTGCAATTTGAAACTCATTAAAGAGCTATGTGATCTTCTAAAATAATAACATGCAAATAGCTCTAAGTATAATCTATGGAGTCCTTTCAATAATTATTTTCATGGAAGCTAATACTTAGAATATTGTTACAGTTTTGATGAAAATTTTAGAATAGAAAGGGACTCCTAGAAATCATGTGGTTTAATTTCAATTCTGTTTAATTGATTGAGGCATAATTGACATACAGTAAAACACAGATTATGTGTTTATTCCAGTGAAATTTGACAGCTGGACTTTTGTCTTAGTCCCCTTTCACAAGTAATGAGTAGATGCCTTACCTGTACATATTGCCACCCTCAATCTCTGTCCTTATGCCATCTCTGCTTCTGGGTTGTCGTGTCCAGTCTTTCCTCTATCCAGGAAATAGTCTTGCCTTATGCTTCAGGTTGCTGTTTGAGCATTTTCTGCTTATGGGAATGCTCCCCAGGTGATAACCACTTGTCTGCCTTACTCTTGAGCATTCAACATGGTTCTGAAATTCCCTGTGCTTCTCCAGTATTCTCAGATTGGTTATCTAGAATGAAAGGATTTTGAGTTTGAAGCAGAGGTCGTGGCATTGCACCTTCTTAGACATTGCATTCTCACCCTGAAGAGCTGGGCCTGGGCTGAAGTACGTGTCTCACGTCTCTACCCTTCCTGGCCCTGGATTCCTCCCTAATTCAAAATGTTGTGCTTCTTTTGTACTTAAGGAACCGCTGTAATAATGGTGTTTAACAGCGCTATCTGCTTAATTCTTTGTCATTACTATTTTCACATTTTCACTGTTTCATACAATTCACAGTGTCTGCTGAGATACAGTGGGGAGAGTTTGCTCTTACTTTAATTTGCAGTTGTTGGTATCTTATCTCAGTACAGTCCTTTCCCTTCACTCAGCTCCCTCAATCCTGTTAATAGTACACATTTATCAGAATAGGTTTTCATCTCAAGAGACCTGATAATCATATTTAAAAATAACATTTCAAATAAGATATTGCTTGGAAGTTTCTCCTGATTTTCTTTCCTTAACAAAACAAAAATTGGCAGGATCTTGATCTTAAATAGAAACTGATGCCTGTAGGTATTAAAAGAGTAATTTAATATGGAAGAAATCTATATTTAATAAATGTTTATAATACATATTTTATAACCACTTTTTCCATGATCTTTTTTGGGACTGTTGTTCTAGTGTTTTTCAGTGATGTTAGAATTGTATGACATTAAGTTGTGATTCTACCCAGCTGCTACTTTGGATAGGCAGAGACTGTGTGCTTAGCCTGTACCTCTGGGAAAGTTTTTTCTCTTTGTAATTCTCAGACATGTTAATGTATCCCATTTGATTCATTCTCCCTTTCTTCTTTTCCATCTCATGGTAAACCTTATAAAGCTTCTCTCTGAAGTTTTTTTCCTTTCCTCTTTATTTGGTCTTTGTTGGAAGGTCCCTGAAGGTGTCTAAAAGATCATAGTTTCAGTATCCTCAGTAATAGTCCATTTAACAAACTCATAATAAATTCTCTAATTCAATGATTTCCCCACCAATGAGGAAATGATTTCAGCATCCCACTCCCATAGTCCTATTTTTGAGATCTTGAGTTTTGAAAGTTTTTTTCTGGCCACAGTTTTCTTCCTATCCTTGCCTGAAATCCTCTGCTGCTGCTGCTGCTAAGTTTCTTCAGTCGTGCCCGACTCTGGACGACCCCATAGACAGCAGCCCACCAGGCTCCCCCGTCCCTGGGATTCTCCAGGCAAAAACACTGGAGTGGGTTGCCATTTCCTTCTCCAGTGCATGAAAGTGAAAAGTGAAAGTGAAGTCCCTCAGTCATGTGCTACTCCTAGAGACCCCATGGACTGCAGCCTACCAGGCTCCTCCATCCATGGGATTTTCCAGGCAAGAGCACCGGAGTGGGTTGCCATTGCCTTCTCCTCTGAAATCCTCTAGCTGTTCATAATTCTTCCTTCCAGTTTGTTGCCTGCTCTTGGCCTTCTTTCTCTCCCTGCCCTGATCAGAGAGTGTTTTAATCTCTTTAACAGCAGTCTCACCAGTAACAACAGTCTCCTCACATTCTTTGGGTCCTGCCTTCTAGAGTCAATCTTCAGCTTCCTCTCAGCCTGCTTCTGGTCCAAATGGTGCTCAGGATGGGCTGCCTGACATCATTGCAGGTCATTCTTAAGAAAACTTCCAATCACAGTCCTTCTTAATTTCTAATTGATGCCATTCATATTTACTTACTAACTCATAGAAACCTTTACAACTTTTCTCAAAAACCCAACATTCAACAAGCTATCCATTTATTTGAATATCCAGATTTTAAAAAACTGGAATCCATTAGATATAGTCGTTATTAATTTCATCCATCTTCATCTCAAAGTTTAATTAATCAGCCACTTTTTCTCCTCTTATCTGAAAAGGAACATCTGAAATTTCTTTTCAAGACTTTCTTCATACTTACCTTCATTTGAAGTTGTGAATTCATCTGTAGTCTTTCTGCTGCCAACAAACTTAATTTAAATTCATAGTTTCTCATGTATATTTTCATATGTGAAATAGATGACCAGTCCAAGTTTGATGCCTAAAACAGGGCACTCAAAGCCAGTGCACTGGGACAACCCAGAGGGATGGGATGGGGAGGGAGGTGGGAGGAGGGCTTCAGAGTGGGGGACACGTGTACACTAGTGGCTGATTCATGTGACTGTATGGCAAAAAAGACCACAATATTGTAAAGTAATTATCCTCCAATTAAAATAAATAAATAAATTTTTAAAAAAAGAAAAGAAAAAAATCATAGTTTCTAATTTATTCCTTATGCCACTGCAGTTTCGTTTTCTGTGTGTGCTGTGCTTAGTCTCTCCTTTGCTATCCTATGGACTGTAGCCCACCAGGCTCCTCTGTCCATGGGGATTCTCCAGGCAAGAATACTGGAGTGGGTTGCCATGACCTCCTCCAGTGGATCTTCCCAACCCAGGGTTTGAACCCAGGTTGCCCACATTGCAGATGAGTTCTTTACTGTCTGAGCCACCAGGGAGGCCTTTAGTTCTTTATCATATCAATGAAACTGCTCCAAGGTTTTGAGGTTATCACCTGATGGCCCATTTTCAGTTTCTGAATCTCTTTTTCTTCTCACTTTCCTTGACCATGCTGCAGGATTTATCCTTGTTAATCACTTCTCCAACCAAATATTCTGCTTCCTTCATTTTTGTAACACTCCAGAGACCTGAAATCCACTTTAGCTAATCTTGGTAAGGATGTATCTACATCAAGGCATCCCTCCCTTTTTCCAATAAAACGTTTATTAAACTGGAAAAGGATCACTTTACTTATTATTGCAGCTACATTTTAAGCAATTAAACAATTTTATTGTAAGTAGGCTGAATTTTATGTCATGCAAATGTAAATAGATTTTAGCAAAATTAAACAATTACAAAATATGTGTGATGAGAAGCTATTGTATTAAAAGAGTGTGTCAAGAAGATTAACTTAGTAATGATATATTGTTCTAGGTGGTGAACGGAGAAAACAGAGTCACTGAGTTCAGGACACCTGCTAGGTGCCTTTTAGAGTATAGATTAATGTAGAGACAGATGGAATGGAGAGCTAAGGAGGAATAACCAACATCCTACCAAATCAGGCTTGCTAAACTGGATAAAATCTGGGTTAGAAAGATGAACCAAAGTTGTTGTTGTTGTTCAGTCACAAAGTCATATCCAACTCTTTGCGACCCCATGAACTGCAGCATGCCAGACTTTCCTCTCCTTCATTATCTCTTAGAGTTTGCTCAAACTCATGTCCATTGAGTCAGTGATGTCATCCAACCATTTCATCATCTCTTGCCCCCTTCTCCTCTTGCTCTCAATCTTTCCCAACATCAGGATCTTTTCCAACTAGTTGGCTCTTTGCATCAGATGGTCAAAATATTGGAGCTTCAGCTTTAGCATCAGTCCTTCCAATGACTATTCAGGGTTGATTTCCTTTAGGATTGACTGGTTTGATTTTCTTGCTGTCCTAGGGACTCTCAAGAGTCTTCTCCAACACTTCAGTCCAAAAGCATCAATTCTTCAGCACTCAACCTGCTTTATGGTCCAACTCTCACATCTGTACATGACTACTGGAAAACCATAGCTTTGGCTAGACAGATCTTTGTTGACAAAGTGATGTCTCTGCTTTACTGTCTAGGTTTGTCATAACTTTTCTTCCAAGGAGCAAATGTCTTTTAATTTTGTGGTTGTAGTCACTGCTGCCAGTGATTTTGGAGCCCAAGAAAATAAAATCTGTTACTGCTTCCATTTTTACCCCATTTATTTGCCATGAAGTGATGGGACCAGATGCCATGATTTTAGTTTTTTTTAATGTTGAGCTTTAAGCCAATTTTTTCACTCTCCTCTTTCACCTTCTTCAAAAAGCTGTTTAATTCCTCTTTGCTTTCTTCCATTAATGTGGTATCATCTGCATACCTGAGGGTGTTGATATTTCTCCCGGCCATCTTGATGCCAGCTTGTGCTCCATTCAGCTCAGCATTTCACATAATGTAGTCTGCATATAAATTAAATACGCAGGGTAACAATATACAGCCTTGATGTATTGCTTTCCCAATTTTGAACCAGCCCATTGTTTCATGTCCAGTTCTAACTGTTTCTTCTTAGCCTGCTTGCACGTTTGCATGGGAACAATGGAGTCTTGGTCACTGGACCACCAGGGACGTCACTAGGAAACAATGACCACTGTTTAATTTGATATTCAAAAAATTTAGTGACTTTTCCCACTAAGCCTGTAGAGAAACCAAAATATGCTGATATTTTAGATTAAAACCAACATAGTATTTTCCAGATGCAAATAATATAACTTGAAATATTGATTTAAAAGCAGCTACCATTCAATGAACACTTTATGGGCAAAGAAGGAATTTATTATTCTTATTTTTTAAATGTGGAAAATGACTCAGAGAGTTTAGGCAATAGGTCTTAGGTCAATAGAACTGGACACCTAGCCCAAAGTGTCAATCTCCAGACTTTTGCTCTTTGATTCAACAGCAGAGAATCTGAATTCCAGTCCTATGCTTCTGTAATTTAATTGTGGAACAACCAATGAGTCCTTTAATCTCTTTCAGCCCCAGTACAATCTTCTGTTTAAAAAAAAAAAAAAAAAAGGAGGTGATAAGAAGGAGAAAATTCATGAAATCCTAAGTATGGGAATTTTACTGGACAAATGACATGACTTTTTTTCCCAACAAATACTTGGCAGGAATAAAAAGGCATGGGGAGATTAAAAGAGACTTAACAGACATATTGGGGGTGGGGAATGGGACTGTTCCTGATTTAAATAACAAACTGAAGGAAAAAAAAATGTGTAAGAAAATCATAAAATTTGAACATTAACTGTTTGATGGTATTGAGGAATCATTAGTAATACTGTAAAATGTGATAATGAAATTAGGAAATGTTATGCACAAAGTGTTACCTACTAATGATACATACAAAAGGGTAAATGCTGGAAGTGATACTAAGTGTGAGATTTGTTTTAAATATAAGTGAGGTGGAGACAGATGAGAAAAGATCAGCATATGCTGATAATTGTTAAAGCAGAGTTGTGTGTGCATGGGAGTTCATTATACTAATTGCTCTTCTTTTGTATGTGTTTTAAATTTTCCATAATAAAAGTTTTTTTAAAAAAACAGACAAGAAATAAGAATGGTAGACAGATTTTACTTTCAGATGTAAGAGTGAATCATGAAGTCAGATATGATATTTTATTATTATTGTCTCTTACATCATTTGTGTAAGGCAAAGTATAGTTTTATTCTATTATTTTTAAGATATTAAAGAATAGTTGGATTTTTAAAACTCACCCTAATGTATAAATGTCGCTGTTTCCACCACATGCAATTCACACCTCAATTGATTTTGCTAAATATATTTGTTAGGACTGTTCTATCAAGAAATTAAGTACCTGAAATGCAGGAACATTCTTAAATTCTACCTCAATGATTTTGATGGGAAAACAATTTCTCATCACAAAAATTTAAAATTTATTGTGCTGTTTCCAATGTTTAATACAGATTCTAAAATTTTAATATATATTTGAAATACAAATAGAGGAAGATAAAAGGATTCTAGAAACCATGGTGAGCAAATCTGCCGATTGTATCATGTAATATGTATATCATGCCCTGAGAACAAAGGAGCAAATTATTTTACACCTGACTGTTGTCATAGGAGTCAAAATAGTTAAAAGGTTTAATAACATATCAATAAGAGATGGCTTTTATCTCAAGAATCCTTACTATTCACACTCATTTGGCATATACGTTTTTTTCATCTTTTCATCTGCTTTCCAAATCAAAAGAATCAATAAAACAGGCTTGTTAGTTTTTCTAAATTGCCAATTTTATGAACTACTAAATATTCTTAACCAAAAGAAGTCCTCTGTTTTTGCCAAAGTGGCCAACAGTAATTTGAAGAAAGATGGTCAGCAAGTACTTGAAACTTGCTTTTATAGTTTGTAGTGTTTTGTCAGGTTTGCAGCTATCTTGTCATAATAAAAAAGCCTGTGATGACTTAACATGGGCTCATGACCATGACGCTTTAGTCTGTTTATTTCTGTACCACTCTGATTGCTGAAGGAGCTGCTCTCTTCATCCCACATTAGCCACGACTGCCAAGTCTACTAGTCAAAACAATTTTACAATCAAACATTAATGGACTCAAGAACATTAGCAGGAGCAAACATAAGCAGGATGCCATAGTAACCCATGGAGTCTGTGGAAATGATATTCTGTTAAAGGGACAGATAATGTCCAAAAATAAAGCTTTACATAAACAGATTGACTTCTCATATTTGAAATATCTCTTAATGTGAAATGAGCTTCCAATTTCACACTGTATTTCTCACTATCATCATAGTACTTCAAAAATTCTGTTAACACAATTCATTTTTAAAATTTAAGAATGATAGATTATTAATTGGGGGGAGAAGATACTATTATGTTATATAGAGGTAGTTTAGCATTTTTAAAGTTGTCTGATGAAAAAAATAGGCAAATCGTAGGTAATAGATTACTGTGATTTTAGATTCAGCATTCACAGAAATGTCACTTCACCTGTAAAGGCTCATAGGAACACACCCCTCATTCTATTTCTTTTTTCTCTTCTTTTTAATATTTTGGTCAATCACCTCTCTACCAACGTTTATTACAGTGGATTTCATACTTTACATGTTTGAAGCAAACTCTTTAACACTAGAAGTTTTAGAGTCTCCCTTGAAAGAATATTTTAAAAAGAATACTGCTAAACACAGAAGGAATAATTAAATCTTCAAAACTACTCCAGTAGAGATACTTCTCACAGAGAGTCTACTCCTATAAAAGTAATCACAGCTGCACAGAATTCATGTCATCACCTTTCAACAGTGTGTCACTGAATATAACTGTTTATTGCCACATGAACCGCTTTTAGTACTTAGGAGGCAAATTCCTGCATGTTGCACGCACTTTAGCATCTTTCAACATTTGGGTACACACCTAGGAAGAATGTGGTAAACAGCAGAGGTGAGAACCACTAGTTTATTGAGTGTTTACCAAGTGCAAAGCCCTGTTAATAGGTTCCACGCACTCTCTTCATCTCCTACTTTGAGTTCAGTTTCCTTGAGGGCAATAAAAAATGAGGAATACCTTTCTATGCAAGGGAACTAGCAAGAGAGTTTTTGTATTATATTCAATCAGGATTCTAGGATGAGTCAGCACATTTTTAGTATTGAGAAAAAAAGCACAAATCTAAACAATATTAATTCTGTTATTACAGGCCCTAGAAACTGGTAAGGAGGCGGGGGAGTTAAGGAGAAGAATAGAGTATAAACAGGAAGAAGGAAAGATAGGGCTCATGTGGAGTCAGTGATTCACAGGCAAGAATTAACTTAGGAAGGTGCTTTTCCATTAGTTTTATGTTCATTTTGTGATTGAGAGGCTTTGGTTTAGAAGATTTAGTTTAATTTGATTCTCCTTGCTTTGTAATACATAGTTAATATATTTATACTCAGCTGAGTTAAATGAGTAATGCTCAAAGTCATGCCAGCAGAGGGATGATCTAAAACATGGTTGTATTTAATTTCATGAAGACAGGAGAAAACAGCGATAATATTTGGAAATCATCAGTTATTTGAAAGAATAGTTTGTAAAGGAGGAATCATATAAATTCATTATGACCCATATGTAGGATGCTATTTACTTATTTGCCTGGCATTATCTCAGTTTATACTTGCTCTCTCCCCATGTTTACTAAGGGTGTCCTATTTCATTCTCGGAAGTGTTCTGGCATGCACGATAAAGAATATAAACACCCTTTCATGTACTGAAATTATAGTGATACAGATTTATTAATTCAAATTTAGAAAGAACTTTCCATAAGTAAAAATTGTTCAATAATGGAAGGAATTGCTTTCAGAGCCAGTTGAAATGTTTGGAGTTCTCAATCAGATGCATAAAAATGATTAATCAGGGTGCCTAAACCAGATAATGGGTTTCCCTGGTGTCTCAGATGGTAAATAATCTGCCTGTAATACGGGAGACCTGGGTTTGATCCCTGGATTGAGAAGATCCCCTGAGGAAGGCATGGCAACCCTCTGCAGTACTCTTGCCTGGCGAATCCCCATGGACAGAGGAGCCTGGTGGGTTACAGTCCATAAGGTCACAAATAGTCAGACACGACTGAGCAGCTAAGCACAAACCAGATAATGGTTAGAGCAGCAGATTTATTAACTTGAATTACACAAAGGTGCCAATATTTATTAAATTTGAAAAACTGTTATTTTCATATGGTTCAACCTAATATAATGACTGTCAAACTCTAGGAGTCTATATTATGTTTATAGTCTCTGAAAAGATGCAGAGAGATTATCTATGTCTGTTTGAAAAGTAATCTACATATTGTTTTATTTTGAAATCTTACCAGAAGTAATAAGTTTTCTGATGAAAACTTCATCAGAATTAATAAAAATTAAACTATTCCTTTATGTGCTGTGCCCTTAATGGAATAATAAAATGTATGAGTCAGAGGGACAGCCCTGAAAGCTTAAGAGAAATGTTGAATGTATTTTGATGCCAAGTTGTCATGAAATGTCAGAGCACTATACTAGCACTTCCTGTAAGGGATAAGATTCCTAGAAAGGAATTCAGAGTACATTTTTTAAAAACAAAGTGTTCTAATGTAGTCTGGGAATGCTATAAAAGCCATGTTAAATTAAATCATGATTGATAACAGTTAAGATTAGTGAAAGGCTTAAAAAGTAGATGAATATTTATTGATTTGTAAGACTGCATTATAATTGTGTTTTCCAAACAGATAACAGTCTCCAGGGCCCCTGTTATCTGGGAAATTGTATTGAGGCAATGGTTGCCTGTAAGCTTAGTAACTGACAGAATATTCTCAGGAATGCAAGGACAGAAAGACTCACAGACACAAACAAAGATACTTGAATCGAACAGCTTATTGAACCAAAAGAAAACACACAGCAAGGAGCAAGGGAAAGAACAGAAGATAGGTTAACATACTTGGGATAGAATACCATCTGAATCCTGTATCGCAGATTTTGTATTTGTTCTGCCTCTCTCTCTGCTACATCAGACTTTCTTACTGAAGACGTGATCAAACGTTACGTTGAGCAAGGGGGCTTAGGCAAGGTAGGTGCTTGATACCAGCTCACTCTTGTTCTGTAGGAGGAGGACCTAGTCATTTGCTGTCACTTTCATATGACCTGGTGAACAGCTTTGCCTTTTCTCTGTACATGTGGGGCAGAACACGTATGGAACCAGCATGAGCCATGATATGTGGCACAAATGTGTGGCTGGCTTAGTGATGATGTTCCTTTCAATCTGAAGGTGTCATGATTTATGCCTTGTGACTTGGTCCTTCTCTTTCCACCTATAAATGATACTCCTGTTTATTCCATTCACTTTAAATCATATATCCCATTTCCTCTCTCTGTCTATAATAGAGATATTCTTACCTTACAAGTTACTAATTTATTTTTTATCTATATATAACACATGAATTTTACCTAAGTCTCTAAAACTACTTGCTTGCTCACTATCTCATCTTAATACTTCTTGTGAATTTCATTCATTTCATTTTGTTTTCTATGAAACAGAATTGAATATTCTTAAATAATATGGCAAATATACATTGCAGTCCCACAAGAGGAAAGTAAGGAAAATAAGCATGAAAGGCTGGACATCTCTATTTCAGCTTCAACCTGAGTAGCTATAATTTGTACTTTGACTATTTTGTATATTTTGTATGAGATCTTGGGCAGCTTGGTGGTGCTAATAAAAGAATCTTAAAGCCAGTGCTACAGAAGGTTATCTATTTCATTATTTAATATTTAGATTTGATTTGTTTTTCATAATTATAAATGAAATTTTAAAATGCATGATTGCAAGTAAGTCAGAAAGAGAAAAACAAATATTGTATATTAACACATGTATATGAAACCTAGAAAAATGGTACTGATGAACCTATCTGCTGGGTTGGAGTAGAGATGCAGACGCAAAGAACAGACTTGTGGAGATGGCAGGGGAAGGAGAGAGTGGAAGGAGAGAGTGACATTGAAACACATACATTACCATGTGTAAAATCGATCGCTAGTGGGAAGTCGCTGCATAATACAGGGAGCTCAATCTGGTGCTCTGTGACAACCTAGAGAAGTAAAGAATCTATTAAAATCCAGTATGATAGCACTTCTAAGGAGTCTGTTTTAGAGACAGAGGAGGAGTGGAGTGGGGGGAAATGTAAAGAAAAGTTTCATAGAATTGAATATTGAACAAGGATTGAAGGAGATGAGAAAATAGAAGAAGGATAGGAGAAACACTAGTAGACAGAGGAAATGGCTGTATTGAGGGCATAAAAGGAAAACAGATGTAGATTCCAGATATAGAATTATCAGGATATGAGACCAAGACATATCTGGTTATGAATAACTTTTATGCTATGAAATAAAGATTAGATCACATCTCCTGACTTCTAATTAGCCCAGTACTATTTCTAGCTCTTCATACCAGCACCATTATAGACCAAATACTGGCTAATACCATACACATATGTAAAATATTTTTTGGCTTGCACTTCAATTTAGAAGATGTGTGTTGACTTTTTAGTCATTTCACATGTTGCATCAGAAATGTTTTCTCTAAGCTTAGCTCCCTGTAATGAAATTTAAAACAAGCTGTTGAAGTTCACATATATTTGTGAAATGCAATTAGTTTTCTTTATTAATATCACCATAGTTAATATCACTATTGCCTCTTATTGAGATACAAAGCAAATTAAACATAAAATGATGTTGTTCGTATTATATAGAAGTTATTTTCTAAAATTATTTATGTTCATTTTTAAACACTGTAGGTACTGACTGTCTCTCTCCTCAATCTATAAACCTCTTACTCATCAGAGCTCTAAGTCTTTCAATCCTTGTGTCTATAATTTGTGATAAACATCCCTTAGTGAGATCATAGCCTGTTAGTCTCTGAAGGCATTAGTTTCTAATTCTTCCTGATGAAACCACTCCGTGATTAATTTTGTCTTTCTAGTCAGTGTTACATGCTGCAGCTAAACAGTCTAGGGGTATTTGAATTTTCTTTCTGACTTCATCTCTTAAATACTGTTCCCAGCCCCACACTGGACTTCACTTTCCCTCAAATATACAAAGCTTGCTCCCTGATTAGAGTCTCTGTCTGTGTTGTTCCCTTTGCCAGGAACACACTACTCCCCCGTGATCCATGTTGCTGACTTATTTTTAATAATACCTCATTCAAGTCTGTGTTCAAATGTCATCTTCTTCGGAAGCTTCTTCCCTGAACATCTTAACTTAAAGTTGCTTCCTTGGGTCAATCCCTCTCCTCTGTCCTAGTTTTTCAATGATACTTAGAATTCCATAATATGTTTCAAGTTTCATTTATTTATTGCATTTATTTTCTCTCTCTCTTCCTCCATTAGGACAAAATGTCATTGAGGTAGGGATTTCTATCTTGTTTTCTTCCTTCTGTTCTGTATAGGGATATATGCTCATGTCTCTGTATGGTTATTAAATATCAGCAACTGCACTCTCAATAAATAAATTTGAAAATAAAAGGAAGATTAAAAAAAAGAAAATTGAAAGTTAGACAAACACCTTTGGCATCTTATTATGGTTTGCCTGGGACATAGTTTTCAGCACTAAAAATCTTGTGTCTTGGGAATCCTCTTAACCTTTAGCAAACCAGGAGAGTAGGTCACCTTTTATTCTTTTTATTCCTATTATTGTTTAATGTTTGTATCACCCATTTCTGTCTTGGTGTGAGACGGCTATGCCACTGCTGATCTCCACGTTTCTAAAAATTCTTAACAACACTGTGTATGCTCACCCCTTCAGTGGCCTGAGGGGCTCCCTCCTTCAACTGACGAATTTCTAAGTTGTCATTTCTTTGTCTTCTGACTCACATTGCAGGATAGATGCGCGTTCCTCTCACTAATACTTGTGTTATTATGAAGGAATGACAGACGAGTAAACAAATTCTGCCACTAATCTGCTCAAATCATCTCACTGCTCTAACTTGGCTTTTTTCTTTAAGTGAAGAGAACAGATGTTAAACCACATCCTTTTCACCACTAACATCCTAAGGTTCTGTCTGTGGGTTTCTTCTGACTTGCAATTGTAACTGTTTTGCTCAGGAGATGGCTTAGCCACTTTATCCCCTCAACTGGAAAACTGGGCACTTGGGAAAGAGCAGGAGCCTTCTTGGGCCACAAAATGTTGAAAAACTTTATTTTTCTTACCTTCTCTATGTTAGAGCCTTACCTACCCTTTTCAACTAAGATTTCCACATGAAAAACTGGTATGACTCAAAAACATTTTCTTCTAAAGTGGGTTGGTTTCCTGCTGGATTCATTTGATTTTTAAAGGACCCAACTGTCTTTTGAACAATTTAAAACTTAATTTGAATTTCATAATTTACCAGCAAGTTCCTCATAAAATACACATGTGCATGACTGAAATAAAACACACATCTCTGAGACTGAACCGTGTTTGTGTGTATGTATAGAGTAAAGGAAATGGCAACCCACTCCAGTATTCTTGCCTGGAGAATCCCAGGGATGGCAGGGCCTGATGGACTGCTGTCTATGGGGTTGCACAGAGTCGGACATGACTGAAGCGACTGAGCAGCAGCAGCAGCATAGAGTAAAGGAAACCTGGCAATTCCTGTATTTTCCTCGTTTAGGTTTATACTATAGTTTTAAGACTTTGACTAAAACCTGGACAAACAATTAAGTTCATTTATATACAGCTCTCATATTTGGATCAAAAATGTTTTGGGGAAAAATGTTAACAAAAGCAAATGTCATAATTTGCAATTAAATACTTTACATTTAAATGATGCTTCAGTTCAGTTCAGTTCGGTCGCTCAGTCGTGTCTGACTCTTGGCGACCCCATGAATCGCAGCACACCAGGCCTCCCTGTCCATCACCCAACTCCCGGACTTCACTCAGACTCATGTCCATCGAGTCAGTGATGCCATCCAGCCATCTCATCCTCTGTCGTCACCTTCACCTCCTGCCCCCAATCCCTCCCAGCATCAGAGTCTTCTCCAATGAGTCAACTCTTCGCATGAGGTGGCCAAAGTACTGGAGTTTCAGCTTTAGCATCATTCCTTCCAAAGAAATCCCAGGACTGATCTCCTTCAGAATGGACTGGTTGGATCTCCTTGCAGTCCAAGAGACTCTCAAGAGTCTTCTCCAACACCACAGTTCAAAAGCATCAATTTTTCGGCGCTCAGCTTTCTTCACAGTCCAACTCTCACAACCATACATGACCACTGGAAAAGCCAGAGCCTTGACTAGAAGAAATTTCTTCCTTCATCTATGGATCTTCTAATGACTCTGGAAAGAGAAAAGGTATTCAGATGAGACTGGGTTCATATGTTTGCTCTCAGTGCAGTTCAGTCACTTAGTCGTGTCCGACTCTTTGCGACCCCATGAACCACAGCACACCAGGCCTCCCTGTCCATCACCAACTCCCGGAGTTCACCCAGACTCATGTGCATCGAGTCAGTGATGTCATCCAGCCATCTCATCCTCTGTCATCCCCTTCACCTCCTGCCCCCAATCCCTCCCAGCATCAGAGTCTTTTCTTCGCATGTGGTGGCCAAAGTATTGGAGTTTCAGCCTCAGCATTAGTCCTTCCAGTGAACACCCAGGACTGATCTCCTTTAGGATGGACTGGTTGGATCTCCTTGCAGTCCAAGGGACTCTCAAAAGTCTTCTCCAGCACCACAGTTCAAAAGCATCAATTCTTCGGCGCTCTACCACTCACTACTGTGGGTAAATGGGGAGTCGAGTCAGCCCTCTGATCCTCAGTATGGGCAGGTGTATGATGGTGATTGCAATGTCTGCCTCATTCAGTTTAACCTTTCTCCAGGTTGCTGTAGGACTAAATAAACTAATACTTGTACCTAGGACAGTGTTAAATACATAGCCACTGTTATTATTAGTGCTGTGTATAGAGAAAGAAACTGAGAGTAGAGAGGTTAAGTGACTTTTCCAATTCACAAAACTCCTAACTTGTGGAACCAGTTTTCTAGTCTAAGGTGTTTCCTCTGACAGCTATAGTAATAATTTGAAACTTGTCAAGAATCAACTCAATAAAAGTTTACCTAAGTTCAAGGCTGTGTTCTGACTTTCTTGGGTTGTGGACATTTTGCTTTCATGGGCTTCTTTCACCTTTGAAAAAAGTCCAGGTGACATTCATTGCAATATATGCATTACTATTATATTTACACTTGTTCATATTTTAAGGAAATTAAAATTAGAGCGTATCCATGGGTCTATAAATATATCATGGACTGTAGGCGCTGTACTCACTGTACCTAATGGTTAAATGAACCTTAAGTTAGAAAAAACTTGCTTTGTACTGAGACAAGCAGTAAAACAATGCATTCTTCTCTCCTGATGTTTGATCTTGAAATTCAGAGTGTTCTAATGAGGTCTTTCAGCTGCCCCACAGTGCCTTGCAAAATATGCTATGGTTAGCTTCGAAACTAAGTTAGACAAAACTGGGACATTAGCCAAATCCTATTCCCTCACTCTCTGAGGATGATGGACAGGATTAGACAAATTTGAAGGATCATGATAAGGAAGTTAATATTTTAAAACATAAAATTCAACATTTCTTCCTTATGTCAGATAATGTAATCTAAGATTAATCACAAACAAATGCCCACTAGGAAATGTAGTAACTCATCATCTGTTCTCCAGAAGTGGTATGTGTGTTGAAAGTTCCCAAACAGTGTCAAAGTCAATGTCTGGAGTCAGTGTAATCAGGAAAGAAGGAGCCTGGAGTCATGCATTTTAAACCTATAGATGTCCTATGCTAATTTCTGTGAGGAAGAGGAGCACTACAGCATTTGGGTTCCACTTTGAAGACTATAGAATTTAGGAGCTGAGGACTTGAGCTGCATATGATCATTGGACTATCTTCAACAAACAGAGATAAATAAACAAGTCATTGCTGTGTAATCTCAGGATAAACCTATCCTTCTTTGCTGGGTATTTTTTGGTGTGGCGTGACTCCCCAGACAAGAAGGTTTATGAATGTAGGGAATAGAAGCTCATGGGAAAATGCCTTCTGTAACCTTTGCCCAGTTACTTTTCTTGACTGGTGGGAGCTTGAGTCTCAGCAGCATAAAGTGTGTCTACGACACACAATCCTATACAGATTTTAACTACTCAATTATTATGCTGACATGGACATCAAACAGCAAAGAAATATTTTATTAAAGTGACATCAATAATCTTTCTGATACACAAAATGCTGCTTCAAATTGGAGGAAATGTATTAGTTCAGATATAAACTTAGGCATCTGAATTGTTACACCCAGCAACTGATCTCAAACTGCAAAAGTTGTTTACATTAATCATTGAGGTGTTGGCTGAAAGGTTTTGAATTTGTCATTTCTAAAAAAGGTTTTATGTGATTAAGTCACTAAAATGAAACCCTTCAAGTATGAAATGAAGGGGTTTATCGCAATTGTTTATTACAAGTTCTAACATAATCATTTTTGGTTTTCCCTCTAAAAAAATCAATTAAATGAGTTCGTTTGCTCTGAAATAATATACTTAAATTTTGCTTCAAGTGGTTTCTGGTTTTCATCAATTACAAACTAAGGAAACAAAACTGTTTATATATAATTTACTTAGATCTATCATGCTTTTTAAATGTTTGTTTGGGAAGACACTGCGTACCTTTACCTAAGATCCACTCGTGTGTGTTCAAACAATGTTACTTAATTTACTTAATTTGTTCAAGAAACATTCACTTTTCAAACTATAGCCTTGACTAGACGGATCTTTGTTGGCAAAGTAATGTCTCTGCTTTTTAATATGCTATCTAGGTTGGTCATAACTTTCCTTCCAAGGAGTAAGCATCTTGAAAAGTGAAAGAAAGAGCCAAAGAAAGAAAAAGGGAAGGAAAAAGACAGAGTCGAGAATTAGTTAAGAATGAGGGTTATGGAGTCTGATGGAGGCTTGAGTTTGAATATTATCTCTCCCAATCATGAATGAGAAACAAGGCCTTGAGAAGTTTAATTCTCTCTGCCTTAGTTTCCTTGTCTGTAACATTGGAATGGTAACAAGGTTGTTATAAGGATCAAATGGGTTTATACATTTTAAGTGCTTAGATTCATGCCTGGCACTATTGAGTAAGCCCTCCACAAATGTTAGCCATTAACTGAATATCCCTGCTGTCAAGAAACTCATACTATCTCAGGAAAACAGCAAAATACAAATGCAGATATACCATATCAGTTCAGTTCAGTCGCTCAGTCGTGTCCGACTCTTTGTGACCCCATGAATCGCAGCACACCAGGCCTCCCTGTCCATCACCAACTCCCGGAGTTCACGCAAACCCAGGTCCATCAAGTAGGTGATGCCATTCAACCATCTCATCCTCTGTCGTCCCCTTCTCCTCCCGCCCTCAGTCTTTCCCAACATCAGGGTCGTTTCCAGTGAGTCAGTTCTTCGCATCAGGTGGCCAAAGTACTGGAGTTTCAGCTTTAGCATCATTCCTTCCAACAAACACCCAGGACTGATCTCCTTTAGAATGGACTGGTTGGATCTCCTTGCAGTCCAAGGGACTCTCAAGAGTCTTCTTCAACACCACAGTTCAAAAGCATCAGTTCTTTGGCACTCAGCTTTCTTTCAGTCCAACTCTTGCATCTATATATGACCACTGGAAACACTATAGACTTGACTAGACAGACCTTTGTTGGCAAAGTAATATCTCTGCTTTTGAATATGCTATCTAGGTTGGTCATAACTTTCCTTCTCAGGAGTAAGCATCTCTTAATTTCATGGCTGCAATCATCATCTGCAGTGATTTTGGAGCCCAGAAAAATAAAGTCAGCCACTGTTTCCACTGTTTTCCCATCTATTTACCATGAAGTGATGGGACCAGATGCCATGATCTTCGTTTTCTGAATGTTAAGCTTTAAGCCAACTTTTTCACTCTCCTCTTTCACTTTCATCAAGAGGCTTTTTAGATCCTCTTCACTTTCTGCCATAAGGGTGGTGTCATCTGCATATCTGAGGTTATTGATATTTCTCCCAGCAATCTTGATTCCAGCTTGTGCTTCTTCCAGTCCAGCATTTCTCATGATGTACTCTGCATATAAGTTAAATAAGCAGGGTGACAATATACAGCCTTGACGTACTCCTTTTCCTATTTGGAACCAGTCTGTTGTTCTATATCCAGTTCTAACTGTTGCTTCCTGACAAGCATACAAGTTTCTCAAGAGGCAAGTCAGAAGTTCTGGTATTCCCACCTCTTTCAGAATTGTCCACGGTTTATTGTGATCCACACAAAGGCTTTGGCATAGTCAGTAAAGCAGAAGTAGATGTTTTACTGGACTTCTCTTGCTTTTTTGATGATCCAGCGGATGTTGGCAATTTGATCTCTGGTTCCTCTGCCTTTTCTAAAACCAGCTTGAACATCTGAAAGTTCACGGTTCACATATTGCTGAAGCCTGGCTTGGAGAATTTTGAGCATTACTTTACTAGTGTGTGAGATGAGTGCAATTGTGCAGTAGTTTGAGCATCCTTTGGCATTGCCTTTCTTTGGGATTGGAATGAAAACTGACCTTTTCCAGTCCTGTGGCCACTGCTGAATTTTCCAATTTTGCTGGCATATTGAGTGCAGCACTTTAACAGCAACATCTTTTAGGATTTGAAATAGCTAAGCTGGAATTCCATCACCTCCACGAGCTTTGTCCATTGTGATGCTTTCTAAGGTGCACTTGACTTCACATTCTAGGATGTCTGGCTCTAGGTGAGTGATCACACCATCATGATTATCTGGGTCGTGAAGCTCTTTTTTGTACAGTTCTTCTGTGTATTCTTGCCTCTTCTTCTTAATATCTTCTGCCTCTGTTAGGTCCATACAATTTCTGTCCTTTATTGAGCCCATCTTTGCATGAAATGTTCTGTTGGTATCTCTGTTTTTCTTGAAGAGATCTCTAGTTTTTCCCATTCTGTTGTTTTCCTTTATTTCTTTGCATTCATTGTTGAGGACAGCTTTCTTACCTCTCCTTACTATTCTTGGAACTCTGCATTCAGATGTTTATATCTTTCCTTTCTCCTTTGCCTTTCACTTCTCTTCTCAACTATTTGTAAGGCCTTCTCGGACAGCCATTTTGCTTTTTTGCATTTCTTTTCCATGGGGATGGTCTTGATTCCTGTCTCCTGTACAATGTCATGAATCTCATCTATAGTACATCAGGCACTCTGTCTATCAGATCTAGTCCCTTAAATCTATTTCTCACTTCCACTGTATAATCGTTAGGGATTTGATTTAGGTCATACCTGAAATGGTCTAGTGGTTTTCTCCACTTTCTCCAATTTAAGTCTGAATTTGGCAATAAGGAGTTCATGATCTGAGCCAGTCAGCTCTCAGTCTTGTTTTTGCTGATTGTATAGAGCTTCTCCATCTTTGGCTGAAAAGAATATAATGGATCTGAAATTGGTGCTGACCACCTGGTGATGTCCATGTGTAGAGTCTTCTCTTGTGTTGTTGGAAGAGGGTGTTTGCTATGACCAGTGCATTCTCTTGGCAGAACTCTATTAGCCTTTGCCCTGCTTCATTCTGTACTCCAAGGCCAAATTTGCCTGTTACCCCAGGTGTTTCTTGACTTCCTACTTTTGCATTCCAGTTCCCTATAATGAAAAGGACATCTTTTTTTGGTGTTAGCTGTAGATATACCATATAATACAATACTATAAATACTATGATATAAATCTGAACAAAGTGCTAGGGGAGGCACAGAGATGATTCTAGAGGGAAAAAAAAATAGTAATAGGCAGTGGAGATGACAACTCACAGACTTTATTTTCTTGGGCTCCAAAATCACTGTGGATGGTGACTGCAGCCATACAATTGAAAGACACTTACTCCTTGGAAGGAAAGCTTTGATAAACCTAGACAGTGTATTAAAAAGCAGAGGCATCACTTTGCTGACAAAGGTCTGTATAGTCAAAGCTACGGTTCTTCCAGTAGTCATGTACAGATGTGAGAGTTGAACCAAAAAGAAAGTTGTGTGCTGAAGAATTAATGCTTTTGAATTGCGGTGCTAGAGAAGACTTGTGAGAGTCCCTTGGACAGCAAGGAGATCAAACCAGTCAATCCTAAAGGAAATAAACCCTGAATAATCATTTTAAGAACGGTTGTTGAAGCTCCAATACACTGGCCACCTGATGCAAAGAGCTGACTCATTGGAAAAGACCCTGAACCTGGGGACAATGGAAGGCAAAAGGAGAAGAGGGCAGTAGAAGATAAGAGGGTTAGATAGCATCATCAACTCAACGCACATAAATGTGAGCAAACTCCAAGAGATGGTGGAGGACAGAGGAACCTGGCATACTGCAGTCCGTGGGAATGCAAAGAGTCAGACATGACTTAGGGACTAAATAACTGGATAACACAAAGGAGGAGAGATCAATTCTGATTAGAGAGTCAGACAAAATAAAAATGTAAGTTGACTTAAGAAATGTCAAACTGTAAGGTGTCCCTCAAAGGAGGGAGTGGCTGAGTAGAGTAGGATGAATCTGGAAAGGAAAGTTAGAATCAGGCAGTCTGGGGCTCCTGATTAACATATGAGGACTATGAAGCCATTAAAGGAATTACCTAAAAAGGTGATACTACCGGATCTGTCCTTGTAAAAAAAAAGAGTGTAGAAGAGTGGAGTTACGCACACTCAAGATGGAGCTTGGAAACTAGAGTAATTATGAAGAAAATAGAAGGTGGCTAAGAAATGGTTGAAAGGCAACCAACAAGTGTCCATCCACTAGAGGTAAGAACTGCAACACTGCTCATCAGAGTGAAAGAAGTGCCCACTGCCCATCCCACTTTCATCTCCCTTGATCTCGAGTTCTAGAGTTTAGCCATCAGTGGCACCAAATGCTACCTTGGAGCAAAATGCTTAGAAATCTAATTCTTTCATGATCTACTGATAATAGTTTATTTTTTGAGGCATGTATTTAACTCAGTGGAGCTACCTTTGAAATGCATTATTGTTATTCAGTTGCTCAACCGTGTCCAATTCTTGTGACCCCATGGACTGCAGCATGCCAGGCATCCTTGTTCATCACCAACTCCTGGAGCTTGCTCAAACTCATGTCCATTGAGTTAGTGATGCCATCCAACTGTCTCATCCTCTGTTGCCACCTTCTCCTCCTGCCTTCAATCTTTCCCATCATCAGGGTCTTTTCAAGTAAGTTGCCTCTTCACATCAGGTGGCCAAGGGTTGGAGCTTCAGCTTCAACATGAGTCCTTCCAATGAATATTCAGGATTGATTTCCTTTAGGATTGACTGGTTTGATCTCCTTGCAGTCCAAGGGATTCTCAAAGACTCTCTCATCATCGTTCAAAAGCATCAATTCCTCGGTTCTCAGCCTTCTTTCTGGTCAAACTCTCACATCCATACATGACTATTGGAAAAACCATAGCTTTGACTATATGGACCTTTGTTGGCAAAGTAATGTCTCTGCTTTTTAATATGCTGTCTAGATTTGTCATAGCTCTTCTTCCAAAGACCAAGTGTCTTTTAATTTCATGGCTGCAATCACCATCTGCAGTGATTTTGGAGGCTAAGAAAATAAAGTCTGTCACTGTTACCATTGTTTCCCCATCTATTTTCCATGAAGTGATGGGACCAGACACCATGATCTTAGCTTTGAATGTTGAGTTTTAAGCCAGCTTTTTCACTCTCCCTCTTTCACCTTCATTAAGAGTGTCTTTAATTCTTCTTCACTTTCTGCCATAAGGTGGCGTCATCTGCATATAAACAGATGACAGATCAAGCAATCTTGATTCCAGCTTGTGCTTCTTCCAGCTCAGCATTTCGCATGATGTACTCTGCACTTAAGTTAAATAAACAGGGTGGCATCTTTCAAATCCACATTAAACATCCAATAACCATTCAAGACACTTTCTCCAAAGAAAACCTCTAAGAGTCTTAAACATTTTTCTGTATTAAATCTGTGAACTTTTCAAAACACTTGGCATATAAAGAGATAATAAATACTTAGACCACAAAGTTTGTTCTTTTCCAAAGAGCGTTATAATAATGCTTTATTAAATTTTGTGTTTTAGTTCAAGTCTGGAACCTTCTATTATTTGTGCAAAACAGATTTAGTTATAAAGTTAATTTTTTCCAGACTCCCTTCAAAGCAATTTAAAAAAAAATTTTTTTTTTGTCATGAGGAGAGGGTAAGATGTATGGAAAAGAGTAATGTGGAAACTTACATTACCTCTAAAGCAATTTGATAACTAAAATAAAATATGGACACAGTAATATTCTTACTCTTATGGATTATATTATTGGTTAGATTTTTAATAAAGCATTATTATGAGGCTCTATGGAAGAGAGTAAACTTTGTGGTCTAAGTATTTGTTATCTCTTTATATGCTAAGTGTTTTTGAAAAGCTCACAGATAATATAGAAACAAGTTAAAGACTCTTACAGCTTTTCTTTCGAAAAAGTGTCTTGAATGGTTACTGGATATTTAATGTGAATTTGAAAGAATTATTATTTTGTACTTTTATCTTTTAAAGTTGTTATGTCAGTTTCAAAAACATTGAGAGGTATTTTGTGTAAACACTTAAATTTCTTGTAATTCTTTTCAAGAGGGCAATATTAATAGTTTTTTCTGCTGAGATTTGATATTAATAAAGTAGTGATATTCTTATATAAATCATAATGATCCTAATAGCCAAAGAAATAAGTAAATTTTATGCAACTCTCAGAAGCTTGTTGGTAGTATAATTCAGTAAAACTTAGTCTTTTAATATTGTAGGTTGACTTCTTATTTTAAAGAAAGTCCAGTGAATTTGTGATAATTAATGTTGTTTCATATTTTTCCTCATACACATGTCAACAAATTATTAATCAGTTAATTAATTAATCTAAGAAAGAAATGAAAAATTTTATTTGAGCCATATTTGAAGATTATAACACAGAAAGAGCATCTCAAAAAATTCTATTCCACCAGTCAAAGCACAATTGTGTGAGTTTTTTGAGACAGGACTGTACATTAAATGATGTGTTATTGACAGCTTAAAATCGAGATCTAAATGTCATCATGGCCCTTTATATGATGCAGAAGGAATATTATCTTTTTAAGGACTTGTCTTGTTGCTGCTAGGAGAATATTGGTCTTTATGGTTGAGCAAGTATTTCTGTTGTTGCAGGAGGCTTGGTTGATGTATAATGTAGGTACGCAATGCACAGTGTATGGAGAGAGGAGGCCAAAGGACAGAGAAAATATAAATTTTATTTCACATCAGTTCAGTTCAGTTCAGTCATTCAGTTGTGCCTGACTCTTTGCGACCCCATGGACTGCAGCACACCAGGCCTCCCTGTCCATCACCAACCCCTGGAGTTTACTCAAACTCATGTCCATTGAGTTGGTGATTCTATTCAATCATCTCATCCTCTGTTGTCCCCTTCTCCTCCCACCTTCAATCTTTCCCAGCATCAGGGTCTTTTCAAATAAGTCAGTTCTTTGCATCAGGTGTCCAAAGTATTGGAGTTTCAGCTTCACCATCAGTCCTTCCAATTAATATTAAGGGTTGATTTCCTTTAGGATGGATTGGTTGGATCTCCTTGCTGCCCAAGGGACTCTCAAGGGTCTTCTCCAACACCACAGTTTAAAAGCATCAATTCTTCAGCGCTCAGCTTTCTTTGTCTTCCAACTCTCATCCATACACGACTACTGGAAAAACCATAGCTTTAACTAGACGGACCTTTGTTGGCAAAGTAATGTCTCTGCTTTTTATTGACAGTTCTATTAGTAATATCTGGTCTAGGTTGGTCATAACTTTTCTTCATTACACTTAAATTCAATACACTTCATTACAATTTAAAGCAATAAACTGATTTCAGGGATGATGAAAATATTGATGTCATCTAAGTGTTTAGACAGCTAGCTCTCTTCTCTTTGGTCTTTCTTTTGTCATTTCCCTCTTTAAAAAAATTTCTTCCTTGTTCTCTTTCCCATAAAATGTTTATCATAATATTTATCATAGAATAACTAGATCATAAGAAGTCAAGGATAAATTTCTATTGGGGTTAATAAGTTATTAATTAATAAATTATTAATTAGTGTAATACAATTCTCAAGATTATTATTTTTTATTTTAAAATGGATCCAAAAAGGTATTTAACATAGGCATATCCCCAAGGTCATGTAATCTCTTATTTCTTTGGTTTTTTGCTCTGTAGCTTATTACACTATCAAAGCATTTCTTAGTTATTATTAAAGTCTTCTGTCTCTGGAATTCAGCAATTTTGTAAAATATCTTTGCATTTTTTGTGTGGTTCAATTGTTTCTTAATATCAACACTCAGCAGGGTAGATTAAAAGCTTTTATTACAATCAAACTGACCTTTAGCTGTTTTCAAATTGTGCAGCTTTACATATGAGATGTTATCCAACTTCCCTATCCTGGAATATAAACAACTCGTAAAATTGTTGGTAAGCTTTGTTTCTTTCCAAATCCTTATAACTCAATGTGACTTGAAAGTATTGCAAACAAATCATTTTAAGGGGGAGAATCATTCAAAATTAAAAGCCTAAAATTTCATTAAATGTGTGCTCAATTAAAATTGTTCACTTTGAACATTACATTGAAAGAACTACACTGAAATAATGAGTTGTCATAGAAATAGCATTGCTACCAAAACTCTACCTTAATTAAAATCATTTAAAAATATGTGCCATGAAATTATTTTTAAAAAATAAACTGCCTTAGGCAGTTTTAATTTGATAGCAATGATTTTAGTATTAATGGATACATGTAAAATTCAGATGAAGATAATATATGATTATAATAAAAGCCACATAAACCATGTAGATGTGAAATCCAGTCATTTAGAAATGACTGAAATCTTCTTCTGAATATTTCTTAGCTTTACAATTTTATTTTCAAAGCTAGACTCATTTTATAAGAACAAGAAAAATTGCAATAAAATTTCCTGTTTAAAATGACAGTAATTTTTGCCTTTTATTTTATAATACTTCCATACTCTTATCATCTTCCTGTACTATGAATACTAAGACAAATTCTGAAATTGATTAACTTACATATTGATGGGAATATGGTACTATGCTTTAAAGATAGGAATATCCATACTTATTTTAGTGTAATTGAGCTATTGATAGAACTGTCAGTATTCACATATATACATTTCATTTGCATTTAATTACATTTTGGGGGGGTGTATGAAAAGATTGGCTAATAGGAAATATTCACGTGAGTTAAAATATGAGACCTTTGCATATTTTCTGTTTGTGCATTTCAAATTCATTGACAAGTTAGTAAACTGTATATTTTATTTATACTTAAGTTCAGAATGGCAAGACTTAAAGCATATATATTCAGATGTGGAGTGATCAGAAAGTAAACCTATATTTGCATTCAATCAGTATACTTGATTTTCATAATATGCATTTCACACCAAAGAAGTCTGGACTTAGCAAATGCTATTAGGCTACTATCTTAGATAAATGTTGGCTATCTAAACAGTTAATTAACTGATTATTTTTTTAGAATACAGGTAAAATAGAAGCATAATTGAATTCAACGTGCCTGTCTACTATGGCCATTAGTAAGAAGTTTTCTGGTTTGTGTTTTTGTTTGTTTTATAAGTTTTCACCTGTAAAATAAATATGAATTTTCCATGTGTAATTGTGATACTAGTTGTCAAGGCACATTTTTGCCTATCTAGATGTTCTAATTTAACTTCTATTACTTTGTAGTTACAGTGTTTCATTGGCACTCTAAGGTGCAGCCCAAATGAAATGTGTTATTCAAGTACTGAATTTTGATTTATATATGTCATATATTTGAGATACACTATGTTAAGTTGCTGCCTTAATTTTTTTTATGACTTTAAAGTTCTCACTTTAAAAGAAGATTGGCTAATGGTTTTCTTGACTCAAGATGAAATGTGTTTACTGCTTGAATGCAGCAGCTGTGTTTTGTTTATGAAATCTTATCTAAAATAAATGCTTTCTGCCATGTATCAAGTCAACTCTTGTAGGCAACTCCTTTAGTCCAGCTGGCAATTGGGCAGAACACGCATACAATTAAAAGGAAAATTAACACTTTTTAAGGAGATAAGCATTAGTTTACAGTAAGTTAAGTGTCCTAGTCTTGATATCTATGATATAGTTTCTTTCTTTTCTTTATTCCTTAGTTTATTTCCTTCTTTCCGTTTTCCTTGGAAATGAAATGTAATGCTAATTTTGTTTCAGTATTTTATATTTGTATCCCTTTGTTTTGGAATACATTAACCCTGTGCTCAGTCATGTCTGACTCTTTGCGACCCTGTGGACTATAGCCTGCCAGGCTCTTCTGTCCATTTCCCAGGCAAGAATATTGGAGTGGGTTGCCATTTCCTCCCCCAGGGGATCTTTCCCACCCAGGGATCAAACCCTCGTCTTCTGTGTCTCTTGCATTGCAGGAAGATTCTTTACCACCGAGCCATCTGGGAAATTCCAGATTTAATCCTAGTTTAGTTCAGTTCAGTTCAGTTCAGTCGCTCAGTCGTGTCTGACTCTGCGACCCCATGAATTGCCAGGCCTCCCTGTCCATCACCAACTCCCGGGGTTCACTCAAATTCACATCCATTGAGTCGGTGATGCCATCCAGCCATTTCATCCTCTGTCATCCCCTTCTCCTCCTGCCCTTAATCCCTCCCAGCATCAGAGACTTTTCCAATGAGTCAACTCTTTGCATGAGGTGGCCAAAGTACTGGAGTTTCAGCTTTAGCATCATTCCTTCCAAAGAAATCCCAGGGCTGATCTCCCTCAGAATGGATTGGTTGGATCTCCTTGCAGTCCAAGGGACTCTCAAGAGTCTTCTCCAACACCACAGTTCAAAAGCATCAGTTCTTCCGCACTCAGCTTTCTTCACAGTCCAATGCTCACATCCATATATGACTACTGGAAAAACCATAGCCTTGACTAGACGGACCTTTGTTGACAAAGTAATGTCTCTACTTTTGAATATGCTATCTAGGTTGGTCATAACTTTCCTTCCAAGGAGTAAGCGTCTTTTAATTTCATGGCTGCAATCACCATCTGCTGTGATTTTGGAGCCCCCAAAAATAGTCTGACACTGTTTCCACTGTTTCCCCATCTATTTCCCATGAAGTGAGTTACAAGTAAATAAATTAGCCTATTACTGGTTCATAGATGCTGGCAGAAGACATGAGACTTCTAGGTCAGAAGCAAAAACTCTGTTACTCAAGGCAGGGCAAGTAGCATGAGTATCAGCATGTGTATTTGCTACCCATGACCCCAAATCCCACAGGCCAACTTAATATGGATTCAGATGGACACTGCCCATGTAGTGACTTTATGTCATAGCTAAGGAACACTGTACTAGAGGAACCCACCTTTTTATAGCAAATAGTAGCCAAGCCTTCTCTCTGTCCTAGAGAGAGACATTATTACTTCGTCCCTCAAAGTTGTTTACTGCAGACAGAACCTGAGAAATGGTTTGGATGAAAAGCAGCCATTGTTCTGAAATCTCAGCATACCCAGCAGGACATGCAGGAGTGTTAGAGACCCATGGAGGCCTCCATCACATAACACCCTTATGTGTGGATATTATAAATGCTTTGACATGCATAACCCTATTTTAGGGAGGTATGTGTGCATATTATTCACATTTTTGGGGAATGTGACTAACTGAATGTGTATATGACAAATTATACATTTACCAGTTCACATTATTAGTCCAGGTTATGTCTTAGAACATTAACATCAAGAAACTTATCAACATTAATTAGTTATAATTCAGGTTCATTGCCTTAAAAAATCAACTTATAGGTTCAATAAAGTTTATATGCACACAGCAGAACAGAACAGGGTCTCGAGTGTGGTTTTATATTCAGAAGCTAGAGTAGACTGCTGTGACTGATCATAAAATGTCTATGTAACGAGCCCATGCTGACACCTGAAATACTTCAAATGAAATGATTAGTTTGTGGCATGTGTGGAAAAGCATTCCAAATTTTGGAAGGAAAAATGACTTATTCTCTGATATGATCCTGTTGAATATTTTCACTTCATATCCTCTGTTTGGGCTTCCTTGGTGGCTCAGATGATAAAGAATCCGCCTGCAGTGCAGGAGGTCCAGGTTCAATCCCTGTGTCAGGAAGATGCCCCGGAGAAGGAAACAGCAACCCACTCCAGTATTCTTGCCTGGAGAATGGGGTACACTCAATGGTGTTGCATAGAGTCAGACAGGACCAAGCGACTAATAGATTTAATCAGATCCACTGTTTAGTTTTTACATTGCAAGCTTCTTTTGATAATCAGATCCTAAAATATATCTTCCAGATGTGGGCAGTCACCTGACTTTCAGTTATTCTATGAGAAATTGACTTTCATCGGTTTGAGACATATAGAGAAAAATAAACATCTAGAAACTACCCCTAACCGTCACCATTGTTAATGTATTAGAAAATTTAAACACTTATCTACATTTATGGGTATTGAAAAAATGGAAAACTTGATAACTACTTTGATAAACAGCAGATTAAATCGTAAAAGCAGTGATCGAAGTGGGCAAAATCATTTATGCTGCTCAAGTGGTGCTAGACATTAGAATTCAATGGAATTATTTTTAAAATCCCTAGAAGTCAGAACCTGTCTATTTCAAATGCATTTTTGTCTTCCAATTATCCTAAGAAGAACATGTTTTGTTGCGCAGCGTGCTTTTTGTTAACATTGCTAAAACAATAAAAAAACAAAATGGCCATCCTTTGCTATGTTGGTCTTTAATTTGTCTTAATTCATAAAAATAAAAAGCTGTACAAGTTGTAACAACCAGAGCCATTCTCGGGGAGTAAGGAAAATCAGAGATCAGAATATTGTAGGTTAGGAAGTAAAGACGGATGAGTCGACTGGCGAGTGTGGTAACAGTGGTGGTTTTGTCAGGGGGCGTCAACCATCTTTACAGTTGACTGCTGTGGCCTCTACCCTGGTCCTGCTCTAGCCTCCTCTGACCATGCCCACCTCACAGATAGAGGAGTCCACAGAAGCAACTGGAAATGTCCTCTTGGCGCCTGTACACACCTCAGTTCTTTTTTTATGATTTTATTTATGTACTTTTGGCTGCGCTGGGTCATCACTGTGCGTGGGCTTTCTCTGGTTGTAATGAGTGGGGGCTTCTCTCTAGTTACAGCGTGTGGGCTTCTCATTGCCGTGGCTTCTCCTGTTGTGGAGCACAGGCTCTAGGCATCCAGGCTCAGTCTTTGTGGTGCGTGGGCTTAGTCACCCCACAGCATTTGGGATCTTCCTATACCAGGGACTGAAGCCCATGTCTGCAGGACTGGCTGGCAGACTCAACCACTGGAACACCAGGGAAGTCCACAAGCCTCTCTTCTTGACCACATTTGAGGAGCTTGGAATGCCAGGATTCCATACCCATGTGAATTAGAATCTGATTCTAGGCCCTGCAAGAGCTTCTTCCCCAAGTCTATCTTCCTGAGGCTGGACTGATCCACCTCAGTAATAATACCATTTACTTCCTCTCCTATGATATGGTTTCCTTCACATTTATTTTGCTTCAGTTGAGTCTCATGTGGTTTCAGAACTTCTCCCTCAGGAAAAGGCAGATTTTACCTAAATGTCTTAAAATTCTGTTGCTAATATCTATAGGTCTAAATTTACTTTCCTTCAGTCATTAAACCCTATAAACAATTAGATTGCAAGTGGCCTCCATTGAGAGCTCGCCGCTCTTAACTGCGGTTATTTCTCTTGGTTGGATCTAATTTGTAGAACTTTAATCTACAAACATGTATCGTGTGCTTTTTTCTCTTTGGACATGCTTGACTTCCAAGAGGTCTGGAAATTTCCTTTTCCTTTTTACCTGAGCTGACCTGAACTTGACTCTTTGCTTGTTTTTGCTACTCTTCAGCTCTCTTCTTTTCAGAAGGGTTCTTGTCCTGGTCTCTCTTTGATCAGGCCATGGCACTTTCCCTTTTTTTTCACTATCATTTAATTTTCTCTGGATATTGTCTTTTACATAATTTTCTCCTTTTTCACCTCAAAGATGCTTTTGTTCCTGATTTTAGTATTTCGAATATAATTGCAAATATTTCAGAAAGGGATAAGGAGGTAGAAGGGTTTTACCACAAGCCTTTCTTTTATGTAAGTCCCCTTGTGATAAATGGCCAGTTTTTGTGCATGCCTAGGGATTGATGCTTTTGAACTGTGGTGTTGGAGAAGACTCTTGACAGTCCCTTGGACTGCAAGGAGATCCAACCAGTCCATCCTAAAGGAGATCAGTTTGGGTGTTCATTGGAAGAACTGATATTAAAGCTGAAACTCCAGTACTTTGGCCACCTCATGCGAAGAGTTGACTCATTGGAAAAGACCCTGATGTGGGGAGGGATTGGGGGCAGGAGGAGAAGGAGATGACAGAGGACGAGGTGGCTGGATGGCATCATTGACTCGATGAACATGGGTTTGTGTAAACTCTGGGTTTTGGTGATGGACAGGGAGGCCTGGCTTGCTGCAGTTCATGGGGTCGCAAAGAGTTGGACATGACTGAGCGACTGAACTTAACTGAACTGAAGGGATAGTTTTACTGTAGATTGGGGCAGGTGGGCTCATGGAAAGGGGAGATGCCTGCCTCAATTTCCCTAAAGCCCACCCTGGGACCTGGCATGTCACTCAAGCGGCTGGTGGAAGGAGGAAATTGGCATTCCTCAGAACTGACCTATTCACAGGTGGGCTCCTGGTTTCTTGTGAGGGTCTGCAGGCAACTGAGAATCCCATGCCCCACTGAGAGAGTTTTTTGGCCCAAAATGTGCCTAGGGACCCTGCTCTTCCTTCTAGCCTTGTTAAGTCTGGATTGCGATGTCTGGCCAGTCTGAGGGAACTGTGCAACTTTGGTGATTCCACATATAAACTGAATGCTATTATGTGTGTGGGCTTAGTCGCTCAGTTGTGTCTGACTCTTTGCAACCCCATCGACTATATGACCCTCTAGGCTCCTCTGTCAATGGGGATTCTCCAGGCAAGAACACTGGAGTGGGTTGCCATGCCCTCTTCCAGGGGATCTTCCCAACCCAGATCTCCTGCTTTGCAGGAGGATTCTTTACAGTCTGAGCGGCCAGGGAAGCCTGAATGCTATTATGCTATGCTATGCTAAGTCACTTCAGTCGTGTCCGACTCTGTGTGACCCCATAGACGGCAGCCCACCAGGCTCCCCCGTCCCTGGGATTCTCCAGGCAAGAACACTGGAGTGGGTTGCCATTTCTTTCTCCAATGCATGAAAGTGAAAAGTGAAAATGAAGTCGCTCAGTCGTGTCCAACTCTTAGCGACCCCATGGATTGCAGCCCGCCAGGCTCCTCCGCCCATGGGATTTTCCAGGCAAGAGTACTATTATAGTCACATTTAAAACTGATATTCTACAACATAGATATAGACGGCCAAATTCCTGCTAATAATTTTAACTTTTAAATTTTTCTTCACTGGAAATCTAGTTATACACCAAGTCAAGAGGAAGACCATAAGAAAGAGGAAAAAATTACATCTCTAACCGCACTTTTCCTGCTTTTAAAAAAAGGGAACATTGTATTTTTATTTTGTACTGTGCCCTGCAAATTTTGCAGCCAGCCCATATGTAGACATTCTTTGTGAGAAAACACTTCTGCTTATGCTCAAATAAGGATGCAACAGTCAGCACACTAATGCTGAACAGAACATGCTGGTAAAATCCAGCAACTCAACTCCTAGGGAAATACCTAATAGAAATACATAATATATTCATCTAAAGACATGCACAAGAATAGTCATAGAAGTACTATCTCTTATTATAGCACTAACCTGAAAACTATCCAAAAGCTCAATAATTGTGGGGAAAAAAATCATGTCTAAAAGGAACAATATGCTAAGGAATCCACAAAGATCATTATGAATGAAAGAATCCAAATACGGAAAAGTGCGTGCAGTATAATTCCACTTATATCAAATAAAAAACAGGCATGACTAATCTATGGTTTTAGAAGTCAGGGTAATACTTACTATTTTGAGAGGTTGGGTAAGTACAAAAGGAAGGCATAAGTGGAAATTTTGAGGTACTTATAATATTTTCTTTCTTGATCTTGATCCTGATGTAAATGATATGTTCATCTGTGAAAAATTATCACGTTGTAACTTAACATTTGTGCACTTCCTGTACATGTGTTATAGTTCAATAAAAAGTTGAAGAAATGTAGCATGAAACAGCCTCCCTTCTTTTCTTCACTGCTACTATAGAGTATGACCTGATTCTGTTCATGTGAAGTTCAGTGGAAGAAATAAATAGCAAAATTAGTTTATTCTCTTGTTTATGCTCAAGTTATCATAGGGCTTGTAAATAAAGAGGAAACCTTTGTTTTTGGTTAAAACTTTGTAAAAGTATAAAGAATAGCAAGAGGAAAAATATATTTCTATCACAAAAGTACTTCTAGACTTCAACTGACAATGATTTGGAAGGGGTGACATTATAAGAGATGTCCTATGGAGTATAGGTCATGAATTAGAACCATCCTTGGTGAGGTTAAAGCAATGTGGTTTGGTAATTAAACTAAAAATGGATGTATAAGAGGAATGTACTCCTGTTTTTTTAGTCTAATTATGTATTTTCTCTCTTTTGTTAATTGTCAATATTGATTTATGAGCAATTAATTCAGGCTCTTTTCAAATAAACTCAGACAGTTTTATCATAGGAGCAGTGAAAACTTTGTATATTAATAGATTTTGGCAAATTGGAGAGGATTAGACAAATACAAATTCTTACTAAAACATAAATTTGTAGAATATTTAAAATAATGAATCTCAACTTCCCAATATTTGACATTTATTATTGTCAAATAGTTTCAAATCCATGAAGGTTGAACTATAATAGAAAAATAAATGTAAGATGATAGAAGATTTAGCTAACTTATTATTATCTGTCCCTATCATATTTGCAGATTCCTATAGCGTTTCTCTGGAGCTTCCTAGATGAGTCAGTGATAAAGTATCCTCTTGCCAATGCAGGAGATGCAGGTTTGATCTCTGGGTCAGGAAGATCCCCTGGAGAAGGAAATGGCAATCCACTCCAATATTCTTGCCTGGGAAATCCCATGGACAGAGGAATCTGGCAGGCCACAGTCCATGAGGTCTCAAAGAGCAATGAAACAGCAGCAGCAGTATAAGATTTTTCTGCCAATGGTCTCTTTAGACAGCTCAGCTTCCTTTCTATCACACGTTAGTTTCTTCAAAACTGAATCTGATAATATTGACTTTGTAGTTACAAGTTTGACTTCCTATTACCTTTTGAATAAGATCCAGTTTACTTAATCTAGTCTACAATGCTTTTCGCAGCTTGTTCCCAACCTGTTCACAAACTGTTCCTTTGAGAAGAGGCAAGAATTTGAAATTCCAGTCTGCTTCTACTATATAACCACAGCACGACAAAATAGTCTCCTACTGTTACCCTCCAGAGACTTTAAATATCTTTCCTTTTGAACATATGTGTGTGTGTTTGTTGGTGTTTTAATTTTCAGACTATCATATCTAGCAGCCTATGGCTTTGGAAAGGAATGCGGTTTGACAAATCCTAATCTTCCTAATCAGAAAATTGATGGCTCACAGAAATTTCAAGTGCCTTTCAACGTCAGAAATACTACTAAAAATTCCAGCAACCTGATCTCTGACCAAGTACAACAAAAAACAGGACAGAAAAATCTAAACATAGATGCCTGTCACTGGAAAGCTTTTCCATTCAATTTGTTGTTGTAGTTAAGATCCCAAGGACTCAATGGCCATATTATTTTACTGGCCTGCACTGGCTGCATTGGAGGTCAGTACATGATTTTGGCAAAGAAAAATGGAAAGTGTGTCTTTTTCAGACAGATTCTATGTTTGTCCTGTTTACTTATAAAATTTAAAAAAGTTATATTGTTCACCCACAGATGCTTACCTTTTCCCCCACTGAGCTCCATTTTGTAATCTGGACTTGAGTATATCAAAATCCTCCTCCTGGCATCCACAGCCAAGAGCTTTCTGACTAAATAAATTTAGCAGTCAAAGGTCTGGTCTGTACACTCACTTGGGTTATTTTCAATTCTCCTGAGACTAAAATCACCATAGCAATGACATTTTATTCTACCTACCTCTTTATTGGAGATGCCTATTAATATACCATTTATCAGAACAGATTAGTTTATTTTGGTACTACAATAACTCTTTGTACAGGAGTTCAAACTATCCCTCCTCTTTTGCACAGCCTTTTCTTTCTTGAGTTCTTTCCTCTGGTCACAGACAAAATCAATCTGTTTCACTATGGAAAAGTATAAAGCAATTTGACCCTCATGTTTAGAGTAAGATACAATTACTGTCCCAGGTGTGTTGGAGCCCAAAGCTCTGGCACAAGGTAAGACTTTGAGATGCAGGGCTAGAACTTACAGTGTAACTGGACACAGAGCTGAAGGTAACAGACTACTCTGTGTACTGAAGGAACAGGATGGGTAGGATTATGTGCAGTCCAGAGAGGCAGATGGCTAGATGTGATCCACACACTCAGGAAAATGTGCCAAAGAGAGGAAATACATGTGTGAGGAATAAGGAGAAATCCCCTAAGCCATGTGAGAACACAGGAGGAAGCTTTTCTGGGGAATCTGTGGTCCACTGCCAAGTGGTCTGAGCTGATTTCTATGGGAAATATGTCCAAATGCCAGACTTTATTTTTCTGGGCTCCAAAATCACTGCAAGTGGTGACTGCATCCATGAAATTAAAGGATGCTTGCTCCTTGGAAGGAAAGTTATGACCAACCTAGACAGCATATTAAAAAGCAGAGACATTACTTTGCCAACAAAGGTCTGTCTAGTCAAGGCTTTGGTTTTTCCAGAAGTCATGTATAGATGTGAGCGTTGGACTATAAAGAAAGCTGAGTGCAGAACAATTGATGTTTTTGAACTGTGGTGTTGGAGAAGACTCTTGAGAATCCTTTGGACTGCAAGGAGATCCAACCAGTCCATCCTGAAGGAGATCAGTCCTGGGTGTTCATTGGAGGGACTGATGTTGAAGCTGAAACTCCAATACTTTGGCCACCTGATGCAGAGAGCTGGCTCATTTGAAAAGACCCTGATGCTGGGAGGGATTGAGGGCAGGAGGAGAAGGGGATGACAGAGGATGAGATGGTTGGATGACATCACTGACACAATGGACATGGGTTTGCGTGGACTCCAGGAGTTGGTGATGGACAGGGAGGCCTGGTGTGCTGCGGTTCATGGGGTCGCAAAGAGTTGGACACGATTGACTGAACTGAACTGAAATGCCAGTGACTGCCAGAATACTGGTGTTCTATGCATGTTCTTGGCCTCATTCACCTTTTCTATATACTCCTTTCCTCTTAACTCTGATCATTTCTCTTTCTTACTAGAAGGATCTAATAATCTCCCTGAATTCCTAAAGCTTCTTATGAATATACACAGAAGAGGAAAGTGACCCTTTTCTGCCTTTTGTATTCTTTTGTTTGCCCATCCTGATTTCTTCAGATTATTGATGTAAAATCAGTATATAATTTAACTGATACATTATTTTTTCCTAAAGATTTAGGTTTACAGAGAAGAAGGATGTTCGAAACAAATAGCAAACATACTGTTGGCTTTACATCTTCATAGCATTATTGAGTTTAATAATGTCTCAGATTTGCAGGAGTGGATTTATTTCATTTGTGGCTAGTACTTGTTGCTTCCTTTAAAAATGACCTTGTCCCACCATAACACTGTACCTTTTTCTTAGGCTTTTTCTCTCATCTAGCATAAATATTTAAAGATTTTCAACTTTCAAGTCCCTCCTTCATGATGCTGTTTATGATCCTCTCTGTCAAAATCAATGCTTTCTCTTAAGTGCTCTCATTGTACTTTGTTTTTATCTCTTTGTTAATGTTTTTGCATAATGATTGTTTATGCATCTCCCACCAGATGGAAATCTCTTTGAGAATGGAGACCATGACCTTTTCATTCCTATTGTACAGCATGTAGTATGGCACCTGTCTTAAATTAGGCCTTAGATGTATATTAGAGAAAATTCATGCTACAATTAACAAAATTTTCAATCTGTAATTGTATCAGAGGCAAAGGAAGTAATAAGTTATTAAGATCATAAGAGAAACGTAATTTTAACAAAATGAAATCGATATCCAAGTCCATTAATATTGATACTGAATAGAATGGCCCCCCACTCCAGTACTCTTGCCTGGAAAATCCCATGGATGGAGGAGCCTGGAAGGCTGCAGTCCATGGGGTCGCTGAGGGTCGGACACGACTGAATGACTTCACTTTCACTTTCACGCATTGGAGAAGGAAATGGCAACCCACTCCAGTATTCTTGCCTGGAGAATCCCAGACAGGGGAGCCTGGTGGGCTGCCGTCTATGGTGTCGCACAGAGTCGGACACGACTGAAGCGACTTAGCAGCAGCAGCAGAGTAGGATAGCACAAATTAGTTATAACATTGCAGTCTCCAAAGGCTTTAGTATTAATTTCAGAGTTTACAACTTTAAATTATATTAATAGTTGAAATTAGCAAATTGCTTTCTTTGTAGCAGAGTCTGTGTACACTCCCTTCCCTTGGGTTATTAATGAGAGATAGGGCCAGTTATCTATTAAAGGGATATCTGGAGCTTTAAATAAAATTACCATTTAAAATTTTTGTATCAGGATTTAAATTAAACATTTTTATGACAAAATAGCTTTTACATTTAGGCCACAGGGAAAAACAAAACTCAGTTTATTGTTGTATTCTTCTTTCTCACATAGATGAGGATTTAACCCTTAACATTCAGATCTGCCTTATAGACCTTTATCTTAGATCTTATTTTGAAGAAATTTATTGGAAAAAACAAACAGAAGGTCTAACTACTTACTTCTTAACTAGCTGTCAAATGAAGGAAAAGTGCTACTATGGAGGACAAGTCAGTTTCTTTTCAGCTCTCTTGGGGCTTCCCTGTTGGCTCAGATGATAAAGAATCTGCCTGCAAAGGAGAACCAGGTTCAGTCCCTGGGTTGGGAAGATCCCCTGAAGAGGGGAATGGTTACCCACTCCAGTATTCTTGCCTGGGAATTCCATGGATAGAGGAGCCTGATGGGCTATAGTCCATGGGGTTGCAATGAATTGGACACGACTGAGAAACTAACACTTTCACTTTCTAGGTGAAATACCTGGAATTTTCCTTGATATGGGCTCTAAAATCAGACAGGCAGTAGCTCAGACGCCAGTTCATCCATTTATTTTCTGAGTGATTGTGATATCGTCATTCAGACTGTTAATTTTCTTATTTTTAAAATAGGACTCAGCTATCAGTGGTGTAAAAACATGTCAATATGCATACATTTGTATGTGTGTGTGGATCACTTCTAGAAGGTTTTCAAAGAAATAGTTATAGTCTTTCCTTCCAGGAAAGAAACAGGTGCCTTCTGGGTGTCAGGAATGGAGGACAGATGTATTTCTTATGGTATATCCTTCTGCACATTTAGAACATTGTATCATTACATGTATTATCCTTTCCAAAGTAAGTTTCTTCATTAAAAAAATCAAACACAATAAAATATAAAATAAAAATTTGAACCCAGTTCCTGACCTGGCTGGGGAAGGGATAGGCTATCCACTCCAGCATTCTTGGGCTTCCCTTGTGGCTCAGCTGGTAAAGAATCTGCCTGCAGTGTGGGAGATCTGGGTTTGATCCCTGGGTTGCAAAGATCCCCTGGACAAGGGAAAGGCTACTGACTCCAGTATTCTGGCCTGGAGAATTACATGGACTGTATAGTCTATGGGGTCACAAAGAGGTGGATACAACTGAGCGACTTTCACTTTCCTGACCTGGTATTCACTAAATATTATTATCATTATTTTTAAAAATATTATTATTTACATCTTTTCTATTTTATCCTCTAACTTACCCTCACTGAACTGATATCCATGGAAAATATACACACTCTTCTATGGAAATTTTAATTCTATTATATTTTATCTCTATTCATCTCTCGGTTTCATCAAAGGAAGTTTTAGATTTTACTTTTTCTAGCGTTTGTGACCATCAGTTCAGTTCAGTCACTCATTCGTGTGTGACTCTTTGCAACTCCATGAACCGCAGCACGCCAGGTCTCCCTGTCCATCACCAACTCCTGGAGTTAACTAAAACTCGTGCATTGTGTCGGTGAGGCCATCCAACCATCTCATCCTCTGTCGTCCCCTTCTCCTCCTGCCTTCAATCTTTCCTAGCATCAGAGTCTTTTCAAATGAATCAGTTCTTCACATCAGGTGGCCAAAGTATTGGAGTTTCAGCTTCAGCATCAGTCCTTCCAATGAATCTCCTTGCAGTCCAAGGAACTCTCAAGACTCTTCTCCAACACCACAGTTCAAAAGCATCCATTCTTCAGCACTCAGCTTTCTTTATAGTCCAACTCTCACATCCATAAATGACTCCTGGAAAAATCATAGCTTTGACTAGACAGATCTTTGTTGGCAAAGTAATGTCTCTGCTTTTCAATATGCTGTCTAGGTTGGTCATAACTTTTCTTCCAAGGAGCAAGCGTCTTTGTGACCATAAAGTAAGTTAAAATTCAACACTAATTTGAAAAAGTTCAAGGTTTTTTGTTTTTTCTTATTACTTCTTGTGGGTAGGGATACTATATTTTAGAAAGTTAAATCTTTTAGGCTATTCAAGCTAAAATGGATAAATGTTGAAGATATTGATGCTTTAGGAAATTCAAATTTTGATGGCTTAGCTTGTCATAATTTTGTGTAATGAATATATATATATATATAAACATCTGATGATAACACATTCATTCCTCTAAGAGATTTATATATGTGGGTGTCTATTTTTGCTGTGGCTATCTATTCTAGACTCTTGAACAAAAAAGAGAACTGTCCTTCTCCTTGCTGAGTTTACATTACACTAGACAGAAAATAAACAATAAACATTATGAATAAGCAAATTATTTAGTATGTTAGGAGGTAGAATTTGCCATAGAAATAAGACAAAGAAGATCAAGATAAGGAAAAATGAGGGTGCCAGGATTTGTGATGACATTCACTACAGTCGTCAGTGTGGTCATATTGAGAGAGACTTGAGCCAAGACTTACAGTAGATGAGAGAATCAAACCACACAGATCCCTGAAGGAAAAATAGAACAACCATTTTAGATTCTAAACAGAAGCATGCCTGAGTGTTCAAGGAGTAGCAAGTTAATGATGCAGGGGGAATGAGCAGAACGAGCTGAGATGGGAGAAGAGGTTTGGGAGCAAATGGGTTAAGATCATGTAGAGTCTTGTAAGATGTATTAAAAAGAAATCGGTTTTTACTCTGAGTGAGAGAGGGAGGCACAAAGGACTTGGGCAGAGGTTGGCTCCTCTGTTCAGAACAGACCGTATGAAAGCAAGAAAGGAAGCAAGAGCTAGTATTTATCAGTGTATGGTAGGCAAGGAATTGTGTCCAGAGTGGAGGCATTGGACTTGATAGGGGATATGATTAACAGGCAAAGCCCAAAATAACTTGAAAATATGTAAGTGGAACACCTGGAAGAATGGCTTCTTCATTAACTCAGATGGGGATAACTGAGAAACAATTGAAGATGGAAGGGGGTGATATTGGGAGTTCATATTAATTATGAGATATTTATTAAATATCTAAGTGAAGATGACGATGAGGCAGAGAGGTTCAGGCTAAAGATATAAAAGTGGTAGTCATCAGTCTAAATAAAGAATCTGAACCTAGTCACCTCCTTCCAGCCCCCACCCAAGACAAGTTCTGGGATCTATCCACCTGTAAAGGAGATCCTCGTGATCTTAAAGCAGAGGGTACAGACCTCATAGAAAGCCAAGGGAAAGGGCAGTGGTCACTGTATCAGGATGCAGAACACACAGCTGTCTCTGTGGTTACTTAAGAATAAAGTGCCCATTTCTATATACCGTGTTTGGGACCAGCTCATTTTTTTTCTGCAAAGGTTTCTTTCAGGGAAGACAAATACCCATAACTGGCACTTTGAACCAGACCTCTGGATAAAAATACCCTTCTGAAATCTTTGAAATCTTGTGTGTGTGAGAGAGAGGGAAGAAATGAGAAAAACAGGCAAAGAAAACCCAACACACACCACACTATCACTTTAAAGATGCGAGCAGTTTTCTACCTGGCAAAGATAAAGATACCTTTAGTGCAAAATATTTCTTTGTCCAGAGGAAAGCACAAAAGTAATGACATCACTGTGAAGCAGAAGCCATGGTTGGAAGTGGAGGTGTTTAAAAAGCCACGGCAACAATGAGCTGAATGAGCTGAGTGATTGTGTACACAATGGTGGGGACTTGGGGATGCTTACAGACTATGTTTCCTTTGTAAAAGATTTAGTTGTAATCATTAAGTTGTATTAGTAATTTTTGGTCTTTAACAGGGAATGGTTTCATATTAAAGCCTGAACTTAATTGTGCTGTAGGATTTAGAAGCGAAAGTTTGCTGTCTACATTTTGGCCATTTCGGTCACTAAATAAGAGCAGCCGGCCCCCAGGCAAGCGTCAAGGGCCCAGAGCAGTTGTTAAGTGAGCTGCAAGGATGTGCTGACAGAGGCAGTAATGCAGTGCTCATCAAAACTGGGAAGTAATACACTCACAGCTTGGACTTCCAGTAGAGGAAACCTCAAAAGGAAGCTCCTTAGGTGGAGGTCAAAGCTAGCAGAATCTTGGCATACACGTGAATGTGATTTTATTCATACACTTAGCGTGGTAAAGTCTGGAGACAAATTACATATAACTAAGGAATAATAACTAAGAGGATTGAAGCCAATTTGAAGTCATTACTAAGAATAGTAAAAGTAGCAGTAAGTTTGTATATGCTGATATATATTTTTTAACTGGGAAGTGGGGGTAGAGTTTAAGTTTTGTTCCTTTTTCTTTGTAAACATTTCATTGCATATTTGAAAGCTTTCTCATATTCATATGTTTTATAGCATAATTCAAGATGTAAATTGTATTTTTCAATAGATATTAATGATGGTATCAAAAACATTATGAATACTGTCTTACATGTTGTTATATAATTCAGAAGAAATATTAAATATAGACTATGGATAATCTTGTCAAAGATGACATTTACTACCTAATTCCTAAAAATGAGAAATCATAGTTATAATAATTCTGCCACTTTGGTACTCAATTTAATCATGATGATTTTGATAACTATATCCCAAAACACTTTAGTAGTCTGAAGATGTAGATCTGTATAAAAATCCAGCCTTATCAATTAGGCTGCAAAAAACTTTTAAGAGTAGTAATTTTTAAACATGGGGCAATTTTAGTGACAGATTTTCTAGCTTTTTATCTTAAAGGCAACATAGTATTTTATGGTTTCTATGATAACAAAATTCAAAAGAAGATCCCCTAGTTTAGTCTACTGCTTATTAAATTATACTGAACATCCTCAAATCCCTTTTGTATTTAAAGGATGTCTTATACTATAAAGTGGCTGATTTCATATTGTGTTGTATATCCGTCCAATGATAAAATTACCAAATGAATACCATATGCCTGTACAATAGGCATTAAATATGATTATTGAATTCAGTTTATAAATCAGCCCATATTTTCTGATTTTTGTTTCTCATGATATCATTGTATAAAGATGTTTACTATATTAAAAATTTCACTTTCAAACCATAGATCATATGAGAAAAGCAATATATACTTTGCAACTTTTTCTAATTTCTTGAAATGAATACTATACTCACTGTTAGCCTTTCTTCATTTCTAATATCTACATTTAGTGTATGCATTTTCCTCTATTTTGTATTTTCTGCATATAAAATTGCATTTTTGTTAATAATTCAGCTCATAAATATCTTGTATAAGATCGTATCTGACCCATAGACTAATCACAAAGGTATTTAATTTCCAAGCATATAGGGGATTTTCTATTTATTATTTTGTTGTTGATTTCTGTCAGTGAACCACAAACACACTCTGTTTCCAAGTCTTTGATCCAGTTTATAATCCAGATTCTCGGTAGCAAAATGTGAGCAAATTCTGCTACTATAGAGCAGGTAACTAAAGAAAAGAATGTACCAAATTTAAAAGTTTTTTAAAAGAAATTGCACCAGATAAACACAATAAAACACTAGAATAAGAACAATTTTCTTCCTGTGAAGTTACAAAGAAAATTTTATAGGTAAAGGCTTATGCTATGTCTGGGTAATAGCAGGTAATAGCAAGAACAAAACTGCATCTCACGCTCTGTATTGAAATATCTGACCAGGTCAGGATGGAGTTTCTGGGGATGCTGAATCTCAGGGAGGGTTACCAGAAGATAGACTGTAGAGGCCCCATATGAGATCACCATATGGGTACATACTGATAGAAATGTGACATCTATAAACACATCATTAAAAGACATGCAGGAGTTAGAGCCACAAATATTTCTATTTCTTTCATAGTTAGAAACTTAGAAAAGTAACCTACCTCTACAATAACCATGACTCAGAAATGACTTCATTAACAGAGTGCACTGGTTGGGAGATCAGAAAACTGGAGTTTGGGGCTGGATTAGCTACTCCCTGCATTTACAATTTAGGTAGGACTCTAATCCCCTTGAATTTTGGTCTCTCCTTAATGAAATGAAAAGAATTACTACTGCCCCTCTTCTCAAGAGATTGTGAGAATTGGGAAACAAAAGTTATGGTGTTTGAAAAAGATATTTTAGACTGTAAAGTATTATTAAAAATTTAGATTTTATCATTAATGGATAGCCTAGTGTGGACCCTGGAGAGGCTCAACACCACATTAAGCAGTACCAGAGGATGCCAGAGAAACATAGTCACTGACCTGAAAAAAAAAAAGTGTGTGCTTTGAAAAATTCTAGGAGAAAAGCATTCTTTTAAGTCAGAGGGCTAAGAACTCAAAGAGACATTAGAAATTTAAATTACATATCCAAATTCTCCATTTTACAAATGCAAATTCTAAGACCTAGAAAGATCTGTTTCACTTGTTCATGGTTCCACAACTAGTAAGGCTGGCAAAACCAGGCTTTATTACGCTAAGATGGTCCTACTGCACCATTACATTGGCTGGTAAGGAGGGGAAAGTATGCCATCAATAACATCTTATTCTTTGTGTGACATTTCTAAACATTCATGTTAAAGTTGAACATTTATGTTGTCTAATATATGTAAATATGTCATGAAATGCTTGTTTAGAATTTGAATTGTATTACATAAAATTGGGCGTGGGTTCATCAAATAACATATTTATATTTTAAAAATGTAGTAACTTGTGTGCCAAGCACTGTGGGATGAGCTTGCTCTTGTTGAAAAGACAGTTATCACATTTTGGAGCCTCTTTAACCTTTCTGGTAATTTCCATCCATGTAACAGTATTTTTGGGCGTCAATAGAGAGAAAGTATATCTTAAAAAATTTTTAGTTTTAAATATTTTCTCTTTTGTTTCTTATAAAAAAGCCTACAGAGTAAGAATGTATTCATATTCCTTTTCTAATGGGAAGACAACTTTCTGCCATGTCTTTTTCTGAATTCGAGGAAATATTTTATGCAAGTCCAAAAGGTTTCTAAATAAATGTTAAAAGAAATTATCTACAGTTAACCCATTTGATGTGTGAAAATATACATCCCCATTAATAAATTATTAAATTATATATTCAGTTCCCATATTTCAGTTTATTTCTCCCTGTTTTAATATCAGGGCTATTTTCCCTGACATTCTAGCTATTTTAATGCCATGGCTTAATCATACAATTTTTAGGGTAAAAGTCTTCCTTAAAAACTTCTCCTACATGAAAATCTGAAGATGCTATATCCGCTTAATATCTAGCTTTTTGTTGTTGTTGTTGCTATTCTGTTTCTAGTTTCAAAGTTTTCATTTTCTCCTGTTTTACAAGGGGTATTTTATGAAGTGAGTTTTATGAGACAAGGTTCTTTGGGCTTAGATTAATGGCCAAAAGTAAAAGAAGGATTCGGGGACCAAAATAGGCTTCAGAAATTTTGTTCTTCAGAATTTATTCCGCTGGGAAGCTCTCTGAGTATTTGACAGTGAGTTAGTCTTCAATGATGGGAGCAAACATTAGCCGTACAGAAGTTATGGCTGTGCATTTTTTTAGACAAGCTTTTTGAAGAAAAATATTTAAATTTGATGTAATATCCCTGAAAGCAAATGAAAACACACATGTTGTATTTTTTACAAATGGCCTTAAAAGCATCTATTTGGTTATTTGAAACGATTTATACTTTTGACAGTTCATAAATCCTACAGACTGAATATACTTCATTTTACTATTTATCTTGGCTTTATCATATTTCAACAATCCCCATAAACTATTCTTCAATAACAGCTGCATTTTATAGTATAATCTCAGTGATCCATGCTCAAGGTATGAAACAGGAGATTCTTTTATCACTTGGAGGCAGTTTTATATCTTTACAACGATGGATAATGACTATATGGTTATCATTCCCTCTACCCCAAGTAAACTGAGTTAAGACCTTTAGAAAATAAACATTACTTTCCTTCTTTCACAAAACATAAATATAATTGTATTATGATTCACCTTATGAAAACTGGAAATAGAACTTTCATATGACCCAGCAATCCCACTTCTGGGCATACACACTGAGGAAACCAGAATTGAAAGAGACACGTGTACCCCAGTGTTCATCGCAGCACTGTTTATAATAGCCAAGACATGGAAGCAACCTAGATATCCATCAGCAGATGAATGGATAGGAAAGCTGTGGTACATATACACAATGGAGTATTACTCAGCCATTAAAAAGAACACATTTGAATCAGTTCTAATGAGGTGGATGAAACTGGAGCCTATTATACAGAGTGAAGTAAGCCAGAAAGTAAAACACCAATACAGTATACTAACACATATATGTGGAATTTAGAAAGATGGTAATGATAACCCTGTATGTGAGACAGCAAAAGAGACAAAGATGTATAGAATAGTTTTTTGGACTCTGTGGGAGAGGGTGAGGGTGGGATGATTTGGGAGAATGGCATTGAAACATGTATATTATCATATGTGAAATGAATTGCCTGTCCAGGTTCGATGCATGAGACAGGATGCTCGGGGTAGGTGCACTGGGATGACCCAGAGGGATGGGATGGGGAAGGAGGTGGGAGGGGCGTTCAAGATGGGAAACACACATACACCTGTGGCAGATTCATGTCAATGTATGGCAAAACCAATACAATATTGTTAAGTAATTAGCCTCCAATTAAAATAAATTAAAAAAGAGAAATTCATACAAAGCAGACCTGCTCAAAATCTCACAGAGTATTATTATTTTTTAAAAGTTCTGCAGGTATTTATGATTCAACAGTTTTGTGAACTTTTGTCATAGATAGAAGTGGAATGTTTACTTTTCCCTGAAAATGGGATCTGCCCTTGCCTTATAATCCCTAGTCATTCAAGATTAAAAAATGCATACGTTTCTCCGAGATCGAACAGAATACTTAGAACTCGGGGCACTTTTATGTTAATATTTTTACCCAGAGAATTGGATGAGTTGCTTTTCAAAGGAATTACATTCTGATGATTATTCAAGACTACATACTGTTAATGAAAAAATTTTATACAAATTAAATAAATTTAATTTTGTTGCATCTAGATCATGTTTCAAGTTTATAGCTCCCTTTAAGTGCTTTTCAAGGACTAGATTTTATTACCATATTTTCATTTATAAAATGGAAATTTATGGGTATTTCATAACCATAAAATCTAGTTTATACTAAACATTTCCTTCAGTTGAGTTCAGTTCAGTCGCTCAGTTGTGTCCGACTCCCTGAAACCCCATGAGCCACAGCATGCCAGGCCTACCTGTCCATCACCAACTTCTGGAGTTCACCCAAACACGTGTCCATTGAGTCAGTGATGCCATCCAGCCATCTCATCCTCTGTTGTCCCCTTCTCCTCCTGCCTTCAATCTTTCCCAGCATCAGTATCTTTTCAAATGAGTCAGTTCTTCATATCAGGTGGCCAAAGTATTGGAGTTTCAGCTTCAACATCAGTCCTGCCAACAAACACCCAGGACTGATCTTCTTTAGGATGGACTGGTTGGATCTCCTTGCAGTCCAAGGGACTCTCAAGAGTCTTTTTCAACACCACAGTTCAAAAGCATCAATTCTTCAGCGCTCAGCTTTCTCTATAGTCCAATTCTCACATCCATACATGACCACAGGAAAAACCATAGCCTTGACTAGTTGGACCTTTGTTTGCAAAGTAATGTCTCTGTTTTTTAATATGCTGTCTGCTGCTACTGCTGCTAAGTCGCTTCAGTCATGTCCGACTCTTTGCGACCCCATAGACGGCAGCCCACCAGGGTCCCCTGTCCCTGGGATTCTCCAGGCAAGAACACCGGAGTGGGTTGCCATTTCCTTCTCCAATGCATGAAAGTGAGAAGTGAAAGTGAAGTTGCTCAGTCGGGTCCGACTCTTAGCGACCCCATGGACAGCGGCCCACCAGGGACCTCTGTCCATGGGATTTTCCAGGCAAGAGTACTGGGGTGGGGTGCCATTGTGGTCATAACTTTCCTTCCAAGGAGTAAGTGTTTTTTAATTTCATGGCTGCAGTCACCATCTGCAATGATTTTGGAGCCCAGAAAAATAAAGTCAGCCTCTGTTTTCACTGTTTCCCCATCTATTTCCCATGAAGTGATGGGACCAGATGCCGTGATCTTCGTTTTCTGAATGTTGAGCTTTAAGTCAACTTTTTCACTTTCCTCTTTCACTTTCATCAAGAGGCTCTTTAGTTCTTCTTCACTTTCTGCCATAAGGGTGGTGTCATCTGCATATTTGAGGTTATTGATATTTCTCCTGGCAATCTTGATTCCAGCTTGTGCTTCTTCCAGCCCGTCATTTCTCATGATGTACTCTGCATATAAGTTAAAGAAGCAGGGTGACAATATACAGCCTTGACGTACTCCTTTTCCTATTTGGAACCAGTCTGTTGTTCCATGACCAGTTCTAACTGTTGCTTCCTGACAAGCACACAGGTTTCTCAAGAGGCAAGTCAGAAGGTCTGGCATTCCCATCTCTTTCAGAATTTTCCACAGTTTATTGTGATCCACACAGTCAAAGGCTTTGGTATAGTCAATAAAGCAGAAATAGATGTTTATCTGGAACTCTCTTGCTTTTTCGATGATCCAGCAGATGTTGGCAATTTGATCTCTGATTCCTCTGCCTTTTCTAAACCCAGCTTGAACATCTGCAAGTTATTTAGTACTGCTGAAGCTTAGCCTGAAGAATTTTGAGCATTATCTTGCAAGCATGTGAAATGAATGCAATTGTATTGTAGTTTGAACATTCTTTGGCATTGCCTTTCTTTGGGATTGGAGTGAAAGCTGACCTTTTCCAGCCCTGTGGCCACTGCTGAGTTTTCCAAATTTGCTGACATATTGAGTACAGCACTTTGACAGCATCATCTTTTAGGATTTGAAATAGATCAGCTGGAATTCCATCATTTCCACTAACTTTGTTCATAGTAATGTTTTCTAAGGCCCACTTGACTCTACACTCCAGACTCTGGCTATAGGGGAGTGACCATACCACCGTGGTTATCCAGATCATTAAGGCCTTTTTTGTATAGTTATTCTATATATTCTTGACACCTCTTCTTCATATCTTCTATTTCAGTTAGGTCCTTAATGTTTCTGTCCTGTATTGTGCCCATCCTTGCCTGAAATATTTCTTTGGTATCTCCAATTTTCTTGAGGATCTCTTTAGTCTTTCCCATTATATTCTTTTCCTCTATTTCTTTGCATTGTTCACTTAGGAAGGCTTTCTTATCTTTATCCTTGCTATTTTCTTGAACTCTGCAATCAATTGGATATGTCTTTCCCTTTTTCCATTGCCATTTGCTTCTCTTCCTTTCTCAGCTATTTGTAAATTTCCTCATACAACCATTTTGTCTTTTTGCATTTCTTTTTCTTGGGGATGGTTTTGGCCATCACCTCCTGTGCAGTGTTACGGACCTCCATCCATCGTTCTTCAGGCACTTGTCTGCCAGATCTAATCCATTAAATCTATTCATTACCTCCACTGTATAATCATTAGGGATTTAGGTCATTCCTCATTATATGCGAGACTTAAAACTATTAATCTGAATAAAATTTCAAGATCTTATTGGCTTTATTCAACAGTTCATGAATCAGGCAGCATTCAGTCTAGCGACAGAAAGGAACTCTGAGGACTCATACAAAATGAAAGACTTTACAAGCAAACTCCAGGGAGCAGAAATAAGGAAGTACTAATAAAAAGTTGATTGGTTATGGCAGGGTCATGTTCCTTTAGGGGATAGCAGGGGTACACCAAACCACCTCAGTAGTCCTGATCTAGGAATTCCTGATTGTTGGGTTTAAGATTCCATTTCTTAGAGAGGCCAAAGTTAATTAACTTGTCTCAATTTGGTGATATGGGGCTTAGCATATATGACTCCATTCTGAGTTTGTTGTCATATTTTTAACAGTGGAAACACTGGTGAAAGTTAATTTCCAGATTGCAGAGGTTAATTTTCACAGTTGACAAGATAAAGTGACATATTATTTACCAAAAACTTCAGGTAATTAATAATTTTATGACTTTGAAATGACAGAATTATTCATTATTCTGTTCCATACATACTTTCCATTTAGATGATAAAGTCAATGTAACTTAGTCTTATGATGTGATAACACAAATATATTCCAAATAATGTTAAATGAAATTAACTGTGAAACTCCTTTATTATATAGGAGATTTTTTTTCCTTCCCATTTAGTTTACTACTGGTTTTTCTTTCATATATCTTTCACATAAAAGTTCACAATTTTTCTTTATGTCTGTCTTTCACTGTTCAAATCCTTTCCCCACTTTTGAGAATTTGTGCTTTACACTGTAACATATAATGCAAAGGGAAGAGATTCAAGCCCTAGGTAAGGAAAATAACATCTAACATGTACCTACCGTTTACAATGTAGCAGGTACTCTTCTAAACACTTTATAGTTTTATTGCATTTTAATTCTCATAGCCAACTTATGGCATAGGGGCTATTTTTTTAATCCATTTTTATAGATGTGGGAACTAAGATACAGAAAATTTAAGTAACTCATCAGTTACTAAAGTATGATGCTTCTGATCAGCTGCTCTATAACTGTGTGATCTCTTATTTTGTTGTTGTTTAGCCACCAAGTCAGGGCCGAATCTTTGTGACCCCATGGACTATAGCTCGCCAGGCTCCTCTGTCCATGGAGTTCTCCAGGCAAGAATACTGGAGTGGGTTGCCCTGCCCTTCTCTGGGGGATCTTCCCAACCGAGGGATTGAACTAACAGCCTCTCTGTGCCTCCCTCTGCTCATCTGTTATGGAGGTAGTAGAAATACAAAGTAAATAGATAAGCTTCTTGGTAGAGATGTTGAATGAACAAGTTAAGATGTGCCTCTGGAATTGAAGAGGCAAGGTAGAGCTCAAATCTGGAGACCAGCCACAGAGAGCACCAGGGAAGCCCTGAGGGTAAACGAGACCTTCAGGAAGAGCTCGCTGAGTGAGTGAGAAGATTACCAAAGCAGGACTCCGTGGGGCAGGGGGAAGAGGAAGTATGATCTGGGTACTGAAGGATGAAAAGCAGAGTGTGGGAGGGAGATTAGAGAGGCTGGAGCAGCACTGAGTGATGCTTTTGAAGCAAAGGACCAATGTTTGACCAATAAGGTCCAACAGAACTTTTTATATTTAAAGCCATGTCATTGTGTTTGGTGATGAGGTCATTACTGACCTTTTGAGAGACGCCTTCCAAGAGCTGCATGGTGGAAGTGGGCTGGCAGTAGATTCTGAGGAGGGAGAGGAGGCATGGGAGGGGGAACGACTGTCCAAGCAGTTTGGTGTAGAGAGCGGGCTGCAGCCGGAGAGAATGCAGTGCTGAGAGAAGGGCTTGTGGAGAGGGCCCCTCTGTGTGTATTTCTACACAACATTTAAGGATCAGAGGAAGAAGAACAGGGAGAGACTGAGAAGAGGGAGAGCAATAAAGTACACTTCAGGAGAAACAAATATGCCTATAGCTCTTCTGAAAACATTTGCAATTTACCAGGTTTTCAGTGCTATTGCTCAAGAAATAACTGATGAAAATTTGAGATTCATTCAACAACTAATTTTTGTTAAGTCATCACTACATATCTGATACCACTTTAAGTGCTGGAAATCCAAAAATGATAGCAAAAACAATATAAACAAAATTCCTGCTCTTAGGACACTTTCTCTATAGAGACCGTTTAAAATAAACAAGAAACATGAAAATGAATGGATAGAAAATGTTAGGATGTCCAGTGGAAATAAGTGGTATGAAGAAAACCAAATTGGAGTGAGAGGGTAGAAGTGACCCCCAGGGGGTTTGGATTGCTGTTGTTGATGAGCAGGAGGAAGGCTTATTTGCCAGGGAGATGTTTGAGTGGAAATTTAAAGGAATGAGAATCTGACTTTTATAAATATATGGTGAGAAAATATTTCAGACAGATGAACATGAGTGCAGCAGGCTATAAGTGCAAAGATTTTGTCAGATTCAAGGAATAGCTACAAAGTCCCTGTGGCTAAAGTGAAATAGGCAAGGATGCCAGTGGGAACTTGGCAAATTTAAATGGTATAAACAGGACTCCCTATGCCTACAGGGAAAGACAGCCTTAGGAATGCATTACATTTGAATGATCATTTTACTTTTGTTATATTTTCTTATGCCTTGGTAGTAGTTTATGTATTGGGGGATATAAGCCCATTGTGAGAACCTAATGAAAGCTGTGGATTCTTAAAGAAAACAACAACAAAAAAAAGGACATAAGTGCCCAAAGAAAAGAAGTTGCTTACAATGTCAGAAGATTCTGGGATTTCTAAAATCCTTTCCATAGACTCTAGGTTAAGAATTCTTGCTTTAGACGAAGAATTGGTGAAATGGTTTCCAACACTGTTCTTCAATGTCACTTTGATTTAAATAATGCAGAGACCCTTGCTCACTTATCCTTGAAGAGTTAATCATCCATTTCACTGTTTCTCCACAGAGAATCCTGGCATCTCAATTCCTTGATCCCATCAGCCATTCTCAACCACCTGCTGCCATGATCATACTCTAGACTTAATGACTGTGGCCATTCCACATTCTCAGCTTCTAGCCTCTCAGTCGCTAAAAACAACTTTCTGTTTTTCCAGTTCACTCCCTCCAGTGTCCCAGTTGCAAAAACCTTGAACCAAATGAAACCTACTATCCATTAATCCATGTGCTTCCCTGGTGGCTCAGACAGTAAAGAGTCTGCCCACAGTGCAGGAGATCCCAGGTTGATCCCTGGGTCAGGAAGATCCCCTAGAGAAGGAAATGGCAATCCACTCCAGTATTCTTGCCTGGACAATCCCATGGGCAGAGAAGCCTGCTGGGCTACAGTCTATGTGGTCACGACTGAGCAACTAATCAGATCAGATCAGTCGCTCAGTCGTGTCCGACTTTTTGCAACCCCATGAATCGCAGCACGCCAGGCCTCCCTGTCCATCACCAACTCCCGGAGTTCACTCAGACTCACATCCATCGAGTCAGTGATGCCATCCAGCCATCTCATCCTCTGTCGTCCCCTTTTCCTCTTGCCCTCAATCCCTCCCAGCATCAGAGTCTTCTCCAATGAGTCAACTCTTTGCATGAGGTGGCCAAAGTACTGGAGTTTCAGCTTTAGCATCATTCCTTCCAAAGAAATCCCAGGGCTGATCTCCTTCAGAATGGACTGGTTGGATCTCCTTGCAGTCCAAGGGACTCTCAAGAGTCTTCTCCAACACCACAGCCCAAAAGCATCAATTCTTTGGCGCTCAGCCTTCTTCACAGTCCAGCTCTCACATCCATGCATGACCACAGGAAAAACCATAGCCTTGACTAGAGGAACCTTCGTTGGCAAAGTAATGTCTCTGCTTTTCAATATGCTATCTAGGTTGGTCATAGTTTCACTTTCTTTTTTTTTTTTTTAATTTAAATTTATTTATTTTATTAGAGGCTAATTACTTTACAATATTGTACTGGTTTTGCCATACGTCAACACGAATCCGCCACAGGTGTACATGTGCTCCCCATCCTGAACCCGCCTCTGACCTCCCTTCCCATCCCATCCCTCTGGGTCATCCCAGTGCACCAGCCCCAAGCTTCCTGTATCCTGCGTCGAACCTGGACTGGCAATTTGTTTCTCGCCAGTGAAACGAATGTTTCAATGCCATTCTCCCAAATCATCCCCCACTCCCTCTCCCACAGAGTCCAAAAGACTGTTCTATACATCTGTGTCTCTTTTGCTGTCTCACTTACAGGGTTATCGTTACCATCTTTCTAAATTCCAAATATATGCGTTACTATACTGTACCACAGCTTTCTTCTCCATTCATCTGCGGATGGACATCTAGGTTGCTTCCATGTCTCATCCATTAATCCTACCACCTTTTTATTTTGCCCCTGTACCTGAACTGTGTCCTTATTTCTCTCCTCACACAACTCATACTCAATGGTCCATAATTACATTTGTGACCTTCCTTACACTCTCAACGCCCTTGTTACCATTCCTTTCTATATTATTCTTCTGGCAAAACCCTGACACTGTTAAATTCCACTTTCAAACTTTTTGTACCAGTACTTGGCAAATGTGGCTGAATAAAAAGAGTCATGATTAATATTCTATGTTCAAATTCATAATCACAAACCTCAAATAATTGCTTAAGCCTGCCTGGCAATCATACTGTTTCCCTACTGCTACAGGCTCCAACACTCTCCTAGAAAATATTTTCCATTTTTCTAGTCTTTCCTTCATGTTACCTGTCCCTCGCTCTCAAATGGAATCTTCGTGACTTTGTTTCCTATTTCAATGAGAAAATAGTTCAGGCAAGAACTTGCAAGATTGATAGCACACCCAACCCTCCTAATTACACCCATGTTCATATATTCTGCCTTCAATCCTGTAAATGGAGGTAAGTGTGCCCATGAGACGCATCACTTCTATTTATACCTTAATTGTATTCCTTCTCTCCTTCTCAAAGATTTTATCCATCACTCCCTCTTTTGTCTACATCATTTGTCCTTTTGGACCAGTGCTTTCAGTGTAAAAATATACTTTTATATTTTCCATTTGGAAGAAACTGTCCTCAAACCACATTTTTCTCCAGCTTTCTCTCCATTCTTCTTTACCATTTATAATAGAAAAATCCTAATGTGTTATCTGTATATGCTATTTCTACTTCCCTTTTCCCCCGTATTTCTCATCCGCACTTGGATCAGGCTTTATTCCCACCTCTCCACTAAAATGGCTCTTCAATGACCTTATATTTCTAAACTCATTTCTATCTCTGTCTGCTCAGAAGAACTATCAGCAGCACTTGTAATAACTAAATTCCCTCTCCTAATTGACATGATTTCTTTAAAAAAACAAAACAAAACACTCTTTAGTTATTTATTTTTGGCTACGCCAGGTCTTCACTGCTGCGTGAGCTTTGCTCTAGTTGCAGTGAGCAGAGTCTACTTTCTGGCTGGCCGCGCACAGGTTTCTCGTGGCAGTGGGGCCTCTCATTTTGGCTCTAGGGTGCACAGGTTTCAGTAGTTGCAACACGTGGGCTCAGCAGTCGCAGTTCCCGGACCCTAGAGCACAGGCTTATTGGTTGTTGCTCACTGACTTAGTTGCTCATAGCATGTGGGATCTTCCAAGATCAGGGACCAGACCTATGTCTCCTACATCGACAGGTGGATTCTTTACTACCGAGCCACCCAGGAAGCCCCTTGAGATAGTTTCTTCACTTAGTTCCACCCTTACCTCATTGGTGACTCTGTCTCAGTGACTTTTATTGGTTCTCTCTAATCCTCTTATCCTTAAAATTTGGAGCATTTTTTTTAAAAAAAAACCTCTGCTGCATTCATACTGACTTCCACACTTTCTTGAATGCCTGTGTTTCCTTATCTCAGGGCTTCAGCAATTCAATTTTCCTCTGCCTGGAATCCTCCTCCTGCAGAAAGCCACATTGCTTACTGTTCCTTTCATTCAGATCTTTAATACCATGTTATCACTTTTTTTTTTCCAGATAGGTCACTGGCCGCTTCATAAAATATCCCTCACCCTGCTCTCACCAAGGCAGTCCCTTCTCCCCCTTACACTGCTTTATTTTCCTCCAGCGTTGATCACCATCTAACAGTACATATTTACTCAGTTATTCATTGTCCGTCTCTCCTCAAATACGTCAGCTGTATTAGGACAGGAACTTTGCTTTATATACCATAGTGTCCCCAAAGCCTAGACTAATTCTTGGTGTGTGCTAGACATTCAATAATTATTTGTTGAATGAATGAGAGAAAAAAAACTGACATAGCATCACAGGTTTGTGTGTGATGTACTGTTTACTCAAAATAGCCTGTGAACGTTTTGAGAACAGGAGTCATGATTTCCTTATGTTATAAATAGGGAAGAAAAACCTTAATACATAACTATAAAATGTTGAATAAAGGAACAAAAAAGCAGCTGCATTGCCAGTATTTAAAGTAATGTGTTCCTTCCCTCAAACTTTGACCCCAATCCACACAAGTACATTTTTTTAAAGGGTTGTAAGCTCAAGGGTTGTGGGTGCACCTTCTTAAGTAAACGCAGGCATATATATGTTTAAATTGTGATAAAGTATACATAACATAAAATTTACTGTTTTAATAGTTTTTAAGTCTACAGTTCCATGGCATTAATTACATTCATATTGCTATGCAATTATCACTATTATTCCAGAATTTTTGGATCATTTTCCCAAACTGAAACATTATACCCATTAAACAATTCCTCATTCCTGGTAACTACTTATTCTAGTTTGTTTGTATGAATCTGACTACTCTAGGAATTTCATGTAAGTGAAATCATAGTACATTTGTCTTTTTGCCTCTGGTTTATATTACTTAGCATAACATTTTCAAATTTCATCCATGCTGTAGCATATACTAGAATTTCTCCCCTTTTAAGGGTAAATTATATTCTATTGTATGTGTATGTCATATTTTATTTATCCATCCATTCATCAATGGACATCTGGTTTGTTTCTATCCTTTCGTTATTATAAATAATGATTCTATAAACACTGATGTACAAATATCTGTTTGAGTTCCTGCTTTCAGTTCTTTGGGGGTATATTCCTAGAAGTAGAATTACTGGTTCATATGATAACTCTATGTTTAATTTTTTTGAGGAGTTGTCATATTATTTTCCACAGCAGCTGCATCATGTTATATTCCTATCAGCAATGCACAAGGGTTTCAATTTTTCCACATCCTTGCCAAGGCTGCTTATTTTCTGTTGCCTTGTTTTGTTTTTTTTTTTATGCTAGCCATCCTAATGGGTGTGAATTGTAATCTCATTGTAAATTTGATTTGCATTTTCTAATTATTAATGATGCTGAGTATCTTTTCACGTGTTTTTTGGCCATTTGTATATCTTCTTTGAAAAGATTATTATTCAAGTCCTTTGCCCATTTTTTATTTGGGTGGTTTGAGTTTTTGTAGTTGAGTTATAAAAGTTCTTAGTATATTCTGTATGTGAATTCCTTATCAGAAATATGATTTGTGAACTTTTCCTTCCATTCTAAATGTTGCCTTTTCTCTCTCTCTCTCTCTCTTTTTTTTTAATAGCGTCCTTTGATGCACTTTATTGTTGTGCTTCAATCTCTCAGTCATGGCCAACTCTTCAGAACCATATGGACTGCAGCACACCAGGCTTCCCTGTCCTTCACCATCTCCCGGAGCTTGCTCAGACTCATGTCCATTGAGTTGGCGATGCCATCCAACCATCTCATCCTCTGTTGTTCCTTCCCCCTCCTGCCTTCAATCTTTCCCAGCATCAAGATCTTTCCCAATGAGTGAGCTCTTTGCATCAGGTGGCCAAAGTATTAGAGCTTCAGCTTCAGCATCAGTCCTTCCAATGAATATTCAGATGTATATAAATATACATCCTTTAGGTTTTTAATTTTGAGAAAATCGAATTTTTCTCTTGCCCAGGCTTTTGATGTCATGTCCAAGAAATCATTGACAAATCCAATGTCATGAAGTTTTTCCCATTTCTTCTAAGAGTTTTGTAGTTTAAGCTCTTGTGTTAGATCTGTGATCCTTATTGAGTTAGTATTTGTATAGAGTATAAGGTAAGAATACATGCATATTTTTCAGTCATATATGGTTGTTATGTGTTGGCACAATATCTATATGTCACTAAATTATTAGTCAAAGAGTCTATATTTGCCAATAATTATCATATTGAAACTTAGATCCTCCTACTTCTAACTTATCAACATGGTCATCCTTTATTACACTTTTTTCTCCTGTTAACAGTGGCATCACTAACTCAATAGAAATGAGTTTGAGTAAGCTCCTGGAGTTGGTGATGGACAGGGAAGCCTGGTGTGCTGCAGTCCATGGGGTTGCAAAGAATCAGACATGACTGAGTGACTGAACTGAACTGAACTTAATAAATGTTTATTCATAGCCTAAGATGTTAACCAAGATGTGTTGTTGGTATAGAAAAAAAAAAAAACAAAAAAACAATGAGTTCAAAGTCCAAAGTGTGGATTAAATCCTAGCAATAACTAGTTCCATGACCCTGAGCAAGTCATTAAACATTTCTGAGCTGCAGGAGTAATTGTGCTACCTCAGAGTCTGTTGTGATAACTTTTGTTAAAGCAACTGGCACGTAATAAACACATTAATGTTTGTTGAATCTATTGCCCAACACTGAACCTCTAATTTTTTCTGAATGACTAATATCAGCTGACTAGTCTTGTGTTGAGGGCGGTCAACAATGCAGCGGACAGAGGGTGGAGAGCCCAAACCACCCATGCTGGAATTAAAAAGGACGTGTGCCAAAGGGTATTACAGAGGAGCGTAGGTGTGGCATGAGCACGCTTACTTCTGTAGGCACCTGCAGGGCAGTGGTTTTGTTTTCTTATAGATTGGGGCCAAAATATAAAACTTCAAGCAAAAAGTAATGGCCATAACAAATTTGATCTCTAAATAGAAAACTTCTTGGCATTAGGTAGAAAGTACAGTGCTTGGATTGGGGAGAAAGTCTGAAGTTTTAAGATTACATAGGAGATCTCTGATTTCCATCTCTTTTAAATTTTCTCACATATAGGTAATTATTAAAAGTAAGTTTTTATATTTTGAAATCCCTTAAATTATGCATGAAAATATTTTATGCATATAATTTTTATAATTAGCGTAATTATAATTTAAAAATACCCCTAAAGTTGTATACATTGACCTGAAAATGCATGATCCCAAAATGGAGTTTTAAAAATGGATTGATGTGAGGGAATGAATATCTAGTGAGGAAATTTAAATTGGATAGATTCTGTTCCCTGATGACATAAAACTTTTAGTGTCATAGTCTGTCCTCAATAAAACTGAAATAATATTTTCTACCTTATCTCCCTCACAGTACTGTCATGAGGTTTAAATGAAATGAAGCATATAAACTTGTAATGAGTATTTTTTTCCAGGTACTAGTCTTAAAAATGGACAGTAAAAATTAATAGGGCCACTAATATTTATGGCTCTGTCTTCCACTCTCCTACAATATTTCAAAACTGGGATGTCTCCTCTCCTAGCTGTACTGAGTCTCTGATTGATTCCCTAGCTCACTAAGAAAATCTGTGCTGTACCTGAAAAAATTGTTTATTACTCTAGAAATCTGCAGAGCAGAACTTCATTGCCAGGCTCTGTAGCTTTGTGTAGGAAGGTAGGGCTATACCCTGGCCTAGTCTGCCAGGATAGAGGGCTCTTGCCAGAAGCCCCTTGAAACTGATGCAGCCTCTCACTGCCAGAAGTAGGGCCCGCGGATGGCTGCTCTCAGAGTTCTTGTACTTTCTAACACCATTCTCCTTGTGGTCCTTGGGGACATCCTGGCCTTGTTCCATTGATGACAGTTGGACATACTTCCCCAGGCAGGATTTACAAGCAGGGCTTACATAGGAGATAGATTTATCCAGTTCTCCTCTGACAGACACTTCTGTCTTTCCAAAGAACTCCCCCTTCTCTCCATAAACCTGAAAGCAATTTTTAGCTCCAATTGCTAGACATTAGGGCAGCAGTTGTAATGTTTTCCAAAAAAAACTTTATTTGGTCTGGTTTCAGTCTGTGTTCAATTTCCTAACTGTCCCTGTATTTCTTCTTAGAAAAATATTCATTATTTTAGTTATTACTTCCTTAATAGAGAACTTATCTATATAACTTTTGTGACTAAATCCCTACCAAAAAAACAAAAACTAGTTTCTTATTTTTGGAGGAAAAGTGTGAGTTTTTTCCTTATTAATATCATAAGATGTATTAACCAGCATTGACAATAAATGAATGTTTTAAATTATTAGACAAAGAGGAAAGAAACTGGATGTGTTTTCCTGTTCTTTACTTGTATATATCTTCTTGAAATATCCTTTTCTTCCCCCATTGCTTTAACTTGTTTACAATACCAAAAGCCTTTACAAAGCCATTTATTTTAGATCTGTTTGTTAAAACTCACCAGAGTAAAATAATATTTCCTTATTTTACAGCTTCCAGCTTCACCATTAGAAATTAGAAAAACAAAAAATTTTGTAAACAGTTGTATTATACATAACACTCCGAATATTGAGCACTCTTGGGCATTCAACTAAAATTCATTTTGTGGAAAACTAAATGTGTTTAAAATTTTATTAACTCAGGTAGTTACAGTATTACTTTCATGGAACACCATCTCTGATTTGATTTCTGGGTCTAAAGCCTATTTACTTATTCATTTCTGAGAAGCCACTTAATTTCTCTCCTCTATTAGTTCATAAAACAGAAAGAATAATAAAAAAAGAATATAGCTTCACCTATTTATTCCACTGGCATGTTCTACAAATGTTTTTACTAAAATTCATTCAGTATTCTAAATGTCTCAAGTAAAAATTCCAAGTTGAAAATGAAAAATATTGGTGAATCATATACAATTTGTGTAGCAGATTTTACATCATGAGAAATGAATTCAGCTTCTAATAATCCAAGAAACTGTGAAGTCTGGGATGATTCTATGACTTATTAGTTGTCCAGCACCATAGTAAGAAATTTCCATTAAAAATTAAATTAAATTAAAAAAGAAAAAGAAATTTCCATACAACACTGGATTTAATCCTAAGGATTAAATCTACTCTCATCTCCTTTTATGAAAGAAGTCTAGAGAAAAAACCTAACTTGTCCACGATCACCTAACTGGTAAGTGGTAGGGAAGGACTTAAAGTCCAGTATAACTTGATAGCTCCCATTTCCAATGATTAGTGATAGACCAATAACTTTTATTCTAAAAGCAGTTACTTTGAAGTTATAAAACCAGAGGAAGACAACATCCTAGAATCTTTGAATGGTGAAGGTAGAAGAGATCTTAAAAGATTACCTAGCAGTTTATAAACTGGTTCTTAGCCTTGAAACTCTACCTGTAACTAAAAAATTAACTGGCAGCTCAAATATGTATTTAGAGTCACTATGCAAGTTCAGAGAGCTCTATCAAAAAGAGTAAGGGCAGAAGGTAGCTTTGTGCAATTCTCAGTTCGAGGTGCTTTCTCAGGGAGTCCCAAAGAATCTTGCTAGAATCAAGTCCTAGGGGAGTAATTTGGAAAACCACTGTTAAGGTCCAGTTATATTCATTCCAGAAATGAAAACCACCAACAACAGATTTTTAGTAATGTAGTTAAAATGAAAGAAATGCTGTCCAAGTGATAAAGTCTTCCCTGTTTATGCTTTATTTCTCTCATTGCAGATCCATATGGCAGGACACTGACCACACTTTTTTCTTCTTCTTCTTTTAATTACTGAAACTCATTATCAGCTGCCTGGCACCTAATAGGAACTCAACATTTTTGTGTGAATAAATTAAAGAATAAATGCACAAGATAACTTTCTTTAAAATGTGTGTGTGTGCTAAGATTTGTGGGGGGAAAGTAATCTTTATAGTGACATGTACATCTGAAACTGAAATCTTCAGGCTTGCTCCAACACATTGCCTTGGGGAGAGCTTATGAACTATTAAAAATGGGACACAATGTCCCTTCACAGAGAAATAAGCAAGAAGTGGAGAAATATGCCAACTGGAACTCCAGGAGAGCTCAGAAATTTTGGCTGTGATTTCGTGAATTGGAATCCGGGCAGAGGGCATCAGTAAATGTTCTTAGTGGAAAATGCCGTTATGGCTGTTTTTAATGACCCTTTTAGTTTTATATCTTGCTCAGTATGCAAAACATCTATCTACTTTATAGTCACACAGAAGTCATTAGCTATCATTTGCCCTAAATAGCTTTTTTGCTTCTCATTGAAAGCAGATTTATTTTCCTCAAAGCACTTTATTATCACCGATTGAAAGAGACTGAATATGTAAATATTAAGATAAATTGATATTTAATTAATTATATTCCTGCTAGTGGTATAGGACAAAATATTTTGCAGATATGTAATAATTTACTTGCAAGGTATTTCTGGTTTTAGGGTAGCAACTTGGAGATCATCCCATGGAAATTAAGGAGTCACAAAATCAGAAATGGTGAATCCACTATTCTAAACCCTCAAGATGATCTGTCAAATAATATGTGTAACTTTATGTTTAACAGAGGCTTTTGTAAAAAGTAACCCATTTGCAAATTGTTCAATTGAAGTTAGCTAAGAGCAAAGGAAAGGTGATTCAATACTAAAAATAACTGTTAATTTTAAAAAGCTAGTTTTATTTAGTCCCCAAAAAAGTAAATTCAAAACAAATTCCTACTTGTAGGTAATGATATCTGCTTATTGAGGTAGGTAATAAAGATACATATAAATTTTTTAAAAACATATTTCTTTTGTTCTAGAGAATATTGTTCTCTTAGTTGATTTATAATATAGCTTTACAACATAATAATTAAAATATTTCTTAAGCCTGTGGAAAGCCATACTTTTCTCTCAAGTTTCCTTCTACCAGTTTCTGCTTTGTCAATGTGGCCAAACAGAAACCTTGCCTCCTGCACCTCATAGAGGCTCTGGTACATTACAGTAGACATATGCTGCATGAACACATAGGTGCCACGGCTTGCACACCTTTGTCCACTCAGACAACCTACTAAAGCAACCTGGCACATTCTTAGCTCTCTGGACACAATAACAAAGAAAATGGTCAGGCATCTCCCATTCTTAGATTGTTCGTCATTAATTTCAGGGTCATACCAAGTGTCATGCATGACTTTGAATATTGATGAATTAAACAATTCCTGTATTTTTCCAGCCTGCACTATGAATCAAGACAACCTGTGTACCTTCCAGCTGGTCCTTATTTTATAGACCTTAATGGATGATTGCTCACTCGCTCGCTAAGTCGCTTCAGTCGTGTCCGACTCTGTGCGACCCCATAGACGGCAGCCCACCAGGCTCTGCTGTCCCTGGGATTCTCCAGGCAAGAACACTGGAGTAATGGATGATAGTCACTGACATAGGCTATACAGAGCCTACCAGTGTTTAGTCCAAGAGATGCAGACCACAGACATAGTATATATTCTTCTGTAGAAGAAACTTCAAAGTGGAAGGCTGCTTTCTAATTTAACATAGCCTCAGTGGATCAGACGGTAAAGAATCTGCCTGCAATTCAGTAAACCTGGGTTTGATCCCTGCATCTGGAGGATCCCCTGGAGAAGGGAATGGCAACCCACTCCAGTATTCTTGCCTGGAGAATCCCATGGACAGAGGAGGCTGGTGGGCTACCGTTCATTGAGTCACAAAGAGTCAGACATGACTGAATGATTAACACACACACACAGAATCCAGTAGAGACTGAATAAATATTCAGAATTTTATGGTCTAAACACTGAAGAAAATAATCCCATTGTATGACAATTAAACAATGTGTGTCATATTTATTTGCTTTATCATGCCAATTTTTAGAGGAACTGCAACTTTTTGTTGTTCCTTGATGGATTTCTGTGCTTGTCAGCGGGGACTGAAGTCATTCTGGCAGCTTCTTAGGAACAGCTGTACAGATAAGGATGACTCAGCAAAGAGAAAAAGGAAGAGGGCTTAAGTATACTTCCCACTTCTCAAAGCGTCTCTTTGAGCCATCAGAAACTCTGTCTAGGGAAAATTATCTCTTAGGTTGGTTACCACAGAAGTAAATTAAGTCCATGTGATGATAAATCCATTTTAATACATTTATTCTAATTGTTTAAGCAAAGGAGTTCTCATACAGAAGTATGAGAGTAAATAAAAACACAAGTACTACTAAACATGAACAGATTTAAAATGCAAAATTCAGGGCAAAACCATCCTGAGCATTTTAAAGTTTGTTGATTAAAGGCAGAAAAGTTGCACTAGAATTTTAGGATTAATTTATTATAGAATCTTTAAAAATAATCTCCTTTAATAACTAAGACTTCCATCATCAATGTTGTAGATAACACTGTGTGTTTCAATACTATCAATTAAACTTGGTAGAATATGTTTGAGTGAGTGAGTGAAGTCGCTCAGTCGTGTCCGACTCTTTGTGACCCTGTGGACTGCAGCCCCCCAGGCTTCTCCATCCATGGGATTCTCCAGGCAAGAGTACTGGAGTGGGTTGCCATTTCCTTCTCCAAGAATATGTTTAGGTTTTGTGAAGATTAGGTGTTGGTTTTTCTCCTGTGTGGTTTAGTTAAGTCATGTCAAATTCTCTGTGACACCATGGACTGTATAGCCCACCAGGCTCCTCTGTCCGTGGGATTTTCCAGGTAAAAATACTGAAGTTGGTTGCCATTTCCTTCTGCAGTCTGCTGAGCACTGAGCCAACAAATCTCCTTATAAAAATTAAAAAGAATCAATTTATCCTTGTAGAAGAGGCATATTGCGTGATTTTTTTTTTTTTTTTTTTTTAGCAAAACCAGAAATTACAAAAGCAAGAAAATCAAAACACAAGGAGAAATAACCTTGTCCTTTCAAGACATAAAAGCATGAAGGGTAAAATGAGAGAGGGGGCGATGGAGTGAAAAGAAAATATTCGTTCTCAAAGGCAGTTCTGAATACATTTACATATACATGCGAAGGATGACTAAGAAAATAGGATAATGAGTAATTCATGTTGAGAATGCTAAGACGCTGAAATAAATATGGGCTTAGCAGAATCTTCCTCGTTTATAAAAATGAACAGAATAAAGAGTCCATATCACATAGAATGAATCACATGTAACTCCAGAGGAAATTAGGACCACTGATGTCCTACAAAATTTTAGAAGCCCGGAATTATCATGTTGTTACAAAGATGTTACTTTCCCCTTGGAGTCTCTGTGACATTGAAGTATTTGGCAGCAGTCTCCATCCTGTGGGCTTCTCTGGTGGCTCAGATGGTAAAGAATCAGCCTGCAATGCAGGAGATCTGGGTTCGATCCCTGGTTTGCGAGGATCCCCTGGAGAAGGGAATGGCAACCCACTTGAGTATTCTTGCCTGGAGAATTTCATGCACAGAGGAGCCAGGTGGGCTACAGTCCACGGGGTTGCAAATAGTCAGACCTGATTGACTGAAAAACACTTTCACTTTCTGTCCTGTGGGTGAAGATCTTTTCATTCACGTGATTGTCACAGAGGCATCAAGGTGAGAGTGCCAGAGAGGGTGTGGAACCAGAATGCTATTACTGTAGCACGGAATTTTCAGGGGAAGAGCCTTCCTACCTCTCATCAATGCTTTCAGTGAAAACTTGTTTCTTGATTATATAGATTTATATATATAATCAATCTTTTGAAATGTGGAGGGTATCAAAAATGGCAAACATCAGGACTCATTTCTTCATGTGAAACAGCATTAGAATGTGTTAGGCTAGGGGATAGCTTGATGTAGTTTAGTAATTTCTAACTGGGGTAGGGGAGTGCATGTAGGTTGAAAAGTACATAGTTGGCATTGTAATTTTATATTTGGAAATAAATATGTATTACTTGATTTATATTTCAAACCAGAGGGATTGAAAACCTTTGCTAGTGAAAATTATAGTGATTTATATTGAGGGAACATATTATATCAACTGTAAGTGTGGGCTGAGATTTTCATGTTTGTGAAAGGCAGAAGGAGGTTTTAAAACTTGGAGAAACTGGTGTAATTAAAAGAAAATGCATATTGTAGCCAGAAAATCCAGTACTTGATTCCCAACTCTGCTTGTGTGGCCTAGAGGAACTGAATTCTACTCTCTGAGTCTCTTTGCATTGATCTTTAAAGTGGAGACGACCATATCCTCACACAGTTAGACACGCATATCTATGTATTTTTTTTAAAGTTATAGTCATTAAGGTGCCTGGCACATGAACTAACCAAATAATAATTCAGGCTCTCCCCTTCTCTGCCTGTTTTCCTCTCTTTCAAATGTTTGTTCCTACTGTCTTCCTGGCTTTCTGATCTCTATTTTTCCCCACCTAGCATATAAGCATACAGAAGAACTAATTAAAAACTAAAAAGAGTACCACCTCCTTTGTTCTTAGGTTCCCCACCTTGTTACCACTCTGGCTCTCTTCTTCCCTTCACAATACACCTTCTTGGTTCACATTCACCGACTCCACCTTCCCATCGTCTGGTCAAGCCTCCACCCTTTGCAACTGGCTTTGTTCCCCATCATTCCAGTGTAATTGGCGCTATTAACGTCCCTGTTTCCTCAGTTGCCAAATTTAATCAGTAGTTTTCAGGATTTTCTTTCTGGACCTCATCTTCAGGAGTACCAACATTCTAACTCTTCTGATACATGCTACCTTGAGGTTTTCTCTCCCAGGCTCCTCATTGCCAGTTCTTTTCTCTCCCCTTACATTGTTCATCTTTTCTTGGCCCTCGGGTGAATAATGTCATTTTCGTGATTCCAGCTTTAATGTCCCTTCTTTCTGTTTACAGAGTCTCTGGAGATGTTTATTCACATCAACAGCTTCCACCACTCTTCATGACTGAGTATGTGATCTCTGAACAATGTGCTTTAGAGTCACTTATGAACCCTTTGTAGAAGTGCAAGTCTGAGACTCCACCAGACCCTCTTCTGCTCACATTGTAATGTATTTCAAGTACATGTCGCCACTTCAGATCTCTCTCCTGAATGATGGAGTGGCCAACCTGCCATGGCCACTCTCAGGGTGATGCTCACTAATCTCCCTCAGTTTCTAGATTCTAGCATCTCTCTCTGTTTCATCATCACATCCCATCAGTCATCGAGTTCCTCCTCTCCACTCTCACTGCCTTCTTGTGTTTCATAGTTGGGTAACAAAATAGCCTTGGTTTCCCTATCTCTCTTAGATTTGTCCTTCAGCATACTGCAATATGTCAGGAGTGGTATTCCCTACTTTATTTGGTTGCTGGTTCCCCCACAAGCCTCTGAATAGATTCCAAACCTCTTCATGGTGCATATGGCCCCTACCTGCCTTCAAGTATCACCAGCTGCCACACCTCACAGAGGGGCCCTAAGATCCCTTATGTTTAATGCTTCGCAGTTTCTGCAGCCATCCTACTCTTACCTGCCTTCAAGCCTTTGGGCATGTCATTCTTTATGCCTGGGTTTCTTCCTTCATGTGACTAACTTTCTACTATAGCTTCAGTACTCACTGCAAAGGTAACCCCCAAAGATCCCCTCAGGAAGCTCTCTACATCATCTGGAGTGAAAGATATACATGCTTGGTTTGTTTCTTCCTTTGTCTCAGCATTACTCATCTTTTATGGTGACTATCAGAGCCCTTGTCTGTGTGCACATCTAGTCTGGGGGAATGAGAAGAGCACCTTTCAATTAAAACTCTGCCACACCATGCACAGTACCTAGCACAGAGTAGGTATTCAGTTGATACAAGTTTGTTAATGTACTGATTTGTGAGCGAATGACTTTTTAGGTGGATGATGACAGAGTTGTGAGTGGAAAAAAAGATACTCTTTGGAATGTCTTAGCTCAGCGAGTCATGGTTTTATCAAACAACACTTTTTTTGTTGTTTTTTTAATTGAAGTATAGTTGACTTTCAATATCATGTTAATTTCAGGCATATGACATAGTGATTCAACATTTTTATACATTATGAACTGATCACCATAATGAGTAATTACCAACTGTCACCATACAGTTATTATATTACTGATTGTATTTCCTGTGTTACACATTACAACCCATGACTTATTAGTTTATATTTTTTTAAAGTGTGTGATAAATGTTCAAAGATCATCTGTTTTCTTAAAAAAATTAATCATAAATATTTAAAATTTAACTCTGGAGCCACAAGTGTCATTAGGCATAAATGCGTGAGAGTATTAACATCTGGTTAGTCTGGAACTATGTTTAAGTGTGGGTATTAAGATGTGTTGCATAACTGAATGAGTCTAAACTTCAAACCAGAAATTTATTATTTGGAAGCAAGATGAAACCAAAATACAAGCCTTTTAAATCTAAACACAGCCTAACCAGAGGAAGAACAGTGAAAACATGTCCATTCTTAATGTCTTACAAAAGGAGATAAGTAACTTTTCATTTTTGTTAATGAGTTCTGCAATCAAACAGGAATTTGGCAGATTTTCTTCACTTCATATTAAGCTGACATATATCAGAAATGAAAGAAACATCCAAGGGACTCTCAAGAGTCTTATCCAACACCACAGTTCTGACAAACCTAGACAGCATATTAAAAAGCAGAGACATTTATTTGCTGACAAAGGTCCATCTAGTCAAAGCTATGGTTTTTCCAGTAGTCATATATGGATGTGAGAGTTGTACCACAAAGAAAGCTGAGTGCTGAAGAATTGATGCTTTGGAGTGTGGTGTTGGAGAAGACTGTTGAGAGTCCCTTGGACTACAAGGAGTTCAAACTTTCCATCCTAAAGGAAATCAGTCCTGAATATTCACTGGAAGGACTGATGCTGAAGCTGAAGCTCCAATACTTTGGCCACCTGATGCAAAGAACTGACACATTTGAAAAGACCCTGATTCTGGGAAAGATTGAAGGCAGGAGGAGAAGGGGATGACAGAGGATGAGATGGTTGGATGGCATCACTGACTCAATGGACATGAGTATGAACAAGCTCTGGGAGTTGGTAAAGGGCAGGGAAGCCTGGCATGCTGCAGTCCATTGGATCACAAAGAGTCAGACAAGTCAGCGCAACTGAACAACAAAAAATTTATTCAAATGATAAAAATATACAGAGTGAAGTAAGCCAGAAACAAAAACACAAATACAGTATACTAACGCATGTATATGGAATTTAGAAAGATGGTAACAATAACCCTATTTTCGAGACAGCAAAAGAGACACTGATGTATAGAACAGACTTTTGGACTCTGAGACTGGGAGAGGGTGGGATGATTGGGGAGAATAGCATTGAAATATGTATAATATCATATCTGAAACGAGTCGTCAGTCCAGGTACGATGCCCGATAACAGATGCCTGGGGCTGGAGCACTGGGACGACCTGGAGGGATGGTGTGGGGAGGGGGGAGGGAGGAGGGGCTCAGGATGGGGAACACGTGTATACTGGTGGCGGATCCATCTCGATGTATAGTAAAAGCAATACAATATTGTAAAGTTAAGCAAAATAAAAAAATTAAAATAATTTAAAAAATATATGAATGCTCTTTGTAAAACTTTAAATGTATATAAATAAACTAACGTCAATATAAGTAATGCATTGCAAGCTGAAAAAAAATAATGCATTTTTTTTCAAAGTTGACAACATATATTACCTCATTTTTATAGAGGTAATCTGTTATCCTATTATTCACAAGGATGAATGAGGATAATCTGACATTGCACATTTATTTTTTAATAACCTGTGTATAATATTGACTCTAGATGCATCTTCCCAGCCTAGGTCCACTAGCCATATTTACAGCCTTACTCAATCAGTGCTGGGAAACATTGGGATGCTCCCTCTGAACTCACAAACACCATGCAGGTTCATCTGGTTCTGAAAAACTGATGCCTTGGTCAGTTTTCATTGCTTGTGAAGTCACTTATGAGCAGAGCTTTGCCAAGCCCCTGCTGCTAGTGTCCACAGTGGAAATGATGATGTGCTTTGCTTTGAGGTGCTTCTTCTGGCTTTTCTAACACTTCATTTCCCAGAATCCTCTCTGCTAAACCCAGTTGGTAGTCCTTGAAACTGTGGGAATATACATCTCTTTTCTACTGTGCTGTACTCAACTGCCTGAACAATACAGAATTCTGTTCGTGCCCCAGAGTCCATCCCTTAAAAACTCTCATGAAAATATTCCCAGACCACCCAGCTGTGTACTTTTTCTCTCTAATGAAATCAGTCTTTTAAGTGGGGCATGGAGAGAATCACTTCATAAGAAAGTGCTGAACTGTTTTCTGCACTAATTCCACCATTTTGTATTCCTATGACATATGAGTTTCAAGTTGCTGCATCTCTAGGTTTCTTTAGTCCTTTTAGATGTTAGACTTTAATATTTGATTAATTCAGTATTTTTGTAATTATTAAAATGATGTCTTAAGGAGACTGCTTTGTAGTATCTTTTCTTCACAAATCTAATCTTTTATCCTGTACCTAAAATAGATCTATAATATCAGTCAACTGATAAACACAACAGTATTCCCTATTAGATACTCATAGCAGCAGAAGCCTCCTGCTTTCTACTAATTCTCAATATGCACATTAATGAAGATCAAGGTGGGATATGAAAGTGTACAGAGAGAAGCCAAATAGAGAAAGAAAAATTTCTTGCCAATTAGAGCAAAATGGTCTTGTTTATCTGAAAAATCATTGGGAAATATAGTGTAAGCTGGGTTCCCAGGAGGAAAGGGATACAAGTTTTGTGAGTTATGTAGTAGTGTCTCTGCCATAGGCACGGATCTGTGAAGGTGAGACGTGCAGTCCTAGAGTACTGAGGAGCCCATTTATGTGTAGGAAGCTAGTAACTTATGTAAGAGAACGTGGGAGGAACTAGATAGAGGAGTACACTGAATGCCGAGAAGTTTATATTGTCTTTGGGGCAGTAACTGGCCAAAGATGTCCTTGTAAAGTAGCATGATACTTGCCTATTACTCAAAGGTATGCTGAGGAATGAATTCAGCAGTACACTGAGGCTGTCTTTCAGTTTATAAAGCGCTAAGTGAGCATATGGGGGCTTCCCAGGTGGTGCAGCAGTAAAGAATCTGCCTGCCAATACAGAAGACGTAAGAAATATGAATTCGATTCTTGGATCAGGGAGATCCCCCAGAGAAGGAAATGACAACCCACTCCAGTGTTCTTGCCTGAAGAATCCCAGGTACAGAGGAGTCTGGTGGGCTACACCATGGGGTCGCAAAGAGCTGGACACGACCGAGTGACTGAGTGCACACACACGCACACACACACACACACACACACACATACACGCAAAGACCTGGACACGATTGAGTGACTGAGTGCACACACACACACACACATACACACAAATGAACGTATCACAAGTTTTGTATTAATTTTAAGTTTCTACAGTTGCAAAACAATTGTTATATTCAATGACTTTCCCTGGAAAGCTCACATTTTTTCAGGAACTTTTGAGCTTCACTAATAATTCCTCCATATTCTCCAAAGGATAGTTACTCCCTTTGCTTGTCTTATTCCTCTCTGAAGAAAAGATAATAACTTATGAACTATAAAGGAAATGAAACCACAAGATTTCTTACAACACTTCTGTTCTTTGCAGTCCTAATGTGTTGAGGCTAAGGATAAAGTATTACCATCTGTGCTAATAAAAATAACAATAATATGCATAAATAATGTTGAAAGGTAGAATGATGAAGCATTATTTCAAAAAATGAAATTAAGTCTTATTTTGTTTCTTTCTGCAGATGTAATTTTTGCCTGTTTGTATTTTTCTTTTATCTTTAGGATGTTCATTGTGTCCTGCCTCAATTACCCAGAGAACTCTGCTTCTCTCCTTAGGCTTGTCTACCAGCTGATCACTTCTAAACCAATTTTCTTTGTTACATTGGCATTCTCTCTCTCTTTCTTTTTAAATTACCTTCTCAATAACTTTGAATCCAATTTTAACTATTTTATTGAGTTACAGAACAATTTTCACACCATTCCTGAGCTAGTCACATCCATCACTGTAGTTATTTCACCTCTCTGTATCTTTATGTGAGAAACATTCTTAAAATTGTCCTTTTGATATTTTGCCCAACTGTATTTTCATGCATATTTTTATCTGGCTGCATATATCTGCAAAGTAAATGTTTCCTTATCAACTCACTCTTTTCAGCTTTTAAATAACAGCTCAATTTTTGAATGAGATTTTAACTGAAATGACTGGCTTGATATTCAGATTGAATAATTTATCCTTTATCATCTTTGATGTTTTATCAGAGTCCACCAAACATGAACGTGGCAAAAATTTTATAATCTTAGAAGATAATTGTGATTCTATTATTGGGAAGCTGGTCGTCAGTCTTTCTTCTATCACTTTGGTTACCTATTTGTTTTTCTGCTTTCTAGGCTCTGCATTTCATTACTAGAAATGGAAATGTTTTATTTAGGCATAGGAGCAATAAGTGATCTTTCATTGTGTTTACCCATAATTATGAAATTATAGTAACAGTATTATGTTCAATAATATTATAATACTATTACTATTATGTTCAATCGGAGAAGGCAATGGCAAGCCACTCCAGTACTCTTGCCGGGAGAGTCCCAAGGATGGAGGAGCCTGGTAGGCTGCAGTCCATGGGGTCGCTTAGAGTCAGACGTGACTGAGCGACTTCACTTTCTCTTTTCACTTTCAAGCATTGGAGAAGGAAATGGCAACCTACTCCAGTGTTCTTGCCTGGAAAATCCCAGGGATGGCAGAGCTGGTTGGGCTGCCGTCTATGGGGTCGCACAGAGTCGGACACGACTGAAGTGACTTAGCATAGCATTATGTTCAATATTATTCTGTATTCTACAAACAAAATCTCAATATAAATGTAAAATGCTAATTTTTCTATATCTAACTTGATACCATTTGAAGTAAAAATATATATATTTATATCAAGTAAAGATATAGTTTATCGGTTTTCTCTTTTCAGAATTAATAGCAAATTGAGTCCCATAAATAAACATAAAAACATATCCAACTTTTCACCTGAAAGAAAAACCTAGGTTTCATGAAATTCTTGGAGAGTGATTTGCAAGCCCTCTTTGTCACTTATTTTTTTTTTTTTAATAAAAACAAGATTAAGGCCTACCTTATAAACCTGCCAAGTGCAGAAGTGCATGTGTCCTCAAGTTGTGGCCAACTTTTGCGACCCTGTTTACTGTAGACCGCCAGACTCCTCTTTCCAGGGGATTATCCAGGCCAGAATAATGGAGTGGGTTGCCATTTCCTCTTCCAGGGAATCTTCCTGGTCCAGGGATCAAATCCATTTCCTGCATCTCCTGCATTGACAGGTGGATTCTTTACCACGGAGCCACCGGGGAAGTGAATAGATGTTTATGTGGCCTTTATGAAAAATAGTAGAACTAAGAAGTAAGGACAAAGGAAATACTATTTAAATTTTAAAAATAAAAACAAACATGGCAGATGTGGATAAGTAATAGCACCAAGCTTGTTTTTTAATAAATTCTAATATCCTTTTATGGGATACAGACTGTGCTTTTTAACTGTAGAGAAAAAAGTCACATACATTTTGCCTTCAACTGAATAAAAGAAATCAGTTGAATTGTTTCTTATGCTTTTAATTCTTTATAATGTAACTCACGTTGTATCTGGAAAAATACATAAATGTACAATGGGCTGCAGTCCTTAGGGTTGCACAGAGTTGTACATGACTGAAGTGACTTAGCATGGATGCATGCTGCTACTGCTGCTGCTGCTAAGTCACTTCAGTCGTGTCCGACTGTGCTCAACCCCATAGACGGAAGCCCACCAGGCTCCTCCGTCCCTGGGATTCTCCAGGCAAGAACACTGGAGTGGGTTGCCATTTCCTTCTCCAATGCATGAAAGTGAAAAGTGAAAGGGAAGTCGCTCAGTCGTGTCCGACTCCTAGCCACCCCATGGACTTCAGCCTACCAGGCTCCTCCATCCATGGGATTTTCCAGGCAAGAGTACTGGAGTGGGGTGCCACTGCATAACTGGATGAAAATGAAAATTTTCAGTTGAACAATTTATGGATATAAAGAAGAATGAGGCAGTAATTCCAAATACCATAATTTTTCTTTCTACTAATGAAACACATTTATATTATCAGTGTTGTTTAAAATTTTTAAAACTATGCTTGGCCAAATTTTACTTTTAATAGTATAACTATTTATAATATAAATAGCCATTTCTGTTAATTTCTAAATTGTTCTATTTAATTGTTTTATTCATTTTGCCTGTTTAAAAATGAAAGAGGAGCAATAATGATAAACATAAGCATTTAGCTAATTTACAATTGTTTAGTATGCAGAAATTTGGTTTTTAAAGTTTTCAGTGACTTGAGCTTATCTTTCAGTTTCTTTATTAAAAATTTCATTGTATTTTATTTAGCACTTCAATCTCTACTTTTTTTAGCAACTTAAAAGTGATGATTTATGTAATCTATATGCATTTTTATTGGAGTCAAGACATTTATATTACTACATAATTGAATTCATTATAACAGTATCCTTTAAACAATGACTTTTTCATGCTTCTAAGTTATTACATATGTTACATGTGGCTTGTCTTCCTGAGTGCTCCAAGCAGAAAATTATTCTCTTCTGATTTAGGCTATAGCTATTAAACTTATGCAGAATAATATTGTCAGCAAGTCCTGTCATCTGAAAAAAAATAATTTCCTCAGTGTATATTATTTTTCAAATAATGTTTTCAATAAAACTGTCAACGCCTAATGTTAAATGTTCAAAAAGTTCATTTTTAAAGATAGCCTATTACAAATACATTGTTTTTACTATAGAATGCTAATTTCAAAATACATAGATTATGTATGATTTTTATAAACTTTATAATCTCTTCATAGAGATATTCATAATTTCTTATGACTTGGAGAAATTTCTAAAGTGTTTCTTGAATATAGAGGCAAATAATACAGAACTTTAGACCATGAATGAAACTTAGAAATAATTTAGGACAATATAGTTTATAAACAAACTATAACCCAGGGACTAAATCTGGCTATATTCCCTTTCTTTAAGCGAAGTTTTATTGGAACACAGTTACTCCCTTGTAAAACCTTCTGCTGATCAACACCCTGGGGAACAATATCTCTTATATAGCAGAATTGAAAGTTGAGTATGGAAAGAACCAATCACCCAAGTGGGTCACTGGTAGAGACAGTACAAGGGACTCCTTCTAGTTTGACTCTTGGTTCTCAGATCCATGTGTTCTAGCTCTTTAGAGACATGTGCTGTGATGTGATTAGTTGCTCAGTCATGTCCAGCCTTTTGCAACCCCATGGACTGTAAACCCACCAAGGTCCTCTGTCCATGGGGATTCTCCAGGCAAGAATAATGGAGTGGCTTGCCATGCCCTGTTCTAGGGGATCTTCCCAACCCAGGGATCCAACCCAGGTCTCCTGCATTGCAGGTGGATTCTTTACCATCTGAGCCACCAAGGAAGCCCTTTAGAGACATGGCATCACACAGTAGCCATTGACTCTTAAAGGATAGACCCCAAGCCCAGAGAGTAAAAGTGTCATTCATAAACTAGTGGTTTTCTTGTCCCTAGAAGAAACACAAGATAAAATCCAACATTTTATCAGGCCAGCAGATTTGAGGTAATGCAATATGTAGTAAAATGAGTGATATCTCATAGCCATGCACGTTTGGTCACCTTTCCTTCACTGTAACACAGGCCCTTTTATACTTTCAATCAAAAAGAAGTTATACAGGATCCCGTGACAGTAAATCTCCCATTCTTTGAGCTCTTGGATAGTATTGCTGGATGAGACACTTAGGAAGAAAAGGCAAATCCATAACAAAATGTTTATCAATCCCAGCAATGACAATTAATTGCCCTTTCCATGAAGGAAAGGGTCAAATATTACCAACTTGCAACCAAATGACTGGTTGGTTTCCTCAAGGGACTGTGTCATACCAAGTCATCACTGTTGGTATTTGATTATGACATTGGTCATTCAACAGAGGTAATATTAATAGCTAGATTAGCCTTCAAAGAGAAAGTCCATGCATAGTCTACATCTGTAACACAATAACTATTTATCCCGTGGGCCATTACACAACAAGTGTAGCACTCACAGGGGGAAAACTTATTCCACTAGACAGGTAATTCTATCCATTGGTTATTCAGTGTTTATATGGCAAGAAAACATTTGTACGAGAAGCGAAGCTCTACAGACTTTGTGACTGCCTCCAATAATTCCTTCCACTATTTCTTCTCTAGACACTATTATCCCTAATCTCCCAATCCATCTTTCCAAAGCCCTCAACCACACAGTCAGATCATTTACCACTGTTCAGTATTCCATACATAGCCTTCGGTTCAGTTCAGTTGCTCAGTCATGTCCGATTCTTTGCAACTCCATGGACTGCAGCACGCTAGGCTTCCCTGTCCATCACCAACTCCCAGAGCTTACTCAAACGCCTGTCCATCAAGTTGGTGATGCCACCCAACCATCTCATCCTCTGTCATCCCCTCCTTCTACCACCTTCAATCTTTCCCAGCATCAGGGTTTTTTCCCAATGAGTCAGTTCTTTGCATCATGTGGCCAAAGTATTGGAGTTTAAGCTTCAGCATCAGTCCTTCCAATGAATATTTAGGACGGATTTCCTTTAGGATTGACTAGTTTGATCTCCTTGCAGTCCAAGGGACTCTCAAGAGTCTTCTCCAATACCACAGTTCAAAAGCATCAATTCTTTGGCACTCAGCTTTCCTTATGGTCCAACTCTCACATCATCTCACATACTGGAAAAACCATAGCTTTAACTAGATGGACTTTTGTTAGCAAAGTAATGTCTCTGCTTTTGAATATGCTGTCTAGGTTTTTCATAGCTTTTATTCCAAGGACCAAGCGTCTTTTAATTTCATGGCTGTAATCACCATCTGCAGTGATTTTGGAGCCCCCAAAAATAAAGTCTGTCACTGTTTCCATCATTTCCCCATCTATTTGCCATGAAGTGATGGGACCAGAGGCCATGATCTTAGTTTTCTCAATGTTGAGTTTTAAGTCAACTTTTTCACTCTCTTCTTTCACTTTTATCAAGAGGCTCTTTAGGTCTTCTTTGCTTTCTGCCATAAAGGTGATGTCATCTGCATATCTGAGGTTATTGATATTTCTCCCAGCAATCTTGATTCCAGCTTGTGCCTCATCCAGTTTGGCATTTCTCATGATGTACTCTGCATAAGTTAAATACGCAGGGTGACAATATACAGCCTTGACATACTCCTTTCCTGATTTGGAACCAGTCTGTTGTTCCATGTACAGTTCTAACTTGCTTTTTGACCTGCATACAGATTTCTCAGGAGGCAGGTCAGGTGGTCTGGTATTCGCATCTCTTTTAGGATTTTCCACATTTTGTTGTGATCCACACAGTCAAAGGCTTTGGCATAGTCAATAAAGCAGAAGTAGATGTTTTTCTGGAACTCTCACTTTTTCAATGATCCAACAGATGTTGGCAATTTAATCTCTGGATCCTCTGCCTTTTCTAAATCCAGCTCGAACATCTGGAAGTTCATGTTTCATGTACTATTGAAGCCTGGCTTGGAGAATTCCGTGGCCAATTTGTCCACACAGTTAGTGACCAGATGCACCTCTCAAAGTCCTGCCTACTGGGAGGATTTGCCCTTACTATTGTCTTTCAAGGCTGTCACTGAGATGTAGTGTGGCATTTTCAGCTCCCAACAATCTACTGCAATGGGTTATCAAGGAACCAAGCACAGATTTTTCTCTAGCTCCATCAGCTTGTCAAACAGAACTCCCCGTGAAGTCATAGGAGTGAGCTGAGAGAGGTGTCATTGCAACACAGAAGTCTAGTCCACCTGTTCCTGAAAGTTACTTTCTCAGTACACTAAGTATATTAGGCTTCATCCCATAAGTAACATTTCCAAATGTGTTATGAGATAAATGGCTTCAAAATGTGTTCCTTTCTTACTGCTGGAGGTGCAAAGTACAATAACATGCTCTTTATCTTGTAACGTGTGTTCTGGCATGTTCCCGACAACTGGGCTCCTAAACCTTTACTTGAATCGTTAGAGGATTTGTTTCTTACACTCTGTCAGACAGATGTCACAGTGTAAGTTTCCTTATCACTTGCTGCTGCTCAAGTTTGAGTAACATGCTATCATTAATAGAGTGGATTAGTGTGATGTTCTGCAGATTGTCCAAATGGTCAAGGTCCCTCTATTGTGTCAGAGAGCAGTAAAACCAACAATCCTGGGGCATAATCATGAACATGTGCTGCTATCTAACCCATGAATCTAAATTCCTTCTGATCCTCCTTTCTGAGGAGTATCGAAAAAACATTTACCACTTCAGTAGTTGCATATCATGTGTCAGAAGCTTTGTTAATCTGCTCAGAAAAGATAACACATTTAACACGAAACTGCAAATGGAGCTATTACTATTACTTAATTTGTTTCCGGTTAGTTGACCAACATCTGTCATGATCTAGCCTATTTCTGCAGAGCCAGAAAGATAAATTAATTTTGTAGATGATGGAAATGACAGTTTCTGTATCTTTGTCTTCCATGGTGTACTAATATCTGCCACTACACCCAGAAAGCTCTATTGCATTTGATTTACATTCCTCACCAGAAGGAAAGAAGAGGTTTTAAGCACTTGTACGTGGTCTTTCCTGCCATAATGCTTCTTACTGCAAAGATTTAGAAATCAGTTCAAAGATTTTGTCAGTTTACATCTGTCTAGATTCTGCATTCAGAGACAGGGGAAATAATCATAGGATAGATCCATGAACACAATGGATCCACCATGAGATAGATATGAGCCAGGACTCCATTTATCTCCTGTCATCTATATATGAACTCTAAAAAAGTCAGTCCATGATGGTATTTACGGTCCCCTGATAACCAACACCCCTCAAAAATGTGAGCATTTTTTCCAGTGCATAGCAATGCTGGCATTTGGGGGAACTTGGGGGAATGTTGGGGAATTTCTACACAGTATATTTGTTTTGCTGTTGCAGGGTACTTCCCCGAGGGGACCCTGTTTCCCTAATTGATGATTTTGAGTCTAGAACTAGTTCCTCTCTGGTAACTGGCTGAAAGAATTTAAATTTCCATTACAGCAGCAAATACCAAGCTTCTGTTCACCTGATCCCTTATTTAGTGTGTGTGTCCATGTGTGGGCATGCATGCACACCGAGCTTAGAGTCCACTCCTTGTGCTTCAGCCCTTATATTTCAGTATCCTCAAGATCAATTCTCAGGCATTGCTCTCAGCTTTTGCTATTATTTAGTATCAAGCTCCTACTGCTCTTTGTGAATTATCTCTTTGCTCTTATAAAAGGAACTGTACTTCTCAAGCCAGTTCAAGCTAAGACTTGACTCTAGTGATTGGCTTGGAAGTAGGGAAGTAAAGTGAGAGAGGATCAGCTTCTGAATCATCGGCATAGACTCTGGAGAAGAAAAGCCCGTTATCCTTTAACAAAGGAGTGATATACCTCTCTTAGGGTTCAAGGGAATTTGAGAATTGTTTACCAAGTACGTCCACTCCACATCCTTTGGTCACATTCCTTTCTTAACAGGGCCTTATTGCAGTGAAGGGACTGTCCAGTTTGTGTTTCAGTCTTTCTCACAAAAAGATCTTGGGACTGATCTACAACATATTCTTCTCATTATGGAAGACAAGTGTCTAAATGCTACCATAAGTAATGGCCCTCACACCTTCGTCTGAGTTGAGAATGGACTCAATAGATTCTGTTATTTTCTTTCTTTAAGCACTGGTTGACACTTAACAGTCAACATTCAATTCCATAGTTCCTTTAATTTCCATTGATGCCATAGCTTTTGAATGCTATGCATGAGTACCTCCTTCTATCTGTCTTTTATCCCCGTTCTTCCAAGTGAGCTAGCAACTGTGATGCTGGAGTACACCAAGGATTATCACCATTGCAATTATAACCAGCAGTGGGATTCTTCTTGCCATCTGGCTGGCAAGTTATCCAATTCCACTAACTTGCATATCTGCTTTTTTAATACAGAAAAACACTGTTTTTGTTTATGCCCTCCCAAAAGCTGATCAGCTGATCTCTGGAAACAGTGGTAGGGAAGAGATACATGGAAAGATGTGTTAGCAAACAAGTTATGAGTGTGGGCAACTGGGATTTACAGGGAAATTCTAGGAAGCAGTGTGGAACATGTGCCTTGGAATGATGCCATGCAAAGGATGAGGGAAGTGGGTATTATTATAACAACCATGGTGATTGTCAGGCACTCCTCAAGGCTACTTCCAGAATCAGGCATGACAGAGTGGGCAGCGGCATCTGGAGAGAGTCTCAGGTAAAGATGTGTGGGTGCTGGTGTTGGGAGTGTAGGAAGCCTGGATGAAAGTAATAAAGCCTAAATAAATAGCACCTGGAAGTGACTGGCCTAACATCTCAAAGTCTATATGTAGTAGAATGGAAACAAGAACATGGGCTTTCAGACTCCCGTTGTGGTGAACCTACACTAAGCTATTTCTTTCCCATTCATTTCAAAATTCCAAGAATATTGTCTAGTTTGTACTTGAGAGTGGCGTATGTAAAAATGACTCCCAATCAAATTTAATGAGAAAAATCTCTCTGTTATCAGCTCAAGGATAAAAGAAAAATAGCTCTTATTTTTTTTTTCACTTCTGAGCTCAGGAAATGGAGCTCAGGACAATTAGCAAGGACAATATCTTCCTGCCAATGGGAGGAGGAGAGTGGAAAAGAGGATAAGTAGGATTTTTTCCACTAATGGAAAAGGGCAAAACAGACAAAAAGAGACAGTGGAAGCTTGAGGCAATAGGTAATAGTTTTTGTAACCCAGGGATAGCCAAACTTTACTTTATAGTTAACCAAGGCAGGAGCAGAATATACATCTTAACACACCTACTGCCTCGCAGGTTAGATTTTAGAGCCTATAAAGGCAATTTTTCCGGGTATTCCTTACTTGAAGATGAGTGTCCTCTTCATTCACTGGCATTATTTCTCTTGGGAAAGAGGTCTTGGCCACCCACTGTACACCCTTAAGGGAAGAATAGAGAGATACAGGAAGGGTTCTAGGAGCAGCCATACGTACAATGACACATCCGCATGCTTGCAAAACCAAAGGTGCTTTTTTTCTTCAGTGCACCTTTGTTGTTAGGCAAGCGCTTGTGTGCCTTGCGGAAGGAAATGGCAACCCACTCCAGTATTCTTGCCTGGAGAACTCCATGGACAGAGGAGCCTGGCAGGCTACAGTCCGTGGGGTCGCAAAGAGTCAGACACGACTGAGTGACTAACACAGTGTTTGCCTAACCTCTCTATCATCTTCCTATATATATCTGACAGCGAGGGGAAGTAACAAGACTCAGAGAAAGGCAGTGAAAATCTTCATAGTGGGAAGATTGGAGCACAGCAGCCAGAAAGCCTGAACATGCATTCTGAACCAATCCCAAAGCTCAAATGTAGGCAGTTTACTTTGAGTTAGTAGTTTCTGCTTCATTTCATGGATTCCAATGCATCACATATACTTTTACTTTGGCTTGCTATTGACATATATTTAGTTTACTCATAAGTATTATGGTTGAAACTTTAAAGGCATTAATATTTAAGCAACTAAAATGTTTGAAGTACTAATGTTGTTAAACCACTATCTTTTGATAATGTTTAAAAAATCGAAATGCTACTCTTTTCTTCTAATTTATTTTATATTTCTTTAGCCAAAATAAATCCTGAAAGTGTTCTTGGAGGCATTTATTCATGATGCAAGAGCTCTAGATTTTTTATTGCCAGCAAATTCTATCCTGCATTCAAATCTGAATCTCTGAGGAAGGATCTGATGCAACTTGCTTTGTAGAGGATTGAGTCTTTAATTCTTAATTAGTAATTCTAAAGTAAAAGTAGCTGTATGTTTATGCTCAGTAGCTCAGTTATGTTCGACCGTTTGTGACTCCATGGACTGTATCCTGACAGGCTCCTCTATCCTTGGGATTTTCGATGCAAGAATACTGGAGTGGGTTGCCATTTCCTCCTCCAGGGGATCTTCCTGGTCCAGGGATCGAACTTGTGTTTTTTGTGTCTCTTGGCAGGTGGGTTCTTTACCATTGAGCCAAATGAGTAGCTAACTTAAAAATAACAGATATGTAGGTTACTACTCTCCAATAAGAAGAATAATTATCAAGAGGTGTGGAGCCTTGTGTTATTCCTTAGTGCGCTGTGTCCCAGTACACTCTGCATTCATGATAAACTAAATTGTAGTCAGGTACCTTAAGGATGGTGGAAGCTTGCAAGTCAGGGAAACTGGTTAGATGTCCTTAATAGCTGACATCTTCATACTTGATTGCCCAATGTATCCATCTTCTATGGCTCATTTAAAAAACTTTTTATTTTGTATTATGGTATAGCCAACTAATGGATAATGTTGTAATAGTTTCAGGTGAACAGGGAAGGGACTCAGTATGGCTCATCTTTTTATTTATCCCATTTTTTAAAATCACCACCTATTTAGAATTAATATTTTTAATACAGTATTTGAAATTTAGGGGAAATGTGGTATATATTGGATAAAGACTGACATTTTAAGAACTCTTATAAACTGAGTAACCTGTGCTCTCAGCCTGGAATACCCTCTCCATCTTTTCCATTAACCATCCCATCTGCCTTCCCAGCATGGACACTGAGGCAAGTAAGCTGGGGCAAATGGCCAGGTTGAGGATTAAGGCTGCTACATGGGATGGATTTAGGGTGAAAAAGCATATGTTTAAGATTTTATAATTAGAAGTGCACACTCTTTGGAGTCATTACTTATTTGTTCTTTAGCTAGCTAGCTATTTATATGGAAGGATGATAGGCAGGTACGTAGGTAGGTAGATAAATAAATACATAATCATTCTTTGCCTATTCAAAAAAAGTGTGATTGTTCCAAATAAATAGCACATTTCTTAAGTACATGGGAAGTTCTTAGACTGCTTCATAATCCCCTGAATACCTAGCACAGAGACATTTGCCAAGATGATTCTCAAGTAATATGTGATTAATATAGTGAATAGAGGACTTCCCTGGTGGCTCAGACGGTAAGGAATCCACCTGCAATGCAGAAGACCTGGGTTTGATCCCTGGATTGGAAAGATCCCCTGGAAGAGGGCATGGTAACCCACTCCAGTATTCTTGCCTGGAGAATTCCATGGACAGAGGAGCCTGGTGGGCTGTAGTCCATGGGGTCACAAAGAGCTGGGCATGACTAAGCGACTATGCTGGAGAAGGCAATGGCACCCCACCGCAATACTTTTGCCTAGAAAATCCCATGGACGGAGGAGCCTGGCGGGCTGCAGCCCATGGGGTCGCTAGAGTTGAACACGACTGAGCGACTTCACTTTCACTTTTCACTTTCATGCATTGGAGAAGGAGATGGCAACCCACTCCAGTGTTCTTGCCTGGAGAATCCCAGGGACGGGGGAGCCTGGTGGGCTGCCGTCTATGGGGTCGCACAGAGTCGGACACGACTGAAGCGACGCAGCAGCAGCAGGAAGCGACTATCTGCACACACAGCACATAGTGAATAGTGGAGCAGGAGGGGTAATGTGATGACTACCCCATAAGCTCTGAAATACCTCAGTAGCAATCCATGTAACTTTCTAAATGAAAGTCAAGTGGTGAAACACTAGGATGGGTAGATATTCTGCTGAGAGCACAGATTTACTTCATATTCTAAAGGATTCCTTCAAAATCAAATAATAGGAAACAGACATCTAAGGATGTAAACAACCACATACCCATTCTTGTGCTTTTCTGTTCGCTAAAGAATGCCTAAATTTCTTCATTCTTTTCCTAAAACTTGTTTTCACTCATAATTCATATTATAGAGAAGAAGTATTTATTACTATAACATTTTACAAGCAGAACCTGAAAATCATACAAGAATAAAGGGGGCAAAGTTAGTAATATGAATTGAAATTTTTAAAAATTGGTGATTTAAAAAAAATTTCTAACTGAACTCTACTAAAAATATTCTTGAACATATTCTTTTACATACTACTTTTTTAAATAGAAGATGAACATTTCTTAGATAAAATGATAATAGACAATATTTATTGGATGTTTAACATGTCAGATACCACTCTATACATTTATGTAAGTGGAATATAAATGAAGTTTTTTTGTTTTTTTAGAAACAGGTAAAATGAAGAGATAGTTGCTCTGTTAGAAAATAAAATGTATATAATACTATCATAACCAAGAGACAATGCTATATCATAATAGTAGAAAAAATAGGTTAAAAGTGTATCTAAGTAGTATGTTGAGATTTTAGTATATCATACATGTGAAATTTGAAACTAGTGTGGGAAATATAGACTATAATGTAGATGATTTGGAAATACCAGTAATCAGTGTTCAATAGAATTAATTTATGCCATATTTCATAACATATTAAATTTCAGAGGTACTAAAGATCTAAAGACTAAATACACTTACGAGACTAATTTTAAACAAAAAACTTGAAACAACCTATCAATTCTACTAACATGAGAATAATTAATATTTTTGAAATGAGACATGATGGTGTTGTATGATTATATTTATATAAATTTCTATAAGCTAAAATCAATGTAGAATGAAAGAAATAAGAAGAGTAGTTTCTTGAGGTGAGGGTGGGTGATGCAGTGTTCTATGGGAAGTGATGCAAGAGATCTTTCTGGAGTGATGGAAATGTTCTACATCTTGAGAGGAGTATCCATTTACACTAGTGCATACATTTGTGAAATTTGTTAAACTGTACACTTAAGATTTATGTGTTTCACTGTAAGTAAATTATACTTTATTTTTTCAAAATGTTAAAAGATTTGTAACTATATTTATACCATACTGAATTGAAAACCTAGCACTGAAATATGAATACAATTTTTAAAACATAATTCAGAATAGTGTGTAGACTATATCTCACTTTTATAACAAAAAGTTTTGCTATATATATTGATATTTGTAGGTAGACATATTGTTATAGCCATGGGGAAAATTTTGGAATGAGAAGCATCAGGTTTTTAATTTAAAAAGACAGAGAATTTGACCTTACTTTATATTCTTCTAAATTACATAGTATGTGTGATTTCTACTTTCTTTTTTGTGTTTTCTGCATTAAGAAAATTAAAAATAAAATGCCACATTTTATATTATTATTCAGTAATACAGAATTGTTGATGAAAATATACTCTGAATATAATATGATGGGGCTATATTATGAATGTTGAATATTCTTACTTTTGAAGAATATATATTCTAAAATGAAATCCTTATAAAAATTATGGCACAGATTACCTAAACAAAAATTAGGGCTAAAAATGTTAAATTTTTTTTTAATTACAAATAATAAATATATAAATTTTACAAAAAATGTAAGGCACTAGTACTTTGTAAATGTCATAGAAATCTATCAGATCTATAGACACTACAGCCTCATGTTCATTTGTTGAAAAGTTAGGCATAGAGTGCAGTCAATACACATAACCCAGGAAAGAGCTCTCCTAAATATCTGCAGTATTACTTCATGATAGTATTATTAGAGAAAGAGCTTCTGGTCATTCAGAAATTTATATGGATAACATTTGTGAAGTCACTTCACAAAGTATGTCCAGGAATTTAAGAATTAAAAAAGAGAATACTTCCCACTTTTACTGGACAGATATTTATTTCCAAATTAATGATTCATTTTCATAGATCATACTGCATTGTCAGATCATATCAGACCAGATCAATTGCTCAGTCATGTCCGACTCTTTGCAACCCCATGAACTGCAGCACACTAGGCCTCCCTGTCCATCACCAACTCCCAGAGTTCACTGAGACTCACGTCCATCGAGTCAGTGATGCCATCCAGCCATCTCATCCTCTGTCGTCCCCTTCTCCTCTTGCCCTCAATCCCTCCCAGCATCAGAGTCTTCTCCAATGAGTCAACTCTTCGCATGAGGTGGCCAAAATACTGGAGTTTCAGTTTGAGCATCATTCCTTCCAAAGAAATCCCAGGGCTGATCTCCTTCAGAATGGACTGGTTGGATCTCCTTGCAGTCCAAGGGACTCTCAAGAGTCTTCTCCAACAAAAATCAAGAAATATGCCATTTTTGAAGTAATACAGTCTTTTTATAAGTAACATAGGCATCCCAAACATGTTTTAGACAGCAGTAATTCAAAAGAATATTTTCTTCTGAAAGCAAAGAAGGGAGAACATAATGAATATATTTGTCCTTCAGGTTTCATACAAAAACATGATTAAAGAACTTTTAAGAAAAATCTTCTGAATGTCGGAATTTAAATTATGTAAATAGACAAACAATAGTTTTCTCCCATATTTAACAGAACCCTTCCAGCAGACCCCCAGTATAGTTTTTTTTTTTTTTTTTTTTTTTTAGGAATTGTTCATTTATTCTGTGCTCTTACTGTTGCAACCAGTCTCCTACTTGTTTTCTGGAATATTTTCCATATTCCAATTTATGCTCTAAGTTACTGTGGGTTTTAGAACCCAATTTAAAAAAATTATTTTGTTTCCCAGTGTTCTCAGAGGAAATTGGTGTATTTTTATGCTTAAAAATTCTGTTCACTCTCCTCAAAGATAAATAGCCACAATGCAAAGCCTCAAAGAGCTTACAATCCAGGATAGTCACGTAGACATATAATCATACAACAGTGTAGTAAGTACAGAGATATGTAGCATATACAATCACATTAGCAGAAGGAGTTATTTAATTCTGTTTCAGTATGTCAAGGAGAATCCCACAAAGGAGAAAGCTTTTTATCTGATTCTTGAAAGCTGACTAGTAGTATATCATCTTCCAGGATATGCTAAGGAATTTCCTTTCAGAAGTCCAAAGGCAATAGGGATCCTGAAGAGTTTTTACCTTGCTTGAAAATGTGGTTTATTAAGATTATCTCAGTGGTAACATAATGAAGGGTTGTTTAAAGCAAGTGGCTGGGGGCATCTAGAGGGGCAGGACAATTAGTAGACCAGACTGACAGTCCAAGCAGGAGATGATCGGGATTTGTATAAAGTTATGACTGTAGATAAGAAGAGAGGTTAAATACATGAGGTATGAAGGAAACTTAGTGGCCTTCAGGTGGCTAACTGAATATCATGGATTAGTGTTAAATGTGAAGTCTGAGATAAGGCTGATAACCACATTTCTAACCTGCAGGACTGGATGGGTGGTGGTGCCATTATTTAGAGAGGAAAGAGCAGGTTTGGGGTTACTAAGTTCAGTCTGGAGTTATGGAGGTTGAGGTCACTGGGGGCATCTACATAAGGAACACAGGTAGGAAGTGCCGTAAGTTGGAACCTTGAGGAGGGGCAGGGAGTGTAGATTTATGCTGCCAGCGTATAGGTGACAGTAGAATTTGGGGACATGGAAAATCCCATGGATGGAGGAGCCTGATAGGCTGCAGTTCATGGGGTCGCTAAGAGTCGGACACGACTGAGCGACTACTCTTTCACTTTTCACTTTCATGCATTGGAGAAGGAAATGGCAACCCACTCCAGTGTTCTTGCCTGGAGAGTCCCAGGGACAGGGGAGCCTGGTGGGCTGCAGTCTATGGGGTCGCACAGAGTCGGACACGACTAAAGTGACTTAGCAGTAGCAACAGCAGACTAAAATGAGAAGAGAAGCAAGTATGTAATGCTGAGCAACGTTAACATTTAAGCTGAATGATGAGCACAGAACTAGTAAGAGGCTATAAAGTAGGGCCACATGAAGCAAAACAAGAAGTCAGGGAGTGTCACAGGGGCCATGGAATACAGGATTTCAAAGAGGACAGCAAGACAAGGGTCAAGGAGGCCAGGAGACTGTTTATTCTTTATATGCCAGGTAGAAATGCATCTGCCATTAGTTCTTCCATATGTTAAAATTAAACCAAAGTTGCTACTCACTCTACCCTTGTTTCTCTCATTTTAACCCTGGTTAGTGCTGGCTAGACAACAGTCTTAGGCTTTGGAGAAATAAGTAAATATTCCGTTGAACTCTGTTAATTGTGGACTTTAAACTAATCTTTCCACCTAGGGATTTAGAGATTATAAAACACTTTATTTTGTTTTGAATGTTGCAGGTGCTGGATACTCACTTTGTTGTTATTGTTGTTAAAAAAAAAAAAAAAAAAAAACACAAACATTACCCATAGAATGCACACAAACATGCAAGTACATAAATATTCTATGCTTTTTTCCTCTAGAGTTTTATCATTAATGTAGATTAAAAGTAGCAATAGGCTCAAAGGTGAAGGGGAGAATTTTAGAATTAAGTGCATTTGCCTTTAGTAGACAAAAGGCAATACTAAATTTCAGGTCTGGAAATCCAGTAAAACAAATTGAATGAACTGCTACATTTGAAAACGTAGCTGTAGAAAATGTCCTTATTGTTAAATGTTAAAATGGTCCCTCTTGAAATCTGCTTCCTCTTAAAACTAGAAATGAAAACTAAACAAAGAACAGTTTGTGATTAGAGAAGACATAGAAATACCTAAACACAGGGAGTAATGGCTATCTCTAGTTTAAATATTTATACACATGTTTATTTCCTTTGTTTTGGCTGTTATGTTACCATTGCTCTTTTGCCTCTGTATCCTTCTATATGAAGCTGGCACTATGCCCCAAGTGACTTGAGGGAATCTGACAAGTAACTGCCTAAGATATCTTTTTGTTCTGTTTAATTTCCCCAAATCCCAATCACTGGCGACTTCAGAAGGTATGTTTTTAAATAAAACTTTTGCCAAGAAATAGAAGTATTTCAGGCTTTAGCCTTTGTCCTTTTTCCTAATATCTAAGCAGATAGAGAACACATAAAATAAGGGTAATAGGATAGAAAAATATTGGTATTGTAATGGTAGTGGGAGAGGAATAAAGTAGCAGAATCAGAGAAGGAAGCAAGCATAGTGGTCTTGGGAAATTACCTAGGAAAATAATGTCTTTGGAAGTTACATATATCCCAGGAACCCTAAGGAGTTACAAACAACCAGAAGCAATAACAGGAGGAAATTGTGCTATAACAAAGACCATGAATCCAGGAACATAAGCTGGAGTTCCAGTCCTCGCTATCCCTAATGATAGACCTCTCTGAACTAATTTGTTTCATTGACAAAAGAAAGATCTTAAGCCCAATTAATGTAAAAACATCCTTCAACATATGAAATTCTGAAATGATGATGTTTTAACTCTTAATGTATCATCCAATTTTAATGCATGCATGCATGCTAAGTCGCTTCAGTCGTGTCCGACTCTGTGCGACTCCATAGATTTGTCAGCCCACCAGGCTCTGCTGTCCACAGGATTCTCTAGGCAAGAATACTGGAGTGGATTGCCATTTCCTTCTCCAGTTCTGATAATCTACTGTTTAAGCCAGAATGAGGTTGAGAGAGTGGTGAAGTAGTAAAGTCAGAAAGGGAAGCAAGCATCAAGGTTCATAGCAGTGCTAGAAGCAAAATGTAGCAACTCCTTGTAGATAACAGGTCTGGCAACATCTCAGTGCTTTTGTTCAACATTTCAAGTTTGCTACAAGCTGCATATACTTAGCCTCTCTGTCTCTTACATGCAGAAACTAACACTACAGGTAGCTTTTACTGACTGGTTGGCCATGAAGTAATTCTGAGTAGATTGGTCAGAATCTATTATGCCTCATATCTTGGCAGGAAGTTTTGAATGGTAGTGACCTAAATAAAAGGGATGTTTTAGTAAAATGCTAGTATTCTAAATTTAGATAGTGTGATTGTTGATAGGCAAAGAACACTCTTTGTAGTTTTTTTTTTTTTTTTAGCATTTCAGGACATAGATATAATGTTATGGTTTGCAAGTCATATTTGCACTGTGTATAATGGTTACTCTTGATAGCTTTCTGATTTTAGGAAAGTAACAAACTCTTTTGCTTTAGTTTTGAAAACTCATATAGTTCTTATAAAATATGTACATAAACAGACTGGCACATCAGAAGTTCTGAGCGATTATTAACTGCCGTAAATTTATTACTTCAAACTTTCTATTGGAGAGCAAACAAAATAAAAAATCTTAATTCAACATTTAATCAAACTAAATTACATTATTAAAATTATTAAATATTAAAAATGTCTTTCATTGTTTTAAGTATCAAGAATTTGACTTTCTTGTGCTTTTTAACTTCTAATACACATTGTAAGTTTGTTCTTGTTTTGCACTAAGATTTCTAATGTAAACTGGAAGAATAATTTAATTCATTAAACAGATGAAACTATTTTGTCCCAGACTTTAAAATTTAATAGTTTCACTTGATGTAAAATTTTTATTTAGGGGGGAAAAAGTCCTGAGTCAATAGAAAAAAGTATACTATATTTTCTACCCCAGACATTCCACTCAGATTTTTAGGTTCAGTGGGAAGTAAAGAGGACAAAAGGTGGTCCGCTAAGCCCTTCTGCATAATTTCACCAGTAGGTTTCCTAGTAAATTTAACTTTCAGCTACAGCTATCTTTTGTAATGCTAATTTAAGAAGCAAAGCTGCTTTGCCTTTTTCAGCTCAGTGGAGTTGGTTAGGGCATGAAAGTTTGCCTGCTCAGTGCATACAAATGTTAACAAACGTCATTAATGAGTCAAATTTGCTGAACACAAAGATGGAGAAGCTCTATACAGTCAGCAAAAACAAGACCAGAAGCTGACTGTGGCTCAGATCATGAACTCCTTATTGCTAAATTCAGACTAAAATTGAAGAAAGTAGGGAAAACCACTAGACTACTCAAAGCAGAGACATTACTTTGCCAACAAAGGTTCGCCTAGTCAAGGCTATGGTCTTTCCTGTGGTCATGTATGGATGTGAGAGTTGGACTGTGAAGAAGGCTGAGCGCTGAAGAATTGATGCTTTTGAAATGTGGTGTTGGAGAAGACTCTTGAGAGTCCCTTGGACTGCAAGGAGATCAGCCCTGAGATTTCTTTGGAAGGAATGATGCTAAAGCTGAAACTCCAGTATTTTGGCCACCTCATGTGAAGAGTTGACTCATTGGAGAAGACTCTGATGCTGGGAGGGATTGGGGGCAGGAGGAGAAGGGGACGACAGAGGATGAGATGGCTGGATGGCATCACTGACTCGATGGATGTGAGTCTGAGTGACCTCCGGAAGTTGATGATGGACAGGGAGGCCTGGCGTGCTGCAGTTCATGGGGTAGCAAAGAGTCGGACACGACTGAGCGACTGATCTGATCTGATCTGATTCAGGTATGACCTAAATCAAATCCCTTATGATTATACAGTGGAAGTGAGAAATAGATTTAAGGGACTAGATCTGATAGACAGAGTGCCTGATGAACTATGGACGGAGGTTCATGACATTGTACAGGAGACAAGGATCAAGACCATCTCCATGGAAAAGAAATGCAAAAAGGCCTCCTCCAGCTGTCTGAGGAGGCCTTACAAATAGCTGTGAAAAAAAGAGAAGCAAAAAGCAAAGGAGAAAAGGTAAGATATACCCATTTGAATGCAGAGTTCCAAAGAATAGCAAGGAGAGATAAGAAAGCCTTCCTCAGTGATCATTGTAAAGGAATAGAGGAAAACAATAGAATGAGAAAGATTAGAGATCTCTTCAAGAAAATTAGAGATACCAAGGGAACATTTCATGCAAAGTTGGGCTCAATAAAGGACAGAAATGGTATGGACCTAACAGAAGCAGAAGAGATTAAGAAGAGGTGGCAAAAATACACAGAACTGTACAAAAAAGATCTTCATGACCTAGATAATCATGATGGTGTGATCATTCACCTAGAGCCAGACATCCTGGAATGTGAAGTCAAGTGGGCCTTAGAAAGCATCACTATGAATAAAGCTAGTGGAGGTGATGGAATTCCAGTTGAGCTATTCCAAATCCTGAAAGATGATACTGTGAAAGTGCTGCACTCAATATGCCAGCGAATGGCCACAGGACTGGAAAAGGTCAGTTTTCATTCCAATCCCAAAGAAAGGCAATGCCAAAGAATGCTCAAACTACTGCACAATTGCACTCATCTCACATACTAGTAAAGTAATGCTCAAAATTCTCCAAGCCAGGCTTCAGCAATACATGAACCATGAACTTCCAAATGTTCAAGCTGGTTTTAGAAAAGGCATAGGAACCAGAGATCAAATTGCCAACATCCGCTGGATCATCAAAAAACAGGAAAGTTCCAGAAAAACATCTATTTCTGATTTATTTCTGACACCTGCCAAAGCCTCTGTGTTGACCACAATCAACTGTGGAAAATTCTGAAAGAGATGGGAATACCAGATTACCTGACCTGCCTCTTGAGAAACCTATATGCAGGTCAGGAAGCAACAGTTAGAAATGGACATGGAACAACAGACTGGTTCCAAACAGGAAAAGGAGTACGTCAAGGCTGTATATTGTCACCCTGATTCTTTAACTTCTATGCAGAGTACATCATAAGAAACGCTGGGCTGGAAGAAGCACAAGCTGGAATCAAGATTGCTGGGAGAAATATCAATAACCTCAGATATGCAGATGACACCACCCTTATGGCAGAAAGTGAAGAAGAACTAAAGAGCCTCTTGATGAAAGTGAAAGAGGAGAGTGAAAAAGTTGGCTTAAAGCTCAACATTCAGAAAAAGATCATGGCATCCGGTCCCATCACTTCATGGGAAATAGATGGGGAAAAATGGGGAAATGGTGGAAACAGTGTCAGACTTTATTTTTGGGGGCTCCATAATCACGGCAGATGGTGACTGCAGCCATGCAATTAAAAGACGCTTACTCCTTGGAAGAAAGGTTATGACCAACCTACATAGCATATTAAAAAACAAAGACATTACTTTGCCAACAAAGGTCCATCTAGTCAAGGATATGGTTTTTCCAGTGGTCATGTATAGATGTGAGAGTTGGACTATAAAGAAAGCTGAGCGCCAAAGAATTGATGCTTTTGTAGTGTGGTGTTGGAGAAGACTCTTAAGAGTCCCTTGGACTGCAAGGAAATCCAACCAGTCCATCCTAAAGGAGATCCATCCTGTGTGTTCATTGGAAGGACTGATGTTGAAGCTGAAACTCCAATGCTTTGGCCACCTCATGTGAAGAGTTGACTCTTTGGAAAAGACCCTGATGCTGGGAGGGATTGAAGGCAGGAGGAGAAGGGAACGACAGAGGATGAGATGGCTGGATGGCATCACTGACTTGATGGACATGAGTTTGGGTAAACTCCAGGCATTGTTGATGGACAGGGAGGCCTGGTGTGCTGCAATTCATGGGGTCGCAAAGAGTCAGACGCGATGGAGCGACTGAACTAAACTGAACTGAACCATAAGGTACGGAGAAGGCAATGGTACCCTACTCCAGTACTCTTGCCTAGAAAAATCCCATGGATGGGGGAACCTCGTAGGCTGCAGTCCATGGGGTCGCTAAGAGTTGGACACTACTGAGCAACTTCCCTTTCACTTTTCACTTTCATGCATTGGAATGGGAAATTCAACCCACTCCAGTGTTCTTGCCTGGAGAATCCCAGGGACAGGGGAGCCTGATGGGCTGCCATCTATGGGGTTGCACAGAGTTGGACATGACTGAAGTGACTTAGCAGCAGCAGCGGCAGCGTTGGCAACCATATGGTAAACAGTGCTAGCCATCTAGAGTGGTGGATAAAACATGAAATGATCTCTGCCTACTTATACTATGGGAAGGATAGATAGATAATTGAATAGTTACATAGATAGATAGGCAGATAGACAGATAGACTTACTAAGTAGATTCCTGATAGAAAATGACATATCAAATTGTCATAAGATCTATGCAGAACATTAAGCAAGAAGGATGTTCTAGAAAGTGACTGGGTGACTATTGTAGATGGGATTGTCAGTGAGGACTTCTTTGAAGAGGTGTCATTTAAGCTGCAGTCTTAGTGGGAGGAAGGGTGCCAGCTATGTGAAGATTATAGAAGAGTGTTCTAGGAAGAGAGAAGGGTCAGTATGAACACTCCAGGAAGGAATTTGTTTGGATAGTAGAGGAAACAAAATAAAGCCAGTGTGAGTATCCCCTATTGCATGATGAAGAGAGAGACATGAGACAGGTTCAGAAAGATAAAGCAACGACAAGATTACAAAGCACTGTGTAAGTCAAGGTAAGGAGTCTGGGTTTTAGTCAATGCACTCCTGGGAGACACTGGAAAATTTAAACATGGGAGTCAGATGATCCAATTTTTGTTTAACCAACAAAAATTCTGGTTCCTGCTAGGAATTGAATGGTAGGAGAACCAGTTCTGGAAGGACAGAGGCCAGCAAGGAAAGTAGGGCAATGTATGGCTGGCCGTCCATCACACCCATCACCTCTCTTTCCTTGGCACATAACTGGATAGCCCTTCTCAGTCTCCTTTAAAGTGAGATGTGAGTGATTTCTGCTTGGTGTAAGACAAGTGGAAGTTATGAGCACCACTTCGATCTCTCAACCCTAATGCCTTCTGTATGCAACAATCTATGCTTTTTTCCACTCCATTGGCTTGATACATAAGAATCCAGAGATCGTGGAAGCCAGTATTGAAAATAGTAGCACCCTATGAAGGAAAGGACTTAGGTCCTAAATCATTTACTAACCAGAAACTCATAGCTTGAATTCTTTATGAGAAATAAACTGTGATTGAAATAAGCTACTAGGCTATAGTTTTAGCTTTTATAATAGTGAGAAGTTTAAAATTGGGACTAATGCAGTAAAATAAGTAAATTAAGGTAATAGTAAGGAGAGAAGGAGATGAATAAATGACATATATTGGATGCAAAATTGAAAAAAAATTGAGGATTGGACAAAAGGGTTAATGAAAGAGGAATCAGAGGAGACACTTGGTTTGATCGCTTGTGAACTGTGTGAAATGGATTGCCATTTTTAGTGTTAGGTACCAAGAAGGAGGAAATATAATGAGCTCACGATAGTACCTGTAGATTTTAAGGTCTTTAAGTGACCTCACAGAGTAGTTTGCAGTAGCATATTTGAGTCTGGAGATGAGGAGAACATTCTTTGGTGGAATAATAATAGCAGGTATTAATTGGATTCATATTATATGTCAGTTTTTCAGTCACTGTGCTAAGTACTTCACATGTATTATCTCATGTGCTTCATTTCCTCAACAGCCCAAGTAAAGCAGACACCATTTTCCTCTTACTTTACAATTGAAAGCACTTAGAATTGTATTATGGTAACTTATTTGCCATTTATATCAGTCTCACACTTTGATAATGAAGCTGAACTTCGACTTCCTAGTCGTTTACAACATTTAGTTTTTAAACCTTTGATTCCTTATTCATGGATCTGCATATCTGCTGTTTCTCTGCTGAACTCATCTGGGTTCAGCTCAGCAGGCCTCCAGACTGTAGGTTAGATTCTAGTCTGTTCCACATGGTTCCTCATTGTCATTAGCCAGCTACGACTTGGGGTATGTTCTTCTCCTGTTGGATCACAGGAACCCAGGAGAAGAAGGCAAACTGCAAATACATTCAAGACTGCCACTTGTTTCAGGAAACACATTGCATTGGTTAAAGAACGTGGTCAAGGTAAATGTCATTGAGGCAGATGTTTAGGAGGGGAGGGTTATACTCCATCTATTGTTACTGCACAGGCTCTTAGGAAAAATTGAGGAAGAAACTTTAGCACACCAAATAAAGATGATGCCAGAGTCAACAACATTCCAGAAAGCATTCAGAAATGAAGCCTGCTGTAGAGTGTGAGGAGCATAAGAATCAAGGAGCATCCTTGGATGTAGGTACGAAAAAATCATGATAGGCAAGACTATGCTGTGGCATAGGTGAAAGGTGGGCCCTGAGGAGGGAATAGTGAATCAGAAGCAAGAATGTGACTGTGGGGAAGTTTGGTAAAGAAGGGATGGCAAAAGACTACAAGAATAGTGGCTAGAAAGGACTAAGGATAGTGTGGTAATTTTTTTTGGTTGCCCTGGGTCTTCATTGCTGGTTGTGGGCTTTCTCTAGTTGCAGCAAGTGGAGGCTTCTCTCTAGTTGCGGTGCACAGTGACTTCTCACTGTTGTGGAGCACAGGCCGGAGCCCCACGGCTTCAATAGCTGCAGCACGCAGCCTCAGTAGTCATGGCTCCCCAGCTCTAGAATAGGCGGGCTTCAGTAGCTGTAGCATGAGGGCTCCAGTGGAATCTTCCCGGGCCAGGGATTAAACCGCTGTCCCCTGCATTGGCAGTGGACTCTTATCCACTGTACCACCATGGAGGTCCAGCATGGTAATTAGTACAATATTTAAGCCTGCCTGGCTACCTATCTAAGAGACTACTTGCTAGTTGTGTGATCTTGGGTAGGTTACTTAATCTCCCACTATCTCAGAATGCTCATATAAAATCAAATAAATGTAAAGTATCTAACAGGATTAATGTAAGATCAAATGAGTTGATAAGTGTAAAGCACTTTAAAGAGTTTCTGACACAATGTGAATGTTTAATAAGTTTTAGCAATTATTTTTGTGGGAAAATATTTAGCATGTTTATGTGCTGATGACAGAAAGCTTGTACAAAGAAGCAATTAAAAACCTAGGGAAAAGAGGATTTAATGTTATGTTTTTATTTGAAAAATCACCACTCATCTATATTATCTGTTGACTTAAATGAGAAAATCTGAAATTTTTTATTTTCTTTTGATTAATTTAGCCAACAATTCCCTTAAAGCAACAACAGTTTGTTGCATATCTGATAGTTAATAACATTATAATGAAATTCCATTTATATTCATTTCCTTTCCAAATATATTTTTATTACTCTGTAGCACAGATTTCTGAAAATAAAAAAAAATAGCCAATGATTCTTAAAGTTCATGAGTTTTCTCAATTTGATCTTATGTGCTAGTTTTGTATTATAATTCTGAGTCATCTAATTAAACTCTTAGTGATATATCAGATATCACTGATGTATCGTGATTTGATCATTGATAAAATCATATAATGTGGGTAGTCACCTATAAGTATAAATATTACTTTGGATTTAAGATTCTTTCCAGCTAAAAATTAAGCCAGATAGTCCTATCAAAACTGCTTTTATCATGACCATTTCCTAAAATCACTCATGTAGTGTAAGGTCTAGAGATCTTACTAGAATTTAAAATCATATATAATGAGCTTCAGTGAGGTCTTACCCTTTCTTTCCATCAGCACATCCCCATATAAGCCATCTCCTTACCTTACTGCCTATTGAATTCCCAAATTCATATATGCTTTCCTGCAATAGGACAGGTTACGGCTATCAAGTCACTAGTTGCTTGAAACTTGAGAACTAATTCAATTGGAGAAGGAAATGGCAACCCACTCCAGTATTCTTGCCTGGTGATTCTGTGGACAGAGGAGCCCGATGGGCTACAGTCCATGGGGTTGCAGGGAGTTGGACGTGGCTCAGTGACTTTCAATTTCATGTTTTACAACTTTCACTATTAGAAAACCACCTCCTTGAGCTTCTAACGCCCCAGTTATCCTAAGTGCTGTTAGGTGTCGGGTATCACTGACATTTTAGACTATCCTTAGAACAAGATGTTAAAATGGAGTTTGATCATAATACAATTTTTTAAGACAGGATGCTTTTCACAAGCGTGGGTTTGTTGCCATGGAGTTCTAGCTAACCACTAATTTAATCAAAAGCGTTTTCCCTTGTCTGGCTTTCACTTTATAATTTTTAAATGTGTGTCCAAAAATGCCAAGTTATAGTGATGCTCCTGTGTGTCTTTTGTTTTGGGTTAGGATGGTAGTTCCTCAGAATGATTTATTTTCTTTTGCAAGGAAGTGTTTTTTGTTTCCTTCCAGAAAAAATTCAGATATGTGTCTTTCTTTGTTAAACTAATGGTCACTCATGATTTGTTCTGAGTTAACAGTTGAAAGATTAAAAAAAAAAAAAAAAAAAGCTTCAGAAATAAAATCAAAAGCCCAAACAGAGCTCCATATTGTTTTGTCATTTTCTCAAATCTGTTTATATTATATAGCATTAATGAAAGTTGCCACTTGAGTTATAAAATTTGTGTGTGTGTGTGTGTGTGTGTGTGTGTGTGTGGAAACTCAGGTACCCTTCAAACCAAAACCAAGTTTCCTTATTGATAAAGTAGACTCCTGAAAGGACAATGTATTGTCCTTTTTTTTGAGCACTGTGTTGTGTTATTCTGAGAAAGATTTGGCGGTTGAAAAATTTCATAAGAATCACTGTAATTATGCCATATCCATGACTATTTACTACTAAGTATAGGACTTACTGGCCGAATGTATGTGGACAATCAGCAGATATCCAGAACCGTTCACTTTGCTATCACTTTTACTAATCTTTAGGAATGAGTGCATCAAAAGCTGACAGTTTAAAATGTAAAGATTTGGAAAGAAAATATTCTTTCCTATTGCTTATTGACACTGGCAACATTTCAGGTATTTGCTAAACATAATCAGTCTTTTATTTAGCTTGATACATAAGGAAAAGGCGTGAATTTTTGAGAAAAATGGACTAGTTTTAGATATGCCTCTTCCACTGTTTAATTGTGTAGATGTGGACAGTTTAGTTAAAACTCTGAGCCTCAGTGTCCTAACTTTGAAATTGAGAATAATTCGTTAAGGTTTTTGTGAGAATTAAATAGGTTTTATGATCTTCAGATAGATTTTAAATAGTTTTTTGAATAAACAGGACTTCCAATGGTAATTTAGGACTAGGAGATTTATTATGAACAAGACTACATGTAGACTATTCATATATTGGATTAATCATTTATAAATTACAAAGTATTTGATTAAATGCTTGGTATATGTAGGGAAATAGTGCCAATTTTGAAGCTCATGTGTGTGTGTAAATATACACATACACACATGACTAACACAAAACTTCAGTGTTAGCATATGAGATATGATACGGATAAAAGAGGATGTCTGTAGTTGGATCCCAGGGTATGCTGTGTGCAATGGAACTGAGAGTTGGACTTCAATGGAAGCGATGCTTTTGTGCTGTTTTTTGTATGGTTGAGTTAAGGTTTTTGCAAATCGTATATCACTGTAACAGAGACACCTATGAACCTAATTAGTTCAAAAGGGTGATCTTCATCCACATAGAATGTTTTTCTTAGGGAAAATGATTGATAATTCAAGTCAAGCTTGGAGATTAGAGGAAAGGTCACAACATGAAAAGTACATGCATATTAAGTGAACAGTTAACAATACTGTATTGTATACTTAAAACTTGATAAAAAGATGGATCCTAAAGTAAATCTCACCCCCACATACACAAATAACTATATACATTGATGGATAAGTTATTTAGCTTAATTTTGATCTTTTCACAGTGCATATTGATATCAAAACAAGTTGCATACTTTACATACGTACAATATTTATATGTTTAATATATCTCAGTAATGGTGTTCTTTTTCTACAAAAAAAAAAAAAAAAAAAGGATGCAGTGACTTCCCTTGACAATGACCATTGCCTCTGAGAGGATAGGAATAGCCAAGACTTAGCTGAGAATTGGTAATGGAGGAAGACTTACTATACATAACAGGAAATGATTAAAGGAGAAAGCTCAAGAGCAAGAAGATAATGAGGACAAGTGAGGTGAAGAGCAGCAGAGAAATTAAGATAATGGTTAAAAATCTTCTCTGTGAGGTTACTGAGCTGAGCCACCAGAGTTAACTGGACGGATCTACTCCAATTTCAAGATTAAGCTAGATAGTTCTAACATTCTGTCTGAAATAACATCACTGTATTGAGGGTGACATAGTTTCAGATGATGGAAAGCCATAGGTACTGGGAGAACAATCTAGATGGTCAATAAAAAAACATACAAAATTTTATTGATAATGTATTGGTTTCTTATTTCCAACATTTTAATTCAAGGTTTATTTCTTTAAAACGTCTTTTGTTGTAGTTCAGTCGTTGGCATGTCTGACTCTTTTCAAACCCATGGACTGGAGCACGCCAGGCTTTCCTATCCTTCACTGTCTCCCGGAGTTTGCTCAAACTCATGTCCATTGAGTCTGTGATGCCATCCAACCATTTCGTCCTCTATGGCCCCTTTCTCCTCCTGCCCTCAATCTAAGCACACACCGAGAGAGGTAGTTTAAAAAAAAGAAGAACATGTTTACAACCTCATTTCTTTGAATATACTGACTTTGTCACACACCACTGCTTTCTTCAGTTCTCTTCTGGCTATAAAAGCACATGGTGAATGTAATGTACATTGAGTGTGAATAGCTATTTTCCCTTCCTTAGCAGCAGTGCATTTTCTCAACATCTGGCTCTTTCATGGGGCAGTTGTTTACTGGAGTTCAGATCAAGTCTTCTAGTCCATATGGTTAGCATGCAGATAGGTTTCTTGACATTACTTTCTATTTTGTCAGTATCATTTTAAAGTTGCATGACCGTTTTGCAAATTTGGTTTAAGTAATTGCTTTGAAAAGTAGTGTTCTTTTAAATACCACTAAGATAAAGCACTCATTATAACGTTCTTCAGCATGATTTTTTCATGGGACATTTTAAAACCAAATGGCAGTAGAAAACCAGCATCTCTGTTACAGAATTTGAGAGAATATCTCACCTTTAGCCAAAAATTCTAAAGTAACTGATGAAGACAGAAAATTAATGCTAAATTTAACAAAAGAAAATGACTCATGCATGTTAGAGTACGCTGACTCCTTCAGAATATGTCTCCCTGAGGCTTTATAGTCGTAGCCATGGGGGCGGATGGGAGGAATGAAGTGGAAAACCATTGAATTGCATGCCAATCAAGATATGGTTTCTATCAATATATCACACCTGCTTCTCCCTACTATCCAAGTGAGTTTTCAGCTACAATTCTTTATTTCTTGTTTCTCCAGTCCATTTTTTCAGCCCCAGAAAAAAGACGGTTTTTCTTGTACTTGTGAAAACCACTCTGTAATCTTTTCACACCAAATGGTTATGCCCATTTGTACCAGCCCTCTGTTTCCTGCCTCGTTATTAATGCTTTGTTTAATTATTGAGGTACTTCATCAAAAATGAGTTTTCATATTAGCCACACCTTACTATCTTCTTTTTGTTAATTTAGTTAGGCAGCAAGAAAAGAAAATGCTTACTTTTGAATAAAGATAGTGGCTTGTTACCTGTATCTTTTTTCCACTTGAGACCTCCTCTAAAATGATATACTACAGGAGTAAAATTTCATAAACTTACAAAACCAAAAAGAAGAAAAAAGGAGGTATTAAAGAGTAGGATATTTTAATGAATTTTTGAAATATTAAAAACAGAAGGCTTGTCCTAACAAAACAGAGTAACCAAGGGCATTACTCCCTTTAGCAGAAGAAACAAAGCAAAAATTTCCAATTTTGAGAGAAAATATTTAACAATCTAGACTACTCTGTCAAGCTGTCAATCAAATGAGAAGAAATAACAATGATTTTTAGCAGAGACGCAGAGATTTATGTCACTTGCATATTTTCTTGGTAACTACCAGCAAAATGCACTTTTCAACAAAACAGGGGAGAATTTAGAAATGAGAAAGACAGTAGAATCCAGAACAAGGGGCTCTACACTACTAGGCAGTGTGGCTAAAGGAAGCCTCAGGATGAAAGCTGTGTTTCGGGTCTGGAAAATAACTCATGGAGATTTCAACCAAGAGATGAAGAACTCCAAGACAGAGTTCTCAAGAAACAAAGGGGGAATTGCTGACTGGTATTTGGCACATGCAAATGAGATTTTAGGGGGGAATTTAGAATAGACATATTCCCCCCTAAAATCTCATTTTCATGTGCCAAATACCAGTCAGCAATTTCCCCTTTGTTTCTTGAGAATTTAGAATAGACATATGGAGAAGGGAATGGCAACCCGCTCCGGTGTTCTTGCCTGGAGAATCCCAGGGATGGCGGAGCCTGGCAGGCTGCCGTCTGTGGGGTCACACAGAGTCGGACATGACTGAAGGGACTTAGCAGCAACAGTGCATAGATATGGGAGAAGACAATGGCACCCCACTCCAGTACTCTTGCCTGGAAAATCCCTTGGAAGGAGGAGCCTGGTAGGCTGCAGTCCATGGGGTCGCTAAGAGTTGGTCACAATTGAGCAAATTCACTTCACTTTCACTAGAATAGACATAAAAACAATGATAGTAAAATGAAGGACTTAATTACTTCAAGTAGTTTGAGCATTCTTTGGCATTGCCTTTCTTTGGGATTGGAATGAAAACTGACCTTTTCCAGTCCTGTGGCCACTGCAAAGTTTTCCAAATTTGCTGATGTATTGCGTGCAGCGTTTTTACAGCATGATCTTTCAGGATTTGAAATACCTCAACTGGAATTCCATCACCTTCACTAGCTTTGTTTGTAGTGATGCTTCCTAAGGCCTACTTGACTTCACATTCCAGAATATCTGGCTCTAGCTGAATGTGAGTGGTCACACCATCATGATTATCTGGGTCATGAAGATCTTTTTTGTACAGTTTTTCTGTGTATTCTTGCCACCTCTTCTAATATCTTCTGCTTCTATTAGGTCCATACCATCTCTGTCCTTTATTGTGCCCATCTTTGCATGAAATGTTCCCTTGGTATCTCTAAATTTCTTGAAGAGATCTCTAGTCTTTCCCATTCTATTGTTTTCCTCTATTTCTTGCATTGATCTCTGAGGAAGGCTTTCTTATCTCTTCTTGCTATTCTTTGGAACTCTGCATTCAAATGGGTATATCTTTTCTTTTCTCCTTTGCTTTCCACTTTTCTTCTTTCACAGCTATTTTTAAGGCATCCTCAGACAGCCGTTTTGCTTTTTTGCATTGCTTTTTCTTGGGGATGGTCTTGATTCTTGTCTCCTATACAATGTCACAAACATCCATCCATAGATCATCAGGCACTTTATCTATCAGATCTAGTCCCTTTAATCTATTTCTCACTTCTACTGTATAATCATAAGGGACTGGATTTAGGTCATACCTGAATGGTCTAGTGGTTTTCCCTACTTTCTTCAATTTAAGTCTGAATTTGGCAATAAGGAGTTCACAATCTGTGCCACAGTCAGTTCCTGGTCTTGTTTTTGCTGATTGTATAGTGCTTCTCCATCTTTGGCTGCAAAGAATATAATCAGTCTGATTTCAGTGTTGACCATCCTGTGATGTCCATGTGTAGAGTCTTCTCTTGTGTTGTTCGAAGAGAGTGTTTGCTATGACCAGTGTGTTCTCTTGGCAGAACTCTATTAGCCTTTGCCCTGCTTCATTCTATATTCCAAGGCCAAATTTGCCTGTTACCCCAGGTGTTTCTTGACTTCCTACTTTTGCATTCCAGTCCCCTGTAATGAAAAGGACATCTTTTTTGGGTGTTAGTTCTAGAAGGTCTTGTCGGTCTTCATAGAACCATTCAACTTCAGCTTCTTCAGCATTACTGGTTGGGGCATAAGCTTGGATTACCGTGATAGTGAATGGTTTGCCTTGACAAAGATCATTCTGTCGTTTTTGAGACTGCATCCAAGTACTGCATTTCAGACTCTTTTGTTGACTATGATGGCTACTCCATTTCTTTTACAGGATTTCTGCCCACGGTAGTAGATATAATGGTCATCTGAGTTAAATTCACCCGTTACAGTCCATTTGAGTTCACTGATTCCTAGAATGTCGACATTCACTCTTGCCGTCTCCTGTTTGACCACTTCCAGTTTGCCTGGATTCATGTATCTAACATTTCAGGTTTCTATGCAATATTGTTCTTCACAGCATCAAACCTTGCTTTATCACCCACACTTGGACTTGCTTCTATCAGTCCCATCCACAACTGGGTGTTGTTTTTGCTTTGGCTCCATCCCTTCTTTTCTCTGGAGGTATTTCTCCACTGATCTCCAGTAGCATATTGGGCACCTACTGACCTGGGGAGTTCATCTTTCAGTGTCCTATCTTTTTGCCCTTTCATACTGTTCCTAGGGTTCTCAAGGCAAGAATACCGAAGTGCTTTGCCATTCCCTTCTCCAGTGGACCACATTCTGTCAAATTGGACCATATTTCTGGTTTTAGAAAAGGCAGACAAATCAGAGATCAAATTCTCAACATCTGCTGGGTCATTGAAAAAGCAAGAGAGTTCCAGAAAAACATATATTTTTGCTTTATTGACTATGCCAAAGCCTTTGACTGTGTGGATCACAATAAACTGTGGAAAATTCTGAAAGAGATAGGAATGCCATACCACCTGATCTGCCTCTTGAGAAGTCTGTATGTAGGTCAGGAAGCAGCAGTTAGAACTGGACATGTAACAACAGCCGGGTTCCAAATAGAAAAAGAAGTACGTCAAGGCTGTATATTGTCACCCTGCTTATTTAACTTCTATGCAGAGTACATATGCAGAGAGATGCTGGGCTGGAAGAAGCACAAGCTGGAATCAAGATTGCTGGGAGAAATATCAATAACCTCCAATATGCAGATGACACCACCCTTATGGCAGAAAGTGAAGAAGAACTAAAGAGTCTCTTGATGAAAGTGAAAGAGGAGAGTGAAAATGTTCGCTTAAAGCTCAACATTCAGAAAAAAAACTAAGATTATGGTATCTGGTCCCATCACTTCATGGCAAATAGATGGGAAAACAGTGGAAACAGTGGCTGACTTTATTTTTCTGGGCTCCAAAATTACTGCAGATGGTGATTGCAGCCATGAAATTAAAAGACGATTACTTCTTGGAAGGAAAGTTTTGACCAACCTAGACAGCATATTAAAAAACAGAGACATTACTTTGTCAACAAAGGTCCATCTGCTGCTGCTAAGTCGCTTCGGTCGTGTCCGACTCTGTGCGACCCCATAGACGGAAGCTCACCAGGCTCCCCCATCCCTGGGATTCTCCAGGCAAGAACAGTGGAGTGGGTTGCCATTTCCTTCTCCAATGCATGAAAGTGAAAAGTGAAAGTGAAGTCGCTCAGTCGTGTCCGACTCTTAGCGACCCATGGACTGGAGCCTACCAGGATCTTCCGTCCATGCGATTTTCCAGGCAAAAGTACTGGAGTGGGGTGCCATTGCCTTCCCCGAAAGGTCCATCTAGTCAAGGCTATAATTTTTCCAGTGGTCATGTATGGATGTGAGTGTTGGACTGTAAAGAAAGCTAAGCACCAAAAAATTGATGCTTTTAAACTGTGATGTTGGAGAAAACTCTTAAGAGTCCCTTGGACTGCAAGGAGATCCAACCAGTACATTCTGAAGATCAGCCCTGGGATCTCTTTGGAAAGAATGATGCTAAAGCTAAAACTCTAGGACTTTGGCCACCTCATGCTAAGAGTTGACTCAATGGAAAAGACTCTGATGCTGGGAGGGATTTGGGGCAGGAGGAGAAAGGGACGACAGAGGATGAGATGGCTGGATGGCATCACTGACTCGATGGATGTGAGTCTGAGTGAACTCTGAGTTGGTGATGGACAGAGAGGCCTGGTGTGCTGTGATTCATGAGGTCACAAAGAGTCGGACACGAATGAGGCTACTGAACTGAAATGAACTGAAAAATGGTCGCTCAGAAATGTGAAACACATAAGTCTTCAACTATCATAATAGGAAGTTGATGGTTATCAAATATTGAAATTGAGAAATAGAAAAATAAGTATACCATTAAAAAATAAGGAGAAAAATCCTCCCCAAACCAGCAAGATAGTATTTTAAAGTAGATGTCTTCAGTGAACAGAGCATGAGACTGGGTGGTGAAGAAACTGCTAATTTTTTTAGAAAAATTTTCAAATATAGATTGAATTATATACCTCAATAAATAATTTAAAATATATTAGATTATATATTTAAAATTTAAATGTATGTATTTAATCTGGGGCATGATTTAGTCTGGCTTCCCTGGTGGCTCAGTTGGTAAAGATTCCGCCCACAATGCAGGAGACTCGGGTTCGATCCCTGGGTTGGGAGGATGCTCTGGAGAAGGGCATGGCCACTCATTCCAGTATTCTTGTCTGGAAAATCCCAGAGAGAAGAGCCTGGTAGGCTACAGTCCTTGGGGTCACAAAGAGTTGGATACAACTTAGTGACTAAACCACCACGATTTACTTAGATAAAAATATTTTAAGAGCAAAGTCCAACAAACAAGAATAAAAGAAAAACCTTCATATTTTAATCTTACAAAAATCTCCTTATAATAAGTCAATGCTATAAATTTGAAACCCCAAAGACTACAGGGTATGAAACCAAGATTGATTCACTATAGGAAGAAAAAGAAAGCAGGATTCTAGAAGTTGGGGCAATGAATGTACTATCCATAAGGAGAATTACTCTTCCCAGCCACCAAAACTATCAATACTTTGCTTTGTTTGGTCATCAGCTACTCGTGAAACCAACCCTAAAAAAGAATGAGAGCCAATGGGTCTTTTGCTATTTGGCAACTGTTTTATAACTCTGAAAACACAAGACAGGCCACTTACTATATAGTATGAGATTATCTGGAAGTTGAAAAACAGGAATAGCTGTTAAGCCCAAAGGGGCATGGACCTTAAATAAATAAAGAAGCAAAGAGAGAATAACTTTTTTATCTTATGACATATCATAGCCTTCTGATTCTGTTGTGTAGGTGGTTTGTGAGGTTCTGTATATTAATGATGATTTCAGTTGTGCTTGCTAAGTATTATAGGATGATGCTATTTTCCTCCTACTACAAGCTATTGAAAATCTGCTCATCCTCTGCCTATTAACCATGAATATTCAATGCCTATATAATAATATATGTAATAAATCCAAGGGTAAAAAATGAAAGTCTACTTTTTAAGAATCCTACCTAGATACCTTATTTTCATTAAACCCCAGTTATTGTTTAGTAGAAGATAATTTATGAAAAGTCTCTAAGAAAGTATGAAAGTCTATTATTTGCCATGATAAGGGGTCTGGGGGGAAAAAAGGGAGAGAGAAATGAAGTTGAACCTTGGAATCTCAGCCTTAAACTTTCACATTAATGCTTGTATTCTTAAATTAAACATAAAATAAAAATCTTAACGCCTTCTTGGGCTGGTTGGTTCTATCAGATTTTTCTCCCCACACACTCCTTCAAATTAACCACTGCTGAGCTACTATAGAGAATGAGATAGAGCATATCAGGGTGAGGACTGTCTCTGGAAAACCAAGCAGACATTGACTTCTAAGCCTGCTCTTACATTTCAATCTGCATGAAGTACTGTCCATTTTTTTCTGAGCATTGACAAGAATCTGATATGATGTGTATGTTCAGTCTCTCAGTCATGTCTGACTCTTTGCTGCTCTATGGACTGTAGCCTGCCAGGCTCCTCTATCCATGGAATTCCCCAAGCAAGAATACTGGAGTGGGTTGCCAAGGCCTCTTCCAGAGGATCTTGTTGACGCAGGGATGGAGCCTGCATCTATTGCATCCCCTGCATTGGCAGGCGGATATTTTACCACTGAGCATCAGGGAAGCGCAATGCAGGACATTAGGGGCAGATAAAAATCCTATTTAGGAAAACATCTAGAACAACCAAGAGTAGCATCTCAACGCTGTCCTTAGAGGAGAACTTGGAAATGCCAACTCCACAAGACAGAACCTATGACAAAAACCCTCGAGGGTGGGACCATGGTCTTCACCCAATACCACAACTATCAATAAACCAGGTGTTCTAATCTCTGGATTTCTCCAATGTTCTCTGGCCCATCTGCATTTTTTCCAAAGACTGTGGATCACCAAGCAGAAAAAAAGTGACACAAGACACTTTTGTGATCAGTAATATACCTTACCTCCATAATCATATCCCAAGAAGGCAGAATGCCCAAAATATTTGTTTTAAACACATGGTCCTTAGGAGAAGGAGGAAAAAAAAAAAAACAGGCAGATATCACACCTCAGCTTAAAATCCAGTCCTGCTCAAATGATGTCACTTGAAATGTCCTTGTTGGAGCTCAAAGTTGGTCCCTTCTTCGAAGCTGGGTGCTTAGAGCAAAGAGTCTTTATTCCCAACAATCCTAATGCAGGGTTATTTGTACAGTGTTTTCCTTGGAGGTCCTGGTGTAGAGATGTCAGAAATATTTCTTATCAGGACCCATGGGCATGCCAGTCATGAGCACGGAGTTCATGTTTATCTACCCCATGGAACCCTGCTGCCGTTTATATGCACCGTACTATATGCTGCATGATTCCCCTAGTAGGCAAACTGCTGCTGGGAAAAGGAACTGTTTCGGGCCAGGGTTCCAGATGGGCAGCCCTTCATTTCTGAGGACTTGGGTGCAATCTGGATGCTGCATCATGGGATTCTGGGAGATTGACTCAATTATTTAAGCATGTTAATCCCATTTTTAACCATACTCATTTCCAGATTAGCCTTTGTTTTGATGTAAATTGGACTCTTTGTGGGGTTGAAGGAAAGAACTAAGAATTATATTTTCTCAAGAAATTGACCTATTTAATCACCATATTAGAGATGCTTTGTGAAGAAATTTTGATCTTCCAGAAAGATCAAGATCTAGAAGTCATCATGGCCTCTTGTTCAGACACAGAGACTATAGATTTGACATAGGTCTAGTTTTGTGGATTGATTGACATTAAATAGATTAACTAAGGATTGAAAACTCAACATTCAAAACACTAAGATCATGGCATCTGGTCCCATTATCTCATGGCAAATACATGGGGAAAAAATGGAAACAGTGACAGACTTGATTTTCTTGGGCTCCAGAATCACTGCTGACAGTCACCATGAAATTAAGATACTTGCTCCTTGGAAAGCTATGACAAATCTAGACGCATATTAAGAAGGAGAGACATCACTTTGTCATCACAGGTCCGTATGGTCAAAGCTATGGTTTTTCCAGTAGTCATGTATGGGTGTGAAAGTTGGACCATAAAGAAGACTGAGTGCAAAAGAATTGATACTTTTCAGTAGTGGCTCTGGAGAAGACTCTTGAGAGTTCCTTTGGCCTGCAGGGAGATAAGAACCAATCAATCCTAAAGGAAATCAACCCTGAATATTCATTGGAAGGACTGTTGCTGAAGCTGAAGCTCCAATACTTGGCCACCTGATGCAAAGTCTGGGAAAGTTTGAAGGCAAAAGGAGAAGGAGGAGCAGAGGATGAGATGGTTAGACAACATTACTGACTCAGTGGACCTGAATTTGAGCAAACTAGGGGAGATAGTGGCATTCAGAGGAGCCTGGTGGGCTACAGTCCTTTGGGTTGCAAACAGTCGGACACAACATAGCGACTGAACAACATAAAACAAAGGCTGATACTTGCCAGGCACTCACCGTAACCTAGTTCAAAAGAGTTAGACAAGGACCTTTATTGATTTTGTGAATCATTCCAGACAAAGAGCTTTCTGATAGTGCTTAATAGCACATCATTGTCTCAGAAGACCATTAATTTTATCTGAAATACTTGCTTAAACTCTGTAACAATGCATCTTAATACACATGGGGGTCCACTGACCTCAATCGAATTGGAAGAATGTGCAGAAAAGCACCTAATGTGAGGTGTCACTCAAGTATCTAACAATTCTCTAGCTGGAAAATCTAGACCACTGAGAATTCCCTATAAATTAGTCATGGGGAAAATTGCCTAGGGCAATTTTCTTATTGTTTAGCATGTCACTTCATGTTTGAAATCAGAAATCTGTCTTACTGAATTACTTGCCTTGTTTGCCTCAATTAGGAGCAATGGACTCAGAAACAAAAATATTCTGTCTATGACTGTGTAGTAAGAGTATGGAACAGGATCAATGCTTGGTCTGTATTTTGAATAACAAAAAAATGCATCCAGATGAGGATAGCAACAGTTGATGGGGTTCTCAAGGCAAGAATACTGAAGTGGTTTGCCATTCCCTTCTCCAGTGGACCACGTTTTGTCAGAACTCTCCACCAGGACCTGTCCATCTTGGAAGGCTCTAGACACTGGCTCATAGTTTCATTGAGTTAGACAAACTGATCCATGTGATCAGTTTCATTAGTTGTCTGTGATTGTGGTTTTCAGATTGAAGGCAAGAGGAGAAGGGGATGACAGAGGATGAGATGGTTGGATGGCATCACCGACTCGATGGACACAAGCTTGAACAAGCTTTGGGAGTTGGTAATGGACAGGGAGGCCTGCATGCTGCAGTCCATGGAGTCACAGAGTCAGACACGATGGAGCAACTGAACTGAACGGAGGGTAGCAATGCCGTTGTATGTATCTTCCAGGAAGATGCAGTTTCCCCAAATAGTTGCTCTTTGGAGCATCTCTTATAGGGCCATTAAAATTTTTTTTTCATCCATATTATCGGAATTCATGAGAGTCATGTCTTTATTAGTTCTGAAAGAAATTAAGAAAGAAAGAGAGAAAGGAAGGGAAGGGATAGAGGAAATATTTTCTGGTTTTATGTTCCTTCTTCCAGTCTAGATTTATTTGCATTTTTCGTTGTTTTATGTGTTGAGGGTGTTGGTATAAACTGTGCAAAAATTTGTAATACTTTTGTTAAAATATACTTTTCAAAAAGGTAAAATCATGAGTCATGCAAATACAAATTAAATATGTACCGAATTTTTGCTTAAATCAATAATGAGGAGATCAGTAAGATGTCATGATTTGTTCAAAACACATTTAAAAGGGTGTACATAGACAATGTTCTGATAAGATTGCTGAGGTAGGTGCACAACTGGCTAATGCCTACATCAGATCAGTCGCTCAGTCGTGTCCGACTCTTCGCGACCCCATGAACCGCAGCACGCCAGGCCTCCCTGTCCATCATCAACTTCCGGAGGTCACCCAGACTCACACCCATCAAGTCAGTGATGCCATCCAGCCATCTCATCCTCTGTCGTCCCCTTCTCCTCCTGCCCTCAATCCCTCCCAGCATCAGAGTCTTCTCCAATGAGTCAACTCTTCGCATGAGGTGGCCAAAATACTGGAGTTTCAGCTTTAGCATCATTCCTTCCAAAGAAATTCCAGGATTGATCTCCTTCAGAATGGACTGGTTGGACCTCCTTGCAGTCCAAGGGACTCTCAAGAGTCTTCTCCAACACCACAGTTCAAAAACATCAATTCTTCGGTGCTCAGCCTTCTTCACAGTCCAACTCTCACATCCATACATGACCACAGGAAAGACCATAGCCTTGACTAGACAAACCTTTGTTGGTAAAGTAATGTCTCTGCTTTTGAATATGCTATCTAGGTTAGTCATAACTTTCCTTCCAAGGAGTGAGCGTCTTTTAATTTCATGGCTGCAGTCACCATCTGCAGTGATTTTGGAGCCCAGAAAAACAAAGTCTGACACTGTTTCCACTGTTTCCCCATCTATTTCCCATGTAGTGATGGGACCAGATGCCATGATCTTCGTTTTCTGAATGTTGAGCTTTAAGCCAACCTTTTCACTCTCCACTTTCACTTTCATCAAGAGGCTTTTCAGCCCCTCTTCACTTTCTGCCATAAGAGTCGTGTCATCCGCATATCTGAGGTTATTGATATTTCTCCCAGCAATCTTGATTCCAGCTTGTGTTTCCTCCAGTCCAGCATTTCTCATGATGTACTCTGCATATAAGTTAAATAAACATGGTGACAATATGCAACCTTGACGTACTCCTTTTCCTATTTGGAACCAGTCTGTTGTTCCATGACCAGTTCTAACTGTTGCTTCCTGACCTGCATACAGATTTCTTAAGAGGCAGATCAGGTGGTCTGGTATTCCCATCTCTTTCAGAATTTTCCATAGTTCATTGTGATCTACACAGTCAAAGGCTTTGGCATAGTCAATAAAGCAGAAATAGATGTTTTTCTGGAACTCTCTTGCTTTTTCCATGATCCAGCGGATGTTGGCAATTTGATCTCTGGTTCCTCTGCCTTTTCTAAAACCAGCTTGAACATCAGGAAGTTCACGGTTCACATATTGCTGAAGCCTGGCTTGGAGAATTTTGAGCATTACTTTACTAGCGTGTGAGATGAGTGCAATTGTGCGGTAGTTTGAGCACTCTTTGGCATTGCCTTTCTTTGGGATTGGGATGAAAACTGACCTTTTCCAATCTTGTGGCCACTGCTGAATTTTCCAGATTTGCTGGCATATTGAGTGCAGCACTTTCACAGCATCATCTTTCAGGATTTGGAATAGCTCCACTGGAATTCCATCACCTCCACTAGCTTTGTTCCTAGTGATGCTTTCTAAGGCCCATTTGACTTCACATTCCAAGATGTCTGGCTCTAGGTCAGTGATCACATCATCATGATTATCTGGGTCTTGAAGCTCTTTTTTGTACAGTTCTTCTGTGTATTCTTGCCACCTCTTCTTAATATCTTCTGCTTCTGTTAGGTCCACACCATCTCTGTCCTTTATTGTGCCCATCTTTGCATGAAATGTTCCTTTGGTATCTCTGATTTTCTTGAAGAGATCCCTAGTCTTTCCCATTCTGTTGTTTTCCTCTATTTCTTTGCATTGATCACTGAAGAAGGCTTTCTTATCTCTTCTTGCTATTCTTTGGAACTCTGCATTTAGATGTTTATATCTTTCCTTTTCTCCTTTGCTTTTTGCTTCTCTTCTTTTCACAGCTATTTGTAAGGCCTCCCCAGACAGCCATTTTGCTTTTTTGCATTTCTTTTCCATGGGGATGGTCTTGATCCCTGTCTCCTGTACAATGTCACAAACCTCATTCCATAGTTCATCAGGCACTCTGTCTATCAGATCTAGGCCCTTAAATCTATTTCTCACTTCCACTGTATAATCATAAGGGATTTGATTTAGGTCATACCTGAATGGTCTAGTAGTTTTCCCTACTTTCTTCAATTTCAGTCTGAATTTGGCAATAAGGAGTTCATGGTCTGAGCCACAGTCAGCTCCTGGTCTTGTTTTTGCTGACTGTATAGAGCTTCTCCATCTTTGGCTGCAAAGAATATAATCAATCTGATTTCGGTGTTGATCATCTGGTGATGTCCATGTATAGAGTCTTCTCTTGTGTTGTTGGAAGAGGGTGTTTGCTATGACCAGTGCATTCTCTTGGCAGAACTCTGTTAGTCTTTGCCCTGCTTCATTCCGTGTTCCAAGGCCAAATTTGCCTGTTACTCCGGGTGTTTCTTGACTTCCTACTTTTGCATTCCAGTCCCCTATAATGAAAAGGACATCTTTTTTGGGTGTTAGTTCTAAAAGGTCTTGTAGGTCTTCATAGAACCGTTCAACTTCAGCTTCTTTGGCGTTACTGGTTGGGGCATAGACTTGCCTACATACAGGTCTTAAACCTGGGAAGTTGTTTGTTCCACTGGATAAAACTATTGTTCACTTCTACAATAGATTTCTACAAGGCAGAAATCTAGAAGCACAATGAACAAATAGCTTCATTTAATCTGAATCCTTTAATCAATAGCAAGCTAAACTACACACATTCTTCTAGGTAACTCTTGATTGGATTTGTCCAAATTGAGAGCAAAGACACGTTACCCACCTTTCTGCCTTATTTCCAAATCTCAGAAAAGATTTTTGACACTTTCTGGTTACTGTATATTCAGATGCATGACTTGTTGGCCTTTAAATCTATTCCTTGTTCTATCCCTGCTCTGCTCTATATCATCACAGCTCAATTTCCCAACTTCCTTTGTCAACCAGTATCTGGCTGAATTTAGCAAAAGGCAGACACTGTGAGGAGATTGAAGGATAATTGAGGAAGAAGAGAGAAGCTTGTGTATTTCTACTTCCTTCTGTGCCCTTGAGGAAGCTTTCTGTGCATCAGTTGCATCTTTTCTGTGATTCTAGATGCCCCTCCTATGCTCCTGTTTTCTACAGGAGCTCCCCAAACAGCAGGGATCTGGAGACACTGTCTCTTTCCCTTGATTTCCAAAGTCTCTAGTAGTTGCTTATTTAGAGGGATCTACACTACTTTCCCTGGTGGCTCAGATGGTAAAGCGTCTGTCTACGATGTGGGAGACCCGGGTTCGATCCCTGGGTTGGGAAGGTCCCTTGGAGAAGGAAATGGCAATACACTCCAGTGGAAAATCCCATGGACAGAGGAGCCTGGTAGGCTACAGTTCATGGGGTTGCAAAGAGTCGGACACAACTGAGCGACTTCACCTTCACCTTCACACTACTTTCCTGGCTGTCTTACCATCTTCCAACATCCCAGTAATCAATTTTCAGAATTAAATTTTCATTTTTAAATGTTCACAGCTATTATGTTTCCTGGGTAGAATATGACTAATTCATTTCAGAGTATTTTACTTTTTATTCCTATTGTTCAGTTCAGTTCAGCCACTCAGTTGTCTCCAGCTCTTTACAGCCCCCATGGACTGCAGCACACCAGCCCTCCCTGTCCATCACCATCTCCCTGAGCTGGTGTCCATCAAGTCAGTGATGCCATCCAACCATCTCATTCTCTGTCATCTCCTTATCCTCCTGCCTTCAATCTTTCCCAGCATCATGGTCTTTTCAAATGAGTAGTTCTTCACATCGGGTGGCCAAAATATTGGAGTTTCAGCTTCACCATCCGTCCTTCCAATGAATATTCAGGACTGATTTCCTTCAGGATTGACTGGTTTGACTCCTTGCAGTCCAAGGGACTCTCAAGAGTCTTCTTCAACATCACAGTTCAAAAGCATCAATTCTTTGGTGCTCAACACTCTTATGATACAACTCTCACATCCTACAGGACTATTGGAAAAACCATAGCTTTGACTAGATGGACATTTGTCGGCAACGTCTCTGTTTTTAACTGGCTGTCTAGATTTGTCTTAGCTTTTCTTCCAAGGAGCAAGTGTCTTTTAATTTCATGGTTGCAGTCACCATCTGCAGTGATTTTGGAGCCCAAGAAAATAAAGTCTGACACTGTTTCCATTGTATCCCCAACTATTCACATGAAGTGATGGGACCAGATGTTATGATCTTCATTTTTTGAATGTTGAATTTTAAGCCAACTGTTTCATCTCATTTTTCACTTTCATCAAGAGGCTCTTTAGCTCCTCTTCACTTTCTGTCATAAGGGTGGTTTCATCTGCATATCTGAGGTTACTGATATTTCTCCCTGCAATCTTGATTCCAGTTTGTGCTTCATCTAGTCTGACATTTCATATGATGTTCTCTGCATATAAGTTAAATAAGCAAAGTGCAATATGCAGCCTTCATGTACTCCTTTCCAATTTGGAACCAGTCCATTGTTCTATGTCCAGTTTGAATTGTTGCTTCTTGATCTGTATACCTTCTCAGGAGGCAGGTAAGGTGGTTTGGTATTCCCATCTCTTTAAGGATTTTCCAGTTTCTTTTCATCCACAAAGGCTTTAGTATATATACTCAATGAAGAAGAAGTAGATGTTTTTATGGAATTTTCTTCCTTTTTCTGTGATCCAACGGATGTTGGCAATTTGATCTCTGGTTCCTCTGCCTTTTCTAAATTCAGCTTGAACATCTGGAAGTTTTTGGTTCACATGCTGTTGAATCCTGGCTTGGGAGAATTTTGAGCACTACTTTACTAGCATGTGAAATGAGTGCAATTGTGCAGTAATTTGAGCATTCTTTGGCATTGCCTTTCTTTGGGACTGGAATGAAAACTGACCTTTTTCAGTCCTGTGGTCACTGCTGAATTTTCCAAATTTGCTGGCATATTGAGTGCAGCACTTTCACAGCATCATCTTTTAGGATTTGAAATAGTTCAACTGGAATTCCATCACCTCAACTAGCTTTGTGTGTAGTGATGCTTCCTAAGGCCCACTTAACTTTGCACTCCAGGATATCTAGCTCTAGGTGAGTGATAACACCATTGTGGTGCTCTGAGTCATTTTTTGTATAGTTCTTCTGTGCTTTCTTGCCACCTCTTCTTAATATCTGCTGCTTCTGTTTGGTCTATACTGTTTCTGTCCTTTATTGTGCCCATCTTTGCATGAAATGTTCCCTTGGTATCTCTCGTTTTAATGAAGAGCTCTCTAGTCTTTCCCATCCTATTGTTTTCCTCTATTTCTTTGAATTGATCACTTAGGAAAGCTTTCTTATCTCTCCTTGCTGTTCTTTGCAACTTCACATTCAGATGGATGTATTTTTCCTTTTCTCTACCTTTCGCTTCTCTTCTTTTCTCAGCTATTTGTAAGGTTTCCTCAGACAATCATCTTTGTCTTTTTGCATTTCTTTTTTGGGGGATGGTTTGATCATCACTTCCTGTCCATCCTCTATGCATGGGATTCTCCTAGCAAGAATAGTCAAGTGGGTTGCCATTTCCTTCTCCAGGGGACCTTCCTGACTGTGGGATAAAACTCTTATCTTGTATTTGAGGCAGATTCTTTACCACTGAGGCCACCAGGTAATGTTCCTATTGTTAAACTGTACTACATTTGGGACTCAGTAGTTTAAACTAGTGATGTTGCATTCTCAAAACTGATTCTGTCAATGTCAATGTAGTGTTCCTGAGATCTCAGAAGGAAATAATTATTTCCAATGATCCTGAGAGATTATGTATATGAAAATTACATTTCTATGGAGGCAAGGAAGATTCTGCAAAATCAAACAGGAATATTTGTCCTCCAATTTTAGTAGTGTCTTGAAATCCAGAGTGTTCATATACAATATGGTGGTGGGTGAGATCGGCAGGGAGAAGGGAAGGAGAGTAGTAAGTGAGAGTATTAGGGACAGGAAAAGAGGGAGGGAAAGAGGAAGGGATTTGGGGAGGGATAGGGAGAGAAAATCATTCAAATTAGGATAAAATGATTTTATCTAATACATACAGCAACCTTTGCAGTAAAAGCCATCTTCTCAATCAATTTGTTGGAAGTCAGTTTGGTGACTTATTATTAATATGTCACCAATTTCATCCCAATGAAGGATTGCTCTTTCAAGACACTCTGCTTTAATTGACCCCAATTTTCCTATCTCTGTCTGGGTGATAAGATTAACAGGAAGATTTCTCTATTTCTCTGCTTGCTGATAGGATTTTAACTGTATTTGCCATGGAAAAATTTGAGCTTCTTAGGTTTTCTGATGTTTATGATTTATTGTAATTGGAAAAATTCCATGTTGACTTTTCTTTCCAAAGTTTCATATTTTTCACAGGCATATTTCTTTAAAGATCTATTTTAATATGATTTTCCTTCTCTGATAGTATTTTTCTGAAGCATTTTGGTACAAGTACTGCATTAATTAGGAATAAATGTCCTAAGCACACTTTTAAACATTCCTTTGTTATTTTTGGTGGAACTGATGCTAAAGTTGCTTTGCATAGCCAGTATAGTCGTAGACTTTGCTGGTTTCCAGTCTCTTATTGCTTTAGGAGCACTGCGGATTCATCGTTTTCTTTCCATGCTCAACCTCTTGTCTACTAACTTTGTTGTTGTTCAGTCACTAATTTAAGTCCAGCTCTTTGTAATCCCATGGACTGCATCACACAAGGCTTTTCTGCCTTTCACTAGCTCCCAGAATTTGCTCAAACCCATGTCCATTGAGTCAGTGATGCCATCCAGCCACTTCATCTTTTTTTGCCCCTTCTCCTCCTGCCCTTGGACTTTCCCAGCATCAGGTTGTACTAACTTTAATTCTTTCTAAACCACATCTTCATTTGACTTTTGTAGTACTGCTTACTATGCTTTTCCCATTTCTCTGATTTGGCAAAAAATATGTAATAAATTCAGCCATCATAGTTCACTCTACTCTCATATTTTATACTATTTCCTCATATTTCCCTTTCTGTTTTTCACATATTTCCTTTTCTGTGTCTATCTCAAATCTGAAATATATGTGCCTGTTTTCAGTCAGTTTAGTCCATGAGCCTAGAACATGTGATAAACAGGTGTATATTTAATTATTATGTATTATTTTCTTTACTTTGGCTTCACTGTGTGTCTAAAAGAGGCTAGAACAGCTGGGCTTCAACATAATCATCAAATCATGATTGAGCTATTTTGTTATTTTGTACCCTTTTAAAGTCTTTGCTTGCAATTCAGGATGAATTTTGACATCTTGCTATTTTTCAGTCATTTAAATATGTCGTGATCAGTGATTCTAAAAGTACTGAGTAATAAACCTGATTTCTAAGTTAAATGTGATCAATTATTGTTTTGTGAATGATATATCAGATGTTATACTTTTAATAGGGGATTATTTCATTAAAACTCTTTTTATTATAAAAAAAAGCAGTCTATTTCCCAGAATTAAATAATCTCAATTATTTAGTTCATTTTAACTATTTTTTCTTTAGCATATTTCCAAATAATATGCCTTTGCTATTTTTTGATTTATCAATTTTAGACTTTACCAACTGACATCTGTAATGTTAATAGAGGAAATTTCTATTGTATATTAATTTCAACTTCCCTAGCCTCATCTTCTCCAAAGAGTTTTACTATGTCTTATTTTGTTTTAAAATCACTGCTATTTATTGTATGCTGTTTACTGTGTGGTTTGTAAATATTATTCATGTCTCAATCAAATAGAGTCAATCAAATGGCATATCTTGTATAATTTTTTTCTTTCTCCTTGATTTCATAAGCAGTGTATTTTTATAATTTTATGCTCAACTGATCTGTCGGAACAAAGTTCCAAACATCCCATCAGTTTCTTTGTTCATCAGTTCCATTTTTACCCCCAGAGACGTCCCTCCTACTTCCTTTCTTCTGTACTCCTACTTCAATCTGGACTAGATAATTTCTAGGATGCACACATATCTCCTTTGGAGGCTTCTCTTTTTCACTTCTCTGTATTAAAGTCCTTGCTGTGTTCTTGTTTTGGTCAAATGCATCACCCAGTTGCTTCCTGAAATAGAATGCATAGAAAGTCAAATTTTTACAGTCATTGAAGGTCTGAAAATGCCTTTATTCTTTCTTCAAAATTGATCGATAGTTTTACTGAGTATAGAATTGCAGGTTGACCCCAGGACCAGCTACATAATATACAGGGCCCAGTGCAAGTTGAAAGTGTAGGACTTCTTGTTCAAAAATGATTAAGAATTTCAGAATAGTGACAGTAAAGTGGTAACCAGGGGTTGGGGGTAGATTCTCCTAATTGCAAGGTCCTCTATGACTCGGAGGTTGGATACTCATGAAACTGACCCTAGTGATTAGTTGGGCCTTTACAAAATGGAGATTTTTAGTTCTAGAACTTGTCCTTTTTTGAGAATTTCCTTCATTGCTGGTGTCTAGAATTTTCTAACTAGATATTAGATCTTCAAAACCAGCATTGTAATTTTATCATTATTATTCTATTATTCATTTTGCCGACTTTATGTCTACTTCATGGGTTATTAGACATTATCCTCTACCTCTTCTGTTGACATTTTTATATAAATTATCAGTTTCAATTCTAAGAGCTTTTTCATCACTCTTTATTTTATTTTTAAAAAGCTACAGCATATTTGCTCACAGATGAATCTCTTCACTTACTTTTCTCAGTTTTTGTAAAATGAAGTATAGTTGATTTACAATGTTATATTAGTTCCAGGTATACCACACAGTGATTCAGTAATTTTATAGATTATACACCATCTAAAGTTATTATAAAATAGTTAGTTAGTTCTCTCTATTGACGAGTCTGTTTGTGTTTTGTTATATTCATTCATTTATTTTTTAGATTCCACATATAAGTGAAACAGTGTTTGTCACTCTCTGTTCAACTTATTTCACTAACATAATACCCCACAGTTTCATTCATGTTGTTGCAAATGACAAAATGCCATTCTTTCTCATGGCTGAGTAATATTCCATTATATACGTGTGTGTGTGTGTGTGTGTGTGTGTGTGTGTGTGTGTGTGTGTGCGTGTGAAGCCACATTTTGTTTATCCATTCATCTGTTAATGGATACTTAATTTCATATCTTGGCTATTATAAATAATGCTGCAATAAACATTGGTGTGTATATATGTTTTCAAATTTGTGTTTTCATTTTATTCAGATAAATAGCCATAAACCTCCATACTCTTTTCCATAGTGGCTGTACCAATTATATTCCCATCATCAGTGAACTACGGTTCTCTTTATCCACATTCTTGCCAACATTTATTATTTGTTATCTTTTTTATGACAGCCATTCTAACAGGTATGAAGTAATATCTCACATGGTCAGTTTTTGATGGTGGTTTTTTTGTTTTCCTTTCATCTCAATATTATTTCCGTTTCGTCTAAGTTTCTTTATTTAGATATATCAATGTCTTTCATGTTTGAGGTTTTTCTTCAAGGCTTGCTATTGATGACAGGCCATTAATATTGAAGAATGTGTCTGGAAAGTGATTAGAATCTCTTTGTCATAGGAGGTACTTGTCACCTTTGGGGCTTCATGGAAAGGTGGAGGGAGAACAAGTACAAACTTTTGTTTCCAAAATTTTATTTGTCTGGGGCTTTTCGGTCTCTCCTGTGGTTAATCCCACACTCTGCATTCTGTAAATAGGTGGGAGAAAGGAACCTGAGTTATCATCACTCAATATGCTGATTTTTATTTAATTTCTCTGTTTCCAATCTGGCAATCTTGTCTCTTTTCCAGGTTTGCTACAGGAGTAGGTAAGGGTAATCTCCTGCTACTTGGGGTGAAGAAAGGAATCGAAGCTGTAAAAAGATTTTCACCATTTTATTTTGAGCATAAAGACAGATCCTTGGGTTACAAGATCTTTGCTATGCCTATTCCCTCAGCTATTCTGAGCTTCTGTGGACATTAATCATCTTGCTTCTTCAGTGATCACCCATCAAAAGCTCTTTGCTTTGTTTGTCTTTCTCAGTCAGTTACCATATTTCACTATTTTTCCAGAAACCGTATTGTAAGCTTTTCTTTGCTGTATTATCTTCTGTTCTTTCTCCTTGTACACACCTCTTTTATATTTTCAGTCTGTTTATGTTATGTTAGTGATGTTTCAGGGGTGAACAGTAATAAAGGCATTTTTTTAGTCCAACAGGCTCCACTGCAAACCACAATTCTTCTTTTGTCTATTTCTTTCCTTTAAATTAAAAAAAAAAATGATATCACACATTCTCTGACCCAGCTAGCATCAGCCAACCCCCATAAACACTCCTTTCCAGAGTCAGCCTCCTCCTGTGTGAGGGTGGCAATTTAGTCCCATAGTTCTCCTGCATCTCCTATGAAGCATCTGGTCCTCAGCATTATGTGTAGTTTCCATTGGCAGAACTCACTCTAAAGCTGATCACTACAGAAAACTGGAAGTATCCCTCCATTTCGAGTATTGCTTCTCTCCAGGAATACCAGGAAAAAGTGAATGTAAGTTGAGTGAGCCCCCACTGACTTTAAAGCCCTAGAGTCTTTCCAACACTACAGTAGGAGTATATTGAAAGTCTGGTATGAGGGGATGGTGCTGGACGGAGTCTGGTAGAAGTTAGGTAAAAACATAGACACAGTAAAAACAGGTAATTTGAGAAGTAACTAATAAACAGAATATTTAAAGTTGTTATACCCATGTAGGAAACTACCAGATCAGATCAAATCAGATCAGTTGCTCAGTCGAGTCCAACTCTTTGCGACCCCATGAATCACAGCACACCAGGCCTCCCTGTCCATCACCAACTCCCGGAGTTCACTGAAACTCCTGTCCATCGAGTCAGTGATGCCATGCAGCCATCTCATTCTCTGTTCTCCCCTTCTCCTCTTGCCCCCAATCCCTCCCAGCATCAGAGTATTTTCCAATGAGTCAACTCTTCCCATGAGGTGGCCAAAGACTGGACTTTCAGCTTTAGCATCATTCCTTCCAAAGAAATCCCCAGGCTGATCTCCTTCAGAATGGACTGGTTGGATCTCCTTGCAGTCCAAGGGACTCTCAAGAGTCTTCTCCAACACCACAGTTCAAAAGCATCAATTCTTCGGCGCTCAGCCTTCTTCACAGTCCAGCTCTCACATCCATACATGATCACAGGAAAAACTATAACCTTCACTAGACGAACATTTGTTGGCAAAGTAATGTCTCTGCTTTTGAATATGCTATCTAGGTTGGTCATAACTTTCCTTCCAAGGAGTAAGTGTCTTTTAATTTCATGGCTGCAGTCACCATCTGTAGTGATTTTGGAGCCCAGAAAAATAAAGTCTGACACTGTTTCCACTGCTTCCCAATCTATTTCCATGAAGTGATGGGACCAGATGCCATGATCTTCGTTTTCTGAATGTTGAGCTTTAAGCCAACCTTTTCACTCTCCACTTTCACTTTCATCAAGAAGCTTTTTAGTTTCTCTTCACTTTCTGCCATAAGGGTGGTATCATCTGCATATCTGAGGTTATTGATATTTCTCCCAGCAATCTTGATTCCAACTTGTGCTTCTTCCAGCCCAGCGGTTCTCATGATGTCCTCTGCATATAAGTTAGATAAACAGAGTGACAATATACAGCCTTGAAATACTCCTTTTCCTATTTGGAACCAGTCTATTGTTCCATGTCCAGTTCTAACTGTTGCTTCCTGACCTGCATATAGGTTTCTCAAGAGGCAGGTCAGGTGGTCTGATATTTCCATCTCTTTCAGAATTTTCCACAGTTTATTGTGATCCACACAGTCAAAGGCTTTGGCATAGTCAATAAAGCAGAAATAGATGTTTTTCTGGAACTCTCTTGCTTTTTCCATGATTCAGAGGATATTGGCAATTTGATCTCTGGTTCCTCTGCCTTTTCTAAAAACAGCTTGAACATCAGGAAGTTCACGGTTCACATATTGCTGAAGCCTGGCTTGGAGAATTTTGAGCATTATTTTACTAGTGTGTGAGATGAGTGCAATTGTGCGGTAGTTTGAGCATTCTTTGACATTGCCTTTCTTTGGGATTGGAATGAAAACTGACCTTTTCCAGTCCTGTGACCACTGCTGAGTTTTCCAAATTTGCTGGCATATTGAGTGCACCACTTTCACAGTATCATCTTTCAGAATTTGGAATAGCTCAAATGGAATTCCATCACCTCCACTAGCTTTGCTCGAAGTGATGCTTTCTAAGGCCCACTTGACTTCACATTCCAGGATGTCTGGCTCTAGGTCAGTGATCACACCATCATGATTATCTGCGTCGTGAAGCTCTTTTTTGTACAGTTCTTCTGTGTATTCTTGCCACCTCTTCTTAACATCATCTGCTTCTGTTAGGTCCATACCATTTCTGTCCTTTATCGAGCCCATCTTTGCATGAAATGTTCCTTTGGTATCTCTGATTTTCCTGAAGAGATCCCTAGTCTTTCCCATTCTGTTGTTCTCCTCTATTTCATTGCATTGATTGCTGAAAAAGTCTTTTTTATCTCTTCTTGCTATTCTTTGGAACTCAGTATTCAGATGTTTATATCTTTCCTTTTCTCCTTTGCTTTTCACTTCTCCTTTTTTCACAGCTATTTGTAAGGCCTCCCCAGACTGCCATTTTGCTTTTTTGCATTTCTTTTCCATGGGGATGGTCTTGATCCCTGTCTCCTATACAGTGTCACAAACCTCATTCCATAATTCATCAGGCACTCTATCAGATCTAGGCCCTTAAATCTATTTCTCACTTCCACTGTATAGTCATAAGGGATTTGATTTAGGTCATACCTGAATGGTCTAGTGGTTTTCCCTACTTTCTTCAATTTCAGTCTGAATTTGACAATAAGGAGTTCATGATCTGAGCCACAGTCAGCTCCTGGTCTTGTTTTTGCTGACTGTATAGAGCTTCTCCATCTTTGGCTGCAAAGAATATAATCAATCTGATTTCGGTGTTGACCATCTGGTGATGTCCATGTATAGAGTCTTCTCTTGTGTTGTTGGAAGAGGGTGTTTTCTATGACCAGTGCATTTTCTTAGCAAAACTCTATTAGTCTTTGCCCTGCTTCATTCCATATTCCAAGGCCAAATTTGCCTGTTACTCCAGGTGTTTCTTGACTTCCTACTTTTGCATTCCAGTCCCCTATAATGAAAAGGACTTCTTTTTGGGTGCTAGTTCTAGAAGGTCTTGTAGGTCTTCATAGAACTGTTCAACTTCAGCTTCTTCAGCATTACTGGTTGGGGCATAGACTTGGATTACTGTGATATTGAATGCTTTGCCTTGGAAACGAACAGAGATCTTTCTGTCATTTTTGAGATTGCATCCAAGTACTGCATTTTGGACTCTCTTGTTGACCATGATGGCTACTCCATTTCTTCTGAGGGATTCCTGCCCACAGTAGTAGATATAATGGTCCTCTGAGTTAAATTCACCCATTCCAGTCCATTTCAGTTCGCTGATTCCTAGAATGTCGACATTCACTCTTGCCATCTCTTGTTTGACCACTTCCTATTTGCCTTGATTCATAGACCTGACATTCCAGGTTCCTATGCAATATTGCTCTTTACAGCATCGGACTTTGCTTCTATCACCAGACACATCCACAGCTGGGTATTCTTTTTGTTTTGGCTCCATCCCTTCATTTTTCTGGAGTTATTTCTCCACTGATCTCCAGTAGCATATTAGGCCCCTACTGACCTGGGGAGTTTCTCTTTCAATATCCTACCATTTTGCCTTTTCATACTGTTCATGGGGTTCTCAAGGCAAAAATACTGAAGTGGTTTGACATTCCCTTCTCCAGTGGACCACACCCTGTCAGATCTCTCCACCATGACCAGGGAACTACCAGGGTAAAGCAATACCTCTGGGCTGATAACATTAGGCTCCACGGATGTGTTATACTTGGAAAGAGAAAGAGAGAGATTGAGAGGGGACTCTGGAGAGGGTTGTTTGACAAATGACCTTTTCTGGTGGGTGCCTCTCCAGGGAGGAGAGAAGAATAAAAGGGCCTTCATGCCTCCTTTCCTCCTGTTTCCTGAAACCAGATCCAAAGTCCACTGAGGTCTCTGCATTCTCACCCTCAGGGCAAGGAGCAGGGCAGAGCCCAGTAGATGTATCTGGAGGGGCAAGAGAAAGACATTTAACACAGAGAGGCCACCTGAGCTCAGTGCTTAGCATGTGTTTTCCAAGGTCCAAGAGAATGACATAAAATGTTAAACTGGCCTTCAGTGGGTCTGGTATGTGTGGACCCTATCCCTAAGCTTTCTTCCCTGGTTTAAATAAATTCTTAGTAGTAAGTGAGAGCCACTACTTTTTCTTCTTCAGAACAAATAGATTTCTCTATATATATAAAATATAAACATACTTATATTTATCTACTTAAATATATAAATATATCTACTGTATAAAACTTCTAAGGCAGGAATCCCTGAGAAGAAATGCAGTAGCCATCATGGTCAACAAAAGAGTCTGAAATGCAGTACTTGGATGCAATCTCAAAAATGACAGAATGATCTCTGTTCGTTTCCAAGGCAAAGCATTCAATATCACAGTAATCCAAGTCTATGCCCCAACCAGTAATGCTGAAGAAGCTGAAGTTGAACGGTTCTATGAAGACCTACAAGACCTTCTAGAACTAGCACCCAAAAAAGAAGTCCTTTTCATTATAGGGGACTGGAATGCAAAAGTAGGAAGTCAAGAAACACCTGGGGTAACAGGCAAATTTGGCCTTAGAATATGGAATGTAGCAGGACAAAGGCTAATAGAGTTCTGCCAAGAGAGTGCACTGGTCATAGCAAACACCCTCTTCCAACAACACAAGAGAAGACTCTATACATGGACATCACCAGATGGTGAACACTGAAATCAGATTGATTATATTCTTTGTAGCCAAAGATGGAGAAGCTCTATACAGTTAGCAAAAACAAGACCGGGAGCTGACTGTGGCTCAGATCATGAACTCCTTATTGTCAAATTCAGACTGAAATTGAAGAAAGTAGGGAAAACCACTAGACTATTCAGGTATGACCTAAATCCAGTCCCTTATGATTATACAGTGGAAGTGAGAAACAGATTTAAGGGACTAGATCTGATAGATAGAATGCCTGATAAACTATGGATGGAGGTTCATGACATTGTACAGGAGACAGGGATCAAGACCATCCCCATGGAAAAGAAATGCAAAAAAGCAAAATGGCTGTCTGGGGAGGCCTTACAAATAGCTGTGAAAAGAAGAGAAGCAAAAAGCAAAGGAGAAAAGGAAAGATATACCCATTTGAATGCAGAGTTCCAAAGAATAGCAAGGAGAGATAAGAAAGCCTTCCTCAGCGATCAATGCAAAGAAATAGAATGGGAAAGACTAGGGATCTCTTAAAGAAAATCAGAGATACCAAAGGAATATTTCATGCAAAGATGGGCTCGATAAAGGACAGAAATGGTATGGACCTAACAGAAGCAGAAGATATTAAGAAGAGATGGCAAGAATACACAGAAGAACTGTACAAAAAAGATCTTCACGACGCAGATAATCATGATGGTGTGATCACTCACCTAGAGCCAGACATCCTGGAATGTGAAGTCAAGGGGGCCTTAGAAAGCATCACTATGAACAAAGCTAGTGGAGGTAATGGAATTCCAGATGAACTATTTCATATCCTGAAAGATGATGCTGTGAAAGTGCTGCACTCAATATGCCAGCAAATTTGGCCAAACTCAGCAGTGGCCACAGGACTGCAAAAGGTCAGTTTTCATCCCAATCCCAAAGAAAGGCAATGCCAAAGAATGCTCAAACTATCACAAAATTGCACTCATCTCACACTCTAGTAAAGTAGTGCTCAAAATTCTCCAAGCCAGGCTTCAGCAATATGTGAACCGTGAACTTCCTGATGTTCAGGCTGGTTTTAGAAAAGGCAGAGGAATCAGAGATCAAATTGCCAACATCCTCTGGATCATGGAAAAAGCAAGAGAGTTCCAGAAAAACATCTATTTCTGCTTTATTGACTATGCCAAAGCCTTTGACTGTGTAGATCACAATAAACTGTGGAAAATTCTGAAAGAGATGGGAATACCAGACCACCTAATCTGCCTCTTGAGAAAACTATATGCAGGTCAGGAAGCAACAGTTAGAACTGGACATGGAACAACAGCCTGGTTTCCAATAGGAAAAGCAGTATTTCAAGGCTGTATACTGTCACCCTGCTTATTTAACTTACATGCAGAGTACATCATGAGAACCGCTGGGCTGGAAGAAGCACAAGCTGGAATCAAGATTGCCGGGAGAAATCTCAATAACCTCAGATATACAGATGACACCACCTTTATGACAGAAAGTGAAGAGGAACTAAAAAGCCTCTTGATCAAAGTGAAAGTGGAGAGTGAAAAAGTTGGCTTAAAGCTCAACATTCAGAAAACGAAGATCATGGCATCTGGTCCCATCACTACATGGGAAATAGATGGAGAAACAGTGGAAACAGTGTCAGACTTTATTTTTCTGGGCTCCAAATCACTACACATGGTGACTGCAGCCATGAAATTAAAAGACGCTTACTCCTTGGAAGGAAAGTTATGACCAACCTAGATAGCATATTCAAAAGCAGACATTACTTTGCCAACAAAGATCCGTCTAGTTAAGGCTGTGATTTTTCCAGTGGTCACGTATGGATGTGAGAGTTGGACTGTGAAGAAGGCTGAGCGCCGAAGAATTGATGTTTTTGAACTGTGGTGTTGGAGAAGACTCTTGAGAGTCCCTTGGACTGCAAGGAGGTCCAACCAGTTCATTCTAAAGGTGATCAGTCTTGGATGTTCTTTGGAAGGAACGATGCTGAAGCTGAAACTCCAATACTTTGGCCACCTCATGGGAAGAGTTGACTCATTGGAAAAGACCCTGATGCTGGGAGGGATTGGGGGCAGGAGGAGAAGGGCATGACAGAGGATGAGATGGCTGGATGGCATCACTGACTCAATGGACATGAGTTTGAGTGAACTCCGGGAGTTGGTGACGGACCTGGAGGCCTGGCGTGCTGTGATTCATGGCGTCATAAAGAGTCGGACACGACTGAGTGAATGAACTGAACTGAACTCTATAAAAAATGGAATTTACAAATATTTTATATTTTTACAAATGTATATTTAAAATGTTGATATAGTCGAATATTTAAATATATTTTAAATTTGTTTATTTGCATATATCTTTACTGTACATAGTTATTTAAATATGTATTTTTTTAAAGAAAATCCTTGAGATGATACAGCCTGTAGTATTTCAGAGGTGTGACAGTAACCAGGTATAAATCATTGGTTCTCCCTTTAAAATTAATACGGTCTGATATGGGAGAATAGCATTGAAGTATGTATAATATCATATCTGAAACGAGTCGCCAGTGCAGGTACGATGCCTGATAACGGAAGCCTGGGGCTGGTGCACTGGGATGACCCAGAGGGATGGTGTGGGGAGGGAGGGGGAGGAGAGTTCAGGATGGAGACTACGTGTATACTTGTGGTGGATCCATCTTGAGGTATGGCAAAAGCAATACAATATTGTAAAGTTAAGCAAAATAAAATTTAATTAAAAAAATAAAATAAAATAAAACTCTTAAACTTGCTTTAAAAAAATAAAATTAATACGGTCTTAGTGTTCCTTGCCTCTAAGGAGGAACAAAATTGATCTTGGAAGCATTTCTAACTATTCAAGTGTTTGTATTGCTGTACTTCAAAGGAATACTTCAAAATGTTGAGAACTATGCAGTGCCCATTTCTGTAATAAAAAGTACTCTCTTGAAGTAAAGTGATAAATAATTAACCCAAAATGTGATTTGGAAGAAAAGGAAGAATAATTATATTTTTCTTTGCCTTAGAAAATTCATTTTTCCATTCTGTGTTCTCCACTTTAGTCGGGTCATTTTGCTTCTTTAAATGTAGAATGTAAAAATATTTTAAAGGCCAATAATTTTTGCCATACAATTGTTCTCATTTTTCAATGATACCAATTATTTTAGGAGTTATTTATTCTATAAAATAAAGATATCAAGGGATTTTACAACTATAACATTGGCCTTTGTGGGGAAAAAAGTATCATAAAAAGACTCAGTTTATAAGCCTTGCTTTTTTGACTAAGGTTAGAATTTAATTTCCTAAGCATTGACCTGCAGAATAGACAAGAAAACTTCATTATTTAACGGCTTCTTATCATCACTTTTTAATCATGTTAGAATTAGAGGCAAACAGGACTTACTGAAAATGACATGGCAGCTTCTAGTTCTGGCAGTCCCAATTTGTATGTCTTTGTGCACTCCTGTGTGTGGCCATATTTCAATGTTAATGTTAATATCACTATAGATATTCCTTTAGCATTACCTCTTCTGCTTCTTAGTATGGCATTCTTGCAACCATATCCTTCTCTCTTTTGTATTTCAATTATGTAAAATATAGGGACATTGATAGAAGGACGATTATTTTCAATTCTCTTTGAAGTTAAAATTATTAACATACACATCACTCATGCTTTACAGCATTAGAGATATCCTGGGCATTTTTATCCTAGAATTAATGAAGACATGCATAGACACATGGAATTTTTCAGTATAATATCCTTATTATGTAAGTGGTTCTTTTGCAAGATAAGGTTTTATAGCAATATCTTAGAAGCTAAGTTTAAAGTATATGAAGTACTTGATTCTGAAAACGACATCATTTTACATTGTGTATTTTTTCATTTGGAAAGTGGCAGTTCTATATTTGAATAAAAATACTCAATCATTTTCTACAGCTCAGTACTCTTTGTTCAAAAGCAGACATTGCTTTTCTTCTGTGACTGCTTGATTGAATCACAGATCTAATCAATTATTTTCAAAGATGGTTTCTATTTTCATTGCTGTCTTCTTTTAAGCGTTCCGATCCTTACAAGGTGAGGAAGTAGTCCCACCAAAAAGCTAAGAACATCAAAACCTGTTCAGTACATAATACGCAGGCTGATTTCAAAAGTCTCATGAATTGTCAAAGATTAGTGCCTTTCTTTTTGAAGAAAAATCATTAACAGTTTAATGCTGCTTTAGAGTTTTTCCATGTCTTTGATATTATATATTAAAAATTTAAGTATTTTAATGGAATTGATTAAAAGTAAAGATATGTAACAGAAGCATCTATTTTGCATATATCCATTTTCTATCTCAAATTACATATTTCATTTTATAATTTATAATTTGATAAGTATGAACATATGTATGCACCTATGAAACCATCACCACAATCAAAAAAATTAACATTTCCATTACCATCAAAATTTCCTCCAGCTCCTTTGTAATCTTTCCCTTCCTCTCGTCTTTGATTTCTACCTCCTAATTCCCAGGCAACCTCTGATCTGCTTCCTGTCTCAATAAGAATAGATTGCATTTAAAAATTTTATACAAATTGAATCATACAGCATGCGTATATCCTGTCTCATTCAGCATAGTCATTGTTCAGTCACGTCATTGTGTGTATCAACAGTTCATTCATTATATTGCTAAGTAGAACTTCTTTGGATGGATATGGCCCAGTTTGTTTTCCGTTGACTTGTGGATGAACATTCGGGTTGCTTCCAGTTTGGGTCTATTACAAATAAAGCTGCTATGAACATTTATGTTCAAGTATTTGTAAAGACATATATTTATTCTTCTCTCCACCAAAGAACAGAACAGTTGAGTCATATGACAGATACGTGTTAACTTTTTGGGCAATTGTTTTCCAAACTGACTGTGCTTATTTACATTCCCAGAAGCTGTGTGTGGTAGTTTAAATTGTTCACATCTTTGCCAGTATTTGGTATGATCAGTTATTTGAATTTTAGTCATTCTAATAAGTATTTGATTATATTTCATTATTGTTTTAATTTGAATTTTTCTGGTGACTACTGATTTTGAGCATCTTTTCATGTTTGCCATGAATATATCATTTTTGGTGGTACAAAAAATCATTAGTAGATTTTGTATTGGATTATTTTTCTTAGTATTGAGGTTTGCAAGTTCTTAACATGTTTTCTGAAAATCTTTTATCAGCTATATGATGTACAAATATTTTCTCCCAGTCTGTGGCTGGAAGTTCTTAATATTGGTGAAGTTCAACTTATTTCATTGCAGGTGTTGTATGTAAGACATCTTTGGCTTACCCAAGATCACAAAGATTTTCTCCCATGTTTTCTTCTATGTTTATAGTTTTAGGATATTCATTTAGATCTGTGATGCAGGTATGCAACAAAGTTCCTTTTACACATGGATATTTCTGATTATCCAGCATAACTTGTTGTGAAGGTTATCCTTTTTCCTCTAAATTATCTTTTCATCTTTTCCCAAAATAAATTAACTATATATTTGTGGGTCTATTTTTAACTTTATAAATCTATTGATTTATCTATTGTATTATCTTGGTGCTAATAATGCAGAATGCAGTGTATTGTGCCATTTATACTGTACTGACTACTGTAGCTTTAGAATCTCTTGAAGTAGTGTAAATTCCCCAACTTTGTTCTTTTTGTTAAATTTGACTGTTCTAGCTCCTTGATTCAATGTGAATTTCAGAATTAGCATGTCAATATATACAATAACAAGAGAGCCTGCTGGGATATTTACTGGGGTTACATTGAATCTATAAATAAATTTTTGGAGAAATGACATGAAAACAATATTGAGTCAATCCATAAGCATGGGTGTATCTTTCCATTTATTTAGATCTCCGGTTTTTCCTTTCAACAATGTTCTGTAGTTTCAGTGTACAGAGATCACACATACTTTGTCACATTTATGGCTAAGAATTTTACATTTTCAGAACTATTGTAAATAGTATTGTTTTATATCTTAATTTCAGATTGTTCATTATTATTGTATAGCATGATATTGATTTTTGCATCTTTTTATATTGTAAATTTGTTAAAATCATTTATTACATTTGATCACTTCTAGTAACTCTTTGGTGTATCTCATCAGATTTGCTACTTAGACAATCACATTTTCTGTGAACAAAGGCAGTTTTATTTCTTTTTTTCCAATATGAATACCTTTTATTCTTGCCTTGTAGCTTTGGCTGAAAGATCCAGTGCAATTATGAATATCTGTGGTGAGAGTAGACCCTTGTTCCTGATTTTGGAAGGAAAGTATTCAGTCATTTAGCATTATTTATGACATTAGCTAGATTTTTTAGACTTTTGCAGGTGAGGCAACTCCCTCTTATCCCTAAAGTGCTAAGGATATATGAGTGGTATATTTTTAAGCTGTTTCAAAGTATGAAAATTTTTCTTTTACTTTCTACATAAAAGGAAATTATACTAAGTACAATGTGTTTGGATTATAGAATTACAAAAATCCCCTAAAACTCTATGTGTTGCTCCATTATTATCATATTCAGTATTTTACACAAGCCTCAGAGCCAGGCAGAATTTTTCCTTTCAAAGTAACCTGTTTTAGTCATTGATTTTTATTTTGTTCTGCTTTGTTGACTCTGGACAAATAAGACACTTATCGACACATGGAATTTATTTTGCAATGTTGTTGTCTGCTAATATTTTATCATACAAAAGTATGTGATACCAAAAGCAATTGTAGCTGCCTGGATAAGAAGTTTTAAGCTAGGTGTGGCTCTTTTCTGTGGCGAAATAAAGTTTCTTATGGATGAAGAAATGTAAAATACCATTGCTGAAATTTTTAACTTGTCTTGATACCCTAAACCTTGGTATTGGAAATCACTCAAAGTAAGTTTTCAGAGAATCTCTTACACTATCTTTTAGGCAGTGCCTAAAAGTAGATGTATTCCATTCTCTCTGAAATACCTTTTCTTAAGGAATTAAATTCTGCCTGCTGACAGGAAAATGGGTGAATTGTATCTGCAATTTTTATTTATAGTGTATAGTGGCTAAATAACATGTTTTCTTTTTCTTCTTAGTAAAGGGAAGAATCTTTAGAAACACTTGGTTTATAGTTAATGCATAGAAATTTCTATAAGTATTAGAAAATTATTGAGGTAATTTGAACTATTTCACTCCCTGAGATATCTATTTCTGCCTAAAAAATTATTCTAAAATGTAGTAACTTAAAACAACAGTATTAATTATATCACAATTTCTGAGTCAGAAATCCAGAAATGCTTTAAAATTCCTCAAATAGTTGTGATACATGATTCTATGGGCAAAAACATGAGAAAACATTTTGTAGTTTTGCCTCAACTGAAAAATCATTGCAATAAAAACACTAAGCTTGTATACATATACTTTTTTTCTCTTCTTAATTATATTTTCTTGAATCTTTTGCCTTTTATTTTTGTTTCTACTGCTATAAACAGTGAATAATTGATACAATAGTGGTCAAAAGAGTACCTGTTAAATATTTCTTAGTGCCAACTCTGAAGAAGCACAACAGCCATACAGTAAATTCTAGTATTAGGAATATTTTTATGAAAATACCTATATTGTTTGAATTTTCAGAAAAACTATGCTTGAAATATGGTACATAAACCTGCAACCTATAGCCCTAATATTATTGACTGCTTCTGCTACTGCTAAGTCGCTTCAGTCGTGTCCGACTCAGTGCGATCCCATAGACAGCAGCCCACCAGGCTGCCCCGTCCCTGGGATTCTCCAGGCAAGAACACTGGAGTGGGTTGCCATTTCCTTCTCCAATGCGTGAAAGTGAAAAGTGAAAGTGAAGTCTCTCAGTCGTGTCCGACTCTTAGCGACCCCATGGATTGCAGCCTAACAGGCTTCTCCATCCATGGGATTTTCAAGGCAAGAGTACTGGAGTGGGGTGCCACTGCCTTCTCTGAATATTATTCAGAGGTGAATATAATTCCTGATAGTTGTTTAAGTGATAAAGATTGATCTTAATTATACCTCAAATATACCTGGAAATATTGCTATTTAATAACCTGGAAAGATAAGTTCAAAGTTTAACCCAATTTGTATATTTAATATTGACTCTTTTCCTTATAGACTAAGATGCTTAGTGAAGCAGCTAGAAAAAGGTGATGTTAACGTCGTTGACTTAAAGAAGAATATTGAATATGCAGCATCTGTGTTGGAAGCAGTTTATATTGATGAAACAAGGTAAGTTTTAACCTCCTTGTCCTTTTAACTTTTTTGCTTGTCTCCTTTTTTCCCCCTTTTTATTGACCCTGCTTTCATATCTTGGCTAGGAAACCCAAATCAAAATCTTATTAAAACTTAAAATGTTCTTCTTGATGTAGCTATGTTAAGAACTATGATTCTTTCTTTTAAATTATACACATTTTAATCTAAATGCTTGAATGATACAAAACAGTCAATCAATAAAGTAATAAACAAATTAAAGTCTCCTCTCCCTCTGCTCTCACAGTCCTTAGGCCCAGGGTTTTAAATGTCAGAGATAGATGTAGGCTTACACTGATTTTCACTGATGTAAGAGTTTCTCTGTTATCTCAAGATTTGAGTTCCTTCTGAGAAAATGGGTGTCACATGTCCATATATTATCATGAGAGGCATCTATCAGACACTGTATAAGGGCTTGCCAAGTGGCAGTTCCCCATGTGTATTTGATAATCACCTAAACTCCATCATCCAGCCTGATAATTATTAATACCAGAGTGGTAAGGAGATTCGGAAATGGGAATTCATTTGAAGAGGATTGTTACCTTAGTCCTATGGCTCTCAATCAGGCCATTTGCTTTCAAGGTGTCATTGGGCAATTTCTGGAGACACTCTTGGTTTGGCTGATGGGGGTTAGCTACTGTTATAACAGGTAGAAGCCAAGGGTGCCACTAAACATCATAATATGCACAGGAAAATCCCCCACAACAAAGAATTCTCTAGCCCCAAATGTTAATACCATAGAGGTTAAGAAACCTTGGCCTAAAGAATAACTGTAGAGGGATCCTGTTGAGAAAGAGACATGTACTTCAAGATGTTAGTACAGAAAAGGTACTGAGTTTTTCAAAGTCGAGAGGCAGGTGGAGGAGAGGTCTTTTGAAGGCATTGTGCAAAAGATACGGATTTCAGAGGGTGAAAACCAGACTTCATGGGGTGATTGTTGAAATAGAAGACAGAGTAGGAATCGAAAATTCAGCATAAATATCAAAGAACAAGATACCCAGTTGGTGTAGAGTGTTGTCTCTGAAGGAAGCACAAAAGCTCCTCAGGAAAGAAAAGGTAACCAACATTTGCATATTTGTCACACTGATGACAACAAACCCACCAGTCTTGTTAGACTGTTTGACCCCTGTCTTCCCCACCACATTGCTGAACAAGAAGAAGCTGCGTAGTGAGTGGGACAGGGGACCAAACACGGAGGATGAGTCCATCACACTTGTCTCCTCTGCAGGCGTCTCTGCCTTGTCAGGCCTGAGCACGGGGCAGGTGAGAAGTGTTAAATCAGATGTGAGATTGAGGTGTACTGGACTTACACACAAACACGCACATACACATACACACAATAATGCTATTTCAGATCAGATCAGATCAGTCGCTCAGTTGTGTCCGACTCTTTGCGACCCCATGAATCACAGCACGCCAGGCCTCCCTGTACATCACCAACTCCCGGAGTTCACTGAAACTCACGTCCATCGAGTCAGTGATGCCATCCAGCCATCTCATCCTCTGTCATGCCCTTCTCCTCCTGCCCCCAATCCCTCCCAGCATCAAAGTCTTCTCCAATGAGTCAACTCTTCGCATGAGGTGGCCAAAATACTGGAGTTTCAGCTTTCACATCATTCCTTCCAAAGAAATCCCAGGGCTGATCTCCTTCAGAATGGACTGGTTGGATCTCCTTGCAGTCCAAGGGACTCTCAAGAGTCTTCTCCAACACCACAGTTCAAAAGCATCAATTCTTCAGTGCTCAGCCTTCTTCACAGTCCAGCTCTCACATCCATACATGACCACAGGAAAGACTATAGCCTTGACTAGGCGAACCTTTGTTGGCAAAGTAATGTCTCTGCTTTTGAATATGCTATCTAGGTTGGTCATAACTTTCCTTCCAAGGAGTAAGCGTCTTTTAATTTCATGGCTGCAGTCACCATCTGCAGTGATTTTGGAGCCCAGAAAAATAAAGTCTGACACTGTTTCCACTGTTTCCCCATCTATTTCCCATGTAGTGATGGGACCAGATGCCATGATCTTCGTTTTCTGAATGTTGAGCTTTAAGCCAGCCTTTTCACTCTCCACTTTCACTTTCATCAAGAGGCTTTTTAGTTCCTCTTCACTTTCTGCCATAAGGGTGGTGTCATCTGCATATCTGAGGTTATTGAGATTTCTCCCAGCAATCTTGATTCCAACTTGTGTTTCTTCCAGTCCAGTGTTTCTCATGATGTACTCTGCATATAAGTTAAATAAACATGGTGACAATATGCAGCCTTGACGTACTCCTTTTCCTATTTTGAACCAGGCTGTTGTTCCATGTCCAGTTCTAACTGTTGCTTCCTGACCTGCATACAGATTTCTTAAGAGGCAGATCAGGTGGTCTGGTATTCCCATCTCTTTCAGAATTTTCCACATAATGCTATTTAGTAGGTAATAAATTCATAAATCACAAATCAAAACAATATAAAATGGTACCTTATGAAAGTTTTTATCCACCTGTTTCTTAGTCTACTCAAGTTCCCTAACTCATAAATTTCTTATGAATATTTTCAGTGATTTCTTACAAATTTTTATTTCATATTTTCACTCTGGCTCTCATAGAAGATAACATACTATTAATAACTTTCATTCTGATCTTTCCCCTTAACAAGGAAGCTTGATCTTCCCATATCATATACCAACATCCAAATTTTAGGCCGTAAGAATTTTTACTGGTAACTGATAGAAAAGGGTGTGGTGAAGACCAGGCTGCACAGAGATTCTTATTCTCTAGACCAGAACTCTGTTAAAGCACAGTGTGAAGTCATAAATTAAGAGAAAAAATCATAGGCACACTTTTAGAATGATTTTTAGTTAACTTTCACTGAATGTACATAAATATATATGATTCTTATACATGAGCAGAGATTCAATGTGTAAATTTTTTAAAAAATCAAGTATTTTTCTTATAATTTCCTTGCCTTCATTTTTGTGTGTGCTTTTTCTTGTTTACAAGTTGACTGAACTTAATTTAAAATTTCTTCAATCTGTCCTGGATATTTCATTTTTTATAGTTATTTTTAAAGCTTATGAAAATTTGCCTTTAATAATTATTTGTAAATTTACAGTATTCATCTTGCAATGACATAATACTATCCAGTTTGACAGAATATTTTGTGCTTTATTTATTAATTTTTCCTTTATATTTCCTTTCCTAGAAAATTATGATTTCATAGATATTTTTAACTTAGTTCCCCAGGATCCTTAATTCATTTAAACATATGTTATATTTCAATAGTTCTTTTTCATTTGAAACTTGCTCTTTTGTGGGAAGAAAAAAATGCTTCACTGCTTCAGGATACAATAGTGGGGTTTTTTTTCATCTTTACAACAAAACAGCCTAGCTCTTAACAATACATTATTTCCAAATGTTTACTCAAATGACACAAAACTTCTCACTCTTTTATTTCAATGCCTCAATGGTATCATGAATTTTAAATTGGATTGATAATAACACCCCACGTATGTACCATCTTCCAAGAAGAGTTCATAGTTTCATTAACTTACAGTAGTCTCCCCACAGTCCTGGGTAGTTGGCAGGGTGACCATTACTTTCTGTATTTTACTAATGAAAGACCCAAAGCTCCTGAAATAAACTGGTTTGCTAAAGGCCACAAACCTAGACTTCGGCAAAACTGGGACTAGTAAGTAAGGTATGACGTCTTTCTTAGTGCTTTTCTCTCTATAACTGGCTCCTCTCAGAGTATTGTTATCACGCAATATGGTTTTCAATGAACCCTGAAAGATTTAGGTGACAATGTGTAAAATATTCTGAGAGTTAGATTGTGAATTCTAGAAAAATAGTCCCTAACATTTATTACTAATAGCCTATTGTTATAGCTGTATGCCAAGAACTCTTCTAAGCACTTTAATGCACTATTTCATTTAATAATCATAAGAATTCTAATGAAATTAAAACTTATATTATTACCATTTTACATATGAGCAAAGAGAGTCACAGGAAAGTTAGATGGCTTATACAAGATAACACAGAGGATACTTTAAAGAGTGGAGTTAGGTCTTGGCAGGCTGACTCTAAAGACTGACTTTAAGCACAGTTCTCATCTGCATCCTTTTATTCACATCTGATAAAAGAGTGATTTTAGAGACTTCCTGGAGGTTTTGATGAAAGCTCACATGCTGTCAGGATTGCCAGGCCCATTGGTTTGTTGACTATGGTTACATCTTTTCTCAACTCTGCTTTCAACATCGTTTGCTTGAAATTGCCTATAGGTAGAGTATTTATACTATAAAAATTGGCAAATGATACAAATCAGGGTTTTGTTTTTTTTTTCCTGGTGAATATGTGGTTAACTATTTGTCATCATGCTACAGCTTATACCCAACATTACTTTGTATGTATCTTCTAAAACTAGTTTGATGATTAAAATATCAGCTCAAGAAATTTTAGAGGAAAAATACTTGATATGGCTTGATTTCCTATAGACTTAGTAAGACACAGGCCTTCTCTGATAGCTCAGTTGGTAAAGAGTCCTCCTGCTCTGCAGGAGACCCTGGTTTGATTCCTGGTTGGGAAGATGCCCTGGAGAAAGGATAGGCTAACCAATCCAGTATTTTGGGGCTTCCCTTGTAAAGAATCCACCTGCAGCTGGTAAAGAATCTTCCTGCAGTGTTGGAGACCTGGGTTCAATCCCTGGCTTAGGAAGATCCCCTGGAGAAGGAAATGACTACCCACTCCAGTATTCTTGCCTGGAGAATTCCATGTGCTTATAGTCCATGGGGTCTCAAAGTGTCAGACACAACTGAGTAACTTTCACTTTCACTTAGTAAGACACAGCAGCAAGCTGAGGATATTTTTTGTTGCCATGTGTATATAATTTTTAAAACTGCATTTGCCTTAGGGATATTAATAAAACAGAGATAATTGAATAAGCATTTAGTTTCTTTTAAACTTTAAAAATACTGATGAATTCTGAGATTTTTTATTAGAAAATTCTTTTTCTAGAAAAAAAAATGTTTCAATAAGTATTCAAGAGAGGCATTTGGAGGTGGCTGAACCACAAAAAAAGATTAAAACATGATAAAGCAGGATAGAACAGAAACTATAAATTGGTTTAAATCCCCCCTATACACACACATACATACATATATACATTACCTTTTCCCACTAAGCTTTAACAACTGCAGGATTTCAGTTAAGAAGATAAATCAAAGCACAAAATCTCTCTTGAAATATGATTTGAGTAGAAAAAATAAAAAACAATTTCTTATAGAATTAAAATTCTGACTTTCTTTCAGGAATTATAGCACAATTCCCTAATGAATATGACTGTTGGTTTTTTGACAAAACACTTTCAAATGCAAATACCAGCATTTTATGATCCTGCTTTCAGATGTATCACTAGAGGCTTTTGTTTTTCAAAGCTGCACAGTTAAAATCCAGAAACATGTGACCTACAAAAAGCTTCTGTTTGATTGTCCTTATTTAGATTTGGATATTGCCAGGAAAAATAGCATCCTTGACCTCATAAACTGCTATTCATGAGTGTAGACAGCTGGCTGGGAGATACACTTTAAATGATGGAAATTATGCTTATTAATACTGCCCTGCAATACAATTTGGGGAGGGCATGGCAACCTACTCCAGTATTCTTGCCTGGAGAATCCCATGGACAGAGGAGCCTGGCAGGTTACCATCCATGGTTGCAAAGAGTCGGGCATGACTGAAGTGACTTAGCACACACACACAACACAATTTATAACTTTATTTTCTTAATGTGAATCAATCTGACAATTACCACTGTTTGATTACAGACTCCCAATTCAGAAAGAGTGGGTTGTTCAAATTTGGGATGTTCCACTCAATACTCTCTTCTTAAGAGTTAAGCAAGTGACTTAACTTCTATATTTCTTAGCTTTATGTTTGTAGATTAACAATAATGACAGTGTTAATTGCACAGTTTTGCCTTGAGGATTAAGTGTAACACCATATCTGACAGAATAAAAGTTAAATTATAAAGTTTAAATTGGGACTTAGTAAAAGTTAAATTGGGACTTCCCTGTAGCTCACACAGTGAAGAATCTGCCTGTAAGGCAGGAGATCCAAGTTCAGTCCCCGGGTTGGGAAGATCCTCTAGAGAAGGGAATGGCAATCCACTCCAGTATTCTTGTCTAAAGAATCCCATGGACAGAGGAACCTGCTGGGCTACAGTCCATGGGGTCGCAAAAAGTCTGACACCCTTGAGTAACCTATACTACTAAAAGTTAAATAATAACAACTTTTTGTTGTACTAATAAATGCAAAGACTTCTGGGTACATAGCACAATAAGATATGTAATTTATTTTAAAAAATCAAAATAATTTATTGACAGCAATTTTTGATACCAAGAAATGAAGTCAGGTGGGCTGAAGTTACCAGGAAAAGAGAACGGAGTGCAAACTGATGGAAAACAAACCTTAATAGGATGCCCATCTTGATTTTTTAAAAAAATCTTTAATTGACTCCTATGTCTTACTACATCTAAATGTCCTTAATTTTGAGAGATTATCTGAGTGAGACTGCATGGATACCAATCAGTAATTGAAGAAGTTTGTCTGCTAGAAATGGACTGAAATCCAGGGCACATTGAAGTCTAAGTCCCTTGAAATCATCATGTACTAGAATTTACTAAGTAATGTTCACTCATAACACAAATATCTAATGAGTATGTGAAGTGAATGCCAGACACATCACTCATCCGAATCCAGAGTACAACTGTGCAGATACCTGGTCATTAGAAACGAGTCAAGAACTGGAAAGATAAATAGAGGAATGAGGACCAATACTGTGAACAAGAAACAGGGATGTTTGGAGTGAGAGAAAAACCCAAGCACACTGAAAGATTACAACAGGAAACACTAATTAGCAGCAGTAAATCATAACAAGAACACGGATATAAATTGCGATAGAAATTGTAGAGTTAAGATCCCAAACCAGGTATGGTTGGAATCACTTAATAATAATAAATTTAGTTCCCCAGCAAAACTCCCTATGCCTGTTCTCTAAGACATGGCTTCTAACAAAAGGAGTTAAGGTTAAAAAAGGGGGGTCTGGAATGTGCTAGATATATGGACTCTAGAGCTCAGAAATATGGATGCCAGGCTGGTGCACTGGGACGACCAAGAGGGATGGTATGGGGAGGGAGTGGGGAGGAGGGTTCAGGATGGGGAGCACGTGTATACTTGTGGCGGATCCATCTCGATGTATGGCAAAAGCAATACAATATTGTAAAGTTAAGCAAAATAAAATTTAATAATAAAAAAATAAATAAATAAAAGTAAATGGACTGATAAAAAAAAAAAAAGAAATATGGTGCCAGTTAGAGATGTGAATTTAGGGATTATAATCCAGGAGTCTCAGGTTGTTGTTCGTTTTTTTTTTTTTCTATAATCAGAATTCCTATGCTAATTCAATATGTTATGTGGGAACACACCATTTAAAGTTAGGAATGGAGCAACTTCAGAGGACACTCAGGAAGTACAGACATAGAAGAAAGCACATCTGGAGAATCTGGAGTAGCAAAGCCAGGGTTGCTAAAAAGGGTAAAACAAAATGCCACAGAAGAACCACTGAATGCAGTTAGGAGAGTCCTAATGCCTCTGAAATGGAGTTTCACAAAGAGAAAAAGCCACCAGTCAGACTATGGTGAAAGTCAAAGTGAAGTCATTCAGTTGTGTCCGACTCTGTGCGACCCCATGGAGTGTAGCCCACCAGGCTCCTCAGTCCATGGAATTTTCCAGGCAAGAGTACTGGAGTGGGTTGCCATTTCCTTCTCCAGAAAATCTTCCCAACCCAGGGATCGAACCCGGGTCTCCCGCACTGCAGGCAGACGCTTTACCATCAGGAATTAAAGTGGAATGTCTCTAGAAGAAAAAAGCATGGATTATTTTTCAAGAATTTCCTAGCCCATAGGAAAAAGCAGTGATATAACAGTCTATTTAATAGGAATGAATTTTTTTATGCTTTTTTTAGAACAGAAACCTTCCATGAACCTTAAGATAAAAAAGAGATTCAGATTAAAGAGAACTAGTAACTATGGAAAGATTAGGTCAAGAAGTTATTCTTTGTAAGTTGGTGTAGCCACAGTGAAAAACAGTATGCAGATTCCTCAGAAAACCAAAAATAGAAAAACTATATGATCCAGTAACCCTACCCTGGGCATATATCCAGATAAAACTATAATTCAAAAAGATATAGGCACCGTTATGTTATCAGATATAAGTGTTTATGTATAGAATGCATGAAACAAGTTCCTACTGCATAGCATGGAAAACTATATTCATTATCCTATGATAAACTATGATGAAAAAGAATATTTTAAAAGTGTGTTGTTGTTGTTGTTTAGTCGCTAAGTCATGTCCAACTCTTTTGCGACCCCATGGACTCTTGCCTACCGGTCTCCTCTGTCCATAGCATTTCCCAAGCAAGAATACTGGAGTGGTTTGCCATGCCCTTCTCTAGAGGATTTTCCTGACCCAAGAATCAAACCCATGTCTCCTGCATTGGCAGGCAGATTCTTTACTGCTGAACCACCAAGGAAGCCTCCAGAAAGATATACTGAATCGCTGCTGTATTTGTTGTTGCTGTCCAGTTTTTCAGTTATGTCTGACTCTTTGCGACCCCATGGACTGCAGCATGCTGGTCTTCCCTGTCTTTCACCATCTCTCTGACCTTTACCATCTCCCAGAGCTTGCTCAAACTCATGTCCATTGAGTCCGTGTATAGTAGTAATTAACACAACATTGTAAATCAACTATACTTTAGTAAAAAAAAGAAGTTAGTTTTAAGTTATTTTGGAAAGGAGACAAATAGCCAAGCATAGGTGGAAAATGAAGGTGAAATGGAGCTAACTATAGCACATATCTAAGGATCTTCAAATAAGCAAAACATGCATAGCACAATAAAATAAAAAAGGTTAGTAAGCATTGGTTTTAAACTCAGTTGCTCAGCAAGAGTAACAGTGTGGTAATAATTTTGACAAAAATTATAGACCATGGACTCTAAAACTCGGAGATCAATATGATGTAGAGAGCAAACCCTGAGTGATTAATCATTACAACCTACATGTCATGATGGCACTGACTCTTGTGTAATCCTCAGACATTTTAGAGGCAGAGTAGGGAAGATGGAGAAAACAAAAGAACTGGACTAATGAACACCTTTCATTAGCATTTCAATTACAAGTAAAAGAAAAGCCAACAAAATCACCTTAAACACTCATTGCCAAAACACTGATGACTAGTGCTGACTATAAGCGTTGGTGAATCAGGACAAAATGATATCAAGAGATAAATCTTTCTGTTTTGATTACTCTGGAATGACCTCTCTCTGATGCTTTGAGGGTAGCAAAACAAGACAGAGGTGATATTTCCAAGCTGTACATCCTGATTCCATTTGGAGGTGTCCCTAAGGAAATCAGTTTGAAGGGTATGTGCTAAGGCATTGCTGGAGTTCAGTGAACCATTAAAAAGCAAATCATGATTTTTATGAATTCCATTTTTATGGTGTGAGTTGTAGGGAGGGGTGGCTGTTTGGAGTGCTGTGTTGTAGGCTGTTCTCACCCTGTAGATAGAGTGTGAAAACCAGGCTTAGAAAAAGTTGCAATAACTTTTGGTTGATTTTCATGTTTTTTGCCATCTGTGATGTGTTACTTTCTGCAAACTTTCAAAAACAGTCTGACTAGTGAAAAGGGGAAAAAAATCTGACCAGATCTTTTGAGAGATGGCTGACATGAAAAGCTCCATGTATTAGGTACGAGCTTACAGTTGTGATATTTTGGGTCAATAAAATATAAATGAATACTTCCTGAATTTGAAAAAGATAAACTTTTTAATATTATTCTTTTCTAATGATGATATTAATAACAAGATTATTTGACAGATAATTATATCCAAGGCAATACATTATATAATTTGCATATATGATTCCATGTCTCAAAAATTCTGTAATACATATATTATTTTCACTATAAAGTTAAAAATGTGAGACATAAAAAAGTAATTAAATTGCTTAGAATCATATAAGTATTATGTGTCAGAGACAAGTTCAAACTGAGATGGAGATTACGAACATCTATTCTTTTATTCCTTGGTAATAGAACCCTTTTTTCTTTTTTCAATTATTCACTCTTCTCTGGAAAGCCAGTGATTCATGGGAGACCAGTCTTAGCCCCAGGGTTAGGATGGGTATATCCTAATTGATCCAAATCAGAAATTAGTCTTCATCTCCCTAACCAGCAAGTTTGGACATGGACATGTGATATAATTTTGGCCAATGAGACAAATGGGGGTTTATCAGAAGATTTCCTCCCATGGAAAAGGAGTCCTTTGCTTCTGGAGGGCAATGGCACCCCACTCCAGTGCTCTTGCCTGGAAAATTCCATGGACAGAGGAGCCTCGTAGGCTGCAGTCCATGGGGTCTTGGAGAGTCGGACACGACTAAGCGACTTCGCTTTCGCTTTTCACTTTAATGCATTGGAGAAGGAGATGTCGACCCACTCCAGTGTTCTTGCCTGGAGAATCCCAGGGATGGCGGAGCCTGGTGGGCTGCCATCTATGGGGTCGTACGGAGTCAGACACTACTGAAGCGACTTAGTAGTAGTAGTATGATGCTTGAAAAGGATACAACCATCTGGCTGCAAGCTTAGAGCTCAACCTAACACTAAAGTTGGCAGCACAGAAAGATGGAGGAAACCTGAGTCCTTGATGATACTGTTGACTACTGATTTTTTAAAAAATCCCTACTGGAGTCTCCCTATCTTCAACTTTCCTGTTAAGAAAAATAATAAGTCCCTCATTATTTAAGCCACTTAGGGTTAGATTGGATGTCACTTGCTAGTGAGAGCATCCTTATAGCCTTAAAGATCTCCCTTGTTCCAAAGCCCATGTTCTTAATCTTCAAACCTTGTATACAGTCACCTTATCCTAATAATAAGTCCTAACACAAATGTGTTATCTAAGATATCTAAGATAACTATTTAGAACATATTTTCCCATGAAACAAGGCAAAAGGTTGATTGAGTTTCCAAGGCAAATCATGAAATATATTGACCCCATGATACAGTTAAATAGCACAGGTGGTTCTTGGGCAAGTACCAGTTACTGAATGTCAGAGACTTGTTTTGTCTTATTAAAATAAAAAGGTGCAGTTAGAGGGTGGGCAGGGCATCTAGCATCCTTCTGCTCCAGGATCCTAGAAAAGTACTGGGATGTGCTATTTCCCCACTCAGTGTTTGACTTGGTTTGGAGAATTTCAGGTTGGACTCAAGTGTTCTTTCTCAAGATCTCTTTTGTCTTCCTGATTAACGTAGGGCATCTTTGGATGATAATAGGAATGGAAACTCTGCTCTGAGTCATCACATAGTCTTCCATCATTTGGGGGCCTTTCCTCCTTCTCTGGGACCTAGATTTTGAAACTTAAATCCATGTACAGGAGTTTTTCCTCCCCAGGTTATTCTGTGTCATATATAAAAAGTCAGTGAATGAAGACATGGCTAAATATATGGCCAGGGTAATAGAAAAATTTTAATCATGAGATTATCTTTTCACACATGGAGCAAGAACTGACTGAAAATGATTTTATTTCTCACTTAACTACTGTAACTATCTCAATATTCTATAACCTCTAAGACCAAAGACTCTCCGCCTGTGTTTTTGTACATTTATTCACTTACTCAACAACTATTTATGAAGGGCATTATATACATTGATTGGAGAAGGCACTGGCACTGCACTCCAGTACTCTTGCCTGGAAAATCCCATGGATGGAGGAGCCTGGTGGGCTGTAGTCCATGGGGTTGCGAAGAGCCAGACACGACTGAACGACTTCACTTTCACTTTTCACTTTCATGCATTGGAGAAGGAAATGGCAATCCACTCCAGTGTTCTTGCCTGGAGAATCCCAGGGATGGCGGAACCTGGTGGGCTGCCGTCTATGGGGTTGCACAGAGTTGGACATGACTGAAGTGACTTAGCAATATACATTGATAATTATTTTGCTATTCTGTATGGCTATTGTTAACTCCTTCTTGTCATTGCCCTTAGTCTTTCAGCTTCATAGGTTTAGAAAGAAATATATTCTTTGTCTTCCTTCACATCCCTGTCCTTCAAATATATCCCAGCTCTTCTTAGTATCCATTCTCTGCTCCCCGAGAATCTGGCGCCTCTGTACAGCATGGTGACTATAGTTAATAATACTGCAGTGCATTTTAAGAGTTGCTAAGAGAATAGATCCTAAAAATTGAGAAATTGACTCTTCTATTTTTCAGTTAAGTAACATACAGATTATTCTTGTTCATAAAATGAGCTTAAAGATTTATTAATTAAGATACTTTTACTGAGATTCTTCTGCTAGTTCCTTCCTATATTGTTCACTCACTTCTCTCATAGTGAAATAATGGGCATGTGAAATAGGCAGTACTGCTAAGTCCACGTTGCAGAAAAAGATTAAATCTTACTTCCTTGGCCATGATCTTCCGTTAATTGGCGCACCATGAATGGGTGAGAGCAGTTCTCAAAATATTCATCAGAATCACCTGGAGGGCTTGTTAAGTCAACAAGTGTGGAGTAGGGCCCTTGAAGTTCCAGGTTTAATAAGTTCCCTGTCGCTGCCAGTTCTGCCAGTCCAGAGACCACACTTAATAGAGAATGTTGAATTAGGCTGTAATAGGAAAGATATACAGAAAATGTTGGGCTTCCCATGTGGCTTGAGAGGTAAAAAAATCCACCTGCTAATGCAGTAGACTCAGAAGACATGGGTTTAATCCCTCGGTCAGGCACATCCCCTGGAGGAGGAAATGGCAACCCACTCCAGTATTCTTACCTGGAAAATTCCACAGACAGAGGAATCTGGCAGCTACAGTCCATATGGTCACAAGAGTTGGACACAACTGAATAGACATGCAGACACAGAGAATGTTAGAAATCTAATGACTAGAATTTTGAGGCCTTATCAAAGGAGTGTGGCCCAAATATTGCCCCAAGTTGTATATGAAGCTTGGGGGCTAAAATGCCTCCCCCAACCAGGAAATTTCATCATGCACTAGGAGCAGTAGGCAAGGGGCGCTGAATTGGAGACAAGTATTGCCTTGAGCAACAGCTCTTGGGCATAGAGGAGGCCTGTTCTTTGGTCTATAGTGTAATCACCTCTCCCAGATCTGGTAAACCGTGGCCTTAGGCTTCATCTCTGGGCCACAACCTCCACTTTTTTCTTCAGCCTGCAACTTGGTGAGCCATGGAAGGACACTTACTTAAATCGACCTTGGAATACCTTCCTCTCTGTCTCATTATCTTGACTAGAAGAGGCAGCGTATCATTCTCTGAAAAGTGGGACAGGAAGATCAATACTAGGTAGATATTGTAGAATTGTCATAAAATGTAACATAAAATGTACCATTTTCAGTGTACAATTCAGTGGAATTAAGTATATTTACAATGTTGTGAGCTTCCCTGGTGGCTCAGACGGTAAAGCGTCTGCCTATAATGCGGGAGACCGGGGTTCAATCCCTGGGTTGGGAAGATCTCCTGGAGATGGTAATGGCACTCCACTCCAGTATTCTTGCCTGGAAAATTCCATGGATGGAGGAACCTGGTATGCTACAGTCCATGGGGTCGCAAAGAGTTGGGCACGACTGAGCTACTTCACACACAATGTTGTGCAACCATTACCACTATGCATTTCCAAAACCTTTTCATGATCCTAAACAGAAATTCTGTACCATTAAATGATTACTCCCAGTGCCCCTCTCCCCTCAGCCCCTGGTAACCTCTATTATACTTTCTGTTTCTGTTAATTTGCCTATTCTACTCACTAAAATTTTAAAGTAGGTAAAAAATATTTTGGAGATCCCTCCCACTGCCTCCTTACAACCCATAGAATGCATAAGTTTTTCTTTGGTCCCCGCAAGTCTACTTTGACCAACTTCTTGCTTTAGTGTCTGAAACACTTCCATCACAAGATACCTTCCTTTTACTGCACATCATAAATTGATCTGCTTAGACTAATTCATGCAGGGATATAAATGGCTGGGAGGTTATTGAGGGCTTGCTTTGTGTTAGACACTATTCTAACTGCTTTCTGTATGTTTACCTATTTCATCCTCCAACCCCACCTCTAGACATACTATTATTATCAGCTCTATTATCAGATGGTAAAGAATCTGCCTGCAATGAGGGAGACTTGAATTCGATCCCTGGGGTTGGGAAGATCCCCTGGAGAAGCAAACGACTACCCATTCCATATTCTTGCCCGGAGAATTCCATGGACAGAGGTGTGTGGCAGGCTATAGTCATGGGGCCACAAAAAGTCAGACATGACTGAGTGACTCTCAGTTCACTACTTATCGCTATTATTATCTCTCTTTTATTGACAAAGAAACTGAGATTCAAAAGATGGACTGTTGGTTTCTAAGACCATACAGCTAATAGATGATGAAGCCAGGATTCCAACTCCTGAGGCAGTTTCTCTTAACTGCAGAGGATGCTTACTAATCAAAAAACTTGGTAATTAGTGGAATGTCAGGCTTTGAGCCTAGAGGAATATTTTTGAAGATATTTTGAGCCAAAAGGACTTCCTGGTAGGAAGCCAAGAGTCATCAGTGAGGCCTAGGGCAGTTTTCTGCTTTACCCATTCCCTCCATTTCCATCTCCCAACTGATTCCCTAAATACAATTTTGATCCCAACTCTCTGAGATCCTAACCCCTTCTCAGAGCCTCCCCCAACATTTCCTGGCTCTTCTTTCCTGTCCCTGGCGATGACCCTACCATTCCTGGAACTCTGCTTCCTTTGGTGGGTATAGAGGAGGTGCAGAGCCTTGGGTCTTAACTTGGACAGAGGCCTAGTCAAGTAGACAGAAAAAGAAAATTGCCAAAACACCAAAACCAAACAAATTTTTAAAAGCTGTTGAAATAAATTTGTGAGCCTGCCATTTTAAGTTTTTTGAAACAAGGCAAATAATAAATAAATAAATGTATATGGCCTGGAAAAATTAATTCAAATGTATTTAGTACTCAGGAAACAGGTTCCTAACAAGTCAACAAGGCTTTTCAAATGTATTACCTCTTTCCATCCTGACATTCAATTTATTACGCTTCAAAGTACTCTGAAATTATACCATCCAGATACATTTCTCACTAAGAAAATTATTCAATACATCAGTCATGGAAAACAAATTTAAGCTTCCTCTAATCATAATTCTGGTGAACCAAACTCCTTTAAGATTTTTTTTAAGATCAATTATTTTTAAACTGGAATTTCAACATAGAGATGGGATAGAGAATAATGATTGCTGATATTTTTTTCTGAATTTAAAGGGAGTCTGGACACTTAGTAAACAAAACACACATTTGAGATAAAGAATAGCTCATCAGTTAAAAACTCAGATCCTAAAATCAGAGAGACTTGAGCTCAAAAAATGGCATGGATGCCTCTAGTTGTATGATTTGAGCAAATCACTTAAGGTGTCTGTACCTCAATTTATTCATCAGTAAAGTGCAGGTACTGATAGTAATGTCTTCCTTATGGTGGTGTGTTGAGAATTAAATGAAGTAAAGCGTGGCTCCTTGCCTGGTTCATAGTAAGTATGCAATAAAGTTAGCTGACATTGTCATCAAATCCATCCTCAGATGGTCCTGAAGTCTGAGGGAAGCTTGACAATGACCCTTGGGTTTTTTGGTGGAGAAGGGGTGTGTGGAGAGGCTGCAGGCACCTCAGAGCATATGCATGTGTTATCTAAAGAAATAATGCTACTAGACTTGCTTATGAGGAAACCACTTACATCCAAAGAATAACCATACTGTAGAAAGAGCAACTTCTAATTCTCCCAGTTATCCCAGAAGGGGTCACTTGGAAGGTGTTCACCAAATATGAGGCCAGTACCACCCTTAGCTCAGTGCCAGTGGAACTGCTTCCCTGGACACTGTCCCCCACATTAGGATGTTCAGTGATGGCCATCTTTTGGTCTGCTCCTTCCCATGGGTTAGTAGATCTCCAAGGCCAAGAAGAAACTGAGCTCATGACTTTTCCCCTGCTGAATACTCACATCTTGGAATTCCCTGCCCAGTGCAGTGTGCCCCTCTACCATATTCTGACCCTGAGACCCCAGGGTTCTCTACCCAAATGTCTATTAGCCTGTCTCCAAAGTCTTAATGGGCTTCCTCCTTAGGGCTTTTCTCCTGAGGGGGCCCAGGATACTGCTGGTGTGTATACCTCTCCACCCTTAAAGAATGGCCAAGAAGCAGCTGCTTTCAAGCTTGGGTGGACTGACGGAGATTGTACTGGGACCACAGTATCTACCTGTTCATACAGCAAGGGCCTGAGCTTCAGGCAGGCGGGTGCAGCCCTGTCACACAAGGAGTTGAGAATTCTTGTTTCCAACTCAACTTGTCAGACTTTTATGAAACTTATTAAAAGGTAAAAGAATAGAACAAATGTAACTGTTTGTTCTCTTGATATATAGCTTTAAATATTTAGTGGTGAAATATTCAGAGATATGTGTTCCTGCTGTGGGCCCAGCAAATAATAGAGGAAGAGGTGAATGAGTTAGTTTTTTGTTGAAGTGTGTCCTTTATAAGAATAATTTAAATCAGTTTCCCCTAATTGCATTTGGCACTTGAATTTTGATACTTAATAGGTATACGTGTGGGCACTGAATGCCTGGAAATAACTGTTTGGGTACATGAGTGTAACTATTTTCCAAGAGTCTACTGTGGACAGAAATGTTTTCACTGATATAATTCTAAGAGTCAGAATCCCATGACCTCTCCTTCCGTGGCCGCCTCTTTCTTTATTCCCTTTTCCTAAAAACTCTCTAGTTCAAAATATAAGCCCTTGGGGAAATGTGTCATCAGATTTCAAGAGAAAATTTGGAGTATAAATAGCTCCCAAGGATCAGTAGAGTGCTGATTGGAGGCAGGGTCAGATTTCATAGCTCACTGGCCCCCCAGCTTATGTTTAGGGACCCCTCACTTTCTGCTTTATTGACCCCACTGGGACTAAAAAAAGTTGCACCAAACACCAGCTGAAGCATTTTTCAGAGGTCAACACTGCTAACATTTTGGACATATACTCCTGGCCTTTCTTTTCTGTATAGCGCATTTTAAGAATTCCCGAGGGAAATGTACCAACGATTTTTGTTTTAATGTTGTAAGTTTCTTAAGCACAAAGTTTTCATTTTTTAAGAGCACTCATGGAATAAACATTTATGCTCACCCTGCCATCCAACCCTAGGATAAAGAGCAGTCAAGTGGTTGGATATTTGGAAGCAAGACTCATTATAGTATTTGAGATCTTATTTAACAAGCTACATCAGATCAGATCAGATCAGTCGTTCAGTTGTGTCCGACTCTTTGCGAGCCCATGAGTCGCAGCACGCCAGGCCTCCTTGTCCATCACCAACTCCCGGAGTTCACTCAGACTCACATCCATCGAGTCAGTGATGCCATCCAGCCATCTCATCCTCTGTCATCCTCTTCTCCTCTTGCCCTCAATCCCTCCCAGCATCAGAGTCTTCTCCAATGAGTCAACTCTTTGCATGAGGTAGCCAAAGTACTGGAGTTTCAGCTTTAGCATCATTCCTTCCAAAGAAATCCCAGGGCTGATCTCCTTCAGAATGGACTGGTTGGATCTCCTTGCAGTCCAAGGGACTCTCAAGAGTCTTCTCCAACACCACAGTTCAAAAGCATCAATTCTTCAGCGCTCAGCCTTCTTCACAGTCCAGCTCTCACATCCATACATGACCACAGGAAAAACCATAGCCTTGACTAGACAAACCTTTGTTGGCAAAGCAATGTCTCTGCTTCTGAATATGCTATCTAGGTTGGTCATAACTTTCCTTCCAAGGAGTAAGCGTCTTTTAATTTCATGGCTGCAGTCACCATCTGCAGTGATTTTGGAGCCCAGAAAAATTAAGTCTGACACTGTTTCCACTGTTTCCCCATCTATTTCCCATGTAGTGATGGGAACAGATGCCATGATCTTCATTTTCTGTGTGTTGAGCTTTAAGCCAACTTTTTCACTCTCCACTTTCACTTTCATCAAGAGGCTTTTTAGTTCCTCTTCAGTTTCTGCCATAAGAGTGGTGTCATCTGCATATCTGAGGTTATTGATATTTCTCACAGCAATCTTGATTCCAACTTGTGTTTCTTCCAGTCCAGCGTTTCTCATGATGTACTCTGCATAGAAGTTAAATAAACAGGGTGACAATATGCAGCCTTGACGTACTCCTTTTCCTATTTGGAACCAGTCTGTTGTTCCATGTCCAGTTCTAACTGTTGCTTCCTGACCTGCATACAGATTTCTCAAGAGGCAGATCAGGTGGTCTGGTATTCCCATCTCTTTCAGAATTTTACACAGTTTATTGTGATCCACACAGTCAAAGGCTTTGGCATAGTCAATAAAGCAGAAATAGATGTTTTTCTGGAACTCTCTTGCTTTTTCCATGATCCAGCAGATGTTGGCAATTTGATCTCTGGTTCCTCTGCCTTTTCTAAAACCAGCTTGAACATCAGGAAGTTCACGGTTCACATATTGCTGAAGCCTGGCTTGGAGAATTTTGAGCATTACTTTACTAGCATGTGAGATGAGTGCAATTGTGTGGTAGTTTGAGCATTCTTTGGCATTGCCTTTTTTTGGGATTGGAATGAAAAGTGACCTTTTCCAGTCCTGTGGCCACTGCTGAGTTTTCCAAATTTGCTGGCATATTGAGTGCAGCACTTTCACAGCATCATCTTTCAGGATTTGGAATAGCTCAACTGGAATTCCATCACCTCCACTAGCTTTGTGTGTCAAAAATGAAATGAGGGCAAACTACTCTAAAATGTTTGACATGTGATGGTCTTATTTAGATATCTTCACATCTTAAATAAATGTATAAAAAAATATTTCTGATAACTCTCTAGCAGCCCAGGGTTACAGGATTACTATTTGATATTATACTGGAGTTTCCATTCATGCCCTGTCTAGCATGGTCAAATGAAATCTGAAGGTCTCGCTGTTGTGCTCAGGAGAAGGAGTGTTCCGGGCAGGTGCCAGGGAAAGGAAAAATGAATAAGGGAGGAGAGAAGACATATGCTCCATTAGGTATATCTGTTTATTTTTAAAATTCATTTAAGCTTCATCCCCTGCCTTTAAACTTTCTTCTATCCAAACTTAATTAATTATCTTCACCCACTCCAGTACTCGCCTGGAAAATCGCATGGATGGAGGAGCCTGGTAGGCTACAGTCCATGGGATCGCGAAGAGTCGGACATGACTGAGCGACTTCACTTTCACTTTCTTTCACAACTTATTTGTGTTTTTATTAGGAATTTCTTACCACGCTCTGGGGTTCTCAGGTGGCACAGTAAAGAATTGTCTGCCAATGCAGGAAATGTGGTTTGATCCATGGGTTGAGAAGATCCTCTGGAGGAGGGCATGGCAACACAGTTCAGTATTCTTGCCTGGGAAATCCCATGAACAGAGGAGCCTGGCAGGCTCCAGAGGGTCGCAAAGGGCTGACACAACTGAGCAGCTGAGCATGAGCTTGAATGTGTATCTGTTCATTCCAGACTCCTAATTTATCTCCCGCCAATTTTTTCCCCTCTGATAATGATAGTTGGGTTTTTTTTTCCCCCTATGTCTGTGGATCTATTTCTGTTTTGTATAAAAATTCATTTGTATCATTTTTAAAGATTCCACATATAAGTGATATCATATGATATTTGTCTTTCTCTTTCTGGCTCACTTCGTATGATAATCTCTAGGTCCATCCGTGTTGCTGCAAATGGCTACACCAATTTACATCCCCACCAACAGTATCGGAGGATTCCCTTTTCTCCACATTTTATTCAGCATTTATTTTTAGTCTTTGTAATTATGGCCATTCTGACCAGAGTGAAGTAATACCTCACTGTAATTTTGATTTGCATTTTTCTAATAATTAGCAATGTGAAGCATCTTTTCATGTGTTTTTTGGACATCTGTATGTCTTTGTAGAAATGCCTTTTTAGATCTTCTATGCATTTTTTGATTGGATTGTCTTTAGGTTATTGAGCTGAATGTGCTGTTTGCATATAGTACATATTATTCCCTTGTCAGTTATGTCATTTGCAAATACCTTCTCCCATTCTGTAGGTTGTCTCTTCATTTCATTTATGGTTCCCTTTGCTGTGCAAAAGCTTTTTAAGTTTAAGTAGGTCCCATTAGTTTATTTTTGTTCTTGTTTCCACTACTCTGGGAGATGGATCCCAAAAGATATGGCTGTGATTTATGTCAAAAAGTGTTCTGCCTGAATTTTCCCTATGGGTTTTTATAGTATCCTGTTTTACACTTGTCTTTAATCCAGAAAAATGTCAAATTTTTTCCAAGTCAAATAAATATTTCCCCATAATTTGCATCAGAAATTGTAAAGAGATCATTTAAGAGCAAATTAACATAAAGGTAATAAAGAGATGATGGATAATAGTTAACTATCCTCAGGATGCTTTTGTGCTTATCAATCAAAGAATATGGGACTCTTTAAAAGACAAAAACTTCTTATACTATCTCCATCCTCACTCCACTCCCTAAAGGTAATCACTTGCAATAGTTTCGTGTAGATATTTCTGGTTGTTGACTCCCCTAATCTGTGCCATACACTGCTGTAGTGATACAACGGTGCATAAGAACAGACCAACTCTCTGCTCTGTCTTTATAGTCTACTGGATAAAACATTTTGAATAAAAAAACTAGTAAAAGTATGGCATGACATTAACAGTGGTAAGTGCTAAGAAGTCTATAACAGGATAAAGAGAATCAAGGTGTTTACTATTTGAATAGGAGGGTGGTCAAGGAAACACTTTCTACCTGAATGCAGTGAGGAAATGATCCACACATCTTGAGAAGAGATTCTAAGCAGGGGAAACAGCAAGTGCAAAGATTCTGAGCAGATGCAAGTTTGGCAGATAGGATTATAGCAAGGAGGCCAGCACCGCCGAAGCAAAATGCATAAGGTAGAAATTGTTAAGAGATACAGGCAGAGATGTAGCTTGTGGTGCACTTCATAGGGCTGTATGAATTGGCATGGTCTGAGTTGGGTTTCCCAGGTGGCTCAGTGGTAAAGAATCTGCCTTTCAATTCTGGAGACTCAGGAGATGTGGGTGTGATTCCTGGGTTGGGAGGACCCCCTGGAGGAGGAAATGGCAACCCACTCCAATATTCTTGCCTGGAGAATTCCACGGACAGAGGAGCATGGCTATGGTCCATAGGGTTACAAAGAGTACAACACATGCACATGGTCTGATTTATACTTTAAAGGAGGCAGACACTGGCTGGAAATTCTGACTGATGTAAATGTTGAGTCTGACAGTAGTTGGAAGCAAGATTCTTTCATATTGTTTTAGGCTTTTGATTGGATCAGGTCTACTCACATTATGGAGGGTAGTCTGCTTTACTCAAAGTCTACTGATTTCAATGTAAACCACATCTAAAATATACCTTCACTACAAGATCTAGACTGGTGTTTGACCAAACAACAGAGCATCATAAGCTAGGTGTGTGAACATAAAAAATTAACTGTCACAGAGTTGTTTGTTGCTTTTTTGAGATTTGCTTTTTTATACACTAGAATATTTTATGCTTTTCTCCTTATGCACTCTGTTCCTTTATTTTTATATTCATTAATTAATCTATTAATCTCTTTCCCCCCTGAAGTTATATGTTCTTCCCTCTCAATAAATGACATCATGCATGATGACTAAGAATTGCTAGACTCCTGGGTACCACATCTGTATATGAATTCGCATAAGCTGATTTGATCATGTTTGATGAACTGTCATGGATAATTTATGATTTTAGGACATATAGTCCTAAAGTCCTCCACATTAGATTTGTAAAGGACCAATTGACAACTGTTACTGTGCATCTGTCATTCTACTCAGCGTAGTTGAAAATCAAGGCAGCAGTAGAATTCTTGGAGCATGGCGACATCATAGGATTACACACAATGATTCCCATTCCACCTGTCCTGTTCTTTGGCTTTATTTGATCATTGCGTAAGGAATAATAAAAATGGCATCAATAATAATAAAAATGGCATAAGCCCTGAAATTTTCAAACTATGTAGTGGAATGTCTTGCTGCGATTAACTGAAGAATCTAATTTTAAATGAACAAAAAGAGGAAAAAAACAATTTGCTTTGAATTACAATGTCCATGTGTTAGGTATAAATCAAAATCATCCAAATGTAAGAGCCAAATGAGAATTAAATATGATTTAGAGTAAGTATTAATATTAACATCTAACTATGTCTTTTTTATCTTCATGTGTGTACATGTAATTTTGTACCTCCTGCACTTAAGTTGTGTATATTTTTTCATAAGGTATTTCATAAATGCAGTCATACTTTTTTAATACTTTGAAAAATAAATATTGGCAAAGGACTGTGATCCAAACATTTATAAAATCCAGTGGAACATAGAGGAACTCATATTATCTTTTGAGCCTCTTTTTGGTAGTTTTGGGTGCTTTCGATGAACTTCCTGCTTTTGTGCCCTTTCCTTAATCCCTGCTCTCTAGAGATGATATGTGACTTGTTCTGGAGGCTTTAGCACATGCTGTCAGCTCTGGCTACCTTCCCTCCATCGGCTCATAATCCTTAGGCCTCATTCTGTAAAAAAAGAAATCTACCAAAGCGAATGGAACCCAAAGGTCAAAGCTGAAGTGTGCCAAAAATAGCTCTGAGTTATTAAATTGGTGCACCCACAAGGAAACAACAGTCAAACAACGGACAGAGCTAGCCTGTGTTCTTCCTGGAGGCAAAGTTCAATTTCTCTCTAAAGTCTCTGCGTATTTTGTGCTAAGCCTTTCACACTATTTTGCCAGCTCAGACCCTTAGGAAGTTCTGGATCACTGGAGCTGCCCAGCCTTAATGCAATTATTATTACTGGCCAGTGCCGTCAACGTTGTCTATCTGGGGCTTATACTGGAGAGTGGCAGGGCAGTACTTTCAGCTCCTGGTCATTTCTGCCTCGCACAGCTGATTTTCTCAGCCAGCAGTTCTAAGCCCATCAGATCTGTACCCTCAAGACAGCATTTGCTATAACTTTTCCACTTGACACTGGCTAGGTCACCTAAAATGAGCTTTTCCATTTATTTTCATCTTTCTTTTTTTCACTTTCTCATCTGTGCTATTGATAACAGAATGAATATCCATAGAGTAAGTTATTATTTTCCTAAAATTTAGGGATACACATAAAATAAAATAACACATGTGAATGACTTCTGTGAACTCCAAGGACTATACAAATAGTGTGTACTTTCTGTGCTCAGTATACACAAACTTATTAAATAGAAGACAAGTTTTATAACTTCAATTCCCCTTTTTCTTTCCATCCAATATATCCTTTAATAGACATCTGCTTATGAACTCTCTTCCCTATTTTATTTTGTTGTTTAGTCACTAAGTACTGTCAGACTCTTTGTGACCCCATAGATTGTAGCCTGCCAGGCTCCTCTGTCCATGGGATTTCCCAGGCAAGAGTGCTGGAATGGGTTGCATTTCCTCCTCCAGGGGATCTTCCTGGATCAGGGATCAAACCCATGTCTTCTGCATCAGCAGGCAGATTCTTTGCCTCTGGGCCACCAGGGAAGCCCCTTCCCTATTTTATCTTAGTTTTATTCATTATTGGAATAATATATTAATGATATTAATAATCAGTATCTCCAGTCTGATGTCACTGTACTTAAATATTTGGGAAGCTTCTCAACTGTTCCAGTCCATTAGTCTTTGCCCTCAAAAGATGACTGATTTGAGAAACTCAGAGCTTTCCAAATATTAACCTAGTGATTTTTTGATATAGCTCATATTAAAAGATGATCAGAGAGTGATTTGCTATACTTCAAATCCTATTTCTCTGCTTACTTTGTTATTAGGTTTTCTTCACTTTTTCCTAAAGTTTAATCACTATACATTTTTTATGTCAATTAATTTTAATTGGAGGATAATTACTTTACAATACTTGTTTTTGACATACAGCGACATGAATCAGCCACAGGTACACATGTGTCTCCCCATTCTGAACCCCCCTCCCACCTCCTTCCCCAACCCATCCCTCTGGGTTTTCCCAGAGCATCAGCTTTGAGTGCCCTGTTTCATGCATCAAACTTGCACTGGTTATCTATTTTACATATGGTAATATACATGTTTCAATGCTATTCTGTCAAATCATCCCACACTTGCCTTCTCCCACAGAGTCCAAAATTCTGTTCTTTACATCTGTCTCTCTTTTGTTGCCTTGCGTATAGAGTCATTGTTACTGCCTTCTAAATTCCATATATATGTGTTAATATACTGTATTTGTGTTTCTCTTTCTGACTTACTTTGTATAATTATCTCCAGTTTCATCCACCTCATTAGAACTGACTCAACTGCATTCCTTTTTATAACTGAGTAATATTTCATTGTGTATATGTACCACTACTTCCTTATCCATTCATCTGCCGATGAACATCTAGGTTGCTTCCAAGTCCTAGCTATTGTAAACAGTGCTGCGATGAACATTGGGGTACATGTGTTTCTTTCAATTCTGGTTTCCTCAGTGTGTATGCCCAGCAGTGGGATTGCTGGGTCATATGGCAGCTCTATTTCCAGTTTTTTATGGAATCTCCACACTGTTCTCCATAGTGGCTGTACTAGTTTGCATTTCCACCAACAGTGTCAGAGGGTTTCCTGTTCTCCACACCCTCTCCAACATTTACTGTTTGAAGACTTTTTGAGGGCAGTCATTCTGACCTGAGTGACATGATATCTCACTGTGGCTTTGATTTGCATTTCTCTAATAATGAGTGATGTTGAGCATCTTTTCATGTGTTCATTAGCCATTGGTATGTCTTCTTGGAGAAATGTATGTTTTCTTCTTTGGACCACTTTTAGATTGGGTTGTTCTTTTCTCTGGTATTGAGGTGCATTAGCTGCTTGTATATTTTGGAATTTAATTCTTTGTCAGTTGTTTTATTTGCTATTATTATCTTCCATTCTGAAGGCTGCCTTTTCACCTTGCTTATATTTTCCTTCATTGTACAAAAGCTTTTAAGTTTAATTAGGTCCCACTTGTTTATTTTTGTTTTTCCTTCCATTACTTTGGGAGGTGGGTCATTGAGAATGTTTCTGTGATTTATGTCAGAGAGTGTTCTGCCTATGTTTTCCTCTAAGAGTGTTATAGTTCCTGGTGTTATATTTAGGTCTTTAATCCATTTTGAGTTTATTTTTGTGTATGGTGTTAGAAAATGTTCTAGATTCATTCTTTTACATGTGGCTGACCAGTTTTCCGAATACCATTTATTACAGACATTGTGTTTTCTTCATTGTATATTTTTGCCTCTTTTCTCAAAGATAAGGTGTCCATGTCCTTAGGTGCATGGATTTATCTCTGGACTTTCTATTTTGTTTCATTGATCTATATGTCTGTCTTTGTGCCAGTACCATACTATCTTGATGATGATAGCTATATAGTATAGTCTGAAGTCAGGAAGGCTGCTTCCTCCAGTTCCATTCTTCTTTCTCAATATTGCTTTGGCTATTCAAGGTTTCTTGTGTTTCCATACAAATTTTGAAATTATTTGTTCTAGTTCTGTGAAAAATATCATTGGTAGCTTGATGGGGATTGCATTGAATCTATAGATTGCTTCCGGTAATATACTCATTTTCACAATATTGAGTCTTCTAATCCATGAACGTGGTATATTTATCCATCTATTTGTGTCATCTTTGATTTCTTTCATCAGTGTTTTATAGTTTTCCATATACAGGTCTTTTTTTAGGTAAATTTATTCCTAAGTATTTTATTATTTTCATTGCAATGGTGAATGGGATTGTTTCCTCAATTTCTCTGTTTTTCATTGTTAGTGTATAGGAATGCAAGGGATTTCTGTGTATTAATTTTATATCCTGCAACTTTACTATATTCATTGATTAGCTCTAGTAATTTTTTGGTGGTATCTTTAGGGTTTTCTTTTTATTTATTTATTTTTAAATTAAATTTTATTTTGCTTAACTTTACGATATTGTATTGCTTTTACCATACATCTAGATGGATCTGCCACCAGTATACACGTGCTCCCCATCCTGAACTCTCCTCCCTCCTCCCTCCCCATACCATCCCTCTAGGTCGTCCAGTGCACCAGCCCCAGGCATCCGTTATTGGGCATCGTACCTGGACTGGCGACTCGTTTCCGATATGATATTATACATATTTCAATGCTATTCTCCCAAATCATCCCACCCTCTCCTGGACCCAGAGTCCAAAAGTCTGTTCTATACATCAGTGTCTCTTTTGCTATCTCATAAACAGGGTTATTGTTACCATCTTTCTAAATGCCATATATATGCGTTAGTATACTGTATTTGTGTTTTTCTTTCTGGCTTACTTCACTCTGCATAATAGGCTCCAGTTCCATCCACCTCCTTAGAACTGATTCAAATGTATTCTTTTTAATGGCTGAGTAATACTCCATTGTGTATATGTACCACAGCTTTCTTATCCATTCATCTGCAGATGGACATCTAGGTTGCTTCCAAGTCCTGGCTATTGTAAACAGTGCTGCTATGAACATTGGGGTACACGTGTCTCTTTCAATTCTGGTTTTCTCAGTGTGTATGCCCAGCAGTGGTATTGCTGGATCATAAGGCTGGGAAAACTGGTCAAACACTTGTAAAAGAATGAAACTAGAACACTTTCTAACACCATACACAAAAATAAACTCAATATGGATTAAAGAGCTAAATGTAAGACCAGAAACCATAAAACTTCTAGAGGAAAACATAGGCAAAACACTCTCTGACTTACATCACAGCAGGATCCTCTATGACCCACCTCCCAGAATATTGGAAATAAAATAAAAAATAAACAAATGGGACCTAATCAAACTTAAAAGCTTCTGCACAACAAAGGAAACTATAAGCAAGGTGAAAAGACAGCCTTCAGAAGGGGAGAAAATAATAGCAAATGAAGCAACAGACAAACAACTAATCTCAAAAATATACAAGCAACTCCTACAGCTCAATTCCAGAAAAATAAATGACCCAATCAAAAAATGGGCCAAAGAACTAAATAGACATTTCTCCAAAGAAGACATACAGATGGCTAACAAACACATGAAAAGATGCTCAACATTACTCATTATCAGATCAGATCAGTCGCTCAGTCGTGTCCGACTTTTTGTGACCCCATGAACTGCAGCACGCCAGGCCTCCCTGTCCATTACCAACTCCCAGAGGTCACTCAGACTCATATTCATCAAGTCAGTGATGCCATCCAGCCATGTCATCCTCTGTCGTCCCTTTGTCCTCCTGCCCCCAATCCCTCCCAGCATCAGAGTCTTCTCCAATGAGTCAACTCTTCACATGAGGTGGCCAAAGTACTGGAGTTTCAGCTTTAGCATCATTCCTTCCAAAGAAATCCCAGGGCTGATCTCCTTCAGAATGGAGTGGTTGGATCTCCTTGCAGTCCAAGGGACTCTCAAGAGTCTTCTCCAACACCACAGTTCAAAAGCATCAATTCTTCGGCACTCAGCCTTCTTCACAGTCCAACTCTCACATCCATACATGACCACAAGAAAGACCATAGCCTTGACTAGACGAACCTTTGTTGGTAAAGTGATGTCTCTGCTTTTAAATATGCTATCTAGGTTGGTCATAACTTTCCTTCCAAGGAGTAAGTGTCTTTTAATTTCATGGCTGCAGTCACCATCTGCAGTGATTTTGGAGCCCAGAAAAATAAATTCTGACAGTTTCCACTGTTTCTCCATCTATTTCCCATGTAGTAATAGGACCAGATGCCATGATCTTCGTTTTCTGAATGTTGAGCTTTAAGCCAACCTTTTCACTCTCCACTTTCACTTTCATCAAGAGGCTTTTGAGTTCCTCTTCACTTTCTGCCATAAGGGTGGTGTCATCTGCATATCTGAGGTTATTGATATTTCTCCCAGCAATGCAAATCAAAACCACTATGAGGTACCATTTCACACCATTCAGAATGGCTGCAATCCAAAAGTCCACAAGCAATAAATGCTGGAGAGGGTGTGGAGAAAAGGGAACCCTCTTACACTGTTGATGGGAATGCAAACTAGTACAGCCACCACGGAGAACAGTATGGAGATTCCTCAAAAAACTGGGAATAGATCTTTAGGGTTTTCTATGTAGAGGATCATGTCATTTGCAAACAGTGAGAGTTTTACTTCTTCTTTTCCAATCTGGATTCCTCTTATTTCTTTTTCTTCTGATTGCTGTGGCTAGGACTTGCAAAACTATGTTGAATAGTAGTGATAAGAGTGGGCACCCTCGTCTTGTCCTGATTTTAGAGAAAATGCTTTCAATTTTTCACCATTAAGGATAATGTTTGCTGTGGATTTGTCATATATGACTTTTATTATGTTGAGGTATGTTCCTTCTATGCCTGCTTTCTGGGGAGTTTTATTATAAATGGGTTTAATCACTATAAATTTTTTGTAGGAGACTGCTGGATACCGATGATGAGCTCAGTGACATTCAGTCGGATTCCGTCCCATCAGAAGTCCGGGACTGGTTGGCTTCTACCTTTACACGGAAAATGGGGATGATGAAAAAGAAATCTGAGGAAAAACCAAGATTTCGGAGCATTGTGCATGTTGTTCAAGCTGGAATTTTTGTGGAAAGGTAAGTGAACTTGTTGGTATATTAAGAAAAAATTTAAAAGGCAGCAAATATACTTAATAATCAATATTATGAAAGTCCTATAGTTTCCTTATTGAGGAAAACTGTAATCATAAGTATACCTGGAATAAGCAGATTTAGGACTTTATGAGGGAATTTACCCTATAACAAAAAATATCTTGTCCTGGATTTATTTTTATTTATTTTAAATTAATATAAAGTCTTAAATAAAGTATAGACTTTTGAATGGCTATTCTCAAATGAATCTTTATGAATAACTGTTTAAAAATAATTGTGATACATTCATATGCTATAAACCTAACATTACCCAAATAAAATCTGCTCTGCTGCTGCTAAGTTGCTTCAGTCGTATCCGACTCTGTGTGACCCCATAGACGGCAGCCCACCAGGCTCCCCGTCCCTGGGATTCTCCAGGCAAGAACACTGGAGTGGGTTGCCATTTCCTTCTCCAATGCATGAAAGAGAAAAGAGAAGGTAAAGTCGCTTAGTCGTATCCGACTCTTATAGTGCCTGATAAAATAAGTTCTACACTACATAACAAAATCAAGCAGGCCTTTCTCCACACTTAAGTGAAAAGGCCATCCTCTTATTACCTTGGAGTAAAGCTCTCTCATGTCCAATCTCCTTGAAGAGCTTTTAACTTTTCTGTCACTGAAGCATTTCTGTCACTTGATGGCCCTTAGAAGCAGCAAGTCAAATCACTAGAGTTTCTAATGTGAAATACGTGTTAATATGACAGGATTTTATATTATTTAGCCCTTAATAACATAGCTTATTTTTCTATCTGGAAATAAGGAGTTTCAGAACTAAAACAATAAAAAGACTTGAAATAAACATCTTATAGCCAGTACTGGCACCCCACTCCAGTACTTTTGCCTGGAAAATCCCATGGACGGAGGAGCCTGGTAGGCTGCAGTCCATGCATGGGTCGATAGGAGTCGGACATGACTGAGCGACTTCACTTTCACTTTTCACTTTCATGCCTTGGAGAAGGAAATGGCAACCCACTCCAGTATTCTTGCCTGGAGACTCTCGGGGATGGGGGAGCCTGGTGGGCTGCCATCTATGGGGTCGCACGGAGTTGGACACGACTTAAGTGACTTAGCAGCAGTAGCAGCAGCAGCCAGTACTTTGCCCACCTCACGCGAAGAGTTGACTCATTGGAAAAGACTCTGATCCTGGGAGGGATTGGGGGCAGGAGGAGAAGGGGACGACAGAGGATGAGATGGCTGGATGGCATCACTGACTCAATGGACATGAGTTTGGGTGAACTGCAGGAGTTGGTGCTGGACAGGGAGGCCTGGCGTGCTGTGATTCATGGGGTCACAAAGAGTCGGACACGACTGAGTGACTGAACTGAACTGAACTGAATCTGACAATGTTGAGAATTAGTTCTTAAAAGTTAATTAGACTTATACTTACTTATACTTAAAAACAATTATACATTGTTATAAATAAAAAAGTTTATTTTAATGTTATCAAAGCAAAATTAAGGAAAAGAGAAATTTTTTATCAATGTATTTAAAATTAAATTTAAAGGAGACCACTTTATTTTTTATCTTCAGACATCTCTAGTCATTACCTCTAATAAACCTAAATTTTCATCTTCTTCTGCTAAAGGAGCAATGAGAAGCCCTCTTGGGTTTCAAAAATCTAAATGACAAGCATTGCAAGAAGGATTCGATGTGATTTAAAGATGTATTGCAACCATAAGAAATAAAGCACTTAGGATCTTGGTTTATGCATTTATTACCCCAATTATTATTATTCAAATGACTTTGTATATTTTTTAACCATATCTAATTGCCTTTGATGAAGAACCTTCATAATAAACATAAGGAGCATGATTAGTTAGGTGAGATGACACCTCCAACACCTAGTGCGTAAACTGCTCCCAACTCTGCCAAGTGGGACCTGAAATCTGAAACGGACAAGTAGGGCTGGAGAGAAATAATTTTTATAATAACACTCCTATTTTCAAAAACAAGTTAGGTAAGTGTATGACAGTTGATTTTTCTTAATATCAGTTTGAAAACATCTAAATAGTAGTTCAGAAACTAAGTGAAAGAATCAGAGATAAAAGAGTATGCAGCTGCTGCTAAGTCGTTTCAGTCGTGTCCGACTCTATGTGACCCCATAGATGGCAGCCCACCAGGCTCCCCCGTCCCTGGGATTCTCCAGGCAAGAACACTGGAGTGGGTTGCCATTTCCTTCTCCAATGCATGAAAAGGAAAAGTGAAAGTGAATTCGCTTTTTTTTTTTAAGAGTTGTGTCCAACTCTTAGCAACCCCATGGACTGCAGCCCACCAGGCTCCTCCGTCCATGGGATTTTCCAGGCAAGAGTACTGGAGTGGGGTGCCATTGCCTTCTCCAATAAGAGTATATGTTTGCTTTAATGAAGAAATGTATATTTTGCCTTTTTGTTTAAGAAAATATAGAATTTGGCAAACTGAAAAATAAATTAAAATTATAAAAATAAACAAACTAAATTTCCATTCTCATTAAGTAGAAAATCAAAACAAATTCTGTGAAATATATTGATAGGTTAAACTTTCATTTTTTTCATTTGCTACACAGAAATATCAAAACGTACTTAAGGTAACTAAATTAGTAAGTAGTCTTAAAGAAATCAAAGTACTAAAACACATGGAAATGAAATATTTTCTATTACTTTTGATTTTCTATTAGTAAGTATGTAAACAAAAGGATATGTTTATCTAGAATTTTCAAAAATGATCATCTTCAATCTTGAAAGTTAGAAAGGCTTCTTGAGTCTTTTTTCAAGTAGCTCCTTCCAAGAATCAACCCCTCAGGCAGTCCAAGTAATTTGCTTACGCCAGTGTACCCCAAAACTAGTCACTTTCTCATCTCCTCTCCAGAAACCCCAATCTAAGCCTTTGTCACCTGCCATCCGAAACGTGACAATAACTGTCAACTAGGCTCCCCTCTTCCTCACTTGCCTTCTCTAAGCAAGTCACTTTCCACAGTGACTTTGAAAATGTAAAGTCAGTCATGTCGTTCTTAAGCTTAAAATTATCTGATTGCCTTTACCATTTCACTGTTTGTACCACTTCACCTGGTATTAAAGGCGACTTCTGTATCATGGCCTGCATGACTAGGCCCCCTACCTTCTAGACTCATCTAACGCTACTATCACCCTTTACTGAATATCTATACTAGTGTGATTTCAACTTCATGAATATCCAATACCTTGGCCACCTGATGCAAAAAACTGACTCATTGGAAAAGAGCCTGATGCTGGGAAAGATTGAAGGCAAGAGGAGAAGGGGACGACAGAGGATGAGATGGTTTGATGGCATGACTGACTTGATGGATGTGAGTTTGAGCGAGCTTCGGGAGTTGATGATGGGCAGGGAAGCCTGGTGTGCTGCAGTCCATGGGGTCACAAAAAGTCAGACATGACTGAGCGACTGAACTGAACTTTCTCCCCTTGGGACCAGTAATTCTGCTCTTTACTCTATCAGAAATGATTTTCCCCAAACTTCCCTCTGACTAGCCATTTCTATCTTTCCAAAGGCCTTTCCTGGTTACTCTGTATACTGTTCATCACTTTCTCTATCCCAGCCAGTGAGTAATTTACCTCATAGCATTTAGTGCTGATTTTACTCATGTATTATTTCTTATTTATTGTCCCTTTTCACCACTAAATAAATCCTGTGAAAGCAACACATAGTTTTCTTATTCTCCACTGAATAGTCTCTTGTCCACCACAATGTCTGACATATGATAGTTTTTTTTTAAGTTTTTGAATTCTATTTTGAAACAGTAATATAAAACCTTCCAAAAATAATCTTCCCTATTTCCAGTTGAACTTTTACCACTTACAGGAGAACAGGAAATCCATTGTTCTTTTTCAGCAACTTGTAATATATTGACTGTTTACTCATATGTGAGACGACTGTATTACGGTTTCTCCCACATTCATTCTCCAGAATGAGTCATCCTACTTTTCCCACACTAATTTTCTAAGTTTTCATCCTAATACCCTATTCCCAAGTATAGAGCTAGAAAATGATAATGAAGTGGTTTCTCCTTCTCCTTAGAAGAGTACTCCTCTTCCTTCTCTTTCTTTATATATAATGAAAATATACAGGGATATTCATTTCTCAAGCCTGCTCCAAGTCTAAGAAACATTAGAGATCTCACTGAACCCAAAGAGCCCTGAAGAATGTCAGAATTGGAGCCAATGGTATTGGTTGCAGAATAATGAGAACAGTAATGTTAATATTAAGAATAATGACTTTCTAGGACTTCCCTGCTACTCCTGTGTTTGAGAATCCTTCTGCCAATGCAAAAGTCACTGGTATGATCCCTGCTCTGGAAAGATCCCACATGCCTTGGGGCAACTAAGGCCGTGGGCCAGAATTACTGAGCCCATGCACCCTACAGTCAAAGCCCCCTAACAAGAGAAGCCACCACAATGAGAAGCCAGCACACTGCAACTTTTCTAGTTGCAGTGATCGGGAGCTGCTAAAGAGTAGTTTCTGGTCACTGCAACTAGAGAAAGCCTGGGCACAGCAACGAAGACTCAGAACAGCCAAAAATAAATAAACAAGCATTTAAAAAATAATAACAGCGTTCTTATATTGAGTATTTATAATAATAATGTTACAGTAGGCGTTTATATCATTTATCTTCATAAAAAGTGTATGATTATCCTTATTTTACAGATAATTGACATTAGCTTTCCAGAGGTCCCGCAGCTAGTGATTGGTTAACCGGTTATCCAAGATCCAAACTGTGTGTTCTCTTTGCTACATAATACTGCCTTTTGTGCCATGAAGTTACACAGATTTAAAGTTACTTAATTTTTAAAGTTTCTTATTTCTGACCACTTATCTCCTTACCCATCCAACTTCCATTATCCCTGTACCTCCAATTTTTAGTAATGATTCAAAAAATAGATAGAAAAAAACTGTTTCTTAAAAAAAAAAAAAACCAACTAAATATCATTACTGAAAGTAATTATTTTGGGGGCCTTTTCAGTTCAGTTCAGTAGCTCAGTTGTGTCTGACTCTTTGCCACCCCATAGACTGCAGTACACCAGGCTTCCCTGTCCATCACCAACTCCCGGAGCTTGCTCAAACTCATGCCAGTTGAGTCGGTGATGCCATCTAACCATCTCATCCTATGTTGTCCCCCTTCTCCTCCTGCCTTCAATCTTTCCCAGCATCAGGGTTTTTTCCAGTGAGTAAGATCTTTGCATCAGAGGGCTGAAATATTGGAGCTTCAGCTTCAATATCAGTCCTTCCAATGAATATTTAGGACTGATTTCCTTTAGGATGGACTGATTTGATCTCCTTGCAGTCCAAGGGACTCTTAAGAGTCTTCTCCAACACCACAGTAAAAAAAAGCATCAATTCTTCAGCACTCAGCTTTCTTTATGGTCCAACATGGCTGATGGAAAAAGCATAGCTTTGACTAGATGGACATTTGTTGGCAAAGTAATGTCTCTGCTTTTTAATATGACGTCTAGGTTGGTCAGAGCTTTTTTTCCAAGGAGCAAGTGTCTTTTAATTGCATGATTGCAGTCATCATCTGCACTGATTTTGGAGCCCAAGAAAATAAAGTCACTCACTATTTCTATTGTTTCCCCATCTATTTGCCGTGAAGAGGTGGGACCGGATGCCATGATTTTAGTTTTCTGAATGCTGAGTTTTAAGCCAGCTCTTTCATTCTCCTCTTTCACTTTCATCAAAAACCTCTTTAGTTCCTCTTTGCCTGGGCCTTTTATATTGTGATTTAATTGTTTCCTTGTTCTGCAAGATTAAAATAATTATATCTATCTTAGTGGAACAAATAATGTTAGTGTTTTTCTGATAGGCTGCTCTGAAATCTTTCAACTGATATAGAGGATAAGGATAATTTTTTATTATAACTATTTGCCACATCTAAATATTATTTAAGGTCATTTAAGACAAAAACTAGATTGTTGTTTTCAGTAGCTCAGTAGTGTCTGATTCTTTGTGACCCCATGGGCTATAGCACTCCAGGCTTTCCTATTCTTCATCATCTCCCAGAGCTTGCTCAGACTCATGTCCATTGAGTCAGTGATGCCAACCAACCATCTCATCCTTTATCATCCTCTTCTCCTCCTGCCTTCAATCTTTCCCAGCCTCAGGGTCTTTTCCAAGGAGTTGGCTCTTTGCATCAGGTGGCCAAAGTATTGGAGCTTCAGTTTCAGCATCAGTCCTTCCAATGAATATTCAGGACTGATTTCCTTTAGGATTGACTGGTTTGATCTCCTTGCTCAATTCTTGATGCTCAAAAGCATGAATTCTTTGGTGCCTTCTTCATGATCCAGCTCTCAGATCTGTACTTAACTACTGGAAAAACCATAGCTTTTTCTGTAGGGACCTTTATTGGCAAAGTAATGTCTCTGCTTTTTAATATGCTGTCTAGGTTTTTCATAGCTTTTCTTTCAAGGAGCAAGTGTTTTTTAATTTCATGGCTGCAGTTGCCATCTGCAGTGATTTTGGAGCCCAAGAAAATAAAGTCTGTCACTGTTTCCATTGTTTCCCCTTCTATTTGCCATGAAGAAGTGAAACCAGATGTCATGATCTTAGTTTTTTGAATGTGAATTTTAAAATGGGAACATGGAAATAAAGTAACTAAGTCTCTGTAATAAAATGGGAAGATACCTTATCAAGAAAGCCTAATCTCTATGTAAGTAAATACAATATTTTAATCCTGAGCATCTGAGAAGTGAAGATGACCAAGGAAAACATGAAAAATTATTTGGCTTTTATTATATTAAAAAAAGATAGCATTTACATAGGAAGTGGGTAATGTCTTATGGATTTTTAATATAAGACACATTGAGTCAAAAGGGTTAGTATTTCCTTTAGTGATTTTATAAAAGATGCAGAATATTTTCTTATATTCTTATATTTCTTATATTGACTGCCAATATAATGATATAATCATTATATTATGGCTTTGTTCAGGCATCTTGTGGGGAGAAGGTACTACAATATAATCTAGGAATGAAACTTGCTTGTGAGTTAACAATGTAAAAATTAAGGGACATGATTATTCCATGCTTTTCACAGCACTTTGTGGAGAGACCATGTTTCTTTCAGTCCTGGTTAGAAACCTATTGCTATTTCTACACATTAGAGTATCATGTTGATTCTATTTTTACACAAATCAGTGGAAGAGTTTCTTATATTTATTTAAGTCATCTTGGTTTTCCGTCGGAAACTGGAACCAACAAATTACTGATTAATAAAATTTTATTAATGATTTTTAATGATTTTATTAATGATTAATTTTTATTGTTGCTATTATAAAAATAAAAAATATCCTTTCTGGATAATCTTTATTAAATAATATTAAAAGACAGTTTGAACAAACTTAAGCAATTTTTTTCAATATGGTTTCTCCCAATATTCTTAACTAAAACAGAAAAAGTAAGCTGTGTAAATTCTGATGATGTTACGTATTCCCTTCTACTTTGTGAAAAAAGAAAGAAAACCTATAAAGGACTATTTCAGTAACATTCAGCTTCCAGACTGAAAATTTTGTAACACAAAAGGACACAGAGCAAGGCTGCTCTGCTGTCTTGAATGTGATGGTGCTAGAAAGCATTGTGGCTGCACTTGCAAACGACGGTCTTTTTCTTTAATAATATGAAGTTTAGGAAAAGATCTCTTTACATAGAAACTAAAGCCATATTGACTCTATATGTGGTTTTGAGTAAACAAAATACTATTTGCATCCACTACATTGTAAACATGTAATGCTGCTGCCGCTGCTAAGCCGCTTCAGTGGTATCCGACTCTGTGCAACCCTATAGACGGCAGCCTGCCAGGCTCCCCCGTCCCTGGGATTCTCCAGGCAAGAATACTGGAGTGGGTTGCCATTTCGTTCTCCAATGCATGAAAGTGAAAATTAAAAGTGAAATCACTCAGTTGTGTCCAACTCCCAGCAACCCCATGGACCGCAGCCCACCAGGCTCCTCCGTTCATGGGATTTTCCAGGCAAGAATACTGGAGTGGGCTGCCATTGCCTTCTCCCATGTAATAGATGATGGCAATAATTATCACTGTTGCCAGAAAGAGAATCTGTATCTAATGATACAAGGTCAACAAGTCAAAGGTAATTATTTCTTTGTTTTTAAGAAATAGCTAAAAACTGAATAAATGATTTTTATATATGCACTTATTTATCTTTTTCAGAATGTACAGAAAGTCCTATCACATGGTTGGCTTGGCATATCCAGAAGCTGTCATAGTAACATTAAAGGTAAAAATTTCAATTATCTTAGTTGATCAAATAGTCATTTTTTTCTAGTCTCTTTAAAATGATGGGAAGAAAATGAGAATAGGTCTTTGATGTAGCTTACATATCAGAATATAAAAGTTTTTTTAACCATTTACAAATGTCATGTGTTTCAAGTCATAACTTGTCGATTTAAATGAGGATCAGTTTGTTAATGTTTACACTAACAAACTGTATCAATACATATAAATGTTTATCAGTAACAGTGGTAATATACATGTATAAATACATATATGTGTGTGATGTTGTCTTTTTTATGCTTTATGCTTTATTCATTTATTTATTATGTATTTATTTATTATGCTTTATTAGGTGGATCTTGTATTCAACTTTGAAATGGCACCAGCATTTGTCAGAATACACATATTTTTTTACTATATATTATGAAACGAATGCATTATCAATGTAAAGACATTTCAGTGAAATATAATTAAAGGATAAAACTTATATCAAAGAAAATTGTTTAGAATTTTAGGCCTGAGAAAATATAAAAAGGAAGATAAAATTAAAAAGTAAACAAAAAAGAAATTTATCTTTTTTGTCTCTGACTTTCCCTGTGGTTGCCCTAGTCTGAGGCCCAATTGCAGTATTACATGTGTTAGAAATAACTAGAGTTGAAAATCTGATGTGGTAAAAGTTTTGGACTCACTTGTGCCCACTTTGTGTGTGTGTGTGTGTGTGTGTATGTGAACACTGTTCCTAGACTATATTACTAAAGAGGCATTTTGTAAGCTTGTTGTCACTCTACATTCCCTATTTCATTCTGTTGCTTAATTTGGGTAGGAAATTCAACTTTGTCTCCTCTAATAGCTTTATGGTGGTTTCCTGTATTAACCAAAAATTTAAAGAATACTGGCAACAGAATATATAAAGTAATAAAGTTACTTTATTTTTGATTTATTAAACCCCTTTCCTAGTTTACATTTCTATTGATTTCTTTTGTTCTATTGATTTCTTTTAAGCATCCCCTTTGTTTTTTTTTCTTTGCATTTTTTTCTGCTGCATATTAGATTTTAATCTTATTCATTTTAAAAAGCAATTTGTTTTTCTCAGAAGCTTTTTTATATTCATGTTTCTTAAACTATATAGAGGGAAGTATATAACTGAAATGTCATATTATTGGATATGAATTATTCCTTAGCTCTTAGAAGATTTTTATTTCCTCAACTGTAGGCAAGAAAATCACTTGATTTTATTTTTATAGAAACCAACTAACAGAATATTGGTATGAGAGAATGCAAGCAGATTTCAAAAATGTTGTATAGAGGAAACATGAACTAACAGGTTGAGGAGAATTATCACTAAGACTGTTTTAATAATTCTCATTTCCCGAGATACCTCCTTGCCTTGTTTGTTCTCAGACTGACAAAGTAAAAGCCACACATCTGCAGAAGTTTATAGATATAAATTATCATTGTTGATTGAAAAAAAAAATGCCCCCAAATGGAGAGTTAACCTTTTTCTCAGTTGGAAACCCCTGGCAGGAACTGTAAACAGCAGCTTTGTAACCATCTAAACTGATTCCTCTGTATTAGCTTTGGAATTTAGTAAGAGATTTGTTTGTCTCATTTGAGCTTTATTAATGGCAAAATGACTTCTAACAGAACTCTGAGAGATTTTAAATTTACAAACAGATCAAGCAAGTATTTTGGGATCAAATTAAGGCCAAATGCAAAGAATTTAACAAAGGTACACAAGCAAGCCAAAAAATATTTCCTTGGTGTTCCCAAATGATTAAAACTACATTTGGAATTATTGTTCAGATCAGATCAGATCAGTCGCTCAGTTGTGTCCGACTCTTTGCGAGCCCATGAATCGCAGCACGCCAGGCCTCCCTGTCCATCACAAACTCCCGGAGTTCACTCAGACTCACATCCATCGAGTCAGTGATGCCATCCAGCCATCTCATCCTCTGTCGTCCCCTTCTCCTCTTTCCCCCAATCCCTCCCAGCATCAGAGTCTTTTCCAATGAGTCAACTCTTCACATGAGGTGGCCAAAGTACTGGAGTTTCAGCTTTAGCATCATTCCTTCCAAAGAAATCCCAGGGCTGATCTCCTTCAGAATGGACTGCTTGGATCTCCTTGCAGTCCAAGGGACTCTCAAGAGTCTTCTCCAACACCACAGTTCAAAAGCATCAATTCTTCAGTGCTCAGCCTTCTTCACAGTCCCACTCTCACATCCATACATGACCACTGGAAAAACCATAGCCTTGACTAGATGAACCTTTGTTGGCAAAGTAATGTCTCTGCTTTTGAATATGCTATCTAGGTTGGTCATAACTTTCCTTCCCAGGAGTAAGCGTCTTTTAATTTCATGGCTGCAGTCACCATCTGCAGTGATTTTGGAGCCCAGATAAACAAAGTCTGACACTGTTTCCACTGTTTCCCCATCTATTTGCCATGAAGTGATGGAACCAGATGCCATGATCTTCATTTTCTGAATGTTGAGCTTTAAGCCAACTTTTTCACTCTCCTCTTTCACTTTCATCAAGAGGCTTTTAGTTCCTCTTCACTTTCTGCCATAAGGGTGGTGTCATCTGCATATCTGAGGTTATTGAGATTTCTCCCGGCAATCTTGATTCCAGCTTGTGTTTCCTCCAGTCCAGCGTTTCTTATGATGTACTCTGCATATTACCATTTGTCAAAAGAAAGAGTTTTAAAAGATGGCTTGAATACTGCTTATCAGACTTTCAGCTTATTACATTATGTATTATTGTCTCTGTGAAATATGCTAAATGAAAAGTTCTAAATCAGGGCCTGCTTAAATTTGAAATTAATATACAGCTTTAAGGTTATCTACTTACTGTTCAAAAGTAAACCCATTCTGTGTATGCAAACACTAGACCTTCTTTGCTAATAATTTCTGATAATCATTAGAACTGATTCTGCTGTATTTCTGTAGATTTTTAAGTTTCAGTGATTTATTTATGATTGCAAACTCAAACTTTATCTTAATACATCTTTAATGTACTGATAACACTTGCTGCAAGTCCATTTGTGGACTTCTCTGCAAATTTTTGACCTGGAATTACCTGAATCAATATCATTAGGTGGCTGGAGTGGTTTGATATACCTGCTCATTGCTCTCTTTCCCACACTAATTGTGGGATAATTTCCACACTAATTAGGGGGTACTTTCATAGGGTATCTGTTTTGGTACAGGCCTGATCACTTTCCTGGGGAATTGGCTGAAATGCCAAAAACACTATTCTCCTCTCCAGTGAAGAGGCCCACTTCCTTTATCTCACCATCTGTCCCTGGTAAAAAAGTAAAGATGAATCAGCCAAGGTTAGAGTGAGGAATAAGGTATTATTACCCTATCTAGAAACAGTACTCTATCTCTCTGGAGCACATGCATATTTTTAAAAAAATCATCTATTGACTTATTTTTGCCTGTGCTGGTTACTCATTGCGGAGCAGGTGTTTCTCTAGTTGTGGAGAACCAGGTCTGTTCTCCAGTTGTGGGTCACAGGCTTCTCATTGCGGTGGCTTCTCTTGCTGCAGAGCACAGACTCCAGAGCACGTGGGCTTCAGGAGCTGTGGCACGTGGGCTCCGTAGTTGCCGCTTCCAGCCTCCAGAACACAAGCTCAGTAGTTGCGGGGCACAGGCTTAGTTGGTCTGCAGTGTGTGGGATCTTCTCAGACCAGGGATGGAACCTGTGTGTCCTGCATTGCCAGGCAAATTCTTTACCACTGAGCCACCAAGGAAGTATCTGCATCTTGAAAAAAATGAAGACTCAAAGTATAAAAGGTCTAAACCAAATTAATAGCTCTTAAAAGGTGGACGTTCAAGCAATATTGTAGGTGTGTGGGTGGGGAAGATAAATTGGGGTTACCTTCCCTCTATCCCTCAGTTAAATCATCCACATAACCTAGAATCTACTGTAAAATTAGGCCCACTTTGGGAAAATGATTTATGGCTTTCATTGGAGAGAGACTAAGGATAAGGGAGTTATAGTTTATTATATCAAATTGGATAACCTTGGGATTAAGGGGAAGAACTTAAGTATTATTGACTTCAGTGTTGTGGATCCATAGACACTGTGTCCCTGTCATATCAGACACTGGTGAAAGTAAAGTCTGATGTGCTGAATTGAAATCTGACCTGCTGGATGTATAATTCCTGATCTTTCTAAGAATTTTTCATAGAAAGAAACAAGGCCATGTGATGTTGTCATCTAAAATATTTACTTTTTTTCCTACAGGATGTTGATAAATGGTCTTTTGATGTATTTGCCTTGAATGAAGCAAGTGGAGAACATAGTCTGAAGTTTATGATTTATGAACTATTCACCAGATATGATCTTATCAACCGTTTCAAGGTCAGAAACATGGAACAAAAGTAAAATGCTCTTAGAATGAGTTATCTGTATGAGAGTGAAAATGCAAAATGTTGATTCATTAATCAATTCATCTAAAAATGTTTCTTGGTTGGCAGATTATAGAACTGTGGGGATGAGTTCACCACATGATATGGCTGTTCACAAATCACTGACATTTCCTTATTTCCACTGTGGTATCATAAAGCCATGATAGCGTCATTGCAACACGATACGAATGTCACCTTGAATTATTCATGGAACACTCACGTAAACATTGGAATCTGTGTCTTAAAGAAATATGAGTTTCCTAAAATACGAAGCGAACCATTTCTGGCAGCTTTTCTTAAAAGGACTTCTAATTAACTTCACTTAGAGCTATCTCAGCAACAAATTTGATTCAGATTTCTCAGTTGTGTATCTATGGAGTCATGATATTTTTAGAGTTAGAAGTTACTCGGAGGTCATTTATTTTAACCTCCTTGAATTACTGATAGAAAAACTAGATTTTGCCAGTTGTAATTGGAAAATTTTACACCTTTAAAAACTAGCCTTCTTATTTGACTCTAGAAAATATAAAAATTTAAAGACTGCTATATGGTTAAGACTGTTATTTCATCCATCTTAATTAAACATTTGGGGGTTATAATTCTCATTAGCATTGAAAACTGACAGATTAATGAACTGTTTTCTTGGAACAATCCACATTTAACTTTAAGAAACTACTGCCCACCTCTGACTCACTGATGTGTCCCATCCCAAACATCTTTGTGCTCATGTTAACTCAGTGCCACTCTTTTGGTCAAAATATAATCATAATTATTACTTTCTGCAGATTCCTGTTTCCTGCCTAATTGCCTTTGCAGAAGCTCTAGAAGTTGGTTACAGCAAGTACAAAAATCCATACCACAATTTGATTCATGCAGCTGATGTCACTCAAACTGTTCATTACATAATGCTTCACACAGGTATCATGGTAAGAAAGTCTTTGTGATTGAAGTTTGTTAGTTTGCAACATCTAACCCCATTCCCTTCTCATTGTTTCTTTAATACTCATAAAAGTATTATAAGTAACTATCTTCTGGATATTTGGGGGTTAACAAGTTATCTATAATATACATTTTTTAAAAAATATTTTAATTCAGTGAAAAAAGATCTCCAGAAGCAAGTGAAAATATACTGCAATTTTTTCAAAATTTGAACCATATGATATTTTCATTTGTAAATTCCTGTGGCTCAGATAGATGGTAAAGAATCCACCTGCAATACAGGAGACCAGGCTTCAATCTGTGGGTTGGGAAGATCCCCTGGAGTAGGGAATCACAACCCACCCAGTGTTCTTGGCTGGAGAATTCCATGGACAGAGGATCCTGGCAGGCTACCTACTGTCTATATTGTTGCAAAGGGTCAGACATGACTGAGCAACTAACACTCACTCACTCACTTTCCCCATAGGAATCAACCCCCAGAAAAGTGACCTAGAAAAAAAGCCTTTGGAATAAAAGTCAGTTGTAGTGCTCTTCCCTCATTTCATTAACCAGGCTGCCTCACCAGCTTTTTCTCTTTTTGATACAAGCATTTGTATCACTAATTACAATCAAATCCTAATAGATATTTTTGTAAATTATCCATGTGGATTTTTCCAAATTCTTCTTCTTCCTCTTTGCGTCTGAATGGATCAGTTGATGACTGGATAAATGGTTCAGCAGTGCAAATCCTGGGACAACAATGAGTAGATGCTGGGAAGTCTGAGACAGCCTGGAATTCCTGTAATGTCTCAGAGCCTAGGATGACTTCCAAGAGATAAAAAGGGCAGGGCAGTCCTTCCTTCTGAAGGTTCCAAACTGGAAGGGGTTCATCCCAAGGTATAAGTCATTGCTGAGATCCCCCAAATCTAAGTACATTTTTGGATTCTCATGTGTTGACCTACATGAAGCAGTATCATAAAACCCATGTAAGTTGAATAAGTAGAATGGTCTAGCAAACCCCATAACATACATTGCCTCCCTATTTAGGTTTCAGACATCACGTCCTTTTTATTGGTATGGGTCATTGGCATTCAGAGCTACATGAGTAGTGTTCCTCCATATTTCATCATTCTGCCTGAGACTGTATTCCTTATCTGCTGCTGCTGCTGCTGCTAAGTCGCTTCAGTCGTGTCCGACTCTGTGCGACCCCATAGACGTCAGCCCACCAGGCTCCCCTGTCCCTGGGATTCTCCAGGCAAGAACACTGGAGCGGGTTGCCATTTCCTTCTCCAATGCATGAAAGTGAAAAGTGAAAGTGAAGTCGCTCAGTCGTGTCCGACTCTCAGCGACCCCATGGACTGCAGCCCACCAGGCTCCTCCATCCATGGGATTCTCCAGGCAAGAGTACTGGAGTTGGGGGCCATTGCCTTCTCCTTACCTAGTGCCACGCAAAACCCTTACAGACACAATATGGAGTCCTGAAGATCTCGAAAACTTATAACAGGCACACGATTCTCCAAGTTTATTGTATACCCATGTGTTATATACATTTCCCCCCAAGAATCTAGTGTTTTATTTACTACATAAGATCCCTTTGCTATGATTTGTTGAAAGGTGTCTCATACAATGACTAAAGAAATTATCTATTTTACTTCTCCATCTTTTTTTTGCCTCCTAAATATTGCAGATCCATCAAAGCTTTGGGCTCAGACTCCACTCCTGCCTGGTGTTTCAATTATCGGTTTCTTCAAAACAAACTACTCTAAACCTCAATGGCTTATAACAATAATTTATCACATTTCTCAAGGGTCGTTGGTTAGAAGGTCCCAAACAGAAGGTTCTCCCTTGGGGTCTCTCATGTGATTGTGACCAGCTCGCAACTATGGACACAGATATCTGAAGACACCACAGTGGTTCAGTCATATGGCTAGCAGTTGACAATGGCTGGTAGCTGAGAGCTCAGCTGGGCTTTTAATGAAGAAATTTTTTGAATATCACAGCCAATGCAATAGAAATTCGCATTATATTGACAGGATCAGCAAGTAATATAACTGCTTTGGAGTTAAGACCTACTTTAGGGGAGGCAAAACCCAAAAACCTTTACTGATGCAGTAGCAAGATTCTCTTGTAACCTTCTAGAAGGCTGAATTATATGTAATCGTACCTTTGTATTCTCTTTTTAAGTTATAAATATAGATATTACTCAGTTAAGGCATAAATGTGCCCAATGAGCCAAATCAAATGTAGTCATGGCTGGACTTGGTCCTTGGTTGAAGTTTACTCATAATTCATTTGACATATAAAGAGAGGAAGCAGAAGTTAGCAATAATAAGTAGAAACAAACATTCAAATATATAGCTTTAAAATATTGTACAATTTTAAAAAGTAGTGTGTATGACTTTCTTTATATCTGTTTCTCTTCCCAGCATACGTGCATATGCATACACACATACACACAAATTCTTTTAAAGCTCCCATTGGTTTGATTTCTGATTGACTTCATTGTCACAGCTGTTCCTTGGACTCTGCTTTCCCTGGGTTTTATATGCATGGCAATGAGCATGAAAAACAGAGTGCCTCCTGATACCGGCACATGCTGTTACACTGGGAATAAATGCTGTAACATCTTCCTGGTTAGATCTGCTTGCTTTTTCCTTTCCAAGGCCTTGGTCTTGAATCTGATAGTCAGGTGGTTTTCATTTTACATGTTTATCATTTCCTGTTTTCTGAATTCTGTGGCATTGAAAAGTTAAATGAAATATTTAAGTGTTAGTCTGAAATGGAAACTGAACTAATTACGTTTCCTCAGAACAAAATAGAACGGAAAAGCTCTGCCTGCTTTGGTGTAGAAAAATATCTGCTTTAATTATGAAGTATGAGGAGAAGATATATGCCATTTCAGGGTGGTAGGTAACCAGGATGTTGTTTGCTTAAGTACTGCAAGTGTAAAGGCAACCAAATAAAAGTCTCCTAATTCAGCTTTGCAGTGTCTGTGCTGAAGATGACATTAAACAGATGAGGGATACTATATTAGCGGGCAAATAGAGAAATTCAAACCCACAATGTGAGCTTACCCTCAGACTTGCAAGGAAGGCTTGTTCCAGAATCTAACAAGCTATTCCAACTTCTCTGGGAGATGGGAAATCTGGCCCAGCCTGGCATGACTCCTAGAAAGTTTAAATGGTTAGTAAAGATGACATAGTCACTTTTTGAGATACTAACCGATAAATATAACTTCACTGTACTATAGCAGGTTTGGTTTAGAAACTTATTTCTAAATTCATCCTTTAACAAGAAAAGTGTTGGTGGACTCAATTCTTATCCCTTAGCTTGGCCATTACAAAAATAGTTGAGTTGGAGACTGTCAGCATTGTTTAGGATCAGGAAAATACATTTAAACTAATGTGAAATTTTATGATTGATGATGAGAGGAAAAGCAAAATGAATTTTCAGTGTATTGACTATTTTGTCAAAACTAGGTTATACTACCAGCTCGACAGTTTTTTGCAAGCTATTTTAATAAGCTTTGTAGCATAAAAAAAAAAGTGGTAGAAGTTGAGTATTAATTTTCACACATATGAATGTATTGGTTCTTTGAAACAAACAAACAAAAAAAGCCTTATAGAAATATGCATTTAGCTGAAGACCCAAAGATTTGATATGGAGAAGACAGGGTCACTTACATTAGTGTTTTAGTCAATGCCCTGCTGTTTCAGAATGGTCTTATCAGCATGGCATTTACGGAGCACTCCATAGCAGCCTAACACTATTGGATGACCAGTGCAGCCTGGTAGGTGCAAAATGTTCACAGGACCATCGCCTGAATGGGATTGCGATGGAACCATTGTCCTTCAGTTTGTTGGCGTCATATTGGGATACTCTCAGGCCTGGAGTAGGCAGTGCAGAGCTGATAAGACAGTTGACCCTGTCTCCCTCTCTCTCCTTTCATCACTTGTTGCTCTGTGCAAGGTGACAGGGGCGTGTGGTAGCTTGAGCTGTTTGCTAAAGATCAAATGCTTCACCGTGCACTGCCAACCTGCTTCCAAATGACTCTTTGAATATGAAACCATCTGAGGGCCTTGGCAAGAGAACACTTATATTTGAGGGCTCCTGGCATTGTGTTCTCTCTGATACTGTCCAAGAGAAGTACTTGAAAACTATTCCTTTGGAACTTGCAGTCCACTGACTACACCCAGAAATAGCCCCTCATACTTTGAAACTACTCAATTTTTCTCCAGTCTACAAAAATATGCCACTATGTCTCTATTCTACAAACTACATGGAAATTCTGTTCTTGTAAATGACTTCCAATACAACAGTGTTTGGAAGAGTGGACACAGTGTGGGCTTTCAAGGCAAGCAGATATTGATTTCAAACCTAACTTCCCCACTACCTAGCTTCCTTGCTGTCAACTTCTGTTTCCTTGTCACTAAAATGTGGTTTAATAATGCTGACCACCTTGCAGTATGACAGTGAGGAGTAATGATATCATATGTGTAAACCTAACCTAGTTCCTGAAACATAATAGCAATTAGTAAGAAATATTAAATTTATTATACTATATATTAACTTATATGTATTATGTATTAATACTATTATAATATACTCACTTTCCACATTGGGTTAGTTATAGCAAACTAACTCAGTCTATTCAAAGGGACAGAGAAAAAAGGTTCAAAACTACCTGTAATGTAAGGGGTTATTAATTATGCTTTTTTAGATACACCAGGAACCAACAGGTTAATGTGACTTTCTAACCTAAAATTCTCCCAGCCTTATACACACACACACACATTCTCTATTGTATACACACACACACAAAATAATTCAGATATGAAGATTACATCATAAGCTTTAAAACTTTAAAGCTTTATTAGCTTCTCTACCCATCAGTGTATCCAGTTAAATTATCTAGAAATTCTGATTTTTGAAACCTTAGAAGAATGTATTTAACATATTGCCTCCCTTAAATAATGAAGGCTATTGTCATCCACAGAAGGAACATTGTGATCTGTTGAAAGAACAGAAATTTTGGAATCAGAGAGATTTCAGTTTGAATTCCTGCCCTGCCATTTGAAAGTTATGTGACCTACTGCAGATTGTTTCACTTCTTTAGGATTTGGCTGTGTTATCTGCCAAATGAGATTTAAAACATTTACCTTGTAAATGGTAAATAGGGTATTTATAAAAATTAAATGAAACCATCTGCCTAAAATGACCAATTAATGTTAGTTCCTTCTCTTTTCTTTCCATCAACACTGTACATGGTGTTAATGGTGGTTAATACCTTTCTCTGGTATAATTTGAGGGCTTTACAAGTTAAGTCTGCCTAGGCACTTCTCTAGGCAAAATGCAGTTTAGATGAAGCACAATATCTACACTCCTCATGACTCTTCATTTTAACCCTTTATTTCTGTCCATTAGGAATAAGAACTTAGGTTATGTACTGACCACTGTTCTGGTTGGGAAGAGTGATATGATTCAGGTTTATTCTCTGTGACTTGTCCTCATGAGTCATTTACAAAATCCTTGAATTTAAGCAACCATTTTCTGAGTTAGAATTCTCATTTGACACCAGTATAAAATAAATTGTCAACTAAGGAGATAAAAATTAGCCCCCAGCTCTACTTTCACTAATACGAAATAGATGTATTTTTCAATTAAATGTGAATGTTCAATGTTTCTCTCTTCCCAAACTAGTTAAATTTAATTGTTAAGATGATAGTGTGACAATAAACAAGATGAATTCATGAAGGGAGTACTGTTTATGGGAGGCAGAGATTAATAAGACCAAAAACAGGAAGCATATATATAAATCAATTTTGACAGCTAGAAAGATAACAATTTTAAATACTTTGAGATAATCTATGATTAAAATTTATCTCTGATTTCCCAATTTAACTTTTTTTACAGTTGCAGCTTCATAGTCTCTGTTATCATAGTAGATACAAAATGTTGCTTTTAAAAATCACAGATAAGTCTGTAAATCTTAAATATAACCAATAGGAAATATTTAAGAAGATGGGTGATTTTTTTTCTAACAATTTTCTTCAATGAAGCAATGGATTTCTGGGGGTTACAAAATCTGGTTTAACTTAAATTGCTATTCATTTCATGGTATTTAATTCCATAGTCTCAATGGGAACATTGGAGGCTCAGTCCCAGTTCAGCCTGTAATATAAGCCTTTACGTCATTTTCTTTTAATGACTCACAATTAAATGAACCTATAAACACAGTGCAGCTAGTTATATTAACTCTCCTTGGTTCTGAATATCATTTCTGCTTCAGTTATCCAACTGTGAGGCATTTATTTTTGAATTGCAATCAGTAAAGATATGTTAGTTCACTATTATTTTCCAGATCCGATACCATAAACAGTGTATTTAAGGAAATAAAAGTCACTCAGTTGTGTCCAACTCTTTGCGACCCCATGGTCTATACAGTCCATGGAATTCTCTAGTCCAGAATACTGGAATGGGTAGCCTTTCCCTTCTCCAGAGGATCTTCCCAACCCAGGGATTGAACACAGGTCTCGACATTGCAGGTAGATTCTTTACCAGCTGAGCACAAGGGAAGTCTATTTCAGGTAATAAGTTTAGTAAAATGCCATTTATTCTGTACTTACTATATGATAAGACTTGTGATAGGTGCAACATATATATCAACTTTAAATTTCTTTTAAAGTCCACAGGGGAATGGTCACTAATTCTGTTTTCATGGAAACTGTGCCTGAGAGAGTAAATAACTTATTTGCCAGGTTTAAAACCAGAATTCTCTGATTGCAGTCTCTTTCCACCATTCCCTATTACTTCCTCCTAACATTAAAACTGGTGAAATTCAATTCAACAGACAAATGTTAAGTTCCTACTATGTGTCAAATACCATGATGTGTTATATGAAAGAAGCAAAGATGACTAAGACTGTGCCTTTTGGCAACCGTGAAACTCAACAGTGTCACCTCCACTGTTTGATTCATAGACTTACAGTGGCTTCTCCTTGACTTTTATTCAAAATGCTAATTCACCAGCTCTAATCAAGGTCATCTATTGACTCTTTCCCATACTCCACCTTCTCTTTTCAGTCTCCCTTCATTTGACTCTCCAACACAGTTGTACTCTTAGCAGTGCAATTTCCATATAGGCCTCTACAGTACTATTCCACATTTACTCTTTCTATTTAGAATCTCTCTGTTCTCAACCTTGCATTTAACTACCAATATTTGTCCATCCTTCGTCCAAGATCCACTGCCACCAAATAGATGTCCTATCTACACCTTTATTCTGTGAGTTTTCATCAAGTATGCATGTACTTTACATTGTATTTTTCTGCTACTTTGTGCAAAGCCTTTTCCATGTATATGGAATAAGACCATTAAGAGCAAGTTCCATGTCATTTTGGATCTTCCATTCCTGCCATCAAGTACTACCCACCTACAGTGCTCTCCAATAGAACTTCCGTGGTGATGGAGACGTTTTCTGTCTGCACTGTTCTGTAAGATAGCCACTTGCCACTATTGAGCAATTGACATGTGACTACTGTGACTGAAAAAGAGAACTTAATTTTACTTATTTTTAATTTAAATAGTCACATGTGATTGTCATATTGATCCATGCAGTTAAAGTGTTACACAAAATGTGAGTGGTGAACAAACTATTGAATTACCTAAATGAACTTATAACAGTAGAGAAAATTTGTTAAACCATCCAATTGATAACAACCAAATATCAATGTATTTGCAGCAGTGCTCTGGATTTTATGTGAAAACATTTACTCTTTCATTGCTATTAAGTTTAACTGTATAGTCATAAAATAGATGTATTATGAAAAGCAAACGATAAACTCTTGGAAACTCTTCTAAATATAAAACTTAAGTTCAGTTTCTCTAAAGACCAAAGTAAACATTTTCAACTCTTTTCTCATAGTAAATTCTTCTACAAAAGTTGAGCTAAAAGACATTTTAATATTGTATGATTCATATGTTAAAAATTACTAAACTAAATGATTTCATTTAGAGTTTGGGTAAAGTTAGCCTTATCCAAATTGGTAAGGCTGTAAATTCAAAATTCATTTAGAGCTCACCTTTTAAATGATAGAAAATTGTCATTTTTTTTCCAATTAACAAGGAAAATTATAATGTCTAGATTTTTAACTTACAAGTCATTAAACAATCATCAACCTTGTGAAGCATCCACCATGTACAGTTAATGGAGATGAAAAAGGGAAAATTATTTAAACTTCATAAAAAGAATTTTATATAATGATTTATACTGTCCAACGAAGCTTTCTCTAGAAAGACAACATTGACTCTACTTTTTGATGTGATGGAATCTTTCCTTAATTTAATAGCACTGGCTCACCGAACTGGAAATCTTAGCAATGGTCTTTGCCGCTGCCATTCATGACTATGAACATACAGGGACTACAAACAATTTTCATATTCAGACAAGGTAAGGTAACGGGTTAACTTTTCTAAGTTAAAATTTGACATTTTTTTTGAGTATTACTTATTCGTTAAGAGGATTTCAAAATAATAATGAAGATGTCTAAAAAAACGAACTTAATAGATTTTAGTAAAGTGCCTTCAGCTGCAAACACTTCGGTCAGTTCCTATTTATCAAGAATCTTGTATTTTTTGTGGCATATTTAGCAATTTGAAGAACATAAAACGTATAAGATAGTTTTTCTGTGCCCAGAACTTATGTTAAACTGTTACACAAATCAGACATTTATTCACTGGAACAAATCTTGCATCATTTGATTGATGTCAGTTTGGCAGTTTCATGTCAAGGCATCAGTTTAGTGTCATTATGTATTTGAAAGCAATGAAAATTTATTTTTGAAAAAAAATCTAAAAATAAAACAAATCTTATTTCTAGGTTAATAAGAAATGTTAAAACAATTAGAAAATTGGACTTTTAATTGTGGTAATAATGGTAGTTATTAGAATCAAAATATCAGAGTAGAGGTGCATTAGTTGGTTAAGGCTGTCACACAATACTATAGTTTGGGTGGTTTAAATAACAGACATTTTCTCAAAGTCCTAAAGACTAAACATGCAAAATCAAAGTGTAAGCAAGTTTGGTTTCTTCTGAGGCCTCTCCCCTAGGCTTCCAGATGGCTGACTTCTTGCTGTGTCCTCCGTGACCTTTTTCCTTCCTTGAGCATACCTTGGAGTCTCTTCTTGGTCTTACAAGGACATCAGTCATGTTGGATTAGGGCCCCACCCTTATGACCTTTTTTAACATTAGTTATGTCTTTAAAGGCCTTAGCTTCAAATGCAGTCACATTCTAAGGTACTGGGGTTAGGATTATAAACATAATTTGGGGGAATTCGTTCAGTCCTTAATAGAAAGGGGCTTTAAGCTTTTTCTGGTTGCAAAGAGGTCTCATTGCTCAAGCAGCAGAATTTGGTCTGAGACCATCAGGATCCAGTTCACTTGTATACACAGGATCCTGAATTTCTATGTCTTCCACTGGTCAGAGATGCTTAAGATGGAGATGTAAGTTAAGAGACTGATTTCACTCTGGAATTACTGTAGATCTCTCTTCTTGTTGAGGGAAAACTAAGCTGAATTATTTTTTGTTCTTTATTTTTAGCTCCTAGAGTAGATTTAGATTTACATAAAAATTTAACAGAAAGTACAGAGCTCCCATGTACTCCTTCCCCAACCCCACAGTTTCACCTGTTTTTAATATCCTACCTCAGGTGTGGTACAATTGTTACAACTGATGAACCAATATTGATACATTATTATTAGCTAAAATCTATAGCCTACATTTGGAGAAGGAAATGGCAACTCACTCCAGTATTCTTGCCTGGAGAATCTCATGGACAGAAGAGCCTTGATGGGCTGCTGTCCATGGGGTTGCACAGAGTCGGACACGACTGAAGCGACTTAGCATGCATGCATAGACTACGTTACAGTTTACTGCTTGTGTTATACATTTTATGAGCTTTACAAATGTATAATGCCAGGTATCTACTATTACAGTATCATCCATAATAGTTTCACTTCCCTAAAAGTCCTCTGTGCTTCATCTTTTCATTCCAGCCTCCCTCCTTCCTGCTTTAGCCACTGCAATCCCTGATCTTGTTAAGGTCCCCAGTTTTGCCTTCTCCAAAATGTCATATAGTTGAAATAATACAGTATAAAGCCTTTTCAAACTGGTTTCTTCTACTTAACAATATGCATTTAAGGTTCCTCTATGTCTTTTCATGAGTTGATAGCTCATTTCTTTTTATTACTGAATAATATTCCAGTGTGTGGATGTCACAGAGTTCACTTATTCAACTACTGAAGGATATCTTGGTTTCCTCTAAATTTTAGAGTTTGTGTAAATGTTCATGTGCAGATTTTTGTGTGGTCATTTTTTGTGCAGTTTTTTTTAACAGCAATATTTTAAAAACTGACTTCCTAGCTATAGGAATTTGTTGTTTTTATTTGGAGAGCATAGAAACATTAAAATACTTGGCATTTTAGAGCTTCAAAGGATCCTACAGTGATTGAGATCCACATTCTATAACCTCTGGTCTAATCCTCACAGTCTAAGAAGAGAAAAATAAAGATCTCAATAGAGGAAATTAACTAAGTATATGCACATAGTCACCTGATGCCAGTAACAGGGTTGAGAAACTGAGATGAGGGACACTTGCTCTCAATCCAGTCTATTTAATATAACTCTGCTCCCATGGCCAAAGACAGACATATAACAGTCATAATCTTTTATAGCCTTCAGTGGATGGACTTGAAAATTATGGCCTCTTGACAGAGACAGAAGAGTTGGAATTCAGACAGTGAAATGTTGGAGAAAGCATTCTGTCTATCCCTACAGTCTCCCAGATTAAAAGAGCATAAGTGACCAGGAAGACCTTGAAGTCTGGTTGTGCAGCAAGAATGTGCAGCAAGAACTAACCACACATTTATAGCATATAGAGATGTCTTGTTTTCATTTGTGTTAAACATCAAAGGAAAGGGAAACTATGCAGATCATTTTTGCTTAGCAAAGTCTCTTCTACATTCACTAAATTCCATAAGTGGGATTTTAAAGACAGCTCATTACTGAGCTGGGCCCTGAGTAGGGTCACAGTTTTTGGGAATTAGAGAAGGGAGCAAGTGATTTGCTTCCAAAAAAACATTTCTTTCTCTTTCTACTTTGAAAAGTAAAGGCAATGGAGTGGCCTCCAGCAGCAGTATAAATTATCATTCCTAGCTTTTTCCTTTTATCATTGATTTATAACTGGATGAAGATTCACCACTTATTTATACTTTAGACAGTAGAGAAGAAAAGTAGATGGTGAAAAAGAAGGAGGAGGAAGAAGAGAAGGAGAAAGAGGAGAGAGGGGAGGAAGATGAAGAACACACTTTTTATCATTTTATATTAAGAAGCTTTATATAAACAGTGAGGGAAAGGTCTAGTATTTCACTTATTTTCTTATAAATTTTCTATTAGGATCAATTATTTAATGGATTAATTCTATAAGAACTTGAACATTTTATGAACAAAAAGGTTGCAATGATCACAGATGCAACAATATGATGTACTTTTAGAAGCTCTATTGGCTTCACATTTTCTCCAAATATTTGTCCAATATTGGTCTTATGTTACTGATATTAATAATTTCTATTTTATATTATTCTTTGTTATTTGGATTTAAGGTTGCTTTTCTAATATGGAAACCTATTTACTAGAAAATGCAAAATGTCTGAAAAATAATTTAAAACATGGTGCAAGGCTACATTTGAGTTCAACACAGACATTATAAGCCATAGAAATCCTTGAAAGTGTAAATAAATAGAGATAATTTCCTCTTTGTGAAAAGCAAATGCTAAGCGACATGTTACCATGGACACTGAGTGTTGCTTAGAATTTTGTTCTTTCCATAGCAGTCAGAGATTATCTCAAACATTAAAACCATTCTGTATTCTCAGCATCTTGTTGGATTTATGAGAAAAAAATCACACAGACTTTGCTGTAATTAAATCTGATTAAAAAACACATCTTTGCTTGTTGCTGAAAGGAAGAAATAGTGATGCTTAGATCCCTATTATACAATAAACTTGACAAAACTACCATGGCTAAATCCGAGATTGTATGATACAAAATATGTGATTTGCAAATCACAGTTTTACCCGTGATCTCAGCAAATTTCTGAAGATACTTGCACAAAATATATTTAATCTTCTCTCAAAAGCGTTGCATATATGTGTTCTTAGTTCAGTTTTCTGTATATTGAGCTATGATTATTGACAATAAAATTTAAAAGGAAATAACCTATTAGGCACTAGAATAGTTACTTCCTCTTTTGTTTCCAGAACTATTATAAAAGTGGAATAACATGCAGTTAGCTAATAGCATATATCACCTCCCCCCCAATAGATTTCCTTTTAAATTTGATCTTTAACAAAGACACAAATGCAATACAATGGAGCAAAGATAGTCTCCTCAACAAATGGTGCTGGAACAACTAGACAGCCACATTAAAAAAAAAAAAAAAAAAAAAAAAAAGAGTCCAGACACAAACCTTATACTGTTCACAGAAATTAATTTAAGATGAATAATAGACCTAAATGTAAAATGAAAAACTCTAAAACTCCTAGAAAATAACATAGGAGAAAATCTAAATGATCTTAGGTATAGCAAGAGAGTTACAAGATTAGCCAAAGAGTAGGAGAAAATGTTTTCAAAAGGTACATATGGTAAAAGACTATTGTACAAAACATATTAAAAAAACACTTAAAACTCAACAATAAGAAAACAAACAGCCTAATTTTAAAAATGCTCCTTAACAGACACTTCACCAAAGAAGACACACAGATGACAAATTAGCTTATGAAAAGATTCTCCATATTATATGTCATAAGGGTATGCAAATTAAACAATGAGATATCACTATGCATCTATTAGAAAGGCTATTCATCTGTGTCTCTTTTGCTAAATAAATTTATATTAAAAAAAAATAAAAGGCTAAAATCCAGAACATTGACAGCACCAAACACAAGTGAATATGTGAATCAACAGGAACTCTCAGGCGTCACTGATGGGAATGCAAAATGGTACAACCATACTGGAAGACAGTTTGGTAGTTTCTTATGAAACTAAATATATTCTCACCATATTGGCTGATAATTACTCTCCTTGGTATTTACCCAAAGGAGCTGAAAACTTATGTACACATGAAAACCTGCACATGGATATTTATAGCAGCTTTATTCATAATTGCCAAAACTTGAAAGCTACTAACATGCCATTTAGCAGGTGAGTGGATAAATAAACTGTGATACTCCTAAATAATGTAATATTATTTAGTGCTCAGAAGAACTGAGCTATCAAGCCATGAAAAGATATGAAGGTAACTTACATGCATACTAAAAGGTACAAGAATCCAATCTAAAAAGGCTACATAGAGTCATATGACACTCTGGAAAAGGCAAAACTGTGAAGGCAATAAAAAGACCAGTGGTTGCCAGGTATTAAGGGGATGGGAAGGGAAGTCTGAATTGGTAGATCACGAAGGATTTCTAGGGCCGTGAAAATACTCAGTATAATACACGAATGGTAGATACACATCATTATACATTAATCCAATCCCATAAAATTTACACTACTAAGAGGAAACCCTTAATGTAAACTATGGTCTCTGATAACGATGTTTAATGTAGGTTCATCCGTTCTAATAAATGTACCTCTGTGGTTGGGAATGTTAATGGGGGAGGTTATGCATGTGTGGGACCAAGGGGTATATGGCAAATCTTTGTACATTTTGCTCAGTTTTGTTGTAAACCTAAAATTGCTTTAAAAGATAAAGTCTGTTTTTTAAAAAATTTTATACAGTGGGGAAAAAAAAAAAGGAAACTAAGTACCTCTGTAAATTTAGGTGTTCAATTATTGAATTTTTACTGATATTATTATGTTTTATGACTTGAGTACTGTTAATAGATATTCATGAGGTCTGAAGAAATCCTCTAGTAGGCATTTGTTTTTATTTCTTAGGTCAGATGTTGCTATTTTGTATAATGATCGCTCTGTCCTTGAAAACCATCATGTGAGTGCAGCTTATCGCCTTATGCAAGAAGAAGAAATGAATGTCCTGATAAATTTATCCAAAGATGACTGGAGGTGAGTTTCAGAGGAAATATAGAGGAAATTTAATTTCAGGGAAAATGTTATGTGATTTAACATGAAGAAAACAGATGAAAGTCAATCCTTTAATCACAAAACAAACTAAATTCCCCTTGACTGGAAGATTAGTACTGGAAGACTATTCAGGAACAAGGCTCTGTAGATGCAGCTGAACTACTTCAAGGCCAATTCAACATCTATATGCATCAAAACCAATCCATAAGACTACGTATCACATAACACCTTAAGATACATAATTACATACTCCTTGAAATGGCGCTAAGTTGCTTAGTCACTCAGTCGTGTCCAACTCTTTATGACCACATGAACTGTAGGCATCCTGGCTCCTCTGTCCATGGACTTCTCCAGGCAAGAATTGTGGAGTGGGTAGCCATTCCCTTCTTAAGTGGATCTTCCTGATCTAGGGATTGAACCCACGTCTCCTCCATCTCCTGCATTGCAGGCTGCTTCTTTACCATCTGAGCCACCAGGAAAGCCCTCCTTGGAATGGAGTTTTGCTCAGCTGTACCAATATGTGGTCTTACATTTATTCAGAATTTTTGTGTCTGATTCCTTCATATATTACTTTTTTGTACATGGATATGAGCTTTTCTAAAAAACAAAAATCCACCATTTGGGGAAAAAACTACAAATAAAGCCAAAATGACCTAGATGCAGAGGATAATCTTAAATATTTCTCCAAACCATCTGTATTCTTTAAAAAAAATTTACATGAAAAAGTATTGCTTATTGCCATTTAGGAGAAAATAATATGTACCCCTCCCACTCAGCATACATTTCCTCCTTTCCTCTTGATTCTCTGGTCATCATTGTCCCCTTCATTTACTGTAGGATTGCCAGATATATCAAATAAAAATAAAGGACATACAATTAAGTGTAAATTTCAGATAAACATAGGGATTTTTTAGTGTAAGTACATCCCTAGTTAGCTCTATGCTTGGGTTAATGGCAACCTCCTCTAAGAGGGCTTATGCCATACCAAGTCTGCTGCACCCAGAGCTCCTGTCCCTGTGGCGGTCCACTGCTGACCCATACCTCCACAGGAGATGATCAAACACAGTTCTGTCTCAGTCTTTGTGGGGTCCCTGGGTCCTGGTGCACACAAGGTTTGTTTGAGCCCTCTGAGTGTCTCTGGCGGGAATGGAGTTTGATTCTAAATGTGAATTCCCCTTCATAACGTCTTGCTGGGGCTTCTCCTTTGTCCTTGGACATGGGGCATCTCCTCATAGCTGCTCCAGCACCTACCGTCTTACTGGGGTTTCTCTGACCTTGGACATGGGGTATCTCCTCATGAATGGTTCAGCGAAGTGCAGCCACTGCTCTGATCTTGGACATGGGGTATCTCCTCTCCACACAAAACTGTGATCAATAGACTGTAAACATGTTCCTTAAGTTCCTTGGCTACATCCTTCAGGTTGCCCAGGACTAATTCCAGATCCTCCACGATGATCTTGATCTGTTCCTTCACCTTGGTTTTTTTTGGGTTCCAACAATATTAGAGGGGCTGCAAAATCACTGCAGATGGTGATTGTAGCCATAAAATTAGAAGATGCTTGCCCCTTGGAAGAAAAGTTAAGACCAAACTAGACAGCATATTAAAAAGCAGAGACACTACTTTGCCAACAAAGGTCTGTTTAGTCAAGGCTATGGTTTTTCCAGTGGTCATTATGGATGTGAGAGTTGGACTATAAAGAAAGCTGAGCACCGAAGAATTGATACTTTTGAACTGTTGTGTTGGAGAAGACTCTTGAGAGTCCCTTGGACTGCAAGGAGATTCAACCAGTCCATCCTAAAGGAGATCAGTCCTGAGTATTCATTGGAAGGACTGATGCTGAAGCTGAAACTCCAATACTTAGGCCCCCTGATGCAAAGAGCTAACTCATTGGAAAAGACTCTGATGCTGGGAAAGATTGAAGGCAGAAGGAGAAGGGGACGACAGAGGATGAGATGGTTGGATGGCATCACCGGCTCAATGGACATGAGTTTGAGTAAACTCAGGGAGTTGGTGATGGACAGGGAGGCCTGGCTTCCTGCAGTCCATGGAGTCGCAAAAAGTTGGCCACGACTGAGTGATTGAACTGAACTGACATCCCTAGTATTCTGTGACCTACTTATATTTTTTTAAAAGCCTTTATCTTTAACAAAGATCTCATTAAATCAGTTAACACGCTGAAAACCATCCAATTCAGATGCAGACATCAAAGGTTTGTTTGTTTTATCATTTAAATCAGAAGGAAAGTTATGACCAACCCAGATAGCATATTCAAAAGCAGAGACATTACTTTGCCAACAAAGGTTCATCTAGTCAAGGCTATGGTTTTTCCTGTGGTCATGTATGGATGTGAGAGTTGGACTGTGAAGAAGGCTGAACACCAAAGAATTGATGCTTTTGAACTGTGGTGTTGGAGAAGACTCTTGAAAGTCCCTTGGACTGCAAGGAGATCCAACCAGTCCATTCTGAAGGCGATCAGCCCTGGGATTTCTTTGGAGGGCATGATGCTGAAGCTGAAACTCCAGTACTTTGGCCACCTCACGCGAAGAGTTGACTCATTGGAAAAGACTCTGATGCTGGGAGGGATTGGGGGCAGGAGGAGAAGGGGACGACAGAGGATGAGATGGCTGGATGGCATCACTGACTCGATGGATGTGAGTCTGAGTGAACTCTGGGAGTTGGTGATGGACAGGGAGGCCTGGCGTGCTGCGATTCATGGGGTCGCAAAGAGTCGGACACGACTGAGTGACTGAACTGAACTGAAAAGGAAATGTCCAAGAAGTAACCTAGGATTAAGATCTGCTTTAAAATAAAGAAATAAGAGGTTAATTTAGAGTTTAAAAGAGGCCCTAATTTCCCCTGGTTATTTTTTTCAAATATTCAAACTTTCTGGATTTTCAAGGCCAGAAAAAATATAGGCTCACTTTTACAGACATAGAGAAAGCTCTAACGTGGGAGGAAAGAGGCATTTTGTTTTGGGAACCCAGTTCAGGTCTTACATTTCATTCCACAGGAAACATAGCCCAGTTGGGTCACCAACCTAGGAAGGCCAGGATCTAATCATAAAAGGCACCACTGTTGGGTATATGGAAAATAGAAGGGCAAGGGTAGAATCAGGTGCAGAGTTCGTTCCTAAGGTCCCAGAGATTGACTGTTTCCATCTAGAATATTAATTTATTTCTTCATCAGTGATTATCCTTCCCAGGGGTTATTTTTGCATTATTAATTTTTGTTATTCCTTTGAATTAACCCTCTTTTTCTCTAAGTTGATTCTTTTGCTGTTTCAGTGTGATATTTTTCTATTACACTCTTTTCTTTAACATCTTTATTATTTATTCTAATAGTTTGGTCCTGTAATATTTTATATTTTGGTACAGTAGCTTACTGTACAAAACAAGTAGATTACTGTACAAAACATCCTAATTGAATGGTTTTATAATTTTTTTTTTTTTTGCCATGCCACAAAGCTTTTGGGATCATAATTCCCCCAACGAGGGATTGAACGTGTGACCCTGGCAATATGTGAACCAAGTCCTAACAATTGGACTGCCAGGAAATTCCCAAATTTGTTTAACAAATACCATCATATTGTTACTGGGTCCAAGCTTGCTCTGTTTGCTGCACAATAGGCCAATGAATCCTAGAGACGAGGTGTTGAGGCAAGGAAGAGACTCTAATCGGAAAGCAGGCAGACAGAGAAGATGGCAGGCTAGCACCTCAAAATAGCCATCTTATTGGTGTCTGGATGCCAGGGTTTTTTTATAGATTAGAGGTGAGGGGAGGTGAGAAATCAAAGTGAAAAGGTGTTGTAAATATCTCCTAGAATAGCAAACCTCAGGCAGGGAATGTGTTAATTTCCTCCTTCCTGCCATCCACAGGTGGACAGGGTTGTGAACAAAGGCACTTTACTTTAACAGTCAGGTAGAGGGGCAAGGTTCTCTGAGGCAAACCATTCTGTATGAATATAATAACAAAAGCAACAAAAAGCAAATCAAAGAGACAGTTCCAACATGGAGTCAGAATTGGCTTCCTCCCTGAAGCAATATCACATGATTTATGAGTTGACTTATATATGATTTATGATGCAGTAGAATTTAGTAAATCCAACACTGTTTCCAAAAGCTATAAAAACGCATTTGCTAGTATAACCTTAATCCTATTTCACCAAGAATTAAAAAAATATGGATAGCTTTTTAAAGACTTGTAGGTTTTCTGTTTGCATATCTATTTCTTCAAGTAACTTTAGTAACCACAAATGCAGGGACTTTTAAATTTTGCCAAGAAAAATTTATAAAGAATACATTTCCTTTGTGAACTTGTTTATTGATATATTATTAGTTGATTATTGTTTACACCTAGCATTTACTGATTACTGTTACAAAACAGAATTCAACTGAGTAAATTTTAAAGATCTTACTGACTTTATCCAACAATTCATGAATTGGGCAAAATCCCATCTAGCAGATAAAAAGGAGCTCCTAATAACTGTACAAAAGGGCAGAATTTTATAAGTAGAAACAGGAAAGACAAGAAAGTTATTCTAGCAAGGATCTGATTGTTTCAGGCAAAATCACCTTTTTGGGGGGATAATACGGGTCTATCAGGCAGATGTCCTCCCTAGTGCTGACCAGATAATTGATTGGTTTAAGTTTTCACTCCTGGGGAGATTAAAACTATAAATTAGGTATTAAATCTTGGTTTGATGTGGGTTTAGCACAAATAATGCATTTTGGGTCTTTTTATTTTTTCACATTGCATCTCCAAACTACAATGTATTTATTAAATCTTACAGATTTCATAAAGCTTTTCTCTCATTTTTCCTACTTAACATGAATGTTTTGGTACAGTTGGTATTGTAGCATGGATATCTCATAATTTAGAAGAAATAATGTAATTGAGAATAATTGTATTAACTTCTTTGATATCTTCCATCCCCTTAATATTTGGGTAAAAGTATATTCTAAGCAGGCTATCCAATATAATGAACAGTAAGTAGTCAGAGTATTGTTTACTCATTGCTGCCATCCTAAAAGCCCAGATGAATTGAGCCCCCATAATTTTCAGCAAGAATCTCTAATCTGTGTTGTTTTTAAAACAAATCATTCAATCATACCAACTTTATGTAAAACATCTTTGACTCAAGATCATAATTCAAGTTTGCCATACACTTGTAATTTAGCTTACTCTACTGGCCACAGAATAAAAATAAAATATGATTTCCAGCATAAGTGACTTTTTTACCTATCTGTACTGAGCAAGCAATGAGTTGTAGAACATACAAGGCTTTGCTGGGGTTACTCATCTGCTTAGTGTAAGAATGATTTATTCATGCATAGGCTTTGTGATATGGTCACCATATTTAGTGTCTTGGTTACAATTTCACAGTACCAATAGCTCTGTCTATGATATGTAGGCTCAAGGTCCCCAGAGCTTAAACAGAGAATTCCCAGTCACTTATAGTCTTGATTTCCTGGAGTTCTTATGATGGAAACTTGGTACAATGGAGTGGTCCAACTGTCAGCTTTAGTAGTACTACTCTTGCGGTTGAGTCTTATCTCTGCTATATACTAGCTGTGTGACTGGGCAAACAACTCAATCCTATTGGATTGGAAATAATCGTGCCCCTCACATAGAAAGCACTTAAAACACTGTCTGGATTGAATAAATATTGAATAATGGTGGTAGTTTTACTAATTTTAGTAAATTAGAATTTTAGTAAATTCTTCCTTTAGAGTGGTTTTTCTCTAAAATTGGTTAGGATCCTTTCTGATATTAATTATTTCTAAAAGTAATATTTAGAAAGTATGAGTGGGGAACGGTTGTGCATATGGGAGGGGAAGCATCCAGTTCTTTAAAAGGAGATGTTACACAGCATCATTCACAGATTGCTCTCCTGGTGACATCCTAAAGCCAAACTTCTATAAGCTCTTTTATATTTAAAAATATAGCATCTTTTCTGCTCATAGCATTAGAAAAAATAAAATGTAATTCTTAATATTAAATGTTTCACTTGAGAACAAAGAAAAAAGGCCAAACCTTTCTGCTTTTGATGACTCCACAGGGATCTTCGGAACCTAGTGATTGAAATGGTTTTGTCTACAGACATGTCGGGTCACTTCCAGCAAATTAAAAATATAAGAAATAGTTTGCAGCAACCTGAAGGGTAGGTTATAATTTTGTTTTCGTATTAAAGATCTGTGGGCTTGGACTTGGAAAAGACTGTGGTTGGTTATTTTGTTCTGATAATTTGAGCATGCCCTTGTTTTCACAGGCTTGACAAAGCCAAAACCATGTCCCTGATTCTCCATGCAGCTGACATCAGTCACCCAGCCAAATCCTGGAAGCTGCACCACCGATGGACCATGGCCCTAATGGAGGAGTTTTTCCTACAGGTGCCTCTTTCACATTGTGTCTGTGCAAATGCTTTTGGAAATAGTGGCTGTGCATATTAACATGCGTCTTTTCTGTACAGAATCCAGACCTTGTGATGTGACATGACCAACTGGCCACACCACATTCTTGGGACTTCAGGCAGAATTTATTAATCTCTCAGATAAATGTGTTAAATAATCCTATGTAGTATTATACATGTTTTAAAGAGGGTCAATTCTTGGATCTTAGATACCAAGCTAAGAGAGAAAGAAATGAACAGATTAGAGCTGTTATCTGCTTTTAAAAGGTAAAATGCTAGGGTCAGAGTTTTCAAAGACAGAAAATAGCTTTCATCATAAAAAGGGAAAGAGAGGATGTATAACACTTCTGCATACATCTTTTTGTTTGGAATTTACTTACACATGCATATTTTCAAGGATGGCTGAGAAATATAGTTTTTAGCTGGATGAACATGTACCTAACTGCAAGAAGCTATTGTTATGTGAAAAAGCAAGCCTGGATATTGTCAACAAAAAATTAATCAATAGCCAATATAAGAAAGAAGTGGAAATTTTTGTTTGAGTCAAACTGAGAATTATAATCTAGGAAAGTCTCTCAGAGAGTTCTGAGAACTGTTCTGAAGAGGTAAAGGGGGAGGACAGTATATATGTGATTTTGGCAAGAGGGGTGCATTTAATCAAGTACATGTCTCCACAGAAAGTTGCTGCTAGTCACTAGGAACAGACATCTTAGTTATGCTTTTCTAAGTATGGAAAGATACAAGAATCAAGGTTCATAAGAAATTTCTGCTGAAAATATTTAACTGTCTAAAGGCTAGTTCTGTCCAGTTCCCTAGCACAAAGTGCCTCATACTACTCTTCACTCTGAATTCCTTTCAGTGTGTGTTATAAATCAGCAACTGCAGTGGCTAATGACTTCTTGTAGAACTGGATGGTGGGCAGTATTCTTTATTTTACAGTCTCTTCCCTTTGCTGCTGCTGCTGCTGCTGCTGCTAAGTCGCTTCAGTCATGTCCAACTCTGTGTTACCCCATAGATGGCAGCCCACCAGACTCCCCCGTCCCTAGGATTCTCCAGGCAAGAACACTGGAGTGGGTTGCCATTTCCTTCTCCACTGCATGAAAGTGAAAAGTGAAAGTGAAGTTGCTCAGTTGTGTCCGACCCTCAGCGACCCCATGGACTGTAGCCTACCAGGCTCCTCTGCCCATGGGATTTTCCAGGCAAAAGTACTAGAATGGGGTGTCATTGCCTTCTCTACCCCTCCCTTTAGGTCCTAATTTTGACCAAGATTTATGAGACATTTCATGACCAGTTTGTCTCATGGTGCTAGGAATGCTCATTTCCAAGTCAGGCAAGTGTTTCATTGATAACCCACTCAATATACTATTCCTGGACTGTATTCATTAACAGTGGCCAAAAACTTCTGGAACACTTGTCATTCTATTCTGTTATAGTTCAGGAAAGGGTTTCATCTTGTTGCTTCTTCCCATACCTAGAGTTACACTTTTATAATCATTGATCCTATAGAACTCTGTATTTGATCAATTGTTTCAAGCTGCCTAATCATTAATTTTATTTGAGTCTCAGCCACACATTTGGTAACACAAGAAACAATAATCATGAAAAATCAGCAGAATACAAATGATAGAGCTAGTAACATTAATAAATTTATAAGTGAGTAGTTAAGAACTTCTGTTAGGTATGGTCCATATCTCCCCAGGTCACCTGACCAGTCTGTTGTGCACCAATCAGTATCTTTAAGGGAAATGATATATTGGCATTGTACAAATAGTTCATCAAAGATGGCTGCACATACAAAGCAAGCAGTGGGTCATCTTGACTCCTTGTGACGCTGAAAAAGTTATGTTATTTTCTAAGGAGGGACATGGCTGGTGCCAGAAGGAGAAAAATTCATCTTTATGATTAAGCAGGTATTTCCGCCCTTGGGGAGGTTTGGTTAATGCTTAATGCACATGTACAATGGACACTTGAGGGGAGGGTAAAGGCCCAAATGGGCAGAGCAAAAAATTATGTTTAATTTTTCCTTGTATTGCCTTGAAATGTGAATTTTAACTTCTTCAACATGGAGAATGACTAGCGTTCTCTACAACATGGATTTGTGTTTTTTACTCTATGGTGGCCCTCTTCTATCTCTACTCCCACTGGGGGTTCCAGAGTGTAGTGCATCAAGTAACTCGGGAAGTTTCTATACTTACAATTATAATTTTATTATAAAGAATACAACTCAGAACAGCCAAATAAAGATGTATAAAGGGCAAGGTTTGAAAGGGCCCCAGACGTGGAGCTTCCATGCTGTCTCCCCATAGAGACAGGGTATGCCACCTTCCCGGTACAGTGTGATCACCAGCCAACGTGTGCTGCTCAGCTTTGGGGTCAGGAGTTTTTATGGGGGGCTCATTTCATAGGCATGATTGATTAAATCATTGACCAATATAAGGAAGTCAATCTCCAGCCCTCCTTTCATACCAGGAGAGCAGGCTGCCCCAGTATTCCAGGCCTCTAATCATGTGGTTATTCTCTCTGGTGACCAGCTCCATCCTGAAGCAATCTATGGGGTCTGGGCCATGACTCAGACAATTGTTTTATTTTTATTTATATATTTATTTGACTGGGCCAAGTCTTAGTTGCAGCATGTGGGGTCTTCCTTGTGTCGCGCAGAATCTTTTGTAGTGGTGCGCGGACTCTAGTTGTGGTGCATGTAGAAGGACCCATTTTTTAGAAGGAATGAAGGAGAGTAAGTAGATGAGCTAGCTCCCTTAAGTGAGTTATTTCAAGAAGGCCAAACTAGTGCATCTTTCCCTCCTTTCACAATTAAATTTCCCTAGGGAACTGGTGATCCCTCAGATTCTACCCTCAGTCCTAGAGTGCCCTTCACGCCTGTGGTCAGGAGCTTGCTATGTGCTTGCTGTGGATGTTGCTTTTGAGATTAAAAGCACTTCGGTGAAAGAGGTTTCTCAAGATACCCGTACTTCACCCTTTTTTAAATCTTCTCCATTACTTTAAAACTATAAAAATTGTTTTGGCTCCTGAGAAAATGCAGAAATGAAAAAAGAAACTTGCCATTAAATCACTGGGTTTGACATCTTATTGACAGCTGTCAGAGCATTTCACTCTGTTAAGGAAGACTTAAAATAATTACAGACAGAGTTCACTTATTGTGCCTCATTTTATTGTGTGTTGCAGATACTACTTTTTTTGTTAGGTTTTACAGATTGAAAGTTTGTGGCAATCCTGCATACAGCAAGTTTATCAGTGACATTTTTCTGACAGCATTTGTTTACCTCATGTCTCTATGTCGGATTTTGCTAATTCTCACAGTCTTTTGTGTTTTTATTTTTTTTTATTGTTATAGATATTTGTTGAGGTTTCTCTGGTGGCTCAGTGGTAAAAAACTCGCCTGCCAATGCAGGAGATAGAGTCTCGATCCCTGGGTTGGAAAGATCCCCTAGAGAAGGAAATAGCAACCCACTCCAAGACTCTTGCCTGGGAAATCTCATGGACAGAAGGAGCCTGGCAGGCTACAGTCCATGGGGTCGCAAAAGAGTCAGACAATACTCAGCGACTAAACAATACTCAGCAGCTAAATATAACAATGTATTTGTTATATATTTTTCACTATTACTATATGTATTATTATTATATGTATTTGTTATAGGGATTATATGATCAGTGACCTTTGATGTTACTATTGTAATCATTTCAGGGTGCCACAAACCACTCCTACGCAAGAAGGTAATATTAGTTGATAAATGTTGTTTATGTTGATATTAATTGATAAATGTTGTTTGTATCCTTCTCCTTGGGCTTCCCTATTCCCTGAGATAGGACAATATTGGAATTAGACAAATTAACAATCCTATAATAGCATATTCAAAAGCAGAGATATTACTTTGCCAACAAAGGTCAGTCTAGTCAAGGCTATGATTTTTACAGCGGTCATGTATGGATATGAGAGTTGGACTGTGAAGAAGGCTGAGCACCGAAGAATTGATGCTTTTGAACTGTGGTATTGGAGAAGACTCTTGAGAGTCCCTTGGACTGCAAGGAGATCCAACCAGTCCATTCTGAAGGAGATCAGCCTATCAGCCCTGGGATTTCTTTGGAGGGAATGATGCTGAAGCTGAAACTCCAGTACTTTGGCCACCTCATGTGAAGAGTTGACTCACTGGAAAAGACTATGATGCTGGAAGGGATTGAGGGCAGGAGGAGAAAGGGACTACAGAGGATGAGATGGCTGAATGGCATCACTGACTCGATGGACATGAGTCTGAGTGAACTCCGGGAGTTTGTGATGGACAGGGAGGCCTGGCATGCTGTGATTCATGGGGTCGCAAAGAGTCGGACACGACTGAGCAACTGAACTCAATGGCCTCAAAGTGTTCACGGGAAAGGAAGAGTTGCACATCTCTCATTTTAAATCGAAAGCTAGAAATGATTAAGCTTAATAGAATGTATGTGTTAGTCACTCAGTCATGTTCGACTCTTTGCAACCCCATGAACTATAGCCTGCCAGGCTCCCTTGTCCATGGAATTCTCCAGACAAGAATACTAGAGATTCCCTTCTCCAGGGGATCTTTCTAACCCAGGGATTGAACCCAGGTCTCCCGTACTACAAGAAGATTCTTTACCATCTGAGCCACCTGGGAAGCCTAGCTTAATAGAAAAGGCACATCAGAAGCTGAGATGAGCTGAAAGCTGGGCCTCTTTTGCAGATTGGCCAAGTTGTGGATGCAAATAAAAAGTTCTTGAGGAAAATTACAAGTGCTACTGCAGTGAACACATGAATGATGAGAAAGCAAAATAGTTTTATTACAGATATGGAGAAAATTTTAGTGGTCTAGTTAGATCAAAAAAGCCACAACATTCCCTCAAGCCAAAGCCTAATCCAGAGTAAGGCTCTAACTCTCTTCAAATCTTTGAAGCCTGGGTGGGAAGGAGGCTACAGAAGAAACACTTGAAGCTAGCAGAGGCTGGTTCCTGAGGTTAAAGGAAAGAAGCCATCTCTATAACATAAAAGTTCAAAGTGAAGCAGTAAGTGCTTCAAGATACCCAGAAGATCTAAGTAAGACAATTAGGAAGGTTGCTTCACTAAACAACAGATGTTCAATGTAAGGAAACAGCTTTCTATGGGAAGAAGATACAATATAGGACTTTCATAGTTAAAGAGGAAGTACATGACTGGCTTCAAAGCTTTAAAGGCTGACTCACTTGTTAGGGGCTGACCTTCTAGAACTAACACCCAAAAAAGATGTCATTTTCATTATAGGGGACTGGAATGCAAAAGTAGGAAGTCAAGAAATACCTGGAGTAACAGGCAAATTTGGCCTTGGAATACGGAATGAAGCAGGGCAAAGACTAATAGAGTTTTGCCAAGAAAATGTCCTGCTCATAGCAAATACCCTCTTCCAACAACACAAGAGAAGACTCTAGGCATGGACATCACCAGATGGTCAACACCGAAATCAGACTGATTATATTCTTTGCAGCCAAAGATGGAGAAGCTCTATACAATCAGCAAAAACAAGACCAGGAACTGACTGTGGCTCAGATCATGAACTCCTTATTACCAAATTCAGACTTACATTGAAGAAAATAGGGAAAACCACTAGACCATTCAGTTATGACCTAAATCAAATCCCTTATGACTATACAGTGGAAGTGAGAAATAGATTTAAGGGACTAGATCTGATAGATAGAGTACCTGATGAACTATGGGCTGATGTTCATGACATTGTACAGGAGACAGGGATCAAGACCATCCCCGTGGAAAAGAAATGCAAAAAAGCAAAATGGCTGTCTGGGGAGGCCTTACAAATAGCTGTGAAAAGAAGAGAGAAGCGAAAAGCAAAAGAGAAAAGGAAAATTATAAGCATCTGAATGCAGAGTTCCAAAGAATAGGAAGAAGAGATAAGAAAGCCTTCTTCAGCGATCAATGCAAAGAAATAGAGGAAAACAACAGAATGGGAAAGACTAGAGATCTCTTCAAGAAAGAGATACCAAGGGAACATTTCATGCAAAGATGGGCTTGATAAAGAAATAGAGGAAAACAACAGAATGGGAAAGACTAGATATCTTTTCAAGAAAGAGATACCAAGGGAACATTTCATGCAAAGATAGGCTCGATAAAGGACAGAAATGGTATGGACCTAAAAGAAGCAGAAGATATTAAGAAGAGGTGGCAAGAATACACAGAACTGTACAAATAGATCTTCACGACCAAGATAATCACAATAGAGTGATTACTCATCTAGAGCCAGACATCCTGGAATGTGAAGTCAAGTCGGCCTTAGGAAGCATTCAGATCAGATCAGATCAGATCAGTCACTCAGTTGTGTTCGACTCTTTTTGACCCCATGAATCGCAGCACGCCAGGCCTCCCTGTCCATCACAAACTCCTGGAGGTCACTCAGACTCACATCCATCAAGTCAGTGATGCCATCCAGCCATTTCATCCTCTGTCGTCCCCTTCTCCTCTTGCCTTCAATCCCTCCCAGCATCAGAGTCTTCTCCAATGAGTCAACTCTTCACATGAGGTGGCCAAAGTACTGGAGTTTCAGCTTTAGCATCATTCCTTCCAAAGAAATCCCAGGGCTGATTTCCTTCAGAATGGACTGGTTGGATCTCCTTGCAGTCCAAGGGACTCTCAAGAGTCTTCTCCAACACCACAGTTCAAAAGCATCAATTCTTCGGCGCTCAGCCTTCACAGTCCAACTCTCACATCCATACATGACCACAGGAAAGACCATAGCCTTGACTAGGCGAACCTTTGTTGGCAAAGTGATGTCTCTGCTTTTGAATATGCTATCTAGGTTGGTCATAACTTTCCTTCCAAGGAGTAAGCGACTTTTAATTTCATGGCTGCAGTCACCATCTGCAGTGATTTTGGAGCCCAGAAAAATAAAGTCTGACACTGGGAAGCATTCGTAAGAACAAAACTAGTGGAGGTGATGGAATTCCAGTTGAGCTATTTCAAATCCTAAAAGATGATGCTGTGAAAGTGCTGCACTCAATATGCCAACAAATTTGGAAAACTCAGCAGTGGCCACAGGACTGGAAAAGGTCCGTTTTCATTCCAATCCCAAAGAAAGGCAATGCCAAAGAATGCTCAAACTACTGCACTATTGCACTCATCTCACATGCTAGTAAAGTAATGCTCAAAATTCTCCAAGCCAGGCTTCAGCAGTACATGAACCGTGAATTTCCAGATGTTCAAGCTGGTTTTAGAAAAGGCAGAGGAACCAGAGATCAAATTGCCAACATCCGCTGGATCATGGAAAAATCCAGAGAGTTCCAGAAAAACATCTATTTCTGCTTTATTAACTATGCCAAAGCCTTTGACTGTGTGGATCACAATCAACTGTGGAAAATTCTGAAAGAGATGGGAATACCAGACCACCTGACCTGCCTCTTGAGAAACCTATATGCAGGTCAGGAAGCAACAGTTAGAAATGGACATGGAACAACAGACTGGTTCCAAACAGGAAAAGGAATACATCAGGGATGTATATTATCACCTTGTTTCTTTGACTTCTATGCAGAGTACATCATGAGAAATGCTGGACTGGAAGAAGCACAAGCTGGAATCAAGATTGACGGGAGAAATATCAATAACCTCAGATATGCAGATGACACCACCCTTATGGCAGAAAGTGAAGAGGAACTAAAAAGCCTCTTGATGAAAGTGAAAGTGGAGAGTAGAAAAGTTGGCTTAAAGCTCAACATTCAGAAAATGAAGATCATGGCATCTGGTCCCATCACTTCATAGGAAATAGATGGGGAAACAGTGGAAACAGTGTCAGACTTTATTTTGGGGGGCTCCAAAATCACTGCAGATGGTGACTGCAGCCATGAAATTAAAAGCCGCTTACTCCTTGGAAGGAAAGTTATGACCAACCTAGATAGCATATTCAAAAGCAGAGACATTACTTTGCCAACAAAGGTCCATCTAGTCAAGGCTATGATTTTTCCTGTGGTCATATATGGATGTGAGAGTTGGACTGTGAAGAAGGCTGAGCACCAAAGAATTGATGCTTTTGAACTGTGGTGTTGGAGAAGACTCTTGAGAGTCCCTTGGACTGCAAGGAGATCAAACCAGTCCATTCTGAAGGAGATCAGCCCTGGGATTTCTTGCTGAAGCTGAAACTCCAGTACTTTGGCTACCTCATGCGAAGAGTTGACTCATTGCAAAAGATTCTGATGCTGGGAGGGATTGAGGGCAGGAGGAGAAGGGGACGACAGAGGATGAGATGGCTGGATGGCATCACTGACTCGATGGACGTGAGTCTGAGTGAACTCCGGGAGTTTGTGATGGACAGGGAGGCCTGGTGTGCTGCGATTCACGGGATCGCAAAGAGTCGGACACAACTGAGCAACTGAACTGAACTGAACTGAACTGAATGCAACTGGTGACTTAAAGTTCAAGCCATTGCTCACTTACTGTCCTGAAAATTTGTAGGGCCCTTAGTGTTAGTTGCTCAGTCATATCCAACCCTTTGCAACCCCATGGATGTAACCTTTCAGGCTCCTCCATCCATGGGATTTTCCAGGCAAGAATATTGGAGTGGGTAGTCATTTCCTTTTCCAGGGGATCTTCCCAACCTAGGTATCGAACCTGTGTCTCCCACATTGCAGGCAGACTCTACCATCAGAGCCACTGGGGAAGCCCATAAGAATTATGCTAAGTTTGTCCTACGTGTACTCTATAAATGGAACAATAAAGCCTGAATAACAGCACATCTGTTGACAATATGCTTTACTGAATATTTTAAGGCCATTGTTGAGACCCATTGCTCAGGAAAAGATTACTTTTAAATTATTACTGTTCGTTGGCAATGCACTGGTTATCTGAGAGCTTTGATGGAGATGTACAAGATAATGTTGCTTTCATGCCTGTTAACACAACATCCATTCTGCAGCCATGGATCAAGGAATAATTTCTACTTTCAAGTCTTATTATGTAAGAATTATATTTCATAAAACTATATCTGCCGTAGATAGTGATTTCTCTGATGGATCTGACCAAAGCAATTGAAAACCTTCTGGAAATAATTCACTATTCCAGATGTCATTAAGAACATTTGTTATTCATATAAAAAGTCACGATATTGATATTAACAGGAGCTTAATAAAAGTTGATTCTAACCCTCAGGGATGATTTGGAGGAGTTCAAGACATCAGTGGAGGAAGTAACTGTAGATGTGGAAATAACAGGAAAGTTAGAATTAGATGAGCTGGCACAGGGGAAGAGGAGCTAAGATGGCAGACGAGTAAGACGGGGAGAATACTTTCTCCTCCACAAATCCATTAAAAGAACATTTGAATGTTGAATAAACTCGATAAAACAACTTCTGAATGCCGGCAGAGGACATCAGGCACTTAGAAAGACAACTCATTGTCTTCAAAATGAGAAAACGAGCCCTGCGGTAACTCCTTTTGCGGAGAAGTGGCGGGACACCAGCATTTGCTATTGGCAAGTGGGGGCTGGGCTAGGAGGAGCGGCGAGGCCTGCATTGCTTTGAGAAAGGATTTGGCCTGGCTATCTCGGGCGCTATCTGAGTGAAATAACCAGACTGTCGGTTATCGACTACATCAAAAGCCAGCCCTAACTTAAGACACCACCAGGACTACCTACGGAACAAAGGGCTGCACAGAGTTGGCCGGCTGCAGGCCGTCCCACTCCGGTGATAGGCAGCCAGGGCCGGAGGCGGGCAATTACAGCCCTAGAGAGACACTGTCTAACGGAACTGTGAGTAGGTTTCTGTGCTGACTCACGCTTCTTGGGACTCTGGATGGTCAACATCTGCCTGAGAAAGTGCGCTGTTTGTATACCCAGAAAACTGAGTGGGGGAGAGGCGATAAGTCGCAGCAGCTGCGCTCGCTGAACATTTCATCACCTGTGCTACTCGGATCTGGGAAGGGTATAAAACGCAGACTCAACCAAGTCTGTGCTTCTGAGGATTATCCGAGTGCCTGAACCTGACCGGTTTAGATTTGGGTGTTCACCTCCGCCCCCTCTGTAACAAGGCAGAGATCAGATATTGAAAAGACCTGTAAACCGCCTCAATAAAGAGAATGCAACAAACTACCAAAATATAGTAAGGACACTTTAAACTTGGCAATTTTAACAAAATGAAGCGACAAAAGAATACCCAGCAGCTAAAGGAACAGGATAGATGCTCACCAAACCAAACCAAAGAGGAAGAGATAGGGAATCTACCTGATAAAGAATTCCGAATAATGATAGCAAAATTAATTCAAAATCTCGAAATCAAAATAGAATCACAGTTAAAGAGTCTGGAGACAAGGATTGAGAAGATGCAAGAAAGGTTTAACAAGGACCTAGAAGAAATAAAAAAGAGTCAACACATTATGAATAATGCAATAAATGAGATCCAAAACACCCTGGAGGCAACAAATAGTAGAATAACAGAGGCAGAAGATAGGATTAGTGAATTAGAAGATAGAATCCTAGAAATAAATGAATCAGACGAGAAAAAAGAAAAACGCATCAAAAGAAATGAGGACAATGTCAGAAACCTCCAGGATAACATCAAACGTTACAACATTCGAATCATAGGAGTTCCAGAAGAAGAAGATAAAAAGAAAGATCATGAAGAAATACTTGAGGAGATAATAGTTGAAAACTTCCCTAAAATGGAGAAGGAAATTACCACTCAAGTTCAAGAAATTCAGAGAGTCCCTAACAGGATAAACCCAAGGCGAAACACCCCAAGACACATATTAATCAAATTAACAAAGATTAAATATAAAGAACAGATATTAAAAGCAGCAAGGGAAAAACATCAAATAACTCACAAGGGAATTCCCATAAGGATAACAGCTTATCTTTCAATAGAAACTCTCCAAGCCAGGAGGGAATGGCAAGACGTAATTAAAGTGATGAAAGAAAATAACTTACAGCCTAGATTATTGTATCCAGCAAGGATCTCATTCAAATATGAAGGAGAAATCAAAAGCTTCACAGATAAGCAAAAGTTGAGAGAATTTTGCACCACTAAACCATTTCTCCAACAAAAACTAAAGGACATTCTCTAGATAGGAATCACTAAAAGGGTGTATAAACTCGAACCCAAAACAATAAAGTAAATCTTATTTATCAATAATTGCTTTAAACGTTTATGGGCTGAATGCCCTAATCAACAGACAAAGACTGGCTGAATTGATACAAAAACAAGACCCCTACATACCTTGTCTACAAGAGACAACCAAAAGACTAAAATGGGTCAAATGGATACAAAAACTAGACCCCTATATATGTTGTCTACAAGAGAACCACCTTAAAATACGGGATATATACTGACTGAAAATGAAGGCCTGGAAAAAGATTTTCTATAAAAATATGGACCATAAGAAAACAGGAGTAGCAATACTTTATATCAGATAAAATTGACTTTAAAGATCTTGAAAAGGAGACAATGAAGGTTACACATAACGACTTAAAGGAACAATCCAAAAAGAAGTTATAACAATTATAAATATATATGCACCCAACATTGGAGCATTGATATATCTATGACAAACATTAATTAATATGATAGAAGAAATATGCAGCAATACAATAATAGTGGGAGACTTTAATACCCCACTCATATAATCTGGCTGTAATAGACAAAGTAAAGAGCAAAACATATTTACTTATGAGCCTCAAAAAATTCAGTTCACTCAGGAGAGTTTAAAAAAAAAAAAGACTTATTTGTTCACTCTGTAAAGGTTTATTGACTATTTTATGGGTTTGGTACCACTTTGGGTAGTAGGGAGGAAGAGGTGACAAATGTGATCCTGTCCTAAATAATATATTGTGGTAAAGATAGACCTACCAATACAAAATACCAAGATGTGCCTAAAGATGAGGACACCCAAACTGGACTTTTTGTTTCCTGAACTTTTCATTTCGAGAACAAACCTCCTAATATAGGATGAATTCAACATGATTTTTTTTTTAAATGTTCTTTGTGATTAAAAACAGAAAGCCATTGGTTAAGAAATTACATATACTCCTCCCCACCATCACTCCCCTTCTTTCTTCCCATTTCCCTCCCACCCTTATTGATCCTTTCCTTTGTCCATTTTCCCCTGCAAAAAAAAATAAAAAAAAAAAGAATTAGATGAGAAGCCTGAAAATGTGACTGAATTGCTGCAATATCATAATAAGACTTTAATTCATGAGTTGCTTCTGAAGGATGAGCAAAAAAAGTGATTTCTTGATATGGAAACTATTCATGGTGAAGATGCTGTGACAATTGTTGAAATGACAGCAGAGGATTTAGAAAATTATATAAACTTAGTTGATAAAGCAGTGGCAGGGTTTGAGAGGGTTGACTTCAATTTTAAAAGAATTCTGCTATGGGTAAACTGCTGTCAAACAACACCACATGTTACAGAGATACCATTCATGAAAGGAAGAGTCAATTGATGTGCCACATTCATTGTGTTCTTATTTTAAGAAATGGCACAGCCACCCCAACCTTTAGCAACTACCACCTGATCAGTAAGCAGCCATCAGTACTCAAAACCCTCCACTAGCAAAAAGATTACAATTCACTGAAAACTCAGATGATGGCTAAAATTTATATCAATAAAGTATTTTTAAATTAAGCTATGTATATTGCTTTCTAAGGCATAATATAAATATACAAGTATTAGACTACATTAGAATATAGTATGGTATAAACATAACTTTTATATGCACTAAGAAACAAAAAAACCTCATAGCTCACTTTATTGCAATGCTTGCTTTGCGCTAGGAAACATAAAAACTCATATAGCTCACTTTATTACAGTGCTTGCTTTATTTTGGTGGTCTGAAACCCAACCTAGAATATCTCCAAGGTATACATATATTAGTTCTTTGTTATGGCCTTTCAAAGAAGAAAGTCCAACAACCCCCAAGGGAATTGCAAAGACAGACATAAACTATCAGGCCTGAGCACATCAGGCTACTTGAGTTTCCAAGTTGATGGAACCACTTTCTCAACCTCTACCTACAGGCTCATCTCCAAGAAAAGATGCATTGATCCAAGGGCATAACTAAGTTGTTGGCTAAATAATTGAGTTTAGTGGTCTTCATTCTGCTCTATTCAGTTGCTAAGTTAAGTCCAACTGTTTGCAACCCCAGGGACTACAGCATGCCAGGCTTCCCTGTCCTTCACTAGCTCCTAGAGTTTGATCAAATTCACATCCATTGAGTCTGTGATGCTATCTAACCATCTCATCCTCTGCTGCCCTCTTCTCCTCCAGCCCTTCATCTTTCCCAGCATTAGGGTCTTTTACAATGAGTCAGCTCTTCACATCAGATAGCCAAAATTTGGAGTTTCAGCATTAGTCCTTCCAATGAATATTCGGGACTGATTTCCTTTGGAAAGATTGGTTTGATCTTGCTGTCCAAGGGACTCTCAAGAGTTTTCTCCAGCACCACAACTCAAAAGCATCAGTTCTTTGGTGCTCAGCCTTCTTTATGGTCCAATTCTACATCAGTACATGTCTACTAGAAAAACCATAACTTTGATTATATAGACCTTTGCCAGCAAAGTGATATCTCTGTTTTTTAAGATGCTGTCTAGGTTTGTGATAACTTTCTTTCCAAGGAGGAAGCATCTTTTAATTTCATGGCTCCAGTCACTGTTTGCAGTAATTTTGGAGCCCAAGAAAATAAAATCTGTCACTTTTTCCCCTTCTATTTGCCATGAAGTGATGGAACCAGATGCTATGATCTTAATTTTTTGAATGTTGAGTTTTAAGCCAGCTTTTTCACTCTCCTCTTTCACCCTCAACAGGAAGTTCTTTAATTCCTCTTCATTTTCTGCCATTAGGGTGGTATAATATGAATATCTGAGGTCATTGATATTTCTCCCAGAAATCTTGATTCCAGCTTGTGATTCATTCAGCTTGGCATTTTGCATGATATGCTCTCCACACCTAGGGCTTTCCAGGTAGCACAGGGTAAAGAATCTGCCTGCCAATGCAAGAGATGCTGGTTCAGTCCCTGAGTCAGAAAGATCCCCTGGGGGAGGGCATGGAAACCCACTCCAGTACTCCTGCTGGAAAATTCCATGGACAGAGGAATCTGGCAGGCTACAGTCCATAGCATCACAAAAAGTCGGACATGACTGATCACTTACATATACACTCTGCATGTAAGTTAAATACACAAGGTGACAACATACAGCCTTGTTGTGTACTCCTTTCCCAATTTTGAACCTCTCCATTGTTCCATTTTGAGTTCTAACTGTTGCTTCTTGGTCTACACACAGGTTTCTCAGGAGGCAGGTAAGGTGGACTCATATTCCCATCACTTTAAGAATATTTCAGTTGTGATCCACACAGTCAAAGACTTTAGTGTAGCCAATGAAGCAGAAGTAGATGTTTTCCGGAATTTCCCTGCCTTCACCATGATCCAACGAATGTTGGCAATTTGACCTCTAGTTCTTCTGCGTTGTCTACACCCAGCTTTTACATCTGGAAGTTCTCAGTTCATGTACTGCAGAAGCCTAGCTTGAATGATTTTGCACGTAACCTTGCTAGCATGTGAAATGAATGCGACTGTGCAGTAGTTTGAACATCCTGTAGCATTGCCCTTCTTTGGGACTGGAATAAATATTGACCTTTTCCAGCCTTTTGGCCACTGCTGATATTTCCAAATTTGCTGATATATTGAGTGCAACACTTTAACAGCATTATCTTTTAGGATTTTAATGACCTAGGGACCTAAAATTTTGCATCAGTCACTTGTCTGATTCAATGCATCAGAATATACATGTATTCAGTACGTTTTTTTTTTTTTAAAAGTATTTTTTTGGCCTCCTATGGTTAGCATCCTCAAATGAAAGCATAACCTCTAAAAATATATAAATCAGTTGATTTACACAGTGTCTTTTGCTTTTGACCCTGGTTTCACTTTGATGAAAAGTAAATGTTCCCTATTCAGGGACAGAATAAGAAAATTGTTAAGTTTGTCAATCTCATCTTCAGGGATCCTGACTCTCTCTTTACATATCTTTCCCTTTCCCTTAGGAGTCTCCCTTGTCCTCTAGGGTTCCTGGTTCCCTCAGAGACTGGCTGCAGGGCCCCCTACTAATCTTGTTCTCATGGCCTTTATTCACCCTAAAGAATAAATAACACTTGAAATATTTATAAATAAATAATTAACTCACCTTAGCATTCAATGTGTTTAGCAGTGGAAGTTTAATTTTCTAAATCAATTGTGCAGTACAAGAAGCAAGTATAATAGGAAGATCAACCCTGCATACATTTGTCAAATGCCTAAGTCCCATATGAAAATTTTAGCATCCAGCATTTTATGAAATTTAGTTCATGGAAAATAAATCATCACAATGCTTTTTAAGGCCCAAATGATCATTTCAGGTCAATGAATTTAAATGGTATAAATATACATCTTTTAAAATATCACCAACAACTGTAACTAATAAAAGCAATTAATCATCTTTGTATATGTCAATTAGGAATTTACAGTATTACATTTCCTATGAAGCATATAAGTAGCTTTATTTCTATTTTAATAATAGTAATGTCATTTTATTTAACAAGCTATTAATGATATTATCCTTTTACTTTATTCTCAACATGTTAAAATAAAATTCATAATAGTCTTTAAATCAAACCCTCATACAGGTTGTCTTATTTCCATTTGTAGTCCCAAAGTATCCCTTTCATTCAGGTTTGAAGCACAAGCCTCATCTTTAACTTATCCCAAACCATCCCATGCTCCCTACATATTAATGTTTCAGAAACAGAATTCCTGTTATGTCAATTCCATCTAGGAAATAGAAAGGAAAAGCCAATGCCCCAGTCCATTAGAAGTAAATTAAGTGCTAATCCTTTCTCTTGCAGTTTAACATCATCCAAGATATGCATCAGTTCAGTTCAGTTCAGTCACTTAGTCGTGTCCAACTCTTTGCGACCCCATGAATTGCAGCATGCCAGGCCTCCCTGGGTCCATCACCAACTCCCGAAGTTCACCCAAACTCATGTCCATCGAGTCGGTGATGCCATCCAACCATCTCATCCTCTGTCATCCCTTTCATCTCCTGCCCTCAATCTTTCTCAACATCAGGGTCTTTTCCAATGAGTCAGCTCTTTGCATCAGGTGGCCAAAATATCGGAGTTTCAAGCTTCAGCATCAATCCTTCCAATGAACACCAGGACTGATTTCCTTTAGGATGGACTGGTTGGATCTCCTTGCAGTCCAAGGGACTCTCAAGAGTCTTCTCCAACACCACAGTTCAAAAGCATCAGTTCTTCAGTGCTCAGCTTTCTTATAGTCCAACTCTCGCATACATACATGGCCACTGGAAAAACCATAGCCTTGACTAGACAAACCTTTGTTGGCAAAGTAATGTCTCTGCTTTTTAATATGCTATCTAGGTTGGTCATAACTTTCCTTCCAAGGAGTAAGCTTCTTTTAATTTCATGGTTACAGTCACCATCTACAGTGATTTTGGAGCCCAGAAAAATAAAGTCTGACACTGTTTCCACTGTTTCCCCATCTGTTTGCCATGAAGTGATGGGACCACATGCCATGATCTTAGTTTTCTGAATGTTGGGCTCTAAGCCAACTTTTTCACTCTCCTCTTTCACTTTCATCAAGAGGCTCTTTAGTTCTTCTTCACTTTCTGCCATAAGGGTGGTTTCATCTGCATATCTGAGGTTCTTCATATTTCTCCTGGCAATCTTGATTTCAGCTTTTGCTTCTTCAAGCCCAGTGTTTCTCATGATGTACTCTGCATATAAGTTAAATAAGCAGGGTGACAATATACAGCCTTGACGTACTCCTTTTCCTATTTGGAACCAGTCTGTTGTTCTATGTCCAGTTCTAACTGTTGCTTCCTGACCTACATATGCATCACACACCATAAATACCTCTAATTTGCAGGTGCTTTTGCTATTCTGAATTATGATTTATGTTGTTGTTGTTCAGTTGCTGAGTCATGTCCAACTCTTTGTGACCCCATGGACTGCAGTACCCACATTCCCTTGCCCTCCAATATCTTAATGAAGTTTCCTTAAATTCATGTCCATTGAGTCAGTGATGCTATCTAACCATCTCTGATTTTTATTAGTTAATATTACTGATTACTGACTATATATTAGGTAGTGTCTTTAAACTTCATATAAATTATCTTAGATACCTCAGGATAACTCTATTAGATAAACAAAGTTTGATGGGCGAGGTCACAAAAATTCTTTCTCTATTTTCTGTAAGTTGTGACATAGTGAAACATTCCTATTTGTAGCTACTTGGCCTTCTAATTCTTTGGTGACCATATCTAGATCTTCCCAAGCAATTCTGATTTCAAACTTTCTGCCCCTCATAATCAGAGGCATGGTTCAGAGAAATTGCATCAGAAAATATATCAGTAAAAACTTTAAAGCCATACATTGACATAATGTAAAGATCATGATGAAAAGATGTTAGAGAAAGCAGACAAAGGAAACTGAAGTTCTCAGACAGGTGTTGCCTTGTAACATGGGCTCTGGCACTAAATGTAGGCCACTCCCTTTTGTCCCCTGATCTTAGGACTAGATCATATGTCCTAACAGCGGTCTTATGGGGCTTTCCTGGCGGCTCAAATGATAAAGAATCCACCTGCAATGTCAGAGACCCAGGTTCAATCCTTGGGTTGGGAAGATCTCCTGGAGGAGGGCATGGCAACCCACTCCAGTATTCTTGACTGGAGAATTCCATCTGTCCTCTCCCTTCTTCGAGAGGATACTCTTGAAGTATCCTCTCTCCTCTTTCAAATCTCCTTGAATACAAAGAGCCAATGTTTGATAAACCTTAGCATAATTAATGGCTTCCCAGGTGGCACTAGTGGTAACGTATCCACCTGCCAATGCAGGAGACACAAGAAATGCAGGTTCTGTCCCTGGGTTGGGAAGATCTCCTGGAAGAGGAAATAGCAACCCACTCCAATATTCTTGCCTGGAAAATGTCAAGGCCAGAGGAGCTTGGCAGGCTACCGTCCATGGGGTCACAAAGAGTCTGACACGACTAAGCAACTGAGCATGCAGTCATGCTATCATAGTAGCCCATAGTAGCCACCTTTAAATCTATTATCTCTTGTGATATTTAGCCCAAACAAAAATGGAGTTATTCAATATTTGTGTTCAATTAATCTACAGTTGATAAGATCACTTAACAAAAAAATCATTGATATTTCAATTTTCTCTGATAAGACTACATTAAAATAAGATTTATGCAAACAGTAGCTCAGTTCATAAGGAATCTGCCTGCAATGCAGGAGACCCCGGTTCAATTCCTGTGTTGGAAACATCTGTTGGAGAAGGAATAGGCTAACCATTCTAGTATTCTGGGGCTTCCCTTGTGGCTCAGCTGGTAAAGAATCTGCCTTCAATGTAGATCTGGGTTCGATCTCTGGGTTTGGAAAATCCCCTGGAGAAGGGAAAGGCTACCCACTACAGTATTCTGGCCTGGAGAATTCCATAGACTGTATAGTCCATGGGGTCACAAAGAGTCAGACATGACTAAGCGATTTTTACTCACATGCAAACAGAATGTAAGAATATTGAATATGTTCCTCATTACTTCCTGTGGGAGTTTCAGTAAAACTTGGTTTATAGGTAAAAAGATCTTTCAAAATGCTCATACACTTAAAAAAAAAGTGTTTAATTTTATTTATTTGACTGTACTGGGTCTTAGTTGCAGAATATGAATTCTTAGATGCAGTATCGGGATCCAGTTCCCTGAGCAGGAATCAAACACAGGCCCTCTGCTTTGGGAGTGAGGTGCCTTAGCCACTAGACCACCAAGCTGCTGCTGCTTGGTCGCTTTAGTCACGCCCTACTCTGTGCAACCCTATGGACTGCAGCCTGCCAGGCTCCTCTGTCCATGGGATTCTCTAGGCAAGAGTTCTAGAGTGGGTTTCCATGCCCTGCTCTAGGGGATCTTCCTGACCCAGGGATTGAACATGGGTCTCGCATATTGCAGGCAGATTCTTTACTGCTGAGCAAAGAAGGTCCCTCGTTAGTTTAAAAAGCAGTCCAATCATGAATTATTGATACTCAAGATCTGCTGATGTTATTATTTGGCATTGGGGGGAAAAGGCAGAAAATTCGTGAGCTGGATTGTCAAATGCCAAATAACACACCAAGATGACTAGTTTATGGTGACTTTAGAAAATTCCAAAGAACAAAGGTTTATCTCTTTAGAATACCAATGCAGAGTCTCCAGGTGCTGAAAATGTTCATGTTATTTTACTTCTGCACTGTGTGCCTTATACAACACATCCCCAAAAGGACACCAACTCAGTAAAGTTATATGAACTTGAATAACAGCTTTTGGTTTTATAATAATATGCAACTTTTTAAGGCTTTTTATCTAAGCTGCTCTTATCTTAGTTTCTCCACACCAAGTCTGTACTAATGGGTGTTTCTTTCTGTAGGGAGATAAAGAAGCTGAATTAGGGCTTCCATTTTCCCCGCTTTGCGATCGGAAGTCAACGATGGTGGCCCAGTCCCAAATAGGTAATACTAAGAACTGGTGGTCGTGGAGAGCGAGTGTGAGCCTGTTAGTTTTCAAATGGATACACAATGCTGTTCACTCATGAAAATCTACTCCATATGCATGATAAATTTAATCTTTAGACTAATCTATATAGGGGTGAATGGTAAGAATTTTGAAATGTTCTCACAAAATGAATCAACAGAGCAGGGTTAATAAATAATTATTATTCTCTTTTTAATCCTTTTATAAAATAAAGAGCTTTCTTCTCTTTCTGTGCAAGAGACAGTATTTTTTGTTGTTTTGTTGCTGATTATTTTCTGTAATTTAATTCTTTAATATATGGAATAATCCAATGAAAATATTAATGTATCTGTTCTGTTATCACTAAATTTGAATAATATGCATAATGTACTAGCTCATATTCTTTTGGGAAAAAAAAATTTTTAGGATATGAATATGTAAGGGAAACCAACGACAGGAAATTTGTAAAATGATATTGCTCCCAACCTTATTTATTCTTTTAATTTGTGTTTATGTTGGGAACTTCAAATCCAGCCCATGATTAAAACATATTATTGCTATTGTTAATATATTAAAATGATATTCCCTGGACCAGCATCTTCATTTCTGGCATATACAACCAATAAATGAAAGACTCACCACGTTACCGCTGTAGTTGGTCCTGCACCACCTCCTCCAAAGTGGTGATCACTTGTCAGAAAGCTTCTTGCTCTCACCTTTCTCCCTTCCTACTTGTGTTCCAATAGCTGTTTTCCTAGCTGCCATAACACAGGTGCCTCTCATCATTTACAAGGTGTACATATGGCAGGTTAAGGGCCTCTGTGGCCAGACTGAGAAAAATTAAGTTTCTGAGGTTGTTGCTGGACTGTAATTGCTGCCATGTTAGTAAAGGTGACTCATTTGACAGTCTCTAGATCCTAAGCATTTAAAACCATAGACAAAACTTGAAAAAACACCCTGGTGGTCAATTAACATTGACTTAACCTGAAGTCATCAATTAAAACACAAAACTACTGAAGTTTTTTGAATTAAAAATGTACCTTAATATACACTATGGTGAATCCAATTATTTGAAATGGAAATTACTTTATCCAAGTTTCTGATGAATAGGATATTTTTTAAATGTAGATATTTCCCAGGACACTGTCATTTAAAAAGCATCCCCACAGTGTTCTCATATTTAGATGATGGTCTGTTGCTCCCCATTGTGTTTAAGGAAACAAACATTTGATTTCCAGCACCACACTTCTCCTGGGCCCTTAAGTGTTGAATGTACACAGAGCTTGTCTTCTTCTCCACCTAAACACAGGTAGTAAATGCTCCCCAGAGGACCATGCCCCATTCTCTTGTGTGTGTCATTTTCTAGTTTGATGAGTACTTTAAATGTAAAAGTCTTTATGCAGTCCTGACAACTCAAAGTGGTGGGATTAATGCTGTCTCCCAGAGATGTTACTGTTCCCTGACAGATTTAACGGAATACACCCACGCTCTGTGAAGTAACATTTTATATCCTGAGAATAATAAACAGCTATTTGAAATATTACCTCACTGGCAGAAAGCTCTGACTGATATAGTATGAGAAGAAAAAAAGTGGTTGCCTTTCTGTGGCTTGAAAAAACAGTTCAACTATTTAGTTTCTTTGGAGCTTGGATATTATTTCTTGTTATTCAATAACAAAATTCAACAAACAAGTGAAGATTTTTTAGAAAGGAGAGTGATTCTTCTCATTAACAGCGAAAAACAAATAGACTCTGGTTAGTCTGAAATTATTGTTAATGATAATACGAGGCTGAATATTAACAGGAAACTCAATACACTTGAGCTAGCAAGTTTAAATTGTATCCCATTTTCACTGCTTGAGAGAGGATTTCGTAGAGCAGTTAAACTCTCCTAAAGATTGTGTTATTGGATTAAAATTAATTGCAAGGGGTAAACTAAGCCAACATTGTAGTTAAAAATTGCTATCAGGAGCGTTAGAATATGAATTATTACTAATTTATAATTTAGGAAATTATAACACTTGACTTTATTGATATTTATTTATGTTTTTGCTTTTGTAGGTTTCATTGATTTCATAGTAGAACCAACATTTTCTCTTCTGACAGACTCAACAGAGAAAATTATTATTCCTCTTATAGAGGAAGACTCGAAAACCAAAACTCCTTCCTATGGAGCAAGCAGGTTTGATTGTTTTCTTTTTTTGTGTCTTTTCTCTTTTACTTATAATTATCTTTATTATTCCTTACATTAAGCAGGAAATTCTTAGAAGAATTACTAGGTAGTATTGCCACCTAATGGCTCTATAATATATTGCATCTGCCTTTGAAATTAGGAACTTGATGTCCACTAGAAAAAATATCCAAGTTTAATACTAAGGAGTTTTACAGAATCGTATTCAGTACTCAGGAGAATAAATATTATTTGAATTTTTATTGAAATGTATGAATTATATTCTGGATATATTAACATATCCAATTGTGGTAGGCAGTTGGGAGAGGGGAATTGTGTTGTGTTGCTAACAAATCAATCACAGCCTACTTGTATATCTAGAAAGTTGCCTACTTCGAAGTTAGCCTTTTAGATGACATGAATACAATGTATCTGGATAATGTGTACTAGTAAAGTCCATTTATATACAATTTAAAACATTTCAATCTAGATTTTTTTTTTAATTTTTTATTTTGCTTAACTTTACAATATTGTATTGCTTTTACAATACATCAAGATGGATCCGCCGCCAGTTGATAAATGTGTTAAAGGATATTATTTAAAACATCCAGCTGCAGAAAAATTATGCTAAATTCTTGCCCATATGAACACATGGCTGTTCCTAGTAACATACCAACAGTGTCCTTAAATGTTGCCCTAGTGAAGAAACAGAGGGGATGTTCTACCTGAGAAAGATCTGGGTTATCCTGGCTATTAAATGATGGAAGAAGGGGCAGGAACGGTTATCTGACTTTGAGCTCCAGAATGCTGGTGTCTCTTTTGTGATGTTCACCAGCGAACTCACCACTAAGTCAGCTTGTCTCAAGATTCTGCTCCTCTCTTTAGGCCTCACCCACTGCCATCCCCACCCCATAACACATGCTATGGGATTATGACCTGCTGCTCTGGCCCTGTCCACGCGGGCAGGAAGGTGAGCAGCACTGGGCCTGAGCTGCTGCCTTCCTGCTTCTCCAGCTGGTTTTGTAAAGTGTTTCAGGCTTTGCTTCCTCATCCCATATTCTGCCCTTGGCATTTTCTGGTTTCTTTGGTGGTTACTATTAGCTCAATAACCTATATGTTATCTCACGTTGCTGATTCTTTTAGACGATCAAATATGAAAGGCACCACCAATGATGGAACCTACTCCCCCGACTACTCCCTTGCCAGCGTGGACCTGAAGAGCTTCAAAAACAGCCTGGTGGACATCATCCAGCAGAACAAAGAGAGGTGGAAAGAGTTAGCTGCTCAAGGTACAGTTTATGAGGCCTTCCTGCCATCCTTCCCTGTCCTAATGCCTCCTCTGAGGTGCTGGATTGGGTTTCTCCCTAGATTTCCTCTTTTACAAAATATGCAAGCTCTTAGAGGTATTTATAATTTGGCTATTCATAAGAAAATTGATTATTCATAAGACTTTGACTATTCATAAGAAAATTGGTTTGTCTGTTAAATATAAAGAAATTCTGCTCTGTGTGCCATGTAGGCTGTAGAGGTATTGACGTGGGTGAGAGTAAAGTGGATGTGAAGGAAGGCTGGGACAATGAAAGAGTGACAGAGTTTTACGTGGCGCAGTATCCTCCTGTCCATTTCTAGGTGTGCTTTTGATCCTGTGTTTCAGGCTTTCCAAATAGATTTTGTGTTGCACTAGGAAAGCAAGACTTTGTGTCAGAGATTTAAGGTTTTTTTTTTTTTTTTTTTTCAGTTTTACTAAGTTATTTCTTTGGCTGACAGTTTCACTCATGAGTTGGAAAGGTCATTTGTAATCTGCTACTGAAGAAATATGTCCTTGGCATATCATAGGTGCTTCAAAGTTATTTACTGAATGTGTTTTTGAATCAAAAAGTGAATGAATAAACTTCGCTTTGAATCTATTCAGAAAGGAAAACAAATGAACATATTTTCAGAAATAGAAAGAAGACAGGAGAAAAACAAGATTTCTGAAACGCCTCCTATGTACCAGGCATTTTACATGTATTATCCTATTTCCTTTTACAACTGTCTTTTGAAGTGGAAAATATTATGCTCATTTTACAGTCTGGAAATAGAAGATCATACAGCTTGTAAGCACTAGAGTCAAAACTGATTCTCTACCCAAGGTTTTTTCCCACTGCATGCTATTATACTGTCCTGTATCTTTGAAGAAAGTATGAAATATTTGAGTTGAATATGAGTTGAAATAATATGAGTTGAAATATGTATATTCATATAAAATAATGAGTTGACAAATTAATATTCAACAAATCCAAGAATCCTATTGACCAAAATGAACTCTTCTCTAAGAAAGTTTTAACTAAAATAAACAACAGTGAACCCCAAACATCAATCCATCACTTAGAATCTATTTGTTATAAAGGAAGCTCTGTGTCAGAATTGGATTAAGTACTACAATTGCTCTCTTTCTAATAAACTTTATTGTGTTGCACACAGAGGTTTTAGATTTGCATGAAGCTCTCAACTTACATTTCTTAAATTGAGTAATAATAACTCAGTCCTGCAGGTATAAAATGTAGAACCAAGATTTGAACATAGGAAGTCTGGCTTTAAGCAAATTAAAATCATAGAGCATTTTAATAATATAATTTCCAAGGGTACTTATGTAGAGCATTCATTATTTGAAGAAAGAAACTTACATTGAATTTTATTTATAAAATTACATACTTGGTTTCTATTTCCAATGCAATGGTAAACTAGATAAACTTAAAGAAATATGGTAAAAAACAAATAGCAACGCTGGATGAAATAGTGCTGAAAAGAAATTGGCATCCGTAGTGAAAGTGTTAGTCGTATCTGACTCTGTGAACCCATGGACTGTAGCCCACCAGGCTCCTCTGTCCATGGAATTCTCCAGACAAGAGTACTGGAGTGGGTAGCCATTTCCTTCTCCCGGGGATCTTCCTGACTCAGAGATCGAACCTAGGTCTCCAGCACTGCAGGCAGATGCCTTACTATCTGAGCCACCAGGGAAGCCGTGGCACCCATAGGACCTGTTCAAATAAAGATGAAACAGAAACTCAGAGAAATAAAGAAACTTTGGAGCCAAGATCTCTCCTGAGGGCATCTGTTTACTGAAGTCATGGGTTTGCAGACTGAATTTACTACCACATTGGGTTTATGACAGAAGCGCAAATTTGGTTTTACATTTAAAAATTCTATCACTGCACTCATCATATTAATGATAAAAGGAGAAAAACGTAAGATCTCAAGAGACGCAGAAAGCACATTCAAGAAAATTCAGTATCCATCCGCTTTTTAAATTCAGAGGAACATTCCTAATCTACTATTTTTGTTTTCCCACTTGTGTGGCCTTCATTCTTATTGCTTGAGGTTTCTTTTTTATCCCAATATATTTCTTTATGGTTTGAAATATTTGTACTCTATTCCTATTATTTTCATAATTAATTAGGAAATGTTAAATCTAATAATAATAATAGTAATCAATAATCAATAGTAAATAACAGAAAAGTTAACCAGCAAGTTTATCTTTCTACCAAACAACAGAAAAACCTTAAAACAATTTTTAACTGATATTTTATTTTTAAAAGTTTTAGAAATAGACTTTATATTTAGTAATTAAAATTTAAAACATCTTGAAATTCAAGAGGACAACGTCTTTTTAACATCGTTTTGAAAAATCAAGCTCGTGCAGGAAGACCCCTCCAAGGTTCTTCCTCTGCCAGCCAGATATGTTCCTCAGATAACCATAGGAGAGCTATATCAGACCTTTCAGGTCTATTTGATTGCTGGGAATTTTTTTTGTTAAATCCTGATGGTCTAGCAGTTACTCCAAACTTGGACCACAATCTCAAGCTTGCAAAGCTGTGGGGTTTCCACATTTTTTCTAAACTAAATACACCACTTTATATTGGAGAAACTGTTGTTTTTTGTTTTTTTTTTTTTCTGTCTTATCCCAACAAAAATTGCGTCTACCTGTGGCAGCAAAGCTGGTTTCCATTCTCAAGCTGGTGTTGGTGGGGGAGGTTGAGAGCAGCTCCAGGCAAGAAGGTCCAGATTCCTGCCTTTTGTACCAGAATCTCCAGGAATTTTTTTAAGAATAAATGCTTCTCAAAGTGTCCTGTTGCCTTGATTGATTCCCAGTGTGATGGAATAATTGTTTTTGTCCATGTTTTCCAATGCTGCACTTCTTTTCTGTGTAGACCAACAGGAAGTCCTCTCTCTCCATACATTGGTTTTGGGAAAATTAAATGTTGATTTATATGATTTTCCTTCAGGTACCTGAAATAGTAGCCATTACATGAATTGGCTTTTATTATTGTAATCATTACTTATTGTGCTTCTGCTGTGTGTTCTAGGAATTAGGAGTACAGTAAAAAACAAACAAAACAAAACAAAAAAACTAGAGACACTTACCTTCATGAAAGAATTCAAATTAGGAGCAAGATTACAATTTTAAGTAAGGTGCATAGTAAATATTTTACTGAGAAGGTAATCAGGTCAATAAATACATGAAGGAGGTTAGAAAGACCTATGAGGAGGTCTGGTGTAAGGGGTTGGGGAATAAGTTTTCAGACAGAGGAAATGGCCAGCACTGGGAGGTGGAGCTTGGCTGACATGCGAGAAATAACAGCAGGCAAATGAAACCGGGAAATTAGGCAAATGGGAATAATGTAGGCAATGTGGTAGGTGGGTAACGTGACGCTGCATCATTGGTTTGAGTCCAGGAGAGAAAGGAAACCTAATATATTTCGAAGAAGAAAACTAGAATGATACGAACTGAAATTTTAAAAGGATTGCTCTGACTACAGAATGGAAACTATTATGTTTGTTAGGGAAAAATGAGAGTGGTGAGAAGGAGGCAAGAAGCTGCTGTTGATGACCCAGAACAAAGATGTAGGCTAGTTATAGCTAATAGTGGTGGAGGGACAGTGTCTAAACTGTGGATACCTGATCCAATAGGCATGAGTGGGAAGGGACAGCACAGAGATTGGATTCGGGCTATATTCTGAAAGTGAACTGAAAGAATTTGTTAATAGATTAGATGTGCCATATGAAATCCAGAGACGAGTCGAGAATAATGCGAGTTTTCGGTTTTCTTAAATGTTAACTGTGTATGAGTAAATTTCTATAATCATTTTGCAGAATACTTTGGCATTCTCTAGCAAAGCTGAGGATGCAATGCTATATTTCCCCCAAATCTCACTTGTATGTTTTTACCTTAGAGAGACTTTTGCTCATGTGCATCAGAAGACATAAAACGTTCATTGCAGCATTGTTCATGAGTGCAAAAAACCTAAAAACAGTGGCAAAATGAATTCATAAACTGTGATTCTTATTCATGTTCATACAGCTGTTAATATAAACCTTCATTGTGAATATTAACAGGGATGAAAGACACAAATAATATTAAGCAAACTATGCAGCTGCTGTGCAGCTTGCTATAAATAGCAAGACACCATTTATAGAAAGTTTAAAAAACTGAAAACTGAATAATAGGTTTTAGAATACACACTAAAGAATGGTAGGGGAAAATATTCATCATTGTTCTAGGGAAAAGATGGAGAATTTATTTAGGAGTTAGTAATATTTTATTTCTTTAGTTGAGTTCTAAATGAACACCGATGTTCATTTGGTGATTATGGTTATGCCTAACATACATGCTTTATATACGTAGTATAATCCATTTTTATGAATAGAGTATTTCATAAGAAAAGAGTTTAAAATGTGATCTGCTGCGTAAACACAGCAACCAAAACAGCCATCTGTTTTGAAGTCAGTGTGTATCAGATACTGCCATTGTAATTTCCCATTGCCATCATCTCTGGTCTGAAATATACTGAAGATGAGGGTTTCCTTATTATAATTGCATTAAGATGAAAAAAGTAGGTTATATGATGCTGAGAATTTTGGAATATTAATTAAACATCAAGGTTCTGAGCAAATGTTTAATCATCATTGTGCTACCTCTGGACTTCCATGGTGGCTCTGACAGTAAGTGTCTGCCTACAATGAGAGAGACCCAGGTTTGATCCCTGGGTCAGGGAGATCCCCCTGAGAAGGAAATGGCAACCCATTCCAGAACTCTTGCCTGGCAAATCCCATGAACAGATGGAGGAGACTGGTAGGCTACAGTCCATGGGGTCACAAAGAGCCGGACAATTCCTTAGCATCTTAAGTCTCTGCCTTCTTCTGTACCACTCAAGAGCAGACAGGAGATTTAAGAGAGTATGTGGCTGTCTTTCTGCTGAGGCATGTGGAGGGAAATGGTGGAGAGAGTCACTTTTCTATTTCTACCTATGAATTTTCAGACAAATCACATAACTTTTCTTACCCTCCATAAATGTTTTTATTGGGAAAATCATATCTTTCCTAATGAAGGAGCAGACATTCCCATAAATTCTGGCCAGTCTCCATTTATGCCCCAGAGTTCTGAATGTCTGTAGTGCAGCATTAAGAACAAGGCATCAAGGAAATGAGAAAAAAAGAGTACGTTTGATGGCCAGTGGGTGAGAGATACTCCCAATTAACCACCAAGAAAATCCTTTACAGAAAAGAAATGTATAGTTTATAAAGTGCCACATAAGAGTAACTCATTTTCACTGGTGACCTGCCTTCCTATGTCATGAACAATGCCTGTGTCTAAAGCTGAGATGGAGGAGTAGATTAGGTTTTGTTTAGAACAGCCCCAAGTGGCAAACACAAATATCTGTTCTCCCTCGAAGCAAAAGAGTTGCTTTTTAAGTCACCTGAGAGTCTGGATTCTTTTTAGAAATGAGAATTCCAAACTGACCTAGCTCCACTAAAACCAAAACCATAAATGAATCCCAGATCTGTTTTCTTTCCTATCTTCTCAAAGAGAATGTGTACTTGAGAAAAACTAGTTATGTCCCAGGGTGAAGTCTGGGTGGTCAGTCTGGAATGGAATGCACTGTGTTTCTTACGGTACTGAGTAATTTTATGATTTATTTGATATTGATTCAAACCCCAAAACACTAGGCACAAAAAAGATTAAGAAGTGGAAAAGGAGGCACCGGGAGAACTGAGACGCTCCTGGAGTCGGCGTTGTGCGCAAATCACAGCTGTTTAGAACCAGAAGGAAACCTAGAGCTAGCTTAAGGCAAGCGTGGCATTTTAGAATATCTATTTAAAATGTCAAACATACCAGTGCTTTCTAGTTTCTTTTTGTGACATATTCCCTACATAGTTGCTCTAGAGGCATAGAATGTGTTCAGTATAATATCATTCATCTGAAACTTTTGAAACCTACTTTGGCTTCGTAGTTCATATGCTCCACCAAAAAAATGGAAAATAATGGAGTTTTTATTAGAATCTCTTCGATATAAATTTGGGAGAATTGTCATCTTTAAATATTAAGTCATCCTATCCATATTTAGACAAGGCTGTGGTCCTGGTGTGATTAGATTGACTAGACAACACAAGAGAAGACTCTATACATGGACATCACCAGATGGTCAACACCGAAATCAGATCAATTATATTCTTTGCAGCCAAAGATGGAGAAGCTCTATACAATCAGCAAGAACAAGACCGGGAGCTGACTGTGGCTCAGACCATGAACTCCTTATTGCCAAATTCAGACTGAAATTGAAGAAAGTAGGGAAAACCACTAGACCATTCAGGTATGACCTAAATCAAATCCCTTATGATTATACAGTGGAAGTGAGAAATAGATTTAAGGGCCTAGATCTGATAGATAGAGTGCCTGATGAACTATGGAATGAGGTTCATGACATTGTACAGGAGACAGGGATCAAGACCATTCCCATGGAAAAGAAATGCAAAAAAGCAAAATGGCTGTCTGGGGAGGCTTTGCAAATAGCTGCAAAAAGAAGAGAAGCGAAAAGCAAAGGAGAAAAAGAAAGATATAAACATCTGAATGCAGAGTTCCAAAGAGTAGCAAGAAGAGATAAGAAAGCCTTCTTCAGCAATCAATGCAAAGAAATAGAGGAAAACAACAGAATGGGAAAGACTAGGGATCTATTCAAGAAAATCAGAGATACCAAAGGAACATTTCATGCAAAAATGGGCTCGATAAAGGACAGAAATGGTATGGACCTAATGGAAGCAGAAGATATTAAGAAGAGGTGGCAAGAATACACAGAAGAACTGTACAAAAAAGAGCTTCACGACCCAGATAATCCTGATGGTGTGATCACTGACCTAGAGCCAGACATCCTGGAATGTGAAGTCAAGTGGGCCTTAGAAAGCATCACTACGAACAAAGCTAGTGGAGGTGATGGAATTCCAGTGGAGCTATTCCAAATCCTGAAAGATGATGCTGTGAAAGTGCTGTACTCAATATGCCAGCAAATCTGGAAAACTCAGCAGTGGCCACAAGATTGGAAAAGGTCAGTTTTCATCCCAATCCCAAAGAAAGGCAATGCCAAAGAATGCTCAAATTACCGCACAACTGCACTCATCTCACACGCTAGTAAAGTGATGCTCAAAATTCTCCAAGCCAGGCTTCAGCAATATGTGAACCGTGAACTTCCTGATGTTCAAGCTGGACTTAGTAAAGGCAGAGGAACCAGAGATCAAATTGCCAACATCCGCTGGATCATGGAAAAAGCAAGAGAGTTCCAGAAAAATATCTATTTCTGCTTCATTGACTATGCCAAAGCCTTTGACTGTGTGGATCACAATAAACTGTGGAAAATTCTGAGAGAGATGGGAAGTCCAGACCATCTGATCTGCCTCTTGAGAAATCTGTATGCAGATCAGGAAGCAACAGTTAGAACTGGTCATGGAACAACAGACTGGTTCCAAATAGGAAAAGGAGTACGTCAAGGCTGTATATTGTCACCATGTTTATTTAACTTATATGCAGAGTACATCATGAGAAATGCTGGACTGGAAGAAACACAAGCTGGAATCAAGATTGCCGGGAGAAATATCAATAACCTCAGATATGCAGGTGACACCACCCTTATGGCAGAAAGTGAAGAGGAACTCAAAAGCCTCTTGATGAAAATGAAAGAGGAGAGTGAAAAAGTTGGCTTAAAGCTCAACATTCAGAAAACGAAGATCATGGCTTCTGGTCCCATCACTACATGGGAAATAGATGGAGAAACAGTGGAAACAGTGTCAGACTTTATTTTTCTGGGCTCCAAAATCACTGCAGATGGTGACTGCAGCCATGAAATTAAAAGACACTTACTCCTTGGAAGGAAAGTTATGACCAACCTAGATAGCATATTGAAAAGCAGAGACATTACTTTGCCAACAAACGTTCGCCTAGTCAAGGCTATGGTCTTTCCTGTGGTCATGTATGGATGTGAGAGCTGGACTGTGAAGAAGGCTGAGCACCGAAGAATTGATGCTTTTGAACTGTGGTGTTGGAGAAGACTCTTGAGAGTCCCTTGGACTGCAAGGAGATCCAACCAGTCCATTCTGAAGGAGATCAATCCTGGGATTTCTTTGGAAGGAATGATGCTAAAGCTGAAACTCCAGTATTTTGGCCAACTCATGTGAAGAGTTGACTCATTGGAGAAGACTCTGATGCTGGGAGGGATTGAGGGCAGGAGGAGAAGGGGATGACAGAGGATGAGATGGCTGGATGGCATCACTGACTCGATGGATGTGAGTCTGAGTGACCTCCAAGAGCTGGTGATGGACAGGGAGGCCTGGCGTGCTGCAGTTCATGGGGTCGCAAAGAGTCGGACACGACTGAGCAACTGATCTGATCTGATCCATATTTATCTTATCATTCTTATGTCTTCTTTCATGTTTATCAGAAAACTTATTTTTCTTTGGTAATAATAACAATAGTAATGATGACAGAAAATACTTGTAGTGATATTAGATGTTAGGTACCCTACTAAGCATGTAATATATTATGTAATCACTTAATATTTATGATTAATAATACTCTGTTTAAAATTCCTGAATATAGTTTGTTGGACTTTCCATCAGTACTTTATATTTTTATTGCTTTGTGAATGAGGATTTCTTGTAGGTGTATAGTAATACAATTTGCCTTTGAATACTTTTCTTCTACAAATCCCTGGAGGAGGGCATGGCAACCCACTCCAGTATTCTTGCCTGAAGAATCCCACGGACAGGGGAGTCCATAGAGTTGCAAAGAGTCAGACATGACTGAAGCGACAGCAGGCACACACAGGCACTTCTACAAAGGACAGTTTTTTCTTCTCCAAATGTATACCTTTTATGATTGTTTCTTTTGATATAGCTATACTAGCAAGTTTGTCTAGAATGATCTGAAATGGAAGTAATGATGGCATTCAGCTTGTCTCTGAATTTAAAGGAAGATGCTTAATGTTTCAGCATAGTGTGATATACTTTAATTTCTTTGATCTGCTCTTTATGAGGTTAATTATATTCCCATCAATATTAAGAAAATAAATTTGAAATAAAATATTTAGTTTTAACAAATGTCTTTTCTGTAGCTTCTTAAAATAATTCACATGATTTTTCTTTTTAATTAGTTCATGCAGTGAATTATATTCATAGATTTTCTAATGTTGAACTACCTTATATTTCTTGGATAAACTCAACTTAAAATTTATATTTGTGGATGAGATTAGCTGTTGTTTCCCTTTCTCATACTGACCTTGTCTAGTTTTAGTACTGAGATTACAGTAGCCTTATAAAATGAGTTGGAGTTTGAAAATTCTTGACTTTAAGTGGCATTGGTAGGACTACCTTTAAAATACCAGTAAGCTCAGTGTTTTATTTGTGGGTTAGTTTTTATCTGCTGATTCAGTTTCCTTAATGTTTACATAGTTTTGTTGTTGTTTTTTTTTTCAGAATTTGGAAGCCATTTATTTATTTATTTATTTATTTGCTCCCCTGGCTTATCCTTTTTTTTTTTTTTTTTTTTTAACTTTACAATATTGTATTGCTTTTACTATACATCAAGATGGATCTGCCGCCAGTATACACGTGTTCCCCATCCTGAACCCTCCTCCCTCTCCCCTCCCCACACCATCCCTCCAGGTCGTCCCAGTGCTCCAGCCCCAGGCATTTGTTATCGGGCATCGTACCTGGACTAACGACTCGTTTCAGATATGATATTATACATATTTCAATGCTATTCTCCCCAATCATCCCACCCTCTCCCGGTCCCAGAGTCCAAAAGTCTGTTCTATACATCAGTGTCTCTTTTGCTGTCTCATAAATAGGGTTATTTTTACCATCTTTCTAAATTCCATATATATGCGTTAGTGTACTGTATTTGTGTTTTTGTTTCTGGCTTACTTCACTCTGTATAATAGGTTCCAGTTCCATCCACCAAAGATGCTCAACATCACTTATTATCAGAGAAATGCAAATCAAAACCACTATGAGGTACCATTTTACACCAGTCAGAATGGCTGCGATCCAAAAGTCCACAAGCAATAAATGCTGGAGAGGGTGCGGAGAGAAGGGAACCCTCTTACACTGTTAATGGGAATGCAAACTAGTACAGCCACTATGGAGAACAGTATGGAGATTCCTCAAAAAACTGGGAATAGAACTGCCTTATGATCCAGCAATCCCACTGCTGGGCATACACACTGAGAAAACCAGAATTGAAAGAGACACGCGTACCCCAATGTTCATAGCAGCACTGTTTACAATAGCCAGAACGTGGAAGCAACCTAGATGTCCATCCACAGATGAATGGATAAGCAAGCTGTGGTACATATACACAATGGAGTATTACTCAGCGTTTAAAAAGAATATGTTTACATAGATTTTTTAAGTTATTTACTGTTCAGGGTTTTTAAAATTTTGTGAGATACAGCATATTGCAAAAGAATATATAAAAACATATATGTAGTATTTATGTTAATAAAGTATACATTATTTTAGTAGATAATCATTATAGTGGCCTATAAGCAATAGTGGGCTTCCCAGGTGGTGCTAGGGTAAAGAACCCACCTGCCAATGCAAGAGACAAGAGACCCAGATTCGATCCCTGGGTGGGGAAGATCCCCTGAAGGAGATCATGGCAGCCTTCTCCAGCATTCTTGCCTGGAGAATCCCATGGACAGAGGACCCTGGCAGGCTACAGTTGATAGGGTCACAAAGAGTCGGATATGATTGAAGTGACTTAGCATGCATACACACACAAGAAATAATATGCTAGCAAAATTTAATGGGTAGCTCAAAAATGTATGTATATACACACATATGTACATGCATATACATATATGTTTATTATTATTATACAAGTTTATTACTATAAAGAATGGGTAGCACATAATTTATAAGTACTAATATACAATAGTCTTATAAATTTTGTATAGCTGATTGATTCTCTCAGAATATTTTCACCAATTTTTGACAAACTCTTGTGTCTGTTGTCAACTTATGGTTGCAACTGACAAATGGGTGTCATTCAGACTGATATTTTATTTATGTCAAGAAGGGAGATGAATGTACAGAAATACATGTCTGAATTTAAAAAACATGAAAGGCATATTCAACTTCACTTGTTCATCAGAGATGCAAATGACTTCCTTGTCGTTTAATTGTACAATAGTATTTGCAGAGTGGTGGGAAATTCCCTCAATATTTTGTACTATTTATAATGTAGCAACTATAGACATGACACACTTTTAAATTCAAACTTTATTTTTATCATTATCTCCACCATTTTAAACAGGAATAAAACAAGAAATCAAGCCCCAGTCTGGAAGGTTTGATGATATCCGTGGTGTGAATATTCTCACCATGGCCTATTTCAAGCTGTCTATATAATTTCTCTAAACATGGAGTTGGGAAATGGCAGAAATAATTAAGCTCATGATATAGATAATAGTAAAATGTATCAAAATAATTATCACATGATGGTTTGTTTAGAATACAATTTATTTAGACCTTTGTTTAGAATACAATTTATTTATTTGTAAGTTTATTTTATTTTACTTTTAAGAATAAGTCAGTTTAACAAATAGCTTGCAAATTTTCTAAAATGTAACAATTGGGTTTTAATGCAGTATGCTACTACCTTTAAAGCTTTATATGATCTGGCTTCACCTCCTTCATCTTGCTGATTCAGTTTCCACGTCTCTTCTCACTTGCTTCCTTACTCCAGCCACGCTAACCTCCACATTGTTCTTTTGTTTCCTTTCTTACATGTCAGATACCCTTCTGCTTTAAGAACTTTCACCAGAATCTTTGTTAGAAATGTCCCTCCCTCCTTCTCTCTCTCTGCTTTCAAGTCCAGCTTCAGTTGTCACCTTCTCAATGAATTACTCCTCCTCTGGAAAAATCTTCAAATTCCACCCATGTTCCTCCCTTGCCACCTGATAATCCCCACCAACTATTTTACCATAACACATCACTCTCTAGCCTATAAATAATTGACTTATTAGCTTTAATTTTTATTGTCTCTCTTGTTGTCATTGTTGTTCAGTCATGTCCGACTCCTTGTGACCCCATGGACTGCAGCACACCAGGCTTTCCTGTCTTTTACATCCAGAGTTTGCTCAAACTCATGTCTACTGAGTCAGTGATGCCATCCAGCAATCTCATCCTCTGTTGCCCCCTTCTCCTCCTGCCCTCAATCATTTCCATTATCAGGGTGTTTTCAGTTCAGTTCAGTTCAGTCACTCAGCTTTGTCCGACTCTTTGCAACCCCATGGACTGCAGCACACCAGGCTTCCCTGTCCATCACCAGGGAAGCTCAGAGCTTACTCAAACTCATGTCCATTGAGTTGGTGATGCCATCCAACCATCTCATCCTCTGTCGTCCCTTTCTCCTCCCACCTTCAATCTTTCCCAGCATCAGGGTCTTTTCCAATGAGTCAGTTCTTTGCATCAGGTGTCTTTTTCCCAATAAAAATAAGGTTGGTGAGGACAGGGATGTTTGTTTTGATCACTCATGTATCCCAAGATGTGAGAACAGTGGCTGTCACAAATTTCAAACTCAAGCAATTATATGATGAAAGAAAAATAGGAGGCAGAGGAGGGGGGACAAAGGGAGGAAGAAGAGGGAGCAAAAGAAAAAAGATGGGAAGGAGAGAGAAAACCTACCATCTAGGCCAATAAATAGAATATTTCCATGGATTAGTAGTTATATAAGTCCTTCTCTGATCATTTCTTTCCTTCTCTCCCTCCCATTATCTAATCACTACCCTGAATTTTGTGATAATTATCATTTCTCTTTTTTTTTTTAAAGCTGTTACTCCTATTTGTGTAACCTTAAACAATGCATAGCTTAGTTTATTTTAAAACCTGGTAAAAATGGAATCATGTCATTTATGTTCATTTATGTATAGTTTTCCACGCAATGCCATATTTTGTGAGAATTATCCAAGATGACCCAAATAGCTATTGTCTATTTCAGCAAAGATTTTTGGATCCTGACAGACAACATGAGGCAGAAAAAAAATGTATACAAATACTGTACAGATTTTTAAAACTATAAGTGTTTAAGTTTTTATTTAATAAATAGTATACAACTATACTATTTCTTAGTCCACAAAGTGGGTGCACAAATAATGTAACTTCCATTCTTTTTCTGTGACCAAACATAGTTTCTAGCTTAAGTCCCTTTGTTGCATGATTATAGAAAGCTTGTGTGCATAAACTTATTTAAATGTTTTAATTGAATCAGAGTAAGTTTGGCAAGCACTTCCCTAGTGGCTCAAGTGGTAAAGAATCTACCCACAATGTGGGAGGTCTGGGTTCGATCCCTGGGTTGGGAAGATCCCCTTGAGAAGGGAATGGCAACTCACTCCAGTATTCTTGCCCAGAGAGTTCCATGAACAGAGGAGCCTGGCGGTCTACAGTCCATGGACTCCAAAGAGTTGGACACGACTGAGCGACTGATACACACACACACACAAGCTTGGTAAATGTAGGATTTGGGAGAGGAAAAATTAAGATTTTTTTTACCTCCTTTTCTTCTTTAGCTGGCATCAAAGTCTCCAGAGACTAATGAAGTGTTATGGGTTTGGGATAAGCACAGTCCTTGTTTGACTTCTGGACACTCTCCCTCTCATCCTTCCAGACCAATATCGTCCCATCTGTTTCAGGGTATTAGCTCCTGCTTCTGACCGTGAATCCCTCATTTCTATCACTATGGGCCATCAACACTTTGCTCTCCACAGTCGGCTCACTCTCATCCTTCTTTACTTTTGATGCTTCTCAGGCCTAGAGAACAGGCTGCTCTTCCTCACATATGACTGAAAACTGCTTTTCCGGACGTTTTCTCTCACTTGCATATAGCCAGCTCTACTCTAGGCTTTGCGCCTGAGAGCACCTACCTTGCTTCCACCTCTCAAAATTCCAGATATGGGAACTCTGAGGAGACAAAGTTCTCCTTTACTTGTAGATGCCTGATTTTATTTCTAAAATCTTTCATACTTTCCCACTTAGAAATAACCCAAAATGTGACAGGGCTGGCTAAGCCCAGGGTCCTGTCTCAGAGGCTGTAAGTTTCTAGCTTTCTTGTATCTTTCAATTCTCTTCCCTCTCCCATTTTCCTTCAGTTCCATAGCAATGGGAAAAATTGCCACTGGAACAATGAGTCAAACCTTTCCCACCTCCAATCTGAAGGCTACCCTTAACTTTCTTGTTATTCTTGGTAAAAACCTCAGTCCGTGTCCATGAAATGAGAAACCTGGATCTTCTGGAGGTATGAGTGGGGAAGTAAAGAACTTGACTAAGTATTTTTCAAGAAACTTTGTCCCATACATAGATATGGCTTTTGAGTCTGAAGGCTAAGAATTATAAAGTTCTAAGAGGTGGCATTCACAAAAGTCACTTAACCCTCGAAGAGCTTAAGGAACAGTTCACACAGTGAGTATGTGCTTATATGTTACTCATTCACTCACTCACTCAGTTATTGTCAAGACATGACTCAGTTGTTTTCAACCCTGGCAGCATATTAGCATCATCAAGACTACTTTGTTTTTTAAAAGTTCAATTGGCTCTCCAGTGTAGAGGTAGTTCAAAAATAGAACCCTTCTGTGATTTTAAATTAATATGGAGGACATGAAGGGGAGTGTGGAAAACTTGATCAGCTCATGGTCAAGACAAGCCAAGAACTGATTAGGATCTGAGCCAGCTTCACACTGGCAAACTGGACCAGGGAGTAGCGGTGCATACCTTGATAATTCTGTCCTGTAAAATATCACCTTGGATCACATGTCTCTACCCTGGAACGTTTGCCTTCTCCTCTGAAAAAGTCAGTGGACTCTCTCTGTACGTTTATCCTGTTCTTTCCTCCTCATGTAATGCACTTCTTGGACCCCCTCATTCACTTTACTTATTAAAATCTTACCTATCAACCAAAACTCCATGAAAATGCCTCTCCAAGAAGCCTGTTACTTACATAATAAGTATAACCACCTCATTCATGTTTAGAATCAAACCCTATTCCCACCAGAGATGCTCAGAGGGCTCAAACAAACCTTGTGCACACCAGGACCCAGGAACCCCACAGAGACAGAGACACAACTGTGTTAGAGCATCTCCTGTGGAGGTATGGGTCAGCGGTGGACTGCCACAGGGACAGGGGCTCTGGGTGCAGCAGATTTGGTATGGCATAAGCCCTCTTGGAGGAGGTCGCCATTAACCCCACAATAGAGCTGCCAGAACTTACACAGGACTGGGAAATAGACTCTTGGAGGGCACAAACAGAGCCTGTGTGCACCAGGACCCAGGAGAAAGGAACAGTGATCTGAAAAGAAACTGACCCAGACTTTCCCAGGAGTGTCCAGGAGTCTCTAGTGGAGAGGCGTGGGTCAGTGGTGGCCAGCTGCAGGATTGGGAGCAGTGAGTGTAGCAGTAAGTACATGCATGGGGCCTTTTGAAGGAGGTCGCCATTATCTTCATTACCTCCACCATAGTTTGACCCCAGGTAAATAGCAGGGAGGGAACACAGCTCCACCCGTCAACAGAAAATTAGATTAAAGATTTACTGAGCATGGCCCTGCCCATCTCTCCCATAAGGAAGCTTCCATAAACCTCTTATCCTTTTCCATCAGAGGGCAGACAGATGAAAAACACAATCACAGAAACTAAGCAATCTGATCACATGGACCACAGCCTTGTCTAACTCAATAAAACTATGAGCCATGCCATGTGGGGCCACTGAAGATGGATGGGTCATGGTGGAGAGTTCTGACAAAATGTGGTCCATTGGAGAAGGGAATGTGAAACCACTTCAGTATCCTTGCCTTGAGAACCCCATGAACAGAGCCCCATGAACAGTATGAAAAGGCAAAAAGGTACACTGAAAGATGAATTCCCCAGGTAGGTAAGGTGCCCAATATGCTATGGGAGATCAGTAGAGAAATAAGGAAGAATGAAGAGATGGAGCAACAGCAAAAACAACATGCAGTTGTGGATGTGACTGGTGATAGAAGAAAAGTCTGATGCTGTAAAGGGCAATATTGCATAGGAACCTGGAATGTTAGGTCCATGAATCAAGGCAAATTGGAAGTGGTCAAACAGGAGATGGCAAGAGTGAAAGTCAACATTCTAGGAATCAGTGAACTAAGATGGATGGTAATGGGTGAATTTAACTCAGATGACCATTATGTCTATTACTGTGGGCAAGAATCCCTTAGAAGAAATGGAGTAGTCATCATAGGGTCCGAAATGCAGACCTGCTGCTGCTGCTGAGTCGCTTTAGTCATGCCCGACTCTGTGCAACCCCATAGACGGCAGCCCACCAGGCTCCGCCATCCCTGGGATTCTCCAGACAAGAACACCGGAGTGGGTTGCCATTTCCTTCTCCAATGCATGAAAGTGAAAAGTGAAAGGGAAGTCGCTCAGTCGTGTCCGACTCTTCATGACCCCATGGACTGCAATCTACCAGGCTCCTCCATCCATGGGATTTTAAAGGCAAGAGTACTGGAGTGGTTTGCCATTGCCTTCTCCACTGAAATGCAGTACTTGGATGGAATCTCAAAATGACAAAATGATCCGTTTGTTTTGAAGGCAAACCATTTAATATCATGGTAATCCAAGCCTATGTCCCAACCAGTAATGCTGAAGAAGCAGAAATTGAGTGGTTCTATGAAGACCTACAAGACCTTCTAGAGCTAACATCCAAAAAAGATGTCCTTTTCATTATAGGGGACTGGAGTGCAAAAGTAGGAAGTAAAGAAACACCTGGAGTAACAGGCAAATTTGGCCAAGAAGTACAGAATGAAGCAGGGCAAAGTCTAACAAGGTTTTGCCAAGAGAATGCACTTGTCAGAGCAAACATCCTCTTCCAACCATACAGGAGAAGACTCTACACATGGACATCACCAGATGGTCAACACCAAAATCAGACTGATTATATTCTTTGCAGCCAAAGATGGAGAAGCTCTATACAGTCAGCAAAAACAAGACTGGGAGCTGACTATGGCTCAGACCATGAACTCCTTATTGCCAAATTCAGACTTAAGTTGAAGAAAGTAGGGAAAACCACTAGACCATTCAGGTATGGTCTAAATCAAATTCCTTATTATTATACAGTGGAAGTGAGAAACAGATTCAAGGGAGGGATTAGATCTGATAGACAGAGTGCCTGATGAACTATGGATGGAGGTTTGTGACACTGTACAGGAGACAGGGATCAAGACCATCCCCATGGAAAAGAAATGCAAAAAGCAAAATGGCTGTATGAGGAGGCCTTACAAATAGCTGTGAAAAGAAGAGAGGTGAAAAGCAAAGGAGAAAAGGAAAGCTATACCCATTTGAATGCAGAGTTCTAAAGAATAGCAAGAAAAGATAAGAAAGCCTTCCTCAGTGATCAGTGCAAAGAAATAGAGGAAAACAATAGAATGGGAAAGACTAGAGATCTCTTCAAGAAAATTAGACATACCAAGGGAACATTTCATGCAAAGATGGGCTCAATAAAGGACAGAAATGGTATGGACTTAACAGAAGCAGAAGATATTAAGAAGAGGTGATAAGAATACACAGACGAGCTATACAAAAAAGATCTTCACGACCCAGATAATCACGATGGTGTGATTATTCACCTAGAGCTAGACATCTTGGAATGAGAAGTCAAGTGTGCCTTAGGAAGCATCACTATGAACAAAGCTAGTGGAGGTGATGGAATTCCAGTTGAGCTATTTCAAATCCTAAAAGATGATGCTATGAAAGTGCTGTACTCAATATGCCAGCAAATTTGAAAACTCAGCAGTGGTCATAGGACTGGAAAAGGTCAGTTTTCATTCAGTCCCAAAGAAAAGCAATGACAAAGAATGCTCAATCTACCACACAATTGCATTAATCTCACACACTAGTAAAGTAATGCTCAAAATTCTCCAAGCCAGGCTTCAATAGTACGTAAACTGTAAACTTCCAGATGTTCAAGCTGGATTCAGAAAAGACAAAGGAACCAGGATCAAATTGTAAACATCTGCTGGATCATCGAAAAAGCAAGAGAGTTCCACAAAAACATCTATTTCTGCTTTATTGACTATGCCAAAGCCTTTGACTGTGTGGATCACCACAAACTGTGGAAAATTCTGAAAGACATGGGAATACCAGCCCACTTGACCAGCCTCTTGAGAAACCTGTATGCAGGTCAGGAAGCAACAGTTAGAACTGGACATGGAACAACAGACTGGGTCCAAATAGGGAAAGGAGTATGTCAAGGCTGTATATTGTTACCTTGCTTATCTAACTTTTATGGTCAGTACATCATGAGAAATGCTGGGGTGGATAAAGCACAAGCTGGAATCAAGATTGCCGGGAGAAATTTCAATAACCTCAGATATGCAGTTGACACCACCCTTATAGCAGAAAACAAAGAAGAACTAAAGCGCCTCTTGATGAAAGTGAAAGAGGAGAGTGAGAAAGTTGTTTTAAAGCTCAACATTCAGAAAACGAAGATCATGGCATCTGGTCCCATCACTTCATGGCAAATAGATGGGGAAACAGTGTCAGACTTTATTTTTTGGGCTCCAAAATCACTGCAGATGGTGACCGCAGCCATGAAATTAAAAGATGCTTACTCCTTGGAAGAAAAGTTATGATCAACCTAGACAGCATATTAAAAAGCAGAGATATTACTTTGCTACAAAGGTCCATCTAGTCAAGGCTATGGTTTTTCTGGTGGTTGTGTATTGATGTGAGAGTTGGACTATAAAGAAAGCTAATGCTGAAGAATTGATGCTTTTGAACTGTGATGTTGGAGAAGACTCTTGAGAGTCCCTTGGACTGCAAGGAGATCCAACCAGTCCATCCTAAAGGAAATCAGTCCTGAATATTCATTGGAAGGCCTGATGTTGAAGCTAAACTCCAATACTTTGGCCACCTGATGTGAAGAACTGACTCATTTGAAACGAACCTGATGTCGGAAAATTTGAAAGTGGTAGGAGAAGGGGATGACAGAGGATGAGATGGTTGGATGGCAGCACTGACTCAATGGACATGAGTTTGAGTGAACTCTGGGAATCGGTGATGGATAGAGGCCTGGCATGCTGCAGTCCATGAAGTCGCAAAGAGTCAGACACGACTGAGCAACTGAACTAAACTGAAACTTATTTCTACTGCAGTTAGAATATTTATGTTCTGTCTTGCAAGTCCCAGAATGGGAGGAGAAAAATATATTCAAAAGGAGTATACCAATATCAGTGCTGAATAGGAGTGGGAGTGGAAGAGATTCAGAATATGATGTCAATTACACATGCCTTAAAATTCTGATATTCCCCTTTGGAGGTGTGCACCATCCTCCACCCAATGAGAACCACTGCATATTATAAGCTATTATGGTCAGAATGTGTTACACATGTCAAAACTACAGAGCTTGATAAAATATTGACAATTACTGATGAGGTCATTCCGAAAATATTTACAAAGGCCCACTAAGTTGAAAAATACCTATAGGTCTTTTTGAGAGCAGAACTCATGTGATGTTCAGTTTTGGATCTTCAGTGGTTACTGCTCAGGTCTGTATAGGAGCTCTGTTAGTGTCGAGTAGAGGTGAGTTGACTCTTTTCTAGTAAAATCTCATTTTACTGGTGAGTTCATAACAATGAAATGATGTTATCCACTATGTGGTACCATATTTTTCTTTGTTAGCTTAAAGATCTAAAATCCACAGATAAATGGCAAAAGGAAAAAGTAAATGTGGGAATATTCCCCCTGAACTTCTCCCATTGTTTGATATCTATACTTTTGTTTTCAGACACCCAATACCTAGTCCCTTGCGTTAATTCTACTTTGCAATAAACTGCAATAAATAAGTGTAAGAGTTCACAGGAGTTTTGTCGCCTCTGAAAACTCTGGGGTAGAAAGTGTGACAGTAGATACTTTGGGAATGGAGAAGGTGGTGATGGGAAGTTTGTGTGGGGCTGGATGCTGCACTGTTGAGCAGAGATTATGGAGGGCAGACGGGTCTAAAGTGTAGGGGCATTAAGTAGGGAACTGCTCTTTGAGACAGTTCTCCCTTTCAGGTCCTACTCTCTTCCAGCAAGTGTAATCAGAATTTATACTCAGAATTTGACTGAGTCCTTTACTCAAGACCTTTTCAGCTCCTCCACTAATTAACTCATTTCCAAGTACATTGGAAGCTTTATTGTCTTAACATTATGCTTTAAAGCAAAAATTTAAATCATCATTTGTCACCACTCACCTCTGTTCTCTCTCCAAACCCTCTAATCTTTCATTTCTCTTGACTTAAGAGTTCTCCTCTTCTCTTTCTTATCTCTGCCTCTAAAACCCCTACTTGCACATAGCAATGTAGTTCTGGCCTCTCAGATTTAACCCATTGAACAAAACAAAAGCCTGACAATTGGCCTAAAGTATCTATAGTTCTTTAAGCATGCTCGAAAGTCTCTAGTGTGATCATGGTTTGTTTATTATTTTCAACTTCATTAAATCCTTATAAAAACTTTAATTTTCCACTATCATTAGGACATTTTTTAAAAACTTCATCCTTATACATACAACCTACATCTGTAATTAGAAAATCATCATATGAGTTGCTGATAAATTGGATGCTTTCTTATTTTTAACATAATTTATTTGAAATGTATTGAATATATAATAGCATTATAGTCAAACATGTTTACTTAAAATCATTTATTTTAGAAAAACTCATAGATTTTTCTCAAAAGGAAACAAAGTTTTCTAAAATAGCTCTTATATAATTGCTTGAAAAATTAAACAAAACTGGAAGTCTTTCCCACCAGTAGTAAAGGAAACATTTAAACTTGATGAAAGAGCATTAAAATTTTAAAAGATCAAATTTACATTATAATTAGCGTGACATTTTAGTAGACTGTAATAGGTTCACTAATTAGATCCTACATATTGTTATTTGGATTTGAAATATCTTAAACTGCAATAATGTATATTATATATAATAAGTGATTTTTGTTATTATATTATTATTAGTGCTAAATAGAATACAAATTTATACTCCACTAAGTACATATTTACTGGCCAGGCAATATACTGAGTTCTTTCACAGTCATTATCCATTTAACAGCCAAACAACCTTATGACTTAGATATTATCACCATTTACCACTGTGCAAACTGAGGTCCAAAGAAAGTAAATTAAGCCATGCAAGCCATAGATTTGCACGTGTGTTATAAATGAATCAAGCTTCATTTCTTTTTACAGTTTCATATAATACCCTGAGAATAGCAACATGGTAGGAGTAAACCCAGAAAAAGGGGAAAAAAATTCTTTGAAACCTTATTTAAGACTCACATACTTGCTTTATCAAACCTATTTCTGTCCAATCCCAACATACCTGATCCTATGAGCTTTCAAAAAACAGGCAAGTTATAGCTTAAAGACATTTTTTTCTTTTAAAATGTTGAAAAATATGAAATGTTGCATCATTTACTAATTTGCCCATTGGTTATTTATATAAACATTTATTATAGCAACTCTACAAGGGAAGAATTATAGTCTAATAAAACCGAGGCTCAGTGAACCTAAATTATTTGTCTAAATTCACAGTCTTTGAAAAAGCTGGGATTTGTGCCTAGTTTGTGTACATTCAAAGCCAGTGATCTTCTGAGTAGTTTCTAGATCATCTTCGAAAAGTTGTTTGTTGGTTTATTTGCATTTTCCAAACTGCTACATGTGAAAGTGAAAGTTGCTCAGTTGTGTTCAACTCTTTGCAGCTCCATGGACTAATCTTTCCCTTCTCCAGGGAATCTTCCCAACCCAGGGATCAAAGCCAGCTCTCCTGAATTGCAGGCAAATTCTTTACCAACTGAGCTATCAGGGAAGCCCCAAACTACTACCTAGCAGAAGGCTTACTGGAACTGTTTGTTGATGGAGGAACTATAACAACTGCAGAATTTAGGGGTTTGCCTTGCGGCTCAGCTAACAGAATCCGCCTGCAAGGCGGGAGACCTGGGTTTGATCCCTGGGTTGGGAATATCCCCTGGAGAAGAAAAAGGTTACCCACTCCAGTATTCTGGACTGGAGAATTCCATGAACTGTATAGTCAATGGGGTCTCAAAGAGTAGGACACGACTAAGCGGCTTTCACTTACATGATTGCTTTAGTGTTTGTGAATTTTCATATATATTTGCATGGATAATAAAGCTTGGAAAGAATGTAGGAGTCACAGGCTTGTTTCTCCTGGTGATTATTGGTTGGTTCAGGGACAATGAAGAAATGGTTTCCCCGAGGGTGGTAGGAGTACAACAAGCAGAGATCTGGGCTGACAAGAAGATGAGTGGAAGGAAGATGTGGCCCTTACTCAATTTGGAAGTGGAGGTGGTCTTTGAAGCTGATGTATCTTGCAGCAATAACTCTCCATCCATCTTATTTTGGAGATTATTTTACAATGTATATAAATATTGAATTATTATGCTACATACCCAAAACTAACATATAAACTAATAAATGTATATGTAAATTATACCTCACTTTAGAAAAATGACAGCACAGCTTATTAGATTCTTAGAGTATCTACTTTAGTTGAAATCAATTCGAATTGAGCCCTGGGAATCTAGACACTTTAGGCAATAATTCAAATGCAGAAAAAAAAAACTGAATTAGAAAAAAAAAAAGAATCATCTTCAGGATCACCACTGATGAATAAAAAAAAATCATGAAAGTTTTTAGGATCAAAGTAAAAATGTTAAAAATAAAAAATATATCAATTATATTTATCTTGATAATTTTACCACAGTAATTCTTACAAACATGACTGGTCATAAATGCTAATTACAGTTTAGCTTTTCACAACTTTTTTATATCATTCCTATAGTTTGTTAAAATAAGGTCCTTTTTTTTTTCAGAAGCAAAAACTAGTTCACAGAAGTGTTAGGCTTTCCTGATCAGTAGACATCTTTAAGTAAAACCTCATGCATGGTGGCAGCTCTAATTTGACCAAAAGACTTGAAGATTTCAGTCTACTTCCTGGAAATCTGTGGAGAGAAAGGGGATCCATTTCTGTAGATTGTTTAATTAGTGTTGCCAACCACATAAATAACAGCTAAAAATTCCTTGGTTCACCTAGCTCAGCTGCTATGACTATATCAGCATCTTTATGTTCTCAAATATTTGCTTAAGTGGCATTTTGTAGCATTTTTCTTTACTAAGATAATATAGTGTGTTAGTAAATATTCTTTGAGCAGCTAATCACTAATTTTGTCATTTCTACAATAAAGCTTATCTTTATATTTCTGCCTTCCAAGACACCAAAAAGGTAATGTGTTTTTCATAAACTTAATTTATATTTTATGTTAATTTAAACCTCAGTTCTGCTGACCAAATGCCTTAATAATTTTCTGCCATTCTAAATGATTTATAACAATTTTAAGGGACAGTTATCTTTGAAAAATGTTTATACTTTAGTAGGTGTGAATGACAGTAGGGGTAAAATAGCCTAATTATTTTTTGAGATTTGAGAATGACTTGTGCAATATATAACTGAGTTTAAGATTATCCAAAGTACTTTCCTCCTGAAAAGTTTATTTTTTTTTTAAATTACTCTTCTACTCCTTTTTCACTGTGATACCCTAACAGCTGACTTAATGGTTATGGTACTAGACGAGTAGGAACACTCCAATAATTAATTAGCTGAGACTTGCTGGTGTCTAATACTAACGAATGTATTTTCACAAACAACTTATTTATTCTTTCTCTCTGGATCCACCTTCATAAAAATAAAAAGTGAGGGAGCTATCATTTACCCATCAGATGTAATTTCAAAGATAAGACATATACTCATACTGAGGAAAGACAAATAATAACAATAGCACGTATTAAATCACATCCAAGAAAAGGCTGCATAGAGTAGAGTTCAGATCCAGAACCCTGGAACTAGACCATATTCATCTCTGTTCCAGTCACTTATTTGCTAAGTAATCAACAAGTTATTTAATCTGTTTCCATTTGCTCATTTCTAAAATGAGGATTGTAAAAATGACTGTTGTGAGAATTAAATGTCAATACATATCAAGTGTTTAGAATTCAGTGTTTCCTACTGTAATTCTTTTTATTCCCCTGGGCTTGCATATATGTCTCCAAATTATATGGAGGTCTTAAAAAAGAGGCTTCCCTAAGGAAGTATACTATGGAAAAGCGCTACCTAGTCATAAAACTCTGAGACGAGTTTCTGCTTAACTTACAAGAAAATGTGCCCAGATCAATTCCATTAATCAATTGAGTGAATTACTGTAGAGTGAATTGATTTTGACTCTTCTATCAACTTTGATTCTTAAGTTAATCCATCAAGATAACCCATAGAGTACATCCCGCAAATCTCTCTCAGATCCATCCAGTTTTCTGCATGAATGAAGAAGAAATGGAATTGACTTATTCAAGTTACTCAATTTGTAGAGCTGAAATGTTCCACCTTTATCTAAATACTTTTGTTCAGGATTCTGCCACTTAACATACTTGCTTTTACTTTTTCTTGGCACAGAATCCTTTAGGAAAAGAAAACATTTCTAAAAAAGAGTATTTATTCTGCAGACCTAAATGCTCTCAAAAAGAAGACATTTTAGCTAATCCAGGAAACCTGGCTTGTGGCAATTCATTTTTTCCCAAAAAGAATATTTCACGATTGTAATTATTATCCTTTAAAGTGTGCCTAGAGTTAAACCTTATATATAGCCCATACTTTTCAATTCTAAGTTTATTTCCTCTAGGAATGTTGTTCTGACTTTGAGTAACATAATGTTGCCTTGTTAACTATGGGAATCTAGGAAATTCCCAGAAGTCATGAAAAAAAAAAAAAAGATTTATAGCTGAATTCGTTGACCTTTCTTCAGTCAGCTCACTCAGTCGTATCCAACTCTTTGTGACCCTATGGACTGCAGCACGCCAGGCTTCCTTGTCCAACACCAACTCCCAGAGCTTACTCAAACTCAAGTCCATCAAGTCAGTGATGCCATCCAACCATCTCATCCTCTGTTGTCTCCTTCTCCTCCTGCCGTCAATCTTTCCCAGCATCAGGGTCTTTTGCAGGGAGTCAGTTCTTTGCACCAGGTGGCCAAACTATTGCAGCTTCAGCTTCAGCATCAATCCTTCCAATAAATATTCAGGACTGATTTCCTTTAAGATTGACTGGGTTAATCTTGCAGTCCAAGGGACTCAAGAGTTTTCTCCAACACCACAGTTTAAAAGCATCAATTCTTTGATGCTCAGCTTTCTTTATGGTCCAACTCTCACATCCATACATGACTACTGGAAAAACCATAGCTTTGACTAGATGGACCTTTGTTGGCAAAGTAATATCTCTGCTTTTTAACATTCTGTCTAGGTTTGTCACAGCTTTTCTTCCAAGGAGAAGTGTCTTTTAATTTCATGGCTGCAGTCATCTTCTGTAGTGATTTTGTATCCCAAGAAAATAGGCTGTCACTGTTTCACCACCTATTTGCTATTAGTGATGGCAGTGGATGCCATGAACTTCATTTTTTGAATGTTGAGTTTTAAGCCAGCTTTTTCACTCTCCTATTTCACTTTCATCAAGAGGCTCTTTAGTTCCTCTTCACTTTCTGCCATAAGGGTGGTGTCATCTGCATATCTGAGTTTGCTGATATTTCTCCCAGAAATCTTGATTCCAGCTTGTGCTTCATCCAGCCTGGCATTTCACTTGACCTTTCTTCAGTTCAGTTCAGTCGCTCAGTCATGTCAAACAAACTCTGCGCAGCATGCCAGGCCTCCCTGTCCATCACCAACTTCCAGAGTTCACCCAAACTCATGTCCATTGAGTCAGTGATGCCATCCAGCCATCTCCTCCTCTGGCGTCCCCTTCTCCTCCTGCCCCCAATTCCTCCCAGCATCAGAGTCTTTTCCAATGAGTCAACTCTTCGCATGAGGTGAACAAAGTACTGGAGTTTCAGCTTTAGCATCCGTCCTTCCAATGAACACCCACGACTGATCTCCTTTAGAATGGACTGGTTGGATCTCCTTGCAGTCCAAGGGACTCTCAAGAGTCTTCTCCAACACCACAGTTCAAAAGCATCAATTCTTTGGCACTCAGCTTTCTTCACAGTCCAATTCTCACATCCATACATGACCACTGGAAAAACCATAGCCTTGACTAGATGGACCTTTATTGGCAAAGTAATATCTCTGCTTTTTAATATGCTGTCTAAGTTGGTCATAACTTTCCTTCCAAGGAGTAAGTGTCTTTTAATTTCATTGCTGCAGTCACCATCTGCAGTGATTTTTGGAGCCCCCCAAAATAAAGTCTGCCACTGTTTCCACTGTTTCCCCATCTATCTTCCATGAAGTGATGGGACCAGATGCCATGATCTTAGTTTTCTATGTATTGAGCTTTAAGCCAATTTTTTCACTCTCCTCTTTCACTTTCATCAAGAGGCTCTTTAGTTCTTCTTCACTTTCTGCCATGAGGGTGGTGTCATCTGCAAATCTGAGGTTATTGATATTTCTCCCGGCAATCTTGATTCCAGCTTGTGCTTCTTCCAGTCCAGTGTTTCTCATGATGTACTCTGCATATAAGTTAAATAAGCATGGTTACAATATGCAGCCTTGATGTACTCTTTTTCCTATTTGAAACCAGTCTGTTGTTCCATGTCCAATTCTAACTGTTGCTTCCTGACCTGCATATAGGTTTCTCAAGAGGCAGATATATTTAATTTCTCTGAAGAAATTATGAAAAGTGTAGAGGAAAAGAAAAATGATCCAATAAATCTCTTCAGGTGAGGTTTAATACATATGCCTTCTAGGGAAAATGGTGAAAACCTTCAAGAATCTGATGCTTAAACTTTATTTCCATATCAACTTCAAAACCCAAACTAGGCTCATTTTGTAGCAAGATAACTTATAGTGAGTGACTTTTGAAGAGTTGGACTACTTGCGATTTGTATCAGGAAACTTTTGTGAAAATTGAAGACAGAAATTCAGCACAAGAACCCACACAACAAAAATATCTCATTACTCTGGACATGGAATTCTTTCAGAAGTGTTCTGTGTCCCCATATCACCCTTCTACCTAGACCAAGCATGTATACAGCTGCTAGTTACAGAAAACCCAGAGTCATCCATAAGAAGTAGAAATTTCATCAAATAAAAAGTTCAACAAAAATAAGGTAATACTTTTGGTGTTTTCTTCAATGTAGAGATAAGAGAGTATCTATAAACTCCAGGGGGAGAAGGCAATGGCACCCTACTCCAGTACTCTTGCCTAGAAAATCCCATAGATGGAGGAGCCTGGTGGGCTGCAGACCATGGGGTCACTAAGAGTCGGGCACAACTGTATGACTTCACCTTCACTTTTCACTTTCATGCATTGGAGAAGGAAATGGCAACCCACTCCAGTGTTCTTGCCTGAAGAATCCCGGGGATGCAGGAGCCTGGTGGGCTGCTGTGTATGGGGTCTCATAGAGTCGGACATGACTGAAGCAACTTAGCAGCAGCAGCAGCATAAACTCCAGGTGATGGTGAAGGACAGGGAAGCCTGGCGTGTTGTAGTCCATGGCACGGCAGAGTCGGACACAACTTAGTGACTGAACAGCAACAGCAACAATTTAAAATAAGTTCACCTCCATCTTGAAGCCTCCCTAGTGGCTCAGACAGTCAAGACTCTGCCTGCAATGCAGAAGACCTGGGTTCAATTCGGGTTTGGAAATATTTCCAAGGGACTGGAAATAAAGAACAATTTTTCCTTAAAAAAAAAAAAAAAAAAAAAACCTGAACATTTCCTTGGACTTCCCTGGTAGCTCAGGTGGTAAAGAATCTGCCAGCAATGCAGAAGACCTGGGTTCAATCCCTGGGTCCAGAAGATCCCCTGGAGAAGGGAAAGGCAACCCAATCCAATATCCTAGATTGGGAAATTCCATGGACTGAAGAAACTAACTAGCTACAGTCAATGGGATCTCAAGGAGTTGGACACATCTAAGCAGCTAACACACATCCATCATGAAAGTAATTCTGTTATATTAGCCATTGTGGTTTAGAGATCCCACTTCTCCCATAATCCTGGCTAAATGTCACAGATCAATAAAGTGCTCTGTGACTAATTGCTTAAAGTACTTTTATTTTAAAGCTTGGATCTACAAATTATAAATGTACTGCATGCAATAGAAACAAATTGCACACATGACCAGGAGAAGCGGTTTATTCCACTACTAATTTCAACTAACTATAAGTAGACAAAGTACTCTATATACTTTTCTTCAAAATAGCCCCTCATCAGAGCCAGCCTAAGTTAGGAGGAACATGTACATAGGAGAGAAAAAGTAGCATGAAAGGCATTTTGTGAGAACATTAGTCTTTCTCATTCCAGATTAGATAGCTGGATTCACGAGACTGGTTTCTACTTTGGCTGACTCTTAGACCTTAATCAATGTAGTTATCAACTAAGCCTCTAAGATTTGGTGACTAAAACTAAACAAGACAGAAAAAAACAACTGTTAGGGTGTATGTTTGTCAAAAAATATGAATAAAATATCATCAGGTATATCTAAAGCCTCCCTTGAATTTTGGATTATGCATGCCCCCAACATTTTCTGAATCTTTTTTTCTGTAGTAAGTACCTACTTGCTGAAAATTATGTATTCAGCTTGATGAAGATTGTAAGCAGTTTTTGTCTCCAAGGGGAAAATGACAAACAAAATGAATTCATAACTCTTTCTTCTCTTGTCTTCTATAGATGGAAAATCATACCAAAGAAGTTCTCTTTCCACTGAAGAATTTGATCATAAACACTAAAAAATTAATAATATGTGATGTTTGCAGTCTTAGAAACAGTTCATTGTTCTTGCTATGTATGAATATGCATGGAAAATAGTATATGCAGTTTGTGATCCCTAAGATCTGCAGTTGATGGTGTTGCAGGATGGAAGTCAGAAATCATTGAGACAGAAATGATGGTGGAGTTTTCACATTTACACCTTTTGACTTTTTCAGTGTACTTACCTCCGTCATATATTTATGCTAGATTTTAAATAAAATAACTTCTCATTACTCCTGGAGAAAGTAATTATTTCTTCTCCATGGTATGAGAACATGGCAAGAGAATTTTGGGGTCCTTCTTGCACCCTTCACTTTGAAATACCGCTGAGTATAGGCCGTGTGTAGGTCTTGGGATCTGAGTCTTAGCCTGTCTGGCCTGCAGGTGTTACTATAGGAAGTAATAGTAAAAGGAAAGTTCTGTTTTGTAGGGAGTGCTGCTCACCTTTCTTACTATCAAACTACTCATTCTTCTCTGAAGAACTGAATCTTGAATCTTAGTAGTTTGTCAGAACAGGAAGATTAAAAATGGCATGTTTTCTCAACTTCAGTCTTTGCATTGTATTTCTCCAGGCAACACAGAATGCTGTTGCTCTCTCAGATACAACAGAAACCTGCCCGTTTGGGTCAGAGTTACTACTGTGTAACTGAACTATTTGATTTAATACATGACTCAGAGGTTGAAGGCTTAGTTTGGCTCCTTAGATGGTATGTGACTTTGGGCAATAGAAATTTTGGGTAGGATTAAAGGGTAAAATATAAGGAGCATTGGGCATAGTGGTTGGTACATGGTAACTATTCTTTGAATATTAACTACTGTTTTTGCTGTTGCTGGTAATACTATTATTAACAGCATTAAACTTTGCAATTGTTACTTATTAACCTATATTCTAACATATCACTTATGATTAATAAATCAATATGTAACAGCACATTCATGTTAAAAATACATGTAGAAAGACTTTAATAAGGATTTGAAATTTAAAGTTGTTTGTGTATTAATATTGTATACTTTTTAAAGGTTTAGTATAAGGAAGGCAATGGCACCCCACTCCAGTACTTTGCCTGGAAAATCCCATGGATGGAGGAGCCTGGTGGGCTGCAGTCCATGGGGTCGCTAAGAGTCAGACATGACTGAGCAACATCACTTTCACTTTTCACTTTCATGCATTGGAGAAGGAAATGGCAACCCACTCCAGTGTTCTTGCCTGGAGAATTCTAGGGACGGGGGAGCCTGGTGGGCTGCCGTCTATGGGGTCACACAGAGTCGGACACGACTGAAATGACTTAGCAGCAGCAGCATAAAGACCTAGTGGAGAAGGAAATGGCAGCCCAGTCCAGTATTCTTGCCTGGAGAATTCCATGGATTGAAGAGCCTGGCAGGCTGCAGTCCATGGGGTGGCAAACAGTCAGACAGGAATGAGCAACTAACACACACACTCACATAAAGACTTAGGGCTTAAAATCTGATCATATCTCCCTCATGTTCGTGTTTGGGCCCTTTTAAAATACAAGAGCTCAGAACCTTATGGAATATTGTAGGCCAGAGATTGTGGATAAGTAGGAAGATTATATAATGTGCTTGCTGCATTGGTTTTTCTAACATTATTAAAATTGAATGATTTAAGAAATAAATTTCTGATTATAGTAGCATAATGTTATAAAATCTCACACTGAAAGTAAAAACTTAAACCAATTTTTGTTTAACTTTCAAATTGAGTAGAATTGATGACAAAGCAGTAAAATAAAGAATTGATCTTTTAATGGTTCCCTAGAGCCAGGAAACATGGATAATACTCTATTCTGCATATATAGGGGAGTGAGAATTAATGACTTATGCTTAGAACAATAACCCTCAGGGTTCTTAGTAGGGTTATCTATTATTAAAACAAGTTCAATTATGTTCAGTATTCTCCATTTAGGCACAAAAGTAGATTTGCATTAAACATTTTTATTGAAGGCAGTTGAGATCTCTTTTTTTCCTTAATCCATGTTCAAATAGAAAACCCAATTAACTAGAATACTAAAAGCAAAGCCAAAATGTTTTAATCAATTTACAATTTTTCCCAACTTTTAACTTTTGCAACTAGTTTAGATGAATATCCCAAATTAGTATTCTTTATGTATTTTTTTCTCTCTTCATCTGTAAAAAATAAAGAAAATGTGAATTTTTGGCACACTTCTCAGACTCAGTTTTCAACCTATATTTTCCCTGATTGAGAAAGTAGAGAAGGCCCATATTACCTTTTACATTAAATTGGTTCTAAGAGCCAAATCTTAAAATACCCACAACTGGTTCACATCAACCTTTACAGCAAAGTATGATTTGAGCGATTTTCATTTCACTGCCCTAAATCTTCTTTCTCCATCTTTCCTACCTTCGAAGATAATAAATGCCCTTACATTTTCACCATCTCTCTGCCACCAGAGCCCATTTTCTAAAAATAGAGCTACCATGTGCATGCGTGCTTAGTACAATCATGTCTGACTCTTTGCAACTCAATGGATTGTAACCCACCAGGCTCCTCTGTCCATGGAATTCTCCAGGCAGGACTACTGGGGTGGGCTGCCATGCCCTCTTCCAGGGGATCTCCCCAACCCAGGAATCAGACCCAGGGATCAAACCCACATCTCTGGCATTGCAGGCAGATTATTTACCAAAGAACCACTGGGGACACAGCTACCATATGACCCAGCAATCCCACCACTGGGCATATACCCTGCTGCTGCTGCTGCTAAGTCGCTTCAGTCGTGTCCGACCCTGTGCGACCCCATAGACCCCAGCCCACCAGGCTCCGCTGTCCCTGGGATTCTCCAGGCAAGAACACTGGAGTGCGTTGCCAAAACCATATTCAAAAAGACACACACATCCCAATATTCATTGTAGCACTATTTATAATAACTAGGACATGGAAGCAAGTTAGATGTCCATCTATAGATAAATGAATAAAGAAGATGTGGTACATATATACCATGGAATATTAGCCATAAAAAGGAATCCAATTGGGTCATTTGTAGTGATGTGGATAAACCTAGAGTCTGTAATACAGAGTAGATATATGTCAGAAAAAGAAAAACAAAATATCATATATTAATGAGATAACTGAAATACATCATTGATGCAATGGACATGAGTTTGAACAGACTCTAGGAGATAGTGAAGGACAGGAAAGCCTGGCATGCTGCAGTCCACGGAATTGCAAAGAGTTGGACATGACTTAGTGACTGGATAACAAAAACACATATATATGGAATCTAGAAAAATGGTACTGATGAACCTTTTTGCAGGGCAGGAATAGAGAGACCCAGACATAGAGAACTGACTTGTGGACACAGGGAGGGAAGAAGAGGGTGGAACAAACTGAGAGTTGCACTGACATTTATATTAATACACTACTATGTTTGGAAGGAATGATGGTAAAGCTGAAACTCCAGTACTTTGGCCACCTCATGCGAAGAGTTGACTCATTGGAGAAGACTCTGATGCTGGGAGGGATTGGGGGCAAGACGAGAAGGGGACGACAGAGGATGAGATGGCTGGATGGCATCACTGACTCAATGGATGTGAGTCTGAGTGACCTCCGGGAGTTGGTGATGGACAGGGAGGCCTGGCTTGCTGCAGTTCATGGGGTCGCAAAGAGTCGGACACGACTGAGCGACTGATCTGATGTGTAAAGGGCTTCCCAGATGGCGCTGGTGGTAAAGAATCCACCTGCCAATGCAGGAGATGCAAGACACGCAGGTTCAACCTCTGGGTCCAGAAGATTCCCCTGGAGTAGGACGTGGTGACCCACTTCAGGATTCTTGCCTGGAAGATTCCATGGACAGAGGAGCCTGACAGGCTACAGCCCATGGGGTTTCAGAGTTGGACACCACTGAACAAGCAGCACCATGTGTAAAATAGATATCTAGTGGGAAGCTGCTGTGTAGTACAGAGAGCTCAACTTGGTAATCTGTGATGACCTAGATGGGTGGGATGGTGGGGGTGGCTCAAGAGGAAAGTCTACAGAAGATGATGATGGACAGGGAAGCCTGGCGCGCTGCAGTCGGTGGGGTCGCAAAGAGCTGGACACAACTTAGCTACTAAACAACAATAGATGATTCACATTGTTTTACAGCAGAAACTAACACAACATTGTAAAGCAATTATACTCTAATAAATAAATTTTCAAAAATGATCTGTGATGCAATCAGACAAATCCCATCTGGGAATAAGTATTTCAGTAGATATTAGAACATTCTTCTAAAAGAATGGTGCTGAAGGGGAAATTATTACTTTAGTTATATTGGGTAGGAACACTAAGTCAAGTTTTCTCAACTGGGCTTCACTTCTTCCTTGGCACATCTCTTTCTTTCCAGTCTCCTGCCCTTTTTCACGTTTGGCTTGTGCATCTCACCTCCCTACTCCCCTTGTTAGAAGAATATTCCTATCCTCATGCCGCCAAAACACATGTATCCGTTAGACCCAATTTTAGACTGAACACTTTTAAGGAGCCAGTTCATTACTTCTCTACATTGTTTTAACTCTAGTTTCAATGGAACTTTCAGATTTCTGGGCTCTCTAAGTTGAGTGAAATGTTATTGAAAGGCAGTCGATTATAGAAAGAAATCTTTACTTCCCACAGATCACATGTAATCAGCTCTGTGTAGAACTCACCACATCTTTAGGTGCCTAATACATGTGTACTGGGATTCATTCTGGCATTTGCCAATGTGAATCAGTGTGTTTTGTATTACTTTAGTACACCAAAAAATAATCAGCCATTTCTTGATTTGTGTCTTATGTAACACCTTATGAAATAAGGCGTTACTTCCTCTAACTTTACAGGGTTGTAACTAGCACATTTGGAAATGGGTGGAATTTTTCTTCAGCAGCCTCACCTTTTCTTTTTCCTTCTCATCTCTCTTGGTGTTTAGCATTCACTCCTTCCTTTGTTTACTGTTACCCTCATGCCTGAAGCAAAATTTATCCTTAGGCAGAAAATATACAACTATTTACTCTCAAGAGGCATTTAAATGAAGAGTAGTTTCTCCTGGTGTGAAGATTCCTTATTCCCAATCTATAAAGCAAATTGTATCATACAGATGCTGAAACACTGATTAGAATCAGAAGCACTGATTTATCTCACATTACATTTCTCCAGTGAATGTAGTTTTCAAATCCTAGATCATGTATTCTTTCTAGTAATTGGCAACATGAGCTATATAAATGAACCAAAAATAGAACTGAATCAACCTAGACAGATCTACCTGTATGAGCAAACACTGCTATATGAGCAAAAGTAGTATTTTTCCTTTAAAAAAATATATATTTATTTATTTGGTTGTGTCAGGAATTAGTTGTAGCAAGTAGGATGTTGTGTTACGTGTTATGCTGTGTTACATGGCATCTTTCACTGGGGACACAGACTCTCTAATTTGTAGTACTTGGGCTTAGTTGCTCTGAAGCACGAGAGATCCTAGCTCCTTGACCAGAGGTTGAACCCACATCTCTTGCATTGCAAGGCAGGTTCTTAACCAGGTGAACCACCAAGGAAGTCCCAAGGTAGTATTTTTCTTATGAAGAAATGAGAATGCAGTATAACTCAGAACTAGTGTTTCTGTTGAAAAGATTACACAAACTGATTTCTGGCCACATATTTTTTAAGCACTGTTTGTTGTTGCTGCTAAACATGGAAAATTAACTGGAGTATTTTTAAGGGGTAATATGGGGGACTGTCTCCCAAACCCTTCTAGGCCATGGTGCCTTGGAGTAGTCAGTTATCATTTCCCAGCATGTTTTTCTCATTTCTAAGATGGAAATTATGCTGATAGTTTTACTACTGTATGTAGGGATTGTTGAATCAGACAAAAGAGAAATATGTGAAGGCAAGTATTGATATAAACCATTAAATTAAATCAATTATTGTGTTTTTTATATCTACAGGAGGAATTATTTCTTTGTTAGTTATGAATTCCACATATTAGGAAAACACAACAAGCGCATGAAATCTGTTATTTCTTTGGTTATTATTATTTAGGACAAAACTAATCTTTGAAAAGAGAGTAGGTTTAAAGTCTGTGAGTAAAAAAATATTGGTAACTAAGAATAAATGACAGATACGGCAGGAATGGTGATGGTGGTATGCAAATGGTTGTAGTTTGGGAAATGGTGAAGCTACAGGGCAAGATTCTGGTTTGACTTGGTCAGAGAGATTCAGCCAGTAGGTAGCCTTGACACCTGCAGCAGATGACTCGACCTACATCTCTTTCTATAGTTTGCCATGAAGATTCAGGGCATTAGGATGAGTGAAGCACTTAAAATAGTGCCCACCACCTAGCAGTTGTTCACAAAGTGTTGCTATTGTTCTATTTTCAACTGTATAATCATTTATCCCAGCAGATTGTTTTTTAAATAAGAGTTCAACAAGACCATAACTGGACGGCTGGAGTCTCTCATACCCAGCTGATGATGCATTATTCCCTGCAAGTATTGTTTTTATTATCTATGAGGCTAACATATTATATTAGAGTTACTAATATAATAGTGAGCTCAGATTGTAGGCTGAGTTTAGATTAGCTAAATTTAGAGGATTTCTGTTTATTTGGGTAGGTCTGTCCCTCCTGTGAGCACTATCCTCTCCTTCAGATCAGATCAGATCAGATCAGTCGCTCAGTCGTGTCCGACTCTTTGCGACCCTATGAACCGCAGCACGCCAGGCCTCCCTATCCATCACCAGCTCTCGGAGGTCACTCAGACTCACATTCATCGAGTCAGTGATGCCATCCAGCCATCTCATCCTCTGTCGTCCCCTTCTCCTCCTGCCCTCAATCCCTCCCAGCATCAGAGTCTTCTCCAATGAGTCAACTCTTCGCATGAGGTGGCCAAAATACTGGAGTTTCAGCTTGAGCATCATTCCCTCCAAAGAAATCCCAGGTCTGATCTCCTTCAGAATGGACTGGTTGGATCTCCTTGCAGTCCAAGGGACTCTCAAGAGTCTTCTCCAACACCACAGTTCAAAAGCATCTATTCTCAGCTTTCTTCACAGTCCAGCTCTCACATCCATACATGACCACAGGAAAGACCATAGCCTTGACTAGGCGAACCTTTGTTGGCAAAGTGATGTCTCTGCTTTTGAATATGCTATCTAGGTTGGTCATAACCTTCCTTCCAAGGAGTAAGCGTCTTTTAATTTCATGGCTGCAGTCACCATCTGTAGTGATTTTGGAGCCCAGAAAAATAAAGTTTGACACTGTTTCCACTGTTTCTCCATCTATTTCCCATGTAGTGATGGGACCAGATGCCATGATCTTCGTTTTCTGAATGTTGAGCTTTAAGCCAACCTTTTCACTCTCCACTTTCACTTTCATCAAGAGGCTTTTGAGTTCCTCTTCACTTTCTGCCATAAGGGTGGTGTCATCTGCATATCTGAGGTTATTGATATTTCTCCCGGCAATCTTGATTCCAGCTTGTGTTTCCTCCAGTCCAGCATTTCTCATGATGTACTCTGCATATAAGTTAAATAAACATGGTGACAATATACAGCCTTGACGTACTCCTTTTCCTATTTGGAACCAGTCTGTTGTTCCATGACCAGTTCTAACTGTTGCTTCCTGACCTGCATACAGATTTCTCAAGAGGCAGATCAGGTGGTCTGGTATTCCCATCTCTTTCAGAATTTTCCATAGTTTATTGTGATCTACACAGTCAAAGGCTTTGGCATAGTCAATAAAGCAGAAATAGATGTTTTTCTGGAACTCTCTTGCTTTTTCGATAATCCAGCAGATGTTGGCAATTTGATCTCTGGGTCCTCTGCCTTTTCTAAATCCAGCTTGAACATCAGGAAGTTCACGGTTCACATACTGCTGAAGCCTGGCTTGGAGAATTTTGAGCATTACTTTACTAGCGTGTGAGATGAGTGCAATTGTGCGGTAGTTTGAGCAGTCTTTGGCATTACCTTTCTTTGGGATCGGGATGAAAACTGACCTTTTCCAATCTTGTGGCCACTGCTGAGTTTTCCAAATTTGCTGGCATATTGAGTGCAGCACTTTCACAGCATCATCTTTCAGGATTTGGAATAGCTCCACTGGAATTCCATCACCTCCACTAGCTTTGTTCCTAGTGATGCTTTCTAAGGCCCACTTGACTTCACATTCCAGGATATCTGGCTCTAGGTCAGTGATCACACCATCATGATTATCTGGGTCATGAAGCTCTTTTTTGTACAGTTCTTCTGTGTATTCTTGCCACCTCTTCTTAATATCTTCTGCTTCCGTTAGGTCCACACCATTTCTGTCCTTTATCGAGCCCATCTTTGCATGAAATGTTCCTTTGGTATCTCTGATTTTCTTGAATAGATCCTTAGTCTTTCCCATTCTGTTGTTTTCCTCTATTTCTTTGCATTGATCGCTGAAGAAGGCTTTTTTATCTCTTCTTGCTATTCTTTGGAACTCTGCATTCAGATGCTTAAATCTTTCCTTTTCTCCTTTGCTTTTCACTTCTCTTCTTTTTGCAGCTATTTGCAAGGCCTCCCCAGACAGCCATTTTGCTTTTTTGCATTTCTTTTCCATGGGAATGGTCTTGATCTCTGTCTCCTGTACAATGTCACGAACCTCATTCCATAGTTCATCAGGCACTCTATCTATCAGATCTAGGCCCTTAAATCTATTTCTCACTTCCACTGTATAATCATAAGGGATTTGATTTAGGTCATACCTGAATGGTCTAATGGTTTTCCCTACTTTCTTCAGTTTCAGTCTGAATTTGGCAATAAGGAGTTCATGGTCTGAGCCACAGTCAGCTCCTGGTCTTGTTTTTGCTGATTGTATAGAGCTTCTCCATCTTTGGCTGCAAAGAATATAATCGATCTGATTTCGGTGTTGACCATCTGGTGATGTCCATGTATAAAGTCTTCTCTTGTGTTGTTGGAAGAGGGTATTTGCTATGACCAGTGCATTTTCTTGGCAAAACTCTGTTGGTCTTTGCCCTGCTTCATTCCGTATTCCAAGGCCAAATTTGCCTGTTACTCCAGGTGTTTCTTGACTTCCTACTTTTGCATTCCAGTCCCCTATAATGAAAAGGACATCTTTTTTGGGTGTTAGTTCTAAAAGGTCTTGTAGGTCTTCATAGAACCATTCAACTTCAGCTTCTTCAGCATTACTGGTTGGGGCATAGACTTGGATTACTGTGACATTGAATGGTTTGCCTTGGAAACGAACAGAGATCATTCTGTCGTTTTTGAGATTGCATCCAAGTACTGCATTTCGGACTCTTTTGTTGACCATGATGGCCACTCCATTTCTTCTGAGGGATTCCTGCCCACAGTAGTAGATATAATGGTCCTCTGAGTTAAATTCACCCATTCCAGTCCATTTTAGTTCGCTAATTCCTAGAATGTCAACATTCACTCTTGCCATCTCTTGTTTGACCACTTCCAATTTGCCTTGATTCATGGACCTGACATTCCAGGTTCCTATGCAATATTGTTCTTTACAGCATCGGACTTTACTTCTATCACCAGACACATCTACAGGTGGGTATTCTTTCTGTTTTGGTTCCATCCCTTCATTCTTTCTGGAGTTATTTCTCCACTGATCTCCAGTAGCATATTGGGCCCTTACTGACCTGGGGAGTTTCTCTTTCAGTATCCTATCATTTTGTCTTTTCATACTGTTCATGGGGTTCTGAAGGCAAGAATACTGAAGTGGTTTGCCATTCCCTTCTCCAGCGGACCACACCCTGTCAGATCTCTCCACCATGACCCGCCCATCCTGGGTTGCCCCACGGGCATGGCTTAATTTCATTGAGTTAGACAAGGGTGTGGTCCTTGTGTGATTAGATTGACTAGTTTTCTGTGAGTATGGTTTCAGTGTATTTGCCCTCTGATGCCCTCTTGCAAGACCTACTGTCTTACTTGGGTTTCTCTTACCTTGGGCGTGGGGTATCTCTTCCCGGCTGCTCCAGCAAAGCACAGCCATCGCACCTTACCTTTGATGAGGGGTCTCTCCTCACCACCGCCCTTCCTGACCTCGGTCGTGGGGTAGCTCCTCTGGGCCGTGCTTAGTGCGCCAGTCCTCACCTCCGTCCTTCTTCGGTCGATGGGTAGCTCCTCTCGGGCGTGCTCTCCTTACACCCCATCAATTTTAGACTATGTTTATAAAGCAAAAACCGTATTTCCATCCTTTTACAAATTACTTTCTTCAAATTTCAACATTTAGATGACACCTAAAAGCTCTTTGAGATGAACAGAATTATCTGTTTTCTTACTTGCACTACCCTTTTCCTGGCTATCAAAAGAGCTTCTATGTGCTTGTTTTGAGCAAACCCATTGCATTCATTCCTAAGGCGTAGCTTTCTATGTATGTTAAATTGCAAATCTCTTTACTAAAATGAAGTTCCAAGATCACTTTATGGGTTTTGTTGAAATAATAGTGACTTGAAAGTAAATAATTTTGACTTCAGTTTATCTATGAATATTTTTGGTCTGCACTGAAGGAAATCACTTGATTTCTGGGACTGATTCTTACCCATGAAATGAAGCTAGACTAGGTCAAAGATTTTAACCCAGGTTTTACAGATGGAGTCTATACATTTGGAGAGTGATTTTTTTACTGCTAAGTCACTTCAGTCATGTCCGACTCTGTGCGACCCGATATAGGGCCGCCCACCAGGCTCTCCCATCCCTGGGATTCTCCAGGCAAGAACACTGGAGTGGGTTGCCATTTCCTTTTCCAATGCATGAAAGTGAAAAGTGAAAGTGAAGTCGCTCAGTCATGTCCGACTCCCAGCGACCCCATGGACTGGAGCCTACCAGGCTCCCCCCATCCCTGGGATTCTCCAGGCAAGAACACTGGAGTCGGTTGCCATTTCCTTTTCCAATGCATGAAAGTGAAAAGTGAAAGTGAAGTCGCTCAGTCGTGTCCGACTCCCAGCGACCCCATGGACTGCAGCCTACCAGGCTCCTCCGTCCATGGGATTTTCCAGGCAAGAGTACTGGAGTGGGGTGCCATTGCCTTCTCCAGATTTTTTTTTTTTTTTTTTGTAACTAAAATTTAGGATTTTCTTCATCTGTAAGCAACAATACACAGAGTAACATTTGTGATATTTGTGTTTGTCACCAATGTACTTAGTCACTTAGTCATATCCGATTCTTTTCAATCCCATGGACTGTCCCAGGCTCCTCTGTCTTTGGGATTTTTCAAGTAAACTGGAGTAGGTTGACAGTTCCTTCTCCAGGGGATCTTTCTGACCCAGGGATCAAACCCGTGTCTCCTGTATTGCAGAAAGATTCTTTACCTTCTGAGCCATTGGTGAAGCCCGTCACCAATAGAATCATCAATATTTTCGTAACATTTAAATTCGTGAAGAAACCTTATAGTATCCTTTGATCCTATTATTTCAGAATTATATAGATGATAAACCTGCAGCTAGACCTTGTTATTTAATGAATTAATGAAGAAACACATATGTTACTGTATCATATCTTAAGGATTACTTGACGATGTTGATAATTATATTTAATATAAATGAAATTCTTTGTATTTCATTTATTTATGAATTTTATTTTAAGGAAATCATAGGTTTCACCAAACTAAAAGAGGAGATGATTAAAAACTGTGTGGGACCTTACATTATTACAAGGATGTTTCTTAGAAGGTCTTTTCCACAGACCACTCTTTGGTCATGAAGATGATCTAAAATGATGATTTATCTAAAATTGATGAATGCGATGAATTGAAAAATGCAAATAATTTCTTCTTTTATGACAGAATGCTACCTCATATCTCAGAATGATATGGCTTTCTCTTTTTATGAAAGCCTAAGAGTCACTTTCAAAGAGTATTATCCCAGTTAGTTGTAAAGCCTTCTATAACTAAAGATTGATTAACTAAAAGTAATATGACTTGAATATGCTGAAGACCTGAATTCAGTATTTTCCTAAGCATTCTGGCTGACATGCAATTGACTGGTAATGTTATGTATGTGCCCCTGGAAACATCTGGAATTTTACAGTTTCAAGGAACACATTTTTTCCCCCAGGGCTACAAAAATCTTATCTTGGGTTGGTCGCAGTTTTAAATTGCTACTTTCCTAACTGTGTGTATGGAATTACTCTTGGGTGTAGTCTATGTAACATTTTTGTAATGCTGTGTTTTTAACCATTTGTTATTTTACTCCTCTTCCATTCTTTTATTACTGGTGAGCTCTTTATCCACTAGAAATAAGAGCATTTGATTACTGGTAAATCTCAGTGTCTTTTAATTTTGAGAGGATTACTTAATTACTTTTATTTCTTTTAATTCAATCCATTTTTTCCACTCTGTTTTGTTCTATTCTATTTTTTCTGTTCTATTCTATTTTGTTCTGTTCTAATTTAGTCATAAGTAGCAAGATTTAAATCAATAGTTTAAGACAAGACTAGATGATAAATGTCAGAAACATGTTAACTTGGGAAGCAGAAATTTCAAAAAAGATCCAAAAGTCAATTATAAGGTGCCTATAACCATCACCCAATTCAAATAATTGAAAAGGTCAGGTTGTTGATGGTTAGAATAGGATTTGTAAGGAAGCGTTCTTTAATGCATTCTTGGCTATTGGGAAAGGTATAGAAATTCTTCCCTCTTCACCTCAAATCAAAGGAAGATAGTTTCACCCTTGGAGAGCTAGAAGTAAAGGGGATATTGGGAATGGAATCTGTATCTTATGTGAGAGATATAAAAGGTTAGGTGACAGATAAGCTGAAGGTGAGGAAGCTATGTAGATTTCAGCCTTTCCTCAACTAATTAATAGGAATAAAGGCCTAAAGAATGTTTCATGTGAACTGAATGTAGCATATCTGTATTTGGAAGCATGATAGGGCCTTAGGAGACAGAATCTGGAGATGTACTAACACATTTCAAGGGGCTGTGGACATTGTAAAGGAACATGTGTCCATGCCAAGGTTGTGAGAAGTCTCCAACCATGGTCCTTGGCAAGAAGTCCCCTGGAGAGCCCACGAATGTGCTCACAAAGTAGTCAGCTCTATACACCGGCCAGGTCTAGTGAATCCAAAGCCATCCTACAGTGGTAGTCAGTCTTCCCTCTCTTGCTCCAGCTCAGGGGTCCAAGGTAGTCAGTTGACAAGAGGACAAGCAACACTGCTTGTTGCTTGCTTAATAAATCCTGCCTGCTTGAGCTTAAAAGAAGAAAGAAAGAAAGAAGCATCAATCAAGCTCTCCTCCCCCACCTCCCATCACCACAATTTCTAGGCTCTGCAACAAATCCAAGGTTGGGAAGAAGTTTTATCTGTTTTAAGGTTGATGTATATTGTGTGTGACTAGACTTAAGACACTGGCAATTTAATGTGATCACACGATGTTTTTATTATCTAAGAATGATTGGAAAAGTCCTGATACTACCTAAAAGATTGAACCTGGGGCAGAAGATAAGTTTCCCTTGCTAAGTATATTTTAAAGAGAGTAAAGGACAAAATACTTTTGCTTTGTGTTAATACTCCATAAGTTCTGTATGTTCACTAATTTTATGAACTCAGTAAAAATCTATTGCAGTTGAGACAATGTAGTCTTACAATATATCTTGGAAAAACAATCTCAAAATCAGTTGGTGCAAGGTTTAATTGTCAACATATTTTCAAATTTTAGGTGGAAAGAACATTGTATCATATGTGACTATGACTATTTTCTGAAATATCAAAGTATTTTGAGTAATTGACTCAAAAACTAACTTATGCTAATTTTTAACTTTCTCACATAATAATTCTTTTATCTGTACATTTTGCTCTATGTTTCTATTTTTTTGTAGATTCTCTGCAGCCTCTCTAGAAATGTTGGAACATTTTCCATGCTACTTTTTTTTTTCAAAGTTTATATAGAAGCTGAGTGATCTTAAGATTATAAATTCCATTAGTTTGTTTTGGCAGATGATGTATCTTAAACATTACATTCTCTTATACTCATTTTTTAAAATTCATAGCCACTAAGCAATGTGTGATATAAGACAATGAACATTGTTTGAAAGAATATATTTCAATTTAAAATATTTGGGGAAAACATGCATAATTTTTATGTTTGATTTAATAGATGCTTGAACATGTCTCATCTGTTTCATTTCTGTATCCCCAGATTAAATTTCAACTTCACAAATTTGTATAACCACCAGAAGATGACATGTATACTCTATCAATCCACAGGCTGAAAAGAAAGTATTTGGTATTTTTGAAGAAATGTGCCACAGATCCACTATAAAATCTAGTCTTCAGAGTTTTACTGATTGCTTCAGTTTCCTGACCTAATTAGGTTTTCTCCCCTCAGGTCTATTTTGCTTTTGTTTATTTGCTGTTTGCATGCTTATTTTTCAGGTGAACCTGATCTCCAAAAGAACTCAGATCTAGTAAATGCCGAAGAAAAACATGCTGAAACACATTCATAGGTCTGAAACACATTAAAGACATCTTTCATTCTAAGGATGGGAGGTAATTTTATTTTTTAGATGAAAATTTTATTTCTGAATTGGGATGGTTTGGAGAATATCATTAGAAACAAAGTTATCTTACTTAAATGTCCTTTGGGATTCTTTTAAATCTCTATTTTCTGAGGCAAACCCTTAACAGGTAAGCTTTAAATATTTACTGTTTAAGTTTACCTTTTCAAAGGATTCTTGACTTACTCAGCAATAAAAATTCTATTTACTGAGACCTTTTAGTCCTTTAAAAATAATAAGCTATATCCTATGGGGAGGTTTAATTCTGTTTTCTTCTACTACTTCATAAAAGAAATATGAATGTTTTATACCAGTTTCCTTCTCTACTTCATGTATGAAATCTGAGTGCTTACATTGGGTGATAATAACAAAGCAAGTACATATTATAAAACTACATCAATATTTGCTCAAATCCATGGACATTGCATCAATGATTATCTTTTTAAAAATTCAGCTTCTAGGGCTCCCCTTTGATCTACCAAATTACCAGCTCTGGGAGTGATGCTAATGTCTGTTTAAAAAGTATAAAAATGAGTCTTGCTATTGGCTTGATGGTAGAGGCAAGAAAAAATGCTGCAGGTCCCATATCAAGTCTTTCAGATGTTATTAGTAGCACCTCAAATGTTGCTTTAAATCGATGAAGTTAAAATGTGATTACCCATAACTGTTTTATATATGCTGCATTTAGATTTACTTATGGCAAAGAAGGCATTTTTTTTTTTTAAAGAAACAAACTCACAAGAAACCATGAAGATATATAAAAGCTACATATGCATAAAAAGCTCTGAATTCAGGTCCCCATTGCTGTCACAAAGGAATGAACACAACTCCCAACCCCGCCTTTTTTTTTTTTAATATAGTGAAAGTGCCTTAGCATGGTTGCAGCTGTCACTACAGTGAGCTGTTTTACCGATGTTTTTCACTGAGCATCACAATAAAGAGAACCTTGCACTATGAAAAAAAAGAGAAAAAATGTGGCCAGCTTTTAAGATGAATCATTTCCCAGTATTCTTGAGTCAGTTGTAAGAGTCTTTAATCGATACTAATAGTTTCACTAATAGCCACTATCAGTGTCAGGCACTGTGATGAAATCTTATATTTAGTCCTATCAACAGTTCCAGAGTTGATGACTGTGATTAATAGTTCACATATGAATTCTGGATAGAAATCAAATCACAAACTGGATAGAAATTTTAAAAACCAGCTCTATATTAAAATTTTTTAAGATATTGTCTTGTGTTGAAACTCCAATACTTTGGCCACCTGATGCGAAGAGCTGACTCATTTGAAAAGTCCCTGATGCTGGGAAAGATTGAGGGCAGGAGGAGAAGGGGACAACAGAGGATGAGATGGTTGGATGGCATCACCGACTCAATGGACATGAGTTTGGGTAGGCTCCGGGAGTTGGTGATGGACAGGGAGGCCTGGCGTGCTGCAGTTCATGGGGTCTCAAAGAGTCGGACATGACTGAGTGGCTGAACTGAGCTGAGCTGAACTGAACTTGTATTAGTTAACAACAATTTCTCTCCATAACCTCCATCCAAACTTTAGACACACACATACACACAAAAGAGATAGGAAGAGAAATTCCAACTGATATAAAAAGAATATCTATCATTTTCTGATAAATCTCTTATTTTTGCGAGGTCAATAAAGTCCAACATGAACTTGCCACACAATACTTGATGCCTCTATATGACTAAAACATGATCTTCCTTTTCATTTGGATTTTATTTCAGGATAATGAAAACAGCACTAAAATATTCTAAATCCTCAATTTTTCACAAATCTTTTTCTCCTCTTTTAACAGACACTCAGAACAGGCCATTTTATGAACTCATATAAGAGACGAACATAAATTTTGAGCTAGTAATTCTAGCCACACAAATACACTCAAAGTTGCTATCACAGGTTTTGGGCAGTGCTTCTGTCATTGCTCTTTCTCCATGATTTGGCCTTCTTTAATCAAACCAGAGAAATTTTAAGGCAAAAGTTGGACATTTTCAAATTTTTATCACTTTGAATCCAGTTATTACATAGGTGACTATGCAATATATGTACAGAACGTGAGGCATTTTAAAATTTTACTTTCTTGCTTTCTTTTATACAGAGTGCTGTAACTACAAAACTTTCAAGCTTCTAAGTAAAAGGAAAGCAAAAACAAAATTATAGAAAAATATTTTTGCAGCTCTGAGGCTATTTAGATTGTCCTTGTTGTTTTAAATACATGGGAACCAAGTGAGAAGAGGGGCTGCTCAGAAGTTGTAGTTGAAGTCCTAAGACAACAATGAAGCATCAGAGCCCTGACTCTGTGACCTGATGAACTCTTCGTTGTAACTCTCAAGCTGGGAAACCACAGCGAAACCTGTTCCTGAAAGCAGTGAACCAGCCTGCATCCACCACTGTTATTGCAAGGCACTAAAGTGTCACCCACATGGGGGTCATCATAAAGCAAGTCACACAAGACCTATGACCAAGATGACAAGAACCTCCAGCCCTTGTTGGAGACAGACGCTAGAACTGAGAATGGGATTTGCCTTCTGGGTTGTTAGTCCCATCGGGATGTAACAAAATATATTACAGGTCAAGGGATAAGGGACAGGAAGTGTGTGTGTGTGTGTACTCAAAAATGTCTATGAAAATGGAAGCCCAGACTCTTCTGCACAGAGAGCATTATTTGATGTGATTTATAATTTTACTACAAACAAACAAACTGCAGCCATTGGAGACTGCTTCCTTGTCATGTTTTGCCTGAGCATGTGCAGAGCCTTGCCTTTGTTCCAAATTGAAGAACTACCTTTATTTGTCATTAGCTGCCAAGAAAGGTCAAGCCCAAGTAGGTGTTGTAATTTTCACTGTACAAACTCTTCAATGATTGTGAGACTAAATGAATTTGTTTTTGTGAAAGGTAGAAATTAGATGGACAAGATCAAGAGCAGTCATCAATTAAAGAAGAAAGTGAAGGTGGATATGTCCATCCTAATGAGTTTTCTGTTGCACCTGCTTCTTCCCTGGGTTCCACAATGCTAAGCAATATTTTAGAAATGGATGCAATCAGAAGCTTTTAAGTCTAAGTAGTGGGATTTTATAACTCACAACTTAGATATCTTTTCATGTGTAAGCCATATTCTATATGCATATTAGGTATGCATTATTCTAATTTAAGATATATTTGTGCATAGACTGTGTATAAGATGCTTTTAAATGTTCTGTGAATAAGGTCACTAGCTTTTGTTTCACCTGAAGCATATGTAGAACACAGATAAATAATTGAATTGTATCGTAGATATTATAATGCAATTGATATTTTAAATGCAAGCAGTAAAGATTGATCTATAATGATGTATTGCAGGGAAAATTTATAGATATGTACATCATGGTGACTTTTTGTCCTTTAACAATGGATTTCTTATTTCTATTTATGGAGAAACTGCAATTACTGCTTTTAATGTATTTTTTAAGGTAGCTATTTACAAACTAGAAAATATTCTGCATTTAAAATAGAATCTGACTGTCTGGGAAGTCTAATTATTATTGTTCCTATTTGAGCCAGTTGTCTTTCATTAAAGGTATAGAATCTCTCAACAGAGAAATAAATTGAAACACTGCTTCTGAACTGTCATAGGAAACATGTCCGCTTTGTTCCTATTAATACTTTAAGATATGTAGACTTTGTAACTAAAACAATAGAAGAGTATAATGAAGTCATTATTTTCTGTATATGGGTTTTAACCTAATTTTCCAGGTTATGTAACTTATAAAGCACTGTGACAGAACTTCCAGGGGATCCGAGAAAACATGCTGCATCCCTTCAGAAGAGTTGTCACACTGTTGATACACTTATTCCTTTTAAACTAATCTCCTTGTCTCACTTCCTCTTTCCCTCCTTCCGTTTCATGTCTTTACTTCTCTCTTCTATATCTTCCTTATTCCCTCTTCTCTCCCTTCAAGACAGCCACTGACTTGTGTTAATTAGCAGGAAGGTAGAGGGAGGGTCGGAGAAGGCAATGGCACCCCACTCCAGTGTTCTTGCCTGGAAAAATCTCATGGGCAGAGGAGCCTGGGAGGCTGTAGTCCATGGGGTTGCTGAGGGTCAGACACTGAGCGACTTCACTTTCACTTTTCACTTTAATGCATTGGAGAAGGAAATGGCAACCCACTCCAGTGTTCTTGCCTGGAGAATCCCAGGGACGAGGGAGCCTGGTGGGCTGCCATCTATGGGGTTGCACAGAGTCAGACACGACTGAAGTGACTTAGCAGCAGCAGCAGCAGAGGGAGGGTAGTGGTGCCCATCCCTTCTTGCCAACATAGTGTTGAATCCATCCTGAAGAGAAGGATGGATAAATTTGACTCCTGAGCCTTAAATGTTTTGCTTATCATTGTACCTTCAGCTACCTAACATATATCTAACAATTTCATAGGCCTTTTTATTTAAGCAGTATCTCTTTTATTTAATTTTTAACATGACAAGCTACAATTCTTGTGTTTTTATTCTGCTGTAATTTTCCATATTTCCTATTATATATGATTATTAAATAAATCTTACTGGAGGGAAAATATTGTGAACCATTTGGTGCCTGATGTAATTCGATTTGGTAGGGCATTATAAAGTTGATGAAATCAGGGAAAACCAGAAGTACATCATCCTAAACATTGATATGAGTTCTATCAGAAAGTGATTTTTACTCTATGAAAGAAATGTTCATTGAACATGTATTATTGGACCTATTATTTGCATGCTTCTGGCTAGATGCACGTGCATACAGAATTCTGGAAAGCTGAATCATTACTCTAGAAATTTCCTATTTTATAGAGGAGCAAATCTATACACATAAATAACTAAAATGCCACATATAAAGTAATCAGGAACAAATAAAATGCCCTCTCTGGATATTAAAGGAGGTAAACACTGCCCTTATTTTCAGGGCTTCCAAAAATGGATGGCACATGAGTTGACATTTCAATAACAAATAATATGCAAAAGCTCATATTCATAGCCTATTTTCTATATACAAGCTCCAGATAAGCACTTAACAAATGTTATCTCTAATCCTCAATCATCTGGTAAAGTGGGTATAAATATGAGTAAGGAAATCATGTCTCAGAGAAAGAGCCTTGTCTAAGGCCATGTGGGTCTCCAGACTGGAATTTGTTCTAGAGCTCTCTGGCACCAGAGACCTCTTTTTCTTTCCACTGCATCTATATAGGATGTGGCAGAAGGAAAGACAGTTCTGTGAAGAAGAATAATGTGAATAAGGTAACACTAGATTAAAAAAAAAGAAGAAGTAAAGAGTGTCAAGAGGAAGACCTGGAGAGTTTTAATTAACTCAGTTAAGAGGAACTGGCTCAGTATGTGTCACCTCTTAGGCTGTGTCTTCATGATGCTAAAGCATTCTCTATGAAAAAATGTAAAAATTCATCTAATATCAGATACATGATACTTAACTTTCTACTTTAACTATGATTCCATGATAAATTTTCACCTAATATCAATAAGTTTTCAAAGGTCACATTTTAATTTTGAAAGTAATTTAACTTTGTTTAATGTGAAGATAAAACACATCCGTCCTTTGGAAGATACATTAAGCCTCACGTCCTCTGTTTAATTGCTTTCCCTAAATATCACAAAATTTATCCAGCATTTAGCACAAGCTTTAAACAATAATGAAAATATATACTTTAGAGTAAAAAACAACAAACACCTAATGATACCCCACATTACATCCCTGTCCTTTCTTCAGAGATAATTCCAAATATTTAAGACACAAATTCTATGTATGGACCAACATGCATATTCAAAGCTCTTTGAGGAACTATTTGTCCTTTAGTAGCATTAATAAATTTTCTAGGTTCTTTGCTTACTAATTGTGATGGTTGGAGAACTTCCTTTGCCTCTCAGGCTGATAGGTTTTTTTATCTCTAATAATTAAAGAGTTAATTATTTAATTCTTGTTATAGTCTTACTGCTGCATTATATTATCTCTTTTATCCCCTATAACTGCTCTTTGAGGATGTGTTATCCCCATCTTTGGATGAGGAACCACAACAGAAGAAGGTAAATTATTTGTATAAGCTCACACAGCTATTAGGTTGAGGACCCTGGATTTGAAGTCTGAGTGTGACTTCCTAAACCACTAGGCAGACTGTCTCTGGCCAGTGTGAGAGGATCAGTCCTGTCTTTTCCACCCACATTATCCATTATCTTCCTTTTCTAACCTTTACGCCATCCTACACTTTATTCTCTCCAGGTATTTGTCCCTAAAAGCTACCACTCTGAGAGGGCAGAATTTCTACTGACCAATAGCAGGGGCAAGGATGCTTGGGTGACCAATGAAATCATGTATGATAGCAGAAAAGCTGCCTTTGATTTCTCTGGATGGAGGAATTATTTCCCATGCTTAATATGTGACCTTAAATTTTTCCTTTTCAGATAACCAGTGGTATTCAGTCCAGAGCTTTGCTACTGAAAGTGTGGTGCCTACTTGGGAACTTCTTAGAGACAAAGAATCTCAGGGCCCATTCAAAACTTTTAAACTCTAATTGGCCTTTCAAGAAGATACCTGATTGATTTCTATCACTGTTCTATATGTTAATCAAATATTATGGAGATAATTCTAAATACCTACTAAGCATTTAGACGTGCAGTTTTTCCACCACACTAGACAAGAGCTCCAGAGTTCACACTTTCAACACTGTTCTACTCCCTCAAAACTAAAGCAAACCAAACCCCTACAAACTCCTAAATTGGACACAGTTATGATTTCTTCAGTTGTTGAGAAGCTTGCTATGACATAGCACTTGGGTTGATTGAAAGTAAAGTTATATTGTTTCTATAAGCATTAATGGAAGGACTGATGCTAAAGCTGAAACTCCAGTACTTTGGCCACCTCATGCGAAGAGTTGACTCATTGGAAAAGACTCTGATGCTGGGAGGGATTGGGGGCAGGAGGAGAAGGGGACGACAGAGGATGAGATGGCTGGATGGCATCACTGACTCGATGGATGTGAGTCTGAGTGAACTCCAGGAATTGGTGATGGACAGGGAGGCCTGGCGTGCTGTGATTTGTGGGGTCGCAAAGAGTTGGACACGACTGAGCGACTAAACTGAACTGAACTGAAGCATTAATGACCCATTTTCTTTCTTCTATCAAGAGAGCATGCATGGTTTAGATTTTTACCTTCTCACATGCGTTCCATATTTGGCTTCTCTACTTCCAACTCTTTTCACTTTTTCTTTTCTGCACACTGTTTTTTATTTTATTTTTTAGTTGTAGCATGTAGGATTTTTGTTTTCTCCTGCATTTTATTTATTTATTTATTTTTTTTTACTTTACAGTATTGTATTGGTTTTGCCATACATCAAAATGAATCCGCCATGGGTGTACACGTGTTCCCCATCCTGAACCCCCCTCCCACCTCCCTACCCATAATTACTCAGCCATTTAAAAGAATACATTTGAATCAGCTCTAATGAAGTGGATGAAACTGAAGCCTATTATACAGAGTGAAGTAAGCCAGAAAGTAAAACACCAATACAGTATACTAATGCACACTGTTGTTATATTGATTTCTGTATCTTACATACGTACGTATGTGAAGTTGCTCATCTGTATCCGATTCTTTGCAACCCCATGGACTGTAGCCTACCAGGCTCCTCAGTCCATGGAATTTTTCCAGGCAACAGTACTGAAATGGGTTGCCGTTTCCTTCTCCAGCAGATCTTCCCAACCCAGGGATTGAACCTGGGTCTCCCACATTACAGACAGACATTTTACTGTCTGAGCCATCAGGGAAGCCCATTATTATATAAATCTCCTTAATTCATTCTTTGGAACTGCCACTCTTCTTCTCAAAAACAGTTTATCCCTGTTTACACCAGGGGTCAGTAAGCCCTGTCTGTTAAGAATCAGGAAGTAGATATTTTAGGTTTTGCAGGCCACATCCCATAACACTGTTTTTCCTCCCCTCTTTCCTCCTCTTCTTCCTCTTTTCTTTCTTCTCTTCCTTGTCTATTTTTACAAGCCTTTAAAAATGTAAAAGGCAAGTATAAAAACAAAGTAAAAACCATTCTTAACTCAGGGGATGGGAGTGGCACATCAAAATAGGCCCCCTGGCCAATTTAGCCCGTGGGCCTCTGATACTTGCTTCTTTTTCAGATGGAAGAGTTTGTACCCTAGCAGGAAAGAGTGAGGCTGCTGATGCCAGTGTTGTTATCCCCAAGAGACGGAGCTTCCCCAAGGCCTGCACAACCACCCTGAGGAAGAGGGAGGTGATTATTTCCAGTTCCCCTGTTACCCATTCACAGCCCAGGGAGCAGTTTAGCAGGGCTGGCTCCACCACTGGTTCTCAACACTTAGAAGGCTTCAGCATCACCTGGAGGGTCTGTTAAACTGCAGATTCCTAAGCCCAACCTCCCAGAGGGCCTGAAGAACTATGGACGGAGGTTTGTGACATTGTACAAGAGGCAGTGATCAAGACTCTCCGAGAGAAAAAGAAATGAAAAAAGATAAAATGGATATCTGAGGAGGCCTTACAAATGGCTGAGAAAAGAAGACAAACTAAAGGCAAAGGAGAAAAGGAGAGATGTACCCATTTGAATGCAGAGGTCCAAAGAATAGCAAGAAGAGATAAGAAAGCCTTCTTCAGCGATTGATGCAAAGAAATAGAGGAAAACAACAGAATGGGAAAGACTAGAGATCTCTTCAAGAAAATTAGAGATACCAAGGGAACATTTCATGCAAAGATGGGGTCAATAAAGGACAAAAATGGTAGGGACCTAACAGCAGCAGAAGATATTAAGAGGTGGCAAGAATACGCAGAAGAACTATACAAAAAAGATCTTCATATCCCAGATAATCACGATGGTGTGATCACTCACCTAGAGCCAGAAATCCTGGAATGTGAACTCAAGTATGCCTTAGGAAGTATTACTATGAACAAAGCTAGTGGAGGTGATGGAATTCCAGTGGAGCTATTTCAAATCCTAAAAGATGATGCTGTGAAAGTGTTGCACTCAATATGCCAGCAAATTTGGAAAACTCAGCAGTGGCCACAGGACTGGAAAAGGTCAGTTTTCATTCCAGTCCCACAGAAAGGCAATGCCAAAGAATGCTCAAACTACTGCACAATTTCGCTCATCTCACATGCTAGCAAAAAAATGCTCAAAATTCTCCAAGCCAGGCTTCAACAGTATGTGAACTGAGAACTTCCAGATATTCAAGCTGGATTTAAAAAGGCAGAGGAACCAGAGATCAAATTGCCAACATCCGCTGGATCATGGAAAAAGCAAGAGAGTTCCAGAAAAACATCTACTTCTGTTTTATTAACGACACTGAAGCCTTTGACTGTGTGGATCACAACAAACTGTGGAAAATTCTTTAAGAGATGGGAATATCAGACCACCTCACCTGTCTCCTGAGAAATCTGTATGCACATCAAGAAGCAACAGGTAGAACTGGACATGGAACAACAGACTGGTTCCAAATCGGAAAAGAAGTACGTCGAGGCTGTATATTATCACCCTGCTTATTTAACTTATATGCAGAGTAAATCATGAGAAATGCTGGGTTATGAAGCACAAGCTGGAATCAAGATTGCCGGAAAAAATATCAATAACCTCAGATATGCAGATGACACCACCCGTATGGCAGAAAGCAAAAAAGAACTAAAGAGCATCTTGATGAAAATGAATGAGGAGAGTAAAAATTTTGGCTTAAAATTCAACATTCAGAAAACTAAGATCATTGCATCCAGTCCCATCACTTCATGGCAAATAGATGGGGAAACAGTGATGTTATTTTTTGTGCTCCCAAATCACTGCAGATGGTGACTGCAGCCATAAAATTAAAAGACACTTGCTCCTTGGAAGAAAAGCTATGACCAACCTAGACAGCATATTTAAAAGCAGAGATATTACTTTACCGACAAAGGTCTATCTAGTCAAAGCTATGGTTTTTCCAGTAGTCATGTATGGTTGTGAGAGTTTGACTATAAACAAAGCTGAGCACTAAAGCATTGATTCTTTTGAACTGTGGTGCTGGAGAACACTTAAGAGTCCCTTGCACTGCTAGGAGATGAAACCAGTCAATCCTAAAGGAAGTCAGTCCTGAATACTCATTGGAAGGACTGATGCTGAAGCTGAAACTCCAATACTTTGGCCACATGATGAGAAGAACTGACTCATTGGAAAAGACCCTGATGCTGGGAAAGATTGAAAGCAGGAGGAAAAGGTGTCGACAGAGGATGAGATGGTTGGATGGCATCACGGGCTCAATGAGTGTGAGTTTGAGCAAACTGCGGAGTTGGTGATGGACAGGGAAGCCTGGCATGCTGCAGTCCAGGGAGTCACAGAGATTTGGACAAGAATGAGGGACTTAACTGAACTGACCTTCCAGAGAGTCTGATACCATGAGTCCGGGGTAGAGCCTGATGTGATGCTGATGCCACTGGACTAGAGATCTCACCTAAAGAACCACTGGTTTACAAATAAGCAAGGCTTAAACACTTTAGCATAGTATTCGAAGTCCTCTGCAGTCTAACCCCAGCCTATCATTTTGGCCGTAGCCTTAACTACACGACTCACTACTCCCGGACCTCAGCTATGCCTCGGACACGACGCCTCCTCTGCATGGATCTTGCTGCTCCATTTGCCACCTTTACGTGTCACCGTCCCTCCTTCCTCTAAGAACCTGAGAACAGAAAGCTTCTTCTCCCAGAAAGCCTCTTCTCATCACTCTGGTCAGAGCTCTCAGACCTTCTTTTCTGGATGAACACATCTCATATCCCTCTGTGCAGGGAACTTGCAGTTCTCCATTTCATGTGTTTGCTGCCAGATTTTAAGATAAAGAAGCACTGAACCTTACACATAGTAGATATTCAGTAAATATTCATTAAATAAATGAATATGAGTAAGTAAATGAAGGTAAGAAGGAAACGTTTATTTTTGTTTGTTCTGATATATGATTGAGTTAATCTTTTTCAGATAACATCTCTAGTTAATTCAATCAAAATGAGACTCACTTTTCAGGCTTTTTATATCTACATAATTCCAAGAATACATTTGTGTTTTTCCCCCCATCAGAACAGACAAATGGCGGCGGGGGGGGGGGGGGGGGGGGGGGCGGGCGCGGTGTGCATTAATTCTTAATAGCTTGTTAACAGTAAACCTGGATTATACAAGAAAAATATTAAAGTCTCCCCATCTGTCTCTTGTCTATCACTGGGGAGATGAGTCCACTGGTGCAGAGACATACGAATTATAGTTAATCTTACCAACTTTACAAGGAGAAAAGGTCACATTTCCTGGGTGATTCATCCAGGAAACAATACAAGCTTCAGAGCAACATTGGCCTCAATTCATAACATGTCTATGGTAGTTGGTAGCTGTCAAGCTTTTCATTTCCTAACTTCTCACCGCAGAGGCGTTGGTAGAATGGTTAAAATACCAGTGAAGAACATTTAAAGGACCTAGACTGTGCTTCACACATTGTTGGTTCTAAATTAATGGAAATAATATTATTTTATTTTTATCCACATGTTGTTATTTCTGGTTGAATTGTATGTGGAAGACCTGAGGCAAGAAATATCTCATCCGAAGACTGAATTTGGCCCTTAGTTCAATTTCAGACTTTGTTGATTACAGTTCCTGTGATCTTGGCCTCAATTTTTTCATCTATGAAATGGAAATGGTAAGATTACCTATTTTATAGAATTACTGAATGATTAAATGAAATGGCCCATTTAAGGTGCTGAGAATATCCACTGACATATAGAAAAGCTCAAAGAGTACGAACTATAAGAATAAGAATATCAGGAGATCCACCTCAATCCTTTAAAATTAATTATTGCTTATAGTTGCAATATCCTTAGTAGTAGCAATATCCTAAAAGTCCACATGATGGAGAGGTTGTTCCATGTGAAGAGTAGGCCAGCTGTTTTATAATAGAGGACAGCATTTATGTCCTTGGCTTTTTAGAAAAGCAAAATTACATATAGATATTTGGAAATACAGTTTGACCTATATAGATAGATAACAATATTGATATATGCCATGTGGATATTCAATTTTAAGGACTTCGTAAAATGTAAATATTGAAAAACATCGGCATAAAGATAAAATATCAATAACCTTTAGACTTTCTGAATGGAGTGTTAAATAAAACACACGATTAGACAATCCAAGTGTACTTAGAAGCAACAATAGCAGTTTCTCATAAAAAACAATAACCCTGCAGGCCAACTTCTCATTAACAATTTTTTTTTAAAAAAAGCTCTCTTTGGTGGAAACAAAAAAGGGAGGAGAACTTTGATAATGTGGAAATTGTGTGAGAAGAGCAGCTGTGTCCACTAAATGTGGTAAGTCTTGCCTTCTAGGAGCCAAGTGGGTCAACGATGAAACCATAATCTTACAATACACTGGAGACAAGAGGGCCACTAGAAATAGCCATGGTGCAGAAGACACATCAGAAGGAAATGACTTGGCAGGTGTGGATAGGAACTTATTAAGAGCAAGCTGTGTGGTCAGGGAGGGGAGAGAAAAGGAGCTGGTCTTGCCTCTGCCTTGGGCTCTCTCTCTCTTTCTGGCTCCTTTCTCTTTCCACCTCCCACTGCACCGCAGTCCTGAGCCTTTCTTTGTTTTGTCTAGCTTATTCTGGGTCTCTCCCTCCATTCCCACATAGCTTTCTTTTAACAGAAAATAATTTGAAAACAATAACTTGGGGAAATACTTGTTTTAAAAAAATTTTAATTCTGTGTGTTTAATAGCATATGGGCTAAATCTCTTTTTGCCCTTTAAAAAAAAAGCTCCATTTTTATTTCCGTGTGTTTACATTATGTACATATACAGTTGTATACATATACATATTTTTAATGGGCTTCCCAGGCAGCTCAGTGGTAAAGAATCTGTCTGCCAATGCAGGAGACACAGGTTATATCCCTGGGTTGGGAAGATCCCCTGGAAAAGGAAATAGCAATCCACTCCAGTATTCTTTGCTGGAAAATCCCACGGACAGAGGAGTCTGGCGAGCTACAGTCCATGGGGTAGCAAAAAGGCAGACATGACTTAGTGACTAAACAACAGCAACAATAATGTTTAAAACACCAGACAAATATAACAAATAAGTGACAATCTCCAATAGGAAATCTATGTCCCATTAGGGCAAAAGAAGAAAGATGAGAGCAACATCTGGTAATGTAATTAGTACGATTAGGGAAACATCCACAGAATTTAGGCTGCAGGGGAAATGTAATGGGAAATACCCATTTACTGCAATGCCTTGACAAGTGCTGCTGCTGCTAAGTTGCTTCAGTCGCGTCCGACTCTGTGCGACCCCATAGACGGAAGCCCACCAGGCTCCCCCGTCCCTGGGATTCTCCAGGCAAGAACACTGGAGTGGGTTGCCATTTCTTTAATCTCTTGTAAATAAAGGAGAGAAGATATTCTCCTATGATTCTTGAAGAGACCTTTAAGAATCTGCAAGTAATTTTTGCAAAGTTCTTATTGTTCCACTGCTTTGATTCATAGTTATACCATTGCAGAGGAAAGACAGATTAATAGGAAATAAGTATACATGTACATTTAATATAAATTTTGCATGACACAGGAATCTTTATAAGGAAATGAAGATCCAAAGAAACAGATCGGAGTGGTTTGGTTTTTTTTTTTGCTAGGATTGATGAAGAATGGACAGCTGTGGAAGAATATGACAGGTTAAGAAGTGCGAGGTGAATAGAGGAAATGGGGAAGCCTCTAAGGCCTGTGTGTTTGGATTCTTCTGAGAGTCCCTTTGTCTTCAGAAACAAGGATCCTCCTCCTCAAGTACAGGGAGGACATTGTTCATGTGAGGGTTTTAGGCCTATTTCAGTGGAGAGGGACAGCAAAAAGGTCAGAGTGAGGCTCCTGTGTCTGTTTGCTCAAAATTCTCCAATTTGAAATGTTCAGCATGCCCAGGTGCCATATTTGGGAGTATCACTACTTTTGAGAAAAATAGATTTTTAAATGCCAGTGAAACTCCTTCCTCAATTAGTTTGAGGGGAGTAGCAGTTAGAATGCTCTGTTCGGTTCCTTCTTAAGCAGCATGTTGCTTTTTCAATACTATAATATCTATAGTATATTCTCTATAATTACTCATTTAGGTCTGAGGTAATTATGATTATTTACATTATTTTTACTTTTTCTGCAATATATAATCTGGGAGATGGTACGTGAAAAATTATCATTCCTCATATCCTGGAAGAGAGATGGGGAAAGACAATTTGATAATAAAAAATAACAACTTGTGCAATTTACTTTTATTTTACAATTTATTAGAAATTAAGAAAAAGGAACAACTTTAAAAGATGGATGTCTTTTTTTCTCTAAGTACTTAGGATTGTCATAAACATGGTAAATCCTTTTTTTTTGTAAGATATTAAAGGCTATTTTTTAAGGGAAGCTTGGTATGCTACAGTCCATAGGGTCTCAAAGAGTCGACACAACTGAGTAGTTGAACAACAACTGCAAACATAGAAAGGGCTTTCCTGATGGCTCAATGGTAAAGATTTGCCTGCAGAGCAGGAGACACAGGTTCAATCCCTGGGTCCGGAACATCCCCTGGAGAAGGAAATAGCAAGCCCCTCCAGTATTCTTGGTGAAGAATTCCATGGACAAAGGAGCCTGGTGAGCTACAGTCCAAAGGGTTTCAAAGAGCCCAACCTGACTGAGGGACTAAGCACACAAGCAAACATAGAAAAGATTTCTAAATGTGCCAAATACTCCAAAAAGAGTTTCAGATTTCCTTTTTTATTGGCCATAGGTCATTCTAGTTTGAAGTCAATGTCAAAGCATCAAAGTAAAACTCAGGTTCTTCTTCCCACGCCAGTCTCAGCAAGATTATCCCCACGTGCTTTGTGTAGGAAATGTAGAAAACTTACTTCTAAGTCATCTATAAAGCACTATAAGAAAGCATAAAAACCTATGGTTCCTAAGGAGGGTAGGCTTTGTCATCCTAAAAACTATTACAACTTCTCAAACAGATCATAAGAGAGTGGAAGAGTTTGTTGGACCATTGGTTCGTGTAGGGCCACTTTCTTTGGACTCTAGTTTCCTGTTCTAGAAAATGAATCCTACCCGTCATACATATTTAATGTGATTATTAACTGAAAAAGAGGTGAGGCCTCTTTATTAATTATAAAGAACTGAGCATATAGTTGCTAGCAGGATGGCAACAGTAGGAGCCTTCTCATTTTTATAACTCTGACATTTGAATCAGTACTTTGTATGTAGTAGACTATCAATATGTGTGTGTGTACATATATATACATATATATTTGTGGAAATAAATTGAATCAAAATCAATAGCATTTGAAAAAGAAGCAAATGAATAAATAAATATAATGGAATTTGAAAAACAAGAAAGAAAATTAAAAGCCTCCTTATTATAAGAGAAAGTTTATTGTGATCCCATGGACTATATAGTCCATGGAATTCTCCAGGTCAGAATATTGGAGTGGGTAGCCTTTTCCTTCTCCAGGGTATCTTCCCAACCCAAGTGCTCAAACACAAGTCTCCCGCATTGTGGGTGGATTCTTTACCAGCTGAGATACAAGGGAAGCCCAAGAATACTGGAGTGGGTAGTCTATCCCTTCTCCAGTGGATCTTCCAGACCCAAGAATCAAACAGGGGTCTCATGCATTTCAGGCAGATTCTTTACCAACTGAGCTATTAGGGAAGCCCCTATTCCAGAAATAGAAAAACTAAAAATGAATCACTTAAAACTTACTCAAATTCAGGATGTTACTTTTGGCTATAGAGAGAAATAAAATGAAAAAGAACTTGGCAAATAGTGTAGCATCAGTGATTAGCCAAGAAAAAAAATATATATATACATATGAATGAAGGGCCAATTTATGAAAAACATGTCAATGTTTATGGATAAAATATCAAAAGTACTTCAGAGAGCAATCCTGGAGAAAGAAAAATAATACATGATGATGGAGTTGGAGGTAATGGTGGTGATGGGTATTTGTTTTGCGTTGGTATTTTTCCAAGCACAAGTAGGAACACGGCACTAAGTCAGCTTCTGTTTGTTATCAACCCATTTTGCACCTGGAGGACAAAAAGAAAATAACTATTACTTTAGAGCACAAGGGGAATATTCCAGAGCATTTAATACCATGTCATGTAAATCTCTGTAGAGGTAAAAATCTATGCATCATTTAAAGGCAAGAAACTTGTATGCTTAGATAAATTATCCAATTGGTGATTTGTGGGAGGAAGTTTTTCCTGGAAAGATTTCCTTTTAAATTTTAAAAGATAAAAATTTATCACCAGTTTTTAGACCTTTTCAAAAGAGAAAACAATTGGCCACAATGCTAATGCTGTTAACACGCATGCATACTATACATACATGTAGTATGTGTGTATTTCTAACTTAAACTATTTTGTTCTGGTGGCTGTCAGACAAGCATTCAAAGATACCCCTTTTCTCTTCTGATCCCATCTTCCCTTAGTTGCTGCTACTTTGCATCTGTTCCCATCTCTTCTGTCCTTTGCTGCTTGTCTGCAGTTCCTGGAAGAGCCAGAGGGGGAGACAAATGTCTCAGGGTTGGAAGGAGCCTCACATGCTCATCTGGTTACCCCTCCCCCACATCATTCTCCACATTTCACTGATTAGGAAACTGGGTCCCAGAGAAATTCAAGAACTTTTCCAATGTCACACAGTTATGACAAAGAAAAATGCCACCCTCTGCTACATCACCTCCTTCTATTTCTTTCTAGAATTTATCACTGTTCGAAATGACCTAATTCACTAATTAATTTACATACATATTGACAGTCTTCAAATACTAGAATATACATCCAAGAATTTAAGGACCTGAACTATTCTTGCATCCTTAACGCTTAATTTCCAGTACATCATAGGCATTCATTAAATAATAAACTAGAATATTGGTTTCTTGTTTCCAATGTATAATTTTATAAACTATACCAAATTATTCAAAAGCAGAGACATTACTTTGCCAACAAAGGTTCACCTAGTCAAGGCTATGGTCTTTCCTGTGGTCATGTATGGATGTAAGAGCTGGACTGTGAAGAAGGCTGAGCGCCGAAGAATTGATGCTTTTGAACTGTGGTGTTGGAGAAGACTCTTGAGAGTCCCTTGGACTGCAAGGAGATCCAACCAGTCCATTCTGAAGGAGATCAGCCCTGGGATTTCTTTGGAAGGACTGATGCTAAAGCTGAAACTCCAGTACTTTGGCCACCTCATGCGAAGAGTTGACTCATTGGAGAAGACTCTGATGATGCGAGGGATTAGGGGCAGGAGGAAAAGGGGACGACAGAGGATGAGATGGCTGGATGGCATCACTGACTCGATGGATGTGAGTCTGAGTGACCTCCGGGAGCTGGTGATGGACAGGGAGGCCTGGTGTGCTGCAATTCATGGGGTCGCAAAGAGTCGGACACGACTGAGCGACTGATCTGATCTGATCTGATCTGATACCAAATTATCCTATGAAAAATAGTACAGGATAACTAAGGATATCAGACCTGTTCTAGCTACAAGTCTGTCATAAATGAGCCCAATTTATGCATTTTAAGCAGCAAAAATTTCTGTTGAGTATTAATGTTTTCAACTCTTTGACGTGTATAAGTAGCTTATGCTTCTTTTACATATTCCAAGGAAGAAGAAAGTCCATGAATTGTGTTTATTTGGTAAACAGATACTGCTGGCCACTCAATGGATACTCATACTCACTTCATACCCTATAAAGAGAATTTTAATTTAATTGGAAAGTGACAAGGTACCTACAGTCTTTTCCTTTCTCTTCCCACTGTTCTTTCTGCTGGAAACAGACCAGATACTTGAAACAGCCACTCTCTTAGGGCCACAAAGTTACAATTTTGAGATGTTCGGTTCAGTTCAGTTGTTCAGTCACTTCCAACTCTTTGCAACCCCGTGGACTGCAGCACGCCAGGCTTCCCTGTCCGTCATCAACTCCTGGAGCCTGCTGAAACTCATTCCAACGAGTCAGTGATACCATCCAACCATCTCATCCTCTGTCATCCCCTTCTCCTGCCTTCATTCTATCCCAGCATCAGGGTCGTTTCAAAGAAGTCAGTTCTTCACATCAGGTGGCCAAAGTACTGGAGTTTCAGCTTCAGGATCAGTCCTTCCAATGAATATTTAGGACTGATTTCCTTTAGGGTTGACTGACTGAATCTCCTTGCAGTCCAAGGGACTCTCAAAAGTCTTCTCCAACACCACAGTTCAAAAGCATCAATTCTTTGAGATCTTAAGGACAATGAAAAGTACCTAGATGCCCATTGGTGTCTGGAGCTACAATTCCAGTTCTGAACATTTTCCTGCATGATATAAATAAACCTCTATCCATTGTTTGCTGGTTTTCTATTATTTGCTGTCAAATGCTTGTTCTAAAAATAATGAAGAATCGTTTGCTGAACATACTCTAAAATTCTGTTATTTTTAGGATTCTAACATGATAATGCCATATTCTCCTTGGGCTCACTGTGCTCATTCCCTCAAATTATACTCATTTTTACAAAAATTAGAGGAACGGAAAAAAATTGGTAAGTCATAGTTGTAGATTGAGAAGAAAAGTGAAAATAAATCCAATACCATTTTAGTCTACTTTCTCCAATTGTTTTCTACAAGTTACCAGGCTTCTTTGAGTTCCTTCCTTCACCTCCTTTTCTCTCTAATCTACTCTCATGTTCATCTTCTCTCTACAGACCTAGTCTCCATTATCTGCCTAAATTAAGTATGAAATGCAGGGAAGTGGCCTGTGCCGATATCTGTATCCACAGAACAAGGGAGCTTCACACTAAACATCTAGGACCGTTCTATGGTTGAATGGTAGACTCTACAAAATGCAATCAGGCACCTGTGAATCCGTGTAGATTATTTCACTTAACTCACACAACCTTGTAAAGTAGAAGCTTTTACCTCCATTGCTATGTGAATTCTATGGGATATTTGCAAAGTTTATCACCATAATTATTTACAATTTGCAAAACCAAAGATACTCGCCATCATTTTCCAAAAGCTCTTCTTACTCTGAAATCTAGTTCTTCAGAATGTTATGAAGACTAATAATTGAATTTCTTCAACAGATTTCACGTTTCAGTAACATACACATTTTTAATGCAGGAGACATTAAAGATGTGGGTTCAATCCCTGGGTCAGGAAGATCCTGATCCCTGGGTCAGGAAGATCCCCTGGAGGAGGGCATGGTAACCCACTCCAGTGTTCTTGCCTGGAAATGCCATGGACAGAGGAGCCTGGCGGGCTACAGTCCGTGAGGTTGCAAAGAGTCGGACATGACCTAAGTGACTTAACATGCATGCAGGCATGCATACCTACCAGCTTTGAAGCCTGGTTTTTAGAATCAAGGACTTAGAAAACTAACGACATTTCTTTCCCATCCTTCAGAAAAGTCAAATACTCAGAATTCCATGTAACCATAAACACTTCAGTGTGGTTAGACACACTTTTCCATCATCAGTTTGCACTTTACATTGCTTGCTTTTAGATATGGGTAAATAAACAATTTTTAAAGCAATGCAATGTAAGAATTCATAAATTCATATTGCTACTAAGAAAACTCTGCGATACTTGCACTTAAGCTATTTGCTATGACAGTACCCCATAACAGTGTTTCTAAAACTTCACTCAATTTTATATCACTTTCGTGATTTTGAGGTACCACTTCTACTATGATTATTTAACACCTTTTAAAAATATTGATTTAAAATATACTCACACTTTAAGCTTGTCTCATCCTAAGCAACAACAGCTTAAGGATTTGTGATAAAGTATCCTTTCTAATATATAATCAGATCAGATCAGTCGCTCAGTCGTGTCCGACTCTTTGCGACCCCATGAACCGCAGCACGCCAGGCCTCCCTGTCCATCACAAGCTCCCGGAGGTCACTCAGACTCGCATCCATCGTGTCAGTGATGCCATCCAGCCATCTCATCCTCTGTCGTCCCCTTCTCCTCCTGCCCTCAATCCCTCCCAGCATCAGAGTCTTCTCCAATGAGTCAACTCTTCGCATGAGGTGGCCAAAATACTGGAGTTTCAGCTTGAGCATCATTCCTTCTAAAGAAATTCCAGGATTGATCTCCTTCAGAATGGACTGGTTGGATCTTCTTGCAGTCCAAGGGACTCTCAAGAGTCTTCTCCAACACCACAGTTCAAAAGCATCAATTCTTCGGCGCTCAGCCTTCTTCACAGTCCAGCTCTCACATCCATACATGACCACAGGAAAGACCATAGCCTTGACTAGGTGAACCTTTGTTGGTAAAGTAATGTCTCTGCTTTTGAATATGCTATCTAGGTTGGTCATAACTTTCCTTCCAAGGAGTAAGCGTCTTTTAATTTCATGGCTGCAGTCACCATCTGCAGTGATCTTGGAGCCCAGAAAAACAAAGTCTGACACTGTTTCCACTGTTTCCACTGTTTCCCCATCTATTTCCCATGCAGTGATGGGACCAGATGCCATGATCTTCGTTTTCTGAATGTTGAGCTTTAAGCCAACCTTTTCACTCTCCACTTTCATATAATATATAATAGTACCTATAAATACAAAAGTAACTTGTCCATGGCTAACCTAAAATCATCCATTTCCACAATATAGACAGCACTGGTATAATTGAAATACAATTTAAAATGGATTGTTTTGAATTAAAATTTAGAAGAATGGTGAAACTTTTTTAAGAACAGAAAATTGTCTAAGAATTTTGTTTTTTATAAAGATACTTACCCTGCACAACTCTGGAAAGAAAAGGGGGTTACAAAATTATTGTTTAATAGAAATAAATCTTGCCTAGAATTCTGCTTTACCTCTCTATACTCTCTGCTTCAGTTCCTCCTGTTTAGAGAGATTTAAAAAATACTCAGCTCATCCATCTGACTTAATCTTTCCCAGATTCAGAGTATGCAATAGAAGAGTATGAAAGAACAAGTGGCCAGCATGAGAAGAAAGGACTGGGAGGAACCGATGAAGTGTTATCTCAGAAAGAAGAGCACTTAGGAGATGACACCAGAATGTTCTTCAGTATCTGAACAGATGCAATATAGGAAAGGAGGTAAAGTACAGGAGAAAGAGAGAGATTAACACACAAAAGAACGAAGTTCCTTGGCTGGGTTGGAATTCAGCAGGAGCCATGCAAGAGTAAGAGAAGCAATCACTTGTCTGTGCTTTTGTAGAGGATGTACTAGAGAAGACTTGGATAGACAGTCTCAGGCCCTTTCTCATTCTAGCAGTACTAATAGACACCATTATTAAATACTCATTATGCTGGGCTAAACTTTTTATAGATCCATCTCTTTTAATTTTCACAATTACTCAATAAGGGTAAGTATGATTGTACTCATTTTACAAATGGAGATCAGATCAGATCAGATCACTCGCTCAGTCGTGTCCGACTCTTTGCGACCCCATGAATCGCAGCACGCCAGGCCTCCCTGTCCATCACCAGCTCCCGGAGGTCACTCAGACTCACATTCATCTAGTCAGTGATGCCATCCAGCCATCTCATCCTCTGTCGTCCCCTTCTCCTCCTGCCCTCAATCCCTCCCAGCATCAGAGTCTTCTCCAATGAGTCAACTCTTCGCATGAGGTGGCCAAAATACTGGAGTTTCAGCTTTAGCATCACTCCTTCCAAAGAAATTCCAGGGCTGATCTCCTTCAGAACGGACTAGTTGGATCTTCTTGCAGTCCAAGGGACTCTCAAGGGTCTTCTCCAACACCACAGTTCAAAAGCATCAATTCTTCAGTGCTCAGCTTTCTTCACAGTCCAGCTCTCACATCCATACATGACCACAGGAAAGACCATAGCCTTGACTAGGCGAACCTTTGTTGGCAAAGTGATGTCTCTGCTTTTGAATATGCTATCTAGGTTGGTCATAACTTTCCTTCCAAGGAGTAAGCGTCTTTTAATTTCATGGCTGCAGTCACCATCTGCAGTGATTTTGGAGCCCAGAAAAATAAAGTCTGACACTGTTTCCACTGTTTCCCCATCTATTTCCCATGTAGTGATGGGACCAGATGCCATGATCTTCGTTTTCTGAATGTTGAGCTTTAAGCCAACCTTTTCACTCTCCACTTTCACTCTCATCGAGAGGCTTTTGAGTTCCTCTTCACTTTCTGCCATAAGGCTGGTGTCATCTGCATATCTGAGGTTATTGATATTTCTCCCAGCAATCTTGATTCCAACTTGTGTTTCTTCCAGTCCAGCATTTCTCATGATGTACTCTACATAGAAGTTAAATAAACATGGTGACAATATACAGCCTTGACGTACTCCTTTTCCTATTTGGAACCAGTCTGTTGTTCCATGTCCAGTTCTAACTGTTGCTTCCTGACCTGCATACACATTTCTCAAGAGGCAGATCAGGTGGTCTGGTATTCCCATCTCTTTCAGAATTGTCCACAGTTTATTGTGATCTACACAGTCAAAGGCTTTGGCATAGTCAATAAAGCAGAAATAGATGTTTTTCTGGAACTCTCTTGCTTTTTCCATGATCCAGCGGATGTTGGCAATTTGATCTCTGGTTCCTCTGCCTTTTCTAAATCCAGCTTGAACATCAGGAAGTTCACAGTTCACATATTGCTGAAGCCTGGCTTGGAGAATTTTGAGCATTACTTTACTAGCGTGTGAGATGAGTGCAATTGTGCGGTAGTTTGAGCATTCTTTGGCATTGCCTTTCTTTGGGATTGGGATGAAAACTGACCTTTTCCAATCTTGTGGCCACTGCTGAGTTTTCCAAATTTGCTGGCATATTGAGTGCAGCACTTTCACAGCATCATCTTTCAGGACTTGGAATAGCTCCACTGGAATTCCATCACCTCCACTAGCTTTATTCCTAGTGATGCTTTCTAAGGCCCACTTGACTTCACATTCCAGGATGTCTGGCTCTAGGTCAGTGATCACACCATCATGATTATCTGGGTTGTGAAGCTCTTTTTTGTACAGTTATTCTGTGTATTCTTGCCACCTCTTCTTAATATCTTCTGCTTCTGTTAGGTCCATACCATTTCTGTCCTTTATCGAGCCCATCTTTGCATGAAATGTTCCTTTGGTATCTCTGATTTTCTTGAAGAGATCCCTAGTCTTTCCAATTCTGTTGTTTTCCTCTATTTCTTTGCATTGATCATTGAAGAAGGCTTTCTTATCTCTTCTTGCTATTCTTTGGAACTCTGCATTCAGATGTTTATATCTTTCCTTTTCTCCTTTGCTTTTCACTTCTCTTCTTTTCACAGCTATTTGTAAGGCCTCCCCAGACAGCATTTTGCTTTTTTGCATTTCTTTTCCATGGGGATGGTCTTGATCCCTGTCTCCTGTACAATGTCACGAACCTCATTCCATAGTTCATCAGGCACTCTATCTATCAGATCTAGGCCCTTAAATCTATTTCTCACTTCCACTGTATAATCATAAGGGATTTGGTTTAGGTCATACCTGAATGGTCTAGTGGTTTTCCCTACTTTCTTCAATTTCAGTCTGAATTTGGCAATAAGGAGTTCATGGTCTGAGCCACAGTCAGCTCCCGGTCTTGTTCTTGCTGATTGTATAGAGCTTCTCCATCTTTGGCTGCAAAGAATATAATTGATCTGATTTCGGTGTTGACCATCTGGTGATGTCTATGTATAGAGTCTTCTCTTGTGTTGTTGGAAGAGGGTGTTTGTTATGATCAGTGCATTTTCTTGGCAAAACTCTATTAGTCTTTGCCCTGCTTCATTCCGTATTCCAAGGCCAAATTTGCCTGTTACTCCAGGTGTTTCTTGACTTCCTACTTTTGCATTCCAGTCCCCTATAACGAAAAGGACATCCTTTTTGAGTGTTAGTTCTAAAAGGTCTTGTAGGTCTTCATAGAACCGTTCAACTTCAGCTTCTTTGGCGTTACTGGTTGGGGCATAGACTTGGATTACTGTGACACTGAATGGTTTGCCTTGGAAACGAATAGAGATCATTCTGTCATTTTTGAGATTGCATCCAAGTACTGCATTTCGGACTCTTGGAGATACTGAGTCTAAAACTTGGTAGAGGTTGAATTTGAACCCGAATCAGTTGACTCAAAGCCCACCTACTAACCATTATATCACATTATAAATGTAGTCTGGGAAAGAAAAAGTTTTTGTTTTGCTGTGTTTTGTTTTGGTCAGAAAATCTTTCAGCCAAACTGAAGCCAAGTTGTCACTGTGAACAAATTTTGCTGTAACCTGTAACTGTGTGAAAAGGAACCTGAAAAGCCATTATCACAGCTGGTTTCCTTGAAATTTCTGAGAAAGTCAACACTTTTCCAAAGGAAAACTTAGACTTTTAATTGTGATCTCTGTTTTGGGGGTAGAGAATAAAATAGAAGAAACCAATGATTCTGAAGGAAACTTATTCTTTTAATTTTGATGTCTTTTTATTTAAAAAAATGGAAAACAGAAGAATCCAGAAGCCATGCTGTTTATTTCCCCACGATGTTACAAAATCAGCAAAAGCTTGGGTTTCTTTTGTTTGTCTGAATCCTTTTGAAAAAACATTTATAAAAATGTCTGTTCATAAGAAGGGAAGGGCAGTTTTATTTTTTAGCACCTTAGGGTACCTCAAATAATCTCAAGGGGTATCGGGATGTTTTCCAAACACAAATAATTCAAAATCACCTAAATATGTGCCTTAATCAGCTTTTAATCAGGGAGAAACTTAGAAAGTCAAATAAACAGTCACAGCAGGTGGTCTAGAAACTCCAGAAATTTGTGATGAAACCAGCTTCACAAAAACAAAACAAGCCAGGGGAAGGAGGAAGAGAAAGAAAGGAAGGAAGGATGAGAGGCAGGAAAGAAGAAGGAAACTTGGAATAAGTATTCATACATACTTGAGATACTACTTGTCAATGAGTTTTGCATTTATTTTCTTGGGGAAAATATTCAAAGGAAAATGAGTGTTGTCTCTATTGCACTGGCTTATAGATTCTCCCATTTCTTTTAATCTGTACATGATAAAACTCACAGCCTAAATTAAAAACAGTAGTTTTACTCCTTTGCACCTTGATACTAAGATCCTACAGTAGATTTCACATTTGTTTTTTCTTCCTATTTTAATTTACCTCTTTACTGACTTTGGAGAAATCTTTACAACTCAATTTTTTTAATCAATGAAACATTTGAACTTCACTAATAGTATTAATGTAGAAACCAAATTGGGCATTCCTTCACCTCCATTAGGCTTCCCAGCTGGCTCTACTGGTAAAGAACTTACCTGTCAACGCCACTGAAGCTTAAGAGATGGGGATTCGATCCCTGTGTTGGGAAGATCCCCGGGAAGAGGGCGTGGCAACCGACTCCAGTATTCTTGCCTGGAGAATTCCATGGACAGAGGAGCCTGGAGGGCTACAGTCCATTAAATTATGTGGTACAGATACTTTACATTATAATCCAATAAATAATTAATATTATTCAGGATGCCAGGACTTTGAATTATCAAAAGTGATATTCAGTAAATACATACTGTCTTGGAAAATCTTGCTTTGCACTGATGTTTCTCTTCCAGTTCTGTAGTGGAGAAACAATCTTTCCTCTATTTTCATAACACCCAGCAAAGTGCCTTCTTAGAGATAAACTCATAGAAAATAGTTGTTGAATTAATAAAAGCATGAATTAATGAAGTTTCTTATGATAATAGATTTATAAAATATAATTATTGATTAAAATGCAATAGAAAACACCTCATATTTCAAGTAATAGCCAAAAATGAACAACGGGGTAGATTTGGCATGTTTTATTTTAGAGTCATAATTTTTTTTTTCTGAATAGTGGAAATGATAAAAAAAAAATACATCTCTCACAGCTTAGAAAATGGAGAGACTTCTGTGATCCTTCAACCATTAATGTGTTGTTGGAGAGAAAAAGATGTTTAATATCTAAAGATGAATACCTTTTGATATTTTGAATCAAAAAATCTGGCATTCTTAATCATTTTGAAATAAATACCATGTACCATTAAGTATACAGAAAGATGATAAATGCAGAGCTTAACTTAAAAGTTTAATTAAATTCCTCTGTAAGTTAAACCCAGACACGGATTCATGTCTAAAGATATTTAATATTTATTTTTTCCCTTTAAAGTGATGCTATTTACATTTGACCTTAGAAGGTAAATTGTATCAGTAGGACATCAGGGATTAAGCTGGGCAGTATTAAAGTTAGAACACGCACATGTTTGCAGATTTTCTATGTTGTTAAAAAGAAAAATCACTGTAATATAAATACATATTCTTTAATTGTAAGTATCGTAATATGAAACAATCTGTAGGTAGTTCTAAAGTTCCATCAAGGGGCACTTCCCAGGAGGTGTATTACTATTGTATGAGTGTGGAGAGCAGAGGTGGAAGTCAAGCAGTGGCATTCCATGGGATATTCAGAAAGGTTAATAGTTCAGTTATTTCCAAGAAGCCTTCTTGTTGCAGACCCATAATTAATGGTCCCACTGCTGCACTCTCTCGTTCACGCCTTCTTCCTCTTCAGGGAATGCTGATTCATTCTGGCCTTTCGTATGCTTAACCCCTGAAATTATAAAAATTATGCTCAATTTATTTCTGGCAGATTGACTGCTTTGCTCCAAGAGATAAAGAAAATGACAGGAATGTTTTCATTGGTGTATATGTGTTTTCTCCAAGAATCTAAACAATCAATCGTACATAAACCTTTTAATTAATTCACCAAGGGATAAAAACACAGTCAGCCCAATTTCCATTAGAGACAGGCATCTTTTATAGTCATTAAACCTTCTTCATTAAGAATTGCCTCACTGCCTATTAAAAACCTGTTAACTAAAAATCTGCTCACAGGCTTTTATTGTAATTCTGACATATCACTTAGTTCAAATATTTCTTTTGGCATCCATGAACTCTGTTACAATGAGAACCATTAGAACCTCAGGAACAAAGAGGTCTGTGTGCACCATTTCTGTAACTTGCAAACAAAAAAAGAATCAGAATATTGTTAATCTTCTTTAGAAATAAAAACATATGGATACAATTCTGAAACTTCTGTATTAAAAATTCTTCAGTCACTTCCTACACAACCTACACAGAGGAAAATCATTGTCACATCTTTGCCTGCTATGTAAGCTTATATGATCTGGCTTCTCCCTACCTATCTGGCCTCATTTCCACCAGCCTTTCCTCTAACAGTAATTTATGCCCTAACAATACTAACCTGCTCTTAAACATTACAGATCACTTTATGTGTGTGAATTGCTCAGTTGTCTGATTCTTTGCAACCCCATGGACTGCTGGGCTCCTCTGTCCATGGAATTCTCCAGGCAAGAATACTGGAGTGTTCTAGCCATACTAGCCATTCTCTTCTCCAGGGGAGCTTACCAACCCAGGTATCGAACCTGGGTCTCCTGCATCGTAGGCAAATTCTTTACCATCTGAGCCACCAGGCTGCCCACAGGTCACTCTAGGCTCCCTCAAACCTCCATCTTTTTCTCATTCTATTCTCCCTGCCAAATGACTTCTTCCTACTACCCACCTGATAACCTCTCACTCATCCTGATCTCAGCTGGCTTCCTCTGTAAAGGCTCCCCAGGTTCTCCAAGTGGACCTCCTTGGTCTTTCAAATATTTCCCTCTGCTCTGGGATCACTTTTTTTGGTATCAATTACTTTATAGAACTATATTTGTTAACATGTCTTTCTCACTAGAACAAACTTGCTGATGTCAGGATTATGGAGTTTCACTTTGGAGTCCCAGGCAGACAGCCTGGCAAATAGGTGCTCATTAATACTGATTGTATAAATGGCTGATGGAATTAATGATGTGACACTTAAATATATGTCTTTGGAAGTTCCATACTAATGTATGTTCAGGTTTTTTTTCAAAATTAATTCAAATTTGGGGTATAAATCAAAAGGCAGTTACTACAACCATACTCTAACAAATTATCTTTCATTTCACTTGAGTCTATTCTGCTAAAACATCATGCTAGCTGACACTTTGCCTTATAGTGATGCTTAACATTGAAAAGTTTATAGATATTATATTTTTCAGAAAATTGGTTTATGAGATTTTTCTACATATTACTGGAAAACATTATAGTTAGAATTAATAAATGAAAGGAAGTCACTGCTCTTGTTTACTATGAAATGAAGAAACTAAAAAAAAAAAAAAAAGAGAGTGGATTTGCATATACTGTAGTCAGCAAGCCTCAGAGAACCATTTGACAAGGAATGACATCCCTGGGCTTGGGGGATTATCTTGAAAATATATTTGATTGGTTGTAATAATATTTAAATACTTTAATTTCATCTGCAAGCACAGATCACTCACAGTCACCATAGAGAGAACTTTGTTGTTAACAAATGGAACTTATTTCATCTTGGTATAGATTACATAGGAGAAAAAGAGGTCTAAATCCTAAGGAGAAGGAAAGGGAGTTTAACGAGCATTCAATCAGTCACTCTGCTAGAGTCTTACATACCTGAGTTACTAAACCTCACAACTACGCGAGGAAAATACCTGGATGGTGAAATTTAGATTCCAAGAAGATAAATGATTTGTTCAATGTTACAAGGATAGTAACCTCAGTGACATCAACAACTTCAGTTATGCTGATGATACCACTCTAATGGCAGAAAGAGAAGAGGAACTAAAGAGCCTCTTGATGAGGGTGAAGGAAGAGAGAGAAAGAGCTGGTTTAAGACTAAATTTAAAAAAATTAAGATCATGGCATCCGGCCCTATTACTGCATGGCAAATAGAAGGGGGAAAGGTGGAAGCAATGCCAGATTTCCTCTTCTTGGGCTACAAAATCACTGTGGAGGGTGACTACAGCCATGAAATCAGAAGACAATTGCTTCTTGGCAGTAAAGCAATTACAAACTTAGACAGTATGTTGAAAAGCAGAGACATTACTCTTCTGACAAAAGTCAAGGCTATGGTCTTCCCAGTGGTCATGTACAGTTGTGAGAGCTGGACCATATAGAAGGCAGAACATCAAAGAACTGATGCCTTCAAACTGTGGTGCTGGAGAAGACTCCTGAAAGTCCCTTGGACAGCAAGGAGATCAAACCAGTCAATCTTAAGGGAGATCAACCCTGAATACTCACTGGAAGAACTGATGCTGAAGCTGAAGCTCCAGGATTTTGGTCATCTGATGCTAACAGATGACTTGTTGGAAAAGTCCCTGATGCTGGGAAAGATCGAGGGCATAAGGAAAAGAAGGTGTCAGAGGATGAGATGGCTGGATGGCACCATTGATGAAATAAACATGAGCTTGGTCCAACTCTGGGAGATGGTGAGGGACAGGGAGGCCTGGCATGCTGCAGTCCATGGGGTCACAAAGAGTTGGACAAGACTGGGTGATTGAACAACAACAACAACCAAAACGATAGTGTAGTTCCAAGAGAAGTTCTGACACATCAAAGTTCCTCAGTATAGACTGACTGAATGAATGAATGAGTGAATAAAGGATAAAGTTCCATTGTCAGGAGACACCCAACTCACTTTCTCCTTTAACTTTTTGGATGCTAACCTAAATTAATCTATCAATCTCTAGGATTTACTGTAGGATTACCTACTAATCTGGTTCAAACAATCTTGTCATTCCCTCTGAAATATTAAAGCACAGTAATCATTCAGCTGCCTTCCGCTCTTTCCTGAGCTAAAATTGTCTGCATCTCTCTGGGTTCCCAAAGGTGTTACTGTCTCCAGAGTTCAACCTTTTTATCCTTGAGGTAATTACAGAGTAATGAAGTTGTGTTCAAACAATTTTCTTTAATGCCAACATTGATTTGTATGTATGAGGGGGTCAAACACTTTAAAAAATGGTAATTAGAATTTCCACTTTATTAAATATTAATCCAGGGAAGGCAATGGCACCCCACCCCAGTACTTTTGCCTGGAGAGTCCCATGGACGGAGGATCCTGGTAGGCTCCAGTCCATGGGGTCGCTGAGAGTTGGACACGACTGAGCCACTTCACTTTCACTTTTCACTTTCATGCATTGGAGAAGGAAATGGCAACCCACTCCAGTGTTCTTGCCTGGAGAATCCCAGGGACAGGGGAGCCTGGTGAGCTTTCGTCTATGGGGTCGCACAGAGTCGGACACGACTGAAGCGATTTAGCAGCAGCAGCAGCAAACCATTAATCAACTATTCCCCATATTTTTGAGACTTCCCTAGTGGCTCAGACGGTAAAGCATCTGCCTACAATGCGGGAGACCTGGGTTCAATCCCTGGGTCAGGAAGATCCTCTGGACAAGGAAATGGCAACCCACTCCAGTACTCTTACCTGAAAAATCCCATGGATGGAAGAGCCTGGTAGGCTACAGTCCGTGGGGTCACAGAGAGTCGGACACGACTGAGCGACTTCACCTCACCTCACCTCACCTCACCTACTATAGGTCTATTTACTTATTTAACTGTAATAATAGTTGCCACAAAGTTATATGAGAAAGTCTTCTTTAAAGTAAAATTACTCCAGCAAACCTTGAAACATGTCTTCTCAGTCTTAGTCAAGTGTGGCATTAACCATTTCCAGGTGAAAGATGTTGATGAGGCAGAAATTGGTGACAACACAGAGCTGTTCTATAGAACCACATTCTTTGATTCTCAAAGCATTTATCACTAATATCATCTTTCCATTGAGTAACAAATGTTAGTTAATTTGTGTTTTGACTCTTTCCTTGCCAGCAATGTTTGGTTGGTTTTAGATGCCATAAATGCTGAGATTGAAGTGTGAAGTTTGTGAGGACTGTCTAAAATGTTTTTCCCCATGCTCCTCCTCCTATATCCAGACACACATATGCTTTATATTTAAATTTTCTTTGAACCCGCATTCAATATTTGAGTGATTCTGAAGGTAAAGGGAAGCAACTTGGTCTGGAGGTGTTGATGAAATTCTCAAAGCTTCCTCTTCTGCCAGGTGCTAATAAGCACATAGGAAAATACCTCACTTGCACAGGTGCTGATTCCCAACATGTGGCAAAGGGCCTCCTGAAGCAAGAGAAACACAGCCAGGGTTCACGTGGGCGGAAAGCAGAGGGATTCCCAAATGCACAGAGGTGCTTTTTTCCATAGCAAGAATGAACACACAAGAGAAGAAACCATAGACAAGACAGGGATGCAGTATGAATACATGAAGGGATGAAGAAAATAGTTTGAGGAAAAGAAAGCAGATGGAGTAAAAGAAAAAGAAAAGAAACATTGCCCCCACCCAGAACATTATACTCATGCCCTTCTCCATTCTGTAGATCAGGAGGTTAGATGTTAGTTGGGTGAAGATGTGAAGTGACTGAGTGAAGAATTACAAAGAATTCATTCATAAAAGGAGGCTTACATTTGGCAAACCACAGGCCAATATGTTTATCAATTAATTCAGAGGGGAAAAAGAGCAGGTTTACTACATTTGTAGATGACATGAAACTTCAAAGAAAAGATGACATGATGAATGACAAAATTAGTATTCCAAAGAGCTGGGAAGATGACCTAAGTGATTAAGGTAGAGGTCAAAGGAGCTTTTTCTGTAGGAAGGTTATTTTGGTACTAAAAGAGTATGAGGACAACCCAGATTGATTATGGTTAGGGGTTCAAGTAACATCTGTTACTCGATGGAAAGATGATATTAGTGATAATATCATAACCATAATCAACCAGGTTGATTATGGTTAGGGGTTCAAGTGACTACAATTTCGTGGTGACCCAGCAGAGTCACCTGTGTGTAGGAACTGAGCTCTTCTAACAGCAGAGGCAGCAGTTTAAGGGAGGAAACTTCTCTCGAACTGTGTGCTGGTCAGACCTTTTCTGGATTATGCTGCCTAGTTCTGGACTTGGCATTTCAAGAGTTCCATTGAAGGAAATAATAGGGATTGAAAGCAGTTGTATGAAATCTCTTCCAGAAGAACTGGATATGAAACTGGACTGTTAAGCATAAAGAAAATTAAGAGGACAAAAGTGGTTGTCATTGATTTCCTCAAAGCCTGGAAAAAGAAATAAAATCTATCTAAGTAGCTACTGAGAGCTGACATTCATGTGCTAAAGGCAAATTACAGATGGTCCTTGATTTACAAAAGGGTAAACCACTGAAAATATCATAAGTGGAAAATGCATTTAATACACCCTGCTGAACATCACAGCTTAGCCTAGACTACTTTAAATGTGCTCAGTTCAGTTCAGTTCAGTTCAGTCGCTCAGTCATGTCCTACTCTTTGCAACCCCATGAATTGTAGCACACCAGGCCTCTCTGTCCATCACCAACTCCTGGAGTTCACCCAGACTCATGTCCATCGAGTCAGTGATGCCATCCAGCCATCTCATCCTCTGATGTCCCCTTCTCCTCCTGCCCCCAATCCCTCCCAGCATCAGAGTCTTTTCCAATGAGTCAACTCTTCGCATGAAGTGGCCAAAGTACTGGAGTTTCAGCTTTAGAATCATTCCTTCCAAAGAAATCCCAGGGCTGATCTCCTTCAGAATGGACTGGTTGGATCTCCTTGCAGTCCAAGGGACTCTCAAGAGTCTTCTCCAACACCACAGTTCAAAAGCATCAATTCTTCAGCGCTCAGCTTTCTTCACAGTCCAACTCTCACATCCGTACATGACCATAGGAAAAACCATAGCCTTGACTAGACGAACCTTTGTTGGCAAAGTAACGTCTCTGCTTTTGAATATGCTATCTAGGTTGGTCATAACTTTCCTTCCAAGGAGTAAGCATCTCTTAATTTCATGGCTGCAGTGATTTTGGAGCCCCCAAAAATAAAGTCTGACACTGTTTCCCCATCTATTTCCCATGAAGTGATGGGACCAGATGCCATGATCTTTGTTTTCTGAATGTTGAGCTTTAAGCCAGCCTAGAGTTGGGCAAAATCACCTAACACAAAGCCTACTTTATAATAAAGTGTGGCACATCTCATGCAATTTATTGAATGCCATACTGGAAGTGTAAAACAGAATGCAGTATGAGTACAGGATGGGTGCAAGTGTATTGGTTGTTTTCATTCATCATGGTATGGGTGACTGGAGATGTGCTCACTGCTGTGCCCAGCATTGTTAGCCCAGAAAAAGATTAAAATTCAAAATTTGAGATACAGTTTCTTCTGAATGTATATTGCTTTTGAACTATTGTAAGTTGAACCATCATTAAGTTGGGGACATCTGCATGGTTTAATATAAAGAAGAAATTTTCTAAGTTCTTCATGTTTGCCCAGCAGTAAGCATGTGAATGAGCTCCCCATCACTGTGTGTGTTCAAGTCAAAGCAAAATTTCCATTTCTGAGGAGAGTTAAGGAATCCTGCACTGAGTAGCAGGACAGACTAAAAACTCAAGGACCCTGATGTGCTATTCATTACAAAGCAGATCTTTTCTACTGAAGAATCTGCTCTGCTGTGAGTACTATAAGTTACAAGAAAGTCATTCTAACTTTAAAGGACATAAATGGCCCAAATCCACATTTTAAAACTAATTCACGTTGGGAGTAGCAAATGTAAATGAATTCATTTTTTTTCAACCACATATTTTAGTTACTTGAACTCATTCTAAAGTCCTCTAGGGAATTTGTGGGTGTATTTTGAGAGCCTCTGACCCTCTTGGAATTCTATTTATACTTATATCTGTGCCTCTTCAGGGAAGAAGGTCCATAGTTTTCAGCAGAATAGCAGAGGGGTCTCTGACTCACAAATAGTTGTGAATATGAATTCAAGTCTAATCTCTTCACTTTAAAGTTGAAAGGACAATTTCAGTTGGCAGAGGGACTTGTTTAAATTCACATAGCAATCATGCGCTGGACTAGGACACAAATCTGGGCCCCTAATTTCTACTGGGGGCTTTTCATGTGGACCACTAAGGCTCAATCTTCCATTATCATTGATCTTTTCCAAATAAAACCTGAAGGAAAATGTAGTAACTTAAGATCATGAGGCCCTTTTCATTATCAAATTCTTTCAACTCATAACAAATATAGATCTAACTTCTCAGTCTTTTTTTCATCATTGCTGTTAATGTTTTTAATAGAATTTGTAATCAAGAAGGTGTAGAATTTAAATTTAACCTGGCAAAATTCTCAGAATAGAACCAAGTTACAAATAATGTTTGGGTTATCATAAAAGAAGCAATATGAGTTCAATATAATAATGTTCCTTCTGTGTGTTGAACAGGGGAGAGACACAACTGCAAATCAGATGGGAATGTAGGTCAGAGGCGATGGTGTGCCTATAAAAGAAATTAATTCAATGAAAGCATGTTGCAGAAGTAAAGCATTTGGAGAGTTCTGATGTGGGGAAGAAGAGGTCCAACTTGGAGATAATAATTTGGACAGCCATTGATGGAGCAATATGCTGGTTGCTGCTGCTGCTGCTGCTAAGTCGCTTCAGTCGTATCCAACTCTGTGTGACCCCACCAGGCTCCCCTGTCCCTGGGGTTCTCCAGGCAAGAATACTGGAGTGGGTTGCCATTTCCTTCTTCAATGCATGGAAGTGAAAAGCCAAAGTGAAGTCGTTCAGTCGTGTCCAACTCTTAGCTACCTCATGGACTGCAGCCTACCAGGCTCCTCCATCCATGGGATTTTCCAGGCAAGAGTACTGGAGTGGGGTGCCATTGCCTTCTCCGAATATGCTGGTTAGATTAAGCAAAATAGCAAGTCTAATTCCTTTATGAGAAAACTATTTGAAAAATACATTTAACAATCATTAGTTTTCTGAAGGCTTACTATACACAAAAGAGTAAGTTCAATGGCTCTAAAAAGATGATTGCTTGTATATCAATCCTTCAAATTTTATCAAAATAATCATGTTAATTTACTCAAGGAATATAATTTAAGCCATAATATGGTTCATCAAGGCTAAGAAGTAAAGGCCCACCATTTGTCAGACTGAAAATGTGCTTTGCATTTCCCAAAACGCTTTCACATGTATTTTGTCTAATCTTCTTGTCATTCATTTATAATAAATATAAATCATTTATAATAAGTAAATGCATTCATACATAATAAATTAAATATAGCTATAATAAATAGCTATCTATTAATTTAATGCTTAGGGTCACAGAGATCAAATGACCTATCCATTTCATTCCAAAGGCAAACACCAAATATGTCCTGAAAAGTGAAAGTGAAGTCTTTCAGTCATGTCCGACTCTTTGCAACCCCATGGACTGCAGCCTACCAGTCTCCTCCGTCCATGGGATTTTCCAGGCAAAAGTACTGGAGTGGGTTGCCATTTCCTTCTCCAGAGTATCTTCCCGACCCAGGGATCGAACCCAGGTTTCCCGCATTGTAAGCAAGACGCTTTATCATCTGAGCCACCGGGGAAGTCTAAATATGTGCTGAACTCACCCTAAATCTATCCCTTTCTATTTTATTTAAAGTAATTTCATATATACAGCACAGTTGTTCTCTGCTCCCATGCTATGACTGTTCAGTTAATGTAAGTTGCAAATCCACACACAATCATTTCACTTAACTACACATTACTTAGATAAGCATTTCTCTGCAGAAGAATAAATGTGTAATATGCTAATTTCTTAATCATACATAGGAATAGAGACAGCATGTTTCTCGGATACTCATAAATATTCAGAACTATTACATATTTATGTATATTTTGCTTATCATATATTTTACCAAAGCTGTTGCCCAAGAGTAAAACCTAGATGAAAGATTTAGCAGTAAATACTGAGGAGAAGATAGGAGACAAGGCATACTTACCTGCTTATCATTAGAAGTATGAATTCAAAGAGTATCTTTGAAGAGTAATCTAGTCTCATTTTTCAAAATGCAGAGTGTTCATATCTTTATCAGTAAGTCTAAGGTTGGATTCAGGCAAGAATATGATTTTTTTAAAAAATTTTGCAAGGATACTGCTGTTTAGCCAAGGTTGAGAATCACTTTGATAGACCAAATGTCTTTTTTGCCCTCTACAGCCAAGCATTCTCCCTTTTTCTTCAAAGCTAATGCATTCCGTGAACTCAGAAGTAAAGTTACATTTTTAAGCCTACATATAATGGAGCTAAACAGTGTTGGGCAATTTCACTTATAGCAAGAGACAGAATGACTCCTTCTCTTGCAAGGCTTGGCTGTCATTGATTGAACACAATAGCATATCTAAAATAAAGAATGCATCAATCAACAGGAGTCAGTGGTTAGCCTTGAAAGTGCTAAAAATAAGATAATGAAAGGAGAGTTGCATTTAAAGCCACAGAACAAATGATGCTTTTTTTTTTTTAAGTGTGTCCACAGAAGGATGTCTTGTCCTGGCATTTTCAAAGTTTCTGCCTTCCGAGGAGAGTACCTTTCTATTGAAGCAATGGTCACTCTAGGCTACCATACCCTTGAAATGGAGCAGGGCCCTATGGCCCTTTCCCTGGGCTCCGGAGTCCTCAGCCTGCCTTCTGTCTGTAGAAAAACTTTAGTCAAAAAGTAAGTTTAATCAAAAAGTTTAAAAATGCAGAAACAAAAGAAAACAAAGGATACCCAATGATAATCATTTGGTCATTAAGCAAAGTCAATGACTTCTAGTTTCTCCTCAAGGGTTGTAGATAATATTCTGAACTGTCCTTTAGTTATTGAAACCCCCTTTGAGCTTCTTTTGAGCTGTACTGTAGATGCTGAAAACCCCCACCAGATGAAAGAAGATAACTACGTGATGACCAGACTGTAGCCATGACTTAAACTGCCAAAATCCTGAGAACAGGCCTCAAAGAAATGGGAACAAACCATGGGAATGAAGATTAATTGTACTTAAAACAATCAAGATGACACTGATCAGACCGCTGCATGGTTAGTTTCAAGATGACTGTTAGAGCTGACTGTGCTGTTTCTGCAGGTAACTCCCTCCCTCCACGGATTAAAGCTCTTGCTCACTGATTGTCAGGTGGACAGTCAGCCTTATGGTATTAATCCATCTGTGTCAATAATCACTGAACATCAGTCATCAAAATGCATTGGAGATTGTTAGATTGTCTGATTTTTCTCTCCTCAAATCTCTAACAACCCTGTACTCTCTTCACACTCAGTTGATTTTACAGAAATAACTGAAATAGCCATTAATTAATGACATCAGCATGGCCAAATATACCAATATATTTGAATCTATACCCATATCTCTGCCTCCTCTCATAAGCCTCACCCTTCATTTTTATCCACCCATCTTTTTCACAGTATCTCTGACCCTTTCAAAGAATTCTCCAAAAATTATAAACTGTCTCTCTTTGGCATCATCAATTTCTCCCATTCTACTAAAATATTTCCATAACCACAAAACATGTTTTCATTTATTCCATTTCAAGAAACTGTTTCTTGACTCCATTCTACCTCTAGTCACTGCCCCTTCTCTTTAGAACAAAACTCCTATGGTATAAAAAAGATTGCTGCTGCTACTGCTGCTAAGTCACTTCAGTCGTGTCCAACTCTGTGAGACCGCACAGAGAGCAGCCCACCAGTCTCCCTCGTCCCTGGGATTCGTCCAGGCAAGAACACTGGAGTGGGTTGCCATTTCCTTCTCCAATGCATGAAAGTGAAAAGTGAAAGTGAAGTCGCTCGGTCGTGTCTGACTCTCTGCAACCCCATGGACTGCAGCCTCCCAGGCTCCTCTGTCCATGAGATTTTCCAGGCAAGAGGACTGAAGTGGGGTGCCATTGCCTTTATAACTTTTCCTTAACATACTCTAATCAGACTTCTATGTCCATCACTCCTTTAAAACAGTTCTTGTCAAATTTTCCCAACAAACTTCATCTGGGGAAATCCAGTGGTCAGTTTCACACCCATTTTAGATACAATCTTGACAACATTTAACATAATTGGTCACTTTTTGTTGAAACACTAATTTAATCTCAAAATGATCAAACACACCTGTTTTTCCACTTAGCTCATTTGCCACTCCTTTTGGTCTTTATAGCCAGCTTAGACAATCCTTTTCATTCTCACGCTACATGCCAGCCACTTCCAGGACTTGGTTATTGAATATTTTCTCTATTTGTACTCACTTCTCAGGTGATCTCATCCAATACTACTGCTTTAAATATAATATGTAAATTGATGATTTCCAACTGTATATTGTCAGGCCCAGTCCCACATCTGAGTTCAGATTCATATAACCAACAGTCTAACTATATTCTGACCTTTAGATGTTTAATAGGCATCCCAAATTTAGTATACCTAAAACATGGTCTTGATTCTGTCCTGAATCTTCAAACAGAAACAAGCACCCGGCCCCTACCAACCTTCTCTTTTCCACATCTTTCCCATCTTAGTCAACAGAATATTCTCAGGTCTAGTGTATTCCTTGCATAGTCTTGTTCCCTTCACACTCCTTTTCCAATGCATGACCAAATTGTGAAGCCTCTACATGCAAAATTGTATTCCAAGTCTAATCAGCTCTCATCAGTTCCAGCACTACCACCTTAGTCCCATCCATCATTAATCTCTACTTGGAGGATCTCAGACAGCCTTCTAACTGGTTTCCTCACTCTCTCTTCTTCCACCCTATAGTTAATTCCCCAAACAATTTACAAAATAATCTCTCAAAACATTGCATCGTTCCTCCAATGAAAATCTTTGATGACTTCTCATTATCCTTATCCTAAGAATGAAATGCAAATGACTCACCATAAATTCATAATCATTAAGATGCTACGTGATTAAGTTCTGTCTGGTTCTGAACTTGCCTCCTTCCAACCGTTCCCTTGCTCGCTTGGCTGAATTGGTATTTTACACACAGGCCTTGCGCAACCTCAGACCTTGTTCGCCTCGTTCTCGTTACTGGATTCCTTTATGCTGTTTTTCTTTACCTCATTAGGCCTTTCTTGAGATGTCGTCACTTCAGAGAAGACCATTGACTGTCCCATTTAAAACATCTCATGTATCTTTTACTTTCAATGTGATTTAGCTTATTTTTTCCTTCCTTTAGGGCACTAATCACTTCTTGGTTGAATATTTCTTTATTTATGGACTTGTGGTGGGCCTCCGCTAGAATATCAGCACCATGAAATTGGAGCCAACATACTGTTTTATTTCTTGACTGATCAGCAGAGCCCAGAACAATGCCTGAACATTACAGATGCTCAGTGCATTTTAAATAAGGAAATGACTAACTTTTGATCTAACTTTTGATCATTTAACAAACTTTAAAGTTATCTCACTTTAAAAAAATTTCCTATTCAACGTATAAAGAATTTTCAACCTAGCCATTTTTTTTTTCAGATGGATAAAGTTCTGCCCAATCCATTTAAGCACATCTTTGTTCTTCTTGGTCTCCCATACTATTTCAGATTACCAATCTCAACTCATTTAGTAATTATGTTTCTGAAATTCCACCTATCCAAGAAAATATGCAGGAAATCTCAAAGATGAAAAGGAGAAATGGTACTTTCCTCAGTATATAAAGTTGTTTTGATCACCAAACACAGTTAATTAATCCTATTGGGTACATGGCTTTCATAATATAAGTAATGTAAATGGATTTGATTAAGTATTTTGGTCTCCTCAGTGATTCTCCTGTTACTTAATTTTTTTCTTTGTGGGAAAGTGCTAATCCTGATGAGTTGATAGTTACATGTAGTTTCAAAATCAGCTCAGCTCTCTGCATGTCCTGAGGCTGTTTTGCTCCCCTTTCTCTGTGGAAGGCCTCAGCTCTGTTTGCTTTTCATTATGCAGCTTGCTGGCGGCCAGGAAGCTTCTGAATGATGAGATTGTTCTGTTTCATCCTCTGCCTGACCCAGGGACTTTCAGTTCACACCCTGAGCTTTGCAACTCTTTTGCTCTGACCCTGCTTCTTCTGTTCAGATTTACCGTTGTTCTCCCAGGCATTCTTGTTCACAAGCAGTTTCACTCTCTGACCATCCATTTAAATAATAGCAGTTTATTGTATCACCATGGGACTCACTGACCCACTTTCATTTTTGATTTTCTTCCCTACAGTTGGTCTGTTTTACTTGTCGCCCATGTGTAGAGTCACAATCTCCCTTCTTTTTACATAGATCTTTTAACAAACGCTCCTTGGATGAGCTGATACCATTTATTCTTTTCAAATCTTGATTTTATTAATACTTGATGCAAAAGGCCTAGTCAGAAGCAAATTTATATTGTTTATATGACAAAAGAAAAATAGTAAAAAATTTTTTTGCTTAAAATTGTAGTTTTCTGTTATTTCTACCCTATGATATAAAAATGTAATAACTAGGAAAAACAAGTATTTGCCTACCAAATTTATTCAGTTTCTCAACACAGGATTATCTCTTACCTGGGAAATTCTTTTCAATACCAAACTTAGAACAGTGAAACTCACCTTTGACATTATAAATTAATTGCCCTAAAGCCATGACTTTTGAATTTTCAAATTCTTCTCTAGAAAAGGAAAACAATCTTACTTTCAATATATATACATTGCATTTAATTTACAATCACCTTTATATTAAAAAAATTCTAAAATTATTAACAAAATTTAATGTAAATCTTTTTTAAAAACTCATGTTGAATTTCATTTAAACCTACAGATTAAGAGGCAGAATTCTCTTGAAGTATGTTTATGGCTTCACACAACCAAAACGACTTGAAATTATTTCAATTTTTTTCCCTAAACTTATTGTGCATCTATAGTCTACTTCACATTCCAAGATGTCTGGCTCTAGGTCAGTGATCACACCATCATGATTGTCTAGGTCTTGAAGCTCTTTTTTTTTTTTTTTTTGTACAGTTCTTCTGTGTATTCTTGCCACCTCCTCTTAATATCTTCTGCTTCTGTTAGGTCCACACCATCTCTGTCCTTTATCATGCCCATCTTTGCATGAAATGTTCCTTTGGTATCTCTGATTTTCTTGAAGAGATCCCTAGTCTTTCCCATTCTGTTGTTTTCCTCTATTTCTTTGCATTGATCAAATTGCCAACATCCGCTGGATCATGGAAAAAGCAAGAGAGTTCCAGAAAAACATCTATTTCTGCTTTATTGACTATGCCAAAGCCTTTGACCGTGTGGATCACAATAAACTGTGGACAATTCTGAAAGAGATGGGAATACCAGACCACCTGATCTGCCTCTTAAGAAATCTGTATGCAGGTCAGGAAGCAACAGTTAGAACTGGTCATGGAACAACACACTGGTTCCAAATAGGAAAAGGAGTACGTCAAGGCTGTATATTGTCACCATGTTTATTTAACTTATATGCAGAGTACATCATGAGAAATGCTGGACTGGAAGAAACACAAGTTGGAATCAAGATTGCTGGGAGAAATATCAATAACCTCAGATATGCAGATGACACCACTCTTATGGCAGAAAGTGAAGAGGGGCTAAAAAGCCTCTTGATGAAAGTGAAAGTGGAGAGTGAAAAGGTTGGCTTAAAGCTCAACATTCAGAAAACGAAGATCATGGCATCTGGTCCCATCACTGCGTGGGAAATAGATGGGGAAACAGTGGAAACAGTGTCAGACTTTGTTTTTCTGGGCTCCAAAATCACTGCAGATGGTGACTGCAGCCATGAAATTAAAAGACGCTTACTCCTTGGAAGGAAAGTTATGACCAACCTAGATAGCACATTCAAAAGCAGAGACATTACTTTACCAACAAAGGTTCGCCTAGTTAAGGCTATGGTCTTTCCTGTGGTCATGTATGGATGTGAGAGCTGGACTGTGAAGAAGGCTGAACGCCGAAGAATTGATGCTTTTGAACTGTGGTGTTGGAGAAGACTCTTGAGAGTCCCTTGGACTGCAAGAAGATCCAACCAGTCCATTCTGAAGGAGATCAATCCTGGAATTTCTTTGGAAGGAATGATGCTAAAGCTGAAACTCCAGTATTTTGGCCACCTCATGGGAAGAGTTGACTCATTGGAGAAGACTCTGATGCTGGGAGGGATTGAGGGCAGGAGGAGAAGGGGACGACAGAGGATGAGATGGCTGGATGGCATCACTGACTCGATGGATGCGAGTCTGAGTGACCTCCGTGAGCTGGTGATGGACAGGGAGGCCTGGCGTGCTGCGGTTCATGGGGTCGCAAAGAGTCGGACACGACTGAGCGACTGATCTGATCTGATCTGATAGTCTACTTACCTTTTCTTAGATATTTATTTCATTTCTCACTCAAATAATAGACACTACTGAAAGGAAAAACATATATATATATATACATAGACTTCCCTGTAGCTCAAATGGTAAAGAAACTGCCTGTGATGCAGGAGACCAGGGTTCGATCCCTGGGTTGGGAAGTTCCTCTGTAGAAAGGAATGGCAACCCACTCCAGTATTCTTGACTGGAGAATTCCGTGGACAGAGAAGCCTGGTGGCCTACAGTCCGTGGGGTCGCAAGTGTCAGACATGAATAAGCGATTGATATACACACAAACACACACACACATATGGGGTAACTATCAGATTTTTAGGGATAAAATGAAATTGTTGAGAATGAACAGCACTATTACTTCTGGCTTGATATACTAACTAGAGTCTCCAATTTGCTAATACAAGATAGCTGGGCCTCTCAGAGAAGATGCCAGAAGGGCCATTTGGCTAGGGCTTCTTACTCAAAGCTGGCCACAAATTAGACTTTTGATATTATCTCCAAATTAACTCATATTGATAACAGATATATTTATTGACAACCTCCAGAAGCTCTTTAGTAAGGGAGCCATACAGATGGATGGACATGGAAGAGTAGCCTACATCCCTGTTCTAATCCCTTCTAGTCTTCTCCCCACAAACTATTAGGCTACAGAGCTGCCTTCCCTTAAGCAGCTATAGAGTTGTGGAAAACTGCTTTTTCTCAATCATAGAAGTGTGACCTTTTAGGGTCAAAAGAACTTTAAAAGTAGATTTGAGTTCACACCGCAGTCTGACTGCCTCTTAACACACACACATACACATACACACATACCATCATATACACACACACATCACATACCATCACACACACACATACCACATATACACATACCACCACCACCATCATATTAAGACGTTAACTAATGCCTATTTTCTGAAGTCCTACAGCAGAGAGCAATCATTCAATCTAGAATGATTTTCAGGCTTTTATTCTGTATTCTCTGCTTTGTACCAAACCAGACCCAGAAAATGACAAAACAGCTGGTGCCCAGGAGTCCCAGCAGAGTTCCCTTCCGGCCTTCTCTTACCCAACCACAACCTGGCTGCCTGATAGCCATGTAAAACCACTAGAAGGCAAAATGTCTTCCATGATATGGGGCAACTGGACTTTCTAGATAGATACCGTAATGGATGTTTTGTTAGATTGATATGGGCTGTTACTATGATAATTTAGGCAATATTATAGACCCTGTTTCTATAAATTGGCCTGAAAAAAATAGCATTGATTCTATGTATTTTCAGATCCAATTTGTGAGAGCAAATTTGGATCTGAAATCAAATCAAATTTGTGAGAACAATCCCTTTTTCTAATTAGAGTCTGCTTGTTCTGGAAATTCGCCAACAGTAGTACCAGAATCAATTCTTTGGTGCTCAGCCTTCTTCACAGTCCAACTCTCACATCCATACATGACCACAGGAAAAACCATAGCCTTGACTAGACAAACCTTTGTTGGCAAAGTAATGTCTCTGCTTTTGAATATGCTATCTAGGTTGGTCATAACTTTCCTTCCAAGGAGTAAGCGTCTTTTAATTTCATGGCTGCAGTCACCATCTGCAGTGATTTTGGAGCCCAGAAAAATAAAGTCTGACACTGTTTCCACTGTTTCTCCATCTATTTCCCATGTAGTGATGGGACCAGATGCCATGATCTTCGTTTTCTGAATGTTGAGCTTTAAGCCAACCTTTTCACTCTCCACTTTCACTTTCATCAAGAGGCTTTTTAGTTCCTCTTCACTTTCTGCCGTAAGGATGGTGTCATCTGCATATCTGAGGTTATTGATATTTCTCCCAGCAATCTTGATTCCAACTTGTGTTTCTTCCAGTCCAGCATTTCTCATGATGTACTCTGCATATAAGTTAAATAAACATGGTGACAATATACAGCCTTGACGTACTCCTTTTCCTATTTGGAACCAGTGTGTTGTTCCATGACCAGTTCTAACTGTTGCTTCCTGACCTGCATACAGATTTCTCAAGAGGCAGATCAGGTGGTCTGGTATTCCCATCTCTTTCAGAATTGTCCACAGTTTATTGTGATCCACACAGTCAAAGGCTTTGGCATAGTCAATAAAGCAGAAATAGATGTTTTCTGGAACTCTCTTGCTTTTTCCATGATCCAGCGGATGTTGGCAATTTGATCTCTGGTTCCTCTGCCTTTTCTAAAACCAGCTTGAACATCAGGAAGTTCACGGTTCACACATTGCTGAAGCCTGGCTTGGAGAATTTTGAGCATTACTTTACTAGCATGTGAGATGAGTGCAATTGTGCGGTAGTTTGAGCATTCTTTGACATTGCCATTCTTTGGGATTGGAATGAAAAGTGACCTTTTCCAGTCCTGTGGCCACTGCTGAGTTTTCCAAATTTGCTGGCATATTGAGTGCAGCACTTTCACAGCATCATCTTTCAGGATTTGAAAGAGCTCAACTGGAATTCCATCACCCTCACTAGCTTTGTTTGTAGTAATGCTTCTTAACTCCCACTTGATTTCACATTCCAGGATGTCTGGCTCTAGCTGAACATGAGTGATCACACCATCATGATTATCTGGGTTGTGAAGATCATTTTTGTACAGTTCCTCTGTGTATTCTTGCCATCTCTTTTTAATATCTTCTGTTTCTGTTAGGTCCATACCATTTCTGTCCTTTATCAAGCCCATCTTTGCATGAAATTTTCCCTTGGTATCTCTAATTTTCTTGAAGAGATCTCTAGTCTTTCCCATTCTGTTGTTTTCCTCTATTTCTTTTCATTGATGGCTGAGGAAGGCTTTCTTTCTCTTCTTGCTATTCTTTGGAACTCTGCATTCAGATGCTTATATCTTTCCTTTGCTCCTTTGCTTTTTGCTTCTCTTCTTTTCACAGCTATTTGTAAGGCCTCCCCAGACAGCTATTTTGCTTTTTTGCATTTCTTTTCCACAGGGATGGTCTTGATCCCTGTCTCCTGTACAATGTCATGAACCTCATTCCATAGATCATCAGGCACTCTATCTATCAGGTCTAGGCCCTTAAATCTATTTCTCACTTCCACTGTATAATCATAAGGGATTTGATTTAGGTCATACCTGAATGGTCTAGTGGTTTTCCCTACTTTCTTCAATTTAAGTCTGAATTTGGCAATAAGGAGTTCATGGTCTGAGGCACAGTCAGCTCCTGGTCTTGTTTTTGCTTACTGTATAGAGCTTCTCCATCTTTGGCTGCAAAGAATATAATTGATCTGATTTCGGTGTTGCCCATCTGGTGATGTCCATGTATAGAGTCTTCTCTTGTGTTGTTGGAAATGGGTGTTTGTTATGATCAGTGCATTGTCTTGGCAAAACTCTATTAGTCTTTGCCCTGCTTCAGAGTTGGACTGTGAAGAAGGCTGAGCACCGAAGAATTGATGCTTTTGAACTGTGGTGTTGGAGAAGACTCTTGAGAGTCCCTTGGACTGCAAGGAGATCCAAAGAGTCCGTTCTGAAGGAGATCAGCCCTGGGATTTCTTTGGAAGGAATGATGCTAAAGCTGAAACTCCAATACTTTGGCCACCTCACTCGAAGAGTTGACTCATTGGAAAAGACTCTGATGCTGGGAGGGATTGGGGGCAGGAGGAGAAGGGGACGACAGAGGAGGAGAGACTCAGTCATGTCTGACTCTTTGCGACCCCATGAATCGTATCACGCCAGGCCTCTCTGTCCATCACCAACTCCCAGAGTTCACTGACACTCACGTCCATCGAGTCAATGATGCAATCCAGTCCTCTCATCCTCTGTCATCCGCTTCTCCTCTTGCCCCCAATCCCTCCCAGCATCAGCATCTGCTCCAATGAGTCAACTCTTCGCATGAGGTGGCCAAAGTACTGGAGTTTCAGCTTTAGCATCAGTCCTTCCAAAGAAATCCCAGGGCTGATCTCCTTCAGAATGGACTGGTTGGATCTCCTTGCAGTCCAAGGGACTCTCAAGAGTCTTCTCCAACACCACACTTCAAAAGCATCAATTCTTCGGCGCTCAGCCTTCTTCACAGTCCAACTCTCACATCCATACATGACCACAGGAAAAACCAGAGCCTTGACTAGACGAACCTTTGTTGGCAAAGTAATGTCTCTGCTTTTGAATATGCTATCTATGTTGGTCATAACTTTCCTTCCAAGGAGTGAGTGTCTTTTAATTTCATGGATGCAGTCACCATGTATAGTGATTTTGGAGCCCAGAAAAATAAAGTCTGACACTGTTTCCCCATCCATTTCCCATGTAGTGATGGGACCAGATGCCATGATTTTCGTTTTCTGAATGTTGAGCTTTAAGCCAACTTTTTCACTCTCCACTTTCATTTTCATCAAGAGGCTTTTTAGTTCTTCTTCACTTTCTGCCAGAAGGGTGGTGTCATCTGCATATCTGAGGTTATTGATATTTCTCCTGGAAATCTTGATTCCAGCTTGTGCTTCTTCCAGCCCAGCGTTTCTCATGATGTACTCTACATAGACGTTAAATAAGCAGGGTGACAATACACAGCCTTGACATACTCCTTTTCATATTTGGAACCAGTCTGTTGTTCCATGTCCAGTTCTAACTGTTGCTTCCTGACCTGCATACAGATTTCTCAAGAGGCAGATCAGGTGGTCTGGTATTCCCATCTCTTTCAGAATTTTCCACAGTTTATTGTGATCCACACGGTCAAAGGCTTTGGCATAGTCAATAAAGCAGAAATAGATGTTTTCTGGAACTCTCTTGCTTTTTCCATGATCCAGAGGATGTTGGCAATTTGATCTCTGGTTCCTCTGCCTTTTCTAAAACCAGCTTGAACATCAAGAAGTTCATGGTTCACACATTGCTGAAGCCTGGCTTGGAGAATTTAGAATTACTTTACTAGCATGTGAGATGAGTGCAATTGTGCGGTAGTTTGAGCATTCTTTGGCATTGCCATTCTTTGGGATTGGAATGAAAAGTGACCTTTTCTAGTCCTGTGGCCACTGCTGAGTTTTCCAAATTTGCTGGCATATTGAGTGCAGCACTTTCACAGCATCATCTTTCAGGATTTGGAATAGCTCCACTGGAATTCCATCACCTCCACTAGCTTTGTTCATAGTGATGCTTTCTAAGGCCCACTTGACTTCACATTCCAGGATGTCTGGCTCTAGGTCAGTGATCACACCATCATGATTATCTGGGTCGTGAAGATCTTTTTTATACAGTTCTATGTATTCTTGGCATCTTTTCTTAATATCTTCTGCTTCTGTTAGGTCCCTATCATTTCTGTCCTTTATCAAGGCCATCTGTGCATGAAATATTCCCTTGGTATCTCTAATTTTCTTGAAGAGTTCTCTAGTCTTTCCCATTCTGTTGTTTTCCTCTATTTCTTTGCACTGATCCCTGAAGAAGGCTTTCTTATCTCTTCTTGCTATTCTTTGGAACGTTGCATTCAGATGCTTATATCTTTCCTTTTCTCCTTTGCTTTTTGCTTCTCTTCTTTTCACAGCTATTTGTAAGGCCTCCGCAGATAGCCATTTAGGGGATTGCTTTTAATATGTTCTGGTATCATGTGTATCAATATCTGGCATGTTTTCTCCAAGATTTACTGAATAAATGTTTAATCTGAGAAAACTGACAAATTTTAAGCACTTTAAAAGTGAGTTGTGACAATTCTGGGCTGAACACTTGTTTTACAATCACTCAAATACTGTCATCTGATTACAAATCCACATAGTGAAGTTGATCATAAGTGCTCAGAGCTTTATAGTAATAAAATTATCATCTCAGGAACAAAAGAAAGTTTGAAACCAGTGTGATGATTTTTACCCCTGACCTGAAAGTTTGCTACTCATTCTTCAAACAATGCCTTGCCCATGGGGAGACAATTACTGACTTTGCAAAAAATGTCCTAAATTTTCTCTATTTAGTTCCAGCCATTAGTGTAGAGTTCAGATTTAACTTGAAATTCACTCCTGAGACATAGTGGAATATTTCCCATCTTTGTCTAGTTCTCAGCTCATCAAAAGTTGCATTCAAAGATGGAGGTGTAGGGGAGAAAAAGGAATATCCCAGTTGCCTTTCATTTTCTCTGTCTTCTTCCATCCCAGAAGGCGATTGGAGGGAAAACATTAAAAAGGGAGAATAGATTATTCAGGACACTTTGGGCTTCACATGTCAAACTCCAAATCTAATTTGCTTTAGTTCCAGTCATTAGTGTAAAGTTCAAATTATACTTCAGAAGAAGAACTAAAGAGCCTCTTGATGAAACTGAAAGAGAAGAGTGAAAAGTTGTCTTAAAACTCGACATTCAGAAAACTAAAATCAAGGCCTCCGATCCCATCACTTCATGGCAAATAGATCGGTAAACAATGGAAACAGTGACAGATTTTATTTTCTTGGGCTCCAAGAAAACTGCAGATGGTGACTGTAGCCATGAAATTAAAAGATGCTTGCTCCTTGAAAGAAAAGCTATGACCAACCTAGACAGCATATTAAAAAGCAGAAACATTACTTTGCCAACAACGGTTCGCCTAGTCAAAGCTATGGTATTTCCAGTAGTCATGTATGGATATGAGAGTTGAACTATAAAGAAAGCTGAGTGCAGAAAAATTGATGCTTTTGAACTGTGGTGTGGTGTGGAGAAGACTCTTGAGAGTCCCTTGGACTGCAAGGAGATCCACCCAGTCAATCCTGAAGGAAATCAGTCTGAATATTCATTGGAAGGACTGATCTGAAGCTGAAACTTCAATACTTTGGCCACCTGATGTGAAGAACCAACTCATTGGAAAAGACCCTGATGCTGGGAAAGATTGAAGGCAGGAGAAGGGGTCGACAGAGGATGAGGTGGTTGGATGGCATCACCAGCTTGATTAACATGGGTTTGAGTAAGCTCTGGGAGTTGGTGATGGATAGGGAAGCCTGAGGAACATTTCATGCAAAGATGGGCTTTATAAAGGACAGAAATGATAGGGACCTAACAGAAGCAGAAGATATTAAGAAGAGATGGCAAGAATACACAGAAGAACTGTATAAAAAAGAGCTTCACGACCCAGATAATCACAATGGTGTGATCACTGACCTAGAGCCAGACATCCTGGAATGTGAAGTCAAGTGGGCCTTAGAAAGCATCACTACGAACAAAGCTAGTGGAGGTGATGGAATTCCAGTGGAGCTATTCCAAATCCTGAAAGATGATGCTGTGAAAGTGCTGCACTCAATATGCCAGCAAATTTGGAAAACTCAGCAGTGGCCACAGGACTGGAAAAGGTCACTTTTCATTCCAATCCCAAAGAATGGCAATGCCAAAGAATGCTCAAACTACCGCACAATTGCACTCATCTCACATGCTAGTAAAGTAATGCTCAAAATTCTCCAAGCCAGGCTTCAGCAATATGTGAACCGTGAACTTCCTGATGTTCAGGCTAGTTTTAGAAAAGGCAGAGGAACCAGAGATCAAATTGCCAACATCCTCTGGATCATGGAAAAAGCCAGAGAGTTCCAGAAAAACATCTATTTCTGCTTTATTGACTATGCCAAAGCCTTTGACTGTGTGGATCACAATAAACTGTGGAAAATTCTGAAAGAGATGGGAATACCAGACCACCTGACCTGTCTCTTGAAAAATTTGTATGCAGGTCAGGAAGCAACAGTTAGAACTGGTCATGGAACAACAGACTGGTTCCAAATATGAAAAGGAGTATGTCAAGGCTGTATATTGTCACCCTGCTTATCTAACTTCTATGTAGAGTACATCATGAGAAACGCTGGGCTGGAAGAAACACAAGCTGGAATCAAGATTTCCGGGAGAAATATCAATAACCTCAGATATGCAGATGACACCACCCTTCTGGCAGAAAGTGAAGAGGAACTAAAAAGCCTCTTGATGAAAATGAAAGTGGAGAGTGAAAAAGTTGGCTTAAAGCTCAACATTCAGAAAACGAAGATCATGGCATCTGGTCCCATCACTACATGGGAAATGGATGGGGAAACAGTGGAAACAGTGTCAGACTTTATTTTTCTGGGCTCCAAAATCACTATACTGATGACTGCAGCCATGAAATTAAGAGACGCTTATTCCTTGGAAGGAAAGTTATGACCAACTTAGATAGCATATTCAAAAGCAGAGATATTACTTTGCCAATAAAGTTCCGTCTAGTCAAGGCTTTGGTTTTTCCTGTGGTCATGTATGGAGATGTGAGAGTTGGACTGTGAAGAAGGCTGAGTGCCGAAGAATTGATGCTTTTGAACTGTGGTGTTGGAGAAGACTCTTGAGAGTCCCTTGGATTGCAAGGAGATCCAACCAGTCCATTCTGAAGGAGATCAGCCCTGGGATTTCTTTGGAAGGAATGATGCTAAAGCTGAAACTCCAGTACTTTGGCCACCTCATGCGAAGAGTTGACTCATTGGAAAAGACTCTGATGCTGGGAGGGATTGGGGGCAGGAGGAGAAGGGGACAACAGAGGAGGAGATGGATGGATGGCATCACTGACTCAATGAACATGAGTCTGGGTGAACTCTGGGAGTTGGTAATGGACAGGGAGGCCTGGCGTGCTGTGATTCATGGGGTCTCAAAGAGTCGGACACGACTGAGTGACTTAACTAAGTAACTAAAGAGTCTAGGAAAACATAGCAAAGAAAACTTTTTTAAAAATTCCCCCAACAATGTAGCTTTTGAGTTCCTCCTCATCATTATTTCAATTTGGTTTGAAAATACAAGTAAGCAGAATCTGTAATTCTTGATGTTTCTTATTTTTTTTAATTAAATTTTATTTTGCTTAACTTTACAATATTGTATTGCTTTTGCCATACATCAAGATGGATCTGCCACAAGTATACACGTGCTCCCCATCCTGAACCCTCCTCCCTTCTCCCTCCCCATACCATCCCTCTGGGTCGTCCCAGTGCACCAGCCCCAGGCATCCGGTATCAGGCATCGTACCTGGACTGTCGACTCGTTTCAGATATGATATTATACATATTTCAATGCTATTCTCCCAAATCATCCCACCCTCTCCCTCTCCCAGAGTCCAAAAGTCTGTTCTATACATCAGTGTCTCTTTTGCTGTCTCGTAAACAGGGTTATTGCTACCATCTTTCTAAATTCCATATATATGCGTTAGTATACTGTATTTGTGTTTTTCTTTCTGGCTTACTTCACTCTATATAATAGGCTTGATGTTTCTTATTTTGTTATTCTTGTTCATCTATAAGTCCCCTCTCACCTAATTTATCCTTGTATTAGGATCACATTTAAATGTAGATAAAAATGAGGTTCACTTTAAGCATGACTAACCCCAACCTCTTAACGTGGCATCCAATCTGTCTCGGACTGAAGGATCACTTTGGAAGTTTCATTCTCTTTCTCTCCTTTGCACTTTTATTCTATCTTACCAATATTTATAATTAACACTAACGGACACGACTGAGCGACTTCACTTTCACTTTTCACTTTCCTGCACTGGGGAGGGAAATGGCAACCCACTCCAGTGTTCTTGCCTGGAGAGTCCCAGGGACGGGGGAGCCTGGTGGGCTGCCGTCTATGGGGTCGCACAGGGTCGGACACGACTGAAGTGACTTAGCAGCAACCTATAGTAAGACTCTCTTTGGTTGCCCCCATTATCTCCTGATTCTATCATGTTGTTTAATAAAGTAATAATATTACTGTAGGAGACAAGGATAATAAAAGAAAAGCAGGCCCTCGCAAGGGCCACAAAAGAAATTTATAATTATTGATAAACTGGATGCTATAAGGCATGAGACTCTTGGAACAAATCCAGAGGGAACAGTTCATAGTCTTGAAAACAAGATACAATCCTGGGGTCAAAAAACTGACCCCAGACTGTTTCTCAACTGGCGTCTCAGAGTCACATGTTTTACGTATCTGGTGGAAAATCTATAGATAAGAATATTAGTCTTAGTTACTGATTTGTTATTGATTACTGTTTCCTAATTACTCAATAGTTAATGATCATTTTGTTCTTTGGCCCTGAAGGCCACATGAGTTATAGTTTAACTCCCCGCATATTCTTTCATTCACTGCTGAAAGTATAATAAAGCTGGCTTGGATTCACTTTCATCACCTTCACTTTGGAGCAGTGTTGGTCCCCTGGTCCTTGCTTTTCTTTGAATTCTTGCATCTCGTTTCTCATTCTCTCACCACATCGTGCTTTCAGAAACCCTGTTTTGAGCTGTTTTCGACCATTGTTTTCGACAATTACAACATATCTCAATTTATTAGGGAAAAAATCATATCGTTCTATCCTCAACATTATAGTGGAACATGAAAAGGGCTTCTGCTATTATTTCCATTTCACACTTGGAAATTTGTGTCTGCTTAAAATTAAATGAGTTGCCCGAGATGCCTTGGCAAGTCAATATCAAAACCCAAAATTCCTGGTTTGGAATTTACAGTCAACCCTTGAACAACACAGAAGTTAAGGGCACCAACTCCCTCCTCATCCCCAACACACACACACACACACACACACACACACACAACACACACAGGAAAATCCTCATATGACTTTATAGTCAGCCCTCTATATTTGTGTTTCTGCACCTGTGTATTCAACTGACCACAGATGGAGTAGTACATTAGTGAAACGAGCTGGACCCTGTGAGATCTCCTCGACATTCCCTGGGCCCCAGAAGGGCAGATTTAAACAGTTACTAGTTAGGAGTGTTAGTGGCTTACTCGTGTATGTCCAACTCTGCAACCCCATAGACTGCCAGCCTCCTCTGTCCATGGAATTCTCCAGGCAAGAATACTGGAGAGGGTTAGCCATTCCTTTCTCCCGGGGTATGAACCCAGGTGCCCTGCACTGTAGGCCCGCTCTTTACTATCTGAGCCACAAGGGGAGTGAGGGAATGCAGAAACACCAGTGCAGCCATGGGCCCTGAACCTGGTTTCTCCTGGGAGGATGTGTGTATCTATTTGATACACATCTCTGAGTTCTTCTACAGGAATTAAGGCTCCCACCCAGGTGGAGGATGGTAACTCCAGCCTGAGAAAATCATGTGGACCCCACTTTGAAACCAGAAGGCTGATGGTTGAGATTCCTGAAACACCACCCTGTTACCTCACCAGCAGCCAACCCAGAAGAAAGACACACAGCCTGCAGACCTCTCTCCAAATCTTGCCTGTAAAGACTTCTTGCCTGAAGCCCACTGGGGAGTTTGGATCTTTTGAGCATGAGCAATCCCTTTCTCCTTGCAAGGCCCGGCAATAAAGAATCCTTTCTCCACTCCAAAAGAGTTTGGGTTTGTTTGGCCTTTTTGTGTGTTGGGCACACAAATTGGAGTTTGACAAAGGCAATGGCAACCCACTCCAGTACTCTTGCCTGGAAAATCCCATGGACAGAGGAGCCTGGTAGACTGCTGTCTATGGAGTCGCATAGAGTCGGACACAACTGAGTGACTTCACTTTCACTTTTTACTTTTCATGCATTGGAGAAGGAAATGGCAACCCACTTCAGTGTTCTTGCCTGGAGAATCCCAGGGATGGTGGAGCCTGGTGGGCTGCCGTCTCTGGGGTCGCACAGAATCAGACACGACTGAAGCGCCTTAGCAGCACTACATATTTAGTGAAAAAAAAATCCATGTGTAAATGGAACTAAGCCTTTCAAACTCTCTTTATTCAAGAGTCAACTTTAGTTTTTTTTCCCCCATGACACACAATTTCTCATTCTTGTTGGGCCAACATCTCATTCTTCTAGTCATAATGTATTCCTAATTGAAGTTATCTTCATTCCCAAGATTTACCTCCATTCCCTTGTAATATATTTTGATAAACATTTTAACAACAACAAAAAATTCCCGTAAAGAATATTGCTTATTTTCTCATAGTCTGAGGAAAGCTTCAAGCAATGACAATTTTAATCCAGATGTCAAAAAATACAATGATAGATGGAGATGATTCAGAAAATTAGGACTTTGTACCGCTTCTTACATCATAATATTTAGACAGCTGCCTGTTCTCTGCCTATTTGGAAAGCTGATGCTACTTAGGAATAAGGCAGATATTTTTCTATGACTGTACTGATTTCAAATATTCTAAAGTACTTTTCCCATAAATTATGGAAATGTCCTAGGAATTCCAACTTCTGATTCCTGGACCAATATTATTGCAAAATTGCAAATGACCTTAGTTCTGAATTTTTCCCTAGAAAACATAATTGCCAAAAGAATGTAGAGTGACAGATTACATCTGTTGAAGAGTCAATTACTGGAATAAAAATTTTCAGGTTTTTTATAAACAAAGTTATTTTAGGGTATTTATTATGATAGCCCAGTTATTTTTAGATATTTGTTCTTAGGTTAATACTCTGTATACAAGTAAGTATAGATTAGTAAGTATTGAGACAGAACAGCTTGTACCTTTTTGCTACATACCAAATACCATATTATAGGAAGCTACAACCATCATATTTGAAGAAAAGCCAAACTTAATGAGCATTTTTTTTCTTATTTCTTGTATGAAGTCTCCAAATTAAGAAGTGATTGTGTTTCAAAAATATGCTGGTAAGATGTTTATATTTTTCTATAAGGAGAGATATAAAATACAAGCAATTTTATTTTTCAGGACTGCAGACATACAAATCCTCCAGAAGACCTACATTAGCTATTTTGATGAACTCATTCATACTGGATGCTGGGGCTCTAGGGTTTGTGCTATCACTGGCATCAGTGATTCGGGAAAAAAAAAAAAAGGTTGGTTATTATGCATGTGATAAAGCAGAGAAACACGTTTGCTTTTGGAAGGGAAGACAGGTTGGGATCTGCAGGAGCTAGGCAGCACCTGAGGGGAGAAGAGTGAAGAGAGAATAGATGCTGGATCCCACGACAGGCAGGAGGGACCTGGAAGACAGACTTGAAAGAAAAGAGATCACTCAGTAAGATTTTAAGAGAGTTTATCATGGAGTATTTGATGTCAAACCTCTCCTCTCTTTATCTGATGAAGTTGCCGGTAAATTCTACATTTCTATTTACACTTGTGTGCAATAAATATATTCAAGAAGTGGGAAGAGGAAATTGGGAGGAGCATAGATTGAGATTCATGACAGTTATTCAGGAAAGCCTGCGGTGCCTATTTAACCCCTAAATATCCATAAATGCAGAAACAACAGTTCCTTTTTTAAATGTTTTATTATTGAACTGTTTCTTATTCTTCCTCAAGGCTGATGCTTCACTGTATAAAAACAGCACCAGTAAACACAGTATATTGCACATTTAAGAATATTGTTCTTCATCTGACACTGTACAACTAACAAAAGCTCTTCTCCACCACCAGTTATTTCCAATGGGAAGATCATTAGGTATTTTAACCCAAATCCAGGGATGGCTGTAAGCAAATTACAATATAATAGAAGACATAAGAAAACAATGTCATCCTTGAATTACAGAATTTTTATAACTAGTTTTTAACCACAGATAACTTCAGGAATTTTGAATATTATAACTGGTCCATGCCTGCTAAGTCGCTTCAGTCATGTTGAACTCTGCAACTCTACGGACAGGAGCCCTGCCAAGCTCCTCTGTGTCCATGGTATTCTCCACATAAGAACAGTGGTGTAGGTTGCCAGTGCCCTCCTCCAGGGGATCTTCCTGACCCAGGGATTGAACTCATGTCTCTTATGTCTCCTACATAGGCTTCTCTAGTGGCTCAGATGGTAAAGAATCCACCTGCAATGCTGGGAGATGTGGGTTCTATCCCTGGGTTGGGAAGATCCCCTGGAGGAGGGCATGGCAACCCACTCCAGTATTCTTGCCTGGAGAAAATCCATGGACAGAGGAGCCTGGTGGACTACAGTCTATGGGGTCTCAAAGAGTCAGACATGACTGAGCAAGCAAGTATAGTACAGCACCCCCTGGGAAGCCCATTATAACTGGAGTCTAACCTAAAAGTTATAAATTAACAGAAAGTGTCTCAGTCGTGTCTGACTCTTTATCAGATCAGATCAGATCACTCACTCAGTCGTGTCCAACTCTTTGTGACCCCACGAATCGCAGCACGCCAGGCCTCCCTGTCCATCACCAACTCCCGGAGGTCACCCAGACTCATATCCATCGAGTCAGTGATGCCATCCAGCCATCTGATCCTCTCTCGTCCCCTTCTCCTCCTGCCCCCAATCCCTCCCAGCATCAGAGTCTTCTCCAATGAGTCAATTCTTCGCATGAGGTGGCCAAAATACTGGAGTTTCAGCTTTAGCATCATTCCTTCCAAAGAAATCCCAGGGCTAATCTCCTTCAGAATGGACCGGTTGGATCTCCTTGCAGTCCAAGGGACTCTCAAGAGTCTTCTCCAACACCACAGTTCAAAAGCATCAGTTCTTCGGCGCTCAGCCTTCACAGTCCAACTCTCACATCCATACATGACCACAGGAAAGACCATAGCCTTGACTAGGCGAACCTTTGTTGGCAAAGTAATGTCTCTGCTTTTGAATATGCTATCTAGGTTGGTCATAACCTTCCTTCCAAGAAGTAAGCGTCTTTTAATTTCATGGCTGCAGTCACCATCTGCAGTGATTTTGGAGCCCAGAAAAATAAAGTCTGACACTGTTTCCACTGTTTCCCCATCCATTTCCCATGTAGTGATGGGACCAGATGCCATGATCTTCGTTTTCTGAATGTTGAGCTTTAAGCCAACCTTTTCACTCTCCACTTTCACTTTCATCAAGAGGCTTTTTAGTTCCTCTTCACTTTCTGCCATGAGGGTGGTGTCCAGGACAGAATACTGGAGTGGGTAGCCTTTCCCTTCTCTAGGGGATCTTCCCAACCCAGGGATCTAACCCAGATCTCCCGCATCATGGGAGGATTCTTTACCAGCTGAGCCACAAGAGAAGCCCAAGAATACTGGAGAGAGTAGCCTATCCCTTCGCCAGTGAATCTTCCCGACCCAGGAATCGAACCAGAGTCTCCTGCATTGCAGGCAAATTCTTTACCAACTGACCTAAATGTTATAAAGTGCTGTGAAAAAGATGCGTAGAGTTTATCTGAAATAATTAGCAATTTACAGGGTATTTTCTACAAGTAACATATGTGGCAAGTAATTTCTTTTGGTAAAAGTTGCTTTCAAAAAACTTACCCACCATTAATTTAAGACAATGATCTTAGATTAAGTTGTTTCAAACTATTTAGGGGTTCTGTCTTCACTCCTCAATAGATCTTATGTATTTTTTTCATATGCTTCTTCACTTATCTAATTGTGCAGGGTTACTGAATGTCATTTTTATCAGCCAACGGTCTTCATAACAAGATTTATTGATAAGTCCTGGACTCTCTGCTAATTTCATTCATTTCAGTTACTTCTGATAGAGGAGTCTAGAGTTCACTTGGAGAAGGCAATGGCACCCCACTCCAGTACTCTTGCCTGGAAAATCCCATGGATGGAGGAGCCTGGTAGGCTGCAGTCCATGGGGTCGCTTAGAGTCAGACACGACTGAGGGACTTCACTTTAACTTTCCACTTTCATGCACTGGAGAAGGAAATGGCAATCCACTCCAGTGTTCTTGCCTGGAGAAGCCCAGGGACGGGGGAGCCTGGTGGGCTGCCGTCTATGGGGTCGCAGAGAGTCGGTCACGACTGAAGCGACTTAGCAGCAGCAGCAGAGTTCACTAGCAGCTTTCACACTTTCCAAAGCACCAAATTCCTCATTTTTGGTTCAATTTAGTTCTAACTTCAGACAAACTACAGTAAAGCACAGCTCCCAAAGCTTCCTGTGCAAAACTGCCATTTCCCACTACTCCAACATCATTTTCTGTTATTCTCCATTAAAGCGCATTGTGAGAATTCATGCTTGCAAAGCTGTTTGGGCAGCGAAGCCATCGGGAGAGCGGTCGCCTCCCGCCTGCAGCCTCTAGGTGAGACTGAGCACACAGGTGTAGAGACGCCAGTGCAGGCGTGCAGAATGCAGCATGCAGGGCGCATGCTCCGAACCCGGCACAGTGTCACGTGCCATGCCACGTGTCACGTGCACCGCATTTACTGCACACGAGCCGACGAGGGCTACAGCCATAGTTCATTTTAAGCCAGATCCAGACTGCAGTCGTTTGTGATCAAATACTTTTCAAGTTACGATGGGAGGTGCCGGAAGCCATTTCTTCAAATCCCATCAATTCCACCGAAAGAATAAAGAAGCGAACCAGCCCCTCAGTCCCACAGTAAGCCAACGTTTAATTTTCTTGTCCGTCAACTCAAAATTGGTTTAAGATGAGGGGGCAGGGAGGAAGGGAGGAAAGGATTCTCATTATCTGTTCTATATTAGTGATAAATTACCGTTTGTGATATTTCCTATGATGTACTTTAAAACACCTCATGGAGTATGTGATATGTGTGTGCATGTAGAGGAATGAATCTGTGGTAATTTTATCACCCCCTTAGGGAGGGTTTATTAATAATATCAAGTAAGCTAATCAGGACTAATACTCTAGGGAGTTAGTATTTGAAGGACCCTAATGGAAAACTGGCTGCAAGGAGATCCAACCAGTCCATTCTAAAGGAGATCAGCCCTGGGTGCTCTTTGGAAGGAGTGATGCTAAAGCTGAAACTCCAATACTTTGGCCACCTCATGCAAAGAGTTGACTCATTGGAAAAGACTGATGCTGGGAGGGATTGTGGGCAGGAGGAGAAGGGGACGCCAGAGGATGAGATGGCTGGATGGCATCACCGACTGAATGGACAAGAGTTTGGGTGAACTCCGGGAGTTTGTGATGTACAGGGAGGCCTGGCGTGCTGCAATTCATGGGGTTGCAAAGAGTCAGACATGACTGAGCAACTGAACTGAGCTCAACTGAATGGAAAACAGACATAAGAGCACCATTTATAACTCCAGTCAATGCCAAAATGTTTTAATTAGCATATAATATGCTAGAAATTTTTCTTCAGGGACATAAGTGGTGTTCAAGATATGTTTACTGGCTAGCTACGTTGAATAGTCACCGTTGTATTTGCATAAACAGAGTTTAAAAATCGAGTAAACCTAATAGTACACATTCTTCAAAGTAGAATCAAGTTTTGGAATTCCAGTCTGTTTTGTGTGTGGTCTTTGTCACTTGATTCTGACTAAAAGTTTGAATTAATCTTGCCCTTAGAAAATTTCCCCCTTTGCCTTGAGTAAACCTTTCTCACAAGTTGCTTGTTGAAGATCCTGAAAGAGCAGAGTGCTGAGATGCATTATTTCAGAACAACTTGTATGGTTTTGAAGGAAGGATCTTCTTGTTAACAAATATTTACATGTGTAACAGAATTAGGAACCAGCCATGCTGATTACCTGAAGGAAAGAAATTCTAAAGAAAACTGCAAATATAATGGCATAGAGGCTGGAGGCAGCTTGAAAATGGAAGAGGGCCATTGAGGACAGAAAATAGGAGTACATTTGAAGCCAAGTGGAGAGTTGTGAAGGGAGGCCAGAGGATTGAAGCAGCTAGTTCCTGGGGGATCTAATTAGCCATGGTGAGGAGTTTAATCTGTTTCTAAGGACAAGAGAAACCCCATTGGAACACAAATTACTTGTTAGTTGAATATTATCAATGTCTTGGATTGCAGATACATTTGCCTGAGAAGTCCAGGCAAGATGAAACAGCCATACTATACAAAACATTAGTTCAGGTTCTGTTATTGAGCCATGCTATTTATCATTAACAGCAATTGACAGTGGACTTAGAGGTTAAGGATACCATAGAGAGTGGTGAGGACCTCGGCAAATGAAAATCACATACTTCATCTTGTGAACCTATGTCCTGGGTGGTGGTGATGAGGGGACAGCCTCAAATCAGATTCAAGTGATGGTTGTCATGCTGAGATGTGAGTCATGTCCTTCCGCCACATCCTCCTGTTTTCCAAGACAAGTTTTCTGAATCACTGCATTAAATCTAATGCTCAAATGATGTGTGTGTGTTAGTCACTCAGTGGTGCCCGACTCTCTGCAACCCCACAGACTGTAGCCTACCAGGCTTCTCTGTCCATGGAATTCTCTAGGCAAGAATATTGGAGTGGATTGCCATTCCCTTCTCCAGAGGAACTTCCCAACCCAGGGATCGAACCCTGGTCTCCTGCATCACAGGTAGATTCTTTACCGTTTGAGCTAAAGGGAAGTCTGTTTAAATGATTAAAAAGAAAATTAAATCATTATGTGGGATAGACAAATCATGAACTTATATGGGGCTTACATACTCCCACAAATAATCTCTGATCTATATAGGGAATGTTTAGCTTTCAGTACATATGAAATCTCTCTTGCCCTTACTTTCCTTTTAAATTGCAACTTAATCATTCCTACTTTGCAGATAAAAGAATAAAATCTTTCAAGCTAACCCCAACACCTTTTAAATTCTACACTCTTAGCATCTCTTCATTCAACAAGCATTTATTGAGTGCCCACCATGTTGTAGGTGCTTGAAATGTATGAATGAACAAAGATTAAAATTTCTGCCCCTGTGAACTTTAAAAAGTCCTGGGAGAACACTTCCGTGTAAATGGATAAGTGGGAATAGCGGGAAATGAAGAGGTCACAAAGGAGACTGAGGAGAAGAAGACAAATGGTAAAAGTAACAAATGTGTGAATTAGATAGTATTGTAGAAAACAATCAGTTGATGCTGCGGAGACAAGACAAATAGGGCAGGGTAGGTAAGGTTGGTTGTGCTGATGGTCTTGGAAGGATTTCTGTGCACATCTCCAACTCCAGAATCGTTAGGATCTGCCTCTGCTCTGTCTAGTACCTCGTTTTATCCTCTCTCTATTGTGTTCCTCCCCTCAGTTTATTAATGTACTCAAATGTAGCCAAGTATCTTCTATCCTAAAAATAAATACAGCAAAAAGCTCCTTTAACCGTACATATGTTTCTTGCTTCTATCTCATTCTTTGAGAAAGGGGCTGGCTACTCTGCTGGCCCCACTTTGTCATATCCTATCCACTCAGCCACTTACTCTGATATGACTTCCACTTCAGTTTCTTTACCAAAACTGTTTATAGAGGACCTCTGATTGGCCTAATCCAACTGGTGTTTCTTTTTTTTTTCAAGTTTTTTTTTTTTTTTAAACTTTAATCGTATTTCACCATCCCTCAGTCTTTGCCACAGTTAAATGTTTACTCTTTCTTGAGGATTCAACTTCTGTTGGCTTCTGAGATATTCTACCAGTGACCTCCTTGCGGCATTTGTTACTCTTCCTTCTCAGTCTCCTTCATGTTCTATTTTGCTGCATTTACTATCTCCTTGATAAATGTGACTGTGGAGAAGGCTGAGAGCCGAAGAATTGATGCTTTTGAACTGTGGTGTTGGAGAAGACTCTTGAGAGTCCCTTGGACTGCAAGGAGATCCAACCAGTCCATTCTGAAGGAGATCAGCCCTGGGATTTCTTTGGAAGGAATGATGCTAAAGCTGAAACTCCAGTATTTTGGCCACCTCATGCGAAGAGTTGACTCATTGGAGAAGACTCTGATGCTGGGAGGGATTGGGGGCAGGAGGAGAAGGGGACGACAGAGGATGAGATGACTGGATGGCATCACTGACTCGATGAATATGAGTCTGAGTGACCTCTGAGGGCTGGTGATGGATAGGGAGGCCTGGCGTGCTGCGGTTCATGGGGTCGCAAAGAGTCGGACACGACTGAGCGACTTATCTGGTCTGATCTGATCTGATAAATGTTAGTATTCCTCCAAATTAATTATTACTTCTTTAAGGCTAGAAAAATAGTCCTTCACCAGTAGTCAGCAGAAACTCAACATATCCAAAGCTATATACTCATTTTTTTCCTCTTTTAACCCTGGACTTGGTTAACTGCTTTCAGTATTTGTTTCTAGGAAAGAAAGGTAAAACTTTTAGATTATTTAATCAGCCCTGGGAAACAACAGGTTGCTTATTTTTATTTTCAAATTTTAAAGTTTTTATTTTGTAAAATAATAGTTTATATTCTTATGTAACTGTGAATATTGGCATGTGTAAATAGAGAACTAGGGTGTGAAAAGTTAAACATTAGGTATTATGAGAAATTTACTAGTTATCATCTGAAAGCGTTTGACTTTCAGAATCTGGCATATTGCCTAAATTTATCCTTCAAGAATTAAGTTTATATTGTCATTTCTGGAAGATTGCATCTGGAATGATTTTATCAATTCATCTTGGACTATCTTTAAAAATAAGATTCAGTTAAATATTAAGAACAGCATTTAAAGAAACTAAGCTTATCTGTTCATCAGAAGTTAGGGCAGAAAAAAAATTTTCATCTGTTTTTCATCTGTTATAAATACCAAATGTCACCCAATGTATTACTGGTGTAAGGTTGAAGACATTCTTCACCTATTAACTCCTGCAGCCTTATTTTCAGAAAGTATACTCAACTACATACATTCACACACACATATATACACACACAAGGCAAATTTATAGTTCAGGAGACCTGTTTAACAGTAAATTGACAAAGCATCAGGTGAGAAAATGAATTTTCACTTTGGTCCCAAACGGCTACCCAATCAGAATTAGCATTTATCTTTATACAAAATATCATTGGATAGTTTTGTTAAGTCTCCACAGACAAGAATGTCCAAACAAAACATATATACTATGAACGTATACTAAAGGAAAATGAATCCATTTCATCTTGAGAGACTAAATATTTATACTTGAAATGTTTTGCTTTTGGTCAGGTTTTGAAATTAAAACCAGATTCAACTGTATAATTCAAATGTGTGAGTATGAAGAGAGAATATACTATAAGCATGTAAAATGGAGTATTAAGATAATCCTGGGCATAGAGTAAAACTGAGGAGATTTATTTACTTAAATCATAAAGTTATACAGTCTGATTTTTAAGGATCGCTATGGACTATTATTCATTTTACTGGTTACAGAGTATATAATTAAGAATATTACCAAATTTATTAGCAGTATAGTGATGATTATTGTGGTTTAAGAAAATTGCCATATGGTTATCATGTTACTCTTTGGCTACCTTTTTATACTTTAAACACTAGCTTTGTGCTCTGTGATAAAAACGAGACTTTATAGAAATATCTACACCTGTAAATGAATATCTACATTTATAAAAAGGTGAAAAGCTAAATGTGAGACAAATGCACAGTTCACAGTTATGGTTATTGAAGAAATATATGAAACATTTATCCCAAAGCTGGCATTTTTTTTAATTTCTTAGGAAAGGGCTAGCTTTTCCAACTTGGAATTACGTGCTTATAGCAAATGCTGACACTTACGCTTGGAACAATTTGAGACACCTGGAGACTTACAGTAGTAGGGTCAGTTAAAATTGCAAATGCGAATTAATCTCTTCATTTTACTACCCTTTCTAAGATGAGTGGAAGTGGTTTTGAAGGATTTGGCTTTCTATATACCTACAACTTTAAACCAGAATTTACTGCTGATAGTCCTTTATGTGGAAGTATTTAGTTGTTCTTGTGTTGAAATAATCTAAACAGCTGGAATCTACTTCATAATTGTCTGGCTCCAGCTGGACATGCTTCAGAAAAAAAAAAAAAAAAAACCTCTTCTTCAGAGCTAGGTTTTCACTATAATCACAGAATTTAGTTTACAAAACCAAGACATAAATGGTATTTCTTCCTGCATGGGGCTGGTTTGGCTAGGTTGTCTAAAGAGAATAAACTCCAACTGCTTATTTTTTCCCTTTCCTCTAGCATTTGAGATTGTCTCACTCTATTAAAAAGGCCTAGAAGTCTGGGTGCTAGTGGGATTTTGTTAAGTACTGTAAATGAATTTAAATAAGAAATGTTGTGTACACCAAGGAATAATTCTGCCTCATTTAGGTCAAACAAGTTTATCGCCTTATTGCTACTAGAAAATCTGTTAGTGAAATTGTTTATCTTCATCTTGATTACATTAAACCAAAGAACACATTACTGAGGGGCAGAGACAAGGAAATAATCAATGTAGTTGAAATATCTGTGAAACTTTTTGGGACAAGAGGAATCAAGCGATAAGAAAACTGCCAAACACTGAGTAAGCCTTGCCTGGTTGTGAGTCTCTGTGTAATCAAGGGAAATCACAGGCTCCTTGATTACAGCCTCATTCTGTGTTCTATCACCTTGACTGCTAACTGTGAACTCTGATGATTAAGCAGTCAGATGAACAACACCCCAGGGCTGCTATGGATGAACATCAACAACCCTCCTCCAAACTTCACAAACTGGTTTCCAGTTTAGAAATCTGTTGAAACATGTGGACTAGAAAATTTGTATATGGGTCCCAAACATGTGTGAAGGATCTGTACTTAATAGTCTAAAGCATGTTAGGATCTACCCATAGTAAAATCCCGAAGTAGAAAGTGAGAAGTTTTTGGTGCCACTTTACTTGTTATCCCAATAAACTACATGGAGAACATGCTCAAGGCAGTTGCCTGAGAGATCTGTTCATAAAGTTTTATATCTTCTGTGCGTTGTCAGTTCACAATCAGAGAATGCATGTTGGTTTTTTTAATTTTCAACATTAATTTTTTGTGCAAGGAAACCTGCACAAAAGTTAAAAAAAAAACTGCTGAGAACTACCAGAAAGAATGTTATTACTTAAAACATAGCCAACAGGTGATCACTCTGCTCTCCAAGTATGGTGCTGGCATCTGGGGCAGTTCATTTTAATGACAGAATTTGCTGCAGCAGGTGGTTACCATCAGCCCATTTCCAAGTGTATCATTATGCCCTATGAAAGCTCACTAACTACTTATCACCTTTGTGTAGCATATAAATTGGATTTCTAATTTTGAGCAAAAAAGAAAAATATATGCTATTATAAAGTACAGGCTTGTGACCAAAGGTTGTGCCATGATTGATAATCCATTTCTCCTTCCATAAATCCATTTCTCATTCTCGTTCATTCATTCAGCAAGTAGTATGCTGAGTGCTAAATAGCCTACTAGGCTCTGGGGATCCAGTAGTGACCAACACAGACATGATCACCGCTTCATGGAGTTTAAAGTTACCGAGTTCATTAATTTACTCAACAGGTATTTCTTTTTTTAAATTAATTTATTTTAATTGGAGGATAAGTACTTTACAATATTGTGATGGTTTTTGCCATGAATCAGCCATGGGTGCACAAATGGCCCCCCATCCTGAACCCTCTCCCCATCCCTCCCCACCCCATCCCTCTTGGTTTTCTAGAGCACCAGCTTTGAGTGCCCTGCTGCATACATTGAACTTGCACTGGTCATCTGTTTTACATATGGTAATATACATGTTTCAATGCTATTCTCTCAAATCATCTCACCCTTGCCTTCTTCCACATAGTCCAAAAGTCTGTTCTTTACATGTGTGTCTCTCTTGCTGCCTCCCATATAGGATCGATGTTACCATCTCTCTAAATTCCATATATATGTATTAATATACTGTACTAGTGTTTCTCTTTCTGACTTACTTCACTCTGTACAATAGGCTCTAGTTTCATCCACCTCATTAGAACTGAGTCAAATGTGTTCCTTTTTATAGCTGTAATGCAGGTCAAGAAGCAACAGTTAGAATCGGACATGGAACAACAGACTGATTCCAAATTGGGAAAGGAGTACATCAAGGCTGTATATTGTCACCCTGCTTATTTAACTTATATGCAGAGTACATCATGAGAAACACTGGGCTGGAGGAAGCACAAGCTGGAATCAAGACTGCAGGGAGAAATATCAATAACCTCAGATACACAGATGACACCACCCTTGTGGCAGAAAGCAAAGAACTAAAGAGCCTCTTGATGAAAGTGAAAGAGGAGAGTGAAAAAACTGGCTTAAAACTCAACATTCAGAAAACTAAGATCATGGCATCTGGCCCCATCACTTCATGGGAAATAGATGGGGAAACAGTGGAAACAGTATCAGACTTAATTTTCTTGGGCTCCAAAATCACTGCGGATGGTGACTGCAACCATGAAATTAAAAGACTCTTGCTCCTTGGAAGAAAAGTTGTGACCAACCTAGACAGCATATTAAAAAGCAGAGATATTACTTTGCCAACAAAGGTCTGTCTAATTAAAGCTATGGTTTCTCTTGTAGTCATGTATGGATGTGAGAGTTGGACTCTAAAGAAGTCTGAGTGCTGAAGAATTGATGCTTTTGAACTGTGGTTTTGGAGAAGACTCTTGAGAGTCCCTTGGACTGCAAGGAGATCAAACCAATCCATTCTAGAGGAGATCAGTCCTGAATATTTATTGGAAGGACTGATGCTGAAGCTGAAACTGCAATACTTTGACCATGATGCAAAGAACTGATTCATTGGAAAAGACCCTGATGCTAGGAAAGATTGAAGACAGGAGGAGAAGGGGATGACAGAGGATGAGATGGTTGAATGGCATCACTGACTCAATGGACATGAGTTTGAGCAAGCTCTGGGAGTTGGTGATGGACAGGGAGGCCTTTTCACTTTCATGCATTGGAGAAAGAAATGGCAACCCACTCCAGTGTTCTTACCTGGAGAATCCCAGGGACGGGGGAGCCTGGTGGGATGCCATCTGTGGGGTCGCAAAGAGTCGGACACGACTGAAGTGACTTAGCAGCAGCAGCAGCAAGGGAGGCCTGGTGAGCTGCAGTCCATGGGGTCACAAAGAGTTGGACCTGACTAAGCGACTGAACTGAATTTATTCAACATATATTTCTTGAGTGCTACCACATGCCAGGCATTCTTCTGTAATGGAATATTCAAGTAAATAGAAATCCTGCCCTTGTTTTAGCTTCTTCTCAGTGAGAAAGTCAGATAATAAGCACCAAACCTGATGAATAAGTGATAAAATATTCTAGAAGATAAAAGTATCTTTTGAAAAGATAGAGCAGAGGAAAGGAGCAGGAGTTGAGTTTGAGTGGTTGTAATTTAAATACATTGACATTGCGTGCGTGCTCAATCATGTTGGACTCTGAGACCCCATGGCCTGTAATCTGCCAGGCTCCTCTGTCCATGGGATTTCCCAGGCAAGAATACTGGAGTGGGTTGCCATTTCCTTCTCCAGGGGATCTTCCTGACCCAGGGATCGAACTTGCATCTCCTGTGTTTCTTACATTGTAGGTGGATACCCAACTGAGCCATTGGTATTTCCAATTTAAATACAGTGGTCCTCTTAAGGAGCTGACACTTTTGAGAAAAAACTTGAAAGAACTAGGGAGTTGGCCATGCAGACATCTAGAGAAAGAAAGTGTTCAGGCAGGAGGAACAGAAAGTACAAAGGCCCTAGGGCAGAGAGATGACTGACATTTTCAGGGAACAAAATAAGAAGCCATTGTGCTTCAAGCAGAATGAGCTAGCAGAAGAGTAGCAGGTAGAAAGGTCAGAGAGGTAACAGGGATCCAAATTCTGAGCCTTGACGTCCTTATCAGGGCAATAAGAATCACTCTCGTTGATGTATTAATATACACTGTTGTGTACAAAATGATGATGTAATAATATACTGTGGCATACAAAAGTAAAAACAGACCCATTAAGAGGGAATTGCAGTAATCCAGGTGAAGAATACTGATGGCTCAAACAAAACAGGAGGGATTGTGAGAGGTGGCTAAATATTTTCTGAGAGTAGAACCAAGGGGATTCCCCGAGAGATTGGGTATCAAATATGAGAGTTGAAGTCAAAGAAGGAGTTTTTGGTTTGAGCAGCTAGAAGAATGGAGATATATATCTTTCACTGGGAGGAAGTTAGTAGGGGACAGGAGATGATCACGGTTTTTGTAGGGGATGTATTGATGTCTGTTCATACCCAAAGGAATATTCTTTATATTTCCAAGATAGTTTGAAATGCGAATATGGAATTTAGAGGCTATAAATTTGGAAATCATTTGTACATAAAGGTATATGAACTGTGAGGCTGGATGCGATTTCTAAGAGGGTGTATATATGAATCGAGATGAGGACCCAGACTAATCCCTGGGTCACACCACCATTGAGAGGTCTGAGTGAGGAGGATGAAAGAACAAAAGAAACAGAGAAGGAACAACCATTGAGGTAGATGGAAGCCTTGGTAGGTGTGGTGCATGGGAACCAAGGAGAGAACGTGCACCACGAAGAGAAAGTATTCAAGTGTGTCATATCCTGTGTTATAGCTTGTGGCAAGACTCCACCACAAGATTTAGCATAAAGACAAAAAAAAATCATTAAAAATATGATTAAAGTCATGAAAGACCATTTCTAATGGATTGTTTTAGTGATATACATAGAAATGTTTCTTTTCCCACACTCTCACAAAATGCAAATATTAAATTTTTAAAAGGAATTTAAAATATATAGGTGATTTTATTTTTCTTCAATTATGAAATATAGCTTTTTTTCTTTGCTTGGGGAACTAATTTTTTTTATAAAGTATTCACATCTTTATTTTCCTTTCAAAGTATTAGCATAATTTTTCCTTGATTAAGAGAGCTCTTTATATAACAATGGTAACATTCTGTCTGTCAAGTTTTACAGTCTGCAGTTTATCTTTCAATAATGTCTTGGCTCTCAGAATTTTTTTATTTATTTCTGTAGTTCTCTCATTTTTTTCTTTGTAACTTTTAACTTTTTATTTATGTCTTAGATGAATTTTGTAAATATATTTCAAAACTCAATATTTCATATGTATGCATTGAGTTCATGTATCAACATTGTTTCCTGGTTATTTTATACTATCATTTAAAAATTTTATTCTATGATCTATCTAGAGTTTATCTTTAATGTATTTATCAGTGCACCTTCATTGGACCAAAACACTAAAATATACTGGAGGGCAAAATAGTCCAAATGTGCATGTTATGTGATCAGCTTTATTATCTGTACCTTCTCTGTTTTAAAAGTTTCCCTTCAGGCATGTTGCAGTATAGTTTTTCATTGAAGGAACACCAAATATTTGAACTTCAACAAATATAACTGAGGTCAATTCTGTCATACAGTCAAAGCAGACAGTTGCCTTAGGCAGCAAAAACATTCCACACATCAAATTCTTTAGGGATTGTTTTTAATGTAAGAAGCTAGAGGCAATAAAACACAACGCATTTCCCATTTTCTCAAAAGAGAATTAAACCAGAATTTAATTATCTCTTAGAAGTATTGTCTTTGGCACCTATATTCATGTTTATATTCCAGTAGGGCTGGAGGGTAAAGCTACATAAAATAGTAATGAACATTTTAGGAAACAATTTAGTGGCTACCCATTTCTTATAATTAAAGGATAAATATTAAGAGTATGTTATTTTTATTGAAAAGAGATGTGTGTGTTTGTGTGCATGGAGATGAAAGTGTGTATAAGAGAAAGCTTGCAAAATAAAATAGATAAGAAAAAGTTAATTTTTATCTCTAACTTGTGTCTTTGACAGAGAAGGCAATGGCACCCCACTCTAGTATTCTTGCCTGGAAAATCCCACGGATGGAGGAGCCTGGTAGGCTGCAGTCCATGAGATCACTAAGAGTCGGACATGACTGAGCGACTTCACTTTCTCTTTTCACTTTCATGCATTGGAGAAGGAAATGGCAACCCACTCCAGTGTTCTTGCCTGGAGAATCCCAGGGATGGGGAAGCCTGGTGGGCTGCCGTCTATGGGGTCACACAGAGTCGGACACAACTGAAGTGACTTAGCATAGCATAGCACAGCATGTCTCTTTGAATTAGAAGGCTCAAACCAAAAACAAACGATTGAAAATATGAAAATTCCATCTTGCTTTTATAATTTGATTTTTCATAGACTAAGGAAATGGCAACCCACTCCAGTATTCTTGCCTGGAGAATTGTGTGGACAGAGGAGCCTGGTGGACTGCTGTCCGTAGGGTCGCACAGAATCGGACACGACTAAAGTAACTTAGCAGCAGTTAGCAATCTGAGGAATAAATGAGACTTTAAAATCAGTAGCATTTCAAGTTTCTTTTTTAACTCTTGGACCCACTTAAGGCCTCTAAAAATCCACTCTGCCCTGGGCCTATCCCAGGGTGTTCAGGACTTTGTCAGGGTGTGATGTGTAGCAGTGTTCACAAAGGAGTGTCGGGCTGTGTTGCTTGTGTCCCTCTAGGTACCACAGTCTCCCACTGGGTGTCACCAGATTCCACTCGGTGCTTCAGTCTCCTTCCCATGTGGTACAGCTTTGGTCCATAACCTACTGTCAACTAGGATCCGCCTGACACCAAAATGGAGGGAAGTGTAGGAAAATGTTTGTAGGGCAGAATGTGCTTTCTCGCTTCATGTTGCAGTTGATTAGGCCTTCAGTGTCCAACAGAGCCTTTACTGAAACAATTCTTTCAGTCTCTTAGTTTCTCTTGTATTTCTCTTGGTCTTTTTAATGTTTCTATTGCTAGTATAGCCAAATATATTCAGTACTTCTTGAGCCCATATTCTTCTAAGACTTAGATACAGGCCAATAAAGACAGATGAGGAAACCCATGTGAGTGATAGAATGGACCCCATGCTCAGAGTCAGCCCTCACTCACACTTTTCACAGATCAAGCTGAAACTCAGAGTCTGGCCTTTGTCCTTCAGAGCAACTTTCCCACAGTGATTTCTATGCCAGACACACAAAAAGATGCGGTAGAGACAATGTTTCATGGTTTTTCCAGACATAATCTGAGTCCTTAAAAACCAGGTGAGTTTTTTGCTATAAAATATTTTCATAACTGTACCACCTCTGATCACGTTTCTCAGTTCTGTCACTCTAAGGGCAAATTATTCCAGCATCACATGCATGCATTTATCAGTAAATTTATGTATCTTTATCATTTATCTGTCCTGTATATGAAATTCCTAACTAGCTCATAAGCTTCTTATAAACAAAACATATATGTATCTCTTTATAGGAAACAGAATGGTAGGTAAAGGGTAATATATAACCCTGAGTAAGTTTCAATATGTTGAGATCTATTTTGTCAAATAGCTACTGGGGAGGGGAGACATTTTGTTTAAAAGAATGTGTATATACTTAGAACTTTGGGGTATTTATTTTCCCATTATCTGTAAAGTTTCTGCACATGAGGCTTCTCTCCCAGACATCTATGACTTAATATGGCGAATATTGGTAATTTGCAGAATAAGACATATAGCCATAGTGAAATGGATATGACCTTACACAGGATATGAAGTACATTTGAAGAGTTTTCTGAGTGGCTTTTCAACCATGAACATTGTACTCTGTTAATATAATTGCTGCTGCTGCTGCTGCTAAGTCGCTTCAGTCGTGTCCGACTCTGTGAGACCCCATAGACGGCAGCCCACCAGGCTCCCCAGTCTCTGGGATTCTCCAGGCAAGAACACTGGAGTGGGTTGCCATTTCCTTCTCCAATGCATGAAAGTGAAATTGCTGCTAAGTGCTATTTTTATTGACAGCACAATATATTTAAAGAAAGCCATTCAGAAGTTATGATAGCTCACCTCTCTTTTAACCCTGCAAGTTTGTCTGAGAATTCAGGCTTTACTGAGTGGCCACTTTTATCTGATCCAACACTCTTCAGAATCTCAACGTTGAATAGTTGCTGAATATATGCTGATTATTCTAGCATTAAGAGTGTAAGAATTTCAAAAGTTTCTATCACAGTGCTCTGATGCTTGCTTTCCAGATACCTCATATAATCTCTGTACCATAATGGAATGCATCATCTTTTTGAAACAAGAATGAGAAGTTAACAACACCCATTGATACTCAACTGGAAACTAAGACCTGGGCGACGGGGTGTGGGTGGGGGACACTCACATAATTCTATACCCAGCATTTATCTATTCTCAGCACATTTTACCCCCTTTTTATAGATGATGTGTGTGCATGGATGCTAGGTCATTTCAGTCATGTCCAGCTCCTTCCAATCCTAGAAACTGTAGCTGGCCAGACTTCTCTGTCCATTGGGTTCTCCAGGCAAGAATACTGGACTGGGTTGCAGTTTCCTCTTCCAGGGGATCTTCCCAAATCAAGGATCAAAACTGTGTCTCTTGTGTCTCCTTCATTGGCAGACAGTTCTTTACTGCTAGCACCACCTGGGAAGCTCTTACAGGTGACACGAGGGCACTAAACTCTGAAAGACCACACCCCCTGCCTCAGGATGGCAGCTCAGGACTCAGAAGCCATGCTCTTCCGAGCAGCTGCACACACTGTGCCCAAACCACACAGTCTCGCTGAATGCAACAGAATGGAACATACGTTTAAAATGAAACAAGCTATCCAATGAGGCTTCCAACAAATAGATGCAAGAATTGCAGAGAATTTATGTCTATACGATCCTAAAATTATATCTGATAGCTAGAAGGAATAAATATTAGCTATCAGATATAATTTTAGGATCGGATAGACATAAATTCTCTGCAATTCTTGCATCTATTTGTTGGAAGCCATTGAACGTGTAGTGCTATACTGGCATCTTATATATTGTTTCCTTATTTAATTTTTACGACCACCTTATGGGTAGGTATAACCTCGATTTACAGATGAGAACGCATCATCAGGAGGATTCAAGAATTTAAATAACATTCTTAAAGTCATATTTTACTAAAAAGGTAACCAATGCCAGAGTTGCGAACTCTCTGACAGAATCCATGATATATCTGTACGTCTTTGTTTACGTTTTCTAGATTAGAAGCATAGTAAAAATCTCTTTTCCCCCAAAGCTTATCTTTTCTCTATAATAGTTTATATGCAGAGTTACTAAGTAAGATTACCTTCATCATTTCTCATTATTTGTGTTCAGTTGTGCCTGATTCTTGGTGACTTCATGAACCATAGCCCACCAGGCTCCTCTGTCCATGGAATTTTCCTGGCAAGAATACTGGAGCAGGTTGCCATTCCCTTCTCCAGGGGATCTCCCCAGACCCAGGCATCGAACCTGTGTCTCTTGTGTCTCTTTAACTGGCAGGTGGATCCTTTACCACTGTGCCACCCCGGGAAGCCCTTATGGTATACCATACTCCTTCCTTTTCATTAAATCATTTGAACCTATTGCCTGAATTAAAGAAAATGTAAGTTTTTTGCCTCTCTGAAATGTATGTGTGTCTTCATATATGTGCAGTTGTGTGTGTGTGTGTGTTCACTGTGATTTTCTGTGTGACCATGTTATGCCATTTCTCATCTGGGTGAATGTTAAAAAAGGCCAACTCTGGAAAAGGAGAAGGGAGAATATAACAAGCAGGTTGCTCTCAGGGTAAACTCTACAAGACCAAGTGGTTGATTAGATAAGATAACAAAAAAGGAGGAATTATAAATGTTGCTGAGGCTATGATTCTTGGGAAACGAGAGATGGGCAAATGGGTTGGTGATACCACTTACGAGAGTGGGGGAATCCATTGATTCTCATTTGAGAGTGAAAATGAAGGCAGTTTTAGATAGCTTGAGTTTACATGGTGGGCCATTGAGGGAAGCTATCTAGCATATACAATTGGGTATTTGCAACTTGGTGAAACTACCTATGGAGAAGGCAATGGCACCCCACTCCAGTACTTTTGCCTAGAAAATCCCATGGACGGAGGAGCCTGGTGGGCTGCAGTCCATGGGGTCGCTAAGAGTTGGACACGACTGAGCGACTTCACTTTCACTTTTCACTTTCATGCATTGGAGAAGGAAATGGCAACCCACTCCAGTGTTCTTGCCTGGAGAATCCCAGGGACGGAGAAGCCTGGTGGGCTTCCGTCTATGGGGTCGCACAGAGTCGGACATGACTGAAGTGACTTAGCAGCAGCAGAAACTACCTAAACTACACATAAAATTTTAGAAGACATCTTAGTTAAAACATCCATGAGAGGCATTATTCTAGTGCTTTAATTACAATAACTTGTTTAACCCTCAAAACGATCCCCATATGATATGCAGTGGATTTAATAGTGTTGCCCTGAAATTCATGTCCTCTTGGAACCTCAGAATGTGACCTTATTTGGAAACAGGGTCTTTGTAGATGTATTTAAGATGAGATCATACTTGATTAGTATCAGGTATTCTCAATTCAGTGACTGATGTCCTCCTAAGAAGAGGAGAGGACATTCAGAACTACAGAGGGGAGGCCAGGTGAAGACAAAGGCAGGAATTCGAGTTGTGCTGCCATATGCCAAGGGACCCAACATCACTGCAGATGGTGACTGCAGCCATGAAATTAAAAGACGCTTACTCCTTGGAAGGAAGGTTATGACCAACCTAGATAGCATATTCAAAAGCAGAGACATCACTTTGTCAACAAAGGTTCGCCTAGTCAAGGCTATGGTCTTTCCTGTGGTCATGTATGGATGTGAGAGCTGGACTGTGAAGAAGGCTGAGCGCCGAAGAATTGATGCTTTTGAACTGTGGTGTTGGAGAAGACTCTTGAGAGTCCCTTGGACTGCAAGGAGATCAACCCTGGGATTTCTTTGGAAGGAATGATGCTAAAGCTGAAACTCCAGTATTTTGGCCACCTCATGTGAAGAGTTGACTCATCGGAGAAGACTCTGATGCTGGGAGGGATTGAGGGCAGGAGGAGAAGGGGACAACAGAGGATGAGATGGCTGGATGGCATCACTGACTCGATGAATGTGAGTCTGAGTGACCTCCGAGAGCTGGTGATGGATAGGGAGGCCTGGCGTGCTGCGGTTCATGGGGTCGCAAAGAGTCGGACACAACTGAGCGACTGATCTGATCTGATCTGATGCCAAGGGACAGCTGGGGTTGCCAGAAGCTGGAAGAAAAAGGAGGGATTCTTCCCTACTGCTCTTGGTGGGAACATGGCCTTGCTGATAATTTGATTTCAGACTTCTAGCCTCTTGAACTATGAGAAAATAAATTTCTGCTCTTATAAGCCTCCAGCTATGTGGCAATTTGTTAAGGCAGCCCTACAAAGCATATCACTTAAACATACAGTGAAAGTGACAAAAGGATTCAAGGGATTAGATCTGATAGTGTACGTGAAGAAATTTGGATGGAGGTTCATAACATTGTACAGGAGGTGGTGATCAAAACCATTTCCAAGAAAAAAAAATGCAAAAAGGCCAAATGGTTATCTGAGGAGGCTTTACAGATTGCTGAGAAAAGAAAAGAAGCAAAAGGCAAAGGAGAATAGGAAAAATATATCCATCTGAATGCAGAGTTCCAAAGAATAGCAAGGAGAGATAGGAAAGCCTTCCTAAGTGATCAATGCAAAGAAATAGAGGGAAACGATAGAATGGGAAAGATTAGAGATCTCTTCCAGAAAATTAGAGATACCAAGGGAAGATTTCATGCAAAGATGGGCACAATAAAGGGCAGAAATTGTATGGACTTAACAGAAACAGAAGATAAAGTGGCAAGAATACACGCAGAAGACCTATATAAAAACAATCTTTGTGACCCAGATAACCACGATGGTGTGATCACTCACCTAGAGCCAGACATCCTGAAATGCGAAGTCAGGTGGGCCTTAGGAAGCATCGCTATGAACAAAGCTAGTTGAGGTGATGGAATTCCAACTGAGCTACTTCATATTCTCAGAGATGATGCTGTGAAAGTGCTGCACTCAATATGCCAGCAAATTTGGAAAACTGAACAGTGGCCACAGGACTGGAAAAGGTCTGTTTTCATTCCAATCCCAAAGAAAGGCAATACCAAAGAATGCTCAAACTACCTCACAATTGCATTTATCTCACAGACTAGCAAAGTAATGCTTAAAATCCTCCAAGCTAGGGTTCAATAGTATGTGAACTGAGAAATTCCAGATGTTCAAGCTGTATTTAGAAAAGCCAGAGGAACTAGAGATCAAATCGCCAACATCCATTAAATCATAGAAAAAGCAAGAGAGTTCCAGAAAAACATCTGCTGCTGCTTCATTGATTGTTCTAAAGCCTTTGATTGGGTGGATCACAACAAAATGTGGAAAATTCTGAAAGAGATGGGAATACCAGACCACCTGACCTACCTCCTGATAAACCTATATGCAGGTCAAAAAGCATTATTTAGAACCAGGCATGGAACAACAGACTGGTTCCAAATTGGGAAAGGAAGATGTCAAGGCTGTTTACTGTCACCCTGCTTATTTAACTTATATGCAGAGTACATCATGCAAAATGTCAGACTGGATGGAGCAGAAGCTGGAATCAAGGTTTCAGGGAGAAATATCAATAACCTCAGATATGCAGATGACACCACCCTTATGGCGGAAAGCAAAGACAGTCTGAAGGACTTCTTGATGAAAGTGAAAAAGGTGGCTTAAAACTCAAGATTCAAAAAACTAAGATTATGGCATCTGGTCCTATCACTTCATGGCAAGTAGATAGGGAAACAATGGAAACAGTTATTTTCTTGGGCTCCAAAATCATTGCAGATGGTGACTGTAGCCATGAAATTAAAAGACAATTGCTGTTTGCAAGGAAAACTATGACAAACTTAGACAGCATATTAAAAAGCATATTAAAGACCTTTGCCAACAAAGGTCTGTCTAGTCAAAGCTATGGTTTTTCCAATAGTCATGTATGGATGTGAGAGTTGGACTATAAAGAAAGCTGAGCGCTGAAGAACTGATGCTTTTGAACTGTGGTGTTGGAAAAGACTCTTGAGAGCCCCTTGGACAGCGAGGAGATCAAACTAGTCAATCCTAGAGGAAATCAGTTCTGAATATTCACTGGAAGGACTGATGCTGAAGCTGAAACTCCAATACTTTGGCCGCCTGATGCAAAGAACTGACTCATTTGAAAAGACCCTGATGCTGAGAAAGATCGAAGGCAGGAGGAGAAGGGGATGACAGAGGATGATGAGATGGTTGGACGGCATCACCAACCTAACGGACATGAGTGAGCCAACTCCGGGAGCTGGTGATGGACAGGGAAGCCTGACATGCTGTAGTCCATGGGGTTGCAAAGAGTCAGACACAATTGAGTGACTCAACTGAAATGAACTGAACAAAACATACTAAGGGTACACTTTATACTACAGTTTTATAAATGAAGAAAGTGAAGCACAGATGAGGGGGTCCCATGTACTCTCTCAAGGTCAGACAGCTAAGTAGAGCTAGACTTCAAATGCAGATGTTCTGGCTTTAGATATTTGCACTCAACCACCACCTGTACTCCTCTATTATTTTTTATTACCTGATAATAAAGAGTAACCTAGCCTATGTACATAGAACTACAGATAGCACAGTATTCCCTGGAGGCAGACAGTCGCTCAGAATACATAAATGTTAGGCTTAAACCACTTTTTCCTATCTAGCTATTTGATTATAAAACCATTGTTTACTGTCTTGTCAAAACCTAATATACTAAAATAAACACATTTACTGTATATAGAGTAAGAGAGACCTATCAAAGACATGCATTTATTTGTAATAATCTATGACAGCATCTATAACTCATTATCTAAATTCTCTTCAGCAGAATATGCTGTTTACCTAGCTTTTATAGCTGATGTAATAGGTTTCTGGGAACCACAATTCTGTAGAGTCAACTACATTTCTTATCTTCATATTAAAAAATGAGTGGGTTTGTATCATAGATTCTGTAAGTATTGATTTCTTTCAGTAAAAATTATATGTTTTATATAATTGAACACGTTTTGTGGCCACAGTTTCAGAATTTTTAGAAGGGAAGTTACTTTTCTTCCATATTCATTCAGTCACAGGGGCACAAAACCTATATTTCTCAGGAATATGTTAACTGTGATTAATATGCATCTGCTACATGCCAGACACTATACATACATACATTTCTTTATTTAACCCTCACAAAGACTCTAAGAATTTTATTACCAAATTACTGATGTGAACAAGAGAGAACAGAGAGGACAAATAACTTGAAGAATGTTACGCAGATTTTTAATCATCAGATCTGGGATTTGAGCCTATATTTCTTTGATTATCATCCTCTATTTCAGCTACTTTTTGCCTAGACCATATAAAGATGGTCACCAATGCCATAAAGATGAGATGAACAGGGGTTTAATTGGTCAGTTTGAAAAAGGTGTTCATTTCTTCACATCTTTTATTTTATACTCCCATGGATTGAGTAAAGGTAACTTAAGGCTGTTATGAATAACCCCCTGCCTAATGGCTAGATGGAACTACTTACGTGGAGCTGATAGACTCATAAAGCTTTCTTTGATTGTAGTTCAGAAAAATTACCATTGTTCTAAAGCTTGTTTTTTATTGCCAAAAGTAACAGTATAGACACACATAATGGTAAAATAATTAAAGACAGATGGTGAGGAAGGTGGCTTACAATTTAAGAAAAATAAAAATTAGAAGTCTCTCTCTTGCTTATTTCTTTAGTTTAACACCACTGGGTACCTAAAACTATAGTTCTTTCTCCTAAGAGGGTCTAGCTCAGGAAGACTATTACTACTTGTGCTTTTTTAACTCCATAAACCAGCAGAGGGAGCCCTAGTGTCATAAGCAGTTTGTTCTTTTTAAAATGATGTAATAAGCACCTAAGGAGAAGGCAATGGCACCCCACTCCAGTACTCTTGCCTGGAAAATCCCACGGACGGAGGAGCCTGGTAGGCTGCAGTCCATGCGGTCGCTAAGAGTCGGACACGACTGAGCGACTTTACTTTCTCTTTTCACTTTCATGCACTGGAGAAGGAAATGGCAACCCACTCCAGTGTTCTTGCCTGGAGAATCCCAGGGACGGGGGAGCCTGGTGGGCTGCCGTCTATGGGGTCGCACAGAGTCGGACACGACTGAAGTGACTTGGCATAGCATAGCATAATAAGCACCTAATGTGAAGCTCTTCGTTCTGGTTTCACTGCCAGTGAGAAAATACAGCCCCTTTCGCCCACATAGTGTTTATTTAAGGAATCAAAACGTCCTAGGGGGATCTATTGGCCAATTACCAGGGGTAGAACAGAACAGTATTTACACGGCACACACAAGGCACACACTGGAGTGGCTCCGTGGGATCTGTTCTGGTCTGCCAAGTAATTATATAATTACATGAAAAAATATATTTGTCTTAGAGATCAGAAGGGATTAAAATGCCTGTCTGGAAAATGAAGGATACTAGTATAAATGCAAAGAATTCTTTGTCTTGACCTTACAGGTAAAAAAGGGGACCTGTGGTGAGTCAACAATTTAATTGAACACAATAAGAAGAAAGAAAGCTTTGGCATGGACAATTGGAACCTTTGGTATTTACTTTCAGAGTATTTTTCATCACTAATTTCAGAGTTCATATGTTAATTAAAATTAATTTGCATTAACATTACAACTATGCAGGTGTTTCTCCAGTTTGTCTTAGTTCAGCGCTTAGAAAATGTATCTTAACCCCCTCAAAAAATCATTTAAATTTGTTTATGACATTTAACATAAAGTGTTAATAGTTTATTATAGCAGTGTTTAAGTTATATGAAACTTAAAGTGTATTTTGCCATGCTTTGGGGTTCTTTGATATAAGGAGAGTTTTAGTTTTGTTTTATTAAGCATGTATTCATATTTTATGTCTGAATCTTTGAAAGTAGACTAGATTTATTTGTGTGTTTTCATTATTCTAGAATGCATCTGCATGTCCAAGTAATTATAGAAAATTAATTAAATAATCAAATGACACTTTGCCTACTATTGTCTAAGAAAGCCCAAAGTAAAATTAATTATATTATCGTTTTTCACAGTGTTGAAGATGACCATCCCCTGTGGCTCAGACAGTAAAGAATCTGCCTGCACTCCAGGAGATCTGAGTTCAATCCCTGGGTGAGGAAGATCTGGAGAAGGGGGTGGTAACCCACTCCAGTATTCTGGCCTGGAGAATCCCATGGACAGAGGAGCCTGATGGGCTACAGTTCCCGGGGTGGCAAAGAGTCGGTCACAACTGAATGACTAACACTTTCATTTTCAAGATGAGTAAGATTTAATACAGGCTTTCCAGGTGGCACAGTGGTAAAGAATCTGCCTGTCAGTGCAGTAGGATCAAGAGACTTGAATTTGATTCCTGGGTTGGGAAGATCCCTTAGCAACTGACTCCAGTATTCTTGCCTGGAAAATTCTATGGACAGAGGAGCCTGGTGGGACACAACTGAGTGACTGAGAGCACTCACACACACACTGTGTGCCTTCAGTTCAGTTCAATCGCTCAGTCGTGTCCAACTCTTTGTGTCCCCATGAACCACAGCATGACAGGCCTCCCTGTCCATCACCAACTCCCAGAGTCCACCCATATCATGTCCATTGAGTTGGTGATACCATCCAACCACCTTATCCTCTGTTGTCGCCTTCTCCTCCTGCCCTCAATCTTTCCCAGCATCAGGTCTTTTCAAATGAATCAGCTCTTCACATCATGTGCCCAAAGTATTGGAGTTTCAGCTTCAGCATCAGTCCTTCCAATGAACACCCAGGACTGATCTCCTTTAGGATGGACACGTTGGATCTCCTTGCAGTCCAAGGAAGTCTCAAGAGTCTTCTCCAACACCACAGTTCAAAAGCATCAATCAACGTGTGCCTTAATCCCACCAAAAACTCCAAGATTAGTACAAAGTAGTATGTAGAGATTAACATTATCAAATAGCCTAAGAATCTTTGGCAAACAAATCTCTGTCGCGTATATCTTCATGCTAGGATTTGCAGATGTGTTATATAAAATCTAGTTGAGTTGCTTAATAGTAGAAAAATTGTGATGTCAAAGAAAATAGCATAAATAAGATATCACAGGCATATATAATTGGGAAAGATTAATAGAAGAATATTTTGGAAGTAATTATTGCACAAGGGCTAGTGAATTTATTGTTTAGAGGGAATTACATCAAGGAGTAAGAGTAGGGTTAGATGACTTAGGAGAGCTCTGATAAACTACATTAACCATCAGAGCTTAAAGCATGGAAGGGAAAAGTGTAGGAAATCTCTGATCCAGTACTCCTTCCTTCCATTCTCAAGATCTGATTTTTAAATATATTATTCCTTCTATAACATCTAAACTAAGGACAGTTACCTTTTACTTCAGTGAATGGGGGGGGGGGGGGGATTTCCCTTCTTGCCCCATTCTTCTAGAAGTTCAGAATCCTTTAGAGACATTGAGAACTGTCCCAGAAGATCCCAACCTGGTGGAGGATGATGGCTATAGGCTGATGACAAGCACATAGCTTTCAGAATGGTTGGAACAAGAATGCTGAGATTCCCAAAACATCACTGTGTTGCCTTACCACCAACTAATCAAAAAGTCCACAAACTGATCATGCATCGTACAGCCCTCTCCTCTAACACTGTCTTTAAAAACCCTTGACTGAAAGCCATTGAGGAGTTGGAGATTTTTAAGCATGAACTGTTTGATCTCCTTGTTAGACTCCATGCAAAAACCTCTTACTTTGCAAATACCAACTATCTGAATTTGGTTTTGTGCTCCACATAACATGAGCCCTTGTTCAATAGCAGTCATTCACAGGTAATTTTCAGCACATGAAATATATTTATTTTTCACTGAACTACTATAGATTGAGGCAAAACTGATAATCTAGAGATCATCAAATAAGCCCCAAATGGAAGCTCTCTTCAGAATTTGAACTAAGATCATTAGACTTCATGCTGCTGCTGCTGCTGCTAAGTCGCTTCAGTCTTGTCCGACTCTGTGTGACCACAGAGACGGCAGCCCACCAGGCTCCCCCATCCCTAGGATTCTCCAAGCAAGAACACTGGAGCGGGTTGCCATTTCCTTCTCTAATGCATAAAAGTGAAAAGTGAAAGTGAAGTTGCTCAGTCATGTCGGACTCTTAGTGACCCCATGGACTGCAGCCCACCAGGCTCCTCCGTCCATGGGATTTTCCAGACAAGAGTACTGGAGTGGGGTGCCATTGCCTTAGACTTCATAGTCTCACATGAAATTGTTGGGGGAATGTGTAATTTTTCTAGGTTCTGTCTGGCCACAGCAAAAATTTGAAGCGACAGATGGACCAGTGTTAGAGCTCAGTTTAAACTGCCGACCAGTGTTACAGCTCAGTTTTATTTGGCAAGCAAGACAAAATACATCCTTGAGGCATGAAGGCAGGCCAACCCAAAAGAAGCGAAGACAAGAGAGAGGCTCAATTTTGACTCCTTTTTATATGTATTTTCTTCTCCCCCTGAGCCTGCCCTGTGTTAATTGGGCTAGCCAAGAGGGCTGTTTTTTTCACGTGAGGTTCTCACTCAGGTCCTTGGACCTTCCTTTGTTTTATTTTTGCAGACTTTTTCTTTCTTTGTCTTTTAGCCACCACTATTTTGGACTCCTTTTTCCTATTCTAACTACCTAACAAAATGGACATAGTGTCCTACGTAGGGTGAAGAGTCAACAAAAATTTTAAGTTAGTTGAAATATTTCTCCAAGTATGGGAGAATAATTTATTATTACTCTAATTATTCATTATTTTCTGAATAATCAACAGAGCATTTTAATGTGGTATAAAATGGAACATCTCCTGTCACATCAATAAATAGGATGTAACATCCATCAGCGATTTCAGGCCTCCCAAATGTGAGTGAAGGCTCCCAAAAGGATAACAATGCCTGAGGTCCAGCCAGTGCCACCACCCTCCACGGTGATTGCTGAGGAGCTCAGGGTGGGGAATGTGAGAAAAAAAAAAAAAACAACAATTTGTTGGCCCCAGATAGCTGAGATACATGTAAAAGGAATGACTTCAATAATCCCAGACTCTTACATCTACCCATGCATAGAAGAATGTTAAATTCCTTGAGATATCTGGTTTTCCTTAACTAGCAGTAGTCTTTGATATTCAGATTGCCTGCCATCTTTGTTTCAAACTTCTATACATCCTGACTCCTTCCCCCACCTCGTCAGAGCAGTCTGCCAGGGTTGAAGTCCTAACATTTCCACCAAATAAAATAACTAACTCCCCACTTTCAGGTTGTGACTAAATTTTTTTAGTCAACAGTGGTTGTTTGTGACAGTGTATCACTATGGCCTTGGCAATTTGGCTCAGGAGTTCACTACTACAAAATGAAAAATCACAATATTTTTTCATGTTTTAGCATAATACTTTCAATTTTCCAAACAAAATGAAATGCTTTGTAGGGACAGGAAGAAATCAGAAGCCAGTCCTTACCTTTAGATTTCTGAGAAAGATTTTTTTTTAATAATTTAAAAAATTTATTTTTGGCTGTGCTGGGTCTTCACTGCTTTTCTCTAGTTGCGGTGAGCAGAGTGTCAACTACAAATTGGCTTAGATGGTAGAGAGTCCGCTTGCAATGCAGGAGACCCAGATTCGATCCCTGAGTCAGGAAGATCCCCTGGAGAAGGAAATGGCAATCCACTCCAGTATTCTTGCCTGGAGAATTCCATGGACAGAGGAGCCTGGTGGGCTATAGTCCGTGGGGTCGCAAAGAGTAGGACACAACTGAGCGGCTAACACTTTCAACTTTCTTTTCAAGAGCATTTGCCAGTGACTGAAGAATCCCAGGGACAGGGGAGCCTGGTGAGCTTCCGTCTGTGGGGTCACACAGAGTCGGACACGACTGAAGCGACTTAGCAGCAGCAGAACAACAACAACGGCATTTGCCATCTGCCTCTGTAGAGATTAAACCCTGTTCTGCTGCAGCTATTGACGTTCAACACCTTCTGAGGGATTTCAGAGTGGAGTGAGGCACTCTGCTCCAGGCAATCTGGTGGAAATAGGTCTTTAGATACTAGATATTTTCAGGAACTGATTTCATGATCCCAATCCTTGCATCTCTTCATATCTAGAAAATCACCAAAATCCCTTTACGGTGACATCAGCTCCTCCTGACTAACAGAAACTTTGTAACGTAAGTGCTTGATTGCATTGGATTCCCCCTTCACCAAAATCTTATATATTGACCTTCCCCTACCACCTCTTTGGAGTGGTCTCTCAGCGCTATCTAAGGTGCTGTCTTCATTTTGCCCCAAATAAAACTTAACTCACAACTCTCAAGTTGTGCATCTTTTTAGTTGACAGAGGGCTACTCTCTAGTTGCAGTGTGTGGACTTACTGCAGTTGCTTCTCTTGCTGTGGAGCATACATAGGCTCTAGGGCGCCCAGGCGTCAGTAGTTTCAGCTCAATAGTTGCAGCTTCTGCATTCTAGGGCACAGGCTCAAAAGACGTGGCACAAGTTGTAGCTCTGCAGCATGTGGGATCTTTCCAGACAAGAGATTGAACCCATGTCTTGTGCATTGGCAGGCAGATTCCTTACCACTGAGTCACCAGGGAAGCCCTGGTGACTTTTAAAGAAAAATTTTTAAAGAAATCTCCACTACATGTTAGAAGGTAAGGTGTTGACTGAGGCAAAATTGTTAAATAGGCCAAGTTTGTTTGCACATCCTTCCTAGTGTTCTTGAATGACTAGACCACCAGTTTATGAGCCACTGAGCTTGAGACCCATTACCCGTCATTCACATCCTCCCTAACTCTGCAGCCACTGTAAAATATTTTAAGAGTATCAAGGCTTCAGAAAAAGAATGAGAGGGCATTCATTTACACTTGTATTTTTTGTGCACTGTGGAGTATGCACATACCACACTGAGTAGGAGCTCTTAAAAAAAAAAAAGTGAGATTTAAAATTTTGCATCACATACTTTCACTTTCCTGTCTTTTAAAGTGCATATTACATTAAAAATAGTACAGCATTTTTTTTTCTGAGTGATTCCAGGTCATTGTTTTGGTCATCTTTTCCTGCACAGTTATGTAACTGTGTAAATTTGTAGTGTTCCTGCTTCTTCCCTCCTCAGACAGCCAGTGCTCACATCTCTTGCAGTTATTTTAATTATTACTTCTATAGCTTACTTCTTTTTTTTTTTTTTTTTTTTATTTGCTTCTAGACTGCTGGGGTCTAGGAGGACCAATATCCTTTTAAAAATTAAATATTTAATAATAGACTAAGCAGTAGCTTTGGACTCAGAGGGAAAAAAAATGATGCCAATTCCAGCCCCCAGAGTCCTTTATCAGTTGTAGTCTATCTATGTTTAGAGCTGAGATTGTCTTGTTATATCAAGGTAAGCATATGAGAACATTGCTATAAGATAGCCTGTTGGAAGTCATTAAGATCACCTCAAGTTTGGTTTTGAGAATAAATCTTACAAAGTTATGCAAGAATGCAGTGAATAAAGTTTCTGTCAAGGAAAAAAAAGATAGCTTCGGTTTACCTATCAAAGATAACATCTTGGCCCCTATTGGCAATTATACCAGAAATAAAGAGATGTAGAACAACACAGATTATAAATGCAGTGCTTATCTTGTAATTTTCTGTGTGGGCTTACTGATTTCCTGAAACTAATCTTTGGACACTCGTACTTCTGTTTGGTGTTTTTATCTCTTAATGAAAAAACTAACACTCTTCAGAATTTGACCTAGAATATTTTAGAATTTGATAGTTCATTTGTTTAACACACCACTCAGAGTTTTGCATAGAATTCAAGTTTAATAATTATTTGTATATTGATTGGCAGCAATGCTGATATCTTTACTGTCCCATAATACAACCTCCATAGAAAGAATGCAACCTATTCTGACAACTGAAACACGGGGTACTTTCTCATGAGGACCTACTGAGAAAGGAATTAATGAAACTATTCTTAAAGTTATTTTGTGATCAGATTTTTTTGTGTGTGGTTCAGATAAGAGTATGTGGTTTTAAAAGGGAGATTGTTTAGAAAAGTTTCATAGCCCAGCATAAGTTTGTAAGAATGTAACCCTATGTTAAATTCATCCCACTAAGAACCAGTTCTTCAATTTATTTTGACATTTTTATTTTATAACACATTTCTATTTGGATTTCCATTAATTTATTTTGGAAGATACTCGATGAGTATTTCAATTTCTCACAGCTCAAATATTATTTAGAAAGTCAAAATGCATTAAAGCAAGAGAAAAAGAGGTTGGTGCTAGTGATTAGCCATCTTACGTAAATAAGAGCAGTGAAAACAGGCAGATGAACTCAGGCAAATAAAATCTGGTGTAGACTGATTTTTAAAAGTTAACTGTGAATCAGCTTCTTAATCCTTTTCCCTCTTCCTGATATTTTCAAGGCACTCAACAAGATAACATTTTAAGTACTCTTAAAAATTGTCCAAAAGCACTCTGTTTTCTCAGGATAAAATCCCAGCTCCTAAGCACCCGGCACACAGGACCTTTGACCAAGCCCCCAGCATCTCTCCATGTTCCCTCCTCCACAGGCTTCATCCCCAGGATCACAGTGTTCCAGGCTCACCTGCCCTCTCAAGTTCTGTGCCTCTGAAGCTGCTCAGCCCTTTGCCTGGAATCCACTCCACGGGCTTCTCTTCTCTGTGAAAATCTTACTCATCCCTCAACTGACAGAGAAGGTACATTTCTCCTGCAAAGTCTTTGCTATCTGTGACAGGGTTTCCTAGTGGTTTCCTCTTCCATACTCAAATAGCATTGTCCACATCAATCTTATGGAAATTATCATTACTGTTTTTACATAGCTTTCTTTTCCATTTGATGATGTTTTTTCTGTGGGAAGGCCTGTGTTTAGCTCAGACTCAACCGAAAGAACTTCATTGCATTACCTGCCTGACCAATACTAAGCATCTTATAAGTGTTTGTAGAATGAGTAAGGGTGAGTGAGTGAGTAAATAAATGAGTGACTGAAACAGTACATTTCTACTGCTTATACAGCTGAATTTTACCATTTTCAGACTTGGGGAAAATGTAGAGATACTGGGTCTTGGTTTATCTGTTTCAACTAAATACAAAAGTTCATCTCTTCCCCTAGTTTGTCTATGGCTCAGATAAAGCATCTGTCAACCATGCGGGAGACCCGGGTTGGATCTCTGGGTTGGGAAGATCCCTTGGAGAAGGAAATGGCAATCCACTCCAGTACTATTGCCTGGAAAATCCCATGGACAGAGAAGCCTAGTAGGCTACAGTCCATGGGGTCACAAAGAGTCGGACACGACAGAGCGACATCACGTCACGTCAAGATAGGAAGCCATTCTAAAAGTTGCATGTTATTTAAATAGAAGAATATAAATATAAAAGATTAAGATTAAAATAGGTGTAAATATATACAGACACACGAATGGAACCATATTGATGAATAGCGGTTTCCTTATCAAAGTTTAATTGGCACCACATGAGATTAAGTTTCCTGTCTCAAATTTCGAGCTGGCAGTTTAATTTATCTCAAGAATCTTTCAGTCTTTCAACCTAATAGTCTATGACAATGCTATAAAATATTAAATACACTCATACTTGCTGACATTTTCCTCTTGTATCACTCTCTTTCAGTGTTGATGTCAGAAAAGAAGACATCTTAGTGACTTTCAAAAAAGATACATCCTCAGATCAGTTCTCCAATCTGACCCAACCTTCTGAATTCAAAGAAATGAGGAAAAGATTAACATAGAACTTAGTGAAATAAACTGAAGAGAAGTGAAGGAAGTAGATCTAGAAATAGAAACAGATTTGGTTTTAAAAAAAAAAAAACAAAATTTGTATATATTTATAATCTTCTGTGTTATCTGGAAATCTGTTAAAATGTTTCTTGAGTTGCATAAATAAACCCCACCCTATGCAGTAAATAAACTGAGCCAGCATGGACCAAAAAGCCAAGATTTAGAAAGGCAAATGTGATGAATACCTGGAGAACAACCACAAAGGAAAAGAAATGTTTTAAAAAAGGAATGCAATGTGGTGAAGATACTCTGATGAGAAGCTAAAAGATCTTGTTATCTTCTCTCCCTGACTTTTCAACATGCAGGGGGTGATGAAAATAGGATATTATGGCTGGTCTATTCCTCTTGAGAATTTTTGTTTTTCAGCACAGTTCTAAGATTTCAATTCAGGAAGAGTGAGTTGATCATAATTCTATATAATCATTGTTAGCCTACCTACATTGCCTAATTATAGGCTGCATTTATATGATTTTCTGCTCATCCGTCTGGCTAGAAATGTTTATTGCATGATCTTGTTTAGCACTTCAAGTTGACCATTAACCATCACTTTGTTCTTATGCTTTTTTGAAATATAGTATTTATTTAATTTAAACATTAGTGCCTCTGAGAGGACTGTTAAGTTAGCTGGGAAAAAGAGGGATGTGGTGTCTGAGAGGAGGAGGCTGGTGAGAAGAAGCAAAGGAGAATTTTGTTACACAGTAAGTAAAAGGTCTAAGATCAGCTCCACAAGTCTACCTGAGATTGGTACAAATAAAAGTGGAGTGAATGTTGCAAGGTTTGGTTTTCCACATGCTTACTAGGATCAGGCACTCTAACCCTGACTCTTCACTTCCTATTGGGATGAGAGCACAGCTCTGGCAATGTTTTATTCATTTCCAAGACCTTTCATCCTGCCTCAGTCTCACCTCTGGGCTTCAGTCTGCCATTCTGTAGAATCGAGGGAAACAAGGAGGGGTGCGCCTGACTCTAAATTCAAGACTCAAATAATTACTCAGAATAGATCTTAACACTGTTGTTTTCTTAGTCACTAAGTCACGACCAACACTTTTGTGACCCTAGGAACTGTAGCCCCCTAGGCCCTCTAGTCAGTCCATGGGTTTTCCCAAGCAAGAATACTGGAGGGGGTTGCCATTTCTTTCTCCAGAGGATCTTCCTGACCAAGGGATCAAACTTGCATCTTTTGCATCGACAGGCAGATCCTTTACCATTGAGCCACCCAGGAAGCCCCAGTTTGAAGGTTAACTGGCACTTAATATTATATGGCTCTATACAGTCAGCAAAAACAAGACCAGGAGCTGACTGTGGCTCCAATCATGAACTCCTTATTGCAAAATTCAGACCTAAATTGAAGAAAATAAGGAAAACCAGTAGACCATTCAGGTATGACCTAAATCAAATCTCTTACAATTATACAATGGAAATGACAAATAGATTGAAGGGATTAGATCTGATAGTGTGCCTGAAGAACTATGGACAGAGGTTCATGACATTGTACAGGAAGCGGGGATCAAGACCATCCCCAAGAAAAAAAAAAAGCAGAAAGGCAAAATGGTTGTCTGAGGAGGCCTTACAAACAGCTGAGAAGAGAAGCTAAAGGCAAAGGAGAAAAGGAAAGGTATACCCATTTGAATGCAGAGTTCCAAAGAATAGCAAGAAGAGATAAGAAAGCCTTCCTCAATGAACAATGCAAAGAAATAGAGGAAAACAACAAAATGGGAAAGATTAGAGATTACTTCATAAAATAAGAGATACCAAGGGAACACTTCATGCAAAGATGGGCACAATAAAGGACAGAAATTGTATGGACCTAACAGAAGCAGAAAATATTAAGAAGAGGTGACAGCTATACAAAAAATATCTTAATGACCCAGATAACCATGATGGTAAGATCACTCACCTAGACCCAGACATCCTGGAATGCAAAGTCAAGTGGGCCTTAGGAAGCATCACTATGTAAAAAGCTAGTGGAGGTGATAGAATTCCAACTGAGCTACTTCAAATTCTCAAAGATGATGCTGTGAAAGTGCTGCACTCAATATGCCAGCAAATTTAGAAAACTGAGCAGTGGCCACAGGACTGGAAAAGGTCCATTTTCATTCCAATCCTAAAGAAAGTCAATGCCAAAGAATGCTCAAACTACTGCACAATTACACTCATCTCACATACTAGCAAAATAATGCTCAGAATTCTTCAAGGCTTCAACAGTACTTGAACTGTAAACTTCCAGATGTTCAAGCTAGATTTAGAAAAGGCAGAGGGACCCAGAGATCAAATTGCCAACATCTGCTGGATCATAGAAAAAACAAGAGAGTTCTCCTCAAAAATCTACTTCTGCTTTATTGACTACTCCAAAGCCTTTGTCTGCGTGGATCACAACAAACTGTGGAAAATTCTTCAAGAGATGGGAATACCAGACCATCTGACCTGCCTCATGAGAAATCTGTATGCAGGTCAAGAAGCAACAGTTAGAACCGGACATGGAACAACAGACTGGTTCCAAATTGCAAAAGGAGTATATCAGTCTGTATATTGTCACCCTGCTTATTTAACTTATATGCTGAGTACATAGTACAAAATGCCGAATGGATGAAGCCCAAGCTGGGATCAAGAATGCCAGAAGAAATATCAGCAACTTCAGATATGAATAACACTACCCTTGTGGCAGAAAGCAAAGAACTAAAGAACGTCTTGATGAAAGTGAAAGAGAAGAGTGAAAAAGTTGTCTTAAAACTCAACATTCAGAAAACTAAGATCATGGCCTCTGGTCCCATCTGCTGCTGCCGCTGCTGCTAAGTCACTTCAGTCGTGTCCGACTCTGTGCGACCCCATAGACAGAAGCTCACCAGGCTCCCCCGTCCCTGGGATTCTCCAGGCAAGAACACTGGAGTGGGTTGCCATTTCCTTCTCCAATGCATGAAAGTGAAAAATGAAAGTGAAGTCGCTCAGTCATGTCCGACTCTTAGCAACCCCATGGACTGGAGCCTACCAGGCTCCTCTGTCCATGGGATTTTCCAGGCAAAAGTACTGGGGTGGGGTGCCATTGCCTTCCCCTCTGGTCCCATCACTTCATGGCAAATAGATGGGGAAACAATGAAAACAGTGACAGACTTTATTTTCTTGGTCTCCAAAATCACTGCAGATGGTGACTGTAGCCATGAAATTAAAAGACTTGTTCCTTGGAAGAAAAGCTATGACCAAACTAGACAGCATATTAAAAAGCAGAAACATTACTTTGCCAACAAAGGTCCATCTAGTCAAAGCTATGGTTTTTCCAATAGTCATGTATGGATGTGAGAGTTGGACTATAAAGAAAGCTGAACAGCAAAGAATTGATGCTTTTGAACTGTGGTGTTGGAGAAGACTCTTGAGAGTACCTTTGACTTCAAGGAGATCCAACCAGTCAATCCTAGAGGAAATCAGTCCTCAATATTCATTGGAAGGATTGATGCTGAAGCTGAAACTGTAATACATTGGCCATCTGATGGGAAGAACCGACTCATTTGAAAAGACCCTGATTCTGGGAAAGATTGAAGGCAGGAAGAAAAGGGAATGACAGAGGATGAGATGGTTGAATGGCATCACTGACTCTATGGACATGAATTTGAGCAAGCTCTGGGAGTTGGTGATGGACAAGGAAGCCTGGTGTGCTGCAGTCCATGGGCTTGCAGAGTGTCAGACATGACTGAGCAACTGAACTAGAACTGAACTGAATATTACATGGCACATCTTTGCCACTGTACATAACATCCTCCAAAATCACTGTCACTGTCGTCCTCCAAAACTGTGTTAGTCTTTTTCTTCAGCCAGTTTGATCTATTTCCTTACATGGGCTATTCCTTATTTGCATCTATTGCTCTATTATGAAAGACAGTGATCAAATTAAGATAAAGTATCAAGATCACAGCCATCCTTGGAGAAAAAAAAGTAGGACTTTCAATGCCATAAACATTCAGAGAAGATCTACCGGACATATTAGAAGAACAATCTCTGGACACTGAAGTAGCTAAACTTTTCCCTTAAAGAAATTATGAAGAACGAGAGGAAGAAGATGTTTTCAGAAGTTCATGAAAAATCTTACTTATGTGTTAAAAATGGTAATGTGTTCAGATCAGATCTTGGTGCAAAAGTAACTGCAATTTTGGATCATGATTTTAAATTATTATAACTAGTCTCATGATGGTGAAGTCACTCAGTCATGTCCAACTCTCTGCAACCCCGTGGACTGTAGCCTACAAGGCTTCTCTGTCCATGGGATTCTCAAGGCAAGAATACTGAAGTGGTTTACCATTTCCTTCTCCAGGGGATCTTCCCGACCCAGGGGTCGAACCTGGGTCTCCTGCATTGGAGGCAGACGCTTTAACCTCTGAGCCACCAGGGAAGCCCAACTAGGCTCATAACACATCTTTATTAATCAAAATAGGAATCATTACACTCAACACATTTTTGCCAACGAGAAATAAGTTTGATTATTCCTATAGCATAAAAATCCATGCTTTAGGATTTGACAAATTCTTCGAAAGCATTTTCTTCCTCCTGCTGGTTGTGGAAGTGCTTTCCCTGCAAAAAGTTGTCAAGATGCTTGAAGAAGTGGTGGAAGGTAGGTGAGAGATCAGGTGAATATGCGGCAAAACTTCGTAGCCCAATTCATCCAACTTTTGAAGCTATGGTTGTGTGACTTGTGGTCAGGGGTTGTCATGGAAAAGAAGTGGGCCCTTTCTGTTGACCAATGCCAGTTTCAGGCACTGCAGTTTTTAGTGAATCTCATCAGTTTACTGAGCATACTTCTCAGATGTAGTGGTTTCACTGGGATTCAGAAAGCTATAGTGGATCAGACCAGCAGCAGACCACCAAACATTTACCATGACCTATTTTTGGTGAAAGTGTGTCTTTGGGAGGTGCTTTGGAGCTTTTTCTTGGTCCAACCACTGAAGCTGGTTGTTGCTGGTTGTTGTATAAAATTCACTTTTCATTGCACATCACAATCCAGTTGAGAAATGGCTTGTTATTGCGTAGAATAAGAGAAGACACTTCAAAATGACAAATTTTTTGGTTTGCGGTCAGCTCATGAGGCACACACTTACAAACTTTTTCACCCAATTTGCTTCAAATGTGGAATGACCATAGAATGACTGACATTCTGTTTTTCAGCAATTTCTCATACAGTTTTTAAGAGGATTAGCTTTGATGACTGCTCTCAATTGATCGTTGTCACCTTCTGAATGGCCAGCCACTACACTCATCTTCAAGGCTCTCGTATCCTTTGGAAAACTTCTTGAACCACCATTGTACACTTATTGGCAGTTTCTGGGCCAAATGTGTTATTGATGTTGTGAGTTGTCTCTGGTGCTTTACAACCCATTTTGAACTCAAGTAAGAAAATCTTTCAAATTTGCTTTTTGTCTAACATCATTTCCATAGTCTAAAATAAATATAAAATAAACAGCAAGTAAAACAAGTCACTAGCAAAAAAACATAATTAAGAAACACACATTAAAATTATGTATAACATAACCACATTTATTTAAGAATATGTTCCGTATCAAAAGACAAATTTCAACAATGCAAAACTACAATTACATTTGCACCAATCTCATGCTGCTGCTGCTGCTGCTAAGTCGCTTCAGTCATGTCCGACTCTTTATGACCCCAGAGATAGCAGCCTACCAGGCTCCCTCATCCCTGGGGTTCTCCAGGCAAGAACACTGGAGTGGGATGCCATTTTCAGTGAAAGTGAAGTTGCTCAGTCATGTCTGACTCCTAGCAATCCCATGGATTGCAGCCTACCAGGCTCCTCCATCCACGGGATTTTCCAGCCTGCTGCTGCTGCTGCTAAGTCGCTTCAGTCGTGTCCAACTCTGTGCGACCCCACAGACAGAAGCCCACCAGGCTCCCCTGTCCCTGGGATTCTCCAGGCAAGAATACTGGAGTGGGTTGCCATTTCCTTCTCCAACGTATGAAAGTTAAAAGCGAAAGTGAAGTCGCTCAGTCGTGTCCGACTCTTAGCGACCCCATGGACTGGAGCCTACCAGGCTCCTCCGTCCATGGGATTTTCCAGGCAAAAGTACTGGGGTGGGGTGCCATTGCCTTCCCCGATTTTCCAGCCTACTAATGGTCTTTTCATACTCTTCATGAACCTAGGCAACCTAGACCAACCTAACCAACCTAAACAGCATATTCAAAAGCAGAGACATTACTTTGCCAACAAAGGCCCGTCTAGTCAAGGCTATGGTTTTTCCAGTAGTCATGTATATGGATGTGAGAGTTGGACTATAAAGAAGGCTGAGCACCAAAGAATTGACGGTTTGTTGGAGAAGACTCTTGAGAGTCCCTTGAACTGCAAGGAGATCCAACCAGTCCATCCTAAAGGAGATCAGTCCTGAGTGTTCATTGGAAGGACTGATGCTGAAGCTGAAACTCCAATACTTTGACCACCTAATGCCAAGAGCTGACTCATTGGAAAAGACCCTGATGCTGGGAAAGACTAAAGGCAGGAGGAGAAGGGGACGACAGAGGATGAGATGGCTGGATGGCATCACCGACTCAATGCACATGTGTTTGGGTGAACTCTGGGAGTTGGTGATGGACAGGGAGGCCTGGCATGCTGCAATTCATGGTTGGATGGTATCACCGACTGAATGGAGATGAGCTTGAGTAAACTCCTAGAGTTGGTGATGGACAGGGAGGCCTGGCATGCTGCAGCCCATGGAGTCTCAAGAGTCAGACATGACTGAGTGACTGAACTGAACATGATACTAATAAACCTGCTATGCAAAGCAGATTTGTTTCATGTTCAGATTTCCTTTTAAATCAATGGTGCTTGCTTTGCTATCTTTAGTTGAAGGCAGTTGCCTTCCAGTAAAACACACACACACACACGAACAATGGGGGTGGAAATGTGTCAGCCACTTCCTGCCTCAAGATTCAAACCTACTTTGCTTTTCTGAAAACATGATTCAAGCTATCCAAAAATAATTTAATTGACTGTTCTGTAAATTACAGGGCTGACCACCATGTAAACACCAGAGAAGTCATGTGGGTATTCAATAGTCAGCTATCATTTTTCTGATAATCTTCAGAACTTTCTACTTACACAATTATAAAGCACTATATCACACAGGGTAATGGAAAAGTAAGTCTGTTTCTTATGCAAACTTAAGCTTGTCATTTTATGCATAGTATACATTACAAATTTATGACTTACACGGTCAACACACCATATCTGAAATATATCAATCTAATGAGAGTGTTCATAATATCCTCTGGTTTTAAGGGATGTGATCTTGACATAAGAAGTCTATTTGATAACTTGTTGAATGGTGGCCTTCAGGGGGATCAGTGTCAACAAGAGAGAGATAAATGTGCTACAGACTTTTCTTTGCCCTGTTCTGTTTGATATGTCTATTACAGATGTAGATAAAAAGACCAAAAATAAAATATATAATCTGAGGGTGACAAAACAATTGAGATAATAGAAAATAAAGTAGAATAGGTGATGGAATCATGATATGAATTATGACATGTTCCTGTGACAACTGATTCTGAGAAAATGAAATTCAGTTGATATGATAGCACTGTCTTGCTTTTTGGCTAAGAAAAGATGTGAAATGAGGAATACATTATAAATAATATGGCTTTAAAGCAGTACATGAAAAAAAGGCTTTGAATTCATGATAAGTTCACTGTTTGTCACCAATGTATATGGCTGCCAGAAAAAGCTATTCTTCATCATCTCCCAGAATCTGCTCAAATCTATGTCCATTGAGTCAGTGATGCCGTCCAACCATCTCATCCTGTCATCCCCTTCTCCTGCCTTTGGTCTTTCCCAGCATCAGCGTCTTTTCCAATGAGTTGGCTTTTTGCAGCAGGTGGCCAGGAGCTTAAGCTTCAGCATCAGTCCTTCCAATGAAAATTCAAAGTTGATTTCCTTTAGGATTAACTGGTTGGATCTCCTCGAAGTCCAAGGGATTCTCAAGAGTCTTCTCCGGCACCATAGTTCAAAGGCATCAATTCTTTGGCACTCAACCTTTTTTATTATCCAGCTCTCATATCCTTACATGACTACTGGAAAAACCATAGCTTTGACTATACAGACCTTTGTTGGCAAAGTAATGTCTCTGCTTTCTAATAAACTGTCTGGGTTTGTCATTGCCTTTCTTCTAAGAAGCGAGCATCTTTTACTTTGGTTACAGTGTAGAAAACAATTGGGAAGTAGAGATAAGAGACTGCATGGAGAGTAACCTTTTATATATAAGAAATGAATGTGATTTGAATTGTTATCGTGGCATTGGAGATAAAAGAGAGGAGGGGAAGGTGGGAGAGATACCAATGGGGTGCACTTCAGGAGACCTGATGCTCCACTAATGAAGAGAGTGAAGGAGAGGGAGAGTCACTAGAGAATCCCAGAACTCAGGAATAAGCACCTCCCTGAGAAGGGGAATATTGAAGGACAAATTGATTTGCTGTGGAGATCAAAATGTAGTTTTTAACAAGCTAATTTTGATCTCATGATATTTGATCTCCATGAGATTTCTTCCTATGACATAAGAAAGACATGTTACATAGGTGATTGAATATCTGGAATCTGGTCAGTTTTTAGATTTGCTACAGCAAAATCACCTGGAACTTTTGATTATCTGGCTATTACCTAAGCCTAATATATTGTTAATAGAACCTTAAAAAGAACATAGCCAATCTAATACTCTGAGGTTTAGATGCAGTGTAAAAAAAATGGAAGTGATATTTTATATATCATTTGATAAAATTTTATTAGTTACTCTTTAAGCTTGACAACTTAGAATGACTATAATGTTGTGGCTATAAAGGTGGCAAGACCAAGAGCTAAATCTGCTATTATTTTCTTAGAGTCAATATTCCGATCTAATCATGAAACATCTCTAAAGGAAGAAAACCATGTCCAGATTCTTCTATTTACATTGCCAAGTTTGTTTCATATGATGCTGCCATCTTGGCCACAAGCTAATTGTTGGAAGAATCAGGTTTTAGTCAGAGGCAATCACTTAATCATTCCAGTGGTCCATGAGATAACCTTTGTTAAGAATCCAGGAAAATTGATGCATCATTCTTGATGGTAACTAATTTTCCAAATCAGATCTTCTCTTTGATCAGAGGGAAGGGAAGTGGGGAAAAGCAAAAATAGAAAAACAGAAGCATATGGAGGAGAATTTACCAAGGGGATGAAGAGGATCAACCAGAGAGTGAAAAGCAAAGAGAAGCAGAAACAGTGTCACAAGTATGACAATTAGTAGAACAAGGTTTAAGGGACATCCTCTCCTGACTAGATGACAATGTGGCTGAATTCCCTAATTCATTATGGTTATCCAACAAGTTTTTTATTGAGCACCTGTTTTATGCTAGGAACTGTACTAGATGCTGGGAATATCAAATGAACAAGATTATTATCATGGACACCTCGTTATTGGTACCTAATGATTAGGGCCATGGAAAAAATTGAGGTAGTGCTGTAGGGATGTAGACAGCAATGGTAGGAGGGACAGTTATCAAGAGAGAAAGACCTTTCTGAGGAGGGAACAGTAGCTAAGCCATCTGTGAGGCCACTGGGTAAAGAGTTTCTCAAGCAAAAAATGTGGAAAGCACAAATGGTCTGATATGAAAGTGTGCTTGAGATGTTTATAAATAATGAAAAAGTCCATGACATTGAACCCTAATGTGAACAGGGGCAGTGTGAAAGGAGATAAAATCAAGGAGAAAGACCAGTGCAGCTCATTCAGGGAGTTGTAAGCCATGATTGGATTTTTCATTGTATTCTGAATGTGACAGGAAGTTTTTGAGGATTTGATCAAGGGGATTGCATGATCACATTTGTAAGTTAGAGGAATTTGTGAGTGAGAGGAATTACTCTGGTTTGTGTGTAGAGATTAGATTGTAGAGGGTCAGGAGCAGAAACAGGAGAGTAGTAGGTAGGCTACTTCAGCAACCAAGGCAAGAAAGAATGGTGATCACACAAGGCAGTAGCGATGGAAGATACAGAAAATAGAGTAGGAGTGCATCTTGAAATCAGCACTAACGCGAGTAGATGATGCTTTAGTAATGGGGAGTTGTTTTCAACGGCTGCCTAAAATTTATTGAGATGGGGAAAACCCAAAAAAAGACCCAATGAGTTTGGTTTTGGATGTGTTAAATTTGAGAAGTTTCAATAAGTGTCATTCATTCAAGTGAAAAAAATTAGTAGCTAGTTAGAAAGTCTGAGGGTAAGGAGATACGTTAGGCCTACAGATATAAATTTGGAGGTCATTAGTCTATCATTCCTGATGGTGAACCTGTTTAAAATGGTTTTCTCTGCTCTGTTTCTTACCCTCTGCCCACCTCTGAACTTTCATATAGAACTTTCACCATAAGAGGTAACCTGGACATGTTTCTCTATTTCCAGAAATCTGGTGGGGCCATAAATACCTATAGGAGCTGGGAGATGAGTCTATCTGGGCATTAATTGCAGTGACATTTGGTAGATGCAACGTCTCTTTCCTGTCACTTTGGGCTCTGTGTCCAGTAACTCCTCAGAACCTAATATGAGAGAAGGAAGGAATCTGGCTAGTTTGTTTTGTTTTACTAACCAGCTACTCACTGGGTCATTTACGAAACCCTAGTTGGCCATTTGGTCAGAGTGATTTTTTTCAGAACTATTAATCACTCCTGGTACTACTTTGCTCTCCCAGCAAATATTTTTACACTCAATAATTGCATATTCCACTGCAATTTGAAGAATTATACATTTCAGAGCAATTGTATTATTGATTTTGCATTTCAGTAAATTTCCTTTACTAATTCATCTTTCTTATGATTGAAGTTTCTTAATGTGCTCACAAGGCACCATATGTTACTATTGCTTAATTCTGTCCTGAAATATTCATTTCTGTCTCTAAAGGGACAAGTGGACTGATTTCTCTTTTATCAGAAGCAGGAGACTCTCCTAAGTATTTACAGGTAATAAATGAGGACCTAAGTGGCTTATCCCCCAATAGCCTCATGATGGAATTTCTGTGCTTTCTCAAGTCTTTAACTCATGAAAAAAAAAAAAAAAAATTATCATATGTGTAAAATATGTACAATATGACTAATGTCCCTAAATGTTAGGGTCCCACATTCTTATGATATTAAAGAGCTAAATATAATGAAAACTATGAGCCCTTGGGATTTGATTTTAAGATTTTCCTTTAAAAATAATGCTATTATTCTCTAAGGACATGAGAACAGTCTTTATTTAGTTAAACTAACCCAAAATAGAACAGAGGAAATCATTAAATGAGTGAACATATATCTTTCGTTGAGGCCCATTCATGCCAAAACTGTCGTGTCTTAAAAGTACAAGATGGCTTACAATAGGCAAAGTATCTTCAAAAATAATTACACTGGTCTTGAGAGAAGGAAGCCTGATAGCCTCAATAATTACCCTGAAATGAACTACAATGCTGATTGCATTATTTACCATAGTCTCATGAACAAGCAAGCGTGATATTTTATAGCTGCGCAGGAAGGAAGTTTATGGAAAGTAGCTATTAATGTGTCCATTTATATCCCACCTCTCTGTAAAGGCCCCAAATCTAGAGAGAATACAGAGTGGAAAATTTCACTCCCGATTTAGACATCTCTCTAGACTCCAGAGTAAGCTGCTCAGCTGGCTTCTCTTGCAGTTGAAACAAAGCTGGACGACTGCATGATGAGCCCCTGGGCCAGCAGCCCAAGAGCCAGGCTGGAACATGAGCTGCTGGACGGGACAAACTCCCTCATGTCAGGGATACTCTTGTGTGAGAAATGAAAGAAGCCTTCCCTGAAATTGATGTTGGTCAAAATTCTAAGTGTATCCACTTGGATGTTCTTTTAGCAGTTCTAATTTGGAGGGGAAGGGTAGAAACTCTGGGAGAATGCTGGAACCTGAGCTAGCCTTCTTAGTTGTTATTTCAGCAGCTGTTATATGTACAGCTAATAGCTGTCCGATTGGGTTTCTTAGAGCTGCTTCTGACACAGGACAATGAAGCAACACTTTACACTCTATCTGTCCAAAATTCAAGAACTACTTTGCTTAAGCCTAGGGAAAAAAAAAAAAAAGATAATTATCTGAGAACATTGGCAAGAGTAATTAGGGGTTCTAGAAAAATTTCTGCAAGGAAAACATGTGAGAAAGGATAAAAGGAAACTTTTGTCATTATTCTGGAAAACCTGAATGTCCAGACTAAGATTTTGAGACATATCTAGTTATTCCTTCTTCAACTGTTTCACTCTTGGTTAAACGAGGTTTCAGATAACATTACCTTACTGAAAGTCACGTTACCAAGTTGTAGAGGTGAGAATAGATTTAGCTTTTAAGCAGGTATAAGGTGCCTGAGAGCAGAATGCCTGTCAGCCATGAACTTAGCACTCACAAGAACCCGAAACAGTACCTGAACAGTACCTTTCATGGCGGGTGGTGTGTACACGCTCTGCTTCCTTTGCTTAGGGGTTGCATTCTGTGCCTGGATAAAGAAAAAAAAGGAAAAGTCTTATATTTGGATAAAAAGTACAATGTCATTAGCCCTTTGAGAGAAATAAACACCTACTAACAGTTTATTTTAAGTAGACAAAAGAAACTACTACTAATCCTTTGCATTTTAAAGAAAAACATAAATGCCAGGACAAAATACACTCCGAAACTATGACTAAGGTATAATTATAACTGTTTGTAGAATTGTTAATGGTTCTGGAGGGTTAATGAGAGTCTTTGTTAAGTAATACCAATCTATAACCCTTTGGAATTGAGATGTTCAGTCTAATAGCTCCATTTACTTGAAATTAATGTTGAGGTACTTTTCCTTCATATGTTCAAAAGATCTTTCATAACAAAACTGATACTTAACACTCTTACTTAAGCACTTTGGATCAGAATTAATTTATTGGGGAAGAATTTTTTGCACTAAAAATGATACAAATTGGAACACTTTTCAGGGCCAAAGTTTTAAAGTTTAGATGGAGATAGACATATAGATAGATATAGGTATGTATATACGTATAAATCATTATTCATTATAATAAATTATATATATGTGGTCTATACTTCAATCAGATTATATCAAAAACTCCTTTTTAATAGTGTATCTACTTATCTTTCAGTGTGGCAAAGGCTGGAGTTTTCATGTCTGGAAGCATTTATTTTTGCTTCGAAAAGTTCGAGTATAAATAATTGCAAGATATTTTCTGAGGATTGTTCTAGGCTTTCCATCCATATTAGAAAGAACATAATGTACAGAGGCTGAAAAATGCTAGAAACTGTTTCACAGTAAATAGAGCTTCAGGCATCTTTACTCACACGTACTGAAGCTTACTTGCCCTCAAAGAAGTCACCAAGATGTTGGTATTTAGAGGATGCAAAAACAATCTATTAAAAACTAAAAAAATTCAACCAAATAGTTACTGAATCCATATCAACCAAAGCAAATGGTACAAGCAAATTTCCCCAGAATAGAGTGTTTTGATATGTCTATTATGCACAGATGCAAGCAGGGCAGCTCTACATTAGTATAAATGTGTGGATGACTGAGACTTCTGTTGCACCTCTACTGTATTCTGTTACATCTGGTTGATTTTAATAAGCATTCACTTTTAGTTTTATTTTATATTTAATCCCATATATACATATTCAAAGATGAAGTAGAAAATTAATTCTACATAAAAGTTGGTTTGTTTAGTAAAGTTTACTAAGTAATAAAAACTATTTTTATGTAGGAATTTAGTTTTCAAACCATTTAATGTTTACAATTTCAATAAATTTTTAGAAATGTTTTGAGAGACACGTTCTGGTATTTTGCTCTTTCTACATTGCTGTATGCCTACTCATGTGGCCACTGATTACTAAGTCTGCATGAATCTTATTCAATACTTATTCCATTTATGGACACATTTGCTCATTTTCTTGTATTTTGTATATCCTTTGTTAGCAGCTACCCTAGCCTCCCCTGGTTCACATTTTCAACCTGAAGTCATGCATGTGTGTGTGGAGCATCTGGCCTCAGGGTCTGCTCTCGGTTCCACATATCAGAGAACCTTTAAGAGATGTCTGTTCTCCACCTTCTCATTCCAGGATTCCAACACTGGCTGCCCCAACCTGTGATGGTCACACACCACCAGTCACTAAAGTGAAAGTATCAGTACCATATCTTGACTCTAAAATCAGTAGTTTATTTTAGAGGTCTTTCCCAGGGGTTAGTATTTCATAGGTGGAGAATCAAAGGTATTTTACTGTTTATCCAGTCAGGAAAAGCAAATTAAATAGTTTATACAGCACAGTTGTATTGATATCATATTTTGTATCACAATCAAATTGAGCTGGTTGTGTTTTTAGCTGATTGGATTGGACATATGTTTAACACAAAATAGAAGAAAACTTACTTCTGCTTGTGTGTTGGTCACCCTCTTGTCATCTATTTCTGCAAGAGAAGTAGGTACAATTTAGATATGTTTTCTTATAATTAAAATTTTATTAAATTAATAAAATTATTAAAATTTTATTAAAATTTCAATAACATAGAACAGAATGAATTAATCATTTTCTAATGCTTATACAATATCCATGACTTAGTCTAGTGGCTGAGAGGGAAGCGGACACAGAAACAGTTGCCTTCTGACATAACCCTCTCCCAAAGGTTTAAAAAGGTAATAAAAAAATTACACTGAAATCCCAAATTGCCCACCAGCAATCCAGAAGGAGGACCAGGGAAATGCCTCAGAGCAGCTGTTGGCATCATGAACCTCACAGTGTTAAGGCACAAATAACCTCTCCTCATGGATTTTGCAGTGTATTGACTGTGCTGCTACTGCTAAGTCGCTTCAGTCGTGTCCAACTCTGTATGACCCCGTAGACGGCAGGCTGCCCCGTCCCTGGGATTCTCCAGGCAAGAACACTGGAGTGGGTTGCCATTTCCTTCTCCAATGCATGAAAGTAAAAAGTGAAAGTGAAGTCGCTCAGTCGTGTCCGACTCTCAGCGACCCCATGGACTGCAGCCTACCAGGCTCCTCCATCCATGGGATTCTCCAGGCAAGAGTACTGGAGTGGGCTGCCATTGCCTTCTCCGGTGTATTGACTGTAGCCTCTGTCAATTTTCCCTGTTTACCTATAAGCAGAACAAACCTATTTTTCCACTGAGCCCAATTCTGACTCTAAGAGAGGCAGCCCTCTCTTTCCTATATATTCCCGGAAAGAATCAGTAACTTTGTCAGAAATATTTCTTATGACACATCTAGGGCAAATTCAAAAATATTTTTAAATGTCTTGGACTCTAAAGTTTCTTAAACACAAATGTCCATTATTCAATAAAAATTACTAGATTAAAAAAAGAGTATAATAACTAAGAGAATATGAAAATGTAGAAGCCAACTCATAGGTGATTCACCTATTGAAGTTCACAGTCTAAGACTATGATTAATACATTCAATAAAAATAGAAGGGGACAAAATAGATTTAAAGATAAATAATCTTAACATAGAAATAGACTCCATGAAAAGAAGCAGCTTCAGAATTTCAACAGATAAGATCTCAGTTTAAAATCCAATGGATTAAGGGCATGTTGAATCTAGCAGAAGATACAAATATGTTAATGAAACAGGAGACAACTCAGTAGAGTTATCCAAACTAAAGTACACCAAGGGAAAAGCAAAAGAATGGAAAAAACAGAACAGAGAATAACCGACAATTGAGATACAGTAAAAAAAAAAATGTGTAAAATAAGGGTAACTGGAGTCCCAAAAGTAGAAGAGAGAGAGAATGGAAGAGATAATGATCAAGGATTAAAAAACAGACGACACTGATATAAGACACTTAACAAACCCCTAGACAGAAACAAGAAAACCAAAAGGACAAAAAGGAAAATTGTGTTTAGACTTAATGAGAGCAATACTTCTGATGGCCAAATATAAAAGAGAAAATCTGAAAAGCAGCCAATTGAGAAAAAAAGTCTTCAAAAAGCAGTAAGCTAGACCAAAACAATAAAACGATGGAATCAGATGGTAAACATTTAAAGTAGTCAACCCAGAATGTTATATGTAGTGAAATTACCCTTCCACAATGAAGATGAGATATTAAATCCTGCCTACTCTAAGACAGTTTTTGCTTTTTTTTTTTTTTTTTGGTAATATATATCTTTCTTTTGGTCAAAACTGAAGTAGTAAAGCTCCTTGTCCAATTTCTAATTTTAAGATATTGAAAATTTACAATTTTTCTAATTTCCTTTTGAGTGTAATTATGGCAGTATGGTTCCTGAAATAATATTTTTGATAAAAGCTTGTTGTATCTTTATTTGTAAACACCATTAAGAATGCTCAGCGTATGTTTCAGTTATATGTTCTGCTCCATTTAATAAATGGGCTTATATATTTTGGCAGAGATATTATCCTAAGTATATTTATATTTTCACTCAGCATTCTTTTTAATTTTTTCTAGCCTCACTTTGTAGGAAGAAATTAATTCTGTTGCACAGAGGAGTAGCAACAGAGAAAAACAGTTTAGTCCTCTTTTTGAGGCATCCTAGAGATTTAATTATGACATTGGTGCCATCTTTGACAGTCTCAGAAGGAATTTACCGTCAGATCTCTGAAAACAGCAGTGTTTCTAAATAAAACCACATTTCAGCTGATTATCTTCTGTTTATATACCTTTGAATATATATGTATTTTTTAGAGATCCTTGGATCACAGCTGATGAGGAGATAATCTGTAGTTGAACCACATAGAGAAGGGCAGACTCAAGGACAAAATTTCCATAAAGGCTTTAGGTTTACTAGTTCAGGAATGATAGCTGACCCACAGGTCTTCAGAACTGAATGAGAATAAATCAAATACAAGTGAAATAGCTGTGCAACGTTCAGCTCTTCGTTTTGCATGTGAATTTGTCATTTCCTTGTGGTTTTAGCGTTTTAACATAGAATAAGTCAGTTTTAAAGCACCAGAGAAATCTATTAGGTATTTCTTACAGTAGGGGAGTAGAATATTGCCTTGTTTCTTTCTAGTAGGGCTATGCAAAATCTCCTAAGACAGCTATGGTAAAGCCTCTGTTTCTGACATTTTATCAAACTCTTCACTTTCCAAAATGAACTCTATTCATGAGCCTTCTTGCTGAAAACCTGCTGGGCTCTGTTGGAGGCCTATCATTTGGGGCAGTGAGTTAAACCACCAGGCAGTGGTTTCAGCTGTGTTTTTCTTTGGGCTGTTAGAGTTAGTCAAAACTGGGGCCCAAACTGAAGCCGCCAGAGCAATGAATTTATATGCATTGGAAAGGGGGATGTGGGAAAAGAAGCAAACAGTAGGGATAGTTTCACCCTGTTGTGCCAAGATTCACACAGCTGTGTTTTTCTTCTTATATTATTTATAGCATTCCACTTTTAATTGACAAAATTAGAGATATAGCTTCATTATCAAATAGACTTTTATCTCTCAGAGCTCCCCATGAAATGGTTCATTTTTGTGGCAGCAGAAAAGAACCAGGTACAAAGTATTCTATGTGGCAAAAGTGAAGGAGATGACAAGGAAAACGCAAGATGAATCATGTTGGTCTATTAAGAAAGAACTCTCAACCAGTAATTGTCTTGTGATAGAGGTTAGAAATATTTCAAACTACTTTTATGCTTATATTTCATGATTTCTGCTGTCATTTCCAAACACAGTAAAAGAAGAACAGAAAAATCAGATCATTTAAAACCTCAGAAGTCTGTTTTTCATTAGTAGTCTTGATTTTTATAAACTTGGTTTCTCTTATAAAACATTTTTTATCCTACCACAGAACCCTATGTGGGGGTTAAAGAACTGTTGCATCATCTTATCAATTGCAATTTTTAGTCTTTGGTAAAGTTTTTCCTCTTGTTTGGCATTTGGATTTCCCACATTTGCTTCAAGAAAATAAATTGATTCACTTAATGCATGGGTCTTTTTTTTAGGGGTGGGGGGGATGACATCTGTTTAAACAGTTACACTCATTCCAGTAATTCTGATTTTTAAAAAATCTATCTTGTTTTCATCAAATTACCTAGAAAGCTGATTGCAAATCATATTTTTATATCAATTTTATAGATTTTAAAAAATATCAGATATTTCAGGTAGTTGGACTATCAAGTAATAATTTAACAAGCACTTATTGTCTTCTCAGCAGTGTGCTCTGTCATTTTGACCTAATAAACTTAATACCTTTAACAGAGTATGATTAATGAAGGTTTTATCCAATTTAAAACACTAAAATCTCACTATTCTATCACATAGAATACCACAGAGGTATTCATAGCAGAGTCTCCAAATGAAGACCCATAACTAAGAGTAGGGAAACAAGGTGAACACAAGAAAATTATTCAGAGGTTAATCATTTGAGTGGTGATGATAGGGAATTTAGAGAAAATCTACTTTAGAGATAGGTCTAAGAGGCATTGGTATGAGAACAGATTTAGCTTCTTACTAAAATTTGGAATATTTAGTACTCTTTCTACTTCATAGAATGCCTTCTATTTTTTTTTTTCCACTAGCTGTTAAAATTTACAGAGACTTTTAAAATCTGATTTGTAACTTGTACCAGTCCATCAGAAAAAAATGGAATAATTTCCATTTTTAAAAAAGGTAATGGAATATAAAGGTAAATTTCTTAATGTTTCTTTATAGCTCATAAATTTAATTACTTGACATAATTGTTCAACCTGAAAATATGATATCAGTGTATTTCTAATTTAAATTGGCAGCTCATAATTTTTGAAGGCCAATTTTGGGGGCTACAATCATTAAGAAAAACTGGGAAGCAACACTACACTTAAAATTAGGTTTAAACGTATTATGAAGCCAATCAGATCAGATCAGATCAGTCGCTCAGTCGTGTCCAACTCTTTGCGACCCCATGAATCACAGCACGCCAGGCCTCCCTGTCCATCATCAACTCACGGAGCTCACTGAGACTCACATTCATCGAGTCAGTGATGCCATCGAGCCATCTCATCCTCTGTGGTCCCCTTCTCCTCCTGCCCCCAATCCCTACCAGCATCAGAGTCTTTTCCAATGAGTCAACTCTTCGCATGAGGTGGCCAAAGTACTGGAGTTTCAGCTTTAGCATCATTCCTTCCAAAGAAACCCCAGGGCTGATCTCCTTCAGAATGGACTGGTTGGATCTCCTTGCAGTCCAAGGGACTCTCAAGAGTCTTCTCCAACACCACAGTTCAAAAGCATCAATTCTTCGGTGCTCAGCCTTCTTCACAGTCCAACTCTCACATCCATACACGACCACAGGAAAAACCATAGCCTTGACTAGATGAACCTTTGTTGGCAAAGTAATGTCTCTGCTTTTCAATATGCTGTATAGGTTGGTCATAACTTTCCTTCCAAGGAGTAAGCGTCTTTTAATTTCATGGCTGCAGTCACCATCTACAGTGATTTTGGAGCCCAGAAAAATAAAGTCTGACACTGTTTCCACTGTTTCCCCATCTATTTGCCATGAAGTGATGGGACCAGATGCCATGATCTTCGTTTTCTGAATGTTGAGCTTTAAGCCAACTTTTTCCTCTCCTCTTTCACTTTCATCAAGAGGCTTTTAGTTCCTCTTCACTTTCTGACATAAGGGTGGTGTCATCTGCATATTTGAGGTTATTGATATTTTTCCCTGCAATCTTGATTCCAACTTGTGTTTCTTCCAGTCCAGCGTTTCTCATGATGTACTCTGCATATAAGTTAAATAAACAGGGTGACAATATACAGCCCTGATGTACTCCTTTTCCTATTTGGAACCAGTCTGTTGTTCCATGTCCAGTTCTAACTGTTGCTTCCTGACCTGCATACAGATTTCTCAAGAGGCAGGTCAGGTGGTCTGGTATTCCCATCTCTTTGAGAATTTTCCACAGTTTATTGTGATCCACACAGTCAAAGGCTTTGGCATGGTCGATAAAGCAGAAATAAATGTTTTTCTGGAACTCTCTTGCTTTTTCCATGATCCAGTGGATGTTGGCAATTTGATCTCTGGTTTCTTTGTGGACATTTGATAATTTTGAAGCTTCTGTACCTTAATCAAACTGCTAAACTAAAGGATTTCTTGTTTAAGTCAAATTCTTATTTCCTATTTGAGATCCTCCACTGAAAAACAATTTAATTTTTTCCCAAATTCTTTTGCATTTTCAACTGTGTAGATGTACCACTGTGAATTTCAAAATAACTTTATCTAAGTAGATCTATCATGAACAGACTATTATAAAATGACATAAAGTAGCAATTTCCTTTTAACTAGATTTCTCTATAAGTAAATTCTCTTTTTTAGCTATAGATGAAAGATATATTCCTAAAAGTCACAAAGTATCTATATATTAAAAACATATGTCCCCATAAACATGTAGTAATATTTTCATAGCTTAATCCACTACAGGCATTCTATCATCAATAGTAAATGTGTTTTTGTTAGGAACAGAAAGAAAGGTCAGTGGAAGTATATCTTTACAATCCTATCCCACTTCTTATAACTTTTGTAGACTTGAAAAATATAGAAGTTAGCTTTTGTCTTAGAACATCTATAAACATTTTCTTGGTGTCCTAGGTAATATTTCTCTAAAAAAAAAGATCCTTTATTCAATTTTAAAGCATGGAAGGTAAACATCTCTGTAATCTAGTTCTAATACAACTCTTAGCATTTTATCTGTCCTAAAAATCTTAACCTTCATATACTCTCTCAGTTTTCTTGTCTCAAATGTAATTTACTTGAGGATTTTCAGTATGCTCTAAAAAGCAATAATTATTTATAACAGGTATATAAAAGAACTATTAAAAGACAAAGTACTGTAATTAGATACTCAATACATTTAGCACCAAGTTCAGATAAAACATAAAAAAAATTGAGTGTGTGTTTACACATCAAAAGGGAAAATAGCATTATATTTGTATAAGTCTTAAAACATTTTTCCTATGAATGATGATACAAGAAGAAAATGAAAACACATTCTTAAATGCAGTTTGTAAGTTAGCATCTATGATAGTCTGTTTTGTATGTAAGGCTGTTGCTGCTGCTGCTGCTAAGTCGCTTCAGTCATGTCCGACTCTGTGCGACCCCATAGACGGAAGCCCACCAGGCTGCCCCGTCCCTGGGATTCTCCAGGCAAGAACACTGGAGTGGGTTGCCATTTCCTTCTCCAATGCATGAAAGTAAAAAGTGAAAGTGAAGTCGCTCAGTCGTGTCCAACTCCTAGAGACCCCATGGACTGCAGCCCACCAAGCTCCTCTGTCCATGGGATTTTCCAGGCAAGAATACTGGAGTGGGCTGTTATTGCCTTCTCTGATGTAAGGTTGTTATTATGGATCTAAAATGGTATTTTAGTATTTAAATATATTTAACAGTAATTTATTGCATGTGTAATATGTGTTGGGACTCCTGCTAGGAAGTGGGGTTTAATCCTCATAGAGAGTTTAAACTGTATTGAAAGAGAGTGACAAAGAAACAGCTATAGTACATTGTGATAAATAAGGGCTGTAAGAGAGGAAGCACAAGGTGGGCGGGGCATCACACAGCCTTGGCAGAACCAGTGTGGAAGAAAGAACATTTAAGCTGGCATGGTCCTGTCAGTGGAACAGGAAAAATTGATGAGACAAGGAAGTTGGATGGGATAGGACTGGGGAGGAGAATAAATTTTAATCAGAAGAAAGTGTAGGAATATCTATCACTGGATGTGTGAGAAAACATGACTATTTTTTAGAAATTACACACACACACACACACACACACAAACTCAGATATTTGGACAGTAGAATGCCAGGGGTGAATTCAGAGAAGAGTCTGAAAACCTAATAAGCTAGATAATTTAGGGCTTTGTAACTATATTGAGAAATTTGGACTTCATTCTAAAAGTGATGAAAAATGATGGTTAAAAGTGGTTTTAACCAGAAAGAGGTATCAACAGATTTCTGTTGTAGAAAGAGCCTTTAACAGTTATGCATAGAGTGGTTTGGAGGAAGCTGTCCTGAGTAAGGAGGTGTTGCAGTAATTCAGGTGGTAGAAAATGATGATTTGAACTAGATTAGAGAGATGCTTAAAAGAAAGAAGGGTCTTGACTTAGGGGCTCACTGGAGGTAGGAAGGGAGTGAAAAAGAAAAAAAAAGAAGTCAAAAAAATTTCTGGATCATAAAATGAGTACTTATGGAAACACTGAAATACTTGTTGACTAAGTAGAAGAGTTGGGAATAGTCTTTTTCAAAAGTGAAAGCCAAGCTGAAGATACAGGCCTGAAAGTCATTGACATCTAAATGGTCAGTGATGCCATGCGATAGGATTAAATTACCCTACAGGAGCATGGTGAACTAAAGAAACAAAGGATCCAGGTGGAACCCCCCTGAGTAATAGCGATAGTTATGGGATAGACTGAGGCAGAGAAGTCTGTAAGGAGACAAGGGAGTAGCCAGGAGGTAGATGGGGAAACTTCATTGGTAACCTATATGACTCAAGTCATTCTTTAGAAGTAAGCATAAATTTGTCCTGGGTCATTCATTCCACATTTAAACTAGAAGTTCATATGCAAACTGCTTACACATGACTTGTTGTGTAGGTTATTTGCATTATACCATATCTAAGCATATATAGGGGGTTGGAATGCAAAAGTAGAAAGTCAAGAAGCACCTGGAGTAACAGGTAAATTTTGCCTTGGAGTATGAAATTAAGCAGGGCAAAGACTAACAGAGTTTTGCCAAGAGAATGCTCTGGTCATAGCAAACACCCTCTTCCAACAACACAAGAGAAGACTCTACACATGGACATCACCAGATGGTCAACACCAAAATCAGATTGATTATATTCTTTGCAGCCAAAGATGGAGAAGCTCTATACAGTCAGCAAAAACAAGACCGGGAGCTCACTGTGGCTCAGATCGTGAGTTCCTTATTGCCAAATTCAGACTTAAATTTAAGAAAGTGGGGAAAACCACTGGACCATTCAGGTATGACCTAAATCAAATCCCTTATGATTATACAGTGGAAGTGAGAAATAGATTTAAGGGCCTAGATCTGATAGACAGAATGCCTGATGAACTATGGACAGAAGTTCGTGAAATTGTACAGGAGACAGGGATCAAGACCATCCCCATGGAAAAGAAATGCAAAAAAGCAAAATGGCTGTCTGAGGAGGCCTCACAAATAGCTGTGAAAAGAAGAGAAGCGAAAAGCAAAGGAGAAAAGGAAAGATATAAGCATCTGAATGCAGAGTTCCAAAGAATAGCAAGAAGAGATAAGAAAAGCCTTCCTCAGTGACCAATGCAAAGAAATAGAGGAAAACAACAGAATGGGAAAGACTAGAGATCTCTTCAAGAAAATTAGAGATACCAAGAGAACATTTGATGCAAAGATGGGCTTGATAAAGGACAGAAATGTTATGGACCTAACAGAAGCAGAAGATATTAAAAAGAGGTGGCAGGAATACACAGAAGAACTGTACAAAAAAGAGCTTCACAACCCAGATAATCACGATGGTGTGATCACTCACCTAGACCCAGACATCCTGGAATGTGAAGTCAAGTGGCATTAGAAAGCATCACTATGAACAAAGCTAGTGGAGGTGATGGAATTCCAGTTGAGTTATTTCAAATCCTGAAAGATGATGCTGTGAAAGTGCTGGCCTCAATATGTCAGCAAATTTGGAAAACTCAGCAGTGGTCACAGGACTGGAAAAGGTCAGTTTTCATTCCAATCCCAAAGAAAGGCAATGCCAAAGAATGCTCAAACTACCACACACTTGCACTCATCTCACATGCTAGTAAAGTAATGCTCAAAATTATCCAAGCCAGGCTTCAGCAATACGTGAACTGTGAACCTCCAGATGTTCAAGCTGGTTTTAGAAAAGACAGAGGAACCAGAGATCAAATTGCCAACATCCCCTGGATCATGGAAAAGGCAAGAGAGTTCCAGAAAAACATCTATTTCTGCTTTATTGACTATGCCAAAGCCTTTGACTGTGTGGATCACAATAAACTGTGGAAAATTCTGAAAGAGATGGGAATACCAGACCACCTGACCTGCCTCTTGTGAAACCTGTATATAGGTCAGGAAGCAACAGTTAGAACTGGACATGGAATAACAAACTGGTTCCAAATAGGAAAAGGAGTACGTCAAGGCTGTATATTGTCACCCCACTTCTTTAATTTATATGCAGAGTGCATAATGAGAAATGCTGGGCTGGAAGAAGCACAAGCTGGAATCAAGATTGCTGGGAGAAAAATCAATAACCTCAGATATGCAGATGACACCACCCTTATGGCAGAAAGTGAAGAGGAACTAAAAAGCCTCTTGATGAAAGTGAAAGAGGAGAGTGAAAAAGTTGGCTTAAAGCTCAACATTCAGAAAACGAAGATCATGGCATCTGATCCCATCACTTCATGGGAAATAGATGGGGAAATAGTGGAAACAGTGACTGACTTTATTTTTGGGGGTTCCAAAATCACTGCAGATGGTGACTAAAACCATGAAATTAAAAGACACTTACTCCTTAGAAAGAAAGTTATGACCAAATAGATAGCATATTTAAAAACAGAGATATTACCTTGCCAACCAAGGTTTGTCTAGTCAAGGCTATGGTTTTTCCAGTGGCCATGAATGGATGTGAGAGTTGGACTGTGAAGAAAGCTGAGCACCGAAGAATTGATGCTTTTGAACTGTGGTGTTGGAAAAGATTCTTGAGAGTCCCTTGGACTGCAAGGAGATCCAACCAGTCCATCCTAAAGGAGATCAGTCCTGGGTGTTCATTGGAAGGACTGATACTGAAGCTGAAACTCCAGTACTTTGGCCACCGCATGCGAAGAGTTGACTCATTGGAAAAGACCCTGATGCTGGGAGGGATTGAGGGCAGGAGGAGAAGGTGATGACAGAGGATGAGATGACTGGATGGCATCACCGACTCAATGGACATGAGTTTGAGTGAACTCCGGGAGTTGGTGATGGACAGGGAGGCCTGGCGTGCTGTGATTCATGGAGTCGCAAAGACTCATGGGGTTGCAAAGAGTCAGACACGACTGAGCAACTGAATTGAACTGAACTGAAGCATATATGTACTAAAAATAGATACTATATAGAACTTTCTTGTTTCCTCTTTTATGCTTCAACACAGATGCCATTGTAACAGATAAATCAGATATTATTTTGCTTGTTTATTGCTTATTTTTATTTAAAAACCAATATATTTGAGGATGTTCAGTACATCTTCCACATTTCAGACTTTTTGAGAGGTTTGGCAGTAAGTTGGGGATATCATAAGACTCCTTGGAAATCAGTTCTTGTAAAAGAAAATGTTGGTGGTTTAAAAAATAAAAATTCAGACACAGATGGATCAAATTTATTTCCACACATATGAATTTGAATGTGAAGTGGTTGACCAAATGCATTTTGCACTCATCTAAATATAACTCTGAATAGTGAATTGAAAAAAAAATGCTGATTTGTGTGTTCTCTTGCTCTTCTAATATTTAGCCATCACCATTTACTAGTCAGTTTTTCTTTGATTTTTTTGGGCCTCACTGAAGTTGCATTTCTAAAGGTTGAGAGTAAAGTTTTAAAATATTCTTGCTAAAATTTTCTTAAATATTACTTCTCATAGAGGATGCTTCATATAGTCTGTGTCTCATCCCATCAGCCCATCCCTGACTTCAGTCATAGCTGCAGTAAACAGCTCCAGAAAAGCTCAGCGTCCCCTGCAGCTGACCAAACCTATCTTTTTGTCCTATCTTTTCTTTAAGCTAACACCTTCAGTTCCTTCAGTGCTTATCCCTGCGACTTGGTTTCCATAACTCATGTTATCTTGTTTTTTCTCATCCTGTGAGTGCCTCCTCTTAAAAGCTGGTGTGCAGAACCGAGACAAGACCCCAAGTCAAGGCACAAGAAATTATAGTTATGTTATTGTAGTCAACAAATATAATTTGTTTGTTCTCTGCATCCCACCTGAAAAATTGTAATTTATAGGGAAAAATATATATGTTTGGTTATCTGAATTTGGTCTTCAGCCACAATTCCTAGATAACAGCTTCTCAAACCTTTGGAATTTCCTGAGATAAGAGCAGTGAGATAATACTTGGACTCTTGTCCTCAATTCTTAAAAAAAAAAAAAAAAAACTCTTGTCCTCAGTTCTTCAAGGAAGGTGACTTTGGATCCCACTCAAGGTAGGGGCTGGTTGCCAACTATGCGATTAGAGGGTTGGAACTTTGTCTCACCTCCTAATTTCCAGGGAAGAGGAGAGCGACTTGAGGTTGAATAGGACATTGCCCTATATATCTCTTCATGTGGCTGTTGATTCAAATCCTCTAATACCCTTTTATAATAAACTGGTAATCTAATGGGTAAATGAGTTTTCCTGAGTTCTGTGAGCCATTTTAGCAAATTAATCAAACCCAAAAAGGAAGTCATTGGAACCTCCAGTTTGTAAGTACCATAAGTACATTCCTGGGCTAACAACTAACATCTGAAGTGGAGGATGGTCTTGTAGGACCAAGTCCTCAACCTGTGAAATGTGATGCTCTTTTATTTAGAATTAGAATAGAGTTGAATTCTCAGACACTGTGCTGGTGTCCTGAGAATTGCTTGTTGGTGTGGGGGAGAATTGGCTTGTTGGTATGAGGAACACACCCCTGTTGGAATTGGGTCTGGAAATTCTTGTCACCACCTCAAAGGAGAAATGCCACATTTATCTTTCCTCTTTCTCCCTAGCCATTCTCTAGCTCTAGGAGAACCAACCACAGGTGGAGTTATTGTTGCCAAGGGACAGTACAGGCATGGACACAGTATATATGAGTTCCAGCTTCTATTCTTCAGGTGGGCAGCACTAGAAAGGCTGTCTAGGTGCCTCTCAGGAGATCCCAACACAGTCGAGCCTCCATTCTACAGGAATGACTTTGATTATGAGCCTTTTCCTTTTTCCTTCATCCTTATCTCACTCATTCTTGTTTTCTGAGACTACATTCTAGTTAAAGTACTTCCATCCCGACCCTTTTCTTAGCCTCTGCATTCCAGAGACTCTAAACTAAGTTGCTTATATTTGGCATTTTACCTATGACAAGGAATAGTACTTGGACTTAATAGAACAAAGATCAAGAAACATTCATTTTTATTTCTCATTGAGGTCTAACCAAATTTATAGGGAAAAAAAGTAAGTCATAACTTGTTATTCTGGTTAAGCAGTTCCTTTTCAGTGAGTATAATTACTTAGTCTAATTGATCATAAGTAATATTTTGTGTTAACTACAGTGTATGCTGACATGTAAATGGAAGAGAGTTATATGTATAGAAAAGAAAAATGTAGGTACTAATCCTGACTACCAGAAGTTTACAAAATAATTGGAAAAATCAACATTATGAAATAATTAAACATCATATCAATGAATGCAGATAAATATTCTGTAAATTCAATGATAAGCACTTTGAAGCTGTCAAAGACAAAAATAAACATAATCATATGTTCTCAATCAAAAGGAAGAAGCAAATATTAAAACAGATTTTGTAGGGTGAAAAATATATTAACACATGAATGAACATATGTTATATGAATAATTTGGTCTACTTATAATTTTTTTCTTTTTTTTTAACTTTTATTACATTTTCTTGGCTCATCCACTTTGTCTAGTACAGGTGGTTACATTAGGAAAATCTTTTAATAAGATAAGAGCTGTGTATAAAATTTTTTCTAATGTTGATGATTGATATTCTATTTTTAGAAATTTTAGAAAGCTTTAAAGAGTAGCTATTTTCTTTTAAAAAATCTTTAGTGTGTTGCTATACTACTATTTAAATATCACACATGTGCCTCAAATTTTTCAAAATATGACAAAGACTTCTAATTTGCTGAAAGATTGAAGTAGCCAATCCAAGAGAAATGAGAAATCTCTAATAGAGGGCTATTTGAACAGGACAATTTGATGATCATTTCTGAAACACTTTCTACAAAAATTATGATGAAATAATGTAAGATACCAACATAAGAAAGGATTTCAAAGTAGGCTAGTAACTAGCTCATGTTTCCAGTCCTAATAGTAATTTATTCTGCTCAATAGGAACAATAGAAAAGTAGATCAATACTTGTATAGATAAAAAAGTAAAAATTTCAGTATTATAGACAAATGAAAAACATAAAAATTTAGAATTGGAAGAACTTAATATCTACTCTAAATTCTTACTCAAGGAAAGCTATAATATCAAAATGATGAAATAGAAATTTTCCATCATCTTGTTCCTAAAGAACCCTGGTATTGAGAATCTCACAAGTCAGATGTCTAGTGTAGAAGTTCCAGCACACTGTTGGAGCAGAAAGAAAATCTGAGAATGTACACATTGAAAAGCATAAAAGGAAGAGTTTCACTTTACCCACACCACCCTTCCCCCAAGGCAGCACAACTCAGTGCCAAGAGAGATCTTCTTTGACCACAGTTTCTCCTTCAGGGAACAGAGAGAGTCTGTGAGTGTGTACCCAGCTTTCCCAGTTGTGTGGGTTGCTGCTAAAGAGACCCACTTCTTTCTCAACCTATCCAGAATACTGAAGTATGCTGTATAACTAAGAGGTGGGGAGCAGCTGGCAAACTAGCAGTCAGGCTTTCTGGGCACTAAGAGATGTGGATCCTACTAACTGTGTTGCAGACTCCATCAGGAAGCCCACCACAAGCTACTAGGGGTAACCTGCCTATCGGTCCTTCCAGCTGACCCCCAGCACTCCATTCACATCACCCACACACACTCCCACTTCGTGCGAGGTCATGCACTTGCCTTCAAGGACAGCAGGAGCAAGCTTTTTCAGTAGACTAGTGAGCAAGCACAAAAGCTGGCTCAACTCCACGGGACTGAAAGAAAACACACAGACCTGAGCATTCAGCATTGCCCTAGGGAAAGTGAATAGGAGACTGTCAGCATTCAGCCTGGCTTTGCAGGATCTAGAGAAGGTGTACAATCTTAGCCTCAGGATCCCTAACAGGGCTGACAGAGGTATTTCTCTCCTGAAGCCAGTCAGTAGAGATTGGAGTAGGCAAACGCTTCTTCATATGTGAAGAGAGCAACGCGAGTCATCAAAGACATGGCACACCACATAATTTCCTAGATACTAACACCACAGAAATGGAGATCTGCAGTTTGCTGCATAAAATATTGGGACAAATAGTTGTTTTTCGAAATCTCAGTGAGCTACAAGAGTAAAAAAAAAAAAAAAGACAGTTTAACAAACAAGAGACAATTCGAAAAAATCAGGAATCAAGAACACCTGATTTGTTGAACTTTCTGTGTATACATGTCTATGTACCAAATAGAAATTCTGGAGGAGAAGAATGCAATGAGTGAAATGAAAAATGCAATAGACAGCAAGAGTAGACTTGATCAAAGAATAGAAAGAATTGGTAAAGTAGAAAGCAGGTCATTTGAAATTATCCAGTCAGAGGAAAACAAGAGACAAAAGAATGAAAAAGAGTGAAGGAATCTAAGTGAACTATAGGAAACTATTAAAAGAAGTAATCTGTGCATCCCAGAAGGAGAAGAGATGGAAAGGCGGGCAGAAAGTTTATTATTTTAAAAGATAAGAATTTCTTAAATCTTGGGTGAGGTTTACAACTCCAAGTACATGAAGCTTATAGATCTCCAAAAAATTTTAACTCAAAAATATGTTCTACCAAGACACAATATCATAAAACTGTCTAAAATTAAGGACAAAGGGAGAATTTTGAGAGAGGCAAGAGAAAAATCCTCACATATAGGAGAACTCCCATGAGACTATGATTGGGTTTGCAGCAGAAACCTTGCTGTCCAGGAGAGAGTAGAATATATTCAAAGTGTTTGAAGGAAAAAATAGTCACTACAGAAAATAGTATGGAGGTTCCTAAAAAAATTAAAAATAGAGCTACTCTAGTGGTTTTATTGATAAGTTGTGTCCAGCCTTTGCAACTCCATGGACTGCAGCCAGCCAGGTTCCTCTGTCCATGGGATTTCCCAGGTAAGAATATTGGAGTGGGTAGCCATTTCCTTCTCCAGAGGATATTCCTGACCCAGAGAACTACCCTGTGATCCGCAAGTTCCACATCTGGGTAATTACCCAAAGAAAAAGAAAACACTGGTATTCATTAAAGCATTATTTACAACAGCCAAGATATGGAAACAACCAATTGTCCATTAATGGATGAATGAATAAGGAAAATGTGGTATACATACAGATCTTCCTTAACTTATGATGGGATTATGTCCTGATAACTCCATCATACATTGAAAATATTGTAAGTTGAAAATGCATTTAATACACCTACCTGCTGCTGCTGCTGCTGCTAAGTCACTTCAGTCGTGTCCGACTCTGTGCGACCCCATAGACGGCAGCCCACCAGGCTCCTCCGGCCCTGGGATTCTCCAGGCAAGAACACTGGAGTGGGTTGCCATTTCCTTCTCCAATATACCTACCTACTGATCATCAAATTTAGCCTCGCCTGCTTTAATGGCAACCCACTCCAGTACTTTTGCCTGGAAAATCCCATGGACGGAGGAGCCTGGTAGGCTGCAGTCCATGGAGTCGCTAGGAGTCGGACACGACTGAGCGACTTCACTTTCACTTTTCACTTTCATGCATTGGAGAAGGAAATGGCAACCACTCCAGTGTTCTTGCCTAGAGAATCCCAGGGATGGGGGAGCCTGGTGGGCTGCCATCTATGGGGTCACACAGAATTGGACACGACTGAAGCGACTTAGCAGCAACCTTAAACATGCTCAGAACACTTGCATTAGCCTAGAGTTGGACATAATCATCTAACACAAAGACTTTTATAATAAAGTATTGAATATGTCCCGTAATTTATTAAATACTGTACTGAAAGTGAAAACCAGAATGGTTGCAAGTGTATTTACCAGTGTGATTACATAGCTCACTGGGAGGTGCAGCTAGCTGCTGCTGCCCAGCATCAGCAGAGTATGGTAACAAATATCACTAGACTAGGAAAAGATCAAAATTCAGTTTGTTTCTACTAAATGAGTTTTGCTCTAGCACCATCATAATGTTAAAAAATTATATAAGTTGAACTATCATAAGCTAAGGACCATCTGACATAATGGACTATTATTCAGCCATGAAAAGAAAGAAATTCTGCCATTTGTGGGCAGAGATGGAACTTTAGGGATTATGTTTAAATGAAATGAATCAGAGAATGACAAATAATGTATGATCTCAGTTATCTATGAAATTTTAAAAATTAAAACTCAAAGAAACAGAGGTTGTCAGGGGCTAGAGGTAGGGAAAAGGGAAGATGTTGCCAAAGAATACAAACAGGATTATAAGATGAGTAAGATCTGGGGATCTTATGTACAGTACCGTAACTAGTGAATGATACCATATATTTTTTGTGCCACCTTAGTCTTATTGGGAGAAGGAGATGGCACCCCCACTCCAGTACTCTTGCCTGGAAAATCCCATGGACGGAGGAGCCTGGTAGATTGCAATCCATGGGATTGCGAAATCAGACACGATTGAGCAACTTCACTTTCACTTTTCACTTTCATGCATTGGAGAAGGAAATGGCAACCCACTCCAGAGTTCTTGCCTGGAGAATCCCAGGGACTGGAGAACCTGGTGAGCTGCTGTCTCTGGGGTCACACAGAGTCAGACACAACTGAAGCGACTTAGCTGTAGCAGCAGTAGCAGCAGTCTTATTGATGACCTACGTCCACTTTAAAAAATGTACAATGTGAGAGTTGCAAGTTAAGTTTTATTAGGGGCAAAATGAGTACTGCAGCCTGGGAAACAGCACCTCAGATAGCTCTGAGAAATTGCTCCAAAGAGAATGGAGGGAAGGATAAGTGATTTTGATGAATGGGGAGTACATGCAATCAAGCATATATTTTTTTTTCAGAAAGTTTCTGCTAGTCTTGTGAAGCTTCTGCTAGTCATGAGAAATAGTCCTCACCATGAAGGGTTTTAGTACTTTAGTAGATATGAAGAGATACAAGAGTAAGGCTTGTAAAATCAGCTCCTAACATATTTAACTATCTGAAAACCTGTCCTGCCATTTTTTCCAGAGCACAAAGTTCCTCATTTCTTCTATCCTCCCTGAACTCCTTCAGGGGCTGATAAAGGTCAGCATCAGCATCATATGATTTAATCCTTGAACAGATACATGTCAAGCACCCATGTTCTTATTGTTGTTGTTGTTGTTCAGCCACTAAGTCGTGTCTGACTCTTGGACTGCTGCACGCCAGACTCGCCTGTCCTCCACTATCTACTGGAGTTTGCTCAAATTCACATCTGTTGAGTTGATGATGCTATCTAACCATCTCATCCTCTGCTGCCTTTTCTCCTTATGCCTTCAATCTCTCACAGCATCAGGGTCTTTTCCAGTGAGTCATCTCTTCAAATCAAGTGGCCAAAATATTGGAGCTTCAGCTTCAGCATCAGTCCTTCCAATGAATATTCAGGACTAATTTCCTTTAGAATTGACTGGTTAGATCTCCTTGCTGTCCAAGGGACTCTCAAGAATCTTCCCCAGCACCACAGTTCCAAAGCATCAGTTCTTTGGTGCTCAGCCTTCTTTATGGTCCAGTTCTCATATCCATACATAACTACTGGAAAAACCATAGTTTTGACTAGACAGACTTTTGTTGGCAAAATGATGTCTCTGCTTTTTAATACACTGTCTAGGTTTGTCATAACTTTCCTTCCAAGGTGCAAGCTTCTTTTAATTTAATTGCTGCAGTCACTGTCTGCAATGATTTTGAAGCCCAAGAAAATACAGTCTCTCACTGTTTCCATTTTTTCCTCATTTATTTGCCATGAAGTGATGGGGCTGGATGCCATTATCTTAGTTTTTTGAATGTTTAGTATTAAGTCAACATCTGCTGGATCATCAAAAAAGCACGAGAATTCAAAAAAAAAAAAATTTATTTCTTCTTTAAAGACTATACCAAAGCCTTTGATTGTGTGGATCACAATAAACTGTGGAAAATTCTGAAAGAAATGGGAATACCAGACCACCTGACCTGCCTCTTGAGAAACCTGTATGCAGGTCAGGAAGCAACAGTTAGAACTGGACATGGAACAACTGACTAGTTCCAAATAGGAAAAGGAGTATGTCAAGGCTGTGTACTGTCACACTGCTTATTTAACTTCTTTGCAGAGTACATCATGAGAAATGTTGGGCTGGAAGAAGCACAAGCTGGAATCAAGATTGCCAGGAGAAATATCAATAACCTCAGATATGCAGATGACACCACCCTTATTGCAGAAAGTGAAGAGAATTAAGAGCCTCTTGATGAAAGAGGAGAGTGAAAAAGTTGGCTTAAAGCTCAACATTCAAAAACTAAGTTCATGGCATCTGGTCCTATCACTTCATGGCAAATAGATGGGGAAACAGTGGCTGACTTTATTTGGGGGCTCCAAAATCACTGCAGATGGTGATTGCAGCCATGAAATTAAAAGACTCTTAGTCCTTGGAAGGGAAGTTATGACCAACCTAGACAGCATATTAAAAAGCAGAAACATTACTTTGCCAACAAAGGTCCGTCTAACCAAGGCTATGGTCTTTCCTGTGGTCATGTATGGATGTGAGAGTTGGACTATATAGAAAGCTGAGTGCTGAAGAATTGATGCTTTTGAACTGCAGTGCTGGAGAAGATTCTTGAGAGTCCCTTGGATTGCAAGACGATCCAACTAGCCCATCCTAAAGGAGATCAGTCCTGGGTGTTCGTTGGAAGGACTGATGCTGAAGCTCAAACTCCAATACTTTGGCCACCTGATGTGAAGAGCTGACTCATTTAAAAAGACCCTGATGCTGGGAAAGATTGAGGACAGGAGGAGAAGGGGACAACAAAGAATGAGATGGTTGGATGGCATCACCAATCAATGGACATGAGTTTGAGAGGACTCTGAGAGTTGGTGATAGACAGGGAGGCCTGGCATGCTGTGGTTCATGGGGTCGCAGAGAGTCAGACACGACTGAGCGACTGAACTTTACTGAACTGAACTGAGTTTTAAGTCAGCTTTTCCACTCTCCTCTTTCATCTTTATCAAGAGTCTCTTTAGTTACTCTTCACTTTCTGCCATAAGGGTAGTGTCATCTGTGTATCTGAGGTTATTGATATTTCTCCCAGCAACCTTGATTCTAGCTTGTGACTCATTCAGCATGGCATTTCACATGATGTACTCTTCATAGAAGTTAAATAAGCAGGGTGTCTGTATGCAACCTCAACATACTCCTTTCCCAATTTTGAACCAGTCCATTGTTATAGCCAAAGATGCAGAAGCTCTATACAGTCAGCAAAAACAAGACCAGGAGCTGACTGTGCCTCAGATCATGAACTCCTTATTGCCAAATTCAGACTTAAATTGAAGAAAGTGGGGAAAACCACTAGATCATTCAGGTATGACCTAAATCAAATCCCTTATGATTATACAGTGGAAGTGAGAAATAGATTTAAGGGCCTAGATCTGATAGATAGAGTGCCTGATGAACTATGGACAGAGGTTCGTGACATTGTATAGGAGACAGGAATCAAGACCATCCCCATGGAAAAGAAATGCAAAAAAGCAAAATGGCTGTCTGGGGAGGCCTTACAAATAGCTGCGAAAAGAAGAGAAGCGAAAAGCAAAGGAGAAAAGGAAAGATATAAACATCTGAATGCAGAGTTCCAAAGAATAGCAAGAAGAGATAAGAAAGCCTTCTTCAGCGATCAGTGCAAAGAAATAGAGGAAACCAACAGAATGGGAAAGACTAGCGATCTCTTCAAGAAAACTAAAGATACCAAGGGAACATTTCTTGCAAAGATGGGCTCGATAAAGGACAGAAATGATAGGGACCTAACAGAAGCAGAAGATATTAAGAAGAGGTAGCAGGAATACACAGATGCTAAGTCACTTCAGTCGTGTCTGACTCTGTGTGACCCCATAGATGGCAGCCCACCAGGCTTCCCCATCCCTGGGATTCTCCAGGCAAGAACACTGGAGTGGGTTGCCATTTCCTTCTCCAATGCATGAAAATGAAAAGAGAAAGTGAAGTCGCTCAGTCATGTCCGACTCTTAGCGACCCCATGGACTGCAGACTACCAGGCTCCTTCGTCTGTGGAATTTTCCAGGCAAGAGTACTGGAGTGGGGTGCCACTGCATACAAAAAGATCTTCACAACCAAGATAATCACGATGGTGTGATCACTGACCTAGAGCCAGACATCCTGGAATGTGAAGTCAAATGGACCTTAGAAAGCATCACTATGAACAAAGCTAGTGGAGGTGATGAAATTCCAGTTGAGCTACTCCAAATCCTGAAAGATGATGCTGTGAAAGTGCTGAACTCAATATGCCAGCAAATTTGGAAAACTCAGCAGTGGTCACAGGACTGGAAAAGGTCAGTTTTCATTCCAATCCCAAAGAATGGCAATGCCAAAGAATGCTGAAACTACCGCACACTTGCACTCATCTCACATGCTAGTAAAGTAATGCTCAAAATTCTCCAAGCTAGGCTTCAGCAATATGTGAACCATGAACTTTCAGATATTCAAGCTGATTTTAGAAAAGGCATAGGAACCAGAGATCAAATTGCCAACATCCGCTGGATCATGGAAAAAGCAAGAGAGTTCCAGAAAAACATCTATTTCTGCTTTATTGACTATGCCAAAGCCTTTGACTGTGTAGATCACAATAAACTATGGAAAATTCTGAAAGAGATGGGAATACCAGACCACCTGATCTGCCTCTTGAGAAATCTGTATGCAGGTCAGGAAGCAACAGTTAGAACTGGTCATGGAACAACAGACTGGTTCCAAATAGGAAAAGGAGTACGTCAAGGCTGTATATTGTCACCATGTTTATTTAACTTATATGCAGAGTACATCATGAGAAATGCTGGACTGGAAGAAACACAAGTTGGAATCAAGATTGCTGGGAGAAATATCAATAACCTCAGATATGCAGATGACACCACTCTTATGGCAGAAAGTGAAGAGGGGCTAAAAAGCCTCTTGATGAAAGTGAAGGTGGAGAGTGAAAAGGTTGGCTTAAAGCTCAACATTCAGAAAACGAAGATCATGGCATCTGGTCCCATCACTACATGGGAAATAGATGGAGAAACAGTGGAAACAGTGTCAGACTTTATTTTTCTGGGCTCCAAAATCACTGCAGATGGTGACTGCAGCCATGAAATTAAAAGACGCTTACTCCTTGCAAGGAAAGCTATGACCAACCTAGATAGCATATTCAAAAGCAGAGACATTACTTTGCCAACAAAGGTTCGCCTAGTCAAGGCTATGGTCTTTCCTGTGGTCATATATGGATGTGAGAGCTGGACTGTGAAGAAGGCTGAGCACCGAAGAATTGATGCTTTTGAACTGTGGTGTTGGAGAAGACTCTTGAGAGGCCCCTTGGACTGCAAGGAGATCCAATCAGTCCATTCTGAAGGAGATCAGCCCTGGGATTTCTTTGGAAGGAATTATGCTAAAGCTGAAACTCCAGTACTTTGGCCATCTCATGCAAAGAGTTGACTCATTGGAAAAGACTCTGATGCTGGGAGGGATTGGGGGCAGGAGGAGAAGGGGACAACAGAGGATGAGATGGCTGGATGGCATCACTGACTCGATGGACGTGAGTCTGAGTGAACTCCGGGAATTGGTGATGGACAGGGAGGGCTGGCGTGCTGTGATTCATGGGGTCACAAAGAGTTGGACACAACTGAGTGACTGAACTGAACTGAATTGATTTTTACATGTGTAGTTTAAATGTTGTTTCTCTACTTGTCTACAGCTTTCTCAGGAGACAGGAAGGGTGGTCTTGTATTCCCATCTGTTTAAGTTTCCACAGTTTTTATGATCTACACAATCAAAGGCTTTAGCATATTCAGTGAAGTAGAAGTAGATGTTTTTCTGGAATTCCCTTACTTTTTCTGTGATCCAGCAAATGTTGGCAATTTGATCTCTGGTTCCTCTGCCTTTTCTAAATCCAGTTTGTACATGTGGAAGTTCTTGGTTCTTGCATGTACTGTTGAAGCCTAGCTTGAAGGATTTTGAGCATTATCTTGTTATCATGTGACATGAATGTAATTGTGCAGTAGTTTGAATATTCTTTGATATTGCCCTTCTTTGGGATTGAAATGAAACCTGACCTTTCCAGTCCTGTGGCCACTGCTGAGTTTCCCAAATTTGCTGGCATATTAAGTGCAGCACTTTCACGGCATCTTCTTTTTAAGACTTGAAATAGCTCAGCCGGAATTCCATCACCTCCACTAGCTTTGTTCTTAGTAATGTTTCCTAAGGCCTACTTGACTTCACACCCCAGGATGTCTAGCTCTTCGTGAGTGAGCACAGCATCTGGAGCATTAAGAACTCTTTTGTATAGTTCTGTGTATTCTTGCCACCTCTTCTTAATAGCTTCTGCTTCTGTTAGGTTTCTGTCCTTTACTGTGCCTATCTTTGCTTGAAATGTTCAATTGGTATCTCTAATTTTCTTGAAGAAATCTCTAGTCTTTCCCATTCTATTGATTTTCTCTGTTTCTTTGTACTGATCACTGAGGAAGCCTTTCTTATCTCTCCTTGCTATTCTTTGGAACTCTGCACTCAGATGGGTATATCTTTCCTTTTCTCCATTGCCTTTCACTTCTGTTCTTTTCACAGCAATTTGTAATACTTTCTCAGACAACCATTTTGCCTTTTGGCATTTCTTTTTCTTGGGGATGGTTTTGATCACTGCCTTCTGTACTGTTTTACATCCCTCTATCCATAGTTCTTCAGGACTCTGTCTATCAGATCTAATCTCTTGAATCTATTTGGCATTTCCACTGTATAATTATAAGGGATTTGCAGACCTACAAGACCTTCTAGGACTAATACCAATAAAAGATGTCCTTTTCATCACAGGGGATAGGAATGTTAAGTAGGAAGTTAAGAGATACCTGGAGTAATAAGCAAGTTTGGCCTTGCAGTACAAAATGAAGCAGCACAAAGGTGAACAGAGTTTTGCCAAGAGAATGCAGTGGTCTTAGCAAACACCCTCTTCCAATAACACATGAGATGACTCTATACATGGACATCACCAAATCAATACCAAAATCAGATTGGTTATGTTCTTCACAGCCAAAGATGGAGAAGTTCTATACAGTCAGCAGAAACAAGACTGGGAGCTGACTATAGCCCGGATCATGAACTCTTTATTGAAAATTTCAGACTTAAATTGAAGAAAGTAGGGAAAACCAGTAGGCCATTTAGATATGACCTAAGTCAAACCCCCCATCTAGAATCCAATAACTTTTTTACTAGTTAAGGTATTACTCCTCTTTTGTCTCATTCTATGCAGTGATAATATGAACATTAAAACATATAATCTACTTACCTCAGATTTTTCATATTAAAATTCACAGTATGAATATTCATAAGTACATTTAAACAATTTATCAAATCAAAAATTAGAATAATGCTTTTTAAATTTAAATACATATAGGGTACTATGGTGTTGTGTTGTGGTGTGTACTCCAACTGTGGTGTACACAGAAGACTCAAGAGAAGACTTGAGTTGGGCATGACCTACTCAAGTCATGCTCAAGACTCAAGCCATGACTTACTCAAGTCACACCCAAGACTACTTGAGTCTTGACTCAAGACTCAAGAGAAGACTCTTGGGAGTCCCTTGGACTGCAAGGAGATCCAACCAGTCCATCCTAAAGGAAATCAGTCCTGAATATTCATTGGAAGGACTGATGCTGAAGCTCAAACTCCAATACTTTGGCCACATGATGCAAAGAACTGACTCATTTGAAAAGACCCTAATGCTGGGAAAGATTGAAGGCGGGAGGAGAAGGGGACGACAGAGGATGAGATGGTTAGATGGCATCACCAACTTGATGGACATGAATTTGAGCATGCTCCAGGAGTTGGTGTTGGACAGGGAAGCCTGGCATGCTGTAGCCCATGGGTTCGTAAAGATTCATACACGACTGAACTGATGGTACTGTAGTCTTTTTAATCCTTTTCTATAATTTCATGCTCCAGTCTGAGAACTAACTATGTTTCTTGTGGATCTTCAATATCAAATGTCAAGCATCTAACTTGTTTAAACCAGTTTCAGCATGTTCATATTTCCAGGGAGCTAATTTCTTAAGCATCTCAATTGTTTAATATATGTGCTATTGTTAAGCTGCTTTTGTAGAGATGTATGTGAAAGCCCCTACTTATGTTGAAATTATTGCCTGTTTCACCAAATGAGTTACAGAACTTGGTTCAGTACAGGAATTTGTTTCCGTCTTGTTGATTTGATAAACCTCTGTATCTGATCTCCAGAGCTTATTTTAGTACTTTTATATGAGATTGCATGACACTTATATAGTTATTTAAAACTCTGTGATTAGGAGTACAGGGTATGTAGACAGATCTGAGTTTGAATCCCAGTTCTGCCATTAATTTGTCATATTGTATCTGCCATTGCTTAATCTCATTGAACTCATCTCCTCATCCAAAAATGTAGAAAGGAACTGTACCTAAAACCTGAAAGAGATACATTACCAAACTTTATAATGACTTTGCTCCCAAGTATTTTAGAGGCCCACTATTAGGTTAATACCAAGGAAAGAGAGAGACATTGTTGACTAAACAAAGCATAGTGCATTGAATCAGGACCGAGGGTGGCTATGGACTGCAAAAAGATGTGTCTGGTGTTTAAAACACTCAAAGAAGTAGCAGCTGTGCCCAGGGGAACAGAAAAATAATGAGAAGTGCTACACATGTTATACTTCAACCAAGGGACCCAAGAAAATATTTTATTGGGGAAAGCATTTTGCATGGGACTCGAGGGCCCACACTAATAGGTAATGGCTACCACACAAGAGAACTTAAGAATTGTTATAAATGAGATCATATCCATAGCCCATAGGTTGACAATATCTAGGAAAATTCAAGTTGCATCTATGAAGATATAATGTGACATGAAAGTCACTCGGTCATGTCCGACTCTTTGTGGCACTCAGGCTCAGTAATTGTGACCACAGGCTTAGTTGCTCAGAGTCATGTGTAGTCTTCCTGGATCCGGGATCAAATCCGTGTCCCATGCACTGGCAGGCAGATTCTTATTCACTTACCACCAGGGAAATCTGGAACCTCATTTTTAAGTAGAGTCTATCATTTGTGTTTTTTTTTTTTTTTTCCGAAGTTGGGCTTTTGTGTATAAGCATCTTGTTGTTCAGTTGGTAAGTCATGCCCAACTCTTTGTGACCCTATAGACTGCAGCACTCCAGGCTTCCCTTACTTCATTATCTCCCAGAGTTTGCTCAAACTCATGTCAGTTGAGTCAGTGATGCCATCCAACCATCTCATCCTCTGTCACCCCCTTCTTATCCTGCCTTCAATCTTTCCCACCATGGGGGTCTTTTCCATGGAGTTAGCTCTTTGTATCAGGTGACCATAGTACTGGAGCTTCAGCTTTAGCATCCATCCTTCCAATGAATATTCAGGGTTGATTTCCTTTAAGATTGATGGGTTTGATCTCATTGCTGTCCAGAGGACTCTCAAGAGTCTTCTCCAGCACCACAGTTCGAAAACATCAATTCTTCAGTGCTCAGCCTTTTTATGGCCCAACTCTCACATCCATCCTGGCATAAATCTGGTTATAATATATAATAATAGTGTAACACTGGAGAAGACTCTTGAGTGTTCCTTGGACTGCAATAAGATCTAACCAGTCCATCCTAAAGGAGATCCATCCTGGGTGTTCATTGGAAGGTCTGATGTTGAAGCTGAAACTCCAAAACTTTGGCCACCTGATGAGAAGAGCTGACTCATTTGAAAAGACCCTGATGCTGGGAAAGATTGAGGGCAGGAAGAGAAGGGGATGGCAGAGGATGAGATGGTTGGATGGCATCACCAACTCAATGGACATGAGTTTGGGTGGGCTCTGGGAGTTGGTGTTGGACAGAGAGGCCTGGCGTGCTGCGATTCATGGGGTTGCAAAGAGTCAGACACAACTGAGCGACTGGACTGAACTGAATGTGTATGTTTCATGTGCTCAATTGCTCAGTCATGTCCAACTCTTTGCAACCCCATGGACTGTAGCCCAACAGGCTCCTCTGTCCATGGGATTTTTCCAGGCAAGAATATGGGAGTAGATTGACATTTCTTCCTCCAGGGGATCTTCCTGACCCAAAGATGGAACCCACATTTCTTGCCTCTCCTGTATTGGCAGGTGAATTCTTTACCACTGAACCATCATGTAAATTTCTGTAACATGTTATAAACTAGCTACATAACCATTATTTTTACACTTATAACTAACTTCATTTTGACCACAGAATCTGGATTTCCCAGTCCTAATACCCACACCTGAAGTCCTGCTTGACTCTCTTAGCTTCATCATCTCACATCCATCCAGGAAATCAGTTTTGACAGTCAATTGATTCATTTTTCTCAATGTCTTACATTTGTCTTTTGAAATCCATTACTTTGCCATTCTGCAGTTTATATCCTTCTCACCCATTTCGGGACTCTTCAATTGGTCTCCCAACTGACCTTCCTGCCATTCCTCATTCTACCCCCACATGCTGCAGGACTGAGCTTTATTTGATCATGAACTTCATTTGAGCATACAATGCCAGCAATTTCCACTTTATGCAAAATAAATTCAAAATTACTCATCCTAGCCCCTCCACATATTGGCTTCCATGTACTTGAATTCTCACTGGTCTTGTATGCGTTAACCATCAGCTCCTGTCCGATTGACCCGAGCTATCATCTTCACATTTCTCCCTCCCTGATTTTCTGCAGGTTATACCTGGAATGAAGCTCCACCTCCTCTATAAAGTCAGTTCTACAAACATCAGTCTTCTGAGAGTTCTCACTCCTCTGAACTCTGAGAGCATTTACTGTTAATATAATTCATTCAAGATAATGAATCATCTTATTTCACTGTAATTCCTTTCTGTTTTTTCTTGCATCTTTTAACTGTTCTCATTCCCTTGTCTTGTTTCATATAACTAGATTATAAGCTCACAAATCAAATCCTTGCAGTCTTCATTATTTAGGACACCTAATACAAAAACTGGGCTCAGTAACTACATTCTCAGTATTTTTATTTTGTTTTTGGATAGATCATTATAACCAAGAGGTGTAGTGTTAAGTCATTTTTTCACATTGTTACCATTTTTTTTCTTTATTTAAAAAGATAGGATCACAGAGATTAAATTTGAGGGAAATAAATTGCTTAGTCTGAATGGACATAAATTCTCAAAAAAAAAAAAAAAAAACTATAGCCACGTTCTTTTACTGACATTAATTTCAAATAATGACCATTCATTAACATAAGTTGCCCATTGTTTTACAGTGCAAAACCAAAGAGTACGTTTTTTCTTTCTCTGTTGACATCCCAGAAATTTAGAATTTTAGTATCACATATCTGTTTTGAGACTATAAAGGGGGTTGCAGTATGATAGTTTCAAGGAAAACAATGTGTTCTTAGTAAACTACTTTAAAGGCATGGAGATGAATGAATGTATTTTGCCAAGTACAACATTAAGAAGTGCTCTAATGAAGCAGTGAGCAATTTCCACTCTAGGGGTTAACCTTAATCTTATGAAAACCTCCACCCAGGCCCCCAGCTTTCTTTCTTTTTTTTTTTTTAAGCTCCCTTTTTTTCTTTTTCCTCCCAGCTTTATTATAGTGACAAAAAAAATTTCTTCACTTCTGTCTTCACTTCCCCTGAAAGAGAGTGATGATGTGTACATGCACACAACAGATATGAAAGTTTTATCCTTGGTTCCAAACACGTACGAAGGTTTTGCTTTCTCTCCTGACATTGATCATACCTCAAATCTGCTCTGTTGAACAAACTTCCAGTATCATCCTTGTACTCACCTAGCATCTAAACCCTAGGCAGACTGTGATTTGTACTTAGCCTTGACTCTGAAAGCCCACACTGGCCTCATCTCCTCAAGAATTGATATGACACTTCTTCATCTCATGTTTGCAAACCAAATGCCTAGAAAGGTTTATCAATCTGTTAAGTACTACAGCAAGTTGGAAACAAACCTAGACTGCAATTCTATTAATTCAGGAAGCATAAAATATTTACTCTAAAGTGTACTGACATATCTTGGTTACATATATTTATATATGTATGTGTGTGCTCTATGTTTAGTTGCTCAGTTGTGTCTAACTCTTTGCAACCCCATGTCCTCTTCCAGGCGCCTCTGTCCATGGGGATTCCCCAGGCAAGAATACTGGAGTGAGTTGCCATGCCCTCCTCCAGGGGATCTTCCTGACCCAGGTATCGAACCCTGGTCTCCCACATTGCAGGCAGATTCTTTACCATCTGAGCCACCAGGGAAACCCTTATATATGTATATGTAAATATGTATTTGTATGTTTATATATGCTGCTGCTAAGTCACTTCAGTCATGTCTGACTCTGTGCTACCCCATAGATGGCAGCCCACCAGGCTCCCCCTTCCCTGGAATTCTCCAGGCAACAACACTGGAGTGGGTTGCCATTTCCTTCTCCAATGTATGAAAGTGAAAAGTGAAAGTGAAGTCACTCAGTTGGGTCCAACTCTTAACCACCCCATGGACTGCAGCCCACCAGGCTCCTCCGTCCATGGGATTTTCTAGGCAAGAGTACTGGAGTGGGGTGCCATTGCCTACTCATATATAAATGGCTCCCAGAAATGTAACTTTCTTAACCAGTTAAATAATTAATGGCTAAATTCATACTAAATGAATAAATAAGTAAGTAACCTGAGGATGTAATTAGTCCACTTTGAACATCAATCTTTAGTGGAAAATATGAAATCTGTTAGCCTATCAAGTATTTGGCAAAGACATCAATGAATGCTAAACCTCTTTAAAGATTGGCAAACTATATACCATCATGTATTTGTGATGACAAAGAAAGATTCCTTTTAGATCATGGATGAAAGTGAGATTAAAACTTTTTAGTTTTATAATTAGAAATTTGGCTGTGAATCACACAAACTTAATATTTTAGGGCCCAGCCTATTAACTGACATTAAAGTTAAAGGGCCATCTAACTGCTTTTAAGTAGTTAATAAAAAAAGTGCAATTGACCATATAATCAGAAACTCAGATTCTTACAGTTAATTATCAGAGACAATGACAAAATTAAATACTTAGTCTGACTCAATGATGCCTGTGGTTTAAAGAAGCTAGGATGCTAATATGTTTTAGCTATAAATGTAGTCATCAGTATCTCCTTCAACTATATATATATGTCTCCTTCAACTATGTATGTAGAAGTATCTCCTTAAAAATGTCATCAATCAAAATATGCTTCCTGGCTAGATGGCAGGCAGGCAAGACTGCTGGGTATGCACCGTCCTCAAATCTACAAGCAAGAGAGCAGGTCCTCTGTGCCTCTTGGGCCTCTGGTCTGCACCATGGCAGATTCTGGGTGCCACTGGGCCCCCGGCTGCTGGTCTTCCTGCACCGACTTCTCACTCACCAGAAAGGGATTTCTCCTGTTTGCTGAGAATATATTGTGCCTGGTGATTCTGATCTGCTTTCGTGCCTTGACATCAGGGTACTCCTTGTTGGTGATAGAGATGATCTTTGCCGCTATCTTTGTTGTCTACCGGGGAAGGCAATGGCACCCCACCCCAGTACTTTTGCCTGGAAAATCCCGTGGATGGAGGAGCCTGGTGGGCTCCAGTCCATGGAGTTGCTAAGAGTCGGACACGACTGAGCGACTTCACTTTCACTTTTCACTTTCATGCATTGGAGAAGGAAATGGCAACCCACTCCGGTATTCTTGCCTGGAGAATCCCAGGGACAGGGGAGCCTGGTAAGCTTCCGTCTATGGGGTCGCACAGAGTCGGACACGACTGAAGCGACTTAGCAATAGCAATTGTTGTCTACATGTGTGACCTGCACACCAAGATACAGATCATCAACCGGCCTTGGAGTGATTTCTTCTGAACCCTTGTAGCGATCATCCTCTACCTGATCACCTCCATTGTGGATTGTGGTGCTTGTCGAGAGAGGAAACAACTCCAAAATCACAGCAGGGATATTGTCCTTATGCGCTGCATAACTCTTTGATTATGATGCCTACATTACCTTCCCCTTCCCTGATAGGTCAGTTGGTAAAGAATCTGCCTGCAATGCAGGAGACCTGCATTCGATTCCTGGGTAGGGAAGATACCCTGAAGAAGGGATAGGCTACCCACTCCAGTATTCTTGGGCTTCCCTTGTGGCTCAGCTGGTAAAGAATCTGCCTGCAGTGCAGGAAACCTGGGTTTGATACCTGGGTTGGGAAGATCCCTGGAGAAAGGAAAGGCTACCCACTCCAGTATTCTGGCCTAGAGAATTCTATGGGCTGTATAGTCCATGGGGTTGCAAAGAGTCAGACAGGACTGAGCAACTTTCATTTTTACTTGTTGCAGCAAAGACATATATAGCAGCCCCTACTGACCCTGCAGATGGCTGGATATAGGTGAACTGTCTTCATTTCTCTCAGCAACCTGCAAATAAACCTTGAAATAACTCCTCCTCACTCTTACAACACTCCCAGTCAACTCCCAGGCTCCTATTGAGGTAAAAGTGCCTTTATCATAAGAATTTGTCTTCTAGCCTGCCAATCAATGCTCCTGGGTCTGTCTGCCTTTATGGGTGTGCCTAGGCCCACCTTCTGCAACATCCAGACAGACATCAGTTCTGCCTGGACAGTACTCCCACCCAAGAAATAAAATGACAGAAGAGGGTACCTCAGATTTGAGACTATAGGCCCCATGTTGTAACCCACTATAAATAACACCCTCAGGTGGGGTGGAGAGTGTTCTGTAGGGGAATAAATAAATACGAGGCACATTATTGGGCTTCCCAATAGCACCAATAAGTGGTGCTAGTGGTAAAGAACCCAATGGCAATGCAAGAGACATAAGAGATGCTGGTTAGATCCCTGGTTTGGGAAGATTCCCGGGAGAAGGGAAAGGCTACCCACTCCAGTATTCTTGCCTGGAGAATTCCATGGACAGAGGAGCCTGGCAGGCTATGGTTCATAGGGTCGCAAAGAGGCGGACATGACTGAAGTGATTTAGCATGCACACATGCAGATTATTAGGAAAACTATTACAGAGTGATCTCTGTTCGTTTCCAAGGCAAACCATTCAATGTCACAGTAATCCAAATCTATGCCCCAACCAGTAACGCTGAAGAAGCTGAAGTTGAACGGTTCTATGAAGACCTACAAGACCTTTTAGAATTAACACCCAGAAAAGATGTCCTTTTCATTATAGGGGACTGGAATGCAAAAGTAGGAAGTCAAGAAACACCTGGAGTAACAGGCAAATTTGGCCTTGGAATACGGAGTGAAGCAGGGCAAAAACTAATAGAGTTTTGCCAAGAGAATGCACTGGTCATAGCAAATACCCTCTTCCAAACACAAGAGAAAACTCTACACATGGACATCACCAGATGGCCAACACCGAAATCAGATCGATTATATTCTTTGCAGCCAAAGATGGAGAAGCTCTATACAGTCAGCAAAAACAAGACCAGGAGCTGACTGTGCCTCAGATCATGAACTCCTTATTGCCAAATTCAGACTTAAATTGAAGAAAGTGGGGAAAACCACTGGACCATTCAGGTATGACCTAAATCAAATCCCTTATGATTATACAGTGGAAGTGAGAAATAGATTTAAGGGCCTAGATCTGATAGACAGAGTGCCTGATGAACTATGGACAGAGGTTTGTGACATTGTACAGGAGACAGGGATCAAGACCATCCCCATGGAAAAGAAATGCAAAAAAGCAAAATGGCTGTCTGAGGAGGCCTCACAAATAGCTGTGAAAAGAAGAGAAGCAAAAAGCAAAGGAAAAAAGGAAAGAGATAAGCATCTGAATGCAGAGTTCCAAAGAATAGCAAGAAGAGATAAGAAAGCCTTCCTCAGTGACCAATGCAAAGAAATAGAGGAAAACAACAGAATGGGAAAGACTAGAGATCTCTTCAAGAAAATTAGAGATACCAAGAGAACATTTGATGCAAAGATGGGCTCGATAAAGGACAGAAATGGTATGAACCTAACAGAAGCAGAAGATATTAAAAAGAGGTGGCAGGAATACACAGAAGAACTGTACAAAAAAGAGCTTCACGACCCAGATAATCATGATGGTGTGATCATTCACCTAGAGCCAGACATTCTGGAATGTGAAGTCAAGTGGGCCTTAGAAAGCATCACTATGAACAAAGCTAGTGGAGGTGATGGAATTCCAGTTGAGCTCTTTCAAATCCTGAAAGATGATGCTGTGAAAGTGCTGGCCTCAATATGTCAGCAAATTTGGAAAACTCAGCAGTGGTCACAGGACTGGAAAAGGTCAGTTTTCATTCTAATCCCAAAGAAAGGCAATGCCAAAGAATGCTCAAACTACCACACAATTGCACTCATTTCACATGCTAGTAAAGTAATGCTCAAAATTCTCCAAGCCAGGCTTCAGCAATATGTGAACCGTGAACTTCCTGATGTTCAAGCTGGTTTTAGAAAAGGCAGAGGAACCAGAGATCAAATTGCCAACATCCGCTGGATCATGGAAAAAGCAAGAGAGTTCCAGAAAAACATCTGTGTCTGCTTTATTGACTATGCCAAAGCCTTTGACTGTGTGGATCACAATAAACTGTGGAAAATTCTGAAAGAGATGGGAATACCGGACCACCTGATCTGCCTCTTGAGAAACCTGTATACAGGTCAGGAAGCAACAGTTAGAACTGGACGTGGAACAACAAACTGGTTCCAAATAGGAAAAGGAGTACGTCAGGGCTGTATATTGTCACCCCGCTTCTTTAACTTATATGCAGAGTGCATCATGAGAAACGCTGGGCTGGAAGAAGCACAAGCTGGAATCAAGACTGCTGGGAGAAATATCAATAACCTCAGATATGCAGATGACACCACCCTTATGGCAGAAAGTGAAGAGGAACTAAAAAGCCTCTTGATCAAAGTGAAAGAGGAAGGTGAAAAAGTTGGCTTAAAGCTCAACATTCAGAAAACGAAGATCATGGCATCTGGTCCCATCACTTCATGGGAAATAGATGGAGAAACAGTGGAAACAGTGGCTGACTTTATTTTGGGGGGTTCCAAAATCACTGCAGATGGTGACTACAACCATGAAATTAAAAGACACTTACTCCTTAGAAAGAAAGTTATTACCAAATAGATAGCATATTTAAAAACAGAGATATTAACTTGCCAACCAAGGTTTGTCTAGTCAAGGCTATGGTTTTTCCAGTGGTCATATATGGATGTGAGAGTTGGACTGTGAAGAAAGCTGAGCGCCGAAGAATTGATGCTTTTGAACTGTGGTGTTGGAGAAGATTCTTGAGAGCCCCTTGGACTGCAAGGAGATCCAACCAGTCCATCCTAAAGGAGATCAGTCCTGGGTGTTCATTGGAAGGACTGATACTGAAGCTGAAACTCCAGTACTTTGGCCACCTCATGCGAAGAGTTGACTCATCGGAAAAGACCCTGATGCTGGGAGGGATTGGGGGCAGGAGGAGAAGGGGACGACAGAGGATGAGATGGCTGGATGGCATCACCGACTCAATGGACATGAGTTTGAGTGAACTCCGGGAGTTGGTGATGGACAGGGAGGCCTGGCATGCTGTGATTCATGGGGTCGCAAAGAGTCGGACACAACTGAGCGACTGATCTGATCTGATCTGATTACTGCTATTGGCTGTAAATACTGACATGCTGTAATATCAAGCATTTTCATTCATTATTTTCATCCTTAACTCAATGAGGTTGATACTGTTAGTTACATTCTGTGTGTGAGCAAACTGAAGCTCATAGATGATGGGTGACTTGCTTAAAGTCACAGAACTATTAAATGGTAGAGTTGGGATTCAGGCCTGGATCTTTCTAGTTCTAAAGATTATATCTTTTGATTATACCATACTTCTAGAATACAGTTTTTCTAAGATTGAAGTGGAAAAGACTGAGGATAAGAGAATAACAAAGTAGATAGTGTAGTCAGGCATTTATTTGAGACTTGAAAAAAATGACATAAATAACAGAAATGGCAGAAAACACATGTAGTTATATGGTGAATAAGAACTACACTTAGCTATAGATTGAAACAATTTGATGTTTTTAACTTTATAAATCTTAAAAGCTTCCAAGATTTATACTTAGGCAACCCATTCAGCCACACATGCTCACTCTGCTAAACATCGAAAATGAGAAATACATACAATTCATCAAAGAAGAATTTAAATTTTGCTTCTACTGGACTTTGAATTTAAATAGATGTGTTGAACTGAGGGCATACAGTTTAGGATTAGCTATTCCTTGGAGCACATGCGTATGGAACAGTGGTCAGACGTAGGATAACACTCATGCCCCGGATTGTCTGGCAGCAGTTTTGACTCAGCAGATAAGTAGAGTTGAGTGCCTGATCATAATTGCTTGGCTAATGATGTATGTGTTTAATTGGATGTCTGTAATGATTAAGAGCAATTACTGTTTTTCAAGTATTATATTGAACCTAGAGCAGATATATTGCAAACATTATTAAGGTAATAATTGCTCAGTAAATATTTCATTTTTATAAGCACATTGTGCTTACTTTTAAAAGGCTCTAGAAAATTGGTTTTTAATACCAGTGGTTCCATTATTCAGGCATTACTTCCAGGAATGTTATGAATATTTCATTTGGAATTTGAATGAGAGCTGTCTTTTTTATCTAAGGTATCCAAAGTAATGCATGCCATTCTGAATTCATCACCTTTCCCCACTCCTCTCCAAATGTGCACTGCCATTTTAGGAAAGGCTCCAATATCGATAGCCTTAACTCGGACTTCTTTTTTATTGCCATTCCCCTCCCCGCCCCCGGGCCATCCAATTAATCAAGTCCACTGACTTCCCCCTGAGACCTTCACCCTCTTATCCATTCTTTATCTGCAGCCAGGGGGATCGTTTTAGAATAAAATTTGAGCATGTGAGCTCTCCTGCTTAAACTCATTTAGTGGTTCCTAGTCATAACTCCTTTTATAATGCCCCCACCACATGGTGCCTGCCTAATTTCCACCCCTACCTGATGCCACTCCAAGCTATGTCATTCTGGACTTCTCTCACTTCCTTGAATCTGCATTGTCTTGCTCTACTTCTGAAACTTTGTCCCTATTTTCCCTCTGTCTTAAATAGTAGTACTCCTGCTTTTTCCACCAGGTTCAGCACAAATCTTCTTCCTCCATTAAGCCATTACTGACTGAGCTATGTGTTCTGTGTGCTTCTAAAGTATCCTATATTTCTGCTATCACAAACCCCATCACCTTTCATTTGTGAATTCTCATTTACTATTATATATATATATATATATATATATAGTGCTGGCCTGTAATAGATGTTCAATAATTAACTGCTAAATTAAGAGTGAAATTTAGGTACCATGCTGAATATCACTAAGTTTGAGTATCACTAAGGAGTATCACTAAGTGATACTTAGTGATACTTGAGTATCACTAAGTGATACTTAGTGATACTTGAGTATCACTAAGTTTGAGTATCACTAAGGAGCAGAATGGTGAGATTTCTGAAAACCATATCATAATCATAAAGACAAGAGTATAAGATTAACAGATCCAAACTACTATATATGAAATAGATAAGCAACAGGATTTACTGTATAGCACAAAAAAATTCAATATCTTATAATAACCTGTAATAGAAAAGAATGTGAAAATATCTATATATGTAATTGAATCACTTTGATATACACCTGAAACTAACATAATATTGTAAATCAACTATATTTCAATTTGAAGAAATATAAGGCTATGGTTTTTCCAGTGGTCATGTATGGATGTGAGAGTTGGACTATAAAGAAGGCAGAGCACTGAAGAACTGATGCCTTTGAACTGTGGTGTTGGAGAAGACTCTTGAGAGTCCCTTGGACTGTGGAGATCCAACCAGTCCATCCTAAAGATCAGTCCTGGGTGTTCACTGGAAGGACTGATGTTGAAGCTGAAACTCTAATACTTTGGCCACCTGATGTGAAGAGCTGATTCATTTGAAAAGACCCTGATGCTTGGAAAGATTGAAGGCAGGAGGAGAAGGGGATAACAGAGGATGAGATGGCTGGATGGCATCACCGACTCGATGGATATGGGTTTGGGTGGACTCCGGGAGTTGGTGATGGACAGAGAGGCCTGGCGTGCTGCAGTTCATGGGGTCACAAAGAGCCAGACACAACTGAGCGACTGAACTGAACTGAACTGAATGTAACTAAAAATTTTATTCAAGAGAGAACTGAGAGTAAACAAGAAGTCTGTCCCCAAAAATATGAAGGGTTCTGGACTTCCGGTTAAGATGGCGAAGGATTAGGACGGGGAATACGCTTTCTCCTCCACAAATTCATCAATGGGACATCTGGGCGCCGAGTAAATACCACAAACAGCTTCGCAGTGCTGGCGGAGGACGTCGGACACCCAGAAAAGCAACTCACTGCCTTCTAAAGGAGGTAGGAAAGAATATAGAAGCCAGAGAGAGACAAAGAGGGAGGGGGCGGACCTCTGTCCGGGGAAGGGAGTCTTAAAAAGAGAAGTTTCCAAACACCAGGAAACACTCTCCCTGCGGAATCTGCGCCGAACCTGGGAAACACGGAGACTATCATAACAGGGAGGAGAACAGTTGAGCAATTAGAACCCACAGACTGCGGGCCCTGCGGTAACTTCCGCAGCGGAAAAGCACCGCTGCAAACGCCCGCATCTGCCATTGGGGAGCCGGGGCTGGGCAGGGAGACGCCTTGGCCATTCCCACGCGGGACGCTCCGCTGCCGGCGCTCCCCAGAGGGACGCTCCCCCGCGGGACTCTCCCCCACTGGACGCTCCCCCGCCGGCCACTCCCGCGCAGGCGTGCCCCCGCCCGCTGTGCCGGCGGCTCCCACGAGGGCCACCCCATCCCCTCCCCCACCCGCCCGCCCGCCTTTCCCGTCGCCGACCCCTCCCCCTCTGCAGGCCTCAGCGCAGACTTCGTTCGCCTGATTGTCTGGAGTGCTGCCTAACTGGAGTAGTTTGGGCCGGCAATCCAGATTGTGCAGCGCCGACCACACGAGTGGCGGGCCTTGGCCCAGAACACCGCCGAACCGTGCACAGAACAAAGAACTATACAGAACAACCACAGAGAAAGGGGCCTATAGATCTTGAGAAATTTAAGCCGAAACAAGGAACTAGCTGAAAATGAACTGAACCCACAACAATAATAGAGAAACTCTTATATATATTGTTACTATTTTTCCCATCATTATTTCCTTTTTTTTTTTTTCTTTTCTTTTTTTAATATATATATTTTTTTAAATTTTTATTATTTTATAATTGGAAAAAGGAAAACAAAATTTTTTTTTTCCCTTTTAATTTTTTTTGTTGTTGTTTGTTTTGTTTCTTTTATTTTTTTATTATTATTATTTTTTTTATCCTCTAGTACTTCTTTAATCTCCACGTTTAGATATAACTTTTGCGACCCTGTTTTGTTTTTTTTTTTTTTCCTTTTTCCTTTTGGTCCTTTGCTTTTTTCCTTTCCTTTTTTCTTTTCTTTACTGATTACTGACTAGATCTGTCTCTCTCCTTCACACTCCCTCCTTTTATCCTCCTGACCACCTCTGTCTCCTTCCTCCCTTTTTCCTTCTATGTATAATTCCGTGAACATCTCTGAGCAGTCCAGTTGTGGAATGCATTATAGAAGAAGAAGTTCTTGAGACTACTGTAAAAATAAGACCAATAACTGGAACCAGGAGGCTTAAGTCCATACCCTGATCCCACGAAACACTAATTGACAGGAGCTCATTAAAAGCCTCCATACCTACTCTGAAACCAAGCATCACACAAAGACCAGCAAGTTCCACAACAAGACATACCAAGCAAATTCTCCAGAAAAACAAGAACACAGCCTGAGCTCCAATACACAGGCTACACAAAGCGACCCCAAAAGCATAGACATCTCATAACTCACTACTAGACACTCCACTGTACCCCAGAGAAAAGAAATCCAGCTCCACCCACCAGAACACCGATACAAGCTTCCATAAACAAGAAACCTCGACAAGCCACCGGTACAAACCCACATATAGTGCAGAAACGCCACAATAAAGAGAACTCCACAGACTACCAGAATACAGTAAAGACGCCCCAAACTTAGCAATTTAAACAAGATGAAAAGACAGAAGAATTCCCAGCAGGTAAAGGAACAGGATAAAAGCCCACCAAACCAAACAAAAGAGGAAGAAATAGCGAACCTACCTGATAAAGAATTCCGAATAATGATCGTGAAATTAATCCAAAATCTGGAAAGCAAAATGGAATCATGGATAAATAGTCTGGAGAAAAGCATTGAGAAGATGCAAGAAAGATTTAACAAGGACCTAGAAGAAATAAAAAAGAATCAACATATAATGAATAATGCAATAAATGAGATCCAAAACACTCTGGAGGCAACAAATAGTAGAATAACAGAGGCAGAAGATAGAATTAGCGACTTAGAAGATAGAATGGCAGAATTAAAGGAATCAGAGGAGAAAAAAGAAAAACGAATTAAAAGAAATGAGGACAATCTCAGAGACCTCCAGGACAATATTAAACGTTACAATATTCGAATCATAGGAGTCCCAGAAGAAGAAGACAAAAAGAAAGACCATGAGAAGATACTAGAGGAGATAATAGTTGAAAACTTCCCTAAAATGGGGAAGGAAATAATCACTCAAGTCCAAGAAACCCAGAGAGTCCCAAATAGGATAAACCCAAGACGAAACACCCCAAGACACATATTAATCAAATTAACAAAGATCAAACACAAAGAACAAATATTAAAAGCAGCAAGGGAAAAACAACAAATAACACACAAGGGAATTCCCATAAGGATAACAGCTGATCTTTCAATAGAAACTCTCCAAGCCAGGAGGGAATGGCAAGACATACTTAAAGTGATGAAAGAAAAGAACCTACAGCCCAGATTATTGTACCCAGCAAGGATCTCATTCTAATATGAAGGAGAAATCAAAACCTTTACAGACAAGCAAAAGCTGAGAGAATTCAGCACCACCAAACCAGCTCTCCAACAAATACTAAAGGACATTCTCTAGACAGGAAACACAAAAAGGATATATAAATTCAAACCCAAAACAACAAAGTAAATGGCAACGGGATCATATTTATCATTAATTACCTTAAATGTAAATGGGTTGAATGCCCCAACCAAAAGACAGAGACTGGCTGAATGGATACAAAAACAAGACCCCTCCATATGAATGAAACTAGAACACTTTCTAACACCATACACAAAAATAAACTCAAAATGGATTAAAGAGCTAAATGTAAGACCAGAAACCATAAAACTCCTAGAGGAAAACATAGGCAAAACACTCTCTGACTTACATCACAGCAGGATCCTCTATGACCCACCTCCCAGAATATTGGAAATAAAATAAAAAATGAACAAATGGGACCTAATCAAACTTAAAAAGCTTCTGCACAACAAAGGAAACTATAAGCAAGGTGAAAAGACAGCCTTCAGAATGGGAGAAAATAATAGCAAATGAAGCAACTGACAAACAACTAATCTCAAAAATATACAAGCAACTTCTACAGCTCAATTCCAGAAAAATAAATGACCCAATCAAAAAATGGGCCAAAGAACTCAATAGACATTTCTCCAAAGAAGACATACAGATGGCTAACAAACACATGAAAAGATGCTCAATATCACTCATTATCAGAGAAATGCAAATCAAAACCACTATGAGATACCATTTCACACCAATCAGTATGGCTGCTATCCAAAAGTCCACAAGCAATAAATGCTGGAGAGGGTGCGGAGAGAAGGGAACCCTCTTGCACTGTTGGTGGGAATGCAAACTAGTACAGCCACTTTGGAGAACAGTATGGAGATTCCTCAAAAAACTGCGAATAGAACTGCCTTATGATCCAGCAATCCCACTGCTGGGCATATACACTGAGAAAACCAGAATTGAAAGAGACACCTGTACCCCAATGTTCATAGCAGCACTGTTTGCAATAGCCAGAACGTGGAAGCAACCTAGATGTCCATCCACAGATGAATGGATAAGCAAGCTGTGGTACATATACACAATGGAATATTACTCAGCCATTAAAAAGAATACATTTGAATCAGTTCTAAGGAGGTGGATGGAACTGGAGCCTATTATACAGAGTGAAGTAAGCCAGAAACAAAAACACAAATACAGTATACTAACGCATATATATGGAATTTAGAAAGATGGTAAAAAATAACCCTATTTACGAGACAACAAAAGAGACACTGATGTATAGACCAGACTTTTGGACTCTGGGACCAGGAGAGGGTGAGATGATGGGGAGAATAGCATTGAAATATTATATCTGAAATGTATTAATTGTTCAAACTAAACACTATCATGTTACAATTTGTTCATACTAGATGTTTGTAATGTTTCTGATAATCAATAAAAGAGATTCTTGATTAAAAAAAAAAAATATGAAGGGTTCTCAGTTGGAAGAAGTATTATACTTTTTCTGAAATCCTTTGGAAGAGCACAGCAAGATCAGTCGCTAAAAGATTGAAGGATATTCCAACTAGATGTAAGGCATAACTTTCTAACAGAGCTATCTAGTCATAACCATGATGCTTCAAAAAGAGCCTAACTTATCACTGGAAATTGTCAAGTGGAATCTGACTAATCATCAATTTGGGATTCTTAGAGAAAGTAATCCTGCACAGATTTGAGACCAAAATAGAACCAGTATCATGGCCTTTACCAGTTTTACTGCACGTTTCCTTTGCTTATCAAAAATAATCCTTTCAAACAAAATTAATGGATGAGGATCGTTTCAGTGGAAGTTAAGGTGGGTGTTGAGTATTCCTTTTTTCAATGATTAATTACTCTTTTATCCAGTCCAAATGGTAAGGTTTAGTTTCAGGGGAAAAAAAAAGTGGCAATTCAACAAAAACCAGAGAATGACTCTTTATTAAGTTGGAGATGTCACAAACTGAATCAATGTTCAGCCATAGTAGGATACAGGAAACTTGTGAATTTAAACCACTACCAAACTGTACTCTAGTATGGAGCATGAGTGAGTGAGTGAGTGTTAGCCGCCCAGTCGTGGCTGACTCTGCAACTCTATGGACTGTAGGCCACTAGGGTCCTGTGTCCATGGGATTGTCCAGGCAAGAATACTTGAGTGGGTAGCCTTTCCCTTCTCCAGGGGCTCTTCCTGACCCAGGGATTGAACCTGAATCTCCTGCATTGCAGGCAGATTCTTTACCATCTGAGTCCAACTTAGTATTAATAATATTTTTCTGCTCTAAGCTATTAGAAGATATATTTTTGGTAAATGTCCATGTCCAGAAATGAATAAAATGAGAAAATCTGAGCATCTTTAAAAAGTATTTAGTAAAATAAAGTACTGGTGAGGAAATTCTAAGTCAGAAAAAATTTCTGTTTAAAGATTTAATGTGGAAATTGTTAGAGGACAAGTAGCCAGTCTTGTCAGATAAACAGGTTCAGGCCTGGGAATAAAGTGGAGTTGGAGTATTTGGTTCAACACATATTGTCAAGAATCTTAGATGTCAGGCTAAGAAGCAGAGAGGAGCAAATGAAGTAAAATACAAAAGTGCTATTTGGAAAAGATGAGGCAAGAATATGTGGTGTAGATCTAAAATACAAGCACAAATCACAGAGGTCTTTACAAGAGTAGTTTAAATATTGACAATTTATATACTTCCGTATAATTCTGATGTGTTGATAGTTGTCACAATGTTATTAACCACCACCCTCCTCTCCAAAGGAGGCTCCTTACTCTTTGCTTCAGTTCAGTTCAGTTCAGTCGCTTAGTCATGTCCTTTGTGACCCCATGAATTGCAGCATGCCAGGCCTCCCTGTCCATCACCAACTCCCAGAGTTCACCCAAACACATGTGCATTGAGTCGGTGATGCCATCCAGCCATCTCACCCTCTGTCGTCCCCTTCTCCTCCTGCCCCCAATCCCTCCCAGCATCAAGGTCTTTTCCAATGAGTCAACTCTTCGCATGAGGTGGCCAAAGTATTGGAGTTTCAGCCTCAGCATCAGTCCTTCCAATGAACACCCAGGATTGGTCTCCTTTAGGATGGACTGGTTGGATCTCCTTGCAGTCCAAGGGACTCTCAAGAGTCTTCTCCAACACCACAGTTCAAAAGCATCAATTCTTCGGTGCTCAGCTTTCTTCACAGTCCAACTCTCGCATCCATACATGACCACTGGAAAAACCATAGCCTTGACTAGATGGACCTTTGTTGGCAAAATAATATCTCTGCTTTTTAATATGCTATCTGAAGTGAAGTGAAGTGAAGTCGCTCAATTTTTTGCAATCCCATGGACAGTAGCCTGCACCAGGCTCTTCCATTTATAGGATTTTCTAGGCAAGAGTACTGGAGTGGGTTGCCATTTCCTTCCCCAGGGAATCTTCCCAACCCAGGGATCGAACCCAGGTCTCCCACATTGTAGACAGATGCTTTACCAGCTGAGCCACCAGGGAACTTCCAGATGCCCTAAGAGTCTTTTAATTTCCTGGCTGCAACCACCATCTGCAGTGATTTTGGAGCCAAAAAAAATAAAGTCTGACACTGTTTCCATTGTTTCTTCATCTATTTCCCATGAAGTGATGGGATCAGATGCCATGATCTTAGTTTTCTGAATGTTGAGTTTTAAGCCAACTTTTTCACTCTCCTCTTGCACTTTCATCAAGAGGCTTTTTAGTTCCTCTTTGCTTGGCTGTGTGAAAATAACAGGTCAATCCTGTCTGATAAGATGATTGATGAAGGTTTTTTTTTTTGTAATATACCATGGCTCTGCAAAGAATACTTCTCCAAGTTATAGAAAAAGAAGGTGAGAATTATAATGTACAGATATTTGGAGTGAGCTTATAACAAATTATTTTCATATATGCTCCTGACTATCAAATGTTTGGTGGCAATTAATATGAATTTGTCTGTATTTGTAATTTGGATAGGAGTGTTTAAAGCATTACATCAGTCTAGATCATGAGGCACATTAATAAACTATTTTAAAAGCTAATATATTTTAGTTCTTTGAAAGATCATTTTGGTGCTTCTTTTGTCTTAGTAACCTTTTTCCTTCATCAAAACATTTATCCAAAACTATTAAGAAAAAGCAAAGTCTAAGCATTCTACTTAACGAACTAAGAATCTTGTTGCTGATGTTCAGTCACTCAATCGTGTCTGACTCTTTGCAGCCCCATAGACTGCAGCATGCCAGGCTTCTCTGTCCTTCACTGTCTCCCAGAGTTTTCTCAAACTCACGTCCATTGTCAGTGATACCATCCAACCATCTCATCCTCTGTCGCCCCTTCTTCTCTTGCCCTCAGTCTTTTCCAGCATCAAGATCTTCTCTAATGAGTTGGCTCTTCACATCAGGTGGCCAAAGTATTGAAGCTTCAGCTTTAGCATCAGTCCTTCCAATGAATATTCAGGGTTGATTTCCTTTAGGATTGACTGATTTGATCTCCTTGCTGTCCAAGGGACTCTAGAGAATCTTCTCCAAGACCACAGTTCAAAAGCATTTTTCTTCAGCACTCAGCCTTCTTCATGGTCCAACTCTCACATCAGTACATGACTACTGGAAAAATCATAGCTTTGACTATACAGACCTTTGCTGGCAAAGTGATGCCTCTACTTTTTAAGAACAAGGAATCTTACTACATAATAATTTGTTGTTGTTTCGTCACTAAGTTGCGTCTGACTCTTTGCGACCCCGTGGACTATAGCTTGCTAGGTTCCTCTATCCAAAGAATTCTCCAGGCAAGACTACTGGAGTGGATAGCCATTCCCTTCTCCAGGGAATTTTCCCCACCCAGTGATTGAACCCAGGTCTCCTACATAGCAGGCAGATTCTTTACCATCTGAGCCACCAGGGAAATGTTCTTGGTCAACTAGGATCCAAATATAAACTGTTGGCCCTCCAACTAATGTTTTAAAACAATTATGTTACTAATGCATGCATGCCTGCTAAGTGCAGATAAATAGGTATGCCAACAAACACATGCATAAATGACAAGGTCTAAGAATGGAATAATGGGAAAGATTTATATTTCTGTTTGGTTATCTGATTTTTTGTTAATATAATACAAGATCTAGAATGGGGAAAGAATAAATCTTCCATCAATTGTGCTATCATGCATCATCTTGCTTAATTCCAGCAACACAACCAGTGTTGGAGTTGCCATGATGTGCTTCATAGAGTTGGAATCTAAGACACAGATTTTCAGTCATTCCATGATTTGATTATAAGTCATAATATGTCCTGGAGAAGGCAATGGCAACCCTCTCCAGTATTCTTGCCTAGAGAATCCTGTGGACAGAGGAGCCTGGTGGGGGGCTTCTGTCCACGCAGTCGCATAGAGTCGGACATGACTGAAGTGACTTAGCACGCATGCATTCATTGGAGAAGGAAATGGCAACCCACTCCAGTGTTCTTGCCTGGAGAATCCCAGGGACAGAGGAGGCTGGTGGGCTGCCATCTATGGAGTTGCACAGAGTTGGATATGACTGAAGCGACTTAGCAGCAGCAGCATAATATGTTCATTGATTCTGAAATTAGGGCTCTTAACTCTACACAAAACCACCTCCCCGTGTTAAAGCCATGGAAAAGCAGTTTGGAAGTTATCATATTATTTTGGAAGTGAGTTAGATTCAACCTGTACAGAAGAATCAGCAGAAGAGCCACTGATAGGTTCAAGAGGCAAGGGAGAAAGAGGAGTTGGAGATGATTCCAAGTTTGTATGGTTCAGCAATTGGAGGACTGAAGATACCATTAAAGATATGTTGAGTTCAACAGTTTAAATGTTGATGTTAATGTCGAGGGACACATTTCAGCTGGACATTGATTTTCAGGTGGTATAGGAGGAGCTCACTTTCTGTATCTAATTATAATACTTCTGTATCTAATTATAATAATTCTCCCTGTATTCATGAATTATGAAAATGGGCACAAGAAACCTCCAAAATGAGAAAATAGTCAGAGTATTCAATAAATGTAACTTATTTTTAAAAATACTCTTCTGATTTAAAAAAATTAACAAATCTCACTATTTGAATCTAGTAATCTAGTAATTTCAATGTTTTTTATTCATGAGTTTTCAAATAATGTGGTTAGTTTTTGATTGATTTCAAAGGGTTAGAAATTTAATAACTATTAGCTTTATTCCATTTGTAACCAGAATTCACAAAGCTTTTCTAGATACTTTGGTTCCTAGCCTTTTTAAAGTCAGATCACTTATGGTGGAGGTAGATTCTATTACATGAGTAAATAGCCTGTAATGTTTTTACACATAGTTAGGTATTTGGCTTATATGTGCATATGTACGTGTGTTTGTGCATGGGAATATTTGTGTGTGTGTGTCCTAATAGTTTATTCTTCAACAGGGGAAAATAGCATAAAGTGATGTTACATCATTGAGGCAAATTATTCTAAAACTTGAATTACAAAATAACTATTGCTCTCATTCTTCCATTTTGTGTATTCAGTTGCTTTTATGAGCAGGTAGATATTTATTTATATGTAAAGAGTGTGATTATGAAATTGTTTCCCAAAATGATGGAAAATTGCTCCATCCAGAGAATGAAACAATAAAAACCCAGAAAGGTTACAAATTTCCTACCTTTTCTTAGTTCACACAATACATTTTCCTCGGCTTTCTTGCCAAGGTCAAACTGTCATTATATTCTAATCACTGTCAAGATATATCTCTTTGATAATGCAGGTTTTAGTAACTTATTTCACAAACAGCCTTAATAAGCACTATAATTATCACTATATCGAATTACTAAAAGTGATACAAAGTCATTGAATTAAATTCATAGATATACTTCTGTCCATAATACAGAAAAGATTCATAGATTTAATATCTCCCAACACTTTCTAAGGGCCTCTGACACACTAAGGAAGATATGAAGGGCCAAGCATGGAGAAGGCAATATGAACAAACAGACTGGGAGGGAAGAGATGAATTTGGAGGTCCCTAATCTTGGCAGCTGGGATGTTTGTACCAGGACCTTCCTTTCTCTCCACCTCAGGCTTTTTGATCTCCAGATAGACTATTTTCTCAAGTGCCAAGACAACGTGTTACATCTGGTCAGAGGCCTGGTGTTTTCTCAGAAGATAGAATATAGTAACAGTATATAGTAACAACTTCAAAAGGTACAATTTCAGGTAGTATGGAAACTGACTTAGGAAGATATTTTCCAACATCTCTAAAATCTTAACCACATAGGTGCTTCCATCCCTTTCAGTGCTTTTTTTCTTTCTTTGTAGTTTTATCTGTGTAGTTTGACAGCCTTAAATGGAGTTTGCATCCTCCAAGTAGACCACAGTACCCTTCACAGTATCCTACATGGAGCCCAGGCAGGCATCTGTCTGGACCCTGTGTGGGCATGTCAGCTTAAGCCCCTGGTAAATTCTGCTACCAAATTATGTCTTGTATTGCTGGAACAGCAACAGATCACTACTTGGTCAAAGTCATGAGTAGAAAATGGTGAGAGAAAGGATAGAATATTCAAAGTTTGAAGCTTGCTCCTTAGCAAGTCTAAAATAAATACAGAAATAATTTTCTCCATTAACTACATAGCTTGGTTAGATTTGTTGTTGTTGTTAGAGGTTTGATAATTTACTGGTCTCCTTGAATGTGACTATGAAATAGAGCAATTAGAAAGCTGTTAGAAACTTTTCCTATCTTAAATTTGATACCAAATGTGCCCTTAAGCTCCTGGAATGGCTGATTACAATGTCCTTCATGTGTACTATTGTGTAGAAACAAAAATGAACATCTGTTTATTCAGTGGGTGTAGATTAGCCTTATTTCTAATGAATATATTTTATATTTAATGAAATTTGGTAGTGTTGGGAAAAAAACAAGTTTTAAAAGGGCGAGCCACTTTCTTGGCAGATGCAGGCAGTAAGTAGCCATGTGAGAGCCAGCTCCAGGCCTGAGTGATCCCAGCATCTCTACTTTTAAGTAGCACATGCCTGCCTCTCCAAAATAATAGTTGCCATTTATCAAGCATCTAATATTTGTACTGTATTTTACAACACTATAACCTAATTCCCCCAAACATCCTATGGTAAACATTTCTGTACTGAATTGAAATCTATCTTAAATTTTGCCGCATACTGTTGATCTTACCACCAATATACATGTGTCAGATTATGCCTCAAGTAGGTTTCTGATGAAGGGATGGTGACTGACTATTTTATCCCTAAAACAGTTAACATTGTGCCTTAGCCAGAAGAGGTGCCCCAAAAGTTTGATGGGTTGCCATTGGATTTGAAAATCTGTTTTTTATCCATTTAAATTTAATAGCCCATGAGCATTTAGTATCTACTGGATACACTACTAATTTTAGTAGCTATATCTACTAGTTTGGAATAAATAGTAAAATTTTACTCTAATGCCAGTTCTTAAAAGCTTAAAGCCAAAAGATCGAAAAAAATCCTACAGTTGTTTCCTAGAAAACTGAGCATGATAAATGCCTCTGTGTCTTGGTCAGAATTAATTGTACTGTGGTCTGAGCAGTGGGAATTTGTTATTTCAGATTTTATCCTGGTTCACCCAGGTGTATTATTCTCTGTTACCTAGTCCACATGTTCCTTAAGGATTTAGAATAAGGACTCAGTAAATAGTTAATTGAATCGAATGCATAAATCAATAAATAGCTTTAAGAGTTTGCAGGTGAGAGGAGTGTATTAGAATGACAAAGCCAAGCAGTGAATCAGATTAGATGGGAAAGTTTTGAGATTTAAATGAGTCCCGGGCTGCAATTTAATTAAGATTATTTGGAAAATATGGAGACTGATTTGCGCAAATGAGTCAGTCTAGACTAAGTCTTAAGAGTTGGCAAAGGAACCGAAAGAAGGAACCAAAGGAAGAAATCTTGGGCGGAATACAGCACAAGGACAGTGTTTGGAAGGAAACGAGAGCAAGTGGAGTAGAACCAAATGTAAGCAATCAAATGAGAGTTTAATATTGCTAAAGGTTTTTTATACTCCATATTTAATCTTCTTTCTTTCCGCACACTATTAGAAATATGAATTGCACTTTTTTTTTTTTTTTTTTTTGGTGGCGCCAAGTGGTTTGCAGGATCTCAGCTCCCAGACCAGAGATTAAACCTGGACCCTTGGTAGTAAAAGTGTGGAATCTTGACCACTGGACCACCAGGAAATTGCCATGAATTGCATTTTTGATTGGATACAATCTTTCACAAAGATCTTTGGCTTGCAGTATATATTTCCATAACTTTATAGACACCAGTTGTGTTCTTGTTTTTTTTTTTTTTTTAATTCCCAAGGACTCCTATTTCATGTAAATTATATTTGTAAACCAGACATGGTCAGTTGAATAAATACCACAGTATAAGACCCATAACAATTTCACAATTGTGTATCTTATCCTGATGAAGAATTAGGAGTTATGGTACATTTTTTCTCTTATTAAGAATCACTGTCTCATGGGAACACTGATATTCCCTAATGCAGTCAGGACTGGAAAAGAGCTGGACCATGTTCTGATAAGAAATGAAGCTTTTAGGAGAACTTCACTTTTCTCAGTGTGGATATGATGATGCAGGGGGATCGCGTCTCTTCATTATCTATTTGGTTGCAGACACCGTGCTCTGCATTTTCTTACACCTCAATGTCCTATTTTTAAAAGGAGGAGACTGAGCCCACAGAGGCCAGCTGCACACCCAATGTCTCACTACCAAGAACTGGCAAAGCTGGAATTCAAACCCAAGTCTTACTCCAAAGGCATTGCTTGACCCACTATGAATACTGCCTTTCTGCCATGTGCAAAAGTACCGTAGGGTTATTTTACTTTCTGTATTATCCATGGGTAGGAAAACAGAGGCCAAGAAAAAGAAAGTGAATTAAACTTATCATCATTCTGTCATATTTCACTAAGGTATTTCTAATTAAAATCAACATAAAAGGTGAGCAGTATATGAAAGTGGAAGTGTTACTCACTCAGGTGTCTCCAACTCTTTGTGACCCCATGGATTGTAGCCTGCCAGCCTCCTTTGTCCAGGGAATTCTCTAGGCAAGAATATTGGAGTAGCCATTCCCTTCTCCAGGAGATCTTCCCAACCCAGGGATCAAACCTGTGTCTCTTGCATCGCAGGTGGATTCTTTACCATGTGAGCTACCAGGGAAGCCCATACTATTATTCAAAGTGGGCAAAAGTAGTAATCCTGGTGATATAAAGCAGCACTACTTCATAGTTTTATAACTTGCCCCTTTCATTTTGCTTCCATTTAGTTTAAAGATTATACCAGTCCTTTGAATACAAAGTATAGCAGACTTTGACATGACTAAGGATTGGACAGAGAAGGCAATGGCAACGCACTCAGTACTCTTGCCTGGAAAATCCCATGGATGGAGGAGCCTGGTAGGCTGCAGTCCATGGGGTCGCTAAGAGTCAGACACGACTGAGCAACTTCACTTTCACTTTTCACTTTCATGCCTTGGAGAAGGAAATGGCAACCCACTCCAGTGTTCTTGCCTGGAGAATCCCAGGGACGGCGGGGCCTGTTGGGCTGCCGTCTATGGGGTTGCACAGAGTCTAATACAACTTAAGCGACTTAGCAGGAGCAGCAGCAAGGACTGGAACTTCATCTTTGGCTCACAATTATTCCTATTGATTGGGCCATTTGGCTGCACAAACCGAACAGTTATGGGAAAATAAATCAATCAATTGTACAGTATATGAACCTCTGAAAGCCACATGCATCACTTATGTTTAAATCATTGAGCATGGTTTGATATTCAATAACTCATAAAAATAACTGCTGAGGAGAAAAAAGATAGGCCTTTCTGACGGTCATTAGAAATTAATACCAGTTAAACCTTGAATAGTCTACAAACATTGGACCTTTCTTTCTTCTGTACTGTCATTAATATTCATAAGACAAAATAAGTGCTGGAAAAGGAACAATAATTGTGGATCCGAAGGTATTACAACCTTATTCTCAAAGAAGATGAAAAAAAAAGAATGAAACGAAACTGTATGGACTCTGGGTTCAGCACAGCTTTTACTTGAATACATTTGATTGGAGGTCCCTGGGAATGACAAGACCCTCCAGGTCTGGGGCTGAGATGTCTTCCTCATCTTTAATATTCCCAGGAAAATCTTCAGTGTGATTTCTGGAACTTGCACTCAAAGTGCCCATTGCCGTTTGACTATAAATCATTCATTTTGTAAAACAGAGGGTCTCCATGAAGAGAGATTGTGAGCATATGAACGCCCTAACACTACAAATAAAGCTTCACTCTAACTTGATGACCACATCAAAAATTCCTGGAGCTTCTCTGTTTGAACAATTCAGTCTAATAAGTCTGGCAATATTCTCTGTCATCCTGTGCCTCAGGATTTTAAATCGAGAGCCTTGAAAATCTTATTAATTAACTTACTGTCATATTCCTAAAATGAAAGCTTCATTTAGAAAGTTACACGCTACTTCCACAATGAACTATGGCTTCTTTTGTCAGTGTGCGGAGACAAGTAGCCCAGTCAATTGAAAATCCCAGTTGTCTTTACAAATAGACTTACTCTCAAGGTTGAAAGGAGATACTAAGCTATTGAATTCATATGTCTTATATTAAGTAATTTTTAGGAACATGATGCATATGAGAAAATACTTTTGTATTTACTCCTCATTTCTAAGAATATGTGGTGCAAAAAGTGTGGAAGAAAAAATCAGTCTCCCCCAAATTTGGCTGTGGTAGATGGAGGTCAATAAACATCCCCCGTTTTACATTACATGTCTGCTGCTGCTGCTGCTAAGTCACTTCAGTCGTGTCTGACTCTGTGCGACCCCAGAGACGGCGGCCCACGAGGCTCCCATGTCCCTGGGATTCTCCAGGCATTAAACATTGGAGTGGGTTGCCATTTCTTTCTCCAATGCAAGAAAGTGAAAAGTGAAAGTGAAGTCGCTCAGTCGTGTCCAACTCTCAGCAACTTCATGGACTGCAGCCCACCAGGCTCCTCCATCCATGGGATTTTCCAGGCAAGAGTACTGGAGTGGGGTGCCATTGCCTTCTCCGATTACATGTCTAGTTCCACCTATTAGATCTACAACAAACTTTTAAATGATGCCAAAACTACTGGATGCTTACCCAAATCTTTACTAAGCTCCTGGCCTCCTACAGCTCACTCATGTTTAATAGGCATTAGGTCCATTAAACTTAATTGTAGCCATACTGTCTCTGTTTAACAGTAAGTTGGAAAAGAATGGATGCCACAAACTTTAATATTCAGAAGCCCTGTTCTAATTGGGCTTTTTCCTGGAAGCCTGTGTCCAGCTCTGGCTCCAAAGGCCTAGAGACAAGGAGAATTTGGATAGAAATCATTATTGGGTACTAAGAATATTCAATCCAGAAAAGAAAATAATGAATTGTGTATTTAAAAAGGTGAGGAGGGAGTTCCATGGTGTCCTAGTGGTTAGGATTCTGGGCTTCACTGCCATGAGTTCAAATCCCTGGGGAACCAAGAATCCCATAAGTCAGAGAAGCATAACCAAATAAATACATAAATTTTTAAACAGTGAGTAAATGAATTTCTATTGATAAGAGTAAATGAAGAGTTATTTTAGAATAAATAATTTTTTATAAAAAACTATATTAATTCCTAAAATTATTTGGTATTGAAAACTAGTTCTTTCTATGAATTCTTCTCTGATACATATAAAACGGAGCAAGTGTCGGGGACTTGGGTTGATTTCTATATCTTTCATAAAGATACGTAGTGAGATTAGATATTTTTTGAAATTCTTTCTTAATAGTTTTCTAGTTTTCTGATTATGTGTGCTTAGTCACCCAGTCTTGTCAGACTCTTTGCTACCTTGCAGAGAGAGGTCCTCTGTCCACAGGATTCTCCAGGCAGGAATGCTGGAGTGGGTTGCCATTCCCTTCTCCAGGGAATCTTGCCAACCCAAGAATCAAACCCGAGTCTCCTGCATTGCAGGCAGATTCTTTACCATCTGAGCCGCCAGGGAAGCCAGCCCAGTTTTCTAATACTGGTAGCCAAATAAATGTAGTCTTCTCATAAGCCTACTAAATACAAGTAATGTTTAAGTCTAGAAATGTGATGAAATAAATTGCAAAAAGTGACATTGCCATTTATTTCTAAATAGAGATGTATATGTAGTCATCCCTTTAAATAAAAATATAGGAATCAAGCCAGTTAATTACATATTGTACAAGAGTAAAAAAGAAATAGCAAGAAGTACAAGAGACAGTGAGACTTACTCTATCATCTCACAGTGGTTTTCATAAATAGGCACTTAATCAGAAAATGAACTAAAAATTCTGAAAGATAAGCAGTCTGCTACAAGGTTACTCAAATGGGCAACCCTAGAAAACATTTGAAAAAGATGAAATTTGTCTATGGTGTGTCTCTACCCCGACATCTCTGGCTTCTAGTATCTTTCTGTTACCATTGGCTGTTTAGAGTCATTCCAACCCTCTCCACCATAAAGACACACCCTTCACATTTAAATTGTTTAAGTATGATGGCTTCAATTTAATATTTTTTGTCTTGTGTCCCATTACTTTGAGTTACATTAACTAATCTATGCTGGAGGGTGATACATCCTTAACAGGTTATACAACTGTTTCTGTGGTGCTTCTACTGCTGAGAATTCTAGGCCATTGGTAAGAAAGAGACTGATGTGCCTGTTTGTTGCCCCTGGAATCTTAGTCAGGTGCTCTCCTCATCTATGTGTTTACACAAGCAAAGATGAACTTGGAAACAATCTGGATTTACGCGTTGAAATATCTTTCTATCAAATGTAAACAGAATGCATATGTATTTCTAATCTAAAATTAAATCACTTTCAAATATTCTTTTATAACAGACTATTTCTGCAAACTCCTTTTAAAGTAAGCTATATCTAATTCATTTAATAATGATTATAATATATCAGTCTTATCATATGAATTGGAAAGATCTGTTACTCATGTTTCTAAAATGGAAAATTTAATTTCCTTTGCTTCATTAACTGACAATAAATATTTTCAGAGATTTGAATTTTAAACAGCATTAATGATAGGTGATTCCAAAATACTCATGTGGGTCCTGGGCAATTTCGATATATTGAAGAGACTTGTTTATTTGCCAGAATTTAAAGCTGCACCTGATTTTTAATGGTCAAAGAACACGTTGCTTTTGAGGACAACAAGCAGCAACTGCTTTTAAAAGCTCATTTAACAATTAACTTTTTGTTGTTGTTTTTGCTGTTATCATTTGTTCGATAGAGTGTTCATATAATATTTGAAACAAAGAACTGTTGGATAGGGAAGAAACATTTAGTACAGATGAAATTATGAAGACTCTCTTCTTGTTATGTCTTTTCAAGGTTAGCATCTAGAGGTTCTAGAACACTGTAGAAAAGTCAGCCACTAGAGCAAAGGCAGTGACAGAAAATTGCTCTAAATTACCTATTCATTTATTTGTAAACTATAGGAACATATCATTTGCACCTCTTATTCAACCAAATATAAGTTAATATTTACTGAGATAACATGCTGAAAAATGATTTTTAAAATGTTTAGCACTTCAAAGATACAGGATCAAATTCTAATTTTTTGTTTTCAGCAGGAATAAATTTGCTAATTTATTTCCCATTAAATGAACAGCTTTCTGTATTTGAGCTCCATGGCTAATATTCTATTAAAATTTTACTTTCTTATCTTAAATATATTTCTCTAATTAGAAAGGGATCTAAAAACAATCAAAGACTTTCACCTGAGTGAAATAATTTAAAACAAATCATTCACTACAATTCACGCAAACTCCTTTTTATCCACCCTTATTGTTTATACTTGCAAAATATCCAACAAAAAGTCCTGCTTGGTTACAAATTAATGCTGTGAGCTTTGCTGTCTTTTGTTTCTAGAAACAGCACTTAAATGTGAGATTAAAATCACCCCCATTCAATAAGTACTTGTTTGTGTATTGCAGATCATAGTCCTTTATCAGGAATAATAATGCAGCTTTACTTTTTATGGGAAATGGAGAATAAAACCTCAACAAATGGATGCAACTCTTCAGAATGGCTCTCAAATGGGCAGTGCTGAAAATTGATCTGGTTACTTGTCAGTTGCATTATTCAGAGATGACATCAGCATCAAAGCTGTAGCCAATTGTGGCTCATTGCCCACCCCGTGACAACCTTGGATAAATTAAAAAACCTACTTCATAAAGATATAAGGATCTCCAGGGCTGTAATTTGAGCTATGAAACCTAATTAAGCAGCTTTCCACCAGGCTCATTAATAAGCACTGAACCAGGTTCTATACAAACACCTGAACACATGACTGTGAATGCTAACAAAACATTTCATAGTATATCACCACCAATAAGTTATTCTAGAGGAAAAGCACTTAGATGAGACAGTTTTCATAATATCTATTTCTGATTTTGTTTATATTAGCTTGTTAGATTATTTCTAACTGAAAAACAGAATTGAAATCTTTTGACAATGGCATGCTCTTTGATGTTCTTTAAACAATTTTATTCCATTGCTTTGGTACATAAGATATTATGCGTCTTTACCTGGAGGGTTATGTTCATTGAGAATCACAAGTGATGCTGGTGTAGGTCTTCTTTTCCTGATCTGGGAACAATAAAGAACCAGCTAAGGTCAGAGTCAGTTGCTGCTCCAGGCTGCTCTATAGCTTGTAAACCTGTCCCATCCTCATCTTTCCCCAATATAAAGAGTAAATTTCTGGGAGGCATACTGTAGGTTGCTCACTAATTTTATTTTTAATAAAAAAAAGTTAGACAGTGGAACTGGCAGATACTAGTATCACCTTCTTTAATCAAAAACTATGTTTTCACAGAATAGAAATAATTGTATGTAATCAAATGATGCCACCAAACATTAATACTGAAGTGCAGTGAAGTTACAGGGATGACTTGCTAATTTCAGTGGCTCTCTTAGAGCCTCATACATTGATGATATTTTCAAGATCCATTACCCTTATTTCTTTCAGCTTGCTGCTGCTAAGTTGCTCAGTCGTGTCTGACTCTGTGCAACCCCAGAGACGGTACCCCCCAGGCTCCCCCGTCCCTGGGATTTTCCAGGCAAGAACACTGGATTGGGTTGCCATTTCCTTCTCCAATGTATGAAAGTGAAAAGCGAAAGTGAAGTCGCTCAGTCATGTTCGACCCTTAGCGACGCCATGGACTGCAGCCTACCAGGCTCCTCCATCCATAGGATTTTCCAGGCAAGAGTACTGGAGTGGGGTGCCATTGCCTTCTCCCAAGAGCAGCTTAGAAAACTCAAATTTCTGCAGGTTAAACTTAACAGCATACATTCTTAACTTCAATTAATATTTTAAATTTTTCTTATTTTTCAGATTATTGTTTAGAACAAATTAACAAAGAATGAACATGGCTCTTACAGAAGTATATACTTCACTTAAAACTAATAGATTTGGTTTGTGGTGGTTTTTTTCCCCTTATTTTAAGAGTTACAGGAACATATTATTAGAATTTCTAATGTATCCTTGATTATTTAAATATGGAAGTAAATTCCCAAATTAGTAGAATAGTGGATAAATTTTGCTAACAATATCTTGTCCAGGATAGAACCAATGCTCCATTTAACATAGATACAGATTCAAAGTTGTATCTATCTGGCTTGAGTTTGGGTGAATCTACTTCAGATTATCAAAACATCCTAGGAAGATAAAAGTCTCAGATTCAATAATTATTTTCAAGACTTTGTATATAATATTTGTAAAAGGATTCAGGAATAAGTCAAGTTTTAAGAAATTTTATTACAAATGATCTTTTTACTAGTTCCATTGAATCAAGAGTCTAAGTAAATCTGAATATGAAAGGTGATACAGTAAACCAGCCTCCCATGAAGACAGAAAGAGATAGAAATAAAAACACATAGATATATTTAACTTGGAAAAATATCCAGGTTGTATTAAAATACTATTTTTAATATCTGAATAAAATGTTTTTTTAAATTATACACTTACCTATGATCCTGTATTACATATATTTATAGTTGCTGCTTTTGATACACAATGAAAACATAAAATATTAAGCCCATGATCTGAAATTATTCCAAGATTTAATGCTTTCATTGTTAAGTGAATATTTTTATTTGTATAAATAAAAAAATAAAAGCTTGCTAATCCTGAAAAATAGTATAAGTTTCTCGAAATATTGAAGCTGTTATTTCAATAAGCAAAAGCAAAGAGTTTTGGATCCAAATCTATATTGGTAATGTGGCCATTTTTCCTTAAGGGGTGCTAATTTTGTATCACATGAAATACTGCATTTAGCCAATAGTTCCTTCAGTGAAACTCAAATACAAGTGCATATGAAAGAAAACTTATTTCTCATTCACATATTCTGGGAAGTCACAAAGTTAGGCAAATCCAAGAGGTAGAGAAGCTTTTAATTAATAACAAGAATGTATGTCTGTATTACTTATGTATAGGAACTGGTCCCCACCCAGTTCCACTTACCTGCTCAGCTGCTTCGGGTGCAATCTGACTCTGGAATAAAGGCACAGCAAATTGTATCTTTTTGGGACTGTTTGGCTCCATAATAATGATGAGAATTAGTCAGAGATGTGAAGGACTCAGGAAGACGAACCCCAGGTGGTGTCTGGGATGTGTTTCCTCAGGCGCACTCCACCCAGCCACACAGAGTGCTTTGTAATAAATAGCTGTAATTCCAGAGCGAGCAAGTGAAGATGCCGAGGTCTGAATAACTCTCTTCTTCAACATCCACAGTGATGCCTGGCTTGCCTGTTCCCCACCAATCCCTTAGATCCTCTCAGCACAATACAGAAAGGAACAAGCTAATTGTGTGGCTCTTCACTAATATACACATGCCAAGCATTCACTCAGCAGCTAATTGAAAATGCAATGCTAGCCTTGAAGGACCTGCTGCCCTGGGATTTGAAAGAAAGGCTCTATCCACTGTACATTACTAAGCGGCTGCTCAAAAGTGCATTGTAAGCTCCCTCTGAGTATTGCAGGGATGGGCCATTTATTATTGATGAACATAAAGCAGTAAGTTTTTAGAGTGGGGGGCAGGGTTTGGGTATAAAGTCATTTCATTTCTCTTGGAGTACCTTATCAGTCAGACACCTTAGTTATTTCAGATCCAGCTACCAAACTGATAAATGGCCATGAAGGGTAAGCCACAACCAATAATATCAGCTGTATTCATGCTGTGAGATCTCCTTAGGTAAGACTGATCACGAGAGACAGAACATCTGTTGTGTAGTGAGAACATTACCCTCCCGGCTGAGCAAATCTCAGTTCAAGTTCCATTCCTACTACTAACAAGTTCTGTGGCCTCAAGCAAATCAGAGGCAATGTCTTGGCCCCCATACCTTCCTCAGAAAAACAAGGGGTTTGGACTTGATGACCTTTAAGCTCCTGTTCTGTTCCAGCATTCTATAATTATAGTCCATAATTTTCATTAGAGTGAAAAGTATTAGACGGCTAAATTTAGCAAATTGCTTGAAAGTCACTGCTGCTGCAATGACCTCTATTTCCTGATGGCGCCAGTTATAGCCTTTGATTTGGAAGAATACAGAAGTGACTAGACATCAGTGGAAACCTGCTGGGATCCAACACTGTGATTCATTGTCAATAATGGGGATATATGCAAACAAAACGTCTTAAGAGAGAAAAGTGTAAAGGGGGAAATCTTCAGATACAGTCATATGTTAAGGATTACATTCATATTAGCTAGTGGTGAAGATAGAGGGGGCCAAATGGCCTGCTCTTCACATCTGTTAATATATAAGGGGAAACAATAGCATAGCCAGATGGTCTTCATGCATTTAACTCCTTTTGCAAAGGAAGCCTGAAAATGAAGCTGCTTTAATAGGAGAAAGAACTTGAGTTCTCTACTTCCTTATTGCAAGATAGTGTTTGATGAATGCTAGATTTTTTAACACAGATGTTTCAATATGTTGTGGACTTGAAATGACACTCCCCTCCAGCACTCTTGCCCGGAAAATCCCATGGACGGAGGAGCCTATCAGGCTACAGTCCATGGGGTCGCAAAGAATCGGACACAACTGAGCGACTTCACTTTCACATTTCAGTTCAGTTAAGTTCAGTTGCTTAGTCGTGTCCAACTCTTCGTGACCCCATGAATTACAGCACGCCAGGGCTCCCTATCCATCACCATTTAGACATTGGCTATTATCCCAGATATTTACAAATAAAGTTTTCTCTTTTTTTAAAAATTTTTGAGTCCATACCCAGAATCCGTTTTAATGATTTAAGTATGCAGCATTCTGTGGAAAGATTATAGAAAGTGATATACACATTACTCAAGTAGTTTTCTATACCCTCTAGGGGAAAATAGCAAATGAAAATGTGGATGTGTAAGCACTTTCAGTTGGAAAACAGTGCTGACCAGCAAGAAATCTTGTGATGGGTTCATCTTTATAGTTTCAAGAAGAAACTTATAAATTACATTTTGTGTAACAGTTTACAAATGAAAATATGAATTAATATCATTAAAGGAGTTATTTCTTCTGTGTATTTGTTCAGATTACGTGTAAGGAAAATAGGACCATTTCTAGTGAGTAGTTAATCCAAAACTTCATTTAGTGTAATAATTAAGAGGAGGCACTTGGCAGCCTTGAGTTCAAATCCTGGCTCTGCTACTTAAGTTTATAAAGGTGGAGCAGTAAGAGAACTTCCTTTTAGTGAAGTTTAGATGGATTAAATGAGTTTATTTAAAATGAGTTATTTGCAAGAGCTCATTACAAGACCAGCACATCATAACCACTGAGTAAAAGAGCTAGATTTTTCAAAGCTGAAAATACAATTTTAATCTGGATTACAATGGATCTCTACCTATTTAGAATAATTTGACATCAGTTAGAACAATAGGTGGTAAAGTGAAATACCACATATGCATTACAGCATAAATATTACTAAATAATTCTCAATAACTAATTCTCTATTTTGAATAGTTCGGCCAGAAATAATACCATAAATAGTATTGACTGTCTTGATCATTTAGGGAGAAGGCAATGGCACACCCCACTCCAGTACTCTTGCCTGGAAAATCCTATGGATGGAGGAGTCTGATAGGCTGCAGTCCATGGGGTCGCTAAGAGTCAGACACGACTGAGCGACTTCACTTTCACTTTTCACTTTCATGCCTTGGAGAAGGAAATGGCAACCCACTCCTGTGTTCTTGCCTGGAGAATCCCAGGGATGGCGGAGCCTGGTGGGCTGCCGTCTGTGGGGTCGCACTTAGTCGGACACGACTGAATCGACTTAGCAGCAGCAGCAGCAGCACCAGACCCTTTAAGCTGCCTCTTCATCAGGCCAACTCCCGTGCATACTTCAGGCCTCAGCTGAGTGTTACTGCCTCGAGGTAGCTTTCATAGACCTCCTCCTACCCACATTGCCTTTAGAGCCACCTCTTCTGTGTTCCCAAAGCATCCAGAATATCCCTACTTAATACAATAACTGCTGGTCTGTCTTTTAACTGTTTAGCATTTTCAGGGCCACTCATTCACACAGCAAGTGTTTGTTGAGAAGATACTGCAACCTACTCCATGCCAGGCTTTTTGCTGTAGCATTAAACGAGACATCGTATTAAAGGTGTACGAAGTCCTTTTAAAGCTAAATTACTATTCCAAGAACCACTTAAAATGCAACTTAAATTTGAAATAATCTAAAAATTTAATATGTTCACATGGGGAGTATGATTCCCTGCTGGTTCAGCTGGTAAGGAATCCACCTGCAATGTGGGAGACTTGGGTTCAATCCCTGGGTTGGGAAGATCCCCTGGAGAAAGGAAAGCCACTCCAGTATTCTGGCCTAGAGAATTCCATGGACTGTACCCTCCATGGGGTCACGAAGAGTCCGATACAACTGAGTGACTTTTTAAATTTAAATTTAAACAGTTGTGATAAATATTAGGTGAACATTTTTTTCTTCCTGTTACAGATAATAGTAATAGTGACGCTTACTATGTGCCAGACACAATTCTAAGTGCTTTATCTGCATTAACTTATTGAATAGTATTAACTTATTCAAAACAACTCTTTGAGCTAGGTACTTTTGCCATCTCTAATTTGAAATGAAGAAACCGAGAATCAAAGAGTTTAGGTAATTTGCCCAATTTATCCAGCTAATATGTGGCAGAGAGAGCATTCAAATGCAGACAATTCTGCATCAAGCCTGGGCTTTAATCACAATGGCTACTTTCATACAAGGGCTTATAAAGAACCCACTTGCCAATGCAGGAGACATAAGAGACATAAGGTTTGATCCCTGGGCCTGAAGATCCCCTGGAGGAGGAAATGGCAACCTACTCCAGTATTCTTGCCTGGGAAATCTCATGGGCAGAGGAGCCTAGCAGGCTACAGTCCATAGGGTCACACATGCAGAGAAGTCCAGAGGAGGCACCAGAATCGCTGCAGGGGTTAGATTTTCTGACCACAACAGTCCAGTGGTAAAAGACCATAAGGTGACATGGCATATGAATAAAAGGAAAGAAAGCAGTATGATTAAAGGACACAAGTAATCATGATCTTACATTTCAAATTATAAATCAACATAGAATGGAGAATTTAGAGTTTGATATTACGTCACCAAGCTGACTTGAAAGAAGGCAGTTTTTCTTTTCCTTCAAGTAATGGCTGCTATCATTAAAGATTTAAAAAGCTTCTAGAATAAGCAGTAGCTATAGTCTCCCTTCAAGATAAGAGATTCTATGAGTAGAGAAGGCAAAACATCAGGCCAACAGACCATTAGGCCTTCCTAATTTTACTCTATAATATCTGTCTGACGTTATTTTCCACAGCTCCTCAAGACCCCCATTTGGCAACACTTTACCCCATAGCCAGCCTTTCTCTGGCCTCGTCTTCCTTCCTGGGAAGCTTTACACTTATCCAAATTGGTTCATCCTCTCATTCTATTTCCTTAATAAGTCACCTTCAAATTCTCCAAACAATAGAAATCATTCTCTTTTTTCCTCTTGTGATATTTAATTATATGTAGTTTTATGTTACTCTCCATGACTTTCCTTTGTGTTCCTTTGGACTGCCATCCTCAAAACCTAATCCTTTTCTATCTTGTCTTATTATATTCTTAATATAAACAGAATATAATATAAATCCCCAACAAAAAGATGTTGGGGATCTAGCTTCTAAATAACTCAGGCTTCATCTGTCATGTTGTCAGGAAACAAGGTGTTGCAGTATACTTGAATTTGCCCTAGTCTGTACCTCATTCTTTTAAGCACTTTTTAGTTCAGTTCAGTCACTCAGTCATGTCCAACTTTTTGTGACCCCATTGACTGCAGCACCCCAGACTTCCCTGTCCATCACCAACTCCTGGAGCTTGCTCAAACTCATGTCCATCAAGTCGATGATGCCATCCAACCATCTCATCCTCTATTGGCCGCTTCTCCTCTTGTGTTCAGTCTTTCCCAGCATCAGGGTCTTTCCAGTGAGTCAGTTTTTCCCATCAGGTGGCCAAAGTATTGGAGCTTCAGCTTCAGCATCATGCCTGATTTCCTTTAGGATTGACTGATTTGATCTCCTTGTAGTCCAAGGGACTCTCAAGAGTCTTCTCTAACACCACTGTTCAAAAGCATCATTTCTTCAGTGCTCAGCTTTCTTTATGGTTAAACTCTCATGTTCATAACATGACTACTGGAAAAACCATAGTTTTGACTATGCGGATCTTTGTCAGCAAAGTATTGTCGCTGCTTTTTAATACACTGTCTAAGTTGGTCACAGCTTTTCTTCCAAGGAGCAAGCATCTTTTAATTTCATGGCTGGAGTCACCATCCTCAGTGATTTTGGACCCCAAGAAAATAAAGTCTGCCACCGTTTCCACTGTTTCCCCATCTATTTCCTATGAAATGATGGGACCAAATGCCATGATCTTAGTTTTCTGAATGTTGAATTTTAAGCCAACTTTTTCTCTCTCCTCTTTCACTTTCATCAAGAGGCTCTTCAGTTCCTATTCGCTTCCTGCCATAAGGGTGGTGTCGTCTGCATATCTGAGGTTATTGATATTTCTCCCTGCAATCTTGATTCCAGCTTGTGCTTCATCCAGTCCAGCATTTCTCATGATGTACTCTGCATATAAGTTAAATAAGCAGGGTGACAATATACAGCTTTGACTTACTCCTTTGCACTATACCTTGTTTTTATTTGAGTATTTTAATGGACACTTAAAAATATATTTCATATTTGTACGCCTTTTTAAAGGAGTATATATTAATCATAAGTTGTTCTTTTTCCTTTGTGGCATTCATGTAAACAACAGTTATTGTACTCTCTGATATAGAAAGATGTCATCTGAAGCTATTGATATTTCTTACCATCTTAATTGGCTGCAAATTCCATAGATATATAGTTCTTATAGCTGTTTTAATGCTTTTATCTGATGATTACCAACAGTCATTTTTTTTTTTAATTGTCACTTATCTTAGTCCACTAGACCATTCAGGTATGACCTAAATCAAATCCCTTATGATTGTACAGTGGAAGTGAGAAATAGATTTAAGGGCCTAGATCTGATAGATAGAGTGCCTGATGAACTATGTTGTACTGTCTTGTACTTCCATCTGGGAATGCACCCACTAGACAAGGGCCACTACCCTGTGAAGAAACCAGAGCCACAGGGAGGATACATATAAGCACTCTGGTGGACATTTATATTTTTGTGTGTAATGTGACAAAAATGTTTGAAAGAATATGTCCTGAGATGTTGTTAGGAATTTTCTCTGGGAGGTATGTCACATCTTCAATCTTTATGTTTTTCTATTTTATGCAATAGGCAGGTATTCAGTTTATTAAAACAAAATGTATCTTCCAGAATAACAATATAATTTCTAAGTAATATTTTTAAATGGTCTTAATTTTCACACATAAAAACATTGTTTTCACTCCCTTAAGTCAGAGAAATTGAAATGAAATAGCTTTTTTTAAAAAAAAAACATGCTTTATCTTTTAATTAAAGACAGTTTCTTTGAATGAGATCATTATTTTCATAAGAATGCTAAATTAAATGCCAAAAAACCACTGTGTAACACTCATATTTCCCTATAACAATATTATTACAGGAAAGATTACAGATACACAAAGATTTTTTTCAATATACTTGCTGATATATGCAATATAATGCATAGATGCTACAATAATAATTGGAAAAAATCAGGAAAATCTGTTCTCTTGGAATTTCTTTGAAAAACAAAGAATTCTTTCTATTTTTTAAATTCTTTCTATCTTTTTATTCTTTCTATTTTTTTGGTTGACTTATTGATTCTCTAAGCTTGGATGACAAATAGAATATATCCTTACTTTTACATAATTAAAATAGCATGAAAGAAAGAAAGGTGAGAGAAAGAGAGGGAATCAATAGGGCAGAAAATTAAGCTTCTTAAACTCTAAGGAATCTCAAAATCTTTTAATAAGAAGAAAGGCTTGAAATATAAATGATATTAAGTTCTACAACAGGCAAAGTGTGAAGTAGGTTATAGTGAAATTTCTCAGATAATGCTTGAAGGAACAAGTTCTTACCAAGTCCCTCCCAGTCTTACTTTTTTAGACGTTTTTCAAAAAAGAAACTTGAATAGGCAACACATTTTGAAGAAAACAAAATAGGCAACAAATACTCTCCAGCTAACATGCCATCTGTAGTTTAGTTTTTTTAATCTGTCATTAAATGCTAGATAGAGAGCAATCAACTTCCTTTTTTAGATTAATTTTTGAAAGCAGGGTTTTGTGAATCACCCAAGTCTGGTTCCTTGTGACCTCATATAATTGATGTCAGACACAATGTGATAGTCAAAAATTTTTTTCAGTAGACTCCTAAACCCTTCCATCCATAACACAGATACCAAGGGAAGCATTTTGTGTACTATCTTTATGGAGAGACTGTCTTAAATGATTAAAGAAGACAAGAAAGGGCTACACTCGTGATAACAATGAAGCACTTTACTTTAAAACACGTATAACCTTTTAAAGGGTACTCAGGCATGGCTAGTGAATGATTATTAGGTAAATCCCAGCCAGCTTCACCCTAATTCTGACCCCTGGGGAACAGTGAGAACTCTGATTCATGGTTCTCAGATTAGGGGCTTCTACCAACCTAACATTGACCTTCTGCTGGTGCCTTGGTCTGTCTCCCCCTCACTCCTTCATGCTTGCTGCTGCTGCTAAGTCTCTTCAGTCGTGTTCGACTCTGTGCGACCCCATAGACAGCAGCCCACCAGGCTCCCCCGTCCCTGGGATTCTCCAGGCAAGAACACTGGAGTGGGTTGCCATTTCCTTCTCCAATGCATAAAAGTGAAAAATGAAAGTGAAGTCGTTTAGTTGTGTCCGACTCCTAGCGACCCCATGGACTGCAGCCCACCAGGCTCCTCCGTCCATGGGATTTTGCAGGCAAGAGTACTGAAGTGGGGTGCCATTGCCTTCATGCTTGGGCTGTCTTAAATAGTATCTAAACAACCTGAGGGCACAAAGAGAAAATGTGAGTTCCCCAGAAAAATTCCAGGAAGGGCCCCACTGTGTGTAAGGTTGTGACTGAGATGCTTAAGGTTTATCTTAATTCTGGAAGAATTCTATCTTAGAGTGAACAGCAAATCTATGCAAGGAGTATGACCAGTCTTTTCCAATTACAATTTGTGACCAAAATAGAACTTTAAGTTCTATAATAATGTAAAAAAAGCAGATAAGATTTTTCATTTAATGTTTGGTTGTTTGGGGAAATGTTTTAAAAGCATCTTCTGCTCAACTTACTTGGACCTGCAAATATTCTCGATGGAATCCAATTTGAAATGTATACTTACTTCCCCCGTTATTGGAAAATAGAGTGTTCCTATGCAGGTCAGGAAGCAACAGTTAGAACTGGTCATGGAACAACAGGCTGGTTCCAAATAGGAAAAGGAGTACGTCAAGGCTGTGTATTGTCACCATGTTTATTTAACTTATATGCAGAGTACATCATGAGAAATGCTGGACTGGAAGAAACACAAGTTGGAATCAAGATTGCTTGGAGAAATATCAATAACCTCAGATATGCAGATGACACCACTCTTATGGCAGAAAGTGAAGAGGGGCTAAAAAGCCTCTTGATGAAAGTGGAAGTGGAGAGTGAAAAGGTTGGCTTAAAGCTCAACATTCAGAAAACGAAGATCATGGCATCTGGTCCCATCACTACATGGGAAATAGATGGAGAAACAGTGGAAACAGTGTCAGACTTTATTTTTCTGGGCTCCAAAATCACTGCAGATGGTGACTGCAGCCATGAAATTGAAAGACGCTTACTCCTTGGAAGGAAAGTTATGACCAACCTAGATAGCATATTCAAAAGCAGAGACATCACTTTGCCAACAAAGGTTCGCCTAGTCAAGGCTATGGTGTTTCCTGTGGTCATGTATGGATGTGAGAGCTGGACTGTGAAGAAGGCTGAGCGCCGAAGAATTGATGCTTTTGAACTGTGGTGTTGGAGAAGACTCTTGAGAGTCCCTTGGACTGCAAGGAGATCCAAGCAGTCCATTCTGAAGGAGATCAGCCCTGGAGTTTCTTTGGAAGGAATGATGCTAAAGCTGAAACTCCAGTATTTTGGCCACCTCATGTGAAGAGTTGACTCATTGGAGAAGACTCTGATGCTGGGAGGGATTGAGGGCAGGAGGAGAAGGGGACGACAGAGGATGAGATGGCTGGATGGCATCACTGACTCAATGAATGTGAGTCTGAGTGACCTCTGAGAGCTGGTGATGGATAGGGAGGCCTGGCGTGCTGCAGTTCATGGGGTCGCAAAGAGTCGGACACGACTGAGCGACTGATTTGATCTGATCTGATCTCTGATGAAAGCCTTTGTAAGCTGAAATGACCTAAAGAAGCAATTACCATCAACTTATATGAGAATGTTTTTAAGCATTCCCCGACCCACCCAGATAACCTACTAAATCATACCAAAAAACACATGAAAACATTATATCATTCGCTCCTATTGAAATGCTTGTTACATCCAGTTTTATGCTAAGTGTAACGTCCCTACAAACCCTCTTAGGTTTTTCTGACATCTTGGGACATATTTTGCTAACAGTTTCACAAAACAAATCAAGATAAAGCACAGATGCTCAAACACAATTCAAAGCTATAGAGGCTTGATGCAGAGATGCTGAATGTAGTTCTGTGGAAGGAGCTTGGTGTCATTCTCTCTACTCAGGGTGTGCGCTGCTTCTGTGATGTTACCCTGCAAAATGAAGGCTGAACTCTGTTTTTACTTTTCATCTATTTTTGTAAAAGTGAAAGATCCTCTTTGATTTCTTTCAGTTGTCGAAAACAGATACTAATGTAGGTCTTGAAGAAAAGCAAAGTGGTATAAAAGCGATCTTTCAGGTAGTGGGGGAAACCTGTGTACCACTGAGTTGTATCAAGTGAAATATTATGTATCTTACTTTAATTAATATTAGGCAGCTGTCTCTTGGATTTCTTGGGAAAGAGTGACATACATGACCATATAAATCAACTCTAGATATTGGTTCCCTTTTTTTTAAAATTTTTTAGCCTATAAAAAAGATTTTTTTCTTACCTAAAAAAAAAAAGATTTTTTTATTTTTTTACTTAAAACTCTCTCTATGCATGCTTTTATAAACCTTGTATTAGAAATACTCCAAGATGGCATAATAGACTGACTGAAGTTTTATCTCTTATTCCTAAATCTTCCTGCCTTTGGTAAACTGCTGATATTTAGGAGATTGCATAAAAGGCAAAATATGAGGAAGACTGGAGGCAAATGTCTACATCAGTCCCCAGAAACAGAAAGCTGGTGCTCACAGTGATTTGGCAAGCTTCTCAAAATTTTTTTTGAAAAAAACAACAGAATATAATTTTAAGTGAGGTATGCATGTGATTTGTAAACTTTCTATAATATAGATGTCAGTGAGGCTATGATAGTACATGAATGAATACTCTATTCATATTGAATGTAATTTTACTTTTTCAAGAAATATATTTGATTAGAACATCTCCAGAAGGAAACCAATTATTTTCTGTGCTCTCAGTGTCAGAAAAAGATCTGCTTTGTCAAAAATCCCTTTTCTCCTGACTTATACCACAAGATATGCTTAAAGTTGGCACTTTAACACTCATGATTTTGCCTTTTTATCATCATTATAGAACTTAACAAATACTCTTCTTTACTTTTTCTGCTCATCTCTTGCTCACCTGCATACACCTGCTCACCTGCATTTTACTATGTAAAATGTTTTTACATATTTAGTAATTTATATGTATTTTTTGTTGTTCCAACTTCCATTTAAGCAAAATAGATTCTTTATGAGATGATTGCAACTTTCAGCGTCATGTTGTTGCAATTAGCAATCTTCTGGTTCTGAGTAGACTCTGAAGAACAGCATGATCTATTCTTGAGTGTTTGCCCAAGTTTCTGTGTGCAACTTAGGCTTATTCATATCCACAAATAATTGCAAATAACAGAACATTAAAAACTAAAATAATTTGCTGCTTAAGATGAGTCACTTCCAGTAAAAGCAAACCTCTTCATAAGACCATGAAACCTATATTGAAGGTCTCAGGGCATATGCCACAGTTTCTTGATCATGTTGGTCCGTAGTGACTCTGGTCTAGTCTGTAAGTTTGAGTTGCCTATTGATCACATTTATTTCACAGCAATCTGTTATGAGGATCATCAGTACTATCCCATAGTCTGTTTTTCTTGAGAGTTTAAAATATTATACACTCTTTTTTTTTTTTTTGGTCTGTGATTCCCTGGCCCCCTAGTTTAAAAGTATGTGACTCACCACATGTAACTCACATGTAAGTCAGCTTGTGTAAGAGAAGCAGAATGATTTGGGAAGAAAATAAATCATTCTTAATTCAGAAAGAAGATGACATTTCATCAGGTTGTCTTGTGCTGAGCACTATTTACCAGTTCAAGTGATGAGTCATGGACCAAAATGGATGATTGTGTGCATGCTAAGTCACATCCGACTCTGTGTGATCCTATGGACTGTAGCCAGCCAAAATCCTCTATCCATGGGATTCTCTAGGCAAGAACACTGGACTGGGTTGCTCTGCCCTCTTCTAGGGGATCTTCCCAACCAAGAGATAGAAACTTTATCTCTTATGTCTCTTGCATTAGCAGGCAAGTTTTTTACCACTAGTGCCACAATGGAAGCACCCATTTCGGAGGTGATTCAGTTCAGTTCAGTTTAGTCACTCAGTCATGTCCAACCCTTTGTGACCCCATGGACTGCAGGATGCCAGGATTCCCTGTTCATTACCAACTCCTGGAGCCTGCTCAAACTCATGTCCATCGCATTGGTGATGCCATCCTACCATCTCATCCTCTCATCTCATGCCATCCTACCATCTCATCCTCTATCAATTCTTCAGTGCTCAGCTTTCCTTATAGTCCAACTCTCATATCCATACATGACCACTGGAAAAACCATAGCCTGGACTAGACGGACCTTTGTTGGCAAAGTAATGTCTCTGCTTTTTAGTATGCTGTCTAGGTTGGTCACAGCTTTTCATCCAAGGAGCAAGCGTCTTTTAATTTCATGACTGCAATCACCATCTGCAGTGATATTGGAGCCAAAAAAAATAAAGTCTGTCACTGTTTCCATTGTTTCCCCATCTATTTTCCATGAAGTGATGGAACCAGATACCATGATCTTAGTTTTCTGAATGTTGAACTTCAAGCCAACTTTTTCACTCTCCTCTTTCATTTTCATCAAGAGGTTCTTAAGTTCTTTGCTTTTTGCCATATGGGTGGTGTCATCTGAGTATCTGAGGTTATTGATATTTCTCCTGGTAATCTTGATTCCAGCTTGTGCTTACAGCCTGGCATATTGCATGATGTACTGTGCATATAAATTAAATAAGTAGGGTGACAATATACCGTGTTGATGTACTCCTTTCCCAATTTGGAAACAGTCTGTTGTTCCATGTCCAGTTCTAACTGTTGATTCTTGACCTGCATGCAGATTTCTCAGGAGGCAGGTCAGATGGTCTGGTATTCCCATCTCCTTCAGAATTTTCCACAGTTTGTTGTGATCCACACAGTCAAAGGCTTTGGCATAGTCAATAAAGCAAAAGTAGATGTTTTTCTGGAACTCTCTTGCTTTTTAGACGATCCAGCAGATGTGGGCCATTTGATCTCTGTTTCCTCCGCCTTTTCTAAATTTCAGGTGATTAAGAGTAGGCAATTAAGAAAGCATGATAAGAAAGTCAGCATAGTTCATCACCTTTCTTCTCTTTAGAGAAGAAAGTTTAAAACCTTTTCTTTTTTTTTAATTTTTATTTTATTTAACTTTACAATATTGTATTGGTTTTGCCATGTATCAAAATGAATCTGCCACAGGTATACACGTGTTCCCCATCCTGAACCCCCTCCCTCCTCCCTTCTCACACCATCCCTCTGGGTCGTCCCAGTGCACCAGCCCCAGGCATCCGGTATCAGGCATTGAACCTCGACTGTCGACTCGTTTCATATATGATATTATACTTATTTCAATGCCATTCTCCCAAATTATCCCACCCTCTCCCTCTCCCAGAGTCCAAAAGACTGTTCTATGCATCAGTGTCTCTTTTGCTGTCTCGCATACAGGGTTATTGTTACCATCTTTCTAAATTCTATATATATGCATTAGTATACTGTACTGGTGTTTTTATTTCTGGCTTACTTCACTCTGTATAATAGCCTCCAGTTTCATCCACCTCATTAGAACTGATTCAAATGTATTCTTTTTAATGGCTTAGTAATACTCCATTGTGTATATGTACCACAGCTTTCTTATCCATTCATTGGCTGATAGACATCTAGGTTGCTTCCATGTCCTGGCTATTTTAAACAGTGCTGTGATGAACATTGGGATACATGTGTCTCTTTCAATTCTGGTTTTCTCGGTGTGTATGCCCAGCAGTGGGATTGCTGGATCATAAGGCAGTTCTATTCCCAGTTTTTTGAGGAATCTCCATACTGTTCTCCATAGTGGCTGCACTAGTTTGCATTCCCACCAACAGTGTAAGAGGGTTCCCTTTTCTCCACACCCTCTCCAGCATTTATTGCTTGTGGACTTTTGGATCGCAGCCATTCTGACTGGGCTGAAATGGTACTTCATAGTGGTTTTGATTTGCATTTCTCTGATAATGAGTGATGTTGAGCATCTTTTCATGTGTTTGTTAGCCATCTGTATGTCTTCTTTGGAGAAATCTCTATTTAGTTCTTTGGCCCATTTTTTGATTGGGTCATTTATTTTTCTGTAAATACCTACCTAAAGAAACTAAAGACTTATATATAGAAAACTATAAAACATTGGTGAAAGAAATCAGAGAGGACACTAATAGATGGAGAAATATACCATGTTCATGGATTGGCAGAATCAATATAGTGAAAATGAGTATACTACCCAAAGCAATTTATAGATTCAATGCAATCCCCATCAAGCTACCAACGGTATTCTTCACAGAGCTAGAACAAATAATTTCTCAATTTGTATGGAAATACAAAAAACCTCAAATAGCCAAAGCTATCTTGGGAAAGAAGAATGGAACTGGAGGAATCAATCTGCCTGACTTCAGGCTGTACTACAAAGCCACAGTCATCAAGACAGTATGGTACTGGCACAAAGACAGAAATATAAATCAATGGAACAAAATAGAAAGCCCAGAGATAAATCCACGCACTTATGGACACCTTATCTTTGACAAAGGAGGCAAGAATATACAATGAATTAAAGACAATCTCTTTAACAAGTGGTGCTGGGAAAACTGGTCAAACACTTGTAAAAGAATGAAACTAGAGCACTTTCTAACACCATACACAAAAATAAACTCAAAATGGATTAAAGGTCTAAATGTAAGACCAGAAACTATAAAATTCCTAGAGGAGAACATAGGTAAAATACTCTCTGACATACATCACAGCAGGATCCTCTATGACCCACCTCCCATAATATTGGAAATAAAATCAAAAATAAACAAATGGGACCTAATTAAACTTAAAAGATTCTGCACAACAAAGGAAACTATAAGCAAGGTGAAAAGACAACCTTCAGAATGGGAGAAAATAATAGCAAATGAAGCAACAGACAAACAATCTCAACAATATACAAGCAACTCCTACAGCTCAATTCCAGAAAAATAAATGACCCAATCAAAAAATGGGCCAAAGAAAAACCTTATTTTCTAAGCACATCTCAGGCCACACCCCCTCCACCACCACTGAACTTCTTATTCTATATTGAATAACTCAGCCTTTGTCCAACACTGCATCCTTTGTGCATGAGGACACTTGCTCCGAATGTCCTTCTGCCCCACCTTTGTTACTTGACAAATATCTATTACTTTAGGACTGAGTTCAAATGACCTCTCCTTTGAAATGTCTCCTCGGAATCCACTGGGCTTTCAGAGGTTTTATTCAGACATTATTTTCTATCCTACTAAAAACATTCAGAAAACCAAGATCATGGCATCTGATTCCATCACTTCATGGCCAATAGTTGGGGAAACAATGGAAACAGTGACAGACTTTCTTTTGAGGGGCTCCAAAATCACTGCAGATTGTGACTGCAGCCATGAAATTAGAACACTTGCTCCTTGGAAGAAAAGCTATGACCAACCTAAACAGCATATTAAAAAGCAGAGACATTACTTTACCAACAAAGGTCCATCTAGTCAAAGCTATGGTTTTTCCAGTAGTCATGTATGGATGTGAGAGTTGGACTATAAAGAAATCTGAGTGCCAAAGCATTGATGCTTTTGAGCTGTGGTGTTGGAGAAAACTCTTGAGAGTCCCTTGGATTGCAAGGAGATCCAACCAGTCCATCCTAAAAGAAATCAACCCTGAATATCCATTGAAAGGACTGATATTGAAACTGAAACTCCAATACTTTGGCTACCTGATTCGAAGAACTGACTTACTGGAAAAGATCCTGATGCTGGGAAAGATTGAGGGCAGGAGGAGAAGGGGATGACAGAGGATGAGATGGTTGGATGGCATCATCGATGCAATGGGTGTGAGTTTGAGCAGGCTCCAGGGATTGGTGATGGACAGGGAATCCTGGCATGCTGTAGTCCAATGAGTCGCAAAGAGTCTGACTCGACTGAGAGACTGAACTGAGCTGATTGAAAGCTAATTATACTAATAATTGGAGGATGAATAATGTTCATCGTCTATATCTGCCTGTAGACAAATGAGACAATTACCACATCCCTTTCCCCAGACTTTACTCTTGACATAGCAAAACAATCTTTTGTTTTAATTTCAGGTTTTTCTTTGTATTATGTTGTATTATGACATGTTATTTCACTTTACTGCTTTATTTGGCCACCATTGTCCTTATATCTCACACCATCTTGGATTCCTTCAGTATTGTTGAACCATGTTCTTCAGTAAATTTTTTAGAAATGAGTCATAGGTAGTAAACTTTCTAAGACTTGCATATCTAAAAATGAAGTATTTATTTTGCTGTGCCACATGAGTTTGGCTGGGTGAAGAAATCCAGGTTAATTTCTTTTCTTTCATAACTGTGGTAATTTTTATCCATTGTCAACTTGAATCCAATGTTACTGATTTTAACTGATAGAGAACTCTTTGATAGACTATCTAATTTTTTCTCTTGAGAAACTCTTAGGATTTTATGTTTATGTTTGACATTCTGAGATTACATTAGGGTGTATCTGAATGTGGGTAGTATTTTTCTATTCATGCTACTCAGAAACTTTGGATGCTTTCAATATTTTGAATGACTCACTTTCATGATTAAGTTTCTTCAATTAACTTATAGTTTGGGTATTGCTATTTGTATTTATAGTTGAGTATCTTCATCAAATGGGATTGTTGGAATGTATTTCTTCAGATCAAATAGGAACCTAGTTTATTATTCTGTGTTAAATTCAACAAAGGTCCATCTAGTCAAGGCTGTGGTTTTTCCAGTGGTCATGTATGGATGTGAGAGTTGGACTATAAAGAAAGCTGAACACCAAAGAATTGATGCTTTTGAACTGTGGTGTTGGAGAAGAATCTTGAGAGTCCCTTGGACTGCAAGGAGATCCAACCAGTCCATCCTAAAAAAGATCAGTCCTGAGTGTTCACTGGAAGGACTGATGCTGAAGCTGAAACTCCAATACATTGGCCACCTTATGTTAAGAGTTGACCCATTGGAAAAAATCCTGATGCTGGGAAAGATTGAAGGTGGGAGGAGAAGGGGAAGACAGAGGATGAGATGGCTGGATGGCATCACCAATTCAATGGACATGAGTTTGGGTAAACTCCAGGAGTTGGTGATGGACAGGGAGGCCTGGCATGCTATGGTCCATGGGGTCTCAAAGAGTCAGACAGGACTGAGTGACTGAACTGAAGTGAAATTCTGAAAATAGAAGATACCTTAGATGTTTGACAGGAGGGTTGGGCAGGGAAAATTTGAAAGGTATACAAATAAATCTTATTTAGGGTCTGAATATGGTACCTGGTTCACTGTCCACCTTGGGAGTACTGTGTCAGAACTCGCATCTGAGTGCCCTGCCCCAAATTTATCCTGTAGATGATGGAAGTCAGTGGTTCTCCTTCCTTCTCTCTCTTTGCTGTGGATTTGTAAGTTCCAAGTTATTTCAGGTTCTGCTTCCCTTCATCTCTAGTCCCATCCTTCATACAGAGGACTCTCCTAGGGAGGTGACTCACTTTGTATATGAAACAGTCTTTCAGGCTTCATTCTGGGGCAAGTACTGCTGTTGCCAGCTGCTTTTGTACAGAAGGTGGAGGATGGGGGTGAGGAGCCAGACAGCTGGCCCGGGTTATCTAAATGAAGTCTTTAATTAATTGCTCTTACTGCTCCAAGGGGCTGCTCCCTGTCTTTGACTTGTTCAGTCTGCACACAATGGTTCTCCCAGCCTCTTCAGGAAATGCTAAGGCAATATAGAGCCTTCCTTCTCCAGCAGCAGCCCTTACATTATTACTCTCTCTTTTCTGATTTCTCCAGCAAGATCATCATACCTGCTCTTTACCATCAAAACTTCCTTCAAAATTGCTGATTTCTGAGTTGATCTTCTTTACCTAGAGGGTAAAGTGGATTTATTATCTACTAAAATATTTTCTATCATTTCTATGTGTATGTGTGCCTGCAATTCCAGTAGGCACAGAAGGGGAGCTGGAGCATGTTTTGGTTCATACTTTTCGTGAATGTATTGATTGTACACTGCAGTAATTATTCTCTGCTTACATAAGTCTCCCCACTGGAATGTGACCCCCAGCTGCAGCACTAAGGACTTGGCAATCCCCATTGTGAGCCCAGTTGTCTGCAAGTGGGGAGACTGGATGAACAAGGGCACGGAAATCTAAAAACACAAAAGCTTATGGAAGAGAAAATTCTGATTGTTCTGTTACTGGAAAGAAAAGAAAGAAAGAAACTGGTAAGGAGATATAGAGAGAAATTTTTTGTGTGATACTGAGGTTGTTCTTGACCCTTTATGAGCTTCAGTTCTCCCATTTGGGAAACATGGCTACAGGATGGCCAAGATACTTTTCTTGTTTAATCACTGTTTGGTTCCATAAATTTGGTTCCATGAATCTATAGGCCTTACCAAGACCACTGATCTCATAGCATCCTACAGATAGAAACCATATGGTTTACACTCATCCTAAAATAGTGAGGAAATTATTTTTTCATTATTCTTTTTTCTATGATTTATGAGCAACACTCTTTTCCCTTCAAACAATTCTCCACTGTTATGCTTGGTTTTTCCCCTTTCAACCACCTGTTCTCAATGATATACTCTGTGGCTGATTCTACTAATTTCTTAAAAGGCGTTAACTGATAAGAGAAGTGTTAGCTGATAAGGACTGAGGGAAGATGCTTTATAGAATTATATACAGTTTTTTGAGGCAGCATTTAATAAAAAAAATTATCTTTTCTTCAGTTGTAAGGAGAAAAACTACATACAGATCACATGGTTGGACAACATGGGGGTTAGGGACGCCACCTATGATGGCATCTGATTTATAGCATGATTACCTAAATTAAGAGCAATTAATTGGCTACTGTAGCAGTTCTAAACACTTAAAAAGATAAAGTCATACTAGTAAAATGATACATAGTGACACTGATATTTGAGGAAGGGCACATTACTTGAAACCTTCTCAAATTATAGTCTAGGATCAAACAGTCACCTCCCTCTTGCTTGCTATCAGGTTTAAGCTTACAGAAAAATGTAACTTTTTTTACAGTCTTATGCATCTTCACTGATAACATGTATTTTTTCCAGTTGACACTGAAGTAACTCATTTCTAATTCTTTAAATTCACACAGATGTCAAAATATTTCCACATACTTCTACCAGGTGCATCTATTTTAAGTTGGAGCTAGAAAATTATAGGCTGAAGACCAGCCAATATAAAATATTTTTTATAAAAGATGTGTGTTCAGTAGCTGATAGCATTAAATTTGCTCTATCTAGAGCAGAATTCAAAGAGACATAGGAATGAACAATATAAGAGAAATCTTGATTCAGATACATATGACTTAAAAATTAAAAATACAAGTTTATCAGTTGAATAAATAAATAGTAATATTTAGCCCTTATTTTATGTGTGAAAAAAGTAGTTATTTACCAATATAAGCAACTCTCAAAATGTTGTTACTAGATTCAAGGAGAGTTTCTGCAAAATTTTTAATTGTGAATTTTCAATGTAATGAAAGTTTAGAAAGCAACCTACATGCCCAGAGTCACTAAATGTTAAGAGTGAGGCTACCAAGCATTATTTAGGATATAGAGCAACTGACATTCTCTTACACGGTTGTGTGTGTGCTCAGTCATGTCTGACTCTTTGCGACCACGTGGACTGCAACCTGCCAAGCTCCTCCGTCCATTGAATTTTCCAAGCAAAATACGGCAACCTATTGCCATTTCCTTCTCCAGGGGATCTATCTGACCCAAGGATCTAACTCGTATCTCTTGCATCTCCTGCATTGGCAGAGGGATGGATACTTTCCCACTGCACCACTTGGGAAGCCCCTTACACACTAATGAGAGCTAAAATGGCATAATCACTTTGAGAAACTAAATATGGCAATGTCTACAAAAGCTTAATATATGCATAGTCTGTGCAGTCAACTCTACTCTCAGGTGTCTATCCAACATGTGTCCCAGAAATACAAATATTTGGGTCGCAAAATACACTTACAAGAAATTTTTAACAGCATTACTTATAACAGCCCCAAACTGAAAAGAATTTGTTGTCCATCAGTACTAAAATAAATTGTGAAACAGCTGTATAATGGAATACTCCAAAGCAATGAAAGCTCTAATACTTTGGCCACCTGATGCGAAGAGCTGACTCATTGGAAAAGACCCTGATGCTGGGAAAGATTGAGGGCAGGAGGAGAAGGGGACGACAGAGGATAGGCTCACTGGACATGAGTTTGAGCAAACTCTGGGGACAGTGGAGGACAGGGAAGTGCTGCAGTCCCTGGGGTTGCAAAGAGTCAGACATGACTTAGCGACTGAACAACAAAGCAATGAAAAGGAATGAACTACAGTTAGATGATACGACATGGATGAATCTCACAATAAGTTCAATAACAATGTATGACACAGAAGAATATGTACAGTTCATTTAAATGAGGCTAAAAGCAAGCAAAACTATAATCAGAGAACAAGTTATCTTTTTAAAGGAACTATTGACTGGGAGGAGGTACAAGGAATACTTCTGGGGTGCTTGTATTATTCCATATCTTGATGTGGTATTGTGATTACCTCTGGGAAGAAGGCTACAAGCCTGCCAAGATCTGGCCTCATAGACCATGCACCCTCTCAAGTTTATGTCATTACAGTGGATACAGATGGTGCTACACCCACATCCCCTTGGGTCTTCTTATGGAGCCTCCTTAACTTCTCTCTGTTGTACTTTAGCAGCTCACAGCTGCAATTTTCGGAGAAGGCAATGGCAACCCACTCCAGTACTCTTGCCTGGAGAATCCCATGGATGGAGGAGCATGCTAGGCTGCAGTCCACGGGGTCGATAAGAGTCAGACATGACTGAGCGACTTCACTTTCATTTTTCACTTTCATGCACTGGAGAAGGAAATGGCAACCCACTCTAGTATTCTTGCCTGGAGAATCCCAAGGACAGAGGAGCCTGTTGGGTACCGTCTATGGGGTCACACAGAGTCGGACACGACTGACGTGACTTAGCAGTAGCAGTAGCAGCTGCAATTTTCAAAAGACTCTCCTTTGGTTACTGGAGGTCCTTCGGCTGTACCCGCATGGAGCTGGAAGTGCTTGTATCCCACACAGGGCAGCCTGTGGCTAATGGCTGACTGGTGTGGGAAAGTGAAAGCCCATCTCCTTTCCCCCAGGACAAGACAAACTCTCTGCACAACTACCTATAGGATTAGACTAGAGCTGTGACTTGAACTAAAACTGCTCCATTGCTTAGCTTCTTTCCCGTGCCTATCTAGTTTCTCCTACTCCTCTACTGGCCTCTTTTGTGAGTTCAGCCTTAACAAATCTCTTGCCTACAGATTCTCATGTCAAGGCCATGCACTAAAAACCAGATCTCAAACAACCATATTGGAAAACCAATATCATACGGATGTGGCTTTCTCTCCCCCATACCGCTTCAAAATACCTAACACTGCCTTCCTTATTATACCCACACAGTCTGTTTCAGGAGTTGAGGTCCTAAAAGGCTTCTATTAATTAACTGGAGACTAATCCAGGAGGCATGACTCATGAAGCATTCATTCTCATGCTGAGTTCTTGGATCATCTTTACAATCATTGCTCTAAACTCTTTCTCAGTAGATTGCCTATCTCCTCTTAACTTAGTTCTTCTTCTGGGATTTTATCTTGTTCCTTTGATTGAAACCTGTTTCTCTACTGCCTCATTTTGTTTTAGATGCTGTTTGTATTTTTGTGTATGTGGTAGGTAAGTTATGTTTCTTGACCTTGGAGAAGTAAGCCTCCGATAAGAGGCATCACATGTGTCCCAGCAGTGCTCTCTCATTGCCAAAGCTGTGTGCTCTAGAGATTCCTTCTAAGTGGCTGTATGGGTCTTTCTGTTGTGGCAGGCTATGTGGGCAGTCTGATAAGCTTGGTTCCTGTCTAGTCTGGTTGATTTCCAGGCTCTGCCTGTGAGGATGCTGTTGGTTGCTGTTTAGCAGTTCTGGTCAAGAGATGAGCTTATAGAGCCCTGGGGGGCCCAGGGCTAGTACTGGCTCACTGGTGCATGGAGTCAGGGTCCTGAAGACTCTGGGGCTATTGCCCACCCCTGCCTCCACTGGCAGGTGAAACAGATCCTGTAGCTGGTGGCACAGTGCTAAAGAATCCATCTGCCAATGCAAGAGATACAACAGATGTGGGTTCAATCCCTGGGTTCGGATCCCCTAAATCCCCTGGAGGAGGAAATGGCAACCCACTTCTGTATTCTTGCCTGGGAAATTACATGGACAAGAATGGCCTAGTGGGCTACAGTCCATGGAGTCACAAAAGAGTTGGATATGACTGAGCACACGTGCACGCGCGCGCACACACACACACACACACACACACCTTGCAGAGAGAGATGGTTAGATGGTTATTGGAGTCTGACTACAGAGCCTGTGGATCCCAGAGCTCAGTTCATATCTTTGGTGGCGGGTGTGGTTCCTGGTATAGTTGGATTCAGGATCCCAGGTGTCCTGAAGCTTGAATTGGCCTGCTACAGACAGGACCAAGACCAAGCTGGTCTCAGGGGAGGATCTAGCCTACATTTCAGGGTCCTACTTCTGGTGTCTGCCCTCTGGTGGGTAGAGCTAGGTCTTGACCCTGTGGTGGGCTTGGCCGTGTCCAGGGGCACGTCCAGAGACAGCTGTGGCTCTTGACGAAGTCTTTAGGAAGCCTGTCTCCTGATGGTGGGCCTGTGCCCTAACCCAGTTAGTTGTTTGGCCTGAGGCACCTCAGCACTGGTGCCTGCAGACTTTTGAATGGTCTTGGCATTAAAGAGCTACTGGGAGTGTTCCAGAAGCTGACTGTCTGGTGTTTATGTCCCCGGGGTGAGCCACAGTCTCACCCCTCCCCCAACCTCTCCAAGAGACTCTCCAAGACCAGCAGGTAGGTCTGGTCCAGGCGCCTATCAAATTACTGCTTTTACCCTGGGTCATTGTGCATGTGAGATTTTGTGTGCTCACTTTAAGAGTGAAGTCTCTATTTCCCCTAATCTTGTGGGGCTCCTGCAGTCAAGCCCCACTGGCCTTCAAGGCCAAATGCTCTGGGGGCTCGTCTTCCCAGCGCTGGATCCCAGACTGAGGAAACTGACTTGAGATGGAAGAAACTCTATGATATAATTATTCTCTAGTTTGTGGGCTATGCACTGGTGGGGGGTAATGGGATTTGATTATATGTGGGTTTACCCATCTACTCATCTCACCGATTTTTTTATTTATGTATTTAGTTGAAAAAGATATTTTCTGGTAAAATCTAGTCTTTTCCATTGATGGTTGTTTTGCATATAACTGATTTTGGTGCATCAGTGAGAGGGGGTGAGCTCAGGGTCTTTCTATGCCATCTTGGCCTGCCAACATCTTGTGAAACATTTATCAGTGATTTACATTTTGGCAAAATGCAAAAAGATTAGCAGTGCAGTCATCTGACAGGACCCGCAGCCAGCAGAAGACCCACTGCTGGCTCGTGATTGGGTTCAAGGAATGATATTTAGAAAAGGTCCAAAGCACGAGCCTTGACTGGAAAGGAGGCCTCAGTGGGGCATGGGAAACATTCTTCAGGCTGCAAGGAGCAGTGTTAGATTTTCATCACCTGGACACAGGAAAGAAAGAAAAAAAGACTCAAAAAAGAAACTATTTTGAGCAGCAGACAGTCTAACTGTGAATTTTATCTAGGACTAGCCTTGAACTAATATTTATTAACTCTGTGTGTGAGTGCATGTTGTGATTTAATAAATCAAGGGACTTAATATTTTTAAGTGGTTGTGAATGGGGCAATAACTCCTTGTCCCATATTGCAATAACTATCTGTCCCAGATGAAACTGTAAGCTTTCATGATTGAATGAGATTTCAAGAGCTTGTTTGATAAGAGCACAGTTATCCAATGGAAAAGCAGATCAAAACTAATTATTCCAACTCAAATAGGTTATCAAAAATTTTTGGCCCAAAATCCATGTTAAGATTTACTGATATTAACAGTGAGTGGTATGAGCTTTAGAGTTCATTACCTAGTGAGTCAATAATCATAAAAATATCTAGCATATCAGATGGAAATGTCAAAAATATTTTAAACCTATACCTCTCAATTTCAGTTTATTTATATCTAAAATTATTTTAAATTGGCCTTTTAAACAGTTTGTGCTAAAAGTGTTAAGTGATTGAACTGGAGTGAATGGTAATTAAAGTTACCAAAAGAGCCTGTGACAAAAGGAGATGATCAAAACAAAAAGTGTACAAAAGAAACTCTGCATCAACAAAGGCTATACTGAAACATGCCAACATTTCAGTTGTGTTTATCTCTGTTTGCTAGGATTGAGGATCGTTTTATTTTCTTCATCAGGAAAAGGGTAGTTTATGAAAAACATGCTGTGTAAGAGCCTCTCTCCAATTCACAGTTCCCTCAAATAGAGACTTAGTGAGTGACCGTCACCTAGCCATGGGCATGCTGTGAAACATATGATTATGAAGGCTTGTGTGAATTGGGTAGAGAGATTTACTTTGATTTCTTTGAATTATCCTATACTGCTTAGAGAATATGCCAACATAAGGGAGCATTACAGACCAAAATGGAACTGGTTTTGTTGGTAGTGGTAAGATTAAACCATCAGCCATTTTCCTAACATCTATTTCCTTGATGGACAAATACTGAAAGGGAGTGGATAGGCACATGTAAACACCCCCCCACACAGGACCCTTACTTGATGGAAAATAAATTATATTTGTGCACGTCTCCCTTAGTAATTGCTCAATGACTCCCTTGCAGTTTATAAAAGCCAGTAAATTATAAGGCATGGCAAAAAAAAAAAAAAAAAAAAAAAATTTAAAAAGGAATGAATTTCAAAGAAAAGGTATGGCTGATGAGAACAAACTTCTTACCAAGAGGTTTTAATTAACGAGTTTTCATTACATTGAATGGGATCAGATGTGAACCTGTGGGATCATTTATTTAATACTTGGCATTTCCTGTGAGTAATACCATTTATCTGAGCATCTTAGAATATTTTTTAAACACAAAACCTGTATAATACCTGCATTATTATTTTGTTTTATGATAAGTCATCAAATAACTTGTAAAGTCGACAGAGGTCACCTAGAATGAGATTGATTCCGTAACACACCCCTCCCACTATGGCCTCAATTAGGATTTAAGAACTTCACAATGTCAATTCTAGAACATTCTATAACATGAGACTCATATCTTTAACTTTTAGAGGTAATTTTTTAAGGAGATGTCTCTAGGAAAAAAACATATCTATACATGAACACATACAGTTAAATATAATCTACCTAAGAATATATTCCTTATGATTATACAGTGGAGGTGATGAATAGCTTCAAAGGATTAGATTTGGTAGACAGTGCCTGAAGAACTATGGATGGAGGTTTGTAAAACTGTATAGGAGGCAGTGACCAAAATCATCCCAAAGAAAAAGAAATACAAGGAGACAAAGTGGTTGTCTGATGAGGCTTTACAAATAGCTGAGAAAAGAAGACAAATGAAAGTCACAGGAGAAAGGGAATGATATACCCAACTGAATGCAGAGTTCCAGAGAATAGCAAGGAGAGATAAGAAAGCCTTCTTAAGTGAACAATACAAAGAAATAGAGGAAAACAACAGAGTGGAAAAGACTACAAATCTCTTCAAGAAAATTGGAGATATCAAGGGAACATTTCATGCAAGGATGGGCACGGTAAAGATCAGAAATAGCAATGACCTAACAAAGGCAGGAGAGATTAAGAAGTGGCAAAAATACACAGAACTATCCTAGAAAAGTCTTAATGACCCAGATAACCATGATGATGTCACTCACCTAGAGATAGACATTGTGGAGTGTGAAGTCAAGTGAACCATAGGAAGCATTACTAAGAACAAAACTAGTGGAGGTGATGAAATTACAGCTGAGGTATTTCAAATCCTAAAAGATGATGCTGTTAAAGTGCTGCACTCAATATGCCAGCAACTTTGGATAACTCATCAGTGACCACAGGACTGGAGAAGATCTGTTTTCATTTCAATCTCAAAGACGGTCTATGCCAAAAAATGTTCAAACTACCATACAATTGGGCTCATTTCATATGCTAGCAAGGTGTAATGCTCAAAATCCTTCAAGCTAGTTTTCAGCAGAACATGAACCAAGAACTTACAGATGTACAACTTGGTTTAGAAAAGGCAGAGGAACCAGAAATCAAATTGCCAACATTCACTGGGTCGTAGAGAAAGCAAAGGAATTCCAGAAAATGTCTACTTCTGCTTCACTGACTACACTAAAGCCTTTAACTGTGTGGATCGCAAAAATGTGGAAAATTCTTAAAGAGATGCAATAACAGACCACCTTACATGTCTTCTGAGAAACCTGTATGCAGGTCAAGAAGGAACAGTTAGAACTGGGTGATAGAGCAGACTGGTTCAAAATTAGAAAAGGAATAAGTCAAGGCTGTATATTATCACCCTGCTTGTTTAACTTCTTTGCAGAGGACATTATGCAAAATGCTGAGCTAAATAAATCACAAGTTGGAATCAAGACTGCTGGGAGAAATGTCAATAACCTCAGATATACAGATGATACTGCTCTAATGGCAGAAAGTGAAGAGGAACTAAAGCTCTTGATGAGGGTGAAAGAGGAGAGTGGAAAAAGTTGGCTTAAAACTCAGCATTCAAAAAACTAAGATCATGGCATCTGGTCCCATCGTTTCATGCCAAATAGACGGGTAAAAAGTAGAAACAGGGACAGACTATTTTCTTGGGCTCTCAAATCACTGCAGACAGTGACTGCAGCCATGAAGTTAAAAGATGCTTGCTTTCTTGGAAGGAAAACTACGACAAACCTAGACTGCATATTAAAAGCAGAGACCTCACTTCTCTGACAAAGGTACATATAGTCAAAACTATGGTTTTTCTAGTAGTCATGTATGGATGTGAGAGTTTGGCCATAAAATAGGCTGTGTTAGTTGCTCAGTGGTGTCCGACTCTTTGAGACCCCATGGACTACAGCCCGACAGGCCCCTCTGTCCATGGATTTCTCCAGGCAAGAATACTGGAGTGGGTTACTTCATTCTCCAGAGGATCATCCCTACCCAGGATTGAACCTGGATCTCCCTCATTGCAGGAGGATTATTTACCATCTGAGCCACCAGGGAAGCAGAGAAGGCTGAGTGCCAAAGAATTGATGCTTTCAGATTGTGGCGCTGGAGAAGTGCAACAGGTGCAACAGACTCTTGAGAGTCTGTTGAACTACAGGAAGATCAAACCAATCAGTCTTAAAGGAATCAACCCTGAATATTCATTGGAAGGACTGATGTTGAAGTTCCAATACTTTGGCCACCCGATTTGAAGATCAGACTCATTGGAAATGACCTTGATGATGGGAAAAATTGTGGGCAAGAGGAGAAGGGGGCAACAGAGGATGAGATGGTTGTATGCTATCACTGACTCAATGGACATGAGTTTGAGCAAACTCTGGGAGATGGTGAAGGACAGAGAAGCCTCACGTGCTGCAGTCCATGAGGTCACAAGGAGTCGGACACCACATAGCTACTGGACAAGAACAAGATGTACATATAAAGGGTTCATAACCAATGAAGTATTAATAGCAGTAGAACCAAATGGAGGAGTCTGTATATGGTAAATAGAATGGTGGAGTGCTTAGGATTTTTTTCCCCTGACTCCTTTGTTAGACGTGACCTTTCTGAAGTCTCTTAATGTTTGTTCAGAGGTTCTCAAATTTTCTTGGTTTGTGATTCCCTAATGCCGCAGCATATTTTTCATCATGCCCCTAAGGCAAAGGAAATACCTAAGAGTTCCATTTATTAAGTAGTTTGGTCTGAACAACTAATAATTGTAGCTGGTGTGATGTCCAACAGACGGCATTGTGCTTTCCTCACAATTAACGTTCTCCCTCAGCCGCTTCTATGAGTTCACTGCCAGGGGGCTCTTGGGCACCTCAGCTCAGCTTGCGAAAACCAGCTTTAGATCATCTATGCATGAGGTGTTTCTTGACTTCCTACTTTTGCATTCCAGTCCCCTGTAATGAAAAGGACATCTTTTTTGGGTGTTAGTTCTAAAAGGTCTTGTAGATGGCATATTCAAAAGCAGAGACATTACTTTGCTAACAAAGGTTCGTCTAGTCAAGGCTATGGTCATGTATGGATATGGTCATGTATGGATGTGAGAGCTGGACTGTGAAGAAGGCTGAGCGCAGAAGAACTGATGCTTTTGAACTGTGGTGTTGGAGAAGACTCTTGAGAGTCCCTTGGACTGCAAGGAGATCCAACCAGTCCATTCTGAAGGAGATCAGCCCTGGGATTTCTTTAGAAGGAATGATGCTAAAGCTGAAACTCCAGTATTTTGGCCACCTCATGCGAAGAGTTGACTCATTGGAGAAGACTCTGATGCTGGGAGGGATTGAGGGCAGGAGGAGAAGGGGACGACAGAGGATGAGATGGCTGGATGGCATCACTGACTCGATGAATATGAGTCTGAGTGACCTCCGGGAGTTGGTGATGGACAGGGAGGCCTGGCGTGCTGCAGTTCATGGGGTCGCAAAGAGTCGGACACGACTGAGCGACTGATCTGATCTGATGCATGAGGTGGAGTGAGCGGCAGAACTGGTCTTGGAGGAACCTGAGACAAGTGAAAGGGATTCCATGGAGGGAGGTATCTTTCATTACAACTTCAGGTAAAAGTGCCTATTACTACCCTTTAAGACTAATGAGTATAATGCTCACCCTAGGAGAGAGAAACAGCAGGTCTCTCATATAGAACACATAGGAAGCCTTCATCTAGTGCAGATTTCGCAATCTCCTCTTTAGACAAAACCTGCACTATTACAAGCCCTCTACATTGGTTTCTATTGTTCTATTCATTTCACCTTTTCATTGTCTATGACTCATTTTACAATCTACTTAACCTCAAGGATAACTATTTTAAATAAAATAGGCCTCTGTTTGTATCTGAATCACACCAAAGAAAGAGACTTCTCATAAATACTGAGCTTTGTTTGGGGCAGCCAGATTTAAAATATAAGCATAAATGAAATTTGCTTTGGAGAGCCCTGATGGGGCAGCCCAAAGAACTAGGCAGTTTGTGGATCTGACAATGAAGTGTGATAAAACACCTCTGTGTGCTCACCAGTTGGATGAGAGGAACTGGATGTTTCAAAGTGCCCTGGGCAGAGGAAATGGTGGTTTAAGTGAACCTGCAGATAAGAAGTTTCAAGAGTAGGAGGCTTTCGACTGCACGCGTTGATTCACTCTGGAACTGATTGTCACACAGAAAACTTCATGAGCATGCATTTGGGAGAATGCAGGGATTTTTGTTTGTTTTAGCCAGCAATTGGTGATTCTCCTGTCACTCCAAGAATGCCAGAGACTTTCTAATCAGGCTCTGTTGAGAATGAAATGCTTTGTTCACAGTTAAACACAATTCTTCTTTTTAAGAAATGTAGATAGAGTGTCTGCTAAGCACCAGGTACTGTCTGAATTTATGGAATATCAAGGCGTGAAGTGAAGGATGAGCAGCATGAGGACAAGTCCTTCCCTTTCAGGGTTGGGCTTCGTTGTTAAGAATAACAGGAGGCTCCATTTTATAACTCAGAGGAATCAGGAGATGTCTGGGCAGTTCATGTTCCTCTCTAACTTCAATTTGTTGCTGCTACTGCTGCTAAGTTGCTTCAGTCGTGTTCGACTCTGTGCGACCCCATAGACGGCAGCCCACCAGGCTCCTCCGTCCCTGGGATTCTCCTGGCAAGAACACTGGAATGGAATGGGTTGCCATTTCCTTCTCCAATGCATGAAAGTGAAAAGTGAAAGTGAAGTCGCTCAGTCGTATCTGACTCTTAGTGACCCCATGGACTACAGCCCACCAGACTAATCCATCCATGGGATTTTCCAGGCAAGAGTACTGGAGTGGGGTGCCATTGCCTTCTCCCTTTTTAAATGAGGGGCTTGGAATACATGATCTCTAAGCCCTAACATTCTGACTCTAGGACTGAACGAAGTTCACTTCAAAGTCAGGGAAAGAGTTACAGCAACATAAATAGACCTCAGAGTACTCAGAGTATAAACACTGTGTTATCCAAAGGGAAAATAAAGATGACAGGCTACATGTTTTAAAATAAACTCACTGTGGTTTTCAATTCTCAATTCTAACCTTGAATTTTATGAGTATTGATTTCCTAAGAAAGAAAGCCAACAGCTCCTACCTTCCTTAAGTACCTTTCTATTCATTTTACATAAATCCATTAAAAAAAAACTCAGGCCCAATATATATAACTTTCCATTTAAATGTCCTTATAACCATTCCCAAAAGGACCTTTATTATGTAACTAAAACAAAAGATTTAATTTTGGACAGAAAAGTTATACTTGACCTTTGCAACAAATTAATACCTTACTTTGCCTTAAAAAACAGTCTTGACTATTGGGTACTTCAATGAAATGTTATTGATCACATAATGGGATGGGCAAACTGAGGAACTGAGACCTGCAACACCTGTGATTTACTTAAAGTCACACATTATATTATATTTCTGCCTCATTATCATCTTAATGCATTTTCTTTATCTCTCACAGTAGTCCTTTAGGGTTATTTCCCTGCTCTACAGACAAGAAAATAGAGTTTCAGAGAAAATGTGTTCTTAAAATAGTAATGAATTCGAAACTAGGTGTACCTATCTCAAAAGCTCTTGCAATTTCCTCCTATATCTTATGAGATTCCAGCACATAATCTTTACTTCGAGAATTATACATTCTCACATAGATCAAACGGAAAGGATATCTCCATTTTTCTTCAGAGAATGAGAGGGAGGCAATTGTAAAGAAGGGATGGAGGGGAAAGTGGTGTTAAAGAACTGCCACTCTTTTACTCTAAAATGTTTCCAAACTTGCCTTACATTAACCCATCACTACATGGGAAATAGATGGAGAAACAGTGGAAACAGTGTCAGACTTTATTTTTCTGGGCTCCAAAATCACTGCAGATGGTGACTGCAGCCATGAAATTAAAAGACGCTTACTCCTTGGAAGGAAAGTTATGACCAACCTAGATAGCATATTCAAAAGCAGAGACATCACTTTGCCAACAAAGGTTCGCCTAGTCAAGGCTATGGTGTTTCCTGTGGTCATGTATGGATGTGAGAGCTGGACTGTGAAGAAGGCTGAGCGCCGAAGAATTGATGCTTTTGAACTGTGGTGTTGGAGAAGACTCTTGAGAGTCCCTTGGACTGCAAGGAGATCCAACCAGTCCATTCTGAAGGAGATCAGCCCTGGGATTTCTTTGGAAGGAATGATGCTAAAGCCGAAACTCCAGTATTTTGGCCACCTCATGCGAAGAGTTGACTCATTGGAGAAGACTCTGATGCTGGGAGGGATTGAGGGCAGGAGGAGAAGGGGACGAAAGAGGATGAGATGGCTGGATGGCATCACTGACTCGATGGATGTGAGTCTGAGTGACCTCCAGGAGTTGGTGATGGACAGGGAGGCCTGGCGTGCTGCAGTTCATGGGGTCGCAAAGAGTCGGACACGACTGAGTGACTGATCTGATCTGATCTGAACCCTACACGGACATTATATTGTACTCAAATTGGATTCCCACAGTTCCTGGAATACACCTTATCTAGCCTCAGCGTCTTCACTCTTTTCTCTCTTACAATGCCTGTCCTTTCTTCTCTGCTTACTGAAAGCCTGCTCATCCTGCAAAGTCTGTTTCATGAGTCACTCCCCTTTCATGAGGCTCTTTGAACCTCAGTTTTCTCAATCACGAGTAGAGAAAAGAATTCCGACTGAGATAATCACATCTACCTGGCAGAGTCATTTAAATGATGACAGAGACTTCCATCAGTGATAAAAGGTAAACAGAAAATAAATATGTTTTTTTCTCACTGTTAAAGATCAAATTTTAGTAGATCCATAGCTTTTATACTTGCTCTTAGGTCATGTTTTGGCATTAAAAGTTCTAATCTAGTCTAACAATTGCAAAGATGGAGGCTAGTTCAATAAAGAAATAAATGATCTAAACTTTTATATGGTATCAAGCTTTAACCATTGATGGAGGGCTGGGAAAGGAGGGGAGGGGTGCCCTTCAAAATTAGCTTGGGAAGCAGCTCATTTTCTGCCTCCTCTCTGTCAATTAAGCCACTGTTCTGGCCTCTCTCAAGTCAGCCTGGGAAAATAGCGACTAGAGGAAAGGGGCCATGGCTGCATGCTCTTCTCTGAATAACTGTTTTGAGCATCTAGGAATCCACCATTTCTTCGTGTATTATAACCCACTGAGGCTGTCTTTTTTGGAGGAGATTCCTTCTGAAGATGACCCATGTCAACTCACTTTTGGAAGCGGTCTCATTTTGTTCCCACAAGCCAATTGGAGTGGAAGTGCGTATCATCACAATGGTGTCTCCTTACACCCCTTGACTTTAGACTTCTGAAACTTGAACACCATTATCTGTCTCCTTCAATCTCCAGAACACAAATATCAGAATCTCCCCATTGTCTTTGCTCATTGGCATGAGGTGAAAATAAACTTTCTATTTCTGTGAGAATGGAGAAGAGAATACAAAGCTCACACGAAATCTCTCTACTCTGCAAACCTCATCCTTATACCAGGGGTGCCTGATCAAGCTGGCAAGCAACCTGACAACAATCCTGTTATCCCTTAACATCATGCACAGCACTTCACTTTGAGGTAGAAATTGTTAGGCAGTTGGGAACTCAAAGTGTGGGAACTCTGAGACCTCGGCCTGTCTCAATAAACATCCCACTCCATTAACCTAAAACTATATCCCTTTGTCCCGAATTCTTGACTCTTGGAGAAATGTGTCCTTGGTCTGATAAATTATCAGCACTCAGATCCAGGAGAGGGTAGTAATTGTTCCATATGTCTGAAGGAAAAACAACTGGTGATCATTAATCTTTAGCCCTTACATCTGATCCATTGTAAAATGGCCAGAGGTCATGAGATAAGGTCACAGGATGACTGATTTAATGTCTAAGAAAAATAAGAATCTGAAGATCAAAAGAAGCCACAAAGATGTCAAGTTAAACAATGTGACCTTTAAGCTGATTGGTTAGAAATGACATATGTTAAAAGTAAGAACCAATCAAAAATGTACAAATCAATACTAGTATAACCGTTTAAACTGCTCTAAGTCCCGATGTCACCCCCTCTCAGTGTCTATGATGAGAGCTTTGAAATAAATCCTGTTTGCTTGCTATTTGCTTGCCATTTGAGTGTTTGTGTGTTTGTTAAGTTAATTCTTCAGCTCTGAGAACAAGAACTCAGATTCCTGTTTCAACTTCATTATCTGGCCCACTGGGTGAGGGAAGGAAATTTTTCTTTGGAATCTATTATATTGATCTTGGTCTTTGGGCTCCATTTAACAACCTGTTCCACAGATAAAGGGTCTAAGGGGTAACTGAACCTTGAATGTGAAAGTCATCAAAAGCCAAGGAAACTTTTCTGTCTTTCCCTCTCTGTCGTGAAACAGCTACCATAACTCTGCTTCTTCCTGCTCATAATCCATTTCATTCTCCTCTTTCTGCCCAAATTTGTTTCTCTCTGTATGAATACATACAAAAAACAGCTATCCAACAGCTTCCAGTGTTATATATTTGCTCCCAGAAGCCACAGAAACTGACTAGCTTGAATCTTACTCACTTCAAAATTCCTAGAGAGAAAATACAATTGGCCTGGTCCAGACTAAATATCTATTCCTGATCCACTGACCCTTGTTCAGCAAACAGGCTATCTGACCCCATCCCTAAGGACAGGGAAATTCTTAAAGAAAGGAGGTAATAGGTTAGGTCAATACTCTCCGGGGCTTCCTACATGACTCAGTGGTAAAGAATCTACCTGCCAAGCTGGATACCCAAGTTCGATCCCTGGCTCAGAAAGATCCTCCAGAGATGAAAATGGCAACTCACTCTAGTATTCTTGCCTGGGAAATCCCATGGACAGAGGAGCCTGGCATTTTGCAATCCATGAGATCGCAAAGAGTAGGACACAACTTAACTGACTAAACAGCAGCGGTAGCAGCAGATATTCCCCAACAGTGTCAGAAATACACATATTGCCTGCCACAGGGTCTGGCATAAATAGATGCTTAGCATGTTCTTCTGCCTTTTCAAGACATTTATTGTTTTCTGAGAACTTAGAGCAGATATTGTGGTTAGCTCTCCAAATTACTCTCCCTTTCCTTAGTCACTGCCCCAGTTTTTATTCAGATATCTTCACCTCCCCTGGGCATCTCACACTAGCAGTGGAGCAAGTGGCTGAAGGCCAACTAATGAACATAATCCCTCTCCCAAGTCACAGTTATTTGTTCCAGGATGACTGATCAGGCTGAGGAGATCAAAGTAGAGGTTATCTGGTGATTTCTGGAGAAAAAGTGTCCTCCCCCTTCAATTTCCAGAGCTGGCAAGAGTAAGTTTTTGTCTTTGTTTTTAACTTCATAACCTCTCCTTTATATGTCAAGAAACAAAGCACAGAAATCTGAGAAAAGTATTTTTCTAAATATGAAGCATATAAGAGACGACAGGAGTAAGTTTTCGGGTCCAAAAAACAGAAACAAAAAAGGAACAAAACTCCTCCTTAGGTGTGGTATCTAAGACTGCTTGGGTTGCTGTAACAAAATACCACAGACTTGGTAGCTAAACAACAGGGATTTATTTCTCTTAGTTCTGAGCTAGGAAGTCCAAGGTTAGATCAGATCAGTTGCTCAGTCATGTCCAACTCTTTGCGACCCCATGAATCGCAGCACATCAGGCCTCCCTGTCCATCGCCAACTCCCGGAGTTCACTCAGACTCACATCCATCGAGTCAGTGATGCCATCCAGCCATCTCATCCTCTGTCGTCCCCTTCTCCTCTTGCCCTCAATCCCTCCCAGCATCAGAGTCTTCTCCAATGAGTCAACTCTTCGCATGAGGTGGCCAAAGTACTGGAGTTTCAGCTTTAGCATCATTCCTTCCAAAGAAATCCCAGGGCTGATCTCCTTCAGAATGGACTGGTTGGATCTCCATGCAGTCCAAGGGACTCTCAAGAGTCTTCTCCAACACCACAGTTCAAAAGCATCAATTCTTCGGCGCTGACTTCAGTATTCTTGCCTTGAGAACCCCATGAACAGTATGAAAAGGAAGTCCAAGGTTAAGGTGCCTGCTAATTTAGTTCCTGGTGAGGACTTTACTCCTGGCTTGCAGGTGGTCAGTTCTCTTTGTGTCCTCATGTGGCAGAGAGAGACAATGAGGATATGGGTGTCTCCTTAAAATATGCTAATTTTATCAGATCAGCCTTTTTTCTGTTTTTTTTTTTTTTTGAAGTATAGTCGATTTACGATACCTATTATGTTAGTTCGGGGAAGGCAATGGCACCCCACCCCAGTACTCTTGGCTGGAAAATCCCATGGACAGAGGAGCATGGTAAGCTTCAGTCCATGGGGTCGCTTAGAGTCGGACACGACTGAGCGACTTCACTTTCACTTTTCACTTTCATGCATTGGAGAAGGAAATGGCAACCCACTCCAGTATTCTTGCCTGGAGAATCCCAGGGACAGCCGTCTATGGGATCGCACAGAGTCGGACACAACTGAAGCGACTTAGCAACATTATGTTAGTTTCAGATGTATAGCAGAGTAATTCTATGTGTCCGTGCTTAATTTCTCAGTCGTGTCCAACTCTTTGAGACCCCACGAACTGCAGCACGCCAGGCCTCCCTATCCATCACCAGCTCTCGGAGGTCATTCTGCTTTGGTTCCATCCCTTCATTCTTTCTGGAGTTATTTCTCCACTGATCTCCAGTAGCACATTGGGCCCCTACTGATCTGGGGAGTTTCTCTTTCAGTATCCTATCATTTTGCCTTTTCATACTGTTCATGGGGTTCTCAAGGCAAGAATACTGAAGTGGTTTGCCATTCCCTTCTCCAGCAGACCACACCCTGTCAGATCTCTCCACCATGACCCGCCCATCCTGGGTTGCCCCACAGGCATGGCTTAATTTCATTGAGTTAGACAAGGCTGTGGTCCTGGTGTGATTAGATTGACTAGTTTTCTGTGAGTATGGTTTCAGTATATTTGCCCTCTGATGCCCTCTTGCAAGACCTACCGTCTTACTTGGGTTTCTCTTACCTTGGGCGTGGGGTATCTCTTCCCGGCTGCTCCAGCAAAGCACAGCCATCGCACCTTACCTTGGATGAGGGGTCTCTCCTCACCGCCGCCCTTCCTGACCTCGGTCGTGGGGTAGCTCCTCTCGGCCGTGCTTAGTGCGCCAGTCCTCACCGCCGTCCTTCCTCGGTCATTGGGTAGCTCCTCTCAGTGCGCCGCGCAGCTGGCGAGGGGCTCTCAGTGCGCCGCGCAGCCGGCGAGGGACTCTCAGTGCGCCGCTCGCGGCTAGGCTGGGTGCTCTCAGTGCGCCGCTCGTGGGTGCCTGCTAATTTAGTTCCTGGTAAGGACTTTCCTCCTGGCTTGCAGGTGGTCACTTCTCTTTGTGTCCTCATGTGGCAGAGAGAGAGAATGAAGATATGGGTGTCTCCTTAAAATATGCTAATTTTATCAGATCAGCTTTTTTTCTGTTTTTCTTTTTTTTTTTTTTTTGAAGTATAGTCGATTTACGATATCTATTATGTTAGTTTCAGATGTATAGCAGAGTAATTCTATGTGTCTGTGCTTAATTCCTCAGTCGTGTCTGACTTTTTGAAACCTTTTGGACTGTAGCCCACCAGGCTCCTCTGTCTGTGGGATTTTTCAGGCAAGAATACTGCAGTGGGTTGCCATTCCCTTCTCTAGGGGATCTTCCCAACTCAGGGATCAAACCTGTGTCTCCTCCATTGCAGGTGGATTCTTTACCTGCTGAACTTTCAGGGAAGCCCTAGTAATTCAGTAATATATATATATTTATATTCCTTTTAAGATTCTTTTCCCTTATTATACAATATGTGTATAGTTCCCAGTGCTATATAGTAGGTTGTTGTGGTTATCTGTTTTATATATATCAGTGTGTATATGTTCATCCCAACCTCTAAATATATCCCTCCTCACCCCCTTTCCCTCTTTGGTAACCATGAGTTTGATTTCCTAGTCTGATAATCTCTGTTTTGCAAGTGAGTTCATTTGTATCATTTTTTCTTTTATAGATTCCACATATAAGTGATATCAAATGATATTTCCTTTGTCTGGCTTAATTCAATTAGCATGATAATCCCTAAGTCCATCCATGTTGCTACATACAAATGGCATTATTTCATTTGTTTTTATGGCTAAGTAGTATTCCACTGTATGTATACATATATGTGTGTGAAGGCAATGGCACCCCACCCCAGTACTTTTTCCTGGAAAATCCCATGGACGGAGGATCCCGGTAGGCTCCAGTCCATGGGGTCGCTAAGAGTCAGACACGACTGAGCGACTTCCCTTTCACTTTTCACTTTCATGCATTGGGGAAGGAAATGGCAACCCATTCCAGTGTTCTTGCCTGGAGAATCCCAGGGACGGGGGAGCCTGGTGGGCTTCCATCTATGGGGTCGCACAGAGTCGGACACAACTGAAATGACTTAGTAGCAGCAGCAGCAGTATATATATGCTGCTGCTAAGTCACTTCAGTCGTGTCCGACTCTGTGCGACCCATAGATGGGAAGCCCACCAGGCTCCCCCGTCCCTGGGATTCTCCAGGCAAGAACACTGGAGTGGGTTGCCATTTCCTTCCCCAATGCATGAAAGTGAAAAGTGAAAGGGAAGTCACTCAGTCGTGTCCGACTCTTAGCATATATATATATATATATATAATATATATATATACTGCCTCTTCTTTATCCATTCATCTGTTGAAGACATTTAGATTATCTCTATGTCTTGGCTATTGTGAATAGTGCTGCTATGAACATAGAAGTTTTGAATTATAGTTTTGTCTGGATATTTGCCTAGGGGTGGGATTGCTGGATCATATGGTAATTCTAGTTTTAGTTTTCTGAGGGACTAAGAAAACTAGTGTTCTAGTTTTCTAATCACTGTGTTCCTTAGTGGCTGCACTAATTTACAACCCCAACAGCAATGACAGAGGATTCCCTTTTCTCCACACCTCTCCAGTATTTGTTTTCTGTAGACTTTTAATGATGACCATTCAGACTGGTATGAGGGGGTAGGGCACCTCATTGTAATTTTGATTTGCATTTCTGTAATAATTAGTGATGTTGAGCATCTTTTCATGTGCCTGTTGTCCATTTGTATTCTTTGCAGAAAAGTCTATTTAGGTCTTATGCCCATTTTTCAATTGTGGGGTGTGTGTGTGTGCGTGTGTGTGTATGTTAAGTTGTATGAGCTGTTTTTATGTTTTGAAAATTAATCCCTCGTTGATCTCATTAGTAAATATTTTCTCCCATTCCGTAGGTTGTCTTTTCATTTTGTTTATGGTTTCCTCTACTGTACAAAAGTTTATACATTTGATTAGAATTCAGTTTTTTTGTTTGTCTTTATATCTATTGCCTTGGGAGGCTGACCTAAGGAAACATTGGTATGATTTATGTCAGAAAACATTTTGCCCATTTTTTTCCTCTGTGAGTTTTATGCTGTCTTGTCTTATGTTTAAGTCTTTAAGCCATTTTGAGCTTATTTTTGTGTACAGTGAAAGGGTCTAACTTTATTGATTTACATGCAGCTGTAAATCAGAGACTGTAAAAAACAGACTTTTTCCCTTGCCCAAAGAAGGCAAGGTATATTCTTGCCTCCTTTGTCAAAGGTTAATTGACCATAGCTGTGTAGGTTTATTTCTGGGTTCTCTCTTCTGTTCCATTGATGCATATGTCTGTTCTTATGCCAGTACCATGCTGTTTTGATTACTGTAGCTTTGTGGTAGTGTCTGGAATATGCCCCCTGCTTTGTTATTTTTCCTCAGGATTGTTTTGGCAAGACTGGGTCTTTAATGGCTCCATATGAATTTTAGGGTTATTTGTTCAGTGCATGCCTGTGTGCTCAGTTGTGTCTGATTCTTTATGACCCCATCGACTGTAGCCCACCAGGCTCCTCTTTTGATGGAATTTTCCAAGCAAAAATACTGCAGTGGGTTACCATTTCCTGCTCCAGGGGATCTCTCTGACCCAGGGATCAAAACTGAGTCTCTTGCATCTCCCGCATTGTCCGGTGGATTCTTTACCAAACTGCACCATCTGAGAAGCCCCAAGTTCTATGAAAAATGTCATGGGTAACTTGATAGGGATCACATTAAATATACAGATCAGAACATTTTAAAATTAGTTTTGGTTATTCTTCTGGAGCCTTTAGTAACTAACTGAATTAATCTTTGACACTTGCTGATTTTATATTTGTCAGAGTTGTATGTTTAATTTTTTTTGAATATTATGTTTTGATGAGCATCAAATGCAAAGCTCAGTTTTAAAATAAAAACCTACATTTATAGACATTTTATTCACAATGAATGAATTAAAAACACTTCAGTTGAGTCATAAGATTGGCTATCTGCATGGGAATTTTTATCTTAAAGAGATCAGCCTTTTCCCACACTATTCCTTAGGATGATCTCCCAAGAAAAAATGTCAAAGCACTAGGCATACACAGTCTTACTAGCTGACCCTCAAGATAAGTACACAGATCTGTACTTTTATGTTTCACTAATGTTTATTTTTGGAAAACAGATGGACATGAAAAATAAGAAAAATATTGGGAAAACTACAAAATACTATTCAGCCATAACTACATTTCAGTTCAGTTCAGTTCAGGTCTGTCACTCAGTCGTGTCTGACTCTGCGATCCCATGAATCGCAGCATGCCAGGCCTCCCTGTCCATCACCAACTCCTGGAGTTTACCCAAATTCATGTGTATTGAGTTGATGATGCCATCCAGCCATCTCATCCTCTGTCGTCCCCTTCTGTTCCTACTCCCAATCCCTCCCAGCATCAGAGTCTTTTTCTAGTGAGTCAACTCTTCACATGAGGTAGCCAAAGTATTGGAGTTTCAGCCTCAGCATCAGTCCTTCCAATGAACACCCAGGATTGGTCTCCTTTAGGATGGACTGGTTGGATCTCCTTGCAGTCCAACGGACTCTCAAGAGTCTTCTCCAGCACCACGGTTCAAAGCATCAATTCTTCGGCGCTCAGCTTTCTTCACAGTCCAACTCTCACATCTATACATGACCACTGGAAAAACCATAGCCTTGACTAGATAGACCTTTGTTGGCAAAGTAATGTCTCTGCTTTTGAATATGCTATCTAGGTTGGTCATAACTTTCCTTCCAAGGACTAAGCATCTTTTAATGTCATGGCTCGGAGAAGGCAATGGCAGCCCACTCCAGTACTCTTGCCTGGAAAATCCCATGGATGGAGGAGCCTGGTAGGCTGCAGTCCATGGAGTCGCTAAGAGTCGGACACACTCAGCAACTTCACTTTCACTTTTCACTTTCATGAATTGGAGAAGGAAATGGCAACCCATTCCAGTGTTCTTGCCTGGAGAATTCCTGGGATGGGGGAGCCTGGTAGGCTGCCGTCTATGGGGTCGCACAGAGTTGGACACGACTGAAGCAACGCAGCAGCAGCAGCAATGTCATGGCTGCAGTCATCATCTGCAGTGATTTTGGAGCCCCCAAAAATAAAGTCTGACACTGTTTACACTGTTTCCCCATCTATTTCCCATGAAGTGATAACTACATTTAAGACCCTCCAAATTCTTTTAGTCATCATCTGTTGCATACAGTCCCTAATTTCCTTTTGACCCAGTGATAGGAAATCCTATTAAATTGTTTTACATGAACTTTGAAGTTCACAGTTTGTCCCTCTTCTTCCTGAAAATAATCCTAAAGAAAGAGTATGTGGGCTTCTTTCTACAGAAGTCCTTCTTAGCCCATGTTCTATGTACGTCGTCAGAGTTGAACTGTGGGTGCCTGGTTTTCATTTCTCTTGATACTCTGCCATGGAAAGATCGTAGTTGCTATCTTGTGCTGGTGATGAGTTTGCTCACAATACAGTCAAAAGGTGAGGGCCATGTTGATGGATGGCAGAAACCAACACACTATTATAAAGCAATTATTATTCAATTAAAAATATATAATTTTTTTTAAAAAATGAGGGCTATAGTGGAGCCCTCTCAAGTGTGGAGTCCAGGAGAGTAGCTTGCTTCTTTTTTAGTGTTGGAGAATGAGCCCTGCCTCACAATCCTGAAATAAGGGATTATAAACCTTGATTAGTATCTTCTAGTTGCAGAGAGAAGAATACTAAGGAAATAACCATAAGTTAATATATCCCACCAGAACAATCAGGAATAAAGGCCTGACAGACACTAACTCTGTTAAGCTATACGAAACTAGACTGATAAACAACTAAATGTAAAATTTAACCATTGCTCAACATTAGGTCTTGAGATAATGACTTGACTAAGTTGGTATGTTTCTTTCTAAGTAAATGATTTTGAATCCAGAACAAGTGACTAGTTTTTCAAATAATAGAAAATCATTTGTATAGAACTTGTCTAGAAATGCTAACTCATGGGGCCAAATTCTGTATACGTCTCTATGAAACTTGGGAAACACAAACAAGGAAAGCTCCTTCACATTTTTAGCTTTCCATAAACAAAGATGACAGAGAAAAGGATGAGCTGCTGATGTTTTTCCATTTCATTCTGTGAACATTTCATTCTGGGAATTAGCACCAGGGCTAAGGTCTTTGGGCTCACCATAATTGGACTGTTTCACAAGGAATGCAGCCCAACTGGTACTTTGTTACTGTTGACAATGCCAGTACATGCTGCACAGGGAGAGACATACTTCACATGGGGTCTGAGACAATCCCAAATATGTACATGCTGTAACACTGACTTCCAGTCACCAAATACTAAATGCAAATGAAAGTATTTTTCATATATGTAACTTCAGTTCAACCCCTTAAGCTTCACATTATTGAATGAATAAAAGGAAACGTGGGATAATTGTTGCTTTGCAAATGGGATTCTGCCAGTATTTACTATTTCTACTGACAACATTTGATATGATGTTTTTTTCCTACTTTTTTCCCCATAATCTGTGAAACATTTCTAATAGAAGCAATGTAATCTCCTTGCTCTGGGATTTATGGCTAAAGACATTTAAGTAAATTTTTCAGTCACACCAAATCTAGTAAGACAAGTATCATCTCCATGATCATCAAGAAAAGTATTGCAGTAAATAGACGATAAAACCTTGTCCTGATCTTTGATGAAGACTGCATATGTCTGCTCTGAAACATTTAGTGTAGTTCTGGCCAATAGACTTTAAGAAAGACAGAGCAAATCCAGAAAATAGAAAAAGGAAATCATAAACTATTGAAGCAAAGTAGATGGTAGGTAGTGGGTAGGAGGAGATCTCATTTTTGAGAGAGAAAAAAAAAATCTAGTGTTTTGCAATCTGAAAGTCAGTGTGATCATTTATTTGAAACCTTTTAAAACTTACTAAGGGCTTCCCTGGTGGCTCAGATGGTAAAGAATCTGCCTGCAATGTAGAAGGCCTGGATTTGATCCTTGGGTTGGGAAGATCCCTGGAGAAGAGAATGGCTACCCACTCCAGTATTTTTGCCTGGAGAATTACATGGACAGAGGAGCCTGGCAGGTTACAGTCCATGGGGACACAAAGAGTTGGACACGCCTGAGCAACTAACACTTTCACTTTCACAACTTACCAAATTAATGGATTAGAGACCTCTGGTTTTTACAATTCCACTAATATTAAAAATAAGAAAATGCCCTTCAAAACCAGAAACATGAAAATTTAAGACATGTGAAAGAAAATACTTTGCTGAAGTGAGGCAATAAATAATCTGACCCAGCACACAGGTACTGTGAACTGACAAGGGCTACCTCCTTTTTGGAGGATTTGGGGATCCAAGGCCCTCTTCATTTTATATTATATATCTTTCTTTCAGTCTAAGCAGATACATTTAAAAAAAAAAAAACAAACTTGTGAGTTTCTTACATATCAGTTTATAACCAGCTCCATTAGACAAAATTCGTATCCACAAAACTCTTAAGATAAACCCTTATATAGTAAGGCTTCTTTTGAGACTCCTGTGGGAAAATACCCTTGAGAATCTTAGAAGTCTGACTATTTAACAGAAATGATGTGGCCAGGTAGATATTAAGGTTTCTTAAGGACCTTTCCTTTGTTGAAATGTATTATGAACAACTGTCTTAAATTCTTCTGAGGTATTAACAAAGATCTTATAGACTCATCTTCAATTCAGTCTTTCCCAGCACCATTTTTTAAAACTTAGTAATTGTTTTACAGATTTGGGGTATGAAAAATGCTTTTATTTCGAACTCAGCAAGTTTGGGTTCTTTTATATTTAATAGTTTATTCTTTAGGTAACTTTTCTGTCCTCACGTTTTATCTTAGACAATGAAAAAAAAAAAATCCAGGTGGCATTTTGAATATTATTCCTAGAACTCTCCTTAGCTAGGTCATTTAGTTTATTAGGTACATTCTTCTCTTTGCCACATTATTACAGACAACTATTTTGGCAGACTCTGACATCTCAAAAGTTTCCATTCCTTCACCTTCCAATAATATTTTCCTCTCCTTTTTAATGACTTTGCTGACAATCTCCTCAGGGTCTTGTAGGTCTTCCACAACCTGTCTCCCTAAGACCCCTGTTTCACTAACAGTCTCCTCAACACCATTCCAACTTCTCCACACAGTCCAATTCCAAAGCCAGTGTCACATGTAGAAGGTTTTGTTATGGCAACATCCCTTTTTTAGATACCCAAATTAGTAGTTGTTTCCTGTTGATATACAGATTATCCCCCAAACTTAGTGGCTTAAAGTAAAAACCATCATTTATTTTGTTCATTAATCTGAAATTTGGGCATGATTCAGCAGGGACATCTGTCTCAATTCTACATGGCATCATCTGGGATGACTTTCCTGGCAACTGGAGAATCCAAATTCATGATAACTTGTTCACATCCTTGGCACTTTGGTACTGTTCATTGGCTGGCAGTTCAGCCAGAAGCTTCTGTTTTTCTCATAGATCTCTTCTTCCAAGATGTTTTGGCCTTCCTTACAGGGAGGTGGCTGGGTTCCAAAACCAAACATCCTGAAAGAACCAGAATGACATGCATAACATTTTTATGTTCTAACCTTGAAAGTAACAATCAACATTTCTACTACACTCTAGTGTTTGAAGTAGTCATAAAGTTCCAACCAATTGCAAAGGGAAATAATATATATTCCAGCTCTTAATGAGGAGGTAGCAAGGTTTTAGAAGAGTGCATGGGATAGGAGATATTCTTGGGCCCATCTGTAGAAAATATAATCTGCTACATTAAGTTAAAAATTATATAAAAGTTAATATTTTGGCAGTATATTTCTTATCACTGATACCAAAACTATGAAGAAGAATTAAACACTTTATAACATAGCTCTTGTCCCTTTGAAAGTAAATGAAATTTGTCTAGATGGATTATAGATCTAACCCAGTTTGGGAATCTTTTTATGCCCATCTAAAATAGACATATCTTTGCACATAAAGTACATGTATACAATTGTTTTCTTAAAAGCAGTTGAGTTGTTTAAGTAATAATAAGAAGAGTTATGCTGTTTTTATAATGTTCAATACAGTATATTTACAAGTTCCTTCAATAGGTGAATACTTCCAATTAGCAAAGTGAGGGCTTCCCAGGTAGCTCAGTAGTAAAGATTCTGGTTTCCAGTTCAGGAGTCACAGGAGATGTGAGTTCAATCCCTGGGCCAGGAACATCCTGTAGAGTAGGAAATGGCAACCCAGTCCAGTATTCTTGCCTGGAAAATTCCATGGACAGAGGAGCTTGGCAAACTACAGTCCATGGGGTCACAAAGAGTTGATCACAACTGAGCACGCGCATGCTTGCACACAATAAAATACAAATTAGTTTCTAAATTTTAATCTAAATAATCACTCTTGCCTCCAAAACTATTCACCCTCCCCAGTAAAAAGTACTATGGTTCTGACTGTAAAATTAACATGTCTGATGCAGTAGTATCCTTTGGAATCATCTGTAGCAAGTTCCTGAACAACTTTTGATCCTGTTCTGACTCACAACCTTTGTCAAGTTTTTAATGTCCTTTTCTCATCAGCCAATAGCATATGCTTTTTTATTAAATGCATGGCTTGCAGAATATAATAAATAATTTGACCTGAGTTTTTTTTAAAAATGTGCATATCCTCATAAAATATAGCTATCAAGTAATAGTGCATGCTTTGATCAAAATAATTTATTGTTTTTTAATAAGAAAAAATGTCTATATTTACCATTCAGTTTAGTTCCATTTGGGCTTCCCTGGTAGCTCAGCTTGTAAAGAATCCACCTGTAATGCAGGAGACCCCAGTTTGATTCCTGGATCTGGAAGATCCCCTGGAGAAGGGATAGGCTACCTACTCCAGTATTCTTGGGCTTTTCTGGTGGCTCAGACTGTAAGGAATCTGCCTGCAATGTGGGTGACCTGGGTTCAATCCCTGGGTTGGGTAGATCTCCTGGAAGAGGGCGTGGCAACCCACTGCAGTATTCTTGCCTGGAGAATCCCCATGGACAGAGGAGCCTGGCAGGCTACAATTCATGGGGTTGCAAAGAGTCAGACATGACTGAGCGGCTAAACACAAGTTCCATTTAACAAGTATATTTTGAATATCTGTTAGATGCCAAGCATTGAGCTAGGTATGCTGTGGCAAATAAGGCCTGTTCTCTTTGTGTAGTTCTAAAGGCATATACTATTTTGAAAAAAAATATTAAAAGTATATACTGTATCCACATGAAAACCAATGAAGTTGGACCCCTACCTCACATTATATATTAAAATTAAAACTCTCAGTATCCATACGGATCTAAATGTAATAGCTTAAATCATAAAACTCTTGGGAGACAACATAAGGGTAAATCTTCATGACTTTGGGTTAGGCAGTGTTTTCTTTGATATGACACCAGAACACAAGCAATGGAAGAAAAAAAATAGATCAGTTGGATGTCATTCAAATTAAAAACTTTTGTGCTTCAAGGACACTATCAAGAAAGTGAAAAGACAGCACACAGAATAGGAGGAAAGGTTTTCAAATCATACATATGATAAAGGACTCATATCTAGGATATATAAATAAAAGAGAAATAGTTTGATTTTTTTTAATGGTAAATAGATTAGAATAGACCTTTTCCCAAAGAAGATATGCAAATGGACGATAAGCACATGAAAAGAAACTCAGTGTCATTCAGGGAAAGTGTTAGTCTCTCAGTCGTGTCTGACCCTCTACAGCTCCTGCCAGGCTCCTCTGTCCGTGGAGTTCTCCAGGCAAGAATACTGGAGTGAGTTGCCATTTCCTTCTCTAAGGAGTCTTCCCGACCCAGGGTTTGAATCTAGGAAATACCCATAGAAACCACAATGAGATATGACCACTCACCTATTAGGATGGCTAGAGATTAAAAAAAAAAAAAATTTTTTTTTGTCAAAAATGTGGAGAAACTGTAATCTTCATACACTCCTGCTGCTGCTGCTGCTAAGTCGCTTCAGTCGTGTCCGACTCTGTGCGACCCCATAGACGGCAGCCCATCAGGCTCCCCCGTCCCTGGGATTCTCCAGGCAGGAACACTGGAGTGGGTTGCCATTTCCTTCTCCAATGCATGAAAGTGAAAAGTGAAAGTGAAGTCGCTCAGTCGTGTCCGACTCTTAGCGACCCCATGGACTGCAGCCTACCAGGCTCCACCGTCCATGGGATTTTCCAGGCAAAAGTACTGGGGTGGGGTGCCACTGCCTTCCCCTCATACACTCCTAGTAGAATTATAAAATGGTTTGCAGGGTAACTCTATTTAACCTTTAATAACTCTAACTATGGGGCTCAGCTGATAAAGAATCCACCTGCAATGCAGGAGACCTGGGCTCAGTCCCTAGGTTGGAAAGATCCCATGGAGAAGGAAAAGTCTACCCACTCCAGTATTCTGGCCTGGAGAATTCCATGCACTATATAGTCCAGGGGGTTGAAAGAGTCAGACACAACTGAGTGACTTTCACTTTCAACTCTAACTAGACTTTGGAAAACAGTCTGGCAGTTCTTTAAAAGGTTAAACATAGAGTTGCCATATTCCCAATAAAATCCACTTCTCAATATTTATCCAAGAGAAATAAAAATATGTATCTGTACAAAAATGTGCACAGTTCTTAACTTAAATGAAAGTTGTTAACAATGTTATTATTAATAGGCAAAAAATGAAAATACTCCAAATGTCCATCAAATGATGGATAAACAAAATGTAGTATATCCATACAATGGAATATTATTCAGCAATAAAAAGGGATGAAGAATTGATACATAATATATACATGGATGAACTTTAAAAACATTATGTTAAATGAAAGAAGCCAGTCACACAAGTTAACATATTGTATTATTCTGTTTATCTGAAATGCAGAATAGGCAAATCTTTAGAGACAGAAAGTAGACTAGTAGTTGTATAGGAAGGAGGTGGGATGGGAAAAAATGGAGTGACTGCTAAGGGGAACTGAATATTTGGGGAACTGAATATTTGGGGAGCTAATGAAAAGGTTCTAAAGTTAATTGTGATGATGGTTTCCCAACTCTGTGAATATACTGTAGTTTTGTACACATTAAATAGGTAAAATGTATGATATGTGAATTATGTTTTAATAAAGCTTATATATTCATATAAAGATATGCACTAGGTAAAGTGGAGGTATAATAGTTATCTCTACTTGGTGGATCCCAGAGGGCATCTAGGAGAAAGATATGCCGATAGTGGGTGGTACTGGAGAAAAATGAAAGGACTTCCAAGAAGAGAGAACAGAAATGTACAAATACAGGGAACGATGGAGTAGCATGGTTGAGTGTGGGTGAAGCACAGTTGCACATTGAGAGCTTTCCAGAAATGAGACTTGGAGATGTAAAAAGGGATGCATTTGGACTTTTAACTGCAAAACAATGGGAAGTCATTGTCAGGCTTTGAGCAAATGTGTGAAGGTAATGGCATCGTATTTGCATTCAGAATAATATTCAAACAATATGGAAGAACATGGACTGTAGACGAATTACTAAATGCAGAATGGCCTAGGTGAGATATAGTGCCATAACTCAGGCAAGAGGTCTTAACTGAGATATTAGCAATGGAGATGATTAGATATGAAGGAGCTAGACTCTCAGGACTTGTAAAGAAGCAAAATACCTAGCAAAAAAAAAAAAAAAAAAAGGCAATATTTGCTAAGCAAAAACCAGAACTTGGGGCATTTACTCTGCTATTTCAATAAGGGAAAAACATAAAAAATTATGTGAAATGGCTAATGCCTCAAATGACATAATTTTTGTATGTAATATTCCCTTGAATGGAAAGACACGACATATGGCACAGTCTAGAAATGTATATTTATATGATTATAATCTATAAAAGTGGGCTCAAGTATATAAAATTGTTTATACAAACTCTTCAAAGAGAAGCCAAGAATTGATGCTTTTGAACTGTGGTGTTGGAGAAGACTCTTGAGAGTCCCTTGGACTGCAAGGAAATCCAACCAGTCAGTCCTAAAGGAGATCAGCCCTGGATGTTCTTTGGAAGGAATGATGCTGAAGCTGAAACTCCAGTATTTTGGCCACCTCACGCAAAGAGTTGACTCATTGGAAAAGACTTTGATGCTGGGAAGGATTGGGGGCAGGAGGAGAAGGGGACGAGAGAGGATGAGCTGGCTGGATGGCATCACTGACTCAATGCACATGAGTTTGGGTAAACTCTGGGGGTTGGTGATGGACCGGTAGGCCTGGTGTGCTGCAATTCATGGGGTCACAAAGAGTCAGACATGACTGAGCAACTGAACAGATATATATATATTAACAACTACATAACTACTAAACCAGGGGCTTATTTTAGATATTTGGAAGTTTTTTTAGAGTTATTTTTGCGAATTAGTGTCATAATTAATTAGGAGTCCCATAATGTTTGAGAAATAACTATGACATTTTGTACCAGCAACTGTAAAAATAGATGGACAGGGCAGCAGCTCCTGCTGCATATGGGATGTTTTTCTAGCATCGCACCAGAAAACTTCAGAGAGGTCTGAATGTTTCTTGTTTGAAGAAGAAACCAGGAAGTTGGCAGTGAACGTCACTTCTCAAAATTGCTTCTTCTTTTTTTGCTTCTAATTAGATATCAGGTCATGAAACACTGATGTCCACACTTCCTTATTTTCAGTCTTTGAGATATACAAGTCATAATTAGGTAAGTATCACTCCCTTAGCAATCCTTATCACCCAGAACTGTAAACTCTCCCTTCTAGAGAGAAGATGCTAACTGCTCCATTGTATTGACTTAAAAGTTTGTTGTTGAAATTACATGAAATTTCTGCCAGTTGAATATTCAACTTTAGGTTGTATGTCTTTCAGAATTATATTAGCTTGAAAATAATTTGACTGTTAAATATCCATTAGAGTTCTAATAGCCTAATAGTAGAACCTCTCAAAAGTAAATAAATAGTCCAGCTATAGTATATTTTATTTCTAATATTTCAGTGTTGATAATAAATTGGCTTGCTATATTAGTTTTTCTCAACTTTTAAAAACCCACACCTCCCAGTTCAGAAGATTTTGAAAGGTTGTGTTTTAGAAGACTTACATGGCAAAGGATTATTTCTTCAAATATAAAATTATAAAACTGAATAAAAACAACATACCTGTGCATATATGCATAAATTCAAACACATAGACAGAAAAGCTTGGTGTGCGGCAGTCCATGAGGTTGCAAAAAGTTGGGCACAATTTAGTGACTAAACAACATGCTCATTCACACATACAGCATATATTCTCAGAATTGCCTTTGGCCAACTGAGAATCTCTGCTTAGGGGACTTTTAAAAGTTCAACTCAGTGGTTCATTAATTCATTTTTTAAAACTGAGAAACAGAAAAGAAACAGGAAGATTATGGTAAGAGAAACAGGAGCTTCCTGGTGGCTCAGATGGTAAAGAGTCTGCCTGCTATTCAGGAGACAAGGGTTTGATCCCTGAGTTGGAAGGATCCTCTGGAGAAGGGAATGGCAACTCACTCCAGTATTCTTGCCTGGAGAACTCCATGGACAAAGGAGCCTGGTGGGCTCCAAGTCTGTGGAGTTGCAAAGAGTTGGACACAACTGAGCAACTAACACATACACACATGCTAAGAGAATGTTGTCAAGGACATTCTTATAAAAAAAAAAAAAGTGATGAATGATTGCAGATAGCCAAAACTAAGGATTCGAGTTTTCTGAAACTCCAAAGCCTTCGAATAGGATTTGATACAGGATAAAGCATCTCATCATTGACAAGTACCATAATTAATCATTTATTGTGGTGCCAATTAAGTGTATTATAAATAATAGAAAATATAAACTTCTGACAAATGTACCTAATGTTGAGCTTTTCCTGAATTAAATAAAGCTTTAGCAAAACAAATCAAAGAATTTTGATTATGGTTCATTTAACATAAAGTTGGAATAAAGTCAACAGTATTTTCACTCATATTTGACTCAGATAATCAATACATCATCTTGATATTTAATACAGTACTGTCTACTTTTGCTTTCTATTCTATTGTTATTATTCCTACCTTTTGCTAATAGCTCATGTCTTTCCTGTGGTCATGTATGGATGTGAGAGCTGGACTGTGAAGAAGGCTGAGCACCGAAGAATTGATGCTTTTGAACTGTGGTGTTGGAGAAGACTCTTGAGAGTCCCTTGGACTGCAAGGAGATCCAACCGGTCCATTCTGAAGGAGATCAGCCCTGGGATTTCTTTGGAAGGAATGATGCAAAAGCTGAAACTCCAGTATTTTGGCCACCTCATGCGAAGAGTTGACTCATTGGAGAAGACTCTGATGCTGGGAGGGATTGGGGTCAGGAGGAGAAGGGGACGACAGAGGATGAGATGGCTGGATGGCATCACTGACTCGATGAATATGAGTCTGAGTGACCTCCGAGAGCTGGTGATGGATAGGGAGGCCTGGCGTGCTGCAGTTCATGGGGTCGCAAAGAGTCGGACACGACTGAGCGACTGATCTGATCTGATCTGATCTGAATATTAATTGAGCTCTCATCATATGCTAGATGATATCCTAAATACCCTTATATTATTATACCTATCTGGTCCCATCACTACATGGGAAATAGATGAAGAAACAGTGGAAACAGTGTCAGACTTTATTTTTCTGGGCTCCAAAATCACTGAAGATGGTGACTGCAGCCATGAAATTAAAAGATGCTTACTCCTTGGAAGGAAAGTTATGACCAACCTAGATAGCATATTCAAAAGCAGAGACATCACTTTGCCAACAAAGGTTCGCCTAGTCAAGGCTATGGTCTTTCCTGTGGTCATGTATGGATGTGAGAGCTGGACTGTGAAGAAGGCTGAGCACCGAAGAATTGATGCTTTTGAGCTGTGGTGTTGGAGAAGACTCTTGAGAGTCCCTTGGACTGAAGGAGATCCAACTGGTCCATTCTGAAGGAGATCAGCCCTGGGATTTCTTTGGAAGGAATGATGCTAAAGCTGAAACTCCAGTATTTTGGCCACCTCATGCGAAGAGTTGACTTATTGGAGAAGACTCTGATGCTGGGAGGGATTGAGGGCAGGAGGAGAAGGGGACGACAGAGGATGAGATGGCTGGATGGCATCACTGACTCGATGGATGTGAATCTGAGTGACCTCTGAGAGCTGGTGATGGATAGGGAGGCCTGGCGTGCTGCAGTTCATGGGGTCGCAAAGAGTCGGACACGGCTGAGCGACTGATCTGATCTGAATCTCCTCTAGTAAACCAAAGAGGAAGGTGCTATTGTTATTTTCAGGAGACTGAGTAAAAAAGTGACAGAGCTAAGCCTGGAACTGAGGTTTGTCTGCCTCTAGATTGGGACTCTTAATGCTTACATTCATCCAGTCCCTTCAGTTAATATTTTCTCGTTAACTAAAAATATTGTAAATACTGTAAAAATAAGTGTGAACACAGATGTCTTGTTTTTTTAGCACACTCAGTACAGATTCAAACATGTAGCCCAGGTCACAGGAAGAACTAGTTTGTTTTACATACCTGAAGTCTCAAACTCAGTGTTCAAGGCAGAGTAACATTGAAAGGAACATTTGTTGATAAAATGTTATATTTTAAGCCACTTATGATATTTTAATCCATAATCAGATATAGTAATGCACTGATTTGAAAAAGAAAGCAATGTTCTTAGAGCAGAAAAGTAGGATACAAAAATCTCTTGGTGAGGAAATAATTTGTAGGTCTTGAAGGGCAAGAGGTAAGAAAAGAAGACGAGAAAGGAAATGTTGAAATTGAGAACAAACTATAAAAGCAATACTCATTGTTCTAGAGTACCTGGGTTTTTCAGTCATAGAAGTATTTCTTTATCTAACAGTTTAAGTTCAGGCTATTACTGATTGTCCCAACTGGCTCCTGTGTTCCTTTTATTTTTGTTATTAATTGGAAGGTATAGCATACTTTGAATAACCTGGTTTACTGCCAGTTTTGCTATAATTCAGCTCATACATAAACCAAGACATGTTGTAAATGAATGGTTATCTGTTTCATTGGTGGTCCATGTTGAGTTCCAGGTTTTACTGATGAAGCCAAGCTTTCCGTCACTTGGATTTCTAAAAATTAGTTTATTTATAATAGACACAATTCAAAATCTTGGAAGGTTAAGCCTGTTTTGGGAAACTGTCCCCAAAACCATGAGTGATAATTACAACTGTATTCTATATCCCAAATAATTTCTGATCATGGATATAGTTTTGTTCTCCACTACTGTCTATGGGGCGGCACAGAGTCGGACATGACTAAAGCGACTTAGCAGCAGCAACTATGTCTTTTAATAAATAATTTCTGTCAAGTGTATATCTAAAGTCTAAAGAAGTGGAACATCTTAAAAAAGATGGGGTGTTTCACTCTTTTACCTTTCCCATTATGGGCATTCCTAATGCTGCTGCTAAGTCGCTTTAGTCATGTCCAACTCTGTGAGACCCCATAGACGGCAGCCCACCAGGCTCCCCCGTCCCTGGGATTCTCCAGGCAAGAACACTGGAGTGGGTTGCCATTTCCTTCTCCAATGCATGAAAGTGAAAAGTGAAAGTGAAGACGCTCAGTCGTGTCTGACTCTCAGCGACTTCATGGACTGCAGCCCACCAGGCTGCTCCGTCCATGGGATCCTCCAGGCAAAAGCACTGGGGTGGGGTGCCATTGCTTTCTCTGGTTATGCGCATTACAGGCAAAATAGACCAAGAAAAGACTCTCCTAGGAAATTAACATTTACTCCAAAAAATGGTTTAGGATTATACCTGACAGAATCTGTGATGTTATTTGTGTTCTGATTTTCACTACTTGGACAGCAATTGAAAGACAACAACAAGAAGAAATTGTACCAAAATGAAATTTCTTTTTTGTGAATCTTGAGAAACTTGATTCAAATGCTGGCAAATTTGGTAATTTAGCCAATGTATGGATGTGAGAATTGGACTGTGAAGAAAGCTGAGCTCCAAAAAATTGATGCTTTTGAACTGTGGTGCTGGAGAAAACTCTTGTGAGTCCCTTGGATAGCAAGGAGATCCAACCAGTCCATTCTAAAGGAGATCAGTCCTGGGTGCTCATTGGAAGGACTGATGCTGAGGCTGAAACTCCAATACTTTGGCCACCTCATGTGAAGAGTTGACTCATTGGAGAAGACCCTGATGCTGGAAGGGATTGGGGGCATGAGGAGCAGGGGATGACAGAGGATGAGATGGCTGGATGGCATCACTGACTCGATGGACGTGAGTCTGAGTGAACTCTGGGAGTTGGTGATGGACAGGGAGGCCTGGCGTGCTGTGATTCATGGGATTGCAAAGAGATGACACGGACTGAGCTACTGAAAACTGAACTGAAAATAAATTCAAAGCGCTGAGGCCGTGACGGACCGCACAGAAGCGTGGCCGAGAGGAGCTACACTATGCCAGAGGTCAGGGGCAGCGGCAGAGAGGAACTACCCCACATCCAAGGAGCAGCGGCTGCGCGGGCGCAAGAGAGCCGAGGGGAGCTGCTCCATGTTCAAGATCAGGAGAGGCGACTTGTCCAAGGAAGGAGCAGTGGCTGTGCTTTGCTGGAACAGCCATGAAGAGATACCCCACGTCCAAGGTAAGAGCAACCCAAGTAAGATGGTAGGTGTTGCGGGAGGGCATCAGAGGGCAGACACACTGAAAGCATAATCACAGAAAACTAGCCAATCTGATCACACAGACCACAGCCTTGTCTAACTCAATAAAACTAAGCCATGCCCTATGGGGCCACCCAACATGGGCAGGTCATGGTGTAGAGGTCTAACAGAATGTGGTCCACTGGAGAAGGGAATGACAAACCACTTCAGGATTCTTACCTTTAGAACCCCATGAACAGTATGAAAAGGCAAAATGATAGGATACTGAAAGAGGAACTTCCCAAGTCAGAAGGTGCCCAATATGCTACTGGAGATCAGTGAAGAAATAACTCCAGAAAGAATGAAGGGATGGAGCCAAAGCAAAAACAATACCCAGTTGTGGATGTGACTGGTGATGGAAGCAAGGTCTGATCCTGTAAAGAGCAATATTGCATCAGATCAGATCAGATCAGATCAGTTGCTCAGTCATGTCCGACTCTTCGCGACCCCATGAACTGCAGCACGCCAGGCCTCCCTATCCATCACCAACTCCCGGAGGTCACTCAGACTCACATCCATCGAGTCAGTGATTCCATCCAGCCATCTCATCCTCTGTCGTCCCCTTCTCCTCCTGCCCCCAATCCCTCCCAGCATCAGAGTCTTCTCCAATAAGTCAACTCTTTGCATGAGGTGGCCAAAGTACTGGAGTTTCAGCTTTAGGATCATTCCTTCCAAAGAAATCCCAGGGCTGATCTCCTTCAGAATGGACTAGTTGGATCTCCTTGCAGTCCAAGGGACTCTCAAGAGTCTTCTCCAACAGCACAGTTCAAAAGCATCAATTCTTCGGCGCTCAGCCTTCTTCACAGTCCAGCTCTCACATCCATACATGACCACAGGAAAGACCATAGCCTTGACTAGGCGAACCTTTGTTGGCAAAGTGATGTCTCTGCTTTTGAATATGCTATCTAGGTTGGTCATAACTTTCCTTCCAAGGAGTAAGCGTCTTTTAATTTCATGGCTGCAGTCACCATCTGCAGTGATTTTGGGGCCCAGAAAAATAAAGTTTGACATTGTTTCCACTGTTTCTCCATCTATTTCCAATGTAGTGATGGGACCAGATGCCATGATCTTCGTTTTCTGAATGTTGAGCTTTAAGCCAACCTTTTCACTCTCCACTTTCACTTTCATCAAGAGGCTTTTTAGCCCCTCTTCACTTTCTGCCATAAGGGTGGTGCCATCTGCATATCTGAGGTTATTGATATTTCTCCCAGCAATCTTGATTCCAACTTGTGTTTCTTCCAGTCCAGCATTTCTCATGATGTACTCTGCAAAGAAATTAAATAAACATGGTGACAATATACAGCCTTGACGTACTCCTTTTCCTATTTGGAACCAGTCTGTTGTTCCATGACCAGTTCTAACTATTGCTTCCTGACCTGCATACAGATTTCTCAAGAGGCAGATCAGGTGGTCTGGTATTCCCATCTCTTTCAGAATTGTCCACAGTTTATTGTGATCTACACAGTCAAAGGCTTTGGCATAGTCAATAAAGCAGAAATAGATGTTTTTCTGGAACTCTCTTGCTTTTTCCATGATCCAGCGGATGTTGGCGATTTCATCTCTGGTTCCTCTGCCTTTTCTAAAACCAGCTTGAACATCAGGAAGTTCACGGTTCACATATTGCTGAAGCCTGGCTTGGAGAATTTTGAGCATTACTTTACTAGCGTGTGAGATGAGTGCAATTGTGCGGTAGTTTGAGCATTCTTTGGCATTGCCTTTCTTTGGGATTGGGATGAAAACTGACCTTTTCCAATCCTGTGGCCACTGCTGAGTTTTCCAAATTTGCTGGCATATTGAGTGCAGCACTTTCACAGCATCCTCTTTCAGGATTTGGAATAGCTCCACTGGAATTCCATCACCTCCACTAGCTTTGTTCGTAGTGATGCTTTCTAAGGCCCACTTGACTTCACATTCCAAGATGTCTGGCTCTAGGTCAGTGATCACACCATCATGATTATCTGGGTCGTGAAGCTCTTTTTTGTACAGTTCTTCTGTGTATTCTTGCCACCTCTTCTTAATATCTTCTGCTTCGGAACCTGGAATGTCAGGTCCATGAATCAAGGCAAATTGGAAGTAGTCAAACAGGAGATGGCAAGAGTGAATGTTGACATTCTAGGAATCAGCGAACTAAAATGGACTGGATTGGGTGAATTTAACTCAGATGACCATTATATCTACTACTGTGGCCAGGAATCCCTCAGAAGAAATGGAGTAGCCATCATGGTCAACAACAGAGTCCAAAATACAGTACTTGGATGCAATCTCAAAAATGACAGAATGATCTCTGTTTGTTTCCAAGGCAAACCATTCAATTTCACAGTAATGCAAGCCTATGCCCCAACCAGGAACGCTGAAGAAGCTGAAGTTGAACGGTTCTATGAAGACCTACAAGACCTTCTAGAGCTAGCACCCAAAAAAGATGTCCTTTTTATTATAGGGGACTGGAATGCAAAAGTAGGAAGTCAAGAAACACCTGGAGTAACAGGCAAATTTGGCCTTGGAGTATGGAATGAAGCAGGGCAAAGGCTAATAGATTTCTGCCAAGAGAACACACTGGTCATAGCAAACACCCTCTTCCAACAACACAAGAGAAGACTCTACACATGGACATCACCAGATGGTCAGCACCGAAATCAGATTTATTATAATCTTTGTAGCTAGAGATGGAGAGGCTCTATACAGTCAACAAAAACAAGACCAGGAGCTGACTGTGGCTCAGATCATGAATTCCTTACTGCCAAATTCAGACTTAAATTGAAGAAAGTAGGGAAAACCACTAGACCATTCAGGTATAACCTAAATCAAATCCCTTACAGTTATACATGGAAGTAACAAACAGATTCAAGGGATAAAATTTGATAGACAGAATGCTTAACGAACTATGGATGGAGGTTCATAACATTGTACAGGAGGCAGTGATCAAGACCATTCCCAAGAAAAGGAGATGCAAAAAGGCAAAATGGCTGTCCTGAGGAAGCCTTACAAATAACTGAGAAAAGAATAGAAGTGGAAGGGAAAGGAGAAAAGGAAGGATATACCCTTCTGAATGCAGAGTGCCAAAGAATAGCAAGGAGAGATAAGAAAGCCTTCTTCAGTGATCAATGCAAAGAAATAGAGGAAAACAACAGAATGGGAAAGACTAGACATCTCTTCAAGAAAATCAGAGATACCAAGGGAACATTTCATGCAAAGAGGGGCACAATAAAGGACAGAAATAGTATGGACCTAACAGAAGCAGAAGATATTAAGAAGAGGTGGCAAGAATAAGCAGAACTATCCAGAAAAGATCTTAATGACCCAGATGACCATGATGGTGTGATCACTCACCTAGAGCCAGACATCGTTGAATATGAAGTCAGGTAGACTGTAGGAAGCATCACTACAAACAAAGCTAGTTGAGGTTATGGCATTCCAGTTGAGCTATTTCAAATCATAAAAGATGATGCTGTGAAAGTGCTGCACTCAATATGCCAGCACGTTTGGAAAACTCAGCAGTGGCCACAGGACTGCAAAAGATCAATTTCATTCCAATCCCAAAGAAAGGCAATGCCAAAGAGTGTTCAAACCGCACAATTGCACTCATCTCACATGCTAGTCATTCCCCATGGCTCAGATGGTAAAGCATCTGCCTGCAATGCAGGAGATCTGGGTTCGATCCCTGGGTCAAGAAGATCCCCTGGAGAAGGAAATGGCAACCCACTCCAGTATTCTTGCCTGGAAAATTCCATGGACAGAGGAGCCTGGTGGGCTACAGTCCATGGAGTCGCAAAAAAAGTCGCACATGATGGAGCAACTTCACTTTCTTTCACGTGCTAGTAACGTAATGCTCAAAATTCTCCAAGCCAGGCTCCAACAGTTCATGAACCATGAACTCCCAGAGGTTCAAGCTAGATTTAGCTGGATCAAATTGCCAACATCCATAGGATCACAGAAAAAGCAAAAGAATTCCATAATAACATCTACTTGTTTTTTATTGACTACAACAAAGCCTTTGATGTGTGGATCACAACAAACTGAGGAAAATTTTGAAAGAAATGGAAATACCAGACCATCTTATCTGTCTCCTGAGAAATCTGTGTGCAGGTCAAGAAGCAACAGTTAGAACTGGATATGGGACAACAGACTTTTCCAAATTGGAAAAGGTGTACATTGAGTCTATATATTGTCACTCTTCTTATTTAACTTATATGCAGAGTTTAGTTCAGTTCAGGTCAGTTGCTGTCGTGTCTGACTCTTTGTGACTCCATGGACTGCAGCACTCCAGGCCTCCCTGGCCATCACCAACTCCCAGAGTTTACTCAAACTCATGTTCATTGACTCAGTGATGCATCCAACCATTTCATCCTCTGTTGTCCCCTTCTCCTGCCTTCAATCTTTCCCAGCATCAGGGCCTTTTCAAAGGAGTCAGTGGCATCAGGTGGCCAAAGTATTGGTTTCAGCTTCGGCATCAGTCCTTCCAATGAATATTCAAAACTGATTTTGTTTAGGATGGACTGGTTGGATCTCCTTGCAGTCCAAGGGACTGTCAAGAGTCTCCTCCAATACCACAGCTCAAAAGCATCAATTCTTTCATGCTCAGCTTTCCTTATAGTCTAACACTCACATCCATACATGACTACTGGAAAAACCATAGCTTTGACTAGATGGACCTTTGTTGGCAAAGTAATGTCTCTGCTTTAAAAAATATGCTGTCTATGGGTTTGTTTTTCTGGACTCCAAAATCACTGCAGATGGTGACTGCAGCCATGAAATTAAAAAACGCTTACTCCTTGGAAGGAAAGTTATGACCAACCTAGATAGCATATTCAAAAGCAGAGACATTATTTTTCCAACAAAGGTTCGCCTAGTCAAGGCTATGGTCTTTCCTGTGGTCATGTATGGATGTGAGAGCTGGACTGTGAAGAAGGCTGAGTGCCGAAGAATTGATGCTTTTGAACTGTGGTGTTGGAGAAGACTCTTGAGAGTCCCTTGGACTGCAAGAAGATCCAACCAGTCCATTCTGAAGGAGATCAATCCTGGAATTTCTTTAGAAGGAAAGATGCTAAAGCTGAAACTCCAGTATTTTGGCCACCTCATGCGAAGAGTTGACTCATTGGAGAAGACTCTGATGCTGGGAGGGATTGAGGGCAGGAGGAGAAGGGGACGACAGAGGATGAGATGGCTGGATGGCATCACTGACTTGATGAGTGTGAGTCTGGGTGACCTCCGGGAGTTGGTGATGGACAGGGAGGCCTGGCGTGCTGAGGTTCATGGGGTCGCGAAGAGTCGGACACGACTGAGCGACTGATCTGATCTGATCTGATGGGTTTGTCATATATAGCTTTTATTATGTTGAGGTATGTTCCTTCTATTTCTGCTTTCTGGAGGGTTTTTAACATAAATGGATGTTGAATTTTGTCAAAGGCTTTCTCTACGTCTATTAAGCTAATCATATGGTTTTTATCTTTCAACTTGTTAATGTGATGTATTACATTGATTAATTTGCAAATACTAAAGAATCCTTGCATCCCTGGGATAAAGCCCACTTGGTCATTATCCTCAATGGTGAAAAATTGAAAGCATTTCCCCTTCAGGAACAAGACAAGGGTGCCCACTTTCACCATTACTATTCAACGTAGTTTTGGAAGTTTTGGCCACAGCAGCAGAGCAGAAAAAGAAATAAAAGGAATCCAGATTGGAAAAGAAGAAGTAAAACTCTCACTGTTTGCAGATGACATGATCCTCTACATAGAAAACCCTAAAGACTCCACTAGAAAATTACTAGAGCCAATCAAGGAATATAGTAAAGTTGCAAGATATAAAATTAACACAAAAAAATCCCTTGCATTCCTATACACTAACCATGAGAAAACAGAAAGAGAAATTAAGGAAACAATTCCATTCACCATTGCAACAAAAAAATAAAATACTTAGGAATATATCTACCTAAAGAAACAAAAGACCTATATATAGAAAACTATAAAACACTGGTGAAAGAAATCAAAGAGGACACAAAAGATGGAGAAATATATCATGTTCATGGATTGGAAGAATCAATATAGTGAAAATGAGTATACTACCCAAAGCAATCTATAGATTCAATGCAATCCCTATCAAGCTACCCATGGTATTTTTCACAGAACTAGAACAAATAATTTCACAATTTGTATGGAAATACAAAAAACTTTGAATACCCAAAGCAATCTTGAGAAAGAAGAATGAAACTGGAGGAATCAACCTGCCTGACTTCAGGCTCTACTACAAAGCCACAGTCATTAAGACAGTATGGTACTGGCACAAAGACAGAAATATAGATCAATGAAACAAAATAGAAAGCCCAGAGATAAATCCATGCACATATGGACACCTTGCCTTTGACAAAGGAGGCAAGAATATACGATGGAGAAAAGACAATCTCTTTAACAAGTGGTGCTTGGAAAATTGGTTAACCACTTGTAAAAGAATGAAACTAGAACACTTTCTAACACCATACACAAAAATAGACTCAAAATGGATTAAAGATCTAAATGGAAGACCAGAAACTATAAAACTCCTAGAGGAAAATGTAGGCAAAACACTCTCCGACATACATCACAGTAGGATCCTCTATGACCCACCTCCCAGAGTAATGGAAATAAAAGCAAAAATAAACAAATGGGACCTAATTAAATTTAAAAGCTTTTATACAATGAAGGAAACTATAAGCAAGGTGAAAAGACAACCTTCAGAATGGGAGAAAATAATAGCAAATGAAGCAACTGACAATCTCAAAAATATATAGCAATTCTTGCAGCTCAATTCCAGAAAAATAAATGACCCAATCAAAACATGGGCCAAAGAACTAAACAGACTTTTCTCCAAAGAAGACATACAAATGGCTAATAAACACATGAAAAAATGCTCAACATCACTCATTACTAGAGAAATGCAAATCAAAACCACAATGAGGTACCATCTCATTCAGTCAGAATGGCTGCTATCCAAAAGTCTAGAAACAATAAATGATCAAGAGAGCGTGGAGAAAAAGGAACCCTCTTACACTGTTCGTGGGAATGGAGAGTACAGCCACTATGGAGAACAGTGTGGAGATTCCTTAAAAAACTGGAAATAGAAATGCCATGCTGCTGCTGCTGCTGCTGCTGCTCAGTCGCTTCAGTCGTGTCTGACTCTGTGTGACCCCATAGACAGGCAGCCCACCAGGCTCCCCCGTCCCTGGGATTCTCCAGGCAAGAACACTGGGGTAGATTGCCATTTCCTTCTCCAGTGCATGAAAGTGAAAAGTGAAAGTGAAGTCGTTCAGTCGTGTCCGACTCTTCGTGACCCCATGGACTGCAGCCTACCAGGCTCCTCCGCTCTTGGGATTTTCCAGGCAAGAGTACTGCCATATGACCCAGCAATCCCACTGCTGGGCATACACACCGAGGGAACCAGAATTGAAAGAGACACATGAACTCTGATGTTCATCACAGCACTGTTTATAATAACCTGGACATGGAAGCAAGCTAGATGTCCATCAGCAGATGAATGGATAAGAATGCTGTGGTACATATACACAATGGAATATTACTCAGCCATTAAAAAGAGCACATTTGAATCAGTTCTAATGAGATGGATGAAACTGGAGCCTATTATTCAGAGTGAAGTAAGCCAGAAAGAAAAATACCAATAGAGTATACTAACGCATCCAACCTAGATAGCATATTCAAAAGCAGAGACATTACTTTGCCAACAAAGGTTTGCCTAGTCAAGGCTATGGTCTTTCCTGTGGTCATATATGGATGTGAGAGCTGGACTGTGAAGAAGGCTGAGCGCCAAAGAATTGATGCTTTTGAACTGTGGTGTTGGAGAAGACTCTTGAGAGTCCCTTGGACTGCAAGGAGATCCAATCAGTCCATTCTGAAGGAGATCAGCCCTGGGATTTCTTTGGAAGGAATGATGCTAAAGCTGAAACTCCAGTATTTTGGCCACCTCATGCGAAGAGTTGACTCATTGGAGAAGACTCTGATGCTGGGAGGGATTGGGGGCAGGAGGAGAAGGGGACGACAGAGGATGAGATGGCTGGATGGCATCACTGACTCGATGAATATGAGTCTGAGTGACCTCCGAGAGTTGGTGATGGACAGGGAGGCCTGGCATGCTGCAGTTCATGGGGTCGCAAAGAGTCGGACACGACTGAGTGACTGATCTGATCTGATCTGGTCTGAACGCATATATATGGAATTTAGGAAGATGGTAACAATAACCTTATATGCGAGATAGCAAAGAGACACAGATGTATAGAACAGTCTTTTGGACTTTGTGGGAGAAGGCGAGGGTGGGATGATTTAAGAGAATAGCATTCAAACAGGTATATTATCATAGGTGAAACAGATCACCAGTCCAGATTCGATGCATGAGACAGGGTGCTCAGGGCTGGTGCACTGGGATGACCCAGAGGGATGGGATTGGGAGGGAGGTGGGAAGGGGGTTCAGGATGGGGAACACATGTACACCCATGGCTGATTCATGTTAATGTATGGCAAAGCCACTACAATAGTGTAAAGTAATTAGCCTCCAATTAAAATAAATAAATTTAAAAAAAATATGTTCTGTCTAGGTTCATCATAACTTTTCCTACAAAGAGTAAACATCTTTAATTTCATGGCTGCAGTCACCATTTGCACTAATTTTGGAGACCAACAAAATAAAGTCTGTCACTGTTTCCACTGTTTCCCCATCTATTTGCCTTGAAGTGATGGGACCAGATGCCATGATCTTAGTTTTCTGAACTTTGAGTTTTAAGCCAACTTTTTCACTCTCCTCTTTCACTTTTATCCTGAGGTTCTTTAGTTCCTCTTCTCTTTCTGCCATAAGGGAGGTATCATGTGCATATCTGAGGTTACAGATATTTATCCCAGTAATCTTGATTCCAGCTTGTGATTCATCCAGTCCAGTGTTTCTCGATGTACTCTGCATATAAGTTAAATAAGCAGGGTGACAATATACAGCCTTGATGTACTCCTTTCCCAATTTGGAACCAGTCTGTTGTTCCATGTCCAGTTCTAACTGTTGCTTCCTGACCTGCATACAGATTTCTCAAGAGGCAGATCAGGTGGTCTGGTACTCCCATCTCTTTCAGAATTTTCCGCAGTTTGTTGTGATCCACACAGTCAAAAGCTTTGGCATAGTCAATAAAGCAGAAATAGATGTTTTTCTGGAACTCTCTTGCTTTTTTGCTGATGCAGTTTATGCTGGCAATTTGATCTCTGGTTCCTCTGCCTTTTCTAAATCCAGCTTGAACATCTGGAAGTTCATGGTTCATGTACTGTTGGAGCCTGGCTTGGAGAATTTTGAGCATTACTTTACTACCGTGTGAGATGAGTGCAATTGTGCAGTAGTTTGAACATTCACTATTTGTCATTGCCTTTCTTTGGGATTGGAATGAAAACTGACCTTTTCCAGTCCTGTGGCCACTGCTGAGTTTTCCAAATTTGCTGCCATATTGATTGCAGCACTTCCACAGCATCATCTTTTAGGATTTGAAATAGCTCAACTGGAATTCCATCACCTCAACTAGCTTTGTTTGTAGTGCTGCTTCCTAAGGCTCTCTTGATTTCCTATTCCACGATGTCTGGCTCTAGGTGAGTGATCACATCATCGTGGTCACCTTGGTCATTAAGATCTTTTTTGGATAGTTCTTCTGTGCATTCTTGCCACCTCTTCTTAATATCTTCTGTTTCTGTTAGATCTATTCCAGGGTCTGTCTTCCCTGGTGGCTCAGATGGTAAACCGTCTGCCTACCATGAGGGAGACCCGGGTTCAATCCCTGGGTGGGGAAGATCCCCTGGAGAAGAAAATGGCAATCCACTCCAGTACTATTGCCTGGAAAGTCCCATGGACAGAGGAGCCTGGTAGGCTACAGTCCATGGGGTCACGAAGAGTCGGACATGACTGAGCGACTTCACTTCTGTTAGGTCCATATCATTTCTGTCCTTTATTGTGCCCCTTTTGCATGAAATGTTCCCTTGATATCTCTGATTTTCTTGAAGAGATGTCTAGTTTTTTCCATTCTACTGTTTTCCTCTATTTCTTTGCATTGATCACTGAGGAAGGCTTTCTTATCTCTCCTTGCTATTCTTTGGCACTCTGCATTCAAATGGGTATATCTATCCTTTTCTCTTCTCTTTTGCTTTTCGCTTCTCTTCATTTCACAGCTATTTGTAAGGCCTCCTCATACAGCCATTTTTCTTTTTTGCATTTCTTTTTCTTGGGGATGGTCTTGATGTACTTGATGCAGAGTACATCAGGTGAAATGCCAGGTTGGATAAAGCACAAGCTGGAAACAAGTTTGCCGGGAGAAATATCAATAATCTCACATATGAAGATGACACCACTCTTATGACAGAAAGTCAAGAAGAACTAAAGAGCCTCTTGATGAAAGTTAAAGAAGAGAGTGAAAAAGCTGGCTTAAAACTCAACATTCAGAAAACTAAGATCATGGCATCTGGTCCCATCACTTCATGGCAAATAGATGGGGAAACAGTGATAGACTTTATTTTCTTGGGCTGCAAAATCACTGCAGATGGTGAATGCAGCCATGAAAGTAAGACACTTGCTCCTTGGAAGAAATCCTATGACCAACCTAGATAACATATTAAAAAGCAGAGACATTAATTTGCTGACAAATGTCACCATAGTCAAAGCTATGTTTTTTCCAGTGGTCATGTATGGATGTGAAAGTTGGACCATAAAAAAAGCTCAGTGCTGAAGAATTGTTTTGAACTGTAGTTTTGGAGAAAGCTCTTGAGAGTCCCTTAGACTGCCAGGAGATCAAACCAGTCAATTGTAAAGGAAATTGGTCCTGAATATTTGTTGGAAGAACTGACAATGAAGGTGAAGCTGCAATATTTTGGCCACCTAATGTGAAGAACTCACTCATTGGAAAAGACCCTGATACTGGGAAACGTTGAAGGCAGGAGAAGGGGACGGAAGAGGATGAGATGGTTGGATGGCATCACTGACTCGATGGACATGAGTTTGAGTAGGCTCCGGGATTTGATGATGGACAGGGAAGCCTGGGGTGCTGTAGTCCATGGGATCTCAAAGAATCAGACATGACTTAGTGACTGAACTGAACTGAACTGTCCAACTTTCCCAACCCCGCTTGATGAATAGCCTTTTTTTCCCATTGTATATTCTTGCTTCCTTTGTCAAAGGTTAATTGATCATAAGTGCGTAAGTTTATTTCTGGGTTCTATGCTGTTCCATTGATCCATATGTGTGTTTTTGTGCCAGTACCATGATGTTTTGATTCCTGTAGTTTTGTAGGATTGTCTGGAGTATGTGACCTACTTTGTTCTTTTTCCTCAGGATTGCTTTGGCAATTCTCCGTCTTTTAATGGGTTCCATACAAAATTTAGGATTATTATAGTTCTGTGAAAAGTGTCATGGATAATTTGATAGGGATCATATTAAATATGTAGATCATGTTGTGTATTAAGGCCATTTTAACAACATGAATTCTTCCAATCCGAGAGCTTGGAATTCTTTCCATTTCTTTGAATCATCTTCAGTTTCTTTATTAATGTTTTATGGTTATTTCTAGCATTGTCTTTCACCTCTTTGGTCAGGTTTATTCCTAAGCTGTTTTTGGTGGTTTTTTTTGGATGTGTTTTTTTTGGATGTGATTTCAAAAGCAGTTATTTTATCTTTTTGATATTTCATTGTTATTATAAAGAAATGCAACAGATTTCTGTGTGTTAGTGTTGTATCCTGTGCTACTGTGATTAATCTGTTTATCCATTCTAGTACTTTGTGTGTAGAGTCTTTAGGGTTTTCTACATAGAATATAATATTTTCTGCATATTGTTGCTGTTGTTCAGTTGCTCAGTAATATCTGATGTTTTGTGATCCCATAAACTGTTGCACACCAGGCTTCCCTGACCTTCAATATCTCCTGGAGTTTGCTCAAATTCATGTCCACTGAATCAGTGATGCCATCCAACCATCTCATCTTCTGTCTCTCCCTTCTTCTCCTGCTTTCTGTCTTCCTCAGCATCAGGGTCTTTTCCAGTGAGTCAGCTCTTCTCATCAGGTGGCCACAGTATTGGAGTTTCAGCTTCAGCATCAGTCCTTCCAATGTATATTCAGGGTTGATTTTCTTTAGGATTGACTGGTTTGATCTCCTTGCTGTCTATGGGATTCTTGAGTCTTCTCCAACATCACAGTTTGAAAGCATCAGTTTTTTGGTGCTCAGCCTTCTTTATGGTCCAACCCTCACATCTGTACCTGACTACTGGAAAAACCATAGCGTTGACTGTCTGCATATAATGAGTTTTATCTCTTCCCTTCCAACTTGGATACTTTGTCTTTCTTTTTCTTGCTTGATTACTGTGGAACTTCCAATACTGTACTATTGAATAGCAGTGGTGAGACTGGGGCATCTTTGCCTTGTTCCAGATTTTATCAGGAAGATTATCAGCTTTTCACACCATTAAATATCGTGTCAGCTGAGAGTCTGTCATAAGTTGCTTCCATTCTGTTATGTTCCCTCTGTATGCAATTTGTTAAGAGGTTTTTTTTATCATGAAGTTGATATTTATCCAATGATTTTTCTCTATCTATTGGGATGATTATGTGGGTTTTTTCTTTTGTTGATATGGTGTATCATATTCATTTGTGTATTTTAAACCATCCTTATGACCCTGGGATGAATCTAGTCTGGTCATGGTCTTTGATGTATTGTTGGATTTGGTTTGCTAGTATTTTCTTGAGAATTTTTATATCTATATTCATCAAAGATATGGGCTGTAATTTTATTTAGTATCCTTATCTTGTTTTGGTATACATTTGTTTCCAGTTACTACCTTTGGGCTATAATGAAAAGTTCCCTGAAGATGGCCTCTAAGCTGACATATCTTTGGATATAAAAATTCCTTTTCCTGCTTACCAACTTTCTCTCTCCAAAGTAACTAGCAGATAGGTAGTAAGCCTTACTAATATAAATCCTTGCTACTAAAAGTACAGTTAATGGATTAGAAGCATCAGTTTCACCTGAGTCCTTCTAGAAATGCAGGAATGTGGAGCCAAGAAAGTAGGACCTGGACCTACGCAATCAGAATCTTCATTTCCACAAAATCTCAGGTAATTTGATTTCCATGCATGGAGAAATATAGAAGCATTACTCTAAGTGGTATTTCATGAGAATTTTTTTGTTGTTCCAGAGGAAAAAATTTGTTGAAAATTGAAATTCAGTAATGTCCACCTTCCATTTAAAAAAGGTGAAAGATATAACCAACTGAATGCAGAATTTCAAAGAATAGCAAGGAGAGATAAGAAAGCCTTCTTAAATGAACAGTGCAAATAGAGAAAAACAATAGAATGGGAAAGAGCAGAGATCTCTTCAAGAAAACTGGAGATACCAAGGGAACATTTTATACAAGGATGGGCACGATAAAGGACAGAAGTCATTACCATGGCTTAACAAAAGCAGAAGAGATGAAGAAGAGGTGGCAACAGTATACAGAAGTATACAAAAATGGTCTTAAAATGACCCAGCTAACAACGAGGTGTAGTCAGTCACCTAGAGCTAGACATCTTGGACTTCAAAGTCAAACGGGCCTTTGGAAACTCTACTATGAACAAAGCCAGTGGAGGTGATGGAATTCCAGCTGAGCTATTTCAAATCCTAAAAGATAATGCTGTTAAAGTGCTGCACTCATTATGCCAGCAAATTTGGAAAACTCAACAGTGGCCACAGAACTGGGAAAGGTCTGTTTTCATTTCAGTCTCAAAGAAGGGCAATGCCAAAGACTATTCAAATTATCTTATGACTGCACTTATTTCACATGCTATTAGTAGCAAGGTTATGCTCAAAATGCTTCAAGCTAGGCTTGAACAGTACATGAACCAAGAACTTTCAGATGTACAAGCTCGGTTTAGAAAAAGGCAGAGGAACCAGAGATCAAATTGCCAACATCCACTGGATCATAGAAAAAGAAGGGAATTCCAGAAAAACATCTATTTCTGCTTCATTGACTATGCTAAAGGCTTTGACTGTGTGGATCACAACAAACTGTGTTAAATTCTTAGAGATGGGAACACCAGACCACCTTACCTGTCTCCAAAGAAACCTGTATGTAGTTCAAGAAGCAACAGTTAGAAACAGGCATGCAACAATGGACTGGTTCAAAATTGGGAAAGGAGTGTCAAGGCTGTATATTGTCACTCTGATTGCTTAATTTGTATGCAGAGTATATCATCCAAAATGCTTGGCTGGATGAAGTAAAAGCTGGAATCAAGATTGGCAGGAGAAATAATGCCAATGACACCACTCTAACGGCAGAAAAGTGAAGAGGCAAGAACCTCTTGATGAGAATCAAAGAGGAAAGTGAAAAAGCTGTTTTAAAACTCAACATTCAGAAAACTAAGATCATGGCATCTTGTCCCATCACTTTATGGCAAGTAGAAGGGGAAAAGTAGAAGCAGTGACAGATTTTGTTTTCTTGGGGTCCAAAATCACTGTGAACAGTGATTGCAGTCATGAAATTAGAAGATGCTTGCTCCTTGGTAGGAAAGCTCTAACAAACCTAGACAGCATTAAAAAGCAGACATCACTTTGGCAATAAAGGTCCACAGAGTCAAAGTTGTGGATTTTCCAGTAGTCCTGTACAGATGTGAGAGTTGAACCATAAAGAAGACAGGGACCCTGTCAAAGCGCCAAAAAACTGATTCTTCCGAATTCTGGGACCCTTGAAGAATCCCTTGGACAGCAAGATCAAACCAGTCAATCCTAAAAGAAATCAATGCTGAATATTTCATTGCAAGCACTGATAAATGCTGAATATTTCATTGCAAGCACTGATGCTGAAGCTGAAGCTCCAATATTTTGGCTATCTCATGGGAAGAGCTGACTCATTAGAAAAGACCCTCATCTGGGAAACATTGAAGGCAGGAGGAGAAGGGGACAGCAGAGGATGAGATGGTTAGGATAGCATCACCAACTCAATAGACATGAATTTGAGCAAACTCTGGGAGATAGTGAAGGACAGGTGAGCCTGGCCTGTTGCAGTCCGTAAAGTCACAAATAGACATGACTAAGCAACTGAACAACAAGAACTAAAATATTCTTAATTACTTAAACTCCATCCTTTCCATTTCCCATTAGGTCTTTACTGAAACTAAGTCTTCTTGGTAAAGACTTACATCTCCAACCATCCCAGGCTCCATCCTGCAAATTCTTTTTATGATTTTCATATTTTTTATTTGGTACTTCTAAACTTACCCATTCAGGAAAAAAAGGTGCCCTGTTCTTCCATTTAGACCCCCTCTCATTCATTTCAGCAGCTAGCAGAGTGGCTTGAATACAGTAGCTTTCAAATGTTTGAGCACACAAGCTTTAACACGGGAGTAAACATGAAACTCTGATAGTGCTTAAGTTCATTTTCTTTTACATGTAAACTTTGTAAGGGATTTGCCCATTGAATCAAGCTATTTAATACTGATTATCAAATTGTGGGTTCTTATACAATCGGAAAAGAACTGTAAGTGGCTACGAAGCTGATTTAGTTAAAAATCATTGATATCTATATTAATATTAGTATTAATATCAGTGCTTGGTTTATATGTATCATTACTACTATTAGAATAGGGTAGTCAAATTGCTGAATTTGACTGAATTTGGCCAGAGAATAAAGTAATATTTTAATGTCTGTTCTTTGTAGCTTAACAGTACAGTTTAAAGAAAATTTTTGACTCAGATGGTAATAATTAAGACTACAGAACTAGATGAGACCAAGAAGCATCAGTGTGCATTCTTTCTCCACGGTGGTCTAGTATTAACCACATTTTTGAAAGCATCGTAGACGCCTTTTCAGGAAAAGAGAATTTTAGCCTAATAGATTATATGCTCCAATTCTTTTGGGTCTTGTTACTTATCAAATCTAATCCAAATTCTTCATGTTGTGGTTCAAGAAAATAAATCACTAAAAACATGTTAGGCAAAATAAATACTTTATTAATTTTTTTTTAGAAATCAGCCTTTGTGTGATGTGATAATTCAAACATTTAAAAAACTTTTTAGATATTCTTTCAAAGTATATTGTTAACCTCTCAACCACTTTTGATTAAAATTTCACACAAAGAAATATAATAGGAGTTGAAAATTATAAATGCTAAAGAATAATTCTAGTAACATCTGGTTGTTACATTACACATTTATTTAACATATAAAACCAAATAGGAAACTACCTTCCTTCCCCCCCACCCCCATAAAACAAACAGTTCTCACTGGTTAAGAATGAATTAAAATTTGTTTATGAGAAAACAAAAATCTAAATTACTTCCATTATGAAAAAACAAAACCAGCTTATTCATTTCTATCCATTCAAGTCATAGGCCCCATTATTTTGGCAATAATCTACTATATTTAGTCTAAAAGAAGAAACATGTCTTTATAATAAAGAAGTCTGGACAACGCAAAAAGTACATAGTGTTTAACATAAGACATGTTTCCAAAAAACAAACAAAAATCCCCAAACTACATAAGCTACAATAAAATTACAATTATCTTGGGTAAAATAACAATGCTTACAGTGTAAGAACATTAAGTAGTTTTAGGTAACATAAATTCTATCCTACTGCTATTAGTAACCTCCTCAAGAATTAAAAGCAGTTTTTACAACAGGATAATTTTTCTTCTTGGAAGTGACACTAATTAACAGCAGTGGAGGGAGTATCATTGGTTGTTTCAAGCTCTCAAAAAATGAATCGGTTATTGCACAGTAAATACCTCATAGAGGTCAGTGTTTTAAGAAGCTAGTCTGAAGAAATATGTTATTTATAAGTTGGTTAATTATGGAAGTTTTCAAGTTTTAAAATTAATTCTACCTAGGCAATCAACTGGAAAATACTGACATACAAATAAATATTAGGCTTTTCAAATGGCTATGGTTTTGATAGTTTAGAAAAGAAATAAAGTCAGCAAAGTGCCTATGTTTCTATGTTTTTTGAAAAGATATGAACAGAAGAAATAAACATTGTATACAGTAGCCCAGCTCAGCAGCAAGTATCTTCTGAAGCACAAATGACACCCCCACCAGTGTATATCCTTGATAACTCCAGTATCACACAGCTAATAGGACCCACGCAAACCTTAAAAAAGAAAAGTAAAAATTAATCATTTTTCAATTATTACTGAAAAGTCTTTAAAAGTAAGGATGAGAATAAAGATCTCCCATTATCTATTATGACATGATTAGATATGAGACCTAATGTATATGTACAATGAGACCTATGGGATATGTTTCTTTAAAAAACAAAAGACACTAAAAATTTATGATTAAATCTTGAAATCTTGGTATAAATGCATGCTTGAAATCTTGATCCATTTGAAGTAATATGACAATCAGGGCAGTGCTATCAAAATTCAGGTTTGAAGGTCCCAATTTCCCCAATTCCAGAATTTATTTACTATAATGAAATTTCAATAAAATGATAAAATATCAATATAACTTGGAGGTTTGAGATTATGAGATCTGAATCACTTACACTTCAAATGAGGTTATAAAAAGTTTTCACACTGTAAAATAACATATTACATACTTCCTAAAAATAAAAATTTAGCTATGGAAACAGACCTATATACTAATAAAAAGCATTAAAAACTAAGTACTAAGTTACATTTAGTTAAACAAAGAAATTCAGAAAAATTTACCTATCAATTCCATTAGTGACTATCTTGCTTAGAATTGGATGCTTTACTTGAAGATACTGCTGCCAGAAGTCCACTTACAATTTCCCGTCTGATTTCCCCAACAATAGACTCTTTAATCTAGAATGGAAAAAAGAAGAAAACGAGAACTTAACAGCATCACTATAATCCATTTTATTCTGTTACCAGAAAAAACAAGTCAGCTAAATTAGAGAGAAAACTAAATCTTCGTGTAAATCCTTCATGAAATACAGAGAGAGAGCAGGGAATCATATCCATCTATCCTCAAACTCAGATCATGTTTTGAGATCTTGTCTAGCATAATTCAAATAACTCTATTACAAAATAACACAATTCTCAAGTTGAGAGCATTAACAAATGTTAAAGCTTCACAGATAATTTACCCTCAGATCAGATCAGTCGCTCAGTCGTGTCCGACTCTTTGCGACCCTGTGAACTGCAGCACGCCAGGCCTCCCTATCCATCACCAGCTCTCGGAGGTCACCCAGACTCACATTCATCGAGTCAGTGATGCCATCCAGCCATCTCATCCTCTGTCGTCCCCTTCTCCTCCTGACCTCAATCCCTCCCAGCATCAGAGTCTTCTCCAATGAGTCAACTCTTCACATGAGGTGGCCAAAATACTGGAGTTTCAGCTTGAGCATCATTCCTTCCAAAGAAATCCCAGGTCTGATCTCCTTCAGAATGGACCGGTTGGATCTCCTTGCAGTCCAAGGGACTCTCAAGAGTCTTCTCCAACACCACAGTTCAAAAGCATCAATTCTTCGGCGCTCAGCCTTCTTCACAGTCCAGCTCTCACATCCATACATGAACACAGGAAAGACCATAGCCTTGACTAGGCGAACCTTTGTTGGCAAAGTGATGTCTCTGCTTTTGAATATGCTATCTAGGTTGGCCATAACCTTCCTTCCAAGGAGTAAGCATCTTTTAATTTCATGGCTGCAGTCACCATCTGCAGTGATTTTGGAGCCCAGAAAAATAAAGTCTGACACTGTTTCCACTGTTTCTCCATCTATTTCCCATGTAGTGATGGGACCAGATGCCATGATCTTCATTTTCTGAATGTTGAGCTTTAAGCCAACCTTTTCACTCTCCACTTTCACTTTCATCAAGAGGCTTTTTAGTTCCTCTTCACTTAATTTACCCTATGACATAAATTAACCTGAAAGAACTGATTAAATATTATGTTCACTCTTATGTTGTTTTTCTTTTAAATTAATGTCTATCTACCTAATGGTAGAAAACAAAAAGAGACTAAAGAGCCACTTGATGAAAGTGAAAGAAAAGAGTGAAAAAGCTGGCTTAAAACTCAACATTCAAAAAACTAAGATCATGGCATCTGGTCCCATCACTTCAAGGCAAATAGATGGGGGAACACTGGAAACAGTGACAGACTTTACTATCTTGGGCTCCAAAATCACTGCAGATGGTAAATGTAGCCATGAAATTAAAAGATGCTTGCTCCTTGGAAGAAAAGCTGTAACAAACTTAAGACAGCATATTAAAAAGTGGAGATATCACTTTGCCAACAAAGGTCCATATAGTCAAAGCTATGGTTTTTCCAATAGTCATGTGTGGATGTGAGTTGGACCATAAAGGAGGCTGAGCACGGAAGAATTGATGTTTTTGAACTGTGGTGTTGGAGAAGACTCTTGGGAGTCCTGTGGACAGAAAGGAGATCAAACAAGTCAATCCTAAAGGAAATCAACCCTAAATATTCATTGGAAGGACTGATGCTGAAGCTCCAATACTTTGGCCACCTCATGCAACAAGCTGACTCATTAGAAAAGACCCTAATGCTGGGAAAGATTGAGGTAGGAGGAGAAGGGGAGGACAGAGGATGAGACGGTTGGATGGCATCACTGACTCAATGGACATGAATTTGAGCAAGCTCCAGGAGATGGTGAAGGACAGGGAAGCCTGGCATGCTGCAGCGCATGTGGTAGGAAAGAGTCGGACATGACTGAACGACTGAACACCACCACCAAAACAACCATAAACTCTAAATAAGTCAATATTTAGTTGTATGGTATGTTTGTCACCTGACTGAAAATTTTGCTTTGGATGAGGATTTACATGTCATTTTATTGTTAGAAAACTCAAACAGATCTAGAGGCAATGACAATTCCCTCAAGATTTTCTTCTCCAGATGCCCCAACACTACACACGCACACCTACATCTTTTTCTCTCTGATTTGTGACCCCATGGAATGCAGCCCACAAATCTCCTCTATCTATGGGATTTTCCAGGCAAGAATACTTGGGTGGGTTGCCATTTCCTCCTCCAAGGGATCCTCCGGACCCAGGGATCAAACCCACAGCTCCTGCATGTCCTGCATTGGCCACAGATTCTTTACCAACTGAGCCACCTGGGAAGCCCAGTGCATCACCTCTGAGTAGCCCTTTGTGAAGGCTTTACATGTGTTTCCTCAAATAAACTGATAATGCCTTCCCGAATCAGCACTCAAGACACACTCAACCAGCTTTTAAAAATTCTACATTTCCAGTTTCCTGCCAGCCTGATCTCTTTCCTAAAATGTTCCTAAGTACATCCTGAACACATCTCAATGGAAATCTTTCCAAAAATGGCTCTGTAATAATGTCATGCAATATATACATTACAGAATATATATATTGTGGTGTTGGAGAAGACTCTTGTGAGTCCCTTGGGCTGCAAGGAGATCCAACCAGTCCATTCTGAAGGAGATCAGCCCTGGGATTTCTTTGGAAGGAATGATGCTAAAGCTGAAACTCCAGTACTTTGGCCACCTCATGCGAAGAGTTGACTCATTGGAAAAGACTGTGATGTTGGGAGGCATTGAGGGCAGGAGGAGAAGGGGATGACCGAGGATGAGATGGCTGGATGGCATCACTGACTCGATGGACGTGAGTCTCAGTGAACTCCAGGTGTTGGTGATGGACAGGGAGGCCTGGCGTGCTGTGATTCATGGGGTCACAAAGAGTCGGACACGACTGAGCGACTGAACTGAACTGATATATAAATATTCAGAGAAACAAATGCTCCTTAACTACCAACTATCTATACTGAAACATATTTAAATAAATAAAATCTCATTTTACCTTCTACCAGTGTCTCTAAACTTTAAACATCAAAGGTCTGTTAAGTTCATTGTCCTTCAGATTCGTTTTTTAAACAAATATATATTGGACACAAATATGATGCCAGAATTTCTTTGCCACAGCATACAAGTACAAATGCAGTGTGTTAAATCAGATCCTCTGTAAATCCATATTTACAAAAGACAATGACTTAGCAGAATCTTTCAGTCCTGTTGTCCAATGCACATCTCATCACACTTCACTCAAAAATTTTTCTTCATTCTTCATCATTCAAAAACAATCTAGCCCAAAAGTATTATCTACAAACCAAAAAAGTATGCCAACATTGGAGGGGTAGGGATGGGTACAGACATCAGTGCAGTAAAACATAAAAAGTCTCTACCAAGGATGTTATTATCTAGGTGGGCTCAGAACAAACATTTCATAAAATATTAAAAAGGAAAAACTGTTAACTCATTAATGACGTAAGAACAGAATAAAAAGTGAGAGACTAGTATGGGATAGAAGAGGAAAAAGTTATCAGAGAATAGCAAATTTTAACATAGTGATGAAAAAGTAAGGCCAACTGCAGACAACAGTGAGGATGAAAGCAGTAGCAAGAGCACCTTAAGAGAGGAAGCAGAAAGAAGCCTAGCTGGTAAGATAGTTCCCACTACTCAGAGAGCAGAAGGGAATCAGAATGGAAAGGGTGCACTCAAATGGAAGTTTATCAGTGTGTTCTGGTACACAGTACGTGCTCAATGAATGTCTGAATAAATGCCATCAATGAGAGAGTGAAAGAATATCACACACAAAAAAGAACAGAAAGTGAAAAAAAGGACTACATATAAGCACTGGAAAATGACAAAATGCCTTTGATAATTTATTGAAGTAATAAATGTATGAACACATAAATTAGTTCCAAAGTCTCCCACATTACAGAGGTGGGGAAGGGTAAGTAGTGAGAAAATCAGTGGAATGGATGGTGAAGTCCATTTTATAACTTCCAAAAAGTAATATCCACTGAAGACAGACTCCTTGAGATCTAGGAAGGAACGCACATTGGCATATTAACAAGATGACAGCAAGCCTAAAGTGTGGGACAACACATCCATTTATTAGCCTCTACTGAGTGCCTTCTGCGTGGCAGCCATTATTAACAGAGATCACTAACAGAACTGTAGTAAGAACACAGGCAAGCTGTGTATTTACCAAAATACATATAAAAGTGTGCCAGATGAAATACAGGTACTCAGAGGCATGGACCAAGCCTAGGAACATCAATGAACAAAGAAGAAAACTCTACACAGAGCGATCTATCTTTATACTCTGACATTTAATTCTGTTCAACTTGCTTCTGTGGACACATGCTCATTTATTCTATTAAGTAATCTTTTTTACTTACTTTTTCTTTTGGTGTTCTCTTTCAAAAGAATTCTACTGTATCAGTATTATAAGTAATGAAAGCATTCTTTTAAAAAACTTCACATATGGTGAGATAATGGAAACAAAGGCCTGACAGACATCCTTGTTTTCATGCACCCATGAGAGCAATAAGAAAACTTCCCTAAAAGTGTTTGCCAAACATGCTTAATCCTCACCTGCAAAACTGTTCAACCCAAGCTTAAATCTTCCCTTCCTGAATAATGGCTTTGTTTATGGGGTTAGGGACCCAGAATTTGCTGGGAAGACAATTCTGTTTTTCTTGGTAGCTGTTACAATAAGTTTAAAAAAACTGGAATTCAGTAACATTAAGGGAAAAGATTACCCATTTTAAACGAACAAAATCAAAACTAATCTGAATTTTAAATATTTTGCAAAGTTTAAGAGAACACCATTGTAACTGAGCTAAAATGATAATAACCCAAATTATTTTTAAAATTATAGATGACATTAGACTAATTTATCCATTAACCATATGCTTTTAAAGTGCTTCAAAAGAGTTGGGTTTTTTGACATCAATGTTCCTCTTATGCCCTGTCTCATCTACTATACAATTTGCTTGGTAAGCTCTTCTTTGGAGACAGTTAAAAGGGTCAGTGTTAAGCTAAAGTTCCTCCAAACTATGTCAAATTCTGAATCAGGAGGTTTCTAATTAACAGTAACAAATTCTGAAAAATTCTTCAAACATTTGTCTCACATGTCAGTCCTTCAAATTATAAAATCTCCCATATTTAATAGGGAGGTTCTTATAAATGATTAAGTAATTCTCTAGAACCACCACAGTATGATAGGAACAACCAAGTTTTCTATATATGCTAAGTTCTACCAGCCCAAAAAAATCAATGTTCTGGTTTAGGGATGCTTTGAAAGTGAAAGTCACTCAGTCTTGTCTCTTTGTGACCCCACAGACTATCCATGGAATTCTCCAGGCCAGAATATTAATTAGAGTGGGTAGCCATTCCCTTCTCCAGCAGATCTTCCTGACCCAGGGATCGAACCAGGATCTCCTGCATTGCAGGTGGATTCTTTATCAACTGAGCTATCAGGAAATCACTTACAGCATACATCAGGCCATCCATTAGCAACATTAAAAATCAAGACTCAAGTATGCATTAAGAGAGTATTTGTGCCAAATGAGTACATAAAGTCCAGTTTCCAAGAAAGTTTTTCAAACCAAAGCAAGCTAAAGGGAACATAAATACCACATTTTGTGTCAAGGGAGTACCTTAAAACTGATTTCCTGAGTTAACAAATACATTACGGAGAAAAATAATTACTTAGCTCTACTCAAAAATTGATCTTTGACGTGAAACACCATCAGTCACACCTAACTAACTGAGCAAGGTGGATGTATAGAGCCTGATAAATATTAGCCAGACACAACCAACCTACAAAATAATTACATTTATAGGACAAATAAATTTATAGAATTAAGATCTTTTAAATTTCAACTTGGTAATTCATGTCATGAGAAGAATTACATACATGCAGTGTCTTCTGCTATTGACAGAATGCTTGTTTTGTAAGTGTTAATTTGTCTGAATGTCAGCCGAACCTAGGAACAGAGTACCCAACATGTACAAACATTAAACAGCTACCAGATTTCTTAGTTCACTGTGTTATGAAGCACACCTATCTGCATCTGGCATTACAATTTCTGTTGGATTTCATTATTACCCCCTCTACCACTTCACAGTAACTCACAAGTAACTTATTTTGCACCCCTTCCAAAATCCAATTCCAGAAGCAAATTTCAGGTCTTTTTCAAGGCAGTGTCACACTCTTGTAGCATTTATTTCTTAACAAAACAGTGTTACTATTTTTATTAGGTTTTCACCTTTTCAAAAATATGTCACTGACAAAAGTTTTGAATGTTATGCTTCTAATACTATTTCCCCGTGAGCTCTGTAGTTTTTACTACACAAATCTGCATAGCATGATTTTTAGGAATACATATATAAATGTCATATAAAGAGCAAAACTGACTTTATTTTCAAGGTACTTCTCAAGCTACTGTCATGCAGCTGTAAATGATGGCACCTCATAAACACTCGATGGATGCGAGTCTGAGTGACCTCCAGGAGCTGGTGATGGACAGGGAGGCCTGGCGTGCTGCGGTTCATGGGGTCGCAAAGAGTCGGACACGACTGAGCGACTGATCTGATCTGATCTGATCATACATAAACTGGGAGAAGGCAATGGCACCCCACTCCAGTACTCTTGCCTGGAAAATCCCATGGATGGAGGAGCCTGGTAGGCTGCAGTCCATGGGTCACTAAGAGTCGGACACGACCGAGCGACTTCACTTTCACTTTTCACTTTCATGCCTTGGAGGAGGAAATGACAACCCACTCCAATGTTCTTGCCTGGAGAATCCCAGGGACGGGGGAGCCTGGTGGGCTGCCGTCTATGGGGTCGCACAGTCACACGACTGAAGCGACTTAGCAGCAGCAGCATACATAAACTAATCTTTGGACCCAGAGGAGAAATGGCGCACTTGAAAAAAACATTTTGGTATGTTGCCACCATTCTTTAAAAAAAAAAAAAAAAAAATTTTGTAGCCCATTAGCAATGCTGTGATAATTTCAGATGAAGAGTGAAGGGACTCAGCCATATATACACATGTATCCACTTTCTCCCAAACTCCACTCCCATCCAGGCTGCCACATAACATTGATCAGAGTTCTATGTGCTATAAAGTTACCATTTTAAATATAGCAAAGTGTCCATGTCCATCCCAAACTTCCTAACTATCCCCCTTCCCTTCCCCCTGTCAACCATAAGTTCAGTTCTCTTAAGTCTGCAAGTCTCTTTCTGTTTGCAAGTAAGTTCAATTGTATCATTTCTTCATAGATTCCACATACAAGGGATGTCATCCTGTATTTCTCCTTCTCTGACATATTCACTCAGTATGACAATCTACAGGTCCATGCATGTTGCTGCAAATTGCTGCCACTATTCTTGACCTATAACCACTAAAAATTTGTTCAATGTTACTCACAAATTAATTCTAAAAATGTGTTACATTCACATTACTGAATTTATTGGAAGTACAAAGATTAAAAAGAAGGAGCCACTTCTTTCTAAGAAATAAGACTCTTATTTCTCTGGTTCATTTCGGTATTTTCCATTTCTAAATCCTTACTTCTCAATACATTATACTAAATGCTTTTCTGTATGATTTTTCAACTATTCTCTGAGTTAGTTCTATTTACCTTCCTACTAGACTTTAGGCTTAAGTATTTCATGGTCTTACATCCATTTTTCTTTTCTCCTTTACAGAGCAGGTACTCATTAAGACACTTATAAACCATTTTTTTTTTTTTTTAAAAACACAGTAGATTATTCTTCTTTTTACTAATGGAAAGAATAAATGATCCTTTTTATCATGGATTTTAGTATCCCAGTTGGAAAAGAACTATGAATAATTACAGTTCTTCCTCAGAGTTACTCTTAGGACAGGGACAGAATGAAAAAAATAAATTCAACACATGTAATTTTTATCTTATGCATTCTACTGAATTTTGCATCCAAAGACACAATGTGATTTGAGAAAAGGAAAAAAAAAAAGTCATATATAAATATGTATCTATAGCAGTCTCCTTTTTTAAATGATATCCATACTGTTCCTTACTATCTGATCCTGGTGCCAAAAGCAACTATTTTACTAAATTCTCAAATATTTTGCCTTTGATTACTAGTCTTCTTAAGTTTCTGCAGTCCTTTGGGTAACCTAGATCTATTGCTGAATGTTTCAGGTCTGCATATTGCTAATCACACAGGGTAAACTTTAATTCTATATTTCTATCTTTGAATGACTTACATAATTTCTATATAGGTCTCTACTCACTAAACCAAATAGATTAAATGCTTCAGACTTCTTAAAATCTCAACTGACATCATAAAATGGCAGATTTTAATCTTGGAAGAGATCTAAATTATAATCCTTGATTTTACAAAGGTGGAAACAGAGGTCTAAAGTCCTCGTCACATGTTCACCTGTTTTGAAACCTACATATACCTTCTTCACCAGAGTGAATATAGAGAATCGCAATTATTTCACGTGGGAGTATGAAATTTGCAGAAACAGCATTACAAACACAATAGACATGAGCTGGATCAATGGGAAAATTACTGAATACAGTGAATCAAAGGAGTACCTTATAAATAATTAATGTTAAAATAAAACCTATTCAAAATAAATTAATTAAGCATAGATTTTACTCACCTCCCTTATGACTTGCTGTAACTCATCTTGCTCCACATTTTTATGCACTTCCTCAGCAGCTGGCAATAATGAGACTTTTTCCTGTTCTTCCTCCACTTCAGATTTAGGTCCTACAGCTTCTGAGGTTTCTTCAGTTGCTCCAGCTTCCTCATCTGGAGGTGTCTGCACAGAGCCTGTTCTAGAAGGAGCAGTTGGTGTTAGGGCCACTGATGCTCGGAATAATTTCTTGCTTGGTACCAGATGGGTTTTGGGTTTGCCCACTGAGTCAACAGGAGGTACTCCAGTTCTTCTACTGGCATGAGAGGGACCAGAACATACAGACGATGACTCTGATGTTGCTTGGGAAAAAACAGATTCTGAGCTTTCTCCAGGAGGAATTTCAAATCCCATTTCTCCATGGCCCAGGCCCAATTCAGACTTTAGGTATGACTGTTCCCGCATCAGTTCAGTGACCTAGAGATCAGAAAAACTGTAATTCTTCTCTCTTTAAATTAAGATTGGTAGTTAAAAGAAGATTAATATCCTCAATGCTGCCCAAATCATTTAACTTGTAGAGACATGATTCAAATGCACTCATTTAGTTACTACTCAATTTCATTTGCAAAAACAGCAAGAAAAACTCAAATTCACAGTGAGATCAAGCCATAAAATATTTAACTAGGCTATAGATGGGTGAAATTTTACTTGGTTCCACATGGGTGTCCAAATTACTTACAAAGAAAAGTAACCTTTATGAGTAAAAAAAACTCATAATGCCCTCAAATGAACTAATTCATTTAAAATACAATAAAAATCAATCTTTGTTCAAAATGTAGTCATCTTAAAGATCCAATTACCTAAAGAACCTGGAATCAGACTGTGAAAGCACATTTCCTGAAATATAAATTACTTTTTATGATGCATTATTTCCTTTAGGCCATGAAGATAAATCATTATTGCAATTAACTGGCTTTCTAGTGGCCAAAGATGGCAACGGACTTCAAGAAGTGCCAGACTCACTTCTAATCAAATTAACTAACTCATCAAATTGTGTATTTAAATTTTTTTTCATCTACATTAGGAAAACTGTGTGTTTATGAAATATGATATCATTCCCTTCCCCAGTGATTTAAAAGGAAAGAGGCTTACTGGTTCCATTACATTCAATGGAGAAGGGCATGACAAGTTATCAGCGCTTCTACTGCCACACATTCCCTGAAAAAGCAAAACAATATATATATATATATATGTGTGTGTGATATATGTGTGTGTGTGTAGTTTTTTCAAATTGCAAGTGCTTTATAATAAAACGAGCTAATTATTACTCTAAAGCAGTCCTTTACGTCACAAAAGTCAGCCTCAGCTGTCACAGGAGCCTATACAATGTGTTACTGTGACTGAAGGTTGCATAGAAGATGTTCTGATTCTCTGTTTTCACCAATGCACATTTCTCAGAATAACAGATCAAAACTGTCAATGAGATATTCACTGACAAGATATGCATAGTCTGTGCTATCATATATATATAAACACACACACACACATTCTTATTCTACTTGCTATGTGTGCATATGTATGTGTGTGTTCATGGAATTGTTTTTAACAAAATCAGTTATGTTCAATTAACAAAGAGAAGAGTTCACTGTTTCAACATTTCAAAACCATATATTCTACAACTGAAAGATTTTGGCAAAAATAAGAATGCAATTGTTGAAGTTCAAATTGCATGAAAAGGAACATTAGGAGTAAGAATAGTGGTACAAAATAGAGAGAGACGGTGTTTGTCTCTATTTTCATTCGTATACATGTTTTTCTGCTTTTACAAAGATTGATTCCTCAAAAAACATACAGAATGGAAAAGAATCCAAAATAAAGGGAAAATGTAAAGGGAACAGTATTTTTTCAAAGGCAAGAAAAAGGCCGGGGAAAAAAGGTTACATGAAATATATATGTGTGTGTTCTTCAGTTATACACAGTGAGTAACATCTAAATTAGTCATATGCTAGCCTACTATCATTCTCCCTTTAAAATCCTTAAATTTTTGCATTGCTCTTTATCCTCTATTATTAAATTACGATTTTTCAATATCCTTATATATATATATAAATATGCTAAATATTTAAAAAGTAACCACAACTTACACATTCCATTGATGTGTGGGAAAGTCTCATTAAACACGGCATGTCTCTAATGACATTTTTAAAATACGTTGTTTTTAAACTAAGGCATTTGTCCTAAATTGTGTGGAACGCTATTAACAAGTTCTGAGTGAAAAAACCGTGACAACCCGAGGAAGCATACCATGAGTGCCGAGGGGCGGAAGGCTGATGTCAAGTGCACAGGGCGGAGCTGCTCCTCCAGCCCCAGCAGGCGCTCCTCTAGCTGCAGCTCCAGGTCCTGGAGTTCCACTCGGACTGAATTTCTCAAACTCTGCAGTTGATCAACTTCATACCTATTAGTAGGCACAGAGTTTGAAAAAAGCAGTTTGGAAACTCAGTGTCACAACTCTCCAAGCTTTTGGAAGTTACTGAAACTCCAAGGTCTATAGATTAGCACAACAGCGTCTACAATGAGTTTAACCATTATAACTGCTTTTTCTTCCTCTAGCTTCTATCACAAATATTCCAGACAATAAGAAACAGATTCCAACCACTGTCTTCCTCAGTTCAGCAAAGACAGAGAAATTTACTTAGCAAAACATTGTGCCCAATTTTATTTACACTGGTTCACAGACTAGATAAAGGGTACTGCTGCTGCTGCTGCTGCTAAGTCACTTCAGTCATGTCCGACTCTGCGTGACCCCATAGATGTCAGCCCACCAGGCTCTCCTGCTCCTGGGATTCTCCAGGCAAGAAAACTGGAGTGGGTTGCCATTTCCTTCTCCAATGCATGAAAGTGAAAAAGTGAAAGTGAAGTCGCTCAGTCATGTCCGACTCTAAGCGACACCATGGACTGCAGCCCACCAGGCTCCTCCATCCATGGGATTTTCCAGGCAAGAGTACTGGAGTGGGGTGCCATTGCCTTCTCTGAAAGGGTACAGAGCAGTGTAAATAAAATTCAGCTTCCAAAAAAAAAAATAAAAATAGTTAACAATGCTTTTTAGAATGAAAAATATTTTAAGTCAACGTTAAGACATATGAACTTTTACCTTTCCTCCTCAGTCATATGATGATAAACCATGGTTTGCTGACGCAGCATTGCCAATTCTAAATCCATCATTTGCGTTCTAAACAAATTCAGACTCCGCCTCATTACTTGGAGCTCCTGAAAAGTATTCTAAAATGCAATATAACAGCATTAACTTCTAAATCACACAAATTATTCTGTAACACAAGGATTTAAGTAACAACTTACTTCATAAAGAGGTAGAACAGATGATTTCTGAGTACTATATGGAGCAGCAGCAAGATCAGGTCCTCTCATCATAGGGTACTTCAAAAGAGTGAAAGTCTGATTAGAAAGCAATGTTAAAGTGACTACTTCCACATCATCTAAGGTGTTAAAAAGGCAGAATTTGGGGAGTACATATATTTCTCTTTGGGGCATAAAACAAAACCTAAAACCACTTCACGTTATAAGCCGAAATCAGATAAATCAGTCACCAGTATCACCTATCACTCCTATCTGTTTCAGTTATAAGTCAGTGTATTTGGAACAGGAAAGAGGCAAAGGAGCACATATAGTTTAAATCTATTAATATGTCTTACAGGACCTCCTTCTTGCCTTGAGAAAGTAGAAAAATAAAAACAAAACTCAGAAATATAGAAGCAATAGCAAATGCCACTGTCAGATGACAGAAACTACTGACTTGGCTAAAGAAAGTAGCAAGCAATCACCACACTCTTAGATATTTGAGTATCTACAATGTATCACTTAGGTAGTGAAAAAGATAAAAGGAAGATAGAAAGCATTCCCAGCCTTCAAGCATTGTCACCTTGGAAGAAACAAGGAGAAAACAGAAGTAGAAATAAATACATAATATTGGTTGGGGTTGGTGAAAACAATGATGAAAACAATCAAAAGTCCAGATTAGGTTAAGTGTTCTCAATAGTGGTGACACTTGAGCTATATCTTAACAGTAAACAGGACTTGGTCAGGTGAAGAAAGGCCAGGGCAGCCCATCCCAGATTAAAAAAAAAAAAAGTGGCATGTGTAAAAAAAAAAAAAGACACAGCCAGCTAGGGACACACACCTAGGCAGGAGCCTGCATGTGTATATGGAGCACGCTCACAGGGAATGGGCCTGGAGACGCAGGCAGAGGCCCGGAAGTGCACAGCACCTGTCTCCTGAGGTGGGGTGGAGTGAGGCTGGGGAAATCAGCTGAGTTAACTCATGAACGCTGAAGAGAAAACCACATCTCTAGCAGAACAAGCTGGTCTAGGCAGGTGGAACATGAAGGTGTAGGTGGACAGGACCCTGGGAATCCCCAGCTTCCCGTAACTGCAGCTGAAAGGTTAATTTCTCATTTGTAGACAGAGCTACATTTTGTAAGGAGGAAAGAGAGACACCCACTTTCTGGTTAGACTGAAAATCATTAGTAGAAGACGATCATCATGAGGATGCTACTTAAAAGTGTGTTTTACTACATAACTTGAAAGGTTTCCAACTTTCATTTTTACTGTCAAAGGGGCTTCCTGTCTACTACATCATCATGAAAAGGAATGTATCATATACACTCTGGGCTTCTCTACTCTTGGCTGAACACCCCGTTCATTACGTTACACTGTCATTTTCTTCATTCCTCAACTGCCTAATCTAAGTAGCTCAGGAAGAGATTTAGAAAGGAAATGTGAAAGGCAAACCAAGAGACAATTTACTTCTTTCTCCAAACTTATTTTGGAAATTATTCCCATCCCACTAACAAATCTGAGAGCAGTGACTTTAAAAGTGACAAGACACACAGACTAGATCCACACGTTTACCTGATTTTTTCTCTTCTTTTAACCCAGTGGAAGCAGACTAATTCTGTACCAGGAGACCAGCATCAGGAGTCAGCAGATGAAGAAAAAGCTTAGTCAGAGAGCAACGAGTGGAACCAGGAGAACACACGGCCACACAAGCCAAGGGAGGAAAACTTAGAAAGAAGTGGTGAACACTGTCAGATGGAAGAGAAAAGGACAGACAGGGCTTGAGAAGTTTTCTTTTTTAATGACAAAGACAACTTGACTAAGACAGACAATGGAGGATAGAGGCTAAAGAAAGGAGGACACCTAAAAAACAAAATCTCCTCTCTAGAAGGGAGGGAGACTGTGAACAGAGACATTCACCTTGTTCAGAATTAGTTACAGCTTTTCCCTTGAGCTAGGAAGGAAGAGGCTGGGGCGGGGGGCCGGGGGCGGGCAGGAACAGATAAATTTAAGGATGTAGGAAAATGAGGCTGAGGTGATTCATGTCTGATGGCTCCTAGCTTTCCAGTGAATTATGAGGTACTATGGGGTCGCACAGAGTCGGACACGACTGAAGCGACTTAGCAGTAGCAGCAGCAGCAGACCAATAAAAGAAAACAAGAGTAAGAAAGATAAACTTGGTTTCATACCTGGGAAAGATTCTGCAGTGAGTTTCTAATATCATGCAACACTCTTCGCAACTGCATCTCGATGGCAGAAGGAGGGTTCACAGAGCACACTCGGTAAGGGGAGGCAGCGTGTCTGTGTGAGTAAGGACATCCGAGAGGGGACGGGAAGGCACTGCAGGCGGCGCCTGCTGTGCTGGGAACACTGTGAGTGCTCAGAGTTCTCATGTGTTCACACAGGGGCCTTTCCTGCCACTCGGAGTGGAGACAGTGAAGGGAGCAGGTGGACTGAGACACAGGCGCCGGAGCAGACAGCGAGCAGGCCGGAGTCCTCCACTGACGGCACTCCTCCAGCCGCGTCACCTCGCTCGGGGCGGCGGCTTCTTTCTTTCCAGACGTCGGAGAGATGAAAATAGTGGATTTGACCGAAGACTGCCCATCGTGCTCAGTCACTTCTTTCTCTAATCTCTGTTCCTCCTCCTGTGTATACTTGTAGGTGAAGGATGGTGGGCTGCATCTGGTCTCTTTTCCAGGGGACAACTGGACATTGACAGATGACACAACCCTTACTGGGCTCAGCAAGGTGGTTGGTAAAGACTGAGACCTCCTTAGAGGATAGCCAGCTTTTGCAAACAGGTACCTCTGTTTTAACAGATCTTTTGACTTTATCAAACTACGCCCTACTCTTTGATTAGACAGACTACAAACCTTCATTTGCGCTCTTTGTAAAGCTGTATTAACTCTGTCCACAGAAGAGGGAGACCCCGTTGTATTTTCAGCCCCTTTCTCACCACATTTAGCTTCAATAGAAGCCAAGGATTTAAGAATATGGTGGGTGGTATACTGGACAAATTCACATTCGCTGCTTTTATCCACATCACTTTCAGCACTTGCTTCCCTTAGTAATTCCACAGACTGTGCTGGAGACACATCCTTTTTCCTTTCAGTAATTTCAGTAACGTGATCCTCTGCACTCCAGGGGGACTGCTGATGTCCTATGTTCTCAACAGTCTGGCACGGGAGGGAATCCTGGCCATCTGACCTTTTCTCAGCAACTGTTGCTGCCTTTTCTCTTTCCATCTGAGGACACGTAAGAGACTCCTCCTCTGATTCATTAAAATAAGGCTGGTCTTGCGCTGTTGGTGTGACAAGGTCTTCACCAAATGATGTGACTGTTGTCTCACTGTCGCAGCTGTCTGCACTACTCCCCATGGCCTGCAAGGACTCATGAACCTGTGAAAGGAAAACAAGTAGAAGGATGGGGAACTCAAATAAGTAGTAGCATTAACAAAATACCAAACTGCTATGAGGCTTCTTCACTTTCAGGGTCTCCCACCTTGGTTTTGGCCTTGGTGCTGCTCTAAACTGCTCTCAGTGTCCTTGATCAACAACTCTCCTTTCTCACAAAGATTATTCCAGATCTTTACTATTTTCCTTAAATACCCCCTTTCAACACCCATCTCCTTTCCTTCCTGGAAGAGGAAATGGCAACCCACTCCAGTAATCTTCCCTGAAAAATTCCATGGACAGAAGAACCTAGCGGACTACATTCCACGAGGTTGCAAAGATAGTCGGACATGACAGGGCAACTAAGCACTCCATTCCTTCCAACATATGACACTGACTCAGAGAAAATGGACAAAAATATCTTAACTTCTTCCTCAATACCTACAAACTTCCCTATACCTTACCCCACCATTCCCTCCTCTCCATTCTGAAAGAAAACTGTGTCTCTTTTCAAAGCGAATCCCTCCAATCTGTACTTCTGACGCCCTCCTCTCAAAGGTTAGGGTAGTTCTCCAGGTTCATCCCAGACTTTTCTGCATCAAGCTCTCTTTCTTTTAGCCTTCTCTTAGCCAAACAACTTTCCTAAATCATTACTGTATAAAAAAGACAAAAAGACCTATAACCCTTAGCTATCATCCTTATTTGAAAAAAGAACATAATTCATATCTTCTCTGTCACTGATTTACTCTCCAATCACGCTTCTCATTCAATGCATCAGAACTACTCACTCAAGTACTCAATTTCAGAATTAAACAAATTTTCATCTTTTCACTTCAATGGCTACAGCTCTCCTTTTAAAAGTTTCTCTTCCATCTTTAATTTTTATGCCTGCTGGATTATTCTGAGTCTCCTTAGAAACTTCTCCTCACTGTCTACTCCTTAAATGCTATTTCTAAGGTACTTTTTTAGGTTCTTTTTTTCTCTTATTCCAGTTTTCTTTAAAATTTCCTTACAGATGTTTTAAACACTTTTGATGTACACTATGTACTGCACACATAAACTATAAGCTCCTTGAGGACAGTTTAAGACATGCCTGTCTTCTGGATTATCTAACACACTATAGCATAAAAGTCAAGTAATATTGAGCAAACTATGAAACCACAGTTTTAGTTAGTTATTAATTAATTATCATAAAATACTGAAATACAGGCACAGATTGTAAAGAATCTGTCTGCAATTCTGGACACCTGGGTTCGAGCCCTGGGTAGGGAAGATCCCCCGGAAAAGAGAATGGCTACCCACTCCAGTATTCCTGCCTGGAAGATTCCACGGACAGAGGAGCCTGGCAAATCCATGGGGTGGCAAAGAGTTGGACAAGACTGAGTGACTAACACTTTCATTTTCTTTCATTGAAATACAATGATGGTAGAAAATTAAAAAAAAATATATGTTAAGGATTAAAATACTCTGTTTATTGGTGGTCCAAAATTGAAGAAGTTTTTTGTCGTTGTTTTCAAATATTCAGGCAGAGAAAGATGAAAAATTAGTGTAACTTAACATTTATAGACAAATGCTCAGATAATAAGACTAAAATTCTAGGATACAGATGTTTTCATTTGAAAAATAAAGATTGCACAGATTGTCTTAAATATATGCCAAGTCTAAGTCGCTTCAGTCGTGTCCGACTCTGTGAGACCCCATAGACGGTAGCCCACCAGGCTCCCACGTCCCTGGGATTCTCCAGGCAAGAACACGGGAGTGGGTTGCCATTTCCTTCTCCAATGCATGAAAGTGAAAAGTGAAAGTGAAGTCGCTCAGTCGTGTCCCACTCTTAGCGACCCCATGGACTTCAGCCCACCAGGCTCCTCCATCCATGGGATTTTCCAGGCAAGAGTACTGGAGTGGGGTGCCATTGCCTTCTCTGTCTTAAATATATAGACAGTGAAAAATCATCTAATATAAAGAAGTTAGTCAGAATGCCTACTATGATAGGAAATATTACCTGAAGATGATTAAGCGAGAGGCAGTCTGTCGAATCTTCAGCAAAACCGCTGCTATCAGAGTGCTGACTTGCAGTACGTAATAGTTGATCTACCAAAAAAGAAATGCAGTTATACAAAACTGCTATATAGGACTTCGGTGAGTACCTTTATTACATGATTTGCAAAAGATACATGGTACACAACAGGGACTCTTTCTTAGAAAAGTATGCATTACTTATGCCAAATTGTGGCTTCAAAGCATAGGAAGTGACCTGAATTCAAATAAAACTGAATCACATCAGAAATTGTCAGTGTTTAGTTGCAAATTAAGCTCTAATTATCATGTATTTTGGTCTTATGCTTGGAGAACAACCTGCTGAAATGAAAAATGGCTCTAATAAAAATTAAAGTCCCAAATAAACCATTTTCATTATGTAAAATATGTAAAGACACTTAGGTGAAATCAGAAGTTTAAATGCAGTGTATAAAAACACCTATGGGCTTCCCTGGTGCTCAGTGGTAAAGAATCCACCTGCTAACGCAAGAGACAGTGTGAGCCCTGGTCCACAAAGGCCCCACACGCCACGGAGCAGCTTGGCCTACGGGCCACAGCTACTGAGTCTGTGACCTAGAGCCCACGTGCCACACCACTGCAGCCTGCACATCTACAACCTGTGCTCCACAACGAGAGGCCACTGGCGTGAGAAGCCCACGCACCACGGCTATAAAGTAGCCCCTGCTCGCCACACCTAGAGAAAGCCTGCATGTAGCAATGAAGACCCAGCATGACCAAAAATAAATAAATGAAATTCTATGTATTTAAAAAACACCTATTACCTTCCCAATAAGAAAATAAAAATACAATTAAGGCCAACAAATTAATAATTTATATACAAGAAAACTTAAATGTCTCTGATGTTTCAAATGATGCAAACATTTTTAAGTTAAGAAACAATTATTTCTTAGCTGAATGAAAATCATATAGGTTCAACTAGAAGGTAATATTGTTAATTTTTATCATTCCTGGTTAGTATAACCTAAAAAAAATTTTTTTAAAGTAACTAAAAAAACCAACTAAGCACAGTAGGCATGATTACATGCCCAGTTACACTGTGAGCACCACAGTAGGGGAGACTTTACAGCTGTTACATTTACTGAGGATGACATTTCATGACACAGTCAAGTTCTGCAAAAGCAATAGGCTAAATACTCTGTGTTTACCAAGTCCACATTCATTTAAGATTTGAATGACAGGAAGTATTCCATAATATGTTTGAATAAAATCCAAAATTAATTATTGGTTGCCTGACTTTGAAAAATATGCTAATTACCTTAGGTTCAACCTGGAGCAACATGAAATAGAATAATATTTTTCCCATTAAAAATGTAAAATAATTCTGTAATGTTTTGAAGTCAAAAAAATTGCATAATTAAATATAAGGAACTGATCCATATCTTGCTAAGTTTAGGTAAATTGTAATAATTGTGAAACTGAATTAGAGTAAGCTGTTACCACAGGTACTAATTATGCAGTGTATTATCTGAGAAAATGATTAACATGCCACAGGAGTCATCACCATAATTGTATGTTTGCATATCTTTTTAAAAAGAAAAACTAGATTGTCAGTGTTCTGAAAACAGGCACCTTATTTATTCCTGTTTGTATCCCAAGTAACTAGAGCAAGCCAACAATAAAAATGTATTTGCTGAATTAAATCAATCTCCATAAAGTCATCTCCATAAAGCAACAACAGACTTAAACAGTTGCTTAGAGGATTTAGAGGTGAAACTGCTCAATCTGCTTGGGCAAAGGGCAGTTGCCAAAGAGCCCAGGAAGCCCTGACCAGCTTCCCTCCGATTCTCTCCCCTGAGGTCTGTGTTGGCCACCGTGCAGCACAGCCCATGCCAAGCACACTCCTCCGCAGTCAGCCCAGTCTGAATTCACACACACATCAGGTCAAGTGCAGACTGCTTAGGCTTCAGAGCAGATGTCAGGCAGTGGAAAGAACAAGGAGACCTGGGTCAAGTCCTGGCTTTATCATCATAAGCAGTAACTCCTCTCCTCAGAAAATGAGACAATAGTTCTCCTACCTTACAGTGTTACTACAGAAACTACATAGAATGTAGGTGAAACCATTTTTGTAAACTATATATCACGATTGAGACTCTCTAGTCAGACATTTCAGTTTCACAAAAAGCATAGTTTACCAAAGAAAAAGGCAGAATTAAAAAGAAACAGACTTTTGTCCTAACTGAAGAGGTAACACATTATTTCTAATTAAAAATTAGGAAGTAAAAGCAAACATTACAGTGAGAACAAAACAAAAGCTGTCAATTCTATTTATCCAGTATTACGGAGAAACAGTGCACCTGTATACCCTGCTAGGCCAAAGAAAATATTGAATATCTTTGGCAATAAGGACACTGTTGGACTGTTCTTAACATACCTACTGAATGTTAACTTGTGACATGAGTTGCGTCACTAAACCTCTATTGTAAATCCCAGGACTGGATCTGAGATTTAGATTACTGTAGCTTCAAAAATTCTATTACCAAAGTGGGAAGTATTTTTATACATGCACTTTGTGCATTTTTACTAACCTTGTGAGATGAATGTATTACCAGTGATTCAAATTCTGCCACTAGGATTAACATACTTGCATATCACATCAAAATCTGGAAGGCTACTTTCAAAAAAATGACTAAAACACTATTGCTCTTTCTCCCTCTTTCATGCATACACACAAAACTATTTTACTATTAATTTATAAAAATGTGATTCAAAAAAAAGTTACCATTTTTAGTTATGCCACCAGAAATAAGAGCTCCTACAGAAGACAAGAGGAAGAAACTCAGATGTGAATACAAACCACATTCCATCTTTCCCGCTACAGGAAGCTTACTCCTCAAGGATCTTCAGGTAATTATACTGTTTTCATGCTCCTTCTGACACAGGGCAAGCTGCTTTATCCAATGCATCCCTTTACCTATCTAAAGCAAAGAGTCCTGGATGGCTATGAACTCTGCCTTACAGCTCAGGAACACATATATTTATGGACTCACAAAGGGAAAAAAATTAAGCAGTAGTTCATTTTGTGTCTGACCAGAACTGTGGTGACCTAGGGAGAGAGTGGGGATCTTGTTTGTCAGTACTGTACTGCAATAAAAAAAGAAAATTTATATGCAGATTGTTTCATATGGAGTCACTCCAGAGATCAGAAGAGAACATGTAATTTCCTATTCTAGGAACATACATATGAATCTTTGCTTTAAAAAAAAACACAAAAAAACAGGGTGGCTCAGCATGTGTGAAGTTTTAAAAATAAATACTCCTACCTTCAGTGGTCATTTAACTTCTCTTCTCCTTTCCTTTCTCCCTAAATCTCCAAAGCTTTACAACTTTGAAGATGATCAGACATGTTTTTCTTGTTGCAAGTTAAAAGTGAAAGAAATTGATTCAAAGGGTCTTTGGTCAATAATTAATAACTCAAGAGAAGACCAGTACCTACAGCAACTAACCTTTGATCTAGCTTGAATTTAACTAGCTTTAACTATCAGTGAGAAACTGGTGCTTTCTGCCACAGGCACATTCATGTATTATACCTAAGACTAGATTTAAGTAATGAAAACCCAGAAGTGGCTAATACAAGTCTGTATCTCAAACATAAGCATGTAAAAAGTAGGCCTGACTTTGTTGCTCTATCACTTCCCATCTAGCCCTTGTGCAGAACTAAAACATTATTCAGCATACACATAATTGTACAAGGAGGTCATTACAAGATAAGTGAATTAAAATTACTTTATGAACACAAAAGTCTTCAGGAAGATACCAAAGATTCTACAATCAAACCATAATGAAGCATGCACACCTGTGTTCTTAATTTTCTTTTTATATTTATAAGCACTGCAAACACTGATAGAAAAAAAATACCTTTTCCACATCACCCAAAGACATTTCAGTAATGTGCTTAGATAGCAGTGAATACAGGTTTACTTACCTCTTTTTGACTTGTTAAGACCTAGCTGGTAAGTGGTTGGAACATGAGGAGCTTCTCCCTCTGTACTTTGGACCTACAGAAGAGTTTTAGGTAGTTAAAACTTGAAGAATAGGTGGCAAAGAAGAATACTTCTTAATAATCATTTACTAACAACCAATCTAACTAAGAAGGTACCAATGCTTTATATATTTAAAAAGTGCAACCTATCTCAAAATTGTTATAATGTCCCACATCTCAATTTTATGATCTATTTTTCAGTTAACAACAGGACTTTAAGTTTACAGCTAACAAAGAAAACTAACTACATGTGTAAAGTATAATATTTCATTAAAAATAAGTTGCTATTAAATGAAAAACAGAGCCATAAGAAAAAGTTCTTCTCTAAATGTTAAACCTAGAAGTGTAAGATCAATCCCAGAGAAACACTAATACACTCACTGCAATCACTTAAAGCGATTACAAGTCTTGCATCTTGAAAACCAGCACATCATGTTCCCAATGCAAAACTTATAAAAGTCCACAAATTTTCAGGTTTCACATAACCACTCATGTGTAAGATGGCTTTGTCTTGACATAAATGTTCTTTTAAGACATAACTTGGAAGTTGTATGTGGACAAGCAGGTTTCATTACAGGATTAAAATGTGAAACATCTCAGCCATAAATTCTCCATGAAAATTACGTTCAAAAAGATACCAAACCCAAAGAGGCTATCCTTTTATGCTGTCTTTTTGTTCTCCTACCTGAACAACTACGTAATTTAGGAACTGCCTGATTCTTTACTCATCATACCCACTCCTCCAATATTCTATCTATCCTAACAACTCTATCCTAAAATTAAATACTTGCAGGAGTATAATACTAATGCCAACAGTTTACTCTGTAATGCTGCTGCTGCTGCTGCTAAGTCACTTCAGTCGTGTCGGACTCCGCGTGACCCCATAGACGTCAGCCCACCAGGCTCTCCTGCCCCTGGGATTCTCCAGGCAAGAAAACTGGAGTGGGTTGCCATTTCCTTCTCCAATGCATGAAAGCGAAAAAGTGAAAGTGAAGTCGCTCACTGGTGTCTGACTCTTAGCGACCCCATGGACTGCAGCCCACCAGGCTTCTCCATCCATGGGATAAAATACTAGGTAACATCCTAGTAAAGTGGGAAAACCCGCCAAACATTTGGGCTTTTGGCTTTGAACAAACTGGAAAGTAAATAGCACACAAGTTTTAGATAGAACCCTGTTTTTGAGCTATGAGTCCCATTCCAGAGTAAGAAATATTCCATAGGAATGAGAGTGGAAAAGCCAACATGAAAAACTTAAAAGGTTAAAGATCTTATTATCCAGTTTTAAAACTGCTCTCATCTGTGCTTTGTTCTTAGCAGTAGCAGCAGCTACATAGTTGAACATGAATTCACATTTATCTTTTGAAAACTGAAAGCATACTGGTCATTTAAAACCATCACCTATAAATTATATATAAAATAGTTTCTACTATTCTTTGTTATTATCAAAAAATTATATTCTTCAAAGCATTAGACATAAGTTCAACAGGAAAACCATTGTTTTGTGTGCAAAGAAACAAAATACATTTTCTTTTTATAGTCAACAGAAGGTCTATTATTAGCCTCTATTCAGGCCTAGCTTACTTCAAAGAGTTTTCTGTAAACCAAATATCAAACAGACCGAAAAAGTATAACAGAAACCCAAATGTCTCCTTAATTTTATTCTAAGGATCTCAGCTTGGGCAAAAGATTATGATCTCTCGTTTTTAAAGGCAGAATTATCACATCTTCTATTCTTTGTGTGTGTGCTCAGTCGTGTTCAACTTTTTGCAACTGCATGGACTATAGCCCTCCAGGCTCCTCTGTCCATGAAACTGTCCAGCCAAGAATACTAGAGTGGGTAGCCATTTCCTTCTCCAGGAGGTCTTTCCGATCCAGAGATCAAACCTATGTCTCTTGCATTGCAAGCAGATTCTTTACCACTATGCCATGGGAATTCCCTATTCTGTTCTTTAGATTTATAAAATTAGTCACAAGATAACATGACTTTAATGTATATGTATCCTCAGTGAACTATCCTTCAAGATGCTACTCCAAAAAAAAAAAAAAACCCTCTCTCCCTCCACTACAAATTCCATAATTAACAAAGAAAAAAAAGAACAGGGCCCTTAAAAATGAGCTGACAGTATCATATTAATAAAGCCACTAAAGTTAGGATCCTTCCTCCCACTTACTCAAAATCATCAATCACTTGGAAGACAGAAAAAGACTTGCTAGCGATAATGGTTGAATTTCACAGCTTATTATGTTTCATTATTAGTTATAGTTGTGCAGAGGAAAGCATTCAAATTCAAGATGGGGTGCCCCACAGAAAATTATAACCCAAACATAGATCTTAAGATTTATTTGGCAAGATTTTTCCTATTCCATGGTGTTAAATCCTCAGTGAAATTCTGGTCATTTGCTTTAAGTTCATCTTTTATCAACTACAGCTAAATATTGATAACTGAATTAAGTGATGGATAATGGGTGTTCCCTCTACTATTTTATCTCTGAGTAAGCTTGAAGCTTCTCATAATAAAAATTAAAAAAAAACAACACTAAACCAAATTGATAAAAATCACTGGGTCTCAGTGTTTTGGGATTTAAAGCTGTAGGAAAACAGCTTTAGAATAATCCACACATTTGAGTTACTACATTTTAAAAATGTTTTAATCAAACAAATATTTCTTTTTGAATCAATGTCCTGCTACCATGCAGATACCTAGTTTGGTTTTTCAAAACCTGTCATATTTATCTTGACTAAAACACATCTTCTGAGGCACAATACTGTTGTACTGTGTTTTATAGAGCAGCAACACATAGAATGTTCTAACTCAAAGAACCCTTCCTCTAAGAATTAAAAAATCTTATACAGCAAAAAGGTCTTCCCAGGTGGCGCTAATGGTAAAGAACCTGCCTGCCAATGCAGGAGACATAAGGGACATGGGTTCAACCCCTAGGTCAGGAAGATCCCCTGGAGGAGGGCACAGCAACCCACTCCAGTATTCTTGCCAGGAGAATCCCATGGACAGAAGAGCCTGGCAGACTACAGTCCATAGGGTTACACAGAATTGGACATGATTACAATGACTTAGCATGCAAAAAAACAAAAACCAACTTAGTACAGCAAAAAAAACAAAACTGAAGCTTCAAAAATCACAATCCTAATTTTTAATGATACCTCAAAAAATTATAAAGAAAGTATTTTTCCAAAGAAGTGGCATGAAGCTGTGCATTGCCTGACTTGAGTTCTTGCCAGTGTCTGACTCTATTAACCAGTCAGACTATACATACTGTATGGCATAATCAAAAGGAGTAGGTTTGTACAAAGACCCAAATTCAAGTCTTATTCTGAAAGACCAATGGAACAACTTAACTGTCAGGTATTTGACTGGTTTGGGATTACTTTAACTTAGGCCAGTAAATGTAATAAGAAGAATCCTGAAATTTAATGGCTAAAAATAGGTAATGAAGTACGTAACTTAAATCAGTAATCAATATGAAGACAGGATTAGAAACATTTACTAAAGCGTCAGTAGGTTAAAAAATTGCATATGCAGCCAATGGTATCTTAATATAAACTTATTTATAGAGACACAAGGTAACTTATTTACAGAAATACATAGATAAAAGCTCTCCTTCCTTTAACGTTCAAAGAAATTTTTCCTTTACACCTAAAAGATGAACAATTGCTTATAGAGTAAAATCATTCTGGTTTAACTGTGAATCATTCATACTACTAATCTGTGGCTCTAGACAGTTACCATGATGTATCTATTCGAAATAAATTATTTCAAGAACACAAGAATAACCCAAGCAAGTCATTAAGAATTAGAAAACTCAAGAGTAGGTCTTTAAAACTTTCAGATACACTGAAACTAGCCTGCAAGATAGGTTTTATAAGGCAGACTGATTTTTAATTGAAAATAGTGTCTGGCTCTTTTTTTTTTAATATTAAGAGATAGTCATTTTCACTCTCCAAGGCCTGGCTCAGTCTTTTCATCTATTTAACTCTTTTTACATGTAAACAGTTCTTCTCTCTGTTCCTGGTGACTGTCAGATCTTACCTTCTTCCTCAGGGGGACCACACAGCTTCATACACAGAGCCACGTCTGCAAGTTTTCCTCCCACCTAGTTACCTAGAGCAGATGGCATTCAAGTAACCTGAAAACTGGCTTACTGAGAGACAGTGTGTGTGCTCTAGCTTATATTTATTCGCTGTTTTTACAAAAGGAAGAAAGTTCCCAATAGGAATCAAGCCTCAAGGGAAAAGAGTGCAAAAGAAAAAAGTAACAACCTACTTTGAATGGGATCTAAAAGTTTGCTTTAAAAAGATTGTTCTCTTCATTTGTTGGTATGATTCAACAAGCTTGGGAGAAAAGGAAATTAAAGAAACACACTATTTCCTTTCTTTATCCATTGTTCTACAAGCTTTCTTTACAGTTCCCAAAGGGATTAAAAACATAATTCTAAGAGGTTTTTATCCATATTTGAAATAATCTGAAGAATAAGGATTATCCTTAAAATTCCCTGTATTTACAACATAGCTATGGTTGACTATGTATTATTTTTTGAAAACAGAAATCTTCAGTTATTCTTAAACCATCCGTGCCTGTAATCTTGGACTTCAAAAAAAATACACTTCCATGTCAAGTTACTTTCTTCAGTAACTGCTCTTGCCAGCAGAGGGAGCAAAAAAAAAAAAAAATAACCCTGCCTGTATGCGTGACAGCAAAAGAGACACTGATGTATAGAACAGTCTTTTGGACTCTGGGAGAGGGAGAGGGTGGGATGATTTGGGAGAATAGCATTGAAATAGGTATAATATCATATTTGAAACGAGTCGCCAGTCCAGGTTCGATGCCTGATAACAGATGCCTGGGGCTGGTGCACTGGGACGACCCAGAGGGATGGTATGGGGAGGGAGGAGGGAGGAAGTAGGAGGGTTCAGGATGGGGAACACATGTATACTTGTGGTGGATTCATTTTGATGTATGGCAAAAGCAATACAATATTGTAAAGTTAAGCAAAATAAAATTAAAAAAAAAAAAAAAAGTGGAGTAGGCACACACACACACAAAAACCAGTTTTAATGTTCACTTGCCACCAAAGTACATCTATCTAGCACTTAATAAACATTGTAAAGAACTTTTGTGTATGGTATCAGTAACAAAACTCTGGCTTAGAACTCAAGAGTTCTAGAAATTAAAAAGCAACATGTAAGAGTGTTTTTTCATCTGAGTCACTAAATCAGGTCTACAAGTATCCAACAAGTATTTGCACTCTATTCGACTGTCATAGAAGAGGGGCCCTACGGGAAGGCAAGAAGGTACACTTTATGAATGCTAGGACAAGTTTAGACCAAAACAAAGACAAAAGAGCAATTGAAAAACAAAAGGGAACAAAAAGGTTCTATTAAAGTTGGCATCTTCTGAATTCATTATAATGAGAAATAAAGCAGCTTACCAAAAAATGTAAAATATTTCAAAGGCCTGCTCTTGCCTCCTTTTTAGTTGGAATTAAAGTACTAAAAGATGCATTCAAAGACCACAAAAAAGATACGAACAATTGAAATTTTGCAATAAATGAAAAATCTTAACTGAATGAGGGATACACACTCACCTAAGAGGATATTTTATGGGCAGAATCAATTATCGCTTTCTAGTTCCCTAAAACAATGGCAAGCAATTCTAAAACAGCTGTGAACTATCACCATAACTATTCTGTAATGAAATTTAAAAAGAAAAATTACACATTGTACAATTTATAGCCACAAATCGTCCAATTTGAAATTTATGTAAACTGGTAAGAATGTCAGTCAATCCTAAAGGAAATCAACCCTGAATATTCACTGGAAGGACTGTTTTGCTGAAGCTGAAGCTCCAATGCTTTGGCCATCTGATGGGAAGAGCAGACTCATTGGAAAAGTCACTGATGCTTCAGTGTGAAAGATTTAAAGCAAAAGGAGAAAGGGGTGACAGAGGATCAGATGGTTAGATAGCATCACTGGCTCCGGCTCAATGGATATAAATTTGAGCAAATTCTGGGAGATACTAGAGGACCGGGGAGCCTGGCAGACTACAGGCCATGGGGTCCCAGAGTCCGAAATGACTTAGCGATTGAACAATAACACCAACTATGAATATCATGTTAAAAAAAAAAAAAGTAAGCAAACATTGGTGGTCTTCCCAGGCTGCAGAAATTCTTTCAAATCTTCTTCCTCAAGGTTCCCTATAGCTTCATGTTCTTTCTAGTCCCATACCCAGACCTAGCCTCAGAATCTTCACACTTACCCTTCCACTGAGATAACATTAAGAAAAGCTTGCCCAAAGGTACACAGCAATTCAGTGGCCCAAATAGAACTCAAACCCTTCTGACTTCAAAGCCTGTTATCTCTAACTATTATGCAATATTGATCTGAGTTTGAATATACTCGCTCAGGGCATTCTCACAGCATCAAACTGTTAAAACTGAGAAAGAAAAACAACGGTCACAGAAGATCCAGAGGAGCCATTATACTGACACCACACAGTCCAGTGACATCTTGGTCTGTGAAAAAAAAAACCTGAAAAGTCAAAATCAAGATGATTTTTTCTAGTATACATCAATTCACCGCCTTTCATTTTAAAGACATTTGGGGGCCCTTTTTTTTCTAACTCACTGGTTGAAGCAGTCCTCAGTAATTTTCCACCTACCTCTTCCATTTCAAAGGAGTCCTTCTGCTGTGCCATTATATTTCTGATGGATGGGATCATGAGTGGTGCACATGGCTCTTTTTCAGGTGTGCACAAAGGGACATTTTTCAGCTCCCCGCTATTTTCCAGCTCACTAGGACTGGACATGTTGAAATCACCATCTAAATCAGTGTCTAGAATACCAGATTCCTCATCCAGTTTATTCTCATGACTTTGAGTTTCTTTACTTTGTCCACTTTCAGCTTCATGGTTAAAATTACTATTTGCTTCATCAGAAAGTCCATCAATGTCAGAATTCTCCATAAGAGCTGCTGAACTGCCTGATACTTCTTCTTTAACTGTAGCCAACAGAGAAGACGACGACTCTTTCTTCTTCACAACTTTTTGAGACTTCTGATCGTTTTTATTGCCACTTTCTTCCATCACTGAAATGTTTACGATCTTTCCTTTGTCAACTGCCAGGGAAGGAGTACTGCCTTCTCCTTTCTCTGTTTTTTCAACACATAAGTTTAGTTTCGATAGTGTTTTCATTAAGCGATTTGCAGTGTTACTTCGGGTTAAAGGTGGAGGTGAGTCTGTCTCCTTGTTAGAGGTCATTGAGGACATACTTCCAATTCTCTGAAGGGGAGTCCCAGAGACTTGGGAATATAAAGAAGAAAATGCGTTGGCCACAGTAGTAAGCACTTCAATTTGACGAAAACGGCCTACAAAAGTAAAATAAATAAATAAATAATATATATATATTTATGTTTATATGTGTATATATATACATATTATTAATTAAACCATTATTATGGTTCAGAATTTCAATAATTGAAATACTTAGATCACAAAGATTATGAAACCAGATTTTTTTTTATCTAACACTTAAAACCTCTTTATTTTCTGTGGAGAGGAAGAAAGATTTTTCACTCTTAAGTACTAGAATTTACATTTTAAAAAATCAGAAGGAAGGACAAAGCATAATGACAATACGGAATAAAATAGGACAGCTATTGATCTATAGCTGTGACTCTCTTTTTAGGTCTTGAACTCTTCCAAATGTTAAGTATATATAAGTATATATTTTATACCTATGGGAGGGGGCTTGGATTTACAGATCTCTTAAAACTAATCCAAGGACCACCTAGGTTCCCACTGTTGGGGATTTCTGGTCAACAGAAAAAAAAAAAAAAAAAAAATAAGCAGAAGATTTAACGTGAAAAACCATCAAATTAGCCATACCTTTACAGATTTATAGGAAAAGCATCTGAAAATGACTGACCGCAACTAACAGTAAAAGGCCTCTCCTTTATTTATTTTCTTTTGGAACAAAAGCAATCTGGAGATACGTGTAAGGTTCCACAGGTAAGTTACATTCTCCAATGTAACACTTAAGTGGAGAATGGGGTGGGGTGATAGGTAAATTAACTTCTATAAATAGAATAATAAGAATTTAGAATAAGCAAATAACTATTGTATTAACCTCAATAATTACATTTCCACAATTATTCTTAGAAATTAGTAAGGCTTTAAGACCATCTTGCTGTGTAGATGAAAAAATTTTTTAAATAATATGCTAACATTTAAAAACCTTACTTGTTAAAGCGTAATTTGGATTTTCTACTTCCATCCGTTGCATTTGTGCACTCAGAAATACTTTAATATCTATTCCTCTGGCAAATGATGATGAATTAAAAAATCTGGAAGGAATTTTGGAAGCAATATCTGGTTCATCTCGTCCAAATCCAAGATTATAAAGGATTTCTTCAGGGTCTTCCTCATAAAGTTCCAACAATTCTGAAACACTAAAAAAGAAAAAAACAAATATCAAGATGTAAAGTAAGTTTATAGTCCACATCACATTATAAATGAATTCACATCCCTACTTTCTTGTGAAAAGATCCTCTACCCCTTCTACTCTTTAAACCATTATTTATTTCAGCATCTTTATACATTATGCACCAAATGCGATAAGTAACCCTTAAAAGGAGTCTGTTCTTTCAAGCTGTTAGTTTTGAGAAAAAGAGCTAAGCCCTAAGAACACCAAGAACACCCTCAGTAAAGAAACTATCTGATTATTCACCTTATTTTTTTTGTCATTTTAAGAGATGTCCAGTAAAGCAGCTAAACAATTAGAGGACAGATGAGGGAGAATAAATAGTAAACAGATTAAAGACAAAATGAAAGTGGAAAATGGATTAGGAAGTTGGTACAACTTCGGTACCAAGGGACACTCTGCAGAACTTGAGTTTTTCTGCTATCTTTCTCTGTCCTAGAAGAGGACAGGTAACAACTCATCTCAGAAAGGTGAGGGAGGAGCTTACTTTCAACTTTTTTCTAACCACTTGCACCCAGGAAGCAGGAGGAGTAAAGTAAGGAGAGTTTGGATTACACAGGGGTCAATTCCTGCTCTAATTCTACTGGGAATTGAACACTTTGTAACCCTTCTCTCTCATGCCAGTGATAATCCAAGCTGAGACTCACTGGGGAAACCAGGAATGTTAGAGACAGAAGGTGAGCAGAAGGAAATTTCAATTTGTTTCAGAGAAAATGTTCAAATTTCAAAACAATAATCTGGACAATAAACTGGTTGCTTATGCATACATATTTGCTTATTTTTATATTTTAAAGATATCTGATTTTATATGAAGATAAATCTATATTTCAATATCAAGCTTTAAATTAGAAAGATTTATTCTGATATTTGTATCAGAGTAACTCAAGACTCTAGCAGAATGGAAAATTTTGGAAGTAGAAATTATTCCACTATGGAGTTCCTCTCTCATAGGGCTCAAAATACTCATTATAGATTCCAGCAACATTATTAATATATTTGTTAACTTTTACTTAATTTTTAAAAAAAGACACTTCTGTCAGTTATGTTGATCTATGAAACACTCTGGATTCCTTCTGTCTTCATACTGTCAAGCCAAATCCAAGGCTGAAAAAGTGATCAGATTAGGTCGTCTACAACACAGTGTAACTGCAGTATAAGCTCAGAATAAGGTACCTTGAGACTGTCCCACTACTTTTCCCAGATCCAGTGGAATTCATACTTCTCCCCTTTTGATGAAACTGTAGTCTTCTCTCTTTGGCCAAAATATTACTGCTATAAACAAAAGTATATTACATAAATTTTACCTCCACAAATATTCCTAATGTTTAGAAAGGTAAAAAAAACAAACAGCTACATACCAATTATCAATTTGAGCATCAATTTCATGAAGGTGGTTTGCTAAAGGTAAAAAGAAAAAGTGGAAAGCACAGCTATTAGCAAGACAATAACTACTGTGATACAATCATTTAAAAAGCAAATTAGCCACATTACTATTGCTAAATGTCTAATATACCAAACTTCTGTCCTGGCACATTAAATCTGTCATTAAAGATAATATACAGATAGGTTAAGGAAAGAATCAGTGGCTTGTGGAGGGTGTTTTTGGTTTTGTTTGTTAGCAACATAAAACTACTTCCACTGAATGTTTAAGATTAAAAGACATATAAATAACCAATTAAATTTAATAGTTTGAAATATGTAGAAAGAAGGTATGTGGTATATATATGGTTCTAATTAGTAAATTTTAAAACTGTTAATAAAGAATACCTAATAAGTAAGAACATGAATTAGCATTATTTAAGTGTTCAAAAGCCATATCTATTCCTAACATGGCTTTTTTAAGGCTAATTATTCACTCCAGTTACAGCCAATTTTTCTTGCATTTACCTGAAAATTTCTACTCATTTCAACATGTTTTCCCATAAAAGTTGCCTTTCAAGTTTATCCTAGACTCACAAGTTCTAAACAAATAAATGCTATTAATGTTTAAGTCTAGAGTAAGTTAAATTTACTGTATTTAAATTTTATGGACAAATATAAAGAATGAAATTATTAAAAGTATATCTATTTTCAGCACACCAGACTTTTTCCTTTTTTCATTTCTGATCTGCAGAGGCATGGCAATTTCTCATCCAACAAAAATGTGTCTAACACATAGTATTCAATAAATATTTACTGAATGAATGACAATAATCTTGAAGCAATTTCCAGTAGAACAGCGTAATAGCTCCACTTTTCTCTAAGACATCCTTTTCGGGTCTGGCTTCCAATAAAATCATTCAATATGGATGAACAGGCAGAGCACAGAGTTTTAGGGTAGTGAAAAACACATTATATGATATCATAGTGATAGATAAATGTCATTACACTTTTGTCTAAACCCAAAGAATGCACAAGACCAAGAGTGAACCCTAGTGTAAGCTATGGATTTTGGGTAATTATGATGCCTTATTCTAGGTTCATCAACTGTAACAAATGTGCTAGTCTGTCGGCCGGTGGGGGGGGGGGGGGATGTTGACAACAGGGAAGCTATGCATATATAGGGCAGAAAGCATATGGGAAACCTCTGTACCTTCCCCTCAATTTTTCTGTGAAAAGAACTGTTTAAAAAAAAAAAAATGAAGTCTTAAAAAGAAATTCAATATTGTGAGGCTACTAAGGTAGTTATTAAAAATGCTATTTGCGATAACATTGGAAATGCATTTTAATACTGATTGGGAAGCAGTAAGTTTAAGCTTTACAGTTTATTTTATAGAGTTTATTCCTGGAAAAGATATTAACAGAAATATAAAAACTAACATATTCACATATTCTATAGAGTTTTCAGTGTTAGATGGCTCTTAATAAGTAATCTATCACACAGATTGGCTTCAAACAGCCAATCTGTTTAAATTCAGTGGGTAAATTCACTATACATCAACTTACAATTCAAAAAGATTTAATAAAATCCTTAATTCTTTTTTTTATAAAAAGCACTCATTAATAACCCAGCTATACAGCAACCAATAATTTCAAAATACCAATAAAACAATAAAAAAATTCTTAACTTTACATTGTGGAAAGCTTTATTATGAATCCGCAGGAAAAGATAATCTGCGAAAATTTAAACATAGCACAATACACTTTAAAATCCTAATGCAGCTTTGAACAGACATCGGTATAATGATTTCTAATTAACTTCTAGTAACTCTAATCTGTCTTTTCCTTTAATCTTCTAAAAATCTGGAAAAAGAGGAAGCAAGGAAAGACAGGAGGCACTTGAATGCAAAAAAAAAAAAAAAAAAGACAAGCTGCAGCTGTATACCTCACACTAAAATAAGTTTCACTGCAATTTTCCCACATATAAATAGTTAAGCTTCCTTTTGCGGGACAAGTCTTCCCTCAGTTATATCACCATTATTTGCCCCCAAACAGTTCCTTTAGAGCATTAAAGTCCAATGAAAACCTTTGAGTATTTCTCACAATGGTTTTTCAGAGCCATTTCTACAGGTCTCCAAAAGGCTCTCACTAGATTAACACATCAAAGTTCCTGTAAAATTTGTCTGAGTCACTTTCAAGAACTTTAATTCTGAGGGTCATAAACCTGAAAACATGTAACTTTCTTTTTTAATTTTAAAACTATATGAAAATACACTTCTTCCAAACATACCTTCAGCTCCCAATGACAAATCATCTTCAAAACTTCCCCCATTTCTCACAAGCACACCTGAAAGAAACATCAGAAGATTCATCCCAGTATTCTGTTCTTCCTGACCCTCACATAAAATCATTGTTTTAATTTAAACAAACTGACCAAGCAAAATATAAGACAGAGTAAAGGATTTCAGACGTGAATGTCCTCATTAAGTTACTCTCCTTATAATTTCAGGAAGAAGACACACGTTTTCACTTCATTGTGAAGGAAACCATCATTTGCAACCAGGTAAAATGGCTAGAAGCTAGAATCTACTGGCTACTTTATACTCAATAAGCCTTTAAGACGTTGAATTAGATAATGTATCTTACCCAACAGTTTCACAGAAAACCAGATTCCGGTACAGTCACTTCTTTTACCCCCTTATATTAAGTTGGTAGCTCAAGCTAGATTTTCCTGATACTGTAAATAGTTTTTATATACCTTGCCACTACCTGCACATTCTTACTGTACTTTGAACTTTAGAATTCCACCTTGTACAGGTGGTAAAATTTCAGGTGTGGCAATTTCAGTTCATGTAAGCAAAGAAATGACCTAATTCACTCAATATATATTTTCCCTATGTTTACATATCACATTTCTGTATTTAATTAGTTTCTATAATATCTAACTGAACAATAAAAAAAAAAACGAGTTTCACATTGTGCAAAGGCTTAGTAATTTGTTTAAACTCACCACAGTTTTTATGGTTCATGACAAGGTTTCTCCCTTTTGGCTTTTATCTTAGAACTGCATATTTTATAAACATGAACATCACTTTTATAATTTATATATACACACACACACACATTCACTTTCACTCCCAGGACAATAAAGTAGGACCCTCATAAAGAACAGATTTAGAAAGGCAACTTTCTCTTACCCTTGAGCGTACTACTGCTTTGTTCATCCAGGGAGGCTCCCAAAGGGGTACTGAAATCACATAAACATATCAGCCTTAGTCTTGAAAAGCTGTCTGGAGAGCTGCCATTGCACTGCCCAACACTTTTAAGGGTTATAGCTAAGCAAGCTTCTAATCACAGTTTAACATTTCTCTCAAACACACAGGGTTTACATAAGTAATATGCTACCAAGCAAACACCTATCATCAAGTCAGCTCACCAGGAATGATTTAATCACACGTCTGATCTGCCAGCAATTAAGAGCAAGAATGGCAATTACAAATGATATGAATTGGCATTTTCTTTACAAAAACAGAAAAAAAGAACGACAGTAGGCATTTAGAAAATGTCTGCTCCTCTCAATCCTTTCTCTAGAAACAGGAAACAGAATTAAAAGAAAACAAATCCTTATCTGAATAAAATTAAAAAGTCAGAGTCTAGTTAGAAATAAGGCTCAACAGTTTTCTTAAATCTCATCTAGCATTTTAGAGCGCCACTCAGTGCCTTCCTTACCCCAACTATTATCTTCTCTGATACAGTAGAGAAGTTTGGAATTCATTTTATGCTTTTAAATTGAAAAAATACATATATTCTTCATTTAACTCTGAAAAGATTACTAAAAAGTTGGCTTGAGAATCTATCTTAAGAATTAGCCATTACTAAAATTCTTTCACATTTTTATTGTTCAAACAAGTCTTTTAAATGCAAAATATTTATTATCTCTTTCTCAAAACTAAGCTAAAGAAACAGATTATTTTATTATAAAAGTTCTACTTTGTGTCATAAGTCTTTTGTCAGTAACAATTTGTACCTGTTATAGATTCACACCGGACATGGAATCAATCATAAAAATATCAGTTTCAAAAAAAATCACTGAAAGGCCAATGTTAAAAGTTTCTACAAACAAATATACAAGCAATGGCAATTCTTTAAAAATCAGTGTTTTTGAAATCTAAAAGAATAAGCAGTGACCATAAAATCTCTAAGTTTTTGCACATATTTTAAAAAGCTAAACTTTACGCCTTCAAAAAAAGTCATTCCTCTTCCATGATGGCTTCTTGTGTAGGACAAAACACTGCATTACTCCTGCAGATATCTCTACTGGCCTGGGCACCAAGAGAAGATGGCAAATGAGCCGACTATAACTGGCATTCTCCTTCAGAAACAAGTCTCTCATAATTGCTGTCTTACAAATCTTATCAAAAACTCTATCTCTTCTTAGAGGCTACTTTATTCAAGCAATGTGTTTCCACTTAGCCAGTGGTGGGGGAGGTGGATTTTTAAAATAAAGACTCCCTTTAAGGAAAAACAACAAGGTATCTTTATTCAGGATATAGAAAGCAGTAAGAAAACAAAGATTATTTGAGAACCTATCATGGGGGAACATGCTGTCTTTAAATCACCTGTACCTAATATACAAAGTAGACTGATTCTAGGAAGGATCCTAAATTGTTATAGGGAAAAAAAATACAGTCATATATACCCTACAGTCAAATCTGTGATAATTAAAACTCACAGTAAAAGACTGTTTGTTCTAGCTTTCCAGAGTACAAATGAATGTCCCTTTTGTACAGAATAGGTGCAACAGTAGGGAACAAGAAAGAAATTGATGAAAGAAATCCATGAGGGAAGAAGCAAGAGAATTTAGAATCTGCCTACATAAATCAAGATTAGCAACAAAACTTTAGGAATTTTCAGAGATCACATGTCCTGGTGAATGTTAACATTTGCCCATTGCATTTATCTGTAAAGATGCACTTATTTATCGTCTGCTTGATGTGATCTCTTACATAATCTTACTTCCTACACATCATAAAAACATGATTCTTCTCTTGCTCTTAAACATATTTTTGTGTATTTTTACAAAGAGGGTCCATATATCTCATATTTCAGAAGGGTCTGTGATATCCAGAATAAAAGGAGTTCAATAATAGAGTGTTCAGCAAGGCTCCAAGTAATTCACCAAAACAGGATACCAACAGAGCAGTGGCCAGTATTTTGGGTCTTTAAGAAAGAAAAACAAACTGGCATGTATAAGAATCAGTTCTCTCTCCTCTCCCAAAAGAGACTTCCCAAACTCTGGTACTTGGACAAAAAGGTGAAGAAAAGCCCAAACTGAGATGGCAAAAAATATATACAGAAGCAAACACCTTAACAAAAGTTTAAAAAGCCTACATTCTTCACAGGAGATTTTATAAGTAGCAAGTAAGTTGGAAAAAATAATTAAAATATGAAACAGGCACATTTTACTGTAGTAAGATATGATCAATCTCCTCTGTACTTTATCAAACATTTCTGTACCAGCTATCGAAGCATGTAATTAAACTGATTTATGTAGCCTGAATGTCTTCAAAGCTCTATTTCCCTTCTGTGAATTCCAGGGCCATCTGACAAATCCACGTCCAAGGTGTAAACTAGAACAAAATTAGCTAGTTTTAAAAGTTCTCCAAACAGAATTAAGGCACCAGCATAAAGTTAAAGCCCAGTTAACGTAGTTAAGTAAATTAAACTCATTTAAAACACATTTGAAAGGGAAATGACTCTATGCCAGATGTACAGATGTCAAAACAAATGCAAAATAAAATACTGTGTGAAATGTGACAAGCCTTTCAAATAAAAACGGGCCAGCATAACATGGCATGGTTATCTGTTTTAGGTTTCTGATCTCTGATGGTACCATCACGCTCGGGAACTGAAGTCCTAACAACTGTAAAGTCAACATGGTCACCAAATAATCGGCGGTCACAGCACTTCCATTGCTAATAGTTTAAAGGAGGAAGCTATCCGCCGGCTTACTTTCCGGTTCAGAGCTTATGAGGTTCATGGGACCCACAGGCACGGCAGCCCGAGTCACTCCGCCCGGGGGTCCCAGCTGAGCGGATCTCCCCCCGGACGCGAGCGAGGACTCACCGGCAGTCCTTGAGCCATATCGCGATCTTCTCGTTGGGCACGTTTCCTGCAGGACAGAGCGAGGGGACAGCTCGTTAGGGGCACTCTGACCACGGGGTCACCCTGGATACTCCCAGGGAGAATCTTCCTGGGGACAAAATGCAGCCTAAGCCACACGTCGCAGTGACCACCTGAAGGCAAATGATGGCACCGGGGTGTCTGTGTTGACGCTGGAGAAGCCTTGCCCAAGCCCGCGTTTAAAGGTCGAAAGTGTCCCCTCTCCCCCTGCCCGGAGCCCAGGAGGTCGTCCAGAACTCAGAGCAGTCGCCCAAGGCGCACGAGACTTCCCTCCGCCAGCCCGCACTCCCCCGAGCTCCCCGCCCGCCGCTGCCCGGCCGGGCGCACGGACCTCTCCCCGCGGCCGCCGGCAGCTTCGTTCCGGAGAGGTCGTCCTCGTCCTCGTCCTCGTCCTGCGTCGTCGCTTCTGTGGACAGGTCCTCTGTCTCCGACGCCTGCCAGGAGCCGCGGCACTTGGCCCAGGCCTTCCTCCTGCGACTCGCCACTTGCCACTCGAGTTCCTCCTCCGCCTCCGCCGACGCCACCAGGGGCCGGTCCATGGCCACACCGGGGGCTCCGCAGCCCCAGCCGGAGCCTGTGAGAGACACGGCGGCGGCAGGGACCCCCGCCCCTAGCTGTCAGCGCCCTGCCGGGCTGGGGGCCCCCGGGAGCGAGAGCGGGCGCGGGAGGAGGAGGAGGAGGAGGGGACGGGAGGGAGGGAGGGAAGGAAGGGGAGGGAGGGGGCGGAGGGCCAGCGCTTCACATGAAGCCGGCCGGGCGCGGCGCGGGAGCGCGAGTGGCCCGAGCGAGCGCGGCTGGGAGCCGAGCGCCTGCCAGCCCCCTTCCCGGCTCCCCCGCCCCCGCCCCCGCCTGACGCCCAGGGGCCTGGCCGGCAGCCGCGCGTCAGCGCGCCCCTCCCTCGGCGGCATTCCACGCCCCCTTCCGGCCGGGGGCGTGCGGGGCGGGCGCGACGAGCCCCGAGCGGGGAGACCCGCCCCCGAACCCCAGCCCTCCGCTCTCCGCCCCACGCCGCGGCTTTTTCGCCTGTTTGTAGGTTAATAATCTTTGCTTTCTCTCAAGTTCTCCTCGCACCCTAAAAGAGAAGGAATGTAGAAGGGCCAAGTTTCCTTGAACGCCCTGCTCCGTGAAAGTTACTCTTCGAGGAGTCCAAAGATTTGTGTACAAGGAGTTGTGAAGAAAGCTAGGAAAAAGAGGCACATAATTGATATTTGTCAAAATGTTTAAACAGGAAAAGACTAGACTTCGTGGAGTGCTACTTTATGCTTAAGAATGTTATTTAACGTGCTGTGTTATGTATGAAATTGAATTAAGAATGATTTAAGCAGGAAGTTCCACGTTGAAATTGGACATAAAGAGGTGAAGGAAAATAGAGTGAGAAACGGCTGGGGAAAGTAGAAATATTTGAATTTGGGTGCTACCAGATACAAATGATGTCAAGGTTTGGAATTGTTTTAAAAATGAGTTTGAGCATTTCCTTTTGTTGTTTTTAAACTCTTACTAGCAGAAAGACTATAAAATACTAATCAGCATCATATCCAAGATCCAGAATAGCTTTCCAGAGTCATCACGGTATCATTCTGGGCCTTCTACTGTAAAGTATGAGGGGGAGCTAGAACAAAGGTACTGGTAAGTCACTGCCTTGAAATTTCACTATTAATCTTTTCTTTGAATCTCAAAAACTTTCGTTTTAAGAGCCCTATAGCAAACTACAGCTAACAGTTGAATTGCCCTGCAAAATAGGCCGGAGTCTAGCCGCCTGTAGCAAAGGTAAGCAGGAGAGCCAGTGTGGATGGTACCTGGAGAGAAGGCATTGAAAGGGCTGGTTCAGATGTCCCAGAGAACAAACCTTGCTGTCTTCAGTTTCACTGGGGGCCCAGAGGGACCCCAACTTACTTAGCTCTGTCATTGCCACATGCTATTGTTGACTGTATCCTAGCCTCTCAGTTCATTCCTTTTCTTTCTGTCCAATACCTCCATGATCTTCAAGATCCAGCCAAGTCAGAAATTTTCCTGGACTACATCTTTGCACCACTTCTGGTCACGTCTTTTCCACAGTTCCCTGGTATGTAACTGAATGTCTGTCTCATTTATTTTGGGACTGAACTTGTGCAGTAAATAATATGACTGGCTTCTAAGGGTATGTCTGGCTTCCTAAGCAGCCTATAAAGGGAGAGACCAAAGAACACTATTCTATATTCTTGCATTCTTTACACTTTTAGCACAGTGCCTATCCCATGAGGAGTATTGAGTTCTCAAGGTAAATTTTCTATGCTTCACATTCCTCAGAATAGACAGTCAAACGGATAAAATACTTGACTCTATGTTGTAGCTCTTTGGCCTATTATCTTTAGTTCTGTTGTTTAAACACTTTTAAACAACAAAGAATTTTTGAGGGTAATGAACCACATTTTATATTTAAAAACCCAGCCACCAGGACCTCCCTGGCGGTCCAATGATTACGACTCTGTGCTTCCAAAGCAGGGGGCACTAGTTCCACCTCTGACTGAGGAGCTAAGATCCAACATGATGCATGGCATGGCCAGAAAGAAAAAAAAAACCCCAACCAAGTCAAATAATAAAGGGGGGAAATGCCAGCAGATCGGACACGACTGAGCGACTTCCCTTTCACTTTTATGCACTGGAGAAGGAAATGGCAACCCACTCCAGTGTTCTTGCCTGGAGAATCCCAGGGATGGGGGAGCCTGGTGGGCTGCCATCTATGGGGTCGCACAGAGTCTGACACGACTGAAGCCACTTAGCAGCAGCGGCGGCAGCAGCAAGCTTAGAATAACATTGGATAATAGCTTTAGTGCAACAATTCTTGAATTTCTAATTGCACAATCATGTTTTATTCTACATGATGATTTTTAACCTAAAACACTGAGGATGCAGAAGTAATAGAGAAGGAAATCCTTGTAACAGGAGCTATTTTGAAAAGTAATGACTTTTAATTGTATTCTCAACTTTGAGATTTTACAAAATTTCCCATGTTTCATTTATGAGGAGAGTCCATCTGTTTGCTTGCTTCTTCAAGGACTTTTCTTTTTTCCAAACAGCTACTATATTGTAGACCAACTGCCACTACACTTTGCAGAAATTCTACATAAAGAATAATGTTTGAGATACTAATCCCCATGGACTTCCCAAGTGGCGCTAGTGATAAGTCTGTTCAGTCCTTCAGGTGACCTCATGGACTGCATGGACCTCATGGAATGCAGCACACCAGGCCTCCCTGTCCATCACCAACTCCCAGAGTTTACTCAAACTCATATCCAGAGAGTTAGTGATGCTATCCAACCATCTCATCCTCTGTCGTCCCCTTCTCCTCCCACCCTCAATCAAGGTCTTTTCAAATGAGTCAGTTCTTCCCTTGGGTGGCCAAAGTATTGGAGTTTCAGCTTCAACATCAATCCTTCCGATGGATATTCAGAACTGATTTCCTTTAAGATTGACTGGTTGGATCTTCTTGCAGTCCAAGGGACTCTCAAGAGTCATCTCCAACACCACAGTTCAAAAGCATCAATTCTTCGGTGTTCAGCCTTCTTCACAGTCCAGCTCTCACATCCATACATGACCACAGGAAAAGCCATAGCCTTGACTAGACGGACTTTGTCGGCAAAGTAATGTCTCTGCTCTCTAATATGCTGTCTTGGTTGGTCATAACTTTTCTTCCAAGGAGCAAGTGTCTTTTAACTTCATGGCTGCAATCACCATCTGCAATGATTTTGGAGTCCCCCCAAATAAAATCTGTCACTGTTTCCACTGTTTCCCCGTCTATTTGCCCTGAAGTGATGGGACCTGATGCCATGATCTTAGTTTTCTGAATGTTGAGCTTTAGGCCAACTGTTTCACTCTCCTCTTTCACTTTCATCAAGAGGCTCTTTAGTTCTTTTTCACTTTCTGCCATAAGGGTGATGTCATCTGCATATCTGAGGTTATTGATATTTCTCCCAGCAATCTTGATCCTAGCTATGCTTCATCCAGCCCAGCATTTCTCATGATATACTCTGCATCTAAGTTAAATAAGCAGGGTGACAATATACAGCCTTGACGTACTCCTTTCCCTGTTTGGTGGTAAAGATACGGCCTGCCAATATGGGAGACTTAAGAGAGAACAGGTTCAATCCCTACATCAGGAAAATGCCCTGGAGGAGGAAGTAGTAACCCACTCCAGTATTCTTGCCTGGAGAATCCCATGGACAGAGGAGCCTAACAGGCTACAGTCCATAGGGTCATATAGAGTTGGACATGACTGAATTGAAGTTAAATGCCTACAAGGTGGAGGAAGAAAAATATTTATACTAGATGCAGATAATCCCATCCAGCATGCTATAGTGGAAACAGTAGAGTCTTTGGTGTCAGACTGAAGTTTGAAATCTGTTCCTATCTCCTTCTGTCTCTTGTATGGCCCGGGGGTAAAGCAACTGATATCTCTAGCTATTACATTCCTCATCTGTGAAATAGTGGTCATGATAACTGCCTGCCCAAAGGTGAAGTGAGGATTACATGAAACAAAGTAGATGTTCAGTGAAAGTGAAAGAAAGTGAAATCGCTTAGTCGTGTCTGACTCTTTATGACCCCATGGACTGTAGCCCACCAGACTCCTCCATCCATGAGATTCTCCAGGCAAGAATACTGGAGTGGGTTGCCGTTTTCTTCTCCAGGGAATCTCTTCCCGACCCAGGGATCGAATCCAGGTCTCCCACATTGCAGGCAGACGCTTTAACCTCTGAGCCACCAAGGAAGCCCACAGATGTTCAGTATCACTACTGAAATTGGCATATTGCACAAGACAAAAGTCAGTCTCACGTGGGGATTTATTCTTATAGTAAATGACATCTACGTGCTTTTGCAGCTGAAATTTTTAAACATTATAAAGTCAGGCTAGGACAGAAAACCAACTCCAGTTAATTTAGCCAATTTTAAATAGAAAAGCATATATCAAAAGTGAAACATTATGCTCAGTATAATTCATTACTGATAAAGAAGGCTGAGTGCCAAAGAATTGATGCTTTTGAATTGTGGTGCTGCAGAAAACTCTTGAGAGTCCCTTGGACTGCAAGGAGATCAAACCAGTCAATCCTAAAGGAAATCAACCCTGAATATTCATTGAAAGGACTGATGCTGATGCTGAAGTTTCAATATTTTGGCCACTGATGGGAAGAGCTGACTCATTGGAAAAGACCCTGATGCTGGGAAAGATTGAGGGCAGAAGGAAAGGGGACGACAGAGGATGAGATGGTTGGATGGCATCATCAACTCAATGAACATGAGTCTGAGCAAACTCCCAGAGATAGTGAAGGACAGGGAATCGTAGTGTGCTGTAGTTCACGGAGTTACATACAGTCAGATATGACTTAGTGACTGAACAACAAGACCTTAACATATTCCTCCAAATTACAAAACAAGATTTACTAGTGGGAAAACTGGCTCATAGCTCAGTTGGTAAAGAATCTGCCTGCAATGCAGGAGACCTGGGTTCAATCCCTGGGTTGGGAAGATACCCTGGAGAAAGGAATGGCTACCCACTCCAATATTCTTGCCTGGAGAATCCCATGGACAGAGGATCCTGGCAGGCCACAGTCCTTGGGGTCACAAGAGTCAGACACGACTTAGCGATTAAGCCATCAGCCACTATACTAAGGCAGTTTGGTTCTAGTTAAGGTGTTGTTTCTTCAGTATTTACATAATTAAGATTTTTATTTTGTGCATTAAAAATAATTCAGAATCTGATCAGAACGTGGTATAGTGTTGCAGTTTACCAAATTGCAATATAAAATGCTACACTTTTTATTTAATCTGCCATTCTATTTACTTAACACCTTCCAGATCCCTTTGTCATAATAATAGAATTATCTGGAGGAAAGAATTCTGTATAAAGTAAGTTTGGTAAACTCTGCTTATTCTCATCTCCCCCAATCCCAACCCAGTCACAATGAATATTAAAGACCTGAGAAGTCCTCAAGTTTTTTTTTTAAATAAAACTGTTTAACTTTGCTTAACCTAGAATTTCTAAAGTTCATTTCAACATGTAATCTTTTGGGCCCCCTCAATACAACTGTTAACATTTCCAGGGATACTAGTTTAATGATTTATAATAGGATATAAGAGGATGAAAGGAAAATGTTTCTGAACCAGTGAATTCTTCAAAAACTTTCAAAGATTTGTTTACAAATCATATAATTAAACTATGCAGAAAGGTGGTTAGTTTGCCTTAGATTTTTTTAAATATATATTTTAAAGTCATTATTAGCCATTAAAGTATTTCTGGTTATTGTATATATTTTAAAGTAATAAAATTGAATATTTAAGGTCTATAATTTAAACCTATTACCTATTGTCTGGTTTTTTCCACATTAGCAAAAACTCTTACTATACTAGCTCACTGTCCTCATAAATAAGTATTAACATAGCAAAATAATCTTCTATTTTGATTTGCCTCATTTTCCCGAGTATACATCAGAAGATACAGGTGTTAATACCACTGGAACTTTGCCTTACAAATTATTTCTATAATCTGAGTAAATTTATATACTTTCTAATTTTGTGCAAATTAAAAACTTGTCATTTATCCCTCATTTCACCATTCCTAGGTTACAAGGTCTTCAGTTTGCCACACAGTGCTAAATTTACCCTCTCCATGGTAAAACCTTTTAGTCTTCTTGTTTTCCTTTCAGTGGCTCAGTTGTCTGGTGTTTCTGAGCAACAGGTAAAAATGGCTCATCTATCCTTCATCAACAATGACATGAAGCAAGATTATATAACAGAATAAGTTTTATTTGTTAAATTCATGAAGGAACTCAAAGATGGTTTTGAAAATCCTCATAACTGGACATAGTAACACATGGGAAAGCCAAAGTATATTTAATTCATTTGTGAAGCTTTAAGATCAGTCCTTTTCTTCATTTCCTTTTCAGTCCTGCCTTAAAATATTGCTTTTAAAGGACTCTGATGTTTTGAATCATGAAAGCTTTGGAAAAGGTATATTTATTGATATCAAATGCTCAGTCTTTGCCACTTGAATTAAACATTTTTCAGTGGTACACAACAAAAACAGTAGGACGTCATTATTGCATTTTTCAGTTTTCACAGTTCTTTTATATGGTCAATTTACTGATACATATTTTCTTCCTAATTTAAGATTAATTCCTAGCTCTTCCTATTTAAAGGCATTTAAAACTTTTAAAAAATTATTTCACTATGCATATATTTGGAATTATATGTTTATTATAATTGTAACCCCTCCTTCTACCACATTTTATGAGGATCAGAAAAACAGGTTGGTAACTAGATGAGCCATGTATCCATATAATACTGATAATCTATAAAATCTTTAAATGGTACAGACCTCACAAATGGTTCTTTAAAATATACACCCCCCCCCCCCCCCCCCCCCCCCACACACACACACACACAGACACATACAGTCCTTTTAAGAAGTAATTCTGATGTGTTCCTGAACCTGAATAAACTATAAACTGCACTGGCCTCTCCTACCACATTTCCCCTCTCTAATCTCCCTTTTGCAGCCCCTTCATGTCCATCTCAGAACAAACAATCTGCATTCAGAACAGGACCGTTTACAAGTTGAATGGAGTTATTTTGGGTGAGTCATTGAAAACACAGTACAAAACCTTTCCTCACTCACCAGAAATGCATTTTTTAAATAAAGCCAAAGAGAACAAGGCCTGGCAAGTTTGAGGACAAAATGGGGAGAGAGTGGGGTTTCTGCCAGACTCAGCCAGGATTCTGCTCAACCATTTTTGGCTATTCTTTACATTCAGTTCCACCAACTTTCCTTACCATCACTAACCAAAATGTACAAGATTGAGCAGGTAAGCCATCAAAACTAGCACATTCAGTTTCAACCAGCTCTACACTGGTAGGTAGGATCAGTAGATCCTTGAGAATTTAGTGACAGTTTTAAATACCCCTTTTGTCCCCCTGAATTCAGAGGTTACATACTTACTTAATAATTTCTTTTCTCTGATTAAATCATTTTGACAAATAATGATTATAGGCAATTTTTAGAAAGTTGTGTATAAATTCAGTATGCAATCTTTTAAAGTAAGAAAAGTTTTATGAGAGTTAATCCAACAATAAGATGTTAAAGGAAATAGAGCTATAGAGACAGAAAATAATAATCTAGTTCCTGCTGCTAAGTCACTTCAGTCGTGTCCGACTCTGTGCAGCCCCATAGATGGCAGCCCACTAGGCTCCACCGTCCCTGGGATTCTCCAGGCAAGAATACTGGAGTGGGTTGCCATTTCCTTCTCCAATGCATGAAAGTGAAAGTGAAGTCGCTCAGTTGTGTCTGACTCTTAGTGACCACGTGGACTGCAGCCCACCAGGCTCCTCCGTCCATGGGACTTTCCAGGCAGGAGTACTGGAGTGGGGTGCCATCACCTTCTCCATTCCTAAGAACTTTTAATATTGAATTAATATAAGTCTATACAATGGCTTGATAAATTTGGGGGTTTTAATATGCAGGTATTCAAGAGTCATGCAACAATGTAAGGTCTTATTTATTTATCTATCTATAAAACATGTCACTCACCTTTTATCCTGCAGAGTGCTTTCTAGCTGAAATACAAGTGATTACTCTTCTACAACCTATTACAAATCAGCTGAAGCTCACATCTCATAAATGAAGAAAAACCTAGAATCCACAAGGAGACATCCTTAACATAAAACGGTAATTTAGAACTCTTTCACTGTAAAATTTGATAGTCCCTGAAAATCATGTTTGACAAAGGTTGACCCAGCACATTACTGTGTGCTAATTAGTACATCCTGTAGAGGATCCTACTCTTAAAAGGGGTCCCTGTTCACAAAGAGTCTATCCCCAAGTGGTGGGGACAAGCCAGGCTCTAGTGCCTGGAAAATCCCATGGGTGGAGGAGCCTGGTGGGCTGCAGTCCATGGGGTCGCTAAGACTCGGACACGACTGAGCGACTTCACAACTTCACTTTCACTTTTCACTTTCATGTATTGGAGAAGGAAATGGCAACCCACTCCAGTGTTCTTGCCTGGAGAATCCCAGGGACGGGGGAGCCTGGTGGGCTGCCGTCTCTGGGGTCGCACAGAGTCGGACACGACTGAAGCGACTTAGCAGCAGCAGCAGCAGTGGATATAATTATGCAAGTATTCTTAAACTCCCTGCAAATTATCAGTTTCCACAGTCAAGGTGACAATTATTGGTTAGGCAGAATGAAAACTCTGAAAGTTAATCTGGCTATGGAAGCATGAGGGTCATAATAAACAAACACATATTTCCTGCTGTAGTTAAAATACAGTAAAGAACTCTGGTTTCCCACATTTTTTTTCCTTTTGTGATTAAACAATTGCTTTAAAGTTATAAAATAAGTACTCACATGACCTTCAAAGCTTATCTCTCCTATCTAAGAATGAGTTTATTGTATTTAATTGTATTGAAATATGGTCTACATATGATCAAAGGTTAAAGGGCCAAATATCTATTGGTGGGAACTTCAAACTAAGAACTTCTTCACAATCTTATTTCAAAACAGAAAAATAAAGCAAACCTCCACTAAAATTTATTTGAGGCAAGAAAGTTCATTACTGCTGTTTCAGTGACATATTTGGCCTGGATCCCATTAGTATTAATCAAACAGCTTAAAGTTGTGTTTGTTAATAGACTGTTATTAAATGAAAGAACTATAGGGTAAAGGTCAACACACAGGTTGTTTTGCTTAATTTTTTAAAATTCCCCTGAGCCTATGTCTTTCCAATTTTTTAAAAAACAACTCAGCCCAAGTTGGCACCTTAAAACCTTTAAACACTGTAACTACACTAATGGATATTCAACTTGAAGAAATGCTGTTAGAGAGCATTTATTTCAGTAGACCCAAGGAAATAACAGTGTTAAAAATGGGCACTTTTGATTGAGCACTTGCTTTGTTTCAGACACTATATTTATACCTAGATTTACAGTGTCTGGTTTAATACAACTCTATACAAGTTTGTCCCTGGAGAAGGAAATGGCAATCCACTCCAGTATTCTGGCCTGGAGAATTCCTTGCACAGAGAAGCCTGGCAGGCTACAGTCCATGGGGTCACAAAGAGTTGGACGTGACTAAGTGACTAACGCACACATATGAGTTTGTAATACTTTGACTTTACAGATAAGAAAACTGAGCTTCAGAGAGGTTAGTACTTGCCCCAGGCCAATACTAGTAAGGGAAAGAGTGGAACCAGGACTTTCCCTCTGCAGAGCCAGTGCTCCTACACAAGATGTGTGGATGTCTTAGATTCTCCAAGTCTAGTTAGGGAAACCTTGGCAACCATTTATTCTCATCAAACCGAGGGGACTCTGCACTTACAGTTGATGGGCAGAGGAAGTCAGTAACCTGCTACCACTCCTTAATTTTACAAAGGAGGAAACTGAGCTGAGAAATTTGCTTGCCTAAGGTCAGCCATCTTAGTTAGTGACAGAATTAATTACGGCTAAAAATCCATATCTTAGCAGTCCTACAAACATAAAGGCAGAGATTAAAAAAATATTATTTTTATCTCATCTATCTTCTGAAAAACTCAGAGAATGTAAAAACAAAGATTTGAGTATCCAGGCTTCTTAGCAGCATGTAACATTACAGAAATTGATACTTTAGGCCCCAAATCTGTAGCTCTGCCTAGCCGTATTTCTGGAGAGGACTGCAGGTTGGAGACAGTGAGAATCTCTGCAAACAAGTATGTTCTTCAGCTTATGTTTGAGTCTTTTCTTCTAGGATAACATCCTGTTCTCTATTAGATGCAAAACTAACCCAAGACTAGCCCAAGACTGTAATATCCTTGGCCCAGCCACTTTCTTGATCTCAGAGGACTTTCTCAAAGGGAACAATGTTCATGATCAAAACAAGGGGGTTTTTTCTTCTCAACCTAAAATCTGGTCTTCCAAGCAAGCTTTGATTGCCCAGTATAGGACATGACATTTTAAGACTTCACCTAGTGACAGTCAGTCGTGTCCGACTCTTTGCAACGCCATAGACCATACACTCCATGGAATTCTCCAGGCCAGAATATTGGAGTGGGTAGCCATTCCTTTCTCCAGGGGATCTTCCCAACCCAGGGATTGAACCCAGGTCTCCTGCATTGCAGGTGGATTCTTTACCAGCTGAACCATAAGGGAAGTCTTTGCCTAAGAACTATTTTAAACTCTTTTATGAAGAGAAACAACTTTCAGAAAAATTTTCTAAAGAAACTTCAGTCACTACTGTGACTATCTAACATATGATATGTGGGCATTTTAATATATTTATTTACTCATGATTTAAATACATGCATATGTGCTAAGTCACCAGCCGTGTCCAATTCTTTTCGATCCTATGAACTGTAGCCCGCCAGGCTCCTCTGTTCATGGGATTTTCCAGGAAAGAAGTGGAGTGGGTTGCCATGCCCTCGTCCAGGGGATCTTCCCAACCCAGGGATCCCTTGAATTGGGAGGCAGGTTCTTTACCACTAGTGCCACTTAAGCAGACCAGCAAAGAGCTGGGTGCCTTGTTAGTATCAAATTATTTTCAAGAAGATGATTTTTACAAAATCACTCTATGATTTGTGCAATGGCATCTGCCTATATTGATTCCCAGTTTGAACAGTGACATGGAATGAAATGTACCATCTCTAATAAGAATCTTCTTAAGTATATCGCCCTGTATTCTTTATAGGAGAACCTCAGGAGAAATATCCTTTTACAATATTTGTTCCAAGAAGAGTTAAAATTACCAGGACATTTTTGTTTAATCTCACAGGCACTGGGAATTGGATAACTGACAAAGTGTCTGTTTTCACATTGGCAGGTAGAAAATTGAAAGCCAAATGTGTAGCTCACTCATGGTAGCTGAGTAGGTCATCATGGTATGCATCTTAAACCTTATTCATGGCTCTATTCTGTCCCCACCCTTTTTTTTTCTCTTTCATCTTTATTTCTTTTCCTTATAATAAATTGTATAATTTTTGTTATTTCTTTTCTGCAACATGACAAGAACTAGCTAAGTAAAATATGTGAGGAAATATTATGCAAAATTGTTTGTTTCTTATACAAATATTTACATTCTTAGAGGGACATTAGGAGGAATGTAAACAAAGATATTCTGTTAAATGACAATATTATTGCTAGTATTTTTCCAGCCTTTTAGAAATTGTATTTACAATTTAAGGATAAAAACTTATTTGAACTTTAAAAGCTCTACGTATTCCAGAGATACAAATGTGGGAAGTATGTGCCTGACCCCATGCAGTGTACTTCAGTTTGATTGTGTTAAGGCAAGTGGGAAACTGTCATCAGCTAAGGTTGAAATGGTAGATGAGAGCTAAATTTTAAGGGCCCTGATGTGCTATTCCAAGGGAGTGTGTAAATGCCAGTGTGAAGTTAGAAGCAGCTTTCAGTTTTTAACTGAAGTGTTTTACTGAAAGCTATATAACTATAACTATATAGTTGGAAGAATAGGGCATGAGACAGCCTCAGGCAAGAGAACCAGTTAGGAGGCTAATTAGTGGCAGGGGTTGGAGGATGGAGGTTTATAAAGACTAGAGTTAGACAGTGGAGATGGGGCTGCAATCAGATTTGACATATTAGAATCAGAAGGAAAGTTATGACCAACCTAGATAGCATATTCAAAAGCAGAGACATTACTTTGCCAACAAAGGTCCATCTAGTCAAGGCTATGGTTTTTCCAGTGGTCATGTATGGATGTGAGAGTTGGACTATGAAGAAAGCTGAGTGCTGAAGAATTGATGCTTTTGAACTGTGGTGTTGGAGAAGACTCTTGAGAGTCCCTTGGACTGCAAAGAGATCCAACCAGTCCATTCTGAAGGAGATCAGGCCTGGGTGTTCATTGGAAGGACTGAAGCTAAAGCTGAAACTCCAGTACTTTGGCCACCTCATGCGAAGAGTTGACTCATTGGAGAAGACTTTGACGCTGGGAGGGATTGGGGGCAAGAGGAGAAGGGGACGACAGAGGATGACATGGCTGGATGGCATCACCGACTTGATGGATGTGAGTTTGAGTAAACTCCGGGAGTTGGTGATGGACAGGGAGGCCTGGCGTGCTTCGATTCATAGGGTTGCAAAGAGTCGAACGCAACTGATTGACAGAACTGAACTGATGGGTAAGGAGGAAGAAATAGAATGACCTCCAAGTTTGCTTTCTACTTTAAGTAAATGGATAAGTATTGGTGTCATTTAACATGACAGAGAATTTAGAATGATTAGTCTTGTGGAATTAATTTGAGAATAAAGAGAATAGAGAAGAAAGGAAATGAGTTCATTATTGGACATATTGGATACAAGGTTAGAAACATAGTACAAAGTTGGAACTATGGATGAAATGAAAAGATGTGTGTCTATGTATACGCGTGTGTCTGTGTGTGTTTGGAATCATTATATCAGACAGCCATTTTTTTTTTCCATATCATTCTGATCAGCCTTCTTCCTATTTCCTGGATAAGCAACTCCAGGCCTACTGAGGCAGTAGTCATCAATGACTTCTGAAATATCAAATCTAGTGGATCATTTCAGCCCTCATTTTCTAGATTTCTTTATAGCTTTTGTCAGGATTGACTATTCCTCACATTTCTTTCCTGATCTTACATTTGCATACTTTATTACTTCCCAGCCTCCTTTACTAACTTTCATCCTTTTACTAGTATAAACTATTAAGTTCTTGTACTCTCTCTGACTGAAATGGAGAAGACTAAAGATGGAGGAGTTCTTGGAGAAATAAAAGTTTGTTTAGTGTGTTAAGTTTGAAAACCCATTAGACATCCAAGTGGATACATTGAGTAGGTATTTGGGTATTATGAAGGTTTACCTAGTGTCTCAGATGTTAGAGAATCCACCTGCAGTTCAGGAGACTCGGGTTCAGTCCCTGAGTCAGGAAGATCCCCTGGAGAAGGGAATGGCAACCCACTCCAGTATTCTTACCTGGAGAATTCTATGGACAGAGGAACCTGGTGGGCTACAGTCCATGGGGTCATAGAGTTGGACATGACCAAACGACTTAACTCTAACACTTGGGTAAATGAGTATAGAGTTCAAGGGGAAAATCTGGACTAGAATCTCAGTTTTGGAGTCATCAGCATATAAATGGTATCTGAAGCTACAAATTTAGTTGGGGCCACCAGAGGGGAATTGGTGGAGAATGTTAAGATGAGGTATTTAAGGATACTGTCTTGGGCTGCTTCACATTTTCAAGGCAGATAAATGAGAAGCATCCATCAAAGGAGGCTAAGAAAGATCAACTAGCAAGGTAGGAAGAGAACTGAAAGTGGTATTCAGAAGGCAACTGGGAGAAAAAATGTTTTAAAGAAGAGGAAATAGTAAACTCTACCAACTTCCTGAGAAGTTGATTAAGATGAAAACTGAGAATTGACCTCTGGATTTGGAAACTGAGATGTTATTGCTGACCTTGACAAATAATTGTGGTGGGATGGTGAAGAATGAAGTCTTGATTGCAGTGGGAGTCTCTAGGGCTAATTCCTTTTAAAAGAGGGAAACAGGAAATAGCAGGGGTAGTCAAATGATAACAATTAATTGGTTATGCCAGAACAAAAGAGCAGGAAAGCCATTACATATAAATACACAAGCATTCAAAATCATGAATATCTATGTCTGCTAAGGTTGGGGGAAAGCCAATTCTAAAGTTTTGATCCCTTGGAGTTTATTCCCACTTGATTTTAATATTAGACTTTCTTGTAATTATTATACCATCATTTCCAAGTAGTACAGTCATGAGAAAAGTAAAGGTAGGAACAGGAAATGTAGACATCTGATGAAAAGAAGGATGAAGATAGGAAAATAGCTAAAAGGAAATGTTGAAAGATTTTTGGTTATTTTTTTATAGGACTGCATGGGAATTAAAACATGTTTACTGGTTAGAAACAGGAACAAGTAGACAGAAAGGTTAACTACACACAGAAAATGTTAGGTATTTGAAGGGTTAAGATCTTGAGAAGAGGATAAAAATTAATTTTAGAAGGTGATTTATTTCTTTTAGATGGGAAGGAGATATAAATGCACCAGTGTAGATTTCCAGAGTAAGATAATTTAAAGGAATTCACACCTACTGTCCTACGTGCACTCTGAGAATATGGCCAGATCATCTGCTGAAGTGATGGAGTGTGAGCCATAAGAGAGTAAAGGTTTGGAATAGTTGCTATTAACAATGGAATAAAACTACAAGAGAAGTAGAAACTTCTATAAGCACATTATAAATATTGCCTCATTTATTCATCATAGTATTTTGGCCACCTCATGTGAAGAGTTGACTCATTGGAGAAGACTCTGATGCTGGGAGGGATTGGGGGCAGGAGGAGAAGGGGACAACAGAGGATGAGATGGCTGGATGGCATCACTGACTCGATGGATGTGAGTCCGGGTGACCTCCGGGAGTTGGTGATGGACAGGGAGGCCTGGCGTGCTGCAGTTCATGGGGTCGCAAAGAGTCGGACACGACTGAGCGACTGATCTGATCTGATCTGATCTCTATGAGATGTGTTCAGTTGTTATTTCCTTCTTACAGATGATAAAAAGGAGTCACACAGAGATCATGCTATTTTGCTATGGGTACCCAGCTGCTAAGTGGAGGAGCCAAGAACTCAGCTTTGGTGGTCAGGCTCCAGAGTCCATGCTTTTAACCACTTTACAATGCTGATGATAGTGATGTAACTTCCTTTAGCAGGCTTAGGTACATTGGAGTGAATTTCAAGAGACAAAATTTTGGATTCCTCCAGAAGAGGATTTCAGCACTAGTGTGATGACAATAGAGAGATTAGTTGATGAGACAGACCACAGAAAGAAGGTTGGATAGAAGAGGTAGGGCAGGGGATGAAGAAGCAGGGTCATAGAGGGACTTAAAGATGTGAATCTTTGCTATTTTCTTAAGGTTTTGGATTATTTATGAAGCCTAACTGTTAGTTTGCTAGAAGTAAAGAAGAGGGAAAGTTGAAAGGAGCAGGAACTCAGATTAAGATAGTATGTTTGTGAAATGTAATTAAGAGAGGTGAGGCGTTTCTGGGAAGGACGGGGTAGCATTGGCAGTAGATCACTGAAGTCCAAAGGAGTGAAAGGCCTGGGCAATAGAGGCGGTCAAGACATGATGAGTCCAGGGTGTTGGGTGGGGCATCTCTGTAAATACTGAAGTCACGTATGAGTCACTCCAGATGAGACAGGAAACAGGGCGGAGAACATGGCTGCAGCAACCGGCAGATGACAATGTGAGTTTGATGAGGGAATGAGAAGTGGCCTAGGATGAGCGAGCAGGCTGACGACATGAACAGACTCCAGACAGTGGAGTCATACAGGCCAACCAAACGTTCCTGTAGCCACCTGCCTCTGTGAATATGACAGGAAAGCCAAAACAGCCATTACCCCAAGATGTGTAAACTGGCAGCATTCCTGAAGAGCTTTTTAAAGGAGTTGAACTTTTGAAATGATTAAAGCCTTAAATTACCTCAGAGGCTCAACACATTAGCAGGGTAAATATTAGCACAGTTAATCTAGCCCATATAAAACCATTATCATGTAAGTACAAATAGGGCCCTAAGGATATGCATATGTTTTAAAAGGTGGGACAGTGGAAGGAGGAAGAGAACACAGGAAACTGAGGTTTTGGCCATGGGTAATGTGAACTAATATAAAGGAAGAAGAAAGAGCCAGCAACCATGTACATGGAAAACCTCTAACATGTGCCCTAGGAATGATGTAGAAAAGGGGAAGTGTGCAAATGAGCCATTTCCTTCTCTAACTTCACAATACTCATTAAAAATTTTTTACTCATTTTACATACGATGATATGGGCTTTCCCTGTTCTAATGAAGTTAAAAGCCTCAGAAAACAAAAAATAAAATTTTATACAAAAAGATCCCACCCCTGAATCAGAAGGCAGGCTAAATTACATACTTATAGAACTAACTACCTAATATTAGAGGAAAATGTGTTTCAGTCAACAATTTTCAGATTTGCCTTGGTGGCCTGCCAAACCATCACTCCTCCACTTTCTTCCTTAAGAACAGAATCCTTTTTATTCCACTGGATATTGGCATCTACATACAATACTAAATGGTAAATTAGCCATCTTATACCATGAGTAGAAAGCTTGCAAAGAAAAACCAAGATTCTGATAACTTTCCCAGATTTAGGAAATAATATTGCAAGGTCTCCATTAAATTTGAAATTTCAGTTAACAATATCTCATGGGCTATACATTATTAAACTAAAATTCAGATTTAACTAAGTAGGTATGTAATCTGACAACTTGTTGATTCTCAGGATGAAAACATGGAAAGTTGGATAGATCCTAAGTCACGGATGAAGTAATTGAATGACTGAATAGCCAACTCTGCATGAATGCTAAGCTGCTTCAGTTGTGTCCAACTCTTTGCGACCCTATGGACTATAGCCCACCAAGCTCCTCCTCTTGTCCATGGGATTCTCCAGGCAAGAATATTGGAGTGGGTTGCCACTTCCTCCTCCAGGGGATTTTCCCAACCAGGGATCAAACCCCTGTCTCCTGCATTGGCAGGTGAGTTCATTACCACTAGCACTGCCTGGAAAGAATATTTTCATATTGGGCATATCTTCCTTACTGTTAAGCCAATTCTTGTTGCATTTTCTGTTACTCACAGCCCAGAGCATCCTAACTAAGGCAGTTTTATCAGCCCTCTCATTTAGCAAGTCAGTAATACATATCATTCATCCTTAAGTATCAACTTACAAATTCTAATTAATAGTGTCAAAAGGGTTCTTTGTGAAAGTTCTTCATTATGAAGCCCAGGTATATTTTCTGAATGTATAGTTTTACATCTTTGTGTAGTTCTCCATAAAAATTATTTATGTGTAATGCATAACATGTAATGTTTCCCTCTGCACAGTTTAGCTGGATTGGATGTTCTCTAAGATCTATTCTAGTTCAGAAAATGTTAATTATTATGGGACAAATGAAAGTGTGATATAAACATGGGCAGATATGTTCTTACTTGGTAAAGCACCTAACAATAAAGATTATTCAGTGTTGCTGCTGCTGCTAAGTCACTTCAGTCATGTCCAACTCTGTACGACCCAATAGACGGCAGCCTACCAGGCTCCCCCATCCCTGGGATTCTCCAGGCAAGAGTACTGGAGTGGGTTGCCATTTCCTTCTCCAGTGCATGAAAGTGAAAAGTGAAAGTGAAGTCGCTCAGTCGTGTCCGACTCTGAGCGACCCCATGGACTGCAGCCCACCAGGCTCCTCCATCCATGGGATTTTCCAGGCAAGAGTATTGGAGTGGGGTGCCATTGCCTTCTTCGTATTCAGTGTTAAAAGGAATTATATAACAAAGGGCTTCTTTTGACAGTAGTCACTTATTTTTAAGCGTTAATGGGGCTATGCTATGCTATGCTATGCTATGCTAAGTCGCTTCAGTCGTGTCCGACTCTGTGCGACCCCATAGACGGAAGCTCACCAGGCTCCCCCGTCCCTGGGATTCTCCAGGCAAGAACACTGGAGTGGGTTGCCATTTCCTTCTCCAATGCATGAAAGTGAAAAGTGAAAGTGAAGTCGCTCAGTCGTGTTCGACTCTTAGCGACCCCATGGACTGGAGCCCACCAGGATCCTCTGTCCATGGGATTTTCCAGGCAAAAGTACTGGGGTGGGGTGCCATTGCCTTCCCTGGTTAATGGGGCTATATTTATAATATTTGATGAAAAGCAGTAATTCAACAACTCTGACATGGAGTTTCTTGAGTTTTGAAAAGAGATTAGAATGAAGTCCTTTATATAATTACATAGTTTTGATTCTTAATATCCCAGAGTACAATATAACTGTGGCAAAATAAAACAAGATAAATAATGAAAGAGTTCTAAATTATTATAATCACAGGCTAGGTGGCCCTGAAAGCACCAAAAATTCTGAATTTTCTATCCATTTCCAAAGATTTACCAAAGGGCCAAATCAGTTTGTAAATGCTCTTAAAGTTCTATTTTCTACCATGAGTACAACCACAGTGTTTTATAAATAGTAAAAGTTTTGCTTTAACTGACCTCCTTCAGTCAGTCTGGAGATGGCTTAAGCTGACAGGTGCTTTTTATGTGGTGATTATGTGTGTGTATGCACAGGGCTGTGTGTGTGTGTATGTCTGTGAGTGTATATGTGCACTTATGCTTGTGAGCTGTCCAGAGGTTATTACATCAAGAAGCCTCTGCTCTAGCCCCCATGTTCATCCTCAAGGCAGATCTAGCTACACAATACCAGAGCAGGTGAAGTCGGTTTTCCTAAGAGCTACAGGCCTGGGTAATGGAGGGGGGCTACCAAGGAGATTGTAATCAACACCTTTATCTGGCACATCAGTACTCTTCAAAATTATGCTCTTATCTGAAACTAGTCATCTCATCTCTCTCCCCTCCCTTTCTTTACACAGTTCTATTTAAATGTAATTCTGCTCTCTTTCCAAGCTTGCCTTCTAAGAAAAACTAAAACAATGCAGTTATAGACACCACTTATTTTAGAAAACTGTCCAGTTACCACTGCTGTCACTCATACACACATTTTGATGGACTTCCCACGCACACCTCTCAACAAGTATATCAAAGTATCCAGCAAAACCGAGTAATTCCTAAGAAGGAAATTTTTTTTTCTCCTTAGAAAAATAATTTTATCCATATTGGATTTTAGAAAGAAGAACCATGGTACATGCATGCATAGCCACACCTCTGCAACAGACTTGAGGGGAAAAAAATGAAAGAAAGAATAGAAACATTTAGCATTCAGTGGGTTGGTTCAAAAACACTGGAGATTGAAGAAACTGGAGATATTTAGAAGTTAAAAATATTTTCATAAAATAATTTTCATTTGAGATTGATTTTAACCTGTATAACAGGATGTGTTGCTTCGCTGCTTCCCCCTAAAAGTTAATAATCATACAATATAGGGACCATTCATTAAATTGACCCTGGAAGGATATTTCTAGCTTACTGTTTCCTTCTTCATATTATTTATTTATACTAGGTAAAATTTTGTCTCCATGTCTCACATAAAGAAGAAACAGAAATATAAACTATCAATGGAAAAGAACACTTCTCCAGGGTCATTTATTTGAAATTTTTTTAAAAGGAATTTCCTTCCTCAATTTTAATTATCTAGTAATAGCCTTTAGTTTCCTACTGTATCCACATAGTATGTCTATTCTCAGAGGTACAAGTTGAATTCAAATATCATTTCTCAAATAGTGCTAATCATTAAATAAAATTTCTTAATTTATTTTCCAAATTATTTTTAAAAGATGATAAAAATTTAAAACTATTGCATGAATATGACATGAAAGATATGGATTAGGTCATGGTGTATGCTTCCTAAATAGCCATATAGAGTATTCATTTGGATCTACTATTGCATATGTGATTTTATTAAAAAATTTTTTTAATTGGAGGATAATTGCTTTACAAAGTTGTGTTGATATCTGCTGTACAACAATACGAATAAGATACAACTATATATATACATAATTATATATATATATATATATCCCCTCTCTCATGAGTCTCCTTCCCCAATCCCATCCCACCCCTCCAGGTCATCACAGAACGCCAGGCTGGGCTCTCTGTGTTATATAGCAGCTCCTCACCAGCTATCTGTTTTACACATGATAGTGAATATACGTCAGTGCTATTTTCTCAGGTCGTTCTCATGCATCAGTACAGTTCAGTTCAGTCACTCAGTTCTGTCTAACTCTTTGGGATCCCATGGACTGCAGCATGCCAGGCCTCCCTGTCCATCACCAGCTCCTGGAGCTTGCTCAAACTCATGTCTATTAAGTCAGTGATCCCATCCAACCATCTCATCCTCTGTTGTCCCCTTCTCCTCCTGCCCTCAATCTTTCCCAGCATCAGAGTCTTTTCAAATGAGTCAGCTCTTCACATCAGGTGGCCAAAGTATTGAAGTTTCAGCTTCAGCATCAGTCCTTCCAATGAATATTCAAAATATTCAAAACTGATTTACTTTAGAATGGACTGGTTGGATCTCCTTGCAGTCCAAGGGACTCTTAAGAGTCTTCTCCAACACCACAATTCAAAGGCATCAATTCTTTGGCGCTCAGCTTTCTTTATGGTCCAACCCTCACATCCATACATGACCACTGGAAAAACCATATTTTTTACTATATGGACGTTTGTCGGCAAAGTAATGTCTCTGCTTTTTAATATGCTGTCTAGGTTGGTCATAGTTTTTCTTCCAAGGAGCAAGTGTCTTTTAATTTCATGGCTGCAGTCACCATCTGCAGTGATTTTGGAGCCCAAGAAAATAAAGTCTGTCACTATTTCCATTGTTCCCCCATCTATTTGTCATGAAGTGATGGGACTGGATGCCATGATCTTTGTTTTTTGAACGTTGAGCTTTAAGCCAGCTTTTTCACTCTCTTCTTTTACTTTTCATCAAGAGGCTCTTTAGTTCTTCACTTTCTGCCATAAGGGTGGTGTCATCTGTGTATCTGAGGTAATTGATATTTCTCCCAGCAATCTTGATTCCAGCTTGTGCTTCATCCAGTCTGGCATTTTGCATATTGTACTCTGCATCTAAGCTAAATAAGCAAGGTGACAATATACAGCCTTGATGTACTCCTTTTCTGATTTGGAACTAGTCTGTTGTTCCATGTCCAGTTCTAGCTATTGCTTCTTGACCTGCATACAGGTTTCTCAGGAGGCAGGTAAAGTGGTCTTTAAGAATTTTCCACAGTTTGTTGTGATCCACAGTCAAAGGCTTTAGCATAGTCAATGAAGCAGAAATAAATGTTTTTATGGAATTCTCTTGCTTTCTCTATGATCCAGTGGATATTGGCAATTTTATGTCTGGCTCTTCTACCTTTTCTAAACCTAGTGTAAACATCTGGAAGTTCTTGGTTCACATAGAAGCCTGGCTTGGAGAATTTTGAGCATTACTGTGCTAGCATCTGAGATGTGTACAATTGTGCAATAGTTTGAACATTCTTTGGCATTGCCTTTCTTTGGGACTAGAATGAAAACTGACCTTTTCTGACTAGAATGAAAACTGACCTTTTCCAGTCCTGTGGCCACTGCTGAGTTTTCCAAATTTGCCGGCGTATTGAGTGCAACACTTTCACAGCTGTATCATCTTTGAGGATTTGAAATAGCTCAGCTGGAATTACATCACCTCCACTAGCTTTGTTCATAGTGATGCTTCCTAAGGCCCACTTGACTTCGGTCTCCAGAATGTCTGGCTGTAGGTGAGTAATCACACTATTGTGGTTATCTGGGTCATGAAGATCTTTTTTGTATAGTGCTTCTGTGTATTCTTGCCACCTATTTTTAGTATCTTCTGCTTCTGTTAGATCCATACTGTTTCTGTCCTTTATTGTGCCCATCTTTGCATGAAATACTCTGTTGGTGTTTCTAATTTACTTGAAGAGATCTCTAGTCTTTCCCATTCTGTTGTTTTCCTCTATTTCTTTGCACTGATCTCTTAGGGAGGCTCTCTCACCTCTCCTTGCTATTCTTTGGAACTCTGCATTCAGATGGATATATTTTTCCTTTTCTCCTTTGCCTTTAGCTTATCTTCTTTACTGCATATGTGATTTTAAATCTCTAAAAACAATCTAGCATCTTTGAAAGAACCATGTACATATTTTCTACCATCAGTAATTTAACACAGTAATAGAAATGTCCTTGAATATTCAGAACACACTGCCTGCAAGCCTCTAGTACTTCTTTTGTTGAGTACCAAAGGTAGTACCATTTTATTATCCTTATGCCTACTTTAAATGCTCCTCAATTGCCTTCAGTGTGCTTCTTCAGTACAATCCTGTTTTACCAATTCAAGCTCATATCCCACTGACACAAACAATCTTCTCCATTTGGTTGTATCTTCTTCCTCTTCAGTAAATGTGGTCCCCCACTCACCACCCCCCTCCCCCAACCTCATTTCCTTGTTCTTGCCACCAGGAATGGATCCTCCTTTACCTTCTACTCTTACTTGAGTGCATCTTTTCAAAAAAACTCTTCCTTAGTGTTTTAGTCCATATGGTGCTCTTGCTGTCATTTAACTTTCGATTGTTCTGATTCCTGTTAACTAGTTTATTCTTATGCTTTTTTGTAAGCTCCACCCTTCTTGCATTCTGAAACACATTGGAAGTTTCTCTACCAAACTTTGTTTATTCATTGTTCGTTTGTGTACAATTCAAATTTCTAGAAATGCTAAGTCAACAAGTAAAAGAAAGAAAAAAAAAAAAAAAAAGAGGGGGTTTACTTGTACGAAAAACTACATTCAGGATCCCTTTCCCTTATTTTGGAATGTAGTTTCTAAATCTTTCCCCTGCTGGCTACTAACAGGAATATCATTTCAAGTTTGGATCTGCTATTCCCCCTCTTTCTTCCTTATCTTGCACAAGGTAATACAGGGGTTTTCAAATTTGTTTTTTAGGAAGAGTTTTTTGTCACACTGATTCTTACCCAGAATTTCAAATATGTGAAAGAGTTTCAGCAGAATAACTTTTATTAAAGAATGTAGTGTGTGAGGGGGAAAGTGAAGTCCTGTCTGCTTGACCCTTCCACCACCCCACCAGTGGCTCCTGTGGTTCCTTGGAATTCTGGAGGCACCATATAGAAACATCAGAAACCTTTGTCTTGGCTCTGCTCTCTTTTCTTTGTTCAGGCTTGTGCAAGTCTCCTCAACCTTAAAAGCAATGAACTTGATCATCAGAGACCATTCCTGTGAACTGCAAAGTCTCACAATGCAAGCAGTACTCAAAACAAATGAAAGATTCAAGCCTAGTCTATTTTGTATTCTATTATTGTTTTCAGTCAACATTTTTATATACTTTATTATAAAAGAATTGGTTGATATTTGATAAAAGTTAGTATCAAGTATTGATTAAAGATTTGAACCATTCAGGGGGTATTTAGGTTCTGGTTTGTACGTACCTTTCGTTATCAGTAAATTTCAGTTTTGAAAATTCTACTTTGAGGTAGCATTTCAAAAAAGAAACCAAAGTGTGTATTCAACATTCACAACATCTAATCGTCTGTATTCCTTCAAGGAAGCAAGCAGTGTAACATAGTGTTCCTACATAGAAACAATCTGGTATAAATATCAGTCAGATATTTGCTTGGGCGGGTGTTTTCACTTAACAGAATGTGTGAAGAAATACATAAACCTAGTGTCAGGCAAATGCCATTGAAGAGCACTATCATTCCAGTTAATAAAATATATTGGTGAAATTAGGCCATTTCATTTTGGCTGTATTTAAAAAACTGTTTCTACAGGGCACTGATTCATTTGTAAATGGAAAAAAAGTCAGGCAAAATACCAAAACAGTAAGTTCCATTTGATTCCGAGCAACTTGTTAAATAAACCATCTCTGCTTTTAACTGCAGAGTACTTAAATGTGCCTGCCAATGTCTGTAATTTTTTTCAGAATTCCTGGTTTCCCCATCAGATAAACTGGATTCAACTATCAATATAAAAGGCCTTTAGCTGTCAGTTTGGCTTGATCAAAACAACTTTTGAGACTCCTAAATCTTTTTACCAAAACTTTTCATTTTACAAAATAGATTTATAATGTGAAAATCTAAATGAAAAACCCAACTCATCCAAGTGTGTATATATATTAATATATATATATAATTTTAGAAATATTTATTGCTATAGTTATTTCTAATGAGTTAAACTTAGCAAAGAAAAGTAATACAATTATAAAACTTACTGAAAATTTAATTTTTTTACCATATAACCCTTATTACTGACAGGTTAAATAAAAATTTAAAAACACTTAATCAGTCTATGTATCTTTTTATTCATTCAGTAAGTAGTCTATCATGCTTTTTGTACAAGGAGATACACCCAGATAGGAACTGAGTACTAAGATTTTGTTTCTGATACCCAGAAACTTGCAAACCACTGAGAATCATAATGAGGAACTTCAGTATCGGGTAATTATCATCTTAATTGTATGCTGCTGCTGCTAAGTCCCTTCAGTCGAGTCCAACTCTGTGTAACCCCATAGACAGCAGCCCACCAGGCTCCCTTGTCCCTGGGATTCTCCAGGCAAGAACACTGGAGTGGGTTGCCATTTCCTTCTCCAATGCATGAAAGTGAAAAGTGAAAGTGAAGTTGCTCAGTCGGGTCCGACTCTTTGCGACCCCATGGACTGCAGCCCATCAAGCTCCTCCTTCCATGAGATTTTCCAGGCAAGAGTACTGGAGTGGGGTGCCATTGCCTTCTCTGCTTAATTGTATAGGCAAATACTTTAAATTATCACTTTAAAAAAATGTTGAAAAGCAAGTAAGTTCTGAAAATGAATCAAAGGGGAACATTTTTGCCTGGAGAAGCAGTGAGAGATTCCTGGTCATACTTTCTTTCCCTTTTCCTGTAGAACCAACATTAACCAGCTTTAAAAGCTATAGGTTATAAACAAACAAAGTTTCTGGCGAGGGTGAGGAGAATGATTTTGACTTGGGAAAGCCCTATGGAGAAGGGAAGAGTAAAGATAATAAGAAAGAAATGGAACTAGTATACACTGAGTACTTACTTAGCAATTGAAGTTTTGAGTCTATTAAGACATTTGTTTCTGCTTAAAGGGAACCAGTTAGAAAGCTGTTGAAACCACTGAGGTAGGAGTAGAAGATGAGCAAAAGGATTTCTTATCTTGCTCTATTTAACTCCGTCCCAATTGGCCAGTCCTTCAGGGAAGAATAGTAACTAATAGAAAATGTTAAATAAGATTTTCTTTCATGTATTCATGCCTTAAATTTAGTGATAATCAATGTTTTTATTTGGTTTAATTAAGCTATAAGTTACAAGGGAAATGGGTAAATAAAGGTAATGCTCAGAAGAGATATTATGAAATGAGTTTTTGGAATAGATGCTACCCATGAATATAACTGCTACTGATAAGGCCCACAAGAAATGTAATATAACCATAAAAGACACTTGAAAGTAAAAAGATATTGAGTTTGGGGTCTTTAAGGGAAAGATCCCATTATTTTTCAATAGCTGAAATACATCAAAATAAAATCCAAAAGCAAAGCATTCTGGCAGTTAAAATGTTGTAGTTTCATTTTTATTTAAAAGCAATCTCTAACTATACATTTGTGTTTCATTTATCTACATCAGTTCTTTATTTTATGTTCCAAATACATTTCCCTCAAATTTCTAGCAATAGTAAATGGGAATCTGGTTCTTTCTATTTTTCCAAAGTTAAATATCTTAAGAGTAGAAAGACAGGCAATAATTTGAAGTTATGTATGCCTTCCAGAGACTCTATACTTAGTTCATTTTTATATTTAACTAGTGAGAATCTATTATCATTGGTACATTTTTACATCACATATCATAGAATTAGAGTGCATCTTGTTTGAAAATGAAGTTTTTAAGAAAAGAGTCAGATATTTGTGCTCAAGTGTAAAACTCTCTGGTGGGAAATGATGACCAAAAGTAAATCAGCCTTAGTGCATATTTTAAAAATAAGAATTATTTGATAATTGCTTCTATTAAGAGCTGGTTACATGCCAGCTAACCTAAAATATTGATAGGAAAGGACTTGCATGTCATACTAAATTACAACTGTATTACTTTCACTTTAAGAGGAAACATTTTTTTGAACTTCTCTGGTTCAGGCTAGTCACAGCAATATCAATAAATCAAAATTCCTGTAGTTATTTTATTGTCCATATGCCTATCTCAGTATGGTGCTTCCTATATTATAAAGTAATTGCATTAAATGCTGTGAAATTCCATATTTTACTTCTTGTGGTATGCAAATTTCTCACAGAAAATGTACATATAATGTTCAGACATTATTAATTTTGACAATAATCAAAAGTTTTAATTTGGCAATTTAAATATGGTTCTTAAGGAAAAATTGCTATAGCACAGGATTTGAAAAAAATTTTTTTCATTGAGAGGCCAGATAGTAAATGTTTTAGGAATTTATGAGCCTAATTGTCCCTTGTCACTAGTCAGTCCTGCCACTGCACCACAAAAGGAGCCATACGCAGTATGTAAGTGACTGAGCAGGGCTGCCTTCCAATAAAACCATGCTTTCAAAAGCAAGTGGTGGGTCAGATTTGGCCTCTGGGCCATAGTCCACTGACCACTGTTATAGGACATATAAACATTTTATATTTTCTCTGTTTAACAAAGATGATTGAACCCCCTATATTTAGTATGTATTATATATTATTAAATATATTGAGATTTGTGAGGATCAAACAAACCCATGGGGAAGGACTTTAAACACTAAAAGTATTGATCAAATGGTACAAATGTCTAGTTTAAGATAAGTAAGTCCTGGGGACCTAATGCGTAATGTAGTGATTATAGTTAATAATACTGTATTATATACTTGCAAATTGCTAATTGAGTAGATCTTAAATGCACTGTGGTGTTGGAAAAGACTCTTGAGAGTCCCTTGGACTGCAAGGAGATCCAACCAGTCCATTCTAAAGGAGATCAGCCCTGGGTGCTCTTTGGAAGGAATGATGCTAAAGCTGAAACTCCAGTACTTTGGCCACCTGATGCGAAGAGTTGACTCATTGGAAAAGACTCTGATGCTAGGAGGGATTGGAGGCAGGAGGAAAAGGGAACGACAGAGGATGAGATGGCTGGATGGCATCACCAACTCAATGGACGTGAGTTTGAGTGAACTCCAGGAGTTGGTGATGGACAGGGAGGCCTGGCGTGCTGCAATTCATGGGGTCACAAAGAGTCGGACACGACTGAGCAACTGAACTGAACTGAACTAAATGTACTTACCACAAAAAATGGTAATTATGTGACATGCTAGAGGTAGGAACCACCAGGAAAGCCTGTCTAGCTGTAAATACATCAGGACACCTTTTCTAATAGTATAGTCAGTGAGAATTATTTCATGTTTCTAACACTTGGGAAGATTTGGAAATATGTATTATTTATGATCCTCTATTATGGTTAATTCTATTATAAATGGGAATTATGTTTGAAACTAATTTGGCATTTTTGGACTTTGTATTTCAAATACATGGAACCAGCAATATTTCTTTTTTTCTACACCTAAAAACTAAGGTACTAATTTTTTTAATGAAATATAGTCTCATTAATATAATATAAAATTAGTATCATTGCCATATGATTATTGGGTATGAGGAAATTAGGAAAAAAAGAAATGAGCTAAAGAAGTTACAGTATCAGCACTGTTGCCAAGGGAAGCTGATGTCACTGTCATATGGAAAAGTAGAGAAAATACTGAATCTGAAATTCTCCATGTAAAGTGGGAAATATAAATTCTGACCTAGCTAGACAAAGATACTCCTTTAAATTATTTTAATGTAAAGACTGTTTAGATGTAAAATTGTGATTTATCCATAATAGATTGAGGACAATTTATTATGGATTGAAGAGGGGTCCCCTGGTGACTCAGATGGTAGACTCTGCCTGCAATGCTAGAAGACCCAGTTCGACCCCTGGGTCAGGAAGATTCCCTAGAAAAGGAAATGGCAGCCCACTTCAGTATTCTTGCCTGGAGAATTCCATGGACAGAGGAGCCTGGTGGGCTGTAGTCATAAGAGTCAAACACAATTGAGCGACTAACACTTTCACACATTCAATAGACAAATATTCAGATTGCAGTGACAGATGACTCACAGATTTATTACATTAAAATGTTTCTGCTTCAAAGACAACCAAAAAAATTGCTTCAGAGTTTTAGAGAAATATGTTTTGGTGTTTTCAGGGTCTCAAAAGAATCTTAATTGCATAAATTACGATACCACATTAAGTGCTCTTAGGAATAACTATCACAATTTAGAGAGTTGTGACTTTAAAAATATCTTGTAATAATATTACATAATCTAAGGAAACATTTCCAGTTAAGCAGGTGGATATTACATAATTTGCATTTTTAGAGCATATAAGGGGAGACAAGAGTGTTTCAAAAGATAAGGGAACTAACAATTCCAGTAACATCATCACTCATTTGAATTAAGATCAAACACTAGACAAGTTAGTGCTAATCAGATGTTTTTCTGACCTATATAAAATGATTCAGCTCTCCCACATCTAGTTACTAGTGAAAAAATAAATGAATTCTTTAATTGTTTGCTCCAAGTTTGGGAATGTTCTCTCTAGATTCTCAAGCAGATATGAATTTGATGCATACTTCTATATTAGTACTTATCATATTACATCATAGATATTTTATATTTGTGCACATAGACATCCCTAGTGCTTAACACAGAGTTGGGCACTCAGTCACATTTTATTGCTTAAATTGAATTAAAGACTACACCACAGGAGTTCTGCTGTCACTGATATTAACAATATTAACAATGTGAAGATGGATGATTTCTCAATTTGCTGGCACCATGCAAATCACTTTTCTACAGACTGTCCGGGGAGTCATTAAATGGACAAAATTGTCTTTCAGAGCAAGGAAGGTACCGTGTTAAAATTTCCTAAAGTGCCCAAGTACCTTAGATTTTAATTACTTCTTAATAAATGGTTTCAATAGTACACTTGGGCTATTAGGACCCACTTTTATTTTGAGATAGTCTACTGTTAGGAGTAACAGAGAAGAAAATGGCAACTCACTCCAGGATTCTTGCCTGGGAAATCCCATGGACAGAGGAGCCTGTCCTCTGGCTAAAGTCCATGGGGTTGTAAAAGAGTTGGACCCGACCTAGTGATTAAACAACAAAGACTGTTAGGAATAAAGATTAAAGAAGCCCTAAGCCAACACTTCTCTGTACCCCGTCTGGAGGAACAAAGATGCTCTATAGATGATCTAGTGCTGTAAGAATGGTTAGATTGAAACACCAAAATTAGTACATTTTCTTCACACAAGACATCAGGAAGATGTTTTTCCTTTAGGAACAAAGAAATTGTAGCGTGCAATTCTAATGCAGACAAGTTTCCTCAGGGAAGAATACGTGGAAGAGGGAAGTGGCAATTTCTCTCAATCATTCATGAGGTCATTTTCCCTGTAAAATATACACTACCTGTAGACAGATGTGCCCTCCCCAGGCCTGAGGCATACATTATATTTAAAAGTATTTTGACTTATGCCTCAAAATGAATGAGAGTACTAATCTGTCCATCTAAGGGTACTGAATGGGGCCTGTGCATTGCATACAAGCATTTGCGCTGCCTCTTCGTGACGCGTATTTTCGTGACTGGTAGAAAAGAACCACTTCAACTTCTTCCCCTTAAAACCAGGCCCCAACCCTACCCAAAACTCCACATTCCAGATGAGCCGATCTGTTGTAAATACTGAATGTTTTGTGTCTTCTCTCATAGCCTTGTGGTACCTTCTCGTGCTGAGCATCCTCTCCACTCTATTGTCTGCCGTTTTCTCTGCTTAGGACGCTCTCCACCCCACCGAAGCCCATGATCTAATTCCTGTCCACACTTCGAGGCCCAATTTAGCTGTAAATTGCTGTAGATGCCATCCCCAGTCCTTCCAGATGGGTTAAGCATCCTTTTACCCGTGCTCCTGCAGCACCTGTGCAGAGCTGTCCATTCATTGTGTGTTTTTCTCTCTTTTAATAGTTAACCCTGATGACAATGTCTGCTCCATTAGCTTGTCTCTAGTAACACAAAAGCAAGGAGGTGGCATGGAGAAAGAGCTAAGATTTTGGAGTTTGTTGAGGCTGTGGATCTTAGTGTTACTTTAGGCAAGTTGCAATCTCTCTATGGCTTGATTTTGTAATTTGTAAAACAGATATAATACTGTCTACTTTGCAGCATTCTTCATAAGCTTTCAAATACATACTTGCTGCCATTTTTTGAGCACTTTGCCTGCATGATCCCATTTATTCCCCAGCACAACTCTATGAGGTAGGTAGTTTTATTATTTATCTTCTATAGTTAACAAAACTGAAACATAGAAAAATTAAGTAACTTACCCACATATACCTGGCTAATAAAGGCATAACCAGGATTTGAACCTGGGCGGTCTGACTCCGGAGCACTTATAAGTACTGTACTGTATCTCCCTTTACATTAAAATTCTAGAGTGTGGTTCAATTAATTGGTTTGAGTTGCCAGTTCTACTGGATATCATACAGATATTGTATTTGAGGATCTTCATCTTCATGTATTTTCAGCTTTTAGGAAGTCTCACACATCTCACAGAGCATCCCCGGTGCCTCAGCAGTAAAGAATCCTGCAATGCAGGAGCCACAGGTTTGATCCCTGGGTCGGGAAGATCCTGTGCAGAAGGGCACAGCAACCCACTCCAGTATTCTTGCCTGAAGGATCTCATGGACAGAGGATCCTGGCAGGCAACACTCTACAGGGTTACAAAGAGTTGGATACTACTGAAGCAACTTGGCATGCACACATCTCATAAGGCTTTTTATTTAAAGTATACTTTAAGTAAATTGTATAGATTGAAAAAAGATTGTAATAAGGACAAGTCCTTCTTAAAACATGTTTTTAAGGTATGTTATTCCAATTTAAGGAGCAGTATCAAATATTGAATATTTACAGTTTCTTGCATTGACTCTAAGTCTTTTCTCATAGGCTTTAATACATAAACACATCAAATTCTTGCTTCATTTCTATCTGACCTTGATATTAAATGCTCTCCTATGAGATATTACCTCCTTAGGCTTCCAGAGTATCCTAGTGTGTCTGGGAGGCCCCAGCCTCACTCAGACAGGAGGCCAAATCCCTCTGCTTTCTGCCCTTTTTATTCCCTTTGTCAATGTATTTTTTCTAAAAATCTATTTCCACAGTTGTTTGTTCTTATTCCTGTTTGCAGAAAAAGATGATCTCCCAACAGATCTACAGATATGAGGTTAAACAAACTCTGTTAAGAATCAAAACTCTCCTTACATTAAAATTCTCAGTTCTAAACTGTTCCTCTTCTATTTCAAAACACAGCAATTTAACTTTTCTTGATAGGATCAGAGAGTTGTGGTGGGTCTTGAATGTGCAGGGTTTAGACTTCATCCTGTATTTCTTGAAAAACTACTTATGATACAGAAGCATGGTATAAAATGCTTTACGGAGATTCAGCTGGCAGGTTTCAGGGGGAACTTGTTAGAGAATTGAGACTGTAAGTGAACCGATAATTGCAATATTGCAAATGTAGGATGTTTTCACTTGGGGAAGGGCAGATAAAAGTCAGAGGATCACTTTTGAAAAAGAATGTGAGGCAAGAATCCACGTACTGTCTGAGAGGAGAAAGGAATGCAGGAAAAGAGGGAACAGGAAGAGCAAGGGGTTTCTCTGTTGTATTAATAAAACTGGGTGACCAACAAAGGATGCTGTAAACAGAGATGGAGAAAGCTGATTCTGGCAGCAGGTGTAGGAAGTGGTTTAGGGTGGTAGACAGGAGACAAGAAGAGGGATGAGTAATTCAGCTACAGGCTGTTTCATGAAAGGCATCTTATATGTCACATACAACATTCTTTGCGCTGAAATGAATATATTCTAAGAACTCCAACGACTTCTTCTTAAATTCTATTTCTCTTAAATAATCTCTAAATCATTAAAAACATATCATTAATTTTAAAAAATAGGACATTTAATTTAGACATATAAAAAACTGACAGTGCTTTTTGAGTGTCCAGCAAATATTGAGACACTTCACATAATACTTCTTTCTAGAAATGACATGCTTTAAAAATGATTTCTCAAATATTCCACTGACCTAAAATAGTCCTTTCATAGTATGTTCTCTGCCCAGTGAATGAATGAATGAATGGCTTAATAAGAGTATATAACCAGTGGGGAGTTATTTTTAAACTGTATGTTGTTGTTCAGTCATTAAGTCACATCCAACTCTTTGCAACCCCATGGACTGCAGCTGTATAAAGGAGTATAAAGCTGCATAAAGGCTGCTGTATAAAGGAGATCAAAAATAAAGCTGTCAGTTTGGAGCTATCCCTAAAGCAGTGACAGTTTGTCAAGACAACTCTAAGGGAGTGAGAGCCAGTGAGAAAAGGGCACGGGGTATGGGAATATATCTTGTATTAAAGCCAAATTTGAGATCTAGAGAGAAGAGTGAGACCCAGGCCAGAAGGCTGAGGAGGGTCACAGAAATGAGAGGGTACACAGAATAAAGGATGGAGTGTGGTGATAAATGCAACTGAAGATCTAGGAGGGGGAGGGCTAGAAAAAGTTGCTGTGTGTGCATTCCAGTGGAGAAGCCAGTGAGTAGGAGAGGATGGAAATTTTGCTAAAATAACAACACTGGATATCGACGTAAAGAAACTGCATTACACAGTCAGGCTTTTGGCATTTGTCTCACACCCACAATTTACAACGTTGGTTTGGTTCGCAAATGCAGGTAATTACAGATCAGTGCTCACCTTCATTCTGCACCCTGATGATTATATATGTATGTGTGTGTGTGTGTGTGTGTGTGTGTGTGTGTATATATATAGAGAGAGAGTTTGCTGAAATGCTCAGTGCAGCTGACCATGTATCATTGTGCCAATCACAATTCAGGATCTTTTCTTTATTTGCCAGGTATTGTTTGAGCGTGAAAAAATAAAACCAAGTGACGCAAGTAGCTTTTCAGTGGCTGTATTATTTGCCAAAGCTATGATTGGATAAGGTCCAATACCTTTAGGATAGGCCCAGACATAAATTAGAAAAGCAATGTGTATTTTGAAAGAAACTTCTAGAAAAAAATCACATGATTTCATCATTTTAATTGACTTTATAAGTCAGAGCCCAGCCCTTCATTTACAGTGAGAAACACTGAATGCCAAAGGAGGTCGAATGAATGGCCTGTCCAAGTTCAGCAGACTGGTTATTGGCAAAGTTAGGACCAAAGTCAAGTGTAGTTCTTGTTCCCAGGGCCCTGCTCATTTTATAAGCCGTGCTGCCTTTATATGAATTCACAAACTCTCTGTTGCCAACAGTTTTAGCTCTGACATAGTCTAAAAATACCTTTTTTCTGTATAAAGCAATCTAGTTACAACACAAGCAAGTACCTTTAGTGTCTGAGACACTGAAATTAACATCTACTATTCCAAACTGAGTCTTGGTAGGGAAAATTTTAAGCAAATATTTAATATCAGGTGTTTAAAACAAATTAGTTCAGTTGAACCACTTCCCATATTTTATCTGCCTGTTGTTAGGTTTCACAGGTTAGAAACTAGAAAACACTTTATCTTTTCCATGAGGACTTTGAAATGGCTTTAATGATTAATACAATTCATATTTAAGAATGAATATCTTTTTAATACACGTCATTTTGCAGTGAGGTAACATTAGCTCAAGTTCCTGTTAGAGAAAGCCAGTTACCATTTTCTCTCTCTCTCGCCCTCTTGATCTTTGTCCTTGACAAGGAAAACAGTTCCCTAAAGATATTAATAACGTGTGATTTTTTTTTAACTGTGCTTTCTAAACTGTGTGTGAAAATGAAAGTGGGGCTTCCCTGGTGGCTTAGACGGTAAAGAATCTGCCTGCAATGCAGGAGCCACAGGAGACAAAGGTTCGATCCCTGGGTTGGAAGAACCCCAGGAGAAAGGAATGACGACCCACTCCAGTATTTTTGCCTGAGGATTCCATGGACAGAGAAGCCTGGCAGGCTATATAGTCCATAGGGTCATGAAGACTCAGAAACAACTGAGCAACTAACACTTTCACTTTCTAAAGTGCCTGTGGAAGGCACTACATCATCCCATGCAAAAATGCTTATTGCCAATGGCAAGAACACTATCCGATGTGGGTTTGCTTGGTTTTCATCAGTATTTACAGTTTATATTTAATTTTATTTTTCACAAGACCCCCTCATTTCAGTTCAAACTAACATTTAACAGTACCTTAGCAAAACAACCCAAAGTTGATCCAGTATACACACACACAGACAACTCTACAGCCCTTTTGCAAATGTCAGATACCTGTGATACCTGCAGTGAGAGAAAACCTGATACTCATATTCTTAAAGATTCACCTCTAGAGCCTATCTGAACAGAGGGAAGACCCACAGAAGTACTATATAGTAACAAAAAAGAGAGTTTAAAGTAAGAGCTAACTTATTTTCCAGTTGTTTTTTTAGGACTCCTAAGGTTTTCTGCAGTTCACTGCTTAGGTGGTCATGAGGTTACATAGGCCAAGTGAACATGCAGAGGAGTGTAACGAGCCAGATAGGTTCTGGCAGAAACCATCCTTTGAGAGCCTCAGGAAGGCCAGGGGAGGTAGACGCAAGGCTGGGAGGGGCATGAGATTGTTATACGTTAAGGTGGCATCCAGAGAAGCCAGATGCGGCCAGGCACAGCTGACTAGAGCTGTGGTTCCAGGTAATCAAGGCCCAGAGCCCAGGAAGTCAGAACATGTTGAAAAGAAAGGTTCTGGAGAACATGTGACACTTTGTTCTTTCTGCTATGTGTGGCCATCACAGGTCCCTGGTTATTGATCACCACCAGAAGGAGGTCAGAAGTCTGTTCAGCAATTCTGCCTCTCCCTAAAGCAGAGGAGTCAGGATTACATTGTGCATATAATTTTTCCATTTTAGATCACAGGTTACTAGCTTCCCTCTTTCAAATATACTGGTAGCCTTGAAATGAAGTTACTGACTATGTATAACTATTACATTCTTTATATGCCAATCACAGCTAATAAGATTTAAATCTGTGATATATATATATATAAATATGAGGAAATAAAAATATCAATAAAATGACCGTGTAGTTGGTAGGTGGGTCCATCATTTCACAAATTATATTCTCTTGGTCAGGTTATATAATCATGTTCTCATTTTCTTCACTTAGAAGACTTAATTCCATATAGTATACCAAACACTAATCAAATAAAACACTGGGCCATAGTGAGTACTTGATTAAATTTAATTCATTTATTCTTTTGTTAGCCATCAAATGCTTCTAAGGACCCTACTATGGGCCACTCTGGATTCTAGATTCTGGAAAGAGGGTGGTCAGCCAGTGAGATGACCCTGTCCTCAGGCAGCGTATACACTTGCTCACTTCCTCTGTTTATTCACATAGGCCAGTTACCCACTTTCTTCTTCACATAGTAACAACATATTTGAGAACATGATTATGTGTAAGGAAACCTACAGATAGTCATAATGATCATGATCCAGGGTGTGGATCACTTAAAATATCAAGAAAATACCTTGTCTCATTTCAAATTCTGGCAAATCAGATCATAGCAGATTAAATCAGTAGTTCAAGTTGTCCAAGATTAAATACAATGTTAACCTGAGTGGTTCACATACGTGTATTTGCAATATCTGCTCAAACATCTGATTCATTTTACTAAGGATTACTTAACTGCGTCTTATATAACTCAGTGGCTTCTCCTCTTATCTAGAGATAGTCTTTGACTTTTCCACTTCTGAAATAGACTCTAGCTGAAACATCATCTCTCAGAAAAGTAAAAAGCCACGTTCACACACACACAAATGATCTTATTCACATGCTTCATTTTATTGATCATCTCCTTTCATGTTACCATTCCACTAAAGTAAGTATGCTGCTAAGTCACTTCAGTCGTGTCCGACTCTGTGCGACCCCATAGATGGAAGCCCACCAGGCTCCCCCGTCCCTGGGATTCTCCAGGCAAGAACACTGGAGTGGGTTGCCATTTCCTTCTCCAAAAAGTAAGTATACTTAGGGCTTTTTTTCTTCAAAAGACTAAAGATTGCGCTTCTGTTCTCTCTATTCTTTAAAATATTCAGCAGCTCAGGAGATTAAAGGCTGTGAAATTTTAAGAAAATCTCTTCCAGAGTGCATACAAGAGAGCAAGGGCATTCAAGGTAAGAGATTGTGAAGATAACAAAACCTAGCTGAAGGGAACCTCCCTAAAGGAGGCTCCAGGCATCATTCTCCTGCTGGACTCTGCAGAAAATAATCCTCCTCATTTTCCCTCAGGCAGAGCAGTGCATTAAGAAGTGAGATGTAATTGATCCTTCTGTAGGTGGATGAGAGAAAGCTTTCTAGGCCTTTCTAAAAAGGGCTTCAATTTCATTCTTTTATAATAGATCATTATTGGAAGTATTTCGATGTCCACAGTCAGTTAATTGTTGAGTGCACCTAATGACAAATCTGTGTATTGCTTATCCTTTCATATCATCCATAAGGTTATACCCTCCCTTGATACATGAGTATATTTCAAATATTTTTTCAAATATTTATTTTCAAATACTTTAAAAAATAAAAATATTTTTTAATATTTTAAAAGATACATAGGCACCAGAGCTTGGCATGCACGCACACACACATATATACACACACAGTATTGCTCTTTGATTCAGCAAGAAGGGCATCTGTTCTGGGCCTTCTACTTCAGAAAATCTCTCTGCCCTTCCTCTGACTACCGCCCTTTGCACAAGACAAAGAATGAGGAACTAAAGGGGATGGTGCCTACCCTGTAAAGACTGAACCGTGTCTCTAGGCCTTCTCTGGTTAGTGGAATTCAGACTACCCCACCCAAAAGGCCCCAGCCTGCTTAGTTTCTTCCCCAGTCCCCAGGCACGGGTTGTTCTATTTGCATGAAACATCCCTAAGCCTGAGGGAGGCCCAGGAGGCAGCTGTCTACAGGGGATCTGATATGCATATGTGAGTACTGCTACTCTTGAGACCTCTCATCTTATGGGGTGGAGCTGGGAATGAGAAGAGAAGGGTGGGGGCCCTGGGCTGTGGGCTGTTAGGCAGGCTCTTCCAGGATCTCCACTCTTCAAACATGAAGCTCCAAGGTTATCAAAGAATTTTAGAAAGTTTTAAAAAATATTTATTTATTTGACTGCACCAGGTCTTACTTGCAGCATGTGGGACCTTTTTAGTTGCAACGTATGAACTTTTAGTTGTGACATGTGAGATCTACTTCCCTGACAGGGATTGAACCGGGCCTCCTGCATTGGGAGTGTGGAGTCTTAGCCATTGGACCACCAGGGAAGTCCCTTCAAAGAATTTTAAATTTTAACTTGGGGCTTCCCTGGTGTTCAGCAATAAAGAATCTGCAATAAAGAATCTGCCTTCAGTGCAGGAGATGGAGGAGACTTGGGTTCAGTTCCTGGGTGGGGAAGATCCCCTGGAGAAGGAAATGGCAACCCACTTCAGTCTTCTTGCCAGGAGAATCCTATGGACAGAGGAGCCTGGCGGGCTACAGTCAATGTGAACATGGCACAGCAAAGATTTATTTTTAAGGTAGGAGGAAAGAACGTACTTTATTTGAAGATACTAACCATGGCCACTCAGCAGTGGCCACAGGACTGGAAAAGGTCAATTTTCATTCTAATCCCAAAGAAAGTCAATGCCAAAGAATGCTCAAACTACCGCACAGTTGCACTCATCTTACACGCTAGTAAAGTCATGCTCAAAATTCTCCAAGCCAGGCTTCAGCAGTACATGAACCGTGAACTTCCAGATGTTCAAGCTGGTTTTAGAAAAGGCAGAGGAACCAGAGATCAAATTGCCAACATCCTCTGGATCATCGAAAAAGCAAGAGAGTTCCAGAAAAACATCTATTTCTGCTTTATTGACTATGCCAAAGCATTTGACTGTGAGGATCACAATAAACTGTGGAAAATTCTGAAAGAGATGGGCATACCAGACCACCTGACCTGCCTCTTGAGAAACCTATATGCAAGTCAGGAAGCAATAGTTAGAACTGGGCATGGAACAACAGACTGGTTCCAAATAGGAAAAGGAGTACGTCAAGGCTGTATATTGTCACTCTGCTTATTTAACTTATATGCAGAGTACATCATGAGAAACACTAGGCTGGAAGAAGCACAAACTGCTACTCTTGAGACAAGAGATTCTCCAGAAATCAAGATTGCCGGGAGAAATACCAATAACCTCATATATGCAGATGACACCACCCTTATGGCAAATGAAAGTGAAAGAGGAGAGTGAAAAGTTGGCTTAAAGCTCAACATTCAGAAAACAAAGATCATAGCATCTAGTCCCATCACTTCATGGCAAATAGATGGGGAAGCAGTGGAAACAGTGGCTGACTTTATTTTGGGGGGCTCCAAAATCACTGCAGATGTGATTGCAGCCATGAAATAAAAAGATGCTTTCTCCTTGGAAGGAAAGTTATGACCAACCTAGATAGCATATTAAAAAGCAGAGACATTACTTTGCCAACAAAGGTCTATCTAGTCAAGGCTATGGTTTTTCCTGTGGTCATGTATGGATGTGAGAGCTGGACTGTGAAGAAAGCTGAGCTCCGAAGAATTGATGCTTTTGAACTGTGGTGTTGGAGAAGACTCTTGAGAGTCCCTTGGACTGCAAGGAGATCCAACCAGTCCATTCTGAAGGAGATCAGCCCTGGGATTTCTTTGGAAGGAATGATGCTAAAGCTGAAACTCCAGTATTTTGGCCACCTCATGCGAAGAGTTGACTCATTGGAGAAGACTCTGATGCTGGGAGGGATTGTGGGCAGGAGGAGAAGGGGACGACAGAGGATGAGATGGCTGGATGGCATCACTGACTCAATGGACGTGAATTTGAGTGAACTCCGGGAGTTAGTGATGGACCCGGAGGCCTAGCCTCATGGGGTCGTAAAAAGTCTGACACGACTGAGCGACTGAACTGAACTGAACTGAAGTGAACCATGTTTTATATTAATGTTTTTATATGTGGCCTTTATGTGTACTGTTTTTCAAGTCCCACAAATGTTTCAAGTCCCACACAAAGGGACTGTTTGTGAGTGTGTGTGTGTTAGTTAATTTTCCTTAACATTTCTGGTATGTGAATTTCCAAGAGGATGACAAAAAATCTCTAAGTTTTATAAGGTATGCTTCAGATTGATTTCATAGTGAGTCCACATTACTTTGGATTGCTTTTCCCAACATGTCTCAGCAAAACATTATACAGCCTGACTAAACAAAGCTTCATTCCCACACAGCTCCACCTTCCTTTCTTGGCAAATATGTAATCTGGTAACACCCTTTCAAGACTACCATTCCAGCCACATTCAAAGGAAATAACCATTAGGACTCAATACAATATTTGTTTTGTTTTTAAGGTGAATTCTATTTCTAACCATAGGGCAGGTAAAACCAAAGGAAAAAAGAAATCCCTGGCGTGCTGTGATTCATGGGGTTGCAAAGAGTCGGACACAACTGAGCGACTGATCTGATCTGATCTGAAAGGAATAACATACTTTAAACTTTTCTTCCCACTCATTTTCTCCTTTTTTTTTTTTTTTTAATCAAAGCTTTTTGAATTAAAGAAACAAAACTAAGAAGCCAAACAAAACTGAACCCCATGGGATCATTCTGATATTTATGTCCCTTGTACTTCCAGCCCATAATAATAATTCATCAGGAAATATTTATTGAGACCCCTCCAGCCCAAGGATATGCTCTTAGGTGTTGGCATTCAGCAGATGTATAACCCAGCGTGGATCAGATCAGATCAGTCGCTCAGTTGCCTCCGACTCTTTTCGACCCCATGAATCGTAGCACGCCAGGCCTCCCTGTCCATCACCAACTCCCGGAGTTCACTGAGACTCACGTCCATCGAGTCAGTGATGCCATGCTAGGCAAGAAGAAAGTGTTTTAATGTGAGTTTGAGGGAAGGAAGGATTATTTTAGGCGTTGGGTAGGAATGAATAAGGGCTTCCCTGGTGGTTCAGACGGTAAAGAATCCACCTACAGTACAGGTCTCCTGGGTTTGATCCTGGGTAGGGAATATCTCCTGGAGAAGGGAATGGCAACCCACTCCAGTATTTTTGCTGGGAAATCCCATAGATAGAGGAGCCTGGTGGGCTATAGTTCATGAGATCACAAAGAGTTGGACATGACTGAGTGGCTAACACTGTGAATGAATATATTAGGTGAAAAGGCAATAGGGCATCTCATAATTGCATTTTAATTTAGGGCATTCTGGAATGTTCTAAGTTTAAATATTGAAAATATCAAAACACCTTACTTTCACATATCCAGGCCACTTAAGATTTGCCAACTGCCTAAAGTAATCCAAAATAGAAATCACAAACATGGTAAGAGGGAATAGAGAAAGGTTGGGCCATTGATTTTCAGGGCATTACTGTCAAAAAGATGACTTTTAAAGAAAAGTATTAACAATATCTATAACTTTATAGACATTGAAATTTTGCATTGAAAATTTCATAGCAAATATAAGTTCTCTTTGGTTATTGTTATTCAGTGGGAACATAGCATATAGGCAACAATGACTTGCTAATATTAACTCCAGTGAGTCAATAAATTAGCACAGCCATATGTGGCATAGATGACAAATTGACCCCATGATACACACCCAGTGTGGCATAGCCGATAATGCTCAAAGTAGGCTGTTCATAAGTCACCTATTTTCCTCAACATACAGCTCCTTGGAATTCAGTCACCGTGGTGACATTCACTACATTCCGTATTGTCAGAATACAAGCATACAAGCATAGTTATAAATCACTGAGGCCTGACTAACTATCTTTAATTACTCAAACCATTGCCAAGTCCCTGTTGAAAGTTCTGAGCCATAAATATGGTCCATAAATTACAATTTAGGAAACATCACCAAGGCATTCAGTTACGTTTGCTCAATTGGATTGAAGTTGCAACATTAGAAACTGGGCTTCATCAGATGTGAAATGTAATATAGGTAAAGTTTGGGAGTGTTTTGTTGTTTTTGTCTTAGTTTTAAATTTATCTAGTTTTGAAACATCCAAACAGAATATTCTTAGGTATGGTACAATATATAATCATTATGGAAAAATGTTTTTAGAAAAGAAACTGTATTGAAATAAGGATGTATATAGAAATTATGCTCTTGGCATTAGAATTACAGAGGAAGGGAGAAAATTTGAACTCAGTTCTGGGCTTCTCAGCTAGTAAAGAATCCACCTGCAATGTGGGAGACCTGGGTTTGATCCCTGGTTTGGGAAGATCCCCTGGAGAAGGGAAAGGCTACCCACTCCAGTATTCTGGCCTTGAGAATTCTATAGACTATTTAGTCCATGGAGTCTCAGAGTCAAACATGACTGAGTGAATTTCACTTCACTTCAAGCATATCCCATTTCAGGTCACTTGCACTTGCTTCTCCTACTGCATGGAACACTACCTTAGCACATCTGCATTAATAGTTCCCTGGAGCCTTCCAGTTTCTGGCTAAATATTGCCTTAACCAAAGAGATTGCTCACTCTTTCCGCCTCACTCTCTACTCTCTTCCTCTGGCTTTCTTTTTTTTTTTTCCTTAATATGTATCAACATTAATACTTCACATATTATACATTTACTTGTGGGTATTTTGTTTTTGTTATTGCTGCTTCTCTCTAGAATGCTGTACTATAAGCTCAGCATTATATCCATAACCACATAGTAGACACTCAGTAAGTTTTTCTGGAGGAAATAAATTGATGAATTGCTGACATATTGTAGGTCAAGAATAATTACTTGTAGCAGCTCCCACTCATACTAACCTTATATACATTAAATTATATATTTACTTTGGGGAAGAGAAATGCATCCAAACATCTGAGATACTGAACAGAACAAAAGTCATAAAATAGTCAAAAGTGAGAAGAGACACAGTATATACAAATCTACAGAACCAAACACTGATACCTAAAGTCTCTCAGAGTTGAATTTGCTTACTGGGTTACTCAGTAACAGATAGCTAACATAACTGCTAACTTAACAGCTTCCCAGTGTATGGTTTAAAAGCATATGCAGTTTCAAAAAAGTGTGTTGGGATAACTGGATTACCCACATGAAACAGAATGAAGTTAGATACCCGCTTTACACTATATACAAAACTTAATCAAAAGTAAATTTAATCTTAGACCTTAAGAGCTAAAATTATTAAACTCTTAGGGAAAAAAAAAAAAATGAAAGCAAACCTTTGTGACCATAGCTTAGGCAATATTTTCTTGGATATGATTCCAAAGGAATAAACAAGAAAAGAAAAACAGAAAAACCTGACTTTTTCAAAATTAAAAAGTTATGTACTTCAAAAGAAACTGACCAAAAAAAAAAAGGGGGAAGAGATAACTCACAGAATGGGAGACTATATTATAAATCATGTATCTGAAAGTTAGGGTTGCTGCTGCTGCTAAGTCGCTTCAGTCGTGTCTGACTCTTTGCGACCCCATGGATGGCAGCCCACCAGGCTCCCCCGTCCCTGGGATTCTCCAGGCAAGAACACTGGAGTGGGTTGCCATTTCCTTCTCCAATGCATAAAAGTGAAAAATGAAAATGAAGTCGCTCAGTCATGTCCAACCCTCAGCGACCCCACGGACTGCAGCCTACCAGGCTCCTCTGTCCATGGGATTTTCCAGGCAAGAGTACTGGAGTGGGGTGCCATTGCCTTCTCCGAAAGTTAGGGTTAGGGTTATAAATAAATCTTATAACTTAATAATTAGAAAAAACAAATAACAATAAAAATGGGCAATGGATGTGAATAGACATATTTCCAAGGAAGATATACAAATGGCCAGTAAGCACATGTAAGATGATCAACATCACTAGTTGTTAGGGAAAGGCAAGTCAAAGCCATAATGAGATACTGCTTCACTCCCACTAGGATGGCAGTAATGAGGGTTGGCAAAGGTGTGGAGGCTTCCCTGGGGGCTCAGACGGTAAAGCGTCTGCCTGCAACGCGGGAGACCTGGGTTCAGTCCCTGGGCTGGGAAGATCTCCTGGAGAAGGCAATGGCACCCCACTCCAGTACTCTTGCCTGGAAAATCCCATGGATGGAGGAGCCTGGTAGGCTACAGTCCATGGGTTCTCAAAGAGTCGGACACGACTGAGCGACTTCACTTTCACTTTCAAAGGTGTGGAGAAATCGGAATACTCATACCTTGCTGATGGGAATATAAACTGGTGTAGCCACTTTGGAAACAGTTTAGCCTTTTCTCAAAAAGTTAAATGTAGAATTACCATACCAATAATTCTACAACAAGGTATACAAGCAAGAGAATTGAAAATATATGTTCGCATCAACATGTGTACTAATGTTCATAGCAGCAATATCCACAATAGACAAAAAGTGGAAACAACCCAAATATCCATCAACTCGTTTATGGATAAACAATGGTGGCACATTCATGCAATGGAATATTGCTGCTGCTACTGCTAAGTCGCTTCAGTCGTGTCCGACTGTGCAACCCCATAGATGGAAGCCCACCAGGCTCCCCTGTCCCTGGGATTCTCCAGGCAAGAACACTGGAGTGGGTTGCCATTTCCTTCTCCAATGCACGAAAGTGAAAAGTGAAAGGGAAGTCACTCAGTCGTGTCTGACTCTTAGTGACCCCATGGACTGTAGCCCACCAGGCTCCTCCATACATGGGATTTTCCAGGCAAGAGTACTGAAATGGGTTGCCATTTGGCAACAAAAAGGAATGAAGTATTGATATATGCTACAACAGGGAGGAAGCTTGGAAACATTATGCTTAGAGGAAGGATACCACTCACAAAAGGTCACATATTGTATGATTCCATTTGTACAAAAAGGTCAGAATAAGCAAATCTATAGAATCAGAAAATAGATGATTTGTTACTTAGTGCTGGGTTGGGGTAGAGGGAGTTGGGATAGGGAATGACTACTGATATTTTTTGGGGGGGTTCTTTTGAGGATGATGAGAATGTTTCAAAATTAGATAGTGGTAACAGTTGCACAGTTCTGAAAATATACTAAAACTCATTCAACTCTACCCTTTAAATAAGGGTGAATTTTGTAGCATGTAAATTATATCTGAATAAAGCTATTTAAAAGGCATATGAAGAGTTCAAGTATTTGGGAATCACAGCTGGATGGCAAATTATCCCTGTTGGTACACCGAGGTTGTGCTACATAATAGAGGAATACACAGCAGCATGAAACCCTGTCCTGAAGAATGCAGATTATACAAAAGCAATAGAATTCTTCCCTTCAGGGTCAGTTCTATTCACAGGCAGGGCAAGAACCTTGGGTTTAAGAGCTGTTCAAAGCCCATTTGCTTACATTTTCTCCTCAGTTTATTGCTTCAAGGTCTGAAATGCCTTTTTATAGGTCATCCTGTGGAATAAGTCATGAATAACTTTATTAAAATAGAAATGCTGTATGTGGAAATGCATAGTACATTAACTTATTAACACTAATAAGAATAAGCTTATTATGAACTTACTTAGCCATGCGTTTCAGTAAGGCCCTAAAGGAATGAAATGTTAATTAAAATTGAAGAGAAAAAATCTGGTACCTGGAACACTGCCCCAAGTATGAATTTTAGAAGTAAAATCTGAAAAACATAGATTCAAAATGTGGCATGGCATGAAAGACTTTTTTTTTTTTTAATATCTTAATTTACCTACCTTGCCTTACCTTTCCTGCTATGTAAATCAAAATGTAGGCTAGATTTATACAATTTTATTCTTTGGTTCTTTAAGCTTTAGCAGGCAAGTGGGAAATCTAGGATTATAAATCATAATCCTTGGCAGGGAAAAGTTACAGAAGTGTTTTTAAGAAAGCAAGTGTCGTGATCAGGTGTTTTAGAAATATCATTCTGTCTGCAATGTGAACAGATTTGTGGAAACAAGACTGATTGTGGGGAGATAGTATAGGGATCATCAACCCACCAAGGGGGAATGTCGACTACTTCAAACTGAAGACATCTGCAGAGAGTAATCTTATCAGAACTTCCCTTATCTGACTAAAGCAGTGCCTTATGGGAGCCAGCTGTCACAAACCCAGTCTCTGGGGAAGTCTCTAGTCAGACAGGTGGCTGGCCTTGGGCACTGGGGCATTCCAGAAGATTTTGTACACGAGCCTCATCAGAACCTTCCATCTTTTGAATCCCTTATCTCCCCCACCCCTCTTCATTAAAACTGTATACAAACCCTTACTCCTAGATGTTTGAGGAGTCACTTCTTATGAGGTATTCTCACTTGCATGTGAAAATTAACTTTTCTTCTGTCAATCCCTCTGTCATCAATTAATTTTCAGGCCCCTAACCACTTGGACGTAAGTTGGTAGAGCACGTTTTTTTTCTTCCAACAATAGGTTAGGAGGCTGTTAAACTAATACTGGTGAAAAGACAGTGGTGGTTTGTATTAGGGTAACAGTAGAAAGAAGAGAGGGGTTCCCTGGTGGCTCAGATGGTAAAGAATCTACCTTTATTGCAGGAGACCCAAGTTCCATCCCTGGGTTGGTAAGACCCCTGGGGAAGGAAATGGCAACCCACTCCAGTATTGTTGCCTGGGAAATCGTATGGATAGAGGAACCTGGGGGGCTACAGTCTGTGAGGTTACAGAGTTGGACATGACTTAGTGACTAACACACCGAGAAGGAAGAGAGATGTTTCCAGCAGAATTAAAAGGGCTTGGGGTTTGGTTATGGTCGGGAGAGAATAGGGAGAACATGGGAATGTATCCTAGGTCTCTTCAAAAACGTAATACCCTGCTGGTATTAAGCAGGGTGAATGGCCTTGAATGGCCTTCAAGATGTGAGCATGCTAAAAAAAACCCTGTCTGTGTGTGTGTGGGTGGTGGGGGCAGGTGGGCAGCTCAAGAGCAGATAACGGAATTTCTCATGGAAAAAAAATGTCTTATTTAGCAAAAACATTTTAGTGAACCATCTTTGATCTGCATTTGGAGCTTGTCTAAATGAGCTAAAAAGTGGACAGTCTTTTGGACTCTGTGGGAGAGGGAGAGGGTGGGATGATTTGGGAGAATGGCATTGAAACATGTATAATATCATATATGAAATGAGTTGCCAGTCCAGGTTCGATGCATGATACTGGATGCTTGGGGCTGGTGCACTGGGACGACCCGGAGGGATGGTATGGGGAGGGAGGAGGGAGGAGGGTTCGGGATGGAGAACACATGTATACCTGTGGCGGATCCATTTTGATATATGGCAAAACCAATACAATATTGTAAAGTTAAAAAATAAAATAAAAATTAAAAAAAAAAAAGTGGACAAAGAAGACATTGCCTGCATAATGAAGAAGAATGTTTTGCTTCAGCCAGAGGTGGATGAATCAAGTGTTCCAAGACCAGAAAAAGCAGTGAAGAATAACAGGAGGTAGGGGAGATGGATCCTGAGCACAAGTCCTGCCTAGTAGCAAGTACTGACAATGGACAGAGACATCTGATGTTCACTTTCATAGTATGTGCCATGCTGTGCTGTGATACAATGCTCTTGCATCCCAAGATACACACGCATATATTTAACCCAACTGCCTGGTGTGATTGTGTTTCAGGGAAATACATGCGTATACTTGTGTTTTATATTTGCGTTTGTGCAGAATGGATGGTCAGGAAGCGACAGTTAGAACTGGACATGGAACAACAGACTGGTTCCAAATAGGACAAGGAGTACATCAGGCTGTATATTGTCACCCTGCTTATTTAACTTATATGCAGAGTACATTATGAGAAACACTGGGCTGAATGAAGCATGAGCTGGAATCAAGATTGCTAGGAGAAACATCAATAACCTCAGATATGCAGATGACACTACCCTTATGGCAGAAAGTAAAGAAGGACTAAAGAGCCTCTTGATGAAAGTGAAAGTGGAGAGTGAAAAAGTTGACTTAAAGCTCAACATTCAGAAAATGAAGATCATGGCATCCAGTCCAATCACTTCATGGCAAATAGATGGAGAAACGGTGGAAACAGTGGCTGATTTTATTTTTTCTGGGCTCCAAAATCACTGCAGATGGTGACTGCAGCCATGAAATTAAAAGACTCTTACTCCTTGGAAGGAAAGTTATGACCAACCTAGACAGCATATTCAAAAGCAGAGACATTACTTTGCCAACAAAGGTCCATCTAGTCAAGGCTATGGTTTTTCCAGTAGTCATGTATGGATGTGAGAGTTGGACTATAAAGAAAGCTGAGTGCCAAAGAGTTGATGCTTTTGAACTGTGGTGTTGGAGAAGACCCTTGAGAGTCCCTTGGACTGCAAGGAGATACAACCCATCCATCCTAAAGGAGATCAGTCCTAGGTGTTCATTCGAAGGGCTGATGTTGAAGCTGAAACTCCAATACTTTGGCCACCTGATACAAAGAGCTGACTCATTGGAAAAGACCCTGATGCTGGGAACAATTGAAGACGAGAAGAGAAGGAGACTAACAGAGGATTAGATGGTTGGATAGCATCACCAACACAATGGACATGAGTTTGAGTAAACTCCGGGAGTTGGTGTTGGACAGGGAGGCCTGGCGTGCTGCAGTCCATGGTGTTGCAAATTGTTGGACATGACTGAGCAACTGAACTGAACTGAACTGATGCAGAATGGATAGAAGAGGAAGGATGTGAAAGAGATAATTCAGCAGTAGTAGGAACTGAAAGAGTAAAGTGGGGAGGATGAACCCCCTGACCTTTACCACATCTATTGGGAAGTAGGGTAGCAGGCAGGGTGGCAGCAAAAAAACCCCAAGAAAATTATGTTTCACACTATATATGAGACCCAGGGTAGGGGCAGAAGCAGTGCCATTTCCAGTCAACTATTATAGGCTACTTTGAGTGAAGGGGGTGACCAGGACCTCCATGCTGCTGATACATGTATAAATAGCTAAATGAGAATCTTTTAAATTATCTATTCATAAATCTAACTGCTGAATTTCCTCATTCTTCGTTTCTATGCAAAAATGTGAGTATTTCTCTATTTGTGAACATAAGTTATCTTGGACGCATGACTAATGGTTCAGAGTACTAAAGCTATTTCACATGTGTGATGTACCAATTAGGTGGATGAGTTGAGCATTGGGAACACAAAAGATAATATTGTCTGGAATAGAAAATAATATTGGACCATTTTTAATCTTATGACTCAGTGCTTCAACAAGACACAGGTTTTTCTTAATGAAGACTTCTGAACTAATGAAAATGTCTAAATTCCAGTATAAAACCAGTGCTTTCCTACCTGGAATATCTATTAAGTCAGTGAAATATGTTTTGAAGGAAAATACATTGAATGTCTTATATAACATTTTAAAGTTTATTTTCTTATTGTTTCAACTATTTTCTGCAGAGGCCTCCTTGAAACAGAGCAATTTAGAAGTTAAATTATGTACCTGCAAATTATCCTCAGGAGTTATTTTTTAAAAATCATATCCTTCATTCATGATTTTCATGGAGACATGATTATACTAGCAAATTACTGGCGGTCTCTGTTGTTACCACCAGGAACTCTGATGAAAAATAATTGTTTTCTCCTCCTGTTGAGATCACTGCAATGTGTAGCACAGTACTTTTAATTTTTAAAGAGGATCTAATAGAATACACCATGGAAACAAACTGTAAAATGAAGGTTTTTTTAAAGTTGTAAGTTGCAGGTGTTTGGTCTTCTGAGTTGTATATTGTACCAATAAAAGGTATAAAACTACACTATTTTGGTTCTATAATAATGGATCAATTTAAAAACTTTTAGTAAATCAAATTTTTTAGATTCTGTGGAAAATTTTAAATTAAATTTATTTACTTTTTCAGCAGTGAAAGAAAAGTACAAACATAAGTATTGTAGTTGATCACTGTTATCTGTCCATGCAGTTATTTGCAGTGGTTAGTAGTGGTCAGTGTATCACTGAGCTAGCCTAACCTTAATTAGCCTGACATACTAACCAATGATAGTTAAAATGAAGTTATTTTTTTTATCTTTGAAAGGTTTAGCTTGTCAGCAAGGCTGGTTCCTAACATCATCTTATAGAAAAGATATGTTCCTAGATCTTTCACATGACACAAGTCTACTTCGGCCATAGACTTTCCACATACAACTTTTAAGTAAGAGTCACTATCTCTAAGATGTATGGTGGCAGAAAATTTTTGCAATAGCTCCACAAAATGGGAAGTGAACAAAATGTCTCTGTTTTTGGAAAGAACAATTCAGGAAATGAAACACAACTAGTCCTTTTATTTTAGCCCCTTTGCCAGTCTGTTAATTACATTGTCGAACCAAAATTGGATGTTTTATTATTATAATTAGACCTCTCCAGTAGTTTTCTCATAGTTTTAGTTCTCTCTGCCATTTGAAGAAATCTCAAGAAGAGCAATAGATGGTTCACTAATAACATATTCTCCTCCTCTCAGACCCTTAATGCCATAGATAAAGAGTTAGACTCTATTTGCATGTATGGAATTAAATCATTAAAAGTAAATTTTTAGCAATATTTTTTTCCCTAGAGTATAAGTATTTTGGACTTTTTGGGAAAATTTCAGCAAAGGAAATCCCTTCTTTCTAATGAAAGAAATATTGGGCATTTGTAGGAGTAACCACATTTATCACAAAGAAAAATGGGAGGATAATGAAAAGTTTTATTTTACTAATTGGAAAGAAGATGTCAATATTAATGTTAACTATTATTTTCAGTTAGCCATTATTTCCCAAGAAATTAACACCTGCTATATTATTCCGTATTCTAAAATACAACAGGTTTCAAGTCTTGAAGTCAGTCAAAAATGAGAATAATAAGATTTTAGCTTAAACTCTCTCACCCCTTCAGCTTCAAAAGATTTGTACACACTTTACCCAGATGATTAACATACCTAGTAAAGTTTTGAGTCTCCATCATCAGCCATTTGCAGCATTTGTGGGAGTGGGAGAAATGAGAGAAAATTCCTCTCGCGTTTCCCTCCCACTATCCTTTCTTCATGATAAAGGTCACAGTTTTGCTTAAAGATTGGCTTATAGACTGTTGCAGCTAAAAGAGACTCTTTCAGTCATCTAGGTTCATGTTCTTATTTTACACAGAAGAGGAAACTAAGATCCAGAGAATTTAAATGACTTGCCCAAGGTCACAAAGCTAAAAATAATGGGATAGGAGCTAGAAAATGCCGAGCAGGAAGAGTTTTCCCTATCAATTATTTTTGTGTGTGTGGTTGTTAGTTCAAATATGTTAGCCCTATAAAATGTTAATTAAGGTGAGCCTGCTAAAAATACTTATTGTTTTTTGATATAATAAAGATAGGGAAAAAAATCCAGAGGAATGAAAAGGGAAGTGGTCCACAGATCAAGTGAGACACAGCATATGTGCTTTGATTTAAGGCTTTGGGTCAAAATCACACTTACAATCTTGGTTACCAAAAAGAATCTTGTTCTTGGAATGCTTGTAGGGACCTGAATTACTCATAAGCCTCTTAGGAAAGAATTCACCGTTTGTGTGATATTGCAGTGATTCTTGATCAGAATCAAGAAAGGCAAGCAAGTCTTGATCAGAAAGACAAGCAAGCCTCTTTTACTGTTATGAGCCTAGTCATACATAACAAATCCCTCGGAAACCTTTGACTGAAGGACCACCTATTTTGAATGATTTTAGTATGGACTAGATGCTCTACCATTCTTTCCCTATTGGTGCCAGCACAGCAAACCTCACGTACTTGTATCAGGGAGTCAGTGTAGCCAAAAATAATAGCATTTCTAATTGTAGACTTACTCAACTGACAAAATAACCATGGAATGTTTATTCCAAAGTATTGCCGAATCATTATTCTAAAAGGTTTAATTGAGGAGTGCTCAAATGCCAATATTCAGAGTAAAGTAACTCCAGTGAAGTCATTGGTTTTGGACCAAATATTTGGATCATTTGATAACTTAAGTGACAAACCTAGCTTCTGGTTTTCCTTCTACTCAATTCCTCCTCCTCCCCCTCCCACAAAGTATGTTACTGCCAGAGGATTAAAAATTCCTTTCTAATCTACTTTCACGGGTAGGAGACTGACCAAAAGCTCCATGGGGTCTTAATTTAAGTTTCCATTTTGCTAAAAGATAAGAAAGAAGCACTCTACCTTTATTTCTGAAGTCTCTAGGAACAACTTTAGCCTGATATGATATTAAAATCCAACATTCAAAATAATATCTAGCATTTTCTTGACATTCCAGAGGCATGCTTGAAATAAATGATGACAAAAGGAGCTAAAAATGGTGAAGGAAATTACAGAAGTGTTTGACTATCATCCAAAAGATTCTAACAGAGGAAAATCTCCCCCCATCCCACAGTCATCTTAAAGCTTTTTACCAAAGACTGCTAAAGATTTTAACTGGTTGGCAAAATATATAACACGTGACAAAATATTTTTGACGTGGTAGCTAAAAAATTTTCTTTTCTGTTACATACTTGACCATTTTATAAACAAACATAATAATTAGGAAACAACAAAAAATCAGGAGTAGGAAACTATATTCAATATCCTACGATAAACCATAATGGAAAAGAATATGATGGAGAACATACATATACATACATGTATACATAGGCTTTCCAGGTGGCACTAGTGGTAAAGAACCTGCCTACGAAGTCAGGAGACACAGGTTCAATCCCTGGATCAGGAAGATCCCCTGGAGGAGGGCCTGGCAACCCACTCTAGTATCCGTGCCTGGAGAATCCCACGGACAGAGCAGCTTGGTAGGCTACGGTCCATAGGGTGACAAAGAATTGGATGTGACTGAAGTGACTGAGCACGCATGCACACACACACACACACACTCACACACACATAAAACTGAATTACTTTGCTGTACAGCAAAAATTAACAGAACATTGTAAATCAACTATATCACAATAAATTTTTAAAAAATTCAGGAATAATTTATATATGATAGAGTCCTCTATTTGAAAACAGCAAGGCAAATAGAAACTCTTCAGTGCTCAAGTATTTGATTCTCTGGACTCCCTCTCTGTCTCCCTGCCCCCATTGAAATACTGTGAACAACTTTTCATGCTTACTCTTATGAATCAATGTGAAATTTGACACTTTCCCTTCCCCATTTCAGATATGACTCATTACTCTTGGTGTAATCTCCAAGGACCAGAAGCTTTACTTAAAAGTGAGTAACAAAAGAAGCATCTTTAATTCAACCAGGTTTACCTAGAGAACTCTAACAGTTATTGTTTACTGCCTTCTTAAGTATGCGTTATAAAGCTGAGTGCTTAAGGCTTCCGGCTCTTCCGCCTTCCCTGGGGAAACAAATGCAGAGAAGCTGGAGAGGTAAACTGACGCTACACCTTAGACCTAAAGTTTATCAGCAGTTCTACCTAACCATCCATTATCTCTAGGAGGCTATTGGATTTTAGCTTGGGGAGCATTTTATTTATTTTCAAGATTTTGGATCATCTTTCTTTCAGACCTCTCTAACTGTGCATATGGAAAGTAATAGATCTGAGCTACTTCTTAAAAACCTTTCTCATTTAAAGCTTGACCTCTTTTCTGCTGTGTGATAACCACTACCCCACCCCCGCCCCCCAGTCTCTCTCAGAAAGTGCTGTGGAGCTCAATCCACTACAGAAATCTTAAATCTTCTAGAAAAGCCTGTGGTCTTTTAAACAAGAAGGAAGCATGAATATGGTATTCTAAGTAAAATTCTGCTTACCCTTACTTGAAAATGGGGGGATGGGGAAACTGAGGCCCTTTTACTTTTCCAAATCCTAGAAACATCTAATCCTCAGAGAAATTGTTTCTTGGTCTACAAGCTGAAAAGGATTTAAGTTAAACAATGATCCTTTTTCCATTTCTTAAAAAAAAAAAAAAAGGCCAGCAGAGGCAAATGTTCTGTTGGACAAATTGTTTCAGCAGATGTTCATTGTCCCAGGGAGAAAACAGCCCCTACTTTGCAGCTTAGCATTTGCAAATTTAGAAACTTAAAATATTTTTAACTTGAAATAGTCCATGTGGTATGAGTGAGATGTAAATATTAAAATCATTTCTGTGGCTACATTGGGTATATCTGATACAGTGATGCAACAATTGTCATCTATCTGTGCTTTTCAAGTTTCTACAGATTGGTTTTTTTTTTCCCCTCAATCATTTATCGTTTTTCACCTGGAAGAATATTAATAATGTAGTAACATTTTGAGAATACTTATGATGTACTAAGTACTAGTAATTATCCTATGACGTAAGTGCTGTAAGGATGGCTATTTTAAAATGTGGAAACCAAGGCTCACAAAAATTAAATAACTTATCTAAATCACAGAGCCAAGGAGTGAAAATGGAATTTGAATGTAGGCAGCTGGACTCTAAGACAGGGATAATCTAACTTTTTTCTGTAAAGGGCCAGATAATAAATATTGGATGCTTTTAAAGCCATAACACCTATGTTGCAAGTATTTGACTGTGTCTTTGCAGAACAATAGCAGCCTAAGACAATATGTAAATGAGTGAGCATGGGTTGTTCCAAGAAAACTTTATTTATGGACCCTGAAGTTTGAATTTCATTTAATTTTCATATGTCACAAAGTATTATCTTTCTTTGAATTTTTTTTTTTCAACTGTTTAAAAATGTAAAAACAATTCTTACCGCATGGGCTGCACAAAACCACAAGACAGGCTGAATTTGGCCCACGGACTAGCCTGTCAGTCCTGGCTCAAAGTTCTTAAGGGCTGAATTATTTTTTTAGTAGTGTCTTTTAATAATTTTTTTAACAAAGCATTTTATAAAACTATATTTGCTGCTGCTAAGTCACTACAGTCGTGTCCGACTCTGTGCGACCCCATAGACGGCAGCCCACCAGGCTTCCCTGTCCCTGGGATTCTCTAGGCAAGAACACTGGAGTGGGTTGCCATTTCCTTCTCCAATGCATGAAAGTGAAAAGTGAAAGTGAAGTCGCTCAGTCATGTCCGACTCTTAGTGACCCCATGGATTGCAGCCCACCATGCTCCTCCGTCCATGGGATTTTCTAGGCAAAAGTAATGGAGTGGGGTGCCATTGCCTTCTCCAATTACATTCTAGCATTTTTAAGTCAGACTTTATCATAGAACACTGTATTTTGGGAAAAGAAGATTTGCTTTTTATATGATATGTATTGGGTTGGAATATATGAAATTTGAAGAGGTGGCAAGAATATACAGAAGAACTGTACAAAAAAGAATTTCATGACCCAGATAATCATGATGGTGTGATCACTGACCTAGAGCCAGACATCCTGGAATGTGAAGTCAAGTGGGCCTTAGAAAGCATCACTACGAACAAAGCTAGTGGAGGTGATGGAATTCCAGTGGAGCTATTCCAAATCCTGAAAGATGATGCTGTGAAAGTGCTGAACTCAATATGCCAGCAAATCTGGAAAACTCAGCAGTGGCCACAAGATTGGAAAAGGTCAGTTTTCATCCCAATCCCAAAGAAAGGCAATGCCAAAGAATGCTCAAACTACCGCACAATTGCACTCATCTCACACGCTAGTAAAGTAATGCTCAAAATTCTCCAAGCCAGGCTTCAGCTATATGTGAACCATGAACTTCCTGATGTTCAAGCTGGTTTTAGAAAAGGCAGAGGAACCAGAGATCAAATTGCCAACATCTGCTGGATCATGGAAAAAGCAAGAGAGTTCCAGAAAAACATCTATTTCTGCTTTATTGACTATGCCAAAGCCTTTGACTGTGTAGATCACAATAAACTGTGGACAATTCTGAAAGAGATGGGAATACCAGACCACCTGATCTGCCTCTTGAGAAATCTGTATGCAGGTCAGGAAGCAACAGTTAGAACTGGTCATGGAACAACAGACTGGTTCCAAATAGGAAAAGGAGTACGTCAAGGCTGCATATTGTCACCATGTTTATTTAACTTATATGCAGAGTACATCATGAGAAACGCTAGACTGGAAGAAACACAAGTTGGAATCAAGATTGCTGGGAGAAATATCAATAACCTCAGATATGCAGATGACACCACCCTTATGGCAGAAAGTGAAGAGGGGCTAAAAAGCCTCTTGATGAAAGTGAAGGTGGAGAGCGAAAAAGTTGGCTTAAAGCTCAACATTCAGAAAATGAAGATCATGGCATCTGGTCCCATCACTACGTGGGAAATAGATGGAGAAACAGTGGAAACAGTGTCAGACTTTATTTTTCTGGGCTCCAAAATCACTGCAGATGGTGACTGCAGCCATGAAATTAAAAGATGCTTACTCCTTGGAAGGAAAGTTATGGCCAACCTAGATAGCATATTCGAAAGCAGAGACATTACTTTGCCAACAAAGGTTCGCCTAGTCAAGGCTGTGGTCTTTCCTGTGGTCATGTATGGATGTGAGAGCTGGACTGTGAAGAAGGCTGAGCGCCGAAGAATTGATGCTTTTGAACTGTGGTGTTGGAGAAGACTCTTGAGAGTCCCTTGGACTGCAAGGAGATCCAACCAATCCATTCTGAAGGAGATCAGACCTGGGATTTCTTTGGAAGGAATGATGCTCAAGCTGAAACTCCAGTATTTTGGCCACCTCATGCGAAGAGTTGACTCATTGGAGAAGACTCTGATGCTGGGAGGGATTGGGGGCGGGAGGAGAAGGGGGCGGCAGAGGATGAGATGGCTGGATGGCATCACTGACTCGATGGATGTGAGTCTGAGTGACCTCCGGGAGCTGGTGATGGACAGGGAGGCCTAGCGTGCTGCAGTTCATGGGGTTGCAAAGAGTCGGACACGACTGAGCGACTGATCTGATCTGATCTGATCTGACCTATAAAAGTGACAATGTTTCAATATTAATATTTATAAATGTCTGTTGTCTCAGAAGGTAACTCTTATTTTATTAGAGTAATAAAACTTAGGCTAGTGACCAGGGAAACATAAACAATTTAAGAATCAGATGTGTAGCAAACTAGATGATCATTAAGTTCCCTTTACAATCTTTTCTATGAAATGAATTATGATAGTCTAGGAATTATAAAGAAAGGGGAACATTATATTACCACTTAATTTCTCTTTGATAAGTATTAAACTGTAATATCTCATTTAGTTTCCATAATGATACTATGCTGCTGCTGCTGCTGCTGCTAAGTCCCTTCAGTCGTACCCGACTCTGTGCGACCCCATAGACAGCAGCCCATCAGGCTCCCTTGTCCCTGGGATTCTCCAGGCAAGAACAATGGAGTGCGTTGCCATTTCCTTCTCCAGTGCATGAAAGTGAAAAGTGAAAGGGAAGTTGCCCAGTCGTCTCCGACTCTTCGCGACCCCATGGACTGCAGCCCACCAGGCTCCTCTGTCCATGGGATTTTGCAGGCAAGAGTACTGGAGTGGGGTACCATTGCCTTCTCCGAATGACACTATGAGATAAGTGTTTTTACTGAGTTTATATTGAGACAGTCTGGATTCTTGCCCAATTCAGTGCCTTAATTGATGACAAAATTGGGTGCTGAACAAAGATGAAAAGATTCCTCCTTTTTTCACTCACACAACAAAGACAATTTCACTGTAATCTGTCAATACCACTACGACTTTTAATGTAAAAATTTAAAAAATATATTCTTTTCAAATTCATTGCTAGAAAACCAATTGTAAAGGCATAGTATTAGAATTGCTCTCATTTTCAGTAAACTCTAGAAAACATACTCATTAATTGTTAAACATTTTTGTAGCCACATTTATATTGTTTCTTTGGAATTTTTATACTAATAACCTCTGACTTGGGTATGATCTCAATTTATTTTTAAACAGAAGAGTGGAAGAAAATGAGAATCATAGCTTTTGGTAAACAGAAACTTCATAAGCTAAATGATTACTTGAAACTGATTGATAGGTTTAAAAGGTGAGAATTTTAGAGTATCAAATCTTTTTTCACTTATTAATATATTAGCAGAACTTTTAACTCCTATGTGTACTAAGAAAACAATTATGCATACATTGAGGAAAAAAACATTTGAAAAGGAAGGAAGCTACAAAGTAAAATCAAAAGAAATATCTAGATTAGATCATTAAAATGATTAATACCTTTCTTCATTTATACTTCTCATTCCCTCTCTAAAGAAGAAACCAATAATTTCATCAGTGCCTACTGAGGAATAAACTATGACATTGGTAAGAAATTCTGAAGAATTCCTCAGGGATAAAAATATCCTCACAAAGAAATGAATTACTCTGAGATACAGTTACCCTGGAACTTTTTTCTTCTTTTCTTTTCCCTTTCTTTTATTTACTTTTCCCTTTTTTCTTGGCATAGCGAATAAAATAAATTTCAGGCACAGTTGGCTTCTTTCCACTCACAATTTTCCATCCTTACTTTTATGTCTTTTTTTCCTAAATGCCATTTTGACTTCTCTTACTAACATTATTTCAACTCATCAAACTATATTTTCCTTCATTCAAAATTTACTTCAAAAGTCAGTCTTCTCTAGGCTGCACATCAAGCAAGTTGAAAATAGAGACATCTGCCAGAAAATGAAATTCAAAAATTAGTAAAAAGGTTTTTGGCAATTCCAAAGAAACAGAGGGTTTACATGAAAGAAAGTATGAACAGATTTTTGCAACATGGTTGAAGAAAGGGAGATTTTCGATCTTCTGATTTCCACTAGAATGTAATCACAGCAAAAATATGATTTTTATCTTATTTACTACTGAATGCTCAACAAAAACTGTTTGTAGAACTTGATAGGTGCTCAGTAAATATCTGCAGAATGAATGAATGGCTATTGAAAAGTAACTTCGAACATGAAATCAGGAGCACAACAATTAAGCAGATGATATTATATTATTGTCTTGCTTTAATGAGTCTTCTTTATTCTTTATTCCCTCATTCACAATGAGAGAAATATTGTACAAGTCACTTGGACACAGCATTATTTAGTAATATGACATGACATGAGTTTAAAGATAATGTGACCATTGTCATATTTATTTTGTAATAATCAGATTCCAAAAAGCAGATTAGCAGATTATAAACAAATTCCCAAAAGTTCAATTAAAAATTAGGTATGATCCTAGAGGCCAATATTATAAATAAAGGAATGAAGGCACATTAGATTTCAGATTTTAGAAAACAACTCTAACCCATAATCATATATTTAGCCAGGATAAGATTTGTGAAGCCTGAAAAGCCATGTTTCTCAGTCTCAGCATTATTGACATTTGGAATCTGATACTTCTTTGCAGTAGGGATTGTCCTGTACATAATGAGATGTTTAGCAGCTTCCCTGATCTCTATCCACTAGAGGTAGGGAATACCACATCTCCTTTCTTTGGAAACCAAAAATATCTTCAGATATTGCCAAATTGAGAACAACTGCTCTGAAGGAAAGAAGAGAGACATATTCTCAGGTTTTAGAAATACTTACATTATTAGAACCGGACATGGAACAACAGACTGGTTCCAAATAGGAAAAGGAGTACGTCAAGGCTGTATATTGTCACCATGTTTATTTAACTTATATGCAGAGTACATCATGAGAAATGCTGGACTGGAAGAAACACAAGTTGGAATCAAGATTGCCGGGAGAAATATCAATAACCTCAGATATGCAGATGACACCACCCTTATGGCAGAAAGTGAAGAGGAACTCAAAAGCCTCTTGATGAGAGTGAAGGTGGAGAGTGAAAGGGTTGGCTTAAAGCTCAACATTCAGAAAACGAAGATCATGGCATCTGGTCCCATCACTACATGGGAAATAGATGGAGAAACAGTGTCAGAATTTATTTTTCTGGGCTTCAAAATCACTGCAGATGGTGACTGCAGCCATGAAATTAAAAGACGCTTACTCCTTGGAAGGAAAGTTATGACCAACCTAGATAGCATATCCAAAAGCAGAGACATCACTTTGCCAACAAAGGTTCGCCTAGTCAAGGCTATGGTCTTTCCTGTGGTCATGTATGGATGTGAGAGCTGGACTGTGAAGAAGGCTGAGCGCCGAAGAATTGTTGCTTTTGAACTGTGGTGTTGGAGAAGACTCTTGAGAGTCCCTTGGACTGCGAGAAGATCCAACCAGTCCATTCTGAAGGAGATTAGCCCTGAAATTTCTTTGGAAGGAATGATGCTAAAGCTGAAGCTCCAGTATTTTGGCCACCTCATGCAAAGAGTTGACTCATTGGAGAAGACTCTGATGCTGGAAGGGATTGAGGGCAAGAGGAGAAGGGGACGACAGAGGATGAGATGGCTGGATGGCATCACTGACTCAATGGATGTGAGTCTGAGTGACCTCCGGGAGCTGGTGATGGACAGGGAGGCCTGGCGTGCTGCGGTTCATGGGGTCGCAAGGAGTCGGACACGACTGAGCGACTGATCTGATCTGATCTGATCTGATCTCTGATATTATAAGCAAACATGGAAAAAGGAATTTATAAGAGTGATTCAAAAATCACATCACTGCAGCTGAGAAATTTAAAATGCCAGTTTAAAAAACTATATTAAGGATAAAAGAAAGGAACATCTCCTGTGACTTATCATAGCAAGATAAACTTTGGTGCTCATTGTGTATAGATAAACAATAGGACCATTAACATCATGAAAATATTTTGCATAATCTTCTCCATTCAGACAAATAATCTTCTAATATTACAGACTATTTTTAGGTAAGAGAGAAAGAAAGTACTTTATTCCTTTATACATTATTGTGATTTCTAAAATTTGGTAAATTTCGTATCACAAGAGTAGGGGAAATTATCAAAGGCACAATAATGTTTGTAGAAACATTTGAAATTGTTTTAAAAGTTGTACCATAAAGTAAACAATCCACATTTTTATAAAAATAATTTAAAATAGGTGGTGTTAAAAAATTGCTAAGCTACTGAGTAAGGATCCCTGAAATGATTCTAGAACAATCAAAGACATACTGAGTACCTGTAGTAGAAGAACTGACTGTCAAAAACCTTGATTGCACTGTATATGTCAAATTACTCTCCGACTTGACTGGGTTTCTTGAATTGTAGATCAGAGTGATACTAAAAATACAGTGAATTTTGATTTCCACAAAGGGTTTGTGAAATATTCTTAGGCTATCTATGTTCTTGCAGACAGACTTGAAAAGCATGGGCAGATTGAGGGTTCAGTTTGTTTTCCCTACACCACCAGATAACTAACTATTCCCCCTACCTTCAGAAGGCTCCTTGTTATTATGCTTTTTGGGAATCCCTAGGACTCCTCAAAATGAATGTTCAAAGTCATTAGACTCAATAATCAATAAGTGGCCTTCAAAGTCTATCATCTTATGGTATTTCAACCACTGTGATCTACAAGGTGTCAGTACCATTCAGTCTCTTTTTAATGAAGGTTGAACAAAAATTTTATAGACTTATTCCCATCCCATCTTAGGTGGACATCATACTTTTTGTAAAATTCTTAATCCACAAAGAAGCAAATCAGTATCAGTTAGTATTTGTTTAGTTTAAAAAATAACACTCAAATAAAAACAGGATTTATTGTTACACTATTAAGTAGATTTAATAGTTTACTAATGTCACAATCATTTGGTTATACTGACAGAGAAGAAATGGTGTGCTAGATGAGAAAAAAAAGTCTGCCTATCAGATATTGTATCAGTCTGAGTTCTGCTCTACTCCACCCATTCCACATGTTCACCTGTCGCCTTGCTCCAATAAATACAAACTGACTAGGCAAAAACTTTACTAGCATAGGTATCTTAAGCACCCATGTCTTAGCTGCATCAGTCGTGTTCAACTCTTTGTGATCCCATGTACTTTAGACCACAAAGCTCCTCTGTCCATGGGATTTTTCAGGCAAGAATAGTGGAGTGGGTTGTCATGCCTTCCTCCAGGGGATCTTCTTGACCCAAGGATCAAACCTTATCTCCTGCATTGCAGGCAGGTTCTTCACCGCTAAGCCACTGGGGAAGGACATAGCTTAAAGTACTATGGTACTTTAAGCACTACAGTACTAATAATATCAAAATTATATTTTCAGGCCAAAGAGAACTTTTTAACAAGATGAAGAAAGGCATGTAAGCTAGAATGAAAATTTTAAATTTACATCTTACATAGGAAGAAGTGCACTGTTTCAAAAATGGTAATAAGTCACACCAAGTGTACATAACTATAGCCATGCATTTATCTAAATGGGCTGCTTAATTTTACAACCACATAAATTAAAAAATACAGTGTAATGAATTTGTGATAAGTGATAATACTGTGATTTATTATTTTACTTAAAAAAGTATAGAAATTCTAGAATGGAGATTCCAATTTGACAAGCTAAAAATAAATGGATGATTTGCATGTCATATTCAATCATCACTTCATGATAATGATTCATATTATTTCACATAATAGTTTCCTAACCAGAGTATTAGTTCACTGCTGGAAAACCCAAATCATATTATCAGGTAAAGGCATGCTGCATTGTTTTCTTTCCAGCATCACTGAGGGTCCTTATTGCACAGGTCATCTTTATACTCAGGCATCTTCAAACTCTGAACAAATGGAAACTTACTTAATGAGACAACAAACATTTGACCTGACTTGTATCCATGATGATCATCTTCCTTGTAAAAGAAATATATCCCTAGGAAACCCAGAGCCATGGAGAAGAGGAGGCAAAGCATGACTTTGAAAGAGAGAATCAATAACAGCACTCAGCTAGGATCCTCCGCAAATTTGACAAAGCTTTTTTGTAAACTGTGTGATGTTGTAAGTTTAAGTTCACAGGGTTGCAGAGTTCAACCTGCAGGCTTGTGAAAGTGTGAACTCTTTAAGAGTAAGAAGGTAATTTGGCCTAACAAACTCAATGCAGAGTCCTTGTCAAACACTTACCCCAAATTATTACCCAAGGTAAGCATTACATTGCCTGGGAGCAGCTAACCTTAAATCAAGAAATGTTATTTTCCTTCCTGAGAAATAAGAGTGAATTTTTTGTTTGTATCACATTTGGTCTATGTACTCACAGTGAGTACAAGGACCCCTATTTTGTCTTCATCTTTAAGACATAATCATAAGGAAAATAGCCAACAGAAAACAGATAAGATAGAGATTTTGTTTTAAAAGAGAGACAAGTAACCAAGTTACTTGTTATGTACTTGATACATAAGATCAACACGTCTTCCTTTTGAAGTCACAAATATAAAGTCCATGTCACAGCTGGAAACAGATTTGAAATCTTTTCTTCAAATAGAAATAATGATATTTGCTTTCATAACAATTATTTTAGAAATTTCAACCCTAAATACACTCAATTCTCCATTTACATGTATTCACTATTTAGAAATCAATGAGAAATGAACTCTAGATCCTGCCTCACAGACCTCCATTATTAGGGCTACCTCTTAAAAAAAAAATATTTTTCCTCACAACCTTCATCTGGAAGAAAAATCATTTTAGCATGCTTTTACTTGAAAATGATCCCAAGTAAAATCATCATTTCATATTCACTCATTCACTCATAAAAGCATTTAAGTGATTTAGGAAAAGTTAAACGTGAGGGAGAGGATAGCACGTTCAAATAAATCCAAATCTTACCTGGTAAATTGAAATGGAACAACACCCTGAAATCCTTCTTGACTTGCCTCCTCTCCTCAAGGGACGACTAAATCACAGCAGCCAATATTCTTAAACCCTGAAAGAAAAATCAGGAAGCTTGATCTGTGCACATAATGGCCTGCACAATGTAAGAAAGCGCCGTTTCTTGGCAACTAGGAAACAATCCTTTTCAATTAACTCAGAGCAATTGGCCCACGTTTGTTGTTAAACAGAGTAAAGAAAATGCTCTAAGAACTCAAAAGAACCTTGGTAATAGCTCACCAAGAAAGTCAGGGCAGTTTGTTCATTTTGAAAAGTATTTTTAATTAATTGACTGCCCATTCCACTCACCTAACCCTTTCCTAAGAATTTTTATTGACCTACCTGTTTCACTTCCTTGTGTTGCATATTATTTACTTAAAACCTCAGTCCTGAAGAGTTGGATTCGTTGTTGCAAAACACAGTGAAAAGGTGAAAGATAATTCTAACAAATCAGGGGTGTGTAATGTTATCCTGCATACTATTTGCACACTATATTTTGCTTTATAAAACATCAGCTTGAATGTAGCCCTGAGTGCTCACATAATTCAAAACAGTTGTATCTTCTATTCTTTTCATTGTTAAAGACCACCTCCAGCAGGCACTCATTTTAGGTGATACGTAGGAAGTGTAGCTGGGCTAGGTTGATTTGTGTTGATTTAACTATTTGGGGGGATATGAATCATATATGAATACATAATTATCCTTGGGGAGATTGGTTCCAGCTCCCTACCCCTCACTGAGAGTAACAAACTCCATGGATGCTTAAATACTCTATGTAAAATGGAATAGTATTTACACATAGCCTGTGCACATCTTCCCCTGTACTTTAAATCTTCTCTAGGTTACTTCTAATACCTAATACACTATAAATACTATGGAAATAGTTTCCAGGCAGGTAACAAAGTCAAGTTTGCCTTTTTGGAACTTTCTAAAATTTTTTTCTTCAAATATTTTTGATCCGTGGTTGATCTATGAATGTAGAACCTACAGATATGGAGAACCAACTGTACTTGTGAGAATTTGATGAACTCTTTGGGTGCTTTGCATTCTCCCGTACATATTTGAAATTTAATGTATTAATTGGGGTCCATATGTGGGACCCTTACTTAAGGATTTCTATTCCAAAAGGCAAGTGGTGAGGAAAATACGCTATGTATAGATAATTTTTGTTGCTAATCAAATTTTACCATTGCAAATGGCAAAGCTTTAACTATCAAGTATGTTTGTATCTCCAAAGTGAGAAGACATTTTAAGATAGATAATCTCCATATTCAACCAATGTCAAATTGGATAAATTTTGTCTTCACACAACCCCCCTCCCATTTTGCCAAGGTTGACCAAGAGTATATGTTATGGTGTTTACTGTCAACAGCTCTTTTGTTTTCTTTTTTCCTTTTATCATCCAGATCTCCCCAAATACGTGTCATTCTTGTTGTGCTATCATTAATGGGCAATTCTTCTTAGGTAATATTTTTAAAAAATATAACTTTTTGGAGGGATTGTCTTCACACAAAGCACTTTCTCTGCTGGTGGGAATTTGAGGCAGTGTTGCACACTGTTGAAGGTGATGTATTTAGGTAGACCTTCTGGCACCTTCAAATCACATTCTCAACAGCTGTATACACTTTCCATGGATAGAGCTGGCCGAGATAATTTTATAAGTGTTTCTTCAACCTTTGTACTGACTCTTGCACTTGTTTGCTCCATGACCTCAGGTAGATTTGTTAAACATTTTGTGTCTCAGTTCCCTTATCTGTCAAATGAAGTTAATAATATTTACATCATAGGGTTATTTTGAGGATTGATTAAGATTGCATATGTAAAGCTTAAAACAGGGCCCAGCAAATGGTATGCGGAGAAGGCGATGGCACCCCACTCCAGTACTCTTGCCTGGAAAATCCCATGGATGGAGGAGCCTGGTGGGCTGCAGTCCATGGGGTCGCTAGGAGTCAGACACAACTGAGCGACTTCACTTTCACTTTTTACTTTTCATGCATTGGAGAGGGAAATGGCAACCCACTCCAGTGTTCTTGCCTGGAGAATCCCAGGGATGGGGGAGCCTGGTGGGCTGCCATCCATGGGGTCACACAGAGTCGGACACGACTGAAGTGACTTAGCAGCAGCAGCAAATGGTATGTGCTCAAAGGTTAGCTATATTATTAACATTGTTGTGCTTGTTTGCATTTCTGAACTGAGCAACTTTCAAGGTCCTTTTCAGATTCCTAAAATCCTATATAATCCCGAAATAAAAATCTAAAGTTATGTAAACAAAGGCTTTTGAGACATATAAAATGGCTCTTCTTCCTTTTTTTATAGATATATCCTCATTCATCATCTAATATGTCTAATATTTAGAGCTTTTATATGCCCTTTCACTAACAGAGAAAAATGACAATTATTTTGAAAAGTGAAAAATGTCTTTTTCTTTCTGAAAAATGCATTCTTGTTAAACAGATCCACTTCATTTAACCAAATGCAAAGAGAAGTGGAAATTCTGCAAGAATCTTTTCTCACAAGACATTTTATCACTTGCAATACAATTATTTGAAAAATTATTAGCTTTTCTTCTTATATTCTTAAAATGTATGGACCTTACTTCAGTTTTTAGCATCCATTTAGAAGTATTTTTAACCAGCAACTGCAGATCCTAATATTTGAGAGGTAATGCATGCTTGTGAGTATTTGTTGTAAAAACAGTCCAGCCAGAGTAGGCCATAAAGACTCCATCTGATCCTCTCCAGCTTAAAAGTTAGGTTTAACCCTAGGTCTTGGCTAAATGCATTGTGCACCTTCCTCAATCAAATACAATGCCATCTCTCTGCTAGGAGAAAATACAAAATTATTTTGAGAGACCAAATAAACCAGCCTTCTTTGGAAAGATTGGATTCAGCTACTCAAGTAGATATTAATTATCATATACTTGGTACATAACAATGCCTCCCTTGTTCTTTATTTCTAGCAGTCTTATTTGCCTCAGTATCTTGAAATAACAAATTCTGAAACAGGGGAAATTACCTATGAAATGTGCAAAAAAACTGAAAGGACAATATTTGTTTAAAAGTACTGAACTCTGGAGATTTTAACAGAAATACTCTGGAAAATTTCAATCCGATGTCTCTCTTTACAGAAGATTGGGTGTAATGTGAAAACAGTGCTGCATAAGCTACTGGGAAATGTGAATTCCTCATCAGAAATTCTATAATAGTCTAAGTCTCAGCGTTATTTCCCTCCTATTCTCTGAGGAGCTATCCCAAGTCCAAGGTCAGGGGTGGCGGCCGAGAGGAGCTACCCTACGTCCGACATCAGGGGCAGCAGCTGAGAGGAGCTACCCCACATCTGAGGTCAATGGTGGCAGACGAGAGGAGCTACCCCACGGCCTATTCAGGGGTGGAGGCCAAAAGGAGCAACCCCTTGTCCAAGGGGCAGCAGCTGTGCAGGCACAAGAGGGCTGAGAGGAGCTACTCCACGTCAAGGTCAGGAGGGGCAACCTCAGTGCTTTGCTGGAGCAGCCGTGAAGAGATACCCCACGCCCAAGGTAAGAGAAACCGAAGTAAGACAGTAGGTGTTGCGAGAGGGCATCAGAGGGCAGACACACTGAAACCATAATCACAGAAAACTAGTCAATCTAATCACACTAGGACCACAGCCTTGTCTAGCTCAATGAAACTAAGCCATGCCCTATGGGGCCACCCAAGATGGGCAGGTCATAGTGGAGAGGTCTGACAGAATGTGGTCCACAGGAGAAGGGAATGGCAAACCACTTCAGTATTCTTGCCTTGAGAACCCCATGGACAGTATGAAAAGGCAAAATGATAGGATACTGAAAGAGGAACTCCCCAGGTCAGTAGGTGCCCAATATGCTACTGGAGATCAGTGGAGAAATAACTCCAGAAAGAATGAAGGAATGGAGCCAAAGCAAAAACAATACCCAGTTGTGGATGGGACTGGTGATAAAAGCAAGGTCTGACCCTGTAAAGAGCAATATTGTATAGGATCCGGGAATGTCAGGTCCATGAATCAAGGCAAATTGGAAGTGGTCAAACAGGAGATGGCAAGAGTGAACATTGACATTCTAGGAATCAACGAATTAAAATGGACTTGAATGGGTGAATTTAACTCAGATGACCATTATATCTACTACTGCAGGCGGGAATCCCTTAGAAGAAATGGAGTAGCCATCATGGTCAAATGGAGTACTTGAATGCAATCTCAAAAACGACAGAACCATCTTTGTTCATTTTCAAGGTAAACCATTCAATATCACAGTAATCCAAGCCTATGCCCCAACCAGTAACACTGAAGCAGCTGAAGTTGAATGCTTCTACGAAGACCTACAAGACCTTTTAGAACTAAGAACCCAAAAAGATGTCCTTTTCATTATAGGGGACTGGAATGCAAAAGTAGGAAGTCAAGAAACATCTGGAGTAACAGGCAAATTTGGCCTTGGAATACAGAAAGAAGCAAGACAAAGGCTAATAGAGGTGTGCCAAGAGAACACACTGGTCATAGCAAATACCCTCTTCCAACAACACAAGAGAAGACTCTACACATGGACACCACCAGATGGTAAACACCAAAATCAGATTGATTATATTCTTCGTAGCTAGAGATGGAGAGGCTCTATACAGTCAGAAAATACAAGACCAGGAGCTGACTGTGGCTCAGATCATGAATTCCTTATTGCCAAATTCAGACTGAAATTGAAGAAAGTAGAGAAAACCACTAGACCATTCAGGTATGACCTAAATCAAATCCCTTATGATTATACAGTGGAAGTGAGAAATAGATTTAAGGGCCTAGATCTGATAGACAGAATGCTTGATGAACTATGGATGAAGGTTCGTGACATTGTATAGCAGACAGGGATCAAGACCATCCCCATGGAAAAGAAATGCAAAAAAGCAAAATGGCTGTCTGGGGAGGCCTTACAAATAGCAGTGAAAAGAAGAGAAGCGAAAAACAAAGGAGAAAAGGAAAGTTACAAGCATCTGAATGCAGAGTTCCAAAGAATAGTAAGGAGAGATAAGAAAGCCTTCCTCAGTGATCAATGCAAAGAAACAGAGGAAAGCAATAGAATGGGAAAGACTAGGGATCTCTTCAAGAAATTCAGAGATATCAAGGGAATATTTCATGCAAAGATGGGCTCAATGAAGAACAGAAATGGTATGGACCTAACAGAAGCAGAAGATATTAAGAAGAGGTGGCAAGAATACACAGAAGAACTGTACAAAAAAGATCTTTATGACCCCAGATAATCACGATGGTGTGATCACTCACCTAGAGCCAGACATCCTGGAATGTGAAGTCAAGCGGGCCTTAGAAAGCATCACTATGAACAAAGCTAGTGGAGGCAATGGAATTCCAGTTGAGCTATTTCAAATTCTGAAAAAACGATGCTATGAAAGTGCTGCACTCAATATGCCATCAATTTTGGAAAACTCAGCAGTGGCCACAGGCCTGGAAAAGGTCAGTTTTCATTCCAGTCCCAAAGAACGGCAATGCCAAAGAATGTTCAAACTACTGCACAATTTCACTCATCTCACACACTAGTAAAGTAATGTTCAAAATTCTCCAAGCCAGGCTTCTGCAATACATGAACCGTGAACTTCCAGATGTCTGAGCTGGTTTTAGAAAAGGCAGAGGAACCAGACATCAAATTGCCAACATGGCACCCCACCCCAGTACTTTTGCCTGGAAAATCCCATTGACGGAGGATCCTGGTAGGCTCCAGTCCATGGGGTCGCTAAGAGTCGAACACGACTGAGCGACTTCACTTTCATTTTTCACTTTCATGCATTGGGGAAGGAAATGGCAACCCACTCCACTGTTCTTGCCTGGAGAATCCCAGGGACGGGGGAGCCTGGTGGGCTTCCTTCTATGGGGTCGCACAGAGTCGGACACGACTGAAGCGACTTAGCAGTAGTAGCAGTACTGGATCATTGAAAAAGCAAGAGAGTTCCAGAAAAACATCTATTTCTGCTTTATTGACTATGCCAAGCCTTTGACTGTGTGGATCACAATAAACTGTGGAAAATTCTTCAAGAGATGGGAATACCAGAGCACCTGACCTGCCTCTTGAGAAACCTATATGCAGGTCAGAAAGCAACAGTTAGAACTGGATGTGGAAAACAGCCTGGTTTCAAATAGGAAAAGGAGTATATCAAGGCTGCATATTGTCACCCTGCTTATTTAACTTATATTCAGAGTACATCATGAGAAATGCTGGGCTGGAAGAAACACAAGCTGGAATCAAGATGGCCAGGAGAAATATCAATAACGTCAGATATGCAGATGACACCACCCTTATGGCAGAAAGTGAAGAGGAACTAAAAAGTCTCTTGATGAAGGTGAAAGAGGAGAGTTAAAAAGTTGGCTTAAAGCTCAACATTCAGAAAATGAAGATCATGGCATCCGGTCCCATCACTTCATGGGAAATAGATGGGGAAACAGTGGAAACAGTGTCAGACTTTATTCTCCTTAGCTCCAAAATCACTGCAGATGGTGATTGAAGCTATGAAATTCAAAGACATTTACTTCTTGGAAGAAAAGTTTTGACCAACCTAGATAGCATATTAAACAACAAAGATATTACTTTGCCAACAAAGGTTCGTCTAGTCAAGGCTATGGTTTTTCCAGTAGTCATGTATGGATGTGAGAGTTGGACTGTGAAGAAAGCTGAGAGCCAAAGAATTGATGCTTTTGAATTGTGGTGTTGGAGAAGACTCTTGAGGATTCCTTGGACTGCAAGGAGATCCAACCAGTCCATCCTAAAGGAGATCAGTCCTGGGTGTTCATTGGAAGGACTGATGGTGAAGCTGAAACTCCAATACTTCAGCCACCTCATGCGAATAGTTGACTCACTGGAAAAGACCCTGATGCTGGGAGGGATTGTGGGCAAGAGGAGAAGGGGACGACAGAGGATGAAATGGCTGGATGGAATCACCGACTCAATGGACATGAGTTTGGGTAAACTCTGGGAGTTGTAGATGGACACAGAGGCCTGGCTTGCTGAGGTTCATGGTGTCGCAGAGTCAGACATGACTGAGCGACTGAACTGAACTGAACTGATACTCTGAGAAAGTCCTCAAAGTTCAGTGCTCCAAACTCAAAGACCATAATACGTAGCATGCTATACAGCATTTAGTAATAACTTTTGAATAACTTTATTTCTAATTAAATATAATATTGAAAAACAATTCATGGGAAATATTACAATTTAAATAAAAATAAAATCAATGCTCTTACACAAAAAATATAGAAGTCACATAATCCTTCTGTGCTTAATCACTCAGTCATGTCTGACTCTTTGCAACCCCATGGACTACAGCCCATCAGGCCCCTCTGTCCCTGGGGATTCTCCAGGCAAGAATACTGGAGTGCATTGTCATGCCTTTCTCCGGGGATCTTCCCAACCAAATGATCGAACCCAGGTCTCCCACATTGAAGGCAGATTCTTTACTGACTGACCCACCAGGGAAGCCCACAATTCAAATAAAAACAAAAATAAAATCAAGGCTCTTATAGAAAAAATATAGAATTCACATAACCTTTTTACAGCTTATAAATTTGCAAACAGGGCACCAAATCTCATATGACACAGCTGATGACTGTGAAAAATAATTTTTACAGACAGTATTTAATGGTGAAATATTTTACAAAATGAAGTATTTTATAAGCATTGACTAAAAACAGAAATAAAAGTTTAGCAGTTTATAGTCAATCAAGTCAAATATTTCTGAGTCCTCATTTTTGGAGCTGAGAAAAAAACTGAGTATGAGAGACTAACCAAATGTCTATCAGAAAGATAATGTTTCTATAATCTAGGATTCTAGTTTTTAAGCCTCCAGTCTGCAAGGAGATCTAACCAATCCATTGTAAAGAAGATCAGTCCTGGGTGTTCATTGGAAAGACTGATGCTGAAGCTGAAACTCCAATACTTTGGTCACCTCATGCGAAGAGCTGACTCATTGGAAAAGACTGATGCTGGGAGGGATTGGGGCAGGAGGAGAAGGGACAACAGAGGATGAGATGGCTGGATGGCATCACTGACTCGATGGATGTTAGTCTAAGACGGGAGTTGGTGATGGACAGGGAGGCCTGGCCTGCTGAGATTCATGGGGTTGCAAAGAGTCGGACACAACTGAGTGACTGAACTGCACTGAACTGAAGAAAGAACTGACCTCATCTTCTGCTAGGGCGGGGAGGGATTCCCCTCCTACCCCACTTACCCCACCCACTCCACCACCCCACCCCCATCCGCCCCCAAGGGTTACTGACCAACGTCTTGAAGGAGGTCAGGAGATATGTATTTTAGTTCCCAGCACCGGCACCAGGGAGCTTAGGGCTACTGTTGAGAAATACAGGCAGTCGGGACTCTGCTTCTCTGACAGAGGGAACACTTGGATAACTGAAAGAGGAGGAAAGTAACCAAAAGGGGAAAATGTGATTGGTCATAAGGAAAAAGAGAAAAATACAACTCAGCTTCCCTGAGCCAGAGAATAGGGTAGAGAAGGGTGGAGCATGAATCTTGAGAGGCAGAAGACGCAGACTTACCTGTAATGGCCTCCCATTTCCTACTTGTAATGACGTAATAAAAGCCAAAAGTCCTTACAATAGACTAGCAGACCTGACCTCTCTCACTTCTCATTTCTCACTATTCTGCCCTTACTGACGACTTCGCTGCCGACTATTCTTTAAAACACAGCATCCTCCTCTGCTTTCTTCACATTGTTTCTTAAATGTCATCTTCTCAAGAACCTTTCTCTGATCACTCTATCTGAAAGCACAACCCCCACCCGACCCCACTGAGGCTTCCTATTCCCTTCTGCCTTCACTGTCTCTCTCATTTATTACCACATTTGATACTTAGTTTTATTTTCTGTCTGCCTCCACTAGATCGTAGACTCTGTGATAGAAGGGATTTTTATCTGTTTTGTTTACTGGTATATCCCCAGCATCTACGCACATTATATCTACTACTACACAGGATTAAAGAGGGTCCCCATTAAAAAGTATTGTGTTGTTAACATTTAGAGACAGGAATTTTTCTTAGCATGAGAAGTAGAGAAAAAATTATTTAGAAGATTCATTTTCAATTTCCCTGGGCTCTTCTAGGAAAAAGAAAAGTAAGAAGGAACTGAAGTCTGGGAATCTTTTCAACTGTTGTAGTGCTTCAAGGCATATTTATTTTCCATTCTTTCACAGAGGTAAGCATGGGTAGTTATTGTTTAACCCTATCAAAAGCTAATAATTGTGTCACTTTAGCCTTGGGGAATAGAAAAACAGGAAACATTTTATCAAGGTGCATAGATTCATAGGTAATATTTTAAAAGGTTATATGAAGGGTGGTAACAGAATTGCCTTTGAACAGACCTGTATTAAGGTAAAATTAAAAGTCTATTTTTTTTAAACCTAGAAATTGGCCACTGATACCCTATTTATTTTTTACTTATGTAGCTAAGCTGAGGGCTTCCCTAGTGTGGCTTAGTGGTAAAGAATCCGCCTGCCAATGCAGAAGACACGGGCTTGATCCCTGGATTGGGAAGATCCCCTGGAGAAGGAAATGGCCTCCCACTCCAGTATTCTTGCCTGGGAAATCCTCTGGACAGAGGAGTCTGGTGGGCTACAGTCCATGGGGCTCACAAAAGGGTTGGATACAACTTAGTGACTAAACAGCAACAAAGCTAAGCTGAATATTACTTTTTTCCATTATAGAAATAAGCCTTAAGCATTGGAACTTATTAAATTAATAATGGCAAGATTAATCCGTCATGTTGCTGAATGCATTTCTTCCAAATAGCCTAATTCTACAGATTAAAACAGGAATGGCCTCACCAGTTCATCTGAAAAGCAAGGAAAGGCCTTGCCCACCTCAAAATCTTTCTTTCACTCCTTCCCCAACTCTTATTCCTTAGGAAAATTAACTTTTATTTTCATATCAAATTAGGCTTTCCTCACATAAGAATATAAATATACGTCTAAATTATTTGCAGTGACATTGTAATGGCCTGGTGGCTTTTCAACTATTTTACCTAGTAGATAGCTGAGTCTTGTTCAAAGTATAACCTCTGACCCCAGGTGCATAGAAGTGCCAGAGGAAGGGCTGGGTACAAAGTTAGAACTGACATGAGAACAGAAGAGGGAGCAGGAGGTGAGAAGTGTTTGCAACTTCCTGCTTTGTTCTGACAGGAGACAAATGACTCTCTCAAAGTCACAGAAATCTCCAAACACCTCCTGGCATTCCATTCCTTCTTTATTCCAATATCTTCAAAACTCAAAGTACTTCCTTAACAAGTAAATTAGCATTGACAAATAACTATCACATTCATGTTTGTTGGTGTTTGTTGTTTAGTCACAAAGTCGTGTTCAACTCTCGCATCTGCATGAACTGTATCCCACCAAGCTCCTTTGTCCGTGGGATTCTCCCGGCAAGAATACTGGAGTGGTTGCCATTTTCTTCTCCAGGGAATCTTCCTAATGCATTGATCGAACCTGCATATCCTACACTGGCAGGTGGATTCTTTACCAGTGAGCCACCAGGGAAGTGCCACCACATTCATACTACATTTTTAACTATGTTATCTATATGCTGCTGCTACTTCTGCTGCCAAGCCGCTTCAGTCTTGTCCGACTCTGTGCGACCCCATAGACGGCAGCCCACCAGGCTCCCCCGTCCCTGGGATTCTCCAGGCAAGAACACTGGAGTGGGTTGCCATTTCCTTCTCCAGTGCATGAAAGTGAAAAGTGAAAGTGAAGTCGCTCAGTAGTGTCCGACTCTTAGTGACCGCATGGACTGCAGCCCTCCAGGCTCCTCCATCCATGGGATTTTCCAGGCAAGAGTGCTGGAGTGCGGTGCCATTGCCTTCTCCAATGTTATCTATATATCCTTCCCCAAATATTCCCTCTCCCTCTCCCTCTCCCTCAATTTCTATCCCTCAGTCTCTCTCTCTCTCCCACCCTCCCTCTCTCTTTTTCATACATACAGAGACACACACACACTACCTATTAAAAGTATGTATACTCCTTCTTATCTGACTTAACTGTACATGTACTTTGTGCCAAGCCCTGGTCAGTAAATTACACGTATTATATCATTTAACCCTTAAAACAACCTTCGAAGGCAAATACTTTTATTTCTATGATACAAATGAGGAAAATGAGCCACGGAGAGTTTAAGTAAATTTCCTAGTCTTACTTATTAACCACAGAGGCTAAAGCCAGATCTGACTGACTCCAAAATGCTTGCTTTTAATCATCGTGCTATGTCTTTCCTCAATCCCCTGTCATACCCAACAAATGATTATATTTGAAAATTCCCATGACTTTTGTGTGTTAAATAATAGCATAAATTGGAATGCTGGCAAAATCTACTGCTTATGACCTTCTGAATAGATTTCTTATTTCAATTAACATTTTTTTTTTTTTTTTTGGCTTTTCATAAAACACCATGAAGTACTTTTAAGGACAAAAGGAACAAACATTTTCATGTCGTCTTAGGTAATGATGGGCAATTTAGACCTAATCCTTTTAGCCCAGAGATGGAAGACTGACACTCTAAACAAAGCCCATTGTGTTCTTTTGTGCTGCCATAACAAGGTATTTAAAGGATGAAATTCTGCCTGGCAGATGGACTTCTTGGCATAACTATACATGCATCACAGAAATTGTTTTGTTTTAGAGGATTCAAACAGTGTGCCTGACATTTCTCAGAAGATATTTCTTCTTGTAAATATGGTAACTTGTTAGGTAGGGGTGTTAAGGAACAATAACGGAGGCTTTTAAATGTCCTGTTTGGCCTGTTTTTATTGCCCTGTTTATAACTTTGCATGATATGTAAAAAGTGCATTTACTGAAACTGATTCAACCTAACCAAACGCTCACACTTGAGGTCCTGAGCTGCTGTGTTAAAATTCCAACCACCCAAAGCTTGGGAGATGTGAGGAAACTGAGCAGATATAGGGGCCACATATGTGTGCATGGGGGGACAGGTGGGCTGAGTTCTCAGTGGACAGTGAGCATCAACAGCCAGCCACGAGAGTAAGCCATTTTGGACCTTCAGCCCAACTAAGCCTTCCGAGAACTGCAGCCCTGGCCAACATTTGACAACAACTGCATGAGAGGCTCCAAGCAGAATCTCCCCAGCTGAGCCCTTCTGCAGATTCCTGTCAGACAAAATCATGAGCAAAATCAAATGAATGTTGTTTTATATAAGTAGGTTTTAGGGAGATGTGCTATATAGCAAAATTAGATTTTGTTAACTGGAAGTAGGGTGCTACCAGGACCAGTGAGCACTAAAGTGGCATCAGTGAAGGCCTTAAGGAGAGTGAGTGAAACATTACTGGGGGCTGGAAGATAGAAGGCCTTGGATATGCAGTGGTGGGAAGCTTCTGTCACTGCAGAAGACAGAACTGCACCTAGTGAACTGGTTGATCTGATAAGGATATTTCTAGGCTAAACGTTAAAAGTGACAGCTAAGGTCTTCTAGCTGCTATCATAAAAATAAAGAGATATGAATGAAAATAGAAATTATTCCATTTTCAAGCAGTATGTAGAACAAATAAAAATTGTCCTTGCTTTGCTAGGTTTAAAAAGAAAACAAAAAAATAAAATAAAATCAATTCTCATCCCTAGTCTCTCCCAAAGGAAGACTCTCAAAAGTTTAAAAAAAAAAGCGCCTCAGAGCAAAGAGCAAATTCAGGGTGCTGTCTGGAAACATGATCTTTTACAGTAAATATGAAGCAAGATGTATAACTATAAAATCCTTTCTTCAGACGTAGAAAGATTTCAGGTGATTTCTCAGAGAATCTTTCAAACGCCTTGGATGGATTTTTAGGACGTGCCTCACAGAACCTCTATTTCCAATTGAACAACAGCCCTTCTAAGAACCTTAAGCAGTCTCATAGGGAACCCAAAGTAGAAATCTACTCTGAGGTCAAATTTTCAGTTCTTGTACAGGGACACACTGCTCAAGACTGAATATGTTAAGCAAATGCAAGGTATCATTCTATTATATAAGCCAAAACCAAACCAAGTCTAAAAATGAGGATTTTTTTTTTTTTTTTTTTGGAGTTTACCTCAACAGACTCTAAAGTATAACATTCTGACTGGAAGGGGAAGTGTGTTCACGGCCACTCTGACTTTGCCTGACCAAAGGCCCCTACCAAGCTGCATTTGTTGATAGAGTGCCCCAGGGGCAGGACATCTACTGTTGAATCTGTTATCAGCAAGCTTTGGAACTACCATCAGAAGCTGCTAACTTCTTATCCATACAACTAGCTTACATTCTCAGGCAGTCCAATTTTAGGGAACAGACAGTGGGACTGTGAGTTTGAAAAGAGCATATTATGTGGTGGTAGTGGCAGGTATCAGAGGCAGAGATGTGAAGGAGATTAAAAGAAAATTTACACGCTTGGCATTAGGAGGTACACATGATCTCAGTCCCACCAGAGCTTCACCTCTGTGACGAAATACTTGACCGTGTTGACAAGTATACTTGAAAATGTTGGAAGTTGCAGAGACTTGAACATCTGCTCCCCTACCATGCACCAACAAGATAGAGAAAAGTTCTCTGGAAATGTGTTAATACTAGAGTCTTTTGCAATCAGCTGTATGACAAGGTGCTATTGAACAGTTTGAAAACTCAGATTCAGTCAAAGCATGTTATTACAAGAGCAACATACAGTAAGGTGTTATTGGAGAAGCATTAGAATGGAAGATCTAAATTCTCTCTGTTAGCAAAGATTTACTCTGGAAGAAAGGTGACAGATGCTGTTTTTATGAAACCCAACCAAATGGCAGACTTGAACTGGAGGCCTCAGTGGAGACATGGGGAGTTACAGTTGATGATGCTGGTACAACAGCCTTCCCAGTAAAATCAATTTCCCTACAGGTAAGGTCCCAAGGAGTGGTCTCCAACTTCCAGTTCTGGTCTGAAACTCAGAAAACCTGATGAGAGACTGTGTCATTTAACTTAATGTATGAAGTCTGAGCTCAGAGAGAACAGCTGGGACCATCCACTTTTAACCCAGGAGTTACTCATTTACCTGGTGTATTTTCAATGCCTGGAGTTGCCAGGTGAAAGTATCTTCCTCCCTCATTTAAAAAATTTGCTTACAGGAAAGATGGGTATTTCCAAGCAAACAACACTTGCTATAGGAGACTTTCCTTAAGCCATCCAGAAACTAACAGCAGGAACCAAGGAGAAAACTAATCCTTACAAGCAAAATTGCCCAGTAGATATTCTGGCTCCTCCTTCTTATAGGAGGCAGAGATTAGGCATGTAAGGGCTGAAAAGAGCAGAAGCTGATGTTCCTTGAATGTAGGAATCATTAACCTGAAAGTGAGCCTTGATTCTGATAGTAGAAAAGATGACAGAGGGGGCTAGTGGGAATTTTTTTTTTTCAGACCCATATTCTCTAAAGCTGTGATCTTCAGGCTGCAGGGACAACTGTATGACGCCCAGAAAGCCACATGCCACAGAAATGTCTGCTGGTGCAGGAAGACTTCCTGGTTGGGCTGGGGCAGTGGTGGTGTTGGCGTGAGTGACTAGCACTGTGTAAGGTGAGTGTGAGAAACCTTCCTAGTATCCAAATGACAGGGCAGAGTCAAAAATAAATAGCTCAGGTGCCAACTCAAATCCTCAAAGGAGAAAAAAAGGAGTTATTTGGGCTCACAAAAGAGTTTGAATCTTGGGAGCCAAAAGTAAATTCAGTCCTGTCTTTTCATCTATTCCTCAGGATGCTGTATTTGATGCTGCTGTGCACCACCAGTGTTCGCTTCTAGAACCAACTTCTCTACACATTGGAATTTGGATGCTGATAGTTCACAGCTGCATCCTTTAGGCATTGCCCCTGGCTCTAGAAGCTGCCTCACCCACAGTGCTGGCCTCTTCCTGGGCTGCAGCACACATTCAGTGTCTGGGTCATGCAGCGTTCCAAGGCTTGTCTTGCTTACTTCATTTCAAGACATCTCTAAAGGGCCAGTCCACCTTCCCAAGTGTATTTGTGGAATCCACTGAGGCTGTACTTATAATTCACAAATCACCTTCCCTTTTCACATGTCCTTGATTAGTAATAATCCTCATAAACCAATTAAATATTTTGCTGCTGAAACTCAGTGTCAAGACACTGCTACGTGCTAAGAGAAGCAAAATTATGAACTGGTCTCTGACTTCAAAGATTGTAACTTACAGAAATGATGCTTGCTTGCCAAGTCACTTCAATCGTGTCCGACTCTGTGTGACCCCATAGACGGCAGCCCACCAGGTTCACCCGTCCCTGGGATTCTCCAGGCAAGAACACTGGAGTGGGTTGCCATTTCCTTCTCCAATGCATGAAAGTGAAAAGTGAAAGGGAAGTTGCTCAGTCGGACTCCTCGCGACCCCGTGGTCTGCAGCCCACCAGGCTCCTCTGTCCATGGGATTTTCCAGGCAAGAGTACTGGAGTGGGGTGCCAGCGCCTTCTCTGACAGAAATGATAAATGACTACAAAGTATCTTACAAGGCTGTATGGCCTAAGTGTGAAGATGCTGACTCATTCAGTCATCAAACTTTAAACACCTGTAGGTACTTTGTACAGCTGCATGAAGGTCATTAAGCGGTGGGCCCTGCCTCTAAGGATTTCAGTGGGTTCTGGGGAAGAAAATTTATTTATTTATTGGTTGCACTGGATCCTTATTGCTGTGCGCGGACTTTCTCCAGTTGTGGAGAGCAGGGGCCACACTCTAGTTGGTGTGCAGGCTTCTCCTTGCACTGGCTTCTCTGCTGCGGGGGTTTAGGGCATGCGGGCTTCAGTAGCTGCTGCGCGTGTGCTCAGCACTTGCGGCTCGTGGGTTCCAGAGCGCAGGCATACTTGTCGTGCACCGGCTTAGCCGTTCCAGTGGCATGTAGGATCTTCCCCAACCAGGGATGAAACGGTGTCCCCTGCATCGCAAGGCTAATTCTTAATCACTGGACCACCAGCCTGGTGCTTCCCTCCTGCCCCCTAATGCCCTAGCCCTTTGTGAAATAATTACCTTTTCTGATCCAACTCAAGTTCTGCTTCTGCAGGGAGGATGTACATAAACAAATCGAGACTCCATGAGGAAACTTCCCAGAGAAACTACAGGAGGCTCCATTGTTGAAGGAGCAGCATAAAGGCAGGGAGTGGAAGGATGGTTCCTCACAACTGTTTCTAATAGGCTCTTTTAAAATTAGCAGCAAGAGAGAGTATTTAACAAGAAATCGGAGTCGAAAGTGAGAAGAAGCCTGAAGACAAAGGTAAGGAATTCTGTTTTGTTTAGTAAGAAATATAAAGGCTGTTTCTAGTTTATGTCCTATACTTATTTTAAGCTGTATTTTCTAGTTCAGTCTCTATTTCATGTCCTGCCGTGTTTGTCAACAGTATCGTGATCGCATTCTAGACATCTTCATTTTATGACTCATCTTCATTCCATTTAATTTGTCTCCATCCTTGGCCTTGTTTGTCATCTTTTTAAAGAAATAAGAAGCTATTGTTGTTTTAAACTACTTGGTTTTGGGGTGGATTGTTACACAACAGTAGACCACTGATACGTAACTTGGACTCTTGCCCAAAAGCTTCACTCAGGGTGACCTTGAAAGACAGCAGTGAGAGAGAGTCTCACCATTAGAAGAGGTTTGCGTGTGTGGGTGATTGTCTGTTTTGTGTCAGAAGAGAAATAGATTGTAAGATTACTCATGGGCTCATTAGCAGTGACATGGTTTGGCTAGCTGTTCATGGGCTTGGAAGGATAAAGAATGAGAAAAAGAGGTTTGAAGAAGAGGCATGTGAATTGACATACAAACATAGGCATGAAGTATGAATATCTTTGTTTAGCATCAAAGTATCCACCAGAGGGGACTTCCATGGGATCCAGGGGCTAAGACCCTATGTTCCCAATGCAAGGGGCCCAGGTTCAATCCCTGCTCAGGGAACTAGATCCCATCTGTCACAACTAAGAGTGCAACCAATTAAGTATTCCACAAGCTGCAACTAAGAGAGCTGGAACAGCAAATAATTAATAAATATTTTTAATGCCGACAGAGAGAAACCACTGCAGAAGGGACACTAAATAACCATGTAGAAGAGCTTAGCCAGTCTTTGTTGAAAGTTACTGCAGTGTTGCACAGAGTGTTTATACAGGAGAAGCTACAGAGACAGCCTACATTGCATGAGCCCAGCAACGTGTACTGCCACTCACCAGGGCAGACCAATCATTTAACCAGCCAGCAGCAAGACTAATCCTTCCCTTTAGTATGGCCCCATGCCTTAAGGGGACCAACTAGACAAAGTTGTTTACACTGTGTCCGTGAAATTTCGAGAGGAAGAAATTTTAGTTTGAGTGATGTTCTCTATGTGATTGCCTTTCCTGCTCATTAGGCTCATTGGCTGCACCATTATCCAAGAGCAAACAAAATGTTTGATCTACCAATAAGTGATCCTACATAAATTGCATTGGACCAAGCAGGGCACTTTAAAGCAAATGAGGTGTGACAGTGGGCACCTAAACATGAGGTTCACTGGTCTATCGCATTTTACCACTCTGATTCTGCCAGCCTGATAGAGTGATGGCTTTTTGAAGGTATACACCAGAGGTGGGAAGTTGGAAGCTATACTGTGCAAGAATGTGTATATACCTTCATCCTCCAGAATAAAGAGCACACCCTGTATCATCAACTGTTATGTGATACTGTGTTCCCCAAGGGAAATACATGGGTCTGGGAACTACGAGTTACGAGGAGAAGGGTCTGTGCTTATTATCACTTCCAGGGACCCATTTGGGAAAATTGTTCTTCCCATCCCCACAGTCCTGTAAAGCTTTAATGGACTTGATTCCCAGGGGAATTCCTGGGCCTTCCTCCACAGGAGTCCCATTAAACTTCAGCTATGACTGTCACATGGTTACTTTTGGTTCTTTGTGCCAGTAAGCAAAAAAAGGATCTACAGTTCTGACAGGGGTAATTGACTCTGACCAAGAGTCACACACAACTGAGCACCTGAACAACAACAATAATCATAAGGTGAGACCGCTGTTACATATTATATAGTGTTGTTGTTTGGTTACTCAGTCGTGTCCAACTCTTGCAACACCATGGACTGGAGCTTGCCATGGGCCTCTGTCCATGGAATTTCCCAGGCAAGAATACTTCCTTCTCCAGGGGATCTTCCCAACCCAGGGATCAAACCCACATTTCCTGCATTACAGGCAGGTTCTTTACCATCTGATCCACCAGGGAAGCCCTAAGTTACATAGTAGGATCAGGGAAAAATGGGTTTGGCACCCAGGTGATCTGCTTAGGAAAGGAGGTGAACAAAAGTCATCTCTTGGTATTCCTCTAACCAATTTTAATGGTAAATGCACTTGTGCAGAAGCCATATCCTGAAAAGAGCACAGCAACTGTGAGCCCAGATCCACCTCAGGAAATGGTGACTGGGTCATCCCACCAGGTAAATGCTGGAGACCAGCTGACTACCCAATGGCAGTCAAGGGTGGGTGGATTCTAGTATATGAGGTTAAGAGATGAGGGAGACTATAGATATCAGGTATGGTATTGAATATAGTTGTAGGGCTGAGGACAGGGGAGGAGGGAGAAAGGGAGAAGAAGGCTGACACTAGTTTGTCTCACTAAACTTCTAAAAGTTTTCCCTGGAAAGGAGGTGAGTTGCATTCCTGGAGAAGTTGTTCCCTTGTTGAGGGAATATACAACACGAAGCAAGTGGAACTAAATGACATGGGAAGGATTGTAGTGGATGCATTTGGACACCTCCTAGATTCCCCTTCCTGGTTAAGGCTTCATGGTCCCCTGTGCTGTTGGCTGCTGATTACTTACAGGTGCATCCAGCTCTGGGAATTGCCCTCAGATGAAGGAAACTGCCTTGCTCAAGTCTCTGCTCTCCAGTTCCTGTTGCTGCTGCTGAGTCGCTTCAGTCGTGTCCGACTCTGTGCGATCCCACAGACGGCAGCCCACCAGGCTCCACCATCCCTGGGCTTCTCCAGGCAAGAACACTGGAGTGGGTTGCCATTTCTTCCTCCAGTGCATGAAAGTGAAAAGTGAAAGTGAAGTCCCTGAGTTGTGTCTGACTCCTATCGACCCCATGGACTGCAGCCCACCAGGCCCCTCCATCCATGGGATTTTCCAGGCAAGAGTACTGGAGTGGATTGCCATTGCCTTCACCCCAGTTCCTGGTGTGGGGACACAATAATCATATATGATGGCTGATTGTTGTGGGGGCACATTCCTTAATGTAGGACTTTCTAATTCCATTGTTAAGATCATCTTAGTCTTGAGGGATCACTGTGGCAGTGGCTGAGGCTGCTGTTTCAACCGTTTCAAATCCTGCTGCTGCTGCTGCTAAGTCGCTTCAGTCGTGTCCGACTCTGTGTGACCCCATAGACGGCAGCCCACCAGGCTCCCCCATCCCTGGGATTCTCCAGGCAAGAACACTGGAGTGGGTTGCCATTTCCTTCTCCAATGCAGGAAAGTGAAAAGTGAAAGGGAAGTCGCTCAGTCGTGTCCGACTCTTAGCGACCCCATGGACTGGAGCCTACCAGGATCCTCTGTCCATGGGATTTTCCAGGCAAGAGTACTGGAGTGAGGTGCCAAATCCTACCTCTGCACAATTCACTTCCCTTGCAAAGAGCACTTCTGCTAAACCTCCTTCATGCAAATTCTAGGGGAATTTTACCTAGGAGAGTACTGTATATTTATAAACCTAACCTTCTAAGAAAGGCAGATCCTGATACCTCCTTTATTCTGATAACCTCCCTAAGGGGTTTTTATGTATTGAGTGCTGAGGGCAGGAGATCATTATATTCTACAAAAAGTAAGAATTCAAAATTCACAGAAAACAGTTTCATAGAGAGGGAACAAAGACTATGTGAGAAAGTGAATGAAAGTTGAAGAGACCTGGTGAACACGGGAGGAGTAGATTTCTTGTTGAAACTGGTCAAGGGACGTTTTGTTTTGTGAAGGGAAGATTGAGTTTTGCATCCAGGTTGACAAGGAGGAAAGAGTGTAGTATCTGTGGTCCCTCCTTGGAATTTCTACAGGTCTTTGAAACCGGAAGGATTCCCTGGTGACTCAGAGGGTAAAGCATCTACCTGCAATGTGGGAGACCCGGGTTCAACCCCTGGGCCGGGAAGATCCCCTGGAGAAGGAAATGGCCACCCACTCCAGTACTCTTGCTAGAAAATTCCATGGATGGAGGAGCCTGGTGGGCTACAATCCATGAGGTCATCAAAAGTTGGACATGACTGAATGACTTCACTTCACTTTAAAACTGGAACTTTGAGGGGCAGAAAAATCCATGCCACTTATCAGATTATAAAATCATACACTAGGTGCATCAAGTTGTAGTCTTTAGAGCTGAATTTTTTTTCACCCTAGTATCTCTTCCAAATGCATGCAAAAAATCATTTTGTGTTATTATTGTGATTTATCAGCATTGGGGTCATATTGACTTTGCTTTCTCTCACAGGGTACATCTAATACGTCTAGAAGTCTCAGTGACTCTACCTTCAAAATATATACAAAATTCAGGAAGTTCCTCAGGCAAAAAAGAATTAGGAGACCAACCATAAGCCTGTATCTACATCAAGAAGTGAAGAGTATGGGAAATGGACTAAGGCAAGGTAGTGTAAAGTTTTTCTCATTTTAATTCTTCTAAGAGATAGCTGTCTGTTTTTTAACGGGGTATAGTTGCTTTACAATGCTGTATTAGTTTCTACTCCAGTACTCTTGCCTGGAAAATCCCATGGACGGAAGAGCCTGGTAGGCTGCAGTCCATGGGGTCACTTAGAGTCGGACACGACTGAGTGACTTTCACTTTTCACTTTCATGCATTGGAGAAGGAAATGGCAACCCACTCCAGTGTTCTGGCCTGGAGAATCCCAGGGACGGGGGAGCCTGGTGGGCTGCCGTCTATGGGGTCGCACAGAGTCGGACACCACTGAAGCGACTTAGCAGCAGCAGTAGCATACAATAACATGAATCAGATATATGTATACATATATCCCCTCTTTGTTTCTTGAGTTAGGATTGTATTGCTGTAAACTTCCCTCTTAGAACTGCTTTTGTTGCATCCCAGAGGTTTTGGATCACTGTGTTTCCATTGTCATTTGTTTCTGTGTATTTTTTTTTTTAATTTACTCTTTGATTTCTTTGGTGATCTCTTGGTTATTTAGTAGTGTACTTTTTTGTTTATGATTTTTACAGGTTTTTTTTGTGTGTGGGTGTGTGTAATTGATTCCTAATCTCATAGTGTTGTGGTTGGAAAAGATGCTTGATTCAATTTCAAATTTCTTAAATTTGCCAAGGCTTGATTTGTGACTCAAGGTGTGATCTGTCCTGGAGAATGTTCTTGTACACTTGAAAAGTGTATTCTGCTGTTTTCAGATGGAATGTCCTATAAATGTCAGTTAAGTTTATCTGGTTTATTGTGTCATGTTAAAGCTTATGTTTCTTTATTAATGTTCTCTCTAGATGATCTGTCCATTGGTATAAGTAGGGTATTAAAGTCCCCTACTATTACTGTGTTACTGTTGATTTCTGCTTTCATGGCTATTAGCACTTGCTTTATGTATTGAGGTGCTGCTATGTTGGTTACATAAATATTTTAAATTGTTATATCTTCTTCATGGATTGATCCCTTGATCATTATGTAGTGTCCTTCCTTGTCTCTTGTAATAGTCCTTATTTCTAAGGGCTATTTTTATCTGATAGGAGTGTTGCTACTCTAGCTTTCCTTTGATTTCCATTTGCAAGGAATACCTTTTTCCATCCCCTCACTTTCAGTCTGTGGGTGTCCCAAGGTCTGAGGTGGCTCTCTTGTAGACAGCATATACGAGGCTCTTGTTTTTGCCTGCGTTCTGTGTCTTTTGGCTTCCATTACCTCTCTGACCTCATCTTTTGGTTCTAGCCCCTCACTCATTCCATTCAGCCCCACAGCCTCCTTCCTTGCTTTCAGCTCATCAAACAGACTCCTGCCTTGTGCCTATCCACTGACTGACCCTCTGGCTAGAACAGTCTCTTCTCTGAAAGTCACCTGGTTAACTCCTTCGCCTCCTTTAAAGCTTTGCTTAAATATGCTTTTCTCAATGAGGGCTATCCTGACCATCCCCTTTAAAATTACCACTTGCCTCTGTCATTCCCATACCTCCAAACTGGCTGTATTTTTTTACATAGCGCTTATCACTTTCTGTTAGATCATTTTTATCGTCTATGTCCTCCCACCAGAATATAGGCTCCTGGAAGACAGTGATTTTTGTTTCATCCTCGTGTTCTGTGTTTTGTTTTTCCTGGTATATCACCAAAACCCAAAACAGGGTATAATGTGCCCGTCACTAAATAAGTACTCATGGTATTGAGGGAAGGAGATGAGGGAGAGGGATGAATATAGTGAGGTGGGGAGAAGATGAAAGGGAAGAAAAATTTTTGCAATATAATTTTGCTAACATTTAATGATAGATACTGTATTTGAAGTTTTGTGGCAGTGGACACCATACTTCTTATTATCAAATATATGATTACTTTCAAAAATTCAGTACCCCCCTTTTTTAATATTTGTTTATATATGTGATAGAAGTTTCTATTGCAATTTTCGTATTTCTTCCTAATTTTCTAGAGTACTTCATAAATTTTCTGACCTAAGTCTAGCATTTATATGGGGATGGGGGTTGCCCCATGTATGTCTCCATGTTCTAGAAGTTATCTGTCAATGTACACATGCATATTTAGTCTCAGGAAGGGATCTATATTCTGAAAGGGGATTGTGTCTCAAAGTTTACAATATTCATTAACTGTTCATAAGCAAATTTAGAGATTAAGACGGTATGCCTTAGAATCAGACTGATTGTGACTCCTGGTTCTGCCTTTTACTAGCTGTGTAGTTTTGAGCATGTGATTTAACATTCTGAGCCTTTGTTCCCTGTAGAAAATTGTTTGCTAAAACTAACCTTGTTGGTTCTTTGTAAGCACAAAAGAGATAAAAAACCGATACATGTACAAAGCATGGCAGAGTACTAAAGTGATAGCTATTACAATTACTAATATTTATAAAATCCCATTTAAAATTGATTATTTAAAACTAAAAATGGCATTTCATTTCAAAATGTTGTCCATACTGGATGAATTAATTCCCAGACTATATTAGAAAACAGAAAGTTAATATAAATTACATTCTACACCTAGATTGACTATATAAAATTATTTTCATAAAAAATAATTGATCTCCATGGAGGTTGGGGAAGTATCTCTCTTCATTTACTTACTCATTCACTAAACTCATTCACAATTTTCCATCATCTTCTTTTTGCCAGGTACTAGATGTGTATAGGGGGCTTCCAGATGGTGCTGGTAGTAAAGAACCCACCTGCCAAAGCAGGCGGAAATAAAAGACTCAGGCTGGATTCCTGGATAAGGAAGATCCTCTAGGGGAGGAAATGGCAACCCACTCCAATGTTCTTGCCTGGAGAAGCCCATGAACAAAGGGGCCTGGCAGACTTCAATCCATAGGCCACAAAGAGTCGAACATGACTAAAGCAACTTAGCATGTATGCACTATGGAATCTAGGTTCTGAAGTTCACAGTTCTTAGATTTTAATTGGAGCTACACTTTGTTCTTAAAACTCCTCCAGAGTTTTCCATTTCTTAAGATTTCATTTCTTAAGGTTTGCCCACAAATTGGTTTAGTTATTAAACCTAGCAAAAACGATTGACTTTGAGACAAGATTAGGTTTTGATTTCCTTAAAAGGGCCAAATTGGCAGTTTTTCATTGGCTTCGCTTTCCAGACAATAATAAACTAGCATACTATTTAAGTCTGCCTCAAAAATGGAATGCCATATACAAGTATGTGTTTATCAGTGTCGGAAGGGATTTTGTCCATTCTTACAGTCTCAATCCAGTTGAAACTGTATTAGAATGCCGTTGGGATGCCCATCAGCACTTCATAATCTCTCAGCCACCTCATGTTTTTCTGTCTAAAGCATAGCACTCTTTCTTCTTAATTCTGAATCACTTCACTGGCTCCATGAAGAAGTTAAACAAAGCTGTATTCAGCTTTTCATTATCTTTCAATTAATTATGATCCTCCAAACACGTTAAGCGTGAGAATTTAAACTGTCAAATTTGCCTTCTGGGATGCTTTTCTTTCACAAATTAGTGTTTCTCTGAAGCATCCCATAAAAATAATGACACTGACATTCTTAACAAACAAAGCAGCTGCTGTTCTTTCAACAGTTCTCTTTGAGCTAGGAGATATAATTTTATATCCATAATTACATCACAGGCTGTATTTAAAAAAATATTTAAAAACTGGCATCTGTGTCCTGCAGATGATGAAGCTTAGGCTCCCTTGTTGAAGTGTATATACTTTGTCAATGATTTTTTTTTTGATTCACAGAAACTTGGTTGGCCAGATGTAAATAATGAATTTTTAGGCAGTTACTAATTTTTTTGTCTTTCAAAGCAATTCTTTGGAAATGGAAGCCACACCCCTCTGTACTACTTGTCCAGTCTCTTACTATCTGCCGCCACAGCTGTCACATGATAACATGTGAACAGAACTTCATCTCCATGTAACAGTTGGAAAATCAACAGATAGTATTCACTCACTAGAGTTTTTTGGTCTGTGTATGCAAAGCTCTATGCTGTGTATTACACAGATGGAAAACATAGACATGGCATCTATCCTCAAGGAGTTTGTAAGCAAATAAGGGAGAAGAGACATTGATATAAATATCAAAGTTGTTAAGAAAGAAATGTCCCCTTAAAGATCCATTTTATTATAACATAGAAAACAGAAGTGCAATCTAAGGTAATGTTTAAGAGGTTCACAAAAGAAGAATCCTTGATATTTTTTGCTACTATTTTATTTCATTTAGTCCTGTTCCCATTTCCTGCACTCCTCCTCCCCCCTCTCCTGCATCTCCCACGAATAAATGTAGGCACCAAGCCTCAAGATTTACTTTTCTCGTGGAATATTCTTCACTAGGTGCCTTGTCTGAGGCTCTTTCTATGCTTATCATAAAATAAAGGTATCTAGCTCAAATACAGATATATGCCTTATTCCTCTCAAAGTGTCATGCATGCTTGATCTCATTTAGTATTAACAGCAGGGCATCAGTAGAGATTGATGTATTTACTAAAAGAGGCAACTGAGACACACAGAGACTTTTATCTAGTATTTCACATATGCCGTTACTTTTGAGGCTGACATTAGAATATGGTTTCTGGAAGCTCTGCCCAGAGGAATTCTTTATTAGGTTTTGATGTAGTTTACAATGATAGTTCGCAATTTGTAGTAATCCTAGGATAGCTAACCTTACCACAGAAATGGCCCCTCCACTGTACCAGAGACCAAAAAGTTTAGGGATACAAGGTATCAGGATATGGTCACTCCATGTGACCCAGTTATTCAGGATGAGGAAGTAATGGTTGGATGCCCTCAGGACCCTGTTCCCAGCCATGAGCTAGGAACACAGAACTGATATTGGAGAAGCCAATGGTATATACAATTTGGATCCTTTTATCTAGGTTCCAGTTCTTCTTTCCTTATATCTTTTTTTTTTTTTTTTTGGTCTCACAGATTATGTGACTTTCCCCAAGTAGTTAACTGACAAAGTACACTTTGGCCTCCAATTCTGAGCCTCACTTCCACTTCAGATCTCATCTTTCCTTTCTGTTTTCCCATGCTCAGACAGTCCATTATTCCCTCCTGATGCCTCACCACACTGTAGGCCCTTAGAAAAACAAGCTGGGTCAGTGCTGACAGAAAAAGAATATTAAATACTACAGCACAAGCTGCTCTTTCAGACTTTGTTTACTTTTCACATCCTGTGTTCACCTCTCACTGTGAAGGGCAACCATGTCATCAACCAAAAATAATATGTCAAGCTCTAGCCCTGTTCCAGGAACTGTCTAATACATCATCTCTTTAATGTCTAGAGAAAATACCTGATGAATCATTGGGACATCCTTCTCCCTTGATATGTTTCTCCAATCTGTGTAGCTTTATACTTTTCAATAGAGAAATCTCTACTTAAGATAATAAAATGGAAAAAATAAACTTCAAACAACCTTGCATATTCATAAAACATAAGTATTTATAAAACAGCCAAGATATTAGATGTTAATACCTTTCATGGATTCATACAGTGAAATTTTCTTCAAAGCACCCTAAAGAACAATAGTGAACAAGATCCTAAATTCTCAACTAAGCATTAAATGAATACACATATTCAAAGCAAGAGTAGGTAAAAGAGTGTTTTCATAAAATTCCAAGTCCCAGTCAATTATATTAATACCAAAGCTTTCAAAATAAAGGAGTTCTTGGTCAACATAAGTTTTCATTAAAAAAAAAAAAAAAAAGGATAACAAAACAAGCAATAACATCACACCTTATTTACCTCCAAAGTTATAGTTGTAGATGACTCCCTATAAGCCAGTAAGTTATTTCCAAATCAAGTGTGTTCTTGTAGATGTCACTACAGCAGATGATTCTTCATTACAGTGAATCCAGAAGTAATCCAAAATTCTACATTAAACAGCAAAACAAAAAGTCACAGTTGAGAGGAGCAGCTTTGGTTCTTAAACTTTTTCAGTTCATGCTACAAGGCTAATTTTTTTTTTTAAATTAAGAGTAGATTCATCTACATGGCATTGTTGGCAATAACTTCTCAGAGAGAGAAAAAGGTCAAAACTCCTTGAATCCTTTCGTTTTTATTCTTTTGAAATATTCCCTCTAACCAATTGAGTTAGTCCATATTGAATAATCTGGTTCTTTTGTCACATAAATGCCATTGGCATTTATCTGTGAAATATTTCTAAGAATAGAGTTGGCCTTTCTTCCTTAAAGTGGTATCTCTTCAGGATTCCAGTAGGCCAGACTCAAGATTTCCCACATCCCTAAATGCCACTCTGTTACCACCTCTCAGATACAGCTTGCTGAACTTTCTGCCAAGATTCGCTCAGGAAGTTTGCAAAGAGATAAAAACTTTGAGAAGGGCAAAAGACAAAGAAAAAATCACTGAAAACACAAATGTTTCGGCCACTCCTTTTCAGTTATAACAAAAATGTGCTGATATTATTCCTATTATCAGTGTTTCCTTTGATTACAATTTAATAGTGTGATGACCCACAGGGCAAGAACAGTGTTGATGGGTTTCTATTAATTCAGTCCTTAATGCTCTGCCAACATTGGCACTTAATATATGCTGCTGCTGCTAAGTCACTTCAGTCGTGTCCGACTCTATGTGACTCCATAGATGGCAGCCCACCAGGCTCACCCGTCCCTGGGATTCTCCAGGCAAGAACACTGGAGTGGGTTGCCATTTCCTTCTCCAATGCATGAAAGTGAAAAGTGAAATTGTGAGTGAAAAGTGAGTTGTGTCCGACCCTCAGTGACCCCATGGACTGCAGCCTTCCAGGCTCCTCCACCTATGGGATTTCCCAGGCAGAAGTACTGGAGTGGGGTGCCATTGCCTTCTCCAGAACTTAATATATACTTTTAGATAATACCCACTATAATTGAATGGAGTCAAACACATTGTGAATTAAGAGAGAAATGAGCAACTTCCATTTAATTGAATGGAGTCAAACACATTGTGAATTAAGAGAGAAATGAGCAACTTCCATTTAATTTGCTTTTCCAAATGTAGAAATTGAATTACAGAGTATGTATGAGTCATGACTACACATGGATTCCAAGTCTCCCTTCTAAGATGTCCCCAACTCAGAGCCACTTTGTGCGGAAAATATTTTTCCCTGGTCTTTTCAGAACTGCTTCCGCACAACGCCTCTATCAGTGGAGCGTGCTGCCAGTACCTTGCTATTTCCTTCTGTGACCACTCTGCTTACTCTTTACTCTCTTTCTTCTCTTTAATTCATCCTTATCATCTCTAGAGAATGCAGTTAATAATCTTAAAGTGTTTACTGTGTCCCATCTTTGAGCACTAATAGTCATGTCTGTACAACATAATATAGTAATTGTACACAATGTTCTACTTCACTTGTGTGGACTTAATCTCCCCTTTAGATGAAGTGTTTTAAGGCAGAGTCTACATCTTATCATTTTTATTATCCCTTCAGTGCTTGTCCCAGTGATGGACACATAGGGAAACAAGTACCTCTCCCAAGTGCGCATACCCTGCAGCGCTCTGGACCTGCCTAGCAGGCTGGTGTCCTGTATTTGGATGCTCTAGACATTTCATCTCTGATATGCTCTCTCCTTGCTACATGGCGAAATACCCTGTCTTCAGAGGCCAAGTTGATACCGTAATTATGAGGTTTTACCAACAGCCAACCAAAGACCAGGCCCTGCTTCTCTAAACTGTGCTGAACAAGGATCATGGCAAATCAATGTTCAAAAGATCTGGAGACATACAGAGGCTTTGAAATCCATAAAATTACATAAAGTAGGTAGCCGAATGTTCCAGCTGGGCGTCTAGCTAGAAGTAGTTCCCGCTTTGAGCATTCAGCATGTTGTCTATACTAGTTCCTTTTGCTTCAGGGGTAGCTGTTATAGCAAGTGTTGATCAGAATATAGAAGATCATGCTGCTTTTCAGAAGTATAAAGTGCTCTGTAGAAAAGACAACAGGTGAAATCTTATTATTTTTTAATGGAACTGCTATGTTTGACTGACTTAAGGATAAAGAACAGAAATCTGGAAATAATGTAGAAGACACATAGGGGAAAAAAGTGTTTTAAAGACTCATGAATTGAGTGAATCAGAAAGAGAAGTAACTCAAAATGAATTGACAATGCTAGAGAAAACTTTGAATTTTTTGGGAAGCACTGTAACTCAAACATTAATAGAACTACATACTGATCTTAACCTTTTCACAACTGGAAATGATGTTTAGATGTGTGAGTAGTGAACCAGGGAGAGAGTGAGGGAAATAAATTTGTAAAAGATGATTTTTTTATGTAGTATTTGATTTATAGTAAAATTATAATCTTCAAGGATCTCTGGAAGAAGACTGGTTGATTTATAAAATTGTATTTATTTTAATATTGAATTAGAGAATCGTATTTATCAAAAGCTTCACATTGCATCCAAGAGCATAGTTAGGACCAGGATGTCCACGAATAGCTTTTTAAAGTAGGACTGATTTGTGATTTGCAATTATTGGTCCATCATGAACATTATTGAACTGTTTTATTGTTGGAGTAAAAAGTCTAGTTTCTTTACTGTTTCATCTTACCATATTCATATACTTAGTAAATCCAACTATAGATTTATGGCAGTAGAACTAGAATTTAATGAAGCAGGGTTTTCTGGTCATCACACTCTAGTTCACTTGAGTCTATTAGATCTTGAATCTGTTAGTTTAGTGTATGTAAACTTGGATAACTTCTCAATGCATCATTTTCTCATCAGAAAACTGAGTTGCTAATAATTTGTACCACACAGGATTGTTGTAAAGATTAAGTAAATGAAAACATGCAAAACACTAAGTGTGAGTCAGCTAAAAAGCAGGTATTTGATTAATATTAGTTACTTTTATTCCTGTGGTAGTACAGGTACCAAATCTTAAACTATGCTTTTAGAAAATATCTTAGGGAAATGTTTCAAAATCTGACAATCAGCACTAGAGAACCATTGTTTCAAAGATTCTGTGACATACACATTATAGAAATTTACTTTGAGCTTTTTTAAAAAAAACAGTAGTGCATTTCCAGGAATTAAAGTAGACATACTACAATGTTGATCATTATTGGGTAGTTTTCAAACTTTATAATGTTTTGCTCATAATGTATTTCTGAGCAAATTACTTTTTTCGCTGTGTTAGAGCTTGCCATGATTTAGGCCACTCTTATAAAATAACACTTTCATGCTGTATATATGGATCTGGAATCACCAGCTTTATTGCCTTTCTCGCAATACTTTTAATGTATTCACCAAACAAGTTGGTATAAAATTTCAGTTATTTCTCTTAGATTATATTATTTTTTAACACTATTTGTAAGTTAAATATGCAAAAAAATATAATACTGGTAGAATGGAGAGGTGAAAGAACATTAGACCGAGTTTTTATAGCTCTAGATTCTAGTCCTGAGTTTGCCACTAATAAACCACATGCATTTGGGACTTCCCTGTGGTCCAGTGGTTAAGACTGCATGCTCCCAATGCAGAAAGCATGAGTTCCATCCCTGGTTGGAAAACAGATCCTATATAACAGATCCTATTGGCTAAAAAAGAAGGGAAAAAAAAACAACACCACATACATTTGGCAAATATATTTATAGCATAACATTAACAACTAACATTTACTCAGTTTTTAGTCTTTATGTGCCAGATACTCTATTACGCTCTTTGCTTTATTCACTTATACAACTTCTTTACAACTTCTTACTGCTGTTAAGAAAGGTCTGAAATTTTACCCTACTTAGAAGCTAATGAATGTGCCTGCCACAATTGCATCATTGTTTGCGAAAGATGAGACTCCTTGGTCAGAGACCAAGGTCCTTATGTGGAGTTCTTTGAGGGCCAGGTAATGCCAGCACATGCCATGCTATGCTATGCTATGCTAAGTCACTTCAGTCGTGTCTGACTCTGTGTGACCCCATAGACGGCAACCCACCAGGCTTCCCCATCCTTGGGATTCTCCAGGCAAGAACACTGGAGTGGGTTGCCATTTCCCTCTCCAATGCATGAAAGTGAAAAGAGAAAGTGAAGTTGCTCAGTCATGTCCGACTCTTAGCGACCCCATGGACTGCAGCCCACCAGGCTCCTCCGTCCGTGGGATTTTCCAGGCAAGAGTACTGGAGTGGGGTGCCATTGCCTTCTCCGAACACATGCCATAGGTTATGTTAAAGGAGAGGAATCCTGAGATTAGGAAACCCAAATCTTTATCCTGAAGAATAAGCATAACTCACCATTGCTCCACAGGGAGACATTAGCTTTATTTGCTGGACAGTAAGCAAACCTGTCCTTTGCTCTGGAGGCAGATGCTATCTCTGTCTTACAAGGCTGTGATCCGTATAAACAGCTTGGAAAAAGTATTCAGAGCAAAAGTAGTTAGCATTTCTGCCTGAAACAGTACGCAGAAACATGAGAAACCTATGGAGAATTTACCAACACTCATAATATACTATAGATATATGGTAGATACTATAATTGCTGCTGCTGCTAAGTCGCTTCAGTCGTGTCCGACTCTGTGCGATCCCAGAGACGGCAGCCCACCAGGCCCCGCCGTGCCTGGGGTTCTCCAGGCAAGAACACTGGAGTGGGTTGCCATTTCCTTCTCCAATGCATGAAAGTGAAAAGTGAAAGTGAAGTCGCTCAGTTGTGTCTGACTCTTAGCGACCCCATGGACTGTAGCCTACCAGGCTCCTCCGTCCATGGAATTTTCCAGGCAAGAGTACTGGAGTGGGGTGCCATTGCCTTCTCCAATAATTAAGAAGCTAAGGAAGTGAGAGGCTAAGTAAATTTCCCCAAGACTTGTGCAGAAATGGATTCAAACTCAGTCAATTCCAAGAGCCTGGGATCTTTACCAGTATAATCAATTGATAGTCTCTTGAATGTAAACACTTATTTAAATAAATAGCAACTTGCAAGTGTAAGTTCTTAGTGCCCTCATCCTGCACCTCACTTTACTCATCTATAAGGTGGGCGGTGGAGAGAGGGCTTGGGTTAGAGGCTCTCTTTGAGAGACTTTGAGATTTACTATGTCATGATTCTAACGTTTCTCTCTTAAAATGAAAAGACAGCATGTGTAAGTGGATGTGATGCAGACTGGAAACACAGAGAAGAAAACAAGAGCATCTATTTCATTGTTGGCGTACCTTTATAAATCTTTATCAGGATTTTTGCATTCCTTAATTAAGTTTTATGAGATTCGTTAGAAAAATGAGTGTTCAATTACTACTTAGGGTATTTCTAGCCTTTCTAATTATAGCTTATGGCTGGAGTAAGCAGATACTTTATTTTCCAACTACCCCATCATAAAACTTCCTTTTTCTATAATATGAGTGAGAATATTATCTAAGAATAAAGTGAGGGCGGTCTTCAAGTTGCTCATGCTTGGCATGTTACCAGGGAAGCATGTCCTGGATACTGCATTACCAAAGAAGGGAAGGAAAAGGAAAGAAACTGTAATAACATTAGTGAGATAGTCAGGCTGAGAGCACTCTTCACATCCAGAGAAGCTCAAGAGATGTTTTTCTTGAGTTGGAATCTGGCTTGAAAACTATATTTAGATATCAACTGACACTCTAACCCAGAGCATCATATCGGACACTTTATCTTATCATCATGAGCTAGATTGTGGTCACATGCTGCCCATTTCCTGAAGTCTGTTGAAACCTCATTTTCTTGCCAGAGAAATCCCTCTGGCAACCTTCACAAAATGATGTTTCTTAGGACTCTATCCTTGACCACTGTATCTTTTGTCATCCTAGCAAATTTCTTTAGTGTGCCTCATCTCTGGGCTTCAAGGACCATTTATATGCTAATGAACCAAATATCTCTAAATATGGTTCACCATGCTCTCTCCTGAGCTCCTGATTCATGCAATCAACTTTTTATTTGACATCTCTACTTGAGTATATCAAGGGTATTTCAAGCTCAGCTTGTCCAAAATGGAACACTGCAAATCCCCTTTTTCTACTTAAACAGTCCCCATACTACTTTAGGGCATCATCATCCAGTTTCCTAAGCCAAAAACCTAGGCATCTTTTACTTTACTCTTGATATCCAATTAATTACCATGTCCTATTAATACTCAGAGAAGGAAATGGCGACCCACTCCAGGTTTCCTGCCTGGGAAATCCCATCCACAGAGGAACTTGGCGGGCTGCAGTCCATAGGGTTGTAGAGTCAGACATGACTTAGTGACTATACAACAATTAATACTTATTCCTAAAGTTCTCCATGTCCACCAACAATATCTTTGTAGAAATTACTATTAATTTTAATCTTGACCATTATATCATTCCTTAACTGGTCTCCTGTAGCCAGAATTATCTCTATAAAATGCATACCAGATCATGCAAACCTTCTGCATAAAACCTCTCAAGGGCTTCCTAGCTACCTACTGGAAAAAGACTAAATTCCTAATATGATTTACAAAGCCTCCATAATATTGACTAATTATCTTTATTTAGCATTAGTAGTCTATTTTCAGACCATGACTCCACAGACTCCAGGCTCTGTCTTCCTGTCCTTCACAGATTGTTCCTCTTACCTTGGACATCATTTCCATTGCCTTTCCCACACACCCTGCTCAGCTTAAACTGTATACTAGAGAGTCTTCTCTGACCCCTAGACCACTATAGGTTCCCAAGGTGCCTTGAGTTTCCTGTATCATTATTGCGTGCTTAGTCGTGTCTGACTCTTAGTGACCCCGTGAGCTGTAGCCTGCCAGGCTCCTCTGTCTGTGGGATTTTTCAGGCAAGAATACTGGAATGGGTTTCCATTTCCTCTTCCAGGGGATCTTCCTGACCCAGGGATCGAACCCATGTCTCCTGCATTGCAGGTGGATTCTTTACGCTGAGCCATTTGGGGAAGCCCTCTATCGTTAATACTTGTTTCAATTTATAATAATTATGTATAGCAGTGCTTCTGTCTCACTGGACTTTAAGCTTGAGCCAACAGTGACAGAGCTTGAACCCCCAACATCTGGCCTTGAACATGGCACTTATTAAGAACATAATAAATCCTTATGAATAAATAAACAAAGAATCTGCCCAGATGCTTCTTTTGAGCAGGAAACTTGCCAGTTATCAGTGAAGCAGCATTCAGCCCTTTGTCATTGAAGGTCTGGGGTTAATTCCTGGATCTCTTTCCCAATATACACATGGTAGAGCCGAGACAGTTTCTTGGATCAGGGTTCAAAGTGCCTGCTTCAGTTTCTTAGAAAAGTCCAGATTTAACAGCAAACGTTAAGACAGTTCAGAATTAGTCTTCAGAATAAAAAAATAGGCAATGTCAGACTTTTCATGTGTATATTTTATATTGCATGTCTTTCACATTTGAAAATTGGAATTTTATAGAGCATTTAAATGTAAGAGCAATTAAAATTGTCTCATCTTTCCTTTTTATCCTCAGTTTAAAAAGTATCTCTCCTTGGGTGAATAGCAGGACTATTATTTGTTCCTTATCAACTAGGAATTTATAGCAGGGTGTATAACCACATTCCACAACCTCCAAGTATAGTCAGTGTCTTGAATGCCATCAAGTGTATATCATCAAAGCATATTTTGGGTTAAAGAGCAGTAGAAAAAAAGGATATTCTTCCAAAATCACAGCAAATTTAAATTATAGAACTCCAAAACAAAACTTATGAAAAGTCTCCTCCCTATTCTTAACCCATTTACCCCAGGGACACCTCTGTGATGTGTAGGGTGGGTGCTCTTCTTGTGGGTTCTAAGCATTGCAGTGGGTTGCTAGGGAAAGAAATAGTGTTTGATTTCCTTCTGCACATTGGAAAATGTAGGTAGAACAGGGGAAGAAAACTGGGTCATACAGTTTCTTTTCTCTACCACTGGCCACAGACTATGTTTTATGTGCTTGCTTCAGTGATAAATAACCATGAAGTGGCTGAGAGGAACCTTGGTCTTTCATGCCACAATAATAAAAAATTTAAATGATTGCAAAATTGATATCTATATCAATACATAAGGAATTATGACTCCTTCCTTGAACTCCATCAACAAAGTAACATGATTATAACTCAAATGAGTATACCTTCAGATTTGCTTAGGACAGTCCTTATTTGGTTTGTTGTCCTGGGCTAATTATTAATGACACTTTCACTCTCAAAACATGTCTTTGCAATATAAATTGTTATGTGGTTTTCCTAAAAATTATGGGCATTTAGAAAAACACCAACTTTTTAAGATTTTTTTTTTTAATTCTTTATTTTTTTCATTTTGAAAGCCTACTATGTGCCAGTTGTGATGGCTCTTGTTCATTTGCAACCTATTTTTCACAACAAATTTACAGATAGATAATGTTGCTCTTTTAAAAGATAGGAAATTATAGTGTAGAAATATTAAGGCATTGCTTATGGCCATTCTGAAGGAGATCAGCCCTGGGATTTCTTTGGAAGGAATGATGCTAAAGCTGAAACTCCAGTACTTTGGCCACCTCATGCAAAGAGTTGACTCATTGGAGAAGACTCTGATGCTGGGAGGGATTGGGGGCAGGAGGAGAAGGGGACAACAGAAGATGAGATGGCTGGATGGCCATGACTCGATGGACATGAGTCTGAGTGACCTCCGGGTGTTGGTGATGGACAGGGAAGCCTGGCGTGCTGCGATTCATGGGGTCGCAAAGAGTCAGACACGACTGAGATACTGATATGATCTGATCTGATCCATGGCTTCTCAGGTGTCTCAGACAGTAAACAGTGGCATGCAGTGCGGGAGACCCAGGTTTGATCCCTAGGTTGGGATAATCCCCTGGAGAAGGAAATGGCACCCCATTCCAGTTTTCTTGCCTGGAGAATCACATGGACAGAGATACCTGATGGGATATTAGTCCATGGGATCACAGAGTCACACGACTGAGTGACTAACACTTTCACTTAACACTATGGCCACACAGCTAATACATGACAGCTACAATTTAAACTTCTTCCAGGCTATTAAGAAACCCTTCTCTTTTAAATTACATTATATGCAGCTTCAGAATTGAGCCTTAAAAACATACAACCCTCCACCCACAATAAATAGATAAAACATACAGACTGAAGCAGCAAGCAGTTCAGAGTGGCAAAATCAAGATAGAGTTTAGTTTGCTTCTGGGTGGGTGATGAAGTGTGACCAACTGAACCACAGACACTGGCCTAGATCATAAATTCTAACACAGTTCCATTGTCACAAATATATTTTCAGACCCCTGTATATACACCTTGGAGGCACTATTGATTAAGAAAATACTACTCCAGGCAAACTTTGACTCCGGGCTTCTCACATGGCGCTGAAACAGAACGGAACTCCTCCCCTGCCTACTGCCCACTGCTACCAGTCTTTCCCACACCCTAGATAAGCAGAAAGATAATAAAGCCCTCAAATAGAAATTTCCCGATTATGAGTCATGACTTACTCAGCCTTTGTTACAGAGAACCTGAAAGCCTCTGAAACACAGTGTTGATTTTGGCAGTCTTAACTCCCTGTGCGAGTATCAAGAAATGAATTACTTGACTAATTTGCTTGAAATTACCTCTGTAATAAGTATATTAAAAGCAGCGTATGTTAAAGAGGTTGGTGTTTAATACTATATGTGTGAATATCTACTCATTTCAATTTCACAACTAATAGTTCCTCGATAAAGATCTGTTATATTACGTTTAACTAAAAATACTAATAAAAAGTAAGATCATTATAGAGTTCTTACTATGAACCAAACATTATATTCAGAACTTTATGGGGATTATCTTTGTTTATCTGTCTCTGTTATATATGCAGATAGACATAGATATCTAAATTTATATATATTTATATGTATATATCTGTATTTTTTGCATGATGTGTTGTAAAAATAAACATTTAATTTATCCTTAAATTAAGTAAAACATGAAAATAACCACATAGTTCACCATGGCTTCCTTAACAATTAGTTATTACTTTTGATAAATACCTTGTAGAGATAATTTCTGGGACAGATAAGTAGCATATATTATACAGGAGTATGTATTTTAGAGATCAAAAATATATTATTATATGCATTTAAACTGGATTAAGCAACATGTGTTATTTACAGCTGTAGTATAGATGCTGTTTTTATCTGCAAAGCATAGATAATACCTAATTATTAGGGTTGCCAAATAGATAAGGCATGTGAAAGCTTTTGCCATATCTCAGGCATTTTATAAATTAATTCCATCATGTTTATAATTACAATGAGACTCTTATTTAGGAGAAAAACCTTGTCCAGTATTATGTGTTAAAGGCAGTGTTTAAAAATATGTACACTTATTTTCTTTGTGAATATTGTTAAATTTTTATTAATATGTAAACTTAAAATATTAGCTATAATACTAAGTTGAGTTGGGAAGGTAAAATTGTATAGTCTACAATTTTCCAAAGATAAATTCTGAAGATTTCTCTTGAAAAAAAGGCTTTTTGATGTCTGTTTTTTGTCCTTTGAACCAAAATCATGGGAAGGAAGGTAAAGTACAAAATTCTCTTCCTCCTCTTTTTTTGATAGAAAGATCCTGTATTTTATTATGTTATTCTTTCAAAGAGAACTCAATTCAAAATCAGCGCAGAAAGAAAATAAATTTAAACCTTTCTTCACCTTGCTGGGAATGCAGACACCAAAGTAAAATTCTCTTCCTGCATCTAGAGACGACAGTTCCAGCAGTTTCAGGGTAATCCTTGATTAATCTTAGAGGTATGCTTCTTCCTTTTTTTAAAAAAACTTTTTATTCTATATTGAAGTATAGCCAATTAACAATGTTCTGGTAGTTTCAGGTGAACAGCAAAAGGACTCAGCCATACATATACATGTATCCATTCTCCCCCAGACTCCCCTCCCATCCAGGCTGCCTCATGTGGTACACAGTTGGCCCTTGTTGGTTATCCAATTTAAGTATAGCAAGGTACACACGTCCATCCCAAACTCCCTAACTATTCCTTCTCCCCATCCTTCCCCTGGGAACCATAAGTTCATTCTCTGGAAGCCTGCTTCTGGATTATGACTGGTTCAGAGGCATACATGTGTTAGTTGATCAGTCATGTCCAATTTTTTGCCACCTCACAGACTGTAGCCTGCCAGGCTTCCCTGTCCATAATTTTATTATAAATTTATGTCTCATTAGGAGGATGAAGTGAAGTTTAGTGAAAGTCACTCAGTCGTGTCCGACTCTTTGCAACCCCATGGACTATATAGTCCATGGAATTCTCCAGGCCAGAATACTGGATAGCCTTTCCCTTCTCCAGGGGATCTTCCCAACCCAGGGATCGAACCGAGGTCTCCCGCATTGCAGGTGGATTCTTTACCAACTGAGCCACAAGAGAAGCCCCATTAGGAGGATAACACTATAATTGTTCATTTAGAAAGTCCTCTGAAAAAATAGCTCTCAGAAACAATGTTATTTTTTAATGTACTCAACAAGTATTTATTAATATTATTTATTTTTGGTGCAAATATTAATTTTTTATGTAAAACACATGAACACACCTACCATTCTCTAGTAAAACTAAAAAAAAGATTGGATAGTAATAGACTTGTTGCAGTATTTATCCTTTGGATGAGAACTATGGTTTGTGTTTTTCATTCTGTATTTTAAAAGCATATATTTATGTTATTATCTAATAAAATTGTACTTTTATTATTTTTTAAGCTGAAGTATAATTGATTTACAATGTTTTAGCAATGGCACCCCACCCCAGTACTTTTGCCTGGAAAATCCCATGGACGGAGGAGCCTGGTAGGCTCCAGTCCGTGGGGTCGCTAAGAGTCGGACACGACTGAGCGACTTCACTTTGACTTTTCACTTTCATGCATTGGAGAAGGAAATGGCAACCCACTCCAGTGTTCTTGCCTGGAGAATCCCAGGGACAGGGGAGCCTGGTGAGCTTCCGTCTATGGGGTTGCACAGAGTCGGACACGACTGAAGCGACTTAGCAGCAGCAGCAGCATCAAAGTGATCTATATATATATATGTGTATATATATATATTCAGATGTCTCTCTCTATATATATATGGATATATATTTTTTTCTTTTTCAAATACTTTCCCATTATAGATTATCACAATGTACTGAATATAGTCTTGTGCTATACAGTAGGTCCTTGTTTATCTACTTCATATATGTTAGTGTGTATCTGTTAATCCCTAATTCCCAATTTATCTCTTTCCCATTTCCCCTTTGGTAACCATAAATTTGTTTGCTATGTCTGTGGGTCTCTTTCTATTTTGTAAATAAACTCATTTGTATAATTTTTTTAGATTCCACATAGAAGTGGAAGTATATGCAGATTCCACAAATATCATATGATATTTGTCTTTCTCTGACTTACTTCACTCAGTACAACAATCTCTAGGTGCATTCATGTTGCTGCAAATGGCATTATTTCATATTTTCTTGTGGCTGAGTAATATGCCATTGTGTGTGTGTGCGTGTCTGTGTGTATACCACATCTTCTGTTTCCATTCATCTATCAATGGACATTTAGTCTGATTCCATGTCTTGGCTATTGTAAATAGTGCTTCAGTGAACACGGGTGTGCATATATCTTTTCAAGTTAGAGTTTTCTCTGGCTATATGCCTAGAAGTGGGATTGCAGGATCATATGGTAACACTATTTTTAATCTTTTAAGGCACAACCAAACTGTGCTCCATAGTAGCTGTACCAATTTACATTCCTAAAAGTAGTGTAGGAGAGTTCCGTTTCTCCACACCCTCTCCAGCATTTACAATTTGTAGACTTTTTGCTGATGGCCATTCTGAAGAGTGTGAGGTGGTACCTCATTGCAGTTTTGATTTGCATTTCTCTAATAATTAGTTTCAACCCTGAATATTCATTGGAAAGACTATTCCTGAAGCTCCAATACTTTGGCCACCTGATGCAAAGAGCCAACTCATTGGAAAAGATTCTGGTGCTAGGAAAGATTTAAGGCAAAAGGAGGAGGAAGCGGCAGAGGATAGATGGTTAGATAGCATCAATGTCTCAACGGACATGAATTTTTTTAGCAAACTCCAGGAGATAGTGGAGGACAGAGGAGCCTGGCATGCTCTAGTCCATGGGATCACAAAGAGTCTGACACAACTTAGTGACTGAACAACAGCAAAAATAATAATTAGCAATATTGAGTATCTTTTCATGTGCCTGATGGCCATCTGTATGTATTCTTGGGAAAAATGTTCTATTTTGATCTTCCCATTTTTTAAATTGAGTTGTTTGTTGTTTTGATATTGAGCTGTATAAGCTGTTCATATATTTTGGAAATGGAGCCATTTTCAATTGTATCTTTCGAAAATATTTTCTCCCATTCCACAGTTTGTCTTTTTGTTTGGTTTATGGTTTCCTTTTTTTTTTTTATATATATAGAAAACCTAAACTTATTCGTTAAGCTATCACAAAGACAAAACAATTTTCTGAAATACTTTGAGAACTTCATCCCAATTCCGCTTGTTCTTTTACAGAAACTGACCTGAGAGGCTGGCAATGAAAGGATACAACCTAAGCGGTTATAACAGAACAGACTGATGAAACATGGTGAAAGGAGCAAAGGCTAGCCAGGAGCACTTGTGTTAGTGGTAATACGTGTGGCTGGGCTGTTTCTGAAGAGGCTCCCTAGAGTTAACTGACCTGGGTCCCCAATTAGTAAAAAGACCTTTATCCCTGTGTAAAGTGCAGAGATTAAGATTTCTCCAAGACCTCTGTTTTTCTTTTTTAAGGAGTTAAGGGTATCCTTAGGCTCTAAGGAGTATAGCTCAGATTCAGGTTCTCTTTCCCACACAGTCTACCTACACCTTCAAACGCCAGCACATTTCCACCACTTAGTCCTGCTAGGTTTTGAGGATGCATATAGTGAAGGTGGGAATCACAGACCTACTCAGAGGGTACACCTAGACACAATGGTTTGGGGTAAATCATAAACTACAAATACCCTTCTGGTTAAGTTAATTCACCTTTGTTAATAAAGGTCATAGTTTCTTGTGCTGGTGACAGCTTCTTGTCTCAGTATACTCTGTCTCAAGAAAGAACTGGTTCAGGTAAGTTTTGGAGAAAGAAAAAGACTTTCATCAACACCCACTCCACAGTGGAAGAGGCACCAAGTTCTCTCCTACAGTTATGAGCAGAATCCTAAAGCAGCATCCATCATTTTCAGTGATCAACATCTGCATCCTCAAACTGTCCAGCAACTGTTGGTGTAGTATCTACCTCCATCCCATCTTCATAATCTCTTATTGAATCTTCTGTCCGGACTCCAGCCATGTTATACTGGCTGCTCACAGACTGAGAAAGCATTCCTTCCAATCTCTCCAGTGTGGCTTGGCCTTCTGCTGTTAAATGGGATAATCCTTCTTCATAGGTATAAAATGTAGGGATGTCCCCCTGCCCTTGTTCATGGGCTTCCACATCATATTCGTCTCCATCGTAATCATCTGAATCTTCATCCTCAGGATCTGGATGCAAAGCCTGGCATTCACACATTGCAGTGAACATTGCCTCCAATGCTGATTTATCACTAGGCACAAATCTAAATTCAGAAATAGGTTCAATGTCATCATCACTATCTTCCTCTTCTTCATCAGCAACCGATTCTTTTGATTCTTCTCCAAATTTGGCATTCACCATAACATACAGATGCTCTCGTGGATAGGCGTTTAGGTCCCTGGATACTGCATGCAAACTAATGGTGGGGTATTCCAGGGAGAATCCTAATCCAGAGCCATCTAACCAAGACAGGCGGCTTTCAGCGATGTAAAGGGTGCCGGTGCCGAGGCCCTTCCTGTTCAGCACAGCCTGGGTGTCCGGTTGCTGCTGCCGTAGGCCCTCAGCCGACCCAGGCGGCGGGAAACTTCTGAGGAAGCTCATTACTGCGAGGAGCGCTGAGACACCGGCCAGGAGCTCGCTGAGGTACCGCAAACCCTCCGCCGCGTCCCGCCCCGGAACTATGGTTTCCTTTGTTGTGCAACAGCTTTTAAGTTTTATCAGGTCCCATTTGTTTTTTATTTTCATTATTCTAGGAGATAGATCCAAAAAAGTATTGCTGTATTTATGTCAAAGAGTGTTCTGCCTGCCTGTATTTTCCTCTAGGAGTTTTATAGTATCTGACATTAAATTTAGGTGTTTAATCCATTTTGAATTTATTTTTATATATGGTGTTAGAGAATGTTCTAATATTATTCTTTAACATATAGCTGTCTAGTCTTCCCAGCACCACTTATTGAAGACACTGTCTTTTCTCCATTGCATATTCTTTCCTCCTTTGTCATAGATTAATTAACCTTAAGCACATGGGTTTATTTCTGGGTTTTTTATCCCATTCCATTGATCTGTATGTCTGCTTTTGTGCCATGCTGTTTTGATTACTGTAGCTTTGTGGTATTTAGCCTGAAATCAGGGAGCACGAGTCTTTTCTCTCTGTCCTTATTTCTCAAGATTGCTCTGGCTATTTGGCATCTTTTGTGTTTACATGCAAATTTTTAAAAATTGTTCTATTTCTCTGAAAAATGCCACTGGTAATTTGATAGTGATTGAATTAAATCTGTACATTGCCTTGGGTAGCATGGTCATTTTAACAATCTTGATTCTTCCAATCCAAGAACATGGTGTATCTTTCTATCTGTTTATGTAGTCTTCAGTTTCTTTCATCAGCATATTATAGCTTTCAGAGTACAGATCTTTTGCCTCCTTGCTGTTGTTCAGTTGCTAAGTTATGTCCAACTATTTGCAAGCCCATGGACTGCACCACACCAGGCTTCCCTGTCCTTCACTATCTCCATGAGTTTGCTTAAACTCATGTCCATTGAGTCAGTGATGCCATCCAACCATATCATTCTCTGTCACCCCCTTCTCCTCTTGCCCTCAATCTTTCCCACCATCAGGGTCTTTTCCAATGAGTCAGCTCTTTGCATCAGGTGGCCAAAGTATTGGAGCTTCAGTTTCAGCATCAGTCCTTCCAAAATCAGGATTGATTTCCTTTAAGATTGACTGGTTTGATTTCCTTGCAGTTCAAGGGACTCTGAAGAGTCCTTTCTGGCACTGTGGTTCAAAAGCATCAGTTCTTTGGTGCTCAGCCTTCTTTATGGTCTGATGCTTGCATCCATACATGACTATTGGAAAAACCATAGCTTTGACTATTCAGATCTTTGTCAAGAAAGTGATGTCTCTGCTTTTTAATACACTGTCAAGGTTCATCATAGCTTTTCTTCCAAGGAGCAAGTGTCTTTTAATTTTGTTGATGCAGTGATTTTGGAGCCCAAGAAAATGAAATCTGTCACTGTTTCCACATTTGCCCCATCTATTTGCCATGAAGTGATGGGACCAGATGCCATGATCTTAGTTTTTTGAATGTTGAGTTTTAAGCCAGCTTTTTTTTTTCACTCCCTCTTTCACCTTCATCAAGAGCCTCTTTAGTTCCTCTTCTCTTTCTGCAATTAGGGTGGTGTCATCTGCATATCTGAGGTTTTTGATATTTCTCCTGGCAATCTTGATTCTAGCTTGAGCCTCATCCATCCCAGCATTTTGCATGATGTATTCTGAAACTTATATAAGCAGGGTGACAAAATACAGCCTTTAAGTACTCATTTCCCAGTTTTGAACCAGTCCATTGTTCCATGTCTGGTTCTAACTATTGCTTCTTGACCTGCATACAGGTTTCTCAAGAGGCAGATAAGGTGGTCTGGTATTTCCATCTCTTTCAGAATTTTCCAGTTTGTTGTGATCCACACAACCAAAGGCCTTAACGTAGTCAATGGAGCAGATTTTTTTTTGCGGGGGGAATTCCCTTGCTTTTTCTATGATCAAGCAGATGTTGGCAATTTAATCTCTGTTTTCTCTGCCTTTTCTAAATCCAGCTTGTACATCTGGAAGTTCTCAGTTCACATATTGTTGAAGCCTAGGTTGAAAGCTTTTGAACATTGCCTTGCTAGCATGTGAAATGAGTGCAATTGTGTGATAGTTTGAACATTCTTTGGCATTACTCTTCTTTGGGTTTAGAATGAAAACTGCCCTTTTCCAGTCCTGTGGTCACTGCTGAGTTTTCCAAATTGGCTGGCATATTGAGTTTAGCACTTTAACAGCATCCTATTTTAGGATTAGAAATAGCTGGAATTCCATCACCTCCACTAGCTTTGGTCATAGTAGTACTTCCTAAGGCCCACTTGACTTCACTCCTTATGTAGGTTTATTCCTGGGTATTTTATTTTTTCTGATACAGTGGTACAGATTGTACTTCCAAAAAGGACATGGGCTTCCCTGGTGGCTTTAGATGATAAAGAACCCACTTGCAATGAAGGAGACATGGGTTCAATCCCTGGGTTGCAAAGATTCCTTGGAGAAGAAAATGGCAACCCACTCCTGTTTTCTTGCCTGGGAAGTCCCACGGACAGAGGAACCAGGTGGGCTACAGTCCATGGGGTCTCAAAAGAGTTGGACACGACCTAACAACTAAACAACAATAACAAAAAAGCACATATACAAAGCCCTTCTCTTTTGAGGCAATGCAGAGTTCCAGATAATCTCAGGGAGTCCACGTTTCATTTTCCACTTGTAATGTAGTGGCTAATCAATCCTATATTGCATAACATTCAGTTCCCCTATTGTAAATTTCTTTTTGTCCTTATAACCAGGTTGGATCATAGTTCAAATTTTCAGGACTCTAGGCTTCAAGGTAGAAAATCAGTTGTGGATGCTATAGGGCAGATCATAAGCACTCAAACCTACATCCAGTGAACAGATGCTAATATGAACCAGTCCACCCTACACAGGAGTCCTTTTGGCTTTAGTCTGGAGATGTACAGGAGGGAAGCTGACCAAGTATTTGAGGTTCCATATCTCAGGAAGAGTCTTAAGCCAGGAAACCAGTCTAAAGTCTCTCTCTCTCACACATATTTTCATTCATCAAAAACTGCATTCTCTAAGCTAGATTTACTAGTGTTAAGAGTTATACACTCATGAACCATGATGGTGAGTAGTCATAAACCAGAAGTGTAGTAGACAGCAAATTACAGCTAATAAGCAGAAGGTACATACATTCTAACCACTTTTTAATTGCCTTGATGGTTTGTAATCATTCATTTTCTTCCGGTATTTCTATTTCCATCGTAAACTGAAGAAAGGAGGTGAAGTATGCTGCTGCTGCTAAGTTGCTTCAGTGTTGTCTGACTCTAGCAACCCCATAGACTGTAGCCTACCAGGCTCCTCCATCCATGTGATTTTCCAGGCAAGAGTACTGGAGTGGGTTGCCATTGCTTTTTCCAGGTGAAGTATGACAAGCAGTTTATTTAGCACAGTTCTCATGAGCTTGACTTGTAATTAAACAGTCATAGGTCTGAATCCCATTTACCACTAGAGAAACATATGACCTTACAGACACCTAACCCTCAAATCTACCTCCTCAGGCTATTGTAAAGGGTAAGTAAAATAATAGCTGTACAATGCTTAACTCAATGTCTGATACAGAGGAAACCTTCAGGAAAGGCCAATACCTAATAATACTGTTGTTCTCTTTTTTGATACTTCCTTCATTTGTCTATAGTCTCTGTTTTTACTACACAATGGACTCTAAGCTGCAAATGCCATTGAGGTAAAACCCTGCAACTATACTTGCTTTCTTATGGTTGTAATGAAGGAACAAGCAAAATAAAAGTGCGTGTAATAGTTTCTAGATTGTGAAGTTTTAGTGTTTTCAGAAAGGCCAGGCACCTACAGAACAAATAGTTCAGTCAGTAAGTCCATGTCCGATTCTTTGCAATCCCATGGACTGTATGTAGCATGCCAGGCTTCCCTGTCCTTCACTATCTCCTGGAGTTTGCTCAAACTCAACCACTGAATCAGTGATGCCATCCAACCACCTTATCTGCTGTTGCCCCCTTCTCCTCCTGACCTAAACCCTGTGAACAGAACAAAAAGGCAGAGAACAAATAGCTGAAAGGTAATTGGTGTATTTGGCAATTGTTACTTAGTGGTCTGCAGCTCCTCGGGCAAGTTGGCCACAGGAGACAAGAGGGCTTAGTTCTGATTGTCAATAGTAAGGCACTGAGCTTAACCATTTCCTTATAGTAACAATGAAACTCCTGAGAGCCACCAAATCCTTGCTTTCCCTCTGACACCCACTGTGATTCAAGTTGACTTGAAGCTCCATTTATCTCATCTCAGAATGTAGGGGAAACATTCTGGGCAAATGCCCTGGTCAAATTCAAGCCCTCCTCTCTCCATGCCTCAGGTCTATATCAGAGGCAGCTAGATGCCAGACTCCCCTTGGACTGAGAAACTGACTAGGTTCCACAAGGACACTGCAAACTTTGGGCAGCCAAGATCAGGCCAAACTTAACCACCCCTGTCCAGGCCTTACTGTACTTTATCGCCAGCCTTCCTTTTTTTAACTCTCATCTTCTCAATTGTGCAAAAACTAGGAAAGGGAAAGAAAGCCCAGGCCACATGGTTAGATACCATCTTACTCCACATAGTCACTCCATATCCAGAACCTCTGAAAGGAAGTATAGCATTGAAGGACAGTGCTTCAGTATGTATCATTGCAAGGAAAAAAAAAAAAAAAAAACATAGATACTAAGTATAGTCAACCCCTTAGTTGAATCCTTGGATATGGAATTTGCAGATTTGGAGGGCCGACTGTACTGCATCATTTTATATAACAAACTTGAAAATCCATGGATGTTTGTGTCCCTAGGAGACCCTGGAATCAAACTGCCCTGGATATGGAGGGGCGATCATCAGTTCATTTCAGTCTCTCAGTCGTGTCTGACTCTTTGCAACCCCATAGACTGCAGCACACCAGGCTTCCCTGTCCATCTCCAAATCCTGGAGCTTATACAAACTCATGTCCATAGAGTCAGTTACCCATCCAGCCATCTCATCCTCTGTCATCCCCTTCTCTTCCTGCCTTCAATCTTTCCCAGCATCAGGGTCTTTTCCAATGAGTCAGTTCTTCACATCAGGTGGCCAAAGAACTGGAGTTTCAGCTTCAGCATCAGTCCTTCCAATGACAATTCAGAAATGATTTCCTTTAGGATTGGCTGGTTGGATCTCCTTGCTGTCCAAGGGACTCTAAAGAGTCTTCTCCAACACCACATTTCAAAAGAATCAATTCTTCATTGCTCAGCTTTCTTTATAGTCCATCATATGCTGTCTAGATTGGTCATAGCTTTTCTTCCAAGGAGCAAGCATCTTTTAATTTCATGTCTACAGTCACCGTCTGCAGAGATTTTGGAGACCAAAAAAAAAAATGAAGTCTCTCACTGTTTCCATTGTTTTCCCATTTGTTTGCCAGGAAGGGATGGGGCCAGATGCTATGATCTTAGTTTTCCGAATGTTGAGCTTTAAGCCAACTTTTCCCTCTGCTCTTTCACTTTCATCAAGGGCTCTTTAGTTCTTCTTCACTTTCTGCCATAAGAGTGGTGTCATCTGCATATCTGAGATTATTGATATTTCTCCCAGCAATCTTGATTCCAGCTTGTGCTTCATTCAGCCCAGCATTTCACATGATGTACTCTGCATATAAGTTAAATAAGCAGGGTGACAATATACAGCTTTGATGTACTCCTTTCCCAGTTTGGAACCAGTCTGTTGTTCCATGACCAGTTCTAACTGTTGCTTCTTGACCTGCATGCAGATTTCTCAGGAGGCAGATCAGGTGTTCCGGTATTCCAATCTCTTTAATAATTTTCCATAGTTTGTTGTGATCCACGCAGTCAAAGGCTTTGAGTAGTCAATAGAGCAGAAGTAGATGTTTTTCTGGAATTCTCTTGCTTTTTTGGTAATCCAGCGGATATTGGCAATTTTATGTATGGTTCCTCTGCCTTTTCTAAAACCAGCTTGAACATCTGGAAGTCACGGTTCACATACTGTTGAAGTCTGGCTTGGAGGATTTTGAGCATTACTTTGCTAGCATGTGAGATGAGTGCAGTTGTGAGCATTCTTTGGCATTGCCCTTCTTTGGGATTGAAATGAAAGATGACCTTTTCCAGTCCTGTGGCCACTGCTCAGTTTTCCAAATTTGCTGGCATATTGAGAGCAGCACTTTCACAGCATCATTTTTCAGGATTTGAAATAGCTCAACTGAAATTCCATCACCTCCACTAGCTTTGTTTGTAGTGATGCTTCCTAAGGCCCACTTGACTTTACATTCTAGGATGTTTGGCTCAAGGTGAGTGATCACATCATCGTGATTATCTGGGTCATGAAGATCTTTTTTGTACAGTTCTTCTGTGTATTCTTGCCATCTCTTCTTAATATCTTCTGCTTCTGTTAGGTCGATACAATTTCTGGGTGCAGCAGACCTGGGTCTGCATAAACCCTCTTGGAGGAGGTCACCATTAACCCCACCATACAGCAACCAGAACTTACACAGAACTGGGGAAACAGACTCTTGGAGGGCACAAACAAAACCTTGTGTGCACCAGGACCTGGGAGAAAGGAACAGTAACCCCACAAGAGACTGACTCAGACTTTCCCATGAGTGTCCAGGAATCTTGGGCAGAGCCATGGGTCAGTGGTGGCCTGCTGCAGAGTCGGGGACACTGAATGCAGCAGTGTGCACAGGACCTTTTGAAGGAGGTTGTCATTATCTTCATTACCTCCACCATAGTTTTGCTTCAGGTCAAACAACAGGGAGGGAATGCAGCCCTGCCCATCAACAGGAAATTGGATTAAAGATTTACTGAGCATGGCTCTGCCCAACAGAACAAGACCCTGTTTCCCCCTCAGTCAGTCTCTCCCATCAGGAAGCTTTCATAAGCTTCTTATCCTTAGCCATCAGAGGGACAATCATAGTTTGTTACAGAAAAGGGGCACAGAAGAGGTTTGCAAACAACAGACTTTCCATAACGCAGTTATATTTCTTCTCTGCTAGTCTTATTTGCAATATCAATAAGGCCTTGAAGGCAGTTTTGGAAATAGATAAAGTCGTAGAGCTGAAATGATCTAAACAACTGATGCATCTATTTAAAAAACTTCACAGGATCCAAAAGGACAATACTTGCAAGGTTAACAAGGATACTTTGCTAATTAGGGTCTTCTCTCTTCTGCCAGAATACCTTGTCATAAAACCTCAACTATGCCAATTGTCTAAGGCTTAGAATTATCACTTCATCTGTTATGTGATCTGCAGAATATCAAGGTTTTCAGACCCCTTCTGTCAGTGACATAAAGTATAGAATCCTGGGTTTCTTGTGAGGTTTAAAAATTAAAAAGCATTATTCACTTCCTGTTCAGGTGCTATTAAAAAAATAACATCTGAATGCTTTCCCCAGCTCTTACTTTTCCTTTTTGTGTGCTACATTCTACTGTTAATTAACAATAAGAATGATCACTAGGGGAAATCTTTGATGGATTCATTTTTCAATAAAAATAACTTGGTACTATTAAAACTTGTACAGAATCAGAGATTTGGAGTTTTTTAGATGTAGTAGCAGCTCTTGAGCTTCTAATTCAATCCAAGATTAATTCTAAAACACTCTGTATTATATCATACAAATAAAATTATTATTTTTATTCAAGTTTTTAAAAATACAAGGATTCAGCAGAGGTAAAAGCCTCAAGAAAGGATTAATTTAATTATAAATACCTTTACTAATTATAAAATTACCATATATCTAGTCTCTTCCATTGACCATCCCTCAAGGATTTCACTAGGTTAGAGGGAAAATTAGGATGGAGAATTATAGAGAAAGCATTCTGGAAATATGCTAAAGGAAACAGCAGGCACACTGAAATAAGATGAGCATTTGATCAACAGATGAATTATTTCTGAAAAGACAGTTTGCCTTTGAAAATATTTATAATGAATGCAGTCCAAGTCCTTGCCATTGTTAATGATTTCAACATGTTCTAGGCTGGAAGACCAGTTTAATTATTTCACAAATCAAAGAAGGGTGGCTTCCAGCACAGGACCCATCAAGAAAAGCTCTTCATACAATTGCCAAATCTTTGTATATCCAAGTTCCATGTTGTTATGAGTCAAATTGTGTTCTTTCCCCAAATTCATACATTGGAGTCCTGATCACTAGTATTTCAGAACGTGACCTTATTTGGAGATAGAGGTGTTGCAGGTGTAATTAGTTAAGATGAAGTCATGCTGGAGTAGGTTGGGGCCCCAAAATGACTGGCATCTTTACAAAAATTCAGTATGACTGGTGCCCTTATAAAAAGAGGAAAGTTGGCCTCAGAGACAGGCATGCAGTGGAATAGCATGTAAAGACTGGAGGTATACAGCCATAAGCTAAGAAATTGCTTAAAGGTAGGAGAAAGGGCTGCAACAGATTATTCCCTAGCCCCATAGCAGGAGCATGGTCCTGCTGACACTTCAATTTCAGACATCTGGTCTCCAGAATTGTGAGGCAGTAAACTTCCCTTGTTCTAAGCCACCTCATTTGTGATGCTTTGTTACAGTAGCCCTAGGTATCCATTTTTTTTTTTTTTTTTTTCTCTTCTAAATTTTGCTTCCCTTCTCAAACAACACAAAAATGTCCAACAGGGTAAGGAAAGAATCATGAAGCAGAAACACCGTGAGCATGACCAGATACACTTCTCATTTACTCCACTATCTTACCTCTAATCCTCCAATGTAACCAGACTCCATGCCATTGTGGCATGGTAGTGACTTCCACAAGAATACTACCTTCTGCCTTTCTTAGCTCAGACTCTCAAAAGAGGGAAAGCACAGCCAGCCTTCCAGGCAAGCCCTATTGGCTACCTGCCTCTAATAAGTCAGGCCCTCATCATAACTTTTCCTGTCTTAGTTGGAAGGTTATGTTTCTCCTTTTAGATGGGACTGGGTCCCTTACCCTAGTGACTGCCCCTACCTTTTAACCAAAAAGGCTGAAATTCTCTCAACAAAAATAAAAGACTTTCTTTATGTTGACTTATGAAATAAACTGCGCTCTCTCAATACATATATATATATACTCCCACACAAACACTATAGCGAACTTTCTAGTGCATTGGAGTCTGGTGGTCTGCTGCTGTGTCACTTCAGTCGTGTCCAACTCTGCGTGACCCCATAGATGACAGCCCACCAGGCTCCCCCGTCCCTGGGATTCTCCAGGCAAGAACACTGGAGTGGGCTGCCATTTCCTTCTCCAATGCATGAAAGTGAAAAGTGAAAGTGAAGTCGCTCAGTTGTGCCCGACTCTCAGTGACCCCATGGACTGCAGCCCACCAGGCTTCTCCATCCATGGGATTCTCCAGGCAAGAGTACTGGAGTGGGGTGCCACTGCCTTCTCCGATTGGTGGTGTAGAAGATGTTGAAAAAGTGGTATGTGAATGGGCTAGCACAAATTTTTGAAGAATAATGTATTTGAAAAGACTGACATATAGCATATGCATAGTAAATACAGAGAGAAGAACAGAAAGTAAAAGATGATTTTGTTTTTTGTGCACTCAGCAGGAACTCCGTTCCTTGTTGAGGGAGAGTATTGAAACTACAGCATAATTAGTATGTGTGCCGTCTAGTTTAGATGTGCTGGAATTTGACCAGAACTGCAGTTACAGATTGGGCCAGCTTTTGTAAAAACCTCTTTGTTTCTCTTGCTCTCAAACACATTGTAAATTCATTAAATGGCCCAAGGCTTTGCTGCTGATTCTCACACTTTTGTAAGAGCTTATAAAGGGAGTGTTTGGGGCCAAGGCTTCTAAGTAGGACTCAGGTGTGGGAGCAAATGGTACTGATGATTAATCCTCCTCTAAAGTGATAAAAATCCCTTATTGGACACAGCAACCCGATGACCGGGTCACATTGGAAGTCAGCCTTGGCTCTAAGCACACAGCTAACATGGATCTTTGGGGATGTTGACAAACCCAAGGCCATGAGCAGGCCTGTGACTCAGTCAAAAACAAACCCAGGACAGGAGACATCTGACCGTGCACAGTGTGCTTGCCAAGACTGCTTTCTGCTAATGATCAGTTCCTCTCAATTCTGGGCATCTGGAAATGTGCAATGTGGTTGAGTGATACTGAATTAAGTAGGAGACAAAAAATCATATAAAAATCAAATCTACAGATAATCAAAAGGGCACATTTTGGACAATACTTTTGATATTCTCTACTTTTACTTTATAACCTGTAAAAAATTTTTTTTTCATCCAACGAGAGATTGGCAGAGGGGAGTGAAGGGGAGAGAAGCAAAAGAAATGAAGAATTTGCAAACTGGATGAGTTGATGCTGAACAATTAAATGCATTGAAAATATATACATTTTAGGAAGAGTTTTAGTGTGGAAAAACCCTAAAGATAAAAACTTTATCTTTAGTATTTAGCATTTTAGAAATGCTACTTTAGCATCTTCTGCTTTAAGTAGTAATTAACACAGCATTATAATTTATAATTCCATAAAAAATAAATTTTAAAAAAGTTTTTTAAAAGCCCTAATCTGCTCCCTGGTTGCCAGCTAGTTAGTTAATAATGTGAAGTGGAAACCTGAAAAAAATTTCGAGTGTGTGATAAAAGTGTTGTTTTTATGATATAAATATCTTCTAAAATTAAAGTAATAGTGTTTCCCATTTCATTCCATTTAAAAATAAAAACAGTGAGTGGCATGTTCCTATTGAAACAATTCCTATGCTTTCATGTCTAAAAATAATTACTTAAAAACTTTTAGCAAGATCTAGATGATCATTGATATTGATCAATGATCAATGTCATTGTGAACATTGTGGAACACTTATCTCATTATTTCTCCTAAAAACATTAGAAATTCATTACCATTCTGAAACTCTGTTCAACACATTTTTAAAATACTTTGTTTTAAAATGGTTTTAAAGAAAAATTGCAAAAATGGTACAGAATGTTCCCATATACTCCATTATTCAGTTTCCCCTATTATTAACATCTAACATTAATATGGTACATTTATTACAATTAATGAGCCAATATGGCCACATTATTATTACCTAGTAAAGTCCATACGTTATTCAGATTTCTTTAGTTTTTACCTGATGTCCTTTTTCTGTTTTAAGGTCCCATCTGAAATACCATGTTTTAATTAGTCCTTCTATTTCTTTAGGCTCCTTTTGTCTTTGACAGTTTCTCAGACTTTCCTTGTTTTGATGACCTTGTCAGTTTTGAGGAATACTGGTCAGATATTGTGTAGAATGTCCTCAACTAGGGTTTGACTGGTGTTTGTCTCATGAGTAGACTGGGCTTGTAATTGTGGGAAGGAAGACCACCAAGATAAAGTGCTATTTTCATCATATCACATCAAGAATGTATACTATCATCTGCTGAAATCACTCTTGGTGTTGGCCTGGGTCACTGGCTGAGATGGTGTCCGTCAGGTGTCTCTACTGGGGTTATTCTCCTCATCCCTGCTTTCTATCATGTACTCTTTGGAAATATTCTATTTTTTGATATTACTTCAACTTTTGAGGAATATTTGGTTGGTTCCAGTTTGAGGCAATTATAAGTAAAGCTTCTCCAAATACTTGCATGTGGATTTTTAGGTGGATGTACATTTTCAGAGCAGCTGAATAAATATCTTGGAGCATAATTGTTGGAACGTATGGTAAACTGTTTAACTTTGTAAGAATTTGCCTTCCAAAATGACTGAGCCATTTTGCATTTCTACCAACGATCAATGAGAACTCCTTTTTCATTGATTTCAGTATCAATTAGTACTGTTAGTTTTTTGGATCTTTAATCATTTTAATACATTGGTAGTAGAATCTTGTTACTGTTTCATTTTTAACTACTAGTGAAAAATGATGTTGAGTATCCTTTCATATGCTTGTCTGCCATTATATATTTTCTTGGGTCCCCCAACATATTTTTAAACACTTAAATAATTTTATTGTTGAAGTTGGATCAAAATGTTATATAGTTTTTCTATTTACATATTAGATATTCTCACCCAAGAAAGGTTCCTAAAATTTCTGGTGTTGAATTACATAGAGAATATCCCCCATACATTACCAATTGTGACATTATTTGTAGAAGGGGTCTATTTTGTTTAGTAAGTTATTTTATCTGCAGTCTATATAATAATCTTAAATATTTGTGCAATTAAAAACTCTCTCTTTCCACATCCGAGAAGAGCGAGCCCAGTAGGATATATTACCTAACAGTGAAGGAGAGGACCAGCGATTGCCCTCAGTAGCCACGCTGTCACGTCTGTGTCCGAGGACAAGTCCCGGTACCATGTGAGGCCGCAGCATCCTCACCTGTGAATAATGGGGTGACTATAGATGACCCTGGGTCTCTGCTAACTGTCTGGTTTTCTCCTGTGTTTTCCTCTAAAGTCTCAGGCACTGAGCAGAGTCTCATTAACACAGTATTCTTTTCTTTGGCTGCCTTCCTCCTCATATGGCCACATTAAAGCTCCTTTGTTTAGTTGTTAGTACCTTTTTCAGACCAGTCCTTAAGTACAACATGTAATTTTGTTGGCCTTTATTATCTGGAGATTACTTTGTTAATTTGCTGTGTTTTAATTTTTTCATATCTAATCTAATTAGGAAGAACTGTCTTTGTTTGAGAGTAATTAAATTTTAGCAAGGCAAATTAAATACAAGCTTATGGCCTTATAGCTTATGTAAAAATCATCCTAGACTGCTTACTAAAATGTAAATTAAATCCCTTTTTATTTCTTCACTGAGAAGACTTTGTGAACAGAATTTATGTTGTTGATCAATTCTAGCTTTGGGACCTACACTCTTTATAAGGGACAGATTTTAGAAGTCAAGATATTAAGCCTGAAATATAACAAATCTCCAAAAGGTCTTACTCTGGATATATTTGATAAACTCTCTTCCTTGTTGCTAAATGTATCTTGTTGCCTTGAAAGAAATAAATACACCTACCTCTATAGGGAGCATTTTTCTCTTCAGGGAGTATTTTACTCATTCAAGGTCGCCATGGGTCAGGCTAAGAGCAGCACTAGTGCAATTCATATTTCTACCCACAGACATCCTTAACTGCTTCAGGATGTGGGGTGACTTAGAAAGAATATACACATTAGGCACAGTGTATGCCACACAGCAACCACCTGCATGGGTTGCCACTGTGTTTAAGCCACACAGATTGGCCTGTGAGTCATCAGATCAAAGTACCAGCAGAGGCTTGCACTCAAAGTCTGCACAGTTTACTAGCAGAGGATGTATCTGAGAGCTTTTGAAAGTTCAAGTAACTCAAGGGATAGGTAATAGGAAAGCAGCATTTTTTCCTCCAAGAATAATATATTCCAAATCAGAAAAATAAAACTTTCCCTAATGAGCAACTGTATTTGTTTTTCACTCTTGCACTGATCTTAAAGCACAGGTCTCAATCTAGGGGCTTGAAGGTGTTTATTGCTCCCCCTAACACACTTTGCCATTTATCAGTAGAAAATTGACCTCACTCTGGATGGCCAGACTTATATTCATGGCCTTGTGGAGATATGAAATTCAATGCATGTTTATCATTGAATTAGGAAAAAGAAGCATCCATGGGTTTTGCATAAAGGCTTAGGTCATCCTCAAGTGAAATGCATGACTGATGCCACAAGCATGTCCCAACAAACATCTTAAGGTGGCTTTACAAGGCGGCATGATGTCTCATCTGCCTACTCTGGGTGGGCCCTAAAACTCCAACAGTTGTAGCAGATCCAGATACTGTCAGATGTCATGATACCTGGAACGGTTTTAGATTGGAACTTTATAAATATGACAAATTTAAAACTAAGAAATAACTATGTATGTAGATTACTACAGAGTTAACTTACACGAGAGCAACTGCAAAAGGTCTTGAATAGGATTTTGAGTTCCCTTATTTAGTAAGGAATTAATTTTTTTAAACAAATAAAACATCCTTATATACTTTTTGGGTCTAAATTTCTAAGTTGTTTTATACATTTTCAAACTATCCAGATTCTACTGATTCTCTTTTGTGCATTCAAGTTGTTCTTTTCCTGGAAAAAATAATATAACTTTCTTTAAGGACCTACCATATTTACAGGACTGTTCTAAATTCTTTATGTGTACTAACTCAGGTTTCTTTCTTCTCTCAGGGCCTCTCTTTTCCAGGACATTTTCTGAGTTAGTCTGTAACTGATTGGTGTCAGACTGTAGAAGCTGTCTTATCAAGAAGGAGTTTGCTTTCCCACAGTTTTCCTTACTGAAGTGGGTTGTGAGTTAGTGATTGTCCAGGAATGGCTACTCTGCTTTGAAATCTGTGTATTTCTTCGATTATATACTGCATGCTGACCTCAGAAATGAACTTCTAAAATGTAACTTCTAGAATAGGATCAAATTGGAATAGCTTTGCCCACTGCCCACAAACATGGAAACTATACCCACTCTATGAAAGGTCAATAATAGATTAATAGAGCTCTGTGAGAAAAATCAGGATTGCCACTGCAGAATAGTACAATTGTAATCTGTTGCCAGCTACTCATGGTTTATTTTGTGCTCATTATTGTAAAGGGTATATATGTACTTTGATACCTGATTTAGCTATGATATCTAACTGGTTCATTTTTCACTTCCCATTTCTCAGATGCATTTTGCATAGACGGGATTCTGGATAACAGTTTCGCCCAGTCTCTTACTGTAAACCACACTATTGATGTGTAGTAGTTTACTGTCTTTGGAAGGAGTCTATGCTTGACAATAGGGCTCTAAATTTATAATCTGGGTATCCTCTTTAGCACCTAGTTCAGAAATGTAATTATTATTTTTAAATTATTAACATTTGAGTCTACTAGTCTAAATGCTTTATATCCTTTATCCTCTTAATCCTCACAGCACTCCTGTGAGGTAGGTACTGTTCTTAATCCAGTTCGACATATGATCAAAGTCTGATTTGATCATGTTAAATAATTCAACCATTTAGAGTTTAAAAGCAGGTCTGCTGATTCTGGAATCTGGTCTTCATCGTGATCATTGTGTCTTACACATAGTGTTCATGCTAACAAAACAAAACATGATGATTCATTTGTTAGATGAAGGTAGATCTTAACATTCTCTCTCATGGTGATGTAAAATGATTAAGGAGGAAAATGGAGAAAAGCAAAAGAAATCCTTGGTCTTCAGCCCTAGGGGAGCTCTTACAGGTTTTCCAGGGTGGGTATAAACACAGCTGAGCAGTTGAAAGTACTGCTTTTAGCCAAGAGAATGTGGTTTGAGTTTCAGCACCTATCATACTGGCTTATATTAAGAAGACACTTGGTAAGATATTGACCTAAATCCAAATGTGTTCACCAGAGCAGCTAGCCCTGGTTTGAAGGGAAATGTAACAGAATTACCTAACCTTCGTATTATCATTTTATGGTTTGCAATCTACTTTTGGAACTCCAATAAATATTGCTTGTGGAATAGCTAATGGTAATGCCACCAAGCCACTCATACCCCATGGTTTTAGAGGTGCTACTGTGTTACCAAATAGCTCATCATCCTTTCACTCCTCCAGTCTTCGCTATAGTCCATCCTATAGATAAGACAGGTATTATTATTCAGTTTAGGAACAAACACAAATCTGTTTAGTAGTTTAGAAATTTGATTCTAATAATTTTGAAAATTGCCAAGTAAGAAGGGTATCAACTAGTTTGCACTGTACTTTGTACTGGGAGAATTAACTTCAGTGAGCCTTTTAAATCTTGCAGATGCAGATATAGATGCAGATATATTTTCAGAAAGCTCTGGGCTATAAAAATCTAACCCGAATGCTGCTATTTCCAATGGATATGTTGAGCTCTATTTAATATTATATTTGGGGATTCCATAATGCTATAAACCCAGTTCTATCATTGGTATTTTTAGCAAAACTCTACCCCCCACACACCCCCAGTCTTTATTTGCTGCTGCTGCTGCTGCTAAGTCGCTACAGTCCTGTCCAACTTTGTGCGACCCCATAGATGGCAGCCCACCAGGCCCCACCGTCCCTGGGGTTCTCCAGGCAAGAACACTGGAGTGGGTTGCCATTTCCTTCTCCAATGCATGAAAGTGAAAAGTGAAAGTGGAGTCTCTCAGTCGTGTCCGACCCTCAGCGACCCCATGGACTGCAGCCTTCCAGGCTCCTCCATCCATGGGATTTTTCCAGGCAAGAGTACTGGAGTGGGGTGCCATTGCCTTCCACCTTAAAATCAAGAATACTGTATTCTTGGAAGGTTTGTGTCTTTTTTGTCTAGCTCATTATTCACAGGATTCTGGTAGCTGAGGCAAAGCTACGGCAGTGGGAGTCCCATGTCTCACACTTCCTCTGCCCTCTTCCCCCAGTGTGAATTAAGCTGTGACAGGAAACTGACCTGGGGTTTATGCTCTGCTGCCTGGACTGATAGGTTGGTAACCCGAATATGTGCTAGCTAAGACAGAAAAATCCGGATATTGAGAAATAGAGGGGAAAATTGTGATGATCTCCTCTAGGCTTTTGTGGTCAGATTACACACAAGTGGGGGCTGGATGGATAGGTGGGGTCTAATCTCAAGGAAACATTCAGTATTACCGACTATCATCCTGGCTTCAGTAAAACAAGTCTGACTTCACTTAAAAACAAGGAAGACTCCCAATAGTTGGACTTAGGCTGGAGTTTGGAAGTGCTTGAGGATTCTTAGTTGTAGGGTTGGACTGGTCTCCATGAAGCCAGAAGTTGGGGGAGCTGGTCAGGGCCTCTGCAGTCCAGCTGGGTTTGTGGGTCCTAAAAGTAACCAGCACTGATTACAGCTGTTAGTTATTCTGGATGAGACTGCAGGTCTTCAGAGACCATCCTAAAGTCACTGACTGGTGTCAGTTGTGCTGAGAAGAATTAGTGAGGGCCGAGCCTTCCCTGGAGCAGGAGAAGGAGGTATCAGTGGGATTATCTCTCTCAGACCCAGTATTTTAGGAGCTGGCAGGATGAAAAGGAGAGTTACATACCCACACCTGAATTGTTAATCACTGTGAATCAAGCTGCCTAATTGTCTAGAATATGACCTATCCTCCTACCTTGCCAAGTCTATCGTTCTCTTCATAACAACCTGGAAGACCAGTTCAAATTTAGACTTCTCTTCCCTCTCCTCTGGCTGCTGCCCACAACCCATCCCCTTCTCTTCCCATGATGGCTCTGTCCCATATGAGGTGGGGTCTTACCCATGTGTGAAAATCCCAGGCCAATCTCCAAACAGCCACCCTTAAATGTTCCTTGAGCCTGTAGGGTATACCATCCTGTGTTCATGCTTCAGGACAAAGAGCCCAGGATGGAAGCCTGAAGTTACTCTGGGCAGGATATTCTGGTGTCTCTGGGACAGAGGATAGTCCAGAAAAGGGCAGGTATGCCTAGTGGTAGAACATGGGGTGGGATGTGGCTGGAGGAAGGTCAAAACAGGCACCTTGCCCAGTTCTAAGAGTAGGATGCCAGTAAAGGACAGCTTTCCAAAATGGCTACATTGTATGTGTGCTGCTGCTGCTGCTAAGTCCCTTCAGTCATGTCCGACTCTGTACAACTCCATAGATGGCAGCCCACCAGGCTCCCCCGTCCCTGGGATTCTCCAGGCAGAAACACTGGAGTGGGTTGCCATTTCCTTTTCCAATGCACCAAAGTGAAAAGTGAAAGTGAAGTCGCTTAGTCGTGTCCAACTCCTAGCTACCCCATGGACTGCAGCCCACCAGACTCCTACATCCATGGGATTTTCCAGGCAAGAGTACTGGAGTAGGGTGCCATTGCCTTCTCCAACATTGTATGTGTAAGCAGCAGCAGCAGCAAAAGCAACAGTGGGATGGACAGAGAGCAAGAGAGAGGAGGAGGAATGGAGAGGGAGAGCAGAACAGAAGAAAGCAAAAAGGATCCTGCTAGAGATCACGAGACCCCTGAGTAGCTCTCAGAAATAGGTGGAGTGGAGTGATACTCAGAGGGGCTCACTGTAAACAAATCTGCCACAGGAAGCTTCAACTGTGGAATTATAATTTGGAAATAAAAGAGTGTATCAGTTGAGATAGATTACATCAGACTCAAAGGATTCGATTTGATCAATAGAGTGCCTGAACAACAATTGATAGAGGTTCATGACATTGTGGACTTCCCTGGTGGCTCAGATGGTAAAGCGTCTGCCTACAATGTGGGAGACCCAGGTTTGATCCCTGGGTTGGAAAGATCCTCTGGAGAAGGAAATGGCAACCCACTCCAGTACTCTTGCCTGGATAATCCCATGGACGGAGGAGCGTTGTAGGCTACAGTCCATGGGGTCTCAAAGAATCGGACATGACTGAGTGACTTCACATGACATTGTACAGGAGGCCATCCCCAAGAAAAAGAAATGCAAAATGGTTGTCTGAGGAAGCCTTACAGATAGCTGAAAAGAAGAGAAGTGAAAGGCAAAGAAGAGGAAAGATATACCCATCTGAATGGAGAGTTCTAAAGAAGAGCAAGGAGAGATAAGAAAGCCTTCTTAAGTGATCAATGCAAAGAAATAGAGAAAAACAATAGAATGGGAAAGACTAGAGATCTCATCAAGAAAATTAGAGACACCAACGGAATATTTCTTGCAAAAATGGACACAATAAGGGATAGAAATGGTATACACCTAGCAGAAGCAGAAGATATTAAGAAAAGTTGGCAAGAATACACAGAACTGTACAAAAAAGATCTTCATGACCCAGATAATCATGATGGTGTGATCACTGACCTAGAGCCAGACATCCTGGAATGTGAAGTCAAGTGGGCCTTAGAAAGCATCACTACGAACAAAGCTAGTGGAGGTGATGGAATTCCAGTGGAGCTATTCCAAATCCTGAAAGATGATGCTGTGAAAGTGCTGCACTCAATATGCCAGCAAATTTGGAAAACTCAGCAGTGGCCACAAGATTGGAAAAGGTCAGCTTTCATCCCAATCCCAAAGAAAGGCAATGGCAAAGAATATTTAAATTACCACATAATTCACTCATCTCACACGCTAGCAAAGTAATGCTCAAAATTCTCCAAGCCAGACTTCAACAGCATGTGAACCAAGAGCTTCCAGATATACAAGCTGGACTTAGAAAAGGCAGAGGAACCAGAGATCAAATTGCCAACATCCACTGGATCATAGAAAAAATAAAAGAGTTCCAGAAAAACATCTGCATCATTGACTACAGTAAAGCCTTTGACTGTGTGGATCATGACAAACTGGAAAATTCTTAAAGAGATCAGAATACCAAATCTGCCTCCTGAGAAACCTGTATGCAGGTTAAGAAGCAACAGTTAGAACTGGACATGGAACAACAGACTGGTTCCAAATTGGGAAAGGAGTACATCAAGGCTGTATATTGTCATCTTGTTTATTTAACTTATATGCAGAGTACATCATGCAAAATGCTGGGCTGGATGAAGAACAAGCTGGAATCAAGATTGCTGAGAGAAATATCAATAACCTCAGATACGCAGATAACAGTACCCTTATGGCAGAAAGTGAAGAGGAACTAGAGAGTCTCTTGGTGAAAGTGAAAGAGAAGGTGAAAAAGCTGGCTTAAAACTCAACATTCAGTAAACTAAGATCATGGCATCTGGTGCCATCACTTCATGGCAGATAGATGGGGAAACAATGGAAACAGAGAGAGACTTTATTTTCTTGGGCTCCAAAATCTCTGCAGATGGTTACTACAGCCATGAAGTTAAACCCTTGCCCCTTGGAGGAAAAGCTATGACCAACATAGACAACATATTATAAAGCAGAGATTACTTTGCCGACAAAAGTCAGCATAGTCAAAGCTATAGTTTTTCCAGTAGTCAAGTATGGATGTGAAAGTTGAACCATAAAGAAAGCTGAATGTCAAAGAATGGATGCTTTTGAACTGTGGTGTTGGAGAAGACTCTTGAGAATCCCTTGGACTGCAAGGAGATCAAACCAGGCGATCCTAAAGGAAATCACTTCTGAATATTCATTGGAAGGACTGATGCTGAAACTGAAGCCCCAATACTTTGGCCACCTGATGGGAAGAAGTGATCCATTGGAGAAGCCCCTGTTGCTGGGAAAGACTGAGGGCAGTAGGAAAAGGGGACAACAGAGGATGAGATGGTTGGATGGTATCACCAACTCAATGGACATGGGTTTGAGCAAGCTCTGGAAGTTGGTGATGGACAGGGAAAGCCTGGTGTGCTACAGTCCATGGGGTTGCAAAGAGTTGGACATGACTGAGAGACTGAGCTGATTGAACTGACTGACATTGGAATAGGTTATGTCACATAATTCCTTCATCACAGTACATCCCCAAATTAGGAGAAAAGAAATTCTAAGGGGCTTTTAAAGGCTTCCACAGTCACATTTGTACTGCACTGCCGAATAATCATTCAGTTCACAAGTCCAACATCATCTGTGACAAGGTGAAGAGAATCAGCCTGAAGAGGTAAAGGAGATTTACAGTGTGTTGACAAGAGCTTGGCATAACTTCTTGTTGATACCTGGATGCAAGGAAAAATTCTCACTGCATTGATTTTCCCCAGTAGGTCTTCCTGCATCAGTGATTTTTGCTATTGAGTGAATTGGATTCCTGGTTGTTGGCAGTGTTTTTATGTCCTTTTGATTCCCCATATCTAATTTTCTAACCTGGTGTATTTTTTAATACTAAACACGATGGAGTTATACTTTGAGTCAACATCATTAGTGCACGTCCCCAGTACAGGCTTATTGACTTTATCAAGAAACTCTTGGTTTTCTTCTCATGATGGACGTTTTCTGCCATTTTTAATGCTTCTTTTCTCCTACTGTATGACTAGTCTTATACCACTGGATCACTTCTATTACATAAATTCTGATACTTTTTAAAAGGAGTCAAGAATGGGTACTGCCTATTGAACACCTAATTGTGCTGGACACTTTTTTCCTTCAGCAATTCTCTGTGATAAAAACAGCAAAAGTAATGGCTAACCTCTATTGAGTACTTGCTGTGTACGGCACTGTGCTAATCTCTGTACATCTGTTTGGTTGCTTGTTGTCATGGGCCCTGTCAAGGAAAAGCAATCACTCCCATTTTAGAAATGAGGGTACAGGCAGAGAGCATTATATAAGTAAACTGTTTAAGGCCGCTGATGGTGAAGCGAGGATCTGAACCTCAGTCTGATTCACTCCATGTCCATTTCATTATGCCTGTATTATTTCTCGTATTTTCAAATACAGTAATTTAGTGTGGCTGCTTTTTTCCCAGAAAACATATATCATTGTTGATAGTTATTGTACTCTGACCCATAACATGTGGTTGTCCTGGGACTGTTAGAGCTGAAAGAGGCATTAACATCTAGTCTAATACTCTCTTTTTATGGTCAGGAAATAGAAATTCAGAGGCATTAAGTGACTTGCTGAATGCCTTGCAGTAAGTTGGACAGAACCCTAAACACTTGTTTTCCAAATTCTTATTCTGGTTTTTGTTTGCTCATTTGTTTTCACAAGCATTTTTAGGAGTTTATAATATGAATTCAATTTGCCAATTCTGAAAATTTTAATTTGTAATTTTCTCTGTATTATCATTTTTAACCTTCCTGTTCCAACAGTGAAACCCAACATTCTCTAACTATAAAAACTGAAGTATAAGTTCTGAACTAAATGTTCAGATACTGAAAAAATCTATATACAAATGGAATACCACTTTTCATAGGTAAATGAGAAGTAATTTTGCTATTATCAGAAGATTGATGAAATCAAGAATATTTTTAAATGAACGGTTTTTAGGCTTTAAAAGAAAATCTTTATTACTATTGTATTTATAGCCATAAAATTGTGCTATGAATACATTCGTGCTTCCCAAGTGGTGCTAGTGGTAAAGAACCCACCTGCCAATACAGGAGACATAAGAGACAAGGGTTCGATCTCTGGGTCAGGAAGATCCCCTGCAGTAGGAAATGGCAACCCACTCCAGTATTCTTGCCTGAAAAATCCTGTGGACAGAGGAGCCCAGCAGGGCTACAGTCCATGGGGTTGCAAAAGTCAGACAGGACAGAGCAACTAAGCATGTACATGATCTATAAAGCAAGGCATGAAGTGTGGCAAAATTTACTTAACCTCACTGAAGGAATGCCAGTTTCCCTACTTCCAACAGTAATACACTTGAATAGAATGGCTTATTGACCACAGAGAGGAAGACTAACATACAGCAACGAAACAATGTACTAGATTAAATAGTGAATTAATATCCATTAGTAGTTCAGCCTTGATTTCCAAGTATGCTGCTACTGCTACTGCACCATTATCAGGCAATAATTGCTGTGTCAGAGAAAACAGTGGGGATGATCCGTACTTCTTTCCATTCTCAAGGGTGAATATGCCATATGGAATTTAATAAGGGACAAAAGGGTTAAGTTCAGAAGAAAACAGTTCATCGAAAAAAAAAAAAAAGGATATGCAAAGGACCACACACATTTTCAAAGTAGCATCTGGTGTATTAGTCAATGTTGCTCAGGCATGATATCAGAATTCTTTCATGCCAAGAGCCAGAAAACTCAAAGGTAACATTAAGAGCCAGCTGCTAAAATCAGGTTATTATATGGCTGATAGCAGAAGCAGTAGAATAATTAGGTGGTTTCATTACCAACCCATCAACTAGACCACTTCTCCACATGTCTGTCTGTCCACTTGCTGTATACTGTGTGTAATTGTGTGCGCTTTTGTATGACAAATGTGTAACATTCAAGTATTTAGTCAGTTTTAACCTTGAAGATAATGATAAAACATCAGTTATGCGTACATCTTTAAAATTTTGGTTGAACCAATTAGGAAATATCCAAAGCAATTTTTCATGAAGTTGCCATATTTTTCTGTTTAGAAATTTTTGCCATTTGTCTCTCTCAGGAAAATAACACAACACTATATTTCTGTGGATATGTGTGCCATATTCTGGAGATGTTAATATCCCCAAATAATTGCAAGATGGTGTAAGAACAATACGGTGTCCTGACACTTTAGTCAGAAACAGTATAGAGATACGTGGTCTGAAGTTTTAGAGAAATCACAGTCCTAAAATACCACTTATTTGGCTTAATTGTAGGCATTGAAGAGGATCTCAGTGTAAAGTAGTGGAGAGTTGGAATTAGAAAAAAACCTAAGCCAGAAGACTTTTAACTTGCTGAGAAAAGACGTATATTGGGTTGTTAACTCCCAACCTGAATTTCCCACCACAAAAATCTATACCTGCCCACAGCTCCTCCCGTCTGCCTTCAATTTCGCTGCTATCACAATAGGAGAAAGATCACCCTTCCTATTTCCAACCAACTTCATTCGTGTGCCCAGTCAATCCTGTTCCCAGTCTCCTCCTGTGAAACTTGGCAGTAGTGACCATCTCTCTCCACTCCAAATTCTCACACTCATTCCCTTCAAACAATTCTTCCCATCAGCTTTCCTTTTGACACATTGAAACGTGCCTAAGTCATGTTTATTTTCAAACACACAGCCACACACACACGCACAGCACCACCACCCCCAACACAGTCACACACACACACAGCATTCTCCTGTCTTAATCTCTTTCACAGCCAAACTTTGTGAAGCCTGTTTTCTCAGTTTTTCTCATTCCCTGTTCACTGGCTTCCTTTTAGGAAATATATTAAAATATTTCAAATCTGTCCATGTTTCCCAAGCTGTTCCAGTCTGAATCCCCCTCTGCCTAAATTACTCTTGCTGGGGCAACCAGTGACCTTCATGTTGCTAATACCAATGGCTGTGTTCAACCTGTATCTTATTTGACATCTCACTGTTCCCAAAGAGTTGAACAGGACTGAGCGACTACGCTACACGCAGTTCAGCACAACTAACTGGTAGCCTCCTCCCCAGATGAATGTCACCCTCTTCTCCTGTTGCTTTTCCATCTTTTCTACCTTTCCTTCCCCGCCTCCTTTAGCGTCTCTTATCCTCCTCTACACATGTATAACTATTTTTTAAATTTTTATTGAAATAGAGTTGATTTACCATCAACTGTAGTTTCAGATGTACAGCAAAGTGACTCAGTTATACTTATCTATTCTTTCTTAGATTCTTTTCCATTATAGTTTACAAAATACTAAATATAGTTCTCTCTGTGCTATACAGTAGGTCTTTGCTGTTTATCACTTATATATATATTTATTTATTTTATTTAATAATTTAGGTGCACTGGGTCTTTTTTTAGTTGTAGCATGTGGAGTCTTTTTTTTTTTTTTTTTTTAGTGTAGCATGCAAAATGAACTCCTAATTGCAGCATAAGGAATCTGGTCCACGTTGTTGCAAATGGCATCGTTTCATTCTTTCTTATGGCTGAGTAATATCCCATTGTGTAGATGCCACATCTCCTTCATCCATTCTTCTGTTGATGGACACTTGGGTTATTTCTGTGTCTTGGCTCTTGTGAATAGTGCTGCAGTGAACACTGGGATGCATGTATCTTTTCAAATTTTAGTTTTCTCTGTTTGTATGCCCAGAAATGGGATTGCAGAATCCTACAGTAACTCTACATTAGTTGTTTTAAAGAACCTCCATACTGTTCTCCATAGTGACTATACCAATTTACATTCCCACCAACAGTGTAAGAGGGTTCCCTTTTCTCCACACCCACTCCAGCATTCATTATTTTCTACTCGTGTTTAAGCAGGGGAACTTCTCGGCAAACTGCATGAAGCATTCATCTTTTCTCTTTCATAGCTCTCACATCCTTGGCAATCTCAAGCTTTTCTATGAGTCACGTATCCCTTGTGCACAGACAACTCCCAGCATATATACCAGCCCAAACCAACATTCTGAAATCCGGAACCTTACATCGAATTGACACTTCACCATCTCTACTTAGATATGGCACAGACAACTGAAACTCAACATGTCTAAGTCTGAACTCATTTTCCCACCCAACCCGTCTTTCTGTCAGTGTTTCCTTTTGAAAAGTGTATCACATACTCCTTGTTGCTCGTGCCAGAAACCGGGGAACAAGGTTGAACCAAAACACAGACAACAGCACACCAATTGTTCCAACATTTATTTAGTGGGTGTATTAGTCTCCTAGGGCCACCATAACAAATTACCACAAACTTGGTGGCTTAAAACAACAGAAATGTATATTCTCATAGATCTGGAAGTAAGATGTCTGAAATCAAGGTGTCAGCAAGGCCACGCTCCCTTTGAAAGCTTCAGGTGGTTAGGGATTGAGTTGCCTCTTCGGCCTCTTCCAGCTCCTGGTGGCCCCAGGTGTTCCGTGGCTGGTAGCTGTGTAACTAGTCCTACTTCTGTCTTCACATGGTCCTCCCCTTTGTCTCTTATAAGGACACTAGTTGTTGGATTTAGGGCCCACTCTAAATCCAGGATGATTCACCTCCAGATCATCAACTAATTACATCTGCAAAAACCCTGTTTGCAAATAAAGTCACATTCTGAAGTTTGGAGTGGACGTGAATTTCTGGGGACACTATTAAACTTACTACCATAGAAGTGGAGAGGAACAAATTTCATAACTCTAAAGATGTAGATAGGAATATATTCACTTATTAATTCACTTCCACTGGCCAAAGCAAAATAATGTTTTACGGGAAAATAACAAAATCGCTTCACTTTTCTCCAGTTTTCGTTCTCCTCAGCCATTTTTGTTTTCCTGTGCTCCAAAAACTTAATCATTTTTTATTTTGGTAAATGAGAAAATACTTAAATTCTTATAATAAACAGAAAAACCAATGTATTCCATTAAATAGCGTTAGGCCTCATTGGTTTTAAGATTTTAACTGGATCAAAGGGTTAATTTTCAGCTGACTGCTCTGAAACAGGTTCTGAGTGTCATTCAGTCCCTAAGTCAGAGAAGCCTGGGCTAATGTGGGATTTTTGTTTTTCAGTCTCCACTCATGGGCACTGGATACTTCAGCACTGTATAGTGGCCTGTGTTTGCACTTTGCTAAGTTACCCAGTGGAGTTGTAAAGCCTTTGAAAGACCAGCATTCTGACACCTGCCCCGCTGGTCCTTCCAGGAACCTTGTCTCTCTGAAGCTATCCTTTTGACATTGCCTTCCCCTCATTCTCTATATCCAATCCAGTCCACTGCTTCTACCTTCTAAATATATCTCCAATCCATCTACTCCTCTCCACTTTCACTGCTGCAACCCGAGTCCGAGCCACATTTTGTCTGCTTGAACCACCTCAATAGCTTCCTAATTGATCACTCCTGATAAATCTTTCACAAAGAAACAGCAGAAACTTTTCTAAATGCGAGCTTGATCATTCCACTCATCTGTTTCAGTACCATCCCATTCCTTTATTTTAGAGGCAGAGCTCTTTACTAAAGCCCTCATGACACACTGCTTCTGGACCCTACAGCTCTGTAGCTTCATCTCTTAGTATACATGTTCTACAGAACCATGTTCCTTCATGGAGTCAGTCTCTCTAACCCCCCCAGGGCCTTCACACATGCTATTCCCTTTGCCTGGTATATTTCTTAAAAATTTAAAAGCACAGGCTTTGTATTGCATTAGAGATCCTATTCTATTTATGAGCTGTATGACCTTTTGTCAATCTTTGAACTTCTGTAAGCCTAATTTTCTGCATTTAAAAAAAAATGTGAATGAAAGTAACATTCTCAAAGTTGGTGTGAAATATGAAAATGAATTAAATTTTTCCAAGTTACATAGTACTATATAAACCCTAGTTATAATTAGTACCATTATTCTAATAGCATTATCCAGTTGAAGACCTTGAATCTCACTTTAAAGTACAACTTAAGGACAATGTTAACTTGACAGATTTGTATCAATATGTAAGTGCTTGCAGACTTTTTTAAAAAAAATTAAAATTGATTGTGTTCTACATGTGTGCCTATTATAATAATTCGTCAAGCATGCATTTTTCAAGCCTTTTTGGGGACAAGTTCCAAATTAGCAGAACCCAAATTAAAGTTTTATGTCATATAAGGGAAAATGAGGTGATTGCCTATATGGTTTTTTGTGCAATAGGGTGACCAATTTATTTTACCTTGGTTGGCCTGAGATTTTGGAGTCTCAGCACCAGAAGTTTCACATGCCAAGGACCCCCTCAGTTAGTTAATCACCCCAGTGTACCACTAATGTTCTTGATGTTCCTTTCACCTGCAAGAAAATCCTTTCTGTGCCTCAGCCAAGACTCCCATTCCTTCCTGATTGTATGTTCAGGGGTTGCCTAACAGACGTGAAAGTGGTAGAGTCAGGGGAGGGGTAACACTGCCTGACTTGGTCTCTTTCAAAGCCCTGACAATGCGAGTGATGCTAGCGGCTTAAGAGTCTAACCTTGGAGAGTTGTGAGCAAATGATGTGATCTGATAGCAAACCCTAGGTTCTGTAGCAGTCACAGGGGCCAAGATGGCATCTTATTCTGTGGAAGCAAATACTCAGGGTGAGGAATGGGGACTTCCCCACTCCTAGGGATACATGGAATTCTCCCAGGGATTCTTGCAACTGAGCAGGCCAGGCTTGTCAGCTATCACTCTTTCAAGTCTTGGTTACCCCAGAGATGTTAAGCAGTGCAAATTAAGGCTATGCTGTACTTGTTCTGCTGGGTACTGCTCTGCTACCCACTAACCATGAGATATCTCATGAATGCTGGGTGCTGGGGATCTCACTGGGGGAGAGAGAAATGGGCTTATGAAAGGGGAAGGACTGCTCATGCCACAAATTCACCATCCTAAAGTTCGGCTCCAGAAGAGGGCAAAAGGCAAGGTTCAGTGTCCTAGTGGCCATCAAGAGAGCTGGAGCAGAAGCCTGCCGTGGAGGTCCTTAGGGGAAAGACAGTCTCCCGCCAGTGTCACACTCATGAATGAGTCTTCATGCCCTGCCTGTCCAGAAAGCAAGACATTTATAACTCTAGTGCTCAGTCTTCTCAGTTCTCTTCACAGCCATCTACTAGTACTTACTATCAGTTTTGAAACCCAGAATCACCATCTTTCCAGCTCCTGCCCTTTCCCAATGTCTTCCCTCTCCTTGGTGGCATTTCCTCTTTGATAAAATGTTTTCTTCCCTTATAGGCTTCCCTGGTGGCTCAGATGGTAAAGAATCTGCCTGCAATGCAGGAGACCTGGGTTTGATACCTGGATCAGGAAGATCCCCTGGAGAAGGGACCCCAGTATTCTTGCCTGGAGAATCCCATGGATACAGGAGTCTGGTGGGCTATAGTCCATGGAGTCACAAAGAGTTGGACACGACTGAGTGACCAACACTTTCACTTTTTCACTCTTTTCTCCCTTTGCTGCTGCTAAGTCATGTCAGTCGTGTCCGACTCTGTGCGACCCCACAGATGGCAGCCCACCAGGCTCCCCCATCCCTGGGATTCTCCAGGCAAGAACACTGGAGTGGGTTGCCATTTCCTTCTCCAATGCATGAAAGTGAAAAGTCAAAGTGAAGTTGCTCAGTCACGTCCGACCCTCAGCGACCCCATGGACTGCAGCCTACCAGGCTCCTCCGTCCGTGGGATTTTCCAGGCAAGAGTACTGGAGTGGGGTGCCATTGCCTTCTCTGTTTCTCCCTTTACATTTGCCCTTTTAAGAGAAGCCATCCATGTCAGTGATTGGCTTGTGATTTCCTGTCCCCATTCATATTATGACCGCTTCATCTCCTAAAGAAAAGAAAGCAGCCTTCAGTGCACTCTCTGGCTAAGTGCCCCTTTGGGTAGGGCTCACATTATATCTTAAGTAAATTATTGATAGAAAAACTGGAAGCATGGCTATAACGAAAACATCAGAATGAATCCCAGGTTTTTGTAACAGAAGGACTGACGTATTATTGTCATGTTTTTGTTTGTTATTTGTAGTCAAAACATGGGATTCTTTTGTTCTTTCTGATCATGAACACCCTGGATTGAGATCCAAGTACTAATTTTCTTTACAGTGAAATACACTAAGAGGATTCAGTAGTGTCCTAGAAAGGGCTGTGGTGTCATTGACTTAAACACTATGACACCACTGTCCTGGAGTCTTATACTGTCAGGACTTAGCAGCAATTAGTCTGTTGCTATCTGTGGCTGCTGGCTGCTTGTTTGCCTTAATCCACAGTTTAGGCCATCCTTTTGTTTATTTTGGTTCCTTTAAAAGGCCCTCTTTGTGGTCTTGGGCACTGTAAGTAGATGGAGTGAAACCAGGAGTTAATGTGTAAAGTTTTTCATCTTGAGAGTTTTGTTTCAGACTAACTCTGGGTCACATGTGCATGGAATTGAGTTTTTGTTTGGACAGAATGCTTCGGCTTGGAGAGAAAGAACAGGAAGTGGTACATTCCAGCCCCCAGGCAGCAGCTTCTGCTTGTCAAGCCTTTGTGGACAATAAGGTCACAGACATTTAGTAAGGGTGGCTCTGGGAAGTAATTTACAAATTATGCTAAGAACAACAACAACAAAAGGTTTCTAATTAAACTAAGAACGATAGGAGCACACTGCAGAATCAAGGTTGTAAAATGAGTTTCCTCCAATCCAAGTATCAGGAGACTTCGCCAATTAAAGAGAGACACTTCAAGTGGGAGGGAAACCAAGGACAGAATTGGAATCATCCTCCAGGCAAATTAGTGTCTCCTGGGCAAGAACTTGGAGGAGGAGAAAGTGGGCTGTGAAAGTGGGCAGCCAGGAGACAGAAGCAGAATGCCGCTTTTAAGTTTCAGCCACGAAGTAACCATGGCGGGCAAAAGTGGCTATCAGAAAGTTTGTGCTTTCTAGATAAGGAATCAGACAAAAAAGCCAAAAGACACGGCTGCAGCTATTATAGATGCAACCTGACAAATACATACATTCAGGTTAGAGAAAATGGCCGAAACCCTCTGGACTTTCCTGAAGCCTGGGATTCACAATTTCTTGGTATTAAGAAATCGTTTCCTGTTTGTTTTAGTCCATCTCTGAGGAATTCATTCCTCTACTGGCGGGGACACCCTAAATGGGCTAAATCATGGATTGCTGTTCTCATGAGCCCTGACCTCTTTCCTGAATTTAGAAAAGGCAGTGCCAGCATTGGAGAGGAGACTCAGATACCATCTAGTGTCATGATGATGAGTTTGTGGTTAATTTAGCATGGCCCAGTTTCTCAGATGGGCCAGATTATATAACCAGACTGTCAGTATCTTCCAAGAAAAGGGGTGGTAGATAATGTACTTTCTCACTGTAAGCAAACTTCATCATTCTAAAGTTCCATAAAGAATCTGCATATACCTGAATCATACATCTAACCAGGCCAAAAAATCTTTCACAGGGTAAAAATGGAAACTGTCAAGTTTATTACAAAGCACAACTGCTTGGGAAATTAATGAACTCTTATTAATGTTCTTTAAAAAAAAAATAAAGGAGAAGAAGAGATAAATCTGTCAAATGAGACTGTTTAAAGACTGGAAATTGCCCAGCTTGCCCTCATTGTGCTCAAAAGATGGTAGCCAGTTCTTTCAGGCACACAATCTCCATCTAGCCTCCCAGCACGTTGCTTTATTATTAGTAATGCCATTTGTGTTTGAGCTAGGAGGAAATCCAATGTCAAATGAAAGGGGTTTCTCCTTTTTATGAATTAGCCTTTCTTTTGCCATGCCATCAAAAAAGTGAGTACACTACTAATTTCCCAAATCTTTTCCAGGCTGGCAGTGAATAATTCAAGTAAATCACTGGATGCCTTTATCTCCGAGTGACTCATGCTACTGAGAGCCAGCTTTATGGGTCTGAAACCCAGCTAAGTTCTCACTGCTCCTTTGTCTTCTTACATAGCACAGCTAGGTTTAAGTGAAGTCAAAAGTTGTTCTTGAACTATACAACTTGTTATTATTATATTCTGTAAAATTTTATCTGCCTGCTCGGTTGGATCTAAGTATTTTGCTGATATGATATCTTCTTGACAATCTGAAATGTAATCTTGACACAATTCTGAAAAGTTGTGACATATTATGGTATGTCCCCATAATAAAGAACATCTGTTTTATTTTTAAAAGGAAACAACAAAGCTCAGTTCTCATATTCTCTGATTTTTTTTAAAGATTATATATAATATTTAGGAGAGTGCAGTTAAACACTTTTTAATCTAATATTTTAGAAGATAATCTTATATACTCAAAGATGAACTTGCAAAAATAGCAAAGAAGGGATTCAGCCATATGTCTTAACTGAAGTAACAAAATCCAAAACACTTTCTCAAACATGGGAAAAACATCTCTGCCCTTATAAAGAAAAAAAAAATAGAATTTCATATTGAAACTGTGTGTCTCCTTTTGTTAGAAAGATTTAAGGATTTGGAACCTACAGGTTGGAATTCCTAATTAGCAATATTTGTCTCTGAATCAAGGCTTACTTCCTGAGAGTTACGTTCTGAAGAGGTAAGGATCCTGCAGACTTCAAAATCTTACAGAATTTTCCAATGGTTTGAAGAGAAATGTCAGTTTTAAGTGGTTTTCCTCATGTTTGATAAAATCACATTTCGTGAGTAAGCAAGCAATGTGAAGTTAGTACCCCTCCAGTCCTTTCATTTTGAAGATCAAAATCAAGTTCAACTGAAGAGCCAAAAGATAAGCACTGCCAGCTTGTTAAGCTGTCATCACAAACATAAGGACTAACTAATCAAAATAGGCTATGTGACCCATGAAAGGAAGAGTATTCCTGATCCTTCCTTCTGAATAAAGATACTGAGTAGCTTGTATCTCAAATAACAAGTAGCAAATACTGCTGCTACTGCTGCTAGGTCACGTCAGTCATGTCCGACTCTGTGCGACCCCATAGATGGCAGCCCAACAGGCTCCCCCGTCCCTGGGATTCTCCAGGCAAGAACACTGGAGTGGGTTGCCATTTCCTTCTCCAATGCATGGAAGCGAAAAGTGAAAGGGAAGTCCCTCAGTCGTGTCCGACTCCTAGCGACCCCATGGACTGCAGCCCACCAGGCTACTCCGTCCATGGGATTTTCCAGGCAAGAGCACTGGAGTAGGGTGCCGTTGCCTTCTCCAGCAAATACTAATGCTTAATTATTGTTGACATTTGTCAAGTTCTGGCATTTGAGACTCTGATAGTAATAAATGTACTCATCACTCAAGAATTTGAAATGACACATCCACCACTTTCAATACATAGCTTATTAAAGCTAAAAACATGCAAAATAGCTATGAGTCAAATTAAAAAGCTATATCTGAGCAAACAGAACAAGGAGTTTTAGAGAACTTAAGCTGAGACAAAAACAGACTGATGGTTCATCAAAGTGCAGGTGCTTACCAATTGTAAAACCTCAAAATGGTTACTTATGCCCTCTGAGCTTGGTTTCCACATATTAAAAATTGGATAGTGGATCTTCAGGATGTTATTGTGCATGCTAAGTAAGAGAACATATATAAAGCATTTACTACGTTCTTGACATATAGCAGGCATTCAAGTTGCTAGTAGAACTCTCTTCTTACATAACCGCTAAAGAGTAGGACATGACTGAGCGACTGATCTGACCTGATCTGATATTGTTGTTAATGATAACTTCATTGTCATGGTGAACATTTTCAAACTAAGTATCCTTATGAAATAGAAGTAAATTGCCTCTGGTAATACAGTGATTCGGATAGGAGGGCTAATGAAAAGTCATTGTGATTGGCCTTACATCATTCAAAGATCTCCAGAAACAAGAAGATGGTGCTTGTGAAATCTTTTGTGCTACTATTTCCTATTAGGGCTATAAAGCCAGGAATTCACTGTCCTGCCTCTTCTCTATCTTCTTTGTATAAACAAGACTTTAATGACCTAAATCAACCGTATTAGTATTGGGGGCAGCACAAAATTAAACAGATGCACGAATGAGAAAGAAAAAAATAACATGAGATGACAACATTTTAGTCACTGAGGTTCTTCAAAACAGGATGTTCTTTCCACACCACCTCTTCCTCTCATTCACGGAGGATGACGAGTTACAGTACTTTGGTGCCTGGCAACTTATCATCCCAGAAGGAACTTGGCATCCCAGAGATGTGTGTCGCACTTGTTCTTCTTGTGATCCTCCTGCCTGCCAGGGGTTTCCAGGGTGCTGACAGAGAACATACAACTTTCTCCCAAAGTATAGCTTAAAGTCCTCATGAGAATGAAGAGTCAAAACTTAGAAGAATCATTATTATAAAGCTTCATTAAAGGACCTATAATTGTTAAGTCGATAGCACATGGGAAGAAATCACAAAGCACTGAAAGCTCTAGCAATGGAAAATCAAGAGATACTGGGACCTAAGAGCCTTAGATAAGGCAGACTTCAATATCCAGTTAATACTTGACCTTTAGTCGGATTTGCTTAGTAGCTATTATGTGCAAGGTACTACAGAAGCCACATGGAATACGCTAGTATGGAACTGTCTTTAGAGTCTATGGTGGTGGATACAGACTCAGGAAAGATTAATGATTTTGTAATGCAGTAAAACACAGTCACATTTGTGAACATAGTGTTATAGGATCACTGAGGGAGGGGGCCATAACATTACTTGTTACTTGGGAGGTATTGGAGAAGAATTCCTGGTAGTTGTAACACTGAATCTGAGTCTTAAAGGAGTTAGCCACTGGTAACAAGGGAAGGAAAGGTCATTCTGAGAATGAAGACCCATATGAAAAAGTCTTAGAGAGGCAGTGCATGTGCAGGGAACAGGAACTAGTAGATTCAAAAACTTAAAACAGAGTATGGCAGAGGGTGGTGAGCTGAATGCAGCTTGTGGAGGATATTATTTTCATATTAAGAATCTTTTTTCTAAATTGATGAATAGTTGATTTACAATGTCGTGTTAGTTTCAGGTACATGGTAAAGTGACTCTGTTTTGTAAATATGTGCTATGCTTAGTCTCTCAGTCGTGTCCAGCTCTTGTGATCCACTGGACTACAGCCTGCCAGGTTTCTCTGCCCATGGGATGTTTCAGGCAAGAGTATTAGAGTAGGTTGTCATTTCCTCCTCCAGGGGATCTTCCTGACCTAGGGTCAAACCCGTGTCTCCTGTGTCTTCTGCATTACAGACAGATTCTTTTCCCTTATAGTTTATTATAAATATTGAGTATAGTTCTCTTTGCTATACAATAGGTCCTTGTTGGTTATCTATTTTTTATATAGTAGTGTGTGTATGTTAATACCAAACTCCTAATTTATCCCTCCCTGCCCCTTTCCCCTTTGGTAATCAAAAGTTTGTTTTCTATGTCTGTGAATCTATGAATCTATCTCTGTGTTGTATATATGTCCATTTTTATCATTTTTTTAGATTCCACATATAAGTGATATCATATGATATATCTTTCTCTGGTGACTAACTTCACTTAGTTTAATAATCTCTAGGTCCATCCATGTTACTGCAAATGGCATTATTTCCTTCTTGTTTATGGCTAATGTTCCATTGTATATGTATATATATACCACATCTTCTTTATCCATTCGTCTGCTGATGGACACCTAGATTGAATCCGTGTCTTGGCTGTCATGAATAGTGGTGCAGTGAACACTGGGGTGCGTGTATCTTATTGAACTATGGTTTTCTCTGGATATGTGCCCAGGAGTGGGATTGCTGGATCATATGGTAACTCTATTTTTAGTTTTTTAAGGAAACTTCATACTGTTTTCCATAGTGACTATACTGATTTACATTCCTACCAACAGTGTAGGAAGGTTCCCTTTTCTCCACACCCTCTCCAGCAGGTAATCGTATTTGTAGACTTTTTGATCATGGCCATTCTGACTGGTGTGAAGTGGTACCTCATTGTAGTTTTGATTTGCATGTCTCTAATAATTAGCAATGTTGAGCATCTTTTCATGTTCTTGTTGGACATCTGTATGTCTTTTTTGGAGAAATTTTCTGTTTTGATCTTCTGCCTATTTTTTGATTGGGTTGTTTTGTTTTAATATTGAGCTGTATAAGCTATTTGTATATTTGGCAAATTAAGCCTTGATGGTTGCATCATTTGCAAATATTTTCTCCCATTTCATAGGTTGTCTTTTTGTTTTATTTATGGTTTCCTTTGTTGTGCAAAAACTTTTAAGTTTAATTAGGTCCCATGCATTTATTTTTGCTTTTGTTTCCACTACTCTAGTGGATGGATCCAAAAAAAAAATTGATGGAAGTTATGTCAGAGTGTTCTGCTTATGTTTTCCTCTAGGAGTTTTATAGTGTCCAACTTTACATTTAGGTCTTTAGTCCATTTTGAGTTTATTTTTGTATATGGTGTAGGAGAATGTTCTAATTTCATTCTTTTATATGTTGTTGTCCAGTCTTCCCAGCATCACTTATTAAGAGACAACTCTTCTCCATTGTATATTCTTGCTTCCTTTGTCACAGATGAATTGACTATTTGTTTATTTTTGTTTTTATTTCCTCTCCTAGAGGAAAACATAGGCACAACAGTCTTTGACATTAATCACAGCAATATCTTTTTGGATCCATTTCCCAGAGTAATGGAAGTGTTTTCACATTAAGAATCTTAAATGTTAACCTATGAGGCTACTACTCATAACCCTACTCCAGTACTTTTGCCTAGAAAATCTCATGGACGGAGGAGCCTGGTAGGCTGCAGTCCATGGGGTCGCTAGAGTCAGACATGACTTCACTTTCACTTTCCCTTTTCACTTTCATGCATTGGAGAAGGAAATGGAAACTCACTCCAGTGTTCTTGCCTGGAGAATCCCAGTGATGGGGGAGCTTGGTGGGCTGCCATCTCTGGGGTCGCACAGAGTTGGACACGACTGAAGCGACTTAGCAGCAGCAGCAGCAACAATTAGTGGAAGAACAAATAAAAAGCTGTTGCCTTAATCCAAGCAAGAGATGATAAAGACCACAACTAAGGTCAAGATAGGAATGAAGAAAAGGGATTTATTCAAGAAATACTTGGCATGCAAATCTAGCCAGTCTAGACGTCTGAGAGGGTAAGGAATGTAAAGTGAAATTTTAGATTTCTAATTTGGATAAATGGTGAAGATACTAAAGGAAAGAGAATATGCGAAGAGGAGCCAATGAAAAAGGAAAAACAAAAATTCAACACAGTCAGTTCTGTTTGAGAGGCCAATGAGCTATGTAGGTGGCAAGAACAATTAGGAAACTGGATGTGGAAATTCAAAACTTGAATGAGAGTTAAGACTGGAGATAGATATATAGGAGTCTAGCAGATAGGTACATGTTCAATCAGAATGGGGAATTTTACTCAGGTGACTCTTATGAGAAAAGCAGCTTGCAAAAGACATAGCCCAGGGCTATGACAACATTTATTGTGTGGGTGTAGGAAGATGTGCCAGAAAGAGGATGATCAAAAAGATACAGGGGTAGCTAGAACGATACAGCTTCATGGATCTTATAGAAGAGAGCTTCAACAAGTAAAGAATAACAGCACCAAATGTAGCAGGGGCTCAGCAAGATAAGGACTGACAGCATCCACTGGATTTAGTAATCAGTAAGATGTCAGGGACACTGAGGAGGGGAGAGTATCAGAGTGATGGAAGAGCACGTCGGAATGGAGAGGCTGAGAAACCAATGGGAAGGAAGCAAGTGGAGAAACTTCCTGATAGGAATATAAATCTATCATGGCACTGTAGGAAAACTGACAGGACAGTGCATATTTGACTACTGTTTGGTTGGAAAAAAAAAAAAAAAAAGAAGAATCACGTTCATAGATTGAGAGGAACACAGAAAGATCCATTTTCTTTGATAAATAACATCAAGTGTTAGTTGCTCAGTTATGTCCAACTCTTTGCAACCCCATGGACTGTAGCCCACCAGGCTCCTCCGTCCATGGGATTCTCCAGGCAAGATAACTAGAGTGGGTTGCCATTCCTTTCTCCAGGAAATAACATCAAAGAGATCATAGGTTGATAAAAACTGAAAGAATTCAAAAATTCATTTAAAACTGTTATTTCTTCCCCACTAAATCTTTCATCTATATGCCTAGCAACCCTCAACTTGGACTGATTGTACTTTTCCTGACTTTTGCAGCCAACATTTCTGCTGGCATTGCTAATAAGCCATGAATGCAAGCAACATAATGGAGAAGGAAATAGCAGGGGTGGGGGAAACAAGGCCCTGAAAAATTCAGCCTGGAAAATCACCTTCTGAAGGGGTCCAGGTTGGCTGGTCAGACACTGAGTAATGCCAAGTTGACTCGACTCCTCTGAAATGTATCCAAAGTACAATCTCAAATGCTAAACACTGCAGAACCTCAAAAAAGTCATATGCTATAAAGTATGGGCTTGGTCCACTTTAAAAGGTTATTATTTTCCCGAGAGAGACTATGGTGTCTGTAAGTGGTGGCATGAAAGCAAAGCAATTACTTAATTATCTGACTTCCCAGCAGAAGATGACATCTAACCATTACTGTTTGGCTGCATACCTTTTAGTATCATCCCTTCTCTGTGAACACCCAGGGGTGGTGAAATCAAAGGTGTTCTGAGAACACTCCTAGGCGTGTTGTACTGACTTTGGCAAGCCCAGGAGCTCTGCCTAGTTTCAGGTGGCAGACTCTTCCTGATTATTACTGTGATGGCAGTACTGGGGCAAAAGCAATGCAGAGAGTAAAATTCACTTTTGCTGCTTATTGGTTATTTCATATATTTTGCATAATAACTGGAAAATGAACCCTAAGGACTTCTTATATTTCTGACTCAGCCTTGAAGTGAAAAAAAATTTTATTGAATTTATTTTTTACGAGCTGCCTTAAATTCTTTTTTGGGGGAAAGGTAGAATATCCATAAACTTAAAAAAACAACAAGAATGCTCAGTTGTGGACACAGAAGTCAATCAGTGGCAAATTCAATGACAAATCAAAATACAATTAACAAACTGAGGCGAATATACAACATAAGGCCAGAAAGTTATGTTTCCCTGGTGGTTTCTAGAAGACAGTGTCAGTACTTAGATCTCTTTTTTGATTTTGAAAGACAGTTCAAAAGATTGACAGTGGTGAAAATGAGGAGACCTATAGTAAAACATATTCCTTGCTATCTATGGGGTCGCACAGATTCAGCCATGACTGAAGCGACTTAGCAGCAGCAGCAACAATAATGAACCTTAATAGTTTCCTTACCTATTAAACTTCTACCCAAGTTTATCAGTATTTAACCAGGTGTGCCAGCCTAATGCCTCCCTCCAAAAGTCTGGTCAACTATTGCTTAAACACCCTAATATAGCCTAAAATTACTCATGATTTCTAGGAAGTCATGATTTACATATAAATCAGCAACTTCGCTTGACTCAAAACTATTAAGGCAACTAAGAAAAGCCTCCAGCTGAACCTGCTGAGAAAATTTCTTCCTTGACTCTGGTCTAAGTTAAGGTGGATACTCCATCTCTCCTGGCATCCTGAACCACTTGTTTCACAGCTGACAGTGGTAGCTGAGATCCTGAATAGCTCAATGAAATATTGGACAATTGTTAAAGGTTTCAAAAGCTCAGCCCTGGGAATTTAATGTTTGCCATTTCTAAATTTTAGGAGGATATTTCAGCTTCTAAAGTTTAGTGTTAGGCCTACTTTGTTAAAAGTCAAAGGAACTAAAACACTGAGTTTCACAAGTCACAGTCATCTTGGTTTATAACTCCAAAAAAACAAAACAAAACAAAAAAACTAATTCATAAAAGACACTTACTCCTTGGAAGAAAAGTTATGACCAACCTAGATAGCATATTAAAAAGCAGAGACATTACTTTGCCAACAAAGGTCCATCTAGTCAAGGCTATGGTTTTTCCTGTGCTCATGTATGGATGTGAGAGTTGGACTGTGAAGAAAGCTGAACATCGAAGAATTGATGCTTTTGAACTGTGGTGTTGGAGAAGACTCTTGAGAGTCCCTTGGACTGCAAGGAGATCCAACCAGTCCATTCTGAAGGAGATCAGCTCTAGGATTTCTTTGGAAGGAATGATGCTAAAGCTGAAACTCCAGTACTTTGGCCACCTCATGCAAAGAATTGACTCATTGGAAAAGACTCTGATGCTGGGAGGGATTCGGGGCAGGAGGAGAAGGGGACGACAGAGGATGAGATGGCTAGATGGCATCACTGACTTGATGGACGTGAGTCTGAGTGAACTCTGGGAGTTGGTGATGAACAGGGAGGCCTGGCGTGCTGCGATTCATGGGGTCGCAAAGAGTCGGACACGACTGAGCGACTGAACTGAAGAAAAGATAATTACATATAAAAACTGTATTGCTTATCGACACAGTAAAAAATAGGAGTCCTGGATTCCTCAGACCTCATTTATCTCTTTTCTAGAAAACTGTAAAATATTTCCAAGATAACAAAAGAATGAAGTCTAAAATTTATAACACTCTAGCCTAAATTTTATATATGACTTGTAATATTAAAAAAAAAACAAACACCCTATCTTTTCCAGTACTGAGATGACAAGTTTTGGAAATCTGGGGACATTTTTCCCTGTTGGTACATAGTAGATGCTAAATTAAAATATTTTAAAATTACAGAATTAAAATAGAAGTGTCCTTGCCTTAAGTCAGAGAGCACTGGAAAATAACAGACCATTATTCATGAAAGTTTTCTTTGGGAAGGTGAGAAGTGTGGAACATTCTTATGATCGTCCCTTCTTTGAAGTGAAGGAAAGAATAGATCTTCAACTGACTACCTGGGGGAAAAAAAGAGAAAATGCCATATTAGAAAAAAAAAATTTAAGTTGATATTCCTAACTTTTATTAAGGGTCTATATATTGTGCTAAATGCATTGCCTATACCAATGCCGACAGCTTACATGTTAAAGAATTAATAGACCACACCACACACGCACACACACCCCTCATTGCAGCATGTAATAGTCCTGCCAAATCATTCTAATATTTATTTGCTCCCACTGTAATGAACACCCTTGTCCCTTCTGTCCTCCAAGCTACTAGCCCGTCCTTATTCCTCCATGACTACAGTGACACCTCTCCTCCCACTTCCAAGTCCTCAAATCAAACTCATGGTTATAATTTCCCTGACCAAGAGACTGAAGGAGTATGGGAGAGAATATATAATTGGCTGAATATGTAGGGGTTTTTTAAGCACTCAGAGCAAATTATTAAATGACACCTAACAGAAGGGAAAATCTGGTCTTTGTTCACACTATTATTTTCAAAAATGTAAAATTTCAGTATGGTGCCAAACCATACAATGACTAACCAATGAGAAGCCAATAAAATATGACAGATCCTGTGTTTCACTGGGTAACAGTGAAAGCCTGAGGGCCTTGTAGGTGTGTGCTTAAAGATCTCTTACCATCAACCACCTATGCTATGCTATGCTATGCTATGCTAAGTCACTTCAGTCGTGTCCGACTCTGTGTGACCCCATAGATGGTAGCCTACCAGGCTCCCTCGTCCCTGGGATTCTCCAGGCAAGAACACTGGAGTGGGTTGCCATTTCCTTCTCCATCAACCACCTATGCCTGTTATTAAAGATCACCTCTCCTTCTATTTTGCACTATGGAAGAATATAGTGTATTTTTCAAATAATAAAGAAGTTAAAAAAAAAAAAAAAACGCTTCAGTGTTGTGAGTATCTGAGGTGATCTTTAATAATAGGCAATCAACCACCTATGCCTGTTATTAAAGATCACCTCAGACACTCACAACACTGAAGCGTTTTTTTTTTTAACTTCTTTATTATTTGAAAAATACACTATATTCTTCCATAGTGTAAAATAGAATGAGCTATAAAAATAAAATCCAAAATGTTCAATGGCTTCCCTGAACATTCTATTTAATATTTGTATAAAGCAGTTTTTAATATAAGAAGGCCTATTGATGCCTTAGAGAAATAAGATGCCTACAACAATCTTAGGATTTTGATTTTGAGCACAAAATTTCACTGTCTCTAGAGGGGTTAAAAAAAAAAAAAAAAAAACTTTTGTGTGGATCACAATAAACTGTGGAAAATTCTGAAGATGATGTAATACCAGACCACCTGACCTGCCTCTAGAGAAACCTGTATGCAGGTCAGGAAGCAACAGTTAGAACTGGACATGGAACAACAGACGGGTTCCAAATAGGAAAAGGAGTACTTTAAGACTGTATATTGTCACCCTGCTTGTTTAACTTATATGCAGAGTACATCATGAGAAACGTTGGGCTGGAGGAAGCACAAGCTGGAATCAAGATTGCCAGGAGAAGTATCAATAACTTCAGATATGCAGATGACACCACCCTTATGGCAGAAAGTGAAGAGGAACTAAAAAGCCTCTTGATGAAAGTGAAAGAGGAGAGTGAAAAAGTTGGCTTAAAGCTCAACATTCAGAAAACCAAGATCATGGCATCTGGTCCCATCACTTAATGGGAAATAGATGGGGAAACAGTGGAAACAGTGTCAGACTTTATTTTTCTGGGCTCCAAAATCACTGCAGATGGTGATTGCAGCCATGAAATTAAAAGACGCTTACTCCTTGGAAGGAAAGTTACGACCAACCTAGACAACATATTAAAATGTAGAGACATTACTTTGCCAACAAAGGTCCATCTAGTCAAGGCTATGGTTTTTCCAGTGGTCATGTATGGATGTGAGAGGTGGACTGTGAAGAAGGCTGAGTGCCAAAGAATTGATGCTTTTGAACTGTGGTGTTGGAGAAGACTCTTGAGAGTCCCTTGGAGTGCAAGGAGATCCAACCAGTCCATTCTGAAGGAGATCAGCCCTGGGATTTCTTTGGAAGGAATGATGTTGAAGCTGAACCTCCAGTACTTTGGCCACCTGATGTGAAGAGCTGACTCATTGGAAAAGACCCTGATGCTGGGAAAGATTGAGGGCAGGAGGAGAACGGGACAACAGAGAATGAGATGGTTGGATGGCATCACCGACTCAATGGACATGCGTTTGGGTAGACTCCAGCAGTTGGTGATGGACAGGGAGGCCTGGTGTGCTGCGATTCATAGGGTTGCAAAGTGTTGGACACAACTGAGCGACTAAACTGAACTGAACTGAACTAGTGTGTTTAAAAACAAGAAGATATTTTTATTTTCCTGCCTTAGAAACTATAGAGTGAAAGATAATGACCTTGTTTATTCCTTCTCATAGAAAGTAAGAAATTTTATTTAATTCTATTAATCCTTAATTATCTCATTCCCTAAATAGTGATATTTATATCTTCTCCCTCTGCTAAACACTTAGAATCAATTGATAACCAGTTGAAAATGTGTCATGATATATCTTTTAGAGACAGAAAGCCTATGGCTCATTTCTAAAAGGTCATACCTCTTTATTTACCCTTTCTTCCTTTGGGGTGGGCCCAACTTCCTTAAAAACATCACAAGAAAGGAATTAGTTGAATAATCAAGGCAATATAAAAACACCTCATTCCTGCCCTTCCCATTAAGTTGTGACTCATTCTCCAAGTGTGGTTGCTGCCTCTGGAAGTTTAGTATCACGTGCAGATTGCTCCCTTAGGGAGCAAATCCAGTATCTTCAACAACACGAGTGTATAAATAGTATAATTACAACATTCTTTATGTCACACCAAAGACACTGCAAAGCTATTCACATTATTTATTGCATTATGGCATTATTAGCTACAATTAGAAAGTAAAACTAACACTGGTTTAAAATATTCCCTAGTAAATCCAGATTTTTCAGTAAGAAAATGAGAGAAGGGAGAAGGGATGAGTTTGAGAGGAAAACTAATAAAGTTATCACTTAGTGAAATGCTTTGATTTTTTTTTGTTGTTTAGTCACTGAGTCGTGTCCAACTCTTTGTGACCCCATGGGCTGTAGCCCACCAGGCTCTTCTGTCCATGGGATTCTCCAGGCAAGAATACTGGAGTGGGTAGTCATTTCCTTCTCCAGGGAATTTTCCTGAACCAGGGACTGAACCCACATCTCCTGCATTAGAAGGTGATTCTTTATCCTTGAGCCACCAGGGAAGACCAAAAATGAAGTATAAAGATGCAAAAGGAAATGACAGAAACACTGGAAATGACAAGAAATAGGTCCTTGGGAATTGCCTGGTGGTCCAGTGGTAAGATTCTGTGTTTCCAGTGCAACGTGGGTTTGACCCCTGATTGGGGAATTAAGATCCTGTATTCCCTTCAGTGAGGCCAAACATAAAATAAATTTAAAAATTGTTAAACATTTTTTTTTTTTTTTAAGGAAAGAAATAGGTCTTTATGAAAGACACAGTGCTTGGCTTCCCAGGTGGCACTAGTGGTAAGGAACCTACCATTGCAGAAGACAGAAGAGTCATGGGTTTGATCCCTGAGTCGGGAAGATCCCCAGGAGAAGGGCATGGCAACCCACTCCAGTATTCTTGCCTGGAGAATCCCATGGACAGAGGAGCCTGATGGGCTATAGGCCATGGGGTCACAGAGTCAGACACAGCTGAGCAACTTTCACTTTCACTTTTTCAGGCAAAAATTGCACGCAGGCGTTGACTTGACTTGTTGACATTTGGATGAACCATTTGCTGCCATGTCTGAGTGCCTTACTTGATTTCCTCCCTAGATCAGAACACTGTCTCCATGGGCCCTGTGTGGCATCACCAGTGAGACACACGGACCAGGCTGGTCGGTGTCCTGAGTTGGGGGTGGGTGCAGGGGTGGGGATCCGCATCTCTGCCCCACACAGGCTCACACCTTCCCTCTCCTGTGTGTGCTTGCTCTGCCCCCTTAAAATTGACGACGGGCAGCGAATCCACAGAGCACCTCCTTTGCAGAGCAGCTCAGAGTAAAGCAAACAGGGAAGATACAGGTTTCAAAGTGCCGAGCGAGGCCTGTCTCTGTCCTCGCTTCCCACAGGGAGGCTGAAACCAAACCCAGTGCCTTGACATTCCTGGGGGGGCGCAACCCTTGTAGTGCGCTGTTGCCCAACTCACTGGCTTTGTGTGGGGGGTTCCAGGCCAAGCCCCTGAAACCCCTTTTCTGCATGCCCCTGGCACGCTGTGACCCCAAAGCCAGGGGGCCTAGTCCTGGCAGACAGCAGAGGTCATTATTGAAAGATCTTGCCTGTCAGTGACTCTAATCCTTAATAGCTTTTAAGGGGTTTGGCCCTTCTCCTTCATCTCTCTCTTCCTGGCTTGAGGGGAAAATGCTGTGATTGTTTTTCTTACAATGTCAAGGCCCTGCTTGTTGTCTTCCCCTTTTGATCAGCCACACTCAGTACACACTGAACTTTCTCCTCTGCCCTCAAAGTCCCAAATTGCTAAGCCAGTGTTTGCAAAGTAGTAGTACAGAGCATGCAGTTTTAGCCACTAAAGCCATAGGAATGGACTATCTCACGTTCTACATTCTATTTCACACGTTCTATAGGGACGAGGGAGCCTGGTGGGCTGCCGTCTATGGGGTCGCACTGAGTTGGACACGACTGAAGTGACTTAGCAGCAGCAGCACATTCTACTTAGAAACAGACATATGATAGTCTCCTATGCATATTTTTCAGGACGCTCCCCACCCTATATAGTCCTCAGAAAATCCTGCCCATGTGTTTAAAAATTCATTACTTAAATGACACTGCCCCACACCCTTTAATCCGCTGTCACCCTCAAGTTAGCAATTCTGTATCCAAAGCCAGACTTCTGATATGAAAAAAGCTGTTTGAAGACGTTGATTCACATTATAATAAAAATTGTTGAGAAAAGATGAAAGACCCTTTAAAAATGTCATTCTGTAAGTTTCCTTAATAGTATCCTTCCCACCTCAATCTTGCCCAGTGTTGGTTTATAAACACCAAGTTAAAACCCTTGCTTGCATGAAAAAGCTTTTAATCCTCTTCATGATCTTCTGAAAGGCCATGCTGAAACCCTAACTGCTGTGGGCCCAATACTGTGTCCTTGACCATCCAACCCACGCAGAGTAGATCAGTCTTTGAGAGCACAACCAAAGCAGGGAAAAGGGATACAAGTGCCCCACCTAAATTAGGCAAACTAGATCTTGTAGCTCTTCTTATTTTTTTTTCTTGATCATTTGCGTAATTGCAGTTCTTTTCTGAGTCACCTTGCCAGTGGAGACTTGGCTCCTAGCCCTGTAAATTGCTTTCATATAAATCTAAAAATCAAGAAGTAAAACACGTTGTTCCAATTAGCCAAAATCCAACCCGGTTTACTGTTGGACCCAAACAAGACTTTCTAAAGACAGATAAAAATCAGTGCTGATCACTTTAGTATTCAACCCCTGAAGATAAGTTTGGTTTACTGTCCTCCTCTTAGCCGAAAGGGAAATAAAGCCTTAATATTCTCATTCAGGGTCACCGGCTGTGTTGTCCTGTTGTGGCGGTTGCAAAATAGACTGAGGTTGGGGCAGGTGGTGAAAGATGAAGGGAACAAAGCTTCCTTACTGTTACCCAATCAGTCCCTGCCCACCAATAGGAGGCCTGGAGAGAACAGAAAAGCAAAACTCACCTCCACGAGGGTAAAGGACAGACGTGCTGGAGAAAGGTGTGTATACTGGCTGACAAAGCACACTCTGATGTATCTATTAGTGATTGCTCTGTTTACACGGTAACTCATTTATGCTGCTGCTCTTTGTTCTTGAGTGAAGATAGATCATCCAGCAGAGCAGATCTTTGTTTCTTATGAGCTCATCTGCTCCTGCAGTCTGCGGCCACACCTGTAATAATAATTATGGCCCACTGCTTGAGATGCTGTAATCCTTTCTAGTGAAACCAATTGTGAGTTCACAAACAGAAGTTACTTAGCAAAGAGAGAATGCCTGAATTGATGGAATCAGCTTCATTAGTCCCTTTTATCAGTTAGTCTGGCTGTTTTTAGCCTTCATTAAGATTCAGATGATTAATATTTTTTAGTAACATGAAGGAATCTTTACATTTTTCAAGGGAACTTTGATGTTAACAAACTATAACTGGGACGCTCTGGACAAGCATAATGAAGCAGTGTTTTCTAAAGAAAATAGCCTGATACTGAGAGAGAAAAGAATTGGTAAATTTGCACCTCAGATATTAAATTAATGAAGGAAAGAGAATCCATGTAGAATCACTGGAAGTAAATGCCTAAAAGATGGTGTCAGTAAATCATCATGTGTTGACTGTTTTGATCTTTCTTATGAAATGGGTATATGTTTCAACACTCATAGACTCAAGTATGTTGCTAAAATAATTCTGCAGCATGAATAATAGTCCACCATTAAGTCAGAGCTGCCAGATGGTTTTTCAAATTCTCTGTCATTAAAATGAAAAAAAATTTAACACAGAACTTTTTTGTTTCAATTATACTGATTCTTAAGGACATGCAGGCCTTGTTCTAAAGTAACAGAGTTCCTTTTTTTTTTTTTTCCCTTTCTGAAGAGGCATTGTTTCTCCTTGATATAATGTTCTTTACTAGATACTCAATAAGAAAAGGAATTTGTGATTATGGGCCTGTTTGCAGTTAAAATCTCTCTCTTTTTTTTCATACTCAAAATAAGAGGAGTGGGTTTTTTAATCCAAGGAGAGCAGATAAAATTTTTTTTTCCTATACAAGGTTTCATTTCTAAAATCTGAGCCCAAATATTACAGCCTTCAATTGGTCTATTGTATTTTAGACAGACAAAGGATTTAGTCAACTGCAGTGGCATTTCAGCTTTTTAATCCTGTTGCAAATTACTGGATGTACCATGAGATTTTTCTCTGGTGTATCAAATAAAATTCAACTTGAGAAAATAGAAGAGATGAAATGGAAACAAGTAAGGACATATTTAGGACAATGATAATGAATTAGCTTTATGAGGTCCATAGTCATCTATGAGAAAATGTTTTTGGATAGAATGAGTGTGTTTTACAAAATATATATTTATGAAGGAAAAAACTGCTTTCAGAAAGAAGGAACCCCAGAGTTTTACAACTAGCAATCAACATTGCCTCAAACAGTGGTTCTCAAAGTGTGGTCCCTGGATGGGAAGCACCAGCATCACTTGGGAAAGTGTATGAAATGCACTTTTTCAGGACACTCCAGTGACCTGCCTATTCAGAAACTCTGGGGCTGGAGCCCTGCCCTCTGTATTCTAACATGCCCTTCAAGTGATTCTGTTGCCCACTCAGGGTTGGGAACCACTGCCTTAGACAAGTGCTGCTGCTGCTGCTGCTAAGTCGCTTCAGTCGTGTCCGACTCTGTGTGACCCCATAGACGGAAGCTCACCAGGCTCCCCCGTCCCTGGGATTCTCCAGGCAAGAACACTGGAATGGGTTGCCATTTCCTTCTCCAATGCATGAGAGTGAAAAGTGAAAGTGAAGTCGCTCAGTCGTGTCCGACTCTTAGCGACCCCATGGACTGGAGCCTACCAGGCTCCTCCATCCATGGGATTTTCCAGGCAAAAGTAGACAAGTGCAGCAGCTTCCTATTCAACCTACTTACCTCCAGACTTCCTTCCCCAAAATTATTCTCCATGTGTTGCCAGGATGCCCCTCAAAACTACTCATCAGTCCTGCCAGCCCCTACTTTAAAACTCCCAGTTCTGCGTTGCTCTTGGACAGGTTATTCATGGTATTCAAAGTTCTTTACCACTGGTTCCTGGTTAGCTCTGCAGCTCCATCTCTCCCCACTTCCCCTGATCATTCCACTCCTCCCACACCTGTCAGCCCATGTCCACACAGAGGCACACACCTCCACAACCTTCCCACCCACAAAGTTTCAGTCATTCCAATCTCCTTCAGTTCTGCAGGTACACCACGGGCTCCTTGTCACCTGTAGGCTCTGGCCATTGTTCCTTCCTCCTGAAATGCACCTTGCCCCTGCCTTGTCGCCCACTTTTTCCTGCCTTTCTGTATCTAGATCACTTGTTTTTATCCTTTCAGGGCTTGTGTTGATTCTTAACTTATCCCCTCCAGGAAGCTTTGCCTGAACACTCCCACCCATGCCTCAGCTGCGTTCCTTTAGCAGGTGTGACCACAGAATGTTCTGTATACTTCCATCATTGCACTCACCACCCAGAATTACTAATTTGTCTTTTTTGCCCCCGACTAAACTATAAACTTCTAGATGGGAAGGGCTCTCTCTTACAGTTCGGATATCTCAACATCTAGCATAGGACTTGGTTCATAATAAGCATTTAATAAATCTGTCTTGAATGAATGAATGTTTTCTTTGGTACAAATATGAACAGAATTGGGTCCAGAGAGGTCAAGAGGCCTGACACATCTACTTCATTGGCATTAACACCCTGATCCCCATTAATAATGGCTCAGTGTTCTTGTCATTAAATCATACTGTTTCTCAGACCCTAAGAAAACTCACCCCAATTATTCTTTTTTAGCTGCTCTACTCTAGAGAGAGAACTGGGAGTCAACAGTCTTTGGGATTCAATTTGTAACAGTTTTACTCACTTGATTATGATTTTGTGGTAAGATATTCTAGGGAAGGTGATACCAGGAATCCTGACTAACCACTTAGTATTCAGTTCAGTAGCTCAGTCATGTCTGACTCTTTGCGACCCCTTGAATTGCATCACTTAGTATATTACCTCCAAATTCTCTAGCACACATAGGCCGTCTATTGGCTGCATCATACAGGATTCCTCAGATCTTTGCAGGATTCCAGTGCTTTTCGACTTGAAAGATCTTATAAGGTAGCTAAACCGGGAAAGTCACCTCACGTAGTGGGTGAGAATATGGGCTCTGGCTCAGACTGGTGACTCAGCTCTCACCCCTATCCTATGCTAACTACTGTGACATGTAGGTTTCAGTTCTCTCATCTACAAAGTACAGGAGAAGTTGCTTCTTAGCATATGGCACCGGTGTGGAGACTGAAGAAAGGTGATTAATTGAATGCATTTAGCACAGTGGAATGTAGAAAGTGTTTGAGAAATACGAGCAAAATTAAAATTGATAAGATGTTGAGAAATGTAGTGACCAGTTTCAGCAGAGACCAGACTTATGGAAAAGTAGAAATGCAAGTTAATTATCGACTTTAGGCTAAAGCTTAACTAAAGGAGAGGGCATTGTTTCTTATATGTGTTATTTTGAAAATTTTTGTCTAGCAACGGACATACTATGATAAAAGTCAGATCCCTAATGTTCAACATTAACATAATGGCACCATTTTTTTTCAGCGTTATTGAAGTATAATTGACATATAAAATAGTAAGATATTTAAAGTGTACATTGTGGTGATTTGATATACATGTACGTTGTGAAAAGATTCCCACCACCTAGTTAATTAACACATCCATCACATATTTAACCTTTATTTGTTGAAGAACAATAAAATTCTACCCTCTTAGGAAATTTTGGTTATATACAGTGTTATCAACTGTAGTTGCCATGCTTTACATTAGATTCTTAGACTTTATTTGTCTTACAGGTAAACATCTGAATCTTTTTACCAGCCTCTCCTTATTTCCCCCCGCACCCTCCAGGTACCCTGGAAACCACTTTTCTGTTTCTGTGAGTTAGATTTTTTTTAAATTTAACATATTAGTGATACCATGCAGTTGGTATGTGTAAACTTTCCTTGTCTTTCATTTAGTATAATGTATTTCACTTAGCATAATGCCCTCATAGTGGCACTTTAATGTAAATTGTTTGTTAAAGGCAAAATGTTTCAGCATTTAAAAATTTTCTCCCTTTTTTCATTTGCAAAGATTGAACACACTATTAAGATCATGGAATTAAGACAACCACAGTATTTTTGTTTTTCAGAGTACAAGCCCTGTGCACAGGTTTGAGTGTAAAAGAATATGGTAGATTTGTCCAATTAATATTCTGATTCTTCCTGGTTTCAAATCATGGTCAGCTCATAATCTTACTCTGCACCCTTTAGAATAATCTAAGCATTAAAGCCTCTCTTGAATTCAGTGGGAACACTGTGCCAAGCCAGGCTTCATGGAGGAGAGTAAGAAAAGAGACAGTCCTACAGTGAAGAATGGAATTTTCAGTTGTTCTTAGATGATGGCATTAGGAAGGATTCAAAGAAGGGATTCAATGAATTAGGACTGTAAGAATGAGTTGCAACTGGCCCTTTGATAGCGAGGTCCTTGTTAGAGCTGACACTCTGCTTTTGTATTCTCCAATGACTTCTGAAAGATAGTGTATACACTGCTTCAGAATGATCAGGAAATTCACTGGTTTCATTAAGATGTTAATGTGTCAGTAGACATGCTCACTGCATAATTAAAAAGAATCCAAACCCCTTTCTATTAATGAACAGATGGCCGATTTAATTACAAAATTGTTAAGCATTTGTTGACTGTGCCTTAATACTTGATGCAGTACTAGGGCTTAAATGATCAAATATATACTCTTTATCGAGTCTGTATTTTAAGATAGAAAAATTTGGCTTCAGCACTTACTAGCTGGGAAATGTTACTTACCCCCTCTAAGCTTTAGCTTTCTGATGTGTTGAATGGAAATCTGTAAAACTGTACATCATCCTTAGGTCTGAGAGTTAAATGAGATCATCTCTGTGAAGAGGGAAGTATAGTACCTGACTGATAGGGCTCAGCTAACATTAGCTATTATAATACAGACCCATTGTTTCAAATCTATCATTGGAAGTTAAAAATGTGGAACGAACACACACACACAACATGCACACAACACACAACACACACACACCCTGCCTGTCCCAATTAAAATTTCAGTGGAAGCTCAGAATAAGAGGCTGTCATGATGCGGGCTATAGTTCCCTTCTTCCTGGAAGTTCCATGACAAATTTTGCACACAAATATGCTTGCACTCAGCTGAGATGGGGCAATAATATTCTGGAACCTAATCAGCCCTTGAGAGAAGAATGATTGATCTTTGTGCTTTTTCTGTTCTTTCACTTGAGGGCCTCAAGAACACACCTTGGCCCCCCATCTCCTCACTCTCCTGGTCTGACCTACTCTACCTTTCTCTTTCCCTCTCACACCTGATCATGCTCAGCACTCTCTCCAGATCTGTGTTTTTGCTCTTCTCCCACCAGCTTTCCAAGTCCCCCCCTCTTCTTCTTATGTTTTCCCTTCCATCTTCCTCCCCTTCCACTGCTAGCACCTCATTCTAAGACGCAGTCCCTATAAAGTCTTTGAAGAAAGCTCAGCTAGTGTATTTTGTCTCATGTGCACAGCGAACTGGTTTGACTGATTAATTGGTCATTGGTGCAGTCATTGGCTGATGGAGAGCTAGAGAGGAGAAAAAAGAGGGTTCACTTCAGCTCTCCATGGAATAGGGGGCATAAGATTAGTGACATGTCTGAAATTAATACAGAAGGATAACAACAGATTGAAATAGACTTGTTCATTCCGTTCTGCAATTTAAGATAAATGAGTCTTCCTTGGTGCCTGAAGAGGATACTGTTGTACAACAAATTTGTACAACAGATTCCCCTGCAGGGTTTTATAGACTGGAAACGAGAATCATTTAAGAAGGTATTGGATATGCTGTGACTGGTAGATTATATTAAATTCATCTTCTTTGACCAACCTCTATGCTGATCTCAGGGTCAAATGATAAATTACCTATTCTTCAGAACTCTATTTTCTACTCTGGAAATACGTGGTGCCCTGGATTTTTCATTTCATGCATGTATCCAAAAATGTAAAATATTGTGAGTCCAGAGTTATAGAATGAAAATGTGACTTCAGATAGACTAGTGAAAGGATAGAGGGTAAAGGCTGAGATGTGTAATCTAAGTTATTGTCGTGATTACCCTGTAGAAGTCATTTGACCTGTCTCGTCATATCAAAATGCTGTAGGCTTCATTTCTCCTCTGAAAGTCATAACTGATGGGTTGTTTGGTCACATTTTCTCAATTTCAGAAGAAAATTACAAAATTTTCTTCATTCTGTCATATAAAGATGACTGCAAAATAGCAGCGTACACCAATATACCCAGTGATGGCTTGACCCCTAAGCTGCCAGCAGCCATGGCTGGCAGCACTTTCACAGCTGGCACACCCACAGGGAGGTGCCTCCTCACATGCTGTGCGGTGAAGGTTTCTCTTACCTGTGCATTCAAACACCTCGGGTCAGAGCAGGGTCTCACCATGCCTTTTACTTTTCAATCATCACTTTTTTTTTAATCTTTATTTTTTTATTTTTTTTATTAAATTTTATTGCTTAACTTTACAATATTGTATTGCTATTGCCATACATCAAGATCAATCCGCCATAAGTATACATGTGTTCCCCATCCTGAACCCTCCTCCCTCCTCCCTCCCCATACCATCCCTCTGGGTCGTCCCAGTGTACCAGCCCCAGGCATCCGTTACCAGGCATCGTACCTGGACTGGCGACTCGTTTCAGATATGATATTATACATATTTCAATGCTATTCTCCCAAATCATCCCACCCTCTCCTGTTCCCAGAGTCCAAAAGTCTGTTCTATACTGAAGTCAGTCTTGCTAATGTACAGCCCTAAAGAAAACTCTAGAGTCAGTATTCAGGAAGCTAGTTGAGGTCTTGAGTTTTTGCTTTTGTTTTCTTCTTGATACTGAGTTATGCTAGACAATTATGTTCATGGCATATAGAAAAGAAGAATTAGGAATTTAGCCAATTACTAAAATTAGTTGCTGTTTTAATTGAATACATGTATTTATTAGACATCAGAAATCTCTATCAATTTCAATTTTCTCCCATTAGAAAGTATCAAATTTGACATATTTTTTAAATTTTTAGTTAGATTCCTGGCTTTTTCTCCCAGAATGAGTTAACTATAGTTTTCGGATTTTTTTATGGGAGGGGGTTGATTTGTGAGTATAGAACAAACAGACCATCAGAAACTTTTAAAACTTTACAAACCATGCATAAAATAGACATGGGAAGGAACTTTAAGCTTTACTGGATTTATTCAGCGGCTTCCAAGGCTTCCCCCAAGGAACTAAGATACAGTTGTGACTATGTTTATTTGAAAGAAGCAAAATTGTGTTAAATAGATACTTCTTATCTTTTAGGAGTCATAGAGTTAGATGTCATACTTTTTTCCTTATATGGATTTAATTGATACTGCTATAAACTCCCTTTGTATAAAGATGCAAATAAAATCACAAACTGTAACGAGAGAAAACAAGATTTATAACTTGTGTCCAGAGAAAAAGGATCGTCCCTCCCTCTCAGGAAAAAACAACTCCTTCAAATGAAACACGAACCATGCCATGGTCAACAGATTAGAACTGAATCTAGGAAGGCAGTGAGGCAAGATAACAGACTCGAGGGCAACACCTCATTTTTGTCTCTACATTTTCCTGCCTATAGAGAAGTATAAACCACCCAGTGATAGGGGAAGGCTTTGAAGAGCTGTAGCAACCTACTTTATAGACTTAGCATCTGAATTCAGAATCATGAAGTATAGCACACTGCTGTGCCTGGCTTTGCAAATTTGATCAAACTTTTAAGTAAAAGTAGAGAGATAGGAAAAGACAAGTGGCTTAAAGATAGCTGTAATATTGGTAAATTCTTGATCAGAACCTAAATTCAGAATTAAAATATTTATCTTTCAAATGCCTGGGATAGTGGGGCCAACAAAAAGCCTCCTCAGAAAAAAATGATGAGGTTCATTGTTCCCACAGTTATTCAACATCCAGCATATGAAGAGCTCAGAAAGGTGGCTGACCGTGGGAGCCGTTTCAACAGTAATACAAAGAAGCCAAATTTAGTGTTGTGTCTGAGGTCCCATAACCCAGTCTAGGGGTGTGTGATTTCTTTTTCGATTCTTTTCCCCAAATGATTGTGGGGTTGATTTCAGTTGGCTTCTAGATCACCTTTACAGCTCCCGTGTCCTGGGCTTCCTTACAAGGGCTCCTCTGGGGTTCTCACCTGCGAATACCACGTGTCTTCCTGTTTTAAGATTGTGTGGTTGGTGTTAGTGCTCCCCTAAAGAAAAGTGGATCAAGTTTCGAAGCAGGAAGAACTAATCCATATCTGTTTTGTTACGTGTTTTCTTTCCTGATTGCCAGGATGACAACTACTAATTCTGATAAATTACGTATAAAACTAATGCCAAACCAAATGAAACCAAAACCAGTACATTGATACATTCTAAGTTTGATGTGAGAGAGCTAGGCCTGATGTCTTCTCCTCTATGAATGTGCTTTAGTGGCAATCTCTTGAGGGAACTTTGGGAGACTGTACCTGAACCCAAAGAAATGTTTAAAAGGCTGGGAATTCCAGGCTCTCTTTGGCATGTGATAAAGGTGTTTCAGAGCAGGTGAGTCTTTTGTCCAATTCCATGTGTAAATATTTAGGTAGCTCCTTACCCATTCGTAAATAGACTTATTATCTGACATTTTACAAAGCCGTGTGAAAAATCTCTAAACAAAGTTTTGATAAATATGCCAAGAGCTGATTTATCAAAGTTGAGATTAAAAGGTACCTCTGAGGTTCTATAGAATTATGATCCCTAGTCAGTTTCTGAAGATGGCCTTGTTTGGAAGTTTTACACCCATCTTACCCTGCAGAGCTGCATAAGGAACAAACACTTCAGGGTTGTTTCATGCCTATCATTCCAATAGGTGTATTGAAATTTCATTCCTATCATTTCAATAGGTATATTTGAAAGTCAGTGGCCTGCCAAGACTGAGAACAATTAGTTCTCAGGTAATTTTATCTGATGTAACACATCATTAAAGAGAATGTATTCCATCAATTATCTTTGGTTTTGTATCAATACCTTCTCCTTCCCAGCTCCCAAAGAGAAATAACATGGAGTCTTAAGTACTGAACATAATATTTGAGGTTCTCTTTACATCCAGTGAAGCATGGTCTTTGAGAATTCTCAACCCTGGTACTATACAAACTCATTGAACTAAATGGATCTTGCCCCGTGTGATTTTTCACAATGCTTCCTTTGATAAACTAAGACGTCAGCCACCAAAGCAAACGTGGTGGTGACGTCATTGCTGATACAGTTCCACCAAATCACACACTCTAGCGAGGCAAGAAAAGTCAAAGTTGCAACATGCTGATGAAAGAAAACATTGCAGCAGTGATAAGGAGACCGGAGAAAGCACTCAGAGGCCAGCTGCTGAGCAGAAAGAGAAATCTGTGCAGACTACACCACTAGCACTGTACAAATCCAAGCGAAAAATGTGACTGCATCTTTTGGGGAGAAAGTGTTGCTTTAATATAAGGCAAAAGTGCTAAGAAGTGAAATTTCGAATTCTACCACGTGACCTGGCAGGCAAAAGAAAGCTATTATAGTCATCCTGCAATGCACAAAATTTAAACTCAGGATATTGTCATCTTTATCAGCAATAAGGTATATGGCAGTAAACATATTAAAGTTCCCCTAACTAAGGAACCTTCTGTCCTTCACATCTGTCTGAATGGGTTTCAGAGTCTCAGAAAAGCGAGATTTCCAGAAGCACACATCTCTGAATACAGTGAGTTCTCTTTATTTTAACCCTTAGATTCCTGAGCACAGGGGAGGGCAGTCTATGATAATTTGACCAGAAGTTGGCAGAAAATACAAAGAGCTTTAAGGAGTGGCAGATCAGAGGGGTCAGTGAGTCCAGTCTGGAAAGAGGGACACTCTCAAGCACATTGACTACTTGAGGCACCAGGACAGCTCTTCTTAACTTGGAAATGGGCGGTTATCATCACAGTGTTACGAGTGTATTAAAAAATCCAAAGACTTTTAAAATTCATAAAATCCAATAAATATTAATTGGATGTCCACGGTACCCTGATGAAGAATACATAGCCTCTGCACAGAAGTTGCTCATTTATAGCTGGGGAGATATACAAACAGGCAGCATAGCACAGACTGGAGCAATGACTAAAATTAGAACTTGGGGCGACAGAGAATAGGCCTCTGTTAGGAATGGCTTCCCCAAGGTGATGGAGCTTAAACCAGGACTAGAAGGTGAGTCTAAGTTAGGTGAAGGAGGAAGTGGGTGGGAGGGCATTACAAATAGAGGAGAGACAATCTGTATACATGCGTAAAAGCAAAAAGGATATGACAACTTTGGGGAAAATGAAAGTTCAGAATTTGCAGGAATGTAGGGGACACCAGGGCTTCCCTGGGAGGTCAGCAGTAAAGGACCCGCCTGCCAATGCAGACTAGGTTTCTGACCCTGGGCTGAGAAGATCTCCCAGAGAAAGAAATGGCAACCCACTCCAGTACTCTTGCCTGGGAAATCCTGTGGACAGAGGAGCTTGGTAGGCTACAGACCATGGGGTCACAAAAGAGTCGAATACAATATAGTGACTAAACAATAGCAATAGGGGACACCAGAAAAGTGGCAAGTGAGATGAGACTACAGATACAGGCAGGGACCAGTTCATGAATTCTTTTTTCATCTTCTTTTGTTTCTGTATAGAATTTGCTTGGCCTTGAAAGAACTAAATGTCTTAAAAATCAGACTTTGGTATATATAGTTTACTTTAACATAAAAATACCCTCAAATTATAGAATTGATTGTAAATTTTCATAAAAAATCTTACTCAGTTCACTTCAGTCGCTCAGTCATCTCCAACTCTTTGTGATCACAGGGACTGCAGAACAACAGGCTTCCCCGTCTATCCAACTCCCAGAGCTTTCTCAAACTCATGTCCATCAAGTTGGTGGTGCCATCCAACCATCTCATCCTCTGTCATCCCCTTCTCCTCCTGCTTTCAATTTTTCCCAGCACCAGGGTCTTTTCCAATGAGTCAGTTCTTCGCATCAGGTGGCCAAAGTATTGGAGTTTTAGCTTCAGCACCAGTCCTTCCAATGAATATCTCCAACACCACAGTTCAAAAGCATCAATTCTTTGGTACTCAGCTTTCTTTATGGTCCAACTCTCACATCCATATATGACAATTGGAAAAACTATAGCCTTGACTAGACACACCTTTGTTGGCAAAGTAATGTCTCTGCTTTTTAATATGCTGTCTAGTTTGGCCATAACTTTCCTTCCAAGGAGCAAGCATCTCTTAATTTCATGGCTGCAGTCACCATCTGCAGTGATTTTGGAGCCCCCCAAAATAAAGTCTTTCACTGTTTCCATTGTTTCCCCATTTGCCATGAAGTGATGGGACTGGATGCCATGATCTTAGTTTTCTGAGTGTTGATATTTAAGACAACTTTTCCCCTCTCCTCTTTCACTTTCATCCAGAGCGTCTTTAGTTCCTCTTCACTTTCTGCCATAAGGGTGGTGCCATCTGCATATCTGAGGTTAGTGATATTTCTGCTGGCAGTCTTGATTCCAGTTTGTGCTTTATCTGGCCCAGCGTTTCTCATGATGTACTCTGCATATCATTTAAATAAACAGGTGACTATATACAGCCTTGACTTACTCCTTTTCCTATTTGGAGCCAGTCTGTTGTTCATGTCCAGTTCTGTTGCTTCTTGACCTGCATACAGGTTTCTCAAGAGGCAGATCAGGTGGTCTGGTATTGCCATCTCTTTCAGAATTTTTCATAATTTGTTGTGATCCATACAGTCTTCACCTATTTCTCAGTAATTTTGACAAAGATTTGTTTTAAAGATCAAAAACAATAACAAAAAATGGCAAAGCTTTAATCATGACTGATTCCAGGAGTAGGTATATTTGAGGTTGTGTTAGAAAGGCCCCTTGTTCAGAAATAGACCACATGACATCTCGCTGGTGGTGTGCCTGTCAGCAGAGCTCAGTTCCTCACCTTCTTCAGGTCAGTGCTCAAATGCCATCCTGATAGTGAAGGTTCCCGTGAAGACTAGCAATGCCTGCTCTCCCCAGACCTGCCCCCTTCGTACTTCCCTTCCCTGTTTCAGTTTCTCCACAGAGACATATACTTTTATACACTTTGTGTATCTCTTTATCCTCTGTCTCCCATAAACTATACAAAAGCAGAGATTTCCTGTTGTTCGATTCTGCATCCCCAGGGTATACAGTGCTACCTGTTATATAGTAATTGTTCAATATATTTTAATGTAATTGAATGCAATAGTTTTGAATATGCAGACAAAGCCTTATACATAAAAGGACATCTAATCTATGAACAAGTTGACAACACAGGTTAGCAGGGAAAGGATGAATGATTCAGTGAAGTCATTTTATTACCTTTGAAAGTGAAAATTGCTCAGTCATGTCTGACTTTTTGTGACCCCCATGGACTATATAGTCCATGGAATTCTCTAGGCCAGAATACTGGAGTGGGTAGCCTTTCTCTTCTCCAGGGGATCATCCCAACCCAGGGATTGAACCAGGGTCTCCTACACATGCAGGCGGATTCTTTACCAACTGAACTATCAGGGAAGCCCTTATTCCCTTTACCCAGCTTCTCTTTTTCCTGAAGTGGCCTAGCATTGAAAGAGCTGAATCCCTACAAATTAGATTATTTTTTAGTCTCTGATCCTATAGATTATTCCCTTAATATCAATAAGACACAAAGCTATAGAACGAAGTGGGGCAGTTATCCATACAGATTTAAAATGTATTTCTTTCATGTGTGTGTGAGTCACTCAGTCATGTCCAACTCTTTGTGACCCCATGGACTATAGCCAGCCAGGCTCCTCTGTCCATGGGGTTCTCGAGGCAAGAATACTGGAGTGGGTTGCCATTCCCTTCTCCAGGGGATCTTTCTGACCCAGGGATCGAACCCTGGTCTCTCGCATTGCAGACAGATTCTCTTCCTTACATCATACCTAAAAGTTAATTCCAAGTGGATTGAGGACTTGGAAGTGAAAATTTTAGAATTAAAACAAAATAATAGGATTTATTTTAAAATGCCAGATAAGGAAGAATTTCTTAAGCAAGACAGGAAAAGTACAAATTATAAAGGATCAGATTGGTAACTTTGACTGTATTAAGAGCATCTATTCATAATGTATTCAGTTCAGATCAGTTATTCAGTCATAGTCAACAAAAGGTCCAAAATGCAGCACTTGGGTGCAGTCTCAAAAATGACAGAATGATCTTTGTTTATTTCCAAGGCAAACCATTCAATATCACAGTAACCCAAGTCTATGCCCCAACCACTAATGCCATAGAAGCTGAAGTTGAACGTTTCTATGAAGACCTACAAGACCTCCTAGAACTAATACCCCAAAAAAGATGGCCTTTTCATCATAGGGGACTGGAATGCAAAAGTAGGAAGTAAAGAGATACCTGGAGTAAAAGGCAAATTTGGCCTTGGACTACAAAATAAAGCAGGGCAAAGGTTAACAGAGTTTTGCTGAGAGAATGCACTGATCACAGCAAACACTTTCTTCCAACAATGCAAGAGAAGACTCTAAACATGGACATCACCAGATGGTCAATACCAAAATCAGGTTGATTATATTCTTTGCAGCTGAAGATGGAGAAGTTCTATACAGTCAGCAAAAACAAGACTGGGAGCTGACTGTGGCTCAGATCATTAACTCTTTATTGCAAAATTCAGACTTAAAGAAAGTAGGGAAAACCACTAGACCATTCAGGTATGACCTAAATCAATTCCCTTATAATTATACAGTGGAAGTGACAAATAGATTCAAGGGATTAGATCTGATAGAGTGCCTGAAGAACTATGGAGAGAGATTTGTGACATTGTACAGGAGGCAGTGAAGAAAAAGAAGACAAAATGGTTTTCTACGGAGCCTTACAGATAGCTGAGAAAAGAAGTGAAAGGCAAAGGAGAAAAGGAAAGATGTACCCATCTGAATGGAGAGCTCCAAAGAATAGCAAGAAGAGATAAGAAAGCCTTCCTCAGTGAGCAATGCAAAAAAAAAAAAAAAAAAAGGAAAACAATAAAATAGGAAAATTATTGATAATAATTTTATATCATAATTATTATATATTATATTATAAAAATTATGAGAAGGGAATGGCAAACCACTTCAGTATTCTTGCCTTGAGAACCCCATGAACAGTATGAAAAGACAAAATGATAGGATACTGAAAGAGAAACTCCCCAGGTCAGTAGGGGCCCAATATGCTACTGGAGATCAGTGGAGAAATAACTCCAGAAAGAATGAAAGGATGGAGCCAAAACAAAAAGAATACCCAGCTGTGGATGTGTCTGGTGATAGAAGCAAAGTCCGATGCTGTAAAGAGCAATATTGCATAGGAACCTGGAATGTCAGGTCCATGAATCAAGGCAAATTGGAAGTGGTCAAACAAGAGATGGCAAGAGTGAATGTCGACATTCTAGGAATCAGCAAACTAAAATGGACTGGAATGGGTGAATTTAACTCGGATGACCATTATATATACTACTGTGGGCAGGAATCCCTCAGAAGAAATGGAGTGGCCATCATGGTCAACAAAAGAGTCCGAAATGCAGTACTTGGATGCAATCTCAAAAACGATAGAATGATCTCTGTTCGTTTCCAAGGCAAACCATTCAATGTCATAGTAATCCAAGTCTATGCCCCAACCAGTAACGCCGAAGAAGCTGAAGTTGAACAGTTCTATGATGACCTACAAGACCTTTTAGAACTAACACCCAAAAAAGATGTCCTTTTCATTCTAGGGGACTGGAATGCAAAAGTAGGAAGTCAAGAAACACCTGGAGTAACAGGCAAATTTGGCCTTGGAATACGGAATGAAGCAGGGCAAAGACTAATAGAGTTTTGCCAAGAAAATGCACTGGTCATAGCAAATACCCTCTTCCAACAACACAAGAGAAGACTTTATACATGGACATCACCAGATGGTCAACACCAAAATCAGATCGATTATATTCTTTGCAGCCAAAGATGGAGAAGCTCTATACAATCAGCAAAAACAAGACCAGGAGCTGACTGTGGCTCGGACCATGAACTCCTTATTGCCAAATTCAGACTGAAATTGAAGAAGGTAGAGAAAACTACTAGACCATTCAGGTATGACCTAAATCAAATCCCTTATGAGTATACAGTGGAAGTGAGAAATAGATTTAAGGGCCTAGATCTGATAGATAGAGTGCCTGATGAACTATGGAATGAGGTTCGTGACATTGTACAGGAGACAGGGATCAAGACCATCCCCATGGAAAAGAAATGCAAAAAAGCAAAATGGCTGTCTGGGGAGGCCTTACAAATAGCTGTGAAAAGAAGAGAAGCGAAAAGCAAAGGAGAAAAGGAAAGATATAAACATTTAAATGCAGAGTTCCAAAGAATAGCAAGAAGAGATAAGAAAGCCTTCTTCAGTGATCAATGCAAAGAAATAGAGGAAAACAACAGAATGGGAAAGACTAGGGATCTCTTCAAGAAAATCAGAGATACCAAAGGAATATTTCATGCAAAGATGGGCACAATAAAGGACAGAGATGGTGTGGACCTAACAGAAGCAGAAGATATTAAGAAGAGGTGGCAAGAATACACAGAAGAACTGTACAAAAAAGAGCTTCAAGACCCAGATAATCATGATGATGTGATCACTGACCTAGAGCCAGACATCTTGGAATGTGAAGTCAAATGGGCCTTAGAAAGCATCACTACGAACAAAGCTAGTGGAGGTGATGGAATTCCAGTGGAGCTATTCCAAGTCCTGAATGATGATGCTGTGAAAGTGCTACACTCAATATGCCAGCAAATTTGGAAAACTCAGCAGTGGCCACAAGATTGGAAAAGGTCAGTTTTCATCCCAATCCCAAAGAAAGGCAATGCCAAGGAGTGCTCAAACTACCGCACAATTGCACTCATCTCACACGCTAGTAAAGTAATGCTCAAAATTCTCCAAGCCAGGCTTCAGCAATATGTGAACCGTGAACTTCCTGATGTTCAAGCTGGTTTTAGAAAAGGCAGAGGAACCAGAGATCAAATTGCCAACATCCGCTGGATCATTGAAAAAGCAAGAGAGTTCCAGAAAAACATCTATTTCTGCTTTATTGACTATGCCAAAGCCTTTGACTGTGTGGATCACAATAAACTATGGAAAATTCTGAAAGAGATGGGAATACCAGACCACCTGATCTGCCTCTTAAGAAATCTATATGCAGGTCAGGAAGCAACAGTTAGAACTGGTCATGGAACAACAGACTGGTTCCAAATAGAAAAAGGAGTACGTCAAGGCTGCATATTGTCACCATGTTTATTTAACTTATATGCAGAGTACATCATGAGAAATGCTGGACTGGAAGAAACACAAGTTGGAATCAAGATTGCCGGGAGAAATATCAATAACCTCCGATATGCAGATGACACCACTCTTATGGCAGAAAGTGAAGAGGGGCTAAAAAGCCTCTTGATGAAAGTGAAAGTGGAGAGTGAAAAGGTTGACTTAAAGCTCAACATTCAGAAAACGAAGATCATGGCATCTGGCCCCATCACTGCATGGGAAATAGATGGGGAAACAGTGGAAACAGTGTCAGACTTTGTTTTTCTGGGCTCCAAAATCACTGCAGATGGTGACTGCAGCCATGAAATTAAAAGACGCTTGCTCCTTGGAAGGAAAGTTATGACCAACCTAGATAGCATATTCAAAAGCAGAGACATTACTTTACCAACAAAGGTTCGCCTAGTCAAGGCTATGGTCTTTCCTGTGGTCATGTATGGATGTGAGAGCTGGACTGTGAAGAAGGCTGAGCGCCGAAGAATTGATGCTTTTGAACTGTGGTGTTGGAGAAGACTCTTGAGAGTCCCTTGGACTGCAAGAAGATCCAACCAGTCCATTCTGAAGGAGATCAATCCTGGAATTTCTTTGGAAGGAATGATGCTAAAGCTGAAACTCCAGTATTTTGGCCACCTCATGCGAAGAGTTGACTCATTGGAGAAGACTCTGATGCTGGGAGGGATTGAGGGCAGGAGGAGAAGGGGACGACAGAGGATGAGATGGCTGGATGGCATCACTGACTCGATGGATGCGAGTCTGAGTGACCTCCGGGAGCTTGTGACGAACAGGGAGGCCTGGCATGCTGCGGTTCATGGGGTCGCAAAGAGTCGGACACGACTGAGCGACTGATCTGATCTGATATTATAAAAATTATAATAATTTTATAATAATAAAATTAGAGATACCAAGGGAACATTTCATGTAAAGAGGGGCACAATAAAGGACAGAAACAGTATGGACCTAACAGAAGCAGAAGATGTTAAGAAGAGGTGGCAAGAAAATGCAGAACTATACAAAAAAGATCTTCATGACCCAGATAACCATGACGGCATGATCACTCACCTAGAGCCAGACATCCTGGCGTCCGAAGTCAATTGGGCCTTAGGAAGCACCTCTATGAACAAAGCTAGTGGAGGTGATAGAATTCCATTTGAGCTATTTCAAGTCCTAAAAGATGATGCTGTGAAATTGCTGCATTCATAATGTATACCTTTATAAAAAAAGGAAAAGTTCAAGTCACAAACTGACAGAAGATATTTATATGCATGTAACCAACAGAGGATTAAAATCAAGAATATTTAAAGAAAATCTACAGTGAATAGAAAGAGATGAATATGGCAATATGAAAGTGCACAAAAAAAATAAGTGAGTAACATTGTTATAAATCAAAGACATGCAAATTAAAACTACAAAAAAATACCATGGTTTACTTTTCAGTTTGGCCAAACTTTTTTAAAGTTGGAAAATATCAAGTCTTGGTGAGTTTGGAGTAACAAAGCTCTCATCCATTGCTTGTGGGTGGGTTATTGGTACAACTACTTAGGGGGAGAAAAAAAAAAAAAAAGCCTTCTGACCCAGCAGTGTTATTCTTAGGTAGATAACTTAGAAAAACTGTTGCACATGTATATCTAGAGACACACACAAGAATGCAAGATAGAAATTTTGCCTGCAACAACAAAATGCTGGAAACAATTCAAACATACATTAATTATAGAATGGAGAAATGAATTTTACCAAAGTCACACAGTGGAAAACTCTACCACAGTGCAAGGAAAGACCCACACTTCATATGTCAGCCTAGATGAACCTTAGAAACAGTGCTGAATGAAGGAAGGAAATCACAGAAGAAAACATGTGACTCTGTTAAAATAATGTTCAAATCCAGACACATTTAAGTAGTAATTTCTCTAGATATGTAGCAGAGTGATCCAAAAAAGCAATGAATTGTTAATGAGAAAATTTAACAGTGTAATTGTTACCCCTGGCTGAGGGAAGCCGTATGGCCGTAAGGGGACAAGGGCTAACCTTTTTGTTTGGGGAGTAAAACAAATTCTTAAATTCTCTTCCCTTGGCAAAATTTCTCCGTATGAAATATTAAAACAAAGCATAAAGATATGGCTTAGCTTGAGATTTCTGAGGTTTTTGTAACATGCCCTCCACTGTATAGCGTGCCTACCCTCTTCTAAACATGGTAGGCGTTACTGTTCTCCCCATGAGGGGGCTCAGTTAACTCACGGTTCCAGTGTGTTCAAAGTCAGAAATGACTTTGCTCCCCTTCAAAGTTGTAATTATGTAATACTTGCTTGTAAAGGAAATTGATGTGATCATGTCTGGCTAGCAGGAAATTAAGCAGATAAGTGGTCAGACCATTACACGCAAGGTCTAATGGACTGGCAGCTGGATACCTGGCTCTCTGTATCACAAGCCTCTGTTTTGCTGCACAGACTCTGGATTTTGTCTTAGTACTATTTTCATATCATCACCACATATCATCTTAATTACTGTAAAATATTTAAATTATGATAAAATATTAAAATAACTATTAAAAAGGAAAGAAAGCTTTTGCACAGCTTCAAATGTGGAGCTTCTATTTATTGACCAAAAGGTGCTAAATAACTGGAACAAGGAAATTTAAACCACAGCAGCAACCCCTAAAATGATTTTTAAAGTATTATTAGGAATTTTCTGTAAACTTCAGCCCAGATTTATAGCCATTAATTCTTGTAGAAGGAAATATTGTCTCCCCTTTCTGTATTTGAAAAAGGTAAAAAATTCAGTCCATAAAAGCACTGCTGCTGCTGCTAAGTCCCATCAGTCGTGTCCGACTCTGTGTGACCCCATAGACGGCAGCCCACCGGGCTCCCCCATCCCTGGGATTCTCCAGGCAAGAACACTGGAGTGGGTTGCCATAAAGCACTAGAATTGTCATTAAAGCTTCTTGTGACTTAGGGAGTATAATTTTCATTTCTTTAAGTCATGGAAAATTTCAGTAGCTAGTTTGTACTGCGATGAACATAAATACAAACATAAATTACCATTATATTCTACTGTTATCCTTCAGATATCAAAAAATAAAAGACAACAACCTCCCCCTAACCACATGCATCTTAGCATACAGTTGCTGTATTTAGGTTTGGGAAATTAAAATTCCTATTTTGGATTCACAAAGGAGATGCCTAAAAGGATTTTGAGAGGCAAACCCTATAATGAGATGAACTTAAAAAAAAAAAAAAAAAATTGTTTTCAGCTTCTTTGCCAGTAACTGAGATCTTGAATATGTATTTTTATGTTGGGGGACTCTGTTTTCCTTGTCTAGGCTCACTCTCAAGGTTGCTTCTATTTTAATTCTCTATGCTAAATTTCATAGTCTGTTTTTAAAAGACATACTATTTAAGGATGTAACACACATACTTGGCAGGGGCAGGAATGGCTGTACGGTGAACCGTTAGAGGGTTTACCCTGCAGTACTGGCTTTCTAGGATGTCTTATGCCCAGAAACTCATGTAGAGTAGGTGCGTCACAGCTATGTTAAATAAATGAGTGAACGAGTGGAGGGATAGTTTAAACTCAATGAAGCTACCAAATCTTGTCGTTTGACTGAAAATTCCGTGATTTTTTTTTTTACTTCATTAAAATACTGTAGCAAATTCTATGTATGAGTTTTAAATTATGTGATTTTTCTTGGGAAACTTTTTTAACTCTTTACCTACCCAGGCCTCCCATGGCCTACCCACAAACCAGCCATCTAAAGAAATGGAGTTTTGAAACACTTGAAAGAACCTGATTAGAAAGCAGATATTTACTTTTCACATTAGCATTTTATTGGCCAACTGACATGCCTTCTACCCACTCACTAAACAATCTTCGGCATGTTAATTCTCCATCTTGGGTCTCTGACTCTTTGAAAACTGGAAATAATGATGTTGACCTACTTTTGAGGAGGAAACAGCTAACAAGCCATAAAGATCAGAATTCATCACTGAGCCTCTGGAAGGCTAATCTGGAACATCAATCAGTGAAAGTTATTTACTGGGTTGTTTTCCTTTGGGGAAAACTTCTGGAAATGAAACAGCACCCATTATGAAATTCGGGTTTTTTCCTTCCACAGTTGCCAAAGTTTGTTTGTTCGGATTGTTGTTTGTTGTGGGTTTTTTTCCCCTTCTAGTTTTCTGACAGAGTTTTGGAAGTAAGATCATTATTCTTGTGGGGTATCTTTTGGGTAGCAGGTCAAGATTTTGTTCATGATTCATCAAAAGAAGTAATGAGGAGGTGACTAAAAGTCCAGGGGCAGGTTCTTTGTGAAAAAAATCTAGTCCTGAATCTTTTTTTTTTTTTTAGCCTGTCAGTTGAGACAGTGTATTTCTGGATGGTTATTGCCAAATTTTGGATAGGTACTTTTTAAAGACATTATCACAAAGTTATGAAAATATTTTATCAAAAAAGATCTAATCTTTATATAAAGATCATACCTAGTTTTTTATGAAACTAGTTTCTCTTTCCTTACAGGTTTTACTGACCATGGTAGTTAATCTTAACATCTGCTAAGGTCACTTGCCTTGTGCAATAATAACTCATCAAATAGCAGGGCTATAAAAGAGTAATATCACCCATACACAGTAGGCCATATGGCCCAATTCAGTACTAATACAGGGGACGCCACAAGCTTGGTAAACAATAGGCATGATGTGGCCTGTGTTAACAAGAGTGGGTTTTCTATCTGTCTAGCAGTGGAAATACAAAGTCATATAATGATAAATCTTGGCCTCACAGAGATGAAGCTAATATCATTAGCCATTTATTGCAAAGGAACTTAAATCTTTTCAAATTAAACTCATGATGGATTTTAATCATTCAGTTAATGTTGGTAAGTGATTATGCCTCAAGCCATTATGGTAATGATCATTATTAGCAAGAGTCTGTTTTTACAATGTTTCTAATGTTTAAAATTAATCTAGAAGCCAAAAGCCATTAAATCATTTCACCTGCAGCAGAGTTTAAAAGACATTTTTCACATAACTGCGATTTAAAAACAAAGCTAAGAAGGCAATGGAAAAATACACAAGAAAATCAATGTATTAACTACAGCGCCACCATGTGACCAAACTCTAAATTTCCATATAGAAGTAAAAGAGCAAATACACCAAGGAAAAGAAGTATGTGTAAAACAAATCACAGGGAAAAAAACCTCAGATGGATACTGGTTGTTGACCTGTAATGTAAGAAAAAAAAGTACACTTGAGGGATGTAAAAAAGTTGACCATAACATAAGATGGTGTCAGCTCCCAGCATGAAGAATTAGGTGTGAATGAAAATTACTGTACAAAATGTTTAAAGCAAGTCTTCTATAATCTGAGAAATCTGTTATCCTCTCTTGGTGTCAGTTTTCACACCTACAAAGTTTTAAGAATCAGACTAGATGATTTCTTAGTCATTTACCAGGCCAGGAGTCCTATGGCAAGAATCACTTCCAGGCATGTGGCTCAGCAAATTTTATGCAAAAATATGCATGTAAATTCTTATACAAAATGAAATTGTAATCTAATAGTCTAATTAATGCAGAGAAGGTAATGGCACCCCACTCCAGTACTCTTGCCTGGAGAATCCCGTGGACAGAGGAGCCTGATGGGCTGCAGTCCATGGGGTCGTGAAGAGTAGGACACGTCTGGGCGACTTCACTTTCACTTTTCACTTTCATGCATTGGAGAAGGAAATGGCAACCTACTCCTTTGTTCTTGCCTGGAGAATCCCAGGGACGGGGGAGCCTGGTGGGCTGCCATCTCTGGGGTCGCACAGAGTCAGACATGACTGAAGCGACTTAGCAAAAGCAGCAGCAGCAGTCTAATTAATGACATATATAAATTGAAGTACATCACTAAAAGTATTACAGAAAAAAATAGAGATATCGCCTAACTCCAGAAAAAAATAATTTAGAAATAATTCATATCAGTAATGTTTAAAACATTTGTACCTTCATGTATCTAGTATATCTTGATTTCCAATGATGTGCCAGGCATGGTACTTGGTTTTAGGGATTATAACATATTTAGAAATTATTCTCCCGGTAGGGAGAGTAACAATAACAGGAGGAACTCAGAACTGTGTGAGGCTAAGGGAGACGTGGGTTGAAAAAGAATGAAAGATTTCTAAGTTTCTAAGAAATATGTGAAGCCCATCTATAGACTAAAGTATCTGACCCCACTCATATGAGCTATCCCTGGAAATGCTGTTTGCATTCTTAGGCCAAGCATCATAAACTGAAGACCAATCAACCAAACAAAAATGACTAAGGGAATGACTAATGGGAGAAAGTTAAGAGGAGCTAAATATAAAGGAACTGACTATATAGACTGACTAAACCAGGTCTCAAAATAGAACACTGATGAGGGTGTGATTGTTTTATAGGGCAGACTGTGATAACCGTGGAAGTGAGCAGCAACAGGAAGTAGGAAGAGGAAAATTTAGACAGTATCAGAAAAATAAAGCTTCCTGTCAGAGAAGATCATTAGCCTAATCCCATCCCTCAAAGGAAATGTTAGACTCTCCACTTGCTGATCTGCGGGGCGCCCACTGACTGGGACTCTGGAGTGTGTATTTTTAGTCTTCCAGGACAATGGCCTGGACACTTCTCAGCCTTTCCTTTACACTCTGCCAATGGTAAGAGGAGTGGGAAATCAAGAGGAGGAGGGGTCAAGGCAAAGCAGGTGTGTTCCTAATGTAATGTAGATGTGGATTTTGGAGTTTTTCAAAATTACAAACTAACCAATGAAACCATTCCCCTCCCTTCACTTGCTGTTTCTCTCCCATTGGTTTGAATCAAGGAGGTCAACAGGCCCAAATCTCTACTTGCCTGGAGACAACTTAATTCCAGTTCTTAATGCCTTGAGCGACTTCACTTTCCCTTTTCACTTTCATGCATTGGAGAAGGAAATGGCAACCCACTCCAGTGTTCTTGTCTGGGGAATCCCAGGGATGGGGGAGCCTAGTGGGCTGCCGTCTCTGGGGTCGCACAGAGTTGGACACGACTGAAGCGACTTAGCAGCAGCAGCAGACATAATACAGGAAATGTGGTTTGAAAGAAGTCACACTTGCCATGTAGAACAATTGAAATTCCTTGTTCTCTTCCTCCTGTCCTGACCTAATGCAGAAAAAGTCACCTGGCCAAGGTGAGTTAGTTTAGGAGCGCTCGGTCGGTCTGTCCTCAAATCTTGTTGGACAAACTCTCAATCAGCCCATGCTTGCCTCTGATCAGACCATGGCAGAGAGACACAGAGCATTAATTATCTTCTGTTGCCATTTTAAAGGGCAGGAAACAGAAAAGCTCTGTTGTTTCAGCAGCTGCCCTCTGGGTTGTGTAAGGAGGCACCCTTGCTTGGCTGCCGTTCCAGTGTAGGGGCTGGAGCCCGGTGTTCTTCTCATAACTTCTGCCTTGTGGTTTGGACCTTGGCTCTTTTGGTTACTTAGGTGACTTCCGACTTTAACCGTCTGCTTTGTTCCTAGGTTGACAAGTGGCTGCACTGTTTCTGGTTTTCTGGCATTTATTTTCCTACACGAAGACTTTGACCTTGATGTTGATTTATAGAACTTTGTACTAATCTTTGCTTGGATTTATGCGGTAATTTTTAAAAAGTTGTTTTACGCTTAATCTGCTCAGTTGTGCTGGGACAAAAACTCTTTTTAGTTTTCACACCTGTATCTAAGTATTTATCACAAGAAAACCTGCTTTTGCCATTCTGTGTACAAAGGAACCATTGCAGAACAGTGATACTCTGCTGAAGTAATATAAATTATCATTTAATCCATACATTTGTTATTAGTTATTGTATTACAGTAGTCACTTTGCAGGTAAGGGACTTTTTTTTTTTTCTTTTACTGATTGTGCTCCCCGCCCCCCCAAAAGTATTGAGGTAGTGGAATATTCTGATTTGTTTTAATATGAGTGGTTAGAAATAAAATGTTCTAGAATAATCGTATAACTGATATATCCAATTGGTTTACTAGGGCATTACTCATCATAACTTATTATGTATACTCTATAATTTTCTTGCATAAGTAAATTATTATTTATTTTAAGCACAGCTGGCACTTATATTTCTCCACCCTCCATAATTTAGAAATCTTGATCAACAGACAGGTAAATAGATGGTCTTTGTTGATGGGTTATAATTAAAGTACCAAACACTTACTTATGTCAGAAAATAGGCTGCCTTAAAATATACCTATGAATGTGCCTCAAGAGGACCCATGTGACTTCAGTAGCAGAAAGTACTTATAATAGAAAATTGTAATTCTAAACTATGGTGAAGTACAAATACTAAGGCTCCAACACTTGCAAAAACTATGACAGAACTTACAGAGATTCTCTGATTTATAGAAATATCAATCATTTTCTCTTTTTCTTCTCAGCTGCTCCCAGAGAGCAAGTTAACAAGAAGAGCATCAGTTACCATATCTGCCGAATTTCTCCTTGGTAATCTGCTAGAATTGTCAGAACATATGACTAGGGTATGGAGGATATAATGACTTATTATATCTTAATATAAGCTAAACCATACATTCTCCCCTACCCAATATTTGTGACATAGGCTTCCAGGCCACGTGGATTTTGGAATTCTATCTAATACAACCATTTTGCACCCAAGGTATGAACCATAAATCAGAGGTAAATCTAATCACTTGGAACTTCATGGAACCAAAAAAACAAACAAAAAATACCTCATCTCTAAATCATCATGCTATGCTTTTTTGTGACTAAGCAATAGGTAATAATTAGATATCAAAAAATTTGCAAATAACAGATCCTAAATCTGAATCTTAGAACCTTAGACATTTTAGAAAATCAGATCAGATCAGATCAGTTGCTCAGTCATGTCTGACTCTTTGCGACCCCATTAACTGCAGCACGCCAGGCCTCCCTATCCATCACCAGCTCTCGGAGGTCACTCAGACTCACATTCATCGAGTCAGTGATGCCATCCAGCCATCTCATCCTCTGTCATCCCCTTCTCCTCCTGCCCCCAATCCCTCCCAGCATCAGAGTCTTCTCCAATGAGTCAACTCTTCGCATGAGGTGGCCAAAGTACTGGAGTTTCAGCTTTAGCATCATTCCTTCCAAAGAAATCCTAGGGCTGATCTCCTTTAGAATGGACTGGTTGGATATCCTTGCACTCGAGGAACTTTGCCTAAGCCTAATTGGAGAAATGGATTTGAGCAGTACAGGTAGACGGGGGTGGCAGGGGTGCTATGGCAGCGCAGATCTCCTGCTGTGGGGAACAGAGCTGACTGCTGGGCCCAGTTCCTCACCTCTGGATCCATTACCATGCTCACACTGAGACCAGACTCCATAGGGTACTCTCAGCCCCACAACTGAGGACAATGCAGACCAGCCAATTCTTTCCAGACACAGAGTTTTCTAGGACTTATCATTTGAGTTTTGAAATCCCCCAAGTTCTCAAGCATGGCTAAGACTTTCCTAGAAATACATTTTTTAAAAGAATTTATTGAAATATCATTGATTTATAATTTTGTGTTCATTTACAGCAGAGTGATTCAGTTCTGCTGCTGCTGCTGCTTGGTTTCTTGTCATGTCTGACTCTGTGCGACCCCATGGACTGTAGCCCACCAGATTCCTCTGTCCATGGGATTCTCCATGCAAGAGTACTGGAGTTGGTGGCCATTCCCTTCTCCAGGGGATCTTCCTGACCCAGGGATCGAACCTGGGTCTCCACTGCAGGCCAATTCTTTACCACTGAGCTACCAGGGGAGCCCCACGTAGTTATATGTGTGTGTGTGTATACTTATCCATTAAAAGTTATTAGAAGATATTGAATATAGTTCCCAGTGCTATATAGCAGGTCCTTGATGGATTTGATACACAGTAGTGTGTATATTTTAATCCCAAACCTCTAATGTACCCCCCTCTCCTTTTCTTCTTTGGTGACTGTAAGCTTGTTTTCTATGTCTGTGAGTCTGTTTCTGTTTTGTAAATGAGTTCATATGTATCCTTTTTTATAAGCCACATCAGAACTGCATTCCAGTCTGAGACCCTTTCTACCCAGCCCCGCGTCCTCCCCCATCCTTCACAGGCCTCAGACCTGCATCACAGTCTGATGCTCTCTCCACCCACTCCTGCTCCCTCCCCTGCATCCTTCAGAGGTTTATCACCAAATAACTCTCTTGCCTGTCTAATCTCACCTTGGTGAACACTTCTCAGGAGACCTGGGCTAACATAGAAACCAGGATCACTGCAGCATCGCTCACCATCATCTCTGACCAGATTTGAGCAGCATCGCAGTGTTTTCACCAATACTAGTGCTCGGCCCCTTTCCACCAGTTATGGGAACCATAGATCCTTCTCCGGAGAGAACCAGGAAGTCATTTTCCGTGTAACATCCTCCTGGCCTAAGGGAGTTCAGTGTGGGAGATGGAAGATGGTTAAATAGTGAAGTTGCTTTTACATCTGGCTTTTAAGCCTGAGTAAGTTCTTTGTATCCGTAATCTGTATCAGCTATGCCCATCCTCTTCTGTCATCTAGCTTGTAGGTCATCAGTAAATATTTCTTGTACTTATTCTCACACCACCAGTTAAGGGCTTCAGCGTACTCGAGGTAGTATGTGCCAGGCAATTGCAGTTCCTTCATTTTTTCTTCCACAGGAGAACAGCAGATTCCTATATTGTGCTCAGGCGACCTGCTTCCAGTATGTCTTCTCATCCTGGAGCCTCTCCCAAGGTACACTTGCTCTTTTCCACATGTATAGAGTGAGAGCAGACTGCTTCAATCCTGGTGCTGATACCTATTCTGAAAACAGACGCATCGGTTAACCCCAGCCTAGTCTCCTCGTTGCTAAATGGAAGTGATGATATCTCCCTCAGGTGGTTGTTAAAAGTATAAAGTAGGATAACAGTTAAAAATTGTAAAAGAACATGTAAATATTAGTCATCATTATTTTTTACTTCCTCCGCATTGAAACAGGTCCTAAACCACAGACTTCCCAGTTTGACTAGATGAAGATCAGTTTCCTCAATTCTTTGTTCTCCACTCTGAACATGAATTTACTCTCATTCTCTATATGATTGTAAGCACAATACTGCACATCTATTTGGAAACAACCAAAACTGCTTGACTATTCTTCTGTTTTCTATCTGAATTAGTGTTTTCTAATCTTTCAAAGGGAAAATACCGAATATGAATAATTATTTTGACATATGTCTAACCCAGTGACCAACACAATAAAGCTCATAATGCATGCTTAAAATGATAATCATGGTAAGTTGTATTGAAGTAAAAACATTTACCGTCCCTCCCTGGTGGGTCTTTCCAGTGAAGCCTCTCTGAGTGACAGGATTGTATTCCCTAACCAGAGACATCTGTCTTGGCCACATGTCTCACTTTGTCCCATGATATGTTACTAGAAATGATGTAAGCCACTTCCAGGAAGAAACTTTAAGAACCATCGTGTGGTCCAACATTGCTCTCCTCATTTAACTTGAAAAAGCCAGTGTTTCACATAGAGGCTTCTCCTTCATCTTAGATATCCAGTATAGAGAACCCATGGCAGACATAGCTTGTGAAAGAGAAATAAACGTTCAGTTTTGTGCTGCAAAAGCACTTGATTGTTCTTAGAGCCCACGGCACCACACTCCAGTACTCTTGCCTGGAAATTCCCATGGACGGAGGAGCCTGGTGGGCTGCAGTCCATGAAGTGGCTAAGAGTCGGACACGACTGAGCGACTTCACTTTCACTTTTCACTTTCACGCATTGGAGAAGGAAATGGCAACCTGCTCCAGTGTTCTTGCCTGGAGAATCCCAGGGACGGGGGAGCCTGGTGGGCTGCTGTCTGTGGAGTTGCACAGAGTTGGACATGACCGAAGCGACTTAGCAGCAGCAGCAGCAAGTCCACCTAAGCTGACCGATCGAATCATAATAGCATAGTATCTAAGCGCACCATTCAATTTCAGGGTGTGTATCAGTCCACAAATAGGTACGCAAGAAAGAGCATGTATATTTTCTGTATATTAACTGGACCCCTTTCTTTGAGGTTAAAGCTTTTGGAAACCAAATTTGAGAAACCTTTAGGGGTATTTGTGCTTTTCACTTTGCTATGCTCTCTGCTTACAACCCACAGAGACTGAGACTATTGCTATAGTAAATGTATGGGGAGGACTGGAAAATATAAGTGGAAAACAAATCTCAAATGATTATTTAGCCATACTCTTTACAAAGTAATATAATGTGAGAACAGAATGCAGGGTATACTGAAATCAGATCAGTATGATATTTTGCTTATCATGAACAATTCTCTTTCATTAAAATCCTAGGAATTTTCAGTTTACTACTGTAGACATACTTTTAAAAACAAACATGGTATTCTTAGATTTTGCTCTACTTTATTTTTAAAAACTAAAATATGCTTGTAATTTTCTTTGTTCTACAACTCAATATAAAAAGAAACTAGACTGAAACATACGGATGCCAAAAAAGTTTCATTTGTTGCCAGATATCTTCGCTACATAACATCTGGACCTATGGAACATCTGCATAACTTTTCATCTGGATGTTTGGCGAATACAGAGAAAATATTTCCTTTCTAAATCTAATTCTTACACAGTGTTATTCTCATAGCATATTTGTTAATGCTTCTAATATCCTATTATTTTATCAAATAAAATATGGATACAATTTTGGAGCAGGCATTGTTTACTGTTGTGGTCCCTGCCCACGTACAAGCTCTGATTGTTAAAAAGGAAATATTTTTGGTGAATTCTTTCTCCAGAGCCATCAATCTACTTCCAGAGAGATTAACAGTAGAATGTATCAAAGCACTCACTTCATGTTCAGTGGTCTCTATTGTGTATGACCTAGATGGGAGATGAGAGAATTCTATTCTTTGGCCAGATGCTGATATCATCCTAGGACATCTGCATGGACGTCTGCATGGCACTTAGGGTAAGGGGGAAAATCTGATTGTGCCCTTGAGGGTATGGAACATGGATACAAGCATCATAATCATCCTTTGCAGAAACTCCAAGGGACTCAGTTACATGTTTTTCCCTTGTCAACATCTGTCAAGAACCACATGTCAATTACTACTCCATCTTTCCTCAAGTAATAAAGGAACAGAGAACTCCCCAGTGAACAGTCTTATCTTTCCAACAATCCGCCCAAGGCCTCTGCTTTTGGATGAAACTTTCATAAATTTGTTGTCATTTTCTACTTACAGGGATCCTGGCAGAGAAAGAGGCCTGAATGGAAGGGAAAGATGTTGCTTCTAGTACAGAAAACGTATTCGAGTGTCTGTTTCAGAGTATTGAATAAAAAGAAAGGCAGGGTAAATTTAACTGCGCTATTTCACCTGCTCTGGAGCCATCCTGGTGTTTTACTGATAAGATCACCTAATAGCTGATTTCTGTTCAGTCTCATTCTTTTATGTTTGTGCAGTTTTATCTTTCATTTTTCATCTTGTTTATTGGCTTGTACAGGCATGTGTACATGTACACATGCACCTTAGCTAGCAAAAACCTCTTCTAAAGCAGAGAACACGTATGTGGTGGCGGCCCTCTGTGTGCCTAGGCTGAGACCTACAGCACCTGTGCTTCAAGATAGGTGGGATGAGAACTAAAATACTATTTATGTATGCCTTGGGTAATTTCATCTTCTTTTAAGAGACAGCCAAAAAATAATGTACTGAGGTCTTATTTTAGCAGAATCTTTTAATATAATTTTAACCTGTTGAACAGCATTAAATCATCATCTTCCCTAGATCCCAAATGTACCATTTGTCAAGGCTTTTTGACACAAATCAACAGAAAGGCTCCATATTTCAGCTCAGACAGGTGGATAATCATCTGGAAATAGGTGAGCACAGAAGTAGAGAACTTACTGTAAAGAGATGTCAGTAAATTGCCAAAGTCCCTCTGGTAAGAAAATGGTTAGAAAGAATTACCAAATTTCACTATGAGTAGCTTAAGATGACCTGAGGGCTCGTGATCTGTGGTAAGTTTTCCACCTTGCTTTTTCTCCCATGTAAATTTTATAGGTTATGATTTCTCTATGCTTAGTCAATTGACCAGTGTAAACCCCTACATGAAAAGGGGGGAATTTCTTAACCAGAAATAGTTAACTGATAAAAACTTACAAATCAAAATACACACCAAAATTGCAGAGAGCCATATGAGAGCACAGAATTAGTACATGCAAAGAATTCTGAATTAAGGAGAAATGAAAAGTCATATGAAGCAGTGAGTCTTACAGCTTTAGTACCAGAACCTAAGTTTGAATGTCTACCCCAGCACTTACTATCTTTGTGATCTTAGGCAAGTCAGGACCTTTCTTGAGATTCAGTTTCTTAATATATGATATGGACATGATCATCCCTACTTCACAGTAGTTTGGTAAAGGGAAATGCATTGGATAATATACATACAGCTGTTAGTATGCTGCTGCTAAGTCACTTCAGTCATGTCCGACTCTGTGCAACCCCATGGACTGCAGCCTACCAGGCTTCTCCGTCCCTGGGATTCTCCAGGCAAGAACATTGGAGTGGGGTGCCATTTCCCTCTCCAATGCATCAAAGTGGAAAGTGAAAGTGAAGTTGCTCAGTTGTGTCTGACTCTTAGCCACCCCATGGACTGTAGCCTACCAGGCTCCTCTGTCCATGGGATTTTCTGGGCAATAGTACTGGAGTGGGGTGCCATTGCCTTCTCCTGCCATTAGTATAGTGCCACACAAATTAAGGACTCAGTACTGGCTAGTGTTCTTATAATGTAATAACGGAAAGGATTTCTGGAGAAGATGGTTTTGATCTGCATAAAAATTTACCCATAGATCTGAGTCATGAGATAGGTTGATTTCATTTGTCCCTGAATCTCCAGGGACAGTTCATTTTTTTCTTGTTCCCAGTTAGGTTGTGAACTTGTATTGCTTTGTATTAATAAAAGTGATGTGGTCATTTTGCATAAATGTGTCTGAGACACAGGCTGTGTTGCATTTCAAAGTCTGTGTGTATCCCTTCTCTTGAACATACAGTTAGGGGCTTTCGCTGGTGGCCCAGATGGTAAAGAATCTGCCTGCAGTGCAGGAGACTATGGTTCAACCCCTGGGTCAGGAAGATCCCCTGGAGCAGGACATGGCAACTCACTCCAGTATTCTTGCCTGAAGAATTCCATGGACAGAGGAGCCTGGCAGGCTACAGTCCAAAGGGTCACAAAGAGCTGGATATGACTGTGGGACTAAGATTTTCACTTAGACCTGAGACTGAATTCTGGCTAGTGAAATGTTGGCCAAATAAGCATTGCTTCTAAGCCTGGCCCATAAAAAGCTCCCACCTCCAATATTCCACATGATTTCCCCTTCCAGTTGGTTGGACCAGGTTCCCATGACCCTTGGGATCCATGTGTTAAAGATAGTGGATTCACAGATGGAAGGGGGTTGGATCCCAAAACAGCACTACAGGAGCGCTACCCAACCAGGAACTACTTCACTGGAATGTAACATGAAGTTGTTGTTCAGTTGCTCAGTGGTGTCCAACTCTGCAACTCAGGCTTCCCTGTCCTTCACTATCTCCCAGAGTTTGTTCAAGCTCATATCCATTGAGTCAGTGATGCCATCCAACCATCTCATCCTCTGTCTCCCCCTTCTCCTCCTGTCCTCAATCTTTCCCAGCATCAGAGGATTTTCCAGTGAGTCACTCTTCATATCAGGTGGCCAAAGTATTGGAGCTTCAGCTTCAGCATCAGTCCTTTCAGTGAATATTCAGGGTTGATTTCCTTTAGGGCTGACTGGTTTGATCTTGCAGTCTAAGGGATTCTCAAGAGTCTTCTCCAGCACAATTCAAAGGCATCATTTCTTCAGCATTCAGTCTTCTTTATGGTCCAACTTTCACATCCATACTTGACTACTGGAAACACCATAGCTTTGACTAGACTGACCTTTTTTCAGCAAAGTGATGTCTCTGCTTTTGAATATGCTTTCTAGATTTGTCATAGCTTTTCCTCCAAGGAGCAAGTGTCTGTATTTCATGGCTGCAGTTACCATCTGCAGTGATTTTGGAGCCCAAGAAAATCAAGTCTAGCACTGTTTCCATTTTTCTCCCATCTATCTGCCATGAAGTGATGGGACCAGATGCCATAATCTTAGTTTTCTGAATATTGAGTTTTAAGCCAGCTTTTTCATCCTCCTCTTTCACCTTCATCAAGAGGCTCTTTAGTTCCTCTTCACTTTCTGCCATAAAGGTGGTATCATCTGCATATCTGAGGTTATTGATATTTCTCCTGGCAATCTTGATTCCAGCTTGTGCTTCATCCAGCCCAGCATTTCTCATGATGTACTCTGCATATAAGTTAAATAAGCAGGGTGACAATATACAGCCTTGACGTACTCCTTTCCCAATTTTGAACCAGTCTCTCATTCCATGTCCAGTTCTAACTATTGCTTCCTGAACTGCATCCAGGTTTCTCAGGAGGCAGGTAAGCTGGTCTGGTATTCCCATATCCAATAATTTTCCAGTTTGTTGTGATCCACACAGCCAGGCTTTAGTGTAGTCAACGAAGCACAGGTAGATGTTTTTCTGGAATTTCCTTGCTTTCTCTATGATCCAATGGATGTTGACAATTTGGTCTCTGGTTCCTCTGCCTTATCTAAATCCAGCTTGAACATCTGGAATCTCTTGGTTCACACACTGTTGAAGCCGAGCTTGAAGGATTTTGAGCATTACCTTGTTAGCATGTGAAATGAGCTTAATTGTGTGGTAGTTTGAGCATTCTTTGGCATTGCCCTTCATTGGGATCGGAATGCAAACTGAACTTTTCCAGTCCTGTGACCACTGCTGAGTTTTTCAAATTTTCTGGCATGTTGAAAGCAACACTTTAATAGCATCAGTAACATGAGCTAGAAATACTTTTTTTATGTTAAGCTGCTTATAGTTCAGCATTTTTGTATGATAACTAGTACTGTTATCTTAACTAATAGTTTTAATAGTATTCTTGTTATAACCCTGCATCATCTATTTTTCACTCTCCCCACTATCCAGCCTTCTTTTTCACAAAAGTAAACCTAATCACATTTTATTTCATTCATTATCTCCCTCCTCAATCGTGCATTCTTCTTTCTCTACTTTGTCTCCCCTACGACCATGAAATTCTATACCTTGTCTCCTTAAGAGCTGCAAAGATTCTTTCCTGTGAGCTTTCCCCAACTGAATGGAGACAGAGACATTGCCTTCCTCTCCATTTTTATTACAATTTCCATTCTTTTTCACTTATAACCGGGTCCCTGGATGTAGGTCTCATGTATTGGATGTAGGTCTCATGGACTGCAGCCATGAAATTAAAAGACGTTTACTCCTTGGAAGGAAAGTTATGACCAACCTAGATAGCATATTCAAAAGCAGAGACATCACTTTGCCAATGAAGGTCCGTCTAGTCAAGGCTATGGTTTTTCCTGTGGTCATGTATGGATGTGAGAGTTGGACTGTGAAGAAGGCTGAGCGCCAAAGAATTGATGCTTTTGAACTGTGGTGTTGGAGAAGACTCTTGAGAGTCCCTTGGACTGCAAGGAGATCCAACCAGTCCATTCTGAAGGAGATCAGTCCTGGGATTTCTTTGGAAGGAATGATGCTAAAGCTGAAACTCCAGTACTTTGGCCACCTCATGTGAAGAGCTGACTCATTGGAAAAGACCCTGATGCTGGGAGGGATTGGGGGCAGGAGGAGAAGGGGACGACAGAGGATGAGATGGCTGGATGGCATCACTGACTCGATGGACGTGAGTCTGAGTGAACTCCGGGAATTGGTGATGGACAGGGAGGCCTGGCGTGCTGCAATTCATGGGGTCGCAAAGAGTTGGACATGACTGAGCAACTGAACTGAACTGAACTGGATGTAGGTAATGCTTACTTTCCTGGAAAATGGTGGATTATTCATTTTTTTTTTAATATTTATTTTATTTATTTGGCTGCACCAGGTCTTTACTGCAGCATGTGGGATCTTTAGTTACAGCATGTGGGATCGATCTAGTCCCCTGATCAGGGATCAAACCCAGGCCTGCTGCATCAGGAGTATAGCGTTTTAGCCACTGGACCACCAGGGAAGTCCCAGTGGTGGATTATTCTTAAATGGTTAAAAATAAATAAAAAATTTAAGTAACAACTATGATTTGTGTGTGTGTGTGTGTGTGTTCAGTTGTATCTGATGCTTCGTGATCCTGTGGACTGTAGCCTGCCAGGCTCCTCTGTCCATGGGATTTCCCAAGCAAGAAATGCTGGAGCCGGGTTGTCATTTCCTTCTCCAGGGAATCTTCCCAACCCAGGGATCTAACTCACATCCCTCGAGTCTCCTGCATTAGTAGGCAGATTCTTTACCTGGGAAGCTGCATTGTACACACAAAGCAGTATGTAAGTATTTTATGTCGTTGAATTGTAACATCCTTATAATAAAGCTATCCAGTAGGTATGGTTATAATCTCCATTGTGCAGATGGAAAAACCAACACCTGCGGCACTCGGCAGCTTGCCAAAGTCATCCAGCTGGTTTAGGGTAGAGACAGAAAATATGAAGCTGGAGCCTGTACTCTTTTGATTGTGACCTCCATGGCTCCTCAACATGTGGTCAGAGGCACTAAGTCATTTTACACTGTACCTGAAAGTGTACAGAAATAAGTTATGGAGAAAAGAATATAAAAGCACTTGTTCATGAGATAGACCAAAAGTCCCGGGTTGCATATTAGCCAGTGGTGGTGGTGGTTTAGTCGCTAAGTCATGTCTGACTCTTTGCGACCCCATGGACTGTAGACTGCCAGGCTCCTCCATCTGTGGGATTCTCCAGGCGGGAACACTGGAGTGGGTTGCTATTTCCTGCTCCAGGGGATCTTCCCAACCCAGGAGTCAAACCCGGGTCTCGGGCATTGCAGGCAGATTCTTTACCAACTGAGCTATGACGAAAGCCCCATATTAGCCATTAGCCTATAAAAATTAGTTGCATTATTTCCCACATACACTTTTATAAAAATTCTTATTCAATAGGGTGTAACATCCTCTTGTCTGTAGGGACAGACACTCTGCTTCAGAGAAGGGGAAGCAGCAACCCATTCTGATCATCAGTTAGCTCTTTTCTGTGTGACCCATTAACTCCGTTCTCCAGTGCTGAAAGCGTTCCGTGCTTTTTCAGCTAGAAGACTCCCGACACTGTTAACTATTTCATGGTGATATGCTTACTTATAATTTAGAAACAAAACCCACTCAAAAAACACCAGCATGAAGGCTAACTTGCACGAAGCACTTAATACTGTGCCAAGCAGTATGCTGATTACTTTACATATACTACATTTAATCCTTCCAGTGACCCTGTGTGATTGGAATTATTTTATCCTTCTTTTAAAAATGAGAAAATTGAAGCAAAGATACTGGGTAACCTACCAAGGTCACACAGTAAAGAAGTAATATCACTCAACTTTGAACCCAGAGAATCTGGCACCAGAGCCTGCCTTCCCAACAATAACATGGAGCACAGTCTCCAGACACCTGGTCTTCAGGAGGCACCTGGAACAGTCAACACCTGAATACTGGATACCAACCTGGAAAACGTTTTCTATTAAGCTGTGAGTGTCATGGACTCTCCTCTTTGTCACTGGACAGCACTTCTGAGTTATGCTGGTGGTGAGAAACCCCAAACATGATGGAAGTGTTGAAAAGGGTGTAGCTCAACTCAATGCTTATATGGGCTTCCCTAGTGGCTCAGACAGTAGAGAATTGGCCTGCAGTGCAGGAGACCTGGGTTTGATTCCTGGGTCGGGAAGATCCCCTGGAGAAGGGAATGGCTACCCACTCCAGTATTCTTGCCTGGAGAATTCCTTGGACAGAGGAGTCTGGCAGGCTACAGCCCATGGGGTCACAAAGAATTGGATACAACTGAAGTGTCTTAGCATGCACACACAATGCATATATATTTTTGAGGGAGTATTTGTTTTTACTGTATATTTCATTTTTAACTAATTCTTCAAAATTACTGAATCTGAGTTTTTTTTTTAATTGAAGTAGTAGATTTATAACATTTCAGGTGTACAGCAAAGTGATTCAGTTATACAAATACATATATCTGTTTTTTTTTCAAATTATTTTCCATTATAGGTTTTTACAAGATATTGAATATAGTTTCCTGTGCTACACAATAGGACCGTGTTATCTATTTTATATATGATAATATATATCTGCTAATCTCAAATTCTAATTTATCCCTCTCCCTGCCACCACACTGCTTTCCCCTTTGGTAACTATAAGTTTCTTTTCTATGCTTGTGAATCTGTTTCCATTTTGCAGCAAAGTTTATTTGTATTTTTTTTCCATTCCACATGTACATGATATCATATGACATTTGTATTTGTCTGACTTCACTTCATGCAATAATCTCTAGGTCCATCCATGTTGCTGAAAATTCTTTTTTATGGCTAATATTCCATTATATATATATATATATATATATATATATATATGGAAGTAACGTGGAAGCAACCTAATGTCTATCAACAGGTGACTGGATAAAGAAGACATGCTATATATATATATATATTAAATAGAATGTACATATTTTAAGAGATGTGATTCATTATAGCTTTCTTTGAGAAACAAATACTTCAAGGGCACTAAGCTGCTGCTGCTGCTGCTGCTGCTGCTAAGTCGCTTCAGTCGTGTCCGACTCTGTGCGACCCCATAGACGGAAGCTCACCAGGCTCCCCTGTCCCTGGGATTCTCCAGGCAAGAACACTGAAGTGGGTTGCCATTTCCTTCTCCAATGTATGAAAGTGAAAAGTGAAAGTGAAATCGCTCAGTCTTGTCCAACTCTCAGCGACCCCATGGACTGGAGCCCACCAGGCTCCTCCGTCCATGGGATTCTCCAGGCAAAAGTACTGGGGTGGGGTGGCATTGCCTTCCCCAGGCACTAAGCTGGGGTGGGTGTATATGAATTGATCTTTATACTCTGTTTCTACAAACACACAACAGGGAGCAACTTCTCCATGAGTTTCACTTGCTAGCTGGCTTCTTTTATCTGGGGAAGAAGCACTGCAGCTCCAGAATACAGACATGACACTTATGAACCCTTTTCTTAGAAATATTCTAAGGGGCATTATATTGGGTCAAAAAAGAGATGAGGCTAGAAAGTAGTGTGCCATGTTTTTCAAGCTTTTTAGGCCCTAAAGAGCACACACACTAGAATCTCAAATAAATTAAGTATATGATTATGTAGGTTAACGTACATGTCTTCTTTTCTAATATCGATATGGAACTTTATTTTTAATCTGGCTACTCCTTGGAAGGAAAGTTATGACCAACCTAGATAGCATATTCAAAAGCAGAGACATTACTTTGCCAACAAAGGTTCGCCTAGTCAAGGCTATGGTCTTTTCTGTGGTCATGTATGGATGTGAGAGCTGGACTGTGAAGAAGGCTGAGCGCTGAAGAATTGATGCTTTTGAACTGTGGTGTTGGAGAAGACTCTTGAGAGTCCCTTGGACTGCAAGGAGATCCAAGCAGGCCATTCTGAAGGAGATCAGCCCTGAGATTTCTTTGGAAGGAATGATGCTAAAGCTGAAACTCCAGTATTTTGGCCACCTCATGCAGAGTTGACTCATTGGAAAAGACTCTGATGCTGGGAGGGATTGTGGGCAGGAGGAGAAGGGGACGACAGAGGATGAGATGGCTGGATGCCATCACTGACTCGATGGATGTGAGTCTGAGTGACCTCCGGGAGTTGGTGATGGATAGGGAGGCCTGGCGTGCTGCGATTCATGGGGTCGCGAAGAGTCGGACACGACTGAGCGACTGATCTGATCTGATTCAGCCAAAATCTATGCTTTACTTTGTTTTTGACCTATGCTTTTCTAGGTCTTTGGAAGATCAAATAATCACCTTCACTGTCATTTCTGGCATCCCAGGACTTGTGTGTGACCAGTGATTGTCACAAAATTACCATCATTTATAATCAGCTTAGCAAAATCCATGACATAAATAAATCAACAATGCATATATCTTGGAATACTGCTTATATGCAGATATTCACTTCCAAACCAGCTTATCGTTCTGGAAGCAGTTTGGGATCCAGATCTCTTCGTGGGTTTATTGTTGCAGCTATTCTCTCATTCAATTGTAAAATCAATGTACAGGTGCTTTTTCCTTAATGCAACATGTGTATCTGTGAAAAAAGAAAAGCTTATTCAAATCTGCACAATCACACACTGAACATAATAAGGAGTATATATATATATACACATATACATATGTATATATATACACACATATATATTTCTGTTACTTGGCTTATGAAGCTTCCTCTTCACTAGGGCCAGGCCAGTTCCAATTAATACCAAGATTTTTATGTACATAATAGTATACCTAAAATTTGTGGTTTCAGGCCATTGGTTGTAAACAAAAAACTTTAAAAAAATTTTTTTAAACTTAAGATTTTTAAATTTCAGTTTGAAATGCATGGTTTATAAAATTAGATTCTTTGATTATAGCCTTTCTCTTTTTAACTAATTTTGCTGGGTAAAGTTAAATCACTAGGCTCAGTTGTGATGATTCATTGGTAAAATTGCTGCTTGAATGGTTTGAGGGCCTACAGTGTCATGACTTTTATTGTCTTCGTTTTCAAAAACAAAACATAATAGGGTTTATAGGGAAATTATTATCAGAATCATGCCACTCAAAACAAGCAATTTCCACTCAAAATCTACAAAACTTTATAATGGTGAGCTAACAGAATGGTATTTCTAGTAAAAATACAGCACAGCTTTAAAAATCTATTATATAGCTAATAAAGAAGTACTATCTTATAAATAGGTCCTTGCATTAGAAAAACACATAAAATGACAAGAGCATCTAAAGGAGCTTATGGAAGAGCTGGGGCTGCTGAGTAATGGACACGAGGGCCAGGAGCACAAAGGTCAGGGAGGAACACGCCGTGAGCACCTCTGGGAGAGCAGGAGGCCAGATGGCGCCGGGAGGACGGAGGGCGGGGTGAGCTGGCACAGGGCGGCCTAGCCCAAGACGTCCAGCTGTTCTAGTGTGCTTTGCATTCAGCTGCTGTTACACAGCGGTATAAAGCATGGACATGCTGGGGAAAGAGCACAAGGGAACCAATACGACCTCCAAGCGAACGTCATTCCTCCTTACGTAGGAGCTGAGTCACTGCAGAACACACATGAAAACAGAAACAGTGTCAGGAACAACAAGAACGATGATTCTGGAAGCTATTACTGCTGCTGCTACTGCTAAGTCACTTCAGTCGTGTCCAACTCTGTGCGACCCCATAGACAGCAGCCCACCATGCTCCCCCATCCCTGGGATTCTCCAGGCAAGAACACTGGAGGGGGTTGCCATTTCCTTCCCCAATGCATGGAAGTGAAAAGTGAAAGTGAAGTTGCTCAGTCGTGTTTGACTCTTAGCGACCCCATTGCAGCCTACCAGGCTCCTCCATCCATGGGATTTTCCAGGCAAGGGTACTGGAATGGGGTGCCATTGCCTTCTCCGCTGGAAGCTATTGATTATGTACAAAACCAATTATTAAAAACTTTTAAATAGTTAAAACAGAGGCAAAAGAGATAATGATTAATCTGACTTAGAGGATATATCAGTTAATTCTATAAAGTGCATTATATTGACTGTGAGCCCATAAATGCTTATAGAAATATAAACAATGATAGGTATAATTAATGAAAACTATGTATATGAAAAAATCATAAAGAAAAATCATATACCCCCAAATATCTTGCTTTTCTACCAACTTTAGTCCAGTCATCATTTAAAATCATTATGTGTACTAAAGCTTCTGTGTATGCTATTATTTCTGTACTGCAGTGTCAAACTTCAGAAACTTGACCACTAAACTTCATATAATACATTTTTCTAACAAACATTGATAAGACTTCACACTTATTCCCATTCCCCAGAAGTTTCTATTAAGTTGGTGATAATATTCAATTGTACTCAATTCCAGCTTAATGTTGATTTTAACATTCAGTCATTTGACATCTTTGATACCCTTGTCCTTAATGAAGAAAATGATGATTTCTGACAAATTTCTTATGAATAACATAATTTAACTGCTGTAAAGTTATGTTGTCTAATATGGTAGCCACTAACCACATGAGACTATTCAAAGTGATTTAAATAAAAGTAGAAATGTAGTTCCGTCACAAGCAAGTCCTCAACAGCCCACATGGGGCTGTTGGCTAGTGCACTGAAAAGCACAGCTGTAGAATATTCCCACCATCACAGGAAGTTCAACAGCAGAGCAGTTATTCTGTTGACCTATACAGCTCTGCCAAATTTCTGAAAAAGCACAATAGTTCAAGAGTTAGTGACCCTTTAGAAAGTGTTAGCAAACTTTTAGCCTTCTTCTCCCTTTCCTCCATAGTGCTAAGTGTTGGAAGAGCCCTCTCTCCTGGTTTTGCCTTGGATCCTGGGGGAGAGAGAGCCCGCTCGGGCACCCTCAGACACCATGGGCCAAGTTTTGCAGATTCTGTCAGTACCCTGCCCACATCTTTGGCTCTATGACTTCAGGATGCTGCAGCCATCTTCCAAAAGCCAGTATCTCCGTTTCTGTGTCCAAGCCTTTTTTTCTGAAGGTGTTGTGAGATATTCTGCCTGGACCCCTGGCAGGTGCCAAGAAATTAACACCCAGTAAAAGGCATCTTCTACTAACATGGTTAAAAGTTAGTATAAACTGACTCTGGCGGTCCCATTCCTTAGGTGAGCTGTGTGTTTGGAAGCATCTTCTAGGGTGCCTCACGGTGCTGGCTGGTCCCCTGTGCTGACCACCTTTCCTCTCCTGCATCACTTTCCACAGCTCTCCTCTGTTTCATCGCACTTCCAAATAAGCCTCTTGCTCTCCATATCCAGACTATATAAGACAATATCTACTTAGTGAGGTAAAAGGGATAATCAGAAAGGAGGCTCACGATACTAAAGATAACCAATGTTTATATGTCATTAAATTGTGAATTCCTTGAGAGCAAGGATTGTGTCTTGGGAATTTTCTATTCCCACTGTCTAGCACATACAAGGCACTCATTAGTAGTATGGCATAGTGTTTCACACATATTGCTTCTTTGATATCCCAACAATCCTACTCAGTAGCTATTGCTGCTATTTCTCAGCTAAGCAAATTAAAGATCAGATGAGCTAAATGAATTGCCCAAAGTCAAACAGTGAGTAGTCGTGTTCAGCTTAGAACCAGGGCTTTAGACACTAGGCCCCATGCTTGTCCTCCCTGTAGCTATCTGGTGCCGCTGTGCTGGTCACTGTTGACTGCTGACTTGCCTGCTGGCCTCTGAGCAGGCCTCAGCTATGCCCATGCCATGCACTGTGCTCCAAGCGCTGCCTGACTGAACAGAGTGAAGCATGTTATTTATTTCTGCTCCTGTTCAGTGGGCTAAGTGTACGTTACTAACTTCTCACAGTAGTTTCTATTATCAGAGAGTGGCTCTTGTCTCAAAGGCTTGATCCTAGGACAAAATGCACAGAAGACAATAGTGAATTTCTTGCTCTACTCTCTCATCTCTGCAAGTCCCAATCCCTGTCAGACTCGCCCTCAGAAGTCTCAAGGCCCTGCTGCTGCTGCTGCTGCTGCTAAGTTGCTTCAGTCGTGTCCGACTCTGTGCGACCCCATAGACGGCAGCCCACCAGGCTCTGCCATCCCTGGGATTCTCCAGGCAAGAGCACTGGAGTGGGTTGCCATTTCCTTCTCCATTGCGTGAAAGTGAAAAGTGAAAGTGAATTCGCTCAGTTGTCTCCAACTCTTAGCGACCCCATGGACTGCAGCCTACCAGGCTCCTCCATCCATGGGATTTGCCAGGCAAGAGTACTGGAGTGGGTTGCCATTGCCTTCTCCATATATACACTACTATGTATTAAATAGATAACTAATGATAACCCCGCTGCTGCTGCTGCTGCTAAGTTGCTTCAGTCGTGTCCGACTCTGTGCGACCCCATAAACAGCAGCCTACCAGGCTCCTCCATCCATGGGATTTTCTAGGCAAGAGTACTGGAGTGCCTTGCCATTGCCTTCTCCATCTCAAGGCCCTACCTGACTGTATTTTGTTCTGGGCTTCCCTGCCCAGGCAGTGCCAGGATTCTGGAACCATCGAGAAAGGAAGAGGAACTTCTGCACCTCCAAGCATCACTCCAGATTTTGTCCTTGCCCTCCATCCCCACCCTTCTGCTCTCTGAATTTTTTTGCTCAGACTATTATTAATATTTTAAATTCTCTAAGTTTCAGTATCCTGATCTATAGAATTTAGATGATAATGAAAGTACCCATTCATTTAAAGAGTACCCCAAAGTACCCATAGGTTATGAGGATGAAATGAGAAAGTCCACATAAAAACAGTCAGTCAGTTCAGGCCCTCAGTCGTGTACAACTCTTTGCGGCTCCATGGACTGCAGCATGCCAGGCCTCCCTGTCTATCACCAACTCCTAGAGTTCACCCAAACTCCTCTCCATTGAGTCAGTGATGCCATCCAACCATCTCATCCTCTGTTGTCCCCTTCTCTCCCCACCTTCAATCTTTCCCAGCATCAGGGTCTTTTCAAATGAGTCAGCTCTTCACATGAGGTGGCCAAAGAATTGGAGTTTCAATTTCAGCATCAATACTTCCAATGAATATGCAGGACCGATTTCCTTTAGGATGGACTGGTTGGATCTCCTTGCAGGTTCAAGGGACTCTCAAGAGTCTTCTCCAACACCACAGTTCAAAAGCATCAATTCTTCGGTGCTCAGCTTTCTTTATAGTCCAACTCTCACTTCCATACACTCAGCACACTGTAGACACATAATTACTATTAGATACTGTTATTGGACATATGTTCTATTTGGCCCACCCTTCTCCTCCCCTCTATAAGCCTAGTTTGAACCTCGAGAGATCCAAACCTGTCACTAATGAGGTGGCCTGGGCCCCCATATACCAAGAAATTGAATTTAGATTAATGTGTTATCTCAAGATTAACAGGAACTTTGGGACTCACAATTCTGTAATGGAAAGACATGCATTGTTAATGAGAGCAGTCTAGGAAGAAAGCCCATTTGCAAGCAGGGTGCCACAAGATGGTAGAAACCATTTGCCTCCACATAGAAGCCAAGCTGTTTATCTCCCAGTTATTTGTGAGACTGCGCTAAATGCTCAGTGTCGGTTAAACAGCACATCCTGTGTGTGAAGGTGGCAGATACATTCTGATAAACACGTATATGCATGTTTTCCTGACCAAACCCTGCCAAAAGAGAGGGTGGGGCTTCTCCAAATTGAATGATTAAAGGCTGAGCGTATTTTTAAAATAAAAGGCATCTTGTAAGCTATTTTATTCCTCCTTATTGTGCTTATGTATTAGTCACTTCAGTCATGTCTGACTCTATGTGGCCCCATTGACTGTAGCCCACCAGGCTGCTCTGTCCATGGGGATTCTCCAGGCAAGAATACTGGAGAGGGTGGCCATTCCCTTCTCCAGGGGATCGAAGCCGGGGATCGAACCCGGCTCTACTGCATTACAGGTAGATTCTTTAACATCTGAGCCACCAGTGAAGCCCATTATTATGCTTAGCCATGGGTAAAATATTGATTTCTTATTTACAACATTTTCTTTTTAAAGTATAGATAACAGAAGTCTATGATACTACATCGGGGAAGGCAATGGCACCCCACCCCAGTACTTTTGCCTGGAAAATCCCATGGACGGAAGAGCCTGGTAGGCTCCAGTCCATGGGGTCACTAAGAGTCGGACACGACTGAGCGACTTCACTTTCCCTTTTCACTTTCATGCATTGGAGAAGGAAATGGCAACCCACTCCAGTGTTCTTGCCTGGAGAATCCCAGGGACGAGGGAGCCTGGTGGGCTTCTGTCTATGGGGTCGCACAGAGTCGGACACGACTGAAGCGACTTAGCAGCAGCAGCAGCATGATACTACATTTCCTATCCAAAAAAATTGGGATACAAAGGTTAATCATTTTTTTTTTAAATTTTTATATTTATGCTGTAATGGTCACTGTTACAAATGCATAAGAATTCAATTCCACTTGGCTGTACATTTAATAAAGCACCTAGTGGAGATCACAAACACTTGACATGAAATTGGAAAAGCCCCAGAAAATCTAGGCACCGAGGTGGAAAACCGCAAGTGTTGCTGCCTTAATTTCCCTTTCCAGGCTTTACCACAATAAAGCTCATCCTCCAGCTCACAGATACCTTCAAACTGGAATGATTTCAAAGGTGAAATGGCCACTGTCTTTCCTGTATCCTGAGATGAACTATAATTCTCAGGAAGACAAGAATTTAGGCATACAATCAGAGTTGGTAGAAAAAAAAAATTTAAGCTTTCTATTGCCAAACAAGATGGAGTCAGTCATACTCCCTAGAAAAGTGTCCGGGACAGAAGCTCTCCTTTCAGTCTCCTTGGTTTTATAGTCTTTTAATAAGCTCTCCTGAAGATGGCGCCTCATGCTTAGCTATGTTACAGCCTGCATCATTTTGTGATTCCCTCTGAAACCAAATCCCTAACAGCTACACAGATTCACAGAAAGATCTGTAGGAAATGCTACCGTAAAATGATATTCCTAAAGTATGAAAGTGAAAGTGAAAGTGAAGTCGCTCAGTCGTGTCCGACTCTTTGCGACCCCGTGGACTGTAGCCCACCAGGCTCCTCTGTCCATGGGATTCTCCAGGCAAGAATACTGGAGTGGGTTGCCATTTCCTTCTCCAGGGGATCTTCCCAACCCAGGGATCGAACCCAGGTCTCTTGCATTGCAGGCAGATGCTTTAACCTCTGAGCCACCTGGGAAGCCCTCCTAAAGTATGAAGATTAATCTAAATCACTCAAGGAATAATCTGATTAGATCATCTTTAAATTTTCAGTTAGGAAGAGAAGTTACAGGAAAAAAATACAGCAAGTGCTATTTGGGTCACATGAATAGCCTGTTCCGAAAACTAAAATCCACTGTGACCTTGCTCCTCTTTTGTCCTCTCTTTGCAGTCAGCGGTACCACCATCTATCACATTGCCAGAGCCAGAAACTTGAATGACATCTTTGATCCTTGTCTCCACTATAAATCTCACCATCAGCAATGCCTCATCCAATCAACCACCCAGTCCTCTCTCTACTAGTCCATAAATGTCTCTCAAGCGTGTGCCGTCTCTCCATTCCTTCTATCACCAGCGAAGTCCCATCCCCTCCTCCCTGTGCCCCTGTGATAGAGTGTTTGCCATTTCCCTTCTCTCATTCCACTCTCCATCCCTCACCTAGAGTCATCTTTCCAAAGACAGGCTCAATCATGTAATCTCCCTGTTTACAATATCCCATAGCTCCTGAGTGCTGTCAGCTTCCCTGGTGGTTCAGCAATAAAGAATCTGTCTTCAGTGGAGAAATGCAGGAGACTTGGGTTCGATCCCTGGGTTGAGAAGATCCCCTAGAGGAAGAAGTGGCTACCCACTCCCATATTCTTGCCTGGAGAATCCCCATGGACAGAGAAGCCTGGCAGGCTACAGTCCAAAGGGTCACAAAGAGTCAGACATGACTGAGCAGACAACACTAGTACTCTCAGGTCAAATCCAAGCTTTTCTAATAATTTAGTTGCCCCTGCCACTGCCCATCTTCCTGGGCTTCATCTTGAAGCACTGTTGCATTTGTTCTTTTGGCCTCGTCGTAATAGATTCCTTCTCAGTTCCTGACCTGTTCACCTCAGGGTTTTCTATTCCTACAGCTGCTGCTGTGCCCCAAGCAACAGCGGCAGCTCACCCCTCTACACACCTGGAGAATCACCACCTTCATCCATCTACTTCCGACGTATCCTGTTGGTTCAGTATAAACCACCCTTTCCTCATGGAAGAGACCCATCCAGTAGATTAGGATCCGGCGATCTATGATTCCATAGCACCCTGTTCTTTCTTGCCTTTCATAGTCATCTCATTTTATCATCATCATCCGTGTATTTTTCCCTTGCTAGAGGATACACTGAAAAAGCAGGAAGAGTGCCCGTCCCTAAGCAGCATTCTCACAGTGACCTATGAGGTCTTTGGTCCTCTGCCTCTATCACCTGATCTCTTGTCCTGACCGCCTGTGGGTCTCCCTCATTTCTTTTGCTTCTGCCTCCTTGCTTATTCCTCTAACCTGCTTTCTCCAGCTTGGCCTCTTTGCTGCTCCTCTGACTTTGCAGGCAGGATCCTGCCTCGAGGCCTTTGCACTTGCTACTCCCTTCACCTAGGGTGCACTTCCTCCAGCTTTCTTTGTGGTTCTCTCCCTCACCTGCTTTAGATTTTTATTCAAAGGCCGTATTCTCAGTGGAGTCTTCTCTGACCACCCGATTTATCACACGCACCCCCAACATTCCAGTCCCTCTTCCGACTCTATTGTTCTCCCTAGCTCTTGTCACTGTCTAGTATACTTTCATGCTTTGTTATCCATCACTCTCCTCTAGGATGTAAGCTCCCTGAAATCAGGGACTTTGGTTTCTCTGGTTGCATCTCCAGCACCTAGAGCTGTGCCTAGCACAGAGTGGTCAATGGAATTTTTCATTCTAGTCTCACCTTCGCGATTTCATAAACTAAGTCTTCTCACTGTTTTGGCACTAAGTCATTCTAATTTATGAGTGGGAAGAATTTTATCCTCACCCCGGAAGTCTTCCTTCTTCCTGATTACTTTAGCTTCCTATTTTTGGAACTAGTATGTCTTGTTGGTGGGAGATGAAATCAGAACTAAAAACAAATCTTCCCAAGAAAACATAAAAGTGGGAACTTGCTGATGTCTTTTAAGTTTCAGCTGTTTCCAAATAATAGTTTCCTGAAAACTAGAACATTTAGTGTGAGTCTGGTTAACAATGTCTCCTCCTGAATAGCTCCCAGAGTGATGGCTCCTTATCTTTCTGTTAATTGATGAGACACTTGGAGAAAAATGTTGGTTCCCTCACATCACTGGGGCACATGCTGAAGATTTTTATGTGGAAACCCATGGATTTGCCTGGCTGTCCAACCAGTCTGATTATTTGGGTCAAAATGTGAGGTTTCTAAAGCCAAACCAGCTGTGCAGTTAGATGGAATCCAACTTCCTAAGCAGGAAATGGCAAACAAAAATCAGATTAAATGACTGCAATATGGATACATAGTCCTTTGTAAAATTTCAGGCCCTTGAAGTGATCAGCAACTCCAGGGGAAGACGGCACTTATTCTCACAATATGTAAAGCTGATTCATGGCTAATGATTTATCACGGGTGTTTGATTTGTCTTCCATTTTCAGAGTTATAAGATGAGCAAACAGATGCTCACCACCCTCTAATTTCAAGGGAATATCATATTGCAACTGCAATTAAGCACAGTTTCTATCAGAACATGTGAAATATTACAGAAGAAACTGAGAATGATCATTTATAATATAAATAGGAGAGAAAAAATAATCTCTTACACCAAAATTTGAATTTTTGATGAAGTTTCTAGTTAATTAAAGCCAAAGAAGAGGAGAAAATCTGATACTATGTTTGATTGAGAATGTGAGCACATGACTTGAAAGAGCAGCTCATGTTATTTCACCATTAAAAGATAGCAGAAGACTTGCCCACGAAAAGGAAGTTTGTGGGTACAGTGAGAAATGGGAACTGAAGAGGCTGCTATTTCATTAGGCATTCTCTCAAAGGGGAATATTTGGATGACAATTTAACCATAAATGGTCAAGATAAAAGTTGAGGAGAGAAGCAAGAGAAGAGCAGTCATCTACTGAATATTCCTGGAGTGACTGCTTCAACAGAGAAGAAAATGCAAGTCTCCATGGTGATTTAATTAAAATAGGCTTCTAGACCAGCAGAAATGGAGGCAAGAGAGAAAGAGAAAAGACAACTTATAGAAGAATTTCCCTTAATGAGGAGAGAGCAGAGGTATGGTCAGGGTTCAGAAGAAAGAATGCAAAAAGTGACCAAAGCATGAATAAAGTTACAAAAACTAGGCTGTGTATCTTCTTTTCCAAAAGACTGATCATCACAACTTGTTAAAAGGGTTATATTTTCAAAGATTCCTCAAATTAACAGAAAGATGAAGACCAAGCATAATGGAATAGACCTTCTGGAATAGAAGTATTATCTAAGATTCAAGAGGAGTTTCTGCTCAACAGAAGCCTAAATGATAAAACTAGGATGATGTGTAATAATATGGAAATCTATAGCCATTCCTATCTGGTCTTGGAAGTGATTACTGGATACCTTGATGATAAAAAAAAATAGTGTATATTGAGTTCCAGACTAGGTTCAAAGGAAAATTGGATGGAAATGGCAAATCCTGAAAAAAAACAAAAAACAAAAAACAAAACCTACCTGGTCCCATGTTGGAAAAGCTCTCCCTTATATTGAAACGATGTTTAAAAAATTGTTTTAATCCATGAAGAAACCTAAAAAGAAACACTCTGATCCACTTATACCAAGTAGAGCCCAAAAGTATAAACAAATAGAAGCTGACTCTCAAAATATGTTCCACTGGATGATGATGTCTGGTTATACACACTGGAAATGTCAGTATTTAACAAAATTAAGTAGATTTTGTCACTATTAGGAGAAGTCCTTGGGCATCCCTATACATCATTCTTACCAGCTGCGCCAACATTGCAAGACCCTTTCCTGATCATTCCTTTCCTTTCCTTTCATGATCATTCCTTTTCTGGGCCATTTGTCATAGTGGTATTACAGTGAGCAGCTCTGCAGCACAGTCTCAAGGAAGGTCAAGTCTCCCTCTGGGAATAGACTTGCCAGAAAAAGGATAGACTCCCCAAGTTCTTAGGTGAATTCCTCAGCTGTAACATGCATCCATAGGTGTGCAGCATCACCTGGGTCCTCTCTGCATTTCCTTGTGGGTTTGGGGTGATGAAGGGAACAAAGGCAAACATGCTGCTCGTGCTACTTGCTGTAATAAAGGTCTTCCTCTCTGACCCAGGAATCTCGGGATCTCCCAGCATCCATAAAAAGAGAATAAGGTATCTTGTTAGTTTGGAAGTGAGATAAAATCCCTGACACTTACTGTAGGATTTCTTAGGACCTTTATTCTGTTAAAATCACTGTGACCCTCCAAGGAGATAGCATGGCACAAATCATCTCCCAAATTTATGTGATCATGCAAATTCATTCTCCTATTTAACAATGAAAAGAACTAAGATTTTGTGCCATGCACCTTGGGATACCCTATTTTAAGGGCACTGATGCAGGTCTTGGTGACCTATACAGGACGCAGACCCTGATCATTCTTTTCCTGACCCATTTGTCACGGTTGCGTTGCAGTGAGCAACTTGCAGCAGGCAGCCTCAAGGAAGGAGGTAGTCTCCCCCTGGGACAGGAACAAACTTGCTGGAGAAGAGATGGATTCCCCAAGCTCAGGGGAGAATTCCTTGGCTGCAGAACGATTTGCCTCCCAAATGCATCTCTTTCAATGGCCTGCGGAGCTACCCACAATTCCCACCATTTGAATTATCGCTTTGGTAGAACGCGTTTTTTCCAGAATGTTCCTATTAAAATGCTAACGTGTTACCTGGAGGTGTGAGACATGAATGTATTAAGGCTTTAACTTAGATGAATATCTTAACATGGAGGAGATTTGAAGAGGGAGTTGGGCTGATGGGACCTGGAAGGTGGCCTATGGGTTAGAAAAGGCCTTAAAATTGTGTCTGGACAAAAAGAGGCAAAACAGGAGCACTGTAGTGATGAGTCCTCCTTTGCCTTCACATCCCTTCCCCAAATACAGTACTCTGGGTCAGTACTTATGTTTTAAATGAATTATCGAAATACTGATCTTGCCCCCTTTCTTTTCCTCTCTTAAATTTATTCTTTTCCCTTTTGAACTCTAAATTTGTCAGCCTCACCAAATGAGTAGGTAAAAATGTGAATATTACTTTTTAAAAATTGTATTTATTTTGGCTGTGCTGAGTCTTGAGTGCTGCTCAGGTTTTTCTCTAGCTGCTGCCAGCAGGAGCTGTTCTTGTTGCCATGTGTGGGCTTCTCTCTGCAGTGACTTCTCATGCTGTGGAGCACAGGCTTTAGGGCTTGGGGGCTTCAGTAGTTGCAACTCCCAGGCTCTAGGGCGCAGGCTCCATAGTTGTGGCGCCCACCGGCTCAACTAAGTTGTGGAGCTTAGTTGCTCCACAGCGTATGGGATCTTCCCAGATCAGGGATCGAACCCACGTCTCCTGCGTTGGCAGGGGATTCTTTACCACTGAACCACCAGGGAAGCCCCTGCATATTAGCTTTTTTTTTTTTTTTTTTTTTTTTACAGGAGGTCAGAGTCAATATCATTTGGGGGGACAGGGGAGGAATTTATAGACTATGAGGCAGATATTTTCAAAACAAACTCTTCATCCCTTGAGGACATTTTTCGAGGCCCTAAAAACGATGAACAGAAGGATGAGCCTTTAGCCTTATACTTCCCCATTCTGTTGGATGCCAGTCTTGCTAGCCTGATGTCTTTAATCATTTTGTTTGCTTTATGTGTTTTTGTTTTTTTAAGCAAGAAACTGGGAGTTTTATAATAGGTATGGCTCAATAATTCTTTCAATTATAACAGTTTCTGCTTGAAAACCATGCATATTCTAATGCTTTTACTTGAGTCACAACTTTCTAGAAGCTGTTTATCACAGTGATTTAACTTGTACATGATTTTGCTTTGCTCTCCTCACCATTTGGGGAAAGTTATTCAGAGAGAATGAACTAGGAGCTTCTACTGTATTTGTTTTCTTTAAAAAAAAGAAAAAAATGATTGTGTGACCTTGGCACTCAGGGTGTTGTGCAACAGGAAACTGAGATTTTCCATGAAAAGAAGTCTCTCCCTGTGGTGTTTATGGCGTGTTCCTCATGCCTCAGGTCTTCTGCTACGTCAAGGACGGGCACCATGTTATCCTACCATGGCATTTCAAATATCACCATGGCAGATGGGCTATTACAAGAGAAATGTAAAATGTTCCAGAACTGCCAATTAAATTTCTTCATGTTTTATAACTAGATCTAACATAAATATAGTCTCTCTGAAAGAAAATATTCTTGGATCAACCAACTCTCAGTTCTTGGGTCATAGTCAGAGGTCATTCTCAGTCAGAGGAAACCTCTGAGCAGTGAGCAGGAAAGCTTGACTTGACTCTGACCATGTTGTATAAAGTGCAGGGTTGTTGGGTCTGATGAATTCTAAAGCCCCAGGGCACATGAGCCACTTTTTAACATAATCATCTTCGGGATTCCTACATGGTCAAAGTTCAAACACAATGAGAAATAAATACAGCTGCATACAGACCCTGTGGTTCTTAAAAACAAAATTTCCAAGCAAATCGTGAAAAAGAAGACTGCTTGCAGGATATTTTCATTTCTGATTACAGTTGGGACATCCCTTTGGCTCCTTATAATTCACGTTACAACATGCGAGTCCTTCCAGGGATTTCACAGAATTTTCTGGCCTAGGGGGGTCATCTGCATTCAAGATCATCAGTGTATTGGCACTGAACCTAAGATATCACCCATTGACAAATTATCACCAAAAAATACGAATATTTTCTGTTCACTCGTTAAAAGTCTCCAGAGAATTCTTATTAAAAGTTTTCTGGGAATCCAGTGGTTAGGTCTTTGTGCTGCCTTTGCAGAGGCCTGGGTTCAGTCCTTGATCAGGGAACTAAGATCCCGTAAGCCACATGGTGCCACCAAAAAATTAAAAAAAATTTTTTTCATTCCATTGAAATAGATGGAGCAAAATATTTTAGCAGTGGGCAGTTTTTTTGTCACTTTGTTTTATTTTCTTTGGGCTTCGCTTGTGGCTCAGCTGGTAAAGAATTCACCTGCAATGTAGGAGACCTGGGTTCGATCCCTGGGTTGGGAAGATCCCCTGTAGAAGGAAAGGCAACCCTCTCCAGTATACTGGCCTGGAGAATTCCATGAACTGTATAGTCTATGGGGTCGCAAGGAGTCAGACATGACTGAACAACTTTCACTTCACTTCACTTCATTTTCTTTAAAGAGGGGAAAATGCATTTTTAGTTTATGCAGAATTAAGAGTTAATAGTGAAAACAGGAGTTGCTCTTCCAGTGCCACTAAAATTGTACTTCTATAACATAGCATCCCTTAGGTTTAGGGCCAGTGAACACTTTTAATAACCCTTTCTTCTGGTGCCCAAGGTTCCTGGAATGCTCCGAGTGACTGTAGATACCTTGTTTATTCAGAAAATTTCTTTAGTTCTGTCTGGTCTTATTTTTCAGTGCTTCTTACTCCTTTCTGGCTGCCTCCAGCTTATCCTGAGCCTTCCTGGCTTTGATTATGCTCCATCTTAGTTGCAGTCCTCATCAATGACTGACAGAAATCAGAAAAGGAAACAACGTTAAATACTTAAATTTTATGTGTTGATTATACCTTAGTAAAGCTGAGTTGTGTGGGGGGGAGGGGCGTGGGTGCGGAAAAGGAATTTTGTGTATACATACCCCAGCTCCCAGCTCCCTCGCACTCAGTGGAATAACTCTGAAGTCTATGTTCTACAACAGCTTCATGATTTCTCTGGCAGTTTTAAGCCCCAGTTTCCTACAGTAGTAATTCCCTGATAACGGAAGTATTCACTGCCTTCATTTTCCTGTATTACTTCACCGTTTCCTTACCTGTGTTTTCTGAGATAACTTCCCAAAGATCTACTTGGTTTTTGTTCCAGGGCCTGCTCTTGGGGGACCTTAATCAAGATACTTCCACTGTCAGTATTATTCTTTTCTTATATATTTTCATCCTGTATTTAAGTGATGTCATACTCCATCTTCAAACTAGGCAGCCAGATAACATCTTAGCTCCAGCATCCTGGATCCCTATATGTCTTAGGATAAGGCTAAGCATCAAGAGTCATATTTATACTAAAAAGGCATGATTTCATTAGCAATATAGTTTTCTTTTATTATATATTTACCTTCCTAGACAAATTGATCTATTATACTGATATGCTAATGATTCGTGTGTATATGTCTCTAGGCCAGAGCTTTCTCTCTATGTTTGAACATGTGTATTGAATGGCCTACTTGTCACTTGGATATACCCATAACCCATCACATTTAGCATAAACAATCTTTAGTTCAACAAATTTCCTTTAAACCCTGTTCTGCCCTCAGGCTTTCCTGAATGATTCACCCAGTTGCTTAAGTCAGAAACCAGGGAAAAGCTTTGACAACTCTGATTTAACCCAGCATCTCAGAGCAAGCCTTTAGCTACAAGTAGTAAACAACTCAATTTACACATGCTTTATTAACAGTGGCTTAAGTGCTGCTGCTTTATTTTTCTCACGCAACACCTAGGTTCAAGGTAGGTGGTTGTGGTGTTCATTCAATAACTATAAAATGCCTGGCAGTATTTTTGCAAATCACCTGGTGTTGCCCAGTGGGATCAAGATAGAGCTGCGTCATTTTTTTCTTTCAGGAAAACAGAAAAAAGCTGCAGTAGCCATGAGTCCACTAGGAAACCTAGCTTTCCCTGAAGAACCTCCCAGCAGACTTCTCTATATGGCTCATTTGTCAGACAGGCCAGATGACTGGCCCAGCTGCAAGGGAGACCAGAAAGTAGGGAGCAGAATCGCTATGAATGGACCCATCAAGATCCACTGACTTGAGATAGGCATGTTGGCACCTTAAACACACACAGACACACATAAGAAGGTGAAAATAGATATGAAGTAGTTTGCAGCATCTTCAACACCACCGTCGTCCTTCCAGTCAAACATCAAGGTAAGTCTACTTTATCCTGCGTGCATGTGCTGTCTCTAAATCTTGTCTGACTCTTTTATGACCCCATGGACTGTAGCCCACCAGGCCCCTCTGTTCATGGGATTTCCCAGATAAGAACACTGGAGTGGGTTGCCATTTCCTTCTCCAAGGGATCTTCTTGACCTCGGGATAAAGCTGGTGTCTTCTGCATTGATAGGCGGGTTCTTTACCAATAAGCCACCAAGGAAGCCCAAGTCTAATTTATGCTACTGTAGATGGCTGGATGGCATCACTGACTCAATTGACGTGAGTCTGGGTGAACTCTGGGAGTTGGTGATGGACAAGGAGGCCTGGTGTGCTGCGATTCATGGGGTCGCAGAGTCGGACACGACTGAGCGACTGAACTGAACTGATCTCTAAAATATGTCTCATTCATTTCTACCCCAACTTAGCCTAAACTACTATCATCTGTGCTCAGGACAAGAACAACAGATTCTTCATTGTTTCTCTGGTTTATAGTATTACTGTTTCCTTCAATTCTCTTCTCCAACTTTATCCGGTGTGTTCTTTCATGAAATTAAATCTGAGCTTGTTATTCATTTGGCTTAAACCACTTCAGTGGCACACATCAGGCAACTTCCTTCCTCCGCTCATCTGGTCTGCCTGCTTAGAACTTGCTTCACCAAGCACTCCCACTTAGCCACATGTAGCCAAACCCTAGTCACCCTTTAACGTTTTCTCTCATTCTTCCTATCACATCACTCATCTCTCAGCTTCACACTTCATGTGTTCTCAAATAGTATATTTGTATTGTATAATTGTTCTGTTTAACACAATTCTGTTTTCTCATTGTCTCACATCATTGTCGTCACCGCTGAACAGATTTTCTTTAAAACAAAGCTTTTATTTCATTCACAGCCAGGTCCCTGCCACCCAGCGCAATACCTGGCCCATAAGCAATCAGTTAATGTTTATTGTTAGATAGCAATGGACATGAATTTGAGAAAACTCCAGGAGGTAGTAAAGGACAGGAAAGCCTGTTGTGCTACAGTCCATGGGTCGCAGAGGTGGACACAACTTAGTGACTGAACAACAACAACAATAATGCTTATTGAGTAACAGGTTGATTAATTAAAGAAAAATACTTGGATATTGTTAATTGGGCAGACACTGTAATGAAAGAATGAACAAGAGACAACAAGATTATTGAGTGTGAACTCTGGATCCCTACACACTAGCTCCACACGGTCAGCTCTGTGACCTTCTGCTAGTTAAGTTAATCTCTTTGTGCAAATTTTTGCATGTAAAATGTAGATAATGATAATACTTAAAAGGCTGTAATCAGGATTTAAAAAGTTAATGTTTATAATTATAAGTAATGCATAGAATAATCCCTGACACAAAGAAGTGAATAAGACAGTCATGATATGTGTCCCTGCAGAACTTACAGTAGAGGTCAGTGCTGTCCAATATAAATGTAAGATGGACCATATATACATATAGTTTGAAATTTCCTGGTAGCCACATTAAAAGTGATTAGATTACAATTAAAATTAATTTTAAGAATGTATTTAAACTAACATATCAAAATATTATTTTGACATGTAATCATTTTTTTAGTTATTAATGTGATACTTTGCATTTTTTTATTTTGTATAAGTCCTTGAAATCCAAAGACTATTTTATACTTACAGCACATCTCAATTCAGATGGTTAATTTTCATGTTACTGAACCTGCCTTTAGATTTGATAAAATTACAGTTGAAAAAGTAGACATATATCTAAGTAGTTCTAGGCATATTTTAATAAATTTAAATGTATTAAAATTAAAGTTAGGGGTTCATTTCCTGAGTCACACTAGTTATTTTTCATGTTTAGCAGCCACATATTGGACAGCACAGGATTAGAGAAAAATATGGCAAGCAAGCAGACAGTTATAGAATGTGATGAAATGCTATGTTAAGGCAAGAAAAGTGCTCTAGGAGCACAGAATCAGGGTGCTGACACCTCTTGGACAGAGGGAGTTTATGAAGGGGATGGAGAAAGCACTGTCTATTCTGAGATCTCCAGATACGGAGGAGCTAGCAGGTGACAAAGGGGGAAAAGCATCTGACATGAGAAATGGCGCTGGACAGGAGGGGAAATGAGGCATTTTCACAGACTTGGGCATATTTCAGAGACAAATGCAAAAGGTACATATGCATGTAAAAAGTGGGAAATGGTTAGAAGGGAAGATGTGGAAAAGGGAGAAGTTGAGGAGGAGGCTAGAGAAGTAAGTGAGGGAAGAGATCTTGAGAGGTTTCATGAGACCTGTGAAGGAGGCCAGACCGTCTGGAAGGTAAGGAGGAGTCACTGAAGGATTTAAACCGGGTAGTGACACAATCACTGACTACATGATCACTCATCATTCTGACTACCTTGTGAAAAAGGTTTGGAAGACAGAAACCAGTGGCTGGCACCTCATGCCCATCAACACAGAAAACAACAGCAGGTGTTTATAAGGAGCTGGAAAAATTGCAACCCTTGTGCTTTGTTGGTAGAAATGCAAGTTGGTGCATCCACTATGGAAAACAACGTTAAAGTTCCTTAAAAGTGAAGTTAGAAGTATATACCCAAAAGAATTTAAAGCAAGCTTTCAAAGAGATATCTGTGCACTCATGTTCATAGCAGCATTATTCACAAAAGCTAAAATATGGAAGTAACTCAAGTGTTGGTTAATGGGTGAGTGGATATGCAAAATGTGACATATATGCAATGGAGTATTATTTGGTCTTAAAAAGGAAGGAAATTCTAACACATACTACAACATGTATGAAACTTGAGGACATTATGCTAAGCGAAATAAGCCAATCGCAAAAAGACAAATATTATATGATTCCACTCATAGGCGGTATCTTGAGAAGTCAGAATATAGAGACAGAAGGTAGAATGGTGGTTGCCAGGAGCAGAGTAGGGGATACAGAGTTACTGTTTAATGTGAATGAAATTTCAGTTTTGCAAGATGAGAAGAGTTCTGGAGATGGATTGTGGTGATGGTTGCACAGCTATCTCAATTCAGATGTTTAATTTTCATCTGTTACTGAGCCTGAATTTAGATTTGATAAACTTACAGTTGAAAAAGTAGACACATATCTAAGTATATATAAATGTACTTAAATGCCACTGGATTGCATACTTGAAAAAGATTAAGGTGATAACTTTTGTGTGCTCAAATAAATTTTATGTTATGTATATTTTACCGCCATAAAAATATGGCTGGACATCAAGTGAAAAATCACTGTAATGCCGTCAAGAGATAAAGATGAATTGAGAGAGGGACATTGAAATATATACATTACCATGTGTAAAATAAATAGCTAATGGGAAGTTGATATATAGTGCAGAGAGCTCAGGCTGGTGCTCTGTGACAACCTAGAGGGGTGGGAGGGAGGTCCAAGAGGGAAGGGACTTACGTGTACCTATGACTGATTCATGTTGATGTATGGCAGAAATCAACACAACATTGTAAAGCAATTATCCTCCAATTAAAACTAAATAAATTTTTGAAAAGAGATAAAGATGGTAGCTGAAATATGGACAGAAACAAGTGGGTCAATTTTAAGGATATTAGGGATACAATTAATAAGAATTTATTGGTGATGGATTTTAATGAAGCGTGAGAGAAAGTCAGGAGTCAAGCTAGATCCCAGATTTCCAGCATGAAAAACTGGGGTGGACAGAGATGGTATTTGTTAAGGCAGGAAATCAAGAGGGAGACATAGATTTGCCTGGGGCTGGGGGTTCACCTTCAGACACATTGATTCTCAGTTGCTTGCAGTGAACCCACGGGAAATTGTCTAGCAAGGAGTTAGCAATACAGGTCATAACTTATGGAAACAGATCTTAGAGCCACTCTCAAATGGAGTATAATGAGAGCTGTAGGAGTGGATGATATCCAAGGAGTATCCCATGGACATTTATGTTGTCTGCCAACACGTTTCCCTCACTTTTCTTTTGAGTATTTGGCCCTTCCTCATCAACACTCTTGCCTGGAGAATCCGAGGGACGGGGGAGCCTGGTGGGCTGCCGTCTATGGGGGTCACACAGAGTCGGACACGACTGAAGTGACTTAGCATTAGCATCAACATTCTGGGTGATTTGAATAGCAGTCCCTCTCTGGCCCCAAGGGTAAAATAGGAGACCCAGGTCGAAGTCAGGTTGAAGATCTCATACTCCTGGTCACAGTGACTGGGGTTTAGGAGTGGCAGCCTAAGCTAGTAAAATAAGTGGGAACCTAAAACTTGTATAGGAGCTAATGATATTGGAAAAAAAAAAAAAAAAAGCCTATTCTGCTTGATCCCATTGAACTGCTGCTGCTACTGCTAAGTCACTTCAGTCGTGTCCGACTCTGTGCGACCCCATAGATGGCAGCCCACCAAGCTGCCCTGTCCCCGGGATTCTCCAGGCAAGAACACTGGAGTGGGTTGCCATTTCCTTCTCCAACGCATGAAAGCGAAAAGTGAAAGTGAAGTCACTCAGTCTTGTCCGACTCTTAGCAATCCCATGGACCGCAGCCCACCAGGCTCCTCCGTCCATGGGATTCTCCAGGCAAGAGTACTGGAGTGGGGTGCCATTGCCTTTTCCATCCCATTGAACTAGAACCTCAAAAAATAAGAAACTAGAGCTGGTAGCTATTTTGCTACCCTCAGAGAGACGGTCATTGGAGGTCAACACAGATTTCAGATGAAGAAAAACTGAGTTCTTTCTATGTCATTTCAGCCACGAATACAGCCCCAGCTGAATTAAGACCTTCCCTGGACATTTCAAGTATGTGAGCTAAAAAAAAAGTGCCTTTTCCCTGTAATCTAGATTGAGTTTTCTGTATCCACATAATAATGAATATAGGCAGACTCCACTTTGCATGATAGCGCAGGACCATAAAAATGACCTGGCAAGCTGAAACCATGCAGTGCTCTTAATAATCAATAAGAAGAATTACAGTTGGTCTGTGGCCTTAAAAGAGCTTTCCTAGTGGCTCAGATGGTAAAGAATCTACCTGCAATGTCGGCGACCTGGGTTTGATCCTTGGGTTGGGGAGATTCCCCTAGAGGAGGGTATGGTAACCCATTCCAGTATTCTTACCTGGAGAATTCCATGGACAGAGGAGCCTGGCAGGCTACAGTCTACGGAGTCACCAAGAGTCGGATATAACTGAGCTACTAAGTACACAAACACACAAAACATATCTTAATCAAAACATTAAAAACATTCTTATTTGGGGGAAATAAAAGAATTAGTTTTATAATATTTAGTACACAGAAATTTAAAACATTAGAAACATTAAGAATTGAAGTGTTTTACTTTTTTATGCAAAACTTATCAAAAGGAGTTTAAATAGTCTTTGCTTTATTATTATAACTTAAGATACAGCGTGAGTATCCTTTCTATGCCTTGGCGAGTATCATACTCTTTACCAAGTTTGGATTAGCTTCTAACATTTCAGCTTTTGCACTTTCAGTGCTATGAAATATCTCCATAACTTCTTTTGGATTGAAGCATTTTTGTTTGTTTGTTTTTGCCAACATCACTTCCTCTGGGACATCATTCTTTTTGTCACAGCCACTTTCCTCATTTATGTTAATGTGTTCCCTTTATGAAATTTCTGTGGCTGCACGTCTAGAGTCTCTCGAACATTGACAGTGTCAACAGTGACTCTCTTTAGCTTCAGCTTGAATTCTGCAAAATCATGCCATTTTCTGAAACAATGAAATCAGCCTTTACTGTCAGTAAAAGGTTCTTTTGCAGTCTTCTTGTAATTACTGTTTTTTTTTTTTTCCCTAGTGCAGCATCTAATGTTAATGTTTGGCCTAAAGTGCTAGTTAAACTGGATTTTTTCATTACAGTCTTCAATCCAAAGTAGAAGTAAATGCACCATTTTCACCATTAGTGGCCTCTTGTTCTGCAGGCAACTTAAACTAAACAATACTGAAACCACTTCACCTTGTTTTTGATTTATCCAGTTTTTTCAATATTGTTCATCCAGTGGCTTCATACAGCCCAGGTCTCATCCTGGCCTTATTCTGCAGTCTCCATTTTCAAATCTAATCATATCCAATTTCACTGCTACATTATCACTTTTAATTTCTTTGCTAAACTTTCATTTTTTCCCCCTATTATTCATTTTTGTTAAATGTCATATGGATTTGTCACCGAGAAACAAGGAGACAGCCAACTACAGGTTTTGCTGTCTGTGCCTGAACTGAATAACTGATGTACGGTGGCCGTTACCAACAGACTTTGAAAGGAATGATGCGGTTGGTCACTATGATGCACGTCTATTATTTATGTAGGGATTCCTAGAGCTATCCATGAAGCCATGAAGCTTATACTTAATGCAATTATTTACAGTTAATATACTGTGTAACTGAAATTTAAAGTATGTTATTGGGGAACTGGGTTATTTAATTAAACTATGGTCAATGAAATTTGTGCATGTCAAAGTTCTTCAAAGCAATGACTGCCTTACTACCCAACAGAGATTGTATAAGGAGAAAATAGAAGAAAGCCTATGAAAGAACCCTGAGTAAAACCAGGAATTTAAGGGACTGCAAAAGAATAGAAACATGCATAATAAGTTATAAAGAATGACCAAAGACGTAGTAGGGAAAACTGGAAGCGTGTGGTATCGCACTAGGTAAGAAATGAGATTGCAGTAGCATCTTCCACTTCTTCTTTAAATTGAGATAAAATTTTCATCTCAAAAAATTCACCAACTATACAGTTTAGTAGGTTTTAGTATAATCACAAGCTTGTACACCTATTATCATGATCTAATTCTGAAATATTCTCATAACCCCCCAAAGAAACTGTAAACCCATTAGCAGTCACTTCCCATTCCCTTCCTTTTCCAACCTCTGGAAGCTACTAGTCTACTTTCTATGTGAATTTACCTACTCTGGCCATCTTATATAAGTGGAATTTCTACAGCATATGCCCTTTCACATCTGACTTCTTTCACTTAGCATAATATCTTCAAAATTCTTTCATGTTGTCATTTCTATTGGTACTTGCCACTTTTATGGCTGAATAGTATTCTATTGTGTGAATATCCATTCATCAGGTGATAGAAATTTGAGTTGTTTCTACCTTTGGGTTATTATGAATAGTGCTGAAATGAACATCTGTGTAAAAGTTTTTGTGGGAACATATGTTTTCAGTATTCCTGGCAATATACCTAGGAGTAGAATTGCTGGGCCATATGATAACTCTACCTTCTTGAGAAACTGAAAGACCATTTCCACCATTTTATCTTCCCACATGCAAAGTGTGAGGGTTCTTTCACTTCTTTTTAAAAAATCTTATATTTTATCTTATACATAAAAATCTTATATATAAAAAATCTTATATATACATATTTCTTCTCATTTTATTCTACTTGTCTAGCTTCTCATTTAATTTCACCAAGCACATTTCCTCCTTGCATCTTTGACTTCCATATCCTACATTTGATAAAATTATCTTCTAACTGGGCAAATAATAAATTTTCTTTATACTGTAAGTCACTGATGGTTTTCTTATTCCATATGGTGTGCAATTAATTTAAACTATGTAGGGCGTAAGGACTCTCACATATCTCAAGTCATTTGTCCATGCTATTTATAACCACCCAAAACATTTCCAAAGTTGATTCAGTATAAATAAGAACCCTTGCCTTCCCTTTCCATTCAATTAAATTTATTTAATCCATTTCAGTACTTTTGGGATAAACAAACTGCATACTAATCTTATGTTAGGTGAGGGCAATGGGAAGCAAATGGCTTTTACTCTGAAAGAAGTATCTCCATGTGCTCCACTCCACTGAACCCCCAGAAGTTTCATTGAGGTTTCAGCCACTTAAATTTTTCTTGGATATACTGCCCATTCTCTGGCATGCATGAATCTCTTCAGTGCATCTAGAGTCTGTTACTTCCTACATTCAGCATCTATCAGCATGACACCATTGACACAGTGGACCAGCATGATGTTCTGTAGAAGGGTGTGATGATCAAATCCTTGAAGGCTGAATTACTGCATATAATTGCATATACCTGAAAGGAAATGTGAGAGCTGGACTGTGAAGAAGGCTGAGCGCCGAAGAATTGATGCTTTTGAACTGTGGTGTTGGAGAAGACTCTTGAGAGTCCCTTGGACTGCAAGGAGATCCAACCAGTCCATTCTGAAGGAGATCAACCCTGGGATTTCTTTGGAAGGAATGATGCTAAAGCTGAAACTCCAGTACTTTGGCCACCTCATGCGAAGAGTTGACTCATTGGAGAAGACTCTGATGCTGGGAGGGATTGAGGGCAGGAGGAGAAGGGGACGACAGAGGATGAGATGGCTGGATGGCATCACTGACTCGATGAATATGAGTCTGAGTGACCTCCGGGAGTTGGTAATGGACAGGGTGGCCTGGCGTGCTGCAGTTCATGGGGTCGCAGAGTCGGACACGACTGAGCGACTGATCTGATCTGATCTGATCTGATCTGAAAGGAAATAGCTGAAATACAAATAGCTGTGAAAACAAGAGAAGTGAAGAGCAAAGGATAAAAGGAAAGATATAAACATCTGAATGCAGAGTTCTAAATAATAGCAAGGAGAGATAAGAAAGTCTTCCTCAACAATCAATGCAAAGAATAAAGGAAAACAACAGAATGGAAAAGACTAGAGATCTCTTCAAGAAAATTAGAGATACCAAGGGAACATTTCATGCAAAGATGGGCTCGATAAAGGATAGAAATGGTATGGACCTAACAGAAGCAGAAGATATTAAGAAGAGGTGACAAGAATACACAGAAGAACTGTACAAAAAAGATTTCCATGACCCAGATAATTACGATGGTGTGATCACTGACCTAGAGCCAGACATCCTGGAATGTGAAGTCAAGTGGGCCTTAGAAAGCATCACTACGAACAAAGCTAGTGGAAGTGATGGAATTCCAGTTAAGCTATTTCAAATCCTGAAAGATGATGCTGTGAGAGTGCTGCCCTCAATATGCCATCAAATTTGGAAAACTCAGCAGTGGCCACAGGACTGGAAAAAGTCAGTTTTCATTCCAATCCCAAAGAAAGGCAATGCCAAAGAATGCTCAAACTACAGTACAATTGCAGTCATCTCACACACTAGAAAAGTAATGCTCAAAATTCTCCAAGTCAGGCTTCAGCAATACATGAACCATGAACTTCCAAATGTTCAACCTGGTTTTAGGAAAGGCAGAGGAACCAGAGATCAAATTGCCAAAATCTGCTGGAACATTGAAAAAGTAAGAGAGTTCCAGAAAAACATCTATTTCTTCTTTATTGACTATGCCAAAGCTTTTGACTATGTGGATCACAATAAACTGGAAAATTCTTCAAGAGATGGGCATACCAGATCACCTGACCTGCCTCTTGAGAACCCTATATGCAGGTCAGGAAGCAACAGTTACAACTGGACATGGAACAACAGACTGGTTCCAAATAGGAAAAAGAGTACGTCAAGGCTGTATATTGTCACCCTGCTTATTTAACTCATATGCAGAGTACATCATGATAAACACTGGGCTGGAAGAAGCACATGCTGGAATCAAGCACATGCTGGGAGAAATATCAATAACCTCAGATATGCAGAAGACACCACCCTTATGGCAGAAAGTGAAGAGGAACTAAAAAGCCTCTTGATGAAAGTTAAAGTGGAGAGTGAAAAAGTTGGCTTAAACATTCAGAAAATGAAGATCGTGGCACTGAAGAATGAGCACTGAAGAATTGATGCTTTTGAACTGTGGTGTTGGAGAAGACTCTTGAGAGTCCCTTGAACCTGCAAGGAGATCCAACCAGTCCATCCTAAAGGAGATCAGTCCTGGGTGTTCATCGAAAGGACTGATGTTGAAGCTGAAACTCCAATCCTTTGGTCACCTGATGCAAAGAGCTGATTCATTTGAAAAGACCCTGATATGGGAAAGATTGAGGGCAGGAGGAGGAGGAGATGACAGAGGATGAGATGGTTGGATGGCATCACCGACTCAATGGACATGAGTTTGGGTAAACTCAGGGAGTTGGTGATGGACAGGGAGGCCTGGCATGCTGCAGTTGCAAACAGTCAGAGACAACTGAAGCAACAGTCAGAGACAACTGAAGCAACTTAGGACAGAGAGATGGATTCTCACATCCCACTGACCAAAACTTACTTAAATTGATGCACATAGGCACAATACGTATGGCAGGAAAATGTAAACTTTTTTCTAAGTGGCTGTTTTTCTAGTTAAAACTTGGAGCTACTACTCATGTGAGAGAAAAGGGGAGCACAGCCACTGGGGGACAAGCAGTATCTGCTGCCCATCATCTTACACGTTTCACACCTATGATGCTAGACTAATCTCTGCAATCCCCCAGCATGTGGCTTTACTTTGGAAAAGGACAGAAAGCTCAGGATGTTTTGCTGAGCCTTGTGTTGCATAATAATCCTGTACTGGGGCATCAGGGGGCCAACCTGGACATTCAGTCATCTCTGTGAGCTGGAAACATTGAAACAACCACCGTATGGGTCCCACAGGTACCACTGTAGCAGAATTAGATCCCCCAAACCGATTGTCATCTCACTTTAAGTCCCTATTTAGTAAGTACCTATTCCCTGGAGACTTCACTTTCACTTTTCAATTTCATGCATTGGATAAGGAAATGGCAACCCACTCCAGTGTTCTTGCCTGGAGAATCCCAGGGACGGGGGAGCCTGATGGGCTGCCGTCTATGGGGTCGCACAGAGTCGGACATGACTGAAGTGACTTAGCATAGCATATTCCTTGGCATATAACTGTGACATCCTGAACTGTGTTGCTTTAGAGTCAGGGGCCAATAATTCCTGAAAGATCCAGCTGTTTCCCTTTTGCAGCTACACAGTTACTTTGGTAAAAAGTCAAAGATACTCTTGAAGGAGGCTGAGAGAAAGATTTATGGGATGGGCTATGATATTACAAGGTCTTTCTTCAAGACTGGCTGGCTTCCTCTATATACAAAGAATAGTAAGTTTAGGGATCAACTCAAGTGTGGGAATTGTCAGCCATAATGACATTATTGTGACTTGTCACAGGCCTCTATTGGATTTTATCATTCACATGTTATTATCATTATTTTGATCTAATTCATTCCTTGGGATCCCATGAAAGGTTAAGCTACTACCACAGATTTCTTTTAAATCTCCGCAATCACCACACTAACTGTGCTGCTAGATTTTTATACTATGGTAAAAATTCCATTTTGCCTCTGATTCTTACATGATGTTCCCTGGCCTGTCACCCTAAAAATCCATGATCACAAACATCAGAAACCCCAGTTCAAAAGCAACATCCCTCTCCTTCTTTCCCAGCTTGGAAAGGAGACTTTTTTTTAAGTTGTTGTTGATCCCAAAGTAATGCCCACGTGTTAGTTGTGGTGTAGGCAAGAGATGAGCAAGAATGTCACATATAATGAGTTCACTCTTTTTCTGCTTAAAACTTTAGATTGATTTTTCTATATCACATCAAGAATTTTTTGTATTTCAGTTTCATTCTTTGTAGATAATTTTTGAATGTATAAGAACTATCCTCCGGGGCTTCAGCAGCAAATTTAATTCAGAATTATTAATAGTACAACAGTGTCCATAAATCTAGCCTGACTCAGCCTATTCTATCCTCCTGCAACTAGTATGGTCTGAGTTTATTTCTATGCATTTGCCCCTTACTTAGGGAAACAATGAGCAAAACTTTGCAATTATTTTCTAGCCTTCTCCTGAGCCTGGTATTGCTCTTGTCTCACTTGAGCCCTGCTGGGGTCTGACACCAGTCATAGCTGGAAGCACTGACAAGTGGGAGAAATAGGGTATGAAGAGAATTTCCATTTTTTTGCAAGTTCAGTACTTCCAGCAAACCTTCACATGAACCTGGACAGCCTCCCTGAATATGGCAGGAGGAGGTATAAGTTGGACGTGAGTTGGACAAGGAGTATATCAGTGTAGTTTGAGTATTTAGAGTACTTAGTCGCTCAGTTGTGGCTGACTCTACAACCCCGTGGACTATAGTCCTTCGCCTCCTCTGTCCATGGAATTCTCTAGCAAGAACACTGGTGTGGTAGCCATTCCCTTCTCCAGGGGGTCTTCTTGACCCAGGGATCGAACCTGAGTCTCCTGCATTGCAGCCAGATTCTTTACCATTTGAGCCACCAGAGAAGCCTCCATTTAGAGTGCTTGGAGCCATCTAAATTCTTCCAAATGTTGCCATGGTAACTGTTTTGCTCCTTTACAAAAGAGATCTGTAGGTGATTGTGGTGGAGTATTGGGAACCTTTAATGGTTCTCAAAAGTTAGCATGCATCAGAATCATGTGGAGGGGTTCTTAAGCCATAGATTTCTGGGTCTCAGTCCACATTTTCTGTCTTTGTAGTTCTAGAATAAGGCCCAAGAATTTCCAAGTTCCCAGTTGTTGCTGCTGCTGCTGATCCAGGGACCACATTTTGAGTATCACTGTACTACCTTGTAATTCAGCCACCTGTGTGTGATATCTGACCATATCAGCTCTGTAGTTATAAGTGATTGGAGTTTCTTTTCAGGATATCAGAAATTCCTTAGCTTCTTGACAGTACCTTGAGTAAGTCATGTTCTTTCTTGAAGTTGCTCATTGTAGCTCATGCAGGCAGCCCACCTCTACATCCGTTTTATTCTTGTGCTTCCATAATGGCCCATTGTAGCTGCTACTCAGTGTGGTCCTTCATTTCCAGGTGACCGGTTATAATCAACTGTTCCATTGCTGAGTGCCATGGATTACTGTTTCTACTCCTTTAATAGCTTTAACCTAATCACATTGGAAAAAAAAAAAAGCTAATCAGTTCATTCCATCTTCATGATGTTCTGTTGCCCACAAACCATTCTGGTTCAATTCAGTTCAGTTGCTCAGTCGTGTCCAACTCTTTTCGACCCCATGAATTGCAGCACCCCAGGCCTCCCTGTCCATCACCAACTCCTGGAGTTCACTCACACTCTTGTACATCGAGTCGGTGATGCCATCCAGCCATCTCATCCTCTGTCATCCCCTTCTCCTCCTGCCCACAATCCCTCCCAGCATCAGAGTCTTTTCCAATGAGTCAACTCTTCGCATGAGGTGGCCAAAGTACTGGAGTTTCAGCTTTAGCATCATTCCTTCCAAAGAAATCCCAGGGTTGATCTCCTTCAGAATGGACTGGTTGGATCTCCTTGCAGTCCAAGGGACTCTCGAGAGTCTTCTCCAACACCACAGTTCAAAAGCATCAATTCTTTAGTGCTCAGCCTTCTTCACAGTCCAGCTCTCACATCCATACATGACCACAGGAAAAACCATAGCCTTGACTAGACGGATCTTTTTTGGCAAAGTAATGTCTCTGCTTTTGAATATGCTATCTAGGTTGGTCATAACTTTCTGTTCTGGTACCAATTACCAAAAAGGAAATGGTCTTAATCATAGACAGTATAATCAACTCTATCTGGAATCAATACAGATTAATTTCATGAGGGTATAGACAATTCATGGAAATGTTAGGAGGTCTGAAGAAACAGACTCTAGCTTGAGATTCCAGGTGTGAAAACAAAAACTATATCATAGAGGTAAGCTATTAAGAAAACTATTGCCTTTCTAGAGTCAAGAAATAGATAAGTGGGAAGCTGGCTTTAGTATCTTGCACCAGAATTTGTTCCAGCCGAATAAGTTGCCTGTCCAAGATTCCTCTATTTAACTCGGTTCTACATAGAAACCTAATGCATCTGATTAGCAAAACCCATACCAGATCTGGGGCATATAGAAAACACTGTAAATTTATTCCTTTGTGGTAGCTTTCCAGCCTTTTCATTCTAGAAAATCTTACAAAAAGGGTATGAGTTGGGTGCTGAGTAAAGCAATCCATAGTATCTGCTGCAGGTTTAGAAAGTCCGTTATGATTATGCATGGCTGAATAAAATAATATAGAATGGAGAGAATCCTCTAGCTGAAAAGGAAAGGGTACCAGGAATATGGTGGGCCACATTTCCCCAAATATTTGCTATTCTTTAGGGATGGAACCAAAGCAGAAAGAATACCCAGCTGTAGATGTGTATGGTGATAGAAGTAAAGTCCGATGCTGTAAAGAACAATATTGCATAGGAACCTGGAATGTCAGGTCCATAAATCAAGGCAAATTGGAAGTGGTCAAATAAGAGATGGCAAGAGTGAATGTTGACATTCTAGGAATTAGCAAACTAAAATGGACTGGAATGGGTGAATTTAACTCAGAGGACCATTATATCTACTACTGTGGGCAGGAATCCCTCAGAAGAAACGGAGTGGCCATCATGGTCAACAAAAGAGTGAAATGCAGTACTTGGATGCAATCTCAAAAACGACAGAATGATCTCTGTTCGTTTCCAAGGCAAACCATTCAATGTCACAGTAATCCAAGTCTATACCCCAACCAGTAACACTGAAGAAGCTGAAGTTGAACGGTTCTATGAAGACCTACAAGACCTTTTAGAACTAACACCCAAAAAAGATGTCCTTTTCATTATAGGGGACTGGAATGCAAAAGTAGGAAGTCAAGAAACACCTGGAGTAACAGGCAAATTTGGCCTTGGAATACGGAATGAAGCAGGGCAAAGACTAATAGAGTTTTGCCAAGAAAATGCACTGGTCATAGCAAATACCCTGTTCCAACAACACAAGAGAAGACTCTATACATGGACATCACCAGATGGTCAACACCGAAATCAGATCATTATATTCTTTGCAGCCAAAGATGGAGAAGCTCTATTCAATCAGCAAAAACAAGACCAGGAGCTGACTGTGGCTCGGACCATGAACTCCTTATTGCCAAATTCAGACTGAAATTGAAGAAAGTAGGGAAAACCACTAGACCATTCAGGTATGACCTAAATCAAATCCCTTATGATTATACAGTGGAAGTGAGAAATAGATTTAATGGCCTAGATCTGATAGAGTGCCTGATGAACTATGGAATGAGGTTCGTGACATTGTACAGGAGACAGGGATCAAGACCATCCCCATGGAAAAGAAATGCAAAAAAGCAAAATGGCTGTCTGGGGAGGCCTTGCAAATAGCTGCGAAAAAAAGAGAAGTGAAAAGCAAAGGAGAAAAGGAAAGATATAAACATCTGAATGCAGAGTTCCAAAGAATAGTAAGAAGAGATAAGAAAGCCTTTTTCAGCGATCAATGCAAAGAAATAGAGGAAAACAACAGAATGGGAAAGACTAAGGATCTATTCAAGAAAATCAGAGATACCAAAGGAACATTTCCTGCAAAAATGGGCTCAATAAAGGAAAGAAATTGTATGGACCTAACGGAAGCAGAAGATATTAAGAAGAGGTGGCAAGAATACACAGAAGAACTGTACAAAAAAGAGCTTCAGGACCCAGATAATCATGATGGTGTGATCACTGACCTAGAGCCAGACATCCTGGAATGTGAAGTCAAGTGGGCCTTAGAAATCATCACTAGGAACAAAGCTAGTGGAGGTGATGGAATTCCAGTGGAGCTATTCCAAACCCTGAAAGATGATGCTGTGAAAGTGCTGCACTCAATATGCCAGCAAATCTGGAAAACTCAGCAGTGGCTACAAGATTGGAAAAGGTCAGTTTTCATCCCAATCCCAAAGAAAGGCGATGCCAAAGAATGCTCAAACTACCGCACAATTGCACTCATCTCACACGCTAGTAAAGTAATGCTCAAAATTCTCCAAGCCAGGCTTCAGCAATATGTGAACCGTGAACTTCCTGATGTTCAAGATGGTTTTAGAAAAGGCAGAGGAACCAGAGATCAAATTGCCAACATCCGCTGGATCATTGAAAAAGCAAGAGAGTTCCAGAAAAACATCTATTTCTGCTTTATTGACTATGCCAAAGCCTTTGACTGTGTAGATCACAATAAACTGTTGAAAAATCTGAGAGAGATGGGCATACCAGACCACCTGATCTGCCTCTTGAGAAATCTGTATGCAGGTCAGGAAGCAACAGTTAGAACTGGTCATGGAACAACAGACTGGTTCCAAATAGGAAAAGGAGTATGTCAAGGCTGCATATTGTCACCATGTTTATTTAACTTATATGCAGAGTACATCATGAGAAATGCTGGACTGGAGGAAACACAAGCTGGAATCAAGATTGCCGGGAGAAATATCAATAACCTCAGATATGCAGATGATACCACCCTTATGGCAGAAAGTGAAGAGGAACTCAAAAGCCTCTTGATGAAAGTGAAAGTGGAGAGTGAAAAGGTTGGCTTAAAGCTCAACATTCAGAAAATGAAGATCATGGCATCTGGTCCCATCACTACATGGGAAATAGATGGGGAAACAGTGGAAACAGTGTCAGACTTTATTTTTCTGGGCTCCAAAATCACTGCAGATGGTGACTGCAGCCATGAAATTAAAAGACACTTACTCCTTGAAAGGAGAGTTATGACCAACCTAGATAGCATATTCAAAAGCAGGGACATCACTTTGCCAACAAAGGTTCGCCTAGTCAAGGCTATGGTCTTTCCTGTGGTCATGTATGGATGTGAGAGCTGGACTGTGAAGAAGGCTGAGCGCCGAAGAATTGATGCTTTTGAACTGTGGTGTTGGAGAAGACTCTTGAGAGTCCCTTGCACTGCAAGGAGATCCAACCAGTCCATTCTGAAGGAGATCAGCCCTGGGATTTCTTTGGAACGAATGATGCTAAAGCTGAAACTCCAGTATTTTGGCCACCTCATGCGAAGAGATGACTCATTGGAGAAGACTCTGATGCTGGGAGGGATTGAGGGCAGGAGGAGAAGGGGACGACAGAGGATGAGATGGCTGGATGGCATCACTGACTCGATGGACATGAGTCTGAGTGAACTCCGGGAGTTGGTGATGGATAGGGAGGCCTGGCGTGCTGCAGTTCATGGGGTCGCAAAGAGTCAGACACGACTGAGCGACTGATCTGATCTGATTCTTAATCAAATTGATAGTCAAGTATTTTGAATAAAAGTAAAAGGCTACATCCTTTTCTAGATGTGTAACTTTGAACAAGTTACTTACCTTCTCTGTTTGTTCATCTATAGAATGTCAATAATAATGAAAATAATAATCCATATTCATAGAACTATGTTTATGATTAAATGACAGAACTTTTCTATATTATTCAGCACTATTCCTAGCATACAAATACTGATTTAATGCTTAGTAGGAAGTACACCTGCACTCAGTATGCCAGCAAATTTGGAAAACTCAGCAGTGGCCACAGGACTGGAAAAGGTCATTTTCATTCCAATCCAAAAGAAAGGCAATGCCAGAGAATGTTCAAACTACTGCACAATTGCACTCATCTCACATGCTAGCAAACTAATGCTCAAAATTCTCCAAGCTAGGCTTCAACAGTATGTGAACTGAGAACTTTCACGTGTTGAAGCTGGATTTAGAGAAGGCAGAGGAAACACAGATCAAATTGCCAACATCTGTTGGCTCATTATAAGAGCAAGAGAGCTCCAGAAAAACATCTACTTCTGCTTTAATGACTATGCCAAAGCCTTTGACCGTGTGAATCACAGCAAACGTGGGAAATTCTTAAAGAGTGGGGATACCAGACCACCTGACCTGCCTCCTGAGAAATCTGTATGCAGGTCAAGAAGCAACAGTTAGAACTGGACATGGAACAACAGACTGGTTCCAAATTGGGAACGGAGTATGTCAAGGTTGTATATTGTCACCCTGCTTATTTAACTTATATGCAATGTATATCATGCAAAATGCTGGGCTGGATGAAGCACAAGCTTGGAATCAAGATTGCTGGGAGAAATATCAATAACCTCAGATACACAGATATCACCACCTTTATGGCGGAAAGCGAAAACTAAAGACCCTCTTGATGAAAGTGAAAGAGGAGAGTGAAAAGTTGGCTTAAAACTCAACATTCAGAAAACTAAGATCATGGCATCGGTCCCATGACTTCATGGCAAATAGATGGGGAAACAATGGAAACAGTGATAGACTTCTTGGTCTCCAAAATCACTGCAGATGGTGACTGCAACCATGAAATTAAAAGACGCTTGCTCCTTGGAAGAAAAGCTATGACCAACCTGGACAGCATATTAAAAAGCAGAGACATTACTTTGTCAACAAAGGTCCATATAGTCAAATACATGGTTTTTACAGTAGACATGTATGGATATAAGATTTGGACCATATAGAAAGCTGAGCACTGAAGAATTAATGCTTCTGAACTGTGGTGCTGGAGAATCCACAGAATCTCTTGAGAGTCCCCTGGACTGCAAGGAAATCAAACCAGTTAATCATAAAGGAAATCAGTCCTGAATATTCACTGGAAGGACTGACGCTGAAGCTGAAACTCCAATACTTTGGCCACCTGATGCGAAGAACTGACTCATTGCAAAGAACTGATTCATTGGAAAATGCTGGAAAAGATTGAAGGCAGGAGGAGAAGGGGACGACAGAGGATGAGATGGTTGGATGGCATCACTGATTCGATGGACACGAGTTTGAGCAAGCTCCAGGAATTGGTGATGGATAGGGAAGCCTGGTGTGCTCCAGTCCATGGGGTCACAAAGGGTCAGACATGACTGAGTGACTGAACTGAAGAAGTATGGTTACAGTTTTCAAATTCTTGAAACACTTGTAAGTATAGAATATTGATATCTCACTTGAAAAGTTATTTTTTGGTGAATTACAACATCTAAATCCCTAAGCAACCTGGAGAAAATTGAATTTTTTCATAGCAGTGTACCATTTAGCTATTACTGCATGTCAAACCACCCCGAAATCTAGTGTGTTAATGCAATAAACACTTATCATTTTTCAAGCATCTGGGGGTGAATTGAATGCTTCTGCTGATCTGGGCTGAATTTGTCAGGAATCTCTTTTTTCATTGTCTCTGTTTCAGCTCAGATCACATTGCTTTAAAATTAATAGTTTCTAGGACTCTCCTGTATACTAAAATTGATATTTGATTACATACAGTGGCTTATAGATACTTGTATAAGAAGAAATAAGAAATCAAAGCAAACACAACTGTCAAAATACTATTGTTAAACTCATTTTAAAGTATTTATAAACATCACTTTATAGTCTTCAGATAGAAAAATATTCATGTAGCATATCTGGTTGTTATCAATGAAAGAATTCTATAGCAATGAAACAGAATGAGATTACTTGTCAGTTCAATTATGAATGTAAAATAAAAAAACATTAAGTTCCCATAGCCTAGATAGTATAAATAGGCAAACCTTTTTCTAAACTTGTGGTTTGTTAAAACTTATGCTTGGATAAATTTAAATAAAATTCTGGTGTAAGAAATAGCCAGAAAAGTTATACAGGAATTGAGGGAAGGCAAGACTTTACTGACCAGATCAGGGATAAATGGGGAAAAGATTACAAAATGAGGCACACACATATGTGTGAGTAGAAGCTAGTGCATGGAGAGCATTATTGGGCCTGTATACAATGGCACCCCACTCCAGTGCACTTGCCTGGAAAATCCTATGGACAGAGGAGCCTGGTAGGCTGCAGTCCATGGGGTCACTAAAAGTTGGATACGACTGAGCGACTTCACTTTCACTTTTCACTTTCATGCATTGGAGAAGGAAATGGCAACCGACTCCAGTGTTCTTGCCTGGAGAATCCCAGGGACGGGGGAGCCTGGTGGGCTGCCATCTATGGGGTTGCACAGAGTCGGACACGACTGAAGTGACTTAGCAGCAGCAGCATATGTACACGTAGAACTAACGAATACTGTCATTTTGTGTACAGTATATCCGTGAAGACCACATTCAGTGTTGTTTCTGAAAGACCATTGTACAACCTGGTTTCTGTAAAACTGACAATGAATTTCTTCATTTGTGTGTGTGTGTGTATCTACTGTAGATTTTTGGTTTGCAGTTACCATGAAGTTTTGATGTAGCTGTCTCTCTCTATGTATGTGTGTGTGTGTGTGTGTGTGTGTATATAGAATATGTGTGTATATATTATGTGTATATATATACACACACACATAAGATTATTTTAAGTTGCTAGTTTATTTCCACATGTTTCATTTCCAACATCCTGCATTTGTACTCCCCTCTTCTCACAGTTGCTGGTTGTGATATGATATTTTTGTGTGGGTGATTTCCTACCTTTGCTGTAGGTATGCCTTTACCAGTGAGCTTTCCCATTCTTAATTTTCTTGCTTCTCATTGTGGCCTTTTCTTTTGTACCAAGGGAAATTCCCTTAGCATTTGTTGTAAAGCTGGTTCACCATGCTATGCTATGCTAAGTCACTTCAGTTGTGTCCGACTCTGTGTGACCCCACAGATGGCAGCCCACCAGGCTCCCCAGTCCCTGGGATTCTCCAGGCAAGAACACTGGAGTGGGTTACCATTTCCTTCTCCAATGCATGAAAGTGAAAAGAGAAAGTGAAGTCGCTCAGTCATGTCCGACTCTTAGCGACCCCATGGACTGGAGCCTACCAGGCTCCTCCGTCTGTAGGATTTTCCAGGCAAGAGTACTGTAGTGGGGTGCCATTGCCTTCTTAGTGGTGCTGAATTCTCTTAGCTTTTGCTTATCTGTAAAGCTTTTGATTTCTCCATCAAATCTGAACACATCCAACACCAGCATCCTTGCCCCCAGAGTGAGTCACAACAGAACCCCACCCTCCCAGGAGACCCTCCAAGACCTGAAGGTAGGCCTGGCCTGGGCTCCTGTGGGGTCACAGCTCTGCCCTGGGTCCTAGAGCACCTGAAACCTTTGGTGCACCCTCCAAGAGTGGAGTCTCTGTTTCCCACAGCCCTGTGGGTCTCCTGCACGTAAACCCACTGTCCTTCAAAACCAAATGCTCTGGGGGCTCGTCCTCCTGATCCAGACTGCCAGGCTGGTGTGCCTGATGGGCTCAGAACTCTCACTCCTTGAGAGAACCTCTGTGATATAATTAATTTCTGGTTTGTGGGTCACTCACTCAGTGGGTAAGGGATTAGATTATATCTCAGAAGCGCCCCTCCTATCATCTTGCTGTGGCTTATCTTTTGTCTTTGGGTATAGAATACCCTTTCTGGTAGGTCCCAGTCTTTTTTGTCAATGGTTGTCCAGTGGCCACTTGTGATTGGTGTTTTCATAACACGAGGTTAGCTCAAATCCTTCTACTCTGCCATCTTGTCTCCTTCCTGACAATGACTTTCATCACAAAAGGAAAAGTAACTTTTTCTGCTTTTAAATTATGCATTTGATGAATCTGCTTATTTATTACCCAGATTTAAATGCATGTTTTATTGACTATTGGGATCTCTCCATGTTTAGAAGCTAATATCAGCAATGTTTTTTTCTTTTCCATTGTGGTTTACAAAAATGCTCAAAATTCTCCAAGCCAGGCTTCAGCAATACGTGAACTGTGAACTTCCAGATGTTCAAGCTCGTTTTAGAAAAGGCAGAGGAACCAGAGATCAAATTGCCAACATCTACTGGATCATTGAAAAAGCAAGAGAGTTCCAGAAAAACATCTATTTCTGCTTTATTGACTACGCCAAAGCCTTTGACTGTGTTCAGTTCAGTTCAGTCGCTCAGTCATGTCCAACTGTGTAGATCACAATAAACTGTGGAACATTCTGAAAGAGATGGGCATACCAGACCACCTGACCTGCCTCTTGAGAAACCTGCATGCAGGTCAGGAAGCAACAGTTAGAACTGGGCATGGAACAACAGACTGGTTCCAAATAGGAAAAGGAGTACGTCAAGGCTGTATATTGTCACCCTGCTTCTTTAACTTATATGCAGAGTACATCATGAGAAACACAAGGCTGGAAGAAGTACAAGCTGGAATCAAGATTGCCGGGAGAAATATCAATAACCTCAGATATGCAGAAGACACCACCCTTATGGCAGAAAGTGAAGAGGAACTAAAGAGCCTCTTGATGAAAGTGAAAGAGGAGAGTGAAAAAGATGGCCTAAAGCTCAACATTCAGAAAATGAAGATCATGGCATCCAGTCCCATCACTTCATGGGAAATAGATGGTGAAGCAGTGGAAACAGTGTCAGACTTTATTTTTCTGGGCTCCAAAATCACTGCAGATGGTGATTGCAGCCATGAAATTAAAAGACGCTTACTCCTTGGAAGGAAAGTTATGACAAACCTAGATAGCATATTAAGAAACAGAGACATTACTTTGCCAACAAAAGTCCGTCTAGTCAAGGTCCGTCTATGGTTTTTCCAGTGGTCATGTATGGATATGAGAGTTGGACTGTGAAGAAAGCTGAGCACCAAAGAATTGATGCTTTTGAACTGTGGTGTTGGAGAAGACTCTTGAGAGTCCCTTCGACTGCAAGGAGATCCAGCCAGTCCATCTGAAAGGAAATCAGCGTTGGGTGTTCCTTGGAAGGACTGATGCTAAAGCTGAAACTCCAGTACTCTGGCCACCTCATGAGAAGAGCTGACTTATTGGAAAAGACCCTGATGCTGGGAGGGATTGGGGGCAGGAGGAGAAGGGGATGACAGAGGATGAGATGGCTGGATGGCATCACTGACTCTATGGACATGAGTTTGAGTGAACTCCAGGAGTTGGTGATTGACAGGGAGGCCCGGTGTGCTGTGACTCATGGGGTCGCAAAGAATCGAACACGACTGAGCAACTGAATTGACTGACTGACAGGATATTGAATAGGGTTCCCTGTGCTATACATTAGGACTTTGTTGTTTATGCATTCTATAAATAATAGTTTGTATCTGCTAGTCCCAAACTCCCAATCCATCCCTCCCCCAGCAATAATTTAATTGCATTAATAAGAGATGCCAACATTTTTTTGCCCTCTCTCCATCTCCATGTGAAAATATACTCCTTTAGAAGGGTTCAAGCAATGAACATGCCACGGAATAAGTCCCGAGTTATAACTCAGTTCAGTCAGTCAGTTCTGTCCAATTCTTTGCAACCCCACAGACTGCAGCATGCCAGGCTTCCCTGTCTATCACCAACTCCTGGAGCTTGCTCAAACTCATGTCCATCAAGTCGGTGAGGCCATCCAACCATCTCATCCTCTGTCATCCCCTTCTTCTCCTGCCTTCGATCTTTCCCAGCATCAGGTTCATTTCTAATGAGTCAGCTCTTCGCATGAGGTGGCCAAAATACTGGAGTTTCAGCTTCAGCATCAGTTCTTCCAATAAATATTCAGGACTGATTTTCTTTAGGATTGACCAGTTTGATCTCCTTGCAGTCCAAATGGCTCTCAAGAGTCTTCTCCAACACCACAGTTCAAAAGCATCAATTCTTCGGTACTCAGCTTTCTATATGGTCCAACTCTTACATCCATGCATGACTACTAGTAAAACCATGTATTTGACTAGATGGACCTTTGTTGGCAAAGTAATGTCTCTACTTTTGAATATGCTGCCTAGGTTTGTCACAGCTTTTCTTCCAAGGAGCAAGCATCTTTTAATTCCATTGCTGCAATCACCATCTGCAGTGATTTTGGAGCCCAAGAAAATAAAGTCTGACACTGTTTCCACTGCTTCCCCATCTATTTGCTATGAAGTGATGGGACCAGATGCCATGATCCTTGTTTTCTGAATGTCGAGTTTTAAGCCATCTTTTTCACTCTCCTCTTTCACTTTCATTAAGAGGCTCTTTTGTTCTTCTTCGCTTTCTGCTTTAAGGGTGGTGTCATCTGCATATCTGAGGTTATTGAGGTTATTGATATTTCTCCCGGCAATCTTCTTCCAGCCCAGCATTTCACATGATGTACACTGCAAATAAGTTAAAATAAGTAGGGTGACAATATACAACCTTGACCTTTGACATACTCCTTTCCTAATTTGGAACCGGTCTGTTGTTCCATTTCCAGTTCTAACTGTTGCTTCTTGACCTGCATACAGATTTCTCAGGAGGCAGGTCAGGTGGTCTGGTATTCCCATTTCTTTAAGAATTTCCCAAAGTTTGTTGTGATCTACACAGTCAAAGGCTTTGGCATAGTCAATAAAGCAGAAATAGATGTTTTTCTGGAACTCTCCTGCTTTTTCAATGATCCAGTGGATGTTGGCAATTTGATCTCTGGTTCCTCTGCCTTCTCTAAATCCGGCTTTAACATCTGGAAATTCACAGTTCACATACTGTTGAAGCCTTGCTTGGAGAATTTTGAGCATTACTTTACTAGTGTGTGAGATGAGTGCAATTGTGCGGTAGTTTGAGCATTCTTTGGCATTGCCTTTCTTTCAGATTGGAATAAAAATGGACCTTTTCCAGTCCTGTGGCCACTGCTGAGCTTTCCAAATTTGATGGCATATTGAGTGCAGCACTTCCACAGCATTATCTTTTAGGTTTGAAATAGCTCAACTGGAATTCTATCACCTCCACTAGCTTTGTTTGTAGTGATGCTTCCTAAAGCCCACTTGACTTCACATTCCAGGATGTCTGGCTCTAGGTGAGTGATCACACCATCATGGTTATCTGGGTCATTAAGATCTTTTTTGTATAGTTATTCTGGGTATTCTTGCCACCTCTTCTTAATGTCTTCTGCTTCTGTAGGTCCATACCATTTCTGTCATTTATTGTGCCCATCTTTGCATGAAATATTCTCTTCGTAGCTCTAATTTTCTTGATGAGATCTCTAGTTTTTCCACTTCCATATTTTTCCTCTATTTCTTTGCATTGATCACTGAGGAAGCCTATCTTATCTCTCCTTGCTATTTTTTGGAACTCTGCATTCATTATTGACAAGATGGCAGTGTAGAAGGATGTGTGCTCATCTTCTCCTGTGAGAACTCCAAAATTACAACTTGATGCTGAACAACCATTGACAGGAAAATGTTGAAGCCCACCAAAAAAAAGATACCCCACATCCCAGGGCAAAGGAGAAGCCCCAGCAAGACGGTAGGAGGGGTGAAGTCATGTTTAGAATCAACCCCATACCCGCCAGAGACACTCGGAGGGTTCAAACAAACCTATTTCGCAGGACCCAGAGACCCCACAGAGACTGAGCCAGAACTGTGTTTCAGTATCTCCTGTGGAGGTATGGGTCAGAGTGGCCTGCTTCAGGGGCAGGGGCTCTGGGTGCAGCAGACCTGGGTATGGCATAAGCCCTCTTGGAGGAGGTCACCATTAACCCCACCATAGAGCCACCAGAACTTACACAGGACTGGGGAAACAGACTCTTGGTGTGCAAAACCTCTGTGCACCAGGACCCAAAAGAAAGGAGCAGTGACACCAAACGAGACTGATTCAGACTTGCCCATGAGTGTTCAGGAGTCTCAGTGGAGTGCAGCACTTCTGCATGGGACCTTTTGAAGTAGGTCACCATTATCTTCATTACCTCCACCATAGTTTGGCCTCAGGTCAAACAACAGGGAGGGAACACAGCCCCACCCATCAACGGAAAGTTGCATTAAAGATTTACTGAGCAGATCATGAAATTAAAAGACGCTTACTCCTTGGAAGGAAAGTTATGACCAACCTAGATAGCATATTCAAAAGCAGAGACATTACCAACAAAGGTTCGCCTAGTCAAGGCTATGGTCTTTCCTGTGGTCATGTATGGATGTGAGAGCTGGACTGTGAAGAAGGCTGAGCGCCAAAGAATTGATGCTTTTGAACTGTGGTGTTGGAGAAGACTCTTGAGAGTCCCTTGGACTTCAAGGAGATCCAACCAGTCCATTCTGAAGGAGATCAATCCTGGAATTTCTTTGGAAGGAATGATGCTAAAGCTGAAACTCCAGTATTTTGGCCACCTCATGTGAAGAGTTGACTCATTGGAGAAGACTCTGATGCTGGGAGGGATTGAGGGCAGGAGGAGACGGGGACGACAGAGGATGAGATGGCTGGATGGCATCACTGACTTGATGGGTGTGAGTCTGAGTGACCTCCGGAAGCTGGTGATGGACAGGGAGGCCTGGCGTGCTGCGGTTCATGGGGTCGCAAAGAGTCGTACACGACTGAGCGACTGATCTGATCTGATCTGATCTGAGCAGATCAGTAAAGATCTTGTTCTGATTAGAACAAGACCCAGCTTCTCCCTCAGTCAGTCTCTCCCATTAGGAATCTTATTGTGAAAACTAGAATCACAGAAAACTAACCAAACTGATCACATGGACCACAGCCTTGTCTAACTCAATGAAACCATGAGCCATGCCGTGTGGGGCTACCCAAGACGGATGGGTCACGGTGGAGAGGTCTGACAGAATGTGGTCCACTGGAGAAGGGAATGGCAAACCACTTCAGTATTCTTGCCTTGAGAACCCCATGAACAGTATATGAAAAGGGAAAAAGATTATACATTGAAAGATGAACTCCCCAGGTTGGTAGGTGCCCCATATGTTACTGGAGATCAGTGGAGAAATAACTCCAGAAAAAAATGAAGAGATGGAACCAAAGAAAAAACAATGCCCAGTTGTGGATGTGACTGGGGATGGAAGTAAAGTCCAATGCTCTAAAGAACAGTATTGCATAGGAACCTGGACTATTAGGTCCATGAATCAAGGCAAATTGAAAGTGGTCAAATGGGAGAGGGCAAGAGTGAACATTGACATTTTAGGAATCAGTGAACTAAAATGGATTGGAATGGGTGAATTTAACTCAGATGACCATTTTATCTACTACTGTGGGCAAGAATCCCTTAGATGAAATGGAGTAGCCATCATGGTCAACAAAAGAGTCCAAAATGCTTTACTTGGATGCAATCTCAAAAACAACACAATGATCTGTTTGTTTCCAAGGCAAACCCCATTCAATATCACAGTAACCCAAGTCTATGCCTCAACCAGTAATGTAGAAGAAGCTGAAGTTGAATGGTTCTATGACGACCTATAAGACCTTTTAGAACTAACACCCCAAAAAGATGTCCGAAGTCAAGAGATACCTGGACTAACAGGAAAATTTGGCCTTGGATTTCAAAATAAAGCAGGTCAAATCCAACAGAGTTTTGCCAAGAGAACACACTGGTCATAGCAAACACCCTCTTCCAACAACACAAGAGAAAACTCTACATATGGATATCACCAGATAGTCAACACTGAAATCAGATTGATTCTATGTTTTGCAGCCAAAGATGGATGCAGCTCTATACAGTCAGCAAAAACAAGAGCAGGAGCTGACTGTGGCTCAGATCATGAACTCCTTATTGCCAAATTCAGACTTAAATTGGAGAAAGTAGGGAAAACCACCAGGCCATTCAGGTACAACCTAAATCAAATCCCTTACAAGGGAAGTGACAAATAGATTCATGGATTAGATCTGCTAGAGGGCCTGAAGAACTATGGATGGAGGTTGTGACATTTACACAGCAGGCGGTTATCAAGACCATTCCCAAGAAAAAGAAACGCAAAGGCAAAATGGTTGTCTGAGGAGGCCTTACAAATAGCTGAGAAAAGAAGAGAAGCTAAAGTCAAAGGAGAAAAGGAAAGATATACCCATTTGAATGCAGTTATAACTAAATATGACAATTTTTCCAAATGAAAACAAATGTCTTCAGTTCTTTATCAAAGGCTAACATGAACTAGATATATCCAGATGCAAAACAATTTGAACCGCTCAAGAACACACTTTAGTGTAATTCTTGAATAGTGTGCTTTTTATGGGAAAGGTTATTTCTATGACGTAGAATAATTTATCTACATCATTTCCTATATCACTGGGTAACACCTTTCTCATTACCTTAGAACTCTACTTCCTCAGGAACCCTCCCACTTCAGTCTTTGTTGAGTTCCTTTGTCCTCAGCATTTTTGGATTGATGTGTTTTATTTTCCTTCCCTATACTAATCTCACTAATTTCCACAATAAACTGTGGAAAATTCTGAGAGAGATGGGAATACCAGACCACCTGATCTGCCTCTTGAGAAATCTGTATGCAGGTCAGGAAGCAACAGTTAGAACTGGTCATGGAACAACAGACTGGTTCCAAATAGGAAAAGGAGTACATCAAGGCTGTATATTGTCACCATGTTTATTTAACTTATATGCAGAGTACATCATGAGAAATGCTGGACTGGAGGAAACACAAGCTGGAATCAAGATTGCCGGGAGAAATATCAATAACTTCAGATATGCAGATGATACCACCCTTATGGCAGAAAGTGAAGAGGAACTAAAAAGCCTCTTGATGAAAGTGAAAGTGGAGAGTGAAAAGGTTGGCTTGAAGCTCAACATTCAGAAAACGAAGATCATGGCATCTGGTCCCATCACTACATGGGAAATAGATGGAGAAACAGTGGAAACAGTGTCAGACTTTATTTTTCTGGGCTCCAAAATCACTGCAGATGGTGACTGCAGCCATGAAATTAAAAGACGCTTACTCCTTGGAAGGAAAGTTATGACCAACCTAGACAGCATATTCAAAAGCAGAGACATCACTTTGCCAACAAAGGTTCGCCTAGTCAAGGCTATGGTCTTTCCTGTGGTCATGTATGGATGTGAGAGCTGGACTGTGAAGAAGGCTGAGCACCGAAGAATTGATGCTTTTGAACTGTGGTGTTGGAGAAGACTCTTGAGAGTCCCTTGGACTGCAAGGAGATCCAACCGGTCCATTCTGAAGGAGATCAGCCCTGGGATTTCTTTGGAAGGAATGATGCTAAAGCTGAAACTCCAGTATTTTGGCCACCTCATGCGAAGAGTTGACTCATTGGAGAAGACTCTGATGCTGGGAGGGATTGGGGGCAGGAGGAGAAGGGGACGACAGAGGATGAGATGGCTGGATGGCATCACTGACTCGATGATATGAGTCTGAGTGACCTCCGAGAGATGGTGATGGATAGGGAGGCCTGGCGTGCTACAGTTCATGGGGTTGCAAAGAGTCGGACATGACTGAGCGACTGATCTGATCTGATCTGATACTAATCTCAAGTAAGATGGGTATATACTTATGCTCAGTCATGGCCAACTGTGTGCAACCCCATGGACTGCAGTCTACCAGGCTCCTCTGTCCATGGAATTTTCCAGGCAAGAATACTGGAGTGGGTTGCCATTTCCTCTTCCACAGAATCTTCCCCTCCTAGGGATCGAACCTGTGTCTCCTGCACTGGCAGGCTGATTATTTACCACTGAGCCACCTGGGAACTTATGAGTGAATTTTATTAAAGCACTTCTCTTTCACCAGATAGAAGGCTTTGAGAAAGCAGAGAGTAATGTCTGTTTCTCTTTACCCATGTACATCTGGTACTTAGCAGTGCCTGGCACATAGTAGCCCTCAATATAGATTTGATGAATACATGTTTTACTCAGTGAAACAGGCAGATTCTGAAATGAAGGGAATGAGGAGAAAGGCTACTTTAAAACAACTTTAGAGCCTTTGCTTAAGCTTTGCTCTGGCTCTCCATATAGCCTACACCACAGCATTGTGGACCAACGTGACAAGTATAGGATGGTTTTCTCATCAAATGTGATAAATCTTGTCCATATTAAGCCATATGAAGTGGGATTCAAGAGTGAATTCAAAGGAGAAGAAGGCATATTTGACTTAATAGAGGGCTGCTTTAAATTATATGTTCTCTTGACCTTTTAAAATTTAGTTCCTTAAAGAAATTATTCACATCCAAGATTAACAGATAAAAAGACCACAAAATGCAGCCCTTTTCCTCTCACCAACAAAGAACCTGAAAGGTTCAGTAGACAATGGTTAGAGACAGCCTCCTTAGAGGCTATACCTGTCTCACCCCCAGCCACATTTACTGTTGCCTCAGGACAAGTCAGGAAGGTAGGCAGACTGCTACCTACACAGCAGAACTGCAGCAGAGCATGCTGCCCCAGTCTCCATCCAAAATACACCTCCTTCAGACTTTACTCATCTCTGAATGTGAACATTAAGCACTCGTTCCTGGTTATTTGTGCCGTGTGACTTTGCAAGCACTCCTGGTAGGGCATCGGATTAAGCATTTCTCTAAGTTCTTAAGAAGCATGAACTCATGGATATTTATCAACAGTAGGCATGGACCAGGAAAGAGCATAAACATGCTGAGAACACCTGCAGGGACTTGGAAAGGTGTCACCAATGGCTAGAAAACAAGGGGATATAAAGGGTTGGTGGGGAACACAGAAGACACCTGGGTCTAATTTATAATCTTGGCAATATTGACTGTAACCTGCCTCATCAAATTAAACAGTTTTCAAGGAAAAGTTGTGTAGAAGCTCATATAGTTACCCATGGAGAGTGGAGAGTTTGTCTCATATCAGACAGCTGTGGGCATCTGACCTCATAGCTTCTCACCATATGCTGGGATCGCAGGGGTGGCCAGTTCCCTTTGAGATGGCTCTTGGCATTCACACCTCTCCCTCAGATGCTTTTCTGTCCCTCTTTTACTTCCTGAACAAGCTTGCTTGCCTAGGCAGATGAGTCAGAGGATGAGTGATGAAAGAATCTCAAGCTAACAGACCATCTCACAAAGGAGAAAAGACCTCACAAGAGGAAAATAGACTGAAGTGTGTATTCATAACCTGGGAAGTTGTTTTAAAAATCTGGTCCCATTACAAGAAGATTCTTTATTATAATATCATTGTCTGCAAAATGTCTAAGCTTCTCTGGTGGCTAAGATGGTAAAGAATCCGTCTGCAATGTGCAGACCTGGGTTCGATCCCTGGGTTGGGAAAATGCCCTGGAGAAGGTAACAGCTACCCACTCCAGTATTCTGGCCTGGAGAATCCCACAGGCTGTGTAGTCCATGGAGTCACAAAGAGTTGGACATGACTGAGTGAATTTCACACTAGGCACATTTGTGTCATTTAGGTGTGCATTTGTGTGTTTATTTACTTGTTTATTTGTTATTAGAACCTAACCTCATAATCAGATTGTCCTATTTGGGCTCCAAAAGTGGCTTGTCACTGAGTGAAAGTAATTTCCCATGGCAGGTGCTCCCAGCAGGTGGCTGCTCATGGTACCTGCATCAGAAAGGTAGGTTTAGTTAGAGATTTTATTTTAATATGAAATCTGTATTGCAGCCTGAGCCTCTACTGGGTGATGTGCCAAAATTCATGTCTGCAGCATGATTTATTATGTGAAAATACCACAGAACTAATCAGTGGAGTTACTAATTAATACAAATCTGCATTTTTTGCATAAGCAATTAGTGCAAGGAGAGAGCAGTGAAAGAGGAAGTTCAACTCCTTTAATCTCAGTGCCTACTCAAGCGGAAAGACCCACCAGGGCCAAACTCTGAGATCTACATTTGGAATTTTCCCCCTTTGATTAGTTAAAGACATAAAAGGTCAAATTATCAATATTTAATTTATGTGAAAATGTATTTGTTAAAGAGGAAAAACATGTTATTTTAAAAAGATGAGCCTCTAGGGATAAATTCTTGAATTAAAAATAGTTATATTTTCCATTTCAACAAAGTCTGAATAATATTTAATAAGCATTCTGGTTGCTCATAACATTTGAAAATTACATCCATAATTGGGAGAGGTGTATGGTATACATTTCTAAGGTATTTGAGTTACCAAAGGTGCTTACTCTTTTCTACAGGACTTGTTCCAGTTATTTAGGATGTGGTGTATTTGTGCAATAGTCTAAGTCTGGTATGATTTAGATAATTGTGTGGCTCACCAAATCTGAGCAAATATTCCATTTAGCTTTGGTTTATTTTCCCCACTAATTTAATAAAAATGTTTATAGCATGAAATAACTGGACAGTTGATAGGATGATGGGGATGGAGAGAGATTTCTATTACCAATAAAATGTATACTCAATAAAACAAAAGTAAAATCATTTTTACATTTTTTTTGTTTCTGTGGGCAAAAAATGAATTCATTTTGGTTTAGATGTGGTGTGCCAGATAAGTGCAAATATTAGAACAATGACTACTTTCTGAAAGTTATTCAATGTTCAGTTTCTTTGTTTCAGACTCGCTAGTTCAAATTATAATTTAAACTTCCCTCTCCCCTAAACCTGGATATCTAGTTTTCCTGGAAACATCCTGAAAAGGAGGTTGCTAATTAAATTCAGATTAACAGGGCTCTCTGATTAAAATTTCGGGATGTGGGAGTCAGTGGTTTTGTGAAAGAAAGCAAACAGGAAAAAGCGAAAGCCACTGGAAGGGGAGTCGTTTTGCCGAACCTTAATACTGTGAGTTTCATAAGTAGGAATTGTCCACGGTGCTGATACCCTGAGGAAGCCACTTTTCCTCCAAACTGTCTGGGGCTCTAAAACAGGCTTGCCAGGCTTGTCCTGGTTTGGGGAACTTGTCAGATCACCCCTAAACCCCTGCAGCAGCATTGTTCAAGAGAAGCTCAAGTGCCATCAGTGTGTCTTTGCTGTCCACTCAAGCAGCAACACCAACTACAGGGGATGTGCATTGGCCTGTTGCTCTCTGTTAAGGCGAAGGTTGGCAAACAACCCGCCGTTTGTGGGTTATCCAGCCTGTTGTGGTCCCCTTTAGACAGCATGCTGTTTCTCAATCCAGCTGAAACAGGTGTGAGTCCCCTCTGTTTATGGTCCTCACTTGAGAGCAGGAGCACCCACGAACACACACTCACTCATGCACATTCACCCCCTCACATAACTTACACATTCACACTGACAAATCACACAGATATTAACGATCACATAGGCTCATATGCACATTCACACATATTCTTTTGTACACTCAGTCACATACACTGTACACTTAAGCACACTCACACAGGCACACATATAGTCCATCTGACACACCAGGCCTTGGACAATTGTGTCAGTAACCCGCTCCAGCCAGTACTTGGAGCTGAGTTGATTTTGCGTTGGTGATCCGGGTTTTGGGTGGATGGTTTAAGGAAAGCCCCTCACTCCTGCCTGGGAATCAAAGATGAAGTCCCTCGGGGTCTGTAGGCGCCATGAGGGGAGCTGCCCACGCCCTGGAGGGATTAGGAGCTCCTAAATAATAAATAAAAGAGCCCAGGCGGACCGAGTTGGGGAAGTCTGGTGCTAAATCACCCCCCAAATCACAGCCGCGTCGCGCTCTATCCAATAGCTCTAAGCGATTTGTGGGGTTGGGGGTTGGAATCAATTTTTCCCTCCGTTCTCGCAGGTGCAATATGAATCAATTATCTTAATTAAGATTATGCCGCAAGCCCAGGAGATTTGGGGAGGACGGGTTTTGAGCTCGGGGCGACGGCGAGGCATTTTAATAGCTACTCTTGCTCCCGGCTCTCCCCCGCCGCCCGCCTGTCGAGCCCGGGCAGCTCCAGCCTCTGGCCAGGATCTGGGCGCACAGTGGCCTCCCTGGAGGCGAAGGCGCAAACCCCGCAGTGAGCCCGAGATCTGGGCAGAACCCCCAAGGCCTCTCCAGGGCTTCTGAGCCACTCGGCCTATGAGGACCTGCAGCTCTCGGTCTTCCAGCGGACCCTGCACCCTACGGTCTGGCTCACCGCTCACCACCTCCCGCGCCTCGAACGTGCCCAGGCCGGCACACCCCTCTCCTGGGAGGGGGTGGGGAGAGGGCGCGGGCGCCGCTGGAGGTTGGTGGGGCGGCCCGGGTCGTACGTAATACTTGCATTGAACACAGATCTCCCTTTGCTAGAGCGAGCATCTGTTTCCCCGAGAAACAGGTCACCGCCGGGCACGCCAGCCCGGCCCCAGCTCTTTATCTTAGCCCTGTGAATGCGCCGCACCACCCCCATCCCCCGCCAGCTACACGCTTCCCAGCCCCTAAGTCCCGGCCTCCCGCCTCCATCCCCCCGTCGCCTCCCCCCCACAACTCCACAAGCGGTGCCACACGCCTCCCCCCGCCCCAGCCTCCCCGCCCAGGCCACACTCCCCTCGCCGCCTCGCGCTCCCTTCCCGCCGGCGCTCTGGCAGCCGCTGTAACGGCCGGGACCGCCCGGGCCGCGCCGCGCGCTCCAAGCGAGAGCCCGGGGCTGGGGGTGGGGGGCGACAGATTCGGGGCATTGCTCGAGGGCAGTGAGTCATGAAAGCGGCTTTTGTTGCCCGCGCGTGCGGTTCGCGTGCCGCTCGGCGGCCTGCAGCGCCCAGTGGGGACGGGAGCTGGAAGGTCTACAGCTAACGGGCTGTGGGGACAGAGGGACAAGGAGAGGATTTAGACTCAGGAGGGGGACAGAGTGCAACCGTCGAAAGAAAGTTCAAAAGAGGGAGAAGAAAATACGGAGGCAGGACGGGACCGCGACTATTCCACGGTACTAAGCCAGCCACGCTGGCAGTCAATCCTCTCTGAGCGTTGCGGCTGCCACTGTCCTCTGGCCCCAATTTCTACCCCCGCTTCCCCTCTCAACAAAAGGCAACTCAATCCAGGCCTCTTCCCTTCCAGATCTGACTACTGGCCTGCAGTCTCCCGGGGCGGGGGTGGGGGTCGGGGTGGACGAGTAGGGGGACGGAGTCGGGGTAAGGGGGGGTGGGCAATCTCCACCGCGAGGCGCGCCGTGGGTAGACCTTCCCCGCGCCCAGGCGGGTCGGCCCAGGGCGCCCGGAGGCTCACTGAGAGCGGGATTAAGGGTGAATCTATCAAGAGCAGAAGGAGGGAAGGAGTTTAATTCCCGCACCGGAGTCTCTCGGCTGGCGACATACCCATATTTCCCTTCCTTGCCTGCCCAGGAACATCTGGCCCCACCAAGAATCTCCTGTACTCCACCGGGTGTCCCAAACTGAGGAAGTTGCCTTCTGGGTGGGGGACCCCCTAGGCCATCCGCAGGCCTTCGGGGTAGCTGAAGCCCTCTTCCCTCTCGCCCCCAGCATCCCCTCTGAAGCTCCCCTAAGACTGAGAAACGAGGGCCAGGGCACATCCCTGCGGGCACGGTGGGCTAGGCTGTCGGGGCAACTGCTGGGAGAATGGCAATACTTGGTCCGCCTGTGCGTGTCCTGGGACCTCCAAGCTGGGGACCGGCCCCTGCAGGCTGTTACTCAGATGGCCCTCAAGTTTTAACCCATCACTTAAGATAAAGACTGTACAGGGTAACTACCAAGACTAGGCTCCTGGGTGAATTCTTCTGTCCTCCTCTGCGACCTGGTACACTTATGAGTAAAGGCAAAAGCCAAAACTCTGTACAGTTTTGCCCTGGAAGCTCAGCATGGGTCATGCTACGCTTTGGGCAAGGGGATCTCCCATCCCTTTATTCCTCTTTCAGGTTGCATGGCAGCCTTCTAGACACCAGCGGTAATGTTAGGACCCTCTGCCCCTCCCCACCACATCCCCCCTTTTGTCCCCAGATGCACCCAACCCCAGCGGCTCAGCCTGACGCTGTTTGCAAACTCAAGGGGCTTTTAGAGCAATTGCCTTTAAATAAGCAATTCAAGTTCACAGCATTCATTGTAAGGGGACACGGGTCTGGGAGGGGATATGGGGTTAGTTAATGGAGGATTAGAGGAGAGTCTGGTGGAGAAAGAGTGGACAGGGAAGAGATACAGCCAACTTAATTCTGAAACATGCCTTGGTGGAAACAGGTGAGTAAAGAATCACCATTTAAACACAAATATGGCTCCTTTAGAATTAGGAAGCTCTGGTTTTTGCTTGACCTGCAAGGTAGAGGGTCACATTAGAGTCTTTAAGGTCTGGAAAAGTAGCCATCAGCCCTTCCCAGAGTTGTACTAATGCCCTTTCTAGGAAGAGGAGTGAAAAAGACCCCCTTTAGAATAGGTCCTTTGCATCCTCCCTTTGAGAAGGCTTGTCTCAACCAAGTTCCTATTTACAAGCCTGAAAGTGTGGACTAAGGGGGACAAGGCAGCTGTGGCAGGGAGCCAGGGCGAGGGCACACTTTACATCCATCCAATGACCTTGGTTAAATGGCAGAATCTTAGCGTCAGAGAAGTCCTCTAGCTTTCATGCAAGAGAGCTCCGGAGGCCACTGAAGCCAAGGACTAGCACCATCTGAGGACAAGGACTACAGGCAAGAGGGGTATATGGACAGAGTGAGCAGTCTCCAGGGACAAGGGTAGGCAAGGGCCACGAGGGCCGGATTGCACGGATGGTGAAGTAGAGTGACCAGTACCAAATTTTCTCTACTGTTGAGGCTGGGCATGGGAGACCCAGTTAAGGAGACTAGGGACTAGTCTCACAGCTGCGTTTACAGATGAAGCTGTTTTAATACAGAATATATGTTGCTTAAGGGGCTGGTGGAGACTGGGAGAAGCCACCCTTTGGTGTCAACGAACAAAGCGTCTACTAAGAGAGAGAAACCGAAATTGACACCTTAGAGGAGGCAGGGAGTGCCCAGGAAACCAATGCTGGGCGAGGAGTCCAAAGAGTCTCGGCTTCTGCTGCTTTCACCTTTGCCCTACTTACCACCCCAACGCGGGCCACTCACTCTGATCTAAAGCCAGTCGGTGCTCGCTTTCCCGCTCTCTTCTCTCCAACTCCTTCCCCCCCCGCCCCGTCCCTCCCCCTACCGCGCGCCCCTTCTCCCTTCTGCCGCCTGAAAGGGTTAATCTCTCCTGCGGGTAAAAACAGGTCCGCGGAGTCTCTAACTGGCGACAGATGGGCCACTTTCTTCTGGCCACAAAGGGGCCGGAATGGAGCGCTCCGCGGCATACAAATGGGCAGGTCACGTGGTCCCCGGCTCTTGGCTGGACTGGGAGGACCATATGGCGCATGCCGGGGAGGAAGAAGATGGGGCGGGGGTAGGGGTGGGGGAGAGGGGAGCTGGAGTCGGATGCGGGTGGGAGAGGAGCAAGGCTGAAGGGGCGGGGGCGGGAGGAGGAGGGCGGAAGGGAAGGGAGCGCGGAACCCTGGCGCGTGCGCAGGCGCGGGGCGCTGGAACCTGCTAGCCCGCTAGGCTCCTGGCCCCGCCCGCGCTCAGCATCACGAACTCGGCTATATAACCTGAGCGCCCGCGCTGCCGGGACACGAGGAATTCGCCCCACGCAGAAGGCACGGCGCCCAGAGGCCCCAGGGTTATGAGACCATCACTGCTCAGGACTTACTAACAACTGCAGGTAATTAAATCCTTTAATTTTTATTGGGAATAAAAGCAATTGAAGATGTACCTACATATTCTGTATGTGTGCGTCTGTGAGCGCGTTTATGCGTTGAGACAGGCATTCCTTTTCATAATTGCAAGGCAAATACGCACACAGTTTGAGTCGCATCATTCAAATACCCGCTGCAGGCCTAATCATTTTTAAAAATCTGTTTTACTTTTTTTTGTTGTTTGTTTTTTGGAGGGGGAAAAAGTATAGGAGCGTCTTGGGATTTTTAAAAAATATAATGTCCTATAACTCTATGATTATTTCCTAGTGGTGATTTCAAAGTTCTGAAAGCAGATAACTACTTCAGTATTTCACTTCTATCAATAAGAGCAGGGGAAAAAAGCCCAAGTTACCAAGATTTATTTTGTAGACATGTATTTTATCCACATTGGGAATAGCAAATTATTTTTTCAGTAAATAAAAGGGGTATTGATACTTTGAATATACACACCCTAGAAAATAAACCGAGTTGAGAGGTAGTTTAGTTGAGAGGGGATAAAATGTGGAGAAACAGAGAGGGACCCACTCCTGCTACCTGTTACTGTCCCAGAGTCGGCCAAGTCCCCAGCACTCTCTGCAAGAGCCAGAAATTCAGTTGTCTAACTGAAGGCTTTTTATTTTCCTTATAAGAAGCAGCAACTTCGCCATTGCCATTCGCTGACCATTATAATTACTCAATCATTTAAAGGGAGGTTTGAGGCGAACTTTGAAAAGCCCCAATAAAGAGCGGGCGGCCCTTTCAATGGGCTGTTTATTAGAGAGGGGCCTTTCGCACCTGATCCCCGGCGCGCAGAGGAGCGCTCTGCGCCGCGCGGTGGGTTCTGGCCCGGTAGCAAGCGCTTTTATACAAGGTGGAAATTCAGCAGAGGGTCAGCGGGATGGGAGGTGAGAAAAGAAAGGCAACGGTGGGATGGAAACCCCCCGCCCACTTTTGTTACCAGATGTTTCGTTGATGGTGAAATAATTTTGTGGAAAATACTTTTTCTCCACCATGCATTTGCTTTTCAATCTCCACTCCGTATAATCTTCTTAAAAATCACTACCAGCGTTAGTAAATTACGTAAGGGATCTTCAACTTTAATCGCTGAGTGAGTGGAGCCAGAACCGAGATGGAAACATAATTGCAATTTTCAAATTCGTCTTTTTTTGTGGAGTTGTGACTTTGAACTCATGCAAATAAACATGAAGTCGCCAAAATACACACTTATTTTCACACACATTATCCTACCGGATAATCACCATAAACACACTTAATCACAAGGAAACATACACCAGAAGTGTACTTATGACACTTATTCTAGCTCCTATTCGCACGCAACCCTGTCCTGTCTCCTACGTACCAGCCGGGCACACACAGGCCATTATAAAACTGCATTTAACTTTTCCTCGGGGGCATTCATTTTGTAATCAGCTGGTAGTTCTTTTCACATGCATTTCTCTAGGGCTAGTGAGAGCTGAAGGCCTTTGTAGTTTTTGAATGTAGCGTTTTTCTCCTTTTCTGTTTTCCCCTCTCCCCTGTTGAATGTAGGAAACCTAACCATGACCAAATCGTACAGCGAGAGTGGGCTGATGGGAGAGCCTCAGCCCCAGGGTCCTCCAAGCTGGACAGATGAGTGTCTTAGTTCTCAGGACGAGGAGCACGAGACAGACAAAAAGGAGGATGACCTCGAAGCCATGAACGCGGAAGAGGACTCACTGAGGAATGGGGGAGAGGAGGAGGAGGAAGATGAGGACCTGGAAGAGGAGGAAGAAGAGGAAGAGGAAGACGACGATCAAAAGCCTAAGAGACGCGGCCCCAAAAAGAAGAAGATGACCAAGGCGCGCCTCGAGCGTTTTAAGCTGAGACGCATGAAAGCCAACGCCCGGGAGCGGAACCGCATGCACGGGCTGAACGCAGCGCTGGACAACCTGCGCAAGGTGGTGCCCTGCTACTCCAAGACGCAGAAGCTGTCCAAAATCGAGACACTGCGCTTGGCCAAAAACTACATCTGGGCTCTGTCGGAAATCTTGCGTTCAGGGAAAAGCCCTGACCTGGTCTCCTTTGTACAGACGCTCTGCAAGGGTTTATCCCAGCCCACCACCAACCTGGTTGCTGGCTGCCTGCAGCTCAATCCTCGAACTTTTCTGCCTGAGCAGAACCAGGACATGCCTGCGCACCTGCCGACCGCCAGCGCTTCTTTCCCTGTGCACCCCTATTCCTACCAGTCTCCGGGGCTGCCCAGCCCGCCCTACGGCACCATGGACAGCTCCCATGTCTTCCACGTCAAGCCGCCGCCTCACGCCTATAGCGCAGCGCTGGAACCTTTCTTTGAGAGCCCTCTGACTGATTGCACCAGCCCTTCCTTTGACGGACCCCTCAGCCCGCCGCTCAGCATCAATGGCAACTTCTCTTTCAAACACGAACCGTCCACCGAGTTTGAGAAAAATTATGCCTTTACCATGCACTATCCTGCAGCGACCCTGGCAGGGGCCCAAAGCCACGGATCAGTCTTCTCGGGCGCCGCTGCCCCTCGCTGTGAGATCCCTATAGACAATATTATGTCCTTCGATAGCCATTCACATCATGAGCGAGTCATGAGTGCCCAGCTCAATGCCATCTTTCACGATTAGAGGCACGTCAGTTTCACCGTCCCTGGGAAACGAATGCACTGTGCTTACAGTGACTGTCGTGTTTACAAAAGGCAGCCCTTTGAGTATTACTGCTGCAAAGTGCAAATACTCCAAGCTTCAAGTGATATATGTATTTATTGTCGTTACTGCCTTTGGTAGAAACAGGGAATCAAAGTTCCTGTTCACTTTATGTATTATTTTCTATAGCTCTTCTATTTTAAAAAAATAATACAGTAAAGTTAAAAAAAATGCACCACAAATTTGGTGCAGCTGTATTCAGATCATATTAATTGTCTGATCGGGATAACAAAATCACAAGCAATAATTAGGATCTATGCAATTTTTAAACTAGTAATGGGCCAATTAAAATATATATAAATATATATTTTTCAACCAGCATTTTACTACTTGTTACCTTTCCCATGCTGAATTATTTTGTTGTGATTTTGTACAGAATTTTTAATGACTTTTTATAATGTGGATTTCCTATTTTAAAACCATGCAGCTTCATCAATTTTTATACATATCAGAAAAGTAGAAATTATATCTAATTTATACAAAATAATTTAACTAATTTAAACCAGCAGAAAAGTGCTTAGAAAGTTGTTGTGTTGCCTTAGCACTTCTTTCTTCTCTAATTGTTAAAGAAAATTGCACAATTTGAGCAGTTCATTTCACTTTAAAGTCATTCTCTCTCCTTAAAATGAAAACCAGACCCATAATTCTTAAGAGAATGGATAAAAACAAGAGATGTATTCCCTATCAAAACATATCAATTCAGTACTTGCACAAGCTTGTATATACATATTATAAACAAATGCCAACATACCCTTCTTTAAATCAAAAGCTGCTTGACTATCACATACAATTTGCACTGTTTCTTTTTAGTCTTTTACTCCTTTGCATCCCATGATTTTACAGAGAATCTGAAGCTATTGATGTTTCCAGAAAATATAAATGCATGATTTTATACATAGTCACACAAATGGTGGTTTGTCATATATTCATGTAATGAATCTGAGCCTAAATCTAATCAGGTTGTTAATGTTGGGATTTTATACCTATTGTAGTCAATTAGTACAGTAGCTTAAATAAATTCAAACCATTTAATTCATAATTAGAACAATAGCTATTGCATGTAAAATGCAGTCCAGAATAAGTGCTGTTTGAGATGTGATACTGGTACCACTGGAATCAATATGTACTGTAATCTTGTTTGTAATCCTGTATATTATGGTGTAATGCACAACTTAGAAAACACTCATCCAGTTGCAATAAAATAGTATTGAAAAATCTGAACAATTGTTGCATTTCTTCTTAAAGTGATTTTTAAAAAATAATTCCTAAGGAGAACAATTGCTTAACTTGCTGAGTTAAAAAAATACTAAGTTCTATTTGTAGAAAAAAATTAAAAAGTTTAGTTTAACACAAACTCTCTAGTCTATCTTCCATGGGGAGTGACCAACTTTTTGTAGTTAAGGAATGAACCTAACTGATATTTCATTACTTGGACTATGAGGCTGGGGTTGGGTGAGGTTTGTGAAGAGACCAACAGTTGTGTTTTTGATTTTGGTTTCCATCCCCTTATATGAGTTTGTGTTTTCTTCTATTTTTTTTTTTTTTTTTAGAGGGGATTTAGTTAATTCTTAACAAGACCCAAACAAGTATCCTAGCTTAGTTTATCTACATATCTAAGAACATACTAATTTTTTAAACCTTTTTCTTAGTCCTTTTCTGTCTGTACCTGAACTGAAATATTCTCTACTGCAAAATAGTCATATCCTGAATAGAAAGTGATATACCTTTAGAATATGAGAGAAATGATTTGATTAAAGAATCCAAGAAGTGGCATTTTATCATTGTTATGTAATTGTGATGATTTCAGTAATTCTTCAGGAAAAAGTAGTAATGAACTACTTGTACTCAAGAACATGCTATTTGTACTGTGATATGTTTTTGGATGGTCTAGTTGTTTCCTCACCCTCTTTGGTGTCCTATTCTCCTGTTTAATAAATGGAACTCACTGAAAAAAACGTAGAGATGATTCTGTCCATTGGTAAGGCCACTAAAAAAGTTTGGCATTTCTCTCCCCCTCTGGATGTGTTGACTGACAGGAGCAATTTCTAGGGAATAGCATGTTGGCACTTGTGCCCTGGCTCTACTGTGGTGCTCTGATTACTGTCATTAGTGACTCCATTGTTCTTCCTCTGATTCGGATGCCACGTTGGATGACTACCTCCGTTCCCAAGCTTGTTCCTTTAATCCTGTTCTCATTGGTGATTTAGGGGTTCCAGAAAGCTGACCTCATTTAGCAAGTTGCTCCAGAAAAATGTGAGTAATCTAATGGACAGGAACAATTAGCCATACTAATAACATTGCCAACGGGGCTACATCAAGCTGTGACAGTAGCAGTAAGGAATATTTCAACATTAAAAAAATGTTTGAGTGCAATTTAAAATATATCATTTTAGCATGTTTTCCATCAGCCTTCATCACATGGCAGAAATACTTTTAAGTTAGTCCCAACTTTATCCAAAATGCAATCATCTCATTCCAAATGAAACAGAGTTGTTATTTTGGAATCAAGCTGTTGCTTCCTATATCCAAGATTGCTTTCACTGTTCTTTCTTTAAGAGACATAATACTGAGATGATATCTGAACACTGCCAGCCTTCCAGCCTAGGAGACCATGAAGTGAACATTCAGATCTTATGTGATCTGTTCAGCAGCTCAGTTTCACCTATAATGAAAATTAAACTTCTTCACGCAAACTAAAAACTGTTGCTGTAAAGAACAGAAGAAATAAGAGGATGCCATTTTAAGAATTTCAGCTTTTAAAACAGCAAGCAGTGAAATCTGTGGATTATTTTTTGTAAGATAGGACTGAAGACTCCAAATTAGGTTTGATATTGCTGCCTCCCCCTCCCCCCTCCCCCGCCACCATTTTACATGTATAACTTCATTCTAAGCTTAGAGATTCTTTCAGTCAGTCAAGGAGTAACTCACATGCCACCATCTTTTATTCAAAGGCAGGCACAGATGTTCCTTCTGCAGGGGAGGTTTTAATTTATGAAAATGATATTGTTTATGCATGAATGAACTGAATGCACTCTGCATATACACAGCACTTCCATCTGATCAGAGAAATACCACAGAACCAGTGCCAATGTCAGAAACATATTCTACAAATTTACTCACTTAAATGTTTAATGAATATTTGGAAGGCATTTTCAAACCACAAGAAACCTTTTCAATCATTTTTTTCTTTTCTTTTGAAATTGCTCGGCATATTTAAAAGTGACTCTTACAGTTTTCATAATTGGCCAATGCCTATATCTAGAATTGAAAATGTTTTACTAAGTGAAAAGCGACCGAAAGAAAGAAACATCGGCAACTATAGCTTCATTGGGGAAAACATTTCTTTTAGTGTTGTTATATATGTCTGCTTACCAGTAGTATTTAGGGTTCTGGGTGTTCCCTCATCTTGAATAATTACTATTCCCATCAAATAAGATGTTTAGATCTAGTTATTTAATGTGAAAATGCTCTGATGAGTTATTTCCAGAATAAGGTGGTGTTTAAAATCAGTAGACAATTTCATAATTGGAGATGAAATATTTTAACTAAATATTTTAACTGGTACAGAATTCCTTTTGAATTCTGTATAACTTAGATTTCATTTACGTCATCAATGACAAATACAGTATGATCTATCTACTTTTACACTTAAAAAGACAACAAAATGTAAATTAAAAATAGAAGCTTATATCTTAGGAATGTTCTACTAAGTTTAGGTTTATAAACTTAAACTTAGTTTATGTTATAGAAAATAATATTAAAGTGAATCATAAGCTTTATAATTTATTAATCTTAAAAAAACTGTTTTCACATTTGAAAGTCTATAATTCTTACAAAATTAATGCATTTCTGAAAGAAGCTAGCAATTACAAAAATGATACATGGATCATTAGCTAACAGTTTGAACCAAGCTGTTTTACTTCTATAATTAAACAAGAGCTTTAAAGTGAAAATATCTATTAAACAATTAATAAAACTAGGTTTCAAAACATAGGCTGATTTCATCCTAATGGGAATCATATAATAACAGAGCTATTTCTTGAACTACACTAAAATCTCCTCTTTTCCTTTTCTACCACCATTGCTTGTTTCCTGAAAGCCATCTAAATATTATCTTTAATTCCAAGATCTGATAAAGAATAAAAGAGCCAACGCAACATCTTGTGGAACACCAGGACTGAGAACTCGTGTTGTTACCATGCACAGAGGCGTTCTGGCATCAGATGCATAGTGATTTGTATGGTGGCATAATCACTGGCTCCTGGCCAGGCATTATGTTTCACAGGACACTATTGTCAAGAACCATTCAACTAGAAATCTACACTGTATGCACTCAAAAGTTGAGATCATCTGCCTTCCTATGTCAGGAAGAATTCTGTGCTGGCAATTGACTCATGGACTCTCTTCACACACACGAACATTTGGTTCAGTGGCTCTGATGGAATTAGCTGTGTAACCAAACTAGTGGCATCAGCGAGACAAGGCAGCAGCCTCTGGGGACTTCTGTTTAAATTGCTAATCTTAAAATATCTTAAAAGGCAAAATATCATGTTAATCCTGGACTAAGTCTTCAGATACATTAAAGGTGATTTGGCTATCTCAACAGTATTGTGCTAACTGCCCAGCTAACTTAGAGATAGGCGGATGGTGACAGTAACCATCTTTATGAATCCCCAGGTATGGAGTAATCTAGAGTGCCTGGATTGTGAAATGACATCTAGAGATGAGAGAGTAAATGTAATCTCTCATTCTTGAGGTAACTTGATAACTTTGTTGTTATTTAGTCGCTAAGTCCAGTCCAACTCTTTTGCAACCCCATGGACTCTAGCCCACTAAGCTCCTCTATCGATTGATTTCCCAGGCAATAATATGGGATTGGGTTGCCATTTCCTTCGCCAGGGGATCTTCCCAACCCAGGGATCAAACCTGCACCTCCTGCATTGGCAGGCGGATTCTTTACCGCTGAGCCATCTGGGAAGTTCTAACTTGGTGACTTACTTTACTGCTAATAAGATTAAAAGCTAACTCTGCTTTGTGCTTTGATGTCATAAGGAGCAGGCAGTCACAAGAAAGGCTTCCCACACTTATTAGGTAAGTGCTAAGTGTTTTCCATTCATTCTCATATTTCATCATCAGAGTAGCCCTGTATCTTATTTCACAGATGGAGAAACGTTGAGAAGCTGGGATATGTAGATATTTCATTACTGAGTTCCTTCTTTCCTTCAGGTTCTAATTCAGAAGCAACTTTCCTCAAGTTATTCCTGATTCCCATTTAAAGTAGCAACCAACCAAACCAAAATCATTGTTTTCAGCTTAATCAAAATGACTACCGTATGGCCCCTTTATCCATCTGATGTTATCTTGCTTATTTTTAAATTATCTACCTCTCTCAATAGAATGTGGGCTTCACAAGAAAATGAATCTTATCTGATTTGTTTGTTGCTGTTTCTCTGGTGCTCAGAGGACCCACAGGTCCTCAGTAAATATGAACAAATCAAATTACACTAATCTGATGCCAAAATCTTAACCACCATGCTACAAATTAAGTCAGTTGAGAATGGAGAGCGCTACAGATGATTTTCATCCCAGTGAAAGTTATAAGCATTAATTCTATAAAAAGAGAACAATTGAAATTAATTTTCTATGACACCATGGCACCAAACTCCCCCCACCCCACCCCTTCTGAGCATTAGTAATCATGAGTTACTAGGAATCTTTTCTTTTTATTGATATTGATTGGTTAAATATAATTTCGAATCGGAATAAAAGGAGACCTAAAATGTTATAAGCTCTGTCCAGATCATACCATTTTTTTTTTTAAACGATTAAGAACTCGAAAGCATGCTACTTTCCGCCTTTCTGTTCATCATTCTTTCAGCAATAGTTCTTGATTTATTACTGGTGTTATGTAAAATTGCCCCAAACTTCCTTATCATCACTGAAGAGTTTAGATTACAGCAGATCAGAATCTAATCCATCATGAGTATGTACTCCAACAATGAGTCTGAGAAGCTGAGTAGCATTTGACAAATTAAAAATAAGCTACACAGAGGCAGATGATGGGACAGAAATAGAAATCCACAATGAAAAGGAGTGCTTTATAGTCATAACAGTTGTTGGTTAAATCCGTCTTTCTCTAATGTATCAAATAGATTAGAAATGCCGTTAAGTTTATGGGGAATATGATTTTCCTTGTCAATACAACACAATTAAGGGAAAACATAGAGTTATTTGCAGCGACATTGGGTGGTTTTAATACTACAGGTGAATTATTAGGAGAGCTGTTTGCTGCTGCTAAGTCACTTCAGTCATGTCCGACTCTGTGCGACCCCATAGACGGCAGCCCACCAGGCTCCGTCGTCCTTGGGATTCTCTAGGCAAGAACACTGGAGTGGGTTGCCATTTCCTGCTCCAATGCATGAAAGTGAAAAATGAAAGTGAAGTCACTCAGTCGTGTCCAACTCTTAGCGACCCCATGGACTGCAGCCTACCAGGCTCCTCCATCCATGGGATTTTCCAGGCAAGAGTACTGGAGTGGGGTGCCATTGCCTGCTATGAGGAGAGCTGTTTAGGAGGCAGAAAAAAAAAAAAATCAAGAATCAGTATTCTTGGAAGGTAATTTAGTATAAAATCATTGAAAATTGAAGAATAACTAGTGTTCTTTAAAATAATCATATACAAAATGCTCTATTGATTGAGATAAATATTGCTGAATTATCTAAACTATAATATCTACTTCAAAATGTTTATTGTATAAACTTAGCACATCAATAAGATTTCTTTAGTGCTTTCTCCGGATGATGTCAGTTATGAACATGAATAAAAAAACGGTTAATTCCTTACCCCTAATACTTTGGCCACCTCATGCGAAGAGTTGACTCATTGGAAAAGACTCTGATGCTGGGAGGGATTGGGGGCAGGAGGAGAAGGGGACGACAGAGGATGAGATGGCTGGATGGCATCACTGACTTGATGGACTTGAGTCTGAGTGAACTCTGGGAGTTGGTGATGGACAGGGAGGCCTGGCATGCTGTGATTCATGGGGTGGCAAAGAGTCAGACATGACTGAGCAACTGAACTGAACTGAATGTCACTACGGAGAAGGCAATGGCACCCTACTCCAGTACTCTTGCCTGGAAACTCCCATGGACAGAGGAGCCTGGTGGGCTGCTGTCCATGGGGTCGCTAAGAGGGGGACACAACTGAACGACTTTTCACTTTTCACTTTCACTTTTTTTCACTTTTCACTTTCAAGCATTGGAGAAGGAAATGGCAACCCACTCCAGTGTTCTTGCCTGGAGAATCCCAGGGATGGGGGGGCCTGGTGGGCTGCCGTCTATGGGGTCGCACAGAGTCGGACACGACTGAAGTGACTTAGCAGCAGCAGCAGCAGCAGTGTCACTAATGATTGCAGTCCCTGTCTACTCATGGTGGGGAATTATACATTTATAATCTGTGGTAGGTTGCAAGTATGGGGCCAAGAAATGTTCACATCCAAGATCTGAGTGGAAAATATACTAGAATTCTAAAAGGAGACTTGGGATAATCTCACTTGCCATTGCTAGATAACTGAATAATTTTCAGCAAATGATTAAATACACAATAAACAGTAGTAAAATGCACACAAGATACAACTAGAATCTAAGTATGATATTTATTTAAATTATTTTCACTGAAAGAATTCCTTAATTAATGCAGGCAAGCCTACTTATTTAGATATTTTGAAATTCCAACATATGATTTTTGGATAAAGAAACTCTATTTTAATGTTCATTTGACTCTGATGAGCATATTAAAAATGTTAAATAAAGAGATATTTTGTTCCTAAATATTTCATGTTTAATTAACTAAAAATGCATTTATCTTACTTAAATATATATTGTTAAGGAAAGAAATATATGCTGTACTGAGTTCAGTAATGCCCTCTTTCCACTCCCCAAAATTCATGCCCAGCCAGAACCTCATAATGTGATCCTACCTGGATAGGGTTCAAATATCTTAAGATGTAGTTAAGATGAGGTCCTACTGGATTAGAGTAATCCTTATAAGAAGGGGACTGTTGTCCCTGTAAGGAGAGACAGAACATGCAGACAACACAAGGGGAGAACAGAGATGCAGGCAGAGATTAGAGTGACAGGTCTCTATGCCAAGGGAGAATTGTTAGATTTGCCAGTAACCACCAGAATCTATGATAAAGGCACGGAATATTTTCCTTCTGAGATTTTCCTTCTGAGACGCCAGGAAGGAACCAACCCCGCAGACACCCTGATTTGGGACTTCTGGTCTCCAGAAGTGTGCACGATACATTTCTGTTGTTTCAAGCCACTCCAGTTTGTAATAATTTGCTATGGTGCTTCTAGGAAACTAATACATAAGTCTACAATGAATTGATATGTTAACTATACATAAATATAGAAGAATTCATTTAAAATCTTATAAAATTTTACCATGAAGTTTTAATGACATAATATATAACTACCAGCATATTTTAGTTAGTACCAGGTTTGATATTTAAACAAGCTGACAAATAGTAGCTATTTAATAAGCATCTGAATTATGTAAAAGTTTTATTGGTTTTTATTCATTTGAATTAACTTAAGCTGACATCCAGATTTAGTGAAGTGTGAACAGACATGCAATAAACTAAGAGGGATTTTGTTTAAAAGACTTATTGTAGAATGCATAGAAAGTATAGACTAGACTATAAACTTATTAATTCTTCATATGAAAAATGTCATATTTATTCTCTATACAGGGCAATATGTATACTAAGAAATAGACATCTGAAAAAACAAACATAGCATTTTCCTTGGATTCATCAGTATGCATTCAACACACAATTTTATGACCTGTAAAATTACATAATTAAAGAAAATGACTGTGGTCCAAGTGAATGTAAGTACCATGACTTCTAAAAGCTCTCTCTCTCCTAGGTTATAGAGGGCCTTGGGCCATGACTCTTTTGGGGAACTTAAAACCCAGCAACTAAGATGGCAACCTTAGTTATACAGGACTATACATCTCATTATCTGACAGATTTCTCAAAATACCAGTTAGGGATGGTTTCTTCTGAAGGTATCCAATTAATCAGAAATGATAGTTTACACAAATCTGGGACACTATCTTGTTCTTAGCATTTTTTGTTTTTGGACTGTTGGTACTTGTTGCTTAATTTTTGTTTCAGTTCCCTGCTCGCCCTCATGCGGACATGAGTAAGAAATAAACCTTCAATGTTTTAAGCCTCCAAATTCTTTCAAACCACATTGCAACCCTGCTCCTGCTGACTGATAAAGATGTTAACTTCTTAAGGTAAAATGACATGCAAGAGGAGTTTACTGTGACTGGAGAAGAGAAACTTCCCTGGTTTATGTGGGAAGTAGCAATGGAGATACACCCTTCTCTTCTGACAAATGTGGTATTTGGATTAGAGGTCTGGAGTGCAGCAGCTGCTGTTTGGCTGTTTGGAAGAGGAGAGTGGAGTAGATGGACCCACATGGAGCAGAGAATGATGCATTACAGAAGGCAGAGGAAAGAAGAGGAGAGGAACTGGTTACTGCATGGTATGATTTGAGCCACTGGATCAGTTCTCTTCATAATCTATCCCCACCTTTCTAACTAGGCTTTTTTTTTTTTTAAACCAGTTTGAATTGGGAGAACTTTTTGATTGATACCAAAGAGACTGCGATTTTGTTGTTACTTGGTCTTTCTTATACATAAAGATGGAGAAAACTGTATCTAGTAAAGATGAAATTAAATAAGATGTGAGATGTGGGTGTGTCTGATGGAGGAAGTTGCTGAGCAGACTGGAGCGAAGAAGATCTGGAACACAAACAATTCCTTTGGGCCATAGAGATACCTTTTCTAGAGACAAGACAGGGTGGAGAAAGAGAATTTCAGGATTTAGGATTAGGGCGTATGGGAGTTTATTCTTACCAGGTTCTTTCATGTTAAGATGGAGGCATGATTACATGCTAAGTGAGAGGGAGTTGAACGAGAAAACTGAAGGTTTAGAGTAGCCTCTCCAGGAGTAAGGAGAATGAGCTCCATGAACATCAGTCAGTCGTAGCACAGCAGGGCTTAGAGCCAAGCACAGTTTGAGGTCTGAAATACTGTAGTAGTCTGAGGTAGCCTCAACCCACATGCTTCAGGGGAAATCTCTCAATAACCCATACTTCAGAGCAGAAGCAGAAGATAGTTGCAGGTTTTCATGCATGGATAAAAGAGGTGGAGGTGCTGTTAGGGAGAAGTTGACATGATGTGCCTTGGAGCCCAGGAGAGCAAAGACTAACTCCACTGGGTAGATGGGCAGACAGCCCTGACACTTCTGCAGTGGCTTGGAAGTAGGAAGAGCACCAGGTGAATCTGTGGATATTGCTAAGGAGGTTTTTTGGCAGAATATTGTAAGTACCAGCTGGCTTCTTTTAAGGTGTTACACGGAGAAGGCAATGGCACCCCACTCCAGTACTCTTGCCTGGAAAATGCCATGGACAAGGGAGCCTGGTGGGCTGCAGTCCATGGGGTAGCTCAGAGTCAGACACGACTGAGCAACTTCACTTTCACTTTCATGCATTGGAGAAGGAAATGGTAACCCATTCCAGTGTTCTTGCCTGGAGAATCCCGGGGATGGGGGAGCCTGGTGGGCTGCCGTCTATGGGGTCTCACAGAGTCGGACATGACTGAAGCAACTTAGCAGCAGCATCAGCAGCAGCAAGGTGTTACAAGGGAGTAAATAAGTCAGTATAATTTAGAGGAATTAAAGAAGGTTCAAGGCAGATACTCTGGCTTAAAAAAAAAAAAAAAAAAAAAATCCAAAGCAAAAAATGTCCTCAAAGCAAAGATAAAATGTAGGTTGCTTGCAGTTAAACATGCTCTCAAGTCAAGCTGCAATCAAGCCTGTAGCTAGAAGACAGTTTACTTGAACAAAAGTACTTCTAAGAACATTAAGTATTATACCCTAACCCTCTGAATTGGTGTCCAAAGTACAGAGGGGCTGATCTTGAAGAGATTTCTGGGAATGGCTTTTGTATAATATGACCTAATATATATATGAACCACATAAACTTCACAAGTGTTTTTTTTTTTTTTGCATAAAAGAAATAGTTTGTGTCAAAGTATAACTAAAGCAGTTCTATCCACTTGGACTAAGAGAGACAGAAAGAGTTCAAAATTAAAATAAGCCTCTGGACCTCAGGGAAGGCAATGGCACCCCACCCCGGTACTTTTGCCTGGAAAATCCCATGGACAGAGGAGCCTGGTAGGCTCCAGTCCATGGGGTCGCTAAGAGTCGGACACGACTGAGAGACTTCACTTTCATTTTTCACTTTCATGCATTGGAGAAGGAAATGGCAACCCACTCCAGTGTTCTTGCCTGGAGAATCCCAGGGACGGGGGAGCCTGGTGAGCTTCCGTCTATGGGGTTGCACAGAATCGGACACGACTGAAGTGACTTAGCAGCAGCAGCAGCTGGACCTCGAAATTTTAACAGATAGTAAAGGCTGAAAAACTACTCTGCTGTCACCATGGGCCATTTTTTTTGGTTGAAAAGTAGGGAGGGCAGAACCAAAAGCCCAGAAGCTGGAGCTAAGAGCTATTCATTAGGGGAACTATTTATTAGGGGATCACTCCCAGGAAGCAGTACTGGATGCAAGATAAGGAATGTTCTCTTTCTCAGAGAGTTGGGAACTAATGACCCATACCTACTTGGAATTCAGAATTGCTGTGGACCAGAGACTGTAATTTGCTTTCTGGATTTCCGCTCCCACCTCCCCCCGCCTCCCCACCCCGGCCTTTTTGAGCATCTATTGTAGTTATCCTCTGCCTGTCTCATCATTGTATGTTGACATGTGTGGGAAGATAACATATTTTTAGTTTCCAGGTTCCCAGAATAAGAGAAGCACATCCAAAGAACTTCATCTATGAGATCCTGGACTTTGCATCTGATTTTGTAATGTGAGAATTTGAGGGGTCTTGAAAGGGAGTGTGGAGAAGGCAATGGCATCCCACTCCAGTACTCTTGCCTGGAAAATCCCATGGGCGGAGGAGCCTGGTGGGCTGCTGTCTATGGGGTTGCACAGAGTTGGACACAACTGAAGCGACTTAGCAGCAGCAGAAAGGGAGTGAGTGCTTTTTACATACAGAAGGGGTGTTAACCACTGTGGCCAGAGGGACCACTGTGTTGAGCTGTCTGCTAAGGTGATTTCTGCCCCCATATACATGCTCTTTTAAATATAACTCCCATCAAACGGCATGCTCCATTTCCCTTTCTCTTTATGACTACCTTTGACTGACAGCAAGTGGCAAAACTGATGCTATGTCAGTCCAGGTCTAGGCCTTAAAAGACCTGGAAGCTTCTGATTTTGCTCTTTTGGAATACAGCCTCATTTCAGAAAGCTCAGGCAACATGACTGAATGACAAGAAACCAAATGTAAAGGGATATGTCCAGGAAGGCTCTGGCCCTCCCAGCAGTCTCAACTGAAATGTCAGAAAGGCTGAAGGCATCTTGGGTGTTTCAGCCTCAGCTGAACTTCCAGTGAAATGCAGGTGCATCCAGTTGATACTCCGCAGAGGAGCAGGCCTACCTAGCAACCAACTCACAGTCACAAGAAAAAATAATCATTGCTTTAGGTCAGTAAGTTGTGTGGGGTGGGTTGTCTTGTTAGGCATAAATGTCTGGAAGAAAAAAAGAAGATATGACACTGTTAGCTGCCAAGCCAACAGTCATCCACAGCTTCTTCTAGACTATAAACACTTTCCCCAGTCTCTCCAGAAGCTAGAGCACAGGCATATTGCCCAGTTCTAGTCCATGGTATTGACAGGAAATTTACTGGGTGGGATTTTGGAAAACATTGTCTTCCCTAGAAATAGGACTGCACAGATAGAAACTGCCCTTGCCACTTCTACATTTTGGGGAGATAAAATGATGCAGCCATCCTGGAGCCACCAGTGAAGTCCTTGTTGATACCTGAGCATAGCAAAATAGAAAATTGAAAAGCCCCTGGTTTCTTTTTTGTTCTTGTCTTAATTGACAGTAGTTGATTTGTAACACTGTGGCAGTTTCAGGTGTATAGTAATCTTTTTCAGATTCCTTTCCATTATAGGTTATTACAAGATATTGAATATAGGTCCCTATGCTATACAATAAATGTTTGTTGTTTATCTATTTTATATATAGTAGTAAAGTGAAGAGGAACTGAAGAGCCTCTTGATGAAAATGAAAGAGGAGAGTGAAAAATCTGGCTTAAAACTCAGCATTCAAAAAACTAATATCATGGCATCCAGTCCCATCACTTCATGGCAAATAGATGGGAAAACAATGGAAGAAAAGCTATGAAAAACCTAGACAGCATATTCAAAAACAGACACATTACTTTGCTGACAAAGGTCAGCATAGTCAAAGCTATGATTTTTCCAGTAGTCATGTATGGGTGTGAGGGTTGGACTATAAAGAAAGCTGAGTGCCAAAGAATCGATGCTTCTGAACTGTGGTGTTGGAGAAGACTCTAGAGAGTCCCTTGGACTGCAAGGAGATCCAGCCAGTCAGTCCTAAAGGAAATCAGTCCTGAATATTCATTGGAAGGACTGATGCTGAAGCTGAAACTCTAATACTTTGGCCACCTGATGCAAAGAACTGACTCATTGGAAAAGACCGTAGTGCTGGTAAAGATTGAAGGCAGGAGGAGAAGGGGACGACTGAGGATGAGATGGTTGGATAGCATCACCCGCTCAAAGGACATGAATTTAAGTAAGCTCCGGGAGCTGGTGATGGACAGGGAAGCCTGGTGGTGCTGCAGTCCACGGGGTAGCAAAGAGTCAGACACGACAGAGTGACTGAACTGAACAGATGTAGCTTTTAATCCCATATTCATATTCCTCATTTTTCCCTCCCATTTCCTCTTGGTAACCATGTTTGTTTTCTGTGTCTGTGAGCCTGTTTCTGTTTTGTAATAAGTTCATGCGTGTTTGGAGAAGGAAATGGCAACCCACTCCAGTGCTCTTGCCTGGAGAATCCCAGGGACAGGGAAGCCTGGTGGGCTGCCGTCTATGGGGTCACACAGAGTTGGACACGACTGAAGTGACTTAGCATAGCATAGCATGCATGTTATTCTTTTTAGATTACACACATAAGTGCTATACTATTTGTCTTTCTCTACCTGACTTTACTTAGCATGATAATCTGTGGGTTCATCATTGCCGCTACAGATGGCATTATTTCTTTCTTTGTTAAGGCTGAGTAATGTTCCATTGTTATATATGCCACATCTTCTTTATCCATTCATCTGTCCATGGACATTGAGGTTGCTCCTGTGTCTTGGCTATTTTTAGGTCATTGGGGGTTAATGTATGTTTTCAAATTAGAGTTTTTGCCCTTCCTGGATATATGCCCAGGAGTGGGATTGCAGGATCGTGTGTCAACTCTATTTTTAGTTTTTTAAGGAACCTCCATACTGTTCTTCATAATGGCTGCACCAGTTTACATTCCCTTCAACAGTGTAGGAGGGTTCCTTTTCTACACGCCCTCCCAAGTATTTATTATTTGTAGACTTTTTGATGGTGGTTATTCTGACCCATGTAAGGTGATACTTCACTGTAGTTTTGATTTGCATTTCTCTGATAATAATTAGTGATGTTGAGTATCTTTTCATGTGCCTGTTGGGCATATATGTGTCTTTGAAGAAATATCTATTTAGGTCTGCCCATTTTTTGATTGGGTTATTATTATTATTGATTTTGAGTTGTATGAACTATTTGTATATTTTGGAGATTAAGTCCTCATCTGAAGGCAAGTGGGCCTTAGAAATCATCACTACAAACAAAGCTAGTGGAGGTGATGGAATTCCAGTGGAGCTATTCCAAATCCTGAAAGATGATGCTGTGAAAGTGCTGCACTCAATATGCCAGCAAATTTGGAAAACTCAGCAGTGGCCACAAGATTGGAAAAGGTCAGTTTTCATCCCAATCCCAAAGAAAGGCAATGCCAAGGAGTGCTCAAACTACCGAACAATTGCACTCATCTCACACGCTAGTAAAGTAATGCTCAAGATTCTCCAAGCCAGGCTTCAGCAATATGTGAACCGTGAACTTCCTGATGTTCAAGCTGGTTTTAGAAAAGGCAGAGGAACCAGAGATCAAATTGCCAACATCCGCTGGATCATGGAAAAAGCAAGAGAGTTCCAGAAAAACCTCTATTTCTGCTTTATTGACTATGCCAAAGCCTTTGACTGTGTAGATCACAATAAACTGTGGACAATTCTGAAAGAGATGGGAATACCAGACCACCTGATCTGCCTCTTGAGAAATCTGTATGCAGGTCAGGAAGCAACAGTTAGAACTTGTCATGGAACAACAGACTGGTTCCAAATAGGAAAAGGAGTACGTCAAGGCTGTATATTGTCACCATGTTTATTTAACTTATATGCAGAGTACCTCATGAGAAACGCTAGACTGGAAGAAACATAAGTTGGAATCAAGATTGCTGGGAGAAATATCAATAACCTCAGATATGCAGATGACACCACTCTTATGGCAGAAAGTGAAGAGGGGCTAAAAAGCCTCTTGATGAAAGTGAAAGTGGAGAGTGAAAAGGTTGGCTTAAAGCTCAACATTCAGAAAATGAAGATCATGGCATCTGGTCCCATCACTGCATGGGAAATAGATGGGAAAACAGTGGAAACCGTGTCAGACTTTGTTTTTCTGGGCTCCAAAATCACTGCAGATGGTGACTGCAGCCATGAAATTAAAAGACGCTTGCTCCTTGGAAGGAAAGTTATGACCAACCTAGATAGCATACTCAAAAGCAGAGACATTACTTTGCCAACAAAGGTTCGCCTAGTCAAGGCTATGGTCTTTCCTGTGGTCATGTATGGATGTGAGAGCTGGACTGTGAAGAAGGTTGAACGCCGAAGAATTGATGCTTTTGAACTGTGGTGTTGGAGAAGACTCTTGAGAGTCCCTTGGACTGCAAGAAGATCCAACCAGTCCATTCTGAAGGAGATCAGCCCTGGAATTTCTTTAGAAGGAATGATGCTAAAGCTGAAACTCCAGTATTTTGGCCACCTCATGCGAAGAGTTGACTCATTGGAGAAGACTCTGATGCTGGGAGGGATTGAGGGCAGGAGGAGAAGGAGACGACAGAGGATGAGATGGCTGGATGGCATCACTGACTCGATGGATGCGAGTCTGAGTGACCTCCGGGAGCTGGTGATGGACAGGGAGGCCTGGTGTGCTGCGGTTCATGGGGTCGCAAAGAGTCGGACACGACTGAGCGACTGATCTGATCTGATCTTGCTGTGCAAAAGTTTATAAGTTTGCTTAGGTCTCACTTGTTAAAAAGCCCTCAATTTCTTTTTCTTTGCTGCTTTATTTTTTAATTAAAGGATAACTGCTTTGCAGAATTTTGGTGTTTTCTGTCAAATATCAACAAGGACACCCATGTCCCCTCCCTCCCAAGCCTCCCTCCCATCTCCCTCCCCATCCCACCCTTCTAGATGGTCACAGAGCCCCTGTTTGAGTTCCCTGAGTCGTACAGCAAATTTCCATTGGTTATCTATTTTACATATGGTATTGTAAGTTTCCATGTTACTCTCTCCATGTATCTCTCCCTCCTCCCCACCCACTGTGCCCATAGGTCTGCTCTCTATGTCTGTTTCTCCATTGCTGCCCTGCAAATAAATTCATCAGTACCATCTTTCTAGATTCCATATATATGTGTCACTATATGATATTTATATTTCTCTTCCTGACTTACTTCACTCTGTGTAATAGGCTCTAGGTTCATCCATCTCATTGCTTCTGCTGCTAAGTCGCTTCAGTTGTGTCCGACTCTGTGTGACCCCATAGACGGCAGCCCACCAGTCTCCTCTGTCCCTGGGATTCTCCAGGCAAGAACACTGGAGTGGGTTGCCATTTCCTTCTCCAATGCATGAAAGTGAAAAGTGAAGTCGCTCAATCGTGTCTGACTCTGAGCGACCCCATGGACTGCAGCCCACCAGGCTCCCCCGTCCATAGGATTTTCCAGGCAAGAGTACTGGAGTGGGGTGCCATTGCCTTCTCCTTAGAACTGACTCAAATGCACCCATTCCTTTTTATGACTGAGTAGTATTCCATTGTATATATGTATCACAGCTTCTTTATCCATTCATTTGTCGATGGACATCTAGGTTGCTTCCATGTTCTAGCTATTGTAAACAGTGCTGCAATGAACAATGGGATACATGTGTCTTTTTCAGTTTTGGTTTCCTCAGGGTATATACCTCAGAGTGGGATTGCTGCGTCGTATGGTGGTTTTATTCCTAGTTTTTAAAGGAATCTCCATACTGTCTTCCATAGTGGCTGTATCAATTTACATTCCTCCCAGCAATGCAAGAAGGTTCCCTTTTCCCCACACTCTCTCTAGCATTTATTTTTTGTAGACTTTTTGATGATGTCCTTTCTGACTGGGGTGAGGTGGTATCTCACTGTGGTTTTGATTTGCATTTCTCTAATAATGAGCCACCTTGAGCATCTTTTCATGTGCTTGTTAGCCATCTGTATGTCTTCTTTGCAGAAATGTCTGTTTAGGTCTTTTTCCCACTTTTTGATTGGGTTGTTTTTCTTATATTGAGTTGTATAAGCTGCTTGTATATTTTGGAAATTAATTCTTAGTTTGTTTCCTTTGCTATTATTTCCTGCCACTCCGAGAGTTGTTTTTCACGTTGTTTGTAGTTTCTTTTGCTGTGCAAAAGCTTTTAATTTTAATTAGGCCACACTTATTTATTTTTGTTTTTATTTCCATTACTGTAGTAGGTAGGTAATAGAAGATCTTGCTTTGATTTATGTCATCAAGTGTTCTGCCTATATTTTCCTCTAAGAATTTTATATTTTCTTACATTTAGTTCTTTAATCCATTTTGATAAATGTATGGCATTATCTTTTTATATTTCTGTATGGCATTAGAAAGTGTTCTGACTTCATTCTTTTACAGGTAGCTGTCCAGTTTTCCCAGTACCATTTATTGAAGTGGCTGCCTTTGCCCCATCATATATTCTTGCCTCTTTTGTCAAAAATAAGGTTCCCATAGGTGTGTGGGTTTATCTCTGAGCTCTCTATCTTGTTCTATTGGTTTATATTTCTGTTTTTGTGCCAGCAGTATACTGTCTTGATGACTGTAGCTTTGTAGTATAATCTGAAGTCAGGAAGGTTGATTCCTCCAGCTCCGTTCTTCTTTCTCAAGACTGAAAAAGCCCTTGATTTCTTAATGGGCAACCTAGAATGGCTTGACTCTGGACCTTTGTTTATATGATATGTAAGATTGTATTTTGAAAACAATTTCAGCTGGATGTTCCATTACTTGTAAATGACAGACAAATGGACAAACTTGTGGTGAAAAGAGCAGGAGTGAAGAGCAGGACAAGCAAGAAGGAACTCACTGATTATCAAAGCATTGTTCATGTGTCAAAAACACACAAAATCACTTGTGTCTGTTTAAAACACACGTTTCTGGGAATAGTTCAGTTACAGATTCAAAAATCTCAGAGCATCAGTAGTGGGTACAGACTGAGAATTTTCATTTAAAACAAATCAAAGATTGCTAGCTTCCCTGGTGGCTCAGTGGTAAAGAACCTACCTGCCAATGCAGGAGACACAGGTTTGATCCCTGGGCCAGAAAGATTCCCCTGGACCCTGGAGAAGGAAATGGCAACCCTCTCCAGTATTCTTGCCTGGGAAATCCCATGGATAGAGGCATATGGCGGGCTATAGTCCATGGGGTTGCAGAAGAGTCAAACATGACTTAGCAACTAAACAACAAAGATTCTTAAGCATATCCAAGTTTGAAAAGAACAAGAGTCCATATTCCAAAAGAGTGCTTTTTGAGTTCAAGTATTCAAGAAGCCACAAGATTGGAAAAGGTCAGTTTTCATACCAATCCCAAAGAAAGGCAATGCCAAAGAGTGCTCAAACTACCGCACAATTGCACTCATCTCACACACTAATAAAGTAATGCTCAAAATTCTCCAAGTCAGGCTTCAGCAATATGTGAACCGTGAACTTCCTGATGTTCAAGCTGGATTTAGAAAAGGCAGAGGAACCAGAGATCAAATTGCCAACATCCGCTGGATCATCGAAAAAGCAAGAGAGTTCCAGAAAAACATCTATTTCTGCTTTATTGACTATGCCAAAGCCTTTGACTGTGTAGATCACAATAAACTGTGGAAAATTCTGAGACAGATGGGAATACCAGACCACCTGATCTGCCTCTTGAGAAATCTGTATGCAGGTCAGGAAGCAACAGTTAGAACTGGACATGGAACAACAGACTGGTTCCAAATAGGAAAAGGAGTATGTCAAGGCTGTATATTGTCACCATGTTTATTTAACTTATATGCAGAGTACATCATGAGAAATGCTGGACTGGAAGAAACACAAGCTGGAATCAAGATTGCTGGGAGAAATATCAGTAACCTCAGATATGCAGATGATACCACCCTTATGCAGAAAGTGAAGAGGAACTAAAAAGCCTCTTGATGAAAGTGAAAGTGGAGAGTGAAAAGGTTGGCTTAAAGCTCAACATTCAGAAAACGAAGATCATGGCATCTGGTCCCATCACTACATGGGAAATAGATGGAGAAACAGTAGAAACAGTGTCAGACTTTATTTTTCTGGGCTCCAAAATCACTGCAGATGGTGACTGCAGCCATGAAATTAAAAGACACTTACTCCTTGGAAGGAGAGTTATGACCAACCTAGATAGCATATTCAAAAGCAGGGACATCACTTTGCCAACAAAGGTTCGCCTAGTCAAGGCTATGGTCTTTCCTGTGGTCATGTATGGATGTGAGAGCTGGACTGTGAAGAAGGCTGAACGCCGAAGAATTGATGCTTTTGAACTGTGGTGTTGGAGAAGACTCTTGAGAGTCCCTTGGACTGCAAGGAGATCCAACTGGTCCATTCTGAAGGAGATCAGCCCTGGGATTTCTTTGGAAGGAATGATGCTAAAGCTGAAACTCCAGTATTTTGGCCACCTCATGTGAAGAGTTGACTCATTGGAGAAGACTCTGATGCTGGGAGGGATTGGGGGCAGGAGGAGAAGGGGACGACAGAGGATGAGATGGCTGGATGGCATCACTGACTCGATGAATATGAGTCTGAGTGACCTCCGAGGGCTGGTGATGGATAGGGAGGCCTGGCGTGCTGCAGTTCATGGGGTCGCAAAGAGTCGGACACGACTGAGCAACTGATCTGATCTGATTCAAGAAGTTCCATAAGGTTCAGAGTTTGTTCTTAGAATGAGAATGTTTAAGAATATCCTGGGCAACAGAGGACACCATAGGCTGTTGGGATGAGGCTGTCATGGTAACGTGTTAAAAATGGTGATGGAAAATGGTGTAAAAATCAAAGGCAGTGAACCCAGTACCAAACTCTTTGATACCTATGGGTAAGGGGTCTGAAAGCAGTGGGCTGTTTTCAATAGTGAGAAGGGATGTTGCTGCCTCTATATCTGCCTTTTTCACAGTTGTAATAGTGTGAACTCTAGGGAGTGAGGATAGATTTCTGACTTAAATTGTCTGTTTTATTTGTGTATCTGGTTATATCTAATTTAAGATCGGTTCTGCTGCAGAATCACCAGCAGTTGCTGTGAGAATGTTACAAGTTTTCTATTTGGTGGAAGTCCAGGTGGCACTATTGGTAAAGAACCCGCCTGCCAATGCAGGACTTAAGAGATGTAGGTTCAGTCCCTGGATCGGGAAGATCCCCTGGAGAAGGAAATGGCAACCCACTCCAGTATTCTTTCTTGGAGAACCCCATAGACAGAGAAGCCAGGTGGGCTACACTCTATGGCATCACAAAAAGTTGGATACGACTGAAATGACTTAGCACATTTCAAATTGCTCCAAGTTTATGAATGTTCGAACCTACCTGTTAATTTAGTCACTCAGTTATGTCTGACTCTTTGTGACCCTATGGACTGAGGCATACCAGACTTCCCTGTCCATCACCACGTCCATTCAGTCAGTGAGGCCATCCAACCATCTCATCCTCTGTCGTCCCCTTCTCCTCCTGCCTTCAATCTTTCCCAGCATTAGGGTCTTTTCCAATGAGTCAGTTCTTTGCATCAGGTGGCCAAAGTATTGGAGTTTCATCTTCAGCATCAGTTCTCCCAGTGAATATTCAGGACTGATTTCCTTTAGGACTGACTGGTTGCATCTCCTTGCAGTCCAAGGGACTCTCAAGAGTCTTCTCCAACACCACAGTTCAAAAGCATCAGTTCTTCCATGCTCAGCTTTGTTGAGGGGTATTCAAAACATGAGGGAAAGGGAAGACAGGGCTATTCTTTTTTGTGTTATTTACTGTTTACCAAAAAGCTAGAGATAACATGGTCATTTTCACCCTATAATTGTTTGAGATGGGTTCTAAAACACAGCTTAGCAATTCATTTTAAGCAGAATTTCAATGTGAGTTAAAAAAACTGGCACATGAAGAAAATGTGATATTCTGACTTGGTGGGATTATACAGGTTTTTCTGTTTTCTGTATACTTCTTGCAGGGACACATGGCCCTCTACCTTTTAGGCAGCAGGAGCCCGAGTAGCAGGAACATTCTGACAAAATCTTCACTGAGCACGAGAGGGAAGCAGTTCCCTTGACAGTTTGACAATGTGCTCATTTAGCTCAGAAGTGAATGAGAGATGGACACAACTGAAGCTCACTTCATCCAAAATATATGTTGACTCAAAGAAATGAAATATACCTTAAAGTTTTCTTTATTTTTCTCACCACAGAGGAAACATGGATGAAGTCAAGGATTTCGATGACAGTATTTGCTGAGATTTGGAACATTTTGGGAGAAACAGGTTTGTGATAGAAAATCATGTTTGGTTTTAGACATTATACTTCAAATGCTTGTTCAACGGCCAACTAGCAAAGATAGGCAGTTGGACATGGCATCTGAAGTTCAGGGGACTGGTTGGGGATGACCACATCACTTGAGGAGCCCTGAATAGTATGTAAAGCCATGGTATTGAGGCTGGTGCAGATGGATCCTGTGGATAGAACCCTGGGAGAGAACAGTCCATCAAAGGAAGAGAATGGGCCACAACCAGTACCTTCATCCTCAAGAAAGGCAAAGCCAATGTTTTTGGCTGTCTGGCCCAACAGAAGCTTGAAAAATGGCAACTTGCCTCTTGCAAAGGTCCTAAGAAGTAGCCACTGCCTTCGGTGAGCTTTTAAAATGCCAAGGAGTTCTAATTGTGTTGATTCCCTGACAGCTGTGAATACAAGATGCTGACTTCAGAATTGCAACTCACTCTATTGAAGGCACTAGCCTTCCCCACTAATGAGTGCTGAGCTAAGCCACCTGAAGGCTGCGTGGGGTTAAGCAGCAGCTGCACTTCTACTCCAAGAAACAGCTCGCTGCCATTTGATCAAACTGAGGCTCTTCCCCACTTTGCCTGGAAGCTTGGGTATTTGTTTTCAGAGCATTAAACAGTAAGAGTCCTAGCTTAACTGGCACACAGGAGCTTTGTGTCTGAAAGGGATTTGGCTAGGTCTATGGGCTCCATCCTCTGGTTTTTGAAATCTAAGTTTGAGCAGGGAACTTTGAGAAGCTCCTCCTGCTACCATTAGCTTCTATATGACTTTGCCGCCTGCTGAGGCCCAAGGGGAGAATGAGAAGCAAGTGCCTTTCAGACGTCACCGTGGAGCTAGATTCACCACTCAGTGAATTTAACTTCCTCTCCCCAGCTTTTCCTCAACACAATTATTCTGATGGTATCTATTTATCTGTGTGTATCTCTATATATCTATATTGGCCTGCTGATTTACTTTCCACTCTGCTCCTCTTGCGAAGAACTCGCTTTCCCCCGTCTCACCATCACAAGTTGTCAGTTTCCTATTAATACACTGCTTAAAATACTGACACTAAGCTCTGATTGGACACAGCAATCATCTGGAGAGCTTTAAAAACTCCTGAAGGCTTGTCCCATCCCAGAGATTACAATTTCATTGTCTTTGAGTGTAGCCTGGGTATCTGGACTTTAAAAAAACTCCCCAGGTAACTCTCACGTGCAGTCATGATTGAGAACCATGGGCCAGCAGCCTCTGCGCTTTCCAAATTAACAGCAAATTTCATGAATCTCAGTTACTGTGAAATAGTGCCCTCCTCAATTCCAGGTAACGCTGTATTACAGCAGTAGCCTTTAGGAGAACAAGCCCTGATGCTTGTCATCTCTCTTCAGGGAGGATTAGGTCCAGGCAGAGACAAGGCTGCAGAGATATCTTGGGGGAAAGTGGGACTCTTAATACTTACCTTTATAGAGGCATCTTCCTTTAACATGCAATGTGGGAGACCTGGGTTCGATCCCTGGGTCGGGAAGATCCCCTGGAGAAGGAAATGGCAACCTACTCCAGTATTCTTGCTTGGAAAATCCAATGGACTGAGGAGCCTGGTAGGCTACAGTCCATGGGGTCGCAAAGAGTCGGACACGACTGAGCGACTTCACTTTCTTCCTTTAACATTAAATTTGTTAGAACGAAATTTTGTCTATTTGAACCAGGGACTTTGGCTTTCTCTCAGGGTTTTGGGGATTGAGTTTTCGGTTACCAGCTGCATACAGATCAGCTAACTCCTGAGGGCATGCAAGCCTGGTTATAAAGCACGACCTCTGCATTCCAGGGAAGCCCGCGAAAAACCAGGTGGAAAAACAGAATGCTATGTCCTTGCAATTCAAAGTTTGTTCTGAGGGTCAGCAGCATCACCTGGGAGCTTCCTAAAAAAACGGCGTAGGGGACCTAGTCCCAGACCAATTCAGAAAGAATCTGCATTTTAACAAGATGCCCGGGGTGGGGGCCGGGAGTACACCGAGTCCACGTTTGAGAAGCGCCGGCCTATACTTTGGCGGGTAACCTATGCGCAAAATCTCAAGGAACTATAGGGACTAGGCGGAGGGAGCCACTTATTCCTCTTCCAGGACTGGGGTCCTTTCGTCGTGAGTCGCAGCGGCGGGAGGCTGACGGGCCCAGGTGCCGGACTAGGTCAGGGCGGCCCCGCCTGCCTGCCCCGCCTCCCTCCCGGGCTTCTGCCCGGCGCGCGGTTGCTGTGGCAGCGAGGGACGCCGCCAGAACCCCGGCGGCCGCGGTCTCCACCTCCTCCCTCCGAAGCCTCCGCGGGACCCCGGCTCGGACCCAGTCCGCGCTCCGCCATGCCCCGGGGGAGGCGCGGGGGCCGGGTGAGCGCCCTGGAGGGCGGCCGGGAGGAGGAGGCGTCCCCGGCGGCGGGTGCCATGCAGTCGGCGCAGTGGGCGTCCGGGCTGCAGCCCGAGGCGGCAGCCGAGCTGATTCTGCTCAGGGGCATCTTCGAGATCGGGAGGGACAGCTGCGACGTGGTGCTGAGCGAGCGGGCCCTGAGGTGGCAGCCCATCCGACCCGAGCGTCCCACAGGTGCGTGGTCCTGGTCAGAAGGTCCCCGCGCCTTCTCCTCCTCCTCCCGGCCTCACACCCTCCTCCCGGCGCCGTCCCTCCTCCCGCAAGCTCCTCCTCTGTCCCAGCGGGCGACCGCGTCCCCAAGCCGCCACCTCCTCCCTCCGGACCCGGGGAGCCCGAGCCGCCCCCCGGGGCTTCTGCCTGCCTGCTCCTGCCGCCTGGGTTGCAGTCCCGGGACCCACGTCAAACTCCACCCCCCTCCCCCGAGCCCCGCAAAGGGCTGCTGCTGCTGCTAAGTCGCTTCAGTCGTGTCCGACTCTGTGCGACCCCATAGACAGCCCACCAGGCTCCCCCGTCCCTGGGATTCTCCAGGCAAGAATACTGGAGTGCTGTTTTCCAAATGCGGGAAAGTCACCCACTCCTCCCCTCCATGTCCGAGTTTTGCTCAACTGCTTACGGGCGACGCTGCAAGTATAAGCGTTTTAGAGTATACCGAATCCAACTTTGGTTTTGCTGACTTCTGAAAATTTCACCTGAGCTTTTGGTCTCTCTGGACTTTTCCTTCCCTCACATTCCTTGCCATTGTCTCGAATCAAGTCCAAGTTCTAGAAGCTTTTGTTGTTTAATATGGACTTTAGAATCATCGCGTTGTTTAGGAGTATTTACCTTTTGACCTAAAACTATTTAGAGAGTGTTATAATTCTGTACACACTCTCTAAATATTTCAAGACTTAGTCTGGAGATGATGTAGGGGAAAACTTGGGATGTAGTAAACATTTCTTCTAAATGATAACTTCGGAAATTTAAAAAAATTTGCCTTCCCCTTGTTTCCCTTGTTGGAAAACAAGACACAATGTGCTTTTTACCTTAAAGACTAGAGAAATGTCACTATTTTACAGTTTCTTGTACAAAAACCTAGCAAAACGGCCTAGTCAGGGACTCAGAGCTCATTCTGATAGGCAGTTTCTGCTGCACTTGAAGTGCTCGCCTCAGTTCAGTTCACTCAGTCCAGTCACTCAGTCCTGTCAGGACACTTTGCGACCCCATTGCCTGCAGCACGCCCGGCCTCCGTCCATTGCCAACTCCTGGAGTTTACTTAAACTCATGCCCGTTGAGTCCGTGAGGCCATCCAACCATCTCATCCTCTGTCGTCCCCTTCTCCTCCTGTCTTCAATCTTTCCCAGCATCAGGGTCTTTTCCAGTGAGTCAGTTCTTCGCATCAGGTGGCCAAAGTATTGGATCAGCATCAGTCCTTCCAATGAATATTCGGGACTGATTTCCTTTAGGATGGACTGGTTGGATCTCCTTGCAGTCCAAGGGACTCTCACGAGTCTTCTCTAACACCACAGTTCAAAAGCATCAATTCTTTGGGGCTCAGCTTTCATTATAGTCCAACTCTCACATCCATACATGACGATTGGAAAAACCACAGCTTTGACTAGACGGACCTTTGTTGGGAAAGTAATGTCTCTGCTTTTTAATATGCTGTCTAGGTGGGTCATAACTTTTCTTCCAAGGAGCAAGTGTCATTTAATTTCATGGCTTAAGTCACCATCTGCAGTGATTTTGGAGCCCCCCAAAAGAAAGTCTGCCACTGTTTCCCCATCTATTTGCCATGAAGTAATGGGACCAGATGCCATTATCTTACTTAACTGAAACTGCCTTTGACTTTAATTTAAAATGTTTTCAGGTGTGTTGAAAAGCAAGGTGGGGTATTTTCTACATCTTTGAGTTAAAAACTAGGGATATGGGCATAGAATTCTGTTTAAGTCTGTTCGAATTTAGGGGACATAGAAGTTTACCATTAGAGCTTAAATTGGCCTACATTGAAATACTATAGGAATAAAGTGAGACATTGTGAAATGAGGTATTCAAATCTGTATTGCAATAGTGGTATGTGAAAAGTCAAATGATGGTATAAAGCAGTAAAATGCTCTTTTATATACTGAGTGCTAATGCAGGAAAAGTAGGCTGAATTAGTATTCCTGGCTGTTTAAAAGACATCCGGACAGTTATAACTCTAAAGGTTGCAAGTGTTGATCTTTAATTTTGACCTAAAACATGTTGGTTTTCTTTGCCTTCATTTAGATGTACCACCTTTTCTTTGTAACTAACACCTAGTATGCAAATATCACTTGGGGCCCCTGAATATTGGAGGTCCAAAAGCTTAGCACCTTAGCAGTTATATTTTAGGAGAAACTAATTATTAAACCATTGTTTTACTTAATAAAATAAGAGTGGGAAAAGTAAAGTAAGATAAAGAGATATGTTTAAATGTGAGAAATATTCTCTGTCGTGGAATTAGCCTAGTTGGCAGTGATGGAAGACAAGTAAAATTGATTCAGGAAACGGAGGAAAACTACAGCCATGCTTGGAAGGAGGTGGTGTGGAAGGGCACTGGGGGAGATTATGTCCCTTGCTAGCCAGTGCCTGGCTGTTCCAGGAAAGGGTGGGGGTGGAGTTGGATCGCTACTGGGCATTATCATCATAGGAAATGTTTGCAAGACTGTTCAGTTGTTAAAACTCATAGTGTCTTAGTGTTTTGTTTTTTTTTTAAATAGACTTTATTTTTAGAGCAGTTTTAGGTTCAGGGCAAAATTAAGCAGAAGGTATATATATCCTCTGCTCCCCACAATGCATAGCCTCCCCAATTATAAGTATTTCCCACCAAGGTTGTATCTTTGCTAAATCTGATGAACCTACATTGACATCATTATCATTCAGAGTCCATAGTTTATATTAGGGTTCATTCTTAGAGTTGTACATTCTCTTGGTTTTGCCTTATTCAGAATGACATGTAGTAGAATTCTTCAGAGAACGAGAACCGTGAAAAAATATATATGTGTGTGTTTGTGTTTATATATACACACACAGACAATATAATGTGTGTGTATATTTATATATATTTGATGAAGTTTATTATGGGAAAATATGAAATTGATTATGGCTTCCCTGGTGGCTCAGACAGTAAAGAATTCACCTGCAATATAGGAGACCAGGGTTCAATCCCTGGGTCAGGAATATCCCCTAGAGAAGGGAATGGCTACCTACTCCAGTATTCTTACCTGGAGAATTCCATGGATAGAGGAGCCTGGTGGGCTACAGTCCATGGGGTTGCAAAGAATTGAACATGATTGATTGACTAACACACGCATTGTAGGAATTGGAGATTATGGAAGCTGAGATATGCCGTTCTTTGCCATTTGCAAAGTTCAGAACCAGGAAAACTGGTTGTATGCTGCTAAGTCACTTCAGTCGTGTCCGACTCTGTGCGACCCCACAGACAGAAGCCCACCAGGCTCCCCTGTCCCTGGGATTCTCCAGGCAAGAATACTGGAGTGGGTTGCCATTTCCTTCTCCAACGTATGAAAGTGAAAAGCGAAAGTGAAGTCACTCAGTCGTGTCCGACTCTTAGCGACCCCATGGACTGGAGCCTACCAGGCTCCTCCGTCCATGGGATTTTCCAGGCAAAAGTACTGGGGTGGGGTGCCATTGCCTTCCCCGAACTGGTTGTATAATTCAGACCAAATTGGAATCCCTGAGGACCCGGGGAGCTGATGATGTAGCCCCTAGAGATGGGATCTACCTGGAGAAGAGGGAGGATGATCAGAAAATCTGTTTTGTTTACACTCAGCACTTTGAAGAGTGCCTGACATATGAACATTTATTCCATGAATGAATTTGTTAACTAGTCTCATGAACTTTAGCTTTGCCCATTGCTTTGTAATCTGATTACTACATTGCTACTTAGTAACTTTTCATCACCTGTAGCAGTATCTCCCAGACCTTTCGTTAAAGCATTAGAACTCTTTTTACAAAAACATTCTTCAGCTAATGTGGGCCCACTTCTCCACTGTGAGCATTGTGGTCAGATGCTCAGCTGTAGGATGGAAAAGAAAGCAGTCTATGACTAGGGCATGGATTGACCAGGCTGTCACATCTGTAATACTGTATACACAAAAGGGCCTCATCTGCTCAGAAAACTTCATTATTGCTTGCAGTGGTGCCTAAATGATCTTTCTATCGGAATCTCTAATTATGGTCGTTCTATTTGTGGAATCATGCGTTTATTCATGTTAATTACCAAGTTAGCTGTCTGTGCCCTAGGATAGTGTGAAATCCTGAAGAAATGGAAGAGGGGTCAGGTGAGGATTTTCAGGTCAAATGAGAAAGGTCAGGCATGTCTGGGTCACAAGACCCTATAGGCGGAGCAGGCCGCAGTGTTAGCCCCCAGCATGGTGCCTGGGATCAGGTGTAAAGTGTCAAAAATTGAAAGCTCAGAAAGGGAATGTGGGCAAATGCCACAGACCAATATGTGTGCTTTGTCATTTAGTCCTTAGCTTATCTTGTGACTGGATCAGATATTTTCAGAGTTCAACATTTTCAAAATGATTGCTGATGGCCTGTGGGCATGATTCTAGATCTCAATCAGGGACAAACTTCTAGCAATATGTGCTTACTGCTAAGTCACTTCAGTCGTGTCCGACTCTGTGCGACCCCATAGACGGCAGCCCACCAGGCTCCCAGTCCTTGGGATTCTCCAGGCAGGAACACTGGAGTGGGTCGCCATTTCCTTCTCCAATGCATGAAAGTAAAAAGTGAAAGTGAAGTCACTCAGTCGTATTTGACTCTTAGCGACCCCATGGACTGCAGCCTACCAGGCTCCTCTGTCCATGGGATTTTCCAGGCAAGAGTACTGAAGTGGGGTGCCATTGCCTTTTCCTATTTGAAATGTTAGAAGGAAGCAGAAAGTACATGCATTTTTGTGCATCCTCAATGCAGGATCTGCTTACTGAACTGTAAGATTTGGTTATGAGGTTTTCTTATAAAGGAAAATCTACTCCTAGAGAGCATTAGCAATCTGTAGGATTAGACTATATGTGTATATATATATATATATACACACACACACACACACATATATATATGAAGTACATATATGTGAAGCTCATATGAAGTACACTTCAGAATGATCAATTTAGGGATAATGGCACCCTACTCCAGTGTTCTTGCCTGGAGAACTCCATGGACGGAGGAGCCTCGTAGGCTGCAGTCCATGGGGTTGCTAAGAGTCGGACACAACTGAGTGACTTCACTTTGACTTTTCACTTTCATGCATTGGAGAAGGAAATGGCGCCTCGCTCCAGTGGGCCTGGATTCTCCAGGCAAGAATTCTCCTCCAGGGACGGGGGAGCCTGGTGGGCTGCCGTCTCTGGGGTCGCACAGAGTCTGACACGGCTGAAGCGACTTAGCAGCAGCAGCAGCATGAGCAGAATGCCAAATGCCCACAAGTCTTTCTCTGCTGTCTCACATTGGGCACCTTTATCATTCACTAATGAATAGTACCTTAAAGTATGGAAAACATGACAGGATATTCTACAGGCCCTCTACTCCAGCTGTCTGCAGTTTCCCATCTGGTGAAGGAAAGGAGTGGGCACCAAGAGACCTGAGGTCCCATCTGCACCTAAGGGTGCAACTGACTCAAGGCAAGTTATTTAACCCCTTTAAATGACAGTTTATTCATCTGCAGAATGAAGCATTTGCATTATATGATCTCTAAGAATCGTAAACTCTGAAGTAGCATTTTATAGAAAATACCCGTTTTTATAGGCTTTCGGTGTTAGGACATTGTAATAAATTTGAGTCAGGTTTCAATGATCAACTTCCTGGCATGTGTGGAAGTTGTATTTTACAACAAAGCTTCATAGCCCTACTGAATTTCTAATTGAAATAACTACGTGGAAAATATGTGCCAAGTTTCTTGCTCCCCTTCTCTGGCTTCAAGGCCAGATAATGAGAGGTGGACTGTTACCTCAGCACAGATTCTGTCTTTGGAAAGAAAGAAACCATTTTCTGATAGAAAATCATGGGTCAAGGCTAGTCTTAAGCAGATTTTTCATGATGAACAAAAGGACTAGCTTAGCCTTTCTTCAACTTCATTTCCTGTACCCTCTTACTAAATTCACGGGCAAGGATCTTACAATATGCTTGATTATCATGAAAATATTATGTTTTAAATATTTTTAAAAATACAATGAAGACTTCACATCTAAATTATGGTTTACAATTCTCTTGTTAGACTTACTACCTCACATTACACCATTTCATGTTGTGTTTTCTCAAAGGGTTATTCCTTCCATGCCCTTGAGCTCAGCTGAATTAGAGAAATAACCAGAAAATCTGAAAAGGGTGGGCTTCGTAATAAGATCTTGGAAATGTTTCTTTTTTTGAGGGAGCTAATGATTTTCTCATGCTTTAAGTTTACATAAACATTTATTTGTTAGGAACTTTTCAAGATGACAGGTAATGTGGGAAAATGTGAAAATGAGAAAAACCTAATCAATTTTAAAACAACAAGAGTTAATGATTACTGGGACTTAGCAGAGCTGGGTCCATTCTAAGTATTAATCTGCCTAAGCCGTTTGGGAACAGATGTACGTGAAACAGATCCTGGGCTCTGTTGTGTACATCCAAAGTGAGACATCTGTTGGTGAACCGTTGGTCAGGAATAATGGAAGTAGGGGTTAAACCCCAAAATGACCCATTACTCACGTAAATTATTGAAGGACTAATTACTCAGTAAAACACAGAGCTTTGATTCATCAGTCTATATATGAAGAAGAAAAAAATCTTCTTTAAAAAAATTAGTGTGTTCCTAAGCTGTCAAAATTGAAGGAATTTTTAAAAGATGGGTGTGAAAAATCAAGCTTAGCAAGCAACTGCATATAATGTTTATAAAGTTTTTAAATGCTTTGACAGTCCTGTTAACCTATTGTGTAAATACTATATAAAGCACATGTTGTAAAAATACTTAGCTTTTTCTTAATGTACATTAGTCCACATAGAAAAACAAAATATAGAATGAATCTCTAAGTATGGCTGTTCTGTTAAAATTTCTGTGCTGATCGAATGCTCTGTATCTACACTGTCCAATATGGTCACCATCAGCCCCTTGTGACTGGTGAGCACTCAAAATATGGCTACTGTGACTGGGGAACTGAATTTTAAATTTTATTTAATTTTAATAAATTTAATAGCCACATGCAACTAGTGGTGATCAGATTTTAAAACATAGCTCTAACACACAGACATACGAAGAGTTGACAACATTTATTACTTTGATTCCCAGGCATGGATTTTCATTTTTATTTCTATAGTAAGGTATAGTTTTCAAGTAGTTAATCTCAACATAGAACTGAATTACCATCCAATCTGAGCTGCTGATTTAAAGATAGATCTCTGAGTCTAGAGATTCCCAAGTGGAAGAACCTTTTAACATATTTTGTGACCCCCAAAACATGCTTTTATTTGTTATTATGAATTAATTGGCTGATAACGTTTTGTCTGTAAAAACCATTGTCTTATTGCTCGTGTCATGATTTACTTAAATCAGTTGGTTTCTTACTATAAGGATTGTGGGTTTGAAACAGCTGTCCTTTCCTGTGTACACTGACCCCATCATAATCTGCATCTTGGTGTTGTTCCTAAATACAGCATAGCCATGTGGCACCGTAGGAAGACAAGCACTTAAAAGAAACTTCTCTACTTTTATGTCCCTTTCCTCTCGCTCCTCCTCCGTGAGGGGGTATTTAGGGTCACAGCTGATGCAGAAATAGGCTCCTAGAAGTGGTACTTGCATTGAAGGCAAGGGATGTACAAACTGAATATGGGAATGGACTGGATCAAGGTCGGTAAACCAGAGAGGCTGATTAATGTGGGATCTGCTGGAGTGGGAGGACCTACAGTGAATTGCAGGAGTATTAACATGATGGAGCTAAAGAATCAAAAAGCCATGGCAGTAAATAATCGGAATCGACAGATAGCTTGGTTACACAGGAAGATGCTATTGCCTAGACTGGGCATTTCTGTGCTGTCTGTAATTTGGGCAGGTGAACCATCTTTGTTCAAAGGGCCAGGGATGTAGAAGATGTAATTCACTGTGATCTAAATACTAGAATACTTATTTTGAGTCTTATCCCTAATCCTGCCTGGTTCATTACTTGACTAGGTTATTTGATTCCATTTCAAATATTGACAAGTCTATCAGATCAGATCAGATCAGATCAGTCGCTCAGTCGTGTCCGACTCTTTGCGACCCCATGAACCGCAGCACGCCAGGCCTCCCTGTCCATCACCAGCTCCCGGAGGTCACTCAGACTCGCATCCATCGAGTCAGTGATGCCATCCAGCCATCTCATCCTCTGCCGTCCCCTTCTCTTCCTGCCCTCAATCCCTCCCAGCATCAGAGTCTTCTCCAATGAGTCAACTCTTCACATGAGGTGGCCAAAATACTGGAGTTTCAGCTTGAGCATCATTCCTTCTAAAGAAATTCCAGGATTGATCTCCTTCAGAATGGACTGGTTGGATCTTCTTGCAGTCCAAGGGACTCTCAAGAGTCTTCTCCAACACCACAGTTCAAAAGCATCAATTCTTCGGCGCTCAGCCTTCCTCACAGTCCAGCTCTCACATCCATACATGACCACAGGAAAGACCATAGCCTTGACTAGGCGAACCTTTGTTGGTAAAGTAATGTCTCTGCTTTTGAATATGCTATCTAGGTTGGTCATAACTTTCCTTCCAAGGAGTAAGCGTCTTTTAATTTCATGGCTGCAGTCACCATCTGCAGTGATTTTGGAGCCCAGAAAAACAAAGTCTGACACTGTTTCCACTGTTTCCCCATCTATTTCCCATGCAGTGATGGGGCCAGATGCCATGATCTTCGTTTTCTGAATGTTGAGCTTTAAGCCAACCTTTTCACTCTCCACTTTCACTTTCATCAAGAGGCTTTTTAGCCCCTCTTCACTTTCTGCCATAAGAGTGGTGTCATCTGCATATCTGAGGTTATTGATATTTCTCCCGGCAATCTTGATTCCAACTTGTGTTTCTTCCAGTCCAGCATTTCTCATGATGTATTCTGCATATAAGTTAAATAAACATGGTGACAATATGCAGCCTTGACGTACTCCTTTTCCTATTTGGAACCAGTCTGTTGTTCCATGACCAGTTCTAACTGTTGCTTCCTGACCTGCATACAGATTTCTTAAGAGGCAGATCAGGTGGTCTGGTATTCCCATCTCTTTCAGAATTTTCCACAGTTTATTGTGATCCACAGAGTCAAAGGCTTTGGCATAGTCAATAAAGCAGAAATAGATGTTTTTCTGGAACTCTCTTGCTTTTTCCATGATCCAGCGGATGTTGGCAATTTGATCTCTGGTTCCTCTGCCTTTTCTAAAACCAGCTTGAACATCAGGAAGTTCACGGTTCACATATTGCTGAAGCCTGGCTTGGAGGATTTTGAGCATTACTTTACTAGCGTGTGAGATGAGTGCAATTGTGCGGTAGTTTGAGCACTCCTTGGCATTGCCTTTCTTTGGGATTGGGATGAAAACTGACCTTTTCCAGTCCTGTGGCCACTGCTGAGTTTTCCAAATTTGCTGGCATATTGAGTGCAGCACTTTCACAGCATCATCATTCAGGACTTGGAATAGTTCCACTGGAATTCCATCACCTCCACTAGCTTTGTTCGTAGTGATGCTTTCCAAGGCCCATTTTACTTCACATTCCAAGATGTCTGGCTCTAGGTCAGTGATCACATCATCATGATTGTCTAGGACAAGTCTATAAGCATCATCAAAGTCCTAAACATAGTCCTCGCCAATGCCTTCCATGTGACTGTATTCCTGCTGAATTTTGAAAGTACTGTGCCCGTGATGGGGTAGTGTGTGCTGGGCAAGTGCGTTCTGGTCATGTATGTGGTGAGCAAAGGGAAGGCACTCTTGGTAGCCATGGCTGTTTATATGCTCTTGTGTTTTCCAAAGTCAGTATGTATTGGCATAAGAGGGAAAGGAGGGAAGGAAGTGAAGTTTGAGGGAAATTAAACACTCTGCTGACTTTTAGCCTGTAAACCAGAAGTTGAAGACCCTCAGGGTAATGGGTAACAGAATCCAGAGACAGGGAGGCAGGCAAACAGGTGGACAGGTATGGATATATTAAAAACAGCTGACATAGTGCTATGGACTTACGCTAAGCCTACAGGTAAGTCTTGCATAATGTACCAGCTGACATTAGGGAGTTCCTATCTACATTCCAAGATTTTCATCAGGAACAATGTTCTGGAAACTACCACTGTTGCTCTGGATCCATGTCCAGTGTTTGATTGAAAATGCATGCATGCTCAGTCGCGTCTGGCTCTTTGTGACCTGTGGACTGTAGCTTGCCAGGCTTCTCTGTCCATGGGTTTCTCCAGGCAAGAATACTGGAATGGGTAGCCATTTCCTCCTCCAGGGGATCTTCCCAACCAAGGGTTCAAACCCACATCTCCTGCATTGCAGGAGGACTCTTTACTGATGAAAATAGTGAACGTTTAGTCCTGTGTGAAGTGTATTGTCTTGTTTAATCTTCCCAACAAGACTGCGTAGTTCAGATAGGATTTTTATTTCTGGGACCCAGAGATGACCTTTCTTGCCCAAGGCCATGCTGGTGATGGAGTTGCTGGGATTCCAGGCCTGGCAGCCTGACTCCAGAGTCCACACTGTACCCAGGAGGTTATACTGCTTCCTCAGTTTAGTAGGAAAGAGTTCTCCCTAACACCTTCAAGAGTCTATGTGATGTCAGAGTAAGTGGGTAGCATCATGGTTCAAACCAAAATAACAAGTCTTACTACGACAAGAGTATCTGATTTTTTCAGGCCTTCATGACAGTTCCACCGTAGAGAGCATATTCCATTGCTTTCACTTATAATTCCTGAATAAATGACCAAATAAAAGTTTTTAAAGCCCAATATTTTTATTATAGAAAACATCAAACATAGCCAGATGTAGAAAGAATAATATAATAAGCCTTCATGTCCAATCCAGTGAGGATGAGGCTCAATGTGACATGTTCTTGAGTTTGAATGGTTTTCAAGGTCTGTCTTGTTCCATTCATGCCCTAACCACTTCCCTCCTTTGTTTGGAATAGCTGGGAGCAATTCTTAGATATCATATAATTGCTTCTATCGATATCGTACATGTATCTCTAGAAGATTAGGATTATTTCCCTTTTCTAAATCTAAATCAACATTTAAATAAGATCCATGTTGCAGTTGGTTGCTGTGTCTTTATATCTTTGATTCCACAGATTCCTCTCCCTTTAAAAATTTTTTACTTGCTAGTTATTTTCTGGGCAAACTAGGTTGTCTGGACTGTAGTTTTTCACAGGAAAATGAAAGGTTTATTGGGGGTGGGTAACTGTCTGTGAAAGATGAAAGGGGCAGGAAGCATGTTGGGAGGGATAACCTCCAGGCTGTGATACTAGTTTGATGCCTGTAAAGAGGGCTGAAGCAGGCAGGGGCAGGGAGAACCTCAACCTATGGTGCTTATCTGAAAAGACTGCTCCTTAGGAGTCCTGCCTTAGGTGGTGCTGGGATTCAGTTGCCCAGTTCTGCCTGACTCATTGTGAGCTCATGGACTGCAGCTCTCCAGGCCTCCCTGTCCCTCACCATCTCCCGAAGTTTGCCCAAGTTCGTGTCCATTGCATCGGTGATGTCTTCTAGCCATCTCATCCTCTGATGCTTCTGTCTCCTCCTGCCTTCAATCTTTCCCAGCATCAGAGACTTTTCCAGTGAGTCAACTGTTAGCATCAGATGACCAAATACTGGAGCTTCAGCTTCAGCATCAGTCCTTCCAGTGAATATTCAGGGTTGATCTCCGTAAAGATTGACTGGTTTGATCTTGCTGTCCAAGGGACTCTCAGGAGTCTTCTCCAGCACTACCGTTTGAAGGCATCAATTCTTTGGCACTCTGCCTTCTTTACAGTCCAGCTCTCACAACCGTACATGACCACTGAGAAGACCATACATAGCCTTGACTATATGGATCTTTGTTGGCAGAGTAATGTCTCTGCTTTTCAATACAATGTCTAGGTTTGTCATAACTTTCCTGCCAAGAAGCAAATGTCTTCTATTTCATGGCTGCAGTCACCATCCACAGTGATTTTAGAGTGCAAGAAGAGGAAATCTGACACTGCTTCCCCCTTTCCCCCTCTATTTGCCATGCAGTAATGGGACCGGATGCCATGATCTTAGCTTTTTTTTTTTTTTTTTTTAATAGTTTTAAGTCGGCTACTTCACTCTCCTCCTCATCAAGAGGCCCTTTAGTTCCTCTGCACGTTCTGCCATTAGGTGGTAACATCTGCATATCTGGGGTTGTTGATGTTTCTCCCTTCTGTCTTGACTCCAGCTTCTAACTTATTCAGCCCGGTATTTCTCATGATGTGCTCAGCGTATAGGTTAAACAAACAGGATGACAGCAGACCGTCCTGTTGAACCCCTTCTCAATCTTGAACCAATCAGTTGTTCCATACCTGCCTTAGGTAGAAATGGCCAAATCTGTGTGTTCAGTCATAGGCTAGAGGCTACCTGAGTAGAGTGAAGTTAAGGTGGGTCCTAAAGGTACCAATAGCTGGAGGTTGTTGCCTAACTGCATTCATTGCAGCAGAAAAGCAAGTTTTTCCTTAAAGGTAAAAATCACAGCAGCCACTGTGACCAATTAGGTTTATTATTATCATTATGAACTCAGTTATTTAAATACATTTCAATTCATAGCAGTGATGCTTCTTGCTGCTGCTGCTAAGTCGCTTCAGTCGTGTCCGACTCTGTGCAACCCCGTAGATGGCTGCCCACTAGACTTTCCCGTCCCTGGGATTCTCCAGGCAAGAACACTGGAGTGGGTTGCCATTTCCTTCTCCAATCCATGAAAGTGAAAAGTGAAAGTGAAGTCACTCAGTCGTATCTGACTCTTAGCGACCCCATGGACTGCAGCCTACCAGGCTCCTCCGTCCATGGGATTCTCCAGGCAAGAGTCCTGGAGTGGGGTGCCACTGCCTTCTCCAGTGACACTTCTTACTAATGCTCAAATTGCCCCGATTCTGTATTTTTGGACCAATGGGAACCATTTCATACTGATTTCTGAGGCCTTTTGACATTTTCTTAGATGTCTCTGTTCACTCCCTTGCTTTCTGAAATAGCAATTTATTCTAGCCTGTTTTGAACATTTCATGCCTATCATCAAGGATGCCTGATTTCTTAAACTGAGTTATGGTATTTAGAGATCACAATTTGAGCTCCAGGTGTGCTCATTGCTAGTACTTTCCTTATATAGTCCTATTTCCTAGGTTTTTCTGAAAGCAGAGCTAGGAAGCATGATTTTTTTTTTTCCCTAAAGAATAGATGCACTGTGGAATTATGCTGGTATCTTCAGTAAAAGTTCAAGACTAAAGGTTTTTATTTCTCTCTTTGTTCCTACCCTTAAAATTCTGTGTTCTAACTGTAATAATATCATTACTTCTTTGCAATAAATGTATATCACAGAATAATAATACCAGTGCTACCATCAACAATGTAATTAATGAGAGCCGGCCATTTAAGATCATTCTATAATAATTTTGATTTTGTTGCTTTTAGGGACATACCAGAGAAGGCAATGGCACCCCACTCCAGTACTCTTGCCTGGAAAATCCCATGGGCAGAGGATCCTGGTAGGCTGCAGTCCATGGGGTCTCGAAGAGTCGGACACGACTGAGCGACTTGACTTTCACTTTTCACTTTAATGCATTGGAGAAGGAAATGGCAACCCACTCCAGTGTTCTTGCCTGGAGAATCCCAGGGACCGGGGAGCCTGATTGGCTGCCGTCTCTGGGGTCGCACAGAGTCAGACACGACTGAAGTGACTTAGCAGCAGTAGGGACATACCACTTATAAGTGCTGTGCTTAGTCACTCAATGTGTCCAACTCTTTGTGACCCCATGGACTGTAGCCCACCAAATTCCTCTGTCCATGGGGATTCTCCAGGCAAGAATACTGGAGTGGGTTGCCATGTCCTCTTCCAGGGGATCTGCCTAACCTGGGGATTGAACCCAGGCCTCCCACATTGCAGATGGATTCTTTACCATCTGAGCCACCAGGCAAGCCCAAGAATACTGGAGTGGGTAGCCTATCCCTTCTCCAGGGGGTCTTCCTGATCCAGGAATTGAACCAGGGTGCCCTGCATTGTAGGCAGATTCTTTACCAGCTGAACCACCAGGGAAGCCCAGAGTATGTGCTATGTGTAGTCAGATTACTATTATTATTTTTAATGGCTCTATATTTTACAATCTTATTTCTTTTTGGCTGTGCTGCATCTTTGTTGCTGCATGCAGATTTTCTGTTGTTGCTGTGAATGGGGGTTACTCTCTAATTGCGGTGTGCGGGCTTCTCATTGAAGTGGTTTCTCTTGTTGTGGAGCATGGGCGTTAGGGCACGTGGGCTTCAGTAGTTGCCCCATGATATGTAGGATTTTCCTAGACCAGGGATTGAACCTGTGTCCCCATTGGCAGGAAGATTTTTAACTACTGGACCATGAGGGAAATCCCCAAATGACTGTGTTCTACAGACAGTTGGAATCAGTCCTATCTGTGATGTTATACTTCCAACTCAATATACAGAATTATTTGTTTCATTTTTGCTTTTATTTTTGGGCATTGCTCTTTTTAATCCTATTTTGCAATTATGTAAAATACTTACATGGTTCCAAAATCAAATCCACTAAGCAAGCTATATTCTGGGAAGCACAATTTTTGTCTGTGTCCCTTCTGCCCTTTTCCTTCCTTTCTATTATTGGTAAGCCTTTTAAATTTTTTGGTTTATTCCTAGATAAGCAAACATATACATATATTCTTTTACTTACCTCACCCTACCCATCTTCTTAAGTGCATGGGAGTGTACCATATATGCTTTTTTTCCACTTTGATTTCTTTTTGAATTAACAGTATTCCCAATATATCACTTAGTAGAGGTATGTAGTGAGAGTCCTCATTTCCTTTTGTATCTGCACAATAATCTGTTGTGTGCTTTAGTTTACTAAACCTTCTCTCTGTTGAAGGACTTGGGTGGTTTCCAGTCATTTTTGCTATTGTGAATAGTGGTGTAATTAAAAACTTGTCATGTCTTTGTTTAAAATGAAGTTTATTTTTTTTTTTAAATAAACTGACTTTTTAGAGCAGTTTTCATTTCACAGCAAAATTAGTGAAACGTACAGAGGTTTCCCATCTACTTCCTGCCTACGTAATTTTGCCAAATATTTCCAAGTCCCCTGAGAAAGATTGTGTTATTTTGCTCTTCTATCATCATCAGAGGTGGACACCTGTTTCTGTGTCATTTCTTCAAAAGATATATTGTCAGACATTGTTTTAAAAACAATCTGACATAAATGGTATCTCATCATACTTTAAATTTTTATTTTTCTCATAAAATCATTCATGTTTTTAGCTTATTTCTCCTAATATTAGGGAGCAGCTATCATGTGCTAGGTGTCTGATAGGTATCAGGGATGCTACAATCAATTTGTCACAATTTCTGCTTTAAAGTATTCACAATCTGCAAGGAGGCTTATCAGCAAAATAACTAGGTGATCTGTTTTATGTGGACTTGAAGTATTACTTACAGGGAATTATAAAGAACCATGAAAGTGTAGCTAAAGGGGAAAATCATTTTGTTTGAGTGGCAGAGGAGGATGTAGGGGAAAACTACAGAGAGGTGTGAGGGCCTTGAAATGTGGCTAGGAGTTGGCAGTACAAAAGAATAAGCAAACCATTATAGGAAAATAAGATTTTGGAAAAATTTGGCAAGAATGCTTTGACCTCCATGGAAAATAAAGCCATAGCCTGTAGGGAGAGTGCATGTTCATGGGGGGAGAGCACAGTGCTTTGTGTAAGTCAGTAGTTTGCACAGCACCTTGAGTATCATGCCAGGAAATTGCTGTCTTACCCTGAAGGTTGAGTAAGGGGCGGCAAAGACAAAGTGTCAGAGGATTTCAAGTTTTTGTTTTTTAATGTAGGTGAAATTCGGTTTTAGGAAGATAGCCATGGGGGTAGGCTGGATTATAAATGGGGGTAGGTTAGACTGAGGAGCCCATTTCAGTGGCTAGTCCCCCAGCAGCTCCAGGAGGAGGTGTGTATGTGGCAGGAAGGATGGAGAGGTAAGGTCAGGTGCAAAGGGATATCGGCAAAGATAGGATGTAGAGGATGTGGGGCTTGAGGGGAAAGGAAGGCACAGGGGTGATGCTGAGATTTTTAGCTTGGACAGTGGAATGCATCTTGGACACAGCTAAAATTGCTTTTTGTTTTGCTGGTCCAAGAATTATGCCACTCGAAATGTATTCTACCAAGCATCAGATATGCTCCTGCTCCTGCTAAGTCACTTCAGTCGTGTCTGACTCTGTGTGACCCCATAGACGGCAGCCCACCAGGCTCCCCCGTCCCTGGGATTCTCCAGGCAAGAACACTGGAGTGGGTTGCCATTTCCTTCTCCATCAGATATGCTAGGGACTAGCAAAATGTCCGAACAGAAGGGAAACAGAAAGCTTGAACAGAGACATACACTGGAGAAATTGCTCCTGAAGGATTATAGATTGAACTCTGCTAAGTTTAAGATCTGTGTTTTCCATGAACCTCGGGCTCTCTTCTTCTGTGCCATTTCTTATTAGGTTGGGGCTACTTGGGAAAAAAATAGTTGAAAGCTATTTTCAGAAAACATTTTTCATTAAATATTGGTAAATAAAGTTATGATCTTTGTACAACTGTAATGTTTGGTATTATTGAAATATTTAAAAAATCAGTGAAATAATTTTGTCAATTTTTATATGTATAAAAACTGTTTATCATTTTAAACTAAAAAAATCCATTTGTATCATGAAATCTTTTGTTTAATACAAATAATATTTGTTCCAAATTAAACTTCTAAGCTTGGTAAATGTTACAGGCTCGTAATTCAAAGTAGTTTCTAGTGCCATCTGTGCAGGAAGAATAAGATCAATAAAATTGAACAACTGTTAGCGTGTATTGGTTTCCTTATATTTTAGGCGTGTTTTTATGTATTGAAAGTGTAAAGGCAAGGTAGTATATATTTTGTTCTGGTTTTCATTATACAGATGAAAACTTGTTACAGTTAAAATCTTGGTGACTATAATGCCCTTTTGAAATCCCATTCATAGCCCACTTATTTTAGATAATATTTAAATACTTCAGGGTTTCCCAAGTGGCTCAAAAGGTAAAGAATCTGCCTGCAATGCAGGAGACCTGGGTTTGATCCCTGGATTGGAAAGACCCCCTGGAGAAGGGAACAGCAATCCACTGCAGTATTCTTGCCTGAAAAATTCCACTAACAGAGGTGCCTGGCAGGCTACAGTCCGCGGGGTTGCAAAGAGTCGGACATAACTGAGTGGCTAACATGCACACACACACCAAATACTTTAAATAATGTGGATACATTTTTGTCATGAAATGTGATTTATAATATGCTCTTATTTTAAAAGTAGAAATATATTCTCAAAAATCACTATTTCCATTTCTTTGAATTAGCATTTTTCATATTTGGGGGAAAAAGTGTCTTGATCCCCTAGCTTCTGAAAGGAAGACAAATCTGTCATTTTCCAAGTCGTTTGTTTTACACTGGGAGCAAACCTACTCTTTTAATGAATTTCATGTCATGGAAACATCTTCTGGGGGAACCTGTGCATGTGGGCTAAATCACTTCAGTCCTGTCTGATTCTTTGTGATCCCTTGGATTCCTGCCAGGCTCCTCTGTCCATGGGATACTAAGTAAGTATTACTATTAGCTTCTAAAATAACGATCTTCATTATTCTAGGGTAAACGGAAGAAAACTCATGTTAGAGACTTGTATAAAGACTTTCGTCATCTTTGGTTAATATTCTGTCTTTATGTGAATCTCAACAAAATCAGTTAAATGGAAACTCTGAAAATTCAAGATAATGTGTATATGTTCAATTTACTGTTAAACGATATTATGCCCTGGATGTAAACTTCTAATTTTACTTTTTCACCTTAATGAAAGCACTGGTCATTGTTGCTGCCGCCGATGCTCTTTTGTCTGCACATACTGTTGCAACATAATGTGTTGTGCATTTGATACGGATATTACCATATTGCCATAAGGAGCTGCTATTATTTTAGACACCAACTGATTCCATGATAGTGTCAGATTTCTTTAACATATGCTTATGTTTTTGTACAAATGACCCCAAGAAACATCTGCTAGTTTTGTGGTGGTATCTACTGTTTCTTTTTCAGAAGTTGACCTGTCAGTCACTTTCTAACGTGAAATCTCCAGTATTTCGTTAGAGTAGGCTCACTTTCTGGTGATGTTAATTAAAAAACATTTGGACTCAGCTTTATGACATAATTCAGAAATAAATGGAACTGCCTGTGTACATTATTTTAAAACTCTCTTTTCATGATTGTGTCATTGATACTTTAAAGACGTGCCCTTTTAGTGGGTCTTTTAGCATCCAAAATGTGAGGTCCCAAATTGCTTTCTAATGGTTCTGAAATATGTCTTCTAATTTTACAAAAGTGTATAGTAGTTATGGTGTGTCATTGGTCAATTCATATCCTTTGCTAATTGCTAATTTTCAATGAATGTGTAAGGGCAGACAAAGGCAAAGGAAATGAAGATTCAATATAGTTGTGAAATCTTTCCTCCAGGAGACTGGAAAAACTTCAGAGAACATAAGCCATCGATTCTGTTACAGGTGGGACCCTTTCTTCTATGTGCCTTGGTATGACCTTGACTAAGAAACAATGGTCACAGATTCTCATTGTCTGGCATTTTCTTTCCTGCTTTCTTCTCTGTTTTCTCAAATGTCTTTCTCAAGACATAGCAGCTTATTCAAAGAAAGCAATATGATCATGTATTTATGATAAACTTGGAACACAACAAAATGAAAAACAAAATTGTCTTTGAATAGCAATATTTGTCCATGTTTCCCAGTGGAAAATATATAGATTTTCCCAACTCTATTGTATTAGAGGACATGATCTATAAAATGTTGTATCACCTACATATTTGACCCCAACTCTAAACCTCATAAAATAAATATACATGAGGTTTAGTCCTTAATCTCGCTTATGTCAAGATAGTAGCACAAGCTTATTTTATTTTCTACTTGTCTGCTTTCTGTGCATCAGCTGCTGGACTCCTTTGGACTCTAAACATGTCATCATTTATATCTCCATGCTCATTCAGCAGCGCTCGCCGCTCTTCAGTTCTTTCCTTATCCCTTGGGTGACTTACATCATTGGATAACCTTCTGTCCCCTGCTTGTCAGCTCTTGGCTGAAACTGAGCTGAGGCCCTTGCCAGGTACCTTTGGTGCTCGACCTGCTGGGATTCAGCTTTGGCCTCGAAGCTGTCTGTGTGCCGTCCATGCCAAAGCTCGATGCTGGGAGGGGTGGCAGGACGGCTGCAAGCTTTAGTTTCAGTGATAAAACCTGAATGAGGTTGTATTGAGTGCCTAAACGGCTTTCTCTTAGGTATGAAATAGGAGAGCTAGGAGCCTCCATGTCCCTTGAGAAAGAAGGATTTCCCTCAGCCTTCTGGGCTCAACACAATCATTTAAGTGGGATTGTGGGCTGGACCCAACGAGGAGTGTAATTTCCTCGAATGGTGGTTTACTTTTCTTCTGAGTGTGATGGGAGTAGGACCAACTAAGGAAATCCCCAGTGACTTTTCTTGCCTCTTGGGGGGCAGCCCATTTACTTTCAGTCAGGGCTTCCTACCCTTCTACCCCTTTACCCTGTGCAAGGTACTGGAGGAGCCATAGGGATGGGGGAAGATATTCATGAAAAGAGTTTTCAGGTCCTGGGTGTGTCGGGGGTCCTGTTTAAAGGACAAAGACTATATAGCAGTTGTCATTTTAGTACTTATCACTGCCTATCCTTTTTGTTGTTAGTTTTTAGTACACAAAATTGTGCCTGTTCTGTCTGGGTGGAGTGGAGCAGGAAACGAAATCTATTTTCATTAACTTTATATGGTGCCTGGTGTGATATCATGAACAGGTGGGCTCATAATTGTTTACATGATGCTCTTTTTAAGAAGTCAATTATGTCATGGGAAATTGAAGAGTAGCAAAATTAATTTGTTGAAGCCTTCTATAGGAAATCTTGCGTGCAAGCATGTTCACTAGAGAAACATGGGGCTTCTCCCATAAAGGATAGGCTTTGTTTTGTTTTTAATAAGACACACTCTTTATAATTAAAACAAAATCCCAGTGTTAAGGGATTACTGTTTTAAATAATTGGATTTCTTTCCTTTGTTTCCCTGATCCCTATATATGAGAATAAATCTAATGGTGTCTTCGGCTAATACATATTTCCAGATTAAATAGTTCTGTTAACTACTGAATTTTAATAATGCCTCAAAGTTTACAGATGATAATATAGAAAACAATATAGCATCAGGAACTTATTTTAGATTTGGAAAAGGCAAAGATATAGAAACTAAGAACAACAGAAGCTGTGGAAACTTTAAATGATATATTGATATTCACTGTAATAAACAAAAATAAGCTGTTTGCATAATTTTATATAACCCTGCCCTCAAAATACCAAATTTATTATCACATATTGTTCCCTGGTGGCTCAGATGGTAAAAGAATCTGCCTGAAATCTGCCAGGAAACCCGGGGTTCGATCCCTGGGTTGGAAAGATCCCTGGAAAAGGGAATGGCTGCCTACTCCAGTATTCTTGCCTGGAAAATTCCATGGACAGAGGAGCCTGGCCAGCTACAGTCTGTGGGGTTGCCAAGAATCTGACATGACTGAGCGACGAACACTTCACTTTATTTTTAATCTCAGACAAATGATTTCCTGAAATGGTATTTTAATGCCTGAAGATGTTTTAGCTTAAAAATGTTTAGAGTTAAAATGATATAGAACAAAAGAAAAATCTAAATGTCTAATTGGTACTTTTCCTTGAATAAGCTCTGCCACCTTTCTTTCTCTTCTCTTTTTTGATTGCCACACTCCAGAGCTTTCTTCTGAGATTCTTACGTCATGTGTGAGTACAGGAGAGGACAAGCATTAGGGTGAGTGCTAAGAAGGGAGGGCATTTTGCCTGAGGCAAGAATCTTTCTCCATATGGGGCCTTCTTAATACCCTCCCTCAGCCCCTTACATGAGAACTTGAGCTCCCAGGCCAGAGGCTGATTTGGGAGCAGCATTAGCAGGAGATGGGGTGGTAGTGGGGAGGTGAGGAGGTAGATGAATGGCCATTTTTCTGGTTGATCACTTCTGGGCTTTGGTGAACCTTTTCTTTTTTCTTTATTTTTGGCTGTACCACACAGCATGCAGAACTTCCCAGACCGGGGATCGAACCCGTGTCCCCTGTATTAGAAGCACAGAGTCTTAACCACTGGACCACCAGAGAAGTCCAGAACCTTTTCAAATTGACCTGTTTCTCTACTTAATCCTGAGTCAGTCTTGACCCTTAACTTTCCAAGTATAGCCATACTGGGTCCTCCTCAGTTTAGAAGCTCAAGGAAGCAGTGTTTCTAGTTCCAGTACAGAGTTTTAAAGAACTGTGGGAACAGTTCTTTATTTTATTTTATTTATTTTATTTTGTTCCAGTGGGAACAAAAATATCAAGAACTTTTGAGAGATTTTCTATTTGATCCCACAGGAAGGCAGAAGGCAAAATGAAACATATTGTAAATGATACTTTCAAATCTTGCACACGTTTCTCAGTTAGCCCCATCTGTCATTTCTGGGTTGGGTTGCATCCCTTGCTTATCCTGATCGGTGGTTTAGTTGCTAGGTGGTGTTGGACTCTTTGTGATCCCAAGGACTGTAGCCTGCCAGGCTCTTCTGTCCATGGGATTTTCCAGGCAAGTATACTGGAGTGGGTTGCCATTTCCTTCTCCAGGGGATCTTCCCAACCCATGGATTGAACCTGGATCTCCTGCATTGTGGGTGGACTCTTTACCAACCGAGCCATCAGTGAAGCTATTCTGATTAATTCCCACCTAAGATAGTTTAGTATCCTCCTAATATAACTCTCGCTTTCAAATGACAACCTAAGCAGTTATTTAAAGTGTTTTCTCCCTTGGCATTCAGTATTCTTCAGTGTTCACATTTGGAAATACTGGAACATAGAAGGAAAAAAGGAAAACAATTCATTTCTCTTGTTTGATGTATTTTGCTTGATGTTGTGGTGAGATACAAGGTCATATGGTGTAGAAAATCTGGAGACTCTAAAGAAGAAATTAAAACTTAAGTTAAAGAAGGATGATATGTTAGTCTGTCAGGGCTGCCTTAACACAACACCATAGATGAAGCGGTTTAAACAACAGAAATTGACTTTTTTCTTATGGTTCCGGAGGCTAGAAGTCCAAGATGAAGGTGTTATCAGAGCTGATTTCTGGTGAAGCCTCGCTCCCTTAGCTCATGGGTGGCCACCTTCTCACTGTGCCCTCACATGGTCGTCCCTTTATGCGCGTATGGAGACAGAGATCGCTCATATTTCTTTTTTTTATAATTAAATTTTTTTAAAAAATTTTTAATTGAAGGATGATTGACAATATAGTGTTGGTTTCTGCCATACATCAACATGGATCAGCCATGGGTACACATATGTCCCCTCCCTCCTGAGCCTCCTGTCTCCCATCTCATTCCGCCCCTCTTGGTTGCCATGGAGCCCCCGTGAGAGTTCCCTGAGTCATACAGCAAATTTCCACTGGCTGTCTATTTTACATCTATTAGTGTATATGTTTCCATGCTACTCTTCCCATTCATCCCACCCTCTCCTTCCTACGCTGTCCCCCACTGTGTCCATAAGTTCTGTTCTCTATGTCTGCATCTCCGTTGCTACCCTGCAAAGAGGTTCATCAATACTATCTTTCTAAATTCCATATATATGGATTAAAATACAGTATTTTTTCCACTTTCTGACTTACTTTGTACAATAGGCTCTGTGTTCATCCACTTCATTAGCACTGACTCAAATGTGTTCCATTTTATGACTAATCCTCCAGTGTATATATGTACCACAACTTTTTTATCCACTGTTGATGGACATCTAGGTTGCATCTTTGTCCTAGTTATTGTAAATAGTGCTGCGTCGAACATCGTGGTGCCTGTGTCTTTCTCAGTTATGGCTTTCTTAGGGTATATGCCCAGTATTGGGATTGCTGGGTCACATGGTAGTTTTTTTTTCCCTAGTTTTTAAGGGATCTCCATCCTGTCTTACATAGAAAATATGCAAGCAGCTTATGCAGCTCAATAACAGAAAAACAACCCAATCAAAAAGTGCACAAGAGACCTAAACAGACATTTCTCCAAAGAAGACATATAGATGGCTAATAAATACGTGAAAAGAGGCTCAACATCGGTCATTATTAGAGAAATGCAAATCAAAATTACAATGAGATATCACCTCACACCAGTCAGAATCAGTTCAGAGGCTCAGTCACGTCCAGCTCTTTGTGACCCCATGGACTGCAACACTCCAGGCTTCCCTGTCCATCACCAACTCCCAGAGCTTGCTCAAAGTCATGTCCATTGAGTTGGTGATGCCATCCAACCATCTCATTCTCTGTCGTCCCCTTCTCCTCCTGTCTTCAGTCTTTGCCAGCATCAGGATCTTTTCCACTGAGTCAGTTCTTTGCATCAGGTGGCCAAAGTATTGGAGCTTCAGCTTCAGCATCAGTCCTTCCAATGAATATTCAGGACTGATTTCCTTTAGGATTGACTGGTTGGATCTCCTTGCAGTCCAAGGGACTCTCAAGAGTCTTCTCCAACACCACAGTTCAAAAGCATCAATTCTTCGGTGCTCAGCTTTCTTTATGGTCCAACTCTCACATCCATACATGACTACTGGAAAAATCAGAATGGCCATCATCAAAAAATCCCCAAATAGTTAATGCTGGAGAGGGTGTAGGGAAAAGGGAACCCTCTTGCAATGTTGGTGGGAATGTAAATCTTCCTTTTCTTTTAAGGACACGAGTCCCATCAGACTAGAGACCACTTGCTCCTGTGTTCAATCGCTCAATTGTTTCCAATGCTTTGTGACCCCATGGACTGTAGCCTGCCATGCTTCTCCGTCCATGGAATTTTCCAGGCAAGAATACTGGAATGAGTTGCCATTTCCTACTTCAGGGGATCTTCCTGACCCAGGAATTGAACCCATGTCTCTTGTGTCTCCTGCATTGGCAGGCAGACTCTTTACCATTACCGCCATCTGGGAAGCCCCTAGAGAGCACCCTTATGACTTAATTTAATTACTCCTTAAAGGCCCAAATATAGTCACACTGGGGGGTTAGAACTTCTTCATATGAATTTTGGAGAGACAGAATTCAATCCCAACCAAGTGGGTTTACTATATTACTCCTTTAGCTAAATCTTCTCCAATCCTGAAAGTGGGTTTTACCTCCTCCCCCCACATTCCTGTTAACGACGAGATGAGGTTTTTTGGTTTGTTTCTTTTTGATTTTAAATATAATGGTTGGCTACATCAAATGATATATAACACTAAGAAATAAGAATCGTTAGAAGAATTGAGTGAGCTAAAACATATTAAAATGGTTTGGAATGATTTCTTTTTTTTAATTTAAGTAGATTTCCTCAACTCTAAATCTGTGTGACTGATATCTCATCAGTCTAAATGAAGCCCAAATAACAATCTTAGTTATATAATAACAAGCTCAGATCTTAGAGATTGTGAAATACATTTGAGTACACGGAGACTCATGAATTTGCTTGTCCTAAAGTTTTCTGAAAACACGATGAACTTAGAACTTCGATTTTATTTTGTCTATGACTGTGAATGGTGAGATATAACTGTCCGATTCCCCCTGCCTTCCCATGTATTAGGGCTTATTTCAGGTTTCAGTACTGAAATCAGTGTTCACTTTGTATCTTTCTGGTAAACCTTGCCAATAAATATTTGCATATTTGGAAGTTCTCAGGACCATCAGATTGTTGGGCAACCTTAAAAGGTCACACAGAGAAGTGATTTGGGTCGGTAGTCCTCTGCTTTATTTAAGTCTGAACAATTCATTTCTGTGGTACGACCAGAATACTGACCTATATTTGAAAGTGCAGTGCTGTTTTATCTGTTATCTAAATCTGCTGTGCTATTAAAGGGTGAAGCATGGAAAAGAGGTCACCATTATTAATTTCTTTGTTGTCCTGGAGTAAAGGGATTTGTTTTTGGTTTTCATTTGTTTTTGGCTAGATAGTCTGCTTCTGAGAGATAACTGAAGTAGAAACTTCAGTAGGATTCCTATATGAATTTATAGGAAACATAAATCTCAGGATTATTAAGTGATGATATTTAAAAATGATATAACTTTGGGGCTAACATTTCTCTAAATAAGGGCTAAAATGAGTTAATTCTATTTGGAAATATTTAAATTAGAATTAGCTTTTACTTTTGATAAATACTGCTTTAAAAAATTTCTACTAAATCTTTAAGCTTTTAATATTTTAGCCATTCTCCTAAAGTAGGCATGGAAGCGTGTTTGTACCTTGGTTTAGTAAGCTTCTGAACATGCAAAGCAACAGATGTTATACCCAGCGTAATTATATGTATCCTGGAAACACATCTTTATAGAGTGGGATTGGTCCTTGGGAAAACAAAAATTTGGCAAACAAAGGACATTAAACTGCTGATCTCAGCAGTAATTACCTGAGAGAGATTGTAATAATCTTGTATAGGTAGCAACTACATACATGCATTGGAAAAATAATGTAATTCTAAAATACATTAAAAAGAAAATGAACTTGTATCAATTTTAGCTCATCTATTCTCTTAAAGAGCAGAAATAGCCCTTATTATTTTTTAGAAAGTTCTTTAAACAACTTTTTGGAAAGTATTTCCAGAGTTCCACATCCTAATATACTAAGGCTTTTGAGAATGTGTCTTTTTAAAATATAATGTGCCTTAAAAATAGAGCATTTTAAACAAACAAACTGATCCCTGATCTTCAAGTATCCTAGTAACTCTGAATAAATTGGGTGCTATGAGAGTACTTGAACGAATAGCCATTCCAAAGCAACAGTTTCTGTAATTTTGATCTCTTCATTCCAAGGGCATCTTAAAGCACTAATAGATAAGACAAATAGATAAAGGAAATCAGAGCTCATTTAGTTTCTGTCTCAGAAGGTCTAGAATCATCTGGAAGCCAGTTTGAGAAGCACTGTATTAACGATTTCTTTAAATAGTTAGTTACAAGGCTGTAGAGGTCCTTACAAAAATTTCTGAAGTTGATGGTGTCAGTTTTTGAGGTTTGAAGTTTTAAAATAAGAATTTGTCCATAGGCGTAGTCCAAACAGCAAGTAATCACCAAGATCATCGTTAGTCTTTGTCAAAACCATTGTTTGCCATTGATGGAGTAGAATTGATGAAGAACTTACATTGTGAATGGAGCACATAAACCCTTTCAGAATGAATACAAATTGAACTTGATAGATTTCTCACAATATTTGGGGAAATATTTGTGCCTAGAATTAGAGTAGTAGTGACATGTGAGTCAGCTGCTGGTAATTTTTTCCTTTTACTATTATTTCTTTTTTTCTTCCTTTTTTTCTTAATTTTAAGTTAAATAATGAGAACAGATCTTGTTTTTCAATGGCTAAAGCCACAAAAAACAGCATTTCATTTAGGGCCACCGTAGATGCATAATTAATTAAAAATGTTCTGTCTTGGTTATGTGATGAAAGTCTAGGAAAGTCTTACTGTTATTTCTAATTTATCTTCCTAATACCGGCTTTATGTTCTCAGTTTCTGCTTTTCTCCTAACCTATTCCATAAATTTCTTAGTAGATCCTTTGTAACAAGGGAGGTGTTTCCAAGTCTGCTTTAGGGAAGGCAGTCAGGATGCCCACTGATTTTAGGAGCTACCCTTATAAATTCCAAACAAAGCCAGAGCATTTTTGTATTCTAAGTGAGGGAAGAGGCCTACTGCAATCATTCTTTCCTACTACCATTCTGGTGTACATGCTAGTTTCATGGCTTATCTGGTACAGGTATTTTGTGTGTTGACTGCAAGATTTGCTGAATTTGTTCAGGTAATAATAAAATAATAGTTGTAAACATTTGTATGGCACATTGTATGTACCAGGAACTGTTACCAGAATTTTACATATTAACTCATTAACTCTTTACAACAATCCTCGGAGGCAGAGGCTATTCTAATCCCCATTTTCTAGATGAGAAAACTGAAAAGAAAGAATTCAAGTAACTTCTCCAAGGTTGCACAGGTAGTAAGAGGCGGAGCCTGGATTCCAGCCACTTTGCAAAGAGGCCATAGCTTTTAATTGCTTATCTCTGCTGCTTGTCTTTGGGACCTTTTTCTTAATAGAACCTCAAGTGCTGCTTTTAACTTGGGTTTTCAGAAAGACAGCAAAGAATCTGCTGAAGTGTGAACCCATTCTATGAGATGAACCTCATCTCAAAGCCTAATTATAAAGCATTTAGTAATACAACTTTAGTAACAAGGTTGTTACTTTGTAACCCCTTCTGGTCTGTAGAACAGAGGAAAAAGATTGTGAGCTTTAAAGTCGAGTCTTCTGCCCTTGACACCTGTCTTTGATAAGCCCTTCACCTCTCTGAGGATTTGCTTGGTCTTTGTACCAAGGATGCTGTCTCGTTTAACTATCACCATAAGCTGAAGGTAACTTAGAATTAGGAGAGATGGTGGAGAAGGCAATGGCACTCCACTCCAATTCTCTTGCCTAGAAAATCCCAAGGATGGAGGAGCCTGGTGGGCTGTAGTCCATGGGGTCGCTAAGAGTCGGACAGGACTGAGCGACTTCACTTTCACTTTTCAGTTTCATGCACTGGAGAAGGAAATGGCAACCCACTTTAGTGTTCTTGCCTGGAGGATCCCAGGGACAGGGGAGCCTGGTGGGCTGCCATCTAAGGGGTCACACAGAGTCGGACACAGCTGAAGCGACTTAGCAGCAGCAGCAGCAGGTGAGATGGAGTATCTGATTTAGTTCCTAGCTTGGCAGGCATGTCATCTTGCTTTCCATTCCCTGTGTTTCTGTACTATACTGCTTTCAGGAAAAACTGGCTGCTTTCTTGCATGGTGGGTAGCCTGTTAATGGAATAAATGTATAGTAAAGTAATTTAGCAAATATGTAAAGAAGAGTTTCACTACTTAGTATTAGCTTCATACTTGCTGATAGTTGGGAGGGAGCTGAGCTTCTGAATACAATAGTTCCTATCTAGTTAGTCATTCTTAAATGCTTAATAGAAGTTAACAAAGGAAACAGTTGGGATAAAGAACTAATTTCAGGCAAATGAAAACTACAGCTTTAAATTTGTTTTTTCCTGACTATATTTGTAGAGATTCAGCTAATAAAGTCTTAAAAGAAAATAAAAGCACATTTTTCAAAGGGAAATTTAGTTGTAATCTCACCTTTTAATGCAGGACTGTTTTTTAAAAGAGGCCTGTGAAACATGTGAATGAATCTGAATCTATGTTGAGAAGGTGCTCTGGGTAGAAACCAGAATGACAAAACAATGCAGTGGTTGTTTCTTAAAATCTCCAATGGGTCCCAATATCCTTTAGCAAAGGAATAATTTGGAAATAAGACTCTGGTGAAGTCCCACAAGATGACTAGCTACCTACTATGCTTCTGTTCCCCAGTGTACTGATCTTCGATGGGGAATGACCATATCCTGTCATCCTTAAATCTGCAACAGTTAGGTCAGAAAGCACCTGTAATATAGTAAGCGCTTAGATTTTTGGACTAGATAGATTACTAGTGGGAGATACATTTCTTGTCTCCACAATTTATAAAGCTGATCTCGAAATAATTTTTAGAATACTTAAAATGCCAGCTATAAGAATTGTTCCTTGAAAAAACCAATTATTCTCATATCATTATTCTATGTGGAAAGCTCAGGACTTCCCAGTGGCGCAGGGGTAAAGAATTGGTCTGCCAATGCAGGAGACACTGGAGATGCAGGTTTGATTGCTGGGTTGGAAAGATCCCCTGGAGTAGATCTTCCCACTCTAGTATACTTGCCTAAAAAATCCCATGGACCAAGGAACCTGATGGGCTACAGTCCGTAGGGTCGTAAAGAGGCAGACACAACTGAGCTACTCAGGCTTGATGTGGAAAGCTTGGGAAGATAAAATAGCTCCCAGCCAGCGAGGGTCCCTGTGTGCCTGGTCCCGGCTGGACATCCCTGATGTGAAGAGTGGAGACAGATGCTAGCTGTCGACTGAAATTCAGAGGGCAGCCTCGGTGGTAGTATGATCAGGCAGCTCATCTCTGTCTCCTTTGTCCGTCTCAGACCTCTGTAATGGTTTCACCTCTGAATCCTAAAGAATGCTTTCCTTGTTACCATGGTTGTACCACAAAGTGTGAGCAAGTATCTAGAGCTCCTTTCTGAAGTATTGTACAGGCCATATTCACTTCATTAGGCTCATTAGAAGTGTTGATTCTCAGTAGCATTGATAAGCCAGCAGTGTGTTTGAGAGAATGGGGGAACCCAGGCCCTTCAGAGGAGCCCTTGTTCGCCAGACCTGTCCATTGTTCTCTATTGAAGCCACATGGCATCCGGTGGGTCACTGACCTGAGCCAGGCCTCAGGGCTGCTGCTTTGCTCTCCTTCATGTGCTTCTCAAATCTCTTTTTTTGTTCACGTTACTCTGCTTCTTTGGTTTTCTTGATTTTTGTCTTTACATCAATGTTCATTTCTACTTCTGCAATTTGTCTGTCATTGTTTTTCCTCCCCCCCGCCCCACCTTATGCCTTACTGTTTCCCATTTTGAACAGAGACCCATCAAGAAAAATAAGAGGAAAGAGTTAACAGTAAAATGAGCTGTTACTAACTTACTGTGCTAAAATATTAACTTACTGTGCTGTTGAAAGTGATGGAAAGATGGGTTTTTGGAGTCATACAGTCTGTTAGAATTTGAGCTTTGTCCCTTCCTATGTAACTGTGGGGAAAGCTATTTCAGCTCTAAGCTTATGTCTCTTTGCCCCCCACCAGTCTATAAAACGGGATATAGTATAATAATTGTACCTAGCTTACAGTGCTGTGAGTTTTCAGTGATTTAATAAATCTGAACCTCTTTGCAGTAGCCTGGAATAGGATTTTTGTCTATTATTAACATTTAACAACCGTGGTAGCATTTTAGCGTTGAAAGAAGCTTTCAGTTGTATTAAATATTTGTCATCTTCTTCTCTACAGGGTAAGTTCCTACATTTTCACCTTTGTTTCTTTCACAACTAGACTTGTGTCCAGCAAATTAGTAATCAGTACATACTGAGTGACTGAATAAGTAAATAAATCTGTTCCAATACCCTTATTTTAAGAATGAGCTATCAAGTTCAAAAGGTACTTCATTTTCCTCAAGATTGGTGACAAAACCAGAGCTAAAACAGAGGTTTCCTAACTCCCACACCAATGCCCTTTCTGAGAAGACTTTGTCACTTTCTCAGTATTTATTTTGTATGGTTATTTCCTAGGAAGCTGTATAGTAGTATAAGAGAATGTGCTTTAATAATCAAACAACTGCTTAGATAAAACTCCAGCATTCTTATGAAGATCATTGGCACCTGCATATCTTCTATATCCTCATCAGTAAAGTAAGAAAATTTCTACTTTGTAGAACCATTATAAAGGTGAATTGCGATAATCCACGTAGAATGCTTAGTACTATTTCTTTGGTGCTCCCCACCACCAACATTTTAGTTTAGTTAGACTTGTTATACATTCAGTCTTACCTTGTTTCGCATTCTTTGCTGAATCTTCTATGATCTTGAATCTTCTGTGATCAGGCTTTTGACTCTCAGCACTCCACAGCTCACGTAGCCCTCATCTAACTTCACCTATGAACAGAGTTTGACCACTAATCATGCAGTTCTCCTTGATACAACTTTATCTCCTACGAGGTCACTCTTTGGGTTCTCCTTCTACCCCACTGGCCTGCTCCTTTTCAGATACTTCTCTTGGCTCTTCTCCTTTTTCCATCACTATCTTCTGACCTCATTGCCCATTTTCATTCTCTCTGGTTCAGCCTCCTCTAGTTTCTGGTTTCAGATATTATCTAAATCCCCTTGACCTTCAAATGTGTATCTCTAGCTTAAACCTCTCCTCAGAACTCCTGATTTATGAACCTAACTGCCCACTTAAATTTCAACTTAGAGGTCTAATAGATTTCTCAAACTTACCTTGTTCTAAAATAACCTCCATATGCTTTCCTGCAGCCTCCAACCATGTACCTCCTATAGATCTTCGCATCTCAGTACATGAAGATTTCCTCCTTTAATTGTCCATGCCGAATGCTTTGAAATATGCTAGATCCCACTCCCACTCTATATCCTGTCCATTAGCACATCTTGTTGCCTCTTTCTTTGAAATGTATCTGAAACTGAATGGGATTGCTGCCACCATCTCAGTATGAGATGCTGTCATTTCTCACCTGGAGTATTTTTAAGCTTCCTTAAACAATCTCTCTTCCTTAAACAAGTCTATCTCTAACCATGTCCTCTGTCAGTCTATTCTGTATATATCAGGTAGAATTTTACTTTTATGTAAAATTACTTTAAATGGTTTGCCATATACTTTTAAAGTATATGTCAGATTACTTCTTTCTTCTGCTCAAAAACTTCCAACGACTTCACATCTTTTTCAGGCTAAAATCCAGAGTTCTTTCTATAGCCTACATACGCCTGCATGGTCTGCCTGCTTCCAACCTTTATATTCTTGTGTTTTACCCTCCCTGTTTTCTTACTAACTCCAGCAACATCTCACTGTTTCTGGAATATACCAAGTATGCTCTTGCCACTGGGCCTTTATACTTTTTTCTCTTGCCCAGCAACCCTGGGAACCAGCTATGTGAAAATTCAGCTAGTAACCGATTTTAGAAAGCTAAGAAGTGGCATAAGTTTACGTGTATATAATACTCACAACCAGCCTCAGGTAGCATTGAATATTCAAACATTGATATTTTTGAGTGAAACATTAAGAATATCTATGCCAAGTGGTATAAATAAAGACTTAAAATCTCATTGTCAGTTCAGGTCCAATTTTGGGACAAAATGAGGTCAGTTCAGGTTTTGTTGCCAAATGATTTACAAAAAAATAATCTTCAGAGCTTTGGGGATTTTAGAATTGCAGATGAGAGATTTTGGATCAGTAACAATACATGGCTTGCTCCCTTATTTTTTTTTTTTTTTTTCCAATCTTTATTCAGTGATCATCGGGTAGTCAGGGGAGATCTCTATCTAATAGGCTTTTCTCTTTTAGAGCAAGTTTGGCATGTGGAAAGTGTCCAGTTAAAAATTGTTGAAAGAAGAAATGAATCTCAAATCATTTTTCACTCAAATAAGTATTGTTTAGGAGACAGTGTGACTAGTTTAAGAATAGCTGACCATTATCAAAAACAAAGCACTGTTTGATTAGTGATAGTTAAACACAGATTAGTATTTGAAATATCAGAAATACTTAATGACTGAGTCATCTGCTGACACAAAACCCATTATCTGCTTTAGTGCCTGGCAGCCTAATCAGTTGGACTCTGTTTCATTGATCTGTTATTGACTTGTCATATAACTTTGTCGGTTTTTAGTATAACTTCATCCTCTTTTGAACCTCAACCTGTATCTTAGAGCATTTTCATGCAGTCGATCAAGGATATTGCCACTAATTAAATAAAATAAAAAATTTTGATGCTCATAATATATTTAAAGTATCATGTATAAAATTAATTGAAAATGAAACTTCAAAACTTCCATTAAAATCACCTGAAACCTCTAACACTCATTTATAACCCTCATATAAATGAAATCGCTTCTCTCTAAAGAGAATGTGACTAGTAAAGTGCTGTAATGGTGTTTGTCTTAGTTTTGGTTGAGTATCCACAGAAGAAAGTTTAGGTGTTAGTAGGAATAATTGTAGTACCACTTTTCATAGTATTTCTCCAACAAGAAGATTTTATGTCCTTTCAGAAATTAATCATTTTTCTCTTCTTTCAAGCTTTGAGACCATAATTGTATTTAAATTGCTAATCTGTTTTGAAGGATACATAATAAATTGCTTAACATTTATATCCAGTCAAATTTGTCATTTGTATAACACTTGCAGAACATTTGGAAAATTGAATATAAGAAAATGGAAGTCTTATTAGAATTGTACTGTATTTTAAAAAGTTGGCTCCCAACATCCAGACTGAAATCCTTCTTCAGTCATGAATTTTTATTGCTTTTCTCTCATAGATTAGATAGAGCAGATGTGGTTTTATTTTTTAATCCACATTACAGGGAACACTTTTTTGTTTGGGTTTTATGAAAAAGATTTTATTTTTTATGGTAGTCATACTTTGGTTGCTTAAGAACATGCTATTTTAAATAGAAGTAGTGACTTATTTGCATCCTTAAACTTAGCAAACATGCCTTAAGTAGTCGGTGTTTTTGAAGGCCTTTATATCTGATCACCATGGCTGATATTCAACAGTGCTATTAAATGAAATAAACATAGATGCCTCTTCTGCCACAGAGGCACAGGTGGACATCTCGGTGGCAAGCCTCATGCCGTGTGACACATGGCACAGCCCAACATGGGGCAGAGAGCATGCAGCTTGAAGCAAGAGTCGTCTTATGTATACTGCGCTGTGGATCTGTGTTTTTCTGTGGAACAGGCATCATTCAAGATGTTTACATAGGATGGTATTTGTTTTTTTATTAAATGCTTCTTATAATTTCTTAAAAATAGTCAAAACCCGATCAGCACAGTCTATTTACAAGCCAGAGTTCCTCCACCCTGCCCCTTGCTATCTATATAAATGATATTTTTGACTCTGTCCTTTATAATGTTGGCACCCTGTGCATATTGGATGTAATCAGGGCTGAAAGGAAACTTGAATCCATCTGGAAGCAATAAACTTTTCTAAAAGACTGCACAGTGTTATTTAATCCTGTGACTTCTTACTGTGAGTTAAATTAAGGTTTCATGCAGTTGTGTCACATCGTATTGATATCAAATTTATCTTCCTAAAAAAATTACTGACAGTAGTAGTATAGTGCAGGGGAGAAGATGGCTTGCTTTAACCCTACAGGCTATTTTGCTTCAATTACATGTTATATGGTGTGACTAAATACATACTTGATCAGAAATGTTGTTTTCTCTGAAAGTTTCACATTATCAAGTCATACATTTTTACCTTTACCTTTGACCTTTTATCATAGTACTACTTGTGGTACCTTTTACACAGTACTAATCATGTAGTACATAATAAGAATTATTATGACGAAAGGCATGGAGAAGAAACTATTATTTTAAATTTCTTTAATTGAGAGCATAGCTGAATAAATACCATATATGTAGAGTGTATATATAGAACATTAAAGTCAAACATTGCGCTTATTTTCATATCAGACTCTTTGAATCAATTTCAGGCTTTTTCAGAAAAAAATAACTTCTAACTTCCACTCCAAAATAGCTTTTAAAATTTCATTTCGAATAGGTAGTAGAAGATCATATTTTGTGTGTGTAGGAGCCTGTATGTTATCAACTATCTAGCATAATTTGTAGTTTTTGTATTTATTAAAATGTATGTTTTTTAAAATTTTTACATTTTTCCTAAGTCCAACTGAAAATAAATGTAAAAGGATATTTGACTACGTTATATTGGTAACTTCATTTTAATATTTCTTTTGTGAATCAGTTCCCACTGAATTTACTCATACAGAGCTTTTCAATGCCAAAAATAAAGCAGAAACCTAACAATGTTTGTCAAGTATATGCTTTTAATGGTGGAAATGAAATAAAGCTCCACGTCACCCATGTGCCTAGCATATTAAAAATAAACATGAACTTTGTCTTGCAAGTTATTAAGTTGGATTTTTAATAAAACTGATCAGCTACATTAAAATATTTCACTTTCCCTTTGTCTCCACCAAGTCTAGACTGCAAATATTTTTAGAATATCTCAACGTGTATTTTTTGAGATGTAATTGACATGTGACATATATTAGATTTAGATGTTTAACATGATTCAATATTTGTTTATATTTTGATATGATCACCACAATGTCTAATTAACATCCATAACCAAACATAGTTACAAAATTTTAATTTTTGTGATGAGAACAAATATGCAATAGAATATTATTAATTATATCATCCCCATGACTTATTTTAAAACTGGACATTTTTACCTTTTGACCTCCCTCACCCATTCTGCCTACCACTTTCCCCTCGCCTCTGGTAACCACCAGTCCATTCCCTGTGAGCTTGTGGGTGTTTTTGTCTTTTTAAGATTTTTAAAGATTCCACATACAAGTGAGATCATACAGTATTTGTCTTTCTTTGACATTTCACTTAGCATAATGCCCTCAAGATCCATCCAAGCTATCCAAAGGCAAGATTTCCTTTTTAATGGCTGAATAATATTCCACTGCATGTGTTTGTATGAGAAACATTTTCTGTATCCATTTATCCATCAATGGACACTTAGATTATTTCCATATTTTGTCTATTGTGAATATACTTGTATTTGAGTTTACTTTTGTCTGTTCAATACAAGTAGCTTCTGGCAATTTCTTTTTATTTTCTCCCCTTGTTTCCTTCACACACACAGTGGTTCCCTGACCACAGGTATGCCATTTCTGTCATCCGGAAGGTAGACTAATGATAAGTTCAAATGTCCTGGAGGCTGGTTAGGTGAATTTTTTCCAGTTCATTTTGGATGATCAGGATGGTGGCATTCTGTTCCTAGCTGTCTTGGCTCCTCCGAACTTTCCTGTCCTGGTCCTAAGATCAATCTTTATCAAGTGAAAATTATTACTTTAGTCTCTCATGCAGTGGTTCTACTTCCTTCCAGCAGTACAAATCTGCATGTGCTAATTTCAGATAGCCTGGATTTAGATTGGTTATTCTGAATACTTTTTTGGCTTCTTAGGATCAAATAATGACAGTCTTAAAGGTAAAACTGAATGGGAGTGGTATTAAAGTGAACCTTTTAGTGTCTCTCAGTTGTCAAACCCTTTAGATTATTTGGAGCGTTGAGGGGAACTTCACCATGACTACTATGAGATGATGGGGGGTGGGACCTGCATAGGTAGGGCATTGATTGCTACTAATGGTGGCGGTGAAAACCAACGAATTATGACTGTCTTTGAGGTCCTCAGAAGAAAAGAGTATCAGTGAGTCAGCTTAGACTGAAATATAAGGGCATTTACCAGGCAGGAAACCCATACACAGGCATTGTCCTTAGATGCTGACAATAGAAGCCATCATTGTGGCTTAGTCCTGTTCCCACAGTCCAGCAAGTTCCAGGCCAAGAAAGATGAACTCCTTAACCTTTGTTTCTCTTAGAAGCAGTTGTCCATGGAGATTGCTTTATTAATACTAGCATTTTAATACCCACACAGAAGTGCCTGGAATGTTAGTGTTCAATCATGTTAATGAAATAAACTTTTGAATTTATTCTAAACTATTGTAGTCTGATCTTTCTCTAATCCCTCCCCTGTTGCTATTTTTTTTAAAACCACCATTTAACTTAGGTGGGAAACAATATATGTAACTTAAATTCTCAAAAGGCTTTGAAGGACCTTTGTGCCTTCACCTCTATGAAGTTAGGAACCTCTGATATGTGACTAGACTTCAGCTGAGTAGTACTGGGCAGTAGGAGTTCAGAGGGACTGGGAAATGAGGGATGTTTCTTGGAGGAGGAGCTCCATGAGCTCTGACAGATGGTTAATGTTTGAAAAGACTAGAGTCAAGAAGGCCTTCCATTTGTTGGGAAATGAAGGAGCAAAGGTTCAGAGGTTGAAATGCATACACCATCATTAAGATATTATCTGATTGATGGTAAATACAGTCAGTAGCAAACTTTTATAGGACACCTAGCCTTGTTTGAAGCATTGAGCTGGGGTTGGACTCAGAGATTAGAGATGAGGAGGGCAGTGAAGATATTGTTGAAATGAATTACTGAGAACTAGAAAAAGGAAGACTGATCACCATACTTCTGGAGTTCATGGGGAATCTGCACAAAGATCATTTAGTAGCATATATATGAACTATAATCCTATATGAATTGATATATATAACTGAACTGGTAATGCCAAAAAAGACTAGATTATAAGATTAAGATGAATTATATTTTATTGTTATTTTTAAAATTTATTTATTTTAATTGGAGGCTAATTACTTTACAGTATTGTAGTGGGTTTTGCCATACATTGACATGAATCAGCCATGGGTGTACATGTGTTTCCCATCCTGAAACCCCTCCCACCTCCCTCCCCATCCCATCCCTCTGGGTCATCCCAGTGCATCAGCCCTGAGCACCTTGTCTCATGCATCGAACCTGGACTGGTTATCTGTTTCATATATGATAATATACATGTTTCAATGCTAGTCTATCAGATCATCCTCCCCTTACCTTCTCCCACAGAGTCCAATAGACTGTTCTATACATCTGTGTCTCTTTTGCTGTCTCACATACAGGGTTATCGTTACCATCTTTCTAAATTCCATATATATGTGTTAGTATACTGTATTGGCAATGGCACCCCACTCCAGTACTCTTGCCTGGAAAATCCCACGGACGGAGGAGCCTGGTGGGCTGCAGTCCATGGGGTTGCTAAGAGTCGGAGACTACTGAGCGACTTCACTTTCACTTTTCACTTCCATGCATTGGAGAAGGAAATGGCAACCTACTCCAGTGTTCTTGCCTGGAGAATCCCAGGGACGGGGGAGCCTGTTGGGCTGCCATCTATTGGGTCGCACAGAGTCGGACATGACTGAAGCGACTTAGCAGCATACCGTATTGGTGTTTTTCGTTCAGACTTACTTCACTCTGTATAATAAGGCTCCAGTTTCATCCACCTCATTAGAACTGATTCAAATGTATTCTTTTTAATGGCTGAGTAGTACTCCATTATGTTTATGTACCACAGCTTTCTTTTCCATTCGTCTGCTGATGGACATCTAGGTTGCTTCCATGTCCTGGCTATTATAAACAGTGCTGTGATGAACATTGGGGTACACATGTCTTTTGCAATTCTGGTTTCCTTAGTGTGTATGCCCAGCAGTGGGATTGCTGGGTCATAAGGCAGTTCTATTTCCAGCTTTTTCAGGAAACTCCACACTGTTCTCCATAGTGGCTGTACTAGTTTGCATTCCCACCAACAGTGTAAGAAGGTTCCCTTTTCTCCACACCCTCTCCAGCATTTATTGTTTGTAGACTTTTTGATAACAGCCATTTTGACTGGTGTGAGATGGTACCTCATAGTGGTTTTGATTTGCATTTCTCTAATAATGAGTGATGTTGAGCATCTTTTCATGTGTTTTTTAGCCATAAGATGAATTAAGCTCATATTTTCTGTTGGTCTCTAGAATGGTGTTTTTGTTGGTGCAAAAGTAATTGTGGTTTCAGACCCTGAATTTCAATTCACTATAACTGGGTTCAAACACATCTTTATTAGTCAAAATAGGAACCACTACAGTCAGCACATTTTTGCCAATGAGAAATACCTTTACTCCTGTAGCAAAAAAATCCATGCTTTGGGATTTGATGAACTCTTGGAAAGCATTTTCTGTGTTGTCCTGGTTATGAAAGCATTTTTACTGCAAGTTGTCAAGATGCTTGAAGAAGTGGTAGTCGGTTGGCAAGAAGTCAGGTGAATATGGCAGATGAGGCAAAACTTCGTAGCCCATTCATTCAGCTTTTGAAACGTTCAACTTTTGAAGCGTTGGTTGTGTGACGTGCGGTCAGGAGTTGTCACAGAGAACTGGGCCCTTTCTGTTGACCAGTGCTGGCTGCAGGTGGCAGTTTTTGGTGCATCTCATCCATTTGCTGAGCATACTTCTCAGATACAATGGTTTAGCTGGGATTCAGAAAGCTGTGCTGGATGAATTTGGCCTCAGACCACCAAACAGTGACCATGACTTTTTTTTGGTGCAAGTTTGGCTTTGGGAAGTTCTTGGGAACTTCTTCTCTGTGCGACCACTGAGCTGGTTGTCACTGGTTGGTGTGTAAAATCCACTTTTTGTCACATGTCAAAATCTGATCGAGAAATGCTTCATTGCTATTGTGTAGAATAAGAAAATACGGCACTTCAAAATGATGATATTTTTGATTTTTGGTCAGCTCATGCTGCTGCTGCTGCTGCTAAGTCGCTTCAGTCGTGTCCGACTCTGTGCGACCCCATAGACGGCAGCCCACCAGGCTTCCCCGTCCCTGGGATTCTCCAGGCAAGAACACTGGAGTGGGTTGCCATTTCCTCCTCCAATGCATGAATGTAAAAAGTGAAAGTGAAGTCACTCAGTCGTGTCCGACTCCTAGCAACAGCATGGACTGCAGCCTAGCAGGCTCCTCTGTCCATGGGATTGGCACCCACTTATCAAGCTTTTTCACCTTTCCAGTTTGCTTCCAGTGCCAAACAGCCATAGAATGGTCGAGATTGAGTTCTTGGGCAACTTCTCATGCAGTTGTAAGAGGATCTCTCAGTTAGTCATTGTCAACTTCTGATGGCCAGCCACTACGCTCCTCATCTTCAAGGCTCTTGTCTCCTTTGCAAAACTTCTTGAACCCTACAGCACTGCACATTCATTAGCAGTTCCTGGGCCAAGTGTGTTATTGATATTGCTAGTTGTCTCTGCTGCTTTATGACCTATTTTGTACTCAAATAAGAAAATCATACAAATTTGCTTCTTGTCTTAACATCAGTTCATTAGCAAAAGACATAAATCGAGGAACGCATCTTAAAATGATGTGTAATGTAACCACATTTACTTAAGAATGTATTTTGATCAGATCAGATCAGTCGCTCAGTCATGTCCGACTCTTTGCCACCCCATGAATTGCAGCACGCCAGGCCTCCCCGTCCATCACCAACTCCCGGAGTTCACTCAGACTCACATCCATCGAGTCAGTGATGCCATCCAGCCATCTCATCCTCTGTCGTCCCCTTCTCCTCCTGCCCCCAATCCCTCCCAGCATCAGAGTCTTCTCCAATGAGTCAACTCTTTGCATGAGGTGGCCAAAGAACTGGAGTTTCTGCTTTAGCATCATTCCTTCCAAAGAAATCCCAGGGCTGATCTCCTTTAGAATGGACTGGTTGGATCTTCTTGCAGTCCAAGGGACTCTCAAGAGTCTTCTCCAACACCACAGTTCAAAAGCATTAATTCTTCGGCTCTCAGCCTTCTTCACAGTCCAACTCTCACATCCATACATGACCACAGGAAAAACCATAGCCTTGACTAGGCGAACCTTTGTTGGCAAAGTAATGTCTCTGCTTTTGAATATGCTATCTAGGTTGGTCATAACTTTCCTTCCAAGGAGTAAGCGTCTTTTAATTTCATGGCTGCAGTCACCATCTGCAGTGATTTTGGAGCCCAGAAAAATAAAGTCTGACACTGTTTCCCCATCTATTTCCCATGTAGTGATGGGACTGGATGCCATGATCTTCGTTTTCCGAATGTTGAGCTTTAAACCAACTTTTTCACCCTCCACTTTGAAGAGGCTTTTGAGTTCCTCTTCACTTTCTGCCATAAGGGTGGTGTCATCTGCATATCTGAGGTTATTGATATTTCTCCCAGCAATCTTGATTCCAGCTTGTGTTTCTTCCAGTCCTGTGTTTCTCATGATGTACTCTGCATATAAGTTAAATAAGCAGGGTGACAATATACAGCCTTGACGTACTCCTTTCCCAATTTGGAACCAGTTTGTTGTTCCATGTCCAGTTCTAACTGTTGCTTCCTGACCTGCATACAAATTTCCTATCAAATGGCAAAGTTCAACAGTGCAAAACCGCAGTTACTTTTGCACTGACCTAAATACCATTCTCAGAGACTGCCCATTTATGAATGTTTTCCCTAAGGAATAGAAATGTAAGTAGATGTGTAAAATGACAGGGACTAATGTATAACTAGATAATACAATCAGGTAATACACAATTCCAAGAGATGTACATGAGTGCTCTTACTGAAGTGAAAATGACAAAACCCAAACAATTGCATGATAAACTCATGCTATAGAATATGAAATTTTGAATTGCTCTTTTAGTTCACTAGGTTTCATATGTAGTATGGACTTGTTGCATAGACAGTCTAAAAAAATTACTGATAAAATCTTAAACTGATACAAAATGATGAAAAATAAAAATCATGACATTTTTAGTCTGCATTTTCTTAAGCTCAGGCCTGTCTTCACCATATTATAGATAGGTCCAGAATTTCTTGAGCTTTTTTAGTCTTGGAAGCCCTTTGCTACTGCTGCTGCTGCTGCTAAGTCGCATCAGTTGTGTCCGACTCTGTGCAACCCCATAGATGGCAGCCCAACAGGCTCCTGTGTCCCTAGGATTCTCCAGGCAAGAACACTGGAGTGGGTTGCCATTTCCTTCTCCAATGCATGAAAATGAAAAGTGAAAGTGAAGTCGCTCAGTTGTGTCCAACTCTTAGTGACCCCATGGACTGTAGCCTACCAGGCTCCTCTGTCCATGGGATTTTCCAGGCAAGAGTACTGGAGTGGGGTGCCATTGCCTTCTCCGTGGAAGCCCTTTACACTCTTAAATTGTTGAAAACCACAAAGAGCCTTTGTTTATATAAGTTAATAACCCCTGATATTTACCTGTTAGAAGTTAAACATTTAAAATATGCATTAAAAATAACAGTAATAAGTCCATTGCATTTTAACATAAATAATGTTTGGACTAAAAATAACTATTTTCCAAAACAATAAAAAAAAATCAGTGTCATTTTCTTGGCTACAGATTGCAGATCTTTTTTTATAGAAGACAGTGTTCCTTAATAGAAAGATTTAATAAAAGATAGCTGAGTTTTCAAGATTAAGTTTGTTGTGAATGTATTTGTTTTTGTTAAAGTGTATAAGAAAAATCCAGTTTCACACAGATATTTGTTTAGAACAGGAAAAGTATTAATAATGTTTTCAGGTAATTGTGGATATTCTTTGATACTACAGTAAAACTTGGTAAGTGCTAATTTCTTAAATGTTAGTTACAAAGCAGAATATGTAAACATATCAATTAACCTTCTGTAGTTTGCTATTTGAAAATTTATTGGTCTGTCCTGCACTTTAAATCTTTAATTATGCATAATTTTATAATATCCTGCATTGAATATTTGGAGAAATTGGTCTACTGAGTTATATAGAGCTTCCAAATGTTGACACATTTAATTATATAAATCTTTAAACTATCAGATATATTAACATCACTGCCAATCTCAGCATAAGATTCTTTAAATATTGGGAAGCTGTCAAGCTCACCGTGGCAGAAACAGGTTTTACAAAATTCTTATTTTTGCTTGAAAGTTAGAATTTTATCATTGACAGCATTCTCAGTTGTTTTGCTTGAGTAATTGGCTCACTTTGCTCAATTCCCAGAAAACATTTACCAAATACTCATACTTGCATATAATAGTTTGTAAGTCCCATCTTTCAAGCAAAAATGGTTTTCTGAACAAAATCGAGCTAGTCACAGTGTGACTCAGTTCTTTTCCTGAAGAGAACTATCACTTTCATTTGTAGCTGAAATGCTTTTTTGTACAGTTCCCATATCCCACATAATACATATAAAAAAGAAATTACTAAAGGGTAGAGATTTTTAAAAATTAAAGTGTTACTGCTTCTTCAAGGACAGTTAAGTGATATATATATATATTTAATTTAATTTTTTAACTTTACAATATTGTATTGGTTTTGCCATATATCAAAACGAATCTGCCACAGGTATACGTGTGTTCCCCATCCTGAACCCTCCTCCCTCCTCCCTCCCCATACCATCCCTCTGGGTCATCCTATTGCACCAGCCCCAGGCATCCAGTATTGTGATGTTTTTTATAGTAATACTAAAGATGTTATTTGCCTTTTCCACTGTGCTGACATTTGCATGGATGGTGAAAAGGAAATAGTGGTTAAAACATCCGGTGTCACCATGAATCAAGAAAGTGACACTAAATTTCACTAATAATTGTTGCATTCCTCATCACTTCAAACTCACAGTTTAAAAAATATATGTATCAGGCAGCCATATATATATTTTTTTTAAACTGTGAGTTTGAAGTGATGAGGAATGCAACAATTATTAGTGAAATTTAGTGTCACTTTCTTGATTCATGGTGACACCGGATGTTTTAACCACTATTTCCTTTTCACCATCCATGCAAATGTCAGCACAGTGGAAAAGGCAAATAACATCTTTAGTATTACTATAAAAAACATTTTGATCCTCTATACCTTCTGAGAAAACATACTGAGGATATTTAAGTGGTTGCCTTAATTTTCCAATTTTGCCATTATTTATATAAAACAACATTATAAGTATGAACATTTATTAATGGTATAGATTTAGGGAAAAAATTGATTTAAGAGTTTGCTATTTGGAACATGAGTTCCAAGAAAAGAGCTTAGACTAGAAATTTGTCAATGACTGAAAGTTTCAATTATACTATAGTATAATATATTATATTATTACTATATAATATATATTATATATATACTATATGTTATATAATTATATTATATATAATTATATATTATAGTATATAATATATAATTATATATATTCATTTGTACTATACTAAATTTTCAATATACTATTTTTAAATATACTGAATTTATGTGGTATTTGTGATTAAACATAGACTATGTAATTTAAAATTATTATTGTCACTTTGTAGCATCGACATTAGATGTTCTGAATAAAGAATTATATATTTATTGTCTATATTTCAAATAATCAAAACAAAGAATAATATTTAAATTATTTGACTAATCAGTTCATTTTGGACTTTATGCAAAAATACCTATGTATCTTTGGGTGCTTAAGTTCTTAAGAGAAGTCCCTAAGCTGTTTATACGTGATAGAAACAACTAGAAATAAGTGGGAAAAACATTGCAGATGGAAATTGAGCATTAATTTTTTTGTTTGGTATAAAAAATGTGACTTTTTGGTATTCTTTTACAAGATAATTCTATTTCTTGTCAATCTTGATAAGTGTTTATATTTAGGAACTTAAGCTTTTATGCTAACAAATGTTAAGTCAGAATTCTTGAGGATTGTAATGCACTGTGATGGTTTTTCAGTAAATTACTGGAGCAGCCCTATTTATTTAAACCCTGGTTTAACCTGATTATTAACAATTAAATTGTGTTTTCTTCTTACAATTAAAGTGTATTCAAATTTATTGGTCCCTTGCTTCACAGATTTATCTCAGTATGTGGTGTATTCAAACAGAATTTTGTATTTTTAATTAGGGGATTAGATAAGTAATTCTGAAGAGCCAAAAAAAAAAAAAAATTGTTAGACATCACATTGCTTAACCATCTAATATACCATAAGTGTGTGTCTGCACTCTGTTGTGGGAGCTGTCTATCAGGCAGGCTTGTTTTTCGGGCAGTATTTTAAAGAGTGGACATGTGCAGGAACTGTGAGCACAATTAGCGCCAAGCAGATAAATCCAGCTCTAATCCTGTTTACGGTCTGCATCAGACAGATGTGCCAAGATTGATTTAGACAAGCCCTGGGCTTACAGTAATATTTTTAAAAGTGCCATTCACTGTTCTATTTCTGTTAAACCTTTGCTAAATATTCTTAAGTGTTGTTGGTTTTACTGTTCTTGTTACCACCCTAACCTACTTTAAGCAGGTCCTGCTTTGCTCTCATGGTGACAGGGTAACCTGCCAGGAGAGGTTATCTTTATTCCCTGTAATTAAATTGACTTTTCCCCCCAAGAAAATACAACAATAGGAAGTGGGTGCTGAATTAAATAAATAGCATGATATCCAATAGACATATACTTAAATCCCATGCTGGAACAGATGGTCCCCAGCATCTCTGTAAGTAATGTGAGAGGACAGTTAATGTTCTGAAACAACTAGCTATCACCAATATGATCCTAATGAACCAATAGATTTCAAATAATAAACCACATGCCACAAAGAAAAATTGCATATCATCTGTAAGGTTTTAATGCTCCTAAACTGAGAAAATGTCTATAGATGATTTTCATGTTTTTCTAATGTTATCAAATATCAATTTATGGATAAAGTTTGACTTCATATTTTTTACCAATAAAGGCATGTTTTAGCATTAAAGTAAATTAAAGTTACATTTAAATTGTATCCCACCAAGTATATTTAAAAAAAAATTTTAGCTCCTCTGTTACATACTTAGGTTGTGCATGGAAATGTGGCTTTTGCATACAATTATGAAAGCATTTGCTTTTATTCATGGCAGAAACTGGTTATCCTGTTAACAGAGGTTGCTGTGTGGTGATGGAAGTGGCTATCTTACAGATGAACGATTAGGCAGAGATAAAAGACCTATATGTTTCAGCATTTATAAATAAAATAGTTTATAAACCAAAAGCAGTATTTTTCTAATTCACATAGAGAATAAGAGTCTGAGTCTTTCTTAAGCTTTTATTTATAAAGAGGTATAGGTAAGTGGTTGATTTTAATAGACCCCAAAATAATAGTCTTCACTCTGAATATGGTTTCTTTTTTCTTTAATCATATTTCTCATAAATATTTGTATTTTCTAACTCTGTGTCAAAGAGTTAAGTGTTTTGGTGTGGGGGTAGAGGGGAGACAATGACCTTCTTAGATTTTCAGCTAATCCTCTCGACATCTCTAGAACCTTCAGCTCACGAGGGGTTAGCTTGAGGGCTCTCCACCTAGAAACCTGAGGCCCCTTTGGCCTTAGCTCTCTTTCAAGTCCTGGAAGCCAGTGTCCTGCTACCCCACAGAGCCAGCTGGTCCACTGTTTATATCTTAAGAACTTCAAAAACAAAACAAAGACACAGACAAGCACCATCTAATCTGATAATGGGTAAACAATGTTTAGACAGTTCCAAGCCACTCCCGTGCTCTTGCCTTGGAGAATCCCAGGGAGGAGGGAGCGTGGTGGGCTACCGTCTATGGGGTCGCACAGAGTCGGACACAACTGACGTGACTTAACAGCAGCAGCAAGCCATTAAATAAAACTACTTTAAATTCAAGTTCACACAATTCTAATGAGTTTTATTCCTAAAGACTATATTCAGAAGAAAACAATTTTCTATAAAACTAGTTATATACATGTCTTCGCATATGTTAAGAAACAGTTTTGTTTAAAATCAGGTGTATCCTGTGATTAGAGAGAACTGGGCTGATTTACTCAGGTTGTGTAAATGACTGACGTTGCAGAAATGAATAATAGACCAGAATTTCTATGTAGGAAATTGGCACCTGAGAGATTCCTATAACTGCTGAGGAAAATAGAGAACATTGGTCTATTGTTAGAAATTTGTAAAGCAAGCAAAAACTATTTTATTCACAAATCAATTATCTTTATTTTCATTTCAAATGAAAACAAAATGTTTCTGTAGTGCTCCCTCTTAGCTTCCTCTTGTCACACTGGTGAAGAGATCAGGCATGTGAAAACCCCAAATGTGAATCTGTGGGCAAATGTGGGAAGAGGTTAGAAGTCTGAGCAGGGAAAGCAGAAAATACCATTCAGAGAGTTACAGGCCTTTTCAGAGTTTTCAATTCTGTCAGCTCCTGGTTGCTACAGTCTAACTTTCCATTTCCTTGATGGTCACCATGAAATTTTTAATGAAGTACAGTTGACGCTTGAACAACATATGTTTGAACCACGTTTGTCCACATATTTGCAAATTTTTATCAGTAGTAAATGGTGCCTGTTTGCATTCTTGGACATGGAACCACGGATGGAAGGAACCGTGAATATGGAGGGATGGCTATAAATTATATATGGATTTTTGATGACACGTGAGGATGTACCTTTAAACAACCCTGGGTTGTTTAAGGATCAAGTCTACTACTCAGCTAAGACACATGAGTGGTTTTGCTGTTTTCCTAGGATCTAGTTAGAGGCAATGGCACCCCACTCCAGTAATCTTGCCTGGAAAATCCCATGGACAGAGGAGCCTGGGAGGCTGCAGTCCATAGCGTTGCTAAAAGTCAGACATGACTAAGTGACTTCACTTTCACTTTTCACTTTCATGCATTGGAGAAAGAAATGGCAACCCAGTCCAGTGTTATTGCCTGGAGAATCCCAGAGACGAGGGAGCCTGGTGGGCTGCCGTCTATGGGATCACACAGAGTACGACACGACTGAAGCAACTTAGCACAGCAGCAGCAGCAGTTAGAGACAGAGCAATGGCTTGTCTACTGTTTTAAGTTTGGTGGGCTGCTGTCTATGGGGTCGCATAGAGTCAGACACAACTGAAACGACTTAGCAGCAGCAGCAGCAGAATAAAAAACAGATCCAGAAGGTCAGATGAGTGTGTGTTTACTTCAAGAAGGTCCTTACTTCTGTGCAGTGTTGGTAAGGACCAGTCAAAGTACTTGTATTTAGATCTTGGATCTGGCTCCTACCAGACGTATGACCATGGACATGTTACTTAAGTGCTGTGGCCTGAATTCCTCGTTTTTAGAAAAAAGTGTCTGCCTTGGGTAGTGTAAAGATTAAATGAGATAATAGATGTAAAGTGCTAAGGGCAAAGTCTGGCATATAGCACATGCTAATTAAATATTAGCTTCCCTTACATTTTAGAAAACGGGATTTTAAAAATTAAAATGAATAATATGATCAGGAACTATTTTAGGATGAGCAAGAAAACCATCTTTTTCAGTTGATTACAGAAATATTTCCATTGTAGGAAAATTAGAAATTCATATACGCAAACTAATTCACAATCTCACTCTCCTTCCAAGTTTTCGTATGCATCGTCATACATATGTGCATATGGAAATACATTCCACATACATTATGCATTCAATAAATATATACAAAACAGTAATGGAAATATGGTACACTGTTTTAGACACTTTTCTAGTCAGATTGCTACATTTTAATGGCTGAATAGCATTATAGTATATGAATATGCTTCATTTTCCAAAAACCAATAGTCTGTTAGGTCACATTTAGGTTATTTCCAAGTTTCACTCAAATAATGCTTGGGTAAGCATTCTTTTAGCTAAATTGTGCATATTATCTATTCCCTTAGGGTAAATTCCTGGAAGTAAATTGCTCGATCAAAAATATGCGTATTTTAAAGCATTTTCCCTTTTCTCAATTTAAAACTGATAAAATATAATGCTGATTACAGAAAGGAAGGTTTATAAGTACAAATTAATCTTATACTCCTTTATATCTCTGTTTTCATTGATAACTACTATTTGTTATGTGTCTTCTGTGTGGATTATTTTCTCCTTTTAATGAAAGTGAGATCAGCCTCTCAGATTATTGACATTTGCTTTTTATTCCACTTACTCATATCTCAATATGGATGTCTTTCCACATCAAAACACAAAGATCTAATTTTCTCATTGTGAGTTGCGGATTATGATTAAGCAATTCTCCTATTGAAGAACATGAATACTGCTTCAAATAGTTTTGCTATTATAAATACTGCTGCAATTAACATTTTGAAATCTTTTGATAAGTATTCCCAACTTGTTCTCCAGCAGTTACCATTTTCGCATTCCCACTGGCGCTGGGACTGGTTCCCTTTGCCCGCATCATCAATGAACATTATTTTTGATCTTGTGCCAATCTAAAAGGCAAAAAGTGGTATCTTGTTGTTTTAATTTGCATTTCTTTGATTACTAATTAGATTGAACTTTCTCATATGTTCATTGGTCAATTTGCATTTCTTCTTTTGTGAAATGCCTGCCTGGGTCTTTAATGTACTCTTCCACTGAAGTGTTTCTTTTCCTGATTAAATAGATTATTTAACTGTCATATGTTGCAAATATTTCTTCCCAGTTGGATTTTGTTTATGATTTCTATTTATGGGTCTTTAGGACTTTATTGGCATTAAATAACCTTTATGGTATGCATCTCAGTCTCTGTCTGCCTTTATTGCCGTACTACGGCTTTACTACTTTATGGTTATATAAAGTTCTTTGTAATCTAGGAATAGGGGTGTATATTATGAAACAGAGATCTAGTTTTTATTTTCTTTTTTAAGGATGAACCAATTCTAAGTCAACTTTTACTAAATATTCCTCACTGATTTTGGATATTACCATTATCACATTTGTGACTTTTAAAATATATGCAAATATTTCTTTGGACCATTCATTTATCTATTTCTAGATGTTTTAATTATTATAACTTTATAAGATATTACCTGGCTGGTATGTACTTCTCCTCATTACTATTAAAACTTTTTTCTTCATTATTTATTCCAAGAAAATTACAAATCATTTGATAAGGTTCCTGCTCCTTACATCAAAGAAAATACCATTTAGATTTTGACTGGAATTGCATTATAAGTAATTAATAATGAGAACACTAGCATAAAAATAATATAATCTTGGAACTTGGTATGCCTTCATTTGTCTCTTAATTTATTTTGTATGGCGTTTTCTACTCAAACAAATCCAGGATCATTTTGATAAATTTGTTCCTGGATAATAATTTGCATAGGGTCTCTTTATCCCCAATATTCTTTCTTTCTAGATATTGATATATTTGTAACCAGCTTCCTTATTGGCTATTTTTATTAGTTCTAATGATTTCAAATAGATTCTTTTGGGTTTTATGAATATATTATGATACTGTCTATAAATAGCTATAATTTCATCTCTCCCTCTACCCCTTCCACCATCCATTGTTTTTATTTAATTTTCCTTGTGTATGATAGTGACCAGAATGTTGAGAATAGTAAGAGTAATAAGAGGTATTCTTGTCCTGTTTCCATAAATTCTACTAAGTTGGATCTTGGTTGTTGTTTCAGTATCTTTAAATTTGCAATTACAAGAGATTTTAAATAGGAATAGTCATTGAATTGTTTACTGCTAAAGTAAAGTACACATGGCAAGGAATTCACACTATAATATGGGACTTTGAGTGAAAAAATATATTATTTCATCCTTTTCATTTGTTCCCCTCAGTGATCCTTCCCTCCCTTCCTACCTGACCCTTTTGGAGGTTTTGTTGGATGTTTGATTATATAAAAATTAAATTAATGTGAGACACAAGCTTATAATGAATATTATAAGATTGTTCTCAGTTGCTCAGTTGTATCTGACTCTTTGCTACCCCATGGACTATAGCCCACCAGGCTCCTCTGTCCATGGGATTTCCCAGGCAAGAATACTGGATTGGTTTGCTATATCCTTCTCCAGGGGATCTTTCGAAGCCAGGGATTGAACCCTTGTCTCCTGCATGGCAGGCAGATTCTTTACCATCTGAGCCACCAGGAAGCAAGTTTAGGCAATATACATACCAAAATTGGAATACCAGATCATCTTACCTGCCTCCTGAGAAACGTGTATGCAGGTCAATAAGCAATGGTTAGAACCGAACATGGAACAACAGACAGGTTCCAAATTGGAAAAGGAGTACGTCAAGGCTGTATATTGTCAGCCTGCTTATTTAACTTATATCAGAGTACATCATGCAAAATACCAGGCTGGATGAAGAATAGGCTGGAATCAAGATTGCTGGGAGAAATATGAATAACCTCAGATATGCAGTTGATGCCACCCTTATGGCAGAAAGTGAAGAGGAATGAAAGAGCCTTTTGATGAAGGTGAAAGAGGAGAGTGAAAAGCTGACTTAAAACTCAACATTCACAAAACAAAGATCATGGCATTGGGTCCCATCACTTCAAGGCAAATAGATGGGGAAACAATGGAAACAGTGACAGACTATTTTTGGGGGCTCCAAAATCACTGCAGATGGTGACTGAAGCCATGAAATTAAAAGACACTTGCTTCTTGGAAGAAAAGTTATGATCAACATAGACAGCATATTAAAAAGCAGAGTTATTACTTTGCCAACAAAGGTCTATCTAGTCAAAGCTACGGTTTTTCCAGTAGTCATGTATGGATGTAAAAATTGGACCATAAAGAAAGCTGAGCGCCAGAGAATTGATGGTCTTGAAGAAGGCTCTTAGCCATTTGGACTGCAAGGAGATCCAACTAGTCAGTCCTAAAGGAAATCAGTCCTAAATATTCATTGGAAGGACTGATGCTGAAGCTCCAATACTTTGGCCACCTGATGTGAAGAACTGACTCATTGGAAAAGACCCTGATGAAGGGAAAGATTGAAGGTGGGAGGAGAAGGGGACGACAGAGGATGAGATGGTTGGATGGCATCACTGACTCGATGCATATGAGTTTGAGCAAGCTCCGGGAATTGGTAATGGACAGGGAAGCCTGGCGTGCTGCAGTCCATGGAGTCACAAAGAGTTGGACACAAGTGAGTGACTGAACTGAAGCAAAATATGTAATTTTATATTTTGCCTATAGAGGGAATGTTCAGATCAGATCAGTCGTTCAGTCGTGTCCGACTCTCTGCGACCCCATGAATTGCAGCACGCCAGGCCTCCCTGTCCATCACCAATTCCCAGAGGTCACTGAGACTCACATCCATCGAGTCAGTGATGCCATCCAGCCATCTCATCCTCTGTCGTCCCCTTCTCCTCTTGCCCTCAATCCCTCCCAGCATCAGAGTCTTCTCCAATGAGTCAACTCTTTGCATGAGGTGGCCAAAGTACTGGAGTTTCAGCTTTAGCATCATTCCTTCCAAAGAAATCCCAGGGCTCATCTCCTTCAGAATGGACTGGTTGGATCTCCTTGCAGTCCAAGGGACTCTCAAGAGTCTTCTCCAACACCACAGTTCAAAAGCATTAATTCTTCGGCACTCAGCCTTCTTCACAGTCCAGCTCTCACATCCATACATGACCACTGGAAAAACCATAGCCTTGACTAGGTGAACCTTTGTTGGCAAAGTAATGTCTCTGCTTTTGAATATGCTATCTAGGTTGGTCATAACTTTCCTTCCAAGGAGTAAGCGTCTTTTAATTTCATGGCTGCAGTCACCATCTGCAGTGATTTTGGAGCCCAGAAAAATAAAGTCTGACACTGTTTCCACTACTTCCCGATCTATTTCCCATGAAGTGATGGGACCAGATGCCATGATCTTCGTTTTCTGAATGTTGAGCTTTAAGCCAACTTTTTCACTCTCCTCTTTCACTTTCATCAAGAGGCTTTTTAGTTCCTCTTCAATTATCCATTCTACACAAATATATAAATAAATTCTAAATTTGCATTTATGTAATATTCTAATTTTATGTTAAACTAAATGTAATATTCAGTAAGATCTAAATTTTAGGGGAAAAAACTTCTAAACATAATATTTTTCTCTCCAGTACAATTATTAAAAAGTAAAGCACATTCCTATTGTTTCCTCTACCTTAGTTCAAGCCTCTTAGACTGGTTTCCATTCCTCCAATGTCTCACTTGTGTTTTCTAATCCTTATCCTGATGACATAATCATCTTTGCTAAACTAAATTGCAGGGTTATGGTGAAAAATGTACACCACCTTGGGATCAATGCACAATGAGCAAACTCCCGAGTGTAGCATGAAGATTTATCATGGACTCTTGATAAATCTGGACTCAGACTTCCTTTTGTACACCTTGTTGGGAGCCTTCCCAACTTCAGTTCAGGTGTCCTCAGCCTTTAGGAGAAGGGGGGTCCCACCACATCTCCTGGGAACGGTCTTGATTAAGAGAGTAACTGTTCCAGGTGAAGCATGACATTAAGACAGTGAATAACAAAAAGTTTTAATCTTTGTTCAGGATTAAAACATGTTGAATCTCTCATATATGCACACCTCTTCCTTTCCTACTAAATTTGAATAAAGAACCAAATTCAAATTCACTGGCAACCATTGTACAATGATGGAAAGGACCATATTTCAGATGAAGCCAAGGTTCATGAAAGAAATACCAAAATACAATGGGCACAGCACACACTGACACATGTGCTTGTATGTGCTGCTAACTTACCTGTCTACTCTCACTCTTCCGCTGTACACAGAAATTCATTATTTGCCTTCTCCTCACCGACTCAATGGACATGAGTTTGAGTGAACTCCAGGAGTTGATGATGGACAGATAGGCCTGGCGTGCTGCAATTCATGGGGTCGCAGAGTCGGACACGACTGAGCAACTGAACTGAACTGAACTCTAAAACTGTCCAGTTCAAATTCTTTTCTTGGGTTTTCTGATAAAAATTAATATGACCCTCTGAGACACCAGAATTCTTTTATGTATATCCCAATTATATCTACTTTAAATATCTATTTTAATCCCAATAAATAATGGCCACTCAGGAGCAGGTAGTAGAACTTCTCTCTCTTGCATTCTGCATAGTGTTTAACACAAAGTTTTCAACAGAAGTTTCTTGAACTGAATGATATATAGTAATATCCATGTTAAACTGTTTTGGACACTAAATCAATGAAACAAAATAATTCAGTATATTTATCTCACTTTTCATTGACTCCTAATGTGAATTTCAAACTTTTCCTTCTGCTAATCATTAAAAATCTTCAGAGAAAGAAACACGAGGTCTGAATCATTTCTTTTTCTTATAAACCACCTTAAAGGAAGCCAGAAGCCACAAAGATCAAAGATTAATTCCTTCACTATAATTTTGTTTTGATTCAGAACCTTCATTGCAATAGATGCCTTTTCAGGTGGATGACCTTCCCACAAAGATTATTGTTATTCTTCTTTAATTTCCTTCTATTCCATCCATCAAGTCATGAGATGTAGGTTTGCAAACAGCAACAACAACATAGTGAGATTCAAGTGGATTTCTTTTTAGATTGGCAGGAATTCATTGTTTTCTACTCACAGTAATCTCACCATTTCCTTTTTGCACATGCATATCTACCAAAAATGTACAATTTCTTTCCCTTTCATTTTGCCTTCAGCAGCCTGTCTTAAACTCCCTTCTGTTAGTGAATCCTTTTCTTTCCATTACTTTACTCTGTCGCTGTAAGTATCAGGAAGCCTCTTGCATGATTCTAATTTATTATTACTGAAATATTGCTTTGATTTTGTTCCTGGAATTCTTCATGCATTGAATATTCTCAGATTCTGAATGTTCTAGGCCTTGGGGGGAAGGGACTCTCTTCCATTTTTTTCTATCTATGGGATAATGGACCTAATGTTTCTTTTTTTCCCTCTTCATCTCATATGCTGCTGCTGCTAAGTCGCTTCAGTTGTGTCCGACTCTGTGCGACCCCATAGATGGCAGCCCACCAGGCTCCCCGTCCCTGGGATTCTCCAGGCAAGAACACTGGAGTGGGTTGCCATTTCCTTCTCCACATCTCATATAGGACTTGACATAAAGCATAACCAGTAAAATTACAGATGATAAATATTTTTGAGTTTTCACTTCATATATACAAGAATATAAACACAATGGTTTTGACTGGAAATTTTAATTTCTTTTCAGGTGATTCCAAGTATGATTTTCTACATAAAGAAGAATGTATTGAACTCAAGGACATATTCTCTGTCAAACTGAAACGGCGTTATTCAATTAAACAGCAGAGAAGTGGTACTTTATTAGGAATCACTCTCTTCATATGTTTGAAAAAGGAACAAAATAAATTAAAGGATTCTACACTTGATCTTATTAATTTAAGTGAAGACCACTGTGACATATGGTTTAGACAGTTCAAGAAAATTTTGGCAGGTAAGTACTCCTTATGGAAATTTTTAATGAGTCTAGTTTCCTTGATGTAGGTTATTAATCTAAATGCGGTATCATATGTATCAATAACCCTTGATTATATTGAGGTTGTTTGCTTCTATTTTGGACTTCCCTGGTGGCTCAGACGAGTTCGATATCTGGGTCAGGAAGATTCCCTGGAGAAGGCAATGGCAACCCACTCCAGTACTCTTGCCTGGAAAATCCCATGGATGGAGGAGCTTGGTGCAGGCTACTGTCTATTTCTAGTCTGTTAAATGTTCTTAGCATGAATGGTGTTGAATTTGGTCACATGCTTTTTCTACATTAATTGAAATAATATATAACTTTTTCTTTTCATTCTGTTAATGTGGTGTTCTACATTGATTTTTTAATAGGTTGAACCATCCTTGCATTCCAGCAATAAATCCCAAATAGTCACAATATATAATTCTTTTAATATCTTACTGAATTTGGCCTGCTAGTATTTTGTTGAGGATTGTAACATTACTATTAATTAGAGATATTTGTGTGTAGTTTTTATTTTTCTACTTTTAGTATCTTTCTGACTTTGATATCAAGGTAGTACTGACCTTGTAGAATGACTTAGGAAGTAACCACTGAATGACTGCTTCCATGAAGAAGCTTTGATAATCTTGATAAGTAAAACAGTTCTTAAATAATATTGTTCTCTTGGAAGCTGCTTTTAAAATGATATTTATTTTTCTATTAGTGTTTCTTTTGAGCTTATATTAGAATTTATTTTTCTTGCACATACACATTGATAGCAAGTAAATATATATACTGGATGACTTGAGAGTAACAGTTTTTATTAATTGAAATATAATTGATTTATAATATTGTGTTTCAGCAAAGTGATTTAGTTTTATATATATATGTGTGTGTGTATTATCCTATTGTTTTCCATTGTTGATTATTACAAGATCCTGAATATAGTTCCCTGTGAAATATAATAAATTACTGTTTAGTTTATATATGTTAGTGTGCATCTATTAATCCCATACTCCTGATTTATCCCTCCCCCTTCCCCTTTGGACCCATAAGTTTGTTTTCTAAGTCTCTGTGTTTCTATTTTTTAAATAAATTCATTTGTCCACTTTTTAGATTCCATATAATAAGTAATATCATATGGTATTTGTTTTTCTCTTCACTTAGTATGACAATCTCTAGGTCTATTCATGATGCTGCAAGTGGCATTATTTCATTCTTTTTTAATGGCTGAGTAGTATTCCATTACAAACATATACATATATAAATATACACACATTTACATATATGTGTCTGTGTATATATAAATACATATATATGTATGTATATACACCCAGGTGGCACTAGTAATAGACAATCTGCCTGCCAAAGCAGGAAACTTAAGCGACTCAGATTTGATCCCTGGATTAGGAAGATACCCTGGAGGTGGTCATGGCAACCCACTCCAATATTCTTGCCTGGAGAACTCCATGGACAGAGGAGCCTGGTGTGCTGCAGTCCATAGCATCACAAAGAGTTGGACACGACTGAAGTTAGGATGCATGCGTACACACGCACACATCCCCACCCAACCCATGTCTTCTTCATTCCTTCATCTGTTGATGGACCCTGAGGTCGCTTCTGTGTCTTGGCTATTGTACGTAGTGCCACCATGAACACTGGGATGCATGTACCTTTTTGAATTAGAGCAGTTAATTTTTCTGGATGTATACCCTGGAGTGGAACTGCTCGATTAGACAGTAACTCTGTATTTAGTTTTTTTAATGAACTTCTATACTGTTCTTCATAATGGCTGCACCAATTTACATTCCTACCAACAGTGTAGAAGGGTTCTTGTTTCAACACACCCTCTCCAGCATATATTTGTAGAGTTGATGATGGCCATTCTGACCTGTGTGAGGTGATACCTCATTGTAGTTTTGATTGGTATTTCTCAAGTAATTAATGATATTGAGCATCTTTTCATTTGCCTGTTGGCTATCTGTATGTCATCTCTGGAGAAATGTCTGTTCAGGTTTCTTCCCTATTTTTTGAAAGTATTGTTTTTTGAAATTGAGTTGTATGGACTGTTTGTACATCTTTTGCAACTCTCTCCCAGTCTGTAGTTTGTCTTTTTGTTTTCTTTATGGTTTCCTTTGGTGTGCAAAATCTCATAAGTTTCCGTAGGTCCCATTGTTTATTTTTGCTTTTATTTATTTTGCCTTGAGAGACTGACTTTAGAAAACATCAGTGCGATTTATGTCACAAAATGTTTTGCCTATCTGTTATTCTAGGAGTTTTGTGGTATTGTGTCTTATATTTAAGTTTTAAGCCATTTTGAATTGAATTAAATTTTTGTATATGGTGTAAGGGAGTGTTCTAACTTCATTGATTTATATGCGGTCATCTAATGAGAATAACAATTTTTTTGAAGATAATTTAAATTGTCTATATTTCAGAGTAGATTTTTCCTAAAGGAAATATCCAGAGAAAAGAGAATATTTTCTAGAATATTATGTCCTTATGAATTCATTGTATCTTAAATTTTTGAATGATATTTATACTTTACATATTAAATAAAGTATACATGAATATACATATGAAGTTGGACTATAAAGAAAGCTAAACGCCAAATAATTGATGCTTTTGAACTGTGGTATTGGAGAAGTCTCTTGAACTCCCTTGTACTGCAAAGAGATCCAACCAGTCCATGTTAAGGAAATCAGTCCTGAATATTCATTGGAAGGACTGATGCTGAAACTGAAATTCCAATCAATACTTTGGCCACCTGATGCGAAGAACTGACTCATTGGAAAAGACCCTGATGCTGGGAAAGATTGAGGGCAGGAGAGGGGGACGACAGAGGATGAATTTGTTGGATGGCATCACTGACTCAATGGACATGAGTTTGAGTAAACTCCAGGAGTTAGTGATGGACAGGCAGGCCTGGCATGTTGCAGTCCATGGGGTCACAAAGAGTCAGACACGACTGAGTGACTGAACTGAACCGAACTGAACTGAACATGTAAAGCACACTATATTTCTAAAGGTATCTAGTTAGTGTATAATCAAACTGAGTTTAGGATTTTTTTTTCACAGACTTGTAAATCTTGCTTTCTTCTTTTTTTGGCCATTTTTTTCCTGTTCCCCAGGTTGACTAGGGTAGAGGCAGCAGTTGTTGATGCACAGCTTGGGGTAGAGATGATTCAGGACAGATCTGGGTGCCAGACAAAGAGCAGATACGTGGTGATGTTAAGTTTTCAGGCCAGAAATCTTTGATCGAGAAGACTGAGGACCCAAGTTGGTCAAGTGCAGCCAGCTGATATGGTTGTACGTATAGAAGATGGGCTGAAGTGACCTATTAAAACTACGAGACCTGTTACTAAATGGTCCCTTCAAGTATAAGGAAACCTGATTAAGAAAACAGGAAAACACAAAGGCCAAAGTTTGGTCCATCTCTCTAGAAACGTAAAGAATGTATATATATATACATATCTATTTATAAAGAGGGAGACTGATATGTGTGTATGTGTATTCAGTTCAGTCGCTAAGTTGTGTCTGACTCTTTGGATCCCATGAATTGCAGCGTGCCAGGCCTCCCTGTCCATCACCAACTCCCAGAGTTCACTCAAACTCATGTCCATTGAGTTGGTGATGCCATCCAGCCATCTCATCCTCTGTCGTCCCATTCTCCTCCTGCCCCCAATCTCTCCCAGCATCAGAGTCTTTTCCAATGAATCAACTCTTCGCATAAGGTGGCCTAAGTATTGGAGTCTAAGCTTTAGCATCAGTCCTTCCAAAGAACACCCAGGGCTGATCTCCTTTAGAATGGACTGGTTGGATCTCTTGAAGTCCAAGGGACTCTCAAGAGTCTTCTCCAACACCACAGTTCAAAAGCCTCAATTCTGTGATGTATGTCGGAGAGTGTTTTGCCCATGTTCTCCTCTAAGACTTTTATAGTTTCTGGTTTTATGTTTAGATCTTCAATCTATTTTGAGTTTATTTTTGTGTATGGTGTTAGAAAGTGTTCTAGTTTCATTCTTTTACAAGTGGTTGACCAGTTTTCCCAGCACCACTTGTTAAAGAGATTATCTTTTCTCTCTATTGCATATTCTTGCCTCCTTTGTCAAAGAGAAGGTGTCCATAGGTGCGTGGGTTTATCTCTGGGCTTTCTATTTTGTTCCATTGATCTATATTTCTGTCTTTGTGCCAGTACCATACTGTCTTGATGACTGTGGCTTTGTAGTAGAGCCTGAGGTCAGGCAGGTTGATTCCTCCAGTTCCATTCTTCTTTCTCAAGATTGCTTTGGCTATTCGAGGTTTTTTGTATTTCCATACAAATTGTGAAATTATTTGTTCTAGCTCTGTGAAAAATACCGTTGGTAACTTGATAGGGATTGCATTGAATCTATAGATTGCTTTGGGTAGTATACTCATTTTCACTATATTGAGTCTTCTGATCCATGAACATGGTATATTTCTCCATCTATTAGTGTCCTTTTTGATTTCTTTCATCAGTTTTTTATAGTTTTCTATATATGGGTCTTTAGTTTCTTTAGGTAGATATATTCCTAAGTATTTTATTCTTTTCGTTGCAATGGTGAATGGAATTGTTTCCTTAATTTCTCTTTCTATTTTCTCATTATTAGTGTATAGGAATGCAAGGGATTTCTGTGTGTTGATTTTATAGCCTGCAACTTTACTATATTCATTGATTAGCTCTAGTAATTTTCTGGTGGAGTCTTTAGGGTTTTCTATGTAGAGGATCATGTCATCTGCAAACAGTGATCCACCTTCAGAATATTTGAAATAAAAGCAAAAATAAACAAATGGGATCTAATTAAAATTAAAAGCTTCTGCACAACAAAAGAAACTATAGGCAAGGTGAAAAGACTGCCTTCAGAATGGAAGAAAATAATAGCAAATGAAGCAACTGACAAACAACTAATCTCAAAAATACACAAGCAACTCCTGCAGCTCAATTCCAAAAAATAAATGACCCAATCAAAAAATGGGCCAAAAAACTAAATAGACATTTCTCCAAAGAAGACACACAGATGGCTAACAAACACATGAAAAGATACTCAACATCACTCATTATCAGAAAAATGCAAATCAAAACCCCAAAGAGGTACCATTTCATGCCAGTCAGAATGGCTGCTATCAAAAAGTCTACAAGCAATAAATGCTGGACAGGATGTGGAGAAAAGGGAACCCTTTTATGCTGTTGGTGGGAATGCAAACTAGTACAGCCACTATGGAGAACAGTGTGGAGATTCCTTAAAAAACTGGAAACAGAACTGCCATATGACCCAGCAGTCCCACTGCTGGGCATACACACTGAGGAAACCAGAATGAAAGAGACACGTGTACCCCAATGTTCATCACAGCACTGTTTATAATAGCCAGGACATGGAAGCAACCTAGATGTCCATCAGCAGATGAATGGATAAAGAAAGCAGTGGTACATATACACAATGGAGTATTACTCAGCCATTAAAAAGAATACATTTGAATCAGTTCTAATGAGGTGGATGAAACTGGAGCCTATTATACAGAGTATAGTAAGCCAGAAAGAAAAACACCAATACAGAATACTAACGCATATATATGGAATTTAGAAAGATGGTAATGACAACCCTGTATGTAAGACAGCAAAAGAGACACAGATGTATAGGACAGTCTTTTGGACTCTGTGGGAAAGGGAGGCGGGGATGATTTGGGAGAATGGCATTGAAACATGTATAATATCATATAAGAAACAAATCGCCAGTCCAGGTTCGATGCAGGATACAGGAAGCTTGGGGCTGGTGCACTGGGCTGACCTAGAGGGATGGTATGGGGAGGGAGGTGGGAGGGGGTTTCAGGAGGGGGAACACGTGTATACCCCTGGCGGATGAATATTGATGTATGGCCAAACCAATACAATATTGTAAAGTTAAAAAAAAAAAAAAAGCCTCAATTCTTTGGCTCTCAGCTTTCTTTATAGTCCAACTCTCACATCCATACATGACCACTGGAAAAACCATAGCCTTGACTAGATGGACCTTTGTCGGGAAAGTAATGTCACTGCTTTTGAATATGCTATCTAGGTTGGTCATAACTTTCCTTCCAAGGAGTAAGCGTCTTTTAATTTCATGGCTGCAGTCACCATCTGCAGTGATTTTGGAGCCCAGAAAAATAAAGTCTGACACTGTTTCCACTGTTTCCCCATCTATTTCCCACGAAGTGATGGGACCAGATGCCATGATCTTGGTTTTCTGAATGTTGAGCTTTAAGCCAGCTTTTTCACTCTCCACTTTCACTTTCATCAAGAGGCTTTTGAGTTCCTCTTCACTTTCTGCCATAAGGGTGGTGTCATCTGCATATCTGAGGTTATTGATGTTTCTCCCAGCAATCTTGATTCCAGCTTGTGCTTCTTCCAGCCCAGCGTTTCTCATGATGTACTCTGCATGTAAATTAAATAAACATGGTGACAATATACAGCCTTGACGAACTCCTTTTCCTATTTGGAACCAGTCTGTTGTTCCATGTCCAGTTCTAACTGTCACTTCCTGACCTCTGTACAGATTTCTCAAGAGGCAGGTCAGGTGGTCTGGTATTTCCATCTCTTGAAGAATTTTCTACAGTTGATTGTGATCCACACAGTCAAAGGCTTTGGCATAGTCAATAAAGCAGAAAGAGATGCTTTTCTGGAACTCTCTTGCTTTTTCCATGATCCAGTGGATGTTGGCAATTTAATCTCTGGTTCCTCTGCCTTTTCTAAAACCAGCTTCAACATCTGGAAGTTCACAGTTCTCGTATTGCTGAATCCTGGCTTGGAGAATTTTGAGCATTACTTTACTAGCGTGTGAGATGAGTGCAATTGTGTGGTAGTTTGAACATTCTTTGGCATTGCCTTTCTTTGGGATTGGAATGAAAAGTGACCTTTTCCAGTCCTGTGGCCACTGCTGAGTTTTCCAAATTTGCTGGCATATTGAGTGCAGCACTTTCACAGCATCATCTTGCAGAATTTCAAATAGCTCAACTGAAATTCGGTCACCTGCACTAGCGTTGTTCCTAGTGATACTTCATAAGGCCCACTTGACTTCGCCAGGATGTCTGGCTCTAGGTGAGTCATCACACCATCATGATTATATTGGCCATGATCTTTTTTTGTACAGTTCTTCTCTGTATTCTTGCCACCTCTTCTTAATATCTTCTGCTTCTGTTAGGTACATACTGTTTCTGTCCTTTATCAAGCCCATCTTTGCATGAAATGTTCCCTTAATGTCTCTGATCTTCTTGAAGAGATCTCTAGTCTTTCCCATTCTGTTGTTTTCCTCTATTTCTTTGGATTGATCCCCGAGGAAGGCTTTCTTATCTCTCCTTGCTAGTCTTTGGAACTCTGCATTCAGATGTTTATATCTTTCCTTTTCTCCTTTGCTTTTCACTTCTCTTCTTTTCACAGCTATTTGTAAGGCCTCCTCAGACAGCCATTTTGCTTTTTTGCATTTCTTTTCCATGGGGATGGTCTTGATCCCTTTCTCCTGTACAGTGTCACAAACCTCCGTCCATAGTTCATCAGGCACTCTATCTATCAGATCTAGTCCCTTAAATCTATTTTGCACTTCCACTGTATAATCATAAAGGATTTTATTTAGGTCATACCTGAATGGTCTAGCAGTTTCACTACTACTTCAATTTAAGTCTGAATTTGGCAATAAGGAGTTAACGATCTGAGCCACAGTCAGCTCCCATTCAATATCACGGTAATCCAAGTCTATGCCCCAACCAGTAACGCTGAAGAAGCTGAAGTTGAATGGTTCTATGAAGACCTACAAGACCTTTTAGAACTAACACCCCAAAGAGATGTCCTTTTCATTATAGGGGACTGGAATGCAAAAGTAGGAAGTCAAGAAACATCTGGGGTAACAGGCAAATTTGGCCTTGGAATATGGAATGAAGCAAGGCAAAGACTAATAGAGTTTTGCCAAGAGAATGCACTGGTCATAGAAAACACCCTCTTCCAACAACACAAGAGAAGACTCTGCACATGGACATCACCAGATGGTCAACACCAAAATCAGATTGATTATATTCTTTGCAGCCAAAGATGAAGAAGCTCTATACAGTCAGCAAAAACAAGACCAGGAGCTGACTGTGGCCCAGACCATGAACTCCTTATTTCCAAATTCAGACTTATATACATTTAACTAAAAGCATTCCACTTTAACAGTGGGTCTTTTACAGCATTCTTATTTTAAATTCATTTGAGAAGAGATAAAAAGAAATTAAAATGAAAATGAAAACTTGATTGAATAAACTTCCCTTACATGGGCAGGGTGTTCATGGGACTTGCATGGTCTATAAAATAGGAATGGGTCATTTGTTCAGGAGCTCTTCTTGTGCTGAAGGTCTTGAAGAAATCTTCTCCCTTGGGGCTTGTGAAAGGCTGGCTGAGTGATGTGAGAGACAACTTCCACAATATATCTCATCCATAAAACCAGCAGCAGGCAAGCAGGTGGCATCCCAACAAAGCTTAGTTTAGTAAAAGCAATTTTATTAAAGAAAAGGAAGTTGTCCAAACACACACACCACAAAAATACTATCCAAATATTTGTTCAGCTTAATGAGTAATGTTTTGATTTGATCCAGGATTAAAATCTAAGCTAATTAGATTAATAAACTACATATTTCTTAGACTATCATCCTTTGAAAATGTTACTTTTTGTATCATTGACTTTGGTAACATTTGGAGTTAGTGAAACACATGAGATCATATTCTTTAGCATGGTCTTGGAGGACAGCAATTTTGCTGACGAAAAGCAAATAGATTGACTTTTGAAATCAACCAGTGCAAACACAACGGGGTTGAAATCATCTAGTAAAAATAAAGGAACTGAATTAAGGTGGTTTGAATGAATGACTGGTAACCATTTCTGCCCCCGAGTCCTCTCAGTAGGTCCTTTAGGAGAAGCCAGCTACTATCTCCAAGCCCCAGGAAGACAGTCCTGGGTCAGCTTCGTTATGCAATAGATGCACTCTTAAGGCTCCAAAGCTCTCTACCAAATGCTGCATGATACTGATACTTCCTTTTTAAGGTTGCAGTCTTAGAACATTTTTCTTGATATTTTCTTTACTTTCAAAGCCATGCAGTCCAGGTGTTCATTGAAGTGCCTATTGCCTGAGAGTCAAATACTTACAATTGGATCAGGACTCTTTCTGTAAGTGGAGGTGGCCTGTGTCTTGGTCTTTGTGGGTTCAGGGTGATTGTTCATATCTTCCTGGTCCTCTTTGGTTCCGATTTCCCCAGAGTTGGGTTTATTTGTGGATTATCTCTCTGTCTCCCATCCATTGTCCCTGTGGTCTGCTATATATACTGTGTCAGGTCTGGCAGATAGTGGCTGTTGGTTTCCAAAAAAATTAAAAAAAGAAAAAAAGTCACCAATCAAGGAATTGAGTTTGAAAAGGACCTAACTTAAGTTTGGTGGGTGATAGAACTTTGCATCAAAAAAATATAAATGACTTGAGTTTTATATATCACTATTTTAAGTCCAAAGACTGTTTTAAACTATTTCTGTGCAAAACAGTGGATTTAAAAAAATGCATATTTTGTTTTATTTATTCTGAATGTTGTCTTTAATCACCAAATGGTTTTTCCTGTCAGTCTTTTACTCCCACCCCCTCTCCCCGCCCAACTTATTCTTCTACTGAGATAAACACGAAGAAGGTATTAAAACCTAAACTGGGTGACTTTTTAGTCTAATAATTATAATTTTTAGGATATTTGGATATCAAGTGTTATTTTCAAGTGTGCATATTTATATTTTGAACTGGAGCAATGGATAGGATGTAATGAATTTTTGAAGAAAAAACAAATTGGCAGCCCTAAAAAGAGGACAAAACGAACTCTCAATTACCTGAAGTTTTAAGATTTTGACAAAGAGTGGCTAGGTTAAAAACCAACACAATATTGTAAAGTAATTAACCTCCAATTAAAATAAATAAATTTATATTAAAAAATTAAAAAAAAGGATTTCTAAATACAAAAAATGTCTTAGAACTATTTCTGTTTTTCTATTTTTATGTGAAAGAATTAAGATCTTTTACATTTCAATTCTTTATACAATTTAGCACAGTATCTTTTTTTTTTTATTAATATAGGGAAGTCACCATAACTTTATTGACTACTAGTAAATATAAGTTAATTCATCCAACACATGTTTGGGATCAGGCACTGTGTTCAGTAATGGAAATACAAAAAAGAATGAGATGTAATCCTGTATAGAACACTCTTGCCTTAGGAGACAAACAGGAAAACTTGTAATAAATGTGTTAAGGCCCACAATGAAGATATGAAAAAATTAATAGGGATCATAACCATTGATCATTGATTCAGAAGTTTAAAAACATTAAGGCTGAAATGTAGTCACCAATAAATCTAATATGTAGTCATTGTGGTGAAAGTCCTTTAAGTCTTTTCTGCTTTATTTACAGCTGTGATGTGAAGAGAAACAGGCACATCTAGTGTAGCACGTGTGTACACTAGATACATCAATTTTTATCCAATTAGGGTGTGATCCAGTCTCTGCATATTTGGGTTTCCTGCTCCTGCTGCTCCTAGAAATGATGAATTGCAAGCTTCTCTAAACCATGAGCCAACTTTTCCTCTAGCTACTATAATCTACACTTTAAAGTGTATTCATAGGCTTTCTGACAGGTTATCACCCCATACAGGAAGACAAACAAAGTGCCCCTCAGGTGATATCTAGGATTACTTGAAACTGAAAGATTTTTAGCAGTTCCATTGGTTGATCTTCAGTGGAGGACTTAGAATGGTGTGAAAATGAAGAAAAATATATATTTTTTTAAATCTAAAGCTTTATGCTCAAATAAGTTGGAAAGTGCTAGTATCATAAACAGTGAAATTGGGACACTGGTTGATTTGAGGGAAAGACATTCTGTTTGACACATTTGGCATATATGACATCTGTTGGAGATGTTCAACAGGCTGGCAGTTTGAGAGGGATGCATGAAGAGGTGAAGAAGAGAAGATGTGATGGGAATAGATGAAATATTGTAAAGAAGTAGTATAGAATTTTTTTTTTGTAAAGCAGAGGACTAAATACAGAATGTTGGGTAATACTCGTATATTAAAATGGAGAAGATAAAAGCCAGACTACAAAATAAAAGGAATGGTTAAAAAATAATGAATAGCTCTTTTATCATAGAACTATTGAATTTTATTGTTAGACTTTGCTAATTTCTTTGTAATGGTTTTGGTTTTGCTAATTTATTTGTAATGTTCATTACTCCAAGACAATTGACAAAGGTCATTTTCGCCCACATTTGATTTAGTTCCAATATCATATTTTTCTATTTCATTTCTAAATGCTAATTTGATGAAGTAGGCAAATATGAATGAACCCCTTGATTAGTATACTTTGTCCTTGTAATGTAGCCTGCTCTTAGCTTCTATTTCAATAGCCATCCTCAGTTTTTGGGTATGAAAAATGAAGAAAATAGCAAAATTACTTAAATATTTGGCTTTTATTTCTAAGAGCAATTTTTCCCAGTTTCCCAAAGACGTCAAATCTGTTTTCTATGTGATAATAATTTTGATTTTCAGAGGATTCTTTCCTTAATAGGAAAAGCTGGGGCTTCTAAACAATAGTTTGTTTAATATTTATTGTCTTGTGCAAGAAATTAAGGGTGAAACAAATTTTGGGGTTTTAAAAAAAATCCAAACTATATTGTCATTTATGCTATCATGAATCAGGTAGAATTTTTGTTAGCAGGAGAACAGGATGATGTAAAGTTTTATTTGGTTATGCTGCCAAATGATATAAGGAAACATAAATTGGAAATTAAGAATATAACAGTTGCCTTGAAATGAGTATTTGTTATGTCAAAAGTATGAAGTTCAGACATTTCGTTGTGAACTGTTTGAGCTGACAACACTTGTTTCCTTAGGGACAAATTATTTTCTGCAGACTTTATGTCTGAAGTATGGGTATTTTTGTTTGAAACACCAAAAAAAAAAAAAAAGATTTAAGATTTTGGTTTTTGAGCAGTTGAGTTGGACATTAAAATTATGCATGTCACTTTAAAACATTTTTTTTATTTTTTTGACTTAAAATTTTTTTTGATTATTTTTATTGAAATGTTCAAGCTGGTTTTAGAAAGGCAGAGGAACCAGAGATCAAATTGCCAACATCTGCTGGATCATGGAAAAAGCAAGAGAGTTCCAGAAAAACATCTATTTCTGCTTTATTGACTATGCCAAAGCCTTTGACTGTGTGGATCACAATCAGCTGTGGAAAATTCTTCAAGAGATGGGAATACCAGACCACCTGATCTGCCTCTTGAGAAACCTATATGCAGGTCAGGAAGCAACAGTTAGAACTAGACATGGAACAACAGACTGGTTCTAAATAGGAAAAGGAGTATGTCAAGGCTATATTGTCACCCTGCTTATTTAACTTATATGCAGAGTACATCATGAGAAACCCTGGGCTGGAAGAGGCACCAGCTGGAATCAAGATTGCTGGGAGAAATATCAATAACCTCAGATATGCAGATGACACCACTCTTATGGCAGAAAGTGAAGAGGGGCTAAAAAGCCTCTTGATGAAAGTGAAAGTGGATAGTGAAAAAGTTGGCTTAAAGCTCAACATTCGGAAAACGAAGATCATGGCATCCAGTCCCATCACTTCATGGGAAATAGATGGGGAAACAGTGGAACTAGTGTCAGACTTTATTTTTCTGGGCTCCGAAATCACTGCAGATGGTGACTGCAGCCATGAAATTAAAAGACGCTTACTCCTTGGAAGGAAAGTTATGACCAACCTAGATAGCATATTCAAAAGCAGAGACATCACTTTGCCGACAAAGGTTCGCCTAGTCAAGGCTATGGTTTTTCCAGTGGTCATGTATGGATGTGAGAGCTGGACTGTGAAGAAGGCTGAGCGCCAAAGAATTGATGCTTTTGAACTGTGGTGTTGGAGAAGACTCTTGAGAGTCCCTTGGACTGCAAGGAGATCCAACCAGTCCATTCTGAAGGAGATGAGCCCTGGGATTTCTTTGGAAGGAATGATGCTAAAGCTGAAACTCCAGTATTTTGGCCACCTCATGTGAAGAGTTGACTCATTGGAGAAGACTCTGATGCTGGGAGGGATTGAGGGCAAGAGGAGAAGGGGACGACAGAGGATGAGATGGCTGGATGGCATCACTGACTCGATGGATGTGAGTCTCAGTGATCTCCGGGAGTTGGTGAAGGACAGGGAGGCCTGGAGTGCTGTGATTCATGGGGTCGCAGAGAGTCGGACACGACTGAGCAACTGATCTGATCTGATCTGATTGAAATGTAGTTGATTTACAAAGTTGTGTTAGTTTCAGATGTACAGCAAAGTGATTTATATATATATATGATGTATAGTCTTTTTTTTTAAGTCTCTTCCATTATATGTTATTATAAGATATTTAGTGTAGTTCCCTGTGCTAGACAGTAGATCCTTGTTGCTTATCTATTTTTGTATATAGTCGTATGTATATTTTAATCCCCTAATTCTAATTTATCCCTATACTCTTTTAGTAAGCATAAATTTGTTCTCTATGTCTGTAAATCTATTTGTTTGTAAATACTTTAATTTGTACCTTTTTTTTTAGATTCCACGTGTAAATGATGTATTTGTTGTTTTCTGTCTAGCTTACTTCATGTATATGATAATCTCTGGATCCATCCATGTTGCTGCAGATGCCATTATTTCATTCTTTTTATGTCTGATTAATATTCCATTCTATATATATATATATATATACAACACATCTTCTTTATCCATCCATCTGTTGATTTATGTTGAGGTTGCTTTCATGTCTTGGCTATTACATATGCTATGAACATTGGGGTGTGCATGTCTTTTTCAATTATGGTTTTCTCTAGATATATGTCCAGGAGTAAAGTTACCGTATGGTATTGCCTATTTTTTTTAGTTTTTTTCAGGAACCCCGTGCTGTTTTTCATAGTGGCTATACCAATTTACAAGAAGAGATAAGAAAGCTTTCTTCAGTGATCAATGCAAAGAAATAGAGGAAAACAACAGAATGGGAAAGACTAGGGATCTCTTCAAGAAAATCAGAGATACCAAAGGAACATTTCATGCAAAGATGGGCTCGATAAAGGATAGAAATGGTATGGACCTAACGGAAGCAGAAGATATTAAGAAGACGTGGCAAGAATACACAGAAGAACTGTACAAAAAAAGAGCTTCATGACCCAGATAATCACGATGGTGTGATAACTGACCTAGAGCCAGACATCCTGAAATGTGAAGTCAAGTAGGCCTTAGAAAGCATCACTACGAACAAAGCTAGTGGAGGTGATGGAATTCCAGTGGAGCTATTCCAAATCCTGAAAGATGATGCTGTGAAAGTGCTACACTCAATATGCCAGCAAATTTGGAAAACTCAGCAGTGGCCACAAGATTGGAAAAGGTCAGTTTTCATCCCAATCCGAAAGAAAGGCAATGCCAAAGAATGCTCAAACTACCGAACAATTGCACTCATCTCACACGCTAGTAAAGTAATGCTCAAAATTCTCCAAGCCAGGCTTCAGCAATATGTGAACCGTGAACTTCCTGATGTTCAAGCTGGTTTTAGAAAAGGCAGAGGAACCAGAGATCAAATTGCCAACATCTGCTGGATCATGGAAAAAGCAAGAGAGTTCCAGAAAAACATTTATTTCTGCTTTATTGACTATGCCAAAGCCTTTGACTGTGTAGATCACAAGAAAATGTGGAAAATTCTGAAAGAGATGGGAATACCAGACCACCTGATCTGCCTCTTGAGAAATCTGTATGCAGGTCAGGAAGCAACAGTTAGAACTGGTCATGGAACAACAGACTGGTTCCAAATAGGAAAAGGAGTACGTCAAGGCTGCATATTGTCACCATGTTTATTTAACTTATATGCAGAGTACATCATGAGAAATGCTGGACTGGAAGAAACACAAGTTGGAATCAAGATTGCTGGGAGAAATATCAATAACCTCAGATATGCAGATGACACCACTCTTATGGCAGAAAGTGAAGAGGGGCTAAAAACCCTCTTGATGAGAGTGAAGTGGAGAGTGAAAAGGTTGACTTAAAGCTCAACATTCAGAAAACCAAGATCATGGCATCTGGTCCCATCACTTCATGGGAAATAGATGGAGAAACAGTGGAAACAGTGTCAGAATTTATTTTTCTGGGCTCCAACATCACTGCAGATGGTGACTGCAGCCATGAAATTAAAAGACACTTACTCCTTGGAAGGAAAGTTATGACCAACCTAGATAGCATATTCAAAAGCAGAGACATCACTTTGCCAACAAAGGTTCGCCTAGTCAAGGCTATGGTCTTTCCTGTGGTCATGTATGGATGTGAGAGCTGGACTGTGAAGAAGGCTGAGCGCCAAAGAATTGATGCTTTTGAACTGTGGTGTTGGAGAAGACTCTCGAGAATCCCTTGGACTGCAAGAAGATTCAACCAGTCCATTCTGAAGGAGATCAGCCCTGGGATTTCTTTGGAAGGAATGATGCTAAAGCTGAAACTCCAGTATTTTGGCCACCTCATGCGAAGAGTTGACTCATTGGAGAAGACTCTGATGCTGGGAGGGATTGAGGGCAGGAGGAGAAGGGGACAACAGAGGATGAGATGGCTGGATGGAACCACTGACTCGATGGATGTGAGTCTGAGTGACCTCCGAGAGCTGGTGATGGACAGGGAGGCCTGGCGTGCTGTGGTTCATGGGGTCGCGAAGAGTCGGACACAACTGAGCGACTGATCTGATCTGATCTGATACCAATTTACATTTCTACCAACAGTGTAGGAGGGTTCCTTTTTCTCCACACTCTGCCAGCCTTTGTTATTCGTGCACATTTTGATTTTGGCCATTCTGACCAGTTTGATACTTTTTCTGATACTTTATTATAGTTTTTATTTGCATTTCTCTAATAATTAGTGGTATTGAGCATAGTTTCATGTGCTTTTTGACCATAGGTATATCTTTTTTGGAGAAACATCTTTTTAGATGTACCCATTTTTTTAAAATGTATTTATTTTTTATTGAAGGACAATTGCTTTACATAATTTTGCTGTTTTCTGTCAAACCTCAACATGAATCAGCCATATCCCCACCCTTTTGCAACTCCCTCCCATCTCCGGCCATACCACCCTGAACGCGCCCGTCTCATCTGAAACTCCCTCCCCTGTCCCTCCCCATCCCACCCCTCTAGGTTGATCCAGAATACCTGTTTGAGTTTCCTGAGCCATAGAGAAAATTCCTGTTGGCTATTTATTTTACATATGGTAATGTAAGTTTCCATGTTACTCTTTCCATGCATTTCACCCTCTTCTTCCCTCTCCCCATGTTCATAAGTCTATTCTCTACGTCTATTTCTCCATCATTGCCCTGTAAATAAATTCTTCAGTACCATTTTCTAGATTCCGTGTATAAGTGTTGGAATACAGTATCTTTCTCTTTCTGACTCACTTCACTTGTTCATCCACCTCATTAGAATTGGCTCAAATGAGATCCTTTATATGGCTAAGTAATATTCCACTGTGTTTATGCACCACAGCTTCTTTATCCATTCATCTGTCAGTGGACATCTAGATTGCTTCCATGTTCCAGCTATTGAAAATAGTGCTGCAGTGAACAATGGTATACATGTGTCTCTTTCAGTTTTGGTTTCCTCAAGGTATATGCCTAGGAGTGGGATTGCTGGGTCATATGGCGGTTTTATTGCTTGTTTTTTTAAGGAATCTCTATAATCTTCCATAGTGGCTGTATCAGTTTACATTCCCACCAACAGTGTAAGAGCATTCTCTTTTCTCCACACCCTCTCCAGCATTTGTTGTTTGTAGACTATTTGATGATAGCCATTCTGACCGGTATGAGATGATATCTCCTTGTAGTTTTGCTTTGCATTTCTCTAATAAGGAGCGATGTTGAGCATCTTTTCATGGGTTTGTTAACCATCTGTATGTCTTCTTTGGAGAAATGTCTGTTTAGATCTTTTCCCCACTTTTTGATTGGGTTGTTTGTTTTTCTGGTATTAAGTTGTATAAGCTGCTTGTATATTTTGGAAATTAATCCTTTGTCAGTTGTTTTATTTGCTATTATTTTCTCCCATTCTGAGGGTTGTCTTTTCACCTTGCTTATAGTTTCCTTTGCTGTGCAAAAGCTTTTAAGTTTAATCAGGTCCCACTTGTTTATTTTTGTTTTTATTTCTTTTACTCTAGGAGGTGGGTCATAGACAATCTTGCTTTAATTTATGTCATTGAGTGTTCTGCCTATGTTTTCCTCTAAGAGTTTGATAGTTTCAGGTCTTATATTTAGGTCTTTAATCCATTTTGAGTTTATCTTTGTGTATGGTGTTAGGAAGTGTTCTAATTTCATTCTTTTACATGTAGCTGTTCAGTTTTCCCAGCACCATTTATTGAAGAGGCTGTCTTTGCCCCATTGTATGTTCTTGCCTCCTTTGTCAAAAATAAGGTACCCATAGGTGCATGGGTTTATTTCTGGGCTTTCTATCTTGTTCCATTGGTCTATATTTCTGTTTTTGTGCCAGTACCATACTGTCTTGATGACTGTAGCTTTATAGTGTAGCCTGAAATCAGGAAGGTTGATTCCTCCAGCTCCATTCTTCTTTCTCAAGACTTCTTTAACTATTTAGGGTCTTTTATTTTCATATGAATTGTGAAATTTTTTGTTCTAGTTCTGTGAAAAATGCCATTGGTAAATTGATAGGGATTGCTTTGAATCTGTAGATTGCATTTGGTAGTATAGTCATTTTCACAACATTGATTCTTCCTACCCAGGATCATGGCATATCTCTCCATCTGTTTATGTCATCTTTGATTTCTTTCATCAGTGTCTTATAATTTTCTGTGTACAGTTCTTTTGTCTCCTTAGGTAGGTTTACTCCTAGATATTTCTTTTGGTTGCAAATGGTGAATGGGATTGATTCCTTAATTTCTCTTGCTGATTTTTCATCATTAGTATATAGACATGCAAGTGGTTTCTGTATATTGATTTTGTATCCTGCAACTTTGCTAAATTCACTGGTTAGCTCTAGTAATTTTCTGATACTCTTTTAGGTTTTTCTATGTACAGTATCATGTCATCTGCAAACTGGGAGAGCTTTACTTCTTTTCTAATCTGGATTCCTTTTATTTTTCTTTTCTGATTGCTGTAGCTAGGACTTTCAGAACTATGTTGAATAATAGTGGCAAAAGTGGACACCCTTGTCTTGTTCCTGATCTTAGGGGGAATGCTTTCAGTTTTTCACCATTGAGAATAATGTTTGCTGTAGGCTTATCATATATGGCCTTTACTATGTTGAAGTAGGTTCCTTCTATGCCCATTTTTTGAAGAGTTTTAATCAGAAAACGGACTGCCTCCTCTGTAGAAGTTATGGCCCTATCAGAGTCTTTTTTAGAGCCTCTGGTAACTGGCAATCATAAGGCCTCTTTGGCCAGTCTTTCTTCATAGCTCTGCCTCTTCAGGCACTTAGAGGGCTCCCTTGCCTGGGGTCCTTCTCTGTTGTGTGGTGCATCAGACACATAGAGGGGCCCCCTGGCTGGGGTCCTACTCTGTAGATCAGCGCATCAGACACTTAAAGGAGCACCCTGGGTGGGGTCCTTCTATGTAGTTCAGTGCGTCAGGCATTTGATGGGCCAGCCTCTCTCTTGTTCAGCTGCTGATGCTGGAGTGTGGGGAGAGGCAGGCTATGGTGATGGCTCCACCCCCAAAGTGTGACTCAGTGGTATCACCTCGCTTCCTGGCTGCCTGGCCATCCTCCCCTGGCATTTCCCACCATGATCTCCTCCTTTACATCCCCTCAATCTGTCTCTCTGAAGTCAACAGCAGCCCTCGCCCTGGGATGGCTCCACAATCCCTAAACGTCAGTTCCCAGCTGCTGCCCCTTCTAGGAGACCAGCGTCCCTGTCCGGGGTATGTATGGCTGCAGCAAGGATGGTCTGATTCTCATTCCATTTAGGCTGCCACAGATCAGCTATTTCACTCGCAGCCTTAAATGTTTCTCTTCCTACTCAGACAGTTGCCCCGCTATGGGAATCAGACCCCTGCTTCAGTTCCCCCACCCACGGAGGGCAAGTCCAGTCCTACTAACTCTCCTGTTTCCCCCCTAGTTCCTTTGTCCTGCTGAGTTTTGTGTGGTTCTATATATTCTTTTCCACTGGTCAGGTACTCCTGTTCACTTTCAGCTGGTGTGCTGCATGCATTTCTTTGTCTAAAGGTGTATTCCTGATATATCTGTGGAGAGAGATGTACTCCATGTCCACCTACTCCTCTGCCATCTTGTTCTCTCTTAGATGTACCCATTTTTGATTGGATTATTATTATTATTTTTTGGTACGGAGCTGACTGTAGATTTTGGAGACTAATCCCTTGTTAGTTGCTTCAATTGCAAATATTTTCTGCTATCCTGTAGGTTGTCTTTTTTTTTTTTTTAATGGTGTCCTTTGTCAGGCTAAAGCTTCAAAGTTTAATTAGGTCCCATTTGTGTGTGTGTGTGTGTGTGTTTTATTACTCTTGGAGATAGGCTGAAAAGGATTATTATTGCTATGATTTATGTCAAAGAATGTTCTGCCTGTGTTTTCCTCTAGAAGTTTTATAGTATCCAGTCTTACATTTAGGCCTTTAATCTATTTTGAGTTTGTTCTTGTGTATGATGTTAGAGAATGTTCTAAAATCATTCATTTGCATATAGCTGTCCAATTTTCCCAGCACAATTTATTGAAGAGACTGTGTTTTCTCCATTTTATGTTCTTCCTTCCTTTGCCGTATATAGATTGATTGGCCATACGTTCATGGGTTTATTTCTGGGCTGTCTGTTTTGTTCATAGATTTTCTGTATTTCTGTTTTTTTTTTTTTTTTCTATATTTCTGTTTTTGTGCCAGTACCAAGCTGTTTTGATTTCTATAGCTTTGTATTGTAATCTGAAGTCAGGAAACCTGATTCTTCTATCTGTTTTTTTCTCAAGATTGCTTTGGCCATTGACTGTCTTCCATGTTTCCATACAAATTTAGTTTTTTGTTCGAGTTCTGTGAATAATGCCTTTGGTAATTTGATAGAAATTGCACTCAATCTGTAGATTGCCTTGGGTCATATAGTCGCTTTGACAATATTTATTCTTCCAATCTAAGAATACAGTATATCTTTCCATTTGTTTTTGTCATCTTCCATTTCTTTCATCAGCATCTTACTATTTTCTGATTACAAGTCTTTGCTTCCTTAGGTAGGTTTATTCCTAGGTATTTTATTCTTTTTGATGCCATGGTAAATCAAATTATTTCCTTATTTCTCCTTCTGACCTTTTGTTAGTGATAAGAACACACAGATTTCTATGTATTAATTTTATATCCTCCAAGTTTACCAAAGTCATTGATTTTTAGTATCTCCAGGATTTCCTGTGTATAGTATCATGTAATCTGCAAACAGTGACAGTTTTGCTACTTCTTTTCCAATTTTATTTCCTTTCATTTCTATTTCTTTTATGGCTGTTTGTATTTGTCTTATGCATTGAGGTGTTCCTATGTTAGATGCATATATATTACAGTTATATCTTCTTGGGTTGATTCTTTGATCATTGTGTAGTATCCTCATTTCTCTCTTGTAACAATCTTTATTTTAAAGTTTATTTTGTCTGACATGAATATTACTACTCCAGATTTCTTTTGACTTCTACTTGCATGGAATACCTTTTTCCATCCCCTCACTTTCAGTCTGTATGTCTCTCTAGATCTGAAATGGGTCTCTTGTAGACAGCATGTATATGGGGCTTGTTTTTATATCCATTCAGCCTAAGTATTTTGATTGGAGTATTTAATCTTTTTACATTTAAGGTAATTAGTAATGTTTGTTCTTATTGCCATTTGCTAATTGTTTGGGGTTTGGTTTTGCATTGTTTTTCTTCCCTTGCTCTTTCATTGTCTTGTGATTTTATGGCATTCTATGCCAGCAAATTTGGAAAACTCAGCAGTGGCCACAGGACTGGAAAAGGTCAGTTTTCATCCCAATCCCAAAGAAAGGCAATGCCAAAGAATGCTCAAACTACTGCACAATTGCACTCATCTCACATGCTAGTAAAGTAATGCTCAAAATTCTCCAAGCCAGGCTTCAGCAATACATGAACCATGAACTTCCTGATGTTCAAGCTGGTTTTAGAAAAGGCAGAGGAACCAGAGATCAAATTGCCAACATCCGCTGGGTCATGGAAAAAGCAAGATAGTTCCAGAAAAGCATCTATTTCTGCTTTATTGACTATGCCAAAGCCTTTGACTGTGTGGATCACAATAAAATGTGGAAAATTCTGAAAGAGATGGGAATACCAGACCACCTGATCTGCCTCTTGAGAAACCTATATGCAGGTCAGGAAGCAACAGTTAGAACTGGTCATGGAACAACAGACTGGTTCCAAATAGGAAAAGGAGTATGTCAAGGCTGTATATTGTCACCATGTTTATTTAACTTATATGCAGAGTACATGATGAGAAATGCTGGACTGGAAGAAACACAAGTTGGAATCAAGATTGCTGGGAGAAATATCAATAACCTCAGATATGCAGATGACACCACCCTTATGGCAGAAAGTGAAGAGGAACTAAAAAGCCTCTTGATGAAAGTGAAAGTGGAGAGTGAAAAAGTGGGCTTAAGCTCAACATTCAGAAAACGAAGATCATGGCATCTGGTCCCATCACTTCATGGGAAATAGATGGGGAAACCGTGGAAACAGTGTCAGACTTTATTTTTCTGGGCTCCAAAATCACTGCAGATGGTGACTGCAGCCATGAAATTAAAAGATGCTTACTCCTTGGAAGGAAAGTTATGACCAACCTAGATAGCATATTCAAAAGCAGAGACATTACTTTGCCAATAAAGGTCCATCTAGTCAAGGCTATGGTTTTTCCTGTGGTCATGTATGGGTGCTAGAGTTGGACTGTGAAGAAGGCTGAGCGCTGAAGAATTGATGCTTTTGAACTGTGGTGTTGGAGAAGACTCTTGAGAGTCCCTTGGACTGCAAGGAGATCCAGCCAGTCCATTCTGAAGGAGATCAGCCCTGGGATTTCTTTGGAAGGAATGATGCTGAAGCTGAAACTCCAGTCCTTTGGCCATCTCATGCGAAGAGTTGACCCATTGGAGAAGACTCTGATGCTGGGAGGGATTGGGAGCAGGAGGAGAAGGGGACAACAGAGGATGAGATGGCTGGATGGCATCACTGACTCAGTGGACGTGAGTCTGAGTGAACTCCGGGAGTTGGTGATGGACAGGGAGAACTTGGGTACTGCGATTCATGGGGTCGCAAAGAGTCACACACGACTGAGCAACTGAACTGATAGTGCTGTGTTTGGATTCTGTTTTCTTCATGTGTATATCTACCATACATTTTTGGTTTGTGGTTACTGTGAGGTTTTTTTTTTTTTTTGGAGAAGGCAATGGCTCCCCACTCCAGTACTTCTGCCTGAAAAATACCACGGACGGAGGAGCCTGGTAGGCTGCAGTCCATGGGGTTGCTAAGAGTCAGACACGACTGAGTGACTTCACTTTCACTTTACACTTTTCATGCATTGGAGAAGGAAATGGCAACCCAGTCCAGTGTTCTTGCCTGAAGAATCCCAGGGACTGGGGAGCCTGGTGGGCTGCCGTCTATGGGGTCACACAGAGTCGGACACAACTGAAGTGACTTAGCAGCCGCAGTGAGTTTTTGGTATAGAATTCTCTGTATATATACATAATTATTTTAAGTTGCTGGTCTATTAATATCAAATCTCCTGCATTTGTACTCTCCTATCACAGATATTAGTTTAAATATCATATTTGTGTGTGAATGATTTCCTACCTTTGTGTATGTTTGCCTTTACTAGTGAGTTTTCCCATTCATATTTTCTTTGTTTCTAGTTGTGGGCTTTTCTTTTCTGCCTAAAGAAATTCTTATAGCATTCATTATAAAGCTGGTTTTGTGGTGCTGAATACTCTGAGCTTTTGCTTATCTGTAAAGCTTTTGATTTCTCCATTGTATCTGAATGAAAGCCTTGCTGGGCAGAGTATTCTTGGTTGTAGGTTTTCTGCTTTTATCACTTTAAATATATCATGCCACTCTCTTCTGGCCTGCAGAATTTATGCTGAAAAATCAGCTAAGAACCTTACGGGGATTCCCTTGTTTGTTTTTGTTGCTTCATTCTTGTTGCTTTTAATATTTTCTTTGTCTTTAATTTTTGTCTTTTTTGTTAATATGTGTCTTGGCATGTTTCTCCTTGAGTTTATCCTGTGTGGAACTCTGTTCTTCCTGGACTTGAGTGACTATTTCCCTTCCCATGTTAGAGATGTTTTCAGCTATTATTGCTTCAAATATTTTCTTCGGCCCTTTATCTCTTTCTTCCTCCTACTGCTGCTGCTAAGTTGCTTCAGTCGTGTCCGACTCTTCAGGATCCCATGGACTGCAGCCCACCAGGCTCCTCTGTCCATGGGATTTTCCAGGCAAGAGTGCTCGACTGGGGTGCCATTGCCTTCTCCCTTTCTTTCTGAGACTCCTATAATGCAAATGTAGAATTTGATGTTGTCCCAGAGGTCTCTTAAATTTCGTTGTCTCTTTTTCTTCTTTATTCTGTTCCATGTCAGCAGTTATTACCATTCTATTTTCTAGCTCAGTCATCTGTTTTTCTGCCTCATTTATTCTGCTATTGATTCCTTCTAGTGTATTTTTCATTTCTGTAATTGTATTCTTCAACTCCCATTGGTCTTTATTTTTCTAATTCTTTGTTAAAACTTCTTGTAACTTCTCTGTGCATCCATTCTTTTCCTGAGTTCTTGAATCATATTTATAATCATTACTCTGAACTCTTTCTCAGGTAAATTGCCTATCTCCACATCACTGGTTGTTCTGGGGTTTTATCTTATTCCTTCATCTGGAACATATCCTTCTGCTGGCTCATTTTCTAAACTCATGTCTATACTTCTATTTGTATTTTTATGTATGTGGAAGTTTAGGTATGTTTCTAAACCTTGGAGAAGTCTCCGTCTTCATTCAAAGGGGGTGGTCTTTGTGTCATCAAATGGTGAGGGACCAACTCTGGTCCCAGTAGGTTCTGACCTGTTTGCAGACTCAGTTATGGGACTGTTAGCCTGCGTTATGTTAGACAGTTAGACTGGTTATGGGACTACAGACTGTGGGACTGTGATTTCTTACTTCTGGTTTCTGACCCCTGGTGGTTGAGTCTGGTCTAGAGGCTTGTGCAGACTTTCTGTGGGAGGGGTTGGTGACTTCTTACTGGTGGATGGAGTAGGATTTGGTGGACAGACTCTTGTCAAGGGGTATGTCCAGAGGTGACTGTGGGCTCAGGAAGTCTTTAGGCAGCCTGTCTGAAGGGTGCGACTGTGTTCCCACCTTTTTTTTCTGTTTGTCCTGAGTGGTCCCAGTACTGGAGCCTGCAGGTTATTGGGTGGGGCCAGGTCTTGGTGCTGATGTCCCTAGCAACCCATCAAGCTTCACAAAAGCCCAGTAATGACTGACAGAGGCATGCCAAGGTTTTTCTTGTTCCTTTGCTTATTAGCATCAGCTCTGACTCATAGCCATGACTCCTTCAGCTGAAGGCAAGCTTGAGTTAGTTCTGTAGAAACTATTGATGCTGTTTATACTTGGGATAAGTGACAAAAGGCCATCTTCCCAAGGGCTTCTTACAGGCTTCTGTAACATATTTATCCTAAGGGAGGGGTATATTTTGCATATAATTGATAATTATGTTTAAAAACAAGTAGTTAATGTCTTATAGAAGAAAATTATATTCTTGCTTCAGTCACTACAGATTACCTTGACAAAAGAAATTTGGAGATATATTTATTCTCAATTTTTTTCTAATGTTTCTAATTCTTTTGCTATATAATAGGTCTTTTAGACATGTCCTTTGTGTTAAATTTCGTCTCTGAAAAAAAATTCGATATGTTTTATTACATTTTATCATGTGATTACATCAAAGGCTAAATAAGGTCTAAATATTTTTAGAGAAAAATATTTCCAGTAAAATGTTGAATTGTTTTCATGCTGTTAAATGAATTAGTTAATATTTTTCCCTTGACTGAATTATAGAGAAGTCATTATTTAAAAAAGTTAAGTCTTAATGATAATAGCTGACATTTATTAAGCATTTACTATGTACCACTTTTGTAAGCAATTTTTATTAATTATCTCATTAAATCCTTATAATAGCATCGAGCTATAAATATTTTCTCATGTGAAAAGGGGAATGGAATGATATCGCTTATTTTATTAGCTTAGTTGTAAGGTTTGAAGGGTTAAAATAATGCATGATTTAGCAGATAGTAGAATTAAGTAAATTATTTTTATTAATGTACTCATCTTAGTTTATACATGAGAAAACTAAGGCTTAAATAGTTTAATATTTTGCTAGTTTGAAGTTACACAGCTAGTATGTGGTGGAGGAGCTGGAAACAAATTTGTATCTGCATGAATCTGGAAAATGAGTCTTTAGCTGATATGCTATTTCCTATCAGATCTGTTGTATGCATACTCCCCAACTCTTAAAGTATGATATATTTATAGTACGTGTTTAGACTCTTTCCTGTAAAAGAGACTTCAAACACTAGTTAGGAAGGAGCTACATTATCTTATTTGAAGATTATACCTTTCTAGACTTCTTTTTCAAATATGATGATTTGAAACTCTGGATTCTTGGAGTCTGAAGCTTACCCTTAGCACTCAGGGTGAACAGTAATCTTGTACCACATTTCTGAGTCCTTAAAAAAAAATTCATCCTCATAACTGTCACCATTATTAATTGATGTCTTCCAGTGCCTTGGAATATATTGGGAATGAAGTATGAAAAGGATAACAAACAGTTCTTTTTATTAGCCTTAAGGAATTTTAAAAACACATAGAAACACACTGGTTTGTGACTGATTTCCAGGTTTTATGTTCATCAAAATTTCCTAAGCAAATCACAAATGTTATATGCCTATAGGAAATATTAAAAGTTGGATCAGTCCTTCAATGAGAGTATAATGAATTGTCATTTAACAACTTTTTCACTGGAAAGAAATGAAGTAAAATGTAATAAAGCAGCATTCTCACAGTATGCATAACTAGGAAATACATAATATTTCATATTGTGACAAATTATTATTAAGCCCCCTGGTATTCATTAGAATAACCATTAATGGTAATGAAATTGTATGGTGTTTATGTAGATATTATATGTAACTCCAGGAATTTTATTATAATCAAATATGAATATATTTGTTGCTATTTGAGACAGGTACGTGGAGTTTGCAATTTCTACATGCTGAAGCATTGAGCATTTCAGATCAACCATTTTTTTCTTCTTATTTACAATTATTAAAGAAAACATCTTCTTAAAAACTTTTATTCTTTGAAAATACATTAAGTGTAATATTATGTAACTTGGGGAGGAACATTTTCTGTTTCTACTAATCATACACTTTACTTTTTATGAAAAGAGAAGAGATGGGCAAAGATGCAGCTGCTTGCGTGACTTGGTTCTTGGGCTCTCTGCAGCACCTAAGCTGGGCTCTGTTCTCTCATCCCTCATTTCTTGTCCACTTGCAAAGTGACAAAGTTAGGAAATGCTATCTGTTTGGACTGCTCCTCATGTCCTGTTTGCTCTGAGAGGTCTGTTTTGTAATTCAAGATCTGATGTTACCACCAAATTCTCTTTAAAGCTGACTGGCCCAGCAAAATCAGGCTTTGAGGTTTTGTAGCAATTCCCACGGGCTTCCCTGGTGGCTCAGACAGTAGAGATCTGCCTGCAGTGACCTAGATTTGATCCCTGGATCAGGAAAATACCCTGGAGAAGGGAATGGCTACCCACTCCAGTATTCTTTTCTGGAGAATCCCTTGGACAGAGGAGCAATTTTCATACCTCCGATAAAACATACAGTCACTTACATGTTCTAAGTGTTGGCTAATGTAGATGATACCTTATTAGACTGAGAGTTCACTTGAGCTCAGAGATTTCAAAAGCATATAGAATGGAGTTTCCTGTATAGTAAGTACTCTATAAATGTTTGTTATTATTATTATTTTTATTTCTAATAGTTCCTGGTTCAGTCAACGCTGGTGAACTGAACTGAATATACTGCTTAGCTAGTATGTGTTAGGCATTGTCTTAGCAGTTTTTAACATAAATCAACTCACTGAATTTTTTATCACAACACTTTGATTGTGGTCAAGATTTTTTTTTAATGCTCACAATTAAATACAAAGAAAAAACATTAAAAGCAGCAAGGGAAAAGCAAAAAGCAACATACAATGGAATCCTCATAAGGCTATCAGCTGATTTTTCAGTAGAGACTTTGCACAACAGAAGGGAGTGGCAAGATACATTTAAAGTGATGAAAAGGAAAAACCTACAACCAAGATTACTCTACCCAGCAAGAATCTCATTCAGATTCAATGGAGAAATCAAAAGCTTTACAAACAAGCCAAAGCTAAGAGAATTCAGCACCACCAAACCAGCTTTATAATAAATGCTAAAGGAGTTTCTCTAGGCAAGAAACACAAGAGAAGAAAAAGAACCACAAAAGCAAACTCAAAACAAGAAAATGGTAATAGAAACATGCACATTGATAATTACCTTAAATGAAGATGGATTAAATGCCCCAACCAAAAGACAGACTATCTGGATGGGTGCAAAAATAAGACCTGTGTATATGCTGCCTACAAGAGACCCACTTCAGAACTAGGGAAACCTGTAGTCTGGGTAGTCTGATGTAGGGCTCAGGAATTTTACTCCCATGGTTGAGCTTCTGTGATATAATTTTTTTTCCAGTTTGTGATTTGCCCACCCGCTATGTATGGGATTTGATTTTATCATAATTGCACCCCTCCTGCCATCTCATTGTGGCTTCTTCTTTGTCTTTGGACACAGGATATAGTTTTTAGTAGGTCCCAGCATTTTTTTATCCTTAGTTTTTCAGTAGTTAGCTCTGATTTGGGGGCTTTTGTAAGAAGAGGTGAACTCAAGTCCTTCTGTGCCTCCATCCTGTCATAGTCCCTGCTACCTCCTCTCTCTTCCTGCAGTAACTGGGGATGAGCTGGGGAGATGGAGTGCAAGCCAAGGGTGCTGCAGGTTGGTGTGGTGCGGGGTGGGTGGAGAGTGCAGCAAGGGAAGGAACTTGGAGCTCTCTCGGGCTGGGAGTCAACAGCCGGCCTCGAGGGTGGCAGTGGCACTGTGACAGGTGGAGGCAGGGGGCCAAAGCAGGAAACCAGGGGCTTTCCAGCCCTGGGGGCAACACAGCTGGCAGAGGAGCAGCTGGGCTGGGGTAGGCAGTTGTGATTTTGGTGTTTTTTGTAAAAAGAGATGAACTCACTTCTACTCCACCATTTTATCTCTGGACTTTTGTGTGTGTGTGTGTGTAAATTTCCTTTTTTACATAAAAAGTAACATACAGTGTGAACTCTTCTGCATTTTGCTTTTTTCACTTTAACTCCATACACTAAAACCCACTGTATTTCGCTTCATAGAGCATCATTATTATTTTTTAACCTGTATAAAACTTTATTGTATGGCTTGTTCTTTTGCATTTTGACTCTTTCTAATATTTGTAGTTACAAATAATGCTGAAGTAAATAATTTTGTACATATTGTGTCTTGAGCAGTTTTCTGGATTAAAAGATAAGTGAATGTGTAGATTAGTTAGATATTGTCCAGTTCCCTTCCATAGGATTTGTTCCATTTTTCATGTTTACCAGCAATGTATACAAGTGTCTGTTCCCACACACTCATCAACACTTTACTTACGTGCTTTAGAAATTTTCCAGTGAGATAGGTGAGAAATAGTATGTCAGTATAGTTTTAATTTGTGTTTTTTAAAAAATTATGAGTAAAGTTGATCATCTTTTCGTATGTCTGAGGGCCATTTTAGTATCTTGTGAATTATCTTTATATTATTTGCCCATTTCTCTATAATACTTTTGGTCTTTTTTACCCTATATTTGTTAAAGTATTTTATATAGTAGATATATTAGTCTTTTGCTGTGATATATGATGCAAATACTTTTCTCCTGATATACGATTATACGATTTTCCTCTTGACTTTTCTTTTGTGATTTTGTCATTCAGAGTTTTTATTTTAAAATTTTTATATTGTTTAACTTGTCACTTTTTTCCTTATTGGATCTGGTATTTGTCTCATAGCAGAAAGCCTTTCTTTATACACAGATTATAGATAAAATCATCTGTGTTTTCTTCTAGTATTTGCATGGTTTAATTTTAGATCTCTAATCAGTTTGGCATTTGTTTGTGTGGTATACATTGGACTTTATCTTTTTTTCCAAATAGTTATTCACTTGTCCCAGTACCATGTACTTAAAAATTTATTTTTGTCCCAGAGTTTTGAGATATCACTTTTATCGTATGCTACATTTCCATATGAACTCAGGTCTATTTCTGGGCTTTCTGTTCTCTTCCATTGCTTGGTCTTTCCATTCATAAGTGGTTTATTTATGGCCAGTGGTTTATTTAAAGAGGGTTTGTAGTATGTTTCAGTATTTGGCGGGACTAGTTCATCTCTTAGATCTTTTTATTTCATAGTTTCTCACCTATTTTTGAAAATTAATTTCAAATATATATTTTAGTTTCAGCCTATCTAGTTCTAGAAAAAAAAATGGTGTTTTTATTGACAGCATATTACATTTGTAAATAAACTTAGTTTGTGCATCTAAATTCAGTTTCAGGTAGCTGCTATAGTGTTCCAAAATGGTAATGCCAAAGTAGTATCATTTTGTTGAAGAGTATCCCTCAGAATTGTTAGTGTTCTTAGATTGAAGTGTTACATTTTGGGAAACAAATTATTATTATCATTTATAATGTGGGGCTAATTTTATATAGGTTTCAGTTTCCTGAAACTTTTCCTAGGCCCATCTGTGCAATTTCTCATGAAATTCATTTTTAGCAAGATCCTGCTAACTAAAAGATCCCCACCCTCCATATCTGATCACTCTCAACAACTGATCAGAGTTCTCATTCTCTACCATCCTCCTGGTGACATCTGATCACCTTGGCTTGTTGTCAGCAAAGAATCTTGTTAGGTGGCTTTAGCCATATTACGCTTTACCTCTGACATTTCCTCTTTAATAATTTTCTATCCACTGATCCATATCTTATTCCTTGGATATAAACTCCCAGTTTCTCATGCTGTATAGTGAAATAAGACCAGTTCTGTACTGAGGTCTTTTTCCTCCTATTTCAGTAATTCTGAATAAAATCTGATTTTATTACTTCCACTACTGTTCAGCTCAGGTTTTTCTTTGACAACATATATTAAAGCACATAAACTTTTCCAGGAATCTTCATTTTACCAAGGTACCTATGTTCTTAAAATACAGATCTTCCTGAACCAGTGATGGGGGTGCATCCTAATAAATCCATTACAAGTTGAAAATATCATTAAGTCAAAAATGTATTTAATGCATCTAACCTACTGAACATCATAGCTTAGCCTAGCCTACCTTAAACATGCTCAGAATAATTACATTAGCCTGAAAAGTGGAAGTCGTTCAGTTGTGTCTGACTCTTTATGACCCCATAGACTGTAGCCTGCCAGGCTCCTCTGTTTATGGAATTCTCCTGGCCTGAATACTGGAGTGGGTAGCTGTTCCCTTCTCCAGGGAATCTTCCCAACCCAGGGACTGAACCCTGGTCTCCCGCATTACAGGCAAATTCTTTACATTAGCCTAGAGCCAGGCAAAATTATCTAACACAAGGTGTTGAAAGTGAAAGTGCTAGGTGCTCAGTCATGTCCAACACTTTGCAACCCCATGGACTATAGCTTGTCAGGCTTCTCTGTCCATGGGATTCTCCAGGCCAGAATATAGGAGTGGGTTGTCATGCCCTTCTCTAGGGGATCTTCCCAACCCAGAGATCGAACCCAGGTCCCCTGCATTGTAGACAGATTCTTTTACCATTTGAGCTACCTGAGAAGACCAACACAAGGTGTTAGTGTTGAGTGATTCATGTCATGCATTTAATACTGTGAAGACAGTGAAAAACAGAGATGTGTGCTGTGATTACCCTTGTAATCATATGGCTGCCTGGGAGATGCTACTGTGCAGTGTCATGAGAGAGTATTTTACCACACACTGGTAGCCTTGGAAAAGATAAAAATTCAAAACTCACAGTATAATTTCTACTGGACGTGTATCACTTTTGTATTATCATAAAGACAAAAATCATAAGTTGAACCATTGTAAGTCAAGGACTGTATTAACACTGTGTGATTTTTTGTTGCCCTGAAGATAGCTGAAAGCTATCTTAAAAGTCATACCTATTTACTTATATGTGACCCAGAGATGATACTTTTAAAAAGCTTTCTAATTGATAAAATCATTGAATTAAAAAATATTCATGAGGAGGCAGTTCAGGGTAACAGCCTAAGAAGATCTTGACCTTGCCTCTTCTTCTGGGCAAAAAAAAAAAAAAAAGAAAAATCTGTACCTGCATGTGGAATAATTGCCTCTGAAAAAGGCCTGAAAGCTAGAGGAATAGCAGCTCCATAGCAGAAGGTAAAAGGGGTACATTGAGACAGAAGAGGTAGAGATAGTCTTGCCAAAATATGAACCCAGGTGCAGCAACCCAGATTTAGGAAGGATATAAAAACTCTGGAACTTTTTCCCATAGAACAAGGGGTTTGTGCCCCGTATTAGGGTCACAGAGCTGGAGAGATGGGGCACCAAAACATCTGGCCTGGGAAGCCACTGTGGAGTATGTCCAGGAGAACCATAGAATGGGGAGTGGAGAACCTGCTCTCAGGGCTTGCATGCAGGCTCAGAGACCCCCAGTGCAAAAGCATCAGTTTGAAAAGTGCTTAAACCACATATGAATACTATTCTTAAGGCATCTCCTGGAAAGGCAGGAGTCTGCTGGGACTCTCTCCACTGCACTTGTTGAGTTCATGCAGCCCACACTGAAGATGCCCCTAGACCACCTGGCTTGGTGGCCAGGGGTGTGGGGTTGTATTTCTGGGCCCCAGGGACTATGTTGTACACAAGGTCACTCCTTCAAGTCTGGGAGAAGTAGCTGTTTTGCCTAGCGTATGGAAACAAACACAAAGAGTTAGGCAAAATGAAGATACAGAGGAATATGTTCCAAGTGAAAGAGTAAGACAAAAACCTCAGAAAAAGATCTTAATGAACTGGAGATATCAGGAATCTACCTGATAACAGAGTTCAAAGTAATGACTGAAAAGATACTCACCGAATTCAAGAAAAGAATAGATGAATACAATGAGAACTTCAACAAAGAGGTAGAAAACATAAAGTCCATAAGAACATAACATACCAAACCGAAATGGCAGAATTGAACATAATATTTGAACTGAAAAAAAGATACACTAGAGAGATTCAACAGCAGACTGGATAAAGCAGAAGAGCAAATCAGCAAACTGAAAGACAAAGCAATGGGACTCACCCAGAAAGAGCATGTGTGTACACACACACACACACACACACACACACACACACACACCTCCTGGGGCAACACAAAGCAGAATAACATTTGTATTATATGGGTCTGAAGGAGGAGAGAGAGAGAAAGGAGCAGAAAACATACTTGAAGAAATATGGCAAAACACTCCAAATCTAGAGAAGAAAACAGACATCAAGGTCCAAGAAGCCCAGAGAATTCCAAATAAGATAAACCTAAAGAATTCCACAGTAAGACACAATATAATTAAAATATCAAAAGTTAAAGAGTCTTAAAAGCAGCAAGAAAACAATTGTTAACATACAAGGGAAATCCCATAAGTCTATCAGCATATTTTCAACAGACACTTGACAGCTAGAAGAGTATAACTGCAAAGCTATGGTCATTAAATAGTATAGTGTTGACATGAAAACAGATACATAGATCAGTGGGACAGAATAAAGAGCCTAGAAGTAGACCCACTCATAATATGGTCAATTAATTTATGACAAAGGAGGCAAAAATATGCAGTGGGGAAGGGACAGTCTCTTTAATAAATGGTGTTGAGCAACCCAGACAGCTACACACCAAAGAATAAAACTGGATCACTATTTATACCATATACAAATATTTACTCACAATGGAGTAAAGATTGTGAAAGGAAGGCCTTAAACTGTAAATATCCTAGAGAAGAAAACATATGCAGTGAGCTCCTGGACATTGGTCTTAGGTGATTGTTTTGGTTTTTTTTTGGATCTGACTCCAAAGGCAAGGGCAACAAAAACAAAAATAGATAGGACTACATCAAAAAAACAAGTTTCTGTACAGTGAAGAAGACCATCAACAAATACAGAGACAGCCTACTGAAGAGAAGATATTTGCAAATCATATATTTAATAAGAGGTTACATCCAAAACATATAAGGAACTCACACTACTTTATAACAACAACAACAAAAAACACTCTGATTAAAAAATGGGCAGAGTATCTGAATAGAGATTTTCTTTAAAGAAGACATACAGAGGGCCAAAAGACATGTGAAAAGATGCTCAAGATCATCAATAATCAGGAAAATGCAAATCAAAACCACGATGAGATATCACTTCATGCCCACCAGAATGGCTATTGTCAAAGAACTCTCCTGCAACACTCATCCACTGTTAGTGGGAATGTAAATGTTACAACCACTGTGGGCAACAGTGTGAAGGTACCTCAGAAATTAAGAATGGAACTGTCACATGATTTAGCAACTCCACTTTTGGATATCTAGCCAAAGAAAACAAAGCCAGTAATTTGAAAAGGTGTATGCAGAGTACATCATGAGAAATGCTGGACTGGAAGAAACACAAGTTGGAATCAAGATTGCTGTGAGAAATATCAATAACCTCGGATATGCAGATGACACCACCCTTATGGCAGAAAGTGAAGAGGGGCTAAAAAACCCCTTGATGAAAGTGAAAGTGGAGAGTGAAAAGGTTGGCTTAAAGCTCAACATTCAGAAAACGAAGATCATGGCATCTGGTCCCATCACTACATGGGAAATAGATGGGGAAACAGTGGAAACAGTGTCAGACTTTATTTTTCTGGGCTCCAAAATCACTGCAGATGGTGACTGCAGCCATGAAATTAAAAGACGCTTGCTCCTTGGAAGGAAAGTTATGACCAACCTAGATAGCATATTCAAAAGCAGAGACATTACTTTGCCAACAAAGGTTCGCCTAGTCAAGGCTATGGTCTTTCCTGTGGTCATGTATGGATGTGAGAGCTGGACTGTGAAGAAGGCTGAGCGCCAAAGAATTGATGCTTTTGAACTGTGGTGTTAGAGAAGACTCTTGAGAGTCCCTTGGACTGCAAGGAGATCCAACCAGTCCATTCTGAAGGAGATCAGCCTTGGGATTTCTTTGGAAGGAATGATGCTAAAGCTGAAACTCCAGTACTTTGGCCACCTCATGTGAAGAGTTGACTCATTGGAGAAGACTCTGATGCTGGGAGGGATTGGGGGCAGGAGGAGAAGGAGACGACAGAGGATGAGATGGCTGGATGGCATCACTGACTCAATAGATGTGAGTCTGAGTGACCTCCGGGACCTGGTGATGGATGGACAGGGAGGCCTGGCGTGCTGCAGTTCATGGGGTCGCAAAGAGTCAGACACGACTGAGCGACTTATCTGATCTGATCTGATGCCCCCTCCCGTGTTCATTGTGGCATTATTTATAATAGTTAAGTTTGGAAACATCCTAAGTATCCATTTATGAATGTATGGATAAAGAAGATGTGATACATATATATGATAGAATACCACTCAGTCATACAAACAGAATGAAATCTAGCCATTTGCAAAAACATGGATGGACCTTAAGGGTATTATGCTGTGTGATTTACTTATATGTGGAATCTTAAAAGTCAAACCAAACCAAACCTAGATTCATAGACACAAAGAGCAGGTTGGTGACATTTTATTAGCTCTGTCTGCTAAATATCATAACTAGATATATTGCAGTTAATATTTCGCAGTATATGCAAATGTTGCATCTCTGTGTTGTATACATGAAACTATAAAATTTCATGCTATAGTTAAATGAAAAAATTTAAGTTTATAAAATCATTCTCTAACATTTTCATATTTTCATGGCTTGTGAAGGATTAAATGTACAATTACTTCATCAAATTGGGTTTTCATAGAGTTAGTCATATTTCAGTGCTAATTACTTAAACTAATTCTTGGTCAAATTTTAAGCAGAGCAAGGGAATAAAAAAACTTTCCTGAAGCCAGTAACATGTACTTCTTTCCATCTGGATTTTGTACTGGGGAAAGTGGTATAGTGACCAGAGTAAATAAAAATTTATTTTATCAGGATTATTATAAAAGTCTAGTAAAAATAAATGGATGATGTATTTTGTTGAATTTTCTTGCTCCTCTTCCTGTTTCTTCTGGCTCTTTCTATGTAGTCTTAACTCCTTTATTATTTAAATATGAAATATTGAGGTGATTATTCCTGGCAGCAGGTGATTTTTTTCTCCTAATTGCTGCTCAGTCCATTTCATTTATTGGAAATAACTGGAAATACGTCACACTAGTGGGCTGCATGTGTATCAGAAGTTATTGAGCTTGTTTGTTACGTTAAGTAGATTATAGTATTTAGATTGTTTTCACTGGTATGTGTAAAGATGCGCATCAGTAAGCTTTGGTTGATAATAAAGTGAAATTGATGCATTTTCATATACATCACCAAATATAAAATATTATCAACTCTGAGTGCTGCTGGGAAGTTGTCAGATCTTATGTGTGAAAGGTTTTTACCATCACCGTTACACATTAACTGGGCAGAGTTTAATATTAATAGCCCCTGAGAATTGTGGCTTTATTGCCTGTGTGTGGATTTTGTTTGCAACAGTTTGGTTGCTTTTCTGTGTACAGTGGTTGTGAGTACAGGCAAGACTGTGACAAGGTTCTGGGCTCTTAACTTTGATGAACACCATGACATTTCCATCATGCTCCACTCAAAACAGCACAGATGTGAGTCTGGGAGTGGCATCCCCACTGCTCTCATGAGCCTTTGTTTGCAGAACACCCTGATTAACCCCCACCCTTCATGGTTCATTGACTCACTGATAGATCAAGTTTAAACTAGCACATATTAGCACATTTGCTACTAACAGAGGAACAGTTGGCCATTCTGTTTTACATCGCTGGTTCATTGAAAACTGGCATGCTCAAAAGGTCTACCGACTATGAATTCAGTTTACCAAAGGATTGAGAACCAAATCAGTTGCATATTAATTTTGAATTATATCTATATTTTAATCTTAGATTATCTTTTTTGGGGATGCTTATACTATTGTAAAATTATGAATAAATTTCATAATTTATTATAACTTTCAGATTCATTTTTTCAAGGAGTTTAGGGAATTTATGTGTCTCAATACTTTCATAGTAAACAGTTTGTCTTAATTGAATGAAAGAAGAGCAAGTTTGTGACTGCCTGATGCTTCCCATCATCTCATTCTAAAAATGTCTTCTGTAGAGTTCTTTGCAGCCAATAAGTTACAGAAATTTTTGCAGTGAACTATATTTCTGTCCATAGGGCTTCCTCGATGGCTCAGTGATAAGGAAACTGCCGGCCAATGCAGGAGACATTTGATCCCTGGGTGGGAGCAACCCCCTGGAGAAGGAAATGGCAATCCTGGCCAGTATTCTTGCCTAGAGAATCCCATGGACAGAGGAACCTGGCGGGCCCTTCATGGGGGGAGGTTCATGGGGTTGCAAAGAGCTGGACACGACTGAGCACAGTAGCACACACATACTGATATTTCTGTATCACATGAAAATGTTTACTGATCTCTTGTTTGGGCAAGAGATCTAGAATGCATGTCTATTTTCTCACAAGCACATTTTAAAATTGTCTCCTTTTGCTTTATTTGTTGTTACTGGTGTTATCAATAAATCAATCACATTTTATAAAACAGAGAACTTCTTCCTCTTTCCTACCTTCTTAACCTAGTCTTCAAAGTCTCCAAATTCTTTCCTCACTGTGCTTTTTATGGAAGATATATTTACCAGATCATTTGGCAATGTCAGCTGGTGAATGCTTTCTTGGCTTCATTGTTAACACACCGGTGCCATCCTTGGCTTCCTGCTTCTTTGCTTTGTCCTTTCTCTTGTGAGATGCTAGAGCACAAGTGCCCTGCTGTGCTGAGGATGGCACTCCCAGTCTAAGCCTAAGATGGAACAACTGATATTGTTTTCAAAACTGGCTACTGCATGGGGACTAAAGGCAGTTTCTTCCTGGCCCGATTTCTGATCATTTGATAACTGATGAGTTGTTTTAGAAGGCAAACTGATTAATTTTCAGTTCTAAGCAAAAGGGTTAAGTATTTGTTTTCATTGTTGCTATAGATTTAATTTAGAAAAGATTTTACCCAGTTCTTAAATATAATTCTTCTGCTGGGTTTAAGTTTGTATATATAGGAAGTAAATATATAGGGATTAAATTATTTTTAAAAGCTTAATAGCAATAAGAGGTTGTTAGATTTTTCATGCTAAATGTTTCTTTCAAAGGATATAAGTGCCTATTGCAAAACCTACTTCTGATAAATCTTTGGTTCTTTGTGAAGTATTTGCCTTAGTCTTTTTGCTTTATTTTAGGAATTAATGTAAGTGGTCACATTGCTGGACTTATTTTATATCATAGCAACTTTAAAATAAAGGCTTTTTGCTTGCATGATTGTTTTTTGCAGTGTTGATCATTTCTTTAATACAATTGGAATTACAGTTTTATAATTTATTTTTAGCCTTTGGTTTATTTTTTAAAAGAAAACACACACACACACACACACACAATATGGCATCTATTGTGTGCCAGATACTATTGCAAGGGCTAGTAATATAGCAAAGCACAGAACCACGAAGTCTTTGAACTCAAGTAGCTTATTATTAAGTATTATCAAGTAGCTTATTATACCACTGGGGTTCCCCAGTGGTAAAGAATCTGCCTGCAATACAGGACATGCAGGAGACTTGAATTCAGTCCCTGAGTTGGGAAGATCCCCTGAAGGATAAAATGGCAAACCACTCCAGTATTCTTGCCTTGAAAATGCCACGGACAGAGAAACCTGGAAGGCTACAGTCCATAGGATTGCAGTGTCAGACATAGCTAAGCGCCTGAACACACACACAGCTTGTATTCTAGTGTTAGTGGAGTGTCTTAGTCTGTTTGGGATGGTATAACAAAGTACCATAGAGAGGGTGGCTTATAAATAGCAGAAATTTACTTCTCACAGTATTGGAGGCTTGAAGTCTGAGCTCAGGGTGCCAGCATGTTCAGGGTCTGGTGAAAGCTCTCATGTCTTCACAGGGCAGAAAGAAAGCTGGAGCCCTCTGGGGTCTCTTTTATAAAAGCACTAATCCCATTCATAAGGGCTCAATCCTTATCACCTAATTACCTCCCAAAGGCCTCACCTCCTAATACTTCACAGTGGGGATTAGGATATCAACATATAAATTTTGGGGGGACACAAGTAATTCCTAAGAAGAGGGAATTGAAAAAATGAAATAAATGTATTTATGTGATGTCAAATGGGATGAAAGTAGTTGCTGTTGCACACAGGTGGTTAAGGGAGACTTCATGGGCTGTAAAGTTTTGGAAGAAAGCTGAAAGTCATGGGAGCCATTTGGATATAGAAGTAATTCTAAGCAGAGGAAATAGTAAGGGCAAAATGCTGACCAAGACTGTCATTTGCAGAGTAGAGTCAGGAAGCAGAGTAATTGAAATGAAGTCACAGAGGTGGCTGGAGGTAATGCATGAAGGACCTTGTAACGTTTGTATGGTTTTTGACTTTTCTCCTTAGAAAAATAGGGGCCATATGGGAGTTTTAAGCAGAAGAATGACATGATCTGACTTACTTTCAAAATATATATTCTGGCTGCCAAGTAGATATTAGGTTGTGTGAGTGGGTGAAAGCATTGCAGCAGGAGACCAGTTAAGTATAATCCAGGTATAATCCAGGCAAGAGATGATGGCTTAAATCAGGTTAGGGGCGGGAGAAGTGGTTTGAAGTGGTCAGCCTTTTGACTTATTTTTGAAGATAGAGCTGGCTGAAGTTACTTGGTGGATATTGAAAAAAGTTGAAGATGATGCTAAGATCTATTATTTACTCTTATGAAAAGATGTCTAACATATAGGTGCCCATTATAATGTTTTTATATTTTCTACATTTTTGTTACCTAGATTCTGTACTTAACATTTGCCTATAATGGCTTCAAACATTTTATTCTGTCAGGTTCTTTTTTTAATTTTCATTTTATATTGGAGCATAGTTTTTTTTTTTTTTAAACTGGTATGTAGCTGCTTTACCATGTTGTATTAGTGTCTGCTGTATGACAGAGTGAATCAGTTATATATATACATACATCTGCTCCTTTTTGGATTTTCTATTTAGGTCACTACAGAGCATTGAGTAGAGTGCCCTGTGCTAAACAGTAGGTTCTCATTAGTTATCTATTTAATACATAGTAGTGTATATATGGAGAAGGCAATGGCACTCCACTCCAGTACTCTTGCCTGACAAATCCCATGGATGGAGGAGCCTGGTAGGCTGCAGTCCATGGGGTCGCTAAGAGTCGGACACGACTGCGCTACTTCACTTTCTCTTTTCACTTTCATGCATTGGAGAAGGAAATGGCAACCCACTCCAGTGTTCTTACCTGGAGAATCCCAGGGACAGGGGAGCCTGGGGGGCTGCCGTCTAAGAGGTCGCCCAGAGTTGGACACGACTGAAGTGACTTAGCAGCAGTAGCAGCAACAGCAGTGTATATATATCAATCCCAATCTCCCTGTTCATTCCCGTCTCTCACTCCCCCCCACCTTGGTATCCATTCATTTATTTTCTATGACTATCTATGTGTTTTAAAGTAAATTATAAATATCATGGGTAATTTTGATTGTTGTTATTGTTCATTTGCCAAGTCATGTCTGACTGGGTTTTCCTAATTTGCTGACATATTGAATGCAGGACTTTAATAGCATCATCTTTTAGGATTTTAAATAGCCCTGCTGGAATTCCATCACCTCCACTGGCTTATTGGCAGCAGTGCTTCATAAGGTCCATTTGATTTCACGCTCCAGAATGTCTGACTTGGAATGGGAGATGACACCATCATGGTTATCCAGATCATTGAGATCTTTTTTGTACAGTTCTTCCATGGTAATTACATGGAGGGTATTTTCCCCAGACTTCAGTAAGAATCTCTAAGAAAAAATTCTAGAAATAGCAAAATATCATTATCCTACCAGATGAATGAGCAATAGTTGTGTTTATTATCATCTAATATCATCTAATCCTCATTGGAAAAGACCCTGATGCTGGGAAAGATTGAGGGCATGAGGAGAAGGGGACGACAGAGGATGAGATGGTTGGATGGCATCATCGATTCAATGGACATGGGTTTGGGTGGACTCCGGGAGTTGGTGATGGACAGGGAGGCCCGGTGTGCTACGGTTCATGGGGTCGCAAAGAGTTGGGCATGACTGAGTGACTGAACTGAACTGAACTGAATACCTGGTCCACGTTGAAATTTCCACCTCTTTCCAAAATGTCTTTTATAGCTGATTTGTACCAATCAGTCCAATCTATTAAATACATTTAAACTGTAACACTACAATATGCCCCTTCTCATCTTTTTTATTCTCTTAGAAACTCTTAGCCCATTTAAATACAGATGATTGGTCCTTCTTCTCAGAAATTCTGATTCAGTGGTTCTGGTGTGGGCCTTTCTAATGAGCTGTTGGGGGATGCCGGGCTGTCATTTTGGAGATCACAGACTTTGAGTAGTACTGCTAGGCCCCATCTGATTGTTCTTGGGGGCATCATTTAACTTGTTCTTTTATTCCCTGTATTTACTATAAACTAGATTTTCAATCTAAAGACTTAACTAGATTTATATTGTAAATTTGGGGCTAGAATACTTTATAAATGATATGTGTACTTCATATTTTATCATCTCAGGTGGTACATAATGTCTGACTTCCCACTATTAATGAGGCCAAGGTGACTTCCCAAGGCTAAGATTGATCCCTGAATCAAGGAGGTGAAAGCTTGATCCCTCTGTTGTAATGTCTCTATTTGAAACTAGTGGATAATTTGTTGAGTGATACTCAGGGACAAAGGGAATGTCTGCTGCTAGTGCTAAGTCACTTCAGTTGTGTCCAACTCTGTGTGACGCCATAGATGGCAGCCCCCCAGGCTCCCCTGTCTCTGGGATTCTCCAAGCAAGAACACTGGAGTAGGTTGCCATTTCCTTCTCCAATGCATGAAAGTGAAAAGTGAAAGTGAAGTAGCGCAGTCGTATCAGACTCATGCAGACCCCATGGACTGCAGCCTACCAGGCTCCTCCGTCCATGGGATTTACCAGGCAAGAGTACTGGAGTGGGGTGCCATTGCCTTCTCTGAAGGGAATGTCTAGTCTTTAGTAAATGTTTCACTAATGATTTTAACAAGTGTTGATTATCCTTGCCTGAACTGATTATTTAACCAGGAGTAGATCATAGAGATTTTCTAATTCAATCATTCTTCCTAAATGAATGCTATTCTTTTTTTTTTAATATAAATTTATTTATTTTAATTAAAGGTTTATTACCTTACAGTATTGTATTGGTTTTGCCATACATCATCATGAATCCGCCACAGGTATACATGTGTTCCCCATCCTGAATCCCTATCCCTCCTCCTGTCCCGTACCATCCCTCTGGGTCATCTCTGTGCACCAGCCCCAAGCATCCAGTATCATGCATCGAACCTGGACTGGCGACTCGTTTCATATATGATATTATACATGTTTCAATGCCATTCTCCCAAGTCATCCCACCCTCTCCCTCTTCCAAAGAAGACGTACAGATGGCTAACAAACACATGAAAAGATGTTCAACATCACTCATTATCAGAGAAATGCAAATCAAAACCACAATGAGGTATCATTTCATGCCAGTCAGAATGGCTGCGATCCAAAACTCTACAAACAATAAATGCTGGAGAGGGTGTGGAGAAAAGGGAACACTCTTACACTGTTGGTGGGAATGCAAACTAGTACAGCCACTATGGAGAAGGGTGTGGAGATTCCTTAAAAAACTGGAAATAGAACTGTCTCATGACCCAGAAATCCCACTGCTGGGCATACATACTGAGGAAACCAGAATTGAAAGAGACACGTGTACCCCAGTGTTCATCGCAGCACTGTTTACAATAGCCAGGACATGGAAGCAACCTAGATGTCTATCAGCAGATGAATGGATAAGAAAGCAGTGGTACATATACACAATGGAGTATTACTCAGCCATTAAAAAGAGTACATTTGAATCAGTTCTAATGAGGTGGCTGAAACTGGAGCCTATTATACAGAGTGAAGTAAGCCAGAAAGAAAAACACCAATACAGTATACTAATGCCCATATATTCCTTTTAAAAAATGATGTTGCTTCTCCCAACTGGTACTATTTGGTTAATGGGAAGTATAGTGTGTATTGGTCTTCCTGGGTAGCTCAACTGGTGAATAAACTGCCTGCAATGCAGGAGACCCCAGTTTGATTCCTGGATTGGGAAGTTCTCCTGGAGAAGGGATAGGCTACCCACTCCAGTATTCTTGGGCTTCCCTGGTAGCTCAGATGGTAAAGAATCTGCCTGTAATGCAGGAGACCTGGGTTGGGAAAATCCACTGGAGGAGGACATGGCAACCAGCTCCAGGATTCTTTCCTGGAGAATCCCCTTGGACAGAGGAGCCTGGCAGGCCACAGTTCACGGGCCTGCACGGAGTCGGACACCACTGAGCGACTAAGCACAGCACAGCACAGCTCGTAGAGCATGTTAGAAAGGCGGGATAAATCCTGAAGTAGCTATTCAAAGTAAATGAAGTTTCTCACTGGAGCAAGTGGAAGGATGTTGTCATTAGTCAGAAGGGGAAGATGGTGGGTGGAAAGACCAGGTTTGATGGGAAAAAGCAGAATTTTAGTTTTGAAAGCATTAAACTTGAGATGTCTAGTAAACATTTGTATTGATCAAAGTTCGGTTGATTCAAAATGAAAATACTCTAGCTATTTTAAATAGAAAGCTGTTTTGTACAGATAATGTTATTAAAAGGCGAGAGGAGAAGGTTCTAGTGTGTCGACTATGCTGGTGGCCTGCAGCTGTTGCTGCTTTGCTTTCCTCATTCCTCCCCCACCCCACATATATGGCCTCGTGAGATGTTTGCTCTGACCAGTTGACTAAGGGAAATAAATGTTCAGAGACAGCTCTGCATGGTATGATAGAAGTGACCTCCTGAAGTGTTACAGCCCCACCTGAAAGTGTTCTCAAAAGACAGTAGGGAAGGGAGATCCTTCTGGTGGTCAGAATTTTGTGTTGATATAAGTTGTTATGGAGTGATGGCCAGAGAGATTAACATGTCTCAAGGCATGATCAGTGGTTAAGAGCTTGGCCAAATAGTTGGAAGTTAAAATTTGCAAGGTTGGTGACAGATGTATAAAGGAAAAGTATATGAATGACTTTCACAGAATAAGAACAGATATGAGATTTATGTCTTATGTAAATGCTTACCAAGGAAAATTTATTCTAGAAGAGGAAATAACCAGATAGGCAAGATGCTCCATTCTATAGATGTTTGTCAGCATCTTTTCAGAGCACATCTGGGCTTGCTCAATGAACATATAAACAAAGTGGCCTTAAGGCAGGAAGGGGAAAAATATAGGGATTTAGCAATAAGCACGTATATTCACTAAGGCTGAGTTGATTATCACCATTTTGTTGAGTACTCTACTTGCAGACAGATCAGCCTCGACCCCTGGGCATTCCAGAGCAACCAGTCAACCATCTGATGGGAGATTGATACATTGAATCCTCTGTTTTGTGAAAGGTCAGTGTCTTGGCCTTATTGCTACCAGTTCTTACATTTGGTATGGATTTGGATTTATTGGCCATCATGCTTCTGCCAGAGAAGGCGATGGCACCCCACTCCAGTACTCTTACCTGGAAAATCCCATGGAAGGAGAGGCCTGGTGGGCTGCAGTCCATGGGGTTGCGAAGAGTTGGACATGACTTCACTTTCACTTTTCACTTTCATGAATTGGAGAAGGAAATGGCAACCCACTCCAGTGTTCTTGCCTGGACAATCCCAGGGACGGATGAGCCTGTTAGGCTGCCGTCTATGGGGTCGTACAGAGTTGGACATGACTGAAGCGACTTAGCAACAGTAACAACAGCAGCATACTTCTGCCAGGACTACCACTGATGACTCTCCTACATACCTTGTTCAGTGAATTTACACCTTATACAATACTGCTTTTGATCACAGACTCATTCGCATCAAGAAAACTAAGTCAATTGGCTGAGCAGTATGGGATTCACTAGTCTTACCACATTTCTTATTTTGTTATATTGTCTTCCACTTGGGAGACTAAATCTTGTGATAGTAAAGCAGTTTTTAGTTCCATAAACAGAATACATAGGTCTGTGGACCAGTGAGTGAGTGAAGGTAAGTGCCATCTCTCTTCTTCACCTTGTTTCCCACTGATAGTATTTTTTGCTTCCGGTCTCTATGACTTTGAACTCTGCTGATTCAGAGTTTTTAGTTTAGAAGAATACTTCCATATGGGAAAATGATAATGGTTCAATTGAACTGGACTTTGAAACTACCTGGTCACATTATTGAACCATATGACTGAACCAGCAAATGAAAAAATAATAATAATGCAGTTGCTTTGCTGGCAAAGATGATCAGTTCTGATTATCAGGGGGAAATACTGCTGTTTCTGCTACTCAATAGGAGGATCACATCTGGAAACCAGCAGGCAACCTGGACTGCCACTTAGGAGCAGGATGAAGTGAATAAACACATAGTCCAGGAAAATAAAAATGACCAAACTGACTCCAGGAGGTATAGAAAATGGTAACAGATGAATTACAACCAAAAAAGTAGAAATTTTTTTGTTACTTCTAAAAAAATAACCAAAAAACTAAAAACCCCACCAACTCTGACATTTTCAGATGAATATGCACCATACCTTTAAGGAACAAGAAACTTCAATATTATTTAAACTATTCTGGAGCACAGGAAAAGAATGAAAACTCCCAGATTTTATTTATAGAGCTTGCATGGAATTAATACCAACATCTGACAATGAAGTCCAAAACAGGAAAAATATAGATTGCTTTTACTTATGAGTGTCAAGCAACCCTTAATAAAATAAGGAGAGATGGCTATGTTATGAGTGTGATAAATATGTGTGCTTAGTTGCTCAGTAGTGTCTGACTCTTTGCGAACCCATGGATGTAGCCCGCCAGACTCCTCTGTCCCTGGCATTCTCCAGGCAAGAACACTGGAGTGGGTTGTCATATCCTCCTCTCGGGGATCCTCCCCACCCAGGGATTGAGCCCAGATCTCCTTCATTACAGGTGGATTCTTTACCATCTGAGCCATATATATCCCATTTCATTTTAAATTAATTTATTTTAATTGAAGGATAATTAGTTTACAATATTTTTATAATTTTTGCCATGCATCAACATGAATCAGCTGTAGCTATACATGTGTCCCATCCATCCTGAGCCCTATCCTATCTCCCTCCCTATCTTATCCCTCCAGGTTATCACAGAACACTGGCTTTGGGTGCCTTGCATCATACATCAAACTCACGCTGGTTATCTATTTTACATATGGTAATGTATAGGTTCCAATGCTATTCACTCAAATCATCCCACCCTCGCCTTCTCCCACAGAGTCCAAAAGTCTGTTCTTTACATTTGTGTCTCCTTTGCTGCCCTGCATGTAGGATCAGTTACCATCTTTCCAAATTCTATGTATATGCGTTAATATACAACATTTGTCTTTCTGATTTACTTCACTCTGTATAATAGGCTCCAGTGTTAGCCACCTCATTAGAACTGATTCAAATATATTATTTTTAATGGCTGAGTAATACTCCATTGTGTATATGTACCACAGCTTTCTTTTCCATTTGTATGCTGATGGACATCTAGGTTGCTTCCATGTCCTGGCTATTATAAACAGTGCTGCAGTGAACATTGGGATACACGTGTCTCTTTCAATTCTGGCTTCCTTGGTGTGTATGCCCAGCAGTGGGATTGCTGGGTTGTATGGCAGTTCTAGTCCCAGTTTTTAAAGGAATCTCCATGCTGTTCTCCATAGTGACTGTACCAGTTTGCATTCCCACCAACGGCGTAAGAGGGTTCCCTTTTTTCCACACCCTCTCCAGCATTTATTGTTTGCAGGCTTTTTGATGACAGCTCTTCTGACTGGCATGAGATAATACCTCACTGTGGTTTTGGTGTGCATTTCTCTGATAATGAATGTACATCTCATTTTAAAGCCAACATGAAGAACTATGTGAAGGAGTCCCATTGAGCTCTGGAACTAACAAGAATATTCTTCATCAGCACCCTTAGTCACATTCTTCTGGTGAAACCAATGAATGCAAGTAAAGTAGAGAAAAAATATGAATTTGTATGCCAGTTGGAAAGGGAAAAGTGAAATTACCATCATTTGAAGGTGAAATAACTATTAGCCTGGAAAATCCAAGAGAATAAAAGGAAATCTATGATGAACAATGAGAAAATTAAGTGCTAGGTGTAGAAATAAATAGTTTTTGATATTTGCTGTTAATATTCAGTGAGGAGTTGGAGTTGGAAGCATATTGATGGAAGTAACAAAAAAGATGAAAAACGTAGACTTGTTCAGCACTCATTTGACAAACAGTTAACATGGTACTGAGGGACACAGGAAACTTAAAATGGAAAAGCATACCTTGTTTCTGTAAAGAAAGACTGGATCTCATAAAAGTGTTATTGTCCTTAAGATAATTTATATTTAATGTAATCGCAATAAAATGCCAGTAGAATTTTTCATACTAGACAAATTGATTTTAAAGACCATGTGTAAAAATAGACATGGGAATTTTTAAAAGTAATAAAGAGAGACCAACTGAACCAGCTATTAAGTCATGTTATAAAACTATGATATTTAAAATGTTATGATACTGACATGAATAAGTAAATAGACCTCAGACAAGACACTTAGATTCAAACACATCCAGAAACCTAATAATATAAAAGTGGCATTTGAAATCTGTGGGAGAAAGATGGATTATGTCATGAATGATGTTGGGAATAGATAGATAGTGATCTGGAAAAAAGTTAAGGTCCGCTTTCATAAAATATGAAACTGAGACCATCAAATTATTAGAAAAATGCAGGGAATTTTTTGTCACAAAGGGAGTTTTTAAATATGACACAAAACCCAGAAGCTATAAAAGAAGTGATATATTCAACTACAGGCACATAAAAATGAAAACTTTTAACAGAGAAAATAGCATAAATAAAATGAAAATCACTAAATGACACACTGGCGAAAATATTTGTAATTCATCTAACAAAATGTTGATTTTTCTTACTGTATGGAGCACTACTATAATTAACATGACAAAGAATACAAAGATTCTTTTTAAAGATTGGCTGATGATATAAATGGGGAGGGAGGAGGGAGGAGGGTTCAGGATGGGGAACACATGTATACTTGTGGAGGATCCATCTCAATGTATGGCAAAAGCAATACAATATTGTAAAGTTAAGCAAAATAAAATTTAATTGAAATGCTAAAAAAAAATAAATAAACTGATAGCACATGGAAAAATAAAAGCGGCTGTTAAACATTTTCAATGTTTCTCAACCCCTTCCCCTTATAATAAGAGAAATGTAAATTGAAATTAGAGTGATATGCAGTTTTTTATCCTTCAGATTATCAAAGATCAAAAAATTTGAAAATATGCAAGGTGTAAGGAAACAGACACTCTAAGTTCCTGGTGGTGTAAATTGGTAGTAAAAATAATAGGTGAAGTGAGTCCTGTGTGTCATGCACTTTCCTAAGTACTTTATATTTACTTATTTAATCGTCACATGTACCTTTTGTGAATGGTACTCTTATTAGCCCCTATTACAGATGAGGAAACTGAAGAACAGAGAAGTTAGACAATAACCCAAAGTCACACAGTTTGGCAAATGGAGGAGCCAGGGTTTAAGATCAGTTACTTTTACTCTAGCATTTACTTTTTTTTTTTTTTGTCACAACTTTGAAATGTTTCTATGGCAAGTAATATGGCAGTATACACTCCCAAGGGTACATATACTTTGATCGAGTGATTCTCCTTCTAGAAGTTTGATCTATAGTTTTCTGTAAATAGATGCAAAATGACATTTATTGCAGCATTATTTGCAGTAAAGGAAGATTGGAAACAACCTGAATACCTGTCCCGGGGGAACTAGTTAATTAAATTGAGGTTCATACGAAGAAAACTAGGCAGCTGTAGATAAACCAAGATGGCAGTCCGTAGTGATATGGAATCATCTCCACAGTATTGTGAAAGGAAAAGCAAGGCACAGAATAATAGGTTGGGATGCTGCCATCTGTGTAAAAAGTCACTGAACATATACACACATTTTCATATGTGCACAGAGTAGACTCTCAGTGATGCCCGTGGTTGTCTCTCAGGAAGGGAACTGGGCATCAGGGAATGAGCCAACTGATGAGGTTTTGAATTCTCAGAGTACCAAGTGTGTGTATGTTAATCTGTACAGAAAACTACTGTGTGTGTGGTTTTCAAATCATACATTTGTATTGAGATCACTTGGTGAAGAGTGTAACCAAGTGCCTTAGACCTGGATTTAGACTCCAACGCTGGATGGTTAACTTAACGGGAAAGAGGCTTTGGAACACCTGTAGTGACTTGACTTCTTCCCTGACTTTGACTTTGACTGGAGGAGGGACAAAATCCATAGAGCTCTATGTGCTTGGGGTAAGATTCCTCCCAACAGCCCTCTGCTCTCCAGTCTTAACGGCTACACACAGCTTTTACCTTTTACACATGGTATTGCTGCCCACAGAAGTTGCATGTCTTAGCAACTTCATCAGCTAGACTTTCATCCCTCTAAGGCCCTCTCTGTGTACCCACTAGCCTGACACCATCCCTCACTCTCTTCAACTCCAGACACCATTTTATTTTGCCCTGTGGAATGATTCTTCATGAACAAAATCTTGGAGAAAAACCAAGAGAGTTTCCAGTCTAATATAGAAGATTAACTAATAAATAGATGTAAAGTTACAATGATGTATAGCAATCAAGATTGGGAAGTACATGGATTTGTGAGAATAAATGATAAGGGGGAAATGACCTAGCTAAAGTCACAAAGCCAAGGAGGTCATGATAGGCTTTCCTGCTTTCCCCAGAAAGTGATAACTGTGGCGAAATCAAAACAAAAGAAGAGAAGGTTAACTGGGCAAAGTGGCTATGGTGGCAGATGGTGCAGGTGGGCAGCTTGTGGGGAGAGCAGGTGCAAAGGCACTGTGGCAGAGGCACATAGGAATTCAAGAGAATGAATGGAATAGGAGGAGGCTTGAGGAGGGAGCGTGGATGGAGAGATGGTTGGGACCTTTTCAGTTATATCTCTTAAGGACATTAAAAAGTCCTACTTTATTGGGTAGAAATCTCCATTCTGATTTCTAAATTTTGACATCAAATTGCTACCTAATTCATGTACACTTAGACATTAGCTTCATAGTCATCATGTTAAGTTCATCTAAAAGAAAAAGAGAAATGAGAAAATGAGTACAAGCTCTGGTTTAAAAAAACAAAAATTGGCTTTGTTGACATGTACTTAAAAACCCCTTGATTGACCAGAATGCCTAAGGACATTTCTGATTAATTTAGTTTTCATTACTATTATTAACTGAGGCTTAAACTTATTTTGCTTAAATCCTTTTAGAAAGTCTTTAAAAATAATTTTAGCCCCTTTTGTGCCTTAGGTTTGTGTCACAAAGATTGGATGGGCTGTAGAGCATGTACTATTATACACTTACATTTAAAGTCTGCAAGCCTTCAGCTAGAATGTGCTTATCCTCACAAGCCGAAATGACTGTTTTTCATTTCCATGAATGTGTATTCCTTCACAGTCATGATATAGGAAGAGGGGGGAATAAAAGTTGGTTTGTATGACAGCATTTGGGGATTCCCATCTTGTGATTAGACAGCTTTCTTACTGGGTCTGTTACTGCTGGAGAAATGAGAGTATTCTAACAAAAATACCAGGTAGGGGAAAACTTAACTAGATCTTAGTCTGGACTGTCTGGAGTTGAGAACAAGTTTCTAGTCCTTGTCATGTTTTAATAGAAGTGAGCCTTAGATTAATCTTCTTAGCCTTGCCTCATTAAAGGACGCTAATACTGTCCATGGCAGTTTTGTTTTGTTTTGACCTGATCCAGAATCACATACCTCATTCTGTTGTTGTCTCTTCAGTCTCCTTTAATCTGCAACAGTTCCTCAGCTTTTGTCTTTCATAGTCTTGACAGCGTTGAGAAGTCTAAGGCAGGTGTTTTGAGGATACCCTTCCACTTGGGTTTGAGTGTTTCATAGTATCAGGTCCACGTTAGGCACTCGGGGCAGGAGTCCCACAGAAGTTGCGTGTCTTAGTGTTGTGCATGGCATACAGGAGGCATGTGTGTCTGTCTGTATCACTCAGAGTGTGGTTAACTTTGATTGCTTGACTTAGGAGGTGTCTGCCAGTTTTCCCTACTGTAAATATCCTTTTTATCTTCTGTAAATGGAAGAATAGGGAGGGACAGAGTTTAAGAATAAGTAAATATATTATTCCCCAACTGACTGTCATCACTGATGGTTTTAGCATCCATTGCTGATTCTTGCTTAGATCCATCATTATTATAATGGTCAAAAATACTGATTTTCTAACTCTTTAATTTTTCTATATTTATTGTTTTTCTCCTATAAGACAGTTTTTTCCTTCTTTCTTTGTGTGTGTATTTAATGTTGTTGTTTTAAAGAAACATGGTTCCTGGAGTTTTTTTTAATTTAAATTTATTTATTTAATTAATTGAAGGATAATTGCTTTTAAGAATTTTGTTGTTTTCTGTCAAACCTCAACATGAATCAGCTATAGGTATACATATATCCTCTCCCACTTGAGCCTCCTTCCTGTCTCCCTCCCCACTCCACCTCTCTAGGTTACTACAAAGCCTCTGTTTGAGTTTCCTGAGAGATATGGCAAATTCCTATTGGCTATCTATTTTACATATGGTAATATGAGTTTCCATGTTTCTGTCTCCATACATCTCATCCTCTCCTCGTGTCCGTAAGTCTGTTCTCTTCTGTCTGTTTCTCCATTGCTGCCCAGCAAATAAATTCTTTGGTACCATCTTTTTAGATTCTGTATATATGTGTTAGTATACAATATTTATTTCTCTTTCTGCTTACCTCACTCTGTATAATAGGCTCTAGGTTCATCCTCCTCATTAGAACTGACTCAAATGTGTTCCTTTTTAAGGCTGAGTAATATTCCATTGTGTATATGTACCACAGCTTCTTTATCCATTCATCTGTCGATGGACATCTAGGTTGCTTCCATGTTCTAGCTATTGTAAATTGTGCCCCATAGTATGTATGGTGTGTTACTGTCTTTATTCCATTTTATGTTGCCCCAGGTTTGGCCAGTGGGAATCCTGAGACACTGAGTATTTTATCAGAGATTTTTGTACAAATGATATAAAAAATAGATAACAGAGGGACAGAAGATAGATAACCTAGGAGTAAGAAGGCTGAGAGGTGAATCTGTTGGTGATCAGGAGAGGCTTCAGTGGAGAAGTGGTATTTGAAGTGAGCTATGAGTCTGAGTGACCTCTGGGAGTTGGTGATGGACAGGGAGGCCTGGCGTGCTGCGGTTCATGGGGTCGCAAAGAGTCGGACATGACTGAGCAACTGATCTGATCTGATCTGATGAAAAAGTGGCCGCCTTTTCATAGGGTTGGAGATGCGGTGGAGTGGAAAGGGAGCCTGAATGGAGGAAGACTGGACAGACCTGGTGTTCAGTAAGTAATACAGTGGGTCGAGATCATGAAGGGGAAGCTGGACTGAAACAGAAAACCCTCTGCGCTTAGTTTGCTTCTAGCATTTTCTGTGCAGATCTCACGCCTGGTATTTTCTTCCTGGCCCTGCTTTTGCTATTTGGGGGAAGGGAGAAGATGAAGTGTGAGGCAGGAGGGAATTGCAAGTGGTGGAAAACAGCAACGTGAGCCCAGAGCCTTACTCAGATGCTACCTTCTCCGGAAGCCCTTTTACAGATCCCTAATAAGACCCTTCTCTCTGCACTCCCAGAGCACTCTGTGCCTCTGTGTTAACAGATCTGTTCTGTCTTGTACTGTTTCTGTTTGTGGATACGTCTTTCCCTTTGAAGCATGAGCCAAATATGAATCACCTCCCCTCTTCCCAGTACTCAGTACAAATGCTCAATAAGTATTTCTTGAATCTGTGTGAAAGGAAGGAGAGAGGATAGGTTGGAGTTGGTTGGGGGAAGGTTCTGGATGTCATTTTCAGGGGTTCAGGCCCGCTCCTCAGGCAGAGATAGGCCGTGGAGCTCTGAACCAGTGCAGGGCTGCCGGGAGCTAGAAGGTCTGAGGATGCAGTGAAAGGGGGATGCTGCAAGACACCTGTGAGTAGCCAGAGAGAGACGGCCAGGAAGGGCAGAGGCATGGACACAAACAGTTATCGCCACACAAATCTGGGCACTCATTTGAATGTAGGAATTGATGGAAAGAGGGAAAAAAGGAGTTGAGCGTGGCTTTGAGGTTTCAAGACTGGATAGTTAGCAGATTGGCAGAGACCTTTCACCAAAACAGGAGCCCAGAGCCAATTACAGAAGAACGAGGAGTTCAGCATCGTCCTGTCCAGTCTTCAGCCAAGACGCTCCCTGAATTCAAACAATATGATTCGTTGAACATTTTTTATTATATCAATTATGGTAAGAAAATATTGTCTCTGCTGGAGGCACAAAAACTGACATGAGCATAATGGGCATTTTTCTTTTGGCTTTTGTAACGGTTTCATTAAAAATGGATGCTAGTAACTGCTTTTCTAACCTTGAAGCGTGGCCCAGTGAGAGCAGCTTACCACGGAAGAAATAGTCGTCAGCTTTCCTCTGGCTCCTCTGTCCCCTCCTGCCCCTTCCTAACAACAGAAAATTTGCTTTGCACCTGCTCCAACTGGGCTCTAAGTGATAAGCATCTTGCAAGCCCAGAAAATTGTAGTATCAAATCTCAGCTCCAACTGTGAGGCAGCACCATATCCCCGGATCCCGCTGAGAGACGTTGCTTTTCCGGTTCCCCAGGGAAGAGTTCTTTCTCTCCGGCCCCCTTTCAGGTTTGAACTCTGACCTAAGCCCTCCTTTTAGCTCCCAGCATGCATTGCTCTGGAGCTGGCCCTGACCTAGCCCCGAATCCTCCACCCTGAGCCCACCAACAGGTCAGCCCTGGGTAGCCCTGGGGTCAACGGAATACCCAATTCCAATAATGAGCATATTTATCCAAGGAGAGGAAATGGACTTTCCTATTTGTCACAGTCTATTGCTTCCCCCGGGCCCCTGCCCAGAGACAGGTGCTTAAGAAACATTGGATATATTCACTATTATTGGTGATTTGGTAAATATACATAAAAATCATCTAATATTCACAAAGTTGTTTTCATTCACACCTTCCTTCATAGGTTAAAAATACTTTGTTATAACTCAGGACTTAACTTTAAGAGAGATATTCCTATTTCATTACTAGGGAATGTGAAATGTTTGAAAATAATGCTGTTATTAATGCTGTCAAATAAAAATAGCAAATACTAATTAAATAGGTATATAACATTCTAACTGGCTTTAGTGTGTGGTTTAAAGAGAAAGAAAAAAGTGCTGACAGAGAGTTTATAATTTCTGTATTCATATTTTCCTCTTAGGTTTTTCAAACAGACCAAAGTCATTAAAAATACTCCTTAACCCCCAAAGCCACAAAAAAGAAGCTACTCAAGTCTATTATGAAAAGGTTGAACCACTGTTGAAGATTGCAGGAATAAAGACTGACGTAACAAGTAAGTATTTTCAGAACATAATTTCACCTTTAAAAAAAAAATCATACTTGAGGAAGCAAGATAACCTTGAGTTTGTTCTTGAGTCAAATTTAGGAAACTACTTGTAATATCTAAAGCTTTTTTATGTGCTTTGATAACTTGCTGCAGCCAGCTACAGGATTATAATTCAATTATTTTGTTTCAATTGTATTATTTTTTATTAGAGTATCACTATTGTCTCATTAGACCTTTTTCAGACTTTAAAATTTATTAGATATCATATTTAAGGGGGCTACACATGTTTAAGTATCTTCATTGAGATGCTGGCTATTTGCACATTATCTCTGCAGTTCAGCAGTGATTGATTTTTGCTCACTTAAATGTTAGATGTCTTCCATGAAATCCTTCATTAAGTGGTTTTTGTTCTGACTCTGACCCCTGCTGGTTGGGTCAAAACTCAGCACTTAACTGCTGATTTTAGATGAATTTGGAGAAGCCAGCAGCTTAAAATCATTGTCTAAAACAAGAGAGGTGCTTAGGTTTGTGCGCAGGAAAACAGAAATTTCCTAATGCTGAAGTTCATAGAAAAAAGATAGTAAAATTCTTTCAGCTGTTAAAATTTGGTGACCAAATTCCTTTGATTGCTTGGCGGTGGTGGTTTAGTCCCTAAGTTATGTCCAACTCTTGTGATCCCATGGACTGTAGCCTGCTAGGCTCCTCATCCATGGGATTCTCCAGGCGAGAATACTGGAGTGGGTTGCCATTTCCTTCTCCAGAGGATCTTCCCAACCCAGGAATCTAACCTGGGTCTCCTGCTTTGCAGGCAGATTCTTGACCAACTATGAGCTATGAGGGAAGCCCAGTGATTTCCCTAATGGGGAATTGAACCCCAGCCATGACAGTGAAAGCACGGAATCCTAGCCGCTAGACCACCAGGGAGCTGCTTTGATTTCTTAGAGACTCTTATTTTTCCCAAGGGGATGAGGTGAGGAGGGTTGATGCTTTTGTGAATCACACCCTCAGTTTTGCTGGTTTTACTTCTAGGTAGCTTCTATTTGGAGAAGGCAGTGGCACCCCACTCCAGTACTCTTGCCTGGAAAATCCATGGACAGAGGAGCCTGGTAGGCTGCAGTCCATGGGGTCACTAAGAGTCGGACACGACTGAGCGACTTCACTTTCCCTTTTTACTTTCATGCATTGGAGAAGGAAATAGCATCCCACTCCAGTGTTCTTGCCTGGAGAGTCCCAGGGACAGAGGAGCCTAATGGGCTGCCATCTATGGGGTCGCACAGAGTTGGACACGACTAAAGCAACTTAGCAGTAGTATCTTCTATTTACACTTAACAGATAATATAAATGTGTAGTGAATTTTAATTGATGAAGAGTGTTGCATAAGCCTACTCAGGATACAAGGCCAGAATGCACTTGGAATCTCCTAGTCCCAGTCAAAAGTTCCTGAAGAAGCTGCCCAGAGTGACCTGGCTTTGCTCAGCTGCAACTAAGGGAGATGGGTCTCACAATGTTAATAAGGTTTAGAACCTACCTCTCATGACTTGATGGATGGGTATGCCTGTGTGTGCTGTGCCCTTAGTATTCTGGTATTTCTTTCATTAACCTTGGCTTCATCTTAAATATGGTCCTTTCCATCACTGTAAAATGGTTGCCAATGAATTTGGTTCTTCTTCATTCAAATCTAGTGGGATGGGAAGAGGTGTGCATATCTGAGAGATTCAGCATGTTTTAATCCTGAATGAGGATTAAAATTTTTTCTTATTAATTTGACTGTCCTAATGTATTACGTATGCTGGCGCCTGGAGCACTTTCTTAGGCAGCAAGACCCTTCCCAGGAGACGCAGTGGGACCCCCTTCTCCTAAAGGCTGAGGACACCTGAACTGAAGTCGGGAAGGCTCCCAACAAGGCACACAAGAGGAAGTCTGAGTCCAGATGAAGGATAAATCTTCATGCTACAACTGGGAGTTTACTGTTTGTGCATTGATCCCGAAGTGCTGCACATTTTTTATCTCGGTGTTGTAATTTAGTTTAGCAAAGATGAATACGTCATCAGGATAAAGATCAGAAAACATGAGGGAGACATTGGAGGAAAGAAAACCAGTCTACGGGGCTTGAACTAAGGTAGAGGAAATGATAGGAATGTGCTTTCCTTTTTAATAATTGTTTTGGAGAGAAAGATATTATGTCTAGAAGATTTTCCCCTAAAATTTAAATGTTACAAATGTTATATTTAGTTTAACATAAAATAAAATTAGAATATTACATAAATGCAAATTTAGAACTTATTTATATATTTGTGCAGAATGGCTAATTATTAGCTGCCTAACACTCCTGCTGCAGGCAAAATTATAAAATTACATCTTTTGCTTGTGAAACCATTTGGGTGTGTATATTGGCTTAATATTTATATTTTTAAAATGCTTCCTATTTTATGTGAAAGACACAATAAACATGTGGCTATCTGAAAAATTTTATCCTGCCTATCTCACTGTGTAATTTTGTAGTGTGAATAAGGGTGTATATTTAAAACTACCTGGTATATTGTAAAGTGCAATAGAAACAGGGTCATAATGTGGCATATTTTAGTTTCATAAATTATATAATAATAAGATTCAACTCATACTTTTAAAAAAGTATCTTTTATGAAAGAGTAAAACAGAAGGAGTACAAATTTTCTGCATGTCCAGTGTGACCATTGTTTTAATATATGTTCTGTGCACCACTGACTGCAAATGGTCTATGAATTATATAATACATTCAAAATGTGATGAATTCATTAAGAGAGTGCTGTATAATGAGGCATGATGTAAAACTTGTAACAAGATGTATTCATCACGAGGGCTTCCCTGGTGGCTAAGTGGTAAAGAATCCACCTGCCCATGCAGAAGATGCAGGTTCAATCCCTGGATTGGGAAGATCCCCTGGAGTAAGAAATGGCAACCAGCTCCAGTATTCTTGCCTGAAAAATTCCATGAACAGAGGCGCCTGGTGGGCTACAGTCCATAGGGTCACAAAGAGTCAGACACGACTGAACACACACACACAGATCATATGCTCCAGCAGTTCCACACTTGTGGGTATTTAGCCAAAGGAAACAAAAACACCAACTCAAAAGATATCTGTACTCCCATATGCATTACAGCATTATTTCTTTAAAAAATTTTTATTGGAGTATAGTTGCTTTACAATGTTGTGTTAGCTTCTGCTGTACAGCAAGGTGAATCAGCTATATGGGTACATATAACCCCTCTTTTATGGATTTTCTTCTCATTTAGGTCACCACAGAGCACTGAATAGAGTTCCCTGTGCTCTACAGTAGGTTCTCATTAGTATTTGTTTTATACACAGAAGTGTACATATCTCACTCCAGTGCTTTTTGCTAGAGAATCTCATGGAGGAGGAGCCTGGAAGGCTGCAGTCCATGGAGTCTCTGGGAGTCGGACACGACTGAGCGACTTCACTTTCACTTTTCACTTTCATGCATTGGAGAAGGAAATGGCAACCCACTCCAGTGTTCTTGCCTGGAGAATCCCAGGGATGAAGGAGCCTGGTGGGCTGCCGTCTATGTGGTGGCACAGAGTTGGACACGACTGAAGCAACTTAGCAGCAGCAGCAGCAGTGTATATCTCAGTCTCCCAGTTTATCCCACTCCCCTTTCCCCCTTGGTGTTCATACATTTGTTCTCGATATTGTGTGTCTATTCGTGTTTTACAAAAAGGTTCATCTGTACCATTTTTGTAGATCCCACATATATGCATTCACATACAATATTTATTCTTCTCTTTCTGACTTTCTTCACTCTGTGTGATAGTCTCTAGGTCCATCCACATCTCTTCAAATGGCACAATTTTGTTCTTTTTTATGAGTAAATAATGTTCCATTGTATATATGTACAACATCTTTATCCATTCCTCTGTTGATGGACATTTAGGTCACTTCCATGTTCTGGCTATTGTAAATAGTGCTTCAATGACTGCTGGGGCACATGTATCTTTTGGAACTATGGTTTTCTCTGGGTATAAGCCCAGGAGTGGAATTGCTGGGTCATATGGTAGTTTTATTGTTAGTTTTCTAAGGAACTTCTATACTGTTCTCCATGCTGCTACTGCTGTTAAGTCACTTCAGTCGTGTCCGACTCTGTGTGACCCCATGGACGGCAGCCCACCAGGCTCTCCTGTCTCTGGGATTCTCCAGGCAAGAACACTGGAGTGGGTTGCCATTTCCTTCTCCACTGTTCTCCATGGTGGCTGTATCAATTTACATTCCTACCAACAATGTGTGAGGGTTCCCTTTTCTCCATACTCTCTCCAGCATTTATTGTTTGTAGATATTTTTATGATGACCAGTGTGAGGTGACACCTCACTATAGTTTTGGTGTGCATGGACGGAGGAGCCTGGTGGGCTACAGTCCATGGGGTCGCAGAGAGTCGGGCATGACTGAGCGACTTCACTTTCACTTTCTTTAATTAGTGATGCTGAATATCTGTTCATGTGCCTGTTGGCCATCTGTATATCTTCTTGGAGAAATGTCTGTTTAGGTCTTTTGCCCATTTTTTGACCAAGTTCTTTGTTTTTTGGTATTAAGCTGCATGAGCTGTTTGTATATTTTGGAAATTAATCCCTTGTCAGTTGCTTCATTTGCAAATATTTTGTCCCATTCTGATGGTTGACTTTTCATCTTGTTTATAGTTCTCTTTGCTATGAAAAAGCTTTTAGGTTTAATTAGGTTCCCATTTGTTTATATTTGTTTTTATTTTTCATTACATTTTATTTTCATTACAATAGCCAAGACATGTAATCAGCCTAAGTGTTCATTAATTGATTAATGGATACAGAAAATGTGTGTATATGTGTGTGTGTGTGTGTGTGTGTACATACACATACACATGTACATGCCATACTACAGAATACTTTTCAGCCATAGAAAAGAAGGAAATCTTGCCATTTGGGGAAATATAAGAGGACCCTAAGGATACTGTGGTAAGTGAAATAAGTCAGAGAAAGACAAAAACCGTATGATCCCACTTATATGTGGAATATTTTTAAAAATCCCCCCAAACAAACAAATCAGAATGTGTAGATACAGAGAACAGATTTCCAGAGGTTTGGTGGTGGGGGTGAAAGGGTTGAAGGGTGTCAAAAGGTACAGACTTCCAGTTTAAAAAAAAAGATTCTCACCACATTGATAATAGTATATTAATTTCATTTTGGTTAGTGCTGAAAGTCTAACTCCTTCTGAATGTAGATTGGCATCTTTTGAAATAGTTGAGCTAAAGGAGTATCTCCCCTCTGCTGCTACTTTCAATGCAGTATCTTATCTAATAATCATATCAGAAGAACTGGAAGAACCTTTAAAAAGAGTTGTTTATTCCTAATAACTTGATACATGAATCAAAGAGCAAGAGTGGAAAGCCCATTCTGGCATATGATACCATTTCTTTCTCTTCCTCTCAAAGCAGAGCAGACTTTAAGAATTACAAGGGGAATTTTGGACATCATAGGATAACTCATAGAACAATGAGATTAAAAAAAGTCAAGGCAGCCGAGAAATTAAACTGGAAAGAACTGTGGAGGCCATCTAGTTCAGTTTCTCTCCTATGGTGGAGTGCAGGAGTGTGGCATTCCTCGTGGAAGAAGTGCCACTCCTGGGGCACTCCACAGCCTGGGCCTGGGCATCATGTGGTGGACAGTGCGTGCTGTTACTGGACAATACTGATGGGCGTTCTCAACTGGAGTTCAGAGTCACTGTGCCTCTGTGCATATTAGGAAAAGGCGCCTCTTTTGTCCTCACTTCCTAACAGGTGGTCTTTCTTCTGGGCTGATGTAGTCCAAAGTCATCTAGCATGCTGAATAAGAGTATTAGCTGGATTGCAAATCTACTTGACCCTTTGCCAAATGTCTGTGGGAAATGTACTCTGCAAGAAGAACTTGTGAGCTGATGTTTGCCTCCTTGTGACTTTCCGTGTTGACGTTTATCTTTTGTGCCTGCTAACTTGCTTCAGTTGTGTCCAACTCTTTGCAACCCTGGGTGTAGCCTTCCAGGCTCCTCTGTCCATGGGGATTCTCTAGGCAAGAATACTGCAGTGGGTTGCCATGCTCTCCTTCAGAGGAATCTTCCTGACCAAAGATCAAACCCGTGTCTCTTATGTCTGCTGTATTGGCAGGCGGGTTCTTTACCACTAGCGCCACCATACAAAATAAATGGAATAAGTGTGTCCCAACTTGTGTGCACAGTCTTTGAGGTATTTGAAAACAGATATCATGTAGTCCCTTGATCTCACTTGTTCAAGACAGGCAATTCCGTTTTCTTCAGTCAGTCTTTATAGTCACACAGCTCCTAGACCTTGTTATGTTCATCATCATTATCATGGTCAAAGACACTTCTCTGCTTGTAGCTTTGATCTCTGCCAGCTCAGAGCCCATGGGAGTGCTTTGTCACCAGGTACTTTTACCTCTGTCTGACCCTGGACAGAGTTGTCAAGAATGTAGGGTTTATTGTCACTTTTTCCCCTCCTTCTGGGATCATGTGTTTAAACTTTTGACACTTTTACCAAATTTCTTTTGATTCTTTCCCATTGGCTCTTTATGTCTCTATTTGAAGCCTTCTCTTCCATGGAGATACCTCTGATTGCTCCTGATTTCACCCAGCAGAAAGCTAGGTGATCTGATAAAACTGTTAAAAAGATGCTAGTCGGCTGAGGCATTATTCCCTCCCAGTTATACCTACATGTTAACAAAAATCTGGATCATAAATGTTCACAAATCAGATCCAGCTAGAGAGAGAGAATTATGGGCAAAAGTTCTTTTAATTATCCCTTGAATAATTATGGATATATATGACCAATCCATTTCTAGTACTAGGATATCAGTTAGGGAGTTGGAATTTATCCCTGCAGACAATGAATAGTCATCAATGGAGTTTATGTAGGGAAGAGGTGTGATCAAACATATGCTTAAGAAAGATCATTCTGGCTAGAGTGGGTAAATAGAGGGAGACTGGAGGAAAGGCTGATGTAGTTTGCATATTAAAAATTGTGGTGCCTGGGTCTAGGGCATCGGCTTGAGGAATGTTGGGATGCAGCAACATAATTAAAAGGCAGGAACAGCTGGCTTTGGGCATAGAGTGGTTGCAGAGAGTAAAAGAAAGGGATACTCTAGAAAGAAGACATTTCCTGTCTTGGTTAGTGAGGAATGGATGATAGAACACTAGAAAGAATGATGTAATTAAGAGGCAGTATATTTGAAGGTGAGAATGATGGCTGCTACTTGAACTTACTAAGTTTGAAGTACCTACTAGACAGAAAAAAAAATGACATTTCAGTATCTTACTCCATTACAGACTTTTCTTACCAAACCAAGAAAGGTTTCTTTTATGTAAGAATCAAAACTCATCTGATTTAACTTTAGCCTGTTTCCTTACCACCAATCAATATCAACCTCAGGACATTACTTTTCTCCAATATTGTCTTTCTGAAGAAGTAATATTTAAACTGAAAGTTGAGGTGTATAGGGATCCCAGCAGTGAGAACTGTATGTTCAAAGAGTTGTAAACAATGAAAACTCCAAATTTCCTATATAAGAGAGGTGTCAGTCAGATTGTCAAAGGAATGTAGCTGAAAGAAGAGGCTAGTAGCTTTCTTGTGACACTGCAGCTTCCTGGCAGCCCATGTTGTTGTTTATTTGGAGTGATTTGAATCTGGTTCTTTCTTCTTCCAGAGCCCATAATATCCTGTATAAATACATATTTTGATTCCTTCTACTCCTTCTTAATGGGGCCTCCCAGGTGGTTCCATAGTAAAGAATCTGCCTGCCATTTCAGGAGACATGTGTTCCATCCCTGGGTTGGAAAGAGCCCCTGGAGGAGGCCATGGCAACCCACTCCAGTATCCTTGCCTGGAGAATCCAATGACAAAGGAACCTGGTGGGCTGCAGTTTGTAAGGTCGAATAGAGTCAGACACGACTGAAACAACTTAGCACACACACACACGCATAGTCACATTTCACCTGCAAGATGAAAGGAAGAAATAGACTATTATTTCAGATTTTTTTGTAAGTAAAAATATCATTTAACCAGAAGATAATTTTAAGGCTAATTTTGTTTGGATGTGAAAAGCTTTACCAAAGCAATCTTTGGAATAAAACCGAGACTTGATAAACTGACTCTTAGCATAAATATTTCTTCCCTAATACCCTTAATTATTCATAATGTATGTTTGTAAAATACTTTATTATTTTGCTTTTAAGGTTGCAGCTACTTACTGAAGTTACAGATGAATGATCAGCACACAGTCTGGATGATAACCTGTTTATTAATGTTGATATTTTATATTTTGTTTTCTTGTCACTTTCTACTAAATAGAATTTAATAGAGAAGTTTTATTCCTGTGAATGTTAACAGCATTTGAATAAGCTTTGGGGAAATTACAATGTAATGCTGCTGGGTACAGAATGATGCTTTTAGACACCAAGGCTAATAATTTTTAACAATATCTAAAAACATTGTAGGAAAAGCTTGAACCATGCTGGCACCAGGGACAGACAGGCATGAAAGATTAATGTAATCTCGCATATAATGATGCACATTCTTACACAAAAAATCCATCTGCAGTGTCATGTCAGTCAGCAGAAATCTTTGATGGGTGGATACAGCTGGGCTGTCTCTTCTGGCAGAGCTGCCCCGGAAAATGCTAAATGCGGTTGGACTGCTTGGTGCCATCTGCAGTGTGCCAGTTTATCCTGTCTTCACTGGCATTTGCAATACTGTATAGGGCATCGTGACTGTAGAGACAGCGATAGGGAGTGACAGATTCATTTCCTCGGAGAATCTGGGCTCTGGTGGGCCTGTGCGCCACCCTCCTTGGCGTTGGGTCTGTTATCATTGGTGTTGGCTTGGCTTCACATTTTCACATCCAACTCCTCCTCTTTTTAGTCTAGTAGTTTCAGACACACATTCTTCTAGTATGTAAATCTTACACTAACCTTTCAAGTAATTTATTCATGTAAGGTTGCCAAAGCAATTTAACATTGACTATCTGATGCCAGCTAATATGCCTTATTTTCAAAATACTGCTGCTTCTAGGCTTCTGATTTAAAGGAAATGTGTCTTATTTAGGGAACACTAAACTGACAGGCACCAAGATAAATTATCTAATGGGATATCCCCAAATGACTTATGTACTTGGAATAAATATATGACCCTCTTTTACATAAAGCTATAACACTTAATCCTCCTTGCCATGATTAAAATATAAATATTCAAGAATATATCTTGCTTTACGACCTGACCATATGTTTAGCATATTATTTTGCCAAACCAAGTTAAAAAGTGTAGATCATTCATTTAAACTTTTACCTTTTTCTGTTTGTTTTTTTTCTCTTCTAATATAGTAACAGAATATGAAGGGCATGCCCTGTCACTACTCAAAGAATGTGAACTACAGGGATTTGATGGGTAGGTTGTATTCTTCATCTATATATACCATAGAGCTTATGTTATTAAATATTCTCATTAGTTTTTAGCCACATATTTGGAACTTACAGTTTTTAACTATTTTTGATGTATGTAATTGGGCTGTATTTCATTCATATATGTGTAGTAACAGCTAATGATGGTAATATAATATGGCCCGGTCATCTACCTCACAGGACTGTGTATAGAAACACCAAAGGAGGGATGTGAATATACGTACTGGGAAGTTACCGTGTGCTACCTCATACTTAGCTTATGGACATATATTTGCATCTTGAGTTCTTAATTTTTGGCTTTAACCTTGTGAGTATCTAGAAAAGCATTGATGGAAGATAATATATTGGTCATATGGCATAATTATACTATGATCCCCTTCTGCAAATTTATTGATAGTATTATTAGCTACCCCCGGGTTAATTAGCTAATAATACTATCAATAAATTTGCAGAAGAGGATCATAGTATAATTATGCCATATGACCAATATATTATCTACCCCCGGGTTAATTCAGAGAAGGCAATGGCACCCCACTCCAGTACTCTTGCCTGGAAAATCCCATGGGCAGAGGAGCCTGGTGGGCCGCAGTCCATGGGGTCTCTACGCGTCAGACAAGACTTGGCGACTTCACTTTCACTTTTCACTTTCATGCATTGGAGAAGGAAATGGCAACCCACTCCAGTGTTCTTGCCTGGAGAATCCCAGGGACAGGGGAGCCTGGTGGGCTGCTGTCTATGGGGTCGCACAGAGTTGGGCACGACTGAAGCGACTTAGCAGCAGCAGCAGCTGGGTTAATTTGCCTATGATTGAGTGTAAATATTTTATAAACACAAATGCATTATTTTCAGGATGGAAAAAATGTGCTGATTTTACTTATCTTCTATAATTTAGTGGCTACCAAATAAGTGTGTTATTCATAGTAGGTATTAGAAACTGTTGTTTGCAATACATTGCTGGCACGTGTAGAAATTTTTCACTGGCATGCAGGCATTAGAAACAAGGCAAGTGACGTATATTTCAATTAACATTTTAAAAATGTAGGTGAATCAATTTGCTAAAGTGCTGGATTGATGTACAAGACTAAAAGCGTATTCTTTTAGGGAAGGTTTTTTGCAAGCGTGGATGTTTCTGAGTTTTAAAAGGTGGCAGGCATGTGAATTATTCTGTCACATGGTGATGGCAGTGGGGGTGGGCAGCAATAGACTCACAATATCAGGAAGGGCATTTGGGTCTTTCAACTGTAATGGAAGGCTTTACTCCTCCTGAAAAATTATTAGAATGTGTTAGAGAGGAAAGTGATGCAATCAGATTCGAGCATTACCAAGGTTAGTTTTCAGAAATACTTAATATTTTGGGGTGAGGAAAAATATTGGATGAAGAATAAAGTTTGGTAAGTAAGACATAATTTTTCAAAAAGGAATTTAATCAAAGGGAGTGAATCTAGACGGCAATGGTCTATAAATATTGAGCATGAAGAATATGAGGTAGGAGATTACTGCAGAGCCTTATACTTAGTCCTCGACAGATTGATTAATAGGCTACATTTAGGAAATTACCTTGCATGTATACAATTTAAGATAAGTAATTGGGGGAATCATGCCTACCAGCTAGCTACCTTAATTTGCTACATGGTCCTGAAGCACAACTTGTGAATGTATGAGATGTTGCATTGCAAATAAGCCCTTACTTTAAAACATGGTTATATAATAAGAATAACAGATATTGTAGGTATTGCACCTTGTCTTGCCTATTAACATTATGAAGTGTTCCAGGAAATATGTTATCTATAAATAAGGTCCATTGGTAATTAACTGTGCAAGGATCAAGAAGAATTTTGCAGAATGATGAAAAACTATAGCTTAAGTGCAATAGAATAATGTTTTCTCTTTACATGAACATACTTATTTATTTCACATGGAAGATGGTATTATTCTGTAGTGTGGCACTACAAGATCTATAGATCCTTTAGTTATCACCTACATATTTTTTCACCAAATAGTTTACCTAGCCATTATGTTCATTGAGCTCCAGTGATTTCACTGTATAGCATGCCAATTAATTTAGGATTTATAATAATTTAAAATTTCTTTTGGAAGTCTTCTGTTTCTAAGATCCTTTAAATAATTCATTTGGTTATTTTGAGGCCAGTTATTTCAGCAGGAGCTAAAATGGTGTTTGGGATAACTGTCTTAATAAAATGGTCATTTTAAGTCATTCTACTTAGAATTACATAGAAAGGCATATATACGAGGAGAACAGTGGAAACGGTTTCTGTAGGCACTTCCAGAGAACAATTCTCTAACAAGTAGAATTGTTTGAAAGTGGAACACGCTACATTAATGAGCACCCTGTTCCTGAATCTGTTTGAGGAGTAGTTGTAGGAGTACTTTTTGAGAAATTGATATAAAAGACTCAAGGACAGGATGAGGTAAACCCAGGATTCTTTGGTATTTTGATGGAAGAGGGGCTCAACTTGAGCTTGAGGCATCTCTTCCTGTCTCTACTGGAGCTATTGATAGGGAGTGAGGAGGAAATCACCTAAAGGTTTTTAGACATAGACCAGAGATTAAGATCTGAGAGAAATTCTATGATATTATTCCGGAGAAGCCAATGGCACCCCACTCCAGTACTCTTGCCTGGAAAATCCCACGGACAGAGGAGCCTAGTAGGCTGCAGTCCATGGGGTTGCTAAGAGTCAGACATGACTGAGCTACTTCACTTTCTCTTTTCACTTTCATGCATTGGAGAAGGAAATGGCAACCCACTCCAGTGTTCTTGCCTGGAGAATCCCAGGGACGGGGAAGCCTGGTGGGCTGCCGTCTATGGGGTCACACAGAGTTGGACACGACTGAAGTGACTTAGCATAGCATAGCATAGCATGATATTATTCAGAAGCAAAATGATTCAGTAAATAATGTTTAAGAAGATGATTAAGATTTTGAAGTTTTTTTTTTTAATGAGTTGCATATGTTTTTACCAAGACACATTGTGACATATTCCTAATGCCAACAGTTACAGTGTATCAGTCCTCATGACAGCTGGTATGCAACTCCAGTGTGTTCCAGCAAACACTCTCAGATCCACTGCTGGAGTTTGCTGGATCATTTCCATGTATTATGTGTTTTCAGTTCTGTCCGACTCTTTGCGACCCCGTGGACTGTAGCCTGCCCGGCTCCTCTGTCCGTGGAATTCTCCAGGGAACAATACTGGAATGGGTAGGAATTCCCTTCTCCAGAGGATCTTCCTGACCCAGGGATTGAACCTAGGTGTCCTGCCTGGCACGCAGATTCTTTATCATCTGAGCCACTGAGGAAACCTTGTCAGTTTCCACATTGCCTCCTCTATACTGGGCATGAACAGGAAGTTTTGGAAAGGCAAAGAAAAGAGTGATATTGGATGCGTAGACTTGAAGAAGAAACCGTTGCATTTGTAAGTGTGAAAAGGGTTAAGCCAATCTGTAGCTCTTATGTAGTTACACATATATTGTGTGGGCTCAGTCTCTCAGTCATGTCTCTTTGGGACCCCATAGACTGCAATCTGCCAGGCTCTTCTGTGCATGGAATTTTCCAGACAAGATACATATACTAATATTTTATTATTTTGTTTCACAGCACTTTAAAACTATATTTTGTTGAATTAGTTTTTTCCTTCATTTGAATTTATGAGAATCTAGGTATTATTTGGCTTACATTGACATTCTGTCACCACTGTGATATCTGTATTAGTAAGTAAGGTTAAAAAGTATCTCTTCTCAAAAAAAAATTTAAGTTGAAAATCCAATAGTAAACATTTTAATAATGATATGGGTTGATAGACAAATACACAAACACCCATTTATATTTTTTATCACTTTTAATAAGAGAAATGAGATATTAGCTCCCAATTGTGCTTTTCTAGACAGCAGAGCTTTACTTTTTGTCAGGCATGAAAGAGTTTATTCTGAAAACACAAGGTGTACTACTTCTAAAGGGTTATGTTTTAGGGTAGCTCTTAAGTGTGATTGAAGGAACCCATTTTAAAAGGTTATTTTTTTGCCTTTTCTTTTAATAGCTAGACTCTTTTACGTTTGTATTAAGTATATTCCCTAGGTTGGGTAACTATATCTCGAGATGATCTTAATGCTCTAATATTTGTCAACGTAAGTAACTTCTTTTCTCTTATTTAATTGTACAGTGATTCTACTGTTAAACTGATTTCCAAAATAATAAAACTCTCCTAAGGCTATTTTCATTGGGTCTTCTATGTAAGAAAGGAGTCTAGTATATCAAATAGTAGTGTAGTTTCTAAGACCAACTTTTCTTATTTCAAAATCTCATTCTATAACTTAACCATGGTATGACCTTGGAACAGTTGCTTAATCTTTTTATGTCTTATTTTCCAAATCTGTGAATTGGGAGTAAAAGTGTATACTGTGTGTAGTTATTGTTCAAATTAAATTAATACATGGAGAGTGCTGACAACGTCTGATACATAGTAATTGTTCACGAAGTGTTACTTTATTATTGTAATTATCATTTGTTTTAGTTTCAAAATATTTAACACAGAATGCCTTTTGACAATATTTCAAAGGTTTTGTAGTAGAGCATTTTCCTATATGTGCTTCTCTGGTGTCTCAAACAGTTAAGAATCTGCTTATAATGCAGGAGACCTGGATTTGATCCCTGTTTCAGAAAGATCCTCTGGAGAAGGGAATGGCAACCCACTTCAGTATTCTTGTCTGGAGAATTCCATGGACAGAGGAGCCTGGCAGGCCACAGTCCATGGATGGAGGAGCCTGGTGGGCTGCAGTCCATGGGATCACTAAGAGTCAGACACGACTGAGCGACTTCACTTTCACTTTTCACTTTCACGCATTGGAGAAGGAAATGGCAACCCACTCCAGTGTTCTTGCCTGGAGAATCCCAGGGACGGGGGAGCCTGGTGGGCTGCTATCTATTGGGTCGCACAGAGTCGGACATGACTGAAGCAACTTAGCAGCAGCAGCAGCAGCAGACATGTTGGATGACTTTACTTGACCTTTTTAGGCCACACACTCTTGATTGGTAGACAGACACAGAGCTAGAAGTTAAGTCCACAAAATGTTTGAAAATCTGTCTGTAGAGGTCTTTGAAATCATACAGATAAGATTCAAATCAAACCTTGGCTCCCCCCTATATAAAGATGAGGCTAATGCATATTTTACAGATTTTTAAGAATTTAATAGTAAAAAGCCAATATGTTATATGACATGAAGTTGGTGCTCAGTAGGTATAATCACTTTTCTCTGAATTAGTGGCTGCACTGAGGCTGCTGGAATCAGTTCAGACACAAAATAATATCCCCAGCCAAACATGACCTGGGTCATATCCCATATTGTAGAATTTCTTCTAGTTAGGATGGACCTTGGATTGCCCAGGCTACATGCAGCCTTAGCCCTGAACCCCACCAAAGTGCCGGGGCTGGAGGACTGAGAACACGGTAGAGGCAGCTGGTGGAGACAGTATTCTCAGCCTCAGGATCCACCAGCTTCTGGAGCTTCTTGAACTTAGTGAACCAGGAACCTCTGCTGATTATGCCTTATAGGCTGTTCTGTTTGGCAAAAAGAATTTTTAAATATATCAAATGCTAGTTGTTAATGTTTATAAGTTAGGAGACTTACCCCCAAAGCAGGTCCTGTGGCTTCCCTAGAAAAATCAGAAGATGCGGTCCTCTAAGCCTTCCTCCTGGATGATGCAGTGGGCTAGAGCCAAGAAATTGCTTCTCATTTAAACGAGCAGACTCTTCTGCTGCAGGGCCTGGGAGGTCATGGGGCATGGCACCTGCTCTCAATAACACAAACTCTTTCCCTTTGGGTCAGTTGATGTGATTTTGATATTTAATGTTAGTATTTTTTAAATGTTTGGCTATGCTGGGTTTTTGTTCCTGCGTGTGGGCTTTTCTCTAGTTGTGGTGAGCCAGGGCTACTCTCTAATTGCAGTATGCAGGCTTTTCTTTGTGGTGGCTTCCCTCTTTGCAGAGCACAGGCCGTAGGGCACATGGGCTCAGGAACTGGGGCTCCCCAGCTCTAGAGCATAGGCTCAATAATTGTGGCTCACCGACTTAGTTGCTCTGTGGCGTGTGGTGTCTCCCTGGATCAGGGATCAAACCTACATCTCCTGCATTGGCAGGTGGGCTCTTCATCACTGAGCTGTCAGGGAAGCCCGTTATTTTACATCTTTTAAATACAAATGACTATGACAGAACCTCTGACATTCCATATGACTTTCATGGATTCCCATCTCACTCCTCCTGTACTGTACTTATGATGAGGTCCTAAAAAAATATTAGTACTGACTAGAGTCAAAGGCTAGTAACACTACTTTTAAAAGTACAGAATCGCAGTAATATCCAAGAGATGAAAACCAGTTCATGTTTACAATAGACATCTATAACTAATGATAATTAGTAGTTCCTTAAATTAAAGCTTTATCTTTTACATGATTTTTATTGCTTTTCAGAGCTTTTATTGTCTTTTCAGAGCTTTATTGAAAATTAGCAGGGTTTTATGCTTTGGCTTGTGTTAGTTAAATGAATTTCAATGACTTATTAACATAAACAAAATACAAATAATATGCTTTGGGATATTAACAAAGCAAAATTCAGGTTAGATATGATTTAACATGTTCAAGTGTTTTAGTGCCTCTTGAAAGTGAAAAGTGAAGGTGTTAGTTGCTTAATCGTGTCCAACTCTTTGTGACCTTATGCACTATAGCCCACCAGGCTCCTCTGTCCTTGGAATTCTCCAGACAAGAATACTGGAGTGGGTAGCCATTCCCTACTCCAGGGGATCTTTCTGACCCAGGGATTGAACCTGGGTCACCTGCATTGCAGCAGATTCTTTACCATCTGAGCCACTCATCTGACTTTTAGACTGTATATTCAAATATTTTTGGAGTTGAACCATAATAAATTTCAGCTAATGTCTTCTTGTAAACTTCATCAGGCAGTGCTACTGTCTTCTTATCCATTGACATGTATTGAAATATTTGAAGCTATGAGTAATTATGCAAATATAATATGTAAGATTAATATTTTAAAGTCTACCTTTCACAAATTATTACCAGTTATTCTGATGTCATTCATTCTTTGACTTAATTTCTTTTCCAGTGTGGTATGTGTTGGTGGAGATGGATCTGCCAGTGAAGTAGCCCATGCTTTGCTTCTTAGAGCCCAGAAGAATGCGGGGTTGGAAACAGACAGCATCCTGACTCCTGTTGGAGCCCAGCTTCCACTTGGTGTGATACCAGCAGGCAAGGGAGGGCCCCTGGATTTACCAAGTGACCCCTCTCCCCCATCTCTTCCTGTATTACCCTCTAACCTAGACTGCATCATACAGAGTTAAATGCACAGACTTTGAGTATGAAAGACCCACGCTTGGCATCTCTGCTAGCACATATGAGATGGTGCCCAAGTTATTTAATTTCTGTGAGCCTTATGTCTCTAAATAAGAGAGAGATAACACACACGATGCCCCCTTCATTATGAGGTTATTATGGTATTAAATTAGAAGTATATTTTCAGAGTTTAATATAATTAAGCAAACAACAAATAGGACCATTATTCTACCTTCCCATATAAAGTTTTAATGATCACGCAGTTCCAGATATGAAATTTCAAAATAGGGCCACTCCACTCAAGCTGCTTATAATTCCAAATGGGATAAAATGTAGTAACTCAATTCCCATAATTGAAGTATAAACAGATAAGTTTGAGAACACCAAAAGGATTCATCCTGACTGCTGTATCTCCAGCAGCTAGAACAAAATGTGACACCATGAATGCTTAATAAGGTTTATGTGAATAAATGTAAAGAAATTATAAAGCAAGTGGCACTTGAACGGGACCTAAAAATAGGTAGGATCTTGCCTGAAAGATAAAAATAAGTTATTTTCTTGGCTGCAAACATAACAAGTGGCAAGGCAAAATCCAGGAATGCGAAAGAAAAGACCACAGGCCATTTGTTGGGTGGTACTGGTGTCAAAATGGGTCTAAACTTTGGTGGTTTCTGGATGCCACAGGAAAGGGTCTGAATTGCTGTTAGGGAACAATGGGAGGTTTAGACAAGGGAGCAACCTTCTGGGAACCTGCTCTAGGAATAAGCCTGATTAGGGGAAGGGAGGAAAAGAAAGTGGAAGTGAGTCAGAGAGAACAGCCAGAGCAACACTGGTATCTGGAACAGGCAACAGCATCTCTGGCAGGTTTGTTATATTAACCAAGTCCTTGACTTCCCTGGTGGCTCAGACGGTAAAGTGTTTGTCTACAATGAGGGAGACCCGGGTTTGATTCCTGGGTTGGGAAGATCCCCTGGAGAAGGAAATGGCAATCCACTCCAGTACTATTGCCTGAAAAATCCCACGCACAGAGCAGCCTGGTAGGCTACAGTCCATGGGGTCACAAAGAGTTGGACATGACTGAGTGACTTCACTTTCACTTTTTCCTCCCAAATTATTACTGAAACAAACAATAGTGAAAAAGGTGAGATTTTTTCATTTTAAAATATCACATATTATCATCTCTATAAGAGGAGTGGAAACAATTACAGTTGATCCTTGATCAATATACAGTTGGCCCTTCTTTTCTCTGCATTCTCAAATTCAACCCACTGGGAATAGTGAAGTACTATAATATTCACTATATAGGGCTTCCCTCGTAGCTCAGTCGGTAAAGAATCTGCCGGGAATCGGGGTCGATTCCCGGGTTGGGAAGATTCCCTGGAGGAGGGAATGGTAACCCACTCCATTATTCTTGCCTGGAGAATCCAATGGACAGAGGAGCCTGGCAGGCTACAGTTCAGTTCATGGAGTCAAGAGTCAGACACGACTTAGCGACTCCACCACCACCACCATAGTATTCACTGGGCTTCCCTAGTGGCTCAACAGTAAAGAATTCTCCTGCAGTGTGGGAGCTGCAGGAGATGTGGGTTCCATCCCAGGGTCAGGAGGATCCCCTGGAGGAAGGCACAGCAACTCACTCCAGTATTCTTGCCTAGAGAATCCCATGGGCAGAGGCGCCTGGCAGGCTATAATCCATAAGGTCACAAAGAGTCAGGCACAGCTGAAGCGACTTAGCACAACATGGCATAGTATTCACAACGAAAAAATACCCACATCGAAGAGAATCCACTCACTTCAAACCCATGTTGTTCAAGGGTTAGTTGTATTGTTTCCTGTGAAAATAGAAAACAATGTACATGGTTGAAAAAGAAATCAACTTTCTATCCATTCAATAACCAGAGTCATTTAGTATGGATTTTAGTATATTTGTATTATCAATCAACAAAGAACAGGAGACACACCAATGCTCTTTTAGAGTAAAAAGTCCTTCATAAAAACAATAATTTAAAAGGAGAGGGTTATAAGGATATATCCTTATGATTATAAAACCTGTTAAGAAAAATCTGTGAAAATAAACCTTTTAGGTAGACAATAACAAAATGCATCAATTCAAAAAGATGCTTTGGAAGCACACTTTGACCTTTCTGTGTCATTTTAGGAGTATGTCTATAACGGTGGAACTTTCCCAACCTTTTCCCGTCAGGCAGAGTGGATATGCTTAGCTCACTGTTTCTTTTCCATAGTACTTACACCCTTGAGGTCACTCATTCAGTGCTGTGCGTCAGAAGTGGAAGGATGGGTGTCCCCACAGGTATGCATTTGACATCAAGTGAATAGCGAGCTAGAAACAATTGTGGTTATGCTTACTTTTTAACATGCAACTCAGATTTTATAGAGGAATAGCATTGAGTTTTATTATCATCATACTTTTTAAACGTATTTCTGATTTTGAGAGCATTTTCCAGATACAGTGTATATGACTGATAGAAATGGCATTTGAATACTTTTTGTTTAGAAGATACAGCCTGTTGTCAAAACTTTAGTGGTTGTATAGAAGTTCCAGCTTATGGATTGCATCTAATAGGAGGAAATCATGAGCAGGATGTAATTAATATGAGGACTGTATTAAAAGACGCTTACTCCTTGGAAGGAAAGTTATGACCAACCTAGATAGCATATTCAAAAGCAGAGACATCACTTTGCCAACAAAGGTTCGCCTAGTCAAGGCTATGGTCTTTCCTGTGGTCATGTATAGATGTGAGAGCTGGACTGTGAAGAAGGCTGAGCACCGAAGAATTGATGCTTTTGAACTGTGGTGTTGGAGAAGACTCTTGAGAGTCCCTTGGACTGCAAGGAGATCCAACCAGTCCATTCTGAAGGAGATCAGCCCTGGGATTTCTTTGGAAGGAATGATGCTAAAGCTGAAACTCCAGTATTTTGGCCACCTCATGCGAAGAGTTGACTCATTGGAGAAGACTCTGATGCTGGGAGGGATTGGGGGCAGGAGGAGAAGGGGACGAGAGAGGATGAGATGGCTGGATGGCATCACTGACTCGATGGATGTGAGTCTGAGTGACCTCTGGGAGTTGGTGATGGACAGGGAGGCCTGGCGTGCTGCAGTTCATGGGGTCGCAAAGAGTCGGACAGGACTGAGCGACTGATCTGATCTGATCTGATCTGATGTCTGATCAGGGCTTTATGGAGACTGGGAACAAGAGCTAGGCAGGAAGTTTCTAAGCTGAATGCAGAAGACAGTCTGCCTTTGAAGCCATTTGCCTCCTGGAGAGAGACACCCAGAGGGAGCGTGTTTAGTAAATTACTCCACTGAGCCAGCAGACTAAACCACTGAATTACGGTCAGACTGAGATGGATCAGATGTGGGGAAGCCTGTATTTGAACTACTGGCCATTAGCAATGGTGTTTGTTGCTATGGGAACTGGTGCTAAGGAACTATACAGAGAGATTCCGATTAAAGGGATGAGGGGGAGGATAGAGAAAAAAGCCAAAGAGGACATAAAAATAAAAAAGCAATCCAGTTGATGTAAAACAAGGCTCAATCCACATACTGATGATTGGGAACCATATATTCCTATAGAATTCATAAATAAATTCATGCATTCCAATTAATTTAAGGAGAATAAAATATTGCCAAGGGACTGTTAATTTCTATGATATTTTAGGCAAAGAACTGAAGTGTAGGTGCAGTTTTCATGAGAATTTTAGATATGCTTGACTAGGAAGTCATTACATCACATTTATCTGTTTGGATGTGGGAGACATTAATGGCTTTATGAATATTCATGATGTCTGGTTAATTAAGTTAATTGTTCTGCAGAAGTGCTTGCACTTCCAAGGACAATTTTTTTTTCTTCTTGCCTCCGTAGTTTCTGCCTGGTTCTTCCATCAGTCATGCATTACTTGATCTGCTGCTTCTGTCCTTACTCATTGGATGTGGCACATTTTAGCAGATTTGGGGAGGTGGCAGTGAGTAAAGTTGCTGGTAGTGTTAAGAAAAACAACTTTTCAGGCTAATTAAAATGTTTACCTCGAGGCAGAACATTTATAGCTTTTGTGAGAATGCTAAAATTACATAGTTTTTATTTATGTGAGCAGCATGTTCTTTTGGCATGTAGATATCTTTCTGGATGGAGCACATTTTGTTTCAGGAAATTGTACTCTTTTAGATTATTCAAACAAAAATATGAAGCAATCTACAGTTTTATAATTTTACATCTACTTTCTTCATGAACTTTCCTCTTAAATTCAGTGTTGAAAGAAGAGTTCTTCAGGATTAAGGTACAGATTAAGCAGAGTAGAAGACGACTAAAATGATTTTCTGACTTCTGGTCATGTCTGTTATCACTGCCAGGTTCAATGGGATTAAAGGAAAGTGGCAAAGTTGCAAAGCCTGAGAAGACATAAAAATAAAAAGCAATCTCTGTCTTTCTAAGAGGATTTGTGTTTGGGCATACTTAGCATACTTCAAACTCAAGGGAATAAATGGTCTTTATTTTTCTTGAGTCGTGATATGTGTCATTCTCTACTGCACATGACAACATTACATTATGTTTTTAAATAGTCTTTCTAGAGGAATGCTTTTATGGCCTGCTCCTAATTAACCATGGTAATGAAGGAAATGTGTTTCATGGAGTACTGTAATCCATTGATAATCTTAAATATCTCACTCTAATTACGTAGCTTCCTCCAAAACCTTCAACATAAATCTGGTTGGGAAGTAAAATAGATTGATTTGTTTTTGCTTCCCCCCACCCCCCATCACCTAGTCCAGATTAATTAGCAATTAGATGTCCAAAGGCAGCCTATAGAGGGTCAAAGGATAATTGACAGGTGATTGACAGCTGGTAAAGATCCACTGAGGAACAGATTTCTGGACCACTTTTCTCAGACCTTAGAGTGCATACAAGTCACCTGGAAAACTTGCTAAGACATTGACATCTGGGCCCCACTCCCAGCTACTCCCTTTCCATAGGTTAGAGGTGGAACCCAGAAATTTCCCTTTTTAACAAGCTCTAGCAGGTAATGTTGATGCAGGTGATCCTTGAACCATAAATTCTGGAGAAGGACCTCTCCATAAGTTATACATAACCTGAAGATCTTATAAAATGCAGACTATGACTTGTTAGGCATGGAGTGGGGCCTCACAATCAGCATTGTCATAAACATGGAGATGTGGCCATTGCTGTTAGATTATGGGACGTATTTTGAGTAACAAGGGTCAGAACGTAAACTACCTTTTGATGAATCAGTTAAAACCAGTTTACCAGTTGGTCAAGGTGGACATTTCTTTGCATTGGTATCATTAGAGGTGTGAAAATCTAAATGCTTAGGTAGGTAGCTCATGATTATTATTGTGTTGTTTGATAGAGGCTGCACTGCCTGAACTTCAACTGAGAACCCAAGCATATATCCATTCAAAGTGACAAATCAAAGGGATTACGTATGACCACACAAGAAAGTTCCTGATTAACACAGCCAGGGGACTAGTCTTTGCCTCGAAAGCTATAGTGTGTATGTGCTTAGTCACTTAGACGTGTCCACCTCTTTGTAATCTGATGGACCATAGTCCACCAGGCTCCTCTGTCCATGGGGATTCTCCAGGCAAGAATACTGGAGTGGGTTGCCGTGCTCTCCTCCAGGGGATCTTCCCAACCTGGGGATTGAACCCAGATCTCCTGCGTTGCAGGTGGATTTTTTGCTGTGTGAGCCACCAGGGAAGCCTGATAGCTATAGTACACAATACACCCATGCTAGCACAGCTCTTGGCAGTCACTGGATTTAAATCAAGAAAAATGATAACTTCTTAATTTTAAATCCTTTTTTCTCCCTGGGAATGGGCTAGCTAGTATTTTCCCCTTTGAAAGCAGACCTTTATCCCAAGATCTCAGACACATAAGTATTACAGGGGTGTGACTTGAGAGAGCTCTTTTTCTGTGTAGGCTGGTGGGAAAAATTCATGTGGATCTTAAATTATCCTAGTGATATAGAGAAATCTGTGTCTCAATACAGATTCTCATACTGTGGCAGATACCATGGAAAGAAGTGTTTTCTTCATATATGATACAATATCTAAGATAATAGAAGAGACCCCCAACTTGGTAAAGAGCTTTGTTGTTTTTAGTTGCTAAGTCATGTCTGACTCTTTGCAACTCCACGAACTGCAGCACTCCAGGCTTCCCTGTCCTTCACCATCTCCCAGAGTTTGCTCAAACTCATGTCCATTGAGTTGGTGATGCCATCCAACCATCTCATCCTCTGTTGCCCCTTTCTCCTCCTGCCCTCAATCTTTCCCAGCATCAGGGTCTTTTCCAATGAGTTGGCTTTTTGCATCAGGTGGTCAGAGTATTGAAGCTTCAGCATCAGTACTTCCAATGATTATTCAGGACTGATTTCCTTTAGGATTGACTGGTTTGATCTTCTTGCTGTTCAAGGGACTCTCAAGAATCTGCTCCAGAACCACAATTTAAAAGCATCACTTCTTTGGCTCTCAGCCTTCTTTATGGTCCAGCTTTTACATCCATGCATGACTAACTGGAAAAACCATAGCTTTAACTATACTGACTTTTGTCTACAAAGTGATGTCTCTGCTTTTTAATACACTGCCTAGGTTTATCATAGCTTTTCTTCCAAGGAGTAAGCATGATTTAATTTCATGGCTGCAGTCACCATCTGCAATGATTTTTGACTCTTAAGAAAATGAAATTTGTCACTGTTTCCACTTTTAATCTATTTGCCATGATATGATGGGACCAGATGCCATGATCTTAATTTTTGGAAGTCTGAATTTTAAGTCAGCTTTTTCAATCTCTTTTATCCTCATTACGGGGCTCTTTACTTCCTCGTTGCTTTCTGCCTTGAGTGGTATCATCTGTATATCTCAAGTTGTTGATATATTCCCCAGCAATCTTGATTCCAGCTTGTGATTCATCCAGCCCAGCATTTCACACGATGTACTGCACATAGAAGTTAAATAAGCACGTTGACAATATGCAGCCTTGACGTACTCTTTTCCCAATTTTGAACCAGTTCATCATTCCATGTCCGGTTCTAACTGTGGCTTCTTGGCCTGCATACACGTTTTTCAGGAGACAGATAAGGTGGTCTGGTATTCCCATCGCTTGAAGAATTTTCCACAGTTTATTGTGATCCACACAGTCAAAGGCTTTAACATGGTCAATGAAGCAGAAGTAGGTGTTGTGTTTGGAATGCCCTTGTTTTATCTATGATCCAGCGGATGTTGGCAATTTGATCTCTGGTTCCTCTGCCTTTTCTAAATCCAGCTTGTACATCTGGAATTTCTCAGTTCATGTACTGCCAAAGCCTCGTTTGAAGGATTTTGAGCATTACCTTGCACAAAGAGCTTTAAAAAGAATTTAAAGCCTATCTCTTGTTCTTTACAGTGATTTTATATTTTTTTCTTAGTTATTATTTGGCTTTTTTGTGTGTGTTTGTCTCTGCTTTCCAGAGCCATCCTTGTACTGTTGGTACTCTTTTTGGTAAAGAAGTTAGAAGCTTGTTTATTAAAGTTGAATGGGGCAGATTTTAGTATAGCTAACACTCTTTCACTGGGAGAAGGCAATTGCACCCCACTCCAGTACTCCTGTCTGGAAAATCCCATGGACGGAGGAGCCTGGAAGGCTGCAGTCATGGGGTCGCTAAGAGTCAGACACGACTGAGTGACTTCACTTTCACTTTTCACTTTCAAGCATTGGAGAAGGAAATGGCAGCCCACTCCAGTGTTCTTGCCTGGAGAATCCCAGGGACGGGGGAGCCTGGTGGGCTGCTGTCGATGGGGTCGCACAGAGTCAGACACGACTGAAGTGACTTAGCAGCAGCAGCAGCAACACTCTTTCAGGTAGAAAATATATAGTCACAATGGAAGAAGCTGTGAGCAAGTAGATACTGTAAATTGCTTTCTGATTTTTAAGATATTTAAAGATTAATAATTCAGTAGCCATCCAGTGTGCATCTATGATGTGAACAAAAACTTACAAACTTCCATGTAATTTTTCATTTAAACATAACATAGTGACATCTCTATAAAGTAAGAGCAAATGGTTAGTTTAAAATATTTGCAAGAAATAGATAATTTGGACAGATTTATAATTATAAGTGAAATAGAATCTGTAATTTTAAAAAGGGCTTCCCTGGTAGCTCAGAGGTTAAAGCGTCTGCCTGCAATGCGGGAGACCTGGGTTCGATCCCTGGGTCGGGAAGATCCCCTGGAGAAGGAAATGGCAACCCACTCCAGTATTCTTGCCTGGAGAATCCCATGGATAGAGGAGCCCGGCAGGCTACACCCCATGGGGTTGCAAAGAGTCGGACACGACTGAGCGACTTTACTGACTACTGACTAATTTTAAAAAAAAACTTCCTACAAACAAAAGTCTGGGACCAGATGGCTTCACAGGCAAATTCTATCAGACATTCAAGGATAACTTATACCGATTCTTCTCAGACTCTTCCAAAAAATTGAAAAGGAGGGAACACTCTTAAATACATTCTATGAAGCCACCATCACCCTCATACCAAAACCAGACAATGACACCCCTTAAAAAAGATTACAGGCCATTATCTTTGAATTTAGATGTAAAAATTCCCCACAAAATGTTAGCAAATGGAACTCAACAATACATAAAATAGATCATATACCACGTCCAAGTGGGATTCATCCCAGGTTCACAAGGATGGTTCATCATACCAAATAAATCAATGTAACATGCCACATTAAGAAAGACAAATAAAAAACCACATAAAATGTTTGCTACGCTGATATCCACATTTTACATTTGATTTGGCAGGATCTACTAATGTATTGGCACATTCTCTCCATGGAGTTTCTCATGTGGTAACTGCAACTTTGCACATTATAATGGGTAAGAATTCTTCTAAAGAAGTTCATGTTTTCTAAGGAAGATTATTTTATTTCCTCCAGACTTGCCAAGACAGCTTTTTTATCTCTCAAAGCAGAAAAATGTTTGAATAAAAAACTGAAAGTTGGTCAAAGTTTCACTATTTTGACTGATGATTTTTCGCAATACAGGTGCTATAAAGAGTAGAAAATACAGTTTAACTGTAATCTGGATAGGAAAAAGTACAATGATATTCAAGATCCCAACTTTATAACCAGGTCAAGAAAATCCACACACAATATCAGAAACTGTTGTCTGACTATCAGAACTCTGGGACTGGTTATTTAAAAAAAAAAAAAGCACAAGAAAAAAAATCTTCAGCCTGTGTCCTTCCACTAGACCTTTTATTATCTCTACTGATATAAAGCATTTAAGCACTAATATATGCAAATCTGTTAAATCTGAGTTTACTTTGCACATGTACTTCAACTTGACTTCCTTAGAAATGTTTTGTTTAAAATAGTAGTAAACTGCAAAATTTACTGCTTTTGTTTTCTTCGTTTAGTACCTGAAAAGGCTATAAATGGCAGTTGCAGTCATTGTAGGTAAAAAGAGTGGAAGAGAAAGCAGCACATTTATTCATTTATTACAGTATAAAGTAGCTTGACACTTTCTTCTTCCATGAGTAAATGAATATGCTCTTCTACTGACTGGTTTACTGACACTAATATCCGGCTCATGTTAATTCAAGGGCACATACAACCAGTCGATGTCTGTACCTTCAGCACCATTGGCAAGTTTCTTCGCTTTGGGTTCTCAGCCATGTTTGGCTTTGGTGGAAGAGCTTTGGCTGTGGCAGAAAATCATCGATGGATGTCCCCTAACCAGCGGATGGATTTTGCTATCATGAAGGCACTGGCAAAACTAAAGTGAGTCTTTTTTTCTTAAACCCCAAATTTCATATCCCAGAGTCAATGACTGCTAAAAACAGATTTCATTATGTTGTAGGCCAGAAGAATGTGAAATATCATTTTTACCATTTAACAGCTCTCAGGATTTAGAAGAAAGGTAAGTTAAAAGCTTCACTCAAAGTAATACCGGAATCTTTATCTATTTTTAAAGCATAAAATGGTTTGATATAAACAGTGTATTAGACTTGGGATATTTGGTTGTTATTCTATCATATTAGGGAAGAATATCGGGGAAGGCAATGGCACCCCACCCCAGTACTTTTGCCTGGAAAATCCCATGGACAGAGGAGCTTGGTAGGCTCCAGTCCATGGGGTCGCTAAGAGTCGGACACGACTGAGCGACTTCACTTTGACTTTTCACTTTCATGCACTGGAGAAGGAAATGGCAACCCACTCCAGTGTTCTTGCCTGGAGAATCCCAGGGACAGGGGAGCCTGGTGAACTTCCGTCTATGGGGTCGCACAGAGTCGGACACAACTGAAGCGACTTAGCAGGTAGCAGGTAGCAGGGAAGAATATAGAATCATGGAGCGCTACAGATACTATTAGACCATGTAGCTTGGCATTTTGCCTTCAGAAGCAACTGTTCACTCCATCCCTCCGTCTACCCACCCGTTTATCCATCCATCTTTCCATTCAACAGCTGTTTATTGATTATCTGCTATATGCCAGACACTTTGGACACAATGAGCCAATGAACAAGCAGACAAAATCCATAGTTTCTGCCTTCGTGAGAATTTCTAGTGCAAACTGAAAACATTTTTCGAAGTCACACAAAGGAACTGCTGTAGTCTTTAAAAAAAAAAAAAAAACAAACAAAAAAACCCAAAATCATTGTTACTGATAAATCAGTGAATCTGATAATGCAGTAATGGAATTGTTCACATATTTTTACGTACTGTCTAATAGCTATAATGCTGAGTTCTACAACCATCTCATGTTTAATAGATGGCATTTTTTGTGTGTGATGTGTTTTTGTCTCTTTTGTTTTCTTTTAGGAGGGCACAAGGATATCCCAAATCTGGTGAGTCTGAAATTACCTCCCTGAGAACTGAGCCAGGCTCTATTGACATTGTGCTGTGGTGAGGGAAAATAACTGATCCCTTCCATTACCTTTAGATTGTAATGATCAGTGGCAAATGATCCAGGGTCAGTTCTTGAATGTCAGCATTATGGCAATTCCGTGCCAGTGTTCAGTGGCACCTAGAGGCTTGGCACCTAATACCAGGTTAGTAAGCATTTTTATTGAATTGTTGACACTTTTCTATAAACCCCATTTATCTGTCAGAATAGCCAGCTAACTCTTGGCTAGCTAGAATATGATTAAGAGGAAGTCATCTTTGACTGTATGGTATTAGAGATTCTGAGGCATTTGTCATCAGAGTAGGCTAAGAACAACTGTTATACTGGAAAAATAATTACTCTGATGTTTTAATATCACTGAAGCTAAAATAATATTCTTTGGGTTTTATTGACATGATCTTATTGTGTTATTTATGCCCACTTTGCTCTTTTATTTTTGATATTTACCAGTCACTGAGAACATTATGTTTAATTCTGATACTTAGTATGGCTGTCCCTGACTTCGAATTTTAGTGCGGATGTAAACATCCTTAGCAAGAATGGCATGTATGTGTGTATGTATGATACTTTTAGTCAAAGGAAATATTTTAGTTGTATTTAACATGAATAGTGATCCATCTGAATATACTCTGCCCACATTTTCATGAGACATTTTATATATCATTTAATCCACAAGTGACAGTTATTCCATCTCTTGTACATCCTTTTCATGTAGTTGTCCATCATTGGTCTGAAAATATTTCTCTTACATTCCTGTAGAGCATAGAAGAAAGGGTGATGAATGTTGTGTAATATCATCACATCTAAATTTTTCCCTAAAGTGGAATAAAAGAATGACTTATGTTATGTACTTTGGCAATTCATAACATCATTTTAATGATTAGTTTCAACTTCCCTGCAAAATATTTAACCTGAAGGATTAACATTGTTGCAAAGGGATGATTTAGAATGTTTTCCTTGACTAATGATAGGAAAGTGAGAAACAGGGAAACATCTGAAGTTAGAAAAGAAGAGAAACTACTTAAAAACCAGATGTCAGGGGCCCTCATTAATTCTCTCTAGTGCTGAAGCTTGCCAGGAGTGTTTTGAAGCTTGTATGGTTTAGAAATTGAGCCTGACTGTTTCCTCCGCCTACCGTCAGAAACCTTAGCTGACGCCTCCCTAAGGAAGCGTCCCACAAGAAGTGAGGTCCTGGCCGGCTGACCCAAGCTGTGCTCTCCAGGCCATGACATGGTGGTGCTCTGACCCTGTACCATCTCCATGCTCACGTCTGCTCAAGGACCTTTGGGGAGGTAGTCTCACTCTCTGGGAAGGAGTAGGATCATGCCTCCTTCCAGCTGCTCCAGACATTCTCCAATTGGCCTGAAAGTCCATGGCTTACTCTCCAGGTTCAGTCAACGTTGGTGACTTTTTCAGAGAAGGGTGACTGGTTAGAGACGTCTTCTGTGGATTGTAGTCAAACATGCCATTTTTGCAAGGGCCTTTATGTAGGAGCTTTGGCTGACCAGGATACTCACAGTTTATCTTCTGAATCATTCAGGGAAATTGCAAAGGAGTTTCAACTTTCAGCTTGATTTTTTCACAAGAAAGTATAATTTACATTAAGATACATCAGTGCAAGTTGCTGATAGGAACTAATATTTTCGTATTCGAATTTTGCTAAGATTAAATGCAGTAATATATGGAAATATTGAGAAGGGTGCTAGGCACATAGCATTTGTTTCAACTATTAATAAGTATTAAAAGGTACACACATGAAAACTAAAGAATTAAAATCAAGAACACACAAAACACTCATGTTTTGGTATCATTGAATATTTATTTCCAGTTGGGAAGAGGTGACATGATGGGTAAAAGGAATTCTGGACCCTGAATGAAGGGCTCTGGTTCCAGTGATCATTTTTGTTTTTCTGTCTTTGAACTAGCCACTTAAACTTGGGGACTTCTTTTCATTCTACGTAAGATGAGTGAATGACTGGATGATCTCCAGGGTCCTTTACAACTCTAACCTGAGGTTCCGTAAGATTCAAAGAGCTCTTTTTTATGTTGTTGTTGTTATTCTTGGAATAACTTTATATTTGCACTGAAATTGAGTCTAGAAGTCATTTACACATATTTCTGAAAACTGCCTTCTAAAGCTAGATGCATCTGTGAGTGGCTTTTGGCACTAAATCACACCTCTAAATTTGCAGCCTCTTATATTGCACCAAACAGTTATGCAAGATTAAAATGTGCAGTCATTTAACTGAACATGTATGGCTGAGTTTGTTCACTCCAGTTCATCCATCCAAGGGTCGCTTTGATTTATCTGGTTTCCTATCACTTAGACCTGCCCTTAGATAAATGTTTAAATCAAACGTTAGATTTTTGAAGCTGTTGAACTAGTTGTTACACCATTTGGACTAATTAACTATTTTACAACACATCTTTAAAAAACAAAACAAAACATGATTTTACATTCACTCCCTAAGTAAGTACATTTCAAATTATGTCTTGATATGTGAATAGGATGCATGATGATTCAGTTTTTTTAAAAGCCCTTAATGTCAGTGCTTGGTGAGAAGGAAGTCGGTTGTCTAATAAAACTAATCTGAAAGGCTGTTTCATTTTAAGAAGAATGCAGCAAAATATGGTTTAAGAATTTTAGGTAAATGTCATTTATCTGACTTGCCTACAACTTCTACTAAGGATTGTTTGTTAGAAAGAATGATACAGAGTAATTTCTGATGTAATCTCTTAATAAATGTTTTGATGTCAAATACAAATATTTAATTTCAGATTAAATAATGGAAGCATGGCTCTTATAACTGCACGAAACACTTCTCGACCGGAATTTATAAAACACTTGAAAAGATATGCGAGTATTAAAAACCAGGTACAGTAAAGCATTTGGATTACTTATGTGCAAAGCAATTAATCATGGGGAGTGAGATGCTGTCAGAATTGACACCAAGTCCTGCCTTGTAAGAAGGCTTTATTTTCTTCTGAATACCTTAATCTTTTTTTTTTTTTTTTTCCAGTTTGCGCTTTCTTCAAATTTTGAAAAGTATCCACTAGTATTAATACAGATTGGCCTTTTTTGAATTGTGGGTTGGTGGTTATATATATTTTATGTGTGTGTGTGCCAAGAGAAAATAGAAAATGTAGTGTTATATTGAAATGTGGAGTAAATTAAGGATAAAATTATACTCAGCTGTTTTTCAGAATGAAGAGATGTGAAACCTGAGATTTTTAATCTTCTTGATTTTATGACATCAGACTCTAAAGTTATCACATTTGGATTTTCCTTTCATTTGTTCAAGATCTGCCTACTTACATTGATTGAAATAAATGTGCAGAAATATACTTTAGAATACATGACTTTTATATAGCTGTTATTTTATTCTAAACTTAGATGTGTATGGTATTTGTAGAGATAGGGTTAGAGATTGTTAGAGATAGGGTTATATTTCCACTTAAGAGATTCATTTTAAAGAGAAGCAATAACTATTATAAGCCGTATTCTTTTGGCAGGTACTTTGCGTCAGTTATTAGGAAACTGATCCATAAATATGTGAATTTCTGAAATTATGAATCTTGAAGTACATAGTAGGCATGTTAAACCATACAGTCCCACACCTTCTTACACATATAAAATTGTGCCGGCTGTAGTTGGGGGAGAGGAGGTGGGAGGAGGAGAGTAAATGCAGCTGGTGACCAGCACTAAATCTCGCTTACATAGGGAGTCACCGCAAGCCTCCCATTTTTGCTTCTTTATCATTTTAAACTTTCTCGGGCAGGCCTCATGAAGTTCTGGTTCTCTTCTGCCTACCACATTATTTGATCAATGTTTGTTGAGCAACCAACTGAATGAAATGTTTAGGAAGTTATAACAATTAGATATAGTCCTATTTTCCTTAAATATAAGTCTCTAAGGAGACAAAGTGGACAAAAGCAGATATAATGTAGGTTGTGAGACTAACTAATAACTTTATGGATGTATTTTGGGAAATAGTGATTTATTGATTTTTAAAGGAATGTATTCCTTTTCAAATGTTGCTAATTTTGTTTGCAACTTTATTATTTTTCTTAGTCCCAAAGCAATACATTTCCATTGCTTTTATTGTAAATCAGAAAATAGAAGAAAAATAGCAATATAAAAAGCACTCAAATTTTTATATTCCAAGAGATATGAATGTCATTACCTTGGTATAAACTTTTTCTATTAAATAATTCTGAGAATTTAAAGGAGTAATGACCTTAAGATACTTTCCTTGAGAAGCTGGTATTTATTTAGGGATGCATGATTGCACAAACTACTTATGGAAGTTCTCTTTTGGAATGGCTAATGGGCAAATGTCTTAGGTAACTTTAATCCTTTTTTTCAATATGAAAGTAGCTTTATTCTGACTTTAAAAGTAATAGATGCTTACTATAAAAATATGAACATAGTAGTAAATATAATTCTGTATATAGGAAAATATCTATTTCAAAAGGAGACCATGTGATGCAAACTTGTACTTGACCAGTCATATCTTGCTTGTGATACAAGAAACTATTGCCTGTGTGTGTAAACGTTTCATTAGATTTAACTCATTGGCTTAGCTCTTTCCAAAAAATTCAAGTCCATGCTATTGTCCTGTAATGTTTTACAAAGAAATTCTAAAAAGTTTTGTTTAATGATATATAGTAAGAATAATGTGATTCTCAAGGTGACTGCTTTCATTTGTTAAAAAAATTGTAGGTGTATATATATATGTATACCTGTGTAGGTAGTCTTTTCATGCTGATATGTTCAAAAATGTAAGTCTCTTCATGCTGATATGTTCAAAAATGTAAGTCTCTTCATGCTGATATGTTCAAAAATGTAAGTCTCTTCATGCTCATATGTTCAAAAATGTAAGTCTCTTCATGCTCATATGTTCAAAAATGTAAGTCTCTTCATGCTGATATGTACAAAAATGTAAGTCTCTTCATGCTCATATGTTCAAAAATGTAAATCTATATAAATTATGTAAGATTATAAAGACAAGATAAATATAAAATGATATTATCTACTGTCTAGTAGCAGTTCTGGTATCCAGGAAGGGAAATGCAGCACTTCAGCCCAAAGAGAGCAACAGTCTAGGTCTCTGAACCATCTTTACCAGGTTGAACTGAATGTTCATGTATGCAAACAGTTGTTAAAATACTGAAAACCTTTATTTGTAGGTGACACATCTCGCCTTTTCCATCTCTGTGTAAAATAGAAGGTAAAAATTACTCAAGTTCTTTCAACTCCACCCTGTAGCTGACCTTTCTCTGGTCATTCAATTCCACGTTCATTTGACCCTCATTTTTGGTAGGGAGTTTAAAACCCATAAGAGCTGGTGCTTCCCCAGGGATTTGTTTGTAGCTTTATCTTTTCATGATACCTTTTCCTGGGTGACCTCATTGCCTTCCATTGCTTGAACCACTATCTGAACTTTGCACACTACCAAGGGTTCTCTCCTCTCTTCTGATCTGCAGGACCACTGTGCCTTTCTGTGTGTGAGGTTATAGAACTCACAGGCATCTTGAGTGAAGCACACCCACTGTTTACATTATTGCCCTCTCCCCTGATGGTGTTCCATGTTTCCCTACACAGGGCAGTGGCACCACTCTCTGCCCATCCTGGAGTTACTCTGGACCTCGCCCCCTCATTTCTTACAAGCAGTCCACCAATTAATCCCTTCTTGCTTACAATAGCCTCCTCCCGGTCTTTCTTTTCTCTGGTCTTATCTTCCACACTTCCTTCTAGATAGATTTTTTAAAATCAGAGATCAGTCACTCAGTCGTGTCCGACTCTTTGCGACCCCATGAATTGCACTACCCAAGGCCTCCCTGTCCATCACCAACGCCCGGAGGTCACTCAGACTCACATCCATCGAGTCAGTGATGCCATCCAGCCATCTCATCCTCTGTCGTCCCCTTCTCTTCCTGCCGCCAATCCCTCCCAGCATCAGAGTCTTCTCCAATGAGTCAACTCTTCACATGAGGTGGCCAAAATACTGGAGTTTCAGCTTTAGCATCATTCCTTCCAAAGAAGTCCCAGGGCTGATCTCCTTCAGAATGGACTGGTTGGATCTCCTTGCAGTCCAAGGGACTCTCAAGAGTCTTCTCCAACACCACAGTTCAAAAGCATCAATTCTTCGGTGCTGAGCCTTCTTCACAGTCCAGCTCTCACATCCATACATGACCACAGGAAAGACCATAGCCTTGACTAGGTGAACGTTTGTTGGCAAAGTAATGTCTCTGCTTTTAAATATGCTATCTAGGTTGGTCATAACTTTCCTTCCAAGGAGTAAGTGTCTTTTAATTTCATGGCTGCAGTCACCATCTGCAGTGATTTTGGAGCCCAGAAAAAGAAAGTCTGACACTGTTTCAACTGTTTCTCCATCTATTTCCCATGTAGTGATGGGACCAGATGCCATGATCTTCGTTTTCTGAATGTTGAGCTTTAAGCCAACCTTTTCACTCTCCACTTTCACTTTCATCAAGAGGCTTTTTAGTTCCTCTTCACTTTCTGCCATAAGGGTGGTGTCATCTGCATATCTGAGGTTATTGATATTTCTCCCAGCAATCTTAATTCCAACTTGTGTTTCTTCCAGTCCAGCATTTCTCATGATGTACTCTGCATATAAATTAAATAAACAGGATGACAATATACAGCCTTGACGTACTCCTTTTCCTATTTGGAACCAGTCTGTTGTTCCATGTCCAGTTCTAACTGTTGCTTCCTGACCTGCATACAGATTTCTCAAGAGGCAGATCAGGTGGTCTGGTATTCCCATCTCTTTCAGAATTGTCCACAGTTTATTGTGATCCACACAGTCAAAGGCTTTGGCATAGTCAATAAAGCAGAAATAGATGTTTTTCTGGAACTCTCTTGCTTTTTTCAGTGATCAGCGGATGTTGGCAATTTGATCTCTGGTTCCTCTGCCTTTTCTAAAACCAGCTTGAACATCAGGAAGTTCACGGTTCACATATTGCTGAAGCCTGGCTTGGAGAATTTTGAGCATTACTTTACTAGCGTGTGAGATGAGTGCAATTGTGTGGTAGTTTGAGCATTCTTTGGCATTGCCTTTCTTTGGGATTGGGATGAAAACTGACCTCTTCCAATCATGTGGCCACTGCTGAGTTTTCCAAATTTGCTGGCATATTGAGTTCAGCACTTTCACAGCATCATCTTTCAGGATTTGGAATAGCTCCACTGGAATTCCATCACCTCCACTAGCTTTGTTCGTAGTGATGCTTTCTAAGGCCCACTTGACTTCACATTCCAAGATGTCTGGCTCTAGGTCAGTGATCACACCATCATGATTATTTGGGTCGTGAAGCTCTTTTTTGTACAGTTCTTCTGTGTATTCTTGCCACCTCTTCTTAATATCTTCTGCTTCTGTTAGGTCCATACCATTTCTGTCCTTTATCGAGCCCATCTTTGCATGAAATGTTCCTTTTGTATCTCTGATTTTCTTGAAGAGATCCCTAGTCTTTCCCATTCTCTTGTTTTCCTCTATTTCTTTGCATTGATCGCTGAAGAAGGCTTTCTTATCTCTTCTTGCTATTCTTTGGAACTCTGCATTCAGATGTTTATATCTTTCCTTTTCTCCTTTGCTTTTCACTTCTCTTCTTTTCACAGCTATTTGTAAGGGGCCTCCCCAGACAGCCATTTTGCTTTTTTGCATTTCTTTTCCATGGGGATGGTCTTGATCCCTGTCTCTTGGACAGTGTCACGAACCTCATTCCATAGTTCATCAGGCACTCTATCTATCAGATCTGGGCCCTTAAATCTATTTCTCACTTTCACTGTATAATCATAAGGGATTTGATTTAGGTCATACCTGAATGGTCTAGTGGTTTTCCCTACTTTCTTCAATTTCAGTCTGAATTTGGCAATAAGGAGTTCATGGTCTGAGCCACAGTCAGCTCCTGGTCTTGTTTTTGTTGACTGTACAGAGCTTCTCCATCTTTGGCTACAAAGAATATAATCGATCTGATTTCGGTGTTGACCATCTGGTGGTGTCCATGTATAGAGTCTTCTCTTGTGTTGTTGGAAGAGGGTATTTGCTATGACCAGTGCATTTTCTTGGCAAAACTCTAGTAGTCTTTGCCCTGCTTCATTCCATATTCCAAGGCCAAATTTGCCTGTTACTCCAGGTGTTTCTTGACTTCCTACTTTTGCATTCCAGTCCCCTATAATGAAAAGGACATCTTTTTTGGGTGTTAGTTCTAAAAGGTCTTGTAGGTCTTCATAGAACCATTCAACTTCAGCTTCTTCAGCGTACTGGTTGGGGCATAGACTTGGATTATTGTGACATTGAATGTTTGCCTTGGAAACGAACAGAGATCATTCTGTCGTTTTTGAGATTGCATCCAAGTACTGCATTTTGGACTCTTTTGTTGACCATGATGGCCACTCCATTTCTTACTGAGGGATTCCTGCCCTCAGTAGTAGATATAATGGTCTTCTGAGTTAAATTCACCCATTCCAGTCCATTTTAGTTTGCTGATTCCTAGAATGTCGACATTCACTCTTGCCATCTCTTGTTTGACCACTTGCAATTTGCCTTGATTCATGGACCTGACATTCCAGGTTTCTATGCAATATTGCTCTTTACAGCATCAGACTTTGCTTCTATCATCAGACACATCCACAGCTGGGTATTCTTTTTGCTTTGGCTCCATCACTTCATTCTTTCTGGAGTTATTTCTCCACCGATCTGAAGCAGCATATTGGGCCCCTACTGACCTGGGGAGTTTCTCTTTCAGTATCCTATTATTTTGCCTTTTCATACTGTTCATGGGGTTCTCAAGGCAAGAATACTGAAGTGGTTTGCCATTCCCTTCTCCAGCGGACCACACCCTGTCAGATCTCTCCACCATGACCCGCCCATCCTGGGTTGCCCCACAGGCATGGCTTAGTTTCATTGAGTTAGACAAGGGTGTGGTCCTGGTTGATTAGATTGACTAGTTTTCTGTGAGTATGGTTTCAGTGTGTTTGCCCTCTGATGCCTTCTTGCAAGACCTACCGTCTTACTTGGGTTCCTCTTACCTTGGGCGTGGGGTATCTCTTCCCAGCTGCTCCAGCAAAGCACAGCCATGGACGAGGGGTCTCTCCTCACCGCCGCCCTTCCTGACCTCGGTCTTGGGGTAGCTCCTCTAGGCCATGTTTAGTGTGCTGGTCGCAGCCGCCGAGGCGCTCTTAGTAAAATACAGATATGATTTATCGCTTTTCTAATTCTTCAGTCTTACTGTCATCAAGAGGACACTGAACATTCTCATTGAAGAACATGTGGCCCCTTGTATTCTAGCCCTTCCCCGTGTCACAGCCTCACCTATTGCCATCCTCCACCAGATCTCCCATGTTTTGGTCACTGTGTTAGTTTTCTAGGGCTGCCATTAACAGATTCCACAGGGAGTCTAGGTGTGGTTTCTCCCAAGGCCTGTCTCTGTGGATTACTGACTTTTCCCTCTTGTATATTCCTGCCTCCTTTGTCAAACATTAACTGTCTATAGGTGTGTGGGCTTATTTCTGGGCACTCTGTTCAGTTCCTTTGATCCATATGTCTATTTTGGTGCCAATACCACCACACAGTTTCAATTCTTGTAGCTTTTTGTAGTAGTGTCTGAAGTCTGGATGGTTAGGCCTCCTGCTTTGTTGCTTTTCCTCAAGATTGCTTTGGCAATCCTGAGTCTTTGATGGTTCCATATAAATTTTAGGATCATTTATTCTAGTTCTGTGAAAAGTGTCATGTGTAATTTGATAGTGAATCGTGAAGTCACTCAGTCGTGTCCAACTCTTTGTGACCCCATGGACAATAGCCAACCAAGCTCCTCCATCCATGGATTTTCCAGGCAAGAATACTGGAGTGGGTTGCCATTTCCTTCTCCAGGGGATCTTCCCGAACCAGGGATCGAACCCGGGTCTCCCACATTGTAGGCAGATGCTTTACCATCTGAACCCCCAATTTATAGATTGCTTTGGGTAGTGTGGCTAAGAAAGAATGAAATATGAAGCTGACGTCTCAGCATTCAAGAGTGGTCAGAAAGCAACCCTAATTATCTTGCAACTTGTGTCTATCTTTAAAGTGAGGGTGAGGCAGGCAAACACTGGCAAAAATAACACAGGATAGACTTACTTTCTCTTTTCACCTTCATAAGTTAAACTTTTCCTAATGAAATCTCAAATGTGAAACTTATTCTAGATTGTTTACATCAGCTAAACTAGCTGACAATAATTAATTCAGTGGATTATATACATTCTCTATAAAAATAGACTAGTATTAAATATTTACTCTTTAATTAGAAATTATTGTATACAGTTTCATGGACATGTACTATTTGTCAGAAAATAATTTTGCCAGCTGCTAGGTCTAAATGAACTTTTGAAGCTTCAGAAAAGGCTTCATCCAGAGAGACTGATACTGATAGGTTTCAAAGCTATAAAAACATCAGCATGAACACTGGTGTTTAGTTGGCAAGTGAGAGTGCAGTGAACTTTACTAATTAGCATTACAGTTAGGTATAAAGCAAGTACCAAGGTTATTTGCATTAATTTTGTTTTAGTTCAATTTTCCATTTGTTGATACTTACACTGTTGAAGAAGTAAAAGTTTGCCCAAGAAGTAATAGCAGTGGACACCATCCAGAGGAAGATCATGGACCACATGAAACTGCTTCAGGAAACTGTTTCCCTTGGAATGTAGATGGTGATTTAATGCAAGTTGCATCAGAGGTCCACGTTAGGTAAGTAATTATTCACCACCTTATATGTCTGTCAAACACGGAACTGATAGTTACAAGAAGGAAGTTTCCATTTATACCATTGAAGCAGGCAGCTGGCTAGATAGTAAATCAGGAACACATAAAAAGACACATGTACAATTTTAATAAAAAGTATAACTTTTTATTTATTCACCAGTTGTTATGTACAACCATTTTCTTTGGTTATGAGTCTCCATGTTGGCATTCCAAATTACCATTCTTCATAAACTATACAGATAATGTATGTCTGAAAATTCCACTTTGAATTTTAAAAAATAGATTAAGATCTTATACCTCATGAAGTCATTTGAATAGCAGATGGTTACAATTTAAAATTGTAACCACTTTTTTTTTTTGCTTTTTAAATTTTTTTTAATTTAAATTTATTTATTTTAATTAGAGGCTAATTACTTTACAATATTACATTGGTTTTGCCATACATCAACATGAATCCACCACGGGTGTACACATGTTCCCAATCCTGAACCCCCACCACCGCCTCCCTCCCCATACCATCCCTCTGGGTCATCCCAGTGCACCAGCCCCAAGTATCCTGTAACCACTTTAAAAATTTCCTTTTACCCACAACAAATACTTGTGTTCAGCAGTTTGCTTTTATCATCTTTCCAAAGCATACTTTACATAAGAACAATTTTACATATTTATTAGCAAGAGCAACTGGTTATAAACAGGCAAACTCATTTTCTGTAAGTATTATGACTCTGTGAGTGGAAGTGTGCAGGGCTCCCTGAGTGGCCTGCTAGATGGGAGCTTTCCACAGCCACAATGTACTGGGCTTTACAGGAATTAGTGCTACTGATTTATTAGGCCCTGCATTTTTTCTAGATGGCAGCTCTGCCATGAATATATGTTTGTTGGTTATCATCAGATTTGAATTTGGTAGTACGTACTGCATTCAATAGGTGTTATGTATGAAAAATAACAGAATGATAGCTTAATGAAATAATCAGTCATGTATATTATATTCTTTACAGAGTACACCCAAGACTTATCAATCTTTATGGAAGAAGCATGGAAGAAATGAATGATTCCAAAGTAACATGTAGTTGTTTATAAGAGGAATGTGGAAACTAGAATTTTAATATGAAAGGATATGTTATGTTTTAATTAATCAGATATTTTAATAAGGAAAAAAGTCTCTATTTTGAAAAGAAATTAAAATGCTATTTTTGATGTTACTAAAATTAGCTTCTACACTTAAAAATATAAGACATGAAATATATACAAAACAACTGAAATCTTGGTTTTTGGAGAGTATTTATTGGAATGGAAAATAAACATCTCCGGTATTTGAAATTTAAACAAGATATATCAATATTTAACCTAGATTAATTCCAAAGTGAAATAATTTGGATACTTTCTTCCTGAATTTGAATCCATCAATTCTGATGTTAAATTTCGATAGCCTGGTGCCAAGAGATCAGAGTTCATGTAAGAATGTTCTGATATCCTGATGAGGTAGTATTCCAGCAAGATTATATTTCAAAATTACACATTTAGGAAATCATATAACCAGAAATAGTACTATTTATTTTCTTCAAAATCTCTAATATGTGGACTACTTGGCAAAAACAAAAAAGATGTATAAAAGTTATAGCACCAATTTTGTGACAGTCTCTGAAAGTTGAGTTTGAAGTCCATTATATACAAAGTATGCAAAATATACAAGGAGTCATAATGTGGCCCCATAGGGAGCTGAGTTTCTCTTGCTTCTGAAAGCCCTGCTGTCTGACGATTCTAGCATGTTGTTCGCACTGAACTCAGTGCGACCTGAAATGCTGTTATTTCTGGTAGGAAAGAATCAGATTTAAATTTCCTCAGGGATCATCCTTGAGAAAGCAGCTCTAAATTTGGGTTTGATTTTCTATCAATGAGCCTAGATATTTTCTTGAAAGAACTACTTTAAAAATTTTAATTTCTATTGGTTACACACCAAGTTAAGAAGGTTTCATGCTCACTGGGTCTCGCTGCTCAAATGCCTTCGAGTGCTGTGCATTTCTCCTTTTCCAGCCACCAATATGTGAACAGATAACAGAAATGATGCAGTCTGAGGAAAACAGCTGTTGGCAGGGACCTCATATGAAGAAATCCTTTTCCATAACAGTAAAGACTGGCCTCTAACTTGTCACGTCCCATAACAGATTTTGAAAATTTGGCCACAACCTTTATATCAAGTTAGATGTAGGAACAAATCAGATGAAGGTATGTTCTGCAGTTATCAGCATTTATTTCATATGCAAGAATAAATATTACAAAAAAATGACTATTTGCAAATGAAGAGGCATTTAAAGATAAATTATTTTAGACCCAGAAAGAAACTACTTCATTATAAAAGTATATAAGATCAACAAAAAACATAAAATATTTCACTTATCACTAAAACATGGACATTTTCATGTCATATTTTTATCCAAGATAAATCTACATTTTTGAATTTACAGTTAAATTTGTGAATTTTGTTTTCTAGTTCCATGCAGAAGAGAATGCCCTTATAGTACTGGTGAAAGCACATTTCATATTTACACTTGAGGAGAAAAGAATAACATCCAAACAAGAATTTATCCATTTGCTGAATTTTAACAGTCCACATTTTAAACAGTACCTAATTTGTATGAAATATTTGTCCCCAATATCATCTTTGGGAGGCTCTGATTTTTAAAAAATTAGTGAGGTACAGTTTTCATATTTTACATATATCAGTGTATTTATATTTCAAATATCAGCTAAAGTGCAACATTCGATCTGTTTTAGAATATAAATTAGAATTCTAAGTATTGTTTTTATAAACAAAAAATTTGACTAAAGATGGATTTTTAAAATTTAAGTACCTTTACCTTGATAAAATTGTGTTACAGAAAGACTTATTGGATTTAAACCTATATAAATACATGTTCTTTTAGAAACTTATTATGTATATATATATGTACAGAAAGAAAAATATACATGTCTGTATAAATAATAATTATCCAGAAATCACCCCTTTAAGCTCAAACCAGTGTATAAGTTCAGTCTGAAGATTGCTTATCAGACCATAATATTCATAGACTGGTTGCTAATCAAAGGTCATAGGAAGTAGATTACAAATCAGTGTCTTTAATGATAGTAGTTCTTTTCTATTCATTAGAAAATTTGGTGATAGCTTGTTGAAAAATTCTGCTAAATATTTCTAGAGAACATATTCCAAACAATTCTCAAAGAGCTATTAGGAATGAGTCATTGCCTACTGGGTAGAATTAATTTTACCAAAGCAAACACATATGGTGAATACTATTTCCTTTAAAGGAATGATACTAAAAGTCTAAGTGTTCTCCAGATGAGTTGTTTACTTCCTCCACATAATTTTAATTCAGAAGCACTTTCAATATATCTTCCAGGGATTACTTCTCTTGAATAAGTTGATGCTTTAGTGTTTTTATATCCATTTAAGAGCTGCAAGATTATTATGTGAGAGAAAATAACTCCAAAGGTAATGCTGTAATATATCCAAAGATGATGGAGTTGAAAAGTCCAAGCAACGATAAAGACATAATATGTCACATGGTCATTATTAAAAGAAGTACATGAAGTCTGAGCAAAATTCACGGTTTCTTGTAAACAATATCTAAAATGTTTTTTTTAAAATATATTGCAACCTGAGTTGTTCTGTTAACTTGACATAAGTCTTCAATCATCTTTATCACTTTTACTGTTAATGTAACTCCAACTGTCTCTTCTGTTTTCTTCTTGTAGGATAGATTTGTACTGTCTTTTGAAGAAGCCAGCCTGAAAATAACATTGTATGATCACTGCTGTATAGTTATGAACATATTAAATGTCTAAACAGTCAATGACAATTGTAGTCAGTAAAAATTAGTTTGGGAGATACCGCCTTGTTTTGTTGTTACTATTGGGCTTCTGAAATTCAGCATATAAATGTGCAATGCTTTCCAAATGCTTTTTTAGAAAGTCTTCCAAAACTTCTGTTATATTGAATATTCATTGAAAATCAGTTATCTTTAAGAAAGCATATTTTTCTAGAAAGACTTTGGTACTGAAGTTAAGAGAAACATGATCAGTACTATTAAATATCAGTCCACTTAGGAATTTAAAGTTAACATTAAAAATACTGAAATACTTAAATCTAGTAATGTGGGAGTCACAAGTTGGCTTTGAGAAAACTCAAGAATAGAATTTTTAGTGGTTCAACGTTGGTAATTACTAAAGGCTTACCTTCCACATAACATAAGAAATGAAGAAAAGTAAAACAAGTCCAAGTAGCAAGCTACTTGAAATAATTATTATAGTGAAATGGCGTCTGGGTCTTTGATGATGTAGTCCTTCGAGAAGAACCTACATAAATTAACCAAAAGAAAGAACCACCATTAAAAAAAAACTTGCTTCTATTTCCTTTGAAGCCCCTCTATTTTCCCAAACAGTATTTAGAATATTCCTTCCCATTCTCTCTCTGTTCTAACACAACCACAGGAAACATTGGTAAATGTTTACCAGAAACATAGAGTGTAATGTGCCGTGTCTATGGTTCTTCCTCCAATTCATTCTACCAAAATCACCTTCTGAAAGAGCTGTGTCATTCCTTCCTGCCAGTTGTAGAAAATGCCATTCCCCAGTAAACTATTTTAGGCTCTTTGTGGTTTTCCTGACCAAACACCCTAGCAATATTTTTTTTTCCCCATAATCTTTATGTTTCAGTTAAAAAGGTAATCTTACATGTGCAACATTCTCATCCTTCTTTAGTTCAATAACTTTGGGATTTGGCTCCGGGAAAGCTGTTGCTCTTATTTCAAACTTCAGTGCTTTAGTCTCATCCTGTTTAAAGAAAAGAGATATAGTTTTATTTCATGAAAACATATAGCAGGTAATGATCATGAGAAACTAAAAGTTTTCACAATTTATGTTCTCCAACTTATTCCACCATTTGTATTTAATTGCAATGCAATGCTTCCTTTAGTTCCAAAGGCATGTCCTTTGTATTAATTAATATTTAAATATTATTTGATAGTTATTAGTATATTTTTTCGTTAGGGAAGACTTTCTTTGATAAACATTTCCTCAAATTAATTTTATTTGGGCTTTTCTTATAGCATTTGGTATACTATCTGACTGATCAAATACAGATAGTATACCAAATGCTATAATGAAAAAATCTGGTACAAATACTTAGAGCATTCAAAAATAAAATCACTGGATGAACTCAGTTTTACTATCTAACAGAGAGAGGGACTTCATAACCAAAAATTCAGGGCTTAGACATCTGTAGATGGGCTTCACAAACTCTAAGGCCCTTTGAAATTTTATTCAAAATTGAGATTTTTTTTTCATATGTGCGTTCATTAGGGTAGATGAGACTATATTCTTTGATCAAATTCTTATAGAAGTCTATGACCTGCAAAAGGTAAAACTACTATGTAAAGGTTATTTAACATTTTGGTGAGAACATGCAGAATTTTAGAGCTAAAAATAAGTTATGTACTTTATCTGGAGCAGTGCTTTTCACCAGGGATGATTCTGTACCCTGGAGGATAGTCATTTACGTCTGGAGACATTTCCGGCTGGCAGACATGGGGAGGGGCTGCTCTAGCATTTAGAGGCCAGCTATTCTGATAAGTGGAGAAGGCAATGGCAACCCACTCCAGTACTATTGCCTGGAAAACTCCATGGACGGAGGAGCCTGATAGGCTGCAGTCCATGACGTCACTAAGAGTTGGACACGACTGAGCGACTTCACTTTCACTTTTCTCTTTCATGCATTGGAGAAGGAAAAGGCAACCCACTCCAGTGTTCTTGTATCCTACTAGCACAGGATGGCCCCTGGCAACAAAGAAGTATTTGGTCCAAAATGCCACTGGCGCCCACTGGTGAGAAAACTGAACCTGGAGAGTATGAAGGCAGACTGCAAAAGTCTAAATAACTTACAACTAAAATGAAGCTCATATTTCCCTCTCTGATGTGTCTTCCTCTTAACCACCTTGTGGTAATTTCAACTTCTCCTCTTAACAGAACATGATAGCTATCCTTTCCTTTGGCTTATTATGTGCTATGTACTAAGTTCTTTATAAAGATCACCTCATCTGAACAACTCTGAAAAAGATCTATTACCCATATTGATCAGATAAGAAAATTTTATCTCAAAGTACTTCTCATAAATATATACACTCCTTTCCAGGAAGAAATCTAACATGTATTTAGGTAATTTTTAATTCAAGCCTTCAAAGTTCATGTCCTTAAAAGTGTGTTTGTGTTCTTATATGTGTTTTGTTAAATTTTGGTGTTTTAGATTTTAGGGAAGTCTTAATTTTTAGTAAATGTATACTATATACAATAGTAGGTCTTTAAGCATAATCTGTAAATAACTTTAAGGATATATGAAATGTTAAGGCAGCTAACTGATTTGAGTGACAGTCATGAATAGTTGGACATGCTTTCTAAAATCTTTTATAGTCTATTTTATAGTCTATGTTATCTGTTTAATTACTAAAATCATGTCATTTAGACAGTGTATTTTGAAGTGATAAATGGCAACAGTTTTAGAATTTCATTCCAGACTTTATAGTCATTCATACCTTCTTAATTTGTTGATGCCTCCTTACTTACCATCCTACCTGTATAAGATAGTTGTGTTTGTAAGGTCTGTCTGAAATCTTATCCACAAAGTTGCTACTGTATCATAGACTTACCATTTCTAAAATGGATGGCCGACCTTCCAACTGAAGGTGAACACTGGCTTCTTTTCCACTGTCCATTTTCCCAAAATGGCAAGAGATATTTAAGCAATATTGATCAGCTTTCATGCAGTACTTAAAAAGAATACAAAAGAGCTATGTTAAAATTTCAACATTTTAAAAAAGATGGCTAAAATATTTTACATGGAATTCAAGATCTGCTCTCATGACTGGCTTTTGCAAAAATTTATCTTGCTATAAACATGGAATTAAGGATATGCTTACATTCATGGCACTTAAAAATGATCTTGCTTCAAAGAAAACACAAATATTTATAGTAAATTATAACAAAAACAAGTATTTGAACTGTATCATATGTTTCATTATTTTTATGAAAATATTTTGGGATAGGAAAAGACATATGAGAGTATTTGCTTAGTTACATGTTCTATGATCAAACTTGGATCATTTGGAGGGTTTCCTTGTCCTCCCTCCCCCAAATATATTCACTAAAATGAAAAAGAGTGGAAATTTCATGTAACCAGAGGTTGTTCAGCTGAGGACAACATCTTGACCAACCCCCTAAAGGGTCTGGCACATATGTCTGGTTGGCATGAATTGGGCACTTAAATACATAATGACTAGTATGGTATAGGAGAAGGCAATGGCACCCCACTCCAGTACTCTTGCCTGGAAAATCCCATGGATGAAGGAGCCTGGTAGGCTGCAGTCCATGGAGTCACTAAGAGTTGGACACGACTGAGCGACTTCACTTTACTTTTCACTTTCAGGCATTGGAGAAGGAAATGGCAACCCACTCCAGTGTTCTTGCCTGGAGAATCCCAGGGACGGGGAAGCCTGGTGGGCTGCCGTCTATGGGGTTGCACAGAGTTGGACACGACTGAAGTGACTTAGCAGCAGCAGCAGCAGTATATAGTATATATTTAACTCTGGGTGTATCTCAGCTCTCCAATCATGCCTGCTCCTCACAACACAAGAACACTGCCTGACCTGGCTTCTCTCCTATACTCAGCTGACAGTTCAAACCTCTTGGTCCATGATTTTAAGTGTTTCAGTCCTGGACGTTGGAAAGCAAAACACTTAAACTTACCAGAAGCCTCTTATCAGTCTTTGACAGAAATCTGAATATATCTTTGAGGATCTCCATTGTGCCTTTTTTCTGGTCCATTGCGCACTTTCTTTGATAATTCTTAAAATGGCATTCTCCAGCAGTAGTCTACAAAGACAGAAAACAAGAAAACTCTTACCCAGTATATTGGAAAGAACAACAGCTACGTGGCTTTAAAACTTACCTTTCACAGCTTACCTTTTCAGAAATATATCAAATGCTTCTAAAATTATGTGAAAATATTTTTTGACAGATTTGGGAGAAGTTAAATCTTTGTGGTTAAAAAAATGCAATAAAACTCAGAAAAATTTTAGAGGCTTGATATAGTCCTAAATTGATCAAAGGGCCTTAACCTTAAAAAAATTAAGGCAGTATGAAAACTGAACATTAGCATGAAACTGAACATGTCTTTGGCTCTAGACACACAGTAAAGTGTTACAGCAGCCTGCCCTTTCATCTCAATCTGGAATTCAAGTAGGATTTTTAAGGATTACCTCTCCAATCTACTGAGTGGATTTATTTGCTGATTGCTTGTCTTAAAACTGGGAAGGTAAAAATAATTCAGATAGAATCAACATAAGAATATTGATTCTTAGTAGTTATTTGATAATAAAAGGCTGAAGTACTGATTTTTCAATGTTGGTTTCAAGCTTTATGGAGAATCCGATCAAAGACAATCTACCAAAAGATAGAGCATAATTTTGTTATCGTCACATGTAGAGATTCCACTGTAATCACACAGTTCTAATGCAATAATCAAAGTGTACACAATAAATGCATGGTGAATTCATAGCTGAGACCAAGTGTGACTGAAGTAAGGTAACAAATCTCCATTTTAGCAATATGACTTAGAAGAAAGGAAGAAACACGATTTTTACCTGGACATCCAAAACGTTGAACAGCTTATCGGTTCGGGGACTAAAAGAATTTGGTATCATTATTTCCACACTAATATCTGGAGCCATGCTTTGGCCAGTGTTAATGACCTGATAAGGAAAAAGTTTTAAACACTCGAAAAACACGTTTTATAAAAGTACATATACCAATGAGCTTCTCAGGTGAACCCGTGTATTTCATGCAACATTTATAAGGGTGGGGGTTTGTAGTTGCTACCTGCACAGCAAAGGGAGACAGAATATCCACTATCAGAACTTTAAAATTTTGCTAATAATACAACTAGTTATTATTCCTAGCCCTTTCCTTCTGGTGATTAGAACAAAATGTTTGCACTGATGGTTTATTGCAGAAATAGTCTGAAGAAAAAGACATCGATAATACACAGTTCAGGGGGTTAGGGTTACTGAGCCTCAGTGCAGTTGAAACTCCAAGTATAATTTATAGGCAGCCCTCAGTATACATGATTTCTCTGTAGTCACAGATTCAACCAACCAACAGTTGGTTCTATAGAATTTACTATTGAAAAAAATCCACATCTAAGTGGACCAGTGCAGTTCAAATCTCTGTTGTTCAAGACTGTACCTGGCACATTACTGATCTAAAAAAACGTGATCAATTGTCCATATAACTACTCCATGAGGTGGGCTAACATTTTATTATTCACCGACTCAGGAAGATGCCAAGAGGAATTAATGTTGTATCCAAGATGACAGTCAAAAAATGGCAAGAAGTGGGACCGAAACCTAGGTATTCTAATTCTAAAAAATACGTTGTTTTCATAAAGTCATTCTGTGCTGAGAAAATAATCATCAGCAACGAGTAAAAATATATTTAAGTTCAGGGTAATTATAATGCGGAAGAACTCAGAAAATTAGAAAAGGGTAGGTTTTTATGTTTTAGAAAAAATAAAACAGGTTTTTAATAATATGCTTAAAAGGAAGATATTTCTTGACAAATGATAAATGTCATTCTTGATCATGTTAAATATAAATATCAAATACATAATATATACCATATCTTAGTAGTTATTTGATAATATTTGATAACATGATATATAAATATCATAAATACAAATATCAAATTCTTGATAAATTATAAAACAATTTATCATTGTCATTGATAAATCTGAGGATTGCAGAACCCTGAAGAAGAAAATTGAGCCAAAATACTCGGTGATCAATGCAAAGAAATAGAGGAAAATAATAGAATGGGAAAGATTAGAGATCTCTAAGAAAGTTAGAGATAATAAGGGAACATCTCATGTAAAGATGGGCACAATAAAGGACAGAAACAGTATGGACCTAACAGAAGCAGAAGATATTAAGAAGAGGTGGCAAGAATACACAGAAGAACTGTACAAAAATGATCTTCATAACCCAGATAACCACGATGGTGTGATCATTCACCTAGAGCCAGACATCCTGGTGAAGTCAAGTAGGCCTTAGGAAGCATCACTACAAACAAAGCTAGTGGAGGTGATGGAATTCCAGTTGAGCTATTTCAAATCCTAAAAGATGATGCTGTGAAAGTGCTGCCCTTAATTTGCCAGCAAATTTGGAAAACTCAGCAGTGGCCACAGGACTGGAAAAGGTCACTTTTTATTCCAATTCCAAAGAAAGTCAATGCCAAAGAATGCTCAAACTACCACACAATTGCACTCATCTCACATGCTAGCAAAGTAATTCTTAAAATTCTCCAAGCCAGACTTCAACAGTATGTGAACCATGAACTTCCAGATGTTTAAGTTGGATTTAGAAAAGGCAGAGGAACTAGAGATCAAATTTCTAACATCCATTGTATCATCAAAAAGCAAGAGAGTTCCAGAGAAACATCTGCTTTATTGACTATAACATGGAACAACAGACTCAAGGCTGTATACTGTCACCCTGCTTATTTAACTTATATGCAGAACACATCATGAGAAATGCTGGGCTGGAAGAAGCACAAGCTGGAATCAAGATTGCTGGGAGAAATATCAATAACCTCAGATATGCAGATGACACCACCCTTATGGCAGAAAGTGAAGAGGAACTAAAGAGCCTCTTGATGAAAATGAAAGAGGAGAGTGAAAAAGTTGGCTTAAAGCTCAACATTCAGAAAACTAAGATCATGGCATCTGGTCCCATCACTTCACTTCCCCAGATAGATAGGGAAACAGTGGCTGACTTTATTTTGGGGCTGGGGGGGGGGTGCTCCAAAATCACTGCAGATGGTGACTGCAGCCATGAAATTAAAAGACACTTACTCCTTGGAAGGAAAGTTATGACCAACCTAGATAGCATATTCAAAAGCAGAGACATTACTTTGCCAACAAAGGTTCGTCTAGTCAAGGCTATGGTTTTTCCTGTGGTCATGTATGGACTGTGAAGAAGGCTGAGCGCCAAGAATTGATGCTTTTGAGCTGTGGTGTTGGAGAAGACTCTTGAGAGTCCCTTGGACTGCAAGAAGATCCAACCAGTCCATCCTAAAGGAGATCAGTCCTGTGTGTTCATTGGAAGGACTGATGTTAAAGCTGAAACTCTAATATTTTGGCCACCTGATGCAAAGAACTGACTCATTTGAAAAGACCTTGATGTTGGGAAAGATTGAAGTCAAGAGGAGAAGGGAACAACAGATGAGATGGTTAGATGGCATCACTGACTCAATGGACATGAGTTTGGGTAAACTCCAGGAGTTGGTGATGGATAGGGAGGCCTGGTGTGCTGCAGTTCATGGGGTCACAGAGTCAGACATGACTGAGCGACTGAACTGAACTGAAAGCCTTTGACTGTGTGGATTACAATAAATTGTGGAAAATTTTTCAAGAGATGGGAATACCAGACCACCTGACCTACCTCCTGAGAAATCTGTATGCAGGTTAAGAAGCAACAGTTAGAGTTGGACATGGAACAACAGACTGGTTCCAATTCAGGAAAGGAATATGTCAAGACTGTATATTGTCACCCTGCTATTTAACTTATATGCAGAGTACATCAGGTTAAATGCCAGGCTGGATGAAGCACAAGCTGGAATCAAGATTGCTGGGAGAAATATCAATAAGCTCATATATGCAGATGATACCACCCTTATGGCAAAAAGCAAAAAACTAAAGAGCCTCTTGATGAAAGTGAAAGAGGAGAGTGAAAAAGCTGGCTTAAACACAACATTCAGAAAACAGATCATGGCCTCCGATCCCATCACTTCATGGCAAATAGATGAGGAAACAATGAAAACATTGAGAGTCATTATTTTCTTGGGCTCCAAAATCACTGCAGATGGTGACTGCAGCCATGAAATTAAAAGATGCTGGCTCCTTGGAAGAAAAGCTATGACCAACCTAGACAGCATATTAAAAAGCAGAGACCTTACTTTGCCAACAAAGGTCCATCTAGTCAAGGCTATGGTTTTTCCTGTGGTCATGTATGGATGTGAGAGTTGGACTATAAAGAAAGCTGAGTGCCGAAGAATTGATGCTTTTGAACTGTGGTGTTGGAGAAGACTCTTGAGAATCCCTTGGATGGCAAGGAGATCAAGCCAGTCAATCCTAAAGGATATCAGTCTGAATAGTCATTGGGAGGACTGATGTCACTGTAGCTGAAACTCCAATACTCTGGCCACCTGATGTGAAGAACTGACTTATTGGAAATGACACTGATGCTGGGAAAGATTGAAGGCAGGAGGAGAAGGGGACGACAGAGGATGAGATGGTTGGATGGCATCACCGACTCAGTGATGAATTTGAGTAAGCTCCAACAATTGGTGATGGACAGGGAAGCCTGGTGTGCTACAGTCTGCGGGGTCACAAAGAGTCCAGCACGACTGAGCAACTGAACTGAACTGCCTCCTGAAAACTATAAAACCAACACAGTAAGTTAGGAAAGAGATGTGCTATAATATCTAAATGAAACACCATGCCTCAAAGTCTTGCAATAATATTCTGAATGCAGACACATAGATTAAGCGGGAGTATGCCTAGCTTTGGGACAAGTGGTAACTGCTGGTCTTGTAAGCACAGGGCAGCTGTAAAAGGCAATGTCAGCCATGGGGCCCAGCACTACCAGACCTTTAGACAAGGTCTTCCTGATGCCCCCAAATCACCAAGCTCTCCTGCAAAATATTTCATTCGTGTTCATCTCATCACATTTAGACTTCCGAGAACATCTTCATACTTGAACAACTCATCAAGCCTACAGACTGAAAGCATCTCTAGGCCCAGTCCCTCCATTGTAATTTAACTATAAAATACTTTTAAACTAGTATTTGTAAATAAATAGGCCGTTTATAGTCCAACTCAATTTCTGTTTATCAGAACACAGACCCCCATTGGCCTGTGACAAGAGCATTCTTGGGGACTTAAAAGTAGAAGACTATATTTTCCAAATACTAGTGTATTCTAGTATAACAATACAATAACCTGCGTATAGACTCAAGAGCATTCTGAGGTCACCCTTCTTCCACAGATTTGGGGCAGAGGCCCAGGGGTTTGTGTTTTGGATAAACATCTCAAGTGATTCTGATATACATTTTAAAAAGCATTGCCTTACAATTATCATAATGTACCTAATCCAGACTCACTCACATTCTATAGATTGTTATATAGCTCTGAGAATGTCTGAGTAGTGCTTTTGATTGAAAAAATATTTTGGGGGACCTTGTCTCCAATTATTTCCTCATTATCAACATCCATGCTGTAACAAAAATTTCAGTTTGACAGCAAAAAATTGTTGATGAATTTATAGCTTATATATTAGTATGTTAATACTTCTGGATGATGACAATATTCTCTGCTTTTAAAAAGATTTACTAAATGATACATCACTTGTCACAGAGGCATATACCAATGGCCTGTAAGGCTGACCAAGTGGACATTAAGTAGAGATGCGGAGGTAAAATCTTCGCTTGGTAATGTTAGGATTTGTATAAAGCTTGGACCAAGTTTCAATGATTGGCACCAAAAGATGCCTTCCTCTTGACCTATTCTGATTTCTGCATGTATCTCAAGCATATTCAGCTCCTCTCATAACTTTGCCTATTTCAGGCATCACCTCTGTTCCCACTTGTACTATAAGGAGTGTGGGCTCAGTAACAGGGACAAGACGAATGGGAGAGAAGTGGCCCATGAAGCAAGGGCATGAGCCTTGAAGCAGCTCTCTCCCCGCCCTCAGCCAGCTGTGGCCTCCCGAACCTGAGGGACATCACACGCATATGATGTCCTCTGGAACAGTGCCTCAGTAACAGTTCTTTCACAATATGAATAAAAAATACGAACACAGTCATCTTACATGGAAAGTGAAGTTCATTTTCTCTGTCGTGCACATTTCAAACTCATCTTCCTCCTTTGGTCCATACATAAATGAAGCTGGACTTACAAACCTGACAGAAAAGAATTCAGATTTAACTGTCTTATTTGATGAGGCCCTTGAAAAACCTTTCTCTATAGTCTGAATATAGCATATCTCTTAAATATGACATAATTCAAAGTACAGATGCCTCTAAGGACCAAGGAATACTTTTGATAAAAGTATGAACACTTTGTGGTTAAGATAAGAATTTTTGTGAAAATGTAATAAATTTCCCAGGTGGCGCTAGTGGAAAGCTGTGGGCTCTAGTTTGGGTGACAATTTCTCTTCCCACCAATATCCTCTACTTCCTTCCCAACACTGCCAGCTCACTCTAGTGACTGTTCCTTCTCTCTCAGCCCTCAAACAATTCATGCAAACTTGAAAAATATGAGATAAATTCTTAGCTTTGCCCTCGGGCTCCCATAGCCACTTATACTTCAATGTATCTGACAGATTTTTAAATTACTTCTCACCATCCACCAATTCCTGCTGGCTATTTGTAATGAACCCCAAGTCTGGGGAACAATTCAAACACCAATAAGTAGGGCAAGTTTTTGTTAAAATACAAGGTTGTCATTCTTTTACCTGAGATGAGACATATGCATGGTTGGTAATGAAGTTCAAGGAATTTTTCTAGGGAAACCCCAATTCCCCAAGTTGTGCATATTTGGCAGCTAATATGAGGTAATATGAGCTTCTTGGTGGCTCAGCAGTAAAGAATCTGCCTGTAGCACAGGAGCTGTAGGAGATGTGGGTTCGAACCCTGGGTCGGGAAGGTCCCCTGGAGGAGGGCATGGCAACCCACCCCAGTGTTCTTGCCTGGAGAATCCTATGGACAGGGGAGCCTGGCAGGCTACAGTCCATGGGGTCGCAAAGAGTCGGACATGATAGAAGCAACTTAGCACACACGCGTGAGGTAATATGTTAGAGGCTCTTTTTCACAGCAGGCAGCTTCATAGCTGCAGAGCATTCGTTGCTCAAAATAACAAGATGTGTCTAATTGGAAATTGGGACAACACACTCATCGTAACAAAATCAAGGAGGCGAGATACGCATTCGAATCCAAGAAAGACAGCGTCCGCTTCTCTCCGCTCCTCAGCCCCGCCTTCGAAGGGCTTCCTTTTCCCCCTGCTTGCTTTATCTAACTGGAGACTCGGTTCCATGGTTTTATTTTTATATACCTGTGTGCTATCATTATGGCTGGTTAAAAATGACTGGAGGCGATTTACATTTAGAGCGACTAGAAAAGCCCATCTATTCATTCTGTATCTCATATCACCTATTGCTTTAAGAATGTTGCTTTAAACTAAGATTAATCGGCTTAATATTTTCCAGTAAAATCATGAAAGATTTTCTCAATACTATTTTAAAAATTCTTTCTCCTCACATCTCCTTCCAGAATCAGAGCAGGGTCTACTCCAAGAATTACTAAGGTTGTGAGGAGTCAGTGAATGCTGGCCCTGGGGCTGTAGGGGAGGAACTCTGTAACTCACAGCTGTAGAGAGTGGACAAGGGAGCCAGATCTCCTGTACCAATTCAGCTGCCACACAGGTAGGTGCAGGGCTGGGACAAGAGGGACGTGGCCAAGCTTTCATTTCTCTAAACCTCACACTTGTCATGGCCACTGGGCAGAGGCTTACGAAGTGCAGGCCAGCACTCTGGGGCCCTGGCCTGTGCAGTGTATAGCTACAAAGGCTGAATGTGGCCTGCTAGAGGTTTGGTGGACTCTTCCCGGAAGAAATCTCCTCCCCCAGGACATTAATATAAGGTGGTCTCAGTGATGACGACAGAGTGAGATAAAATCACAAACAGCTAAGAAATGGGCTGCAACACTGAGGGGTAACTGTTTAGAGAAACAGTGCATGCTCTTTTCATCAGAAAACTTAAACCTGTTTTTGACCAATAATTTAAGAAGCAACAGAACTCAAAATCAGCTCAGAATTTTACAGGAGGCTTTCATGTCTACTTACCCATGAACTGTTAGCATGACTTCATACTTAAGAGGGATTGTTACAGTCACCTTATTACGCTTCACATCGCCTGTTTCGCCTTCATTTTCACTACAGAAGCAAACAGAAGAGACTCTTAGAATCCAGTCAGCACGAAAATTCTCATCAGAGAGAACTAATCACACCCATGTATACCTAATGTGCTTGGAGGCTGGCTTAAAATATGCTTTTTGAAGAGTCACAATAAAAGTAGATATAACAGTAAAAAAATTTTATGTCAGAGCTGGCAGAAACTTGCTGTCATTCTCTATGCTGCTATTTTGCTATTTATCTCTATGCTATAAAGCTTTAGGTTAGAAGGTTTTTTGTTTTAACAGATCACATAGAGAAGTTTTCTCCTGCAGATAATGGAACACAGCCCACGTTTCCCCTAAAGTGACCCCCGTTTCTCTCCCCAAAAGTGAGGGGTTCATCTAATACAGTTTTTTCATAATGAAAAGTACCAGGCAGCATGTACTGTGATGTTGAGATCCTCTTCTGCTCTGCTGAGTGAGCTGGCATCCAGAAGAAAGCTAACATCTGTCTGAAAAACACAGACAGGGAACGCCCATTTTAAAAATAATAAAAAACATTTTTTTTTTTTACAATCTGAATTTTAGTTTTTCTTATTGTTTACAATCTGTGAAATGCAGCTTTGAGATGCTGTTCTAGAAGCACAGGCTGCCCCTCAAGACAGAGCTGTGGGGCAGCTGTGGGGTCTGTGGCAATGTTAAAGCGGCAGCATTCCCACAAGTGATGTGCAGAGACAAAGCCTCCTCTGAATGTAAAGAGGCAGGTCCAGAACGACAAAAACTCGAGATGCTTTAACAACCTGAGTGTGGACTCTTGCCAGAAACATCTTTTTGTGTAGCAGAGGTAACATGCCTGGCAGATAGAATCACCTGGGGTGGGCTGGCGGGGAGTGTTGGGAAGTGTGAGACTGGGGAGCAGAATTCTGATTGAGCATTCACATGCCCATCCTGACATAAACAGGTGCCCCTGCTTTTTTATTTTCTTATTTTTTTAAACAGTGAACGTTGCCAAGAATAGAAAAATCTCAAAGATCTCAAACCCAGTTAGTTTTGGTTTGACTTCACTTAGCTACTTACTTAGTAAATAATAACAACAAATTATTTGTGTGCAGCACAGATACAGAAAACAGAAAATACTTTATATTCCTGTGAGTAACAAAAACTATAAATGCTTACCTTTGATAGATGATCTACATATATATAACCAACCCTGCAGTCAAGTCTCACTGTGCCGGAGCTGTCTGTTACTTCACAGTTTATTTGTTTCTCTTCCTAAAAGGAAAAATGATACAACTGGATTAGGTAGAAGGGGACAAGAAGTCTGTCACATATGTTTAAGGATGGGTTTTGAAAAGAAAATCATCTCCAGAGAATGTACTTCCTTGGAAAACTATTTTCTATTTAATTTTGGAATAAATCAGGAGGAATTAAATTGCATAAACGTGTGTATAAGTATATAGTTAGTCTAAAGTTCACATAAATTCTCCAGAGAATATTTCCTGGACTTATAGCTTGCAGTCATGTTTCTGTGTTCACTGTTTAACTCGGAGTTCCTTGAAAAATTATTAAAGAATTCCTAAGGTCTGCATTATAGGGCGGGAAGGCAATGGCACCCCACCCTAGTACTTTTGCCTGGAAAATCCCATGGACAGAGGAGCCTGGTAGGCTCCAGTCCATGGGGTCGCTAAGAGTCGGACACGACTGAGTGACTTCACTTTCATTTTTCACTTTCATGCATTGGAGAAGGAAATGGCAACCCACTCCAGTGTTTTTGCCTGGAGAATCCCAGAGACAGGGGAGCCTGGTGAGCTTCCGTCTATGGGGTCGCACAGAGTCGGACATGACTGAAGCGACTTAGCAGCAGCAGCAGCAGCATTATAGGGGACTGGAATGCAAAAGTAGGAAGTCAAGAAACACCTGGAGTAACAGGCAAATTTGGCCTTGGAATACGGAATGAAGCAGGGCAAAGACTAACAGAGTTTTGCCAAGAAAATGCACTGGTCATAGCAAATACCCTCTTCCAACAACACAAGAGAAGACTCTATACCTGGACATCACCAAATGGTCAACACTGAAATCAGATTGATTATATTCTTTGCAGCCAAAGATGGAGAAGCTCTATACAATCAGCAAAAACAAGACCAGGAGCTGACTGTGGCTCAGACCATGAACTCCTTATTGCCAAATTCAGACTGAAATTGAAGAAAGTAGGGAAAACCACTAGACCATTCAGGTATGACCTAAATCAAATCCCTTATGATTATACAGTGAAAGTGAGAAATAGATTTAAGGGCCTAGATCTGATAGATAGAGTGCCTGATGAACTATGGAATGAGGTTCGTGACATTGTATAGGAGACAGGGATCAAGACCATCCCCATGGAAAAGAAATGCAAAAAAGCAAAATGGCTGTCTGGGGAGGCCTTGCAAATAGCTGCGAAAAGAAGAGAAGCGAAAAGCAAAGGAGAAAAGGAAAGATATAAACATCTGAATGCAGAGTTCCAAAGAATAGCAAGAAGAGATAAGAAAGCCTTCTTCAGTGATCAATGCAAAGAAATAGAGGAAAACAACAGAATGGGAAAGACTAGGGATCTATTCAAGAAAATCAGAGATACCAAAGGAACATTTCATGCAAAAATGGGCTCGATAAAGGACAGAAATGGTATGGACCTAATGGAAACAGAAGATATTAAGAAGAGGTGGCAAGAATACACAGAAGAACTGTACAAAAAAGAGCTTCACGACCCAGATAATCATGATGGTGTGATCACTGACCTAGAGCCAGACATCCTGGAATGTGAAGTCAAGTGGGCCCTAGAAAGCATCACTATGAACAAAGCTAGTGGAGGTGATGGAATTCCAGTGGAGCTATTTCAAATCCTGAAAGATGATGCTGTGAAAGTGCTGCACTCAATATGCCAGCAAATTTGGAAAACTCAGCAGTGGCCACAAGATTGGAAAAGGTCAGTTTTCATCCCAATCCCAAAAAAAGGCAATGCCAAAGAGGGCTCAAACTACCACACAATAGCACTCATCTCACACGCTAGTAAAGTAATGCTCAAAATTCTCCAAGCCAGGCTTCAGCAATATGTGAACTGTGAACTTCCTGATGTTCAAGATGGTTTTAGAAAAGGCAAAGGAACCAGAGATCAAATTGCCAACATCTGCTGGATCATCGAAAAAGCAAGAGAGTTCCAGAAAAACATCTATTTCTGCTTTATTGACTATGCCAAAGCCTTTGACTGTGTAGATCACAATAAACTGTGGAAAATTCTGAGAGAGATGGGAATACCAGACCACCTGATCTGCCTCTTGAGAAATCTGTATGCAGGTCAGGAAGCAACAGTTAGAACTGGTCATGGAACAACAGACTGGTTCCAAATAGGAAAAGGAGCACATCAAGGCTGTATATTGTCACCATGTTTATTTAACTTATATGCAGAGTACATCATGAGAAATGCTGGACTGGAAGAAACACAAGCTGGAATCAAGATTGCTGGGAGAAATATCAATAACCTCAGATATGCAGATGATACCACACTTATGGCAGAAAGTGAAGAGGAACTCAAAAGCCTCTTGATGAAAGTGAAAGTGGAGAGTGAAAAGGTTGGCTTAAAGCTCAACATTCAGAAAACGAAGATCATGGCATCTGATCCCATCACTTCATGGGAAATAGATGGAGAAACAGTTGAAACAGTGTCAGACTTTATTTTTCTGGGCTCCAAAATCACTGCAGATGGTGACTGCAGCCATGAAATTAAAAGACGCTTACGCCTTGGAACGAAAGTTATGACCAACCTAGATAGCATATTCAAAAGCAGAGACATTACTTTGCCAACAAAGGTTCGCCTAGTCAAGGCTATGGTCTTTTCTGTGGTCATGTATGGATGTGAGAGCTGGACTGTGAAGAAGGCTGAGCGCCGAAGAATTGATGCTTTTGAACTGTGGTGTTGGAGAAGACTCTTGAGAGTCCCTTGGACTGCAAGGAGATCCAACCAGTCCATTGTGAAGGAGATCAGCCCTGGGATTTCTTTGGAAGGAATGATGCTAAAGTTGAAACTCCAGTATTTTAGCCACCTCATGCGAAGAGTTGACTCATTGGAGAAGACTCTGATGCTGGGAGGGATTGGGGGCAGGAGGAGAAGGGGACGACAGAGGATGAGATGACTGGATGGCATCACTGACTTGATGGATGTGAGTCTGAATGACCTCCGGGAGTTGGTGATGGACAGGGAGGCCTGGCATGCTGCAGTTCATGGGGTTGCAAAGAGTCGGACACGACTGAGCGACTGATCTGATCTCTGATCTGATCTGAAGGTCTGCATTTCATTGGCCCTCTTCTGCCTGGGATGTGAGAATGTGATAAAGGTGTTTAATTATAAACACTGTAATCACGATGCTGCTGCTAAGTCACTTTAGTCGTGTCCGACTCTGTGTGATCCCATAGACGGCAGCCCACCAGGCTCCCCCATCCCTGGGATTCTCCAGGCAAGAACACTGGAGTGTGTTGCCATTTCTTTCTCCAATGCATGAGAGTGAAAAGGGAAAGTGAAGTCGCTCAGTCGTGTCCGACCCTCAGCGACCCCATGGACTGGAGCCCATCAGGCTCCTCTGTCCATGGGATTTTCCAGGCAAGAGTACTGGAGTGGGTTGCCATTTCCTTCTCCAATGCATGAAAGTGAAAAGTGAAAGGGAAGTCATGCAGTCGTGTCCGACTCTTAGCGACCCCATGGATTGCAGCCCACCAGGCTCCTCCGTCCATGGGATTTTCCAGGCAAGAGTACTGGTGTCGGGTGCCATTGCCTTCTCCGAATCACGATGATACATATATTCAATGTGTGGGGAAATACACACTTATGTACATCTCACAGGTGCATGTTTCCCTCAGTAGCTGAGTTTTTCCTCTCACCACTGCAGGCGGGTCCCCAAGGCTCTAGTGGAAGTGGGCAGTAGATATCTGTGAGAGGTCACAAGACTTTCTAAATGCCGTTAGTGTGAAGAAAGTCTCTGGGTAAGGGATGGGTAAATTTTCTAAGAGGCAGAGAAATATCCAAGAAGAAAGCGATTGAAACATTGCTCTTTCAAATTCAACATTGCTAATATCTCATTGATGGATTTAAGTGCTCATGAGTAAGGCACAATGGTAAAAAGGAAAAAAAAAAAAAAAAGCTTTCCAGATGCTCCAAACTCCTTCAGGAAAAGAGAAAAGGATTTTGGAATCTGACACTGGTTCTAGCATTTTGGAAGTTCTGTGGGATTGAGACTGTATATGTGAACCTAAAACGCAGAGCAGTATCTCCAGGAGCCCAGCACGGAAGACCAGTATTGCCCACGTCCGGACCCCAACCATGAGGAGCACCATCACAGCCCCAGGTGAGGCTGTACCAGGGATGAAGCAGTGGCACCTGGCAGCTTGCTTGCATAACTGGACAGTCACTTCTGTCCCATAGTAGCATTTGAAAGCAGGAAGCTGACTCTCCTGATCTCAGTCATATCCCAAGAAACTTGCCATTTTGTTTAGGAGCACAGATAAAGTAACAACACTGGAAACCTGAGTGCTAAGTGTGAATATTGACTCAAACCTCAAATATTTATACCTCAAACTGATAAAGTCATTCATGCCATTTAAATTCTTTAAAAAATTAAGTAAAATATATAGTATCATGCTATTATAGCTTTTGATACTTCTTCTTGTTCACTCAGTCATGTCTGACTCTTTGCAGCCCCATGGACTGAGCACATCAGGCCTCCCCACCCCTCACCATCTCCCAAAGTTTGCCCAAGTTCATGTCCTTTGCATCGGTGATGCCATCCAGCCATCTCAGCCTCTGACGCCCTTTTCTCCTTCTGCCCTCAGTCTTTCCTAGCATCAGGGACTTTTCCAATGAGTCAGCTGTTTGTATCAGATGACCAAAAATATGTTTGATATTTACCAGATCTAAAATCTTAATGAAGTAAAGACCGGTGGGGAGCTTGATATGCAGAGTTGTCTCATACGCATCATCTCCAGCATTAAATAAAGACACGTTCAACATCAATGTCTTCATACTTCCAACAGCAAGATAGGTTTTATTTTCATGTGGTCTAAAAATGAAGTAATATTATTTAGTTTTTGTTTGGGAACTAAAAATCCATCTCTTCATTTATTTATCCTGAACATAAAATATTAACGTGGAAATACAACCATAGGAGATGACCTCATGCATGTAGATGTAAATCTATATTAAAAAGAACTCAATTTCCTAGGTTTCAGATAAATTTAGTTAGTTATTACACAATAAAAGTTTTAAAATTTAGTTATAATTAAACTAGACTGCTTTCTGTTTTTCTGTTTAACTTCCTGCTTCTACCATTTTAAATATTTTTCTCATTATTTCAAAATATTTTCCTAAAAGATTTTTTTTCATTTTCTTTCTTGATCCTTAAATAGACACTGAATTAGCTGTTTCCCAAGCCACAAGGGGACATGGGGAAAACTGAGGAAGAAGAACAGACTATTTCCACCAAAATAGAGGCTGCTCTGGGGGATGTGAGCACAGTCTGGGAAGGGGCTGCTGTGGCCAGCAAATGGGTGCCACTAAAATCTGTTGGATTAGAATTAATTTCTTAAGGCAGACTAGTCACCTCTACTAATAAATGGGCCAAATTACAAAAGCTGCAAAAATGCTTCAGCATCCTGTGAATCAGAGCGAGAACACTGCTGCACATCCAAATGGACAGGTGAGTGCCTGTTCTGGCTTGAGTGTCAATGTTGAGAGTTCTTAGAAGTTCTTCCAGTTGATCCTCATTGCTAAGCCCCTTCACTCAGCTTTCGCTTCGCTTCGTCGCTTCAGTCGTGTCCAACTCTGTGCGACCCCAGAGACGGCAGCCCATGAGGCTCTCCGTTCCTGGGATTTTCCAGGCAAGAACACTGGAGTGGGTTGCCATTTCCTTCTCCAATGCATGTAAGTGAAAAGTGAAAGTGAAGTCGCTCAGTCGTGTCTGACCCTCAGCGACCCCATGGACTGCAGCCTAGCAGGCTCCTCCGTCCATGGGATTTTCCAGGCAAGAGGACTGGAGTGGGGTGCCATTGCCTTCTCCGTCACCCAGCATTGCATCCTCCCTGATGAAAGTGGTTTCTCCAACTATCCCGCACACTGGGCAACCCTAGAAACCAGGAAGTTCACACTGTCTGGGTTTTCTCAACACTAGAATAAGTTCTCTTGGAGAAATGTTCTGGGTCATGATTATCACTATTTTCTCCAAGGCTAGCAACACAATTAGTGTTCAGAGTATATGTGTGGTACGTAAGCGCAGTAACCTTCAAAACAGTTGAGTAACACTAAAGAAAGTTCTGAAACATTGAGGAACTGTTGGATAAGCGACTATTAAAATTTCATGAACTATATACAGTCTATGAAATTACAGCCGTGCTTATCTGCTTTGTGATGGAATGTACATTCCATTATCTTGTTCCATTCCATTATCTTGTTTCATTAAGATAAAGTAAACATCTACTACTACCACATTCATATGTTCTGTACCCCACCCATGCAATCTCATGTTTTAGTGACAATACAGCTATAGAACTGACCAATAAATTGATGCCAACATTGATACTGGAAACAGTCCAGTCTTTAAGAAGCAAAATATTATTAACCTCAGGATTATAAACTATAATTTTTGGACACATCTCCCTACTTTTATACCTCTAATATCTTTAAGAAATCAGGCATTTCACCTAAATCCTAAAAGTTCTTCCCCTCTTCTCTTAATTGTTTTACCACTTTAAACTTTCTTATCAAGGTAGAACATACATAAGGAAAAACGCGCACAACCTAAATGGAGCACTCAGTACATTTTTATAAACTGAATACATGTGTGACAGCAGCACCCACATTGAGAAAAACATATTGCCAGAGTCAAAGAAACACCTTTGTGCCCCCTTCCAATGACTGCCACCACCCACTATCTTGCTTTTAATTGTCTAGACTAGCTTTGCTCAGGTTTATACTTTATATAAACAGAGTCACTATGTAATCTTTCAGTATCTGACGTTTCTGTATTCAAAATTTTGTTCTTAAGATTAATCTATATTGATGCATAGAGTTGTAAAGTGTTTCTTCTATCTAGTGTGCATACTAATGTTTATAAATATGCTATATTTTATTTATCTCTTCAACTATCATTGGGAATTTGGCAATTCCAGTTTGGAGCTTCTGTAGTTTTCCAGTAAACATATATACGTAATTATGCTGTGTCTATCAGTCTGTCTATCTGTGAGCAGACCCCTAACCCAGGACTAATTCCTGAAAAAAAAAAATCTCTAAATCAGGCTAATTCTGACAACCAGTTGAAATTTTACTAACAAGTTATATTTAGAAAATACACCAGTCCAGGTTCGATGCATGAAACAGGGTGCCCAGGGCTGGTGCTCTGGGATGACCCAGAGGGATGCGATGCGGAGGGAGGTGGGAGGGGGGTTCAGGATGGGGAACACATGTACACCCGTGGTGGATTCATGTCAATGTATGGCAAAAATCACTACAATATTGTATAGTAATTAGCCTCCAAAAAAATAAATAAAGTGGGGGAAAAAAGAAAATACAGTATAAATAACTGTGTTTAAATAATAAAAAATAAAAATGTCCTACAGGATTCTCATATAAAAAGCAAGTGTATCATAGAGTAGGGGTTCAAAAAGTGCTGTCTGAAGGCCAAATTTGGACTGCTGCCCGGTCATGCAAATAAAGATTTATTGGAACACAGCCATGCCCACTCATCTGTAGCCACTTTTGCACTCTGACAGCAGAGTTGAACAGTTGAGACAGATCTCTGTCCCACAAAGCCTAAAATATTTACTGTCTGTCCCTTCATGTAAAAAGTTTGCTGGCTCTGTCATTGAGCAGTCTGACTGAAGAGCATAATTATTTCAAAATAAGCACACCACATATTACTATATTTAAAATCTGTATTATTTTGACAGTAACAGAAGCTTCATTATTTCAGATGGCACGGGATGCTGTCTTAGAGGAAATGACCCCCCAGACCTCATAATTCCTTGTCTGATAGTAATGACATTGAGGAGAAAGGAATTAAAAGGTTCCTAGGCAGCATTTCTAGCTCTGACCCCTGGGTCTGAGAAGTTGGCTATTTCTGGAAAGATTAATGACAACTAGCAAGGCAGTAACTCTTCTAAACCTCAGGTACATTTCAGGGCAGAAGAATCTGACTCAGTGGCAGTGTGCTCTTTCTCCCAGCATGTGAGGGGATGGCTGTGACTTGCTCATTCTTGTGCTGTAAACCTTTGTGTTACGTTAGCACACATCTGCTTGCTGGCTCTGTGTTTAAGGGCAGGGGGGAGACGTGCACAAACACGGCTGTCCCACAACCCCTCCACTTCTCCAGAACCATAGTACAACTAAAGGAACCGAAAAGGTTCCAAAAGTAAACTTCAGCTTGACATTAAAGTTTAATTAAGACTTGTAGAAGAGCTGCCTAGAAATAGACATTTATAAAATATTCTGGCTTGTAACCAAAGCATTAGTCACTGAACACCTTTGGGAAAGAAGTTGGCACTTAGACAAGCAACAGAAGGTGAAAGCACTGCATAAACAGCTAGGTTCCAAGACAACAGCAAATTAAAGAGAAACACACACTGTTCGCATTGCAGCAGCGAGGCTCCTGGTCTATTTCCCATTTTTGAGCTATTTTGCCGCATTATCATGATTACGATTCTACTCTTTGTGTATGTGTGTGTATATGTATATATACATGTACAGATACATATATATGCATATATCTTATTGTACCTTGAATCATTAGCAAGGGGCCAGCAGAAAGAGACTCACCAGCTTTTTATGTGAGACATAATAAAGGACCAGGTGCACATCTGGAAGTGCGACAAGGCTGAATCAGAGCTTTTCCTGGGAATCATAGTTCATTCTTCATTAAAACATGCATAATGCAGACTTGAAATTTACAAAGAAGCCTAGAATCCACGTAATTTAAGCAGATCAAGATACTGTGTACATACAGAATCATAACTTAATAAAGGGAAAATAGAAAAATGATGTATTTCAGTACCAGGCTCTATGTTTTTCCTGAATGAATGCTATTGTTCTATTTTGTGCAAAATGCTTCCTAAGTCTTAATATAATGAAGGCATTTTGCCTCTATAAGATGAATAACTGCTTCATAGCTAACATGTTTTTAATCAAGATGCTAGAACAAAATATAATATGAATTAATATGTACCCATGTCAAAGTACATAAGTCATTTATTTGACAAAAAAACTAGCCTGCAGGAAGTGGCCTATAGGCCCAAGAAAATATGTCTCCTCTTTTGTCTTTATTACTGACATTGGGAAAAAATTAAGCACTGGAAAATTTTCATCTACTGGGAAATATCAGTTACATGACATTTAAGAAGATTTTACTGAATAAAGACAAAGTCATTGAGATCCCAAGCAGGCTAGCAGAAGAATATGACTGGAAGACTGAACTAGTAATTAGAATGTTTAGTGTATAAAGCATACAATCCCTCGTCCCCAAACTCGGTGACATCAGTGAGGCATGTATTCCTAATATCAGCATTGTAAAAATGGACAGTGTTGTTAGACTTACTCTTTTGGGGGGTAAAAGAACAGTGCAGTTACACACTGCTCACTGGCTTCCCTGGAGGCTCAGCAGTAAAGAAACCACCTGCAATGCAGGAGATTCGGGAGACTTGGGTTTGATCCCTGGGTCAAGAAGATCCCCTGAAGAAGGAAATGTCAACTTGCTCCAATATTCTTGCCTGGGACAGAGGAGCCTGGCAGGCTACAGTTTTGTGTGGTCGCAAAGAGTTGGACATGACTAAACAATTGAGTGCACATGTGTGTGTGCACACACACACACACACAGTCTATCCAACAGTGATCTCCATTCTTATCTGCTAACAGAACCCTGGATTATTCAAGCAATAGGGAGTGTCCCCTTGATACTGCAGAAGCTAAGGTCCTTGTTTGGCTTCAGGGAGTCAATTTGGACTAATCTAAGATCATGATGACTCCATCCTCCTTCAACCAGGAGAAAATCAGGGGGAAACATGTGACACAGTCTGGTTCATCAAGATAACAAGTCTGCTCAGACACTTTCCTTCCTTGAAAGCCAGCCTCAAGAGGACAAGGAACTTTGCTTCCGCCCTTTTCTGTTTATTGGGAAGCTTGATGCTGTGACAGCCATCTGATAACCACAAAGGAAAAGCCAAGAGAACTGGAAAGATAAACATGAACCATGAATGTCCAGATTTTGGTAGTTTCGCACTGAACCTATCTACCTTCTCCAGACTGCTGATTATGCAAAATTATTAAACACCTCTATGCATTAATTTAGTGTTAGTCTAATATTCTGTTACTCACAGTTAAAAGCCTTCCTAACTGATAGGAGGGCACTTTTGGTCAGGAAACACCTCCAGCTCTTACCCTGGAAGCATGACGGAGGCACAGAAGCGAAGTAGTGTCAGATCAGTCATCTCTATGAAAGACTCGATTCTCAGCTGCTGGTGTGATGGCTGATACCTGCTACTCTCTAAATTCTACTTGGAATGTTGATAAAGTTATATTTGGTCATCTTCATTTCTCAGTATAAGTCCATTTGAATGGGGTTTACTGACCTGAGAGTTTAGAGATTCAGGAGGAAGCCTCAACTTCATGAAAACATGAAATGGAGTGCATCAGCGCTACTTAGCTTGCTGCTGACAGTCAGTTATTGCAGTCGTCAGAAACTCATGTCCTTGATGGAGTAAATACATTGACCTGAAGCAGGTCTGTAGCTCTGAGACACAAACATGCCATCAGGGCCAATGGAGTTACAGTTGGGAGAAGGCATAGAAGGCATGATTGCAATTTGCCTACCATGACTGAGAAGGCAGGTGGGACTCATGTGTGAAAGGCAGATTTCTGTCTGATAGAGTACAGTTTATTAAAATGCAAAGCAGTTGGTCATAACCCTCCACCTGTGGACCTAAAAATTCATTAGACAAGTTTTCACTTGAAAACTCTTCAAGTAAGTTATCATTTGATGTGATGTGAAGTCGCTCAGTCGTGTCCGACTGTTTGCAACCCCATGAACTATAGCCTACCACGCTCCTCCGACCATGGGATTTTCCAGGCAAGAGTACTGGAGTGGGTTGCCATTTCCTTCTCCAGAGGATCTTCCCAACCCAGGGATCGAACCCAGGTCTTCTGCATTGGAGGAAGACACTTTATTATCTGAGCCATCAGGGAAGTCCTTCAATATATAGTTATCATTTACCTAATGGAAATAGCTTGTAACTTTCATAACTGACGCAAAAGATATGAGGCTTATACTTTACACTGGCTTTCAGGCCACTTCAGGCTTCACAGAACTGAAAACCACTGACCTAGGCACAGTCAGCAGCACTCTTGGGACATAAAGAAACAATAAACTTGGGACATTAACCACTACATGCTCAGAAAATGTTTAGAATTCAGTGGTAACGGTTCTTTTTTTTTTTTTTTTTTTTGCCAAATAGAAACTTTTTGGGGATATGGTCTATAAATATCCCAATCATAATGTTATAAAAAATAATAACATCACATTTCCATGTAGACCAGACTTTGTGCTAGGTAATGTACTGGTCTGCATCACTGCATTTTATTTTTAAAACAACCTTACAGAGTAGGCACTATTTTACTTTCTTATTGATGAGGAAGGAAGTTTGCAGAGGTGGAAAGTCTTCTCTTAAAAGGTTATTCAGCTAGTAAACCATAGATAAACTTGAACCAGGTTAGCCTGACTTCAAATCTAAATTCTAAACTAAATAATTCTTGTATTCTTAGATTTTAGTTTGATAAGAACCACTGATAGCCTTCTTAATAATGACTATCTCTGGCCTGGTCCCCATGGATACTGATTTGGGTTTAGAACCCTACATTTCTAGCAAGCATCCCAGCTGAGTCTCATGAAGGTGACTGTAAGACCACATCTTAAGAAACAGTGTCTTACCATACAATCATAATGGACTTCATATTTTGACTGTAATAAGAAACATTATTATTTCAAGTTAAAATGCAAAGTAGGGAAAGCAACTTCTTATTGTGAGAAATATGAAGAAAAACTGATAATTAAATTAATGATTTAATATCTTAATTCAGGAAGATATATTTTAATTCTTCAGGAAATTAGCCTTCTTCGTAAGTTCCTATAAATTTCAACCTTTTTTTTCATGGGCCTGAGGGATTGCAATGAAAGATGATGAGGTGACAGTGGGGGTGTCTGATTTAAAGAGATGAAAACACCACTTAATTATATCTTAGATAATCTTTCCCACACAAAATCATCCTTCTTATCAAAGGCTCATGACAGACAGCAAAAGTACCAGGAAGATTAAGCATTTTAGGAAGAAAATAAATACATGAATGGGAAGGTTATAAATTATTCATCTAATATTTCAACAAAGGCACCACAATTACATGCTGAATTATGAAGTAGTTAGTGGTTGCTGTTTTAGGACTATCGAAGCAGCCAATCTGGATAATTTAAGTATAGAGTTCAATTATCAATCAAATAGGTTAGGGCTTCTTGGCCCTCAACTGTGGATGCTCAAGGCTATCCTGGCATTGCCTAAGTGAAAAGAATTAATTTATTCTCTGCCATATGTCATCCCACCCCAGCAGGGTCCTCAGCACTGTTTGTCAACCTTTTTCCTCATTCCTGGTTGACTCTCCATCCCATTTATTACAGTTATTTTGAATCTTTTCCCGTTCCCTTCACAAGGTCCCAAACCCATCCTCAAAGCCCTCACTTTGCATTTACAACTCAGTTTTTATTCTGGCCATCCATGAGATCTCTATATTTCCCCTCCTACCACATTAAAATTTCTTAATGTCAGCGTCTGTTCACAGTTTCTTAGCTCAAGATTCAGAAAATCTTAACTGCTTTCTAAGCCTAATCTTTCTACCTACGTCTGATCCCCATGCTATTTCCTTTAGGACCTTGCTGCATTCTCAGCGTGCATCCATTTGTCACGTATAGCATTCCGGGCACTCTATTTTGCATTAGGGACACAAAAACAAAAATGCAGACACTTGAAGCAGCCTATAGGATAGTGTGGAGAGGGACAATAATAGTGGTGAGCACAGGTTCAATGGGACCAGGACCACTGGAAGACTCAGATATTTGTAGCTGGAGACAGAGGTGGGGGAGGGGTGCTTTACCTAGGAAACAGCTGAGATTTATAAGATAAATAAGGGCTAACCACATAGGTAGGTTGAAGTGAAAAGATACCGAGGCTCAGGAGAGGATAGTATGGCCAATGAACCATAAATATTCTGCAATCAATGGAAAAAAAAAAGTTCAGTGGAATTGCTAGGAGCACTAAGGACTTCAGATTTTAAGATTATAAAGAACTTCTAAAGCCCTGCTATCATAAATGTGAGAAAACTCTGGAAACATCTTGGTAGAGGAATTCAAATAATGCAAAGTCAGACACCAGTATTCCAGAAAGCGGTTAAGCCCATTGATTCAGGCAGGATATTGAGTGCCTGGTTCAGAGCAACAGTCGTAGAGAGAGAGTGGTATGATGGATAAAAAGTATATCTGGTGGTCGTATTATAAGGCTGGGTAATTTATTTGATGTCAGGGATAAGAAAGAGAGAAGGGTACAGGCTGAACTCCAGGTTGTTGGCTTCGGTAACTAATGGTTGTCTCATTGGTGGATAGGGATGAGGCACCCAACAGTTCATGTGTGACAGGCACTGGATGAGTGGGTGTGGTGCTCAGAGGCATGGATCTGGGGTAAGCAGTAGAGGCAGGCTAGGGGAGGTCATAGTTGTAAGATTATCCAGGGAAAATATGGGAGAGTGGGGAAGAGCCAACAAAGCCAAAATCAGTGGTCCTCCAGCACCACTGAGAAGGAGGGGCTAGAGAAGTAGCAACACAAAGAGACTGGGAGTAGGATGGCATCATGGAAATGAAAGCAAAAAACATTGAAAAAGGAATGTGAACAGTTGCCAAACCCTTCACCGGAGAATTCAAGCAGGATCTGAAAGTGTCCCCTGGATTTAAGTAGACTCTCTGTTCAATTTATTCTTTTCCCTGCCTTTGATCCTCCCATGATTAAATAAATAACCTTTGATAAATACATAAGTATTCCCTTAATCACTGACGCTATCATTATGCTACAACTGCTCAGACATTTCTATGTTAAAATTTGCTGGTGACTTTCTATTTTTCCCCCACCAGTCACATTTTAAGGTCCAACTTCCATGACCTTTCTTCATTCACTATGGTTTCTGATCTCTACAAAATTACAGTATTAAGTCTCTCTTTTTACATTTTTCCATTGGCTAGCTCAGCATGGACTTGATTTTCCTCTTGGTTCTATGAAGTTACTTTTCCAGTCTCCTGGAGTAACTCCTTATTCTTTTTAAGCTTTTTAAATGAAATTTATCCACCCTTGCCAAGATTTGATCCTTAGTTCTTTTCTCTGTGAAATTTCCATTTTGACCCCAGGCATTTTCCCAAGTCACTAATGTATAGAGGACCCCCAAACACAATCCTGAACTAGATTTTCCAGTGGAGAGCTACATACAGAAATCTCACCAAATGCAGAATACCCCAGTTTAAACCTGCTTTCCTTTTTTTTTTTTATATCCCTACATCCCCCCAAAAGTCTCCCATTTTCCTGCCCTGTCAGTGATGCCTCCTTGCCTCTCTCACTTTTCATACACAACTAGCTCTTAACCTGAAGTATAGATCTCCAATCTTCATTTGTACATCTTCCCTTCCACATGCAGAACAATGCCAATAGAGAGGACATAAATATGATACAAAATTACAATCGCTTATTTCACAAACATTTATCCAGTTTGCACTGTGTACATTATTCTAAGCATGTTACATGTATTTTCTTTTTTGTTTCCCTTCTATGAATTTAGAAAAGCAAAATGGTTTATTTCCTTTCAAATGTGTCACATAAATTTAGAGATTTTGTGCATCAGTCTGAACTTGTGCATCAGACTTCTCTGGTGGCTCAGACAGTAAAGAATCTGCCTACAATGCAAGAGACCTGGGTTCGAATTCTGGGTCAGGAAGATCCCCTGGAGAAGGGAATGGCTACCCACTCCAATAATCTTGCCTGGAGAAGTTCACGGAGAGGAGCCTGGTGGGCTGCAGTCAATGGAGTTGCAGAGTCAGACATGACTGAGCAACAACCACTTTCACTTCACAGACTATGTAAACTTTTTGGATGATAAAATGCTAAGCATTATGTAATAAAGGTTAACTCATTTTGCCACTAAAATTCTATTAACAGGCACTTTTAAATGTCTGAAAAAATAAATACAATTATATTAATGATAATCTAAAACACTTAAATCCTGAAATACCTGAGTTATCAATAAAAAGATTAAAATTATGCCTGATAAAACCATGGTGCTCACACATTCTCAATCTTTCAATAAGTGGTCACCTTTGAACGTATGCTTGTATGACTGCTGTATAGATCACTTGGTCTCTTTCAGCATAATGCTGCTCTTTTCCAGGTCTTTAAATGTTGTTAACCCCCAATGATTAGTTCTTGGTCCTTTATTCTTTAGGACCCACATGCACATATAAAGTACCCCACCCTGATGAATAACAGAGAGCAAAGTACACTTACTTCAAAAATCCAATTTTTGCAGAAACCTGTAAATCAGCAGTACAGTTTTCATGGGCACAAAATCTGGCAAAGTTTATCTGGAAATAAAATGACAATATTTTTTATTTTAGTTAAAATCAGTAGGCCTATTTCCATGTTTTTTAAAGAATAACTTATCTACAATACATGAGAAAAAATAATATAGCAAATTGATAACTTTCAAAGAGTTCAATTTGACAATAAGTAGGTTCAGATAACAATTCCAGGACAAAAGGAATCAAGTTCTTTCAATAGGTAAATTTAAAATCTAACTGTGTTAAGTAAAAAAAAAAAAAAAAAAAATTCTTTCTTTCATAGTAGTTGTATAAAAAGAAGTTTAATCAAACTGTGATAGTAACCTCTGTAAGAGTTTAAAACTTGTGCTGCCAAGACTTTTTCATTGAATTCCTCTCGATTTTCTGGTGCTGCCATGGGATCCTGCTTATTACACGTAAGCATGACATAGTTTTCACAGGTGGTAGGACAGTGACTTTATATTTGTTGAAAATAATAAAATGTACAAGTTTTACTGTGAAGATACAGTGAATGAAAATAAATGATAGTTTATCAAGAGATTCCAGAATTTATTTAATTCTGAGCATTTTAATAGGACCCAGAGATATTGTAAGGTACACAGGAAGCCCTTAGGTATAAGCTGGACAAAGAAATACAGACATAAAAGATATAAAAAGAAAGAAAGCAGAGAGGGGCAGGTGAAAGGGGGAGAGACACAGAAAAGAGAGAAATCTAGAGAGTCAGAGGAGGGGCGAGGCCCATGAAATGGAAAGTGAGTGGAGCACTGCCAAATGGCATGTCAGACCGGAGACTGCCTGTACCAGGCGAGCAGAGGGAAGTGTAAGTGAAAATCGTCCTCTAGATGACTTAAATATAACTTTTTCCTACTACTCTTATTTGTAAAGCAGGTTGTTTGAAGAATTAAAATGTAGCTCATTTTAATATAACAAGTTGCTAAGATTTGAGCTTATGTACTTAAAATATTGAGAGGTTCATTATTAAACGCATTTAAAGGTAGTTGATATTGAAAGCTGAAGTTCAACAAAAGAGTGAAAAAAACTGACTTCCATATTTTCATACAAGAGTATAGATAAAATTTGCTCATAAGTTATCATCTTTATTTGATTTAGCTCAGAGAGCAGACAGTGCTGATTCTGAGCTCAAATATCTTAAAGTGACTTAGGGGCAATTCTGCCTGGACAGGATATGACCTAGACCATTAAATGTCCTTTCCATCTTTTGCATTCTGTGTGCTATAAGTGAATGTTTTAATGAGTACTTTTACCACAGCCCCAAACAGCCTTTGACTCTGTCTTTTTGTTGTTGGATATTAAAAGTCTGAACTGGATTCCTGGGAATAAACTGTCAATGAAACTGATAGATTTTGGCATACATTTTAAAAAGCAGTTCACTGGTTAGAGTGCAGGATCAATCTCAAAATGCATTTAGATCCTGAGACGTGGTTGAAAAGCATATAGTTAAGTTAAAAAGAGAAACTGTTGTGTAATTAAATACACATTTTTATAAATGAGTAAAATATGACTAATAAGACTTGAGTGAATCTGGGGGCAAGGTGAGTGAGAGGGAGACAAAATGAAAAGGGAGACAGAAAATGAGAAAGATAAGTTGAACACACATGACGACCTGAATAGCTTGTGAATGCTGCTCACTTCCATTAGAAGGCCTTGCTAGAAATATACTTTCTTCACTGACAAAGTATTGAAGAGAGAAAATTAACATTTTATATATATATGGGAAATCACTGCTATGACTAAATGCATAGTTAAAAGTATTCAGTTCAATATCCTAAAGGGCAAATAAAAAACAATGGAAAACAAGACATACCATAAATCTTTTTTATAAAAAAAATTTCATTAAAATTTTAAAAAGAATTCAGATAGTTCCCTTCGGCATAACTATATAATATTAAAAAAATTCTTTAGTTGTATGTCACATAATGTTTCAAATAAAAATATTCCTACTGTTTTCTCAATGATGTCTTTTTCTTTCTTCTGCTGAAGTATTGGCTGAAGTGGAGGGAATTCCTCTATACTTCGTTTATTGATGACATGATGCCCCAGGTGGTAAGTGGCTTCAATCTGAATTGGGGTGAGGATGTCCCGTACATCTTTCTAAAGAAATTGAAAACCATATAAATTAATAATAAAAATAAGCCTGTAAATTAAAAAAATATATAAGCCCCTCCTTTCCTACACAAGGCCAAACACAACATGTGGAAGTGAAAAAAAAAAATCCTTTCTTTTTAAGACATATTGTTAAAAAATTGAACTGTACATTTTCACTCATATCAAAGGCATTCATGTTTATTAGGAAAAAAAGACAAAAGTTATTAAAAAGAAAAACCAGAACTATCTAATAGTTATAGAGATGTGCCTTTCAGCATATTTTCTTCCATGCTATTTTCTCTGCATACAATTTTCTTATTAGTTGTTACAGTATTTCTATATTTATTGTGCTTTCACATTTCACAAAGAAAGAGTTCTTGGATTTATCAATTACACAGGAATTGTAACCCATTTGGAATCCATTTTCCTCTGTATGACACTCTAAGTTTAATACCTTACTAATTTTTATACAACAATTATCATTCTTAATCTTATCTATATGTGATCAAAAAGTCTGAGTGATTAGTATTTTAAACGGTACTGTCTTCTGCCCCCAAAGAAACAACTTGTGAATTTATTCCCCTGATTGTCAATTCATATATTTTAATCTTTATTTCTACATGCAGGAATTATTTTTCTCTCTTTTAAAAACACTTTCTCATGAACTTAAAATTTATATCTTTTCCATTTGATTATTCAATAGCCCCTTTGTTAAATGGGAATACACTACATTATTATCAAAATTATCTGCTGACATACACACACACACACTAAAATAACTTGAAATAAATAAAATAATAAAGTAAGTTCAAAAGCATTTGGCATTCAATAAAGGAAATGCTTCCCTAAATAGTAAAGGTGTTCAAGAATCCCAATTTGGTGAAAAAAAAAAAAAAATAGAAGTCAGGTAAAAAACAAAACATGGCATTCCTTAGAAAGCAGTTCTCTGAGCCCTGCCCAGATGGATATAAAAATTTCAATATATACTGAACAAAGCAGATTCATTTATTTTTCTTCCTGTCTTGCTATGACAAACCTAGACAGCAAGTTAAAAAGCAGGGATGACATTTTGTTGACAAAGGTCTATATAGTCAAAGTGATAAGTGAAAGTCACTCAGTCATGTCCAACTCTTTGTGACCCCATGGACTATACAGCCCATGGAATTCTCCAGGCCAGAATACTGGAGTGGGTAGCCTGTCCCTTCTCCAGGGGATCTTCCCAACCCAGGGATCAAACCCAGGTCTCCCACATTGCAGGAGGATTCTTTACCAGTTGAGCCACAAGGGAAACCCCTATATAGTCAAAGCTATGATTTTTCCAGTAGCCATGTATGACTGTGAGTGTTGGACCATAAAGGAGGCTGAATGCCGAAGAACTGATGCTTTCAAACTGTGGTGCTGAAGAAGACTCTTGCGAGTCCCTTGGACAGCAAGGAGATCCAACCAGTCCATCCTAAAGGAAATCAGTCCTGAATATTCATTGGAAGGACTGATGCTGAAGCTGAAGCTCCAATACTTTGGCCACCTGACGCAGACAGACAACTCGTTGGAAAAGACCCTGATGCTGGGAAAGACTGAGGGCAGGATAACAAGGGGTCAACAGAGGATACAATGTTTGGATGGCATCAATGACTCAATGGACATGAATCTAAGCAAATTCCAGGAGATACTGAAGCACAAGGAACCCTGGTGTGTTGCAATCCATGGGGTCGCAAATAGTCAGACACGACTTGGTGACTGAACAATAACAAGGAGCACAGACAAATAAGAGTCCACTATAAAGTAATCCATGAGAATTTATAACAGAATTCAGTTGACCATTTAAACTACAAGAAATAATAAATGTCGATGGCAAACCTATAGAAAAAGTATCTTATGCACAAAAGAATTAAAAATAGATATAATCTCAGGATTTGAGAAGGAAGCTCACAATCAGACGATGTTGTCCACCCACATAGGAACTGGGCTTCCCAAGTGGTGCTAGTGGTAAAGAACCCGCCTGCCAATGCAGGAGACATAAGCGATGCAGGTTCAATCCCTGGGTCAGGATCCCTTGGAGGAGGGCATGGCAATCCACTCCAGTATTCCTGGGTTGCAAAGAGTCAGAGACGACTGAAGTGACTCAGCATTCACATAGGAGCTATGCAGTTTTTCTTTTATTTTGGTATTATAATTGTTACTATACTCAGATAATCATGATGATGTGATCACTGACCTAGAGCCAGACATCCTGGAATGTGAAGTCAAGTGGGCCTTAGAAAGCATCACTACGAACAAAGCTAGTGGAGGTGATGGAATTCCAGTGGAGCTATTTCAAATCCTGAAAGATGATGCTGTGAAAGTGCTGCACTCAATATGCCAGCAAATTTGGAAAACTCAGCAGTGGCCACAAGATTGGAAAAGGTCAGTTTTCATCCCATTCCCAAAGAAAGGCAATGCCAAAGAATGCTCAAACTACCGCACAATTGCATTCATCTCACACGCTAGTAAAGTAATGCTCAAGATTCTCCAAGCCAGGCTTCAGCAATATGTGAACTGTGAATTTCCTGATGTTCAAGCTGGTTTTAGAAAAGGCAGAGGAACCAGAGATCAATTGCCAATATCCGCTGGATCATCGAAAAAGCAAGAGAGTTCCAGAAAAACATCTATTTCTGCTTTATTGACTATGCCAAAGCCTTTGACTGTGTAGATCACAATAAACTGTGGACAATTCTGAAAGAGATGGGAATACCAGACCACCTGATCTGCCTCTTGAGAAATCTGTATACAGGTCAGGAAGCAACAGTTAGAACTGGTCATGGAACAACAGACTGGTTCCAAATAGGAAAAGGAGTATGTCAAGGCTGTATATTGTCACCATGTTTATTTAACTTATATGCAGAGTACATCATGAGAAATGCTGGACTGGAAGAAACACAAGTTGGAATCAAGATTGCTGGGAGAAATATCAATAACCTCAGATATGCAGATGATACCACACTTATGGCAGAAAGTGAAGAGGAACTAAAAGCCTCTTGATGAAAGTGAAAGTGGAGAGTGAAAAGGTTGGCTTAAAGCTCAACATTCAGAAAACGAAGATCATGGCATCTGGTCCCATCACTACATGGGAAATAGATGGAGAAACAGTTGAAACAGTGTCAGACTTTATTTTTCTGGGCTCCAAAATCACTGCAGATGGTGACTGCAGCCATGAAATTAAAAGACACTTACTCCTTGGAAGGAAAGTTATGACCAACCTAGATAGCAAATTCAAAAGCAGAGACATTACTTTGCCAACAAAGGTTCGCCTAGTCAAGGCTATGGTCTTTCCTGTGGTCATGTATGGATGTGAGAGCTGGACTGTGAAGAAGGCTGAGCACTGAAGAATTGATGCTTTTGAACTGTGGTGTTGGAGAAGACTCTTGAGAGTCCCTTGGACTGCAAGGAGATCCCACCAGTCCATTCTGAAGGAGATCAGCCCTGGGATTTCTTTGGAAGGAATGATGCTAAAGCTGAAACTCCAGTATTTTGGCCACCTCATGCGAAGAGTTGACTCATTGGAGAAAACTCTGATGCTGGGAGGGATTGGGGGCAGGAGGAGAAGGGGACGATAGAGGATGAGATGGCTGGATGGCATCAGTGACTCGATGGATGTGAGTCTGAGTGACCTCTGGGAGTTGGTGATGGACAGGGAAGCCTGGCGTGCTGCAGTTCATGGGGTCGCAAAGAGTCGGACACGACTGAGCGACTGATCTGATCTGATACTCAGAAAATATCACACTCATTGTCTTTGACACTAAAAATTTAAATGTTAAGCTTGGCTTGACTCTAGTTTTTATATGTCCATTTCAATCTATCAGTTCAGTTCAGTCGCTCAGTCGTGTCCGATTCTTTGTGACCTCATGAACCGCAGCACACCAGGCCTTCCTGTCCATCACCAACTCCCGGAGTTCACCCAAACTCATGTCCATTGAGTCGGTGATGCCATCCAGACATCTCGTCCTCTGTGGTCCCCTTCTCCTCCCGCCTTCAATCTTTCCCAACTACAGTTCTTGTTAAAAAAATAGATTCAGCAAAGTCCCTCTTGACAATTAAAAGAACTCAAGTGTTTTCACTAGGACTAGACATATTAATTTTAGCTATAATTGAGTTATATTTATGAGGTTTATATTTACACGTAGTTCCTTAGTAGACCCATGACACTGTACCTGACAAACATCCTAGTGAATAATGTCAGTGGATTTCATTTACAGACAATTCAGATTATTAGCTTAAACATTTCTGTCTAAAGGCAGATTTCCAAAGCTCATAATAACCCCTAATGAATAGAAAAAATACCTATCATAAAGATTATAGCTATGCTGCTTACATCTGTATTAATTTTGGGTAAAAGTTAGTTAATAAATATGACACATCACATAAAAGACTACACTTATTCTATGTCTTTATGTAATTAAAAAAGGGTGTAATTGTTTCTTCTCATCATTAACAACATATATATATATATATATATATATATATATATATATATGGATAAAATCAAGTGGTCTGAAGATAGAGTTGCTGCTGCTGCTGCTGCTGCTAAGTCACTTTAGTCGTGTCCGACTCTGTGTGACTCCATAGACAGCAGCCCACCAGGCTCCCCCGTCCCTGGGATTCTCCAGGCAAGAACACTGGAGCGGGTTGCCATTTCCTTCTCCAATGCATGAAAGCAAAAAGTGAAAGTGAAGTCGCTCAGTCGTGTCCAACTCTTCGTGATCCCATGGACTGCAGCCTACCAGGCTCCTCCATACATGGGATTTTCCAGGCAAGAGTACTGGAGTGGGGTGCCATTGCCTTCTCCTTAGAGAAGTACTCTCCCTAGAGTACTAGGGTTCAAACCTCAGGCCCCTCCCTTGTTATCTATGTAACCTTAGACAGATTATATAACCTATCGACTAAACCTCATCTGAAAATGGTTGGTAATAGTGATTATGACGCCTACACTTTATTGCTGTGAGGATTCAGTGGCATAATGTATGTTAAACACTTAGCTCAATGCTTGGTATGTAGTAAGATCTCAAAAGATGTTAGATATGATAATTATTATGTGCATATATTACTTCAAAATGTAGCCATATAAGCCAACAAAAAATTCTGGTGACTATTTGGAAGGAGTGAGAAAAAATAAAATCAGTCCATTGCCAACTAATAAACACTAAATAGAAAATGAGCTACATTTTCTACTAATACAAGTATTGCTTAGTCGATAAGTCATATCCGACATTATTGCGACCCCATGGGCTGTAGCCCACCAGGCTCCTCTATCCTTAGGATTTCCCAGCCAAGAACACTGGAATGGCTTGCCATTTCCTTCTCCCAGGTTATCTTCCTGACCCATGGATCAAACCATGTCTCCTGCATTGGCAGGTGGATTCTTTACTGCTGAGCCACTGCTGCTGCTGCTGCTGCTGCTGCTAAGTCGCTTCAGTCGTGTCCGACTCTGTGCGACCCCACAGACAGAAGACCACCAGGCTCCCCTGTCCCTGGGATTCTCCAGGCAAGAATACTGGAGTGGGTTGCCATTTCCTTCTCCACCGCATGAGAGTGGAAAGCGAAAGTGAAGTCGCTCAGTCGTGTCCGACTCTTAGCGACCCCATGGACTGGAGCCACTAGGGAGGCAATTAGACTTGTCCTAATGAAGTGGTACCTGGAAGATGTGCAGCCTGACTCAAAGCACTCAAGACTCTCATGGCTTTCCCATTCTCACACATGGAGATGTTTTTATTAGATTACTTGGTAAGTGATCATCTCAACCTGAAACCTTGACTATATAGGAATGCTGCAAATCAAGGTCCAAATCCCAAGTTATTGACTTGTGAAAATGGAACAGCTTGAAGCCCTGAGTATTACAATAGCAAACTTGATTAAATTATTCCCTAGGTGTAGGAGCTAGACAGCCACTGATTGTCCCTCCACATGTCCACTGTTTTAATTCTTCTCAACAAGCTTGCTTTGACCACATCACGTGTTATCTAATTCATACTAATTTTCCACAAGGTCTTCTCTACATCTGGTGTATATTACTTTCATTATCCTAATTAGCTATTAATTATGCTTTTCTCACAATATATAAAATGTACATGTGCTCTTACAAGAACTGTATTTGACAGATATTCACACTTACTTAACTTTAACAGCTCCACCTAAGGACAGAAGCTATAATATCAAAAATGTCTTAAAGTGACTAATTAATATATAGGAGGGAAAAAGTAGATTTGCTTAACATTTTTAATTTGGATGGGCATGTGCTATCTATATTAAAAATAATCAAGATTCCATGCCACATTTTTATGGACAATTACATAAAAATAGGACACTCACAAGCATGCAAATTAACACATGCCAGAAATTACACAAAGTCTGCCTTATTGTCTGATTTCACAGAAATCTGTAGTAAGGCCAACTTGAGAATAGAGCTGTAGGTTCATGTCCTCCTACTGTGTTTATGCAGTGAAAGAATTTATTTAAAAGGTGGAGCCAGAAATATTTATAAAATGTTACCAAATGAAAAATGATGATGAGGTACAAATAAACATGTGAAGATATCTATTCATGGGTCTACTCTGTAGAAGGCAGGATCTAGGGACACAAAACTGAAAGTCAGTGTCTATGGCACAGTTTATAACCCATAAATCTACACATGTGGTGGGGGGATGAACATTCTGATACACGCAGACACAAGTGCAGAACAGGGAGAGCCACTAATCTGCACCTGAAAGGGCGTGGGAAAATGCTCACATAGAAGACTTTTAAATAAGGAATGTGATCAGGTTTGTGTTTTTGAAATGCTGCTCTTGTACCAATGTGGGGAATGAGTTGGTATGGGAGAAGGGAACACTAGGGCACAGATTGGAATCTGAGCCAGGAAGGCCATGTGTTTCATCTACTAAGTATGTTTCAGAGGGTGAACTGTCCAACACTTGGGACTAAACCTTCCAGAGAAAAGATAACATCCCCCAGTCAGGTACTCTAACCATTATACCAGTAGACTATTCTCAGATTTTTTTTTTCCTCACAGAATTATTTAAAAAGCACTGAGAACACATCATCTATAAATTTCTTAAATATTATTCAGTTAAGGGCCTTGTTTAATGAGCTGTGCTAACTCTAAGAATACAAACATGGAAAAGATAATATCTTCAAAGACCTTGAATCTAACAAAGAATTAATATATGTTGGAATAATCAATCTGCATTCTAGGATACCATAATATCAGTATAGTTATATAGTTTGCTTGCACTTAGATTTTCAGCACAAAGTCCATAGTGTGTTGAGGTTAAAATATAACTACTATGGAGCAAATGGTACTTCATTAAACTATGTATAAACTTTGTATAGCTTAAAAATATAAGCAAATAAAATACAAATAAATATATTTACTAATCGAATACACATTCATTTTTTTGAAATTACTGAAAATGATGGGTTTTAGAAGTCACCCAAAGACTCATGGAACAAAATAAAATTCCTTTATTTCAGAAACCTAGGATTCAGAGAAAGCATAGAAAGAATAAACTATAGTGTACTAAATACACAGGCAGGTTGATTTCATGCTTGTTATAGAACATGCTAACGCCACTAAGCTCATTGGATCATTTGTTCTCTTCCCAAACATCAATCTCTTTCCAACATGCAGAGATTTCATCAAGCTCAATTAAGAAACATCATCTCTAAAAACTTTAAGGTAAGTCTCACTAGCATGGCTGCTCCCACATTTCTAAAAAATTGTTGGCAATTATTGACTAGGTTTTGCTAAATCAAAATAGCCTCAAAATTATCCCCAGTCCTAAGCTCTTTTCCCAATAAGTTGCTAAGACCAAATCAAGTTGCACTTACGAAGGCAACAAAGATTAATTTTCATATGCTTACATGAATGAGGGGACATTTTCATGAAGAGAAAAGTGATATCTAATACAATTTTGATAGATAAAACATTATAAGTCATAAAAATTAACCATTCTTTTCTATCATAGCAATCTTTTAGTAACTCTCAACTCTAAATTCTAGTTTCTTCTTTCATAACATCTAATAATTTTAAGGCTCTAATAGCAAAAATTAAAGCTGGCATAATTATAGACAACTAAAAAATGGAATTCTATAAGCAAAAAAATAATAATTTCTACCTTCCTATTTTCTGAAGAACAGATTTTGACCATTCACATAAAACAATCTTATGTAATACCTATTTTAATTATGAGTAAATTAAGTAGACTTGAGAAATCTGATGTGCTTACCAACCAGATAAATGACCATATAGTCTCAGAAAAATAACATATCAACAAATTTATATTCCAGTGATGTGATAATTATTAATTGTTAAAAATGTCTACCACATTCCAAGAAGATCTAATACATGAAACTAAAATGTGATTAAAAGATAAGGATGTAATAAAAGTCAAGATTTTTGAGAAGATTTGGAATTTTAAAAATAGCCAAATTTTCTACCATCGAAGACTGTGACGGGTTTTTAAAGTATAAGTAGGGTTAAAAACTTTCATTTACGTGAGATCACCAATGGATTGTGTGAAAGAATAAAAACAGAATTCAATCATTTTCTCACCTTCAGATCCCAACAGCTCTTACATGTTGTAAAACTGATGAGATCTTTCTGGCTCATTGTCTTTAATACTCAAGTCCAACAATTTGCTGATCCCACTGGGACCTCCAATTCAGCTTTCTCCCCCTGTTCCTCACCCACCCTCTTAATGTCCTCTCTCCTCTCCTTACCTTGCTTAATCTTCACGGCGAACAATATAACCACTCACTTGCTTACCCCTCAACTCTTTCTTTGCTCCTTTATGTCACACTATTGGCAGACCACAACCACAGTTCCCACCTATCAGGCTGAATGTGACTTGAAAAAACCACAGCCCTACTGACTCATCTCACCGTCTGATGCAAGAGAGAGCCTAATGCCGTCTCAGGACCATACTATTCCCTCTCACTCTCTCTCACTCTGAGAAGACTATTTAACATCTTCTTCCCAAACTCTAAACACCACCTCTTTCATTCTAACTGAAGCTAATGACTTTGCTTTTTATTTCATTGAGAAAATTAAAGCAATTAGAAGAGAACTTCCGGTCCTCCCCCACACACGTGCCCAACATCAACACGTAAACAAATGAAGTATGCATGTGCCTGCTGCTGCTGCTGCTAAGTCACTGCAGTTGTGTCCGACTCTGTGCAACCCCATAGACGGCAGCCCACCAGGCTCCCCTGTCCCTGGGATTCTCCAGGCAAGAACATCGGAGTGGGTTGCCATTTCCTTCTCCAGTGCATGAAAATGAAAAGTGAAAAGAAAGTCGCTCAGTCGTGTCCGACCCTCAGCGACCCCATGGACTCCAGCCTTCTAGGCTCCTCCATCCATGGGATTTTCCAAGCAAGAGTACTGGAGTGGGGTGCCATTGCCTTCTCCGATGCATGTGCCTACCGTGAATCAATCCTTCGTTTGTGCAATTAAATCCCACTGCTTTTGCCTTGAGAACTTTGCTCCAACTATTCTTTCATCTATTTCCTAAATGTTTCACTCTATAAGAACATACCTGTCAGCATAAAAACATGCTATTCCTCTTATCTTAAAAGAAAAATAAAAAAGTCACTCTACTCCTGTCGGCTACTGACTTCCAACTCCTTTTCTTCAGTCCCCTTTGGAGCAAGAATCTGTGAAAGAATAAACTACTCTCTGTCTCCAATTCTTCTCCTCCTTTCCTTTCCTTTCCCCCTAGTATTCCTCTGAAATGCTGTTGTGATCATCAGTAGCTTCTACATTGCCAAACCCAATGGTGAGTTCTTTAGTCTTCATCTTATTTGACTAAGCAGAAGCACTGAAAACATCATCATGCTCTCCTCTGTACCCTGCTTTATTCACTCCACTTCCAGGATGCCAGGAGCTCTTGATTTCTTTCCTTACTGATTGGTCCTTCTCATCGCCATTGTAAGCCTTCTCTTTCAATCTTCCTGTTGTAGTGCCCAGAGTACAGACCTTGGTTCTTCTCTCTTCTTGTCATGATCTCAGCCACCTCATATGACTTTAAACCTCATTCAATATTGTAAAGTAATTAACCTCCAATTAAAATAAATTTATATTAAAAAATAAAATAAAAATAAACCTCATTCATATGCCAAAGAGGCATTGTATTTCCAGTTCCATAGCATTCTCCAACTCCAGATGAGTATATTTAAATGCTGAATTGCTCTATACACTTACAAGGAAAACAAATGCTCCAGCTCAGCAGGTCCACAATTGAACTTCAACATTTTCCATCCAAGAGTTGTTTCCCTTGCCCTATTGATGAAAACAGCATTCTTCTAGTGGCTCTGGCGAACAACCCTGGAATCATTTTGGAGCCTTTCTCAAATGTTAGACATCCAATCTTTCAGTAAATTGTGCAGGATCTGTCTTCCCCTGTTTCTCTCCATATTCGCTACCACCATCTTCACTGGAGACATCATCTATCTCTCAGCTGAAGAGATACTGAAGTATCCTCTTCTTCCTGTGTCAATCTGTGGCTGCCTAGTCTCAACATAGCACTTAGGAAGCAATTAGAGTATTCCTTATTATTACTCAGTTATATCATGTCACCTCTTTTGCTCCAAACTCTACAATAGATCCCATTTTATCTGGAGAAAGAAAATCACAGATCTTATGTGATCTGACCTTTTTTTCTACTATTCTCCCCCTTGCTCTCTTTTCCAGCCATCCTTGCCTCCCCATGATTCTCTAAAACAACCAGGCACGTTCTTGTCTTGAGGTGTTTTTTTTTTTCTTTACCTAATTCTTCTTTCTGTACTGTTCTCCTCCTGGATGGAGGATTCTCAAAGCATAGTCTTCAAGCTGGCAGCATCACCATCACCCGCACCCTTTGTAGAAATGGAAACTCTCAGGCCTCACTGAAGATTTACTGAATCAAGAACTCAAGGTGGGGCCCAGCAATCTGTGGTTTTAACCAGCTTCCCAGGTGATGCTGTCGGATGCCAAAGTTGAGCACCATTGCCCCAGGGATCTACATTGCCCCTGGAGACTTCCTTGCTTCCTTCAAGTCTTTGCTCAAATGTCACCTTCTGAATGAAACTCGCTCTGACCACCCTATTTAAAATTGCACGCTTTACTCCTTCCCCAGCACTCTTGTTATTTCCTGTGCTCTGTCTGCCCTCCTTTCCTTTCTCCATTACCCATATGGTGGCTCAGATGGTAAAGAATCTGCCAGCAATGCAGGAGACCCAGATTCATTCCCTGGGTCAGGAAGATCCCCTGGAGAAATGAACGGTTACTCCAGTATTCTTGCCTAGAGAATTCCATGGACAGAGGAGCCTGGTGGGCTAGAGTCCATGGGGTGGCAAAGAGTCGGAAAAGACTGCGCAACTAACACTCTTTTATCTTCCTCTAAATACTATAAAATTTATAAAAAATTTACATTTTGTTACACTATTGTTTATCTCACCATACTACACTATAAGCTCTATAAGGGTAGTAACCTTTTTATGTTTCAGTCATTGACCTATATAAAAGTCTCAAACAGAACTTGATACCACGTAGGTACTCAATATCTATTAAATTAATTGTAAGGAGAAGTAGAGCTTAATTGGTATAGCCAACAGAACCTATACAAAGGAAGTATGCCCAGCTAGCAGGTTGGTTGTCCTCTGAAAGGTGGGGGCTATGGGCCTGAGAACATAATTAAAAAGTATCACCTTATTTAATTGTAATGGGCGCTGAGGTGGAATGCATATGTATAACACACCCCTGACACTGGACACGTTTTAGAGAACAAAGGAGCAATTCAGTTAAATGTTTCTGAATACCTTGGATACCATGCCAGTTGGGGTGGGGAATGCACACATTATATTTTCATCTCTTCCCAAATAACAGCTAGAAGTCCTTGACAAAACTCAAGGTTAGGACAGCTGCTTCTGTAGTTTTTACACCTACCCTTTGGATTTGTTGCAAGGGAGGGTGTTGGAGTAGCCTTCTGACTTTCTATGTAATAGGTTTAAAATGTCCCAAACAAAAGCAAGGTAAGTTAGAAAGGAAAAATAAAATTGGAAGAAATCATCATTTTTTAACAAACAGTCCCACTATGTACCAGTCTCAGAGCTAAATGCTATTTTTGACTGTCAGTATGGCCCAAAGTCATGGCTGTAACCTGCTGCTGTCGCTACCATGGTAACGCAACAAGTATACATGCAACTAACACAGGAGCCTCTGCTCAATTGTCATTTTGGGGACAAGCTTATTCTGAGGAATGTGCACAATTTTGATGGACCCTTAGTCACAGGAACAATACCAAGAAACAGGACCAATAAATCAGATCAATTCACTGCCATTTATACAAGTTCAACACAATATATTTATCAATATCTAATGCTGGTCCTTTTATTATCTTTAAAATGGCCTCAATGTTAGTCTCTAAAATTGGTTAACTGGAATAAAATTAACTGTCTAGAATTAAAAAAAAACAAACTTTTGAATCCCCACCATATCAATGATGGTTACTCTAATATCATTCTATACTTTTGGCTCTCAACCATTTAATAGCTTTACCCTAGTACAATAATAAAAATTGTTAAGGGAAATGAGGAAATAGCATAAGGATTATTGCTCTTAACATTTAATAGTCCTGTTGCTTGTTTGCATTTGCTTGGATTAAGTATCTAAGGGAAAATTAAGGTCTGAGCTGAGGCTACTATTTGAAATCCCAGAAAGGGCTCCCGGGAATAGTTTGGCTTTTTTGTGACAATAGATTTTCTGATGAAGTACACCATTCCCTAATGAAAAAGGCCTGGCACTGCTTCATACGATAAAATGTGACCAATGCAAGGAACGTGATGATCAGTTTGGGAATGAGTGTTTTAATAAAAGAAACATGAAATCGCCTATGCTTTGGCAGAATACACACCAAACCATCATGAGAGCCATCATCCTGGCCCACAGATGATCCCCACCACGCGACAACTGTGTCAGTTCCCACTGACATCACCAACAGTGCTGGCACAGGGACAAAGGCACAATCCAAAAGCAGCCACATTTGATTCTGCTTCTTAAAGTCACACAAAAAACAAACCGGCTTCCACAGCCTCCCTCCAGCCCCCAACATCTACCAGGCATAGATCTGGGGCTCAGCAGAGCTACTCGATATTTACATTTTTAGGCAGGCACATAAACAGAGACGGGGCAGTAACAACTGAGGATAGGAAAAGGCAAATCTTGAAAAGCAGAGATGCACTAAATGTGATAAATATGAAACAAAGAAGCAGCAGTACGCAGAGTTTGAATTATCCAGGTCACAGGATTGTCTAACATCTAGACGATAGAGTAGTAGATTAGGTAGTTCAGGAGGCGTTAACACTCTTCACTATGTTTTATAAAACATACCAATGCAGTAAGAATTAAATGTATTGATAATACTGAAGTTTACATATCTGTTAATGAAAACAAGTTTACTTTACCCGCATAAATGCTTGATGTGTTTGGCAGCTAGTTGCTTTGCTCGGTACTTTCATGCTTCTTGTAATCACATCATAAGTTCCATTGGAAGAAAAGTAAAATCTCGATGGAGACTCTGACTTTCGGTTCACATCCAGGCTCATGTTATAAAGCAAAACTGCAGAAATGTAGAGAGAATCACAATGAATATAATTATATACAGGTATTTATTTTCTTTATCTTTGAAGTGATAATAGTCATAGTTATATAGAATACTGGGACCATATTAAATTGTCTTTCTTAAATAACTTTCTAAAAACTAACCTGAAATATGAAAGAGGAAACAATTTTAAATGTATATTTCAAAAATTATTTTTACAAATTTTAAAACAAGAATGATAAACTTTGAAAATTAATATCTTTGATTATTTGCTTAACCCTCCCATATATAAACTAGAGAAAGAAATGGCAACCCACTCCAGTATTCTTGCCTGAAAAAATTCTATGGACAGAGGAGCCTGGAGGGTTATAGTCCATGGGGCTGTCCCAGGGTCAGACACGACTTAGCAACTAAACCAATACCACCACCCATATATAAACATTTCAAAACTACAATGCCAAAGTTGTTACTAATAATAAAAGTTCTGAGTACAGTTTCAGCCTTCGTTGAGTCCTTTCGTCATTAGAACATCTGACTGAGGAAGAACAGGCAGAGTACTGCAGCCAAGTATCACCTGGAAAAATTTTATCTTGTGTGGTCACAGAACTAATTTCATATATGATTTGCTGCTGCTGCTGCTTAGTCGCTCAATTGTGTCCGACTCATTGTGATCCCGTGAACTGTAGCTGTCCATGGAATTTCCGAAGCAGGAATACTGGAGTGGGTTGCCATTTCCTTCTCCAGTGGATCTTTCTGAGCCCCAGGGGTCAAACCTGGTCTTCTGGTTGGCAGGTGGATTCTTTACTACTGAGCTACCAGAGAAGCCTTTCAGGTATGGTTTGGGTTCATTTATTTTCATTTGTTTCCAATTTGAGGGGTTGCGATCTTGCTTTTTATTTTTTTAATGTAGAGTGAACACATGATTTAAGAGTCAAACCTATATAACAGTTGACTCTGACATCTCCTTGCTAGCCCTAGACCCTGAGTATTTCTCTTCCTTATCTTTATTGGTTTCTGGCTTGATCTTCCAGTATTGGTTTGTGCAAAAACAAATGTAGTCAGACATTCTCTCGATAAATATTCTGGAAGTTTGATAAGAATTTATTTCAAATCTGACATAGTAAATGATCATCTGCTAAAGAAGATCATTAATAAACAAAAAGAAAAAGAAAAATTTATAACAACCATAAAATTCCAAGACCAATCTTATTAGGAAAGAAAGATCTATTTCTTGGATTTAAAGGGTTCTTTGTCAGAGTGGTAGCTGTCAGAGGTGAGGGGTGCAGGATAGGAAATGCAGGTGAAGAAGATCAAAAGATACAAAGTTCCACATAAGTCATGGGGATGTAATATATGGCATGGTGAAAGTGAAAATCGCTCAGTCATGTCCTGACTCTTTGTGACCCATGGACTCTACTGTTCATGGAATTCTCTAGGCCAGAATACTGGAATGGGTAGCCTTTCCCTTCTCCAGGGGATCTTCCCAACCCAGGGATCAAACCCAGGTCTCCCGCATTGCAGGTGGATTCCTTACCAGCTGAGCCACAGGGGAGCCCAAGAATTCCTAAGTGGGTAGCCTTTCTCTTCTCCAGGGGATCTTCCCAACCCAGGGATTGAACCCAGATCTCCCACATTGCAGGTGGATTCCTTACCAGTTGAGCCACAAGGGAAGCCCAAGAATACTGAAGTGGGTAGCCTATCCCTTCTCCAGTGGATCTTCCTGACCCAGGAATTGAACCAGAGTCTCCTGCATTGCAGGTGGATTCTTTACCAACTGAGCTATCAGGAAGCTGCAGTTAATTATATTGTATTGCACATTTGAAAGATGCTAATAGAGTAGACCTTAAAATTTCTCATCACAAGAAAAAAATTTACAATTATGTATGATGAGGGATGATTGTTTTGGTGATTGCTTCACAAATATTGAATCATCATGTTGTACACCTGAAACTAATATAATGTATGCCAATTATACCTCAGTGTAAAAAATTGAAAAATAAAAAAGTTTCCTTGCAAAACAAGCTACATCTAATAGTCTTCTGAGATGTCATTCATTAAACAGGAACAATAATTCATAAGTGATATTTGAAATAATTTATATAATTCCTCAAGTGTTCATTTACACTTTAGGAGTAACTTATTCTTCTGAAAGGATTTTATCTACTTACTTCAAGGAAACATAAATATAAAATCTACATCACTCCTACAAACTTCAAATGAATCTTGCATCATTCTTTTTATTTAGAAAAAAAAAGTTCATCTTCAGAACTACAATAACCGAGATTCAGTGCCTCAGAGACAGAGCTGCAACTGAAATTGCCATCTACAAATTCATCACCATGAGCTCAGACAAGAAGTACATGAAAGAAGGGAACTAAGAATCCACTTGCAGTAAGGGCTAAATGTCCTGGTTTTACTAAATATGTTTACCATGTGAATTATTTCTCCCAAGGAGTCATTTTACAACAACTATAAAGTGTGCTTCTGCAACAATGCTATGATTATTTATGATTTTCATATATTTGTTTTCAACCATTTAAAGAAGTATTTGGTCACAATGGAATGGGTAGTGCAACAAACACTGATTTTCCATAAAGGAAAATATATTTAATGTGTATCTCTCAGAAAATCCATCAGCTTGCCTGCGTCACTGTGTTACTCGGGTCATGTTCTCAAATGGCTACTTCTTCAGCCAATAAGCGGATGGAGGTTCTGCTCTCTGTCCTATCACTGAATCTTTAATGAGGACTTTTGCAGAGTGTTATTAAACATGCATCTGATCTATATCTGTAAGAAAAGAATCTAAGAAAGAATGAATATATGTATAACCGAATCACTTTCCTGTACCCCTGAAACTAAAAACATTGCAAATCAACTACACTCAAATAAAATTAAAGTTAAAAAAATGAATCTGATCTAAAGTAGAAAATATCAGGCTCATTCTATACTTCTTATCACAGGCTAATACAGACTGAGGTCTCTGTCACATATCTAAAGCTTGGTTCAGTATTTGCTTCCCTTCATGATGTTCGGAGGACAGCCTGCAGGGTCAAGGGTATGAACAACTCGTGATAGATCTTGTGAGGTACAGGAAATTTATGAATTTTTAACATCAAAATGGTAAACTCTTTTCTGTGTCTCTCCTACCATGGGTCAGTTTCATTAGTAGTTATCCTAACATTAGCTTAAATATAATTAAGAACAGTAACTTGCTAGGAAAAAAATAATGCTTATGAAGTGACATATATAAGATTTATGATCAACCACAATGTTGGATGAACCATATCAAAGCTAGTTTTTCAGGACTTCCCTAGTGGTACAGTGGATAAGAATCTGCCTGCCAGAATACTCTTTGACATAAATCACAGCAAAATCCTCTATGACCCACTTCCTAGTATAATGAAAATAAAAACAAAAATAAACAAATGGAACCTAAGTAAGCTTGAAAGCTTTTGCATAGCAAAGGCAACTATAAGCAAAGTAAAAAGACAACCCTCAGAATGGGAGAAAATAATAGAAATGAAACAATTGACAAAGGATTAATTTCTAAAATATACAAACAGCTCGTGTAGCTCAATACCAGAAAAATAAACAACGCAGTCAAAAAATGGCAGAAGACTAACCAGACATTTCTTCAAAGAAGACATACCAATGGCTAATAAACACATGAAAAGATGCTCAACATTGCCCATTATTAGAGAAATGCAAATCAAAATTACAATGAGGTATCATCTCACACCAGTCAGAATGATGATCATCAAAAAGTCTACAGCCAATAAATGCTGGAGAAGGTATGGAGAAAAGGGAACCCTCTTGTACTGTTGGGGATGCAAACTGATACAGCCACTATGGAGAAGAGTGTGGAGATTCCTTAAGAAACTAGGGATAAAACTACCATGTGACTTAGCAATCCCACTACTGGGACTATAACCTAAGGAAGTCTTAATTGAAAAAGACACATGTCCCCCAATGTTTATTGCAGCACTATTTACAATAGCCAGGACATGGAACCAACCTAGATGTTCATCAAAAGATGAATGGATAAAGAAGTAGTGGTACATATACAAAATGGAATATTACTCAGCAATAAAAAGGAATCATTTAAGTCAGCTCTAATGAGGTGGATGAACCTAAAGCCAATTATACAGAGAGAAGTAAATCAGAAAGGGAAAGGTAAATATCATATAATAACACATATATATGGAATCTAGAGAGATGGTACTGATGATCCTATTTACAGGGCAGCAAAAGGAGATGCAGATATAAAGGGCAGACTTTTGGACACAGCAGGGGAAGGAAAGGGTGGAATGATTTGAGAGAATAGCATTGAAACATATACATTTCCATAAGTAAAATAGATAGCCAGTGGGAATTTGCTGTATGATGCATGGAACCCAAAGCTGGTGCTCTGTGATAACCTAGAGGGGTGGGATGAGGGGAGAGGTGGGAGGTACTGAGGGAGGGGGCATATGTAAACCTATGGCTGATTCACACTGATGTATGGCGGAAATCATCACAATATTGTAAAGTAATCATCCTCCAATTAAAAAAAAAAATCTGCTTGCCAATGCAAGGGACATATGTTCAATCCCTGGTCTAGGAAGATTCTGGAGAAGGCAATGGCAATCCACACCAGTACTCTTGCCTGGAAAATCCCATGGATGGAGGAGCCTGGTAGGCTGCAGTCCATGGGGTCATGAAGAGTTGGACACGGCTAAGTGATTTCACTTTCATTTTTCACTTTCATGCATTGGAGAAGGAAATGGCAACCCACTCCAGTGTTCCTGCCTGGAGAATCCCAGGGATGAGGGAGCCTGGTGGGCTGCCGTCTATGGGGTCACACAGAGTCCGACATGACTGAAGCAACTTAGCAGCAGCAGGAAGGTTCTACATGCAAAAAGCCCTTGAGCCACAACTCCTGAGCCCACATGCTGCAACTACTGAAGCCTGTGTTCTGTGGGGCCCACAAGCCACACTACCAAGCCTGTGTACCACAAGTACTGAAGCCCTAGAAGCTGTGCTCCACAGCAAGAGGAGTCACTGCAATGAGAAGTCCATGCATTGAAACGAAGCGTGGTCCCCACGCTCTGCAAGTAGACAAAGCCTGCACAAAGCAACCAAGACCTAGCAGTCAAAAATAAATAAAATTATATATATAAGCTACTTTCTCCAGATGGATAATTGAGAGCTGTCTATGTACAGGCATATGGGCATGGCTCTTAGGAACCAACTGTCATAGTAAATCCTGAAGAGATGTTTGTTATTTATCAAAATTAGAACCAGGATCCAGACCTTCAGATAAGCTTCTTTGATTACCTAAACAGGATAGGATAAGAAGAAAAGAAACTTCTTCCTCTCAGGCCTTCCAACTTAAGCCAGCTCAAGACTTCAGTAAGCCTAGTAAAACAGGAGGTGATGCTTTTTTTATTTTAAAGAGATCTTACAGATTAGGCTCAATTAGTTCACCTTAAATAATACAGCAAGTGATATTTTTGTTCTACTTCTTGCAATAATATTTAAACAACTAAAGCCTTAACTTATCCAACTCATTGGTTGGAACAAACCAAGAATCCAGAAGGTGATGAAGAAAGGCTGCTCTCTCCTGGCCTAAAAACCACTCCCTGGTGAAATATGGAAAAGCCTCAAAAGATGATCATGAGATTTATGAGGGAAGTGCACATTCTGTCAGGCATTAATTCTGTAAGGGCACCCTTACCAATATAATCTGGAACCTTTTTGCCCTTATATGAGAAACAGAGTGTCAGATCCATGCACACGGACGGCAATCCATTTTCAATACAGTCAAAATTTGTCCTATTTACTGACTCGGGATGGTTTAAAGAAGCTTCGACAATCACTACAGGTCTTGTCCTAAGAAGGAAATAAAATTAGCAATATTAATTGCACAATTATTTTTCATTAAGGTGACAAATACATTTGCATTGTCAGTTTCCACTGATTAAGTAATTTCATGAAACTGCTTAATAGCACATATATATATACACACACTGAATTATATTTTTATGTATGAATCAAAATAAATTTTTATTAAAATCTCTAAAAATATTGACTTAGATGATTTACGTATATATCTAGGTAAGATGGGAAAAGTATCCTAAAGTTCAATAATTAAATTTCAGAGTACCAAAAAGAGTGTTATGAGGTCACCATCATGCTGATTTTAAAAACTGCCTCCCATCATTTACAATTAAGCCCAATTGTCATTAAGTGGTGAAATCTATCAACCTTACCTTAGCAACACAACAGAATCAGACCGAAAAGCACCAACTGCTACATCTGGAGGAAGAAAAAAATAACACAGATTAATGATCATCATTAGTCAAAGAGAATTACTTTCAGCCATAAATACTTAACTACATATCACCTTGTGACTATATCAAAATACTATTTACAGAAAATTAATTAGAAAAGATACGCTTACATCTTAAGATTCATTTCACATGTGTCTGAATCTGCTCATTTATAATGACATTCATCCCTTTATCATATAATATAAACATAAACATTATGATATAAACATGATATAAAGACAGCCTTACTAAAAGAAAATTCAATTTTTGGACTACGAACACTCGCTGAGATATCTCCTTTCAAATTACAAAAAAAAAAAATCCTCTTCTTTTCATCATCATATGTTTGATTTATTCTCCTGAATGCTTTTAACTTTTTTGAAAACAAGGAATAAAATATTAAGTAACTAACAGTGTAAAAGCTTAGTAATTATTTGATTACTTCTCACCCGTGTGTGAATTCAAAAGAGTACTAAAAATGAAGGAAAAAACTCACTAGTAAATCAACATTTTTTTCTACCAGTTGTATGTACTTCACTGTAAAGCAGCACCCACAATAGTGCTTATTTCAATATATAAAATATAGTCAATTTTATACTCACCTAGATATCCATTGTTATCTGCATCAATTTGTCCAGATATAGACTGTCCAAACATACTTAATGATTTACTGATTTGACGTCCTTCAATTCTCTGGAAAAAAAATAGTAAAGTTGACTGGGAAGCAGGGTTTAAACATCTAATATCCCAGAGAAACAATGATTGAGTTAAATAATGAGCCCTAACACATTATTAACAAATGCATTGTAGTTCAGGCAAATACATGTGTCTGGGAGAAAGAGTAGTCTCCAGCTTGAAGTGGAGAACTGACATCTATTTTGTGACATGAAAAAAACTGCTTCCTTTACCTTGTGAGCAAAGGGAAAATTATGTAGTAAAGATCTCCTAAAACACTCCTGACACTCTCTCCTCAGTCTTTTTTCAGGCTCTGTGCTTATTTCCCTGAGCAACATGAGGAATAAAACTGATAACAAGAAAATTAGACATTTATGATCACTTAGTGGCGCCTACTTCTTAGATTTATAATAACCATCTTGTTCGGCCAGATTGGTTTCTAGTATTTGACAAGGACAACTCAAGTCAGATATGTGCTTGCTATCCCATGTGTCTAATCTCCTGTCCAGAGGTTGATTTACAAGTATCAGAGTTGTCCAAGAGAATTAGTATTCTTTAATAGACAGGTATATCTCTTTCATGTTATATAGAGGATCATTTACCCACTTTGCCTAATTAAAAATAACAGTATTAGCTAAAGTTTCCATAAGAAAATCTTTGGAAAAATTTCTCTTCTCTGCATGTGCGTGTAGTTTTTTTCTATGCAGTGAAATGTCCTGATTTTTCAAAATACCTTAATAAAGTGCCCTCATCTCACAGCTTTGCACTGAAAGGAACACAGAGTTTCATTTGAGTCTTTGCACTTCCTGGGCAACCTCCATGGAAGATGGGGCTTTAGCCATGAAACGAGACAGTTAACCAAATCCACATGGGCTTACTTGGAAGAGGAGGGGTATTACCTCAGAACATAACTCTGATGACATGCAGAGAGAAATCAGGAATAGGTTAAAGACAAAGTAGAACGGAGGTGAACCAGAACTCTTGTTTATGGAAATAAAATGATTTCATAGAGTTATTAATGACCTTAAAAATGAGACCATCTACTGTTATTATAAGAAAATGGTGAAACACTATTAAGTATTTGAAAGCGCAAGAAAAATAAGAGCATGTTAACACTGAAAGTTTTAAGAAGGATTTTATTACCAATGTTTCTTTTGAAAATAGAATAGTATTATCCCACCTGTGAGAAGGTTGTTGAGATCCCATCTACTCGGCCATTGTAAATATAAATAGCACCTTGCAAGTCATCTTCCTGTGGGGCTCCAATAGCAACATCTATTCAGGAATTTAAATGGAAGAAAATAAACTTTTAATGCAAAGAATGAGACTCTGAAAACTAGCCTTCATGCTCTTTACTTAATATCACATAGGAAAACTCCTTATCAATACACAATATTTTCACTGGACAGAAACAATATATACAAAACTATCATTGTCATAACAATGTACAGGATTGTACAGTCAAGTCTGTGTGTGGAAATTAGCGTCTTCTGGTCTTAGAGGCAGGCTAAGAGAATGCTTAAGGACGTGGGTCCTACCGCCAGACCATCAGGGCCTGACCCCAGCACTATCCAGTGCCCAGCTGTCTTTATGGTTGTTCAGTCGCTGACCCCATGGACTGCAGCACTCCAGGCTTCCCTGTCCTTCACTGGGCCTGATTCTTTTTTTCCTTCAGCCATGCTATATGGCACGTGGGATCTTAGCTCCCTGACCAGGGATCAGACCTGCACTCTCTGTGTTGAAAGGCAGATTCTTAATCACTGGCCTGCCAGGGAAGTTCCTGGGCCAGCTTCTTCACCTCTCTGTATCTAAGTTTTCTCAGTTCAGCACAGGATCATGGAAGAACTCACCTTGGTGCAGAAGGATGCAACTCATGTGAAGTGCTTAGAGCAGTGCGTAGCATATAATCAGTTATTATCATCTCTAAATAATCTAAACCACAAGAACCTTTGAGCTATAGGTTTTACTTATTTGCAAAGTGACTTCTAAATTAATTCCTATTCCAATGAAGGATATGTTTTCATAAGACCAAGAGAAAATGGAAACTGAATAACACGGTTGCTTAAGTGCTATAAATACAAAGTACACAGGAGGAAAAAAATAAAGTTTGTAAGAACACTTCATTGTCTTTACCAAATATTATGCCAATTTATTTGGGTATGTTCATATATTTGGAGAGTGATTTTTTTTCTTATTACTTTAATAGAAACTAAAATACAGAAAGTTTGCTTTCATGATATTTATCACTATTTATCAGATCTAAAAAATTTTCAACAACTACAGTTGTAATATTGCACTGCTTTTTCAATAGGAATAAAACTCTGTGCCAAATGCTGCCCAATTTTAAAAATACAAAAGCTTTTCTATTTTAATCTAAAATTAAACTGTAGACACACCTTAAGCCTGTTTTGCTTAGACATACCAAAGCTAGCCTCTTTTAACTTGTGCAAAGTATTTTAAATTTTTAGGTACAAAATATATCCATTCATTTATTCATTCAGTGGAAAACTCCTGAGCGCCTACTGCATACCAGATACTTGTCAGAGTATCTACAGGACACCACAGGACAGAATCACCAAAAGGAACTGATAGTCTAGTGGGGAAGCTGCTGCTGCTGCTGCTAAGTCACTTCAGTCGTGTCCGACTCTGTGCGACCCCATAGACGGCAGCCCACCAGGCTCCGCTGTCCCTGGGATTCTTCAGGCAAGAACACTGGAGTGGGTCGCCATTTCCTTCTCCAATGCATGAAAGTGAAAAGTGAAAGTGAAGTCACTCAGTCATGTCCGACTCTTTGAGACCCCATGGACTGCAGCCCACCAGGTTCCTCTGTCCATGGGATTTTCCAGGCAAGAGAACTGGAGTGGGGTGCCAGTGCCTTCTCCCTACTGGGGAAGAACAGCAAGTAAAAATAATAACATGGCATGCAGGGAAAAGGTGGTGAAAATTAGGGAAGACTTCTCATGGAATATGATGACCAAAGTGAGATTAGAGTAGGTCAGAGCCAGGTGAAAAAAGGCAATGTTCGGACAGAGGACACAGCCTGTGCCATCGTAGGGGAGCGAGAGGCAGCATGGCACGAGGGAGAGAGACAGTTTGGAATAGCTGGAGCCACTTCTGTGCAGACTGAATAAACCAAGCGGCATAATGGGGATGGAGGAGAAGAAGAGGAGAGAAAGAGGGAAACAAGGGTGAGTGAGGAAAGAGTGAGGAAAGACTAAGGGAGGACGCCTCCTGTAGCCAATGGATACAAGCCCACTTAGCAATGTCATTCATGGGGGGTGGGGCCGCGGGTTATACTTCAACCATGTGGCTACTCCTGAATACCTATTAACAGAATTTTGTGCCTTGATTCTTGATGATAATATAGGAAAAGATAGCAAGTTGGGTTACGAAGCTGATACTGCAAGAATTCTGTTTATCAGTTACTAGCACAAGTGAACTGTGGTGTTGGAGAAGACTCTTGAGAGTCCCTTGGACTGCAAGGAGATCCAACCAGTCCATTCTGAAGGAGATCAGCCCTGGGATTTCTTTGGAAGGAATGATGCTAAAGCTGAAACTCCAGTACTTTGGCCACCTCATGTGAAGAGTTGACTCATTGGAAGAGACTCTGATTCTGGGAGGGGTTGGCGGCAGGAGGAGAAGGGGATGACAGAGGATGAGATGTCTGGATGGCATCACTGACTCGATGGATGTGAGTCTGAGTGAACTCCGGGAGTTGGTGATGGACAGGGAGACCTGGCGTGCTGCGATTCATGGGGTCGCAAAGAGTCGGACATGACTGAGCGACTGAACTGGACAAGTGATCTATATTAATAAAAATATCTTGAAACAATAAAAATGAACCTTTTCAGCTGAACTATTAAGGCAGCCCAGATCAATTTAATTCCAAGCAGAAAATATTTAAGTATATTCAGATGCTGGTTTATATATAGATCCAAACTCTTCCTCCTAAGATGAAACTTGGATCTCTTATATAATGTCCTAAAGTTCTAGCTATCATTATAGAAATAAGGAGAATACATTAATAATAAAATGTTTTTCCATGTCTGTGCATCTCAGGTGGGACATAACCTAGAGAATAAACATGGAGATATTTGACAATTCCTTTTACTTTTCATTTGAACATTTACTACACTGTTAATATAAACCATAAAAATTATCATTAGTATGACCATAATAATCTTAACATCAGCTTGTCATTATATGCTGTTTACAAGGCAGGTATTGTGCTAAAGGCTTAACATACAAAATTCATGTTATTCTCACATAACCCACTATAACTCGTGTAACTCTCTCAACAGCACTATCAAATACTTTTTGATCCTCACTTTTTATAGATGAAGAAATTGAGGTACAGAATAAAACTCGCTAAAGGTTATAGAACCAGGATCTGGTAGTGTACGAAAGTGTTGGTTGCTCAGTTGTGTCTGACTCTTGGTATCCCCATGGACTATAGCCCGCTGGGCTCCTCTTGTTCATGGAATTCTCCAGGAAAGACTACTGGAGTGGGTTGTCATTCCCTTCTTCAGGGAAATCTTCCTGATCTAGAGAGCAAACTCAGGTCTCCTGCATTGCAGGCAGATTCTCTACCCGTGTAAACCATCAGGGAAGCCTGGATGTGGTAGGATGTGGTAGAGTGGGATTTAAACCCTGCAGTATGGCTCCAGAACCTGTACTCTCCATCACCATGCTCTATAAAATCATTAACATGGAGTTATGACCAACACCCTCCCCTCCTAGCACTTGTTCCTCTACTGTGTGAAAGAAATGTTCAATATGTGACTTGATAATATATAAGAATTTAAGGATCACATAAATTGATACAGCATATAGTTCACAATTGTAGAACTTTATTATGGTTCAGCTCAAAAAAATATTCAAAGATACAGTCTAAAAGTCAGATGAGTTGCTCAGATGCTAAAGAATCTGCCTGCAACTCAGGAGACTCGGGCTCAGTCCCTGGGTCGGGAAGATCCCCTGGAGGAGAGAATGGCAATCCACTCCGGTATTCTGGCCTGGAGAATCCCATGAGCAGAGGAGGCTGGTGGGCTACAGCCCATGGGGTCACAAAGAGTTGGACACAAGTGAGTAACACTTTTACTTTCCAGGCTCAACTTGGAAAACATACACCGGAAATAAGAGGTCCTGCCAGAACCATTTTATGGCTACAATGCTATATCTGTCTGTCTGTCTGGTCATATTGGTTGAATAGGTTTGTCTATTACCTATTCTGTGAAATGTTTATGCTGGACTCTTGCCAAATTGATCGATTATCATCTGAGAAAATAGCTTGTTTTGCTTTTCTAAGGACATAGGAAATATATTCTAATGTATTCTAATTTTTTCCTTTTGAAGAAAAAAAAGTGATGGCATGAATGCCAAAATAACTGAGGTGTACTATGTCAAGCATTACACAGGTGTGCACAGTAAAAGGACGTGAAGTCTGATCTGCATCAAAGACTGGAGGTGGAAGGAAAACAAACAGGTATAGGGTTTTCCTCTCTTTTCTACACAATCCCACATACTCTGCCATGAACATGAAGCGACTTCACTCATATCCCAGAAAAATAAACTAAGTTAGAAGATGGGAAAAAGAACAGGGAATCACATAATGAAAAAATAAAAGACAGATGCCTTGCTGGCTCACCCGGATAGATATGGTAAAATGGAATTAAAGACCTCAGTGAAGAGCTAGAACACAATAAGCCTATTTCCAAGCCAACATGGTCTTGGCTAACATCTAAAATGCGGAAAACACATACCCATGGGCAAAACAGAAATGCTCTTCAGTCATAAAAAAGAAGGAGATTCTGTCATTTGTAACAACATGGATGGGCCTTGAGGGCATTATGCTAAGTAAGTCAGACAGACAAAGACAAATACTGTGTAATCTCACTTATATGTGGAATTAGGGGGAAAAAGAAAACCCGCATAGAAACAGAGGTCAGATTGTTGTTTGTCAGAGAGTGGCGTAACTGGGTAAAGGAGGTCAAAAAATACAAACTGCCAATTAGAAGATCAGTTAAGTCTTGGGGATATACAGCATGGTGACTGTAGCTGAAAATATTGTATATTAGGGAGGCGCTAAGAGAGTTGATTTTAAAAGTTCTCATCACAAGGAAAGAAATTTGCAACTATGTGAGGTCATGCTGCTGCTAAGTTGCTTCAGTTGTGTCTGACTCTGTGCAACCCCATAGACAGCAGCCTACCAGGCTCCTCTGTCCCTGGGATTCTCCAGGCAAGAACACTGGAGTGGGTTGCCATTGCCTTCTCCAATGCATGCATGCATGCTAAGTCGCTTCAGTCGTGTCCGACTCTGTGCAACCCCATAGACAGCAGCCCACCAGGCTCCTCTGTCCACACGATTCTCTACGCAAGAACACTGGAGTGGGTTGCCATTTTCTTCTCCAATGTGAGATGACAGATGGTAACTAAACACTGTGCTAAGCATTTTGCAATACACATATATCAAATCATTATGTTGTACACCTTAAACTTATTCAGTGTTACATACAATTATAACTCAATAAAGCTGGAAGAAAAAACTAAATTAGTAAAAGATATATGACTGTGGCTACGTGGGCGCAGGAGGGCCTAGAGGAGCTATCCCACGTTGAAGGTCAGGAAGGGTGGTGGTGAGGAGATACCCCTCATCCAAGGTAAGGAGCAATGGCTGCGCTTTGCTGGAGCAGTTGTGAAAAGATACGCCAAGCCCAAGATAAGACAAACCAAAGTAAGACAGTAGGTGTTGAAAGAAGGCATCAGAGGGCAAACACATTGAAACCATGCTCACAGAAAACTAGTCAATCTAATCACACTAGGACCACAGCCTTGTCTAACTCAATGAAACTAAGCCATGCCCGTGGGGCAACCCAAGACGGGCGGGTCATGGTGGAGAGATCTGACAGAATGTGGTCCACTGGAGAAGGGAATGGCAAACCACTTCAGTATTCTTGCCTTGAGAACCACATGAACAGTATGAAAAGGCAAAATGATAGGATACTGAAAGAGAAACTCCCCAGGTCAGTAGGGGCCCAATATGCTACTGGAGATCAGTGGAGAAATAACTCCAGAAAGAATGAAGGAATGGAGCCAAAGCAAAAACAATACCCAGCTGTGGATGTGACTGGTGATAGAAGCAAGGTCCAGAGCTGTAAAGAACAATATTGCATAGGAACCTGGAATGTCAGGTCCATGAATCAAGGCAAATTGGAAGTGGTCAAACAAGAGATGGCAAGAGTGAATGTCGACATTCTAGGAATCAGCGAACTCAAATGGACTGGAATGGGTGAATTTAACTCAGATGACCATTATATCTACTACTGTGGGCAGGAATCCCTCAGAAGAAATGGAGTAGCCATCATGGTCAACAAAAGAGTCCGAAATGCAGTACTTGGATGCAATCTCAAAAAACGACAGAATGATCTCTGTTCGTTTCCAAGGCAAACCATTCAATATCACAGTAATCCAAGTCTATGCCCCAACCAATAAGGCTGAAGAAGCTGAAGTTGAACGGTTCTATGAAGATCTACAAGACCTTTTAGAACTAACACCCAAAAAAGATGTCCTTTTCATTATAGGGGACTGGAATGCAAAAGTAGGAAGTCAAGAAACACCTGGAGTAACAGGCAAATTTGGCCTTGGAATACGGAATGAAGCAGGGCAAAGACTAATAGAGTTTTGCCCAAGAAAATGCACTGGTCATAGCAAATACCCTCTTCCAACAACACAAGAGAAGACTCTATACATGGACATCACCAGATGGTCAACACTGAAATCAGATCGATTATATTCTTTGCAGCCAAAGATGGAGAAGCTCTATACAATCAGCAAGAACAAGACCGGGAGCTGACTGTGGCTCAGACCATGAACTCGTTATTGCCAAATTCAGACTGAAATTGAAGAAAGTAGGGAAAACCACTAGACCATTCAGGTATGACCTAAATCAAATCCCTTATGATTATACAGTGGAAGTGAGAAATAGATTTAAGGGCCTAGATCTGATAGATAGAGTGCCTGATGAACTATGGAATGAGGTTCGTGACATTGTCCAAGAGACAGGGATCAAGACCATCCCCATGGAAAAGAAATGCAAAAAAGCAAAATGGCTGTCTGGGGAGGCCTTACAAATAGCTGTGAAAAGAAGAGAAGCGAAAAGCAAAGGAGAAAAGGAAAGATATAAGCATCTGAATGCAGAGTTCCAAAGAATAGCAAGAAGAGATAAGAAAGCCTTCTTCAGCGATCAATGCAAAGAAATAGAGGAAAACAACAGAATGGGAAAGACTAGGGATCTCTTCAAGAAAATCAGAGATACCAAAGGAACATTTCATGCAAAGATGGGCTCGATAAAGGACAGAAATGGTATGGACCTAACAGAAGCAGAAGATATTAAGAAGAGGTGGCAAGAATACACAGAAGAACTGTACAAAAAAGATCTTCACGACCCAGATAATCATGATGGTGTGATCACTCACCTACAGCCAGACATCCTGGAATGTGAAGTCAAGTGGGCCTTAGAAAGCATCACTACGAACAAAGCTAGTGGAGGTGATGGAATTCCAGTGGAGCTATTCCAAATCCTGAAAGATGATGCTGTGAAAGTGCTGCACTCAATATGCCAGCAAATTTGGAAAACTCAGCAGTGGCCACAGGACTGGAAAAGGTCAGTTTTCATTCCAATCCCAAAGAAAGGCAATACCAAAGAATGCTCAAACTACCGCACAATTGCATTCATCTCACACGCTAGTAAAGTAATGCTCAAAATTCTCCAAGCCAGGCTTCAGCAATATGCGACCCGTGATTTTCCTGATGTTCAAGATGGTTTTAGAAGAGGCAGAGGAGCCAGAGATCAAATTGCCAACATCTGCTGGATCATGGAAAAAGCAAGAGAGTTCCAGAAAAACATCTATTTCTGTTTTATTGACTATGCCAAAGCCTTTGACTGTGTGAATCACAATAAACTGTGGAAAATTCTGAGAGAGATGGGAATACCAGACCACCTGATCTGCCTCTTGAGAAATCTGTATGCAGATCAGGAAGCAACAGTTAGAACTGGTCATGGAACAACAGACTGGTTCCAAATAGGAAAAGGAGTTTGTCAAGGCTGCATATTGTCACCCTGTTTATTTAACTTATATGCAGAGTACATCATGAAAAGTGCTGGACTGGAAGAAACACAAGTTGGAATCAAGATTGCTGGGAGAAATATCAATAACCTCAGATGTGCAGATGACACCACCCTTATGGCAGAAAGTGAAGAGGAACTAAAGAGCCTCTTGATGAAAGTGAAAGTGGAGAGTGAAAAAGTTGGCTTAAAGCTCAACATTCAGAAAACGAAGATCATAGCATCTGGTCCCATCACTTCATGGGAAATAGATGGAGAAACAGTGGAAACAGTGTCAGACTTTCTTTTTCTGGGCTCCAAAATCACTGCAGATGGTGACTGCAGGCATGAAATTAAAAGACGCTTACTCCTTGGAAGGAAAGTTATGACCAACCTAGATAGCGTATTCAAAAGCAGAGACATTACTTTGCCAACAAAGGTTCGCCTAGTCAAGGCTGTGGTTTTTCCTGTGGTCATGTATGGATGTGAGAGTTGGACTTGTGAAGAAGGCTGAGCACCAAAGAATTGATGTTTTTGAACTGTGGTGTTGGAGAAGACTCTTGAGAGTTCCTTGGACTGCAAGGAGATCCAACCAGTCCATTCTGAAGGAGATCAGTCCTGGGATTTCTTTGGAAATGATGTAAAAGCTGAAACTCCAGTACTTTGGCCACCTCATGCAAAGAGTTGACTCATTGGAAAAGACTCTGATGCTGGGAGGGATTGGGGGCAAGAGGAGAAGGGGACTACAGAGGATGAGATGGCTGGATGGCATCACTGACTCGATGGATGTGAGTCTGAGTGAACTCCGGGAGTTGGTGATAGACAGGGAGGCCTGGTGTGCTGCGATTCATGGGGTCGCAAAGAATCGGACACGACTGAGCGACTGATCTGATCTGATATGATATTATAAACATGCACTAAAATGAACCAAATTAATGTGGCCACTGGATGTAAATATGTTGTGAACTATATATGAAATCATAAACAGCACAAAATATGCTGGAATACTGAAAAGATTCATTTGAAGAATAAATTCCATGCATGTGGATATTACCTTTAGAAGATGTGCACTAAGAACTCCAAGACACAAAGTGCTGTATGAAACCCAGGGTTCTCATATTCACTGAAATACTGTATTCTGCCCTGAAGATTTCCTCTAAATTCCCCCATTCTAAGTCTCCTGGACAACACATTTTCTGCCTTTCACATAACTAGAAAATTGTCTTGGATTTTCCCAAGTACTAGAGTGACTTTGATAAGGGAACCTGCCTACTATCCATCACAATCCATCACATTTTTGTAACTCAATCTGTTTATAAGAATAAGTTCATCACTGACATTTAAATACTACAAAAAAAAAAAAAAAACATTCTTCATGTGCACATACACAAATATGTTCAATCAAAATAGTGAATATTCTTCTTCAGACCTGTTGATTAAAACAGGATGTGGAAGGAATTTTTTCACGTCTTAATCTGATATTCCATTTGAATGTAAAACTAAACAAAGTGTGCCACTGTTTCCTTCATTTACATTCATTATGGCACATACTCTACAGCTGGCATGGTACAACTGACAAAAAATAAGTCCTCGATAGATAACACAGAATTGATGATTAATTGTGAAATGTAATACCCATCTTAACATTTTATAGATATTTTAATGTAAAATTTAATGTGTAATCATAACCACAAAGATATATACACATACTATAAAAGTATGTTTATGTCCTTTTGTTTTAAAAATAGTAAAATCCAGAAATGACATCTGTAGGCCAAATTATACTATTTCACATTCAAGAGGGCTCATTGGAAGCATATTTTCAATAGCCAACCAGCATTCTCCTTGTAGAATACCATATTTTAAATATTTAAAGTAGAATGAAGCATTTAGGCAAAACAAGATGCAAAGTGAGCCTTTACAGCACTTCCTCAATTATGTCCAGTATACAAGGAAGTTTTGACCTACTCCTACCAGATACCAATTGCCGAAAACCATTTCCGGAAGATAATTCTGAGTCTTGAAAATATCAAATACTTATTTGCTGAACTCTAGAAATTATACACTATCCTTTCAAACCCATTCATTATTTTAGGCACAGTTTTAATGGACTTAGTTAACCACTTAGAACTAGATTGAAGTCAGCACATTTTAAGAGAGAAGGCTGGTAGAGACAGATCCTTCAACAGCAGGACTGATACCTCAGCAACAGTCACAGTGCTGATGAGACCATCCAGCCCATTGCTGAAATGCATCCCCATCAGGTGGCAAATAGCCCCTGTCTTCGAGTCTGCCAGTTTCTCCCTTCCTACCATTCAGGATTCTCTCCTGGGATCCCAAACCCCCCACCATCAGCCCTCCTTTCCCCACAACAGGACAACCTGAACAAGCAAAGCCTGGCTCAGTAAGGGGCTTTCGGAGCTGGGCTGAAGCTCTGCAGCCAGCCTCTGCTGGGTTTTATCAGTGTCTTACTATACTGATAGTTAAATATATGATCCAATGAGTCTGTGTTACACATTTTCTTCCACATTTTCACATTTCTGAAATCAGCGTTTTTCTTAAAATAGAAAAATAGTGAGTCAGTTTAAGCGGCACCATTTTTTAGGGGCACATAAAATAATGACTTAAAACAACTTATAATCAATGGTGCCCTGTGCGGTGTGCTAAGTCGCTTCTGTCATGTCCAACTCTTTGAGACCCTCTGGACTGTAGCCCTCCAGACTCCTCTGTCCATGGGACTCTCCAGGCAAGAATAGTGGAGTGGGTTGCCATTTCCTTCTCTGGGGGATCTTCCCAACCCACGGATTGAACCTGTATCTCTTAACATCTCCTGCACTGGCAGATGGGTTCTTTACCACTAGTACCAATGGTGCCTTAGAATCAATGAAATGAGGTATGTTCAATATCACTCTTTGTTGAAGGGATAGTTGACAACTGACAAGAAATCGGGTATAACCCTAAAGAAAAAAAAAATTAGCATACCAGTCTGCCTCCATTTTCTATAGAAAGGCAAACAACATAAAACTCCAATTATATTCTTTACCATGTCCCATTTTTAAAACCAGAAATCAAATACCAAATTAAATAATTTTAATTACCTTCAAAGCCATCATTATCAATGTCGCCAAGACTGACTATAGATTCCCCGAATCTTGCAGCATATTTGTCACTTCCAATGAGCTCTGTTTTCATTTCGTTCATTACTGCTCCCTAGATATAAACAGGGAGAAAGGTGTCATTATAACACTCCCTGACAACTTGACACATGATTTACTATTGTAATTGGATATGGATTTTTTTTTCTTAATGCTTCAAACAGGTTGGACAAACTAGTCTGAGCTTTAGTACACACATCTCAGTTCAACTCAATAAATATTTATCAAGTATGTCAACACATATAATAGTATGATTAGAGCTCAGAGGACAGAAAAAAATGTCAAACTCGTGATCCCTAGCTTTGAAAATCCAATAAATTATTTTGACAATTCAATTGAGCAAATATTTAGTGAGTTCCTAATAAAGACAATGCATTGCGCAAAGGATGAAAGAGTGAAAGAGGACAAGACAATGAGTGTGTAAGACATTCCCTTCCCTGAAGAAGCCCCCAGTTAAGGGAAGGCATAGCACAAGCATGTAAATGACTAAGAGGTACTGCTTTGCAATATCAGCAAGCAAGGAGAGCATACTAACTGGGAGAGCCAGCAGAGATTTCATAAAGGAGGTGGTTGTCCAGGTGGCTACTAAAGAATGGGCAAAGTTTTGATACTTAGGGAAACTGACCAGCAAAATACAAATTGCAAAGAATTTGGCTATCTTGGTTTACTTGGCTAATGAGCAGTATGTACAAATGAATAAGACAAAAAGAGTAAGACTGGAGTTTTATGGGGTGGGACTTTGAATGCTGGGCGAAATTTACTCTCAACTTAGAAAACCAGACAGAGGAATCTCCATACTGTTCTCCATAGTGGCTGTACTAGTTTGCATTCCCACCAACAGTGTAAGAGGGTTCCCTTCTCTCCGCACCCTCTCCAGCATTTATTGCTTGTGGATTTTTGGATCGCAGCCATTCTGACTGGCGTGTAATGGTATCTCATAGTGGTTTTGATTTGCATTTCTCTTATAATGAGCGATGTTGAGCATCTTTTCATGTGTTTGTTAGCCATCTGTATGTCTTCTTTGGAGAAATGTCTATTAAGTTCTTTGGCCCATTTTTTGATTGGGTCGTTTATTTTCCTGGAATTGAGCTGTAGAAGTTGCTTGTATATTTTTGAGATTAGTTGTTTGTCTGTTGCTTCATTTGCTATTATTTTCTCCCATTCTGAGGGCTGTCTTTTCAGCTTGCCTATAGTTTCCTTTGTTGTGCAGAAGCTTTTAAGTTTGATTAGGTCCCATTTGTTCATTTTTGATTTTATTTCCGATATTCTGGGAGGTGGGTCATAGAGGATCCTGCTGTGATGTAAGTCAGAGAGTGTTTTGCCTATGTTATCCTCTAGGAGTTTTATGGTTTCTGGTCTTATATTTAGCTCTTTAATCCATTTTGAATTTATTTTTGTGTATGGTGTTAGACAGTGTTCTAGTTTCATTCTTTTACAAGTGTTCAACCAGTTTTCCCAGCACCACTTGTTAAAAAGATTGTCTTTACTCCATTGTATATTCTTGCCGCCTTTGTCAAAGATTAGGTGACCATATGTGCGTGGATTTATCTCTGGACTTTCTATTTTGTTCCATTGATCTATGTTTCTGTCTTTGTGCCAGTACCATACTGTCTTGATGACTGTAGCTTTATAGTAGAGCCTGAAGTCAGGCAGGTTGATTCCTCCCGTTCCGTTCTTCTTTCTCAATCCCACTGCTGGGCATACACACTGAGAAAACCAGAATTGAAAGAGGCACGTGTACCCCAATGTTCATAGCAGCACTGTTTACAATAGCCAGGACGTGGAAGCAACCTAGATGCCCATCCACAGATGAATGGATAAGCAAGCTGTGGTACATATACACGATGGAGTATTACTCAGCCATTAAAAAGAATACATTTGAATCAGTTCTAATGAGGTGGATGGAACTGGAGCCTATTTACAGAGTGAAGTAAGCCAGAAAGAAAAACACAAATACAGTATACTAACGCATATATATGGAATTTAGAAAGATGGTAACAATCACCCTGCTTATGAGACAGCAAAAGAGACACTGATGTATAGAACAGACTTTTGGACTCTGGGACTGGGAGAGGGTTGGACGATTGGGGAGAATAGCATTGAAATATGTATAATATCATATCTGAAACGAGTCAGTCCAGGTACGATGCCCGATAACAGATGCCTGGGACTGGAGCACTGGGATGACCTGGAGGGATGGTGTGGGAGGGGGGAGGGAGGAGGGTTCAGGATGGGGAGCACGGGTATTCTGGTGGCGGATCCATCTCGATGTATAGTAAAAGTAATACAATATTGTAAAGTTAAGAAAAATTAAAATAATAAAAAAAAAAAACAATGCTAGTGCAAAAATCAGTCCTATTCTAAAATAAATATTTAGACATGACTCATTTATGGATATATGTGCATATAATTATACCAATGACTTAATAAACTGAAAATGTATGTATATAACCACTAAAAAAAAAAAAAAAAAAAAAAAAAACCAGACAGAGCTACTGAAGGTTTCTGAGTTGAGGAGTGACATGACTGACTGGCCTTGGGAATATTTTTCCAGCAGCATTGTAATAGGAGTTGGTCAATTGCTGTCTCTGATTTTGGAAAGTGAGTTATTAGATGCGAAATAATGTTTCAGTGGATTTCCCTGGTGGCTCAGTAGGTAAAGAATCTGCCTGCCAAATGCAGGAGACACAAGAGACTTGGGTTCTATCCCTGGGTCAGGAAGATTTCTTGGAGAAGGAAATGGCAACCCACTTCAATATTCTTGCCTGGGGAATCCCATGGACGGAGGAGCATGGAGGGCTATTGTCCATGGGGTTGCAAGAGTCAGACATGGCTTAACAACTAAACCACCACCACCACAATGTTTTAGTAGGAGTTGTTGCAATAACAGCTGCCAGGTCTCTTTCCAAACTCTGATCATGTCACTCCCTTGAATTAAAAAAAAAAAAAAAAACAAAAACCCACACACAACTCATCATAGATCTTTTAACTTCTCAAACAAGTCTGTTCATCATTTCCATAGCACACACATATTCTTCCCTTGTGAAGTGCCCTTAACCTTTTATTTTAGCTAAAAAAAATTGATTCTTGTTTTGCTCATAGAGAAATGCCTAATTTAAAGAGCAGAAGGCATTAGAGACTCCAGAGAGGATAAGGAGATAAGACAACACAAAGGCACTGAGCTTCAGGGGGAGAGTTTAAAGATGTGGTAGTCATTGTTCTTCAAGTATTCTCCAGTCACAGAACGGTGACCAAGAGTTCACTCAGGACCCCTGAGAGCTCTTTCAGCAGAAGTAGAAGCCAGCATTCATTCAAGTATCATTCTTTATTCAGCTCACTCAAAAACAATTACTGAGCACCTAACTTGTCCAGGATTCTTTCAAGCCCTGAGGAAATAGTAGTAAATAAAACAGACGATTCCTCTGCACACAGTGTCTACATTCCAATAAAAGAACAGACACACAATAGTAAAGTGAAAGTGAAGTTGCTCAGTCGTGTCCCACTCTTTGTGACCCCATGGACTGTAGCCCAACAGGCTTCTCCATCCATGGGATTTTCCAGGCATGGAGTGGGGTGCCATTTCCTTCTCCAGGAGATCTTCCCAGCCCAGGGACTGAACCCAGGTCTCCTGCATTGTAGGCAGACACTTTACAATCTGAGCCACCAGGGAAGTCCAGACAATAAATAGAGTCCACACCAATAAATAGCAATAACCTCAGATATGCACATGACACCACCCTTATGGCAGAAAGTGAAGAGGAACTAAAGAGCCTCTTCATGAAAGTGAAAGAGGAGAGTGAAAAAGCTGGCTTAAAACTCAATATTCAAAAAACAAAGATTAAGACATCCAGTTCCATCGCTTCATGGCAAATAGATGGGGAAGTAATGGAAATAGTGACAGACTTTATTTTCTTGGGCTCCAAAATCATTGCAGATGGCAAATGTAGCCATGAAATTAAAAGACTATTGCTCCTTGAGAGAAAAGCTATGACAAACCCAAACAGGATATTAAAAAGCAGAGACGTTACTTTGCTGACAAAGGTCCATCTAGTCAAAGCTACAGTTTTTCCAGTAGTCACGTACGGATGTGAAAGTTGGAGCATAAAGAAAGCTGAGTGCTGAAGAACTGATGTTTTTGAGCTGTGGTGTTGGAGAAGACTCTTGAAAGTCCTTTGGACAGCAAGGAGATCCAAACCAGTCAATCCTAAAGGAAATCAGTCCTAAATATTCATTGGAAGGACTGATGCTGAAGCTGAAACTCCAATACTTTGGCCACCTGATACAGAGAACTGACTCATTAGAAAAGACTCTGATGCTGAGAAAGATAGAAGGCAGGCGGAGAAGGGAACAGCAGAGGATGAGATGGTTGAATGGCATCACCGACTCGATGGACATGAGTTTTGAGCAAGCTCCAGGAGTTGGTGATGGGAAGCCTGCCAGGGAAGCCTGGTATGCTGCAGTCCGTGGAGTTGCAAAGAGTTAGACACAACTGAGCAACTGGACTGAACCAAACTGAATGTCAAGTAGTAGTTATTGTCTTTTCACACTTAGGAACAAGAAGTTGGAAGGCAACAAAGGAAGAATAACTTATAGCAGAGGTTTTAAAAGTGGAAATCAATGATGAAATTAACCCCAGTATTCAATACCTCTATTGAGTGGTGTAGAAGTGAAGAATGAACAAGAGGGTGGTCTAAGGGGAGAACTCCTCCCTTGTCCTTTAAACAAAGGCACTTCACTTTTATCTGTTTTTCATATTGGAATTGCTGAAGATTTCAATGGGAAAAATGGTTCTCTATTGCCTTATATTAGGTATCTATACCATTGTTTAAACTGTTCTCAAAAACTTTAGTTGTAAAAAGAAATAAAAGTATGTAAAATGAGGATGCAGCTTCTATTAGGGAGACCATTCATTGATAGGAGAATGTAAAATATCTATATAAGAAAAAGTAACTCCTGATTTCACTATGAATGAGATAACAAATGATCACTTCACAGATGATACTGTTTTACTATTAAATTTAGGTTTAAACAGTCTAGGATATGCCAGTGCATAAATGATTTTTCTGCTCTATACTTGGAATTTTAAGGATCTCTCAGCTTTATAAGACTCTTTTCTCTTTTAAATTGCAATGAGTTTAGTATAGTGCTTAATATGCATGCTTATTAAATACTCTCACTGATTAAACAAAATACCTTCTAGAAACATTTTATTTTGTTAAATCCCAAATAAAAACACCATGACTTAAGAAATGAACCAATTTTCTCACAAACCTGTTATTGCTCTTAAATCAAAGATATAGGCCAAGAAGACCCCATTAAGGCCCTATCAATTCTTTCTTTTGATTTGATGCCAAGAAGACAGACTGGCAAGATAAGGCCAGTAGAGTTCCCTAAATTGAACTGTCAAGAGGTCAAATTCTACTCCAAAATACCCCTAGAATTGAAAACTCAATCATAAGCAAGTAAACACTTATTTCTACAACTACTACATCTGCTTTGGAATAAACTACGCCAGTTTTACATTCTTATCAGGAATACAATCTATGTGAATTGTGCGAATTAATATCTTATCAGAACACATCCTGCTTTCAACTGTTTTCAAATCAAGACATTAAAAACAGTTCATACTTTATCTTCTATGTCTAGTAGTGCTTTATAATTACCAAATTATATGGGGACATTCACCATCAAACTAATAGGACATCCACATTTTTAGGGCCATATAAAAGTTATTCTTTCAAATTATAGTTGCACAATGCAACTGAAAGAAATTGCAACTCCCTGGGTGAACACATACAATCTGTGTACAGAGAAACTCCAGACAATTGATCTCATACTTTCAAGATATCAAAATGGGGCAGCAGCCCATTCATCATGAAGTCCCATTTCATTTTTAAAGCATCAGTATAATAGCAAAATTTTTACTTTTATTAGTGCTGCTGCTGCTGCTGCTAAGTCGCTTCAGTCGTGTCCGACTCTGTGCGACCCCATAGACAGCAGCCCACCAGGCTCCCCAGTCCCTGGGATTCTCCAGGCAAGAATACTGAAGTAGGTTGCCATTTCCTTCTCCAATGCATGAAAGTGAAAAGTGAAAGTGAAGTCGCTCAGTTCTGTCTGACTTTGAGCGACCCCATGGACTGCAGCCTACTGGGCTCCTCCATCCATGGGATTTTCCAGGCAAGAGTACTGGAGCGGGGTGCCATAGCCTTCTCTGACTTTTATCAGTAGAGTAAGTCTAAAAAAATTTATAGTCTCAGAACTTTGGAGTAAGTAGAGCAACAGTTATGATCAAAATCCCATAAACAGCTTCCAATCTGCATGCAATCAGACTTACAGAACCAGAGTTGATATACACAAACACTCTTCCTTCTTCCCTGATGGTGCTCTGCATGGGAGCTCCCACGAGTAGGTCTGAGAAGCCATCTGCGTTGAGGTCCACGGCACAGATAGATGCTCCAAAATAAGACCCAAGCTGCTCCAAGGCAAACCAGATCCAGTCATTGAGAAAAAAGCAACAGTTACTCACCAAAGCCCTCGGTGATACCAAAGTTAGAGACATATTACCTTTTTACCTTTCATTTCATATAAGATATTTAGTTCTTTTTTATCAATGCTGAATATGTATGCCTGCAATGGGAAAAAGAATTAGGAAAGATTAGATGATTCTCACATTAAATTTTTCATTCAAAACATTAATTTTCATAACTTATAATTGCTCAAATATATTTTAAAAAGATTCTTTCCAGAGTGATACAAAAGGTTTATGGAACCAAGCTCTCAGGAACAATCCTTCTGTTCCTTCAGAGAGAACACAAAAACTGTTGTTTGTCTCAATTTTCAAAGTAATGTTCATGTAATAATGTAACAAAAACTAGAATGAGAAGTAACATTTTGTTCTTTCTAGTCTTACCACAACTGTACCAGGAATGAAGCTGCCTCAATTTCTCTTCGGCTATAAACTTGTTAACCATAAATGTATTCCTTGGAATCTTGAGAAAATTCTATCTCAGAAACAGTTACTCATAAGAAAGAGCCTCATTTAACTTGTGTAATCTTCCTGAAAGCTTTTCTGCTCAATTTTATCTAAAAGCCACATGACTTTCACCAATCTTACCACTAAATGTACAGTGCTCATCATTTCCAGATTCACTGCTGAGAAATTTTGCAGTTCTTCCTTTAACATCTTATTTTCTCATGCAATCTATTTGAACCATTTTGAAGGAATAAATTTAAAAAATGTAATTCTTACTTTACCAATCTGTTCATGTTGAGGGGCTCCTCCAACTACCTCAGTACTGTGCTGACTCCGAAAATGACCAGCTCCAACTGAGTATCCTTCAAGAAAACGGATGGAGATGTGAGAATCATCATTGGAATGAGTGAAATTCATTGTCATAAATCCACTTACAGAATTAATCATAAATCCATTCAGAATTAAATTTTAAGACTGAATTAAAAATAACTGCACTAAATAGAGTCAGACACAACTTAGCAACTAAACCACCACCAATATGGCTTATATTTCTAAACCTTAGAAACTGAAGCTGCTGCTAAGTCACTTCAGTCATATCCAACTCTGTGCGACCCCATAGATGGCAGCCCACCAGGCTCCCCCATCCCTGGGATTCTCCAGGCAAGAACACTGGAGTGGGTTGCCATTTCTTTCTCCAATGCATGAAAGTGAAAAGTGAAAGTGACTCAGTTGTGTCCAACTCTTAGCAAACCCATGGACTGCAGCCTACCAGGCTCCTCCATCCATGGGATTTTCCAGGCAAGAGTACTGGAGTGGGGTGCCATTGCCTTCTCCGAGAAACAAGCTAGCACTTTTAAACATGCTTTGTTAGTTTCTGCAGTGTCGGGACATGCTAGTTTCTAAGATTACAACAGAAACTGTAGTGTAATTTAAGATTACAACAGAAACTGTAGTGTAATTTAAGATTACAACAGAAACTTTAGTGTAAAATATAATATTTTGAACTTCATGTAAAAAAATCTTCCTAAACTTCAACTTTTCTTGGCCTGAAACATTTCTATTATGATAAAATTGTATGACTACAGAAAAGGTAAAATATTATTTTATTATGTGATAAAAGACATAAAATTTTACATTTTTTAATAATGCTTCAGCATACCCTTCACCCTTCAAGAAGTAAATGCTGAATTGTAAAAGAACTTCCTCAGTTTTAAAATAAATTCTTTCTGCTTGAAGAGGGGGAAAATCTTGCTTTTTCTTATAATTATTTCTGAGTATAGGCTGTTTACATTTAAAGCAGGTTTAAACAAATCTGTATATCCTAAGAAGCTATGGGAAAAGCATTCCTTTTATGGCGACAAGGGAAATTAATGCCAGAAAAAGATCTTAACTTTCTATAAAAATAAGGACTATAGATCATCCTACTGCTGACTTATTAAATAATAAGAAGAAGGAGGATAAAAATAGTTATGCTCTGGGGAATATTCTAAGAGCTTCTGAGGCCAAAGTCAATGAGCTCTTTTTGGCCCCTTACTCTTCACAGTGCTACCCATCTGTCCACAAGGCTGTTCTCAGTACCCCTGACTTTCAACTGGCCCTTAAGGAAACTCTATTTACTCATTCACATGATTAAATGAGTTATTCATGTAGCATATTTACAAAAGCTCCCAGGAGATGACAGGCATTCAATAGATGCTACCTTTATAATAACAAAGTGACTGTATAAATATATAAGCTTACAAGTGATTTACTGCAAGAGAATAAATTAAGCCAGGAGTTCCAACCTAAGAATTATATATGGATGATAATAGTTACACGTGTAAAATATTAAGTTAACTAAAGTTTCATAGACTATAGCCTTAAAGAGGCAGTTTCTGAAATGGCTTTTTAGTTACTACTGGCCATTTTGATCTTTTGAAGATATAATTTCCCTTATTTATAATTACTAGTATCTGTAAGGTAGAGCTAATTCAAGTTTGTTGATTTTTACAGTACCTAAATAACTTCCAAATTTTACTTGGTTGTATTTGTCTAAGAAAGCCTTGTATTTATTTGTAGTCATATTGTACACAAAAAGAGAGCCAGTCCAATAGAATGATCCTGGAGCTCCCATCACAATTAAATCCTGTAAGAAAAAGAAAATTTATCATCATTTAAAAGTTTAATCTCACCATCCAAAACGTCCTCCAGATACACACGTTAAATAGCAACAAAAATAATTTTCATAAATTTCTGATATATAAGCATTTAATGAGTTTAAAAGCATGCCCCCCAAAGCCAGTTAGTGAATTTTCACCTAAAATGAGAATTTCAGAGAAGAAATGCTGAAACTCTCACTTCACACTCATTACTGGACTTTACAATCAAAGGCAGAATCATTGAAAACTAGAGTAAGCTGTGGGGGAAAAAGGCAATGTGGTTTCTATTAAAGGAAATCATATCTGGGTAATTCATTAGCGCTCATTACAGAGATAATCATGTGCTGCCAAAGAGTAAGAAATGGACTTAATTTATTTCAATTTGCAAAAAGTCAATGACTAAGTTCCTTAATAATGTTAGCTTGGAAAAATATAACTCAAAAGGAACTGGGACATATTTGATGATAAACGTAGGAATTTAGAAAAAGGAAACAGAGGAAAGATTGGAATGAGTAGACATATTTGTCTGGTGAAATATGAAAACTTTCAGCAATTAAATCCATTTGACATTTCTAAATTTCCTAAACGATCCAAACTTTGAAAAAAAAGAGATCAATTTAAACATAAAGTAAGGAAGAAGGCATTATTTTTCCACACTAGGCAATATTTATGGAAACTATTAACCTAAAGTTTGATACAGCCTGGCTACATAGATTTAGAAAGCATTCATAACTTCATAAGGGGTTACTCAGAGATAGTGGGAGGTTTAGGAGTTGAGTACAACTGTATATGTGATAGTGTTAGAAAGAAAACAATAGTTTGGGAAAATATCTTATTTAAGAGGATATTAAATTTTTAAATCTCCCAATTCTCATACTTCTAATGAAAAATGTTAACTTATATGCTCCGCCCCAATTAGTAACTAAAAATAACATACTTAGATATTTTCAGTGCTTAAATTAACAAATGACTATGGCTATTTTTTGATTTCTTTTAAATTCTTAATGAAAATAACTTTCTTTAGTGTAGACTTTTAATTGGTCTTGGGTGACACAGCCATCTAAATATTACTATTTTATCAATATATATATGCTGAATATCAAGTGGTAAAAATTAAGTTGTAATATACTCATATTAAGAGATATATTATCTGAGTATTACTCAATCTTTATTTCAAAGCATAATATCAGTCTTCTAAGTCTTTAGAAGAATTAAAATTCTATATGTAAACATCTATAGCAGCTATTTTTGGACTATTACCTCTGTGTAAAAACTAGATATTCCAGCTTGACATGATGCAAAATTCTCTCCAAACTGTTTCACAAAATCTAAAATAAAATGGAAAAACAATTAAGATTTCATTTTAAAATAAAGACAAAATCTGTATAATTTTGTTTATTTATAAATCTTTATAAGTATGCCTTTTCAGATCTCTTTTACAATAGTACTACTTTAAAAATTAGTAAGTAGTAAAATTTAAGGTTACAAATCTCTTCCATGTTGATCTTCAAAATATCCCTATGAAATAGCAATAGAGGTATCTATGCAGTCTCTTTTTCAGGGGAAGAACAAGCAACATACAAAAAGTTGTCAGGTGAGCATCTAAGACAGAGATAGAATTTATGGCTTCCAGTCCAGGTTTCCATTTAAAATAGGCTTCCTAGATTTTGCCCAGCTGAAAATAACATAGTCAAGATCTGCATGGAGATGGAGGGTCTCTTCTTATAAACCCCCCACGAATGTGTGCTTTGTGAAACTTATGGGCACAAAGCTTGCTTTTCCTGAAGAACTGACATAAGTAAACCTCTATGAAAACAGAGGACCACGTCTTTGTTTTGGTTTTGCTAACCAGAAATGCTGAATAAATTGGTAAGTCATTTATAATTACCACTCCTTGTCATGCTTTTTAATTCCTTTTTCTGTTTTCCCTGCTCCTATAGGATGTGGCTAAGTGTGTGTATACATACACACACACACACACACTTAACCACATCCTATGGAGAAAAAAAAAAATTAGGAACACAGATGATATGACCTTTGCTATGATGTCAAATTCCAGGCATGAAAGAGGCCAGTATTAATAGAATCAGTGCAATTTGGCTATGTGCTCCAAGTTTTGTCAAGTAATAGAAATTGCCTTTGGACACCGAGGTAATAATTTTGTTTAAAATAAAAAAGTGGAAACTGTCATTCACATATATTCTTTCTAAAGACACATAATTCAGAATTTTAGTTCTGTTGCTGCTGCTGTGCTGCTAAATCGCTTCAGTCATGTCCAACTCTGTGCGACCCCACAGACGGCAGCCCACCAGGCTCCGCTGTCCCTGGGATTCTCCAGGCAAGAACACTAGAGTGGGTTGCCATTTCCTTCTCTGATGCATGAAAGTGAAAAGTGAAAGGGAAGTCACGCAGTCGTGTCTGACTCTGAGTGACCCCATGGCCTGCAGCCTACCAGGCTCCTCCATCCATGGGATTTTCCAGGCAGGTATCATTTCTTCAGTGTTCTGTTGACATTCAACTCCAACTGCTTGTCTCAGTTTATGTCCTGGCTCTGTATGTACTAATGCTACCTATGACCTAAAATTTTTATGGGAAAGACCTTTCAAACTTACATTAGCAATTCCTTGCAGTTTCAAAGAAAATAAGTGAATTCAAGGGGAAAAAAAAAAAAGAGACACAGTGAGTGGAAAAGATCTGCCCACATTTATATTTTAAATTTTTCTGAATCTTATTGGAAGTTAAAGAAAAAGCAAGAAACAATTTTCTTCCTTCTAATCAGATTTTTCAATCTATTTCATAATTTTACTGAATTGAGAATATATTTAATGCTAAAATGGAAAATTATCAACTAGATGCTAGAACTATTCAAACGAATAGTTTGCAGAATTCCTAGCTCCAAAAATCCACAGTTGTTGTTCAGTCACTCAGTCGTGTCTGACTCTTTGTGACTCCAAGGACTATAGCACACCAGGCTTCCCTGTCATTTACTATCTCACAGGTCATTTTTGAAAACTGAATTGGATTTCGAAAACTGAAACTGCAATTGGATTAGCAAAAAAAGAAAAAAGGAAATAATAATATGAGACATTAAAGAGAACATAGCTATTTTCAAAGATCCTCCCACCGCTAACCAAGTATCCAAAATTGAAAAAAAAAAAAAAATTTAAAGGCATTCACATATTTATCTTGATCCAGTTAATATCAAAACCATGCCTTACCTTGATAGCATGGAGCTATTCTTTTACTCAGTTCTGTTCGTAAATCAGAAGGCATTCCATAGCAAACACCCGTGGGGAGCTTAGACTCAGTCCTTATGTAAAATATATTTTTCCATCTATGCCCACAAGTCTGAATAAAACATAAAAGTAGACCAAATGATGTGAAAGTCACACCCAGGGTATCTGGTTTCACGATGTGATCAGGGAACTATCCCAACAACCTACCACGATGGAGCCGTTTTCTCCAGGCTGTCTGGAAAGGGTGACCCCCAGCCATTGATTATCTCTTTCTTCCAAGCAAGTCTTTCCACAAGGATCTCCAAAAGGGCTACCTATAGCATTGGAAAATAATTTTATCAGCAGTTATCTTGAAAACAATGTCACTCTGCAAGAACAGAGAAAATAAGCATGCATACTTTTCCCCAGTGTTTTTATCTCCAGCTTCTGTGGAATACCGTCTTTCCCTGCTTCCCTGTCATAACATATTCGGTGCACACTGTGGGGGTAACCATGAGTTACTCTGTGCTAACATAATTGCTCTCTGTGATTTTTGTTCGTAGAAAAGACCTCTGATTTAATATCAGGAAGAGACGGCCTTCATATAGGAGATAGCTAACCAGCATGACTAAGAGAGGGGAAACCAGTTTAAACCAACATGGGCTGTGCAAGTTTAACTGCATTATGTAATGCTTGGCAAAGAATGTGCACCCTTTTTTGATCATGTATCTAGCAATGCCAGCAACATTACCAGAGCACTTTCTAAAACGTTTCATGTACTGAGACACTAAGAGTACAAGGACTACAATATGGTCCTCAACACTTAAGTCACAGTTTGTTGAAGCTAGAAGATGATGACCGTGGGAAGCGGCTGTATATAATTAACATACTAATAATGCCTACCATTTTAAACAAACTGCCCTATGGTTTACAGTTAGTGGACCTGTGATGTTTTCAACAAAGAAAAAAGACTTTGAAAAACTGGATTATCTTAGTATAGAAAAAACTTCCGAAGGCACTTTGACAAAGACACGAATAGCCAGAAAGCCAAAAATAAAATGTTACGCATAAGCAATACTTCTAAAATGTACACAAAAAAGTGATATTCCCAGTGACTTTTTCCTTATTTTGTTAAAATCACTTCTTTGCTTTATGGCTGCGATCCTATATTAACTGTGATCTCAAGTAAGTGGTTTTGGGGGAGAATAAGATGCAGCATATTAAGATTCCTTTTGCTTCATATTTCCACACACTTCAAATGCAACGTGACAGGTCCATTCCACTTGAACTTACTTCTAAAGGCAGATAAATACATTTGCATCAATTTGACTGCATACCGACATGGAACTTGAGTTTTTAAACAATTTTAGTACCAAATTTCACTCATTGATAGGTACCATACTCTAAATCATTAGGCACCTATCACCTTAACCCCTAGATAAAGCTTCCTGGGCAAACTCAGAATACTTACACAGATAATGTAGAATTGGAAAGTGAAATTATTTGCAGTAAGTCTCCTGGGTAAGAGAGAATTTAAGGAGTGTGGAAACATATTTGTGTATACACTGTATACATTTGTTCATTGTCTACCATGAAGTTCAGGACAAACCAACCCTCCGACATAGCTAATTTGAAGAAAGTTTCTTAGCCCCTTCTCTGGAGATTGATTTCACAGGTCCAAGGGAGGCCCTGACTACCCAGGTGTTTTTCACAATCTGGAACACCGTTACTATGCTATGTGGATCATCTATTTTTTGGCCGAGTTTCTTGCAGAGAAGTAATGTCGACTCCCACCTCCTGGTAGTGCCTGCCAAGAGGGTGAGACAGAGGAAGACGACTAAGGACAGGTCTAGAAAAAAACAAGGCTGAGCTTCATTAGCATACTTGGAACGGGCTTCCCAGGTGGCTCAGTAAGAGAGTCTCCCAGCAAATGCAGGAGACATGGGTTCAACCCCTGGGCCGGGAAGATCTCCTGGAGTAGGAAATGGAAACCCACTCCAGTATTCTCACCTGGGAAATTCCCTGGTCAGAGGAGCATGGTGGGCCACAGTCCATAGGGTTGCAAGAGTCAGAGATGACTTAGCAACTAAACAACAACTTGAAATGAAAAGGAGATATTGCTACAGCCTAAACCTTGACCAAGGATGGAGCGTAAGGTTTCTCTATTCAAATTAATAAAGAAAAGAAGGGACAAGGGGGAGGGAAGGAGAGAAAGACAATTATATTGTAGCATTGAGTGGGTCAAGTCTAACAAAGAAAGTGCTTACTATGGCTATGTTGCTGCTGCTGCTGCTGCTAAGTTGCTTCAGTCGTGTCCGACTCTGTGCGATCCCATAGACGGCAGCCCACCAGGCTCCACCATCCCTGGGATTCTCCAGGCAAGAACACTGGAGTGGGTTGCCATTTCCTTCTCCAATGCATGAAAGTGAAAAATGAAAGTGAAGTTGCTCAGTCATGTCTGACTCTTTGCGACCCCATGGACGGCAGCCTACCAGGCTCCTCCGTCCATGGGATTTTCCAGGCAAGAGTACTGGAGTGGGGTGCCATTTATGATATGCCCATGTAATTGAAAGAAAGTGAAAGAATAACAAACAAGAAATTTTAATTTTCATATGATACAAATGTTTGACTTTTTACTAAAACTTCTATTTTTTTTAATTAATGTCAAAAATAGATGATAAATGGTGGATTCCTCTACTCAAAGTTGTGGTGGCAAGAACACACAGAAGAACTGTACAAAAGAGTTCCTAATGACCTGGATGACCATGATGGTGTGAAAACTCACCTAGAGCCAGACATTCTGGAGTGTGAAGTCAAACGGGCCTTAGGAAGCATTACTACAAACAAAGCTAGTGGAGGGGATGGGATTCCAGCTGAGCTCTTTCAAATTCTGAAACATGACACTGTTGAAGTGTTGCACTTATGCCAGCAAATTTAGAAAACTCAGCAGTGGCCAGGGCTGGAACAAGTCTGTTTTCACTCTAATCCCAAAGACGGGCAATACCAAAGAAAGTTCAAACTGCCACACAATTGTGCTCATTTCACATGCTAGCAAGGAAATGCTCAAAATTCTTCAAATTAGACTTCAACAGTACATGAACCAAGAACTTCCAGATGTACCAGCTGGATTTAAAAAAGTCAGAGGAACCAGAGATCAAATTGCCAACATCTGTTGGATCAAAGAAAAAGCAATATAATTCCAGAAAAAAATCTCCATCTATTTCATTGACTACAACGAAAGCCTTTGACTGTGTGGATCACAACAAATTGTGGAAGATTCTTGCTGCTGCTAAGTCACTTCAGTCGTGTCCGACTCTGTGTGACCCCCTAGACAGCAGCCCACCAGGCTCTGCCGTCCCTGAGATTCTCCAGGCAAGAACACTGGAGTCGGTTGCCATTTCCTTCTACATTGCGTGAAAGTGAAAAGTGAAAGTGAAGTCACTCAGTCGCAACTGACTCATAGCGGATCCCATGGAATGCAGCCTACCAGGCTCCTCCATCCATGGGAATTTGCCATCCAGGCAAGAGTACTGGAGTGGCTTGCCCTTGCCTTCTCTGGTGGAAGATTCTTAAAGAAATGGAAATACCAGACCACCTTATCTGCCTCCTGAGAAACCAATATGCAGGTCAAGAAGCAACAGTTAGAACTCAACATGGAAAAATGGACTGGTTCCAATTTGGGAAAGGAATATGTCAAGACTATATATTGTCACCCTGCTTATTTAACTTATGTGCAGAGTACATCATGCAAAATTCTGGGCTGGATGAAGCCCAAGGTGGACTCAAGATTTCTGGGAGAAATATCAATAACTTCAAATATACAGATGACACCCTAATGGCAGAAAGCAAAGAGGAAATAAAGAGCCTCTTGATGAAGCTGAAAGAGGAGAGTAAAAAGTGGGTTAAAACTTAACGTTCAAAAAACTAAGATCATAGCATCCAGTCCCATCACTTCATGGCAAACAGATGGGGAAAAAATGGAAACAGTGACAGACTTTATTTTGGGGGGCTCCAAAATCACTGCAAATGGTAAATGCAGTCTTGAATTTAAAAAACGCTTCCTCCTTGGAAGAAAAGCTATGACCAACCTTGACAGCATATTAAAAAGCAGAGACATCACTTTTCCAACAAAGTTCCATACAGTCAAAGCTATGATTTTTCCAGTAGTCAGGTATGGATGTGAGAGTTGGACTATAAAGAAAGCTGAGCACCGAAGAATTGATGCTTTTGAACTGTGGTGTTGGAGATGACTCTTGAGAGTCCCTAGGACTGCAAGGAGATCCAACCAGTACATTGTAAAGGAGATCAGTCCTGGATATTCATTGGAAGGACTGATGCTGAAGCTGAAACTCCAATCCCTTGTCCACCTGATGGGAAGAACTGATTCATTTGAAAAGACCCTGATGCTGGGAAAGATTGAAGACGGGAGGAGAAGGGAATGACAGAGGATGAGATGGTTGGATGGCATCATCAACTCAAAGGACATGAGTTTGAGCAAGCTCCAGGAGTTGGTGATGGATAGGGAAGCCTGGCGTGCTACAGTCCATGCAGTTGAAAGGTTCAGTTCAGTTCAGTCAGTCAATCGTGTCCAACTCTTTGTAACCCCATGAAATACAGCACTCCAGGCCTCCCTGTCCATTACCAACTCCCGGAGTTTATCCAAACTCATCTCCATTAAGTCGGTGATGCCATCCAACCATCTAATCCTCTGCCGTCCCCTTCTCCCGCCACCCCCCCCCCCCCCCACCCTCAATGTTTCCCAGCATCAGGGTCTTTCCAAATGAGTCAGCTCTTTGCATCGGGTGGCCAAAGAACTGGAGTTTGAGCTTCAACATCAGTCCTTCCAATGAACACTGAGGACTGATCTCCTTTAGGATGGGCTGGTTAGATCTCCTTGCAGTCCAAGGGACTCTCAAGAATCTTCTCCAACACTGCAGTTCAAAAGCATCAATTCTTTGGCACTTAGCTTACTTTATTATCCAATTCTTACATCCATACATGACTACTGGAAAAAACATAGCCTTGACTAAATGGACCTTTGTTGATGAAGTAATGTCTCTGCTTTTTAATATGTTGTCTAGGTTGGTCATAACTTTCAAAGGAGTAAGCATCTTTTAATTTCATGGCTGGAATCACCATCTGCAGTGATTTGGGAGCCCAACAAAATAAAGTCAGCCACTGTTTCCACTGTTTCCCCATCTATTTGCCATGAAGTGATGGGACCAGATGCCATGATCTTAGTTTTCTGAATATTGAGCTTTAAGCCAACTTTTTCACTCTCCTCTTTCACTTTCATCAAGAGGCTCTTTAGCTCTTCTTCACTTTCTGCCATAAGGGTGGTGTCATCTGCATATCTGAAGTTACTGATATTTCTCCCGGCAATCTTGATTCCAGCTTGTGCTTCCTCCAGCCCAGAGTTTCTCATGATGTACTCTGCATAGAAGTTAAATAAGCAGGGTGACAATACACAGCCTTGACGTACTCCTTTTCCTATTTGGAACCAGTCTGTTGTTCCACATCCAGTTCTAACTGTTGCTTCCTGACCTGCATACAGGTTTGTCAAGAGGCAGGTCAGATGGTCTGGTATTCCCATCTCTTTCAGAATTTTCCAGTTTATTGTGATCAACACAATCAAAGCCTTTGGCATAGTCAATAAAGCAAAAATAGATGTTTTCCTGGAACTCTCTTGCTTTTTCAATGATTCAGCAAAGAGCTGGACACAAATGACCGACTGAACTGAACTGAACTGATATACTGATGTGAAAGCTGGACCATAAAGAAAGCTCAGCACTGTAGAATTGAGGTTTTTGAACTGTGGTGCTGGAGAAGACTCTTGAGATTCCCTTTAATAGCAAGGAAACCAAACCAGTCAATCCTAAAGGAAATCAACCTTGACTATTCATTGGAGGGACTGATGTTGAGGGCTTCCCTTGTGGCTCAGATGGTAAAGAATCTGCCTGCAATGTGGGAGAGCCGGGTTTGATCCCTTGGTTGGGAAGATCTCCTGGAGAAGGTAATAGCAACCCACTCCAATATTCTTGCCTGGAGAATTCTATGGACGGCGGAGCCTGGTGAGCTACAGTCCATGGGGTGGCAAAGAGTCAGACACCACTGAGTGACTAACACACACACACACACACACATACACAAACACACTGACGCTGAGTCTCCAATATTTTGGCAACCTGATGCAAAGAGCTGACTCACTGGAAAAGACCTTGATGCTGAGAAAGACTGAGGGTAGGAGGAGAGGGGATGACAGAGGATGAAATTGTTGGATGGCATCATGGACTCCACGCACATGAGTCTGAGCAAACTCCAGGAGATAATGAAGGACATGGAAGCCTGGCGTGCTTCAGTCCATGGAGTTGCAAAGAGTCAGACATAATTGGGCAACTGAACAACAACATCCCAAAAGACACTCCAATAAAGTATCTTCTCTGAAAATACCAAAGTCTTTCTAAAATTAGTCAACATTCAGTTTATGAAGCAATTGTGCAGGAGGAAAATTAAAAACAGAAGAGAACAGAGGTCACAAACAATATATTATCTCTTTATAATATATTGATACTATATTTTTACTACTTTAAAATGCAGTGTATTTAATGAACAGTTTCATTAAGATTATGGCCAATATTTAGACACAAGTTTCCTGTTCTAGAGATGCCATTACAAAGCTTGAAAATATATAGTAATATGTATGCAATAAACATAAAATAGTTAAGAACCACAAAATGCCATGTAAATAGCATGAAAATAGCCCCAAAGTTTTTTTTTTTTTTGATTAATATATTTAATTGGAGGACCATCATGTCACCACACTGTGGTGGCCCCTGCCACACATCCACACGCATCAGCCATGGGCGCACATGTACCCCCCATCCTGAACCCCCCTCCCGACTCCTTCCCTGTCCCATCCCTCTGGGTTGTCCCAGGGCACTGGCTTTGAGTGCCTGGCTTCATGCATTGAACTCACACTGAAAATGGCCCAAAAGTTTTTATACAGAAAAATAATGAATCATCATCTGTTTCTCAGCTGAGTTCTTATTTGTTGATTTTAAAATAGAGACTAGAGAAACTCCTATCTCAGGAACTGTTTTCTAGATCCACAGATTATTCCCCTTTGCATCCTTTCCGTTTTAGTTTTGGCTCTCCCAGGTGACATCACAGTGTCATCACTGCTCAGACTCTCAAGAGTCACACACTTAGATAATTCTAGAAAATGAACAAACACACAGACTGCTGCTTACGTAAGTTTCTTCTACTTGCTAACACTGCTTCTGTCACAGGCAGCACCCAACAGCAACAATAATCTTGAGCTACTTTCAGCACTGGTAACAAGACAAAATCAGCTGGAAGAACAGCTTATAACTCTCCGCTGCTGAGCTGGGTCTCTTCTTAGTTTTGAGCAACTTTCCCCCTCTGCTTCTGCAGTGCTTGCAGAATCTTGGCAGAGAGGTCAGACCACATCACCAGCTTATGCTCTGCGTCTCTCCAGAGCTTTCCCTTCACCTCTGTGCTCTGGAGGACACGCCTCTTCACGTGGTTCTCAGCTCTGACTGGATATTAAGATCAGCTGGGGGAGTTTTGCACAAATACTGACACCTGGTCCCACTCTCTGGCTCAGATTTGATGTGCCCAGATTGAGACTCAGACCAGAATTTTTCACACTGTTCCCCAGGTAATGTGAGCATGCAGCTGGACTTCTGAGCAACTGCTCTGCAATACACATGGTTTCGCCATTTCCTGTGTTATACAATAATTGAAAAGGAACTACTCCATTTAGAAAATGATAGTAATATCTTTTTGCCCTCCTTGGTTTCAACAAAACTTTGAAATAGCATATCAAATGTTAAGCCAATTTTTTTCATATGGAAATACAGTATTTATAATTTGGTCAGAAATCATGATTATGAGAACTGTCATGAGAAAGTTAATTCTCATGAATTTCCCTGACAGAACATCATAGATAAATGCAGATGATCTTTATATTTTATCCAAATGTCATGCTGAAATGATTTATAATCTGGTTTTCAATTCAGCTCATACATTACTGATCTAAACTCTTAGTAAATCAAATCAGTTTTATAATTTAAAAAATGTACTTTACATGGTTTAACATAAACAAGGTTGGTAGAAATTAATATGTGATAATTTTCCATGCTTTTATAAAACTAGAATGACTAATTCTTAGCACAGTTGAATGCATTTTCCCAGTAGACATTAAAAAAAAAAAAAAAAAACAAAGCCACATGAAACCAGACTCCTTATTCTAAAAATTATGTCCATCTTTCTCTTTCATAATTTTCCTCTTTCAATTTGTATTTGGGAAAGTAAATACAAAGATGTATGCTTACTATTTGGTTTTCATTTCCACTTACTGATTTTGTTTTAGTATGTACATGAGTATATAAATATGAATAAGTAGTGATTTTGATGGATACAAAGGATAATAGTACAAAGCCAATTCGGAACATTTTTGCCATTCCCTCCACTTTTTTTTTTCTTTCCTGTTTTTCATGTCATCTATTTTAGTGCCATTGTTTCAAGTGATAAAACATGACAGAGACTATGGGAGATGAGATATTTGTTTTTGACTGTCACTTGATGGGGGAAGATTGACTATTTCATTGACTGCGGCATTTCCACAGCACAGAACAGGGCATACATGCTGTAGGCAGGAACAAAATATTTGCTGAGGGAGGGAATTCTAATACCCACTTTTCCCACCACAAAATGCTCCACTAGAGGGTACTAGAGGTTGGACTGTGGAGAGACCCTTGGACAGCAATGACATCAAATCAGTCAATCCCAAAGGAAATCAATCCTGAACATTCACTGGAAGGACTGATGCTGAAGCTCTAATACTTTGGCCACCTGATTTGAAGAACTGACTCATTAGAAAAGACTCTGATGCTTGGAAAGATTGAAAGCAGGAGGAGAAGGGGGCAGTAGAGGATGAGATGGTTAGATAGCGTCACTGACTCAATGGGCATGGATCTGAGCAAACTCCGGGAGATAGCAAACGACAAGGGAGCCTGGCATGCTGCAGTCCATGGGGTCACAAAGAGCCGGACACGATTTAGCAACTGAAGAACAACAGAGGACACAACTGCAAAATTTTCACCATTCAAGGATCTAAACTTTGGAGAGGTCTTCTTTCTTCTTACTATTCTCCCCTACTTCTCTTCCAAAACACTAGTCCCTTAAGTTTTAAGATAGTAACAGATGGTCTGAAGGAAAACAATGTTTGCAGGTTTGAAGATCTTTACAAAGTGTGATATGTGAGTAGGATGGTTTAGGATTGAGAATTAGGTGGGCCTCCAGAGATGGCTGTCTCAGAGGGATTCTGCAAGGACTGTGGGCAGTAAATGAGGGGTGTGTGAAGGGCTTGGGCCAGAGCCTGGCAGAGAAAGCAGGCAAACATTAGTTGATGTTGACATTATTATTTTAAGGATTAAGCTAAAGATATGATTATGGTATACATATGTCATGGCATATATCCTCCTCCGTAACATATTTGTGGCATATTACTGTCAGCGACCAACCTAGACAGCATATTAAAAAGCAGAGACATTACTTTGCCAACAAAGGTCCGTCTAGCTAAGGCTATGGTTTTTCCAGTGGCCATGTATGAATGTGAGTGTTGGACTATAAAGAAAGCTGAGCACAAAGAATTGATGCTACTGAACTGTGGTGTTGGAGAAGACTCTTGAGAGTCCCTTGGACTGCAAAGAGATCCAACCAGTCCATCCTAAAGGAGATCAGTCCCAGGTGTTCATTGGAAGGACTGATGTTGAAGCTGAAACTCCAGTACTTTGGCCACCTGATGCTAAGGGCTGACTCATTGGAAAAGACCCTGATGCTAGGAAAGATTGAAGGCGGGAGGAGAAGGGGACAATAGAGGATGAGATGGTTGGATGGCATCACCGACTCAGTGGACGTGGGTTTGGGTGAACTCCGGGAGTTGGTGATGGACAGGGAGGCCTGGGGTGCTCCAGTTCATGGGTTTGCAAAGAGTCAGACAGGAGTGAGCGACTGAACCAAACTGTCAGTGAGCCCTTTCATACACATTCAATTCATTTAATTCTCACAGCACCAATGGAGGACCGTGCTAACAATCTCATTTCACAGGTGGAGAAATAGAATCTTAAAGAAATAAAGATATTTGCCCAAATTCATGGGGCTAGTAAATGGAAAAGATTAGAATCAAGCATAAGAAATTTTAGAATGAAATACTGCCATTTGCAGCAACATGGATGGATCTCAAGATTATCATATCAAGTGAAGTAAATCAGACAAAAATATATGATATCAAGTATATGCAGAATCTAATATATGATATGAATGATTTACAAAACAAAAATAGACTTACAGACGTAGGAAACAAACTCATAGTTACCAAAAGGAAAAAGGTAGAGAAGGATAAATTAAGAGATTGGGATCAGCAGATATAGATACAAACCATTATACATAAAAGAGACCAACAATAAGGTCCTACTGTACAACACAAGATATTATATTTGATATCTTGCACTAAAACATAATGGAAAAGAATTTTAAAAAACTTTTAGAAATTGAAAATCTCAAAGTAGTTACTTTCCACAAATCTGGAGTATATACAATAGAACTGTATAAATATTTCAAATGTATGAATTATCTGAATAAATTTCATTTTCTAATCTTTTCTGCCCACTGAAAATGTGTAAAGTTTCTAGTCAACTTTCTAGGGTTCATGAAAAATGTCACTTACTTGGTCCCTGTCTTACCCTGATCTTTTCCTCAGTTTAGATCAATTCTCAACACTTTGGCATTTCCACTGAGGAATGAGCAAGGGGTAAGACCAGACTCAAAGGTCTTCCTGTAGCCTTTTGACAGCTTGAGTGACACAATGTGGGTAGGGCAGCTTGGGACTTATGGATGCAAAGACAAGTGTTTATCTGCCTGCGTCACTGGCTTAATCAGTTCAGACATTTTATCGGGGCTCTCAAACTGGTCTTCTGGATACTAAGACAACACACACATTGGTCCAATCTTTCAAAACAGGACATAATTTTCAAGTTTTAGAAAAATAGTGAAAGACCTTACTTCCATCAATTACTTTTTTTTAACATGAAGTTCTAGTCTATTGAAAGATTAGTCCTATATATTTCAAACTCGTCCGCTCTAAATTTTTCTCAAATAATCCTATAAAACAAATGACTCTTGTTCTACGTTCTATAAAGCATCATTCATTCAATATATCTGTGTTTCTACAAGTAACAATTACTGAGTGAAACAGAATACAGAAAAGACATATGGGATTAAAAGCAAACAAATATACCAATTCAAATATGACCAAAACACAAGGCCTACCATTGGAGGGTTATAAAAATTACGGAAAATGTATGCCTGTGCATACAAGACTTTCTGGCACTGAGTAGGTGTTCATTAAATGAGTGGTAAATGCTTCCCCAGTGTACCCACATTGCACTGATGTGGACCCACCAGCAGAGGGAGCTCACGGTGCTGTGAGGTTGGATCAGCAGCATTCCTTCAGCTCTTTAAGCCAAAGGGCCCCTTGTTTTTCTTTATTAAACACTAATTATTACTAAGCCCATTAGATTATGCCTATTATATTAAACTGTGTACTTTTCACACACATCTAATAAAATGTGGTGGTGATGTTTCTAAGAGGTAACAGTGAGGTTCATGAATTTAACAGCTATAACAATAACTGAGTAAGGAAAAGGAAAACACCAGTGTTAGAGGAGATATGGGACATGAACGTACTAAACTTCCAAGAGCATTTCCACCAACTCATTTAGTGGCACTCAAGGATCAAAATATCAAATTAAACATCAAGATTAGAAACAATTCTTGCTGTATCTTTAAGTTGTCATGTTCTTAGACTTAGTAATAAAAATTTGGTAATGATGGATAATCATGCTCAATTTATGTAAGTAACAGTTCCTATAATCACAGGCCTGAAAAAAACAGCTATTCCAGTCTTCTAGGTCATTTTATTTTAATTATAGTTTTTATTTTATAATTTTCTTTATTTTACTTTGTTGTATTTAGGAAGAGTTCCACACAGAGGTGAATGCATTCAGGCAGCAGAGTCTAGCCTGATGGTTGCAATTTTATAAATCTGGGTTGATCCTAAGTCATCACTAGACTTCTGAGCCCTAGAAATCCATTCTGCTTGTAAGTCTGAATCTAAGATAAGGGTTTCCCTCCAAGTGCCTTGGGTCCAAACTTCTTCACATTCCTATAGAAAACCTATACAAGTCTTTTTACTAAGTAGAGCAGAAGAATGTACAGCAACTGATATATCCACTGAGCATAATGTAAAGAAGGAATGTTGTCTTATAACAATTATTAAAATAACACTTATTATCCATTCATCTGTGGATGGACATCTAGGTTGCTTCCAAGTCCTGGCTATTATAAACAGTGCTGCTATGAACATTGGGGTACACGTATCTCTTTCAATTCTGGTTTTCTCAGTGTGTATGCCCAGCAGTGGGATTGCTGGATCATAAGGCAGTTCTATTCCCAGTTTTTTGAAAAGGCTGGCTTAAAGCTCAACATTCAGAAAACGAAGATCATGGCATCTGGTCCCATCACTGCATGGGAAATAGATGGGGAAACAGTGGAAACAGTGTCAGACTTTGTTTTTCTGGGCTCCAAAATCACTGCAGATGGTGACTGCAGCCATGAAATTAAAAGACGCTTGCTTGCTCCTTGGAAGGAAAGTTATGACTAACCTAGATAGCATATTCAAAAGCAGAGAGATTACTTTACCAACAAAGGTTCGCCTAGTCAAGGCTATGGTCTTTCCTGTGGTCATGTATGGATGTGAGAGCTGGACTGTGAAGAAGGCTGAGCGCCGAAGAATTGATGCTTTTGAACTATGGTGTTGGAGAAGACTCTTGAGAGTCCCTTGGACTGCAAGAAGATCCAACCAGTCCATTCTGAAGGAGATCAATCCTGGAATTTCTTTAGAAGGAATGATGCTAAAGCTGAAACTCCAGTATTTTGGCCACCTCATGCGAAGAGTTGACTCATTGGAGAAGACTCTGATGCTGGGAGGGATTGAGGGCAGGAGAAGGGGACGACAGAGGATGAGATGGCTGGATGGCATCACTGACTCGATGGATGCGAGTCTGAGTGACCTCCGGGAGCTGGTGATGGACAGGGAGGCCTGGCGTGCTGCGGTTCATGGGGTCGCAAAGAGTCGGACACGACTGAGCGACTGATCTGATCTGATCTGATTCCCAGTTTTTTGAGGAATCTCCATACTGTTCTCCATAGTGGCTATACTAGTTTGCATTCCCACCAACAGTGTAAGAGGGTTCCCTTTTCTCCACACCTTCTCCAGCATTTATTGCTTGTGGACTTTTGGATCGCAGCCATTCTGACTGGCGTGAAATGGTACCTCATAGTGGTTTTGATTTGCATTTCTCTGATAATGAGTGATGTTGAGCATCTTTTCATGTGTTTGTTAGCCATCTGTATGTCTTCTTTGGAGAAATGTCTATTTAGTTCTTTGGCCCATTTTTTGATTGGGTCTTTTATTTTTCTGGAATTGAGCTGTAGAAGTTACTTGTATATTTTTGAGATTAGTTGTTTGTCTGTTGCTTCATTTGCTATTATTTTCTCCCATTCTGAAGGCTGTCTTTTCACCTTGCTTATAGTTTCCTTTGTTGTGCAGAAGCTTTTAAGTTTGATTAGGTCCCATTTGTTCATTTTTGATTTTATTTCCGATATTCTGGGAGGTGGGTCATAGAGGATCCTGCTGTGATGTAAGTCAGAGAGTGTTTTGCCTATGTTTTCCTCTAGGAGTTTTATGGTTTCTGGTCTTACATTTAGCTCTTTAATCCATTTTGAGAATTGATAAGAAAGCTGTGGTACATATACACAATGGAGTATTACTCAGCCATTAAAAAGAATACATTTGAATCAGTTCTAAGGAGGTGGATGGAACTGGAGCCTATTATACAGAGTGAAGTAAGCCAGAAAGATAAACACAAATACAGTATACTAACGCATATATGTGGAATTTAGAAAGATGGTAAAAATAACCCTGTTTACGAGACAGCAAAAGAAACACTGATGTATAGAACAGACTTTTGGACTCTGGGACCAGGAGAGGGCGAGATGATTTGGGGGAATAGCATTGAAATATGTATAATATCATATCTGAAACGAGTCGCCAGTCCAGGTACGATGCCCGATAACAGATGCCTGGGGCTGGCGCACTGGGATGATCCAGAGGGATGGTATGGGGAGGGGGGAGGGAGGAGGGTTCAGGATGGGGAGCACGTGTATACTGGTGGCGGATCCATCTCGATGTATGGTAAAAGCAATACAATATTGTAAAGTTAAGCAAAATAAAAAAAATAAAAAAATAACACTTATTAAATGCCTCCCATGTAATAGGCACACTTTTAACATATGTGAACATATATATTAAGTCATTTAATTTTCCTCATATCCCTTAAAGGTGAGTATTATTATCATTATCCCAATTTTATAGATGGAGAAGCTGAAAGAAAGGGAGAATAAGCATCTTGTCCAAAGTCACTAAACTTATAAGCAGGGGAAGGAAAGAGTCAAGCCCACACTGTCACCCACTACTCTGCAGTGATTTGCTATGAGTACTTCACTATTAATCAGTGAATGAATCCAAGTATTGGCACTATTAATAATCCTATTCTAATTCTATTTCATTATATTTTAATGTCCAACATTAGAAAATAAGGAAAAACAACTCTTTGTTTCCATGGTTTTCAATTAATCTCTTAGACTTAAGGAGTCATTTGAAAAAGCATCATTAATATGCAAGTACCACTTCATTTTAAAAACATATCATTAATATAATAGATACTGTTGTTCTTTGAAACAAAAACAGTATAAAAATGTGAGCAGAAAAGCACTCCAGGGAAACCTGCCCTCACTTAATGCTCACTGGTCAATACTGATGTTCTGAGCTTGGTTTTGGAATTCACAGGGTGGGATGGAGGAGGAGGTCAGGATGATAATAAAGTTCAAAAATATGACAAAAGTAAAAATCAGTCAGGGAGTCCATGGCATCATTCTGTACCAGTCAGTGTAGGATCAGACTGAGAGGAGGGATTACTGACAACAGAGGCAACTTTTCATTCAAAGTTTAAAGGAGGGGATAAGATGTTGCAGAGACAATGCAACAATGATCTTCAGACAAAATAATGATATTCTAATAAATACTAAAAAATGGTCCCAAGAGAACAGAGAATAGCACTGAGGTTAGGTAGACCTAGAATGATTTCAAAGAGGGTAGATACTGACAAGAGACTTCTACCTAGAATATAATTTTAAAAGGACATGTCTAATCCACTTCACAAAATATTTCCAGCAAAAGAGATTTGACAACTATGTCTATACTCTTGCCATATCTGAACAATTCATTGTGAATTACAGTATTTCATATAAATCATATGAAAGAGATGACTAATCATTTAAAACTCCTTAGGGATAAACTGAGGCCATCAGAACAAGCATACGGCATTACTGAACCCAGTCCTGTCCCCTGCAAGTCCACTTCCGTATTCTAATTTGACACTGCCAACTACTCCTAAAATTAAAATTCCGCCAATTTTAAAGACAGTCCATTCTAAACTTCCTGTCTCAGGAGTGCATATTCTTTAGCCTGTCCAGTGTGAGTGGGAAGAGTCTGGAATGCAAGGCTGGCCTAGACCTCTGAGAACAATGCTGAAACATACAGCAAATCCCAGAAGACCCCACCCAAATCTGAGAAGTGTGCCCATCCATTTCACATTCACTGAGACTCTACCATGTGCTCATCAAAACTGGCCAGAACGGACTCGATTATTCATGTCTATTGTTCCAAAATTCTTTCATTATCCAGCTTCTTCTGCCTATTGTGCATATCTATCATGATGCTTGTGACATTTCTCATAAGTATGTATCTGTTTACCTGTTATTCCTATACCTGAGTTCTTTGAAGGCTTTAGCCATCTTAGCCAACTGTGTATTCCAAGTACCAACATAAGTAATGGATAACATTTATTTAATAAATGAAGGAAGAGCCCAAGGAAGAACTCTTCCTTTAATAAAGAAAGAGTTGCTATCTGGCACCAATATTTTCTCACTCCTTACCCTTCTGAAGTCTGGCATTACCACTAAAACTGGTCTTTCAAAGGTTCTTAACAAACCAATTCTTTCTAAATCCAAAGATTCCTCCTAGGCTCTGCCCTAGCTTGGCCTCTTGGCCTCTTTTGATATGCCAACCACTCACCTCTTCTCAAAAATCTCCCATTCTTCAACTTCCATAAGGCCACATTGACCTGATTCCCTGGCTACCCCTTTCACTTTTCCTCCTCAGTCTATTTTTCTTGTTATTTTTCTTCCCCAGTGGTTCTTAACCATGGATGAATACTGGAGTCATCTGGGGACCTCTGCAAATTCCCAATGCCCACTAAGGATTCTTCACCCAACTCCAATGTGTGTGGGTAAAACTTTTCCACACCATCACCAAGAAATTCTCTGATACCAGGTGGGGGTCCTGAAATCCAACTTGTAATTATAATACTATCTACCCGGAGATAATGTCAGATCCCACCAATTAAGGGTTCAGTTCTACAAGCTCCTTGACAAATATCTGAGTAATAACTTTTAAAATTTAACAAAAAATTTGCTTTTGTTGCAAAAGCAACAAAAGCAAAAATAAATAAGCAGGACTACATCATACTACAAAGTTTCTGCACAGTAAAGGAAATCATCAACAAAACGAAAAAGCAACCTACTACTGAATGAGAGAAAATATGGAGCAGAGCTATATAAAAACATGCCCAGCATCACTGACCATCAGGGAAATGCCAATCAAAGTCACAAGGAGCTATCACCTCACACCCACTAGAATGGCTATTATCAAAAAGACAAGAGATAGCCAGTGTTAGTGAGGGTGTGGAGAAAAAGGCTGTGCATTGTTGGTGGGAGTGTAAATTGGGGCAGCCACTATGGAAACAGTATGGAGGTTCCTCAAAAAATTAAAAATAGAACTACCATATGGTAGTTCTATGGTAGAACTACCATAGTTTTAACAATTCCAACAATACTTTTGGGTACATCTTCAAAGAAAAGGAAAACACAACTAAAAATTGCATAATGTATCCCCCCTCCATATTTACTGCAGTATTATCTATAATAGCCAAGATGGGAAGCAACCTAAGTGTTCAATGAAGAGTGAGTGGATGAAGAACTGCAGTATATATATGCAATGGGGTATTATTCAACCATAAAAAGAATATAATCTTCTTGTCTGCAACAACATGACTGAGCCCTGATGATGTTATGCTAAGTGAACTAAGTCAGACAGAGAAAGAGAAATACTCTCTGATCTCGCTTATATGTGGAATCTAAAAAAAAAAAACCAAAGCTCAGAGAAAGAACAGATATGTGGCTGCCAGAGGTGGGGGCAGAGAGGGAGAAATGGGTGAAGGAAACCAAAAGGTAAAAAAAAGAAACAGGTAAATACAGTATGTTACTGAACAACATTGAAAAATACCTTACTATCACCCAGCTATTTGTTATTATCTTCTATAGGACTAGGAAATTTAGGCAACTTTAACAAATTCATATAAAACTTCCTCAATGTGTAATGGAACTTTTAGAAGAAACTTGAAAGGTAAAAATGCACTGGGAGTATGTTTAACAGTTGATTAAAATACATGAAATATTTTTAAAAGACTACTTTCTTTCCATATCACCCCCCAGCACACATTTCAGATGTCAATCTCAAGTCCACTGGCTATTGAAGTTTCCATCAATGTTTTCCTTTGGTTTGATTAATTTACAAGTGTGGCTCACAGAACTCAAGAGAACCATTTTACTCACTATATTATCAGTTTATTATAAAAGGAGTAACTTAGGAATAGCTGGATGGAAGAGTCACACAGGGCAAGTCATGGGAAACATGAAGGGAGCTCCCAGGCCCTCTCTGAATGCACCACTCGTCCTAAAGCCCCACATGTTCACAAGTCCTGTCCTTCTGGGCTTTTATAGAGGTTTCATTGCATAGCCATGAGTGATTAAATCATTGGCCATTGGCAACTGGTTCAGCCTCCAGCCCCTCTTCTCGCTGGTGTCAGGGGGACAGGTATGAAAGTTCTGATCCTCTGATCATACAGTGTGCTCTACTGGCAACCAGTCACACCCTTTGGTCTTAAATTCACCTAACAAATGACATATTTATCGCTCTAGAAAACTCCAAGGGTTCTAGGATCACAGTGTCAGAAATGGGGTTGAAGACCAGATATATATTCTTACTATAAACCATAATATCTAACCTAGCTAGACCCACTCTCAGAGACTTTATTAGTTTAGGAGAAGGCCACCAGCACTGGGCTTCTTAAAGCTTGGCAGAAGAATCTAGGTTGCAGCTAGAGTCGACCGATACTGTTCAAGCCGCTTCTCAAATGGCAGAAGTCCTGTGGGATCTCTTCTGGGTCCAGTGATCCATTTAACCTAGAACGTTCCCAGGTTAAACTCATTAACTTCCGTGGCTTTGATTACCATCTGTACGCCAATTACCTTCAACTCTGAACTGCCTATATAGACCTTTCCTGCCCACCAGGCCCATACATCCAACTGATTACCAGGTATCAATTTTTACATCTCATGAGACATAACACCATCATCTGTCCAACAGCCCAAGTCAGAACCTTGGGTAACATCTTTGAAACCTTCCTGTTCATCTCTCTCATTTACTAATTACAAAGTCCAGGTCACAGAGACCTGCTCTGCAGACAAACAGCAGATGTCACCGCTGACTAAATCAATGGCCAGTACGGACACCGTGGACCTCCTGCAGATCTTGCCAGCTTTTGTCCCACATGTATTAGTGTTCACTGATACCTGGGTTCTGCCGTACTCCCTTTTCCCTGTCCCTGAGGAGCCCAGGAGCCACCTTAACAGCCAGCCCAGGCCTCTGTGGCTACCTTGGCGTGAGAAGCGAGCCAACTGACCTCCTCCCTGTATCCACCAAAGTCAAAGTACATGACGCCTGCCTCCACCCCAGTGGCTGATGTCACCCTCAGGCCCCAGCTCAAGGTTCGGCCATGCAGCTGTGAGGCTGCAGGTCACCAGCCTGCTGCCCATCATCCCGCTTCACTACTGTGCACACATCGAGCGAGAGCATACTCACAGCTGGGGCCCCTGTAGGTTCCTGTGGGTCTGCACCAGACCCTGCCTCTGTCACTGCTCAGCACCACCATGCCCGCTGGAGCCCACACCTCCCCCAGCCCAACACCCAGCCCCAGCCTCCACTGCACTGTGCCCACGCAGAGGGAGAGCGTGTGACCACACAAGAGAATGCTGACAGCCACTGCTTCCGCAGCTGCCAGAGAAGGCACCAAGTTGTAGCACAATAATCCCTGCTCGCTTCTCTCATCTGCACCGCTTCACATGCCACAGTTCAACTGTATGGTCTTTTCTTTTCATCCAAAGATACCGCCCTCTCAAAGACCTCAGGGTGCTCATACAGGCTTTGCTCTGTCCAGCACCCTTTCTCATAACCTCTCCCTCTGAGATAACTGATTTTTTCCCTCAGTTTTCCACTAGACTTTCTTAGGAAGACATCACCTTATTCTCCTAACCAGATTAGATTGTCTCAGCATACTTTCCTATAATAACCCACCCTATAGACTGCAAACCCCTTGAGGCAAGGGCTGTGTTTCTTTTCTGAGCCCAGGTTCCAGCACTTAGGCATCCCTCAGGAAATGACCAAATGAACCAATGATCCACATGCACAATTGATCACCATACCCAACCCAAGAACTGTGGCCAAGGGGAGATATTTTTTAGCCATTAGAAATATCACCCAGTGGTCAAGTAAATTTTTGGCAATAAATAAAATGCATTTTAGAAAACCTCATCTCTCAAACCAGGTGGAAGCCATTCTTCCAGAGATGGAGTCTGGGAAACTGTTAGAAATCAGGAGACTTAATTCTTTTAATATGATAGTTTATTCATGAATCTCTCTGTCTTAATTTTTGTGCATAATTAGCATAACAAACCTCTGTTCAATGATGATTTTTCAAAATGACCAGTCTGTGTCAACATCAGCTTCATAAACTACCATTTAAAGAGTATTGCAAAAAGAAAAGTTATCAAGAACATATTTGATGTTTCAACAGTGAGTGGTTTGTCCTTTAATGTTAAGCTAATAATTCCTACAAATCAGGCAGAAGTGAGAATGAGGTAATCATTAGTTAAATGACACAGATGCTAATTAACTTAACCTCTTACAAATAGGCTATATAATTTCCAGAAAGAAATCTGAAGGGAAATAACGATGACTAACTTGTAATAAATCACTGTTCTCTCTAGTAAGAAAAAGAGGGACAAGAGGGGAGCTTAAAGGTCTAGTAATTATACAACACTGATCTAGAAAAGGGAAAATCCTATTTATTTTACATATAGACATTGGGAAAGCACTTGCTAAAAAGTCAGTGTTATTTTACATAGGGAAGTTATGTCTTTCTAAAACAGTGCTCTCCAATAGAAACATAATGCAAGTTACATATAAAATAATTTTTACACTAGTTGCATTAAAAAGTAACAAGGAATAAGCAAAGTGAATGAAGTCGCTCAGTCGTGTCCGACTCTTAGCGACCCCATGGACTTCAGTCCACTAGGCTCCTCCATCTATGGGGTTTTCCAGGCAAGAGTGCTGGAGTAGGGTGCCATTGCCTTCTCCAAGAATAAGCAAACTTAATGCTAATATTTTCTTTAACCTAATGCATCTAAAATATTCTCATTTAAATATTCAATCAATATTAATTTCAAACTTTATTTCAACATATGGTCAACACCTAAAAAATTAAGAGATTATATATATATTATATATATATACAAGTATGAATTTTTTTGTACTAAGTCTTCAATATCCAGATGTAATCTGTATTATAGGACCTCTCACTACAAACTAGCCACATTTCATGTACTCAATAGCCATATGTAGCTTGTGGCTACTGTGTTAGACAATAGTTATATAATTTCATGTATTTTGTATACATTTCATGTACATTATATAACAAAATTATAACCTTTATTATCCACACAAGTGTTTAAGCCTGTATGTGCATACAAACACACATGTATAATGCTATTAGTAGCTATCAGTATAAAGCTATTGGCAGCAAGTTAAAAGTAATGAAAGACGTAGAATATGTCTTTTGAAAGATGAAATAAAGACAATCTTTTTAATACAATTTTACAGTCATTTACATATTTTATTATCTTCTACCTTCAAACACTGGTGATCATGAATGGACCATTCATGGTCCATTAATACATAATGGTGACCATTATGTATTTGTATCATCAAATACATAAACAAGGTCATTACCTGTAATACCTTAATTTAGCAACCGTGTTCAAAGTTTCCTTTTAAAAAAACCTAGCAAGGATGCAGAGCACCTGCGTAGAAAACCAACTGAAACTGGAAATCACTAAGGCCTCCCAGACACAGTGTCTTCACGGACAAGTTTGGATTCAGACCTCCTGATAGACAGACTACCTTCCTCTAGGTCACAGAGGGCAGTAGCAAGGAAGTGAGCAGGAAAGTACCTCTTAGGTAGGCAGGGAGGTGGGAGGAGCCTGTCTGCACGCAAGAAGAAATACATCTCTTCTGCAGTCAGTTCACTTCACTAAAAGGGTTACCTGACTCTCAACATCTCATCCCCTGAACATTCGAGATAAACAGGGCTTTGCTGCTCACTTCTGATTGTAACTACACTGAACATACCACAGTATGGGGCAATATTATGCACAACAGAGAAGGGGGGTTAGGAGGTAGGGCAAAGGGTATTGACATCCTCTTTTGAAGGAAGGAATCTATCTGAATGAAACTTTGAAATTCTTAGACCTTAAGACTAGTCCATGTATACAGCATTTTGAATGGTGTAGGAGATGAGCATTATTTTAAGGGATCTTTCAACTTCATCTCCTTGATAGCAAATTAGGACATGAATGAAAGAAAACATCTTATGACATGGATATCATAGCTTAATATTTAGTTATTATAAGATATTTTTGGTTGAGCCAACAAAAAATATTTTTTCACTGTGTTTCAACTGTTATCTTTTCATTTATAAATTTAACTTTTGGTTTCATCTATTAATTGTTTGTATTTATAACCTCACCATGCCTATAACAGATAACATGCAGCTATAGATTTAAGTAGAAAACAGAGATAAAAATAAACTAATATTTTTTGAATGTCAGTTAAATGTAAGATAGTGAGCTAAGCATTGTCCATACATTTGAGACAGAACAACTAAAACCATCTTATTCAGATGATTGTGTGTGTGTGTATTTTTCCTTGACAACTCTTCATAAAAAATACTACATAATCTACAAACCTGAGAATTTTAAAAAGCCTTTAGTTACCAATTTATTATTTCCAGTGTTAACTTTCTAGACATTATCCTCAGTCCCTTATTTTACAGCTTCAAGTTACTTCTGAGATTGCTCTGAATTGAAACATACAATTTCTTTATATAAGGAAGATACATTGTTTAAAATGTTATATGAGAAGTAATTTCAGTCAACTCTTTTGCAAATGCTCAAAGACTTGCAAATGTTCTATTACTATAGCCATCAGGGTTTCTACCAGTTGACTGACTAGAAACCTTGTGGTCTGCCTTTCACCTCAGTAAATACCTTTTTTATTGATCAAAAATCTTAAAGTTGAAAATATCCCTTTGACTTATCATTTCTAGTTAATTCTTTTATTCATCAATCAGGTTGATAACAATGAAGCTTTAACTTTGCTTGATTCATTTATCCACCCAATAAATCTTTACTTAATGCATTTTTGCTGTACATCTACCATGCACACATTTCGCCACGGATATTTCTGTAGTCACTTCCTATGTTCCACGTGTCCAAAGAATTTAGGCTTTCCTACAATTTTGACAGATTTTTTTTTTATTATCTTAAATTTTAATACAATATTGTGACCAGATCTTTCCAGTTAAATACAGACATCTAGAAATAGATTCGGTGCCATTCCAGACAGGAAGTAGGGGATAAATACCAGTGGTTGTAATGTCATGAATCAGGAAACTATGACAGGACAGCAAAATAAAACATTTCCCTCCTGTGATCTTGTCAAGATCCTCTGGCAGATCAAAGCTGTCTGCTCTGCTCCCTAATTCTCCATCCCCCAAGTCTCTTAGGCAAAGACAATTATGCTTTGCAGAGTTATTCCAAATGGATAGGTCTGTGAATGTGTTATGTTTTCCTAGTCTGCCTTTTGGGATGGAAGATGCTTAATAAGAGGGTGGGACTTATTCTACGCAGTGCAGACAACTCCTAAGTTTTCTTATGGATGCTCTCTGAGTCAAAAATAAAATTCCATTATGTGCATATTGTATTTGAATTCACTGTCAATGAAGGGAAGAAGTATTCCAGTTTAAGAAAAAGCAAAGACTACTACATTTAAAAAAAAGGGGGGAGGGTATTAAAGATGCAGTAACTATCTTATCCCAAAAGCCCATGGATAATGAAGATTAAATAGAAAAAAGGTACTAAGTATAACCATTTATTCACCATTCACGGGTGACTCACCGGCTCAGCAGATACCATGTTGGACTCTTCAGTGAATTTTATTTGCACTGAAGATGTATACATGACAGAAAATGGCTTGGACTTTGGACCCACGCAGGCCTTTTCCAGTAGTCATGTATAGATGTGAGAGTTGGACTATAAACAAAGCTTTGCGCCAAAGAATTGATGCTTTTAAACTACAGTGTTGGAGAAGACTCTTGAGAGTCCCTTGGACAGCAAGAAGATCAAACTAGTGAATCCTAAAGGAAATCAGTCCTGAATATTCATTGGAAGGACTGATGCTGAAGCTTGAAACACCAATACTTTGGCCACCTGATGCGAAGAACTGACTGATTGGAAAAGACCCTGATCCTGGGAAAGATTGTAGGCTGGAGAAAAAGGGGATGACCGAGGATGAGATGGTTGGATGGCCTCACCAACTGGATAGACATGAGTGTGAGCAAGCTCCAGGAGTTGGTAATAGACAGGGAAGCCTGGCGCGCTGCAGTCCATGGGGTCAGAAAGAGTTGGACACGACTGAGCAACTGAACTGACCTGAGGCCTGACTTTGACTTCCAGTCCCATCTTCCACTCACTAGCTGAGTAACTTTAGAAAAAGTCCTTGCAACACTCTGAACCACAGAGTCCTCACATGTAAAGTAAGAACAATGCCACCCATGGCCCAGTGTTGTTTTCTGGAAAAGAAGCAACATATATGGCAGTTCCTAACAATGTTTGAAGCAATATAGGGTCTGAATTAATATTAGTTCCCCTTTCTTCCCCCATTGTGTCTGTGCAAAGCAAATTTGCTGTTGATTTTGAAACATGAATTTTCTTCCCTCTTCCAACAGAATGCATTTTTCAAATTGTCACAAATCTAAGAAGAGACATAAAGAAATCAAGTCTTTGAAGAGATAAATTAATAATTATACATTAAACCTCATTTTATTAATACTTATATTAACAGTGGAGATGCCAATTTTTTCTTGTGCTCTCCTTTTAATTTTCATATCTTAAGTAAAACTATATTATTTTATTTTTAAGTCCTTAGGCTAAATGACAGGGTATGGGATCAGTTCCAACTGCTATTCCTGATCTGCCCCTTACCCTGTTCTTTAACAAGGTTGATAGGTCAAAGACGGAAATAAAATTCTCAAGTCTTGGCTTCCCTGGATCCTGTCATTAATGTGCTGAGAGATTTTAAGATGTGTTTTACATTTGGGGGGTGGAGGAGGAGGGAGAGAGAGAGAAGTGAAGAGAAGGTCTAAGGAGGCGTAAGAAACTTTCCTCTACATAGTTCTGTCAGAATACAGCAATCACTGTCATAAGCAAAAGAGAGAAAAACACTGACAGAAAGGAGACCTCTTTTATGCTAAGAAAGGAACATGGTGTTAACAGTGAAAATCATCCCCTTTAAATGAAAATAGGCAATAGGAGTTTTTTCCAGAACTTGTCTACCGTGGGGTCCACTCGAGTGGGGTGAGGGCTTACTAGCTCCCGTCCCTAGATTCCACTCACCTAGCTGGAGCTGTTCGCAGGTCCTGGCTGGATTCTTTCCAACCTTGCATCTGTAAATCGCCCCAGGTTTGACCACTGAAGTGTTGGAGAGCCAGTTGGCAGTGGGCGCCCCGACTACGAGCCTAAGAAGAGAAACGCGCACGTGGGCGCAGATGTTAGCCTTGCTGCCCACTAAACCCGGGGTCTCCCCAGAGGCAGCCGGGCCGCCACTTCTTCCTCCGCCCACCACCCCAGCACTCAACCCGCCACCCCAAACTTCAGGGCCGGGCGCCAGAACGCACCCCGGCTGCTGCCACCCCAAGATGAGTTCGTTTCCCAAGCTCTTCTCCAGCGAGCTGGGTTCCCTCCTGCCTTCTCTAGAGGGAGGAAAGTTTGAATCAGGCAGGGAATCCCTGAGGCGCTTTTTGCTATCTGCTCTGAGATGCCAAAGGCTCCTGCGTCCGACCCTACTCACCATCGGTTCGCCCCGTGGCTGTGCAGCACCACCGAGTAGCCGAACAGGGTGTTGGGGGGTCCCTTGTAGAGCAGCGCGCTCTCCGTGTCCACGTTGTAGGGGTGTCCGGTCGGGACTCCCGAGCACAACAGAAACATCACCGCTTCCCAGACGGCGGCCCCTCGGGGGCCCGGCCCTCGCCTCGCTTCCACAGCCATGCGCTCTCGGAGAGGAACATTCAACACTGAATCGCCACTCTCCGTCCCAGAGTTACACGGGATGCGACGGTTGGCCGAGGGGAAGGGCGCCCCAAGAGAAGAGGCTCAGCGTGTCCGGCGCCAGCGGGCGGGAGGGAAGAAAAGAGGGAGGAGGGCAGGGACCAAGGGAGGGAGGGGAAGTCGGGCTGCGGCGGGCGGAGCAATCCGAGGTGGCAAGGGATGCGACGCTCCCGCCGCGCCCTACGTCGGTTTCTGCGGCCGCGAGGTGCGGTGATCGTGAGTCCCGGGGCGCGGGCCTCTGGGTGGGGTACCGGGCGTGGTGCGGGGTCGCAGGACCCAGCGCTGACTCCTGGCACGCGTGACTGTAGGGGGCGCTAGGGGACCTTGGCTGAGCAACGTGCTCCCAGGCCGAGCCGCCTGGCACTGCAGGAGTTGAGCTGGAAGGGGCCAGGGCTTCGCCTTTTGACCGCGGTTGGAGCTTCAGTCCTACCGACCGCGCGCGCCCGACTATGAGCGTTGAGGCTCCTCGGCCTGCCCGGTGTGGCCCAGAGGCCAGCCACAAACCTGGGCACCGCATGGACTGCGAAGGAACTGTCCTGAACCTTCGTTGCTAATTCAGCATTACACCTGATTTGGGGGGTGGGGGGTTAATAAGCAACCACTAGAAAAATTAACCAGGGAGCCACACCGCACACACACACACACACACACACACACACACACACACACACACACACACACAACACTCCCTGAAGGTGTCCAAGATACATTTTGGTGAAAAAGACGTTATAGTATTTAAGACTTCCACTTACTTCCTCCCCTAACTTCCTCTTTAATCCGGGCTGCTTGCTTGGAGCAGTGGCTCTAGCTGAAAGGCAGGGAGGGGCAGACGGTTTAGGTTGCGGCTTGGTTCAAGGGCCAGGTTGGGGTAAGCAAACACTGACTTGCCTCATTTCGACTGATTCTTCCCTCCGGTTCGTCGTGATGCTGCCCCTTTCCACACATCCGCTCAGTTCCACGGGATAAACGAGCCATCGGGGCTTAGGTCAAGACAGACACCATAATGAGCCTCTGAAAATGTGCTGGGGAACCACAGCACACCACACGAAGCTGGGTTTGACTCTGGTCCTTATTAAGCCAGGTGTACCTCAGGTTTCTTTCTAGTGCAGCCGGATAGCCATAGATGATTAGGGTGGCATTTGCAGGAGGTGCAGGTCTAGTTATTAGTTGGGTTTCCCTGGTGGCGCAGATGGTAAATAGCCTACAATGCAAGAGACCAGGGGTTGATCCCTGGGTCGAGAAGATCCCCTAGAGAGGGGAACGAAAAATAAAAACAAAAGAAGAGAAAGCTTTCATCAAATAGTGTGTGTGTGCATTAAAACTATATTGAAATAGTACCTCTCAAGTTGTAGAAGTAGACACATGATTAAAATACTTGTTCATTTACTTAGCATATTAATTGAGCAGGCATTTTGCCAGGCCCACAGGATGCCATAGTGAACAACGCAGGACAAGTTTTCAGGAAAAAATTTCAGCTAGGTGGTAGACAGACAAATGTTTATTGACTGGAGAAAGTTCTGGATGTTTTAGGGACACTTAGAGTTGAAGGAGAAGCACTGTTGTTAGGCTAACCACTTTGAGAGAAAAGATGAAGGGCAGCAGGGCCAGGTAGAGGAATGGGAAGAGACGGCCTTTGCTGGAGTGGTTAGCGGCCCCCACACAGGATAGTACCATATGAGGTTGACTAGGGAGATGGGGACACATTGTGAACCTCCTAAACCAGTTTAAGAATTTTTAATTCTATGCTGGAGCTAGTAGGCAGCTGTTGGAGGACTGGTCTTGGTCAGCTGTGGGTTTCAGAACTGTGAAGACAAAATTGAAGATAGAAAGCCTAACTTTGCAGGCTACTGCAGTAGTGAGTGGTGAGATGAGAGTGGCCTGAACTAGGAAGGAGCAGGAAAAAAGAGTTTCAAGAGATAGCTGAGGATAGAACCCAACACAGAATTTGGTGATTGGGGCTTCCCTAATGCTCAGTGGTAAAGAACCCACCTGTCAATGCAGGAGACAAGGGTTTGGATTTGATCCCTGGATCTGGAAGATCCCCTAGAGAAAGGAATAGCTATCCACTCTAGTATTCTTGCCTGGGAAATCCCATGGACAGAGGAGCCTGGCAGGCTATCTACAGTCCATGAGGCTGCAAAGCATCGGACACAATTTAGCAACTAAATAATAACAGAATTAGGTGACAGTATTGGTAAATACAAATTTGGGGCTGAGATGAAGGAGTCAGGATGTCCAAGTTTCAAGTTTGGGATCTGGGAATATGATGCTAATTCACAGAGAAAAACACTGGGGGAATAAGGTTATGCGTGTGTGTGTGTGTGTGTGTGTGTGTGTGTGTGTGTGCGTGTGTGCGTGCATGAGAGAGAGAGAGAGAGAGAGACTGTATGGGGCAATGGTAGATTAAATTTTAGACAGGTGGAGTTTGAGATATTGTGCAGTTTTGGTATATTCTAGCCAAACCCAACCCAATTATTTTTACTCTTCTCTCTACAGATAAAACAAGGGGACTTATTATTTTCAATAAGGTAATTAAAAGGCAAATAATGGTGAGTGATAAATCTATTGTAAGCATGAAATGAAATGGCTTCCAGAAAAGTAGCTTTAAGGGCCCATGGTAAATGGTCCTGCTGTTTTTCCACTCAAGGTATATTTGTTTCTGGGTAGACTGACATGCCAATTTCAACCCAATTCTACAATTAGCTCATCATTCTGAAATAAGCAATACCTCTAGCTTGCTGCCACAAAATTTCTAGTTGAGAGCTAAAGAAGTGTTAGCTTGTTAGTCATGTCTGACTCTTTGCGACCCTATGGACTGTGTAACACCCAGGCTCCTCTGTCCATGAGATTTTCCAGGCAAGAATACTGGAGTAGGTTGCCATGCCCTCTTCCAGAGGATCTTCTGACCCAGGGATCAAACCAAGGTCTCCTGCATTGCAGGCAGATTCACAAAGTTTCTAGTTGGACCTGGGAAGCAGGTATATCAAAGGTCCTTCTATTCACATCCTCCTGGCGCCAGGGGCATTGGAGCCACTGATATGAACTCTGACCTCTTTCTTTCCCTTATTTCACCAAAATCTTATGCAGTGAAATTCACTCAACACAATTGTTTCACAGGGTAATTAAGAGTAGTGGCCAGTAGAGCATTTGATGAGGCAGGAACTTATTTCTATGTGATTAAGGTTATGATTTCATGGCATTTTCAGAAACAGCCATATATGACCTTGTCCACTATGGTAGCCCCAAGTTTTTTTCCTACAAGGCTTGAAGAACAGTTTACTTTTCCTAAGTCAGGAGGAATAAAGGGTATTTAACACTGCTGTGACAGAGTCTGAAGATACTGCTGTCTCCCCAGTCAGCAGTTTTGCTGGCAAGTGTGATAATCAGGTGAGGGGTGGGGAGCGTGGAGGCAGGATAAGAGAAGGACTTTTTAAAACTGTTCATGCCTATCCCATACTCTCAAATGAACTGAAACAGTCATTCAATCAATGTGTCATTGATTAATATGCTTCAAGTGCCCACTGTGTGCTAAAAGATGTGTTAAGGTCTCAAATAAGCGTAAAAGATAAAATACAAGTGATTTTTACCCCTGGTAAGAAATCCTCGCCAGTAGAGAAGATTCCTATATGAGTTCACGCAATTTCTTAGCTGTTACCAAGAGTATTTCTCCCTCTTGAAAGATGCTCTTCTCATGACACTTTTTTGAGCTCTTTCCCTCCTTCTCTCTGACCACTTTTGAGTTTCCTTTGCTGGCTTTTTTCTCTCCCCTCTACATATTGCGAAGCCCCTGGGCTCCATTCTGAGCCCTCTTTTCCTCCTTCTTCTTTAAGAGCTCTAACCCATTTCCTGTATCTTTAAATACCAGCTAAATAATCCCACTAAATACCATCAAGATTCCCAAATTCATGTCTCCAGCCTAGACCTCTCTCTCAGCTCCAGACTCATATGTCTTACTGCCTACTTGACATCTCTACTTGGATGTCTAATGGGCATGGTACACGTAACTATATAACACTGAATTCTAAACCATATTTGAACTATTTCTCTACCTAGTCTTTCCTGAAAACAGTATCTGCCCAGCAGTTCAGACCAGAAATATGGAAAGTAATTCTTGAATCCTCCCTCTCTTCTTCTATTCCCTACATTTAATCCATCAGTAATTAAGTCCTATTATCAACCTTCAGAAAGTATCTCCAGCTCATCTGTTTGATGAGCTTCTTCTGCCCTGCTCTTACCCTCTTCCAAGTACGGTAATCTCATCTGAGCTGTTCTATAACCAGAGACCTGATCTCCCTATTTGTCTCTCCCCACATCATCAATTTTCTACACAGAAACTAAAGTGAAATTTTAAAATTCTAAATCAAAGCATGCGTGCTACTCCCTTGCTTAAATCTTTTAAATAGTTTCCCATCCTCTTCTAGTACAAACCACATTTAAAAGGCCTCCAAGGACTGGCCTCAGATCTGATCTCTGACTACACTGCCAGATCACTGGGTCACAGGCCCCAGATTCACTTTCTTCACCCACATGAGTGGGTGAAGAAATCCTTAATTTCCTTAAGTGAATCAAGGTTCTTTTTTTTTTCCCACCCTCTGGGCCTTTATCCATATTGTTCCCTCTACCTGGACACACAGCCTCTGACTTTTCATATTCTTCCTTCTCTTTCTTCAATCTCAGCTAAAAGGTCTCCTTCTTCACAGACAATCCTCCTGCTCACCCACTTAAAATAGGTTACCGCATGGCAGACCATGCTGTTCATTTTCTTCAGAGCTCTTTAATTTATAGTCACAGATGCCCTTCTATTTTCACTTTGTCTTTCTCTCTAGAGCACAAAAGCAGAACATGTGTATTGTGCTGTTACACAGTTCACCTGACCTGCTGCCTGACAAATAGCAGGTGTACAATCAGAAGTTTTTTGAATGGCTCTATGATTTGGGCTTCTTATATCCTTACGGTAATAAACTGAGAGACATCTCATATCCAGATTTCTCTCATCTCATAACCAGATGAGAGAAATCTGGATATTCACAAGTTTTTGTTCATGAATTATTTTACACAAAATGGTGTCATTTGGCAGACTCAAAGATCACTATAAAACATGGGTCCTGCTCTCAGTCAGATTATAATTTATTAGGAGAGAGATGCTACAATTTAGAACCAGAGGATATAGTCCAATGTGAATGTCGTTTATCTGGGGGAAAGAAGGAAGAGCTGGTTGGTAACAAATGATGTAGCTATAAAGAACAGCGTTGGGACCTTAGTTTGGGTAGAGTGTAGGACAGGGAAAACGAAAGAACTGATATAACAGACTGGGAAAAAATTGACACAAATTGTCAGGTATGGTTCATATGAGGAAGTAAAATCTGATGCATGTTTTTAGGCCAGAAAATAGTAGCATCAAGAAAAAATAAAGGAAAGAAAAAAAGCAACCAGAAAAAGAATTGGAACAGGGAAGGAGAGGAGAATGTGTTCAGATAATGCTGGCTAGGTTCTAAAGATAGATCTGATAGACATGTCTGACAAGTAATTTTCAAGATTTTTTTTTAACTTTTAAACTTTTTTTTAATAGATATTTTTAAATCGATAGAGTAAAGCTTGTAACATGTAAAACAATTAGTGATGCGTAAAGAAAACGTTTGTCATCTCTTCCTGCCTCCCTCTAACCCAGTCTTCTAAAGTGTTACCTTTCTCCCAATACAATGACTGCCCCCAAGTGCTTATCTTAAGGTCTGCTCCTGGGGGATCTGAACTAAGACATAGGAGATTTTTTTTCCCACAGTAATAAAGGTCCCAACATGAAACAAGAAGCTCTTTTATCCTGATATGTAATTATAGTCCAAATGTCCTGATGCTTGAATATAAATATCAATGATCAGATTGTTTTTTTAAAAATAGAATAATGTTCTCTTCATCATATGGGTCCTGAAATCTGTTGAGAAACTGGAAAACATACCGCAGAATCCCCACCCTGGAATGTTTATCCAAGGACTCACCCTCCACTGGTGGAGGGCTAATCTTGCCACACTTACAGGTCGCACCTGTTTGCAGATAAGCACATTTCCAGGTGCCAAAGGAGTCCTCAGGAGGAGTGAAGGACACAGGTGTCAGCAGGGAAGCTGCCAACCTTCTGAAACTGCAGTGTGTTGGGGGATGCTCTGGGAGCTCAGCTGGCCCAACGGGTGGGGCATCGATGGTGTTGGCCACAACTGCCAATCAAAACCTTATATGGTCTGTTGGTGTTACTGAAACTTGGTTTTTAATCTCTTAAGCTTTCTGTGGTTGGTTGGGGAAAACAAGTGAATGTGAGTAAAGCACTCTAATATAGTATTTAATACATAATCAATACTGAAAAAAATATAGCCTTTTCTTCATCCTTCTCTTTTAACATCATCACTAATGATGCAATCCATATAGAAATCAATTGTTGTTCAGCCATGTCTGATTCTTTGCTACCCCACGGATGTAGCATGCCAGGCTTCCTTGTCCTTCACTGTCTCCTCGAGATGGCTCAAACTTATGTCCATTGAGTGGACGATGCCATCCAACCATCTCATCCTCTGTCACCCCTTCTCCTTCTGCCCTCAGTATTTCAATTACCAATAGAAATAAACTATGTATAGAAATCTGAGTTCAGTGTCAATGACTCACGTGGAAGTTTGTCTAAGTGAATAAGTGGCATTTTCTATCTCTACTTGCTTCTGTTTATTCACTCATCCAACAAATATTTATTGAACACCTGTTATGTGTAACTAAGAGATGCTATGCATACCGTGGCAGACAGATTTGGGATCTTTATCCTCTTGATACTTTTATCCCCTTGACACCTCTCAATACATCGACATACATAAGCACATATATATATTTTTTTCTATAGCTATGAATATGTAATTTCCCTCTTAGTGACCCCTAATGGCTCCTCCCCCAACTCAACCCAATTAAATTAGAATTTCTTGCCTGGGGCTTAATACCTTCCATGTTTGGTCTCAAAATAACTTTCTTCTAGCTCATCCCAAACATAGCCTATTTTTCCTTCCCTCTGGGAAAGTCTCATGTCCCCTTTAGGAAATTAACAGATCAAGAAATAACTACTTGAGCCAATAAGTACCAAATGCCACACAAAATGGTGTCTAACAGAGAAATCCAACAGACAAGTTTCTTCTGACTGGATTGTTTGGGGCAAATTTTTTGATGTAGAGGGACGATTTTGAGAAATTTCATTTATACCAAGTCTTTTTACAACTCCTGAAACTATTGATACTTTATAACTTCTTAAACTAGGTCTATTTCATGCTTCAGTTCAGAAGAAGAAACAATTGCTTCTTTTGTTACAGGGTATAAAAGAGCTGGTATAAAACCATTCTCCCCTCAGAGCACATAGTTATTATGTGACAACATTTTATCTCATGAGAAATCTGATCTGGAAGATTGGATTTGTGCAGTGGAATGATTTAACAACTGATCCATGAAAGATATCAGAGGTTCACAAGATACACAGATAGTTTACAGCATCACTCTCTTCTGTTGTCAGAGGTCAGGGTCCATGTAAATGGGCTATACAGCAGGGTCTTATCCGAAGCCTTTCATACGCATGACCTCATCTTGAAAAGCTGAGTTCCTAAGCATTTTAGAAAGAGACATGGTGAATAAACAGTGTAAAACTGGTTAATCATGGGTAAAGTTTTATCACACAACAAACATTTATGTACACATGTCCCAAGTACTCACTCTGCAGACACTAAAGAATTTGAAGATGTGCTCTTATTCTTGAAGAATTCTTGTTGTCTGTCTGTTAAGCAGACAACATGCACAAACTTCAAACCAGAAAACAATTTCAAAGCAACGTACAGAATATGTTGTGAATATAGCAAAAGTTATACGATACAACAGTGATGCTTTCAGGAGAGCAAAATGTTAGGCTGTATGACTAAGGGAAATAAACTTAGTTTAATCCTACATTTATCTTCCTTTTGCTTTGTTTCCTTTTTTTTTAATCAGAGCAAACTGGAAGAACACAGATTAGTCTTGGTAGACTAGATAAAAGAGGTAAGAGAACATTAGACACTAAAATATCATCAGTAAATAGGAGGAATGTAAACAGTGGAAAGAGCCTACATGGTTTTGTAAGGACAATGGTGCAAAATAAGAGAAAGAATTTAATGCAGCAAAGTTTCCTGAATTGTTTAAAATCCCCAAGAAACATTGGGAAAATCATTCTAATTTGAATTAGTAAAATACAATGAATAATACTAGAAATACAAAATTTCGGTTTTATCTCATATCTATGCATTAGAAGTCCAGCAGGCAGCTCGGATGTTCTATTTTGGGTACATACTGAAAAGCTTTGTTTATAACAGTTGCACAGTATATTGACCCAGTAAAGTAAATTTCCTCTGTTTATAGAAACTTGAAAAACTATTTTGGTTTTAAAACCACATGTTGTTCATAAGGAACTCGTTAGAACTGTGGATGAAAGTGAAAAAAAAAATCAATCTTAGACTCATCTTTTTTATTACTGTCCAAAATATTGGTAGTACTAACTCAACACAAAAATAATTTCAGCTCTATCTCATATCTATGTATCTCAAGTATATATATATACACATATGCACACATATGTACACACACACACACATATATATTTGGTGGATTATAGAGCTATTTCTTACCCTCTTCATTGCTTCACATAAAAATCAGCAGACTTCTTAAAAACCAGTTTTAGAAACCATACAGGGATTTATGAGACAGGAAACTGTTCATGGAACTGCCCTTGTATATTTTACAGCTTCTTTGTTATTGAAATGAAAGGGTCCAATTAAATTGTCACTAAAGTTATTTCCACTCCCCAAATGTTATTGTCTTAAGTTACCATATACAACCAGAGAATCCTATTCTTTTGGAGCCTGTAGTAGGAATCAAAAAGCCACACACAGACAAATAAGCAGATAAAGGGCATTCAGGTCAGTTGCTAACTCTATTCAAGAAGGTGAAATAAGTAAAATATGCATCTTGAATAAATGCCAACATTTATCTCTCTATATATCAATAATTGTATATCTTACCTATCATTTATTCAAAGCTAGTGGAGGTGATGGAATCCCAGTGGAGCTATTCCAAGTCCTGAATGATGATGCTGTGAAAGTGCTGCAGTCAATATGCCAGCAAATTTGGAAAACTCAGCAGTGGCCACAAGATTGGAAAAGGTCAGTTTTCATCCCAGTCCCAAAGAAAGGCAATGCCAAGGAGTGCTCAAACTACCGAACAATTGCACTCATCTCACACGCTAGTAAAGTAATGCTCAAAATTCTCCAAGCCAGGCTTCAGCAATATGTGAACCGTGAACTTCCTGATGTTCAAGCTGGTTTTAGAAAAGGCAGAGGAACCAGAGATCAAATTGCCAACATCCGCTGGATCATGGAAAAAGCAAGAGAGTTCCAGAAAAACATCTATTTCTGCTTTATTGACTGTGCCAAAGCCTTTGACTGTGTAGATCACAATAAACTGTGGAAAATTCTGAAAGCGATGGGAATACCAGACCACCTGATCTGCCTCTTAAGAAATCTGTATGCAGGTCAGGAAGCAACAGTTAGAACTGGACATGGAACAACAGACTGGTTCCAAATAGGAAAAGGAGTACGTCAAGGCTGCATATTGTCACCATGTTTATTTAACCTATATGCAGAGTACATCATGAGAAATGCTGGACTGGAAGAAACACAAGTTGGAATCAAGATTGCTGGGTGAAATATCAATAACCTCAGATATGCAGATGACACCACCCTTATGGCAGAAAGTGAAGAGGGGCTAAAAAGCCTCTTGATGAAAGTGAAAGTGGAGAGTGAAAAGGCTGGCTTAAAGCTCAACATTCAGAAAATGAAGATCATGGCATCTGGTCCCATCACTTCATGGGAAATAGATGGGGAAACAGTGGAAACAGTGTCAGACTTTCTTTTTCTGGGCTCCAAAATCACTGCAGATGGTGACTGCAGCCAGGAAATTAAAAGACGCTTACTCCTTGGAAGGAAAGTTATGACCAACCTAGATAGCATATTCAAAAGCAGAGACATTACTTTACCAACAAAGGTTCGCCTAGTCAAGGCTATGGTCTTTCCTGTGGTCATGTATGGATGTGAGAGCTGGACTGTGAAGAAGGCTGAGCACTGAAGAATTGATGCTTTTGAAGTGTGGTGTTGGAGAAGACTCTTGAGAGTCCCTTGGACTGCAAGAAGATCCAAACAGTCCATTCTGAAGGAGATCAATCCTGGAATTTCTTTGGAAGGAATGATGCTAAAGCTGAAACTCCAGTATTTTGGCCACCTCATGCGAAGAGTTGACTCATTGGAGAAGACTCTGATGCTGGGAGGGATTGAGGGCAGGAGGAGAAGGGGACGACAGAGGATGAGATGGCTGGATGGCATCACTGACTTGATGGGTGTGAGTCTGGGTGACCTCCGGGAGCTGGTGATGGACAGGGAGGCCTGGCGTGCTGCGGTTCATGGGGTCGCAAAGAGTCGGACACGACTGAGCGACTGATCTGATCTGATCTGATGCTGGCTTACTTAAGTATATGCAAATAGAAAATTTTAACTCCTATATATGTGTCTTTTGATAAATGGCCAGAGTAAATTGTGCTTGTGTGTGTCTTTACAAATTTACAAAGTACATTTTCCAAATGGCACTGAAGTGAAGTAGATATCAGCAAAGCTTGTATGGTGCAAAAGGAAATAATACAGAATGCAACGTGGTAGCTAAGATATATATATATATATATATATATATATATATATATATATATATATCTTAATTTAAAAAGTATAAACACCATGGAGATATGATTTTTATCAGAGGCCTTATCTGGAATTTCTTCTTAGCAAGTGAGACCACTACAGCAAAACTCAGAGACAAAATGTCAAAAGACATCTAGGCAGAGCACAGACAGACCTCAGGGACAGGGAGAACCACAAAAACAGAGCATTCCTAGAGTAGTACAAATCTGGTTAGAATAATTTTGCAGTGTAACTGAAGAACACTGGGACCTTTGTTAATGGAGACTGAGGTTTGAGTGAAAAACTGAGAAGCCTCTGTATTTAGAATAAATTGTCTTAATAAAAGGAAGTGCCAGCCCAGGTCCCCTTAATGTGGTACAAGTACTAACTAGGGCATGGAAGAAAAGGATGTGCAGGAACCAGGTCAAGAGAATAGATAAGAAACAGTACTGACCGCACTAGCAACGATTTTCTTGGCCACAAGTGAGTAAAGATTATCACTGATTCTTCAGGGAGGACAGAATGAAAATTACTACCCAAAGTCTAACCAAGCTGATTTTTAAAAAATCAGTAGCACTATCAGTTACTTGTAGCCCACATTACTCTGTAAATTTAGTCAGTCCTAGTTGATGTTTTATTACTAGCACAAAGTACTGAGATATCAGCTTTAATTATATCTAAAGCATCCTGACTAAAAATATCAGCCAATACTCTGTTACCAGGAATACATACTAGTTAGTTAGGAGGTAATGCTATTTTACCAAGGTTTAGTCCTGGCTACTTAAGTACTTTATATTATAGGTTTACATTCTCTAAGTTTATTGATCCTCAGAAGAAAATACTGGTAGGTAGGATGATTTATTTCATTTAGAGATGAGGCAATGCTTTCCAAAGTGTTAAACACTTGCTCAAGGTGAGTGACTACAGCCCTGACTCTTTCATATCCCCTTATAAGGAGACTGGACTGGCTTATCTAGAAAGACAGCTATCAGAGTGGGTGCCAGGGCTTGGGTCTCTGGAAACAGAACTGGGCAAAAATGGAAAGACTTTCTCAAAGCTCAAGTTCTAGAAAGCAAGATGAGTGCATTCAAACAAAGCACAGAAGTGGGGAAAGAAAACAAAGCTAAGGTCCAGGAAGCAGGCAGGCTCTCAAAACAAGAGCAGATCCACACCGTCCTGGGCAATCTCTGTGCACAGAACAGTGGCATCCATGGCTTGTCTAGACCGCCTTTAATGTCTTAAAGACATAGAGCTTGCCTGGGAAGAGTGTTACAGCATCAAGTAACTGAAATAGGTGGCGCTAATTGTAAAGAACCCAGCTGCCAGTTCAGGAGACATAAGAGACACAGGTTCGATCCCTGAGTCAGGAAGATCCCCTGGCGAAGGGCATGGCAACCCACTCCAGTATTCTTTCCTGGAGAATCCCACGGACAGAGGAGCCTGGCAGGCTACAGTCCATAAGCTTGCAAAGAGTTGGACATGACTGAAGTAACTTAGCATAGCACACACGAGATAGAATTCAAGGACTGGTCTGCTATTTAAATGCACTTTTTTATTTGTTTTGTTTTAGTATTTCTTCCAATATACCCCAGTGCATATGGTCTCAGTGCATACAGAGAACTTCACTGTCTGAAGACATATGAAAAAGATTGCACTGTGAGTAACCATCCCTAATTCCTCCAAGAAATGCTGTCTTTAAATGTTGACAGTACCTACTTGTTCAATTCCTAGCTTAGTTGACTTCAGATTCACAGATTTCCTCTTGTTTTCCTTGTAAATTAAGGAAGCTGGAGAAAAGCAGACTGAACCATTCTATCAAAGCAGTTTTGAGAAGACACTCTGCCTAGACTACTGTTTTTCATGTACAGTAAGGGTCAGGAATTGGAAATGAGGCTGAAGGAATGAAATTAAAGGAGGTGATTTTCTAGATCCAAGGAAGTCAGACCTTAATAATGAGACTTTATTAAAAAGAACCCTGGAACACCTGACCTACCTATGTTCAAGTATAAAAGTAGACATAAACCTATTTCAACTCTTATTCAAAATAATTTTCAGGTTATTGGCACTTGAGACATAATTTATATCTTGTAATAAAAGGGGTGGGCTTCCCAGGTGGCACAGTGGTAAAGAGTCTGCTTGCCAATGCAGGAGATACAAGAGATGCAGGCTCCATCCATGGGTCAGGAAGATCCCCTGAAGGAGGAAATGGTAACCCACTTCAGTATTCTTTCCTGGAAAATTCCATGGACAGAGGAGCCTGGTGAGCTACAGTCCATGGGGTTGTAAAGAGTTGGACATGACTGAGCATGCACACATAATAAAGGGGGTAATAATTACTGCCAATAATTAGGAGGGAGCTATATTAACATTTAACTGAATGTCAATACGTTAGTAGTATAAAGACTGCACTCCAAGGCTTCAGCAAGCTTGCAGCTTGCATCATTCATTCGAGGCAGCGGACATGGGTGAGTGGCAGAGCTGTGGGCCCTGAAGTAGACACAGAAAGGTCTGGATGGAAAACACCCAAATCTAATCACATTGCTCTTTAATAGCTGTCACTTCTACAGACTTCACATTTTATTCAGACACGGAAAAAGTTACTACATGGCTTTCAGCCGTTAAGTGATTTTGGAAGTGTTCATAAATCTTTATGAAAACCAATTCAGTTTCCAACTGGTAACAGTTTGGGAAATGAGCAAAAACACTTTCATAGCTCCACTGAAAAAAAATTTTCATTGAGTCAAATGAAATTTTAGTGGACTCACTGAAATGAATCCTTGTTTGGGGATCAATGTCCATATCGACAGTACTTGCCGCCAAAGCACTTTTAAGCAACTTTGAGTCTATCAGTTTATAGAATAAAAACCATAGAGCAGAACGAGGGTGAGGCAGGATAAACCCTTTCCACTGCCCTTATGACAGACTCTTGCCTTAAACCACACTATCAATACCATCAGACTATTTTTTTTAAAGCCAGGTTGCTGCTGCTACTGATGCTAAGTCGCTTCAGTCATGCCCGACTCTGTGCAACTCCATAGATGGCAGCCCACCAGGCTCCCTGGTCAGGTTAACTGTCTTTAAAAAACCCTGGATTTCGTAACTTCATTAGATAATTTCTCACAAATAGAACTTCTAAATGGCTTTTCAATCCTATTTGGGGGAACTCCTTGTTTTTCATAGTAGAGAACTCAGCTAAATGAGGTAAGTGATGTACACAGGCCAGGGATATTTTTTGAAGTGAGATGGTAGTATGACTTGTAAATAACATTAGAAGGTCTCCCATATGGGAATTGAGGTGAAAAGAGAAACATTTGTCTGAGGGTTGTTGTTGTTCAATCAGTAAGCCATGTCTGACTCTTTGAGACCTCATGGACTGCAGCACACCAGGCTTCCCTGTCCTTCATTATCTGCCTGTGTTTACTCAAACTCATGCCCACTGAGTCAGTGATGCCAACCAACCATCTCATCCTCTGTCACCCCCTTCTCCTCCTGCCTTCAATCTTTCCCAGTATCAGGATTTTTCCCAATGAGTCGGCTTTTTGCATCAAGTAGCCAAAGTATTGGAGCTTCAGCTTCGATATCAGTTCTTCCAATGAATATTCAGGGTTGATTTCCTGTAGGACTGACTGGTTTGATCTCCTTGCAGTCCAAGGGACTCTCAAGAATCTTCTCCAGCACCACAATTTGAAAGCATAAGTTCTTTGGTGCTCAACCTTTATGGTTCAACTCTCACATCCATACACAACTACTGGAAAAACCATAGCTTTGTCTATATGGACCTTTGTCAGCAAAGTGATGTGTCTGCTTTTTCATACACTATCTAGGTTTGTCGTAGCTTTCCTTCCAAGGAGCAAGCATCTTTTAATTTCATGATAGCAGTCACCATCTGCCATGATTTTAGAGCCCAAGAAAATAAAGTTTGTCACTGTTTCCACTTTTTCCCTTTCTATTGTCCCATAAAGTGATGGGACTAGATGCCATGATCTTAGTTTTTTGGATATTGAGTTTTAAGCCAGTGTTTTCCCTCTCTTCTTTCACCATCATCAAGAGGCTCTTTAGTTCCTCTTTGCTTTCTGCCATTAGAGTGGTAAAGAAAGAAAGAAAGTGAAGTGACTCAGTCATGTCCGACTCTTTGTGACCCCATGGGGTATAGCCTGCCTGGCTCCTTTGTCCATAGGATTTCCGAGGCAAGAATACTGGAGTGGGTTGCCATTGCCTTCTCCAGGAGATCTTCCCCCACTCAGGGATCGATTCAGGGTCTCCCGCATTGAAGGCAGACTCTTTACCCTCTGAGCGACCAGGGAAGCCCAAAGACAAAATCCTGCATGGCTTGTGTGCTGTGTGTGCTTAGTCACACAAACCTTAGTTTTCTGAATGTTGTTTTAAGCCCGTGTTTTCACTCTCTTCTTTCACCTTCATCAAGAGGCTTTATAGTTCCTCTTTGCTTTCTGTCATTAGAGTGGTATCACCTGCATATCTGAGGTTGTTATTTCTCCTGGCAATCTTAATTCCAGCTTGTGATTCATCTGGCCCAGCATTAGCATTTCTCATGATGTACTCCGCATATGAGTTAAACAAGCAGGGTGACAATATACAACCTTGAGATAGTCCTTTCCCAATTTGGAACCAGTCCATTGTTCCATGTCTGGTTCTAACTGTTGCTTCTAGACATGCATACAGGTTTCTCAGCAGACGTGTAAGGTAGTCGGTATTCCCATCTCTTGAAGAATTTTCCACAGTTTGTTGTGATCCACACAGTCAAGGCTTTAGCTAGTTAATGAAACAAAAGTAAATGTTTTTCTGGAATTTCCTTGCTTTCTCTATGATCCAATGAATGTTGGAAATTTGATTTCTGGTTTTTCTGCCTCTTTGAAACCCACCTTGAACATCTGGAAGTTCTTGGTTCACGTACTGCTGAGGCATAGCTTGAAGGATTTTGAGCATTACCTTGCTAGCATGTGAAATGAGTGCAACTGTATGGTAGTTTGAGCATTCCTTTGGCATTGACATTCTTTGTGATTGGGATGAAAACTGACCTTTTCCAGTCCTGTGGCCACTGCTGGGTTTGCAAATTTGCTGGCATATTGAGTGCAGCACTTTGACAGCACCATCTTTTGGGATTTGAAATAGCTCAGCTGGAATTCCATCACCTCCACCAGATTTGTTCACAGTAATGCTTCCTACCCTTTCATGCACTGGAGAAGGAAATGGCAACCCACTCCAGTGTTCCTGCCTGGAGAATCCCAGGGACGGGGGAGCCTGGTGGGCTGCCGTCTATGGGGTCACACAGAGTCAGACACGACTGAAGTGACTTAGCAGTAGCAGTAGCAGTAGAATGCTTCCTAAGGTCTACTTGGCTTCACATTCCAGGATGTCTGGCTTTAGGTGAGTGATCACACCATCGTGATTATCTGGGTCATGAAGATATCTTTTGTGCAGTTCTTATCTGTATTCTTGCCACCTCTTCCTAATGTCTTGTGCTTCTGACAGGTCCTTATCTTTTCTGTCCTTTATCATGCCCATCCTTGCATGAAATGTTCCCTTGATCTCTCTGTCTGAGGGTAAGCCTTCTTATTCTTTTATGTCCCTTTGTACTTGTAACTCAGATATCTGTTCACAGAAAAATTTTGCCCTCTTCTCTTGGAACCTCCCTTGCCCATATTTGTCATTGACCGTATTTTAGGAGATCTGCTTCCTCATAGATTTCCCCCAGCACGAGTGATGTTAATTAATATCTTTCCTTCAGTCCACGTGCCCAATGCTATCCTGTGTATTGGAGGTGTCTCATTTTAAACCTGGAGTGGTCATGATAAACCGTAGGCACTAACAAGTAAACAATAGACAATTCCCTGTTTTCCTTAAGTCCATTCCATGCCTACATATTCATGTTTTCTCTCAGTAAATATTTATTGACACCTGCTCTATGCCAGGCACTGTGCTTAGAGCTCCAAATATTAATACAAACCTAAATTAAGGTATAGTCCCACAGAAATAGAGATGCAGACAGAGAATGGACTTGGGGCAAGGAGAGGGTGGGACAGATCCAGAGAGTAGCATTGACATGTGGCTCAGATGGCAAAGAATCCACCTGCAATGCAGGATTCGATCCCTAGGTTGGGTAAATCCCCTGGAGGAGGGCAAGGCAACACACACCAGTATTCTTGCCTGGAGAATCCCCATGGACAGAGAGCCTGGTGGGCTACGGTCCATGGGGTCACAAAGAGTCAGACACAACTGAGCAACTAGCACAACACAGCACCGACATATATATACTACCATATGTAAAACAGATAGTGAGTGGGAACTGATGTAGAACAAAGGGAGTTGAGTTCAGTGCTCTGAGATGACCGAGAGGGGTGAGGTGGAAGGGTGGGAGGGAGGCAGGCTCACGATGGAGGGGACATGTTGTTGTTGTTGTTGTTCAGTAACCTAGTCGTGTCTGACTCTTTGCGACTTCCTGGACAGCAGCATGCCAGGCTTTCCTGTCCCTCACCATCTCCCAGAGTTTGCCCAAGTTCATGTTCATTGCATCAGTGATGCCATCCAGCCACCTCACCCTCTGATGCCCTCTTCTTCGTCTGCCCTCAATCTTTACCAGCATCAGGGAGTTTTGCAATGAGTCAGCTATTTGCATCAGATAACCAAAATACTAGAGCTTTAGCAGCAGTACTTCCAGTGAATATTCAGGGTTGATCTCCCTTAAGATTGACTGGTTTGATCTCCTTGCCATTCAAGGGATTTTCAGGAGTCTTCTCCAGCACCATAGTTCAAAGGCATGAGTTCTTTGGCATTTTGCCTTCTTTACGATCCAGATATCACAAGCGCACATGACCACTGGGAAGACCATAGCCTTGACTATATGGACCGTTGTTGGCAGAGTGATGTCTCTGCTTTTCAACACACTGTCTAGGTTTGTCATTGCTTTCCCACCAAGAAGTAATCGTCTTCTGATTTTGTGGCTGCAGTCACCATCTGCAGTGATTTTGGAGCCCAAGAAGAGGAAATCTGTCACTACTTCTACATTTTCCCCTCTATTTGATTCAGTAATGGGATCGGATTCCATGATCTTAGTTTTTTTTAGTCTTAAGCTGGCTCTTTCCCTCTCCTCCTTCACCCTCATCAAGAGGCTCTTTAGTTCCTCTTGGCTCTTTAATTTCTCTCCTCCACCCCGAAGAGGAGGGGACATATGTATACTTAAAGCTGATTCATATTGTTGTGCAGCAGAAATTAATACAACATTGTAAAGCAATTATTCTCCAATTTAAAAAAAAATACTTAAAAAGAAGACAGATCCCACACTGCAGGAAATTACAATATACATATGTGATTCAGATGAAATTAAAAAAAAACAAAACTATACTTTTAAAGTGCAATATTCCACATAGGAACAAAGACAGCTTTATCATCTGAAGGGGGACATCTACACTGATTCTTTCAATATGACTAGCTGCTTACTGGATAGACTGGTGGAACCTTAGGACTATAGTCAATCACATTTTTAGGAAACATTAGGAAACAAAATCCAAAAACTTTTCATTTAGGAAAATATAGGCATGTGGCACACACCAGGGAGTGGTAGGAAGAAACGGAGAAGAGGTGGGCAGTGTTTAGACATGGGAAAGTCTTGGGCCACGCTAAGGAGTATGAGTTTTTACTACATTCAGAAAAATAGTTTATGCAACATCCTTACATGCCTAGGGATACTGGAGTCACAGGAAATCAGACTCAGATAGTTTAGTTAAATGATGGATGCATTAACATAGGAGAGAAATGCCAAGTCTGAATTAAATGTTAAAAAGCTAAAGAGGAAGAGATGGAATGAGGGCAAGGGAAAAACTGAGCATATCACAGTTCTGGGGGGACTGGTGTTACCACGCACTGTGACAAAGTGTGAAGGAGGGAGCCTTTTGGATGGGAAGATAATCACAGCAGGGTGTTGTGCTGAATTTGACTTTTCTGAGAGACATCCACATGACTATATTCCAGAGACAATTAGTGAGGCAATTTTGGGACTCAGGAGAGATGCCTATTCTAAAGATATTATTTTGGTAAGATCATTAACATAGGGGGGCTTTCCAATTGGTTCAGTGCTAAAGAATTCGCCTGTGAATGCAGGAGACATGATTTTGATCCCTGGGTCAGGAAGATCCTCTGGAGGAAGGCATGGCAACCCATTCCAGTATTCTTGCCTGGAGGATCCCATGGACAAGGGAGCCTGGTGGGCTACAGTCATGTAGGGGTGGCAAAGAATTGGACACAACTGAGCAACTGAATATACCCACACATATTAACACAGAGATGTATGATGGAGAGAGCATGTGAAGAGAATAAAACGGAGCTTTGAGAAAACCTTGAAGCATACAAAGTTCAGGGTCACACAGATGAAAAGCAAGCTTCAACAGGTCTATGAAGGAATCATCTGAGAGGCAAGAGAACCAGGGAAATGTCACGTCTCTCAGATGACCAACAGGACAGCTCTCTCTGATGGTGCTTTTTCTACATGCTGGTTTCTTCATTTCCTACCCACTTTTTCTGCCATGTTCTATCTCCACTGTTACTACCAGATAGCAAGCCCTCTCTCAGGCCTGAACCTTATCAGCCTTGGTCTTAACTTTTATTTCCATATCTGTTCCTCTAAGGGTGGCAGCTAAAGATGACCACTGCCCACAAACAACTTCACTGACCCAAATTCCAGTTACCTCAGTCTCTTCAAATTTAGAAGGAGATGGCTCTTTGAAGGAGATGATGGACATACAAGTCTTAGTGCCTGCAAAACCTCCCATGGGAAACACAGCTGTATTGGAACAGGAGGGGAAGCAAAAGAGACTAAGCAGGAAGGCTGAGTCTTGGGCTCAGCAGGGGAGGAATGAAGCAGCTAGGGCCGTGGCTGTTCCTCAATATGAGGAGGGCACGGCAACCCACTCCAGTATTCTTGCCTGGAGAATTCCCCGACAGAAAAGCCTGGGGGGCTACAGTCCATGGGGTCGTAAACAGTCGGACATGACTGAGTGACTAACAGTAGTTCTTTAGTATAACACACCAGGCCCTGTTATCAGATGCCAGATCTTCCTAGTAGCACTGTGGAATGGTCCTGAGCTGAAGGATTAGCGTGGAATTGCATTGTTGGATTTTAAGGGTCAGGCTCTGAGAAGATCAGGGGTTCCTGACATTTTAAGTGAGCTCACAGTACCCAGGGAGTTTGGTGAAGTGTTTGAGAGTGTGCTGAGGTCTGAATAAACTTGGGGATTCTAGGGAAACACAGTTCAGAAATTTGGTTCAGAATCTAGGGTGGAAGGATTTCAAGGAGGCCATATACTTCCAATAAAGTTGGGGTTTTATTCTTGGGAGCTCAGTGGTTAAAAATGTGGCCGTTTGAATTTTTGCTAATGGATGAACTTGGAGCCCAAGTACCTCTACCCTCCTTCTGTCTGTTTCTTTCTCTGTTTTTTGTTTTTTGTTTTTTTTTTTTCATTTTCTCCCTCTTTCTTATACACATACACACACACACACACACACAGCTTGTAAGCTTATGCCCCACTAAAGTAAGACTAGATAGATGTGAATTAACTCTTCTCAACATTTGTATGTAAGACATGCACAAAATGTGGCATGTCTAATGTACTCTAAACGTCCTCAGATTGCTCTCACGTACGCATTTTAAGTGGCTGCACAGGGAAGGGGCTGGGCGGTGCTCCCAGCATTAGGTTTTTGGGAACCTACTGATCACTCCAGGTGGTGGCAGAACAATCCTCAGTGATGGCAGAACACCTGGAGAATGTCTTCTAAGACAGAGCTTCTTAAACTTGAATGTGCCTATGCATCACTCAGAAATCTTGTTAAAATGCAAATTCTGATTGAAAGCTGGTCTGGGGTGGGGCCTAAGATCCTGCATTTCTAACAGGTTCCCAGGTGATGCCATAACTGCTAGGCTATAGATCACACTTTGAGTAGTAAGGTTTTAAGAGAATATTCTTGGTTGAGTTTTATTACACAGTTATGCCAGCAGAGTATAAAATCTGTCAGTATTGCCAGCTCAGAAAACCTGAACCAAGCAGCTAACTGTAAATCGCTCTTTTCTGTCAACATCTTGTGGTTGAAAAATTAAATTAGACTATTAATGAAAATCTATTTTGACATTTAGTTAGAAGTCATATTAATCCTCTTTTATGATGAGATAAAGTTCTGAAGCCTGCTGTCTTTTACTAACAAATTCAGTGAATTATAGTTAGAAATCCCATCTCTCTCTATAACTGTCTGTAAATTATCATGGTAAAATTCCTAGTGTAGTTCAGATTCTTTATTTAAATTAAATGCTTTTTTCAAACTAACAGAATGACTTGTAAAGAAATCTTTTAGCTATTTCCTGTCTTCCTTCTTCCCCTCTTACCCTTCCTCCTAACACATCTTCCTTCCTTCCTTCCCTCCCTGAAAGGAAAATACCAGCTTCCATAATAGCTTAAGTTCATAATGAGTCTATTTAACAAGGACAGGGAACCCAGAAAGCAATTTTTTGACTATATTCTTATTGAAATTTTAATTTGGATGAGCCTTCTAATTCTTAAAAATGAATATGATTTCTGAGGATCTAAACCTTAACATCAAACATCTACATTGATAGATTCTCCCAAACAGTTGATCTATTTTTATCTCGAAAGACTTCAACAGTTAAATCTTTAGATGTTTTCAGCCTGCTGTGGACTGGGCACATCAATGATGTACTATGATTATGACGAATATTTAAATTCTAAAAATTCACCTCTTAGTCTGACATTACCATAATGATGTTTTGAAGAAGACTAATTCTGTGAACCAGATTATTATTCCCCAAAGGGGAATTCTGTGGTTACACAAACTTGGTAAAATGTGCATTCTTTAACTTTTTCTTGCTGCTACTGCTGCTGCTAAGTCGCTTCAGTCGTGTCCGACTCTGTACGACCCCATAGACGGCAGCCCACCAGGATGCCCCTGGGATTCTCCAGGCAAGAACATTGGAGTGGGTTGCCATTTCCTTCTCCAATGCATGAAAGTGAAAAGTGAAAATGAAGTCGCTCAGTCGTGTCCGACCCTCAGGGATCCCATGGATTGCAGCCTTCCAGGCTCCTCCGTCCATGGGATTTTCCAGGCAAGAGTACTGGAGTGGGGTGCCATTGTCTTCTCCGAACTTTTTCTTAGACACCCACAAAGCACATAAATATCTGAAAAATACTGAGAATCAACCTATTGTACTCGATTACAGTGTTTCTCAAATTTATTTGTTCATGAAGTACACTTTGAGAAATGTTTCCTTTTCCATTCTTAATCTTTTTCCATATTGATTACATTTTTGGCTTGAGGAATACATGGATAGAATGCCATTCCTTGCCTCATCCATAAAAAAAGAAGTCTTCACAGAGAGTTAGATGAATTTCTCTGAAGCCTTTTTGGAAAACCAGGACCTTCTGAGCTGTGTCGGGCAAGGGGATGTCTACCAAGGGGGGAAGGAATGATGGGGATATGGGTAGAGCAGTCATGATTCATAACCTGCCTGGCACACCGAATGAATATCAGAATTCTGTCAGCAAAGAATGAAAGTGAGAATGGCTTCTGGGAAGAAAATTAGCAAGGCCTAGAGAAGATTTTTTTTTTTTATGTGTTTACCACCTCTACCCTCTTCATACTGGTTTAAGCCGCCATCTTTTCTCATTTCTTTAAAAGCCTTTGTACTGGTGCCTCTGTGCTTGTCCCCTTACCATCAATTCTTCATTTAACTGTCAGAGTGATCATTTAAAAACATAAATCAAGTCATGTGACTTCCCTGCTCAAGCCCTTCCAAGGGGTTTCCATTTCATTTAGCCCAGTGAAATACAGCTCCTTGGTCACAGCGAAAAGGCCTTGTGAATTTCTGCAACCTCACCTCATGCTTTATTCAGTTCATTCCAGCCCTGGCCTTTTTGCTGTTCCACCAAAATGCAACACTATTTTTAAATGTTGTGGCCTTGGTACTTTCTATCTTCTGGCCATACTTTTCTTTCTTCAGATATTCACATGACTTGTTCCCTTATTGCCTGCCATGTTACCTCCTCAGGGAGACCCTCCTTGATCAGGCTAAGACATCTGCTTTATTTTTCTGATAAACTTTTTTTGTCCCGTACTTTTACACTTATCTCTTTCATGCTGCCTCCACTTGAGTTGCTTGTGTCTATCTCTGTATGCTCAGCACTTGAAACAGTGCATCACATATTGTACTGAAAATCTTTCTGAAATGCAACAGTAAAGTCCATAAAGTTCAAAGAGAAAATCATCATGATCAGTTAAAAGAGAAAGTGGTGGACTTCAGAACTTCCCTGGTGGTTCAGTGGTAAAGAATCCACCTGCCAATGCAGAGATAAAAGATGTCGACAAGGACTTTGCTATTCAGTTTTCACTGTGATCTTCAAATGCTTTCTATTACTCTGTAATGTTCTTTACAAACAACCCACTGCCTTCTCTCTTTTCACATTTATTTATTTATTTGGCCACGCTGGGTCTTCGTTGCTGCATGGGCATTTTCTCTAGTTGCAGCAAGCAGGCTGCTCTCCAGTTGCGCTGTGTGGACTTCTTACTGCAGTGGCTTCTCTTGTTATGCAGCGTGGGCTCTGGTGCATGTGGGCTTCCGTAGTTGCAGCACATGGGCTCAGCAGCTGTGGCTCCTGGGCTCTTGAGCACTGGCTCAATAGTAGTGACGCATTGGCTTAGTTGCTCCATGGCAGGTGAGATCCTCCCAGAGCAGGGATCAAAACTGGGTCTCCTGCATTGGCAGCACTGTTTTTTAGAGACTATCATAGACTGAAATGGACAAAAGCAAATAAACAAAAACCCACCTCTGAATTAGGCAAAATCTAAGCTGTCTTCTACATATTAGGTTTTGAATTCTAGTTTTCCACTTAGCCAAAACTGACCCTTCCCTTACATTAAAATTGTATTTCAAGGACCCTTCCTTAAAAAAAAAAAAAAAAACATCTTCTAGGAGACTTCTCTGGTGGTCCAGTGGTTGACAGTCTATCCGCTGACACAAGGGACAAGGGTTCGATCCCTGGTCTGGGAAAATTCCACATTCCTCAGAGTAACTAAGTCTGTGTGCAGCAACGACTGAGCCCATGAACCCTGGAGCCTGTGCCTGGCAACAAGAGAAGCCACCACAATGAGATGACCATGCACTGCAGCTAGAGGAGTAGACTCTACTCTGCACAACTGGAGAAAGCTCGGGCACAGCAACAAAAACCCAGGGCAACCAAAAACAATCTTCTAAGACATTAAAATTCAAGTCTAGATTACTCATAAATTTAACAGACAATTTTATCTGGGCAATGCCTTGATTCACACACATTCACACACACAGAAATTGAATTAATTTTCCTTATATGCAATAGCATTTTGAGTATAGATAGCTGATGTTTGTCAGACCTTAATATGTTCAAACCAGTATTTTTCAAGCTTATGGCTTATCTATTGTATCTTGTTTCTTACAGTGTATATTAAATTTCAGGAGCAAGATTTATATTAGAAGTTAGATTGAAAATCTGGAACTGATTAAAGACATTCGCTTTTAACTTTATGGCTTTAGTCCCAGAAATTTTATATGAGCAATGTAAAGCAATCCAAGCTAATAGAAAAATTGGATTAAAATTAATATAAGGTTATTTTTCAAAAGGCTTTGTAGTTATGTCAGTGACCTGATGATACATGTTCAAGTAAAATTTGCACCATGGAGACTGCTTTGTACAGAGTGACAGCATGCTGCATGTACCAGAGACTGCATTCGAACAGCAGTGACAGAGATGTACCGTCAGCCGGGGCTGACTGTAAGGAGGCTATGGCAGGGACCGCAAGCTGATCATCAAAGCTCACTCTCCCCAAAGTATTATGGCTAAGTTAGCCATCTGGCCACCAAGCCAGGGACTATCTTTTCCGGCATTGCCACCCCTCCCCTAATCCTTACCTCTAAACACGACTCTGACTTTGTTCTCACCAGGGGAAAGTCAGTGGAAGCTCCGCGTGCCTCTTCCAGTCCCAGGACTTAAAACAGTGTGCATATGATCCTTCGAGCATTTCTCCCTCAAAAAACTAGAACAAATTCTATTTAAAGGAACCATCTTTAGAAAACATTCCTTGTAAGGTAGGGGAAATGCTCTAGATGATAATGGAGAAAGGAGATGGAAGAAGCCTGGATCTCTGAAGTGCAGAGCACAGAAGCCTGCCTACCTGGCCCAGACTTATTCGCAAGGAGGACATAGAAATCACTTTTGAATTCTTCTATTGTTAGGACTCCCTGGGATAGCATTAGAACAGCTAAGCCTTTCAGTTCAGTCGCTCAGTCATGTCCGAATCTTTGCAACCCCATGGACCGCAGCACACCAGGCTTCCCATCACTAACTCCCAGAGCTTACTGAAACACATGTCCATCGAGTTGGTGATGCCATCCAATTATCTCATCCTCTGTCATTCCCTTCTCCTCCTGCCTTCAATCTTTTCCAGCATCAGGGTCTTTTATTTTTTTAAATATAAATTTATTTATTTTAATGGGAGGTTAATTACTTTACAATATTGTATTGGTTTTGCCATACATCAACATGAATCCGCCACAGGCATACAGGTGTTCCCCATCCCGAACCCCACGCCCTCCTCCTTCCCCAGTTCTTCACATCAGGAGTTTCAGCTTCAGTGACATCAGTCCTTCCAATGAATATTCAGGACTGATTTCCTTTAGAATGGATGGGTTGGATTTCCTTGCAGTTCAAGGGACTCTCAAGAGTATTCTCCAACACCACAGTTCAAAAGCATCAATTTTTCAGCACTCAGCTTTCTTTATAGTCCAACTCTCACATCCATACATGACTATTGGAAAAACCATAGCTTTAACTAGATGGACCTTTGCAGATAAAATGTTTCTGCTTTTTAATATGTTGTCTAGGTTGGTCATAGCTTTTCTTACAAGGAGCAAGTGTCTTTTAATTTCATGGCTGCACTCATCATCTGCAGTGATTTTGGAGCCCCCCCAAAATAAAGTCTCACTGTTTCCATTGTTTCCCCCTCTATTTGCCATGAAGTGATGGGAATGGATGCCATGATCTTAGTTTTCTGAATATTGAGTTTTAAGCCAGTGTATTCACTCTCCTCTTTCACTTTCATCAAGAGGCTCTTTAGTTCTTGACTTTCTGCTATAAGGGTGGTGTCATCTGCGTATGTGAGGTTGATATTTCTCCCAGCAGTCTTGGTTCCAGCTTGTGCTTCATCCAACCCGGCATTTCACATGATGTACTCTGCATATAAGTTAAATAAGCAGGGTGACAATATACAGCCGTGATTTATTCCTTTCAAAATTTAGAACCAGTCTGTTTTTCCATGTTCAGTTCTAACTGTTGCTTCTTGACCTGCATACAGATCTCAGGAGGCAGTTCAGGTGGTCTGGTATTCCCATCTCTTTAAGAATTTTCCACAGCTTGTTGTGATCCACACAGTAAAACGCTTTGGCATAGTCAATAAGGCAGAAATAGATGTTTTTCTGGAACTGTCTTGCTTTTTCAGTGATCCAACAGATGTTGGCAATTTGATCTCTGGTTCTTCTGCCTTTTCTAAATCCAGCTTGAGCCTCTGGAAGTTCTCGGTTTACATACTGCTGAAGCCTGGCTTGGAGAATTTTGAGCTTTACTTTGCTAGCATGTGAGATAAGTGCAACTGTGCATTAGTTTGAACATTGTTTGGCATTGCCTTTCTTTGGGATTCGAATGAAAACTGACCTTTTGCAGTCCTGTGGCCACTGCTGAGTTTTCCAAATTTGCTGGCATGTTGAGTGCAGCACTTTCACAGCATCATCTTTTAGGACTTGAAATAGCTCAACTGGAATTCTGTCACCTGCACTAGCGTTGTTCCTAGTGATGCTTCATAATGCCCACATTCCAGGATATCTGGCTCTAGGTGAGTGATCACACGATCATGGTTATCTGAATCATGAAGATCTTTTTTGTATAGTTCATCTGTATATTCTTGGCACCTCTTCTTAATATCTTCTGCTTCTGTTAGGTCCATACCATTTCTGTCCTTTATTATGCCCATCTTTGCATGAAATGTTCCCTTGGTATCTCTAATTTTCTTGAAGATATCTCTAGTCTTTCCCATTCTGTTGTTTTCCTCTATTTCTTTGCACTGATCGCTGAGAAAGGCTTTCTTATCTCTCCTTGCTATTCTTTGGAACTCTGCATTCAAATTTAAAAAGCCATCCTTGGTTCCTGTTCCCTTTTGGGTTCTGCTTTGTCTCCGTGTTGTCCTGTCATTCACCCAGACCCCAGAGGCTACCTGTATCTGTGTTCTGTTCTAGGTTCTTTCCTTCATGTTCTCAACTTGTTTGGCCTCTACGTTTTAGCCCCATCTGACGCTTGCAAATAATTCAGATTAACTCAGTCATATTTCAGAAGCCTACAGGCCATTACTTCTCTGAAAGGTACTTATTTTTCTTGAGAGTTGTGGCTTAATCCAAATTAAAGGATATTTTTTTTCTTGGCAGAGGTTCAACCAGAAGCCTACAGACTATTTCAATATTTGTCCAGTTAGTTTGTATAATGCTAGACCTCCCCTCTTGTATGAAAAGTAAAGAACCTTTGCCTCAGATTCTCAGGCTAGAGTCAGGTTCAGCCTGCTTTCTCAAGACAGGAAGAGATCTGAACAGGAGGCCAGGCCCATCCTCTCATCTCTTTTTCACCATTTCTCTAGGAAGCTAGAAGTAAGAGATCATCCCAGTTGTTAATTGAGAAACAGGCTTAATTAACAAATAATATCAGAAGGTTATGAACTGCATAAGCATCAATGACTACCTCCTATTTCTAAGCAGACTTAACCAACGAGATTGTGTGGCTCAACTTCAGTTTTAGAGGTTTCCATTTTCTCGTCTCAGTGAATCAGACGTTCAGAGTTTCCAAGTACTGCTTTAGATTCTCCAGCTCCATCAGTCTTTGTGAGGCTAACAGTGAAAGAATGTGTAGACAGCACTGGTCAAAGGAAGTCCACCTCCCCTTGGGCACCTTTACTGGGAAACGGGAGAATAACAGGTGCTCATTTACATGTCAGTCTTTGCAGTGCTTTTCAAAAGCTGAGTGCTACTCTTTAGTGAGACATGACATAGGTTATTGGGTCAAGATCAATATACAAAAAAAACAATGAATAGAATATTAAAATATTCCTTTCGCTATAGTTCCCATAAGTATTGTTTTGTGAAATTTAGTTTCAGTTGTGTATCAATAGGAAGGTGTATGTATGTGCGTGTTTACTAGTGTGTAATGTGTTGTGATGCAAAACTGTGTTTCTTACTCTCGCAAACAGAGTTTTGAAAAGGCCTAATTCAGCCTGTTATTTCATTTTGGAAAAGGATGGCTCCTCTTCATGGGTGCCAGCCTATGGTATGAGTGTCGTTGAATGGAGTCTCCTGACTTGACGCTTGATGCTGAAAGTGCTTCTGTACCACAGAACTGTAAACTAGACATCTCTGTACCAGGCGGTCAGCTCCAGGGCTATCCCTTTGCAGAACTATTTCATTCTCTCTGATTTTGTAAAAATCAATTCCCAAATCCCAACAGTGCCCTGGTTTACTAAAGAATACTGTCAGAAGAGAAAAGTAAATGACCTCACAATATCTATGCATCTATAAACACATGGAATAAACCTCTGGCCTCTAATCTTAAACTCCCTTAATCATGGACAATATTATGTTGTACCTTCTCAATGGACCATGCAGTTCTTTACCAAGAAGTTCTGATATACAGTTGAACAATGAAGATGATGAATTATTTACTGCAATTAAAAAAAATTGGGAAAAAATTAAAAGAATTCCCTGGTGGCCCAGCGGTTAGGATTCCACACTTTCACTGAAGGGGGTCCAGATTTGATCCCTGGTCATGGAACTAGGATCCCACAAGCAACAGAGCACAGCCAAAAATAAAATTAAAAATAAATTTATAAAATAAAAGGAATTTAGGCAATGAATTAATTTGTAGATTCTGCTATAGATTTCCTTTTGAGGAAACAATATTAGGGAACATTTTTATTCTGATAGTAAAAAAGTACTATTTAGTACTAAGAACTCAAATATCGTAAAGTAAGTTGAGTACTACATTTAAATTTTAGATTTTTATGTATAGAATTACTTATATTTCAGATGACATTACTTAGAGCGAGATGCATTTGTTTAATTACTGTACATATTTAAATGTATAAATATTTGCCAAAACACTCAAAAACATAAATCATGGGAAAGGAGAAATTTTTGACTGATTATCTTAGTTAGAAATACTGACACAGTAGTTTATCTTATGAATGATCACATCCAGTAGCTTAACTAATAACCTGCACCATTGTCTCTTATATAGTGAAAAGAAAATCTGAGTACAAAACCTGTCTGAGCAATGAAAGATGAAAATGTTAATACTGTTATGAAAAATGGTTTGACTTTTGAACTCTAAAATATTCTACTTTTCAGAAATCAATCTTCTAAAAATAATCTTTAAACTCACTAATTTGCTCAAAAGTACCAATTTAAAAAATGAAAAAAGATAAAATATCAAAACTCTTGTCTTAAGAATAGCTTATAATAATTTTATTCTAATATGAAGCTCTTTCTGCTTCAATCAAGAACTATTATATATTCTAAAGCTTTATGAAACTGCTTTACTTTTTACATATATAATACTAATGAAAAATGGTATTAAAATAATTTATAGGCTTATATATCTATGAAAACTTCACTATAAAATAAATCATTTTGGGCTAACACAGTTTCTGTGAGCAGAGAAATATATTTGAAAATGTGCAAAAAAAAAAAAATTAGAAGGGCTAAGAAAATAAAGAGTATTTTTCAGGGTTCTCTAATATATAGTGTGTGACTCAGGTTGGGCCTTGGGTGCAATTTATCTTTTTTGTAGGATCCTTTGAGGGGAGGGAAAAGCGAGAAAGGAGAGCAGCTTGGTAAGGAAATGAAGAATGCACTGCTTGGTGCTGTTTGGAATGCTGTAATTGCCACACAAAGGCCACCCCGGAGCTCAGCTTGACCTTTGATGTGGAAACTACGGATGGCTTCTTCTATGAATAAAGCAGCATATCTAGACAGCAACACTTGGGTCCTGCTGGCTTATGGAGTTAGCAGCCTTCTCCTAGTTCTGAGGACACTTTCCTCCTAGTAAACTTGGAATCACATGAGGTTTTAGAGCTTTGTCTTATGCCTCCTTTGCATTGCACCAAGCAGGTTTAATGCATTGGCCTCCCAACCCAGTAAATCATTAAAACAGCAGGGGGTTAGATGGGTGGGCACACAGAAGGATTTCCAAAACTAGTTTTTTTTTTTTTTTTCCTGTCCCTTCAAAAAAATCCCTTAAGCTGCCTTTGAACTTTGAAGAGTAGTTTTTGTATTAGCTTTTTCTTGTCATTTGTAAGATGTGAACAGTGCCAGTGCTATACCCAGGAGCTGTAAGCTTATTGTACGTAATCATTTTGTGGAAAATATTCTGTGGCCTCCTAAATATGTACACATGAAGTCATTTTACCCTCTAGAAAATGCTATCTTTAACAATTCAACATTGGACTGAGTCCCAGGTATTCAAGGATTCAAGAAATTCCAACAGCCTGCCTAAGGAGGGATTTGGCAAACAGACATGTTCTATGGACAGACTTGTCTCAGTGTATCAGGAAAGGGAGGGCACACTGAGCAGGGCAAACATTTAATCAAGGGACTACTGAGCAGTGTGAGGGCAGGCTTACAAGTAAGTACAAAGAAGTGATGGAGCACTTTCCTCATGGCAGCGGATAGGATTCTGCCTGCCGATGCAGGGGACACAAGCTTGATCCCTAGTCCGGGAAGATTCCACATGCTGTGGTGCAATGAAGCCTGCGTCCCACAGCTACTGAGTCCGCCTCGCTACAACTGCCAAAGCCTTCACGCCTAGAGGTTATGCTCTGCAATAAGAGAAGCCGTGGTAACAAGAATCCCACACACCACAACAAAGAGTAGCCCTCACTCCTTAGAGCTATGAGAGAAAGCCAGCACAAAGCAAAAAGACCAAGTGCAGCCAAAAAAAAAAAAAAAGACCAAAAAACAGTGGTAGAGTGCCAGCATCATCACCAGACTTGAAGGCCAAGGTGAGGAAGCAGTTACTGGGCCCCAGAGAGCCGGGGCACTCCAGTTGACAGAGAGCTATTCCACTGGAGCATCTTCCCCTCCAGGAGCCAGGCCACCAACAGCCCACCAACTGCTACGGTAGAAAACCCCCAGGCTCTTCCCCTCAATCTCCTCCATGCCCGTGTCTCTTGTAAAGCTTACAAACTTTCCAAAGGGGAAATGAGTCCCTCTGAAGTCATATGTCATGCTTGAAATGATATTTTTTTAGATGTCAGTTCTCTTCTCAGATCATGTAGGTTCTCCTGAATGTAAACCAACTACAAAAAAAAAAAAAAACCCTAAAAGAGAAATTTATACTCTTTATTATTACAACATCTGAATAATTTTGTGGAACATACTTCATGTTTATTGGAAAAAACATCCCTCATTTGTTCTCTAGTTTTCATACAAAACACATATGCAAATATTTGGAAATGAAATCATACGACTCATGTCTTTCTCTTATAACTGTGCTCTATAGATGTAGAGAGTAGTTTATTCTCCCTTTTGAAGCATGATGCGAGGTTGAAAGTGTAGCTCTTTGGAAATGAGTGAGCTCTGCCTGTTACCCTATTACTCATAGTATTGCTTACTCACCTTTTCTAGGCTTTATTTACCCAGATTGGTCTTACGGTCAAATATGAATTTTATGATTTTGGTAAGTGTCGAATACACATCTATATCTCAGTGGTAGCAAGCTGTTGATTAAGTAAGGCTCTTCCTGTTTGGGTTTTAGCTAAGGTCTGAGCCCTAAAGTGAGCTGCTGTCTCACATCTGAGGTGTTAACTGACTCTACAGCTGGACTTAGGAGGGGCTCTGGCTCCCCTCAGCTAGCTGCCCAATTCCAGCTGACAAAGCTTGGAAAGCTCAAGAGAGAAGAAGGGGTTTCCTGGAGGATTCTTTAGAGAGAGAGAGGCATCAGAGCGCTTGTGGTTCTTTGTGGTGAGAGAGGGTCAAGAAGCCTATTTTTGTTTCCTCAAGTCAAGTGAGAGGGGCTTCGAGGAGGCCACACAGAGCCACAGTGGACTGCAGTCCCTCCTGAGCCTGCTGAGGCCAGGGTCTCAGCTTAAGTGACCCGTGGTGATGGAGGGGAACAATGCTTTCAGAGAAACAGCATGGCCCGCAGACAGGGGCCCCCTGGGCATCACCTACAAGAGCTGCCTGGGTTGTTTTTGGGAGGTTGTTCCCAACAAGTCTTTGGAGGGTCATGGAGGCCTCATGAAAAAGAGCCTGGATGTGACTTGCTAGATACCCAGAGACCGAGAAGTAGAGGAATGTAAAGGAGACATCTTTAGTCATGAGGGATCTCAGAAGAGCCCAAGAAAATACTCATAAGAGAAAAGAGTCACTTTAAACATCTGCCAAATGCATGTTGGGAAGTACAGTATACTAAAGGGTAAAAGAGGTGCATAATATCCAGGTTTGGATTATCAGAGGCTTCTCAAGGGAAGTGACATTTACGCTGGGGCTTGAGGGCAGAGCAGGAATTACCCAGGCAGAAAGTGGGCAAATGGTACCCAAAGAAGAAGGCAAAGATTGTGTGAGGGTCCAGAGGTAAGACTGAGCATGGCCTGTTAAAGTAACGGGAAGAAATGCTGCTCTGTTGGAATTTAATATAGTGGTGCCTACAAGAAGAAATGATACATTTAGAAAGCCAACATAAAAAAATGTAGACTTTATTCTAAGAAAAAATGTGGAGCTATTGGAAACTGTTAAAAGAGGAAAATACAATAAGCAGATTTGTTATAGAAACTACACTCTGGCTGAAGGTGCAGAATGTGCCAAGAACGGATGCAGAGGAGGAGGGAAGATGCTGTGCTGCTTCCAGAACCCAGAAGTGAGTTTACAGTGGCCTAGACTTGGGTGGTACAGTGACAAAAAAATCTGCCTGCCAGTGCAAGAGGCCCAAGAGACGCAGATTCAGTCCCTGGGTCAGGAAGGTTCCCTAGAGAAAGGAATATCAACCCACTCCAGTATTCTTGCCCGGGAAATCCCATGGACAGAGGAGCCTGGAGGGCTACAGTTCATGGGGTCACAAAGAGTCAGACATGACAGAGCACACACAAGGCATGGAGACTTGAGTAGGGGCAGTTCGGAGAAGGCAATGGCAAGCCACTCCAGTACTCTTGCCTAGAAAATCCCATGGATGGAGGAGCCTGGTGGGCTGCAGTCCATGGGGTCGCTACGAGTTGCACGTGACTGAGCTACTTCACTTTCATTTTTCACTTTCACACAATGGAGAAGGTAATGGCAACCCACTCCAGTGTTCTTGCCTGGAGAATCCCAGCAACGGCAGAGCCTGGTGGGCTGCCGTCTATGGGGTCGCACAGAGTCGGACACGACTGAAGCGACTTAGCAGCAGCAGCAGCAGTGGGAATGAATGTAATGAAATTGTCAGTGCTTAAGATAAAGATGAAAGGGATTCGTATTAGCTTTAAAAGTGATAAGTCAGGTTGAAAACCAGGCTTTCCCCGCCCTCCTTTGGACAATTGTAAGAATGATTGTTTCACTTACTAAAGTAAGAAATATAAAAGGAATTTGATCTAGAGGTGTCTTTGAGACTTCTAAGTGAAGCAGCAGTATAGACAGATGAGGAAGTGAGCCTGAAACTCAAGATAAAGATGTGGGCCCAAAATGTAGACCTGAGAATCATGAAGATAGTGACTGAAGCAATAGGAATAGATGAAGCCATTGCAGGGCAATTAGAGGAAAAGCAACCTTTGAGGAGCCATGGCCTTGAAGAGAACCAGCATTAGAAAAAGGCATGCTGCTGCTGCTAAGTCGCTTCAGTCGTGTCCAACTCTGTGCGACCCCATAGACTGAAGCTCACCAGGCTCCTGTGTCCCTGGGATTCTCCAGGCAAGAGCACTGGAGTGGGTTGCCATTTCCTTCTCCAACGCATGAAAGTGAAAAATGAAAGTGAAGTCGCTCAGTCGTGTCCGACTCTTAGCGACCCCATGGACTGGAGCCTACCAAGCTCCTCTGTCCATGGGATTTTCCAGGCAAAAGTACTGGGGTGGGGTGCCATTGCCTAGAAGGTGCAAAAGAAGGTGAGGAAGAAGACAGATTGTGGTGGCATCTAAGGGCCACAAAAAAGGAGCTTCCAGAAGAGACCAACATTGTTAAGGGCCATTAAGAGCCTAAGAAAGATAAACCTGCTAAGCTGCACAACACATTCAGCACTAAGGTTGCACTGGTTTTCTTCTCTGAGTACCCAGCCTTCTTCATCTTGCTCCATGGCCAGGAGTCTGACCAGTATGAACCACCCCAACAAACTGTATCCTACTACTTGGGCTATTTGCATTAGGACAATGGTGAGTGCTGACATGATACGGAGGGGGAAGGGTGAAGAGATATTTTCCTCTCAGCTTCTTTGTAGCTTTGCTTTCTTGACCTAAGGTCACAGTTCCTTTTGCACAGCTCTCTACTCACCTGTCTTGGGCTGGGCTGGGAAAGAGCTTTCTGCATTTATTAGCTCTGGAGTATCAGGCTATCCCTTGAGTGTTCACTGTACTCTACCAATCAGTTTTTATCATCTTTTTATATTACATCCTCTTCAAATTATCCCAGCCTAAAAGTCCCATCTCTATTCTGGTGGAATCTTGATTGACAGAGTGGTCATTTGAGACTTTGGTAAGAGGCCTTTCAGTGGTATGGTGAAGGCAAAAATGGATCACAGATGGATCCGAGAGTAAATGGGAGGCAAGGGAAAGGAAATGGTAAGGACAGTAGTATTTCTAGCTCAAAGCTCTTCTAATAGCACGTCACCTTGACTTTGCGTGCATGCTCAGTTGGGTCTGACTCTTTGCGACCCCAACATGGACTGTAGGTTGTCAGGCTCCTCTGTCCATGGAATTTCCCATGCAAGAATGCTAGAATGGGTTTCCATGTCCTACTCCAGGACATCTTCCCAATCCAGGGATCAAATCTGCATCTCTTGCATTGGCAGATGGAGTCTTTACCACTGTGCCACCTGGTCTTTCTAAAAGCTTAGCTATTAAAGGGTGCAGAGAAAAGGCATAGGAACCACAGAGAAACACCCAGAGAGATTTTATGTATTTTTTTCCTGACTTTATCACATCATTATTCGTGAGTATAAGTCAGTCTAAGAAGAGACTTTGCGGTTACAGTGAAAAAGAAGCACTGGAGCATGTTCCTCTAAGGTAGTAGGAAGTAATAGGACTTCCCTGCAATAGAAGGGTGAGTCTGAGGCAGAAGGGACCCTGCTGCATAGTTACACAAGGGAGGGAGGAGCATATGCCAGGCACAAAGGGAAGTCTGTAATAGGAATGGGCGACTGAAGCTATTCTACCTTGCTGGCTTCTCTTTTCTTTGTGAAGTTGAAAGCAAGGTATTCAATAAAAGTGAAAGTGATAGGGTTGCAGATTTAAAAAGAAAAGAGAACTATAAATATTTTTGGAATAAGACATGATAGTCAGGACTCTTTTGAGAAGTCAGTTGAGTCTGAAAATCACACATTTAGGTTCGCATAACTTACAAATTTGTTTGACATGTTTCTGGAGGCACTGAACAGTATGGGTTCTTTCAGAAAAGGTGAAGAATTAGGTTGGGTTTTCCCATGTACTCAGACTGAAGGACCAGGACAAGAAGATTGAGAAAATAGAAAGCAAGTATTTGAAATAATGGAGCATAGCATTTAATTTGAATAGGGAAAGAATATAGTAAAAGAGAGAAGGGAGTCGTCAAGAGACTAAGTGTCCCTGAAAGACTGAAGTCAGACATGATAGAGCTAAGAGAATGGGATTGGTGAGCATTGAGCTGAATGCCTGAACTTAGTATTTCAGCAGAACCCTTCTGAATACTGACAAGGTCTTGGGGGAAGCCATGATGGTGAGTGGCTGATGTGGAGAAAAGGTGAAGGTCTTTGGCCATTAGGTTTGATGGGTGATCCATGGGATAGATGGCTGCCATTCCTAAGATAATGTCTTGTTTGCAAAACCTGAGTTTGGCTCTCAAGCACATTATTTCTATTTCGAGCATATTATTTATAATTAATGCCTCATATGCCGTTTATCAAATTGATATAAATCCCAAATATACATGCTGCTGCTAAGTCGCTTCAGTCGTGTCCGATTCTGTGCGACCCCATAGACGGCAGCCCACCAGGCCTCTCCGTCCCTGAGATTGTCCAGGCAAGAACACTGGAGTGGGTTGCCATTTCTTTCTCCAATGCATGAAAGTGAGAAGTGAAAGTGAAATTGCTCAGTCGTGTCTGACTCTGCGACCCCATGGACTGCAGCCTACTAGGCTCCTCCATCCATGGGATTTTTCAGGCAAATATACATAGTAATATGTAAATGTGAGAGGGTTATTCTTTACAGTTCAACTCCAGTTTTTACAACCCAGTCATTTAAATCCTTTACTTAAACATATTAACATATTAACTTTTAAAAAGGGAAAACAGGTGGGTTTCTTAAACCAGGCTGCCCAGAAAAGTTCTTCATTTGGTTTTCAAATTATAAAGCACAGAAGGAAGGTTTGGTTTGAAGTTTAATTTACCAGAGCTATACAGGATTAGTTTTTCTACATGCAATCCAGTATTTGACAGTTGTTAAATATTTGCTTTAACCATGAATTTATTTTGAGTACAACACAATTGCACCTCCTATCTCTGCACGACTCTTTTAGGAACTGCTATACACTCATAATATTTAACTAGAACAATGAATGATTTAAAAATAGAAAATGCACAAATTACTGTATTCCCTTGGAAGCACATAAGCTCTGACAGAAAGTGGAATAAAGTGATTGTATAAAGAGCTTCAACATAAATTTTTTTAAAAACCTTTTATTTTTATTAGCTTTAAATATATTTAGCTCTTCAGTGGCGTCTCCTTGGAATACACACTCAAAATCCAGTACTATGTATCAAGCCTATGATAATGGGCCTTAACTCTTTTCTCTTTGAGATCATAGCAAGCTTCCCAGGTGGCCACTAGTGGCAAAGAACCTGCCTGTCAATGTAGGAGGTGTGGGTTCAGTCCCTGGGTTGGGAAGATCCCCTGGAAGAGGAAATGGCAACCAACTCCTGTATTCTTGCCTTGAAAGTCCAAAGGACAGCAGAGCCTTGTGGGCTACAGTCCATGGGGTCACAAAGAATCAAACACGACTGAAGCAACTGAGCACACAATAATTATATAATAATAATACAAACTCACATCTTTTAAATTTATAGACACATACATATTCATATATACAGCACTGTGTGTATATTACCCATATACATATATGTGTATCTATCTTTCAATTTAGTTCTAGATCTAGATATATTAATATATCTATTTCTAGATATGACCTTCCCAGGTGGCTTAGCGGTAAATAATCTATCTGCCAAACAGGAGACATGGGTTGGATTCTGGGGTAGGGTAGATTTCCCCGGATTCTTACCTGGGAAATCTCATGGTCAGAGGAACCATCCGGATCTTAGTATAAGAAGATAACACTATTACACTGAATGAAAAGTTGTGATGGATCATATTAAACTGGAAGCACCCTATTACTCAGTTTTTTATGTGGCCAAAGAGTAACTTTGGATGATGAAGTAAGGATATAGTTGGTCTTTGGTGGAAAATAAAGATACAGTGTATCTTGGTGCCAAGAAAACAGATATGTTCAATTGAATGAACATGAGCTTGGTCTCATTAAATTCATGATATAAATCATTGTGACAACCATTCAGTCACTCATGAAACATTTATTGAAGGTTCATTCTGTGTTAATCCCTAAAGATAAAGTGAATAAGATATGGGATTTGCCTAATATGGATTGGGTTTGTAACTGATCTAGTTTACTTAATGTTTTATATTTTATCTGTGGAAATGATATATATTCATCCTGGAAATGTTTTTTACAAACCAATATATGCCAATTTTTAAAAAATTTTCCATAGTTTTTAGTTATAAATCACACTGAATCTCATACATCACTCCTATTTACTTTGTGACAACAATGTCTTTCTATATTGTCCTTTTTATGACCCAGGGCATATTTTATTAATTATATTTTTCAAAGTTATACAGATTATTACTGTACTTCATAACATTTCTTTTGATACTAGGAAAAAAGAATATTTGTAATCACCAATAAATAATAAAATATTAATGTAAAAACTCTCCATGTCTATGTTTATGAGCTGAATTTTAGAAGAAAGAAGAAAAATGTGGATATTCCAATGATGGGATTTTGCCTTGATTCATACATTTTTTCCACTCAACCGTTACAGCCTGCAGATGCTGCAGATGCAGTGTTTGTGACCAAACCCTGAGTATTAAGCAACTGAAACTATTCATGCATGATTACTGCTTTGTTACCTTTCAAAATCTGTAACAATTATCTACTCATCAATAATCTTCTGCAATGACAGATTTTCTGACCATATCTAGATGAATTAGAGTAGCCAGAATATAATATTCATATATTAATGTCAAGATTAAAGCACTAGTTTAAATTATAGTTTCTTTTTTTGTTGTTTGGCTTGTGCCACCACACAGCAGGAGGGACCTTAGTTTCCTGACTAGGGATGGAACCTGCACACCCTGCATCGGAAGTGTGGAGTCTTAACCACTGCACTGCCAGGGAAGTTCGATTATAGTTTATTTGTTTAGGGAATATTTGAGTATGTCAGAACTGCCAATACTCTTATTTATTATGCTAATTAGTTAAATTCTGACTTTTTAATTCTAATCACATGTATTTTAAATACCAAAGATTTGGTTATTCATTTACATATTTATTACAAACATTTTACAGCATCCTCAGAAATTAAGTAATGTCTGCACTACTTCAATGCTAGTCAATGGGTATAGAGTGGTAAGTAAAATAGAGTCCAGACTCTCACAGAGTTTCTAGTCTGAGGCTGTATTATTTGGCGTTTGGTGCTTGTTAGAAGGATAGATGTCTGGACCTTAGTTCAGCAGATATGGGATATGGACTAGGAAATTGCCGTTAAACAAACCATCCCTGGGGATTGTGAAGCACATTCTCAAGTCTCATTTTGATGAAGTCTTTTTGAGCCAATCTTTTCAAATGTTTACCAGATCATCATTCTTCTACTTAAAACCATCCAACAGCTGCCTGTTGAGTTTAAAAACCTTCCTAACTTCTTAGCACAGCCCCTGCCTTCCTCCTTTAACCTCCTTTGTCCCAGATTTTCCTAACTGGTAAAGCTGATTTACTGGCTTGCTCTGCCCCGAAAGTAAGCAACTTCATACTATGCTCGGGGCCTTTAAGCCTTGCTATTCCCTCTGCTTGGAATCCACATCCTCCATATTTTCAGACCTTGCCTCAAACACTACCTCTGTGTGCACTTTCCTAGTCTACTTTTACCCTGGGATTCTCTAACCAAATGCTGCCCACAATTACCTATTAAGATAAATGCAGGCAATGTGTGAAATAATGGATTTATAGGACTCACTCCAGATGTCATCAATCTTCAAGCCCAGGAATCTGCATTTTTGACAAGGCACCTGGGTGAGTCTTATTATCAGGCAAGTCTGGAAAACTGCACTATCAAGTGTTGTAATTCTTTTCACAGACACTATTGCCATCAGATGACACCAGTCTAATGGCAGAGAGTGAAGAGGAAATGAAGAGTCTCTTGACCAAGATAAAAGAAGAGAGTGAAAGAGCTAGCTTAAAACTTAACATTCAAAAGACTAAGATCATGGCATCCAGTCCCATCACTTCATGGCAAGTAGAAGGGGAAAAAGAGGAAATGTTGACAGACTATTTTCTTGGGCTCCAGAATCACTGAGGACAGTGACTGCAGCTGTGAAATTAAAAGATGCTTTCTCTTTGGAAGAAAAGCCATGACCAACCTAGACAGCATATTCAAAAACAGAGACATCACTTTGCCAACAAAAGTCCATACAGTCAAAGCTATGGTTTTTCCAGGAGTCATGTATGGATGTGAGAGTTTGACTGTAAAAAAGGCTAAGCACTGAAGAACTGATGCTTTTGAACAGGGGTGCTGGAGAAGATTCTTGAGAGTCCCTTGGACAGCAAGGAGATTAAACCAGTCAATCCTAAAAGAGATCGAACAAGTCCATCCTAAAGGAAATCAACCCTGAATATTCACTGGAAGGACTGAGCTGAACCTGATACTTTAGGCACCTGATGAAAAGCATCGACTCATTGGAAAAGACCCTGATGCTGGGAAAGACTGAAGGTAGGAGAAGAAGGGAACAACAGAGGATGAGATGGTTGGATGGCATCACTGATTCAACGGGCATGAGTTTAAGCAAACTCCAGGAGATTATGAAGGACAGGGAAGCCTGGCATGCTGCAGTCCATGGGGTCACAAAGCGTCAGACACGACTGAGTGACCCAACAACAAATGGCTGTCAGAAAGATGCTTTGTCTGGGTGAGAGTAGGAACTTTAGGTTATTCTATTCTCTGTTCTCAGGACTTGAACATGGTCTGGCACTTTGTGGAAATGGCTCAATAACTGTTTCTTGACTGATGAATATGGATGAAATACAGATGAAATACAGATCTGCGGAATCTCATCTAGTATTTAAATGGAGTAATTGGCACTATTTTTAGGGTTTAGCTATTGTTGTTAAAGATGTAATTTAATTTTTAAAGGTTGATGTCAAGTGATTTCAACCATCCCTGAAGATTGAAGTATCTGAGTTTGATACCAAAATAAAAATCTGAAATTTTTATTGTTCTTCCAATGGCTATTTTGTTTCTATAGTGACCTCTAATGAAACACAGTTTTAGATTTGATGGCTATTCAAAATGATGTGATCACTGACATCTAACTGAAGTATCAGAATACCTAAGTAGTTATATTTTTAAGCTGAATTATAGAAGTTAAAAAATGAGAACTACATGATAGCTAGATTGTAGTCATTTGCCAAGGAAAAAGAAATCTCTTGGTGGAAACTGGTTTAGAAGATTTCTATAACAGGATGTTTTTGTCTGTGATAGCCAAGTAACCCCTTTAAAAACTTTCATCTGGTTATTTATGACTCATAGTCATAAGGCCTCAAAGACCAGGTCCTCTAAATCAAAGAAGATTATTAGTGGAACAAACAAGTTTTTCTCAGTGTGAGCTTGCATTGCATATATGCCTTTAATTGATGTAACAACATGAACACACTTGCAAGAGGGAGACGGGGAACAGACAACCATTTTTGATAGTTGGTATACCCTAAGTACCAGAGAAGACAATGGCAATCCACTCCAGTACTCTTGCCTGGAAAATCCCATGGACGGAGGAGCCTGGTAGGCTGCAGTCCATGAGGTCGCTAAGAGTCGGACACAACTGAGCAATTTCACTTTCACTTTTCACTTTTATGCATTGGAGAAGGAAATGGCAACCCACTCCAGTGTTCTTGCCTGGAGAATCCCAGGGACGGGGGAGCCTGGTGGGCTGCAATCCATGAGGTCGCTAAGAGTCGGACACGACTGAGCAATTTCACTTTCACTTTTCACTTTCATGCATTGGAGAAGGAAATGGCAACCCACTCCAGTGTTCTTGCCTGGAGAATCCCAGGGACTGGGGAGCCTGGTGGGCTGCCGTCTATGGGGTCGCACAGAGTCAGACACGACTGAAGCGACTTAGCAGCAGCATACCCTAAGTACAATGCAAAACACATGTTGCTTTGCATGCTATCTTAGTCAAATATTCAATATCCTTAATTAACATCCAGAAGAATCTCTCAGCTCCCATAAGGGACCATAACTTCTGAATTCCCTTGGGTTAATCATATCAAAGACGCTCAATAATTATTTGTTAGTTAATGAAAGTTTTCACCGATTAAACAAAGTACTTTCTCTGAGTTAAATAAAAAACACTTCCTTACTATCTTTACTCCCTACCTCAATACTAATAAGCCTACAATGACACTTGATAAAGCTTTCAAATTTCCTATAGAACCTGATTAAGGCAAAATAAGTAAACAAACACAAGCAAAACACAACTAAATGCACACAGAATTCAAACAGCTCAGCTGTATTATTAAAGTTCATGATTTTCAGCAATGGATTTGTTTTCTCTCTGCTTTTTTTTCTCAGAAAAGATGCTGATGTTAGTTTGAAAGATATGATTTACTCATCAAACCTGTGTACCAATATAATATCTCTTTTAAGTTGAATTTTAAAGCTCTCCTAGACACTTTGGATCCTAGCTTCTTTTTAGAAATCTCTGTAGAGAGTCAAGCCTTGCTTGTTAAATGTGAATGAAGAAATAGTAACATACATTATAAATAGGCACATAAAATATCAGTACATGATTTCAGATTATATGAAAAATAATCTTGGCCCTACACAGATTTAGTGGCGCCTATGCATTTAGGGAGGAATGTGGTAAATGACTAAGAGGTTTGAAAACACAGATTTTGGAGTCAGAAAGTTTTCTGCTTTGTCACAACTGATTTTCAGCTGTCATCTTGGGAAGAAGCTTAATTTTCTTAAGCTTCAGTTTCCTAATTTGTAAAATTGGGATATTACTTAACTGAAGATTTTTTGAAAATTAAATTAGATATTGTTTATTAAACTTCTCAGGAGGGGCATGGTACACAAAAAAGAAATTTTCAAGAAATTGGTGCTATAATTTAAATTAGTTTAAAGTTATATAAATTCTTCTTCTACATTTTGGGAAAGCAGTTTACACATATTACATAAGTTGACTATAAATATACATAGATACCAGCTTTATATGTGACAATTTATATATATCTGTATATGAAGTTCATATGTAAATGAATGTGTATACAGCTCTAGACAGTTCTGTATATGTCTTTTTTTGATAACAAGTTCATTAAAACTGAAATTTGTTTTAGGGCTAAGACTCAACATTTTCCCTCTAAAATGTCAAATAACTTTGGATGATTTTCTACAATTATTTATAATGTGATAAATGTTATTTACCAATATTATTATGCCTCAATTTACATGCTACATATATTATTTTGTATATATAAAAATGCATTAAAAAAAGAAGACTATAATAGACTAATAAAATAAGACTTAACCTATATAAATAGGTTGAAACTTAGAGTACGGTAAGACAGTGGTTATATTGATAACAGAACATGATTTATCATGAGGTGCTCTATTTCAAAAAGCAAAACCAAACAAAAAAGAATTTTGGAGAAAGTGATGAAGAGTTGTTAGATTTTTAATCAGCTATTTCTTTTATCAGCCTTTGCTTCTGAGGTTTCTACTTGTTCGTGATGATAGTTAAAACTATGTCTGCTTAGTGGATATTCATATTACTATTCATACAATCTGCATATCACTGGTGGAAGGGAATGGAAGTTATATTTTCCTAGTCTTCGCCTATTTCAGTCAATCAATCAACATTTATTAAATATTCATTCACAAATATACCAACTATATGCCAAGTTGCTGAAGCTCCAATACTTTGGCCACCTGATGCAAAGAGTCTGGAAAAGACCCTGATGCTGGTAAAGATTGAAGGCAGGAAGAGGAGGGGACAACAGAGGATGAGATGGTTGGATGGCATCACTGACTCCATGGACATACGTTTGAGCAAGCTCAGGGAGATGTGAGGGACAGGAAAGCCCGGCTGCTGCAGTCTATGAGGTTGCAAAGAGTTGGACATGACTGAGCAATTGAACAACACTATGCCAAATACTGCTCTAGCCAAACACGAAAACATATAAAAAGTCCTTACTGTTTTAAAATTTATATTCTAGTCAAAGGAGATGCACACTATGGAAGCAAGGAAATGAGCAGACTAGGTGAAAATCCAATAACGATTTAACCATTTTTATTGAATGAATGAATGAATTCTGTTGCTCTATTCACAATGTGGGTGATCTGTATTTCTCAAGGTGGCCACTTAAATGTTCTCTCTCAGTTACTACAAGTCTAGAAGCCCACTCCTCTTAGGATCACTTTTCCCCTACACATAGCCCTTTCTCGTAGAACTTAAATGGGCTCTTGGCTGGGATTTTCCCATCATCTGGTCAAGAGCTAGCACTCATGTGTCCTTTGTCATGGTAAATGCTGGCAGTCTAGACTATTCTCAGGCTTCCCCGGTAGCTCAGCTGGTAAAGAATTCACCTGCAAGGAAGGAGACCCCTGTTGAATTACTGGGTTGGGAGGATCCCCTGAAGAAGGGATAGGCTACCCACTCCAGTATTCTTGGGTTTCCCTGGTGACTCAGATGGTAAAGAATCTGCCTGCAATGAGGGAGACCTGGGTTGTAAGATCCCCTGGAGGGGGACATGGCAACCCACTCCAGCATTCTTTCCTGGAGAATCCCCATGGACAGAGGAGAGAATCCCCATGGACAGAGGAGCATGGCAGGCTGCAGTCCCTGGGGTGACAAAGAGTCAGACACGACTGAGAAACTACGAACAGCTCAGTATTTTCTTCCTGCTTGTCTGTTAGGGCAGCCAGTCTTCTACTTTAGACCTTTCTGGTGTGAGTCTGCAGCCCATAATTTAAGGGGGCAAAGGTCAAGATCACTGCGTGGTTTTATTAAACTCTGCAGCAGTCAAAGAGGTGGATAACCACTACCCCTTTCCTCTTTACTGTATAGATTTTGGGGAAGCAGTTTGCAGCACACCAGCAATTCTCTCTGAAAAAAATATGATCTAATCTCCAGTATTTTTTTTGACTCCTCCAAACAGTTTTATAGACTATAAGTTGGTAATTATCCAAGAGTTGTAGTACCAAGCTGTCCACCCCCTTGAAAAGTCCTGTGTAGGTAGCCTGGCACCTCACTTCAGAATACTGGAGTATTTTTCACCTCTCCTTTTTGAACTCATCTAAAACTTAGGTTGGAGAAGGAAATGGCAACCCACTCCAGTATTCTTGCCTGGAAAATCCCATGGATGGAGAAGCCTGGTAGGCTACAGTCCATGGGGTCGCAAGAGTCGGACATGACTGAGCGACTTCACTTCACTAAAACTTAGGTAACGAGTCCTAGGTTAAGGTCTTAACCTTAATAACTATAAATAGTTATTATATTATATTAACTATTAACTATAAATAGTGCTCTGTAGAAGATTAAAGCAAGGATATGTGATAGAATTGGTGGATACCTTCTTCAGAGTGGATGGTTCAGAAAGGTTTTGGACAGAAAAGGATAAACCATGAAAAGATCAGAGAAAAGGTAGCATTTTGAACAGAGAGAAGAGCTGGTGATGAAGATCCTAAGGCAGGAAAAAATGACTTGAGAATGGTCACAGAAGAGAAAGCAGGAGAGTGTGGTTGGTATGTGTGGATGAGGGGCAGAGATGAAGTCAGAGAAATGGTCAGGGGTCAGGACTTCTGCGATTTATAATCCAGGAAAAGAAGGATTTTTAGTTGATGGATTGGGAGCAAGAGAAAAAGAGGAATCAAAGCTAACTCCTCAACATCACTAACTGAATCCACACTAGTCTTTATAAATACAAAGGAAAAATAGAAAAGCCAGGTTGAAAACATACGGTGACTGGATTATCAGGTTCAAATGTTCACTTTTTGAAGAGTTAACATTTTATTCAGTTCTTCAAAGAATTTCAATTCATGCCATTTCCCGGGCTCCTTCCTTTGCCACCATGACAGCTGTTCTGGTTAAGAGTTTTGCCTTATTATGTGCTTGAATTTCAGCCTTCATTGAGAAGATAAGGGGTTACAGAGTCCTCTGTGCTTTAAAATGACTGGAAATTGTGTGATCATCAACAAATAACTCTAAGAGAGAAATAAGGAAATTCATTCTAGAATCCTAAGCCTTGGGAGCTCAGCCAAGGGCTGTGAACATTCTCAGAGGATCTATGCTTTCTCCAAAGCTGAACCTTGTGACAGGAAACATCAGTAAGAGGATTACAAATATATATTCACAAATATATAATCACAATAATGTGATCTGGAGGCAAGGTTACGGAGGAAAGCTATGGAGATAAAGGAACTGAGTTAAATTTATAGTAAGAAATGAAATTGTGATGAGTAAAGAGGAAGTTATAAGATTTCATGACTTTAAGACAGAATCTTTGTTTTCTTCTAGTTTGTCAGTAAGCAGCCAAATGAGGAACTTGGGAAGTTCAATGGGACCGGAAGAAGAGATGGAAAGCAAAAATATTAGATGTTAAAACCCTAACATGGTTTAGGGCATGGTTTCTAAGAGCATAGACGGTAGACCTAAACTGCCTGGGTTAAGCCTGTTTTCTAAGAAGTTGTATGACCAGCAAGTCATTCAGTCCTTTGTGTCTCAATTTCTTAACCTGTGAATGAGAATGATAATGCTCCAGATTTCCTAGAATTGTAAATGTGTATATGGAGTATTTAGAATATGGCCTGCAATGTATGAGCAGGATTAAACATAGGTAATTAGGGACTCCTGGGATAATACTGAGATGGTTTCCCAGGAACACTTGCAAAAATGAGACTGGTGGAATATAGTTTCATTTTCTTTGATAGATGTTATCAGTATAGGCAACCTGTATAGATGATTTATATAGAACCAGCATTTCTGAGATGAATTTCATCAGAAATGAGGCTCACACATGGTAGTGGATGATAAAAGCCTCAAATAGGATTATGTTAGCCTAGGAACACAGGGACAGACAGAAAGAGATGGCTCTGCAAAGTGAGGAGGTCTTGGATAGACCAGTGAAAGCCCAGCTGGACAGGAGCCACGGGTTGAAACAAAGAAGAGTCAAACAGACAGGTTCAGGGTAAGAAGAAGAGAAAGAGATGAAATCATTCAAAATGTAGATGATAAGGCAGTGACTACATTAAATAAATACATGAGTAGGTAGATAGCTAGATAAAAGACCTAATTCTTTTAAAAGCTGCTGCTGAGTGAAATGAATCTTTTTTGGCTACAGATGCAAATATGGGAGAAAAAGAGAAATGATGTGTTGAAACTAACAGATTGCTCACTTCAAAAAGATGAAATGTGTTATAGCGTCACCCACTGAGAGAAGCCAGACCCTGGGGAAGTCACTCCTATTGGTTCTCGAAAACATTCATTGAGATTTGAAGGGTTAATGTGGAAAAGGGTGTTATTAGTGACAGGAGGCTTTGGTACTCTTCCTAGTACCCGAGGCACAGACCAAACATGCTGCTCCAAGCATAAGGCTATGATAGTAAAATTGAAAGAAATGACTAAGTTGTGTCTGCCACATCTTTGTGGGCTCAGTTTAAACGGATTCAAGTGAAAAATCCTGGCTGATCAGCTTTCACAGCTGCTTTGCTATGGGGAGCAGCTGCTGCTGGTGCTAAGTGAAATACTCACATGGGGTGCCAACAGGCAGAGTGTAATTCAGGGCAGGGTAGAGACATGAGACTCGAGGGCAGAGAGTGGGAAGTGCAGTGGGAAACGGTATTTCACATTTCTGAACTGATACATTTCTAATTTAATTATTAGTTTTTAAATTGAGGTATAAGTGACATATATTAGTTTTAGGGGTACAACATGATGATTTGATATATGTGGATGCTGAAATAAGTCTAGTTAACATTGTTGCTATATATAGCTACAGAAATTTTCTTTCTTGTAATGAGAACTTTTAAGATTTATTCTTTAACAATTTCAAATATGCAATACAGTATTCTTAACTAGTCACCAGGCTATACATTAAATCACCATGACATTCATTTTATACCTGGAATTTTTTACCTTTTGACTCTCTTCACCCATTCTGATCACCCTTTATCCATCCTCTCCCTCTGGAAAGCACCTATCTGTTCTCACCTATCAAAGAGCTTGGTTTTGTTTGTTTGATTTAAGATTCCACAAATAAGAGTGATCATACAATATCTGTCTTCTTCTCTATGGCTTATTCCACATAGCATAATATGCTCAAGGTTGAATGGATACCTTTTTTAAAAGCCAATAATAGGGAAGCAGAGATGATGGAAATTTTCTGAAAGCACTTTGCCAACAAGTAACAAGACACATCACGCTTGCCTGACTTTCTGCTTGCTTCCACTGGGACATGGGTTTTCAGGAGTATTTAAGTTCTAGTATGTAGTCTGCTGCTGCTGCTGCTGCTGCTAAGTCGCTTCAGTCGTGTCCGACTCTGTGCGATCCCATAGATGGCAGTCCACCAGGCTCCTCCGTCCCCGGGATTCTCCAGGCAAGAATACTAGAGTGGGTTGCCATTTCCCTCTCCAATGCATGAAAGTGAAAGTGAAGTCGCTCAGTCGTGTCCGACTCTTAGTGACCCCATGGACTGGAGCCTACCAGGCTCCTCCGTCCATGGGATTTTCCAGGCAAGAGTACTGGGGTGGGGTGCCATTGCCTTCTTCTAGTATGTAGTCAGGTATAGGTAAAGCAATGTAATGAATACAACTTTATTAAGCAAAATTTAACCAAGGATAAGACAGAACTACAGGAAGGAGCCAGAGAAAGGTTGGCCAATGTTTAAATCATCACTATGAAGCTCTCAGTTGTTATCTAGATGACTGATAGTTTCAAGATATCTGTATTTCCCTCCCAGGCACTTGAAGCCAGAACTGGGTTTAGGAGTGGAGACAAATTTAAAAGATAAAGGGGAACAGGGTAATAGTGGACATGGAATGAGCTACTGTATGTCTAGGGAAGCTGAATGTTCAATAAGAACAGGAAGAGAGATAAGGAAAGATCAAAACATCATATCTGAGCTGCAGGTGGAGAGAAAAATCCAGCATCAGGGGTGATGGATGTGTCATTGGGAGGAAGGGCAAAGGCAGCAGAATGGGAGGGCTGGTGATAGATGGCCTGATGAATGAGGGAGCCTGGAAATGTCTTCAGGGTCAAGGGAAGGGGAGAGAGCATTCTGGAACAGCTATAGCTAAACCCACAACTGAAGGAAGTTCATAAAGGGTATACCATGGTTTGGGATTTGTCTTCAGCAAAGTCAGACCAGAAAGACAGCCAGGAAAGAGCCTTTGAGGATTCCTAAGATAGCAAGATCAAGAGGCAAAGATAAGGTGAAAAATCAAGACGGCATCTTATTCTTTTAAAAATTGTATCCTTGGATTTAAATTTGTGCTTACTAAACTACAAAGAATTTTAAAATTTAGCAAAGCCTTCAAAACTTTAGTGGGTATCATCTAGACTTTCTCTACCTCTCCACAAACAATTATATAAGGGGTAATTTCAAATATACATTTAGAACAGATTTGGATATTAATATATTATAGGGTACAATGTGGTCAGCAGGAAATGTTTTCTTTTTACTGGAGCACCTTTAGCTTTCCAAGACATTCCAATTTCTTTTTTAAAAGGCTCCAGAGAAAATATAGGTTACTGTGCAAAATGAGTCAAGATAAAGTGAGTCTGAAAAGTAGGAATAAAGGGGTGGACATGGAGTGTACATCCTGGAGTACTGTAAGCCAGGATGTGTCCAGGTTTCCAATTTTGTTTCACATAGGACCTGGGCAGCCTGGGGCCAGATGTAACTATCAGGGGAAGGAAAGAAAAGTGAAATGGAATATAGGAAAGTTAAAATCAATAAACTGATTTTAAAAACCTCTTGTTTTACTTAGACTAATGCAATGTCAAAGACTTGGTCTCCTAAGCATTAACAGTTTCTGAGCAATGCCATTCCTTAGGTGTAATACAAAACCCAATATTGAATCCAGTCACTACCCTCTGCTTTTTTGATTTAGTAATACATAATGAATCCCAGAGTCCTCAAATCAAAATATGCAACATGATTTATGAATATTAAATTTTAAGACATTAGCAAATACTATTTTCTACAGTATCAGAAATCTGTAGAAAAAAAATTAAACTCCTATGAAATGTATTATCTTGGTAATCTGGAAAAACAAGATGCTCCGATAATAAGACCCACGTACTGTTTACTCAAAATATCATCCTGACACAGGTTAAGAAGACTTTCCATAAAAACTCAGTGTCAAGCTGGCAAAAAAGAAAAGGTTTACCTAGCCCAGCTGTTTTAAAGACACTGACTTACTGACTTCCTGAAGGGATTTTTTTCATAGAGAAGACTTAGATGACCAGGGAATTACTGTTCATGTTAAGTTAGTGGGTGCATAGATGTTTTCTTCAAGCAAGCACTTCATTTAACACAACAGGAGAGGATGTTATTTCCTCTAAAAGTTCCAGAATATAAGCTTACTAGAGAGAGGAGACTAAATAAAAGATTGTTAAAGATGTACAAAACATTTTAGAAAGACTTTGCTGAAAATGAATATTATGAATCAGAATGGTTACATGTCAGATTTTTTCCTTACTATCATTCACTATATTGCCCTTTTATATCAACTTTTGTTGATAAGTACATCAACTTTTGTTGGGTCTGTTGATACTAGTATTTTATAATGCCTACCTGTTTATTTTTATCTTTTTTTCCCCCAACACTCCCATGTACACGATATAGGTATCTTCCATTCTGGAGAGAATTACTTAGAGCTGTGCTTCTCAGACTATGTACATTGAAGGATCAGCTTTTTTGATGTTTTTTTACTCTCAATCTATTGTAAATCAATTCTATCATACATCAATGAAAATGAATTACTAACAAAATGAAATTAATACAACAAAAGTGTATAGACATGTCACATTTTTATTATTAAACTCTACTAATATTGTTCTGTTAAGTGACTATAAAGATTTTAAATGCTGACTCCAAATGTTTCCATTTATCTCATTAGAGACTAGTATGCTAAGAGTTGACTCATTGGAAAAGGCCCTGATGCTGGGAGGAATTGGAGGCAGGAGGAGAAGGGGACGACACAGGATGAGATGGCTGGATGGCATCACAGACTCGATGGACATGAGTCTGAGTGAACTCTGGGAGTTGGTGATGGACAGGGAGGCCTGGCGTACTGCGATTCATGGGGTCGCAGAGTCGGACACGACTGAGCGGCTGAATTGAACTGAACTGAATGGTTTTTATATCAGCACTGGTCTTCATGGTTCACAATTTGAGTTGCACTGATTTGGAGGGTTCAGATTAAACGAAACGATCAGGATCACCCATCGTACACAGAGTCACTGAGTCATAGGGATCCTACTCTACGTAGTAGTGACAGACATAAACAATAGCTGTTATTTACACGTTTTTCTTTCCCAAAGTGTTTGCATGTTCACACTCCCACTTCAGGACCGACTATGTGGTAGGCACATGGAAGTTCATCACTTTATCAGCAAGAGGCCAACATATCTTAATCACAGAAGTGCATGTAGTTAAATGCACATGTTTTAGCCTACTATTTTCTAATACTATACTATAAAAATCTAAATAGAACACATATTATGTAAACCACACAGGTAACTGAATTACTTATCTTTTCATTCAATTAAAAAAACATTTACTAAGTGCTTATATGTGCCACGTGCTGTGCTTGGCCTCATATGTGAGTAATCTGAGAAAGGGAATGTTTCTTTCATTCCAAGAGGGCAGATGGTATAGACAATCAGTAAGTTTAGTGCAAGGCCTGATGAGATAGAGGCACTGAATAAGTACTAAACCACGTGCTATAAGAACTGAGAGGAGAGGCAGGTTATTTTCACCTGGAGAAAGTGGCACTGGGGTTTGGTCTCGATGCAAAATAGTGTAGTTGCTGGCACTGCTGAACCGGACTTTTGATGAGGAGATAGCACGACATGAACAAAGTCACAGAAGCAGGAAAAACAAGGAGAATCTGGAAACCAGTTCATCCTAGTTCAGACTCTGGGTATGTAAGGATGACCTCTGGGGAACAAAGCTGGAAAAGAAAATGTGTGCTAAATATGGAAAGGTGAGCCAGGAAGTTGAGGAGTCTGGGTCCATTTTCATTCTTGCAGGTACGAGTGCCTTGCTGAATGGGGCCTCTTCTCTCTCAACCCTACTCACTTTGATTTACAACTTACACAGTCCCCAGAAGGCAATCTTAATGACACAAAGATTAGCATAAGATAGATATTATAGAAGATATGTTGGGGGAAAACATTAAAAAAGAGAGAATTACATCACACAATACACAAAACTTAACAAAAGTCCTGATTAAACATTTATATCCTTTTCAAACATACACCAGATTTCTTACTGGCTATCAAGATAACACACCTTTTAACTTCCTCTTCTCTCAGAACCATTAAAATCTCTTTTCTTCTGTAATCTTATATCTCCATATTCCTCATCCCATTCAATAAACAAGAGACTATCATTATTTCCCTTCAAATTTTTATAGGGAAAGCCTAAATAACATTAAGGTCTCCTTTTCTTTTTCTCTAACTTGAATGGAGACACACAGATACTTATTAGATGATCGTTGGCACTGAAATAGTTATGTGTTTTAACATGAGAGGTCAGTGGCAAGCAGAGGAAGCTGCCTGAGTGTGAAGAAGTGAAGAGAAATAAGATGACAGAAAACACAAGATGCTTGAGAGAAAGAATAATGCTTGAGCGTGGCCTTCAGGCCCACTTTTAGCTCCAAATCTACTTGGATTCTTTTTCTTAGATATATACACAATGATCCTTTATAGTCTTACAATACACCTCTATTAAATTTAGCTACATGAGTTATTTTATTATGAAGATGTGCCACTCTGGATGTAAAGGAAGAGAAAAGTTCATTAATCACCTTTAAAAAAAAAAACACTCAAGTCACACACAGCATAACGGAGATCAGGTATTAACTGTGATAAGAATAATCTAGGCTGATCTTTCTCTCCTTTGTTTTAGTGAAGCAGAGGCTGGACAAACGGCGGTTTTCTGTTTGTGTTTTTGGCCACACTTCACACTGTGTAAGATCTTAGTTTCTTGGGCCAGGGATTGAACCTGTGCCCTCTGCAGTGGAAGTGTGGAGTCTTAACCACTGGACCACTAGTGAAGTCCCACACATAGAGTTTTAAGTTGCAAATTCTGGATATTATATTTCCTAATAAAAGGAAACTGATGGAGAGGAAATACTCTGATAACAACAGCATTAGCACGGTGCATGCATGCACTGCTTTGCGGCTCCCCCAAGTGCTCCAATGTTATGAAACAGAATGGTGAAGAAAACCTAATTAAAAATGTTACAGTTATATTAATCCAGACATGGAATTTAGAATTAAAGTGAAAGGTACTACTCTCTTCTCAAATGAAGTAAAAATGTAAACCTGACAGGTATATGATAAAATCACAGAATGTCAACCTTTCTAATGGTCACCAGCTTTTCAGGTTGACGTATGGGAGATACCCGTATACTCAGCATAGAGTTTCTTCCCACCAGCCACACTATATCATCATCTGTATTGTCATCTTTGGCCATGAAGGACACCAATAAATACAGCACCCTCAGGAGAGCATGATCGGGGTTCGTGGACATACTGTCAACAGAAGAAATAAAGTCACCAGCATGGGACAGGACAGGCTCTAGGTTTCAGAACATTGCATTTTATGATTAAACAGCACTGGTAGCTAATAAAATTCAGTGATTATGACATGATTTCCCCAACTATACTTAAGGTGATTCCAAGGTTACCCAAACCAAATATTTTAATGAATTAACAAAGACCAGAAGGCATTTCTAGATTTCCCAGCTGTAAGAGTTCTAAAATATAACTATTACATTCAGCTCAACAGAACAGTAAAGCAGAAACGCCTATTGCTGGTGACATAACCAGGGAACAGTTAAAATTGCTTTATGGCCTTTGGTAATGAGAGTGGACAGCAGTGTAACAATATATAATAAGATGAGTTTAGTTTTATGTCCTGAGAACAATCTGCTTTACCCTTACAGTTCAATTCTTTACGCTATTTCTGTTTTAAGTCATTACAAAAGATAGCTGGCAAGTGATGGCTAAAACCACTATAACAAATGGACTATGTTGTAGAGTTGAAGTCTACCCTGAGCACTATTATCTTAGATTTCTAGGGAATTTAGTGTAAGTGAAGGTGTCACATGAAACAAATGTCTCCTGACTTACACTAGACTTAAAAGTATCTCTTTCAGGCAAGATGTTCTCAAGTTTGTGGCTAGTGATGTTTTCCCAAAGGGTTGCACACGTAACACTGGTGATACCTGTGCTGCTGTTAGAAGATACTGGAAAGATTATACTTTGTTTTAGTAGTTATATTTTTATTTGCAGATTAGTACCTGAAAATAAAGACCACATCAAATCCCTGATTTCATGGATAATCTTGCTTGAGATGGGTTAGTTTAAAAAGTTCACATAAAGAAAAATATTAAACAAATAGTATAAGTGGTAGGTGGTAAAAAAAAGACAGAAATTTTGGATGTTGGTATGCGGTAGGTGGTCCCCAAAATGGTTCCATGGGCCTCAACACCTGGTGTTCATGCCTTTGTATAATCCTCCTCACTGAGTAGGGCTGACATGTAACCAATAGGCTATTGTGGAAATGAAGGAGTGTAACTTCTGAGACTATGGCACAAGTCATTAAGGCTTCACTTTGATTATTAATTCTGAGGGGAGTCAACTGCTGGGCCATGAAAAGCAGCCCTGTAGAGAGTCTCCTGGGCCAACTAACTGAGGCCTTCTGCGAACAGCCAGCAAGGAACTGAGTCCACTTGCCTATAGCCATGTGAATGCCCTGGCATCTTAACTGCCACCTCTAAAGGTATCTGGGATCAGAACTATCTTATCTAAGCCACTCCCGAATTGTTGACCCACAGAAACTGCATGAGATAATACACACTTATTGTTTTAAGATGCTAAATTTGGGGGTATTTTGTTACATGACGTTAACAATAGATAAAGAACATCGTGACCATGACCAAGGCATCCTTGATAGGGAATCCCATTTACCATTGCTCAGATATATCTTTATTTTCTTTTGTCTGAAACTTCCGTTACATAGAGCTGAAGTGAAATTTAACAAAAAGTGCACATCTTGCTTCTGCTTTTGCTGACAAAGTGTTTACTATCACTTACTCCAGACAATGAGAGAGTTATAGGCTTTTAATAAAAACAGACTCTCTAGCCAAGAGAAATCTAGTGGCTTCCAATGGCAGGATAGTTTGAGAAGACGTGATCTGAGCTTCTGAATTCCGTATGCTAAATGACCTCCTGTTTCTCTTCCTCTTCTAAAAGGGTCTCAAAGCAGCTGCCATCTCTAAGCTCTACCTCCATGTGAGATTTTATGGTTTTCCTGGGCCCCTAAGTGAGCCTGTGGTAAATTGATAGTTACTGTTATAGCTGTTATTTAAAGCTTTTTTAAATGACAACTTCAAAAATACTGTTTAGATATTTTTCATATTAATTAACTTTCTCTTCATTGCAACAGGAGATTGCTTTATAAATTCCTTGAAACCTTAATCCCACTTCTTAGCCTCACTCAGAGGACTTGCTGGGAAGACTCCTGTGATGTTGCTATTTCCTCAGATGAGAGTACATAGAGCTGGTTTAAAGAGCATAGATGCACGGAGGAGAATTCTGTTATTTTCTGTACTTACTCATATAGTCTCACTTTTTTATTTCTCAATTATTTTCCCATCACCCGTAGAAGTTTCTTATTAGGTCTCAGGCATGCATGTTGAAAATTAATTTGGGTTCCACTGTGTTCTGCTACTTCTGCTGCGTCAGCATTTCCATAATTACAACCCACCACTGGCTGTCTCCCAGATGACTGCTAAAATTATATGTCATGGGATTTAACTACAGACCAGATCATGGTGTTTTTTAATCTTCACTAGAATTCCTTCCAAATAACTAAAGAACTAATCACCCTAGCTCTTTTTCTTTCTTTCTTTCTTTTTTAGGTCTCTGATTTGGGCCTTCTGAAGCACTTCTCTTCAACAGAAGTTAGTCTATATTTTCAGTTTGCCTTTGGTTCATGGTTCTGGGGAAAAGGAACAGGGTTTGTGTTTCTCCATAACCCCATCAGAAGAGTATCTGTGAACAAATTTTACTAATAATTTTAGGCACAGACACATTATTAGCCATATAATATTCTTGTCTGAAAAATTCTACAGACAGAGGAGCCTGGCAGCCTACAGATCATGGGGTCACGAAGAGTTGGATACAATTGAGTGACTGAGCACGCACACACACACACTTCCTGAAAATCTATTTTGGTGACTACCTGAATCTTACACCATCACTTATTGATCCTAGCTCAGGAACCATATTTTTTAGTACCTATATCACAAATAACCCAGATGAAAGTGAAAGCAATTATGGCTAGTGACCCAAACTACATTTACCAGGAAGGCCAACTTCTAGTTCTGGTTTTCAATTTCAAAGCAAGACATGGATGAGTCTCATCACTCTTCAGGGGCCAGTCGTGCCATCTGTAAGACAGGAAGGTTGGAGTACATGAGTGAAGGTCACCTCCAGCTCTACAGGCCTAGACCCTCTGTAACCATGGTGGCAGCTCAAGACACCCACACTTACTGTGGGCTCGAGCTCGCCAGTCACTTAGTCTCGGCGTTCCTGCTCATTGGCTACTTTACTGATAGCAGTTCTGCCTATACCTCTTCGTTGCTCTGTTTCCCTCAACCACTTTTGGTTGTTGATCTTGTTAGGTTTGGGGTTCCTCAGCCTCTGTTTCTCCCTCTAATGTCTCAACAACAGAAAGGGAACACGGTCGCGATTTGCTGCCTCTTGATGTGCATTATGCACTTCTAGACTCTTTAAGAAATAGACCTGAAAAAAACCTTCCAGGAAACTTGTCACATACAGTTATTCTTTATGTGCATATCAGTTCTTGCTGGATTGTTCTCTTTTAATGATCTGGATGTTTACTGACTTTAGGTCTCCCCACCAGGATGTACTCTCTATAAAAGCAGCCACCTGTGTTTCCCATTTCCTGTTTCAGCCCCAGCATCCAGGTCACTGTTGGACAAAACAATAATTATTCTTGTTTGTATCAACTTATATACTCAATATGATAAATGAATTAATTGAACCAGAATCCCTTTCAAGGAAATTTGGCTTTTGATGGAAATATGCCCTCAAAGACATCAGAACTACTTAGAAATAGCAGCTGTTCAGAAAACACTTAATGTAGTCATATTAAGTAGTCCCCAGTACAATAATGAGGCTGAAAATCAAAAAGAAAGAAACAAATTCCTAGACAGAGGAGTGTCCAGTAAACCTTCTCTAAATAGTTCACAGCTGTGTACCATGTGGTTTGACTGGATAAACAAACTTAAGAAGCACATTTGGGCTGGAGAATCCTGGCTGTAATTGTACTTTACCTCTCTTTCTGTGGTCAGACACAAGGTAACAATCTTAAGAGTACTATTCTTAATAACTGGTCCATCTCAGGTTATGAAAATTCCTCATTAATTTGAGTGCTCTAAATAATAGAATTTCTGAATCTAAAGCTAACTTCATTTTTTAAGTGGTTGCAGTTTCTGAGAAGAAATACTAAATGAGAGGGAGGGAATGCAAGTGAAATTTCAAAAAATTAAAATTCATGACTTAAGGACTTCTTCTACTGTCATTTGGTTTAAAAGAAAGAATGAACTCTTCAATTTCAGTAATTAAATTACATCTGTGTATTTGACATTTTGAAATGCTTTATTATTATTTATTAATACAAAGTCCTTTGCGACCATTATGCAAGAGGATACAAATATACAAGATTAAAAGGATTGACAAAAGCTCCATTATATTTATTCTTTTCATATAAACCTAAAATTTAAAGATATGACTTACTGAAAAATTATTCTTAAGTGTCTAATTTACAAAACTGACATGTCAAAGTGAGGTCATTTTTTGAAGCTTATTTCATAATAAGCACAAGTTATGACACTGATATCAGTGGAGTGGCACCATTAGTGTTTCTATTTCTGTAACTAAAATTTTAGTTTAGAAACTATCACAAGTAGAAGTTTAGGAGTATATTTTAATGTTTCTTCTACTTTATTAAAAAAGTTACAACAGATATTTGATTGAATGGAATTGGCAATCAACATGCTTTTTTGATGAATGTGAGGAGAATTTGGAGTTAATGCGATAAGAAAATCTAAGTAATGTTAATGAAAGTCAGTGACAGAACGTAACATTTAATTTCTGTATAATACTTTAAATAAAGAAGATAACCTCAAATCCCTCTGTGACACAAGACATATTTCATTTACCACAAAACTTTATTTTTGAGAACTCTTTCATACTTCAGCATATAAAGCTATAAAAGCCACAGAATAAAAGAAAAGTAAGCCCTAGTGAAACTATGTGAAGAGAATCACTGTGAATATTTTAGAGTATTTTATTTGTACTGTTTCTATATTTTTAAAAACATAACTAAGATCATACAGAATGCACATACTTTTATATGCTACCTTTGAGAAGAAAACTTAAAATTTAATTTTTCCTAATTATAAAAGTCATATGTTTGTTGTAGTATATTTCAAACATAAAAAATTAAAAGAGATAATAAGGTCGACCCAGAATCTCATTCCCTAGAGAACACTAGTTGGACCCAAACACACAGTTGGATTTAATAATTGATGCAAGTGGCAATGCAATCAGTAGGTAAAAGATGGACTATTTAATAATGTTGAATAAACCAAAAGAAATACATGGGATTCATACCTCACCTGTACACCAAGATACATTTTGGATAAACAAAAGATATAAATGCTAAAAAAAAAAGCATAGAACAAAAATGGGAAAATTTCTTTATAATCTTAGGGAAGAAAAGACTTTAAAACTATGACTCAAAATTGAGCTATAATATAGATATGTATATTGTATATATATTAAACCGCATGCATGTTAAAACCTAAATATCTAAAACTTAAGAAAAGTCAAGAGAAAAATGGCAAATCAGAAATCAATATCTGTGACTCACAGACAAAAAGCCAATCTCCATAATATATACAGAGCTGGTAGAAATTAATAGAAAGAGTAACAACTCATTACTCATGCTTAGTCTCTTCAGTCGTGTCCAACTCTGTGCGACCCTATGGACTGTAGATTGCCAGGCTCCTCTGTCCATGGAATTCTCCAGGCAAGAAAACTACAGTGAGCGGCCACGGCTTCCTCCAGGGAATCTTCCCAACCCAGGGGTAAAACCCGTGTCTCTTATGTTTCCTGCATTGGCAGGCAGGTTCTTTACCACTAATGCCACCTGGGAAGCCCCAATAACTCATTATAAAAACAGACAAAAGGTATGAACACATGGTTCATGTAAAGAGAAAAATGGTTCCTACACAAATGAAAAAGTACTCCACTTATAATAAGATAAATTAAAATTAAAATTACACCGAAGTATCATTTTTTACCCAAAAGATTGACAAAAACCCAAATTTGATAATAATACCCTGCATTGATGATCCTTTGGGGAAATGAGCACTCTCATACATGAAAGATAGAAGTAAAAAACTGTATGAACACTATATGGCACAATTTGATAGTGCAAAATCACATATGCATATACTTTTTTACCCAGTAATGCCAAATCTAGAAATTCATCCCACAAATAAAGTTCCATCATTCTTTGAAATGAAAATAAAAGTGAAAGTCACTCACTCGTGTCTGACTCTTTGAGATCCGAAGGTTTATACAGTCCATGGAATTCTCCAGGCCAGAATACTGGAGTGAGTAGCCTTTCCCTTCTCCAGGGGATCTTTCCAACCCAGGGAAGATCCCAACCATCACTTTTTGAAAAAGCAGAATATTGAAAACAATCCTAATGTCCATCAACAGCAGACTGGTTTAGTAAGTTATGGTGTATTCATAAAATGGACTACTCATTTCGTTGTTTAGTAGCCAAGTCATGTCAGATTCTTTGTTACCTCAAGGACACTAGCCTGCCAGGCTTCTCTGTCCATGGGATTCTCCAAGCAAGAATACTGGAGTAGGTTGCCATTTCCTTTTCCAGGGGATCTTCTTGACTGAGGAGTGGAACCCATGTCTCCTGTGACTCCTGAATTGCAGCAGATTCTTTACCCACTGAGCCACACAAAAGAATGAAAAATATCTCTGTGATATGAAATGAATGAAAATAATACTTAAAAACCTCAGGATAAATTTTAAGTAAAGAAAAGCAAACTGCAGAAATTGAAGTTCTTGGTGAAATGTAGGTAGAAAGACTTGTAAGTGATTTTATATCCTATGGTTTTCATTCTTTAGGTATTAATTTTGAGCAATCTCTAGCTTGGTGGGAATACATTTCCTAGAATTACTTTTTACAGATTTGTGGGCAATAAATTCTGTAAGACTTTAAAGTTTGCACATCTGTGCGTGTACTTCTGTCATCGTCATACATTAAAGACAATTTGGCTATGTATAAATATCTGGAATTATAATTTCCTACTCAAATATTCAGATGTTTCATATTCTTACTTTCTTCTGACATATAGCATAGAAATCTGAGGACTGCTTCATTTTTTACTACATTGTAGGTTTCTTTTTTTTTTAATTTCTGAGATTTTTAAAAAGTTTTTATAATTAAAATTTGAGTTACACTTAGTCCAGGAATGAATTTCTTTTTCTGTAATTTTGCCTAGAACTGTGCTCCTAATCAGCACAGTGAGGTCATTTATTTTTCTTTTGCCTCTAAAGTAAGTTTTTATGTTGTTTTTAGATACTTCTTCTCCAATAGTTCATGTTTTCTTATAAGGAGCACATGATATGATGATTAAATTTCTATTTGCATCATGTATCTTCACCTCCACCCTCACATATTTTGATCTCCACATCAGGAATTCAATTTTGACAGTGTCATCAATCCTGTTCTTTATCAAATCCTAATGTGGATACAATTTTGCTATTATACCTTAAGATTTCTTGCAAGGTATGAGTATACTACTCATTGTAAAATAATAATCATCTAATAACTGGGACTGTATGCCATGATCTTAATTTTTAAATGTTGAATTTTAAGCCAGCTTTTTCACTCACTTCTTTCTCTTGCATCAAGAGGGTCTTTAGTTCCTCTTAGCTTTTCTGCCATAAGGATGATGTCATCTACATATCTGAGGTTACTGATATTTCTGAGGCATCTGGTCCCATCACATCATGACAAATAGATGGGGAAGCAATGGAAACAGTGACAGACTTTATTTTCTTGGTCTCCAAAATCGCTGCAGATGGTGACTGCAGCCATGAAACTGAAAGAAACTTGCTCCTTGGAAGAAAAGCTATGACCAACCTAGACAGCATATTAAAAAGCAGAGACATTACTTTGCTGACAAAGATCCACCTAGTAAAAGCTATAGTTTTTCCAAATAGTCATGTATGGATGTGAGAGTTGGACCATAAAGAAAGCTGAACGCCGATGATTTGATATTTTTGAACTGTGGTGTTGGAGAAGACTCTCAAGAGTCCCCTGGAGTGCAAGGAGATCAAACCAGTCAATCCTAGAGGAAATTATTCATTCCTTGGATATGAATATTCTTTGGAAGAACTGATACTGAAGCTCCAATACTTTGGCCACCTGATGTGAAGAACTGACTCATTAGAAAAGGTCCCAGTATACTGTATTTGATATGGAATTTCGAAAGATGGTAACAATGACCCTGTTTACGGGACAGCAAAAGAGACACTGATATATAGAACAGACTTTTGGTCTCTGGAAACGGGAGAGGGTGGGATGATTTGGGAGAATAGCATTGAAATATGTATAGTGTCATATCTGAAACGAGACGCCAGTCCAGGTACGATGCCTGATAGCGGATGCCTGGGGCTGGTGCACTGGGACGACCCGGGGGGGATGGTATGGGGAGGGAGGAGGGAGGAGGGTTCAGGATGGGGAACACATGTATACTTGTGGCGGATCCATCTTGATGTATGGCAAAAGCAACACAATATTGTAAAGTTAAGCAAAATAAAATTTAATTGAAATGCTTTAAAAAAAAAAGTACTTCCTGATTATTCTCCTGGAATAATAATCTAATAGTTGGCATTTATTTTCTTCTTTGTATTTGTCTACACTTCCTAATTTCTATAATAAAGATGTAGTACTTTGTAATTAAGAAAAAAAAGAAGAAAAAAGAAAAGATTCCAATTATGGGAAAGATTGAAGGCAGGAGAAGAAGGGGACAACAGAGGATGAGATGGTTGGATGGCATCACCGACTCAATGGATATGAGTTTGAGCAAGCTCCAGGAGGTGATAGACAGGGAAGCCTGACATGCTGCAGTCCATAGAGTTGCAAAGAATCAGACACAACTGAGTGACTGAACTGAATAACCGGGAAAATATTTAAAATCCTGAAAGATGATCCTGTCAATGCTGCAGTCAATATGCTGGCAAATTTGGAAAACAGCAGTGGCTATAGGACTGGAAAAGGTTAGTTTACATTCCAATACCCCCAAAAAAGGCAATACCAAAGAATGTTCAAACTACTAGACATTTGCACTCATTTCACATGCTAGCATGGTTGTGCTCAAAATCCTTCAAGCTAGGCTTCATCAGTATGTGAACCGAGAACATCCAGATGTACAAGCTAGATTTAGGAAAGGCAGAGCAGCCAGAGATCAAATTGCCAACATATGCTGGATTAGACAGAAAGCAAGGGAATTTCAGAAAAATATCTACTGCTATTTCACTGACTGTGCCAAAGCCTTTAACTGTGTGGTTCATAACAAACGGTGGGCAATCTTTAAAGAGATGGGAATAGTAGACCATCTTACCTGTCTCCTGAAAAACCTGTATGCAGGACAAGAAACACAGAGAAGGCAATGGCACCCCACTCCAGTACTCTTGCCTGGAAAATCCCATGGGCGGAAGAGCCTGGTAAGCTTCAGTCCATGGGGTCGTGAAGAGTTGGACATGACTGAGCGACTTGACTTTCACTTTTCACTTTCATGCATTGTAGAAGGAAATGGCAACTGACTCCAGTGTTCTTGCCTGGAGAATCCAAGGGACGGGGGAGCCTGGTTGGCTGCCATCTCTGGGGTCGCACAGAGAGTCAGACATGGCTGAAGCGACTTAGCAGCAGCAGCAGCAGGACAAGAAGCAACAGTTAGAACTGGACATGGAACAACTGACAGGTTCAAAATTGGAAAAGGAGTATGTCGAGGCTGTGTAGTCTCCCTGCTTATTTAACCTAAATGCAGAATACATCATGCAAAATGCCAGACTAGATGACTCACAAGTTGGAATCAAGATTGCTAGGAACAATTCCAACAACAACAGATAAGCAGATGATACAACTCTAATGGCAGAAAATGAGGAGGAACCAAAGAGCCTCCTGATGAGCATGAAAGAGGAAAGTGAAAAGGCTGGTTTAAAACTCAGCCTTCCAAAAACTAAGATCATGGCATCTGGTCCCATCACTTCATGGTAAATATATGGGGGAAAATTGGAAACAGTGATAGACTTTGTTTTCTTGGGCTTCAAAATTACTGCATATGGTTACTGCAGCCACGAAATTAAAAGATGCTTGCTCCTTGGAAGAAAAGCTATGACAAACTTAGTGTATTAAAAAGTAGCCAGAAAAATAAATGACCCAATCAAAAAATGGACCAAAGAACTAGATAGACATTTCTCCAAAGAAGACATACAGATGGCTAACAAACACATGAAAAGATGCTCAACATCACTCATTATCAGAGAAATGCAAATCAAAACCACAATGAGGTACCATTTCACGCCAGTCAGAATGGCTGCAATCCAAAAGTCTACAAGCAATAAATGCTGGAGAGGGTGTGGAGAAAAGGAATCCTCTTACACTGTTGGTGGGAATGCAAACTAGTACAGCCACTATCAAGGACAGTGTGGAGATTCCTTAAAAAACTGGAAATAGAACTGCCTTATGACCCAGCAATCCCACTGCTGGGCATACACACCGAGGAAACCAGAATTGAAAGAGACACGTGTACCCCAATGTTCATCACAGCACTGTTTATAATAGCCAGGACATGGAAGCAACCTAGATGTCCATCAGCAGATGAATGGATAAGAAAGCTGTGGAACATATACACAATGGAGTATTACTCAGCCATTAAAAAGAATCCATTGGAATCAGTTCTAATGAGGTGGATGAAACTGGAGCCTATTATACAGAGTGAAGTAAGAAAGAAAGAAAAATACCAATACAGTATACTAATGCATATATATGGAATTTAGAAAGATGGTAACAATAACCCTGTATACGAGACAGCAAAAGAGACACTGATGTATAGAACAGTCTTTTGGACTCTGTGGGAGAGGGAGAGGGTGGGATGATTTGGAAGAATGGCATTGAAATATGTATAATATCATATATGAAACAAGTCACCAGGTTCGATGCATGATACTGGATGCCTGGGGCTGGTGCACTGGGATGACCCAGAGGGATAGTAGGGGGAGGGAGGTGGGAGGAGGGTTCAGGATGGGGAACACATGTATACCTGTGGCGGATTCATTTTGATATATGGCAAAACCAATACAATATTGTAAAGTTAAAAAATAAAATTAAGTTTAAAAAATAACGCCAAAAAAATTTTAAAAAATAAAATCATTTAATTTATTATAATGTAATGTTAATACTACATATTTCTTTATGATTTGTGACTTACATGAAATTCCAGGAATAACTGGGAAATGTTCATTTAGGTGCAATGGATTGTTAATACCACTTACATAAAATAATTATTTCCTGAATAAATTACAGCTAATTTGAGAATTAAAAAAAAAAAAAAGTAGAGACATCACTTTACTGACAAAGATCTATATAGTCAAAGCTATGGTTTTTCCAGTAGTGAGAATTGGACCATAAAGAAGGCTGAGCACCAAAGAATTGATGCTTTTGAAATGTGGTACTGGGGAAAAACCTTGAGAGTCCCATGGAGTGTAAAGAGACCAAACCAGTAGATCCTAAAGAAAACCAACCTTTAATATTTATTCACCTGATGTGACGAGCCAACTCACTGGGAAAGACCCTGATGCTGGGGAAGATTGAGGGCAAGAGGAGAAGGGGGCAACAGAGGATGAGATGGTTGGATGGCATCATCGAATCGACTCAATGGACATGAATCTGAGCAAACTCAGATAGTGAAGGTCAGGGAAGTGTGGCATGCTGTAGTCCTTGGGGTTGCAAAGAGTCAGACATCACTTAGCCACTGAACAACAACAATAATTAAAAATAGCCAGAACAACAGGAAGAATGAGGTAGTAGAATACAAACAGGTGCTATTTAAATTACTTAAGATGAGGTGAGAAAGTAATAAAACCTTTAAATATTGTTTCACTTAGAACTCAACATGAACCCCTTGAGATGATATGAAAGTCACACTTCTATAGGCGAGGAGACTGAGAGAACACAGGTTTATTTGTTTAAGATCATATGACCAGTAGATGAAGGCAGTAGGAATTATAATCTGATGACTCCAGAACTGGCTCATTGTTTGCCGGAAGGAGTTTTTCAGGGTTACTCTAAGGAAATCCTTCCTGGGTAAATGTAAATTCTCCAGATCTCTTGTGTAAACCTCCCTGTGTGCCTGACAGTGCTGGCATAATGTACATCAAATAGAAGAGCAAAGGAATTATGCTACTCAAAGCAAATCCTAGCACAGACAGTTCAGGCAAGAAACCAATCTTGCATAGTCATGCAAAGATGCTACATTAGGTTGTGCATAATGATTCTAGGATACTGCAAGAAGAATCCAAAGGTGGGGGAAGTACTGTTTGTGTGATGCAATAGGAAACACTGAGTGGTGGACTCCCTGGTGGCTGAGATGGTAAAGAATCTACCTCCAGTGTGGGGCTCTTGGGTTTGATCCCTGGGTCGGGAAGATCCCCTGAAGAAGGCAATGGCAACACACTGTATACTCCTGCCTGGGAAATCCCGTGGACAGAGGAGCCTGGAGGGCTACGGTCCGTGGGGTTGCAGAGTCGGACATGACTGAGCGACTAAGACTTTCACACTTTCATAAAGGAGAATGTTGACATCTATCAAGCTCCCGTTAAAGTTCAGTGCTCTCAGTGAAGCCTTTCCTGCCAGCCCAAATCATCATTTTCTTCTCTGCTTTCAATTATATTTACTTTGTTAATGTCTCCTTTTCACATCCTATCATACATAATTTGTTTAACTTTTTCAAGTGTTCAATCTTGTTAAACTTATTCAACTACTGAATAACCAAGCTTCTTGAGGGACAGATATTCTGTCTTATCTTTCTTTTTATCATATTACTAGGGCATAGTCCTTGGGCTTATGCAGAACCACTCAGAAGTTTAAAATGGACTGAAGCTATATAGAATGCTGCTGCTAAGTCACTTCAGTCGTGTCCGACTCTGTGAGACCCCATAGATGGCAGCCCACCAGGCTCCGACGTCCCTGGGATTCTCCAGACAAGAACACTGGAGTTGGTGGCCATTTCCTTCTCCAATGCGTGAAAGTGAAAAGAAAGTGGAGTCGCTCAGTCGTGTCTGACTCTTAGCGACCCCATGGACTACAGCCCACCAGGCTCCTCTGTCCATGGGATTTTCTAGGCAAAAGTACTGGAGTGGGGTGCCATCACCTCCAATATAGAAAGCTAAGTGATCATAATAACTTTGAAGAATGATTACTGCAGGGTTCACAAGCTATAGTTTTTCCCTATCATGATACAACTAAAGAGCCAAAGTTGAAAATCTTATCAATCAAAATAGAGGGATTTATATACAGAATCTAGAAAAGTGGTATGGAAGAATTTATTCTTCAATAAGAAGAATTGGGAAAATAATGGAGAAACAGACATAGAGAATAGAATTACTGACATGTTGAGAGGGGAGAAGAGGGTGAGATGTATGGAAAGAGTAACATGGAAACTTACATTCAGTTCAGTTCAGTAGATCAGATGTGTCCAACTCTTTGTGACCTCATGGACTGCAGCATACTAGGTTTCACCTGTCTATCACCAACTCCCAGAGTTTACTCAAAATCATGCCCACTTAGTGGGTGATGCCATCCAACCATCTCATCTTCTGTCATCCCCTTCTTCTCCCGCCTTCAATCTTTCCCAACATCAGGGTCTTTTCAAATGACTCAGTTCTTCCCCATCAGGTGGCCAAAGTATTGGAGTTGCAGCTTCAGCATCAGTCCTTTCAATGAACACTCAGGACTGATCTCCTTTAGAATGGACTAGTTGGATCTCCCTGCAGTCCAAGGGACTCTCAAGAGTCTTCTCCAACACCACAGTTTAAAAGCATCTATTCTTTGGTGTTCAGCTTTCTTTATAGTCCAACTTTCACATCCATCTGACACAACGTGGTCCACTGGAGAAAGGAATGGCAAACCACTTCAGTATTCTTGCCTTGAGAACCCCATGAACAGTATGAAAAGGCAAAATGATAGGATACTCAAAGAGGAACTCCCCAGGTTGGTAGGTGCCCAATATGCTACTGGAGATCAGTGGAGAAATAACTCCAGAAAGAATGAAGGGATGGAGCCAAAGCAAAAAGAATACCCAGTTGTGGATATGACTGGTGATAGAAGCAAGGTCCGATGCTGTAAAGAGCAATATTGCATAGGAACCTAGAATGTCAGGTCCATGAATCAAGGCAAATTGGAAGTGGTCAAACAGTAGATGGCAAGAGTAAACGTCGACATTCTAGGAATCGGCAAACTGAAATGGACTGGAATGGGTGAATTTAACTCAGATGACCATTATATCTACTACTGCGGGCAGGAATCCCTTAGAAGAAATGGAGTAGCCATCATGGTCAACAAAAGACTCTGAAATGCAGTACTTGGATGCAATCTCAAAAACGACAGAATGATCTTTGTTCATTTCCAAGGCAAACCATTCAATATCACAGTAATCCAAGTCTATGACCCAACCAGTAACGCTGAAGAAGCTGAAGTTGAACGGTGAAGACCTACAAGACCTTTTAGAACTAACAACCAAAAAAGATGTCCTTTTCATTATAGGGGACTGGAATGCAAAAGTAGGAAGTCAAGAAACACTTGGAGTAACAGGCAAATTTGGCCTTGAAATACGGAATGAAGCAGGGCAAAGACTAACAGAGTTTTGCCAAGAAAATGCACTTGTCATAGCAAACACCCTCTTCCAACAACACAAGAGAAGACTCTACACATGGACATCACCAGATGGTCAACACCAAAATCAGATTGAAATATTCTTTGCAGCCAAAGAAGGAGAAGCTCTATACAGTCAACAAAAACAAGACCAGGAGCTGACTGTGGTTCAGATCATGAACTCCTTATTGCCAAATTCAGACTTAAATTGAAGAAAGTATGGAAAACCACTAGACCATTCAAGTATGACCTAAATCAAATCCCTTATGATTATACAATGGAAGTGAGAAATAGATTTAAGGGACTAGATCAGATAGATAGAGTGCCTGATGAACTATGGATGGAGGTTCGTGACATTGTACAGGAGACAGGGATCAAGACCATCCCCATGGAAAAGAAATGCAAAAAAGCAAAATGGCTATCTGGGGAAGCCTTACAAATAGCTGTGAAAAGAAGAGAATTGCAAAGCAAAGGAGAAAAGGAAAGATATAAGCATCTGAATGCAGAGTTCCAAAGAATAGCCAGGAGAGATAAGAAAGCCTTCCTCAGTCATCAATGCAAAGAAATAGAGGAAAACAACAGAATGGGAAAGACTAGGGATCTCTTCAAGAAAATTAGAGATACCAAGGGAACATTTCATGCAAAGATGGGCTCGATAAAAGACAGAAGTGGTATGGACCTAACAAAAGCAGAAGATATTAAGAAGAGGTGGCAAAAATACACAGAAGAACTGTACAAAAAAGATCTTCACGACCCAGATAATCATGATGGTGTGATCACTCACCTAGAGCCAGACATCCTGGAATGTTAAGTCAAGTGGGCCTTAGAAAGCATCACTACAAACAAAGCTAGTGGAGAGTGATAGAATTCCAGTTGAGCTATTCCAAATCCTGAAAGATGATGCTGTGAAAGTGCTGCACTCAATATGCCAGCAAATTTGGAAAACTCAGCATAGGCCACAGGACTGGAAAAGGTCAGTTTTCATTCCAATCCCAAAGAAAGGCAATGCCAAAGAATGCTCAAACTTCCGCACAATTGTACTCATTTCACACGCTAGTAAAGTAAGGCTCAAAATTCTCCAAGCCAGGCTTCAGCAATATATGAACTGTGAACTTCCAGATGTTCAAGCTGGTTTTAGAAAAGGCAGAGGAACCAGAGATCAAATTGCCAACATCTGTTGGATCATCAAAAAGCAAGAGAGTTCCAGAAAAACATCTATTTCTGCTTTATTGACTACGCCAAAGCCTTTGACTGTGTGGATCACAAAAAAAAGTGGAAAATTCTGAAAGAAATGGGAATACCAGACCACCTGACCTGCCTCTTGAGGAATCTATATGCAGGTCAGGAAGCAATAGTTAGAACTGGACATGGAACAACAGACTGGTTCCAAATAGGAAAAGGAGTATGTCAAGGCTGTATATTGTCACCCTGCTTATTTAAATTCTATGAAGAGTACATCATGAGAAACGCTGGGCTGGAAGAAGCACAAGCTGGAATCAAGATTGCCAGGAGAAATATCAATAACCTCAGTTATGCAGATGATACCACCCTTAGGGCAGAAAGTGAAGAGGAACTAAAAAGCCTCTTGATGAAGGTGAAAGTGGAGAGTGAAAATGTTGGCTTAAAGTTCAACATTCAGAAAACGAAGATCATGGTATCTGGTCCCATCACTACATGGGAAATAGATGGGGAAACAGTGGAAACAATATCATACTTTTATTTTGGGGGGCTCTAAAATCACTGCAGATGGTGACTTCAGCCATGAAATTAAAAGATGCTTACTCCTTGGAAGGAAAGTTATGACCAACCTAGATAGCATATTCAAAAGCAGAGACATTACTTTGCCAACAAAGGTCCATCTAGTCAAGGCTATTGTTTTTCCAGTGGTCATGTATGGATGTGAGAGTTGGATTGTGAAGAATGCTGAGTGCCAAAGAATTGATGCTTTTGAGCTGTGGTGTTGGAGAAGACTCTTGAGAGTCCCTTGGACTGCAAGGAGATCCAACCAGTCCATTCTGAAGGAGATCAGCCCTGGGTGTTCTTTGGAATGAATGATACTAAAGCTGAAACTCCAGCACTTTGGCCACCTTATGTGAAGAGTTGACTCATTGGAAAAGACTTTGATGCTGGGAGGGATTGGGGGCAGGAGGAGAAGGGGACGACAGAGGATGAGATGTCTGGATGGCATCACTGACTTGATGGAGGTGAGTCTGAGTGAATTCTGGGAGTTGCTGATGGACAAGGAGGCCTGGAGTGCTGTGATTCATGGGGTCGCAAGAGTCAAGCAACTGAACTGAACTCAAATCCATACATGACCACTGGAAACACCATAGATTTGACTAGATGGACCTTTGTTGGCAAAGTAATGTCTCTGCTTTTTAATATGTTGTCTAGGTTGGTCACAACTTTTCTTCCAAGGAGTGTCTTTTAATTACATGGCTGTACTTACCATCTGCTATGACTTTGGAGCCCCCAAAATAAAGTCTGTAAGTGTTTCCACTGTTCCCCCATCTATTTCCCATGAAGCATTGGGACCAGATGCCATGATCTTAGTTTTCTGAAAGTTGAGTCTTAAGCCAACTTTTCCACTCTCCTCTTTCACTTTTATCAAGAGGCTGTTTAGTTCTTCTTTGCTTTCTGCTATAAATGTGGTATCATCTGCATATCTGATGTTATTGATATTTCTCCTGGCAATCTTGATTCCAGCTTGTGCTTCTTCCAGCCCAGCGTTTCTCATGATGTACTCTTCATAGAATTTAAATAAGCAGGGTGACAATATACAGCCTTGATGTACTCCTTTCCTAATTTGGAACCAGTCTATTGCTCAATGTCCAGTTCTAACTGTTTCTTCCTGACATGCATACAGATTTCTCAAGAGGCAGGTCAGATGCTCTGGTATTCCCATCTCTTTCAGAATTTTCCACATTTTATTGTGATCCACACAGTCAAAGGCCTTGGTGTAGTCAATAAAGCAGAAATAGATGTTTTTCTGGAACTCTCTTACTTTTTCAGTGATCCAGTGGATGTTGGCAATTTGATCTCTGGTTCCTCTGCCTTTTCTAAAACCAGTTTGAACATCTGGAAGTTCAAGATTCATGAACTGTTGAAGCCTGGCTTGGAGAATTTTGAGCATTACTTTACTATTTGTGAGATAGGTACAATTGTGCAGTAGTTTGAGCATTCTTTGGCATTGTCATTCTTTGGGATTGGAGTGAAAACTGATCTTTTCCAGTCCTATGGCTACTGCTGAGATTTCCAAATTTGTTGGCATATTGAGTGCAGCACTTTCACAGCATCATCTTTTAGAATTTGAAATAGCTCAACTGGAATTCCATCATCTCCACGAGCTTTGTTCATGTGATGCTTCCTAAGGCCCACTTGACTTCACATTCCAGGATGTCTGGCTTTAGGGGAGTCATCACAGCATTGTGATTATCTGGGTCATGAAGCTCTTTTTTGTACAGTTCTTCTGTGTATTCTTGCCACCTCTTCTTAATCCCTTCTGCTTCTGTTAGGTCCATACCATTTCTGTCCTTTATTGAGCCCATCTTTGCATGAAATGTTCCCTTGGTATCTCTAATTTTTTTTTAATTTAAATTTATTTATTTTAATTAGATGCTAATGACTTTACAATATTGTATTGGTTTTGCCACACATCAACATGAATCCACCATGGGTGTGCACGTGTTCCCAATCCTGAACCCCTCTCCCACCTCCCTCCCCACACCATCCCTCTGTGTCATCCCAGTGCACCAGCCCCAAGCATCCTGTATCCTGCATTGAACCTGGACTGGCGATTCGTTTCTTATATGATATTATACATGTTTCAAAGCCATTCTCCCAAATGATACTCTCCTTGCACAGAGTCCAAAAGACTGTTCTATGCATCTGTGTCTCTTTTCCTGTCTCACATACAGGGTTATTGTTACCATCTTTCTAAATTCCATATATATGCATTAGTATACTGTATTGGTATTTTTCTTTCTTTCTTACTTCACTCTGTATAATAGGCTCCAGTTTCATTCACCTCATTAGAACTGATTCAAATGGATTCTTTTTAATGGCTGAGTAATACTCCATTGTGTATATGTTCCACAGCTTTCTTATCCATTCATCTGCTGATGGACATCTAGGTTGCTTCCATGTCCTGGCTATTATAAACAGTGCTGCGATGAGCATTGGGGTACACGTGTCTCTTTCAATTCTGGTTTCCTCAGTGTGTATGCCCAGCAGTGGGATTGCTGGATCATAAGGCAGTTCTATTTTGAATTTTTTGAGGAATCTCCACAGTGTGCTCCATAGTGGCTGTTCTAGTTTGCATTCCCACCAACAGTGTAAGAGGGTTCCCTTTTCTCCACACCCTCTCCAGCATTTATTGCTTGTAGACTTTTGGATCGCAGCCATTCTGACTGGCATGAAATGGTACCTCATAGTGGTTTTGATTTGCATTTCTCTGATAATGAGTGATGTTGAGCATCTTTTCATGTGTTTGTTAGCCATTTGTATTTCTTCTTTGGAGAAATGTCTATTTAGTTCTTTGGCCAAATTTTTGATTGGGTCGTTTATTTTTCTGGAATTGAGCTGCAGGAGTTGCTTGTATATTTTTAAGATTAGTTGTTTGTCAGTTGCTTCGTTTGCTATTATTTTCTCCCATTCTGAAGTCTGTCTTTTTGCCTTGCTTATAGTTTCTTTTGTTGTGCAGAAACTTTTAATTTTAATTAGATCCCATTTGTTTATTTTCTTGAAGAGATCTATAGTCTTTCTCATTCTATTGTTTTCCTCTATCTCTTTGCACTGATCACTGAGGAAGGCTTTCTTATTTCTCCTTGATATTCTTTGGAACTCTGCATTCAAACAGTTATATCTTTCCTTTTCTCCTTTGCTTTTCGCTTCTCTTTTCTTTTCACAGCTATTTGTAAGGCCTCCTCAGACAGCTGTTTTGCCTTTTTTTTTTTTTTTTGCATTTCTTTTTAGGGATGGTCTTGCTCCCTGTCTCCTTTACAGTGTCACAAACCTCCATCCATATTTCATCAGACACTCTGACTATCAGATCTAATCCCTTGAATCTCTTTCTCACTTCCACTGTATAATTGTAAGGGATTTGATTAAGGTCATATCTGAATGGTCTAGTGGTTTTCCCTACTTTATTCTATTTAAGTCTGAATTTGACAATAAAGAGTTCATGATCTGAGCCACAGTCAGTTCCCAGTCTTGTTTTTGCTGACTGTATAGAGCTTCTCCATCTTTGATTGCATATAATCAATCTGATTTTGGTATTGACAATTGGTGATGTCCACATGTAGTCTTCTCTTGTGTTGTTGGAAGAGGGTGTTTGCTATGACCATTGTGTTCTCTTGGCAAAACTATTAGCCTTTGCCCTGCTTCATTCTGTACTCCAAGGCCAAATTTGACTGTTACTCCAGGTATTTCTTGAATTTCTACTTTTGCATTCCAGTCCCCTATAATGAAAAGGACATCTTTTTTGGTGTTTGTTCTAAAAGGTCTTGTAGGTCTTCATAGAACCATTCAACTTCAGCTTCTTCAGCATTACCGGTCAGGGCATAGACTTGGATTACCTTGATGTTGAATGGTTTGCCTTGGAAATGAACAAAGATCATTCTGTCATTTTTGAGACTGCTTCCAAGTACTGCATTTCGGACCCTTTTGTTGACTGTGATGGCTACTCCATTTCTTCTAAGGGATTCTTGCCCACAGAGGTAAATATAATGATCATCTGAGTTAAATTCACCCATTCCAATCCCTTTTAGTTCACTGATTCCTAAAACGTCAGTGTTCACCCTTGCCATCTCCTGTTTGACCACTTTCAATTTGCCTTGATTCATGGGCCTAACATTCCAGGTTCATATGCTCTTTACAGCATTGGACTTTGCTTCCATCACCAGTCACATCCACAACTGGGTGTTATTTTTGCTTTGGCTTGGTCTCTTCATTCTTTCTGGAAACATACATTACCATATGTAAAATAGATAGCCAATGGGAATTTTCTCTATGGCTCAGGAAACTCAAACAGGGGCTCTCTATTAACCTAGAGGGGTGGGATGGGGAAGGAGATGGGAGGGAGGTTCAAAAGGGAGGGGATATATGTGTACCTATGGCTGATTCATGCTGAGCTTTGACAGAAAACAGCAAAATTCTGTAAAGAAATTGTCCTTCAATAAAAAGTAAATAATTTTTAAAAATACATTAAAAAACCCAGGCAGGAAACAGAGGCTCTCTCAGGGAGATGACTGGAGATATTTTAATGAGGAGAATATTTTCAGAAGTGTGACAGGGTTAAAGACCAAGAAAGAATGATAAAGCAAGAGGAATGAATTCACACCCAAAACACATTCTACCTCTTTCTCTCTGGCTGTCTCTTTGGCTTTCTATTGTCTCCTCCTCCTTCCCCTGCTCTCTGATATCTACCTGGTCCTTCTCACTGGAAGAAACCAAGGGGAATTAAGAGGGTAAGGGAGTTGAGATGATGCAGTCCATAGACGTCAGCCTGCTGGAGCATAGATCACTGTGGAAAAGAGCAGAACATAGACCTGAGCATGACGAGGCTCCCTCCTATCTTCTGAAGACATTGCTATTTACAAAGCTTGCTGTATGTTACTATGTTCACCAGACAATAAAAGGATGGTCACCAGATACAAAATGATTATCTATCACCAAATAATAACATATACAATTATATTGCTTGTTTCATGTGTGGTGCTTTTTCCTTTCCTCAGAATCATCTTATATAGTTCCACTGATTTTATTTTCTTATTAAGAGTTGCTTTATTTTAAATTATTTATCTACTGATAGTGATAATGAAACTTACTCTTGTTTTCACATGTGGTTTTTTAAAATGTATTTATTTTTAAATTGACGGATAATTGCTTTGCAGAATTGTGTTGGTTTCTGTCAAGCATCACCATGAATGAGCCATGCTGCTAAGTCACTTCAGTCGTGTCCAACTCTGTGCGACCCCATGGACTGCAGCCTACCACGCTTCTCTAACCATGGGATTCTCCAGGCAAGAACACTGGAGTGGGTTGCCATTTCCTTCTCCAATGCATGAAAGTGGAGAGTGAAAGTGAAGTCGCTCAGTTGTGTCTGACTCTTCGCGACCCCATGGACTGCAGCCTACCAGGCTCCTCCGTCCATGGGATTTTCCGGGCAACAGTACTGGAGTGGGGTGACATTGCCTTCTCCCTGAATGAGCCGTAGGTATAGATATGTCCCCTCCTTTTTGAACCTCTCTCCCCATCTCACCCCTTTAGGTTGTTACAGAGCCCCTTTGAGTTCCCTGAGTCACACAGCAAATTCTCACTGGCCATCAATTTTACATATGGTAATGTAAGTTTCCAAGTTACTCTCTTCATACATCCCACCCTCTCCTTCCTCCCCACCACCATACCCATATGTCTGCTCTCTATGTCTATCACATGTGATTTTAATGCTAACCTTTACTTCCTATCAAAGTCTATAATTCTCCTTCACTTGGTACGTTCTTCAGGACTATTTTGACCTTCACTTTCTCAAGCTATGTATTTCCTTTAATTATTTAAAGTATATAAGAAAATACTAGTATTTAAGAAATATTCTTTATGAGAAAGACAGGCCCATATCAGTACAATCCTTGCTTATGGGCAAACTTATTAACACCATTTAGTCCTCAGGAAACAGCAAGAAACCAAAAAGGCTTGAGAGCTGGGGACACCATCTCCCCATCCATAAATACAAAGATAAACTCCTAAAATAGGACCAAGGAGCCTTGGCTCACCTTTTAGCACCATGTGTTCATCTGCTACATGAGGCACGCATTTTGACACTCTACAGTCAGTGTAGATTTAACATGTCCTCCTAAAGTCACATTTCCTATTTTAATATATATGTTAGAAGAAGTCAACCATTTCTGCACTGATATAATGCCTGACAATTGGCCAGCATAACACCAAGTCTGCCTTTCACGTTACCTGCTGCTGCTGCTGCTGCTAAGTCGCTTCAGTCGTGTCCGACTCTGTGCAACCCCGTAGACGGCAGCCCACCAGGCTCCCCCATCCCTGAGTAGCTGGCATAATGCTATTTATTATGATGGAAAAGACTGGAAGAAGAGAAGATCTACAGAGAAAAAAAAAAAAATTCATGAGTTTAGTTATGACTTGTTGAAACAAAAGTGCTGATCAACTTCCTAGGGAGTAACTGGGTTTGGCATTCACAGCAGAGGTCTGTACTGGAGATATGAAAAAGGAAGGTGCCTTACAGAAAGTGCTTAAAGTCATGAGGCTGAATAAGATCACCAGTGAGGAAGCAGAGTTAGAGATCATGTATTTTATCAGCTCCTCATGGATTACATTAGAGAAAGGGAGCTTTCCAGATATTAAAAATTTTTTTTAACTGTAATGATTTAAGTAATATGATACTGAATTATGACAGAGTTCAAGTACATATTGGAGTTAATATATGATAAATGTAACATTTCCATATGTAGATTATTCAACAGAAAATGACCAGTATTGGATTCCTTCTCCATTTTCTTTGGATATTACTATTTTTAAAAATGTATTGCTATTTTGATGATTGCAACAAGCAAAAACGAATAGCTAAAAACCTGTAAAATGTTAGATCCTGTTATTAATCTATATATAATTTATTTTGCTAAAACTTATAAAACTAGTATATTAGAATACAAGTTAAAAATTGTTTTTATAGTTCTGAGGTAAAGAAGTTATATCTAAGCATGGTATATAAGATAGAAAAGATATTTAAAAGTTTGTAAAAAGTGAATAAGAGAAAGAGATGGCCACTCCAGTATTCTTGCCTGGAGAACTCCATGGACAGAGGAGTCTGGTGGTTTGCAGTCCATGGGGCCGCAGAGACTCGGACACGACCGAGTGACTAACACAGCAATGAAAAGTGAATAATGCAAAAAACAGTAAAAAAAAGACACACTAGAAAAATGTCTTCAACAAAATATGAAGATGTTTTAAAATCACTATTAAAAAATAAATACATTCATAGAACCGTAAAGATTATGTCACATGATGACAAAAATATGAATGATAAATAGCTTGTAAAACAATGTTAGTGATATTTAATCATAAAAACAAATGATAGTGAAATACTATTGTTATATCACTGGATAGGAAAAGATATTAATCAAAATATATATTGAGTCCTCATACTGGCTAGGGCAGATATTGCTTTCAAAGAGAACAGTACAAATACATAATGCATGTCACTTTTTTTTTTTTTTTAACTTTACAATATTGTATTGGTTTTCCCATACATCAACATTCATCTGCCACGGGTGTACACGTGTTCCCGATCCTGAACCGCCCCCACCTCCCTCCCCATACCATCCCTCTGGGTCATCCCAGTGCACCAGCCCCAAGCTTCCTGTATCCTGCATTGAAATTTTCCTATCAATGCAATATCAGCTCTCCTCCACTGCGGAATGGGAGGTCTATGTCCCCTCCCCTTGAACACTTGTGACCTTTGTAACTGCTTCACAACCAACAGAATGTGGCAGAAGTGATACTATGTGACTTCCAAGGCTAGGTCATAAAATGCAGTATAGTTTTACCTAGTTTGTTCTGTCTCTTTCTCTACACGCTTTCTCCTGGAACCCAGGCACTCAGCCATTACCCTGGCATCAACTACCAAAGAGCTAAGTCTTCATATGATTACAGCCCTTAGACTTCTAGTCTTCTTGCTTAGATCCAGATATTACAGAGCACAGGCAAGCCATCCCAGTGTGTTTGAATTTCTCACCAAGGGAAACTATAGGAAATACAAATGATTACTGTTATTCAGGCCACTAAATTTGGGGGTGATTTTTTAACTACAAAAACAGGTAAATAACACACTGACTTTCAGAAAAATATGTCAAATCTGAAAACAGGGTATATCTGCTGACTAATTTATCTTGAGGAAGCACTCAGACAATTGCACAAGTATTTGTGTATGGGAAAGTCGATTATCAGTTCAGTTCAGTTCAGTTCAGTTCAGTCGCTCAGTCATGTCCGACTCATTGCCAGCCCATGAACTGCAGCATGCCAGGCCTCCCTGTCCGTCATCATCTTCCAGAGTTCACTCAAACTCACGTCCATCGTGATGTCATGAGTCGGTGATGTCATCCAGCCATCTCATCCTCTGTCATCCCCTTCTCCTCCTGCCCCCAATCCCTCCCAGCATCAGAGCCTTTTCCAATGAGTCAACTCTTTGCATAAGGTGACCAAAGTACTGGAGTTTCAGTTTTAGCATCATTCCTTCCAAAGAATACCCAGGGCTGATCTCCTTCAGAATGGACTGGTTTGGATCTCCTTTAAGTCCAAGGGACTCTCAAGAGTCTTCTCCAATACCACAGTTCAAAAGCATCAATTCTTCAGCGCTCAGCTTTCTTCACAGTCCAACTCTCACACTCATACATGACCACTGGATTATAGCCTCCAATTTTTCACTCTCATAAGCAAGATAACATCAAATAATTAGGAACTGCTTAGATAAACTGTAATAAGTATATATAATGGAAGACTATTCAACCATTCAAAACATGTAGTAAATCTGTATTTGACAAAGTTCTTCAATTGATACTATTAGGTAAAATATTAGGTAACAGATTTCACTGAATCACAGATGTAGAAAACAACTTATGGTTACCAAGGAGGAAATGGCAGGGAGTGATAAATTGGAAGATTAGGGCTGACATGTACACACTGCTGCTGCTGCTAAGTCACTTCAGTCGTGTCCGACTCTGTGTGACCCCATGGACGGCAGCCCACCAGCCTCCTCCGTCCCTGGGATTCTCTAGGAAAGAATACTGGAGTGGGTTGCCATTTCCTTCTCCAATGCAGGAAAGTGAAAAGTGAAAGTGAAGTCGCTCAGTCATGTCTGACTCTTAGCGACCCCATGGACTGCAGCCTACCAGGTTCCTCCATCCATGGGATTTTCTAGGCAAGAGTACTGGAGTAGGGTGTCATTGCCTTGTCAACAGATAAATAATAATAAGAACCTACTGTATAGCACAAAAAACTCTACTCAATACTCTGTAATAGTCTAAATGGGAAAAGAATCTTTTATATATATATATATATATATATATAAACTGATTAGCATTGTCTTACACTTTAAACTAACATTGTAAATCAACTATACTCCAAGAAAAATTAATTAAAAATTTTAAATTTCAAATCAAATTTGAAAGTACTTTACATATAGAATTTCATTCTATGGGGAATTTTTTTCTTTTTAGGTATAGAAAGTCTTTAAAAATACACATCAAAATTATAATGGCAGATATCTATTATATCAAGTAAAATAAGCTATTTCTATTTTGGAAATTATAAAGAAAAAAAACTCAAAGCATTTAAGACAGTATCTCAATGCTAACTGGTGCTGTGAGATAGTCATTAGCAGTGTTTTTATTTTTTAAGAGATGAGCTGCACATATCATATTTTGAGCACTTTTCCTTCCACTCATTCTCCATTTTATTTCCTATTCCTGATCAAATTTTCAAGTGCTTATCTTGCTCTTAATGTCAAGGGAAATGGGAAAAATTATTGACTTGAATGAATGTTCATAGATACTACCATGAAAATAAATGTCACTGTTTTATTACACACGGAAAAGTTCCAGGGTAATATTATTATGTCTATTTTTATAAATGGGGAAAATGTCTCAGAGACTCTAACTGGTTTGTCTATTATCAGTCAGAAATTATTTGAAAAGAAACTAGATATGTCAGCCCCTGAATTTATGGCCTTTGCCCCACATTAGGAACCACTGCAAAGTGTTTCAAATTTCTACTGTACTATACTAGGTATCATGCAAAGAGGACTAACTATACCGTTATATTGCCATAGACATTATAGTCCATGTAAATTAAGACTTATTTACTTTATTTAAGTATACCTATGGCTTGAAACTCAAGAATCTTCTCCTGCACCACGATTCAAATGAATCAATTCTTTGGCACTCAGCCTTCTTTATGGTTCAGCTCTCACATCCATACATGACTACTGGAACAACCATAGCTTGGATTATACAGACCTTTGCTGGCAAAGTTATGTCTCTGTTTTTTAATACACTGTTTTGGTTTGTCATAGCTTTCTTTCCAAGGAGCAAGTGTCTTTTAATTTCATGGCTGCAGTCACCATCCACAGTGATTTTGGAACCTGAGAAAATAAAATCTGTCACTGCTTCCACTCTGAAAGAGTTGTACACGACTGACTGACTAACACTTTCACTTTCACGGCTTCAAACTCAATATTAAAAAAAAAAAAAAAAAAAAAAAAAAAAAACTAAGATCATGGCATCTAGTCCCATCTGGTCCCATCACTTGATGGTAAATAGAAAGGGAAAAAGCAGAAGCAGTGACAGATTTTATTTTCCTGGACTCCAAAATCACTGCAGATGGTAACTGTAGCCATGGGATTAAAAGATGCCCACTCCTTGGAAGAAAAGCTATGACAAACCTAGAAAGCATATTAAAAAGCAGAGACATCACTTTACCGACAAAAGTATGTATAGTCAAAGCTATGAATTTTCCAGTAGTCATGTACAAATGTGAGAGCAGGACCATTAAGAAGGCTGAATGCCAAAGAACTGATGCTTTCAAATTGTGGTGCTGGAGAAGACTCTTGAGAGTCCCTTGGATAGCAAGGAGATCAAACCAGTAAATCCTAAAGGAAATCAACCTTGAATATTCATTTGAAAGATTGATGCTGAAGCTGAAGCTCCAATATTTCAGCACCTGATGTGAAGTGTCAACTCACTGGAAAAGACGCTGATGCTTGGAAAGGTTGAAGGCAAAAGGAAAAGGGAATGGCAGAGGATGAGATGGTTAGATAATATCATCGACTCAATGGACATGAATTTGAGCAAACTGTGGGAGATAGTGAAGGACAGGGGACCCTGTCAAGCTATAGTCCATAGGGCTGCAAACAGTCAGACACAACTTAGCAACTGAATAAAAACAAATGAAGGTAAAAAATGATAATATTATACACTGCACTTTACAAATAGATTATTATTGAAATGGTATAGTTAAAAAAAAAAGCTAAAAGTCAGTATTTGTTTTAAATCTATTCTAATTATGTACCAAAAAAATTCATTTATTTAGAGGACTATACCTTTTATAGTCCTTTGTAAAGACTGAAGGCAAAAGGAGAAGAGGGAGGCAGAGGATGAGATGGTTGGATGGCATCACTGATTCAATGGACATGAACCTGGATGAATTCCGGGAGATGGTGAGGGATGGGAAGCCTGGTGTGCTGCAGTTCATTGGGTCACAAAGAGCTGTACACCACTGAGCGACTGAACAACAACAATCTTTTACTGAATATATTTTACCTACTTTTCACAGTCTAAAAAAAAAATTACTACATGGGGCTTACCGCAAACCTTAAAAATAAAGGACTAATTCAACACATAATTGTGAACTGGATAAAATTTATCCTCATAGCACATTCATATTTCCTTTATCCTTCAGGTTTCATTATCTGGACATATGACATGTGTCTATTATCCCTATAGAAGTTCCGTCATAACACTACAGTTAATTAAAGTACATCGTCTGGCAATTCTATATCTTTGGCCCAGAACTAATTAAATTTTTGACAGTTGCAGTTGAAAATTAGTTATCCTGTCTTCTTATGTTGGGTTTTCCATCACATTGCTTCAGGATGCAGCATGGAAATAAGCCTCTGAGAAGCTTCATAAATACTCTGGTAATATTTTACAAAATATTTTCTGCCTTTAATATAACTTACATATAAGTGTGCCATTGATCAGGGAAATGTCAAAGAAATGATCAGCTATAGCTCACATTCTACACTGAAGAAGAAATGGAAGCTCAGAATATCATTACCCAAGGATCAAAAAGTAAACTATTAGAGCCAGAATTAGAAATCCAGTTCTAATTTCTAATTTCCATTTCTAAAATTTAGAAATAAAGTCCTAAATTTTAGTCTTATACTTTCTCTCCATGACTTTGTTTGTCCCCTACAACACCAACCACATCTGCCTAGTTGGACCACAGGAAATGAGTGACTACCTTTAGTTCTCCTGGACAGGCTGTCTGCTGACTGTTAGATACTCAGAACACAGTGGTTGCACATTCCGTCGAATTAACAAGACAGTTCTGAATGTGTACTAAGGATGTGCCTCATGCTGTAGGTTGCATTCAAAACCATTGTTTAATTGAGTGGTTATGGCAACCTTCCTAAATCATGGCAAATTATTAAGCAGCATGTGGTACAAGCGGGACCAGGAAGGCTCAGGTGTAATAAATGATTGTCCTTTGGAGAGTCATAACAGGAAGTAATTCATTAGGGAAACAAAAGAAATTTTGTAGCAATTAAGCATATTGAAAAATCTGTTATACATAAAATCCCTTGCTTCTTGTCTGAATGAAAGCAAGAACTAAAGATCATTTTCCCCCAAAGTTTTCAAAACCATGCTAATTCACTTAAAATAGAATTGTTCTTTGATTTATTATTTACATTGTAGCATATAAATAGCAATTACTTTCCATAAAGAATTTTAATTTTTCATCTTAAGTGTATTTATTTAATTCAGATTTTATGCCTAAATAAAATACAAACATAAAACCCAAGTAAATCTAAAAAGCTCAAAAGAAAACTTAAAAAATATGATATTATTAGTGTTTAGAAAAGTGTTATATAAGACAATGTTTCAAATCCAGGTAATTCTAGGAACAGAAGAATTTATAAAATAAATGAATAATCATGAACAAGTCAAATTATTGCACCAAAAGTAATAAGCCAAGGATGAGACCTTACTCTATAACTTTTCTTCAAACTCACACATATCTTTGTCTGTCATCTTTCAGTTTGCATACACAATATTTGAAGCATGTTTTTTTCTTTTCACTTCTTATTAATTAAAAAAAAAAACTTTCATGGGTAATCATAAATGATATACGAAATTCAAGCTGAATTTTTATTCTTTTATTATTTTAGCATTTTTCAATATTAGTGAATAAATTTCATTCAAAAGCATCTCTGTTAACATTTGTTGGGTAAAAAAAGTCGACTAAGGGCAAAGCACAACTTAAACGAAACCCCAAAATGAATAATAATTTAAATCTCCACAATAAAAAGACCAAAAGTTTACATATTATATGCCCACATTTAAAAAAAAAAAAAGTCTAACATCTGGGAGTCATGATTAGGCATTCAATTAAAGCAAATGAATGTCAAGAATTCCACATGAATTCTGTTAATCAGATTTGCTATTTCATGATTTGAATAGGAGTCCTTTATTTCTCCACTTCATAAATAGCATCTCTTCAAGGACCTGCCAGCGGGTGAAAATAGGACATAGGAGTGGAAATAGGACATAGGAGTTACATTACTCTGCAGAAACAGATGTAGAAAGGGGCACGTGCCTGCGAGGCTCTGTGCTTATCACCCATGCTTAACGTACTGGGCTGTAAGAAAGTAGGTTGCTTTGAAATGTACAAGTCTCTCTCTCTCTTTTTTTTTTTTTTCTCTAAATATGAATTTTTTCTCCCCTGTAAATTCTTTGGGAGTTAAAAAATTAATTAGGACACAAATTTGGGAAGACTTATGAAAACTGAGCAACTTGGGTTGGTATTTAAAGTAAAACTGTAAAACATTAAAAGGAAGTACCATACTTCTACAAACACAGTGTAAGTGTATGTACTGAACTCACTAATATGAAAACCAGCAGGATGATTCAGAGTATTTCAAGACTTCCCATTTATAGGAAATGAGGAAAGAAAGTCAGAATAAAGTTGTTGAGTTAGACACAAAGCGATGTAATATTCAGTAGTCAGTAAAACAATTACATTTGTGGTTAACTCTTCTATGAGGAAGAATTCATTTGTATCTCTACCAAATAAAAACCTATAATTAATAAGAAACACAGAGTCTGGGCCTTAATTAGCAGAGCAGACTAAGGCCTTCAAAGTCAAATAAACAAAGCTCCATTCCCCGAGATAAACAAAACTCTAAGTGTAACATTGAAAGAAGTCTTATTTGTCTTATTCTTAAATTTTTGATAATTTTTAACACAATTAATATTTAGAATGATGGTATTATATGTCTGACAGATCATGTTTATCAGAGGAAACAGGCCTATAGTTCATTGTCTGAGTTACAAATAGTAATCATGGAGTTAATGAACTTGTGTTTTAAGAAAAGAACCCTATAAAACCACTCTAAGGCAAACCAACCAAAGACATCCTACTTTCCAGTTTGAAGCAAAAGTATTTTTAAAGGTTCTGAATCATGAAAACTCTAAATTATGTTCAGAGAACAGTGAGAGATTCAATGTAACTAGAGGTTAGAGTTTAGTGTCTGATTCTAGGAAGTTGGGCTAGAAGTGCAGAGGCCTTGCAAAGAAGCCTAAGGGCAGTGGACTCTTTTCTGAAGGTCATAGGGAGCCTACGGGGGCTCACAAATCAGCAGTGGTATCATCAGACTAGTTTTAAGGAAGGTTCCAATAATTTCTTCTCACATACAACATGCTGCTGCTGCTGCTGCTAAGTCGCTTCAGTCATGCCCGACTCTGCGCAACCCCATAGACGGCAGCCCACCAGGCTCCACCGTCCCCGGGATTCTCCAGGCAAGAGTACTGAAGTGGGTTGCCATCGCCTTCTCCCACATACAACAATTTTCTCGCCATTTAAACTTTTCTTTCTAGCTTATCAGCAGTATTAGTAACATGGATTTAGCTGTATAAAATGTTGGTGTATGAGGACTAGGAGAGGGTGCTGTAGGATCACCGCACATAGGCTAACGAGAACCTCAGATATGCAGATGACACCACCCTTATGGCAGAAAGTGAAGAGGAACTAAAAAGCCTCTTGATGAAAGTGAAAGTGGAGAATGAAAAAGTTGGCTTAAAGCTCAACATTCAGAAAATGAAGATCATGGCATCTGGTCCCATCACTGCATGGGAAATAGATGGGGAAACAGTGGAAACAGTGTCAGACTTTATTTTTCTGGGCTCCAAAATCACTGCAGATGGTGACTGCAGCCATGAAATTAAAAGACGCTTACTCCTTGGAAGGAAAGTTATGACCAACCTAGATAGCATATTCAAAAGCAGAGACATCACTTTGCCAACAAAGGTCCGTCTAGTCAAGGCTATGGTTTTTCCTGTGGTCATGTATGGACATGAGAGTTGGACTGTGAAGAAGGCTGAGCGCCGAAGAATTGATGCTTTTGAACTGTGGTGTTGGAGAAGACTCTTGAGAGTCCCTTGGACTGCAAGGAGATCCAACCAGTCCATTCTGAAGGAGATCAGCCCTGGGACTTCTTTGGAAGGAATGATGCTAAAGCTGAAACTCCAGTACTTTGGCCACCTCATGCGAAGAGTTGACTCATTGGAAAAGACTCTGATGCTGGGAGGGATTGGGGCCAGGAGGAGAAGGGGATGACAGAGGATGAGATGGCTGGATGGCATCACTGACTCGATGGACGTGAGTCTGGGTGAACCCCCAGGAGTTGGTGATGGACAGGGAGGCCTGGCATGCTGTGATTCATGGGGTCGCAAAGAGTCGGACACGACTGAGTAACTGATCTGATCTGATCTGATGGGTGCAGAGGACATTAAAAATGTTCCTTTACTGTCAGTGTAAATCTGACAACGTGAGTCATCCTTTACCATTAACATGACTATAATCATTGGTTGGGGGGCGGAGGGGGGGTGGGGTAAGGAGATGCAAGTGGTAAGAAACATTTTTTTATTAAGATCTAATTCACATGACAGAATTTACCACTTTTAAATATACCAATTACATTCTTCATATGTTCACAGGATTGTGTAACATCATCACTAGCTAATCCTAAAATATTTTCATCAGCCCCCAAAGAAACCCCAAATCTAATAGCAGTTACTTCTCATTTCCCCTTCCAGCCCTTGGTAACTACTAATTAATTTTCTGTATCTACAGATTTGCCTACAGTATCTGAATATTTTACATAAATCAATTAATATGATATAGGGCCTTTTACATCTGGTTTCTTTCCCTTATCACAAAGTTTTCAAGGTTCATCCTTGTAGCATGAGTTAGTATGTCATCCATTTTATGGCTTAAAAATGCTCCATTGACTAGACATATCACATTTTATTTATGAAATCACCAGGGATGAATATTTGGGTTGTTTCTATTATCTGGCTCTTATAAAGCTGCCAAAAATGTTTGTGTGCAAGCTTATCTGTAGATATATATTTTCAATTCTCTTGAGTATATGCCGAGGAATGGAACTGTTGGGTCAAATAGTAATCCTGTATTTAACTGCCAAATTGTTTTCTAAAGTGATTATCATTTTACATTACTACCAACAGTGTATGAGGGTTCCAATTTCTCCACATCCTTGCCATCACTTACTGTCCAACTTTTTTGATTACCACCATGCTGTTGGACTTCCATGGTGGCTCAGAGGTTAAAGCGTCTGCCTGGAATGCAGGAGACCGGGATTTGATCCCTGGGTCAGGAAGATCCCCTGGAAAAGGAAATGGCACCCCACTCCAGTACTCTTGCCTGGAGAATCCCATGGACGGAGGAGCCTGGTAGGCTACAGTCCATGGGGTCGCGAAGAGTCGAACACGACTGAGCGACTTCACTTTCACTTTCTTTTCATGCTGTTGGATTAATCTTAATTTTGATTTAAATTTCCCTGATGCTTAATGACATTGAATATTTTTTTCATGTGCTTCTTGGCCATATGCCTTCTTTGGAGAAATGTCTGTAAAAAATCCTTCTTTCTTACCCCCACAGACTATAGCCCACCAGCCTCCCATGTTCATGGAATTCTCCGGGCAAGAATACTGCAGTGGGTAGCCATTCCCTTCTCCAAGGGATCTTCCCGACCCAGAGACTGAACCCAGGTCTCCTGCATTGCAGGCAGATTCTTTACCATCTGAGCCACCAGAGAAGCCCATCTACTTTCATTAATTGTGTGGTTTTTAAAAAATACTTGAGTAATAACAGTTTTATATTCTGAATACTAGATTCTTATCAGATAAATGATTTGCAAGTATTTTTTCCCATCCTCTGTGTTGTCTTTTTAAAAATCATCTATATGACATTTTAAAGAGTGGTTTTAAGTTCATAGCAAGATTGAGAGGAAGGTATGTCTCCTTCCCAAATGTTTCCTGCCCCCACACATGCATAGATTCCATGACAATTATTAATACCCTCCATCAGAGTTACAGGTAATGAACCTACACTGACACATAATCACCCAAAGTCTATAGTTCACATTATGGATCACTCTTGGCGCTGTACTGGTTTGGCATGTATAAGCCATTGCAATATTATGCAGGAATGTCTCACTGCCTTAAGAATACTTTGTGCCCTGCCCAACCCTCCCTCTCCCTAGCACATAGAAGCTACTAATCTTTTTTCTGTCTCCATATTTTCACCTTTTCCAGATTGTCATAAAGTTGGAATTATATAAGATGTACAATAAACTTCTTTTTAGATTGATTTCTTTTACCTAGTAATATGCATTTGAGATTCTTGCATGTCTTTTCAAAGCTTGATAGTGTATTCTTTTTAGTGGTGAATAATGTTCTATCGACTGCTATACCACAGTTTATTCATCCATTCATCTACTGAAGGCATCTTGATTGCTTTTAAATTGTGGCAATTATGGATACAGCTAATATAAATGTTTGTATGTACATGTTTATGTGGACAGAAGTTTTCAACTCCTTTGGATAAACACCAAGGAGTATAATTGCTGGGTTATGTAAGAATATGTTTAGTTTGTTTTATTTTTAATTTTTATTTTATATTGGAGAATAGTTGTGTTAGCTTCAGGTGTACAGCAAAGTGATTCAGTTATACATATACATGAATCTATTCTTTTTCAAGTTATTTTCCAATTTATCATTACAGAATATTGAGCATCATTAGGTTATTACAGAATATTGAACATCATTCCCTGTGATATCCCGGTTCTTGTTGGTTCAGTTCAGTTCAGTCACTCAGTCATGTCTATTTGCGACCCCATGGACTGAAGCACACCAGGCTTCCCTGTCCATCACCAACTCCTGGAGTTTACTCAAAACTCATGTCCAGCAAGTCAGTGAGGCTATCCAACCATCTCATCCTCTGTCGTCCCCTTCTCCTTCTGCCTTCAATCTTTCCCAGCATCAGGGTCTTTTCTAAGGAGTCAGTTTTTCGCATCAGGTGGCCAAAGTGTTCAGCTTCAGCATCAGTCTTTCCAGTGATTATTCAGAACTGATTTCCTTTAGGACTGACTGGTTGGATCCACTTGCAGTCTAAGGGACTCTCAAGAGTCTCCTCCAACACCACAGTTCAAGAGTATCAATTCTTTGGTGCTCAGCTTTCTTTACAGTCTGACTCTCACATCCATTCACGACTCCTGGAAAAACCATAGCTTTGACTAGACGGATCTTTGTTGGCAAAGTACCTATTGGTTGGTTACTCTTGTTGGTTACCTATTTTCAAATATAGCAGTTTTACAGGCAAGCAGAAAACCGCTATCTATCCAAACTCAATGTACCACTTTTGCATTTTCAGCAGCAAAGAATGAGGGCTCCTGTTGCTCCACATTCTCATCAGCATTTGGTATTCTCAGTGTTTCAGTGGACTTTTTAGTAAGTGTATAGTAATAGCTCACTGTTGCTTTAATTTGCATTTCCTCAGCAGCATTTAATGGGGAACATCTTTTCACATGCTTATTTGCTGTTTGTGTATGTTCTTTGATAAGATATCTGGCTCATTTTTTGGTTCATTTTTTAATTGGACTGCCTGGTTTTTAAAAAATTATTGAATCATAAGAGGTGTATATTTAAGATAACAATCCTATATCAAATATTTTATCTTTTGCAAATATTTTCTCCTAGGCTGTGGTTTGCCTTATTTCTCTTAACACTGTCTTTCACAGAAATGTTTAAGGAAGTTCAACTTGTCAATTATTTCTCTCAAGGGTTTTCCTTTGTGGTTTTGTCTAAAAAGTCATACCAATGTCTGTTGACTTTTTAATTTGTTCACAGTATCCTTTGAAGCAGAAACATTTTAATTGCTGAATTTCAATTTATTTATGTATTCCATAGTTGTCTGTGGTTTACATGCTGTATCTAAGAAAATATTAGCTTATCTAAGACATGAGGACGGGGAAGGCAATGGCACCCCACCCCAGTACTTTTGCCTGGAGATTCCCATGGACGGAGGAGGCTGGTGGGCTCCAGTCCATGGGGTCGCTGAGAGTTGGACACGACTGAGCGACTTCACTTTCACTTTTCACTTTCATACATTGGAGAAGGAAATGGCAACCCACTCCAGTGTTCTTGCCTGGAGAATCCCAGGGACAGGGGAGCCTGATGAACTTCCGTCTATGGGGTCGCACAGAGTCGGACACGACTGAAGCGACTTAGCAGCAGCAGCAGCAAGACATGAGGATATACTTAGGTTTTCTTTTAAGAGTGTGACAGTTTTAGCATTTATACTTAAGTTAATGACTTTGAGTTCCTTTTTATATATGATATAAAGAAGAAATCCAATTTCTATTTTTTTGCTACTGGATATCTAGCTGTTTCAAAACTGCTTGTTAAAAGTCTCTTCTGCATTGAATTTTTAAGGCATCCTTGTTAAAAACTGACAGTACATGCTTTGTTTTTGGATTTTCAGTTCTATTCCATTCACACACACACACACACACACACATATACACACATACATACATATATACATATAAATACTCATTCCAGTCTCACACAGACTAATTTCATTTTGTATTAAATTTTAGAATGGATCATGTGAGGCCTCCATTTTTGTTCCTTTTAAAAGTTGTTTCAACTATTTCCCATCTCTTGCATTTTCATATGGATTTTAGTAGTGTCTTGCCAAGTTCTGCAAAAAACAAAAAGACAGCTGGGATTTTGACAGAGTTTGCATTTAATCTGTAATTCAATTTGGAGAGTCTTCCAATCATGAACATGTGAAATATTTCCATTTTAAGTCTTCTTTAATTTCATCTAATGATGTTCTGTAGTTTTCAGTGTACAAGTCTTGCACTTCTTTTGTTACATTTATAAGTATTTTATTTTTGATGCTATTATAAATGAAATTCTTTTTTCAATTTCATTTTCAGATTGTTTACTGTTAGAATAGAGATATATAATTAATTGTTATATATTATTTAGTATTCTTCAAACTTGCTGAACTTATTAACTAATAGGTTTTTTATTGGACTTCCTTTAGTCCACTAGGATTTTATATATGTATAGGATCATATCATCTGCAAATAAGAGAATTTTGCTTTTTCTTTTTCAACCTGGATGGGTTTTATTTCTTCTTAAACATATTTTATATCTTTCTCTTATTTTTATTAAGTTATGCTTGAATAAAATATTACGTTGGTTTTAAGTGTACAATATTTTCAATATTTGTATATATTATAAAATAATCACCTCAATAAGTCCAGTTACCATGCCCTGCCATACAAAGTTGTTACAATATTATTGACTATATTCTCTATGTATACATTATATCCTTGTGATTGATTTATTTTATAGCTGGAAGTTTGTACGTCTTAAATCCCCTCATCTATTTAGTCTGTCCCCATAATCATTTCCCCTCTGGCAACCACCAGTTTCTTCTTTATCTATAAGTCTGTTTGTTTTGTATTTTATATTCTGCATATGAGTAAAATCATATGGTATTTGTCTTTCTCGGTCTTGACTTACTTCACTTAGCATAAAGAATGCTTTTTGTTTCTCATTCTTGCCTAATTAGCCCTGGCTAAAACCTCCACTACAATGTTGACTAGAAATGGTGAGAATAAACATCCTTATTTTGTTTCTGATCTTCATAGGAAAGCTTTTAGTCTTTCACCATTAAGTATGATGTTATCTGTGGGGTTTTTGTACAAAGGTCTTCCTGCTATACAAAAGTAGAACACTCTTATGAAAGCTTTTGTAAGCTCAAATGGTGTAAAATGAAGACACAATTAGCAAAGAACACATCTTGCTAACAGATGCATGAAGAAAATGAAGACAAAGCACAGCTCAAAGACACACTTTAAAGCTATGATGCTGGATGCTAAGATGATGAGTGCAGTTCCCAGGGAATGAGCTTGGTGGTGCTGCTCTTGATGCCCTAAATGCATATGCCTTCTATGATGGCTTGTTGCAAAACAAATGCTACTTTTGGCTTTTCATCTTTTTTTTTTTCAGAAAAGTAAACATCCTCTTCAGATTTATTTTGGTTACTGAAAGCAAACAGTAAACTAGGTCCTTAGTAAAAGTGAAGTGTTACAAAGCAAACTTTAGACAAAGTGGGGGATTCCTATACATGCTTTATCAGGTTGAAAAATTTTGTCTAGGTTGTCAGGTACTTTTTATCAGTAAAGGATACTGGATTATTTCAATGCCTCTTCTGTGTCTACAGAGATGATCGTGTGGTTTTATCTTTTATTCTATCACCTTGATTGATTTTCATGTGTTAAACTGACCTTACATTCTGGAATAAATCCCACTTTGACATGGTGCAGAATACTTTTTATATGTTACTGTATTCAGTGTGATAGTATTTTGCTAATGACGTTTTTGGTCTATATATATAAAGAACATTGGCTTGTAATTTTGTGTTATCATTGTCTAATTTTAGTATCATGGAAATATTAGTCTCATACAATGGATTTTGATGTATTTCTTTGTCTTTATTTTTGTGGAAGAACTTGGAATGTATTGGTCCTAATTCTTCTTTAATAGTTCTGTGGTTTTAATCAGTAAAGTAATCTGGTCTTAGACTTTGTGAGATGTTTTGATTACTAATCTCTACTCATTACAGATATGATCACATTTTCTGTATCTTTTTTCCAAGTAGAGAATACCAAAATAGAGATAGAAATGATTAATTTGTGTGTATGTGTGTGTGAAGTGTGTGCTTAGTTGCTCAGTCATGTCCGACTCTTTTGCAAGCCCATGGACTGTAGGCTGCCAGGCTCCTCTGCCCATGGGGTAATCCAGGCAAGAATACTGGAATGGGTAGCAATTCCCTTCTCCAGGGGATCTTCCTGACCCAGGGATCAAACCCAGGCCTCCTGCATTCCAGGCAGATTCTTTACCATCTGAGCCACTGGGGCAGACTCATGTGATTTTATATATATATTTATATGTATATTTATATTATATATATAAACAACTTATTATTGACATAAAAAATGCACTAAAATGAAAACTTCACTAAAAGGACTCAATAACAGATTTGAGTAGGCAGAAGAATCAGTGAACTTGAAGATAGGTCAGTTGAGATTATCTAGTCTGAAGAATAGTAAATAAAAAGAATAAAAATGAACATAATCCTAAAAAACTGTGAAATACCACCAAGCATATTAACATTTGCCTAGACAAAGTCCCAGCAGGAAAGAAGGGAAAGAAAGAGGCAGAGAGAATATTTGAAGAACTAATGATAGAAATCTACCCATATCTAATGAAAAACATTAATCTATATATCTCAAAGCTCAACAAGCTCTAAGAAGGATAAAATAAAGGACAATCACACCTCAGTACATCACATTTTTTTGAAAGAGAAAAACAAATAGGGATTGTTTAAGGCAGCAAGAGAGATAAAAGTCCTCACAGACGAGGTATCCTCAGTATGATTCACATCTGATTTCTACAAAAAACCATGAAAGTGAGGGATGAGATATTCAAAACGCTCAAAGCAAAAGGCCAGTGAAGAATCCTATATCCAATAAAACTATCCTTTAAAACAAGGCATCATTCCCATACTTTCCTTTTGTCCTTTAAACATGATTTCCTTTTGTTCTTTTTCTTTCTTTATTTTATTTTTTTAACTTTACAATATTTTATTGGTTTTGCCATACATAAAAATGAATTCATCACAGGTATACACGTGTTCCTCATCTTGAACCCTCCTCCCACCTCCCTCCCAAAACCATCCCTCTGGGTTGTCCTAGTGCACCAACCCCAAGCATCCAGTATCGTGCATCGAACCTGGACTGGCGACTCATTTCATATATGATATTACACATATTTCAATGCCATTCTCCCAAACCATCCCACCCTCGCCCTCTCCCACAGAATCCAAAAGACTGTTCTATACATCTGTGTCTCTTTTGCTGTCTCGTATACAGGGTTATTGTTACCATCTTTCTAAATTCCATATATATGTGTTAGTATACTGTATCGGTGTTTTTCTTTCTTTCTTACTTCACTCTGTATAATAGGCTCCAGTTTCATCCACCTCATTAGAACTGATTCAAATGTATTCTTTTTAATGGCTGAGTAATACTCCATTGTTTTTATGTACCACAGCTTTTTTATCCATTCATCTGCTGATGGACATCTAGGTTGCTTCCACTTCCTGGCTATTATAAACAGTGCCCTCTGCTGGGCACACACACTGAGGAAACCAGAATTAAAAGAGACACGTGTACCCCTTTTGTTCTTTTAATATATTTAAAATAGACAATTTGAAGTCTTTCTTTAATCAGTCCAATATCTGAGCTTCCTAAGGAACCTTTTCTATTGACTATTTTTTTTTCATGTTCTAGGCCAAATTTCTTGTTTCTTTGCATGTTTCATAAGTTCTTGTTGAAAATTAACATTTTAAAAAATAATGTAATGTGTGTATGTGTGTTAGCAGCTCAGTCTCACGTCTAACTCTTTGCAAACCCATGGACTGTAGCCTTCCAGGTTCCCCTGTCCATGGAATTCTCCAGGCAAGAATACTGAGTGGGTTGTCATTTCCTTCTCCAAATGTAATGTGGGAACTATGGAAATCAGAATCTCCCCCTTCCCAGGGTTTGTTATTATTGCTGTTTGTTCTTTGGTGACTTTTCTGACTTAATCCTATAAAGTCTGTATTTTTTGTCATCTTTGGCCACTGAAATCTCTGCTCGCTTAGGTTAGTTGTCAGCTTATAATTGGGCAGATACTTTCTCCAATGCCTAGAACCAATAAGTCTCCTTATCTTTGACAAAGGGCTCTGTGTATCTTGTCACTGTGCCAGGCAGTTAGTTGCGAACTCTGCCTTAGCCTTCCCTTCCAACTTGTGCAGAACCCCAGCATCAGCAGAGGGAAAGCACTGAGGGCATTTTAGGGCCTTTCCTAAGCATACACACAGTCCTGGACAACTTTCAAAAGTCCCTGTGGACATCTCATTTCCCAGCTTCTTCTTTTAAGCTTTTTGATCAGTCTATTGTTTGCTTCAACTGTTATTCATGACTCAGGTTTCTACAGTCTTAACAATTTCCTGTAATTGTTTTCTACAAAAGCCCTATGGTAAAGACTTTTGACACTGGTGGTGGTCTGAGTAAGGTCAAATAAAGACAGTCTTGCAAGTAGAGTGTCCTAGACAACCACTAGACAGATCAACTTTGAAGGAGCTCTGGCTATATTCTGCTCCTTTTAACGGCTTCCAGACTGTTGGTTTTTAGACTGTTGGGGCAGTTAGCTTTCAAGGCTACCACTGAGCTGGGGAGTTGGATGAAAACAGCACAAGTTAGAATAACATAAAACTCACTGTTCTTACCACGATTCAGACATCTTATTGACTAAACACTTCCTGAAGAGCTGAACTTCCTTAGTTTACTTTCAAAGTTTTGAGAAATTGATTCTGACCATTTTTGCCAGTTTTCTCACTGCTTTTTACAAAGGAAAGAATTTTCAGAACTTCTTGCTCTGTTACTTTTTGCTGATGTCACCCGATGAAAGTGTTTTAAGAGCAAAAAAAAAAAAAAAAAGACAAGTGATAAAGACGGGTACAGGAAGAGGAAAATATAAGGAAGAAAAAAATAGAAACTTCCAAGCAGTTTGTAATTGCGTGAATGTAACTTCTCTGCACAAAAATATTATAACTGCTTCTTAATCACAATATTACTGGCAGAATTTCAAGGTCGGAATATGCTTACCCTAGGTAAAGCTTTGGAGAAGGAAATGGCAACCCACTCCAGTGTTCTTGCCTGGAGAATCCCAGGGACGAGGGAGCCTGGTGGGCTGCTGTCTGTGGGGTCGCACAGAGTCAGACACGACTGAAGCGACTTAGCAGCAGCAGCAGCAGGTAAAGCTTGAAACTTTCCTGTTCTTGTTTCTCAAAGTGTAGCCACCGTTCCATTAGGTGAACCTCCTACCCACGTCTCTACCTCTCTGACCCTTCCTCCTACCCACACCCTCGATGCAGCTTATTGCTTCAGACCCAGGCTCTGGCTGGAGACCCCTGTTCTGGTGCCATCACTGCTCTCATGCAAAGGGAAAATATGGGCCAAACAGGTGATCTGTGAAAGAGTCAAAGCAGAGACAAATTACTGTCCTGCCCACAGTTGGGTGGCTGATTTTCAGCCCAAAGATTTTTTTTTTCCAATAGGGATAGAATAAAAGTTTTTCACATTTTGTTAAGAAGTGACCATTAGAATCAAAGTCAGAAAGAACAAGTGGACCAAAGCTAAGCTAGCCCTGATGCCATACTGCTCAATGAAGCCAGTGACAAGACAAAGTTGTAACCTATGGTGTCACGAAATTCTGGGTCCTCTGTTTAATAAGAAGGTGCATGAGAGACCCTGCACATAGGAACAAGAAGCCAATGAGAAAGTACATATTTAAGAAGCAAAAAGAAGTATAGGTGTGAAGAGAAAGGAACAAAATTAAATGTGGTTCAGTAGTTTTTATATGATTGTTGAGTCTGAGCTTTGAGCCAAGTACCTCCATATCAGATCAGATCAGATCAGATCAGTCGCTCAGTCGTGTCCAACTCTTTGCGACCCCATGATCTGCAGCACGCCAGGCCTCCCTATCCATCACCAGCTCTCGGAGGTCACTCAGACTCACATTCATCGAGTCAGTGATGCCATCCAGCCATCTCATCCTCTGTCGTCCCCTTCTCCTCCTGCCCTCAATCCCTCCCAGCATCAGAGTCTTCTCCAATGAGTCAACTCTTTGCATGAGGTGGCCAAAATACTGGAGTTTCAGCTTTAGCATCATTCCTTCCAAAGAAATCCCAGGGCTGATCTCCTTCAGAATGGACTGGTTGGATCTCCTTGCAGTCCAAGGGACTCTCAAGAGTCTTCTCCAACACCACAGTTCAAAAGCATCAATTCTTCGGCGCTCAGCCTTCTTCACAGTCCAGCTCTCACATCCATACATGACAACAGGAAAGACCATAGCCTTGACTAGGCGAACCTTTGTTGGCAAAGTGATGTCTCTGCTTTTGAATATGCTATCTAGGTTGGTCATAACTTTCCTTCCAAGGAGTAAGCGTGTTTTAATTTCATGGCTGCAGTCACCATCTGCAGTGATTTTGGAGCCCAGAAAAATAAATACCTCCATAAGTACCTCCATATAGTACCTCCAAATAAGTACCTCCATATAGTCAAAGCTATAATTTTTCCAGTAGTCGTGTATAGATGCAATATCTGGACCGTAAAGAAGGCTGAGCATCAAAGAAATGATGCTTTTGTAGGCTGTGATGCTGGAGAAGACTCTTGAGAGTCCCTTGGACAGCAAGGAGATCAAACCAGTCAATCCTAAAGGAAATCAGTCTTGAAATTCATTGGAAGGACTGATGCTGAAGCTGAAGCTCCATACTTTGGCCACCTGATGTGAAGAGCCAACTCGCTGGAAAAGACCCTGATGCTCAGGAAGATTGAGGGCAATAGGAGAAGAGGGCAACAGAGGATGAGATGGTTGGATGGCATCACTAACTCAATGGACATGAGTTTGAGTGAAATCCAAGAGATAGTGAAGGACAGGGAAGCCTGGCATGCTGCAGTTCATGGGGTCACATGAACTGAGTTGGACACAACTTAGAGAATGAAAAACAAACCAAAAGATCTCTCTTAGTTGTCTGGTCCATATGATAATTAGTTAAAGTTTTGTTCAAATTGATAGTTTTATAAAACGGGATTTATTAAATCAAATCACTTGGGCTAATTTGGTTGTTTCCAAAGTTTGCAGTTAAAAAAGAAATTATACCTTTTATAATAAAGCAGAGATGTCAAAACCTAAATGCCTTCAACTGACCACTCGCTACAATTTTGCTACTCAATCAACAATTCTCACTGCATTGGTCTTACCTGAGAACTGTCTATTCACATTCTATCAAAACAATCCTTAATCTTAGTCATTTAGATACTAGGGAAATGACATTTAAATCATCCTTATATAGTAGCAGGAATTTTTCCTACTTCTTTTGAAAGATGGGTAAATATTCAATTGATACCTAATAGGAAGTTCCTCTGATTTCATTGCAAAAAATAGACATTTATATGTACAAAATTTGAAATTATGGTATAAAACACTAATCACTCACTTAGTAGTTTAATTCTAAGATTATATAATGTTCACTTTTAAAAATACTAAAAGAAAATTAATCAAATTGGAACAAATTTCTGATTTTAAACTTTTAAGGAAAACACACTTTTAGGAAAGTCTGAAAATTTGAATATTTCATTATCAATGAAAATGAACTATATTTTTATAAACTCAGGATAAACTGTTTATTAAGGAGGCAAAGTCTAGCAATTTCTAAAAATAAAAGGATAAAGATTTATCTGAAGAAGTCTATGTGGTTTGTGATGTGGTATTAGATCTTATTTTCCACATATTAGGCAAAATATTCATAAATGCATTTCTATCTTTTCACTTGAAAAATAAAAAATTGTTAGAGGCAATATGTTAATTTAATTGCACTTTTTTCTTGTTTCTGGCTAATCTTGCATACTCAAAAAGGAAAACAATTGTGATTATTCCTTATGCTAAATTGATAATAACTTTAAATAAATCACTGGTATTACTTGAACATGGATTTTAATCTGATTGAAAAAGACATTAAAATAGATCTTTAGTCATCTAATGAGAGGAAACCAATTATCGTAGTGAGTCCCAGTATTGTATTCATTTAGAAAATATTCTGAACACAATAAACTAGGAAACTTATTTTGAGGCAGCATCTTGGAGGTATAATTTTTCAACAACCATAAATTATATAAATCACTCCTGATTACAAATTTGGCCACTCTTCATGAATTTGGTATAGTTGTTCAAATTTTTCCAGAACTAAAATAATCACTGTCTCTTTTGACTCCTGAAAAAATTCACAAACAGCTGGAAACTAGACTGGAATGCAACACTAGCAATTAAACAAGATTTTAAAATAAATGATTTCATATAGAAAATATCACTTTTCTACATAATTAATAGCTCTAATGTTATGTGCTATATATTCAAAGAGAGCAGAAAGGCACATGTTTCCTCAGAGAGCACCCAGTCCAAATACCAATAGATTGCTTGACCATATAATATCCTCAGAGGCTGTTCCAAGCCCATAGAACTCACCAAAAGACCAGATGTTGCTACTAGAATGTTCCAAGGCTTGGCATCTGGGTCTTGGCAAGCCCGAGAGATAGCCTTGGGTCCTGTGTCTATTGCTAAAATAGGACATGAAAATGAGTTCCATAGTACAGAGTCTAAATGATTCTGAAGAGATATACTGGACTGAAAAATGTTTCAAAGTATAACAGTAGTTTTAATAAGTTTTTGGCTTATCTACACCAATTAAATGTACTGGGAGAATGTCAAAACAGTTTCAAGACTTGGAATAATAATTTTTCATTGACTTAAAGCATGTTCTGAATTAATTGTACCAATCAAAATATTTTCCAGTAACTGAGAATACACATACATACATCTTTCACTGTGAATAACAAGAGGAGGACAGCCACAGTTTTGTTCTTAGATTTCAGGTAGTTTTTGAGTGTTTTGAACTCCCTCATCCCATTTCTATGAAATTTAAGGTTTGACATGTAGACATCTATTAATTATGCAGAGCTGTTAATTACATAGAATTAATGCTTTCAAACTGTGGTGCTGGAGAAGACTCTTGAGAGTTGCTTGGACAGCAAGAGGATCAAACCAGTCAATCCTAAAGGAAATCAACCCTGAATACTCATTGGAAGGACTGACAGTGAAGCTGAAGCTCCAATACTTTGGCCACCTGATGTGATGAGCTGACTCACTGGAAAAGACCCTGATGCTTGGAAAGACTGAAGGCAGAAGGAGAAGCAGGCAAGGTGAGATGGTTGGATGGTATCACCAATTCAATAAACATGAACTTAGACAAATTTCAGGAGATAGTGAAGGACAGGGGAAGTCTGGAGTGCTGCAAACCATGGGGTCACAAAGAACTGGACACAACTTGGTAACTGAACAACAACAAAATGCAGAAGTCATAATATAGTTGTGGGAAAATAAATGAATTATTTTATGTATCTGATTCTGTAAAGATACTGTTTTTCTTGGGGACTATAAATTATAGATTTATAGATAGAGTATAAGAAGTAGTATGGTAGTAACAAGAACTTTGAAAATTCATATATTTAACTCAGTAATTCCACTTCTTAGAAATCCATCCAAAGAAGTGACTTAAATGTGGACAAAGATTTATTTGTAAGGATGTTCACTGTGACTGTAAATAGCTATATCATAAAATACATGGCCACCTGATGCGAAGAGCTGACTCATTGGAAAAGACTCTGATGCTGGGAAAGATTGAAGGTGGGAGGAGAAGAGGCTGACAGAGGATGAGATGGTTGGATGGCATCACCCACTCAATGGATATGGGTTGGGTAAACTCTAGGGGTTGCTGATGGACATGGAAGCTTGGCATGCTGCAGTCCATGGGGTCACAAAGAGTCGGACATGAATGAGCAACTGAACTGATCTGACCTGAAAATGCATTATGATATAAATATTCAATCATTGGGGATGTTACACACAGTAGAGTATCCTGTAGCATTAAAATCATTTAAGACTGTTTAATTGGCAAACAAAAATGTGCATGATATACTAAAGGTAGAAGACAAAACTACATAAATAACAGAACCCCAACTTGAAAATAAAACAGGTGTGTACTGACTCAAGACTAGAACAAATACATAAAAGTACCAGTATTGTTATGTCTGGACAGTGAATTATGGGTATTTTAAATTTTGCTCTTCATTAGTTAGTATTGTCAACATATATTTTAAAATAGGCAAATATGAATTAAATATTATAATATAATTATATATAAATTTATATAATTGTATAAATTGTGTTTATATATAATTATATATGTTTATATAATTTTATATTATTATTATATAAGCAGAATGCATACGGTTTGAAAAGGCTGAAAATCAACTATAAGGTCTTGAAACATGAAACACTGCAGATTCTCTAGTTTCCCTTGAAAATGTCACTCATGTGTTGGGATTTATTTTCTTTACTGAGGATATGGCAACAAATTCCAAGAGGAATCTTGACACTATTCAGTTCAATTCAGTTCAGTTCTGTTGCTCAGTTGTGTCCGACTCTTTGTGATCCCATGAACCACAGCACACCACTCTTCCCTGTCCATCACCAACTTCCAGAGTTTACTCAAACTCATGTCCATTGAGTCAATGATGCCATCCAACCATCTCATCCTCTGTCGTCCCCTTCTCCTCCTGCCTTCAATCTTTCCCAGCATCAGGGTCTTTTCAAATGAGTCAGTTCTTCGCATCAGGTGGCCAAAGTATAGGAGTTTCAGCCTCAGCATCAGTCCTTCCAATGAATATTCAGGATTGATTTCCTTTAGGATGGACTGGTTGGATCTCCTTACAGTCCCAAGGGACTCTCAAGAGTCTTCTCCAACACCAGAGTTCAAAAGCACCAATTATTCAATGCTCAGCTTTCTTTATAGTCCAACTCTCATATCCATACATGACCAACGGAAAAACCATAGTCTTGACTAGATGCACCTTTGTTGTCTCTGCTTTTTAATATGCAGTCAAGATTGGTCATAACTTTCCTTCCAAGGAGTGTCTTTTAATTTCATGGCTGCAGTCACCATCTGCAGTGATTTTGGAGCCCCCCCCAAAATAAAGTTTGCTACTGTTTCCCCATTTATTTGCCATGATGTGATGGGACCAGATGCCACAATCTTAGTTTTCTGAATATTGAACGTTAAGCCAACATTTTTACTCTCTTTCACTTTCATCAAGAGGCTCTTTAGTTCCTCTTCACTTTCTGCCATAAGGGTGGTGTCATCTGCATATCTGAGGTTATTGATATTTCTCCCGGCAATCTTGATTCCAGCTTGTGCTTCATCTAGCCCAGCGTTTCTCATGATGTACTCTGCATAGAAGTTAAATAAGCAGGGTGACAATATACAGCCTTGATGTACTCCTTTTCCTATTTGGAACCAGTCTGTTGTTCCATGTCCAGTTCTAACTGTTGCTTCCTGACCTGCATACAGGTTTCTCAAGAGGCAGGTCTGGTGGTCTGGTATTCCCACCTATTTCAGAATTTTCCACAGTTTATTGTGCATGTAAAAAGAAAAAGAAAAATCAATTTTCAAACTAAACATTTTAGAGAATAGTTAACAGTGCTGCATTATGAAACAATTTCAAAACAGAAAACAATTTTGTGATGAAAAGTGACCCCATGATAAAGTCAGTTTATTTCTTTTTATGACTAAAATAGTCCATTGTATATATGTACCACAACTTCTTATCCATAAAAAGGAACACATTTGAGTCAGTTCTAGTGAAGAGGATGGAACTAGAGCCAGTTATCCAGAGGGAAGTGAAGCAGAGAAAGAAAACCAAATATCGTATATTAATGCATATTTATGGAATCTAGAAAAATGGTACTGATGAACCTATCTGCCTGGCAGGAATAGAGCTACAGACAGAGAAGATGAACTTTGGATACAGAGGGGGAAGAAGGTGGGACGAATTGAGAGAGTAGCATTGAAACATATATATTACCATATTTAAAGTAGAATGCTAATGGGAAGTTGTATAACACAGGGAGCTCAACCCAGTGCTCTGTGACAACCTAGAGGGGTGGGATAGGGTAGGGGGTCAGGGAGAAGTTCAAAAGGGAGAGGATACATGTATGCTTATGGCTGATTCACGTTGTTGTATGGCAGAAGCCAATACAATATTGTAAAGCAATTTCCCTCAAATTAAAAGTAAATTTAAAAAATCAGTTTATTTCAATTTATTCCAAATGTTAAAACCACTTACAGTTTCCTTCCTAAGATATATACCCTGGCCCATTTCTCCTGTACTTAACACTGAAAATTAGTCACAACATTCCTCTTGGGCTTCCGTTTCTCAGAGATTTTCAGTAGTCTTTATTTTGTATTAGCAATTTATCTCTAGTACTTCTTAAGAATATTTATCATTATATTAAATATCAATTAATTAGATTACATATGTAGTTACAAATATATCTGAAATTTGAACCATCTAAGTATACCAACATCTCAAATATATCTGAAATTTGAACCATCTAAGTATACCAACATCTTTATGATTTTGCACAAATTTTATGTTTAATTACAAACATAAAGCTCTTCTGCTTCTAATACCCTTCTGGCAGCTAGCTTAGTATTTCACTTACTTGGAGTTTAATTTTCACTAAACAGATTTTTTTAAAAATCCCAAACAACATCATTGTAATCTCTGTTATATGCTTACTTAGCAATGTGTCTGAGAGGTGGGACTGACTTTCAACAGCTGCATCAAGAGAACAATGCATTAAATCAGGTCTCTCCCTTTCTGAGGATGGCAGTGAGAGCTCAGCTGGGGCCCCGGTCCTCAACCCAGCCCTCGGCAGAAGCAGTGAATTCAGCCATAACTACAGCAGAGTCTGATCATTCTCCTGATGAAATTACACTGATCTAATTTGCACGCTGTGAAGACATTTGGCACTGGCTGGATCTGAGCCTTGACATCTTCATTGGAACTAAAAGTACACTAAGAACTGACATTACATTTCACATTCTCTACTGCCAGGTTGCGGCATTTCATCCTCTTTAAAGGCATTATTTCAAGAACATTTAATTTGGCTTTGATATGCCTGCCATTTTGCTGGGTGGAACACACTGCGCCAGAAAAGCTCAGCTGTAATAAAGTTTGGCACCAACAGCCCACCATATACCTGCACCATCCTGTGCAATTTAATTGGCATTCAGTGGGTTGATAAATGGATTGGCTTAATGAGACAATATACTTGACATATGCAGGACTCTCCTGAGGAATGGGATTCATTTTTTCACTTCACACATCAACATGTTACAGATACCAACACAGTCACCTCTAGCAGTTGTGCTGGAGCCAGAGGCTGCCATCCACTGGGCTGACCAGTAACTCGGCCCTCTTCCAGCCATCTCACTCCTTTCTCCCCGAGCACCAAGCAAAGTATGGCTTTTAAATTTTATTGTCTTTTGTATTTTCCCAAACACAAGAAGAAGACGGCCCCCAAGCTTTATTTGCATAAATCTGTATTTTCTAGGAGATCAAAGAGCCTTGTGGTCTACACAGATTAGTTTCACCTATGGCAGTACTATAAAAGACAAGTAATAATGGATTCTAGGTATAACTACTGATGCCAACAACCACATACAGGAGAAAATGGGTACCATGCTGTCTTCAGAAATTTTGATTTCAAGAATGAATTAATTACAACTACGAAGAGACATCATTTTTCACTACTCAGATTAGCAAAGATTAAAAAGAACCATAATGCTGAGTACTGGCAGGGGAACAAGGAAACAAGTGCCTCATACTCTGTTGGTGGGATTCTAAAGCAATGCAACTTTTCTGGAAGGCAAATGACAATATGTATCAAAAGCTTTAAAATGCTACGGCCTTTTGCTAAGCATTTCTATTTCTGAAAATATATCCCAAGGAAATAAAGATATATCTAAGATGAATAGCCAACAATGCTGCTGCTCCTGCTAAGTTGCTTCAGTTATGTCTGATTCTGTACAACCACATAGATGGCAGCCCACCAGACTCTCCTGTCCCAGGGATTTTTCAGGCAAGAACACTGGAGTGGGTTGCCATTTCCTTCTCCAATGCATGAAAGTGAAAAGTGAAAGTGAAGTCGCTCAGTCGTGGCTGACTCTTAGCGACCCCATGGACTGCAGCCTACCAGGTTCCTCCGTCCATGGGATTTTCCAGGCAAGAGTACTGGAGTGGGTTGCCATTGCCTTCTTGAGTCAACAATGATTATCACATTAATTATAATGAGAAAATATTTAAAACAATCCAGATACCTAAAGAAAATGAGATTGCCTAAATGAAATATAGAAAGCCTATATGCTATAAAACTATAAAGCCGTTAAAATGATGTAGTAGAAATATTTGCCTTGAAAAAATGTTTTTGATGCCTTTTATGTCAGAAAAATATTATAAAATATTAGATTTGTTAATAGTCATCTTTTTATCTGATGGCTCAGCGGGTAAAGAATCTGCCTTAATGCAGGAGACATAGGAGGTTCAGGTTTGATCCCTGGCTCAGGAAGATCCCCTGGAGGAGGAAATGGCAACCCACTCCAGTATTTTGCCTAGGAATTCTCCATGGACAGAGGAGTCTGGCAAGCTATAGTTCAAAGGGTCATGGTGAGTTGGACATAACTGAGCACACACACACAACAACAGTCTTAGTCAAAAAAGTCAAAGGATAAATGTCAAGACAGTAATGATGCTTGCCTTGTCAGGTAGGATCAATTAGAGTTTCTTTTTAATTTTTTCATGATGCTTATCTTTATTTTTAAGTAAGTGATTTATTTAAAGGATTTAATTAAGATGGCATTTTAAACTTCCCAAGGAATTGCTTTCTGACAACATTGTAGTTTTTGGAAATTCTTTTATTGTGTCATAAGTCAAACCATGCCCATGTAATTCAGTTCTTCTTATGGTTTCAGGTCTTGTAAGAATTCAGTTGGATAGCTATCCAGAAAGATAATTCACCCCAAACAAATGAAGTTTCTTTCTACCTCCAACTTCCTAGAATTTCTCAGTTCACTGGTAACAGCTCAGTAGTAGAAAGCAGCAAATTTTTAGAACAAAATTGACATTCAACAGAGTTCTGGAGTTTGGTTTATTCTGGTTCTGTGGTTTTTTTTGTTTTTTTTTTTTTTTTTTTACAATGCTGAAGATCTCTAAAAAGATAGAGGGATACAGAGATGAAAAGGTTATATATTCAGATTTGCTAAAGACCCATGGGAATCAAATTCCACCTGGGAACAGGAAAGATAGGGTTTCTGCCATCAAGTCTGCCCAGAAAAAATAGAAAAGGAAAGATAATTCGGATGAGATGAAAGTGCTTTAAAAGGGAGATTAGCTTAGGGGAGCCAAAGTGCTCCGTGAAGACCAATTGGAGGGCTTGGTCAGCATTCGAACCAGGCAGGATGAGGCGCCATATGGATCGCAGCCAGGGCAGCTGCACTGCTTGCCACTTAGCTGTCTTCTGCGCCTCGACAATACCTGCCTCTGGCTTCCTTCCTGCCTCTGAGGTGGGGAGGATGCCCACCAGCCACTGCTCCTCATTTCAACTGGGTGCCAGTTTGATGCCCTCCATTTTGCTCCAAAGGAAGTTCCAACATGCAAATAAGCCCAAGGAAATGAAAAAATGAAACGGTGTGTGACAGTTTCTAATTACTGCATAAAAACAACATATGGAAACTTCATTGTCCATTTCATTTCCCAACATGTACCGTCAACTCAGACTTCCCTTACTTTATCACACCCTTGAGCATTTGGACCTGATTTACTTCAATAAAAAGGTTTAAAAAAAAAAAAAAAAAAAACACTTTCTGATGAGGTAATAGTATTTAAAAGATTTTTTTTTTAAATACCTTCATCACTGAGAGGTTTTCATAACCTTGCTCTATTTTCCATTAGAGTTTTCTCATTGTATTCTAGTTAATTCTAGTCCCTAGGGTTGTTCAAAACCTGGATTGAAGTTGTCCATTCTTCAAAAGTTTAAATTAACTATCCCTAAGTACCTTTTATCAATGCTTGAATGGGTCCCTAATCACTTATTAGAGGAGACAGAACAGATTCAGCACTTATAGTCTGCTTGAAATGTTCTAAAGGCGTTGGAACAAGAGGTCAAAAAAGAATCATCAAGCAATGCTTGATGAACTAAAAACAGCAGTAAAGGCAAATAGAAATGCAAAAATTAATAAAAGCAATGTGTTGAGGTAAAAAGATTGGATTGAGGTTCAAGAGACCTGGACTTTGTATCCCTTTTTGCCACTACTATACCTGTGTGATCCTGAGCAAATTCTTCACTCCCCCCATCCTCTGCTTTAAAATAGGATTTAAGCTATTTTCTAAGATTCCTTTCCTCTTGGCTGCATTCCTGCATTCTCACAGTATACAGACCTAATTAAATACTATATATTTTCTGTATGGGAAAATATACTGTTCACCAAAGGTTGCTTGCATTTAAATGCTAACCTTAGGGTAAAGTTTAAAACTTGAGGCAAGTCCTGGGAAGCAAGGCATACATCAAGTGCCCATTTGCTGAAAGCAAAATCATCCAGTTTCTCCTCTCATCCCTCCTGGCCACAGAAGCAGAGTCAGTTAATGAATCAGAAAAAAGCTGGTTACCAGATGTCCTGGCTTATTAACACACACATCGCATTCTGTAATGGCATTCATGGAGCAAGCTGTGTGGAACTGAGAGATGGCAAAGGGAAAGTCCACCTCTCAGATGAGCTTCAAAATGTGGGTGTGCTTTGGTAAATTTTAGCAATGGTGGTTGCACAAGTTCATTTAAGCCCTTGTCGGGCATTCTTTCAGGTGGAAACTTGCCCGGATTACAAAGAACCCTTTCTCCAAGGTCACAGGCTATCAAGCCCCTCTCAGGGCCTTCCTCTTTTCGCTGCTGCTGCTGCTGCTGCTAAATCGCTTCAGTCGTGTTTGACTCTGTGCGACCCCATAGACGGCAGCCCACCAGGCTCTCCATCCCTGGGATTCTCCAGGCAAGAACACTGGAGTGGGTTGACATTTCCTTCTCCAATGCAGGAAAGTGAAAAGTGAAAGTGAAGTCGCTCAGTCATGTCCGACTCTTAGCGACCCCATGGACTGCAACCTCCCAGGCTCCTCCGTCCATGGGACTTTCCAGGCAAGAGTACTGGAGTGGGGTGCCATTGCCTTCTCCCCTTTTGGCTAATCTTTGCAGAATTGCAGACATGAACTCTTACATGCAGAAAGAAAGACAACAATAATAAACTTAGCAGCAATGTAAAGGAAAAGCCAATTCTGTTTGGTTTCACCACAGCTAATTTTAAAGCCACCCATTGTTCAGCTCTGCAGTCTAATTTTATGTTAATATCCTGAAAGTTGTCAAATCTTGGCAAAACCTATGCATAAATTACACAGAAAGTGGCTCACAGGAGGGGAAAAGTAATGACTGTCATGGTTAGCCAAACCCATTAATAGTCTGACAAGCAATAACCCAGGAGCTCTGGTCAACTGCTGCAGACATCTGTGAAACTTTTGCAATTAATATCATTTTTTCCCTTATTTTTTTTTTTTTTTGTTGTTGTTGGAAGAGGTATCAGCTGCCAAATAGCATGCAACTGACTGATCATTATCAGCTCTGCTGGTAAAGATTGGGTTTATCATCTCTCTTGGTTGACCACTGCTCTGCTTTCAGCAAAAAGCTACTTTTTTTTTTTTAAGTAATGACACGTTTCTCAGCACTGAGATTGATAGTATTTAGAAGATGGATATCAGTGGTGTGTGGCTACTCAAAAATTAAAGAAATAATTTGCTTTGTGACAACTTAGAAGGGTGAATTGGGGAAAGAGGTGGGAGGAAGAAGGTTCAAGTGGGTGGGGACATATGTATGGCTGATTCATATTGATGTATGGCAGAAACCATCACTATATTGTAAAGTAATTATCTTCCAATTAAAAAAAATTTTTTAACAGAAAAAATTAAAGAAATAAGATGTTTCAATATCTAATTAACTACTGATTTTTCTCCCAGTGAGACTGAGAAGAAATACAGATGGAAAGACTTAAAATCTCTCTGCAAACCTTCACCTTCAGTCCTAGGCTTGCCGGCAGATCGTTTCACTGTGTTTCCTCCTCCTGCCTTTCTCCAGGCCATTCAAGCATACTTTTTTTTGTGAGTGAGGACTTCAAGGGGAAAATAAATATACCCACCTGTTTGGTTAGTGTCTGTGCCCTGCTGGTGGTAAAATATTTTTGAATATCATTTCATATATATATATATATGTGTGTGTGTGTGTGTGTGTGTGTGTGTGCAGAGAGAGATGTATATGTGTATTATACAGGCAGGCTACCCTGGGGGCTCAGTGGTAAAGAAATCACCTGCCATGCAGGAGACATGAGTTTGATCCCTGGGTCAGGCCTGGAGGAGGAAATGGCAACCCATTCCAGTATTCTTGCTTGAAAAATTCCATGGACAGAGGAGGCCGGTGGGTTACAGTTCACAGGGTTGCAAAAAAAGCCGGACCCAACTTAGTGACTAAAAAAAAACAAACACAAAAATATACAGGCATACATCATTTATTGCTCATTTTCTAAGGAATAGTGCTGGGAGAATTATTAATAGCTGAGTTTCCTGGTATGCCTGTAAAGGCTACTCAATCTCTCCCCATAGCTGCTTAGCTGATGCATCTAGAGTAGTACCCAACATAGAGTGGATTCTCAAAAATGTTTGTTGAATGAATGGATGGATGAAGGTTAGCAGGGTATGATCCCATTTAAGACCTTGCTATCGGACAGAGGAGTGTAGCGGGCCACAGTCCATGGTGTCACAAAGAGTTGGGCATGGCTTGGCGACCAAACAACAACTGTAGCTTCATTTGTTGATTTCATGCAGAAGTTCCTTGCTGCTAAAATTCATTGCCCATGTATAAGGGTTTTCTCAGAGAACACTAACAGACAACTTACTCTTCTTAAAGCTTACAGCAGTCTGAAATGCCTGCCTTACAGAATCACTTGGTAAACAAACTTTTCAAGCTCCTGCTTTGCACCAGGTCCTATGCTTGGAAATAGGAATCATAAGATGAATAAAACTCCATTTTTGCTGTCACGGAGCTCTCAGAATATCTATAGGCAGCCATGCAGAAAGGCGATTCCAACAAAACGTGGCACACACTATAACACAGATTTCAACAGACTTCAAGAAGGAGCACACTCTACCTGATGCTGCAGAAAAGCGTGCCATGGTAAAGAGACACTTGGGCTGAATTGTAGTGAAAAATGGCCTGGCAGAGAGAATGAGGAAGGGATTTCAAGGCACAAGGAATGCATGTGTGAAGATACAGAATAGTTAAAGGCATAGAATTTTAGAGAACAGTGAGATGGTCCAGTGCCTAGAAGTACAGGGCGTGGGACAATGCCTGCATGTGGCAGGAAATGAGGCTGGAAAGAGGAACAGAGGTAGGACAAGAAGTCGCCTTGGTGCCTTCCGAGTGATTGTGGAGGTCACCCTCCATGTGTCTGGGATAAGTGGAAGCCTTTCACCAGAGAAGCAACTCTGTAGGAATAGCCTATGATGGCTAATAGGAAAGGGGGAGGGGTGGATGGGGAAGAAGAAAGGGACTGCTGGGTCATGGCAGAAGGTCATTTCAGGATATACTCCAGATGTATGCCCAGGAGTGGGGTTGCTGAATCATGCATAATTCAAAAGGACACATGCTCCCCAAAGTTCACGGCAGCACTGTTTACCATAACCAGGACATAGGAGCAACCTAAATGTCTATCAACGGAGGAGTGGATAAAGAAGATGTGGTGCATATGTACAGTGGAATATTACTCCACTACAAAAAAAAATGAAATAATGCCATTTGCAGAGATATGGATGGACATGGAGATTGTTACATTGAGGTAAGTCAGACACAGAACGACAAATATCATATGGTATCACTTATACATGAAATCTAAAGAAATGGTACAAATGAACCTATTTACAAAATAGAAGTTAAGTCACAGACATAGAAAACGAATATGGAAAGCGTAGGGGAAGGAATAAATTGGGAAATTGGGATTGACATATACACACTACTGTAAATAGAATAGATAACTAATGAGAACCTACTGGATAGCTCAGGAAACTCTATTCAATATCTTATAATGGCCTATATGGGAGCAGAATCTAAAAATGAATAGATATATATACAACTGACTCACTTTGCTGTAGAGGAGAAACTAACACAGCATTGCAAATCAACTATACTTCGATAAAAAAAATTAAAGTCATTTCAGGAGCCTTATGGAGACAAGCCAAACGGAGAAGAAGCAACAGATTTTAAGGCATCTCTGCAGCAGAACTGTCAAGGCTGGGTGATTGATTGCAGGTGGGATAAAATAGCGATGATAGAGGATGACGCCTAGCCTAGCATAAATGGTAAAGACTTTAATTAAGACAGGGATGCAGGGACACAGAAAACAGCTGGCTGGGGTAGGTGTGGGAATGACGGGATTGCAAAGGGAAAGCAACATGTAAAATAGAGACCAGTCTTTAGGAAATAATGAGTAGCTCCACACCAAGCCATTTCCAGCTACCACTGATAAAGTCAGTGAATCAAAAGAGAACACATCTAAATCTCTGATGCTTATCAAAGGCAAACATGGTTGAAAAAGACTTTCATTTTAAGGAACAATCAGGATGAAAAATAACTAAAACACACAAATAATAAATTAGTCCTTTGAACTTAAAGAAAAAGAGCTCATTAACAGGAAGTTATTTACAGGTTATGAGTTCTGAGGTTTCTGGACAGAATGCTCAACATGACCTATTTCTTCCTTTCCTAAATATTATAGTAACATTTATCAAATGAAAATGATAATCATAAAATACAAAACCCCCCAAAGAGTCATAGTCTTCAGTTTAGCAACACATGCGGATTTCTCTCCAGCCTTGTCAGAGCAGAACATATTCTGGACAAATCAAGGAAGAAGGAAGTCCTGGAGCAATCACAGAAATGAATGCCAATTGTCTGAAAAACAAATGTGCTGTCATCTTGGAACACATCATTTTTAGAAACAATGACCCATTTGGCAGCTTCACACATGTTCCCATCTCTGAAAGCTTTCCAACATTCCAGGTCCTACTTTATTTAGGTTTGGGAATTTCTTCAGGGTAAATCTTTGGTGAAGCCAGCGCAGACTCTTAATTCCATCTAGTATTACTCATTCCATTCACACCTTTTTTTCCCCTCATTATGTTACTGATCCTTGTTTCACTGTTGCAGAGACCTTGTCTGGGCACCGGATATCAAATAACAGCACTGGGGAATGTCTAAGTCGCTGCTGAACTCGGACAGCTGTCCTAGACGGTCTGTTAACTAGTGCTGCTCCTCTGACTTCTGAAAACAGCCTTTGTTACAGGAAGGGTTTGGCTTTGCTCATTAGAAAAAGTTTCATTTTGGATCAGTCAAAATATGAAAGGCCCTTAGTTAGCATTATTCAAAATAACAAGTGGTATGTTTTTGGTTTCCATTGAATTTCTATTGATTACTTAGATTACAAAGGGTAGGGAATTAGGTGTCCCTGAAATCAGGAAATACTCCACCTGTCTCCAAGCATCTGACATCATACCACGTTGAATTTTCAGACTTTAAATGGTTCTCTTACAGTACAGTGGGGTTTTCCAGTATATGTGAACTCTAAGTCAAAAGAAATTTCCTGGAGAATTTCTAACCTATAGACCTAGGTGGAGAGAGATTCTGGGGAGCTAAGTGTCTTCCCTTTTGAAAGGGAGGCCAGACTGTTTGAAGGGAAGGATGTCGGGTCACGGAAGGGAGAGTGGTGATGCGGTCAAAGGACAGCCCTTTGTTGGGGGAGCAGAAAGTGGTGAAGCTTTCGGAAGCAAAGAGCTCCTGTCTGTGGTGAAGGCCTCTGACTTCTGAATTCACAATCTCTTCATCCTTTATGAGGTTTTCCTCAATGTCCACTGCTCTTTCGTTCATGTTTGCCTCTTAACCTGACTTCCATCGTAGGGTGACATTTTTCCCCTCCCCATCTTTTGGATCTTCAGATACAAATAGTCAAAACAATTCCTTCAAGTTCTTTGTAGAAATAGGCCATTTTGTTCTTTTCATTGCTTTCAGACTCACAGCTTGAGTTCTAAGTGTGTTGCTACAAAATGAATGCAATGTTTTCGCACATTATTATAACCAGAAGTAGCTGAGAATACGTACATTGTTCCTCATCTTATAAACTATTTTCACATCTCATTTATTAATTCATAATTCTTGAATAATTGTTAGCTTGACACCACCAGAAGTAACAAATTAAAAAATCTGAATCACCCTTTCTCAGAAGAGCATGTAGATATGTACACAGGACAAATAAAAAGAATAAAATGTTAAAAATCTTCTCTTATAATTAAATTAAAAAATCTACTGCTTGCTCCTGATTCCAAATATCCTTGAGAAAAAAGGTAGAAATAAAATCTCTTTTCAGATTATATGTTTAAATGAAAATGAAGCAAACATTTTGCTTATGTTTATTTAATAAGAATTAAGTTAAATTTTTAACACATAAATATTTAGGAAAAAAATGATTGTTGATGGTATTTTGTAATTCCATCAGTTAATGTATATTCTTAACTTTGTGGATACTTCTAATATGCTGACAACCTAAACTGTGTGAATAAACATATTCTTTTTAAACATTATTGCTTTTCAAATAAAAAATACATGGAATGTACTACATTCACGTGACTATCACTTTTTCCTCCATAGGATGAATAGGCTAATTTATAACTCACTAAGGGTCAACAAGGCCAAATGCTCCGTACAATAGAGAGAAAAAAAACCCACCATGACATAGCTGAAGAGTACAAAGGGGTCATTGATTTATAAACTGCACAATCCTCTGGTTCCCTGCTTTATATTGTGGTCATTCGTCTATAACTCTTTTATTCCTAGATCACTTAAGTCAGTAAAAGTGGTAGCAAGTAAAGAAAGCCTCAGATCACATTTGGGCCAAGGATCAGCTCTTGATTAGTTCAAGGTTGTACATCTGTGCTCAGACAGAACTTCTGATCCCTCCCACCGACCCTGAAGCAGGACTGAAGACCGTGAGGTACCATCTGATACCCAGTCTCTCCTTCCAGGGACACATTTTTACTTGGAATAGGAATGCAAGCTTCCTCCCTTGCAGTTAGGTGGCCAAATGATCAGGTTCTGATCCATGAGATAAAACAGATCTCTGGGTAGATTACTTTAAGGGAACTTACTTAGCAGGCATGTTTAACTTTTGTATTTTCTCCCTGATATTTGGACTGCAGATGTGATGAAAGGAGCCCTGGTTCCCATCTGGAATTATGAGGTAAACTTGAGGATGGAATGGGAGTCAAAAAAATGAAAGGATTGTGGATTCCTGATGACTGTGTTGCACTTATACCAGACTGGGCTGCTTAACTCCAGACTTCTATATGAGAGAGAAGTCAACTCTTATCTTTTCAAAGGAACTATTGTTATGGGTTCCCTATTAAATGGATCCAGTCCAAGGTGATAAGAGAAAAAGCATGACTTCAGTTCTGCTATTACTGGGAAAGAGTGTATGACCTTCAGTTTCTCATTATACATGGGATTACATATGACAATTAAGATATTATCACTGTTTAATAAAATCTTTACTCCAGTCACTGTTCAAAGTTCTTTTTATACGACTTTTATAAATATACATACTTTTATAGGCCTTTAACTTAATTTTATACATAGGTATATAAGTATATATAGTGTAGGTCTAAGATGTATATATATAGGAAGAATTGGTGCTATTATTATCTCTACTTCATGAATAAGGAAACTTTTAAAGGGCAGAGCTAGGAACTGAGCCCTGGACCGCAAAGTCTATGGTCTTAATCACGAAGTTATACTGTCTCCCAGTGAAGGAACTAGCCATCTCCTGAGCATTTTTCTCTTCTGAAAATATTACATTTTCATCTTTTATTTCTCCACCATAGATATTCCTTTGCTATGAAGTAGAAACTCCACATCTTAGAATATATATGTATTGACTCTTAGTCTTGTCTTAACAGATTTAGTCACAGAGCCCTAGGGGACTAACAGCTTAGCAAAATAGACCCCTCCCCCAGACTCAACACTGCCAGTCATAGCTGAGGGTACGGGGAAGAAAGGCCAAGTGGGCAATGCTTAGTAACACACTTACTCAGAAGAGTAAATCTCTTCTGAACTAGACTTTTAACTGTAAAGTGTAAGAGGGCATGCTCTGATTCTTTTGTTTAAAATAAGAGCATAATTAATGCCATCTGCAACAATAGTTTCTCTTCTACTGTTGTTTTCACTTCAGTTCAGTTACTCAGTTGGGTCCAACTCTTTGTGACCCCATGGGCTGCAGCATGCCAGGCTTCTCTGTCCATCACCAACTCCCAGAGTTTACTCGAACTCATCTCCATTGAGTCAGTGATGCCATCCAACCATCTCATCCTCTGTCATCCCCTTTTCCTCCTGCCTTCAATCTTTCCCAGCATCAGGGTCTTTTCAAATGAGTCAGTTCTTCACATCAGGGGGACGAAGTATTGGAGTTTCAGCTTCAGCATCAGTCCTTCCAGTGAATATTCAGGACTGATCTCCTTTAGGATGGACTGGTTGGATCCACTTGCAGTCCAAGGGACTCTCAAGAGTCTCCTCCAACACCACAGTTCAAAAGCATCAATTCTTTGGTGCTCAGCTTTCTTTATAGTCCAACTCTCACATCCATACATGGCTACTGGAAAAACCATAGCCTTGACTAGATGGACCTTTGTTGGCAAAGTAATGTCTCTGCTTTTTAATATGCTATCTAAGTTGGTCATAACTTTTCTTCCAAGGAGCAAGTGTCTTTTAATTTTGTGGCTGCAGTCACCATCTGCAGTGATTTTGGAGCCCCCAAAATAAAGTCTGACACTGTTTCCACTGTTTTCCCATCTATTTCCCATGAAGTGATGGGACCAGATGCCATGATCTTCGTTTTCTGAATATTTAGCTTTAAGCCAACTTTTTCACTCTCTTCTTTCATTTTCATCAAGAAGCTCCTTAAATCTTCTTCACTTTCTGCCATAAGGGTGGTCTTATCTGCATAACTGAGGTTATTGATATTTCTTCCAGCAATCTTGATTCCAGCTTGTGCTTCTTCCAGCCCAGCACTTCTCATTATGTACTCTGCATATAAGTTATATAAGCAGGGTGACAATATACAGCCTCGACATACTCCTTTCCTGATTTGGAACCAGTCTGTTGTTTCATGTGCAGTTCTAGCTGTTGCTTCCTGACCTGCATACAGGTTTCTCAAGAGGCAGGTCAGGTGGTCTGGTATTCCCATCTCTTTCAGAATTTTCCCATTTCTTGTGATCCACACAGTCAAAGGCTTTGGCATACTGTTGTTTTACTTTTTGTTATTGTTGCTGCTATTTCTTTGGCATGGAACACCATCAGAATATACATAGATAACAGACCATCAAAACTGGATCTGTCCTCTTTATCAGTCAGAATATTGTACATTAGATACAGGATAAAAAAAAAAAAAAAAGGAAGAAGAAAAAAGTAATGATCTGCCTGTCTCAGAAACCCCAGCTAGGGATAAGAACCGCTGATGAAAATAATCAGACATTACATGTTAGTCAATGTTGCTTTTTAAATCAATTTGTATCAGTAACAGTCAAGTCTAAAGTCCTTTGGCCTCATATGCAGATAAAGTTAAACCAGAGAAAATGCTCATATTCCATGAAGCTTTCAAATACCAACTTAAAAATGTCTGCTGACAGAAGCCTGGTTTAACTCCAAGAGACTAACCATTTCTGGCAACCAGATTTCAAAAAGGGAGAAGGACATAAGAAGGAAGTCCTTCAGAATAGATTATGGCTGATATCCTTGCCCAGGAAAAGGAAGGTCACTGCCTTATTGTTTTTTGGCATGCATCAACAACATCTCGAGTATGCAGAGAATGCTTTATGAGGCTCTGAGACACATAAATAGAGAAAAAAGAATGTCAAAGCCTGACTAAAGCTTGAATGGCAAAAAAACACATGAGTTGTGACCTGCTTCCTTCCACCTTCTACATATGAGAATGGTATTTGCCTTGATCACACTTTTTGATCAGCAATGTTTTCCTTTTTCTGTCTCAATAGTTCTTTTTATGATATCTTATCACAATGTCTAGTATCCAAATATTTCAAAATATCCAGGTACCTGATGAAAGTGTGCCTTCATCACACTAGGATGAATAATCTAGGATATATAATATAACTGCTTCCAGGATCAAATATAAACAAACATAATTGCTACTTTAATGAATCCACCTGCAATGCAGGAGACCTGGGTTCAAGCCCTGGGTTGGGAAGATCCCCTGGAGGAGGCATGGCAACCCATTCCATTGTTCTTGCCTGGAGAATCTCAATGGACAGAGGAGCCTGACAGGCTACAGTCCATGAGGTCGCAAAGAATCAGACATGGCTAAAACTAAACACACATAATTTTTAAAAATTATTTTTGTTTCTTTTATACTTTTAAATATGGAGCATTTCAGAGACAGCTAGAGGTCATTTTTAGCTAGTTAGTTGTTCTGGGCCTGGAAAATCCCATGGACGGAGAAGCCTGGTAGGCTGGGGTCACTGAGGGTCGGACACAACTGAGTGACTTCAGTTTCACTTTTCACTTTCATGCATTGGAGAAGGCAATGGCAACCCACTCCAGTGTTCTTGCCTGGAGAATCCCAGGGACAGGGGAACCCGGTGAGCTGCCACCTATGGGGTCGCACAGAGTCGGACACGACTGAAGTGACTTAGTAGCTTAGCAGCAGTTGTTCTGGGCGGGTATAATGGCCCTGATGTTTAAAGTCTTATTGCTGATATATCTATTTTCACTATTAGGATCGTTCCTATCTGGCCAAGTTACTCATTCCTACATTTGGGATGCCATAATACAGGCATGCTCGTCTGTTCCTCTTGAAGGCATGGGAGTGGAGCCAGGTTGGGACAATGGTATGAAAGTGGAAGGAGTAGACAGAGTTAAATTCTCTGTAACTCTGTAAATGTCTCAAAGGTTTTCAACCTTTGTTACCAGTTACTAGGGATTAATACGGCTATTAGAAACTACCACTAATAGCGTAGAAATTTTACCTGTAGTCCTTTGTTTACACTTCATTTGTTCAAAGTCTATCATCCTAGGATTTTTTTCTTACGTCCTGTTAGAAGTTCTGATTATTTCTGACCCAGTTCAGTTCAGTCTCTTGGTCATGTCCCACTCTTTGTGACCCCAAGGACTGCAGCGCGCCAGGCCTCCCTGTCCATCACCAACTCCCAGAGTTCACTCAGACTCACGTCCATCAAGTCGGTGATCCCATCCAACCATCTCATCCTCTGTCGTCTCCTTTTCCTCCTGCCTTCAATCTTTCCCAGCATCAGGGTCTTTTCAAATGAGTCAGTTCTTCGCATCAGGGGGACAAAGTACTGGGGTTTCAGCTTCAGCATCAGTCCTTCCAGTGAATATTCAGGGCTGATCTCCTTTAGGATGGACTGGTTGGATCCACTTGCAGTCCAAGGGACTCTCAAGAGTCTGCTCCAACACCACAGTTCAAAAGCACCAATTCTTCGGTGCTCAGCTTTCTTTATAGTCCAACTCTCACATCCATACATGACCACTGGAAAAACCATAGCCTTGACTAGACGGACCTTTGTTGGCAAAGTAATGTCTCTGCTTTTTAATATGCTATCTAGGTTGGTCATAACTTTCCTTCCAAGGAGTAAGTGTCTTTTAATTTCATGGCTGCAGTTACCATCTGCAGTGATTTTGGAGCCCAGAAAAATAAAGTCTGACACTGTTTCCACTGTTTCCCCATCTATTTTCCATGAAGTGATGGAACCAGATGCTGTGATCTTAGTTTTCTGAATGTTGAGTCTTAAGCCAACTGTTTCACTCTCCCCTTTCACTTTCTTCAAGAGGTTTTTTTGTTCATCTTCGCTTTCTGCCATAAGGGTGGTCTTATCTGCATATCTGAGGTTATTGATATTTCTCCCAGCAAATCTTGATTCCAGCTTGTGCTTTATCCAGTTCAGCATTTCTTATGATGTACTCTGCATATAAGTTAAATATGCAGGGTGACAATATACAGCCTTGACGTACTCCTTTCCCAGTTTGGAACCAGTCTGTTTTTCTATGTCCAGTTCTAACTATTGCTTCCTGACCTGCATACAGATTTCTCAGGAGGCAGGTTAGATGGTCTGGTACTACCATGTCTTTCAGAATTTCCTGCAGCTTGTGATCCACACAGTCAAAGGCTTGGCATAGTCAATAAAGCAGAAGTAGATGTTTTTCTGGAACTCTCTTGCTTTTTTGATGATCCAAAGGATGTTGGCAATTTGATCTATGGTTCCCCTGCCTTTTCTAAATCCAGCTTGAACATCTAGAAGTTCACGGTTCATGTATTGTTGAAGCCTGGCTTGGAGAATTTTGAGCATTACTTTGCTAGTGTGTGATATGAGTGCAATTGTGTGGTAGTTTGAGCATTCTTTGGCATTGCCTTTCTTTGGGATTGGAATGAAAACTGACCTTTTCCAGTCCTGTGGTCACTGCTGTTTTCCAAATGTCGGCATACTGAGTGCAGCACTGTCGCAGCATCATCTTCTAGAATTTGAAGTAGCTCAACTGGAATTCTTTCACCTCCACTAGTTATGTTCGTGGTGATGCTTCCTAAGGCCCACTTGACTTTGCCTTCCAGGATATCTGGCTTTATGTGAGTGATCAGACCATTGTGATTATCTGGCCCAAGAGAAAACTTATTTGGGGGTGGGGAGGTGGTGGGAACGGTTAACAGTATCCTTTTGTGATTTTATACGGTTTCAGTTAGAGTTCTTCAGTAATGATAGTAAAAAGGGAATTTTATGGAAGGCTGTGAGAGAGCTCATGTATTTGAGAGGTAACAAGTGAATCAGGTTTGAAACAACCAGGTTCCTGGCCCCTTTACCCAGAAGGAAATGAACCTTTACCATTTCTTCTGTGCATGCAAAACTCTGACCAAATTTCACAGTCCTAAGAGATTTTTACTGATCAAACTGAGTTTAAGGCCTAATGGAATCGAGTGAAAGGAACTGAAGAGAAGGACCTAGCTGTACCAACCAGTAGACCTGCACACAGTGGAGAAAACACAGTTCCCCAGATGAAAGAATGATAAGAACAGAGAACGAGGGCTGGCTGACTAAGAAGCAATAAATGTCCGCCTCCCTATTTTTGGTTTTGTGGGACAGAAGACAAGACTCGCTGACTGTCAGCAGGAACACACCACTAAAGAAGAGAAAAAAATATTAGTAAAAACCGTAGCGAAGACCATGGGTATCCTTGTACTAAAACAAAAGAAAAAAAACTAGTAAAAACAGACCAACCTCTGCCTCTGTGATGGAATAAGCCTGTTAAATGTTAGAAACGTGAATATTTCCCTATTTCTTTCCACTATGGTAAAAACAGATTTTTACCATGAGATTCTGGAACTTGGCAGGGAATGCCAGATGGTTCTAGAGGTGTTATTAGTCTGCTTGTCCAGTTCAGCCACTGCCATTTCATCCATTGTTATTAGTATTTATTTATCTCTATTTCCAAGGCATGAGGATATAGTTTAGAAGACTGACTAGATTTCAGTTAAGGAGAAGACAGACAAGATTGGGTTTGGAAGACCCTTTGAGTTGCAAAAAGTTGGCACAGTTAAAAGGCATGGAATAATTTCCAAAGTAATTTCAATTACTTTGAAAGCAAGTAATTCTTGATTTCAAACTAACATGTGACCAAAGAAAGTAAAAGCACATGGTATCATCAGGGAAAAGTTATCATAAAATCATAAAATTTTACAGCCATCACAGAATTTGGAATGCCAAATACTTCACTTATAAACTCACCTGATCTCACTCTATACTCAAGATATATATCACCCATCACTCAAGACACTCTGTTACTGATCAGCAGCAGTTACAAATTGCTTTGTCTCTTCCAAACCCATCTACTGTAACTCTGCTCTCATTAATTTGCTACAATGTCAAGCTGGATCCCTAAGGCTCCTAATAGTCTTGATCCAAAAACATTCATTCCCCAAACCGCACCCTCTATATCAAGCCACAGCAATCTTCTTACCATTTTCTCAGACACATTTCCATCTTTCACTATTTCATGACTTTATATATGCAGTTTTGTTTTTCTCAAACATGCTGACCTTCTAACACACTGATGAACTTCTCATCCTTCAAAACATTTCAGCCCTTTTTTATCTTTGACAACTTTTTGAATTCCACCAGAGTTATTCTTATCTTCTGTATTCCTATAGCACTTTACATTTCTCTCTCATGTAAAATAAATATCATTTTGTTTTTTAGTGCTTATATGTCTAGGTCCCTCAGGCCTCATGCCACCTAACGGTAGAGCTCCATCTTATTCTTCTTTGGATCTATCCTAAACTTAAGAACAGTTTGGCCCATTGTTAATGCTCAACAAATAATTATTGATTGGCTAAATGAATGTCAACTGAATTTCTGGTATCCTGACATAATCCCTGAGAAGGGAGGGGTCTTTAACGTGTGTTATATTTTCCTTGCTACTAAAGGGTGTATCTTTTGAGATTTGTGCATATAGTGTATGACCTACCTTCACTTGAAACATTAAATAGAAATTTATAGTTTTCCATATTTCATCTTGCTTTAGCTTAATTTGTATACTGGTCTTTATAAGTGTAAACTAAAGTCATGCTATTTAGGGAAGCAGAGATAATCAAAACCCTTGTGCTTTAAAAAGAATATCCCTGTTTATTATTTGAACTCGATACTATTCTGTTTATTTTAACAACATTTTTCTGGATATAGTTTTGAATCTCATTGACTAGATGTCCATTTTCAACACCATCTCATCATATACTATTCACAAGAGTGTTTTGTTTAAAAATGCACAAAGGTATCTTATTAAATAATGTCACAAACATGAAGTTCATTATTATGCAAATGCCATCCTTGGAACAGATTTGTTAATTGAAATTCATTTGCATAATTAATGAACTCCCAAATGAATTATGCCTTTGCAGATTTGTGCAGCATTGTTTTAAAATAAATTATAAAATACATGTCAAAGGAAGAGTGCTTTCTGGGTTCCCATAGCATTGTTTGAAAATTAATTACCAAATGCTTGTCAAATTAAAATGAGTTTGTAGTTTTTACAATGTTATTTTAAAATTAATCACAAAATAAAATGTCACTGCATTAAAGTAAACAACTTGTTATTTTCTCCAAAAAGAACCACAGAAAATAGCATTTTAACTTCAATTATATTGTTTAGCATAGTGATTCTAGTGTTTTATTCATTTCATCTTTACACTGTGACTTAAAATTGGTAGTTGTTAGGATGTTAATGTTTTGATAAATTGAGATTTAATTTAATTTTATTAGGTAGCTTATTTTATATGGTTGATGATTAATGCATTGTATATGAACCAAGTACGGGTTTGTTCATGATAAGCTGGAGTTTAAAGAATATTCAAGGTGACTTAAGTCTGTTTTATGAATGGTATTCTTAAGGTTCATTTTATTGGAATTTGACAGCTGTCAGTAAGAATGATTAAAAGCATTTAGCATGGATATTTTTCTACTTATTCAACAAATATGGAGGTATGATGCCTTTCCTTGGTGCAGTAAAGGCTTTGACCTCCCCACTACCTTCTTCACTCTATAGGAATTCTCTATTCTTGTACAAAGACCATCAGATCAGATCAGATTAGATCAGTTGCTCAGTCATGTCCGACTCTTTGTGACCCCATGAACTGCAGCACGCCAGGCCTCCCTGTCCATCACCAACTCCCGGAGTTCACTCAGACTCACATCCATCGAGTCAGTGATGCCATCCATCCATCTCATCCTCTGTCATCCCCCTCTCCTCCTGCCCCCAATCCCTCCCAGCATCAGAGTCTTTTCCAATGAGTCAACTCTTCGCATGAGGTGGCCAAAGTACTGGAGTTTCAGCTTTAGCATGAATCTTTCCAAAGAAATCCCAGGGCTGATCTCCTTCAGAATGGACTGGTTGGATCTCCTTGCAGTCCAAGGGACTCTCAAGAGTCTTTTCCAACACCACAGTTCAAAAGCATCAATTTTTCAGCGCTCAGCCTTCTTCACAGTTCAACTTTCACATCCATACATGACCACAGGAAAAATCATAGCCTTGACTAGATGAACCTTTGCTGGCAAAGTAATGTCTCTGCTTTTGAATATGCTATCTAGGTTGGTCATAACTTTCCTTCCAAGGAGTAAGCGTCTTTTAATTTCATGGCTGCAGTCACCATCTGCAGTGATTTTGGAGCCCCCCAAAATAAAGTCTGACACTGTTTCCACTGTTTCCCCATCTATCTCCCATGTAGTGATGGGACCAGATGCCATGATCTTGATTTTCTGAATATTGAGCTTTAAGCCAACTTTTTCACTCTCCACTTTCACTTTCATCAAGAGGCTTTTGAGTTCCTCTTCACTTTCTGCCATAAGGGTGGTGTCATCTGCATATCTGAGGTTATTGATATTTCTCCCAGAAATCTTGATTCCAGCTTATGCTTCTTCCAGCCCAGAGTTTCTCATGATGTACTCTGCATATAAGTTAAATAAACAGGGTGACAATATACAGCCTTGATGTACTCCTTTTCCTATTTGGAACCAGTCTGTTATTCCATGTTCAGTTCTAACTGTTGCTTCCTGACCTGCATACAAATTTCCCAAGAGGCAGATCAGGTGGTCTGGTATTCCCATCTCTTTCAGAATTTTCCACAGTTTATTGTGATCCACACTGCCAATCGTGGACTCCCCAGTCCACAGGGAACCTCCATCTACCATGAATTTAAGTGGGAAACACCAGTATATCTAAACAATGATTTGGCCAAAATGACTTTTGAAACAATATATTTGGTAAAGAGTCCCCAGGAATTAAGGTTGCCAATCAAATATCTTTTCAAAACATTAAAATATAACAATAATAATCCTTTCCTAGATGTATGACAATAGGTAACAGTGAAACACTCACTCAATAAATTTGTTTTAATAACAGTATTTCCTCTTTGCTTGTCTCCTGATCCTCCAAGCTAAACCTACTGCTAGGGTTTATATTCCCATTTTGTCAGTTCTTGACCATGGAATATAATTCCATGGCTAAATTCCTTTGATGATCGCAAGCATGCAAAAACCAATCCATCCTAAAGGAAATCAACAATGAATATTCATTGGAAGGATTGATGCTGAAGTTCTAATACTTAGGCCACCTGATGCAAAGAGCTGATTCATTGGAAAAGACCCTGATGCTGGGAAAGATTGAGGGCAGGTGGAAAAGGGGACAACAGAGGATGAGATGTTTGGGTGGCATCACTGACACAATGGACCTGAGTTTCAGCAAACTCAGGGAGATAGTGAAGGACAGAGCAGCCTGGTGTGCTGCGGTTCATGGGGTCTCAGGGAGTGGGACATGACTTAGTGACCAAACAACAACAAGAAGACAATTTATTCTTAAGTAAACAGATAAAACATTTTACTTCTATTTTTTATTGTATGAACAGCTGCCTATATAAGCCCCATGAACTATTCCATGTCGCCCTTTCTATAAAGCAGTAAACATGACTACCCTTTCTAAGAGGCAATATTCTTTCTACTTCATACCCGGTGTGTGAATAAGAACTCAAGTGGCTCATGCAGATACATGAATTTGATTTCTTGTCATTTCCTCTTCAATTCTGACACATATAGTGCTCTTAAAACACTTGTTTTTAAACAATCAAGTCAAATATAACCACTACTGTCTAAGATATGATGCTACAGTGTACGTGTTTCTTTGTTTCAATACCTCGAAATACTTTAACTTGACATCCTTTTCTGAAATTCTTGATCACTATGCTCATACATCAGATCAGATCAGATCAGTCACTCAGTCATGTCCGACTCTTTGTGACCCCATGAACTGCAGCACGCCAGGCCTCCCTGTCCATCACCAACTCCCGGAGTTCACTCAGACTCACATCCATCGAGTCAGTGATGCCATCCAGCCATCTCATCCTCTGTTGTCCCCTTCTCCTCCTGCCCCCAATCCCTCCCAGCATCAGAGTCTTTTCCAAAGAGTCAACTCTTCGCATGAGGTGGCCAAAATACTGGAGTTTCAGCTTTAACATCATTCCTTCCAAAGAAATACCAGGGCTGGACTCTCACGAGTCTTCTCCAACACCACAGTTCAAAAGCATCAATTCTTCAGCGCTCAGCCTTCTTCACAGTCCAGCTCTCACATCCATACATGACCACAGGAAAGACCATAGCCTTGACTAGGCGAAACTTTGTTGGCAAAGTAATGTCTCTGCTTTTGAATATGCTATCTAGGTTGGTCATAACTTTCCATCCAAGGAGTAAGCGTCTTTTAATTTCATGGCTGCAGTCACCATCTGCAGTGATTTTGGAGCCCAGAAAAATAAAGTCTGACACTGTTTCCCCATGCATACATGACAATAAAACACCCAGTAGAGACAAACTATCTCATTTGGACTAATAACCACATGCTTAAATGATAAGTTAATATCTATAGAGGCAGGAACTTTCATGAGGATCATAACTTTACTTTGAGAGAGCTTCCAATGAACTAAAGCAGACATGCTCTAAGTGGAAGAATTTGATCCATTTGTTTTTTAATGGACTGTAGTTGGCAAAGCAGTTGTAGACATTCCATTCTTTGGGAAAATGCTAATTTTGATGAGAACAAGAGTAAACAAAGACAATTTTTACTGATTGAATGTCAACCTTCTCTGAAGCTTTATAAGATAAGTAGTCTACTTGACATAATCTTTATTTTTAACACTGAATTCATTTTGTTATATGAATTTCAGAGTCATGGGTAAGATTGCTATTCTATGAATTTGATCAGAATTCAAATTTTCTTTATTAAAACTATGACTTGTTTAAGCTGAGTTTTTATGTTGAATTTTACAGAATATCTTATATATTGGGCTCGGAGAGGAAAGTGGAGTTTTTTTTTTTTTTTTTTAAGTTCTCTTAGAGGATCTTTCAGATTTGTACTGTTTTTTTCAGGAGACTTTGCCAGGCGGCTTTGTTGTCCAGATCAAGATCAGAACCATATAACCCCAAAATACATACCCTTTATTTCTAAGAGTTTACCAAAGAGAAATTGACTTAATGCTATTTTGTAAGCTAAAGCTACTCCCGAGGCTGCAACATCTACAATGTTAGTTTTCTATGATTTCTGTTCTACCTATCTAAAATCCATTTCTAGTCTGATATTATTTCTAGGCATTATATCTATGTTCTTCCAAATCTGCAAGCCAACAAAATATCTAAACTACAAGTTAGAAATTTCTCCCCAAAAATGATGGATTATTTTGTATTCAGATCAGATCAGATCAGTTGCTCAGTCGTGTTGGACTCTTCGCGACCCCATGAACTGCAGCACGCCAGGCCTCCCTATCCATCACCAGCTCTCGGAGGTCACTCAGACTCACATCCATTGAGTCAGTGATGCCATCCAGCCATCTCATCCTCTGTCGTCCCCTTCTCCTCCTGCTCCCAATCCCTCCCAGCATCAGAGTCTTCTCCAATGAATCAACTCTTCGCATGAGGTCGCCAAAATACTGGAGCTTCAGCTTTAGCATCATTCGTTCCAAAGAAATCCCAGGGCTGATCTCCTTCAGAATGGACTGGTTGGATCTCCTTGCAGTCCAAGGGACTCTCAAGAGTCTTCTCCAACACCACAGTTCAAAAGCATCAACTCTTCGGCACTCAGCCCTCTTCACAGTCCAGCTCTCACATCCATACATGACCACAGGAAAGACCATAGCCTTGACTAGGCGAACCTTTGTTGGCAAAGTGATGTCTCTGCTTTTGAATATGCTATCTAGGTTGGTTATAACTTTCCTTCCAAGGAGTAAGCATCTTTTAATTTCATGGCTGCAGTCACCATCTGCAGTGATTTTGGAGCCCAGAAAAATAAAGTCTGACACTGTTTCCACTGTTTCTCCATCTATTTCCCATGTAGTGATGGGACCAGATGCCATGATCTTCATTTTGTATTAGCCCTGGGCATAAATAGAAAATTTTCTTCATAAACAGTTTTGAAGAGTAAAATATCTTATTTCTAATCACAGAAACACTATCTCACATTAGACTTTTATAAAATATTGCATATATGTTAGTCATATATATGCAATATATAGAATGTTCAAACTACCGCACAACTGCACTCATCTCCCATGCTAGCAAAGTAATGCCCCAAACTCTCCAAGCCAGGCTTCAGTAGTACATGAACCAAGAACTTCCAGATGTTCAAGCTGGATTTAGAAAAGGCAGAGGAACCAGAGATCAAATTTTCAACATCCATTGGATCACAGAAAAAGCAACAGAATTTCAGAAAAACATCTACATCTACTTTATTGACTATACCAAAGCCTTTGACTGTGTGGACCACAATAAACTGCAGAAAATTCTTCAAGAGATGGGAATATCAGGTCACCTGACCTGCCTCTTGAGAAGTCTGTACACAGGTCAAGAAGCAACAGTTAGAACTGCATTTGGACTATTTTGTGGAACAATGGACTATTTCCAAATTGGAAAAGGAGTATATCAAGGCTATATATTGTCACCTGTTTATTTAACTTGTATGCAGAGTACATCATGCAAAATGCTGGGCTGGATGAAGCACAAGCTGGAATCAAGAATGCTGGGAGAAATATCAATAAGCTCAGATATGCAAATGACACCACCCTTAAACCCTTATGGCAGAAAGCGAAGAGGAACTAAAGAACCTCTTGATGAAAATGAAATAGAAGAATGAAAAAATTGGCTTAAAACTCAACATTCAAAAAATGAAGATCATGGCATTCTCTCCCATCAGATCAGATCAGATCAGATCAGTCGCTCAGTCATGTCCGACTCTTTGCGACCCCATGAACTGCAGCACGCCAGGCCTCCTTGTCCATCACCAGCTCCCGGAGGTCACTCAGACTCACATCCATTGAGTCAGTGATGCCATCCAGCCATCTCATCCTCTGTCGTCCCCTTCTCCTCCTGCCCCCAAATCCCTCCCAGCATCAGAGTCTTTTCCAATGAGTCAACTCTTCGCATGAGGTGGCCAAAGTACTGGAGTTTCAGCTTCAGCACCATTCGTTCCAAAGAACACCCAGGGCTGATCTCCTTCAGAATGGACTGGTTGGATCTCCTTGCAGTCCAAGGGACTCTGAAGAGTCTTCTCCAACACCACACTTCAAAAGCATCAATTCTTCGGCGCTCAGCCTTCTTCACAGTCCAACTCTCACATCCATACATGACCACAGGAAAGACCATAGCCTTGACTAGGCGAACCTTTGTTGGCAAAGTGATGTCTCTGCTTTTGAATATGCTACCTAGGTTGGTCATAACTTTCCTTCACTTCATAGCAAATAGATGAGGAAACAATGGAAACAGTGAGAGACTTTATTTTCTTGGGCTCCAAAATCACTGCAGATGGTGAATGCAGCCATGAAATTAAAAGACGCTTGCTCCTTGGAAAAAAAGCTATGACCAACCTAGAAGGCAATGGCAACCCACTCCAGTACTCTTGCCAGGAAAATCCCATGGACGGAGCCTGGCAGGCTGCAGTCCATGGGGTTGCTAGGAGTTGGACACGACTGAACGACTTCACTTTCACTTTTCACTTTCATGCATTGAAGAAGGAAATGGCACCCCCCTCCAGTGTTCAACCAGTCCATTCTGAAGGAGATCAGCCCTGGGATCTCTTTGGAAGGAATGATGCTAAAGCTGAAACTCCAGTATTTTGGCCACCTCATGCGAAGAGTTGACTCATTGGAGAAGATTCTGATGCTGGGAGGGATTGGGGGCAGGAGGAGAAGGGGACGACAGAGGATGAGATGGCTGGATGGCATCACTGACTCGATGAATGTGAGTCTGAGTGACCTCCGAGAGCTGGTGATGGATAGGGAGGCCTGGCATGCTGCAGTTCATGGGGTCACAAAGAGTCGGACATGACTGAGCGACTGATCTGATCTGATCTGATCCAGTGTTCTTGCCTGGAGGATCCAAGGGATGGGGGAGCCTGATGGGCTGCCGTCTATGGGGTCGCACAGAGTCGGACATGACTGAAGTGACTTATCAGCAACCTAGACAACATATTAAAAAGCAGAGACATTACTTTGCTGACAGAGGTCTGTTTAGCCTAGTCAAGGCTATGATCTTTCCTGTGGTCATGTATGGATGTGAGAGCTGGACTGTGAAGAAGGCTGAGCGCCGAAGAATTGATGCTTTTGAACTGTGGTGTTGGAGAAGACTCTTGAGAGTCCCTTGGACTGCAAGGAGATCCAACCAGTCCATTCTAGAGGAGATCAGCCCTGGGACTTCTTTGGAAGGAATGATGCTAAAGCTGAAACTCCAGTACTTTGGCCACCTCATGCGAAGAGTTGACTCATTGGAAAAGACTCTGATGCTGGGAGGGATTGGGGGCAGGAGGAGAAGGGGACGACAGAGGATGAGATGGCTGGATGGCATCACTGACTCGATGAACGTGAGTCTGGGTGAACCCCCGGGAGTTGGTGATGGACAGGGAGGCCTGACATGCTGTGATTCATAGAGTCGCAAAGAGTCGGACACGACTGAGTGACTTATCTGATCTGATGATTTTTCCAGTAATCATATATGGATGTGAGAGTTGGACTATAAAGAAAGCTGAACATTGAAGAATTGATGCTTTTGAACTGTGGTGTTGGAGAAGACTCTTGAGAGTCCGTTGGACTGTAAGGAGATCCAACCAGTCCATCCTAAAGGAAATCAGTCTTGAATATTCATTGGAAGGACTGATGCTGAAGCTGAAACTCCAACACTTTGGCCACATGATGTGAAGAATGGGCTCCTTTGAAAAGACCCTGATGCTGGGGAAGATTGAAGGCAGGAGGAGAAGGGGATGACAGGGGATGAAATGGTTGGATGGCATCATTGACTCTATGGACATGAGTTTGAGCACGCGTCAGGAATTGGGGATGGACAGGGAAGCCTGATGTGCTGCAGTCCATGGTGTCGCAAAGTCAGACACGACTGAGTGACTGAATTGAACTCAACTGATGTTAATCCCAACATGTCTTCTTTTACTGCACTTTATCATGCTTCATGATATTGTGTTTTTTACAAATTGAAGATCTTAAACAATCCTTTATCAAAAATATCTACTGGTGCCATTCATTTTTCCAACAACATTTGCTCACTTCATGTCTCTGTGTCACATTTTGATAATTGTCACTATATTTAAAATATTTTCATTTTATTATATTTATAAGAGTGATCAGTGATTCTGATGTTACTATTGTAATTGAGGGTGGTGGTGGTTGCCATAAACTATGTCCACATAAGACAGCTTAATCAATAAATCTTGTTTGGGTTCTCACTGCTCCACCAATTGACCATTCCTGGTCTCTTCCCTTTCCTCAGGCCTCCCTATTCCCTCAGACACAGTAATAATGAAATTCGACCAATTAATAAGCACACAACACCTCTAAGTGTTCATGTGAACGGAAGAATCAATGGATGCAGCAAACTTCATTGCTGTCTTAAGAAATGACCACAGCCACCTCAACTTTCAGCAACTGCCACCCTGCTCAGTTAGCAGCTATCAGCATCAAGACAAGAACCTCCACCAGCAAAGAGATTACAACTCACTCAAGGCCCAGGTGACTGTAAGCATTTTTTAACAGTACAATAGTTTTTAAAGGTAATGTACTGATACATTATTATTTTGGCTACAACACTTTTACATACTTAATAGACTGCTGCTGCTAAGTCACTTCAGTCATGTCCGACTCTGTGTGACCCCACAGACGGCAGCCCACCACGCTCTGCCGTTCCTGGGATTCTCCAGGCAAGAACATTGGAGTGGGTTGCCATTTCCTTCTCCAACTTAATAGACTACAGTATAGTATAAACATGACTTTCATATGTACTGGGAAACCAAAAAGTTCTATGACTCACTTTATTGCAGCATTTGCTTTATTGTAGGGGTCTGGAACTGAACCCAGAATATCTTTGAGGTATGCCTATAACTATAAACTTCTTTTTGATGAAGGAAATTTTCTAAAAGCTGCTCAATATTATATAGGTAAAATCACTGAATTTTAATTTTCATTTTTTCAATTAGATGTTTAGGTTTTATAGATTCATAGCCAGAAAGAAAAATAGGCACGCTATTACTTTGACAGTAACACAGAATTTCATTTTATTTTCTTACTCATCTGAGTACCTATCCATCTTTCTAAACTTTAACCTGTGATTGAATGATTCATAGACTTATTGCATATGCATGCATATAATTGGAGATCTTTCTTCCCTAGAGTTCAAGTTGAACATCACTGTTGATCTATGTCCACCATGGCATTATAGAGCATTTTTTTGCAGCTATTTTTAATTGGACATAAAATATTAATCCGTCTGAATATCTGTATAGAATGTACCTGGAGGAGGTAGGAACTTAGAGAGGAGGCATACAGAGACAGAATTTTAATTCATTTATTTTGAAGAGAAGTCACTTTATCTTGAAGGGCAGAAGGTCTGTCTCTAATAGTCCCCTTTGTGATCTAGAGGAGAGAATTCACAATGACCACAGCTTACACAGAAAACTGAAATTCCTTTATGGGTTTGACTTTTCTTACTAACCCCAAATGGGTAAAGGGCTTGTTTTCTCCCAGGTTTGAAAAGCAAGAAGCTCAACATGCGACTCTCCTTTGGATCAGAGATTTCTGCTGGTAGAATTACCACTGGGTACTGAGTTTTGGTGAAGGGAATGTAAAGCATTTAAAGAAATTATTGATAGTTGATTCCTTGTTATTCACTTTCAGGTTCCCTAGTGAAAATAGGTCTAATTTTTGGAATTAAAAGAATTTGTCAAGATTCTCTGCTGAAAGAATGAAACTGGAATACTTTCTAACACCATACACAAAAATAAACTCAAAATGGATTAAAGATCTAAACATAAGACCATAAACTATAAAACTCTTAAAGGAGAACATAGGCAAAACACTCTCCGACATACATCACAGCAGTATCCTCTATGACCCACCTCCCAGAATATTGGAAATAAAAGCAAAAATAAACAAATGGGAAATGGGATCTAATTAAAATTAAAAAGCTTCTGCACAACAAAAGAAACTATAAGCAAGGTGAAAAGACAGCCTTCAGAATGGGAGAAAATAATAGCAAATGAAGCAACTGACAAACAACTAATCTCAAAAATATACAAGCAACTCCTACAGCTCAATTCCAGAAAAGTAAATGACCCAATCAAAAAATGGGCCAAAGAACTAAATAGACATTTCTCCAAAGAAGACATACAGATGGCTAACAAACACATGAAAAGATGCTCAACATCACTCATTATCAGAGAAATGCAAATCAAAACCACTATGAAGTACCATTTCATGCCAGTCAGAATGGCTGTGATCCAAAAGTCTACAAGCAATAAATACTGGACAGGGTGTGGAGAAAAGGGAACCCTCTTACACTGTTGGTGGGAATGCAAACTAGTACAGCCACTATGGAGAACAGTGTGGAGATTCCTTAAAAAGCTGGAAATAGAACTGCCATACAACCCAGCAATCCCACTGCTGGGCATACGCACTGAGGAACCAGAATTGAAAGAGACATGTGTACCCCAATATTCATCGCAGCACTGTTTATAATAGCCAGGACATGGAAGCAACCTAGATGTCCATCAGCAGATGAATGGATAAGAAAGCTGTGGTACATACAATGAAGTATTACTCAGCCATTAAAAAGAATACATTGGAATCAGTTCTAATGAGGTGGATGGAACTGGAGCCAATTATACAGAGTGAAGTAAGCCAGAAAGAAAAACACCAATACAGTATACTAACGCATATATATGGAATTTAGAAAGCTGGTAACAATAACCCTGTATGCGAGACAGCAAAAGAGACACTGATGTATAGAATGGTCGTTTGGACTCCGTGGAAGAGGAAAGGGGGGATGATTTGGGAGAATGGCATTGAAACATGTATAATATCATATAAGAAACAAATCGCCAGTCCAGGTTTGATGCAGGATACAGGATGCTTGGGGCTGGTGCACTGGGATGACCCAAAGGGATGGTATGGGGAGGGAGGAGGGAGGAGGGTTCAGGATTGGGAATACGTGTACACCTATGGTAGATGCATGTTGATGTATGGCAAAACCAATACAATATTGTAAAGTAATTAGCCTCTAATTAAAATAAATAAATTTAAGTTAAAAAAAAGATAAAAAATAAAAAAGACTCTCTGCTGAGATTATTAGATGACTAATATTAAGGGGGAAAAGTGACTACTATGAAGACTGTGCTTATAAAGTAGCAGTGAAAGTTGATTCATATAATCTGGATCTTAAGGTTTTTTAGATTCTTCAGTTTGGTTCTATCAACTAAAAGGGCAGGGAGTGGAAGGAGCAGGTGACAAATCATTTCTTTCTTAGAGAAGCAGATAACTTGCCCCTAAATCTACATCCTTGTACTCGAATCTTTCTTGATTGGTGGTCTCACAGTTTCAAAATGGTTCACTGTTAAAAGTGAACTTAGAGACATCTTAGGCAGTTCTCTAGCTGCTTACACTTTATGAATCTTAGAGCATTCAATTCAGTTCAGCTGCAGTTCCGCTCAAAAATGGAACCCTTACTCTGGGCCAGGTACTGTGCCAAGCACTGAGGTATCCCTATGACTAACACATCCTTGTTGTCCTCAAGGAGCTGACAGTCTGTGTCCCTCAACAGAAATGGGCAATTATCATTTCATCCAGAAAGTTCAATAGTGGTGTTGTATAGAAAGCCTGTTCAAACAGCCTGGAGGGAAATGGATCAGAGAAGAGAATGCTTCCAACTGTTTCAGAATCATTGGAATTTGCCACTTCTTAATCCTTAGACGTTATCAGACCCACCTGATCTCATATGGAAGGATAATAGCAGAAAGTTGATGCAAAATTGGGATTGTCCCATGCTACAACCCAGCATCTGGCTTGGTCAATATGGAATATCAATATCGTAGGTCAATATGGAAACAGGGTTATAGAATGTTACACTAGTTCATTAAAGACAAACTCAAAGATTCTCTACTAATTAAATTCTTAGGTGATCATTTGTGCTGTATACTTGCATGCATGCTGAGTCGCTAAAGTTGTACCTGATCCTTCGTGACCCCATGCACTGCAGTCCACCAGGCTTCTCTGTCTGTGGGATTCCCCAGGCAAGAATACTGGCTCTTCCATGACCCAGTGATTGAATCTGCATCTCCTGCATTGGCAAGTGGGTTCTTTACCACTGATAAACTAGGGAAGCCTGCTCTATACTTAAAGATCCTTAAATCATCCTGAGTGTAGTTTTATGGAGATTCCTGTAAATTACATCACTGACTTGTTTTTTACTATTTGGTCATCATTCCCACTTCTCCCCTCATTAAATGCTGAAACTTTTTCTCCTTTCACAAAATCAAGTTAATGCAGAGTCATATACTATTAGTGTTTAACTGAATCTCCATGACCAGGAAAACATAAAAGCCACGTCATAAAACAATGAAGAGATAAAAATCTTTATCCTTTAGTTCCTAAGAGTAAATGATAAGTGCCTCACAAGATAACTGTTTGGTAATTATAGTTACACCCAATTTAGAAAGGAAGAATCTGGTCTCAGAAAGGTAAATCATGACCAAAGTCATCAGTCAATCTTACATCAGTGCTCTAGTTCTTTATCTATGATTTTAAATGTTGTGCTATGTTGGTTATACAAAATAGCCACATCAGACTCTGAAAATTTCTATGTCAGTATATGCTTCCCAGAGTCCTTTTTAGCCTGACCATTTTTTAGAATTTAATAATAGTAGAAAGATCCCCTTTATGGATCACAGTCTTGTCTTGGTGAAGGGGCTTGTGGAGTTCAGTGAAGCTATGAGCCGTTCCCTGCAGGGCCACCTAAGATGGATGGGTCATAGTGGAGACTTCTGACAAAACGTGGTCCGCTGGAGGAGAGAATGGCAAACCAGTCCAGTTTTATTGCCATAAGACCCCATGAATAAAATGAAAAGGCAAAAAGATATGACACCAGAAGATGAGCCTCCCAGGTCAGCAGGTGTCCAATATGCTTCTGGAGAAAAGCAGAGGGCAAATACTAATAGCTCCAGAAAGAATGAAGTGTCTGGGCCAAAGCAGAGATGATGCTCAGTTGCAGATATGTCTGGTGGTGAAAGTAAAGTATGATGCTGTAAAGAACAATACTGCATAGGAACCTGGAATGTCAGGTCCATGAATCAAGGTAAATTGGACATGGTCAAGCAGAAGAGGCAAAAGTGAACATAGACATCTTAGGAATAGGGAACTAAAATGGACAGGAATGGGCAAATGTAATTTAGATGACCATTATATCTACTACTGTGGGCAAGAATCCCTCAGAAGAAATGGAGTTGTCCTCATAGTAAACAAAAGAATCTGCAATGCAGTACTTGGGCACAATTTCAAAAACAACAGAATGATCTCAGTTCATTTCCAAGGCAAAACATTCAATGTCACAGTAATCTAAGTCTATGCCCAAACCATTATTGCTGAAGAAACTGAAGTTAACTGGTACTATGAAGACCTACAAGATCTTCTAGAACTAACACTAGAAAAAGACATCCTTTTCATTATAGGGGACTGGAATATAAAAGAGAAGTCAATAGATACCTGGAAAAACAGGCAAGCTTGGTCTTGGAGTATAAAATGAAGCAGGGACAAGGCTAACACAGTTATGTCCAGACAACTAAGCAGTCATAGCTAACACCCATTTTCAACAACACAAGAAATGACTCTACACATGGACATCACCAAATGTTCAAAACCAAAATCAGACTGATTATATTCTTTGGAGTCAAAGATAAAGAAGCTTTATAGAGTCAGAAAGAACAAGACCTGGAGCTGCATATAGCTCAGATCATGAACTCCTTATTGCAAAATTCAGGCTTAAATTGAAGAAAGTACGACCTAAATCAAACCCCTTATGATTATCCAATAGAGTGATGAATTGATTCAAGGGATTAGGTTTGGTAGACAGAGTGCCTGAAGAACTACGGACAGAGGTTCGTAACACTGTACAGGAGGCATTGACCAAAACCATCCAAAAGAAAAAGAAATGCAAGCAGGCAAAGTGGTTGTCTGAGGAGGTTTTACAAATAACTGGGGAAAGAAGAGAAACAAAAAACAAGGTAGAAAGGGATAGATATGCCCACCTAAATGCAGAGTTCCAAAGAAAAGCAAGGAGCAATAAGAAAGGTTTCTTAAATCAACAATGCAAAGATATAGAGGAAAATGATAGAATGGGAAAGACTAGAGATCTCTTCAAGAAAATTGGAGATACCAAGAGAACATTTCATGCAAGGATGGGCACAATAAAGGACAGAAATAGTAAGGACCTAACAGAAGCAGAAGAGATTAAGAGGATGTGGCAAAATACACAAAATAACTATACAAAAAAGTTTCTAATGACCCAGATAACCACGGTGTGGTTACTCTCCTAGAGCCAGATATCCTGGAGTGCGAGGTCATGTGGGTCTTAGGAAGTATTACTACAAAGCTAGTGGAGGGATGGAATTCCAGCAGAGTTATTTCAAATTCTAAAAGATGTTGTTATTAAAGTGCTATACTCTTACTTTAGAAAATTTGGAAAACTCAGCAGTAGCCACAGGACTGGAAAAGGTCAGTTTTCATTCCAATCCCAAAGAAAGGCAATGACAAAGAATACTCTAACTACCAGACAATTGCACTTATTTTACATGCTAGCAAGATTATGCTTAAAATTCTTCAAGCTAGGCTTCAACAGTATGTGAACTGAGAACTTCCAGACGTACAAGGTAGGTTTAGAAAATGCAGAGGATCCAGAGACCAAATTGCCAGCATCTGTTGGATTACAGAAAAAACACTGGAATTCTAGAAAAGCATCTACTTCTGCTTCAGTCCCTACACTAAAGCCTTTGACTGTTTGGATCACAACAAACTGTGGAAAATTCTTAAAGAGGTGGGAATACCAGACCACCTTACCTGCCTCCTGAGAAATCTGTATGCAGGTCAAGAAGCAACAGTTAGAACTGGACATGGAACAACAGACTGGTTCCAAATAGGAAAAGGAGTTCATTAAGGCTGTATATTGTTACCCTGTTTATTTAACTTATATGCAGAGTACATCATGCAAAATGTCAGGATGGATGAAGCACAATCTGGAAGCAAGGTTGCCAGGAGAAATACCAATAACCTCAGATATGCAGATGACACCACCCTTATGGCTGAAAGCGAAGAGGAACTAAAGAGACTCTTGATGAAGGCAAAAGAGGAGAGTAAAAAAGCTGGCTTATATATGCATTAGTATACTGTATTTGTGTTTTTGTTTCTGGCTTACTTCACTCTGTATAATAGGCTCCAGTTCCATCCACCTCCTTAGAAATGATTCAAATGTATTCTTTTTAATGGCTGAGTAATACTCCATTGTGTATATGTACCACAGCTTGCTTATCCATTCATCTGTGGATGGACATCTAGGTTGCTCCCATGTTCTGGCTATTGTAAACAGTGCTGCTATGAACATTGGGGTACACATGTCTCTTTCAATTCTGGTTTTCTCAGTGTGTATGCCCAGCAGTGGGATTGCTGGATCATAAGGCAGTTCTATTCCCAGTTTTTTGAGGAATCTCCATACTGTTCTCCATAGTGGCTGTACTAGTTTGCATTCCCACCAACAGTGTAAGAGGGTTCCCTTCTCTCCACACCCTCTCCAGCATTTATTGCTTGTGGACTTTTGGATTGCAGCCATTCTGACTGACGTGAAATGGTACCTCATAGTGGTTTTGATTTGCATTTATATGATAATGAGTGATGTTGAGCATCTTTTCATGTGTTTGTTAGCCATCTGTATGTCTTCTTTGGAGAAATGTCTATTTAGTTCTTTGGCCCATTTTTTGATTGGGTCATTTATTTTTCTGGAATTGAGCTGTAGAAGTTGCTTGTATATTTTTGAGATTAGTTGTTTGTCTGTTGCTTCATTTGCTATTATTTTCTCCCATTCTGAAGGCTGTCTTTTCACCTTGCTTATAGTTTCCTTTGTTGTGCAGAAGCTTTTTAAGTTTGATTAGGTCCCATTTGTTCATTTTTGATTTTATTTCCGATATTCTGGGAGGTGGGTCATAGAGGATCCTGCTGTGATGTAAGTCAGAGAGTGTTTTGCCTATGTTTTCCTCTAGGAGTTTTATGGTTTCTGGTCTTACATTTAGCTCTTTAATCCATGTTGAGTTTATTTTTGTGTATGGTGTTAGAAAGTGTTCTAATTTCATTCTTTTACAAGTGTTTGACCAATTTTCCCAGCATATATATGGAATTTAGAAAGATGGTAAAAATAACCCTATTTACGAGATAGCAAAAGAGACACTGATGTATAGAACAGACTTTTGGACTCTGGGACCGGGAGAGGGTGGGATGATTGGGGAGAATAGCATTGAAATATGTATAATATCATATCTGAAACGAGTCGTCAGTCCAGGTACGATGCCCGATAACAGATGCCTGGGGCTGGAGCACTGGGACAACCTGTAGGGATGGTGTGGAGAGGGGGAGGGAGGAGGGCTCAGGATGGGGAACACGTGTATACTGGTGGCGGATCCATCTCGATGTATAATAAAAGCAATACAATATTGTAAAGTTAAGCAAAATAAATAAATAAATAAAATACAGTAATAAAAAAAACATAAAAAAAAATGTGAAACAATGTGTTGATGAGGAGATAAAGAAGTTGGAACCCTTATGCACTCTTGGTGGGAATATAAAATGATGCAGCCACTGTGGAAAACAATATGGCAGTTGTTCAAAAAATTAGATTATTCTCTGTACATGAGAACAATTTTTTTTTTTTTTTTTGGCTGTGTGAGTGACACATGGGTTCTCAGTTCGCCTACCAGGGATAGAACGTGTGCCCCTTGCATCAGATGCCGGGAGTCTTAACCACTGGACTGCCAGGGAAGTCCCCTTAAAGACATTTTTTTTAAAAAGAGGAAGAAAAACATGCCATGTCTTCTGATCACAATGCCAAAGAATGTTCAAACTACTGCAGTAAAAACTGAGAGTGGAAACTAAAAGATATCCCAAACTGAAATCAAACCAACATGGATAATTAACATTTTTGACCTTCTAAGTAACTCAGATCAACGTGTTCAAATAAGCATGTAGCATTGATGAGACAATGCTGCAGGCCTATTAGAACACCTGAAATAATAAAGCACTAGTGATACCAAGTGCCAGTGCAGGGGACACGGGTCTGATCCCTGGTCCGGGAAGATTCCATGTATTGTGAAGCAGCTGAGCCCCTGTGCCACTCCGACTGAGTTCACGCTTTGCAAGTGCTGAAGCCCACGTGCCCAGAGCCCGTGTTCTGAAATAAGAGAAACCACTGCAATGAAAGCCCACACGCCAAAACCAAGAGTAGTCCCTGCTCGCTGCAACTAGAAAAAGCCTGCGGGCAATGAAGACTGAGAGCAACCAAAAATAAATAAATAAAGTATATATATATTTTAAAAGACAACTATTAAGGACTAGCCCAGGGAGTCTCCTTCTGGTGACAGAACAATCCTGCATCAGGATTTGGTGATGCATACTCAAATCTACACATGCGATAATATTTCCAAGAATCATGCACACACACACACGCAGGAATGCATGTAGTAACTAGTAAAATGTGCATGTAGTAACTGGTGAAATTATCAAATAAAGTTGATGATTTACTTAACAGGAAAGAAAAAAAAAAAGCTGGCTTAAAACTCAACATTCAGAGAACTAAGATCATGGCATTCTCTCCCATCACTTCATGGCAAATAGATGGGGAAACAACGGAAACAATAAAGTGGTAGACTTTATTTTCTTGAGCTCCGAAATCACTGCATATGGTGACTGCAGCCACAAAATTAAAAGACGCTTGCTCATGGAAGGAAAACTATGACAAACATAGACAGTATATTAAAAACCAAAGATGTCACTTTGTGGACAAATGTCCATATAATACAAGCTAGCTTTCCAGCAGTCATCTATGGATGTGGACCATAAAGAGGAGTGAGTGCAAAAAGAACTGATGTCTTTGAATTATGGTGCTGGAGAAGATTCTTGAGAGTCCCTTGGACTGCAAGGAGAGAAAACCAGTAAATCCTAAAGCAAATTATCCCTGAATATTCACTGGATGCTGAAGCTAAAGCTCCAATCCTATGGACACCTGATGAGAAGAGCCAAGAAATTAGAAAAGACCCTGATGCTGTGAAAGGTTGAAGGTAAAAGGAAAAGAGGCTGGCAGAGGATGAGATGGTTGGATGGCATCATTGACTCATGGACATGAATTTGAGCAAACTCCAGGAGATAGTGAAGGACAGGGAAGCCTGGCGTGCAGCAGTCCATGGGGTCACAAAGAGCTGGACACAACTTAGCAACTAACCTACAATAACAACAGAAGGACATGCCAAAATATTAAAGAAATTGAAATTCCTATAGTAAAACTGTATGATCTGACATATACCTCTGATCGAACTTCTCCAGACAGGCTAGTCACTCATTTTTATGCTCAGTGAGAACAATAACAACAAAAAATAAATTTGAAATCTCCAGCATCAGCACATTTTTCCTGGTAAATGGGCAAGATCTCTCTGTACAGTTTTCTTTGTGAGCCCCAGCTAGGACCCCAAAGGATAGCATGAGTAATGATTCATTTACATACTCAGCACATACTTATTAAGTAGCTATTGAGCATGTGATTTCACCAATGAACAGATGGTCCCTGCCTTCATGATCCTACAGACTAGTAGAGAAGATAGATATGAACAACAGGTATTAAACAACAGTGTTTCAATGGCAAAGTACATAAAATTGTGGTTGGTCTGGGCTTCCCTGGAAAAATAAACCATAAAAGTAGAGATCTCAGAAATGATTAGGAGTTAGGTATCTGAAAATGAGAGTCATGTAGGAAAAAGTAGAAACTGTATTGAGAAAATTGGACTTTTGAAGACTCCACGGAGGGAAAAACAAAGATGCAACTATAGTCTAGAGTAAGTACGGTATGGCTGGAACTAAGACATCCTACTAAGAAAGAGACTGGAGAAATATAATAATGATAAAGTTGATATTCATCTGGCACCTACCACAGTCAGATGCATTATCTTTAGCATATTATAATGTCCAGTTCATACAATATTCATAAAAATCCTAAAAGGGAGATATTATTATTATACCAATTTTACAAGTTCAGTACTTTGTCATGGTTACACAGTGGTTAAATGAGTAGGTGGCAAAACTTTGAACTTCAGGGTTTTGATGCCAGAGCACACGCTCATAATCAGTTATCTCTGCTGCCTCTGAACTATGATAAACCTTTTAGGACAAGAAAATTTTGGTCGTCATCTTATAATCCAGGAATTAACGTATGCTCCTCATCCCAGAATGACTGAATTAGGAACTAGGTAGCAGGCCCAGCAATCTGTAATTTCACAAGCTCTATAGGTGATTCTAATGATCAACAAAATGTGAGAACCTCTGATGTAGACAATGAGAACTGCTGCAACATTTTTAAGCAGAGAAGTGACTCAGATGATGCTCCCTGAGAGTTGATCATTCTTATCCACACAACCAAAGGGGAAATCATAAGGTTGGGTTTGATAGTTCTCACTTCAGAGGGAAGTAAGACTCAAACTCTCTCATTTTCTCCTTTGCACCTGCAAAGTCACATGCCTACTCCCCCCTACTCACAGAGAATGAAGTTAAAAACAAACCCTACTGAAAGTGGCAGGACTAATGGAGCCTCCTTAACCTGATGGGTGAATCGAGAAAAATAAAAGTAACCTTTGTGATCTTATTGCAGGAAAAATGCCACACTAATAAGGTATGACTTAGATAAATTTTAATCTATTAGAATTGCTTAGCTTTATGAATAAAAATAGTATCAATGTAACAAAGATATTTCTCATTCTTTTGACCAAAAAAATATTTCATTAGGAATACCTGTAGTAATAACTACATTTATATTTTTCCAAAATACACATCATAGTATTAGAGTAACATTAAATTTTCACTCGTTTAGAAAGGGGTGGATATGAATAAAAAATCCAATAAACCTACTTTTAGAAAGTCAAGTTTAATGTCTATGGGGTCGCACAGAGTCGGACATGACTGAAGCGACTTAGCAGTAGCAGCAGCAGCAGCAGAAGGAATACCATAGAATAGTAATCTTCAATTGGTATTTTATTTCTTTTTAACTAAATTACATACATTTCATTAATGTGCAGTAGACTTCTTCCACCACCAATTTTTACATTTAATGCTTTCAATGCCCTTTAATCTGATCTTCAAAGACTATATTTAGATTACTATGATTTACTTACTGAAACTCAATCAACCTAGAAATCAGAAACTGTTAAAAACTTTTCTAAAAAAAAACTATTTAAAAGTTGATTAAAAATTACCAATATGAAAATGACTAATAATGTACATATTTTTGAGGATAGAACAAATATTTGAAAAACTAATAAAGCAACTCAACCTTGAAATACTCTTAAGGACAAAAAAAAAAAAGGATTTAATCTGGTGCCCATCCTCACCTCAAATTCATGCATGAGTAAAGAGAAAAAAAATGTCCTATTTATTTGTGTGGCCAGGATTCAACATGCTGTGCTTGAAATCCAGGGAAGAAAATGCAGGATTTAAAATAAATATACACAGTTTTATATAATCGTGCTGCTGTGTTTCTTGAGTCCCATATCTTTAAGGTAACCTAGTACTTTGATTAAAAGTTTTTTTCATTCTTATTAACTGACAGACACACAGCAGCAGGGAGAAGAGAAGTGGCCACCCTCCTCCCTCTCTTTCCCCCCCGACCATGTTTCCTCTTTCTAGTGTGTGCGATGAGTGCAATTGTGCGGTAGTTCAAACAGTCTTTGGCATTGCCTTTCTTTGGGATTGGAATGACAACTGACCTTTTCCAGCCCTATGGCCACTGCTGAGTTTTCTAAATTTGCTGGCATATTGAGTGCAGCACTTTCACAGCGTCGTCTTTTAGGATTTGAAATAGCTCAACTGAAATTCCATTGCCTCCACTAGCTTTGTTCATAGTGGTGCTTCCTAAGGCCCATTCGCATTCCAGGATGTCTGGCTCTAGGTAAGTGATCACACCATCATGGTTATCTGGGTCATGAAGATCATTTTTGTATAGTTCTGTGTATTCTTGACATCACTTCTTAATATCTTCTGCTACTGTTAGGTCCATACCATTTCTGCCCTTTATTATGCCCATTTTTGCATGAAATGTTCCCTTGGTATCTCTAATTTTCTTGAAGATATCTCTAGTCTTTTCCATTCTATTAGTTTCCTCTATTTCTTTGCATTGATCACTGAGGAAAGCTTTCTTATCTCTCCTTGCTATTCTTTGGAACTGTATGGTGCTGCTGCTAAGTTGCTTCAGTCATGTCTGACTCTGTGCGACCCCATAGACAGCAGCCCACCAGGCTCCCCCGTCCCTGGGATTCTCCAGGCAAGAACACTGGAGTGGGTTGCCATTTCCTTCTCCAATGCATGAAAGTGAAAGTGAAGTTGCTCAGTCATGTCCGACTCTTCGTGACCCCATGGACTGTAGCCTACCAGGCTCCTTTGTCCATGGGATTTTCCAGGCAAGAGTACTGGAGTGGGGTGCCATTGCCTTCTCCATTGGAACTGTATACTCCATGAAATTCCCCAGGCCAGAATATTGGAGTGGGTAGCCTTTCCCTTCTCCAGCGGATCTTCCCAGCCCAGGAATTGAACCCAGGTCTCCCGCATTGCAGGTGGATTCTTTACCAGCTTAGCCACAAGGGAAATTCACGAATACTGCAGTTGGTAGCCTATCTCTTCTCCAGGGGATCTTCCCAACCCAGGAATCAAACTGGTATCTCCTTCATTGCAGGCAGATTCTTTACCAACTGAGGTATCAGGGCCATGTGAGAAGGCAGCAATTATTTGGCAGTTCACTAAAACCTTCACTAGCTTCAGAGCAAATTATGTCCATGTCTGTGTATGTCCACAGTGGCAGGACATCTGACACCCAGAGCCAAAGGGGGAGGTATTGAGTTTGGACTGAGCAGAGGTTCGGAGGAGGGGAGAGGCACGTATTACCTGGGTCCCTTCTGCCTCCTCATAGGGCCCCCGTGCTGCACAGTGGACCAGGAAAGGTTGGAGAAGAATGAGTGGAGGAAACATAGGACTCCCCACTCTTTTCTGTTCACCTACTCTTCAATTAGAACAACTCTGGTGGCTCAGAGGTTAAAGCGTCTGCCTGCAATGCGGGAGACCTGGCTTCGGTCCTTGGGTCGGGAAGATCCCCTGGAGAAGGAAATGGCAACCCACTTCAGTATTCTTGCCTGGAGAATCCCATGGACGGAGGAGCCTGGTGGGCTGCAGTCCATGAGGTCGCAAAGAGTTGGACAGGACTGAGCGACTTCACTTTCACTTTCTTTGACTCTTTAATTAAACAACTATGCATTAACCATCTACCCGTACTAGGAACATAGTGTAAGTTAAACTTTACCATGAATCTTGACTGCTTGTGGTTTATAATCAAGTGGTGGTAACAAACTTGAAATGATTATATGAGTTATTACGTCACTACAAATGTGACAAAAACTACAAGGTGAGAGAGCAGAGTGCTTTCAGGGAGAATGACTGGAGCACCATGCTACAGCAATACCCATCTCCAGAAAAGAAGAAAAAGGGCCAATATTGTGTAACAATCATTATCAGAATAAATTTCTATTTCTCAGTGCAACAGTGGTATACGTGATGATATTAATACAATAATGTCAAGGAATTTAGAAAACGTTGGCTACATGATAAGCCATATAATGAACTTTTGTTATTGTAAAATTTTATTGTAAAGATGAAAAGAAATCCCTGGAATCTTCACCTCCCCACCAGATTTTAATAACACACATTCCTCACAAAAAGAAGGAAACACATTTGCAATCTTATGCACCTGTGTGGCTAGTCAATTATTCACAAAGCATCATGGATCTGATACATAGTTCTCTACCTAATTCTGTTGGACAGTCAATTTGTAATGCTAACCGAAATGTGCACAGGAACCTTAAAGGAACCATCACAGACATTTTCTGAGGATCCATTTAGTGGTAAACTGAGGGATATTTGGAAGAGTCAGATGTGGACAGACATCATCTTAGCATATGTTTATCTATCATCTGGAATTGCCAATAAATATAGTGTTTAAATAGCAGTGGTTAAGAATAAAGACCCTGATAATGAGACAATCTAGCAGTAGTTCATATAAATGATTACAGGGCTGTACAAAAATGACTACCAGACCAGCCACAAAAAGTGTAACAGGAACAACCTTTGATTATTTGTTAATCATTCAGGCCAGTGGTTCTCAAAATTTAGGTGGGGGTCATAAGAATTGCTGGATGAACCTACTAAAATAAATACAGATCAGAGGCTCTGATTAGAGATTCTAAGCATCTAATAAAGGGAAAATTCCAGAATCTGCTTGTTTAACAAGCATCCCAGGCAATCCAAACACTACTCTTAGACAGTATTCTGACAAAACTTTGAACACTTTTAAAGTTATCATCCAGGATCATCCCACTCTTTTGACTCCAGCGGTCCTAGACTACCTTCAGTTCCTGAAACAAACTGTGATCACTCTCTCCCAGGACTTTTACATTAACAGCTGCCTTTCTAGGAATGATTTTCTGATACATCTTGGGCCAACTCCAATTTCAGGTGTAAACATCACCTCCCCAGGGGAAATCCCTGCTTCTGCAGACTAGATTAGCAACTCTGGCCATGCACTCCAATATACCCTTCACCTCCCCTTCTCACACACGTATTTCTCCTGTTCAGTGTCTGTCTCTTCCCACACGCCCCCACAGAGTCGGGAGCTCCATTGGGGAAGAAAGCGTGTTTACCTTAGTCACCATTACATCCCCAACACTTCTCACAGTGCTGGGCAGAATGGCCACTAAGCACAATTTAATGAACCAAAAGATGAATGAATGTTAATATACAAACCTCCTCATGAGAGTCAGTGCTACCTACAATTCCTCCTTTATCTGTCATTTAGATCCATTTTTAAGAACAGTACTTAATAGGGAAAAAGATAAGGATATTTATTTGGGGGTAAAAACAGGAGAATGTGAGATTAAAAATAGCTCACTCTTCAGTCTGCTTGAAGTAAAATGCTACTGCCCATGTTGATCTGGGGGATAAAAAATCCTGCATGCACTGCTCATTTATGATCTGCAGATCATTGAGATGGCTACTTATCCTTGTCAGCACAACCTCTTACTATTAAGAGCTATTACACATCAACTATGTCAGGGACTGAGAGAGGCTCATGTAAATTATCCCTGGAGATCTTGGGAGGGAAAAAAATATGATGATCGATTACAGATTAGTAACTGAATGGACCTCTGCATTAGATTTTGTGACATTCAATTGTAGCTATCAGCATGATCTCTGAATATCAACAAAAAAATTTGAGAAAAATTATTTTCAACTGATTGTTACTGATGAAGTCATGGGCTTTCCAGGTGGTGCTAGGGGTGAAGAACCCAGCTGCCAGTGTAGAAAACATGAGTCACGGGTTTGATCTCTAGGGTTGCAGATTGGCCACAACTGAAGCCACTTAGCTAGCACACACCCACGAAGTCATCTAGGTGTATATTAACTAAGCCCTTACTGAGTGCTAGGCAAAATGAATAAAACAAAGGTTCTGTACCCATAAAAGGTTTTTAACCTGGTTTGTGATTATATCAGCCTTTTTCTAAACATACCTATGGAACAATGACAAATCTCAATATTACATAGCAATAAACATCTGTTCTGTGTCTGCAAGATTCAGTTTATCTACACTGGGTTCATTCATGCATCAGAGGGTAAACTAATCTAGACTGATTTTAGCTGGGTCAGTTGGGTTCTGCTTCATATGTTTATTACCCTTATTCTGGAACCAGCAACCTAGTCTGAGGCTGACATTTCATGGCAATGGCTGAAGCACAGGAGAATAAACACAGTTTGGAAGCTCTCCTTCAAGTCTCTGTTTGCATCACAGTTACGGACTTCCCTGGTGGCTCAGAAGGTAAAGCGTCTGCCTAAAATGCGGGAGACCCAGGTTCGATCCCTGGGTCAGGAAGATCCTCTGGAGAAGGAAATGGCAACTCACTCTAGTACTCTTGCCTGGAAAATCCCATGGATGGAGGAGCCTGGCAGGCTACAGTCCATGGGGTTGGAAAGAGTCGGACATGACTGAGCAACTTCACTTTATGAATATCTTATTGGCCTAAGCTAGTCACATGCCTAAACTCAGAATAAAAAGGCAGGGGAAATACTTCACCTCTTGATGGAATACTTCCAAACAAAGCACAGGGTGTGGATAAAAAGAGGGGAGGAAGAATCAGCAAGTAATGCAATCGATTATAGTAATATGAAGATGGGAACAAGAGAATAGGAGGCAGTAACAGTAAAAAATCGGCCTGCAATGCAGGAGACCTGAGTTGGAAGATGCCCTGGAGGAGGAAATGACAAACTTCTCCAGCATTCTCTTGCTTGGAGAATTCCATGTACAGAGGAGCCTGGCCAGCTACAGTCCATTGGGTCACACACAGTTGGACACGATTGAGGGACTAACAAACTTTGAGAAATGTCAGGACTGAGCAAATAAAATTTATTCCTTTATTTTCACTACAACTCTGGTGACTTATGTTAAAACCTTAGCAGCAAGCCAATATGTTTGCTTAAGTGTTTCTAGTTAGTGAAATTTAAGATTTATCTGAAGGATCAAGAACTCTCCATAAGTCCTTGAATCTAAAGTTTGCTCAACATTAGAAAAACACCAAGTAGCAATAGCCAGGACATGGAAGCAACCTAGATGTCCATCAGCAGATGAATGGATAAGAAAGCTGTGGTACATACATGCAATGGAGTATTACTCAGCCATTAAAAAGAATACATTGGAATCAGTTCTAATGAGGTGGATGAAACTGGAGCCTATTATACAGAGTGAAGTAAGCCAGAAAGAAAAACAGCAATACAGTATACTAATGTATACATATGGAATTTAGAAAGATGGTAACAACAACCATGTATGTGAGACAGCAGAAGAGACACAGATGTATAGAACAGTCTTTTGGACTCTGTGGGAGAGGGCAAGGGTGGGATGATTTGGGAGAATGGCATTGAAACATGTATAATATCATATATAAAATGAATCGCCAGTCCAGGTTCAATACAGGATGCTTGGGGCTGATACACTGGGATGACCCAGAGGGATGGTACAGGGAGGGAGGTAGGAGCGGGGTTCAGGATGGGGAACACGTGTACACCTGTGGTGGATTCATGTTGATGTATGGCCAAACCAATACAATATTGTAAAGTAATTAGCCTCCAATTAAAATAAATACATTTAAATAAAAAAAGTATAAAAAAGTAAATAAAGTTTGCTCAACATTAGAAAAACATCAAGTAACAAGAATTTTAATAGCATGGGATAATAGCTATAGAATAAAAGTTCTTTAATGCCATTTGAAAGCCACTAGGTATTAGAATACTACAAGGAGGAAGTTCTGAATTGTGTTTCTATTCTTTATTAAGATGCTTTGTGTAATTAGCAGTGTTTCTATCAGAATAAATAGTAATTTGGAATTCATCCAAATTAAAGGCCCAAATGAAACAGAAACATTAGTGGTGAGTAGAATGTTAAAAGAGTCAAACTTCTCTAGGGTAGATATGTCTGTGCAAGTCGGTGCAATTTAAATCAAATCTATAGAATCCATGTGGAATAACACAGAATAAATAGAGAGGAAATTTGTGGGAGGAGGAACTAACAACCCAACAGATATCCAACCAGAAGAGAAATTCACTTCCGTTTTCTGAAAACTCTAAAAATCAAATTAAGTTCTACACATACCATCATGAAATCTGCTTTGTCATCTTAAAAAATAAAAAAGGCAAATATATGTTTAAAAAGTCATCATTCATTCTTTGTTACTTAGTATCTTATGGTATTGGTAAAGACAAATGTTACCAAGTGGAAAGCATGACTTAATACAATACTACAAGACTATGGATGGCGCTCATGCTCATGACCCTTTGAGCCCCTTTGAGCTCAAACGTGACCCTTTGAGCCCCCACGGACTGATAGTTCACCAGCTCCTCTGTCCATGGAATTTTCGAGGCAAGAATACTAGAGAAGGTGGCCATTTCTTTTCCAGGGAAGACTAAGGATACCACCTTCTATAGAGAAGGTTTGAAAGCATATCCAACATGACTTACCATTAGTACTTAAGAGAAGCGACCAGGTCACATCATCTGGATCTAATTTGTCATTGTGCCACCAGCATCATCTGCTTCAGTGTCCACTGCTCGTATGACAGAGATGTGGCATGCACAGACGCAGTCACGTTGAGTGTGGATAATGATAACTGATCTGAGACATTTCAAATTAGTTACTTACAATGTCTAGGAGAGTCAAACAAGACAGTTCTGGTCTATGCCTACCATGGAAGCAAATGTTTTCTTGGGATAATATAAATAAGCATAGATATTAAGACCTTATCAGCTCCTACAAAACAGAGAAGATCCCGGTGTAGTGATGACCTGCAAAAAATGAACCTCTTAAGCAAATATATTCATTTCTAGCATTATCTCAACACCTAAAATTATAAAGCTTGTAGGAGTAAACATAGTAGAACATCTTCATGACCCCAGGTGGGGTTTCTGTTTTGTTTTGGGTGTGACTCCAGGCTTGTGAGATCTTAATTCTCTGGCCAAGGGTTGAATGTGGGCTCTCAGCAGAGAGAGTCTGGAGTCCTAACCTCTGGACACCATGGAATTCCCACAACCTCAGTTTACTTAAGGTTTCTTACATAGGATAATAATGAGTTGGATTTCACTATAATTAGAAAGTACTCTTTAAAGGACACTGTTAGGAAAGGAAACAAGCCAAAGTCTTGTTAGCAAAACACATACCTCCTCTTAAAGTAACTGATTCAGCATATATAAATAATTCATACAATTAAAATGAAAGACAAATACCACATTCTTTAAAACAAATTACAAAATATTTGAACTGATACTTTACAAAAGAAATACAGGTGGAGAAATAAGCACATGTAAAAGTTCCCAACATCATTAGTTACTAGTTAAAAGCACAATGATACACTACTGTCCATGTACTAGTATCAGTTAACGTTAAAGAAAAACAACCTGAAAATACCAAGTGTTGGGAAGAGGCAGTGCAAGTGAAAAAAATCATACACTGCTGGTGAGATTGCACAATGATACAGCAACTTCGGGATACAGTTAGCAGTTCCTGGCAGAAGTCGACATATACCTAACAAGTAATCCAGAAATTCCATTGCTAGATGTTCACTCAAAAGAAAAAAAAAATCTGTCTCTACAAAGACATGTATGAGAACGTTAAAGAAACTTTTTTATAAATAGTTATTTATTCTAGAAATAACCCAGATGTCTATTAACTGCTTAAGAGATAAACAAATTGTGGTATATCCATAAAACATTATTCAGCACCAACAGTAACAAAATACTGCTACCTGCACTAAGACAAAAGGCTAGACACTTTAATATTTCACTTCTATTAAAATCTTAAAAGGGCAAAACTGTAGAGAAAGAAAACATCAGATATTACCACTGATGGGAAGGGGTAGGGGACTGACCACAAAAGGCCGTGAGGAAACTTTTGGGGTCATAGAAATGTTCTGTATCTCAGTTGTGGTGGTTGTTACACAGTTATTTACACTTGCCAAACCTTGCCAAACTGTAAAACTAAATGTGAGAATTCCACGCTATGTCAATTACATTTCAGTAGATTAGACCTTTCAAAAAAGAAACAAACAATGGTAGCTTAAACCAGGGTCATAAGAGAGAAAATGGGAAGGTGAAGAAGCATAGATGGAAGCCTGACCAAAATGGTGATACGGGAGACTCCTGAGCATCCCTCCTTCTCACAGACATAACAAGTGTATAACTATACACAGAGCAGTTACCTCTGAGAGAAACCCAGAAACCAGCTGAGCAACTCCTACACATGATATAAATGAAAAAAATACCTACAATGAAATGGAAAGTCTGAGACTCTTACCGTAAAGCCCAACACACTAACATACAGTCAGTAGCAAACTCCCAACTGCCAGCTTCTCCCTGAGGACCTAAGAGCTTGGACCGCCCCCCACCCCTTAGTGGTCCCAGCTTTTATGATTTCCATCCTAGGGTTGGATTCCCCAAACGCCTAGCTCTGAAAGTCAGTGAGGCTTTCATCAAGAGACCCACAAGAATATAGCAAACAAATGAGCAGCTGTTAACATGTCCGTAAGCCCTCACCATGGCTCTTCCTCCTCTGCCAGCACAGAGGGAGCAGAGAAAATCACTCAACCCCTAGGCTTTCCCGAAAAGGAATCCATCTGCATACTATGTAAGCTGCTACCTGGAGGTCAGGCTGCTAATTTAGTACACATCTAAGGACTTGTGGTCATCACTGAAAACCAGGGGAGCCTGCAGACACTTCCCTTTCCTTCTAGCTGAAGCTGGCTCTACATCACCAGTATTTCCCTGGAAGGAGTTTGTACACGTGTCTGACTCGCAGCTTTTGTGAATGCTGCCCAACAGACAAGTCCCCAAACTTCCTGGTTCTGATGGCTAATAAGGCTACCACGTACAAGTCTCACGCATGGGGTAATAAGCTGCTCAACACTGGTCTAATGATTTGGGGGATATGATGCCAAAAGAAAAAGCAAAAAAAGCAAAAACAAGTGGGATATATCAAACTAAAAAGCTTTTGATCATTAAGGGAGACCATGAACAAAAAGAAAAGGTAATGTGGAGTAGGAGAAAATATTTGTAAACCACACATCTAATAAGGGGTTAATATCCAAAACAAGGAACTGATAGAACTCAAGAGCAAAAAAACCCAAATATCCCCCAAAAATGGGCCAAAGATCTGAATAGACATTTTTCCAAAGAAGTCAGGCAGATGGCCACCAGACACATGAAAAGATGCCCAATATTATTAATCATCAGGGAAATGCAAATCAACTCACACCTGTTCGGATGGCTATTGTCAGAAAGATAAGAGACAACAAATGTTACTGAGGATGTGGAGAAAAGGGAACGACTATACAGTGTTGGTGGAAATCTAAGTTGGTCCAGTCACTAGAGAACACAGTATTAAGGTTCCTCAAGAAATTACAAAACAAACCACCCTATGATCCAGTAATCTACTTCCAGGTATGTATCCAAAGAACAAAATCATGATCACAAAGAGATATCTTTACTCCCAGACACACAACATTATTTATAATAGCCAAAGTATGGAAATAACCTAAGTACCCATCAATAGATGAATGGACAAATAAAGCATGGCCTATGTATACAGTGGAGTATTATTCAGTCTTTAAAGAAAAAGGCAATTGTTCCATTTGGGACAACACAGATGAACCTGGAGAGCATTACACTAAGTGAAATAAGCTTAACAAAGAAAAATACTGCATGGTATCACTTATATGTGGAATCTTATTAAACAACTGAATGGAGGGAAACAAAGAGTAAAATAGTGGTGGCCAGGACCCAGGAGTTGGGGAATTAGGGGGAGGCTGGTCAAAAGACACAAACTCAACTCTACAATAAATAAGCTTTGAGGATCTAATGTGTAGTTCAATGTTCTCAGCAAAAAAAAGGAGAGTAAATATATGAGATGATAGGTGTGTTGATTAAGTAGGAGGAATCTTTTTCATAACGTGCACATATATGAAATCATCATGATATATTGTTTAAATACCTTACAATTTTGTCAATTATACCCCAATAAAACTGGGGAAAGAGGATTGGATGCCATGTTTTTCAACGGAGTAACTGAAATTAAATAGTATTTGTAAAGAATGTAACACATTTGTAAAAAAAAGTACCTGACAGATGGTAAGGACTTAATGAATGTTAGCAGTCAACATTTTTAGCTTGCCTAAGTTAAAGACTGTGAGCAAAGAAAGTCAAGTATGAATAATACCACAGAACTATCTACAAATAGTGTTAGGGAAGCTTAGCTTTATCTCTAGATACTAGAAGAGTTTTTGCTTTCTTTTTAACAAAGCTTTGTAGAAGAAAATGTCTATTATAACTAACTCCTCCAAAAGATATTCACTGAGTGCCAGACCACATGCTACATGTTGGGATATAATCTAATGGTAAATAAGATATAATTTTGACTCTCAATAATGAACTTGTGAGACTTAGAATATACAATAACAATAGAAGGGGCACCTACTCTAATCAACCCTTCACCAAAGACTTAAGAACAGAAATCAAGAAAAAGTTTATTATGGAAAGTCTAAGTAAACTTAGGACCTGGTAGGAAATTATGAATATAGTGGGAAGGGCAGTGTGGGAAGACAGGAGGGAAGAACATTTTGTGCAAAAGGCAGAATTTGCTTGAGAACCCAGACATGAATGGTGCCACAGTGCATCCCCAGAATTATTGCAGTGGAGGAAGGAAGAGGGCTGGAGCACACAGAAAGGCAGGTGAGGCCAGAGAGGCAAATAGGGTCCAGGTTAGACTGGGCTTGGGAAAGCAACCTACGGATTTTATGCTTTATCCTTAAGATCATGAAAGTGAAAGTGAAGGTAGGTCAGCTGTGTCCGACTCTTTGTGACCCCACGGGCTATACAGTCAATGAAATTCTCCAGGCCAGAATACTGGAGTGGGTAGCCCTTCCCTTCTCCAGGGGATCTTCCCAATCCAGGGACTGAAGCCAGGTCTCCTGCACTGCAGGTGGATTCTTTACCAGATGAGCCACAAGGGAAGCCTGACAGAGTGGTAATAATTAGGAATGATGCCCACATTTCTGACTTAGGCAATGATGCCAATTATTAGAGCTAGGAAATACTGGAGAGGGAGCATGATGGAAGGGAAGATGATGAGCATATATATTTAGTCGTAATATAAAAATGTTATGTGATATAATATATTTGTTATATCTTGAACTATAATTCTTATAAAGTTAAAAACTTTTACATTTTTCACTTTATGGATTATTTTCTAAGTCTATCAGCACATTTTTATTATTACAAATAGATATATAAAGAACAATGGAAACTAAAACTGCTTTTTGCAAAAATGATTAGTGACTCATTTTCCTTATTGTGCTCAGGAAAGAAATCAACCACATTTCTGAGCTTTAGGAGAAATTAAGTTTTACCTTCTTGTAAATTGCCCTTTTTCTTTCTTACCCAACTTTACCCAGGACTTTGTTTCCTTTCTGCATAGCTGTGTACTTAGTTGTTTATATTATCGAATACGATGTCCTTCTATCTTGAGGACAGAGACTATGCTTAGTTATTTCAAGTACCCAAGTATCTTGGAAAATTTGGGGAATTATTTGAGTACTTAATTGATGAATTTGCTGAATGACTAGAGAGTACGAATCCATTAGTCCAAGTGACTAAAGAATCCTAACTCGCTTATCTAATAATCTGACTTCAGAAGTCATTTCCTTTTCTCTATACTTTTTGTTAAATCCTTTAGCACCAATTTCTATTATTAGAACAGATGCTGAAGTCTTATTCTAAAAATCAATCTTTATTTAATCTGTTTGACCTTATTCCTTTAATTTTCTTTCTAATTGCTTAAACTTAGTCCTTTTAAAACTTTATGAGAAAAGATGATTTATCCTTCAAACTGCTTACTCACTCAGCCGTTGAAACAGGCTAGAGTTTGTCCAGGGTGTAAATAAATGGGTATCTTTTTTGAGTGATGAGACCACAATATATTTTAGCACTTGTAAAAAGCACCACCAAACACATAAACCATAAAAAAAAACCCAAAGCATTTGACTTTCCTCAACCGTCACATATCCGTCATAAACAGTTAATATGCTCCGATGCAGCTGCAGTCTGGTATTACCAGAACTGTACAAGAATGTTGTAACTGGAACTTGAACTCTGTGTTGGCATTGGCAATGAGTGTGACTTGTGGTATAGTTCAAACTGGTTAATTTTAGATTCACTGCACCTGTATACTTTTCTGGTACCTAAAAGATTCTTGTTTCTTTTCTTTTTTTTAAATAAAATTTTGCTATCTGATTAAGAAAGTTGTGCTTTGTGGTTTGGGTTCTAGTAAAGGATTACTACACATGCTATCTGAGAAAAATCCGTATCCTCTCTCTTCAATGAAAGGTATAAAAAGCAAAAGGAAGGACACTGAAATGGAGTGTTCACCTTGAGTGACATGTGACACATCACAGAAGAAGGCTGCAGAAGCAGCAAGAACATTAGTGTTATCTGATCGGGTCTTACCTGGCAGCACGGCAGAGCTCTCTACTCATGGAGGATTTCATTATGTGTTTGGGGGGAGAAAAGGAAATACATTCTCGAACTTCTACCTATCAGCATTTCTTTTAGAAGGGTAAGGTAGTCTAGGAATTAAGAAACTATGGGTAAAAATTGTTATAAAATGCCAATGAACATCTTCTTGTCTGGAAGCATCTCTTTTCAATATCATATAATTTTCTCTTATAACTTATTTGCCTCTGAATAGAAAAACATCAAGCATTACTTGACACTATAATAGCAGTTATGAATATGGTCAATTAGTATATGTGCTTTATTCTCTAAAGTATGTACATGCATAAAGAGGAACCCTTAGAAAAGTCTGATTCATGCCTTGAATCTCAAATAATTAAAAATTTGGTCCTATATCAAGCCCTTTTCTTTTGTAAAAATTGAATGTCCCCCAAACATTTCACATACTGGACTTTTTATACGATGAGATGTGTCCACTAATAAATGTTTTCATATTTTATAAATTATATATTTTAAATATGTGATTTAAAAGCACTGGTCTCCATCTGCAGATGAATGGATAAGAAAGTGGTGGGACATATACGCAATGGAATATTACTCAGCTATTAAAAAGAATGCATTTGAGTCAGTTCTAATGAGGTGGATGAAACTGGAGCTTATTATACAGAGTGAAGTTAAGTCAGAAAGAAAAACACCAATGTAGTATATTAATGCATATATATGGAATTTAGAAAGATGGTAACTATGACTATGTGTGAGACATCAAAAGAGACACAGATGTAAGGAATAGACTTTTGGACTCTGTGGGAGAAACCAAGCGTGGGATGATTTGAGAGAATAGCACTGAAACATGTATGTTACCACATGTGAAATAGATGACCAGTCCAAGATCGATGCATGAAACAGGGCACTCAAAGCCAGGGCACTGGGACAACCCAGAGGGATGGGATGGGAAGGGAGGGGGTTGGGGAAGGGGGGACACATGCACACCCATGGCTGATTCATGTCAATGTATGGCAAAAACCACCACAATATTGTAATTAGCCTCCAGTTAAAATAAATTAATAATTTTAAAAAGCGCTGGTCAAAACTGACTCAGGAATAAATTCCTTCAGATTTAACAGACGCAGGAAGCCTCTGAAGTAGGCCAAGGAGGGACAAAGATCTGGGTGGGAACTGTGTTCTCCTCAATGGCAACACTCCCAACAAGAATAAGAAGGGCACAGGAGACATGCTCCTTTGTGAAACAAATTAGGTGTTTACCTACCTCTCACTTGGCTCTCTATGAAACAGAGAATGTATGTCTATTATTTTCCTGTATCATTAATTATCCTTTGATACAAAATTCAGGTTTCTGAAAATATGAAGTTTTGAAATGGCTCTGTGCCTGGGAAAATGAAATCTTTCATATTAAAGTGAGCATGGAATAGACAGAAATACTTTCCTGATGATTATATGGAATGTGGGCTAATTGACAGGGTACTTTGTAGAATAAAAGAATTATTTGATCGTGATATCTAAATATGCTGGACAGGTAATGCAAAAAGAATGAACTTTACTAGTTGGTGTAAGTGTAAACAAGATGAGAAAGAGTAAAAACAAGGAGAAAATAAAAACCACAAATTATAGCAGTTGTGCAGTCTGAGGGACTCAGCCACTATTTGCATCAATACCAAGTCAGCAGCTCTTTAAGGTACAAAGAATCTCCACTGTGAGCATGATTCTGTGCTGACACATAAGCCTATCCCATAGCCTACATATATATAAGTGATAGCAAAGATAAAACAATTAAGACAAACGTTTCAGCACATCAAGGGCAATAAAGCACGGGGTCTCATAAAGGTCAGCCACTTATTCTCAAGAGCTCTCAAGATAGTCTATATTTAATTGTATTTTTTACTTCACTTGGGCTTCCCTAGTAGCTCAGTTGGTAAAAAATCTGCCTGCAGTGCAGGAGACCCCAGTTCAATTCCTGGGTCAGGAAAATTCCCTGGAGAATGGATAGGCTACCCACTCCAGTCTTTTTGGGTTTCCCTGGTGGCTCAGCTGGTAAAGATTCCACCTGCAATGTGGGGGACATGGGTTCAATTCCTGGGTTGGGAAGATCCCCTGGAGAAGGGAATAACTACCCATTCCAGTACTCTGGCCTGGAGAACTCCATGGACAATCCATGGGATCACAGAGTCGGACATGACTGAGCTCACTTCACTTACTTTAACTGGATTCAAACGTTGTATATATTTGAAATTCTGTTCAATTAAAATCATATGCAAACTATAACAACTAAAACTAGGAATAAAAGTGAGAGGTACGATTGGTGGGCCGAGGTCCCATCTACTAACAACCTTTTATTCCTGCCTTCCTTGGGTGCTAGGTACCCAGGAAAGTTCTGTGGAATCTCTACGGTTCTGAGCAGTCATGTGACTTAAACACTTAAAAAGACATTTTAATCATATAGACTGGACATATTTTCTGTGCAAATTAGACCTACTGTTTGTTGACTCCCAGATCCCTGACAAAAAGACAAGACTTGACAAATGTCAACACCTAGTTAGCACGGCAGCCTCAACAAATCTGTTATCCCGGCTCTACTCCTTCACACTGCTAAAGGGATGGTCAATCACCAACATCATCATTATCCAAAAAGACCAAAAGAAGAAAAATCCACAGCATAACGCTAATGTCAACACATTTTAAAGAAGAAAGTTGAAATTTGTAAGCTCCAGGAAAATGAATTGATTTGTGCCACAAAACCCCAGAAAGGCTAGGGAACTGGAGACACCAGGTTCTGAAGATAGGAATCAGAAGAGGAGCTATAAACAAGAAGATTTGAGTTAAGCAACTATTAACTTTCAATTATCTTTTTTAAAATTAACTTTCAATTACCCCTCAATTATCTTTCCAGGAAATAGAAGGTTTAATCTCTAGTAAGGCCTCTGATTCAAAGACAAATTTTGTAAGGGAAAGTAACGGAAAGTCGTACTTGGGGGATGGGAGATAAAGTGGGAGATTAGGATTGACATACACACACTGCAGATACTAGAGGTGGGAGGGGGGTTCAGGATGGGGAGCACGCATACACCCGCGGCGGACTCGTGATGATGTATGCCAAAACCCATACAACATTGTAAAGTAATTAGCCTCCAATTAAAATAAATAAATTTATATTAACAAATAAAAAGATAAATAGATAACTAATGAGAACCAACTGTAGAGCACAGGGAACACTACTCAATGCTCTGTGGTGACCTAAATGAGAAGGGAATCCAAAAAGGAGGCGACATATGTATACATATAGCTGATTCCCTTTGCTTATGGTAGAAGCCAACACAACACTGTAAAACTATATTCCAATGAAAGTTAATTTAATAAAAAAGAAAGCTGTACTTTCTTTTAGCCCTCTGTCTCTATTTAGTTTTCAGAACCCTGGAAATGGGTGACTCCTCAGAGGTCAGAGGCAACAGGACATGCTGAGGTGACGGTCAGCACCACTCCTGGAGGGTAGGCAATCTAGGACGCAAGAGAGAGCGGAGGGTTACCGGAAAGGTTTCTCCAGGAAGCACGCTTCTCCTTATCAGCTTTACAGTACTTAAAAGAATTGTGTATTGGTGTTAGCATGACAGCAATAAATGAATAAATAATAAATAAAGAATACTCAGTGTTTGATTACAATTCAAGTGGAGAGCAACAACATGCTATGCTATGCTATGCTAAGTCACTTCAGTCGTGTCCGACTCTGTGTGACCCCATAGACGGCAGCCCACCAGGCTCTGCCGTCCCTGGGATTCTCCAGACAAGAACACTGGAGTGGGTTGCCATGTCCTTCTCCAGTGCATGAAAGCGAAAAGTGAAAGTGAAGTCGCTCAGTCGTGTCCGACTCTTAGCGACCCCATGGACTGCAGCCTACCAGGCTCCTCTGTCCATGGGATTTTCCAGGCAAGAGTACTGGAGTGGGGTGCCATTGCAACAAACATAACTTTTGAAAAATAGATTTCTAAAAATATTTCTTCTTGCTCTTTGAAAAAATAGTTACCCTATCACTTTGTATCCTGTTTAAATCAATAAAAAAAAAATCCTTTGTTTTTAATGATTACTTTGGTTAGATAGAAGTGATATGAAATCTTACAAGGAAAGTCAGGACTAGCAATAGACATTGCTGCTGTTACAGATACTTTGTGCATACATACTCAGTCACTTCGTTGTGTCCTACTCTGCAAAAGCAGGGACTGTAGCCTGCTAGACTCCTCTGTCCATGGGATTCTCCAGGCAAGAATACTGGAGTGGGTTGCTATGTCCTCCTCCAGGGGATCTTCCTGACCCAGGGACTGAACCCATGTCTCCTCCATCCCAGGTGGATTCTTTACTACTGTTCCACCAGCGAAGCCCCCAGAAATAATCCAGATCATCTTCACTATTCAAATATAATTTCTTTGATCATATATTGCCCAAATTGAATTTCTGGACACATTACACCCTTTTAGAGTATACTGTTTTAAAAAAAGGAAAAAAAGAAAGTCAAATTATTTTTCTTCATAAACAAAATCTGCCCTCTGTAAGGTCTAGAGTCATTACGAACTTTCTGGCATAACCTTCCGTAAAAATTTCCAATTGGAAATGTATCTTGCGTGATAACAGGTTGAAGTCATGAATCACTTGGTAACTCATTAGAGTGACGAGCATCAAAGCATCCCTCAGGAATTCAGGGGAAAGGTAGTTAAGCAATTAATGAAGTTATTTAAAATCCTGATATGGTTGAGGCTGCTTTGAAGACTGCTAGGGATTAATATTTATTTAATAGATTGTCAGTTTCCATGCCAAAGAAAGAAATGTGACAGAAGTCACCCTAGTCTAAATGCAAAAAAGGTACCCCATTTGAAGCATATTTTATGGCTGTGGTTGACACCATTATATCACCATACAAAAATCATCATTCTCAAGCTGAAATTAACATTGCTATTGTTTTCGATTAGAAGAATTGGCTCTAAATCCAGCAATTCTCTGCAGTGATTTATATTTTAGAAGCTGCTATTTTGCACCAGGAGGGAACTTGTCAGAGTATAACTGCTCTCTGATGAAATATAAGGTATTAAAATTGATATGAGATGACAAAATGGGAGAATACCAATGTAGCGTAAAGTTTTCACTTGAAAATGGTCTCTGTTATGGCTTCATTCATGAGACTCTCTGCTAATCTTTATGGTCAATTCAGAACCTAGTTTTTCCCATGAAAATGTACATAGGATGTGAGCCTGATGTTATGTAATTAGCTCTTATCTCTTGCATAAAGTACTGAAAATACAATTGGTGCTAGAAAGATGTCTCATTTGTAAATATATGATGACTGAGTTTATTGACAGAATAAAAAGCTCCCAAAGACATTTTAGGATTTTCTTAATTGTATCAAGATTTATTTTCATATGTAATAACCTCACTTACTTTTATCACTAACTTGTTTTAAAGAGTAGTTACAGATTTCAGCCTGAAGTCCAGAACTATGGTTTCATAAAAAATCATTATTTTTACCATATTATTTAATTTTTAAACTACTTTTATCCCTGAAAACAGAGGCCTCTAAAATCTCTATTTTGGTTTTCTTTTGCTCACTCATGAAGCACTCTGAAATAGGGCCACTGTTCAGATCAGATCAGTCGCTCAGTCGTGTCCGACTCTTTGCGACCCCATGAACCGCAGCACACCAGGCCTCCCTGTCCATCACCAGCTCCCGGAGGTCACTCAGACTCGCATCCATCGAGTCAGTGATGCCATCCAGCCATCTCATCCTCTGTCGTCCCCTTCTCCTCCTGCCCTCAATCCCTCCCAGCATCAGAGTCTTCTCCAATGAGTCAACTCTTCGCATGAGGTGGCCAAAATATTGGAGTTTCAGCTTTAGCATCATTCCTTCTAAAGAAATTCCAGGATTGATCTCCTTCAGAATGGACTGGTTGGATCTTCTTGCAGTCCAAGGGACTCTCAAGAGTCTTCTCCAACACCACAGTTCAAAAGCATCAATTCTTCGGCGCTCAGCCTTCTTCACAGTCCAACTCCTAACAGGCCACTGTTAGGAGATAAAATTATATGAGTTTAAATTTTGGAGGGCAAGAACTGCTTGCTCTTAATTTTCATACCCTTTATACAATACTATCGGGGAAGGCAATGGCACCCCACCCCAGTACTTTTGCCTGGAAAATCCCATGGACGGAGGAGCCTGGTAGGCTCCAGTCCATGGGGTCGCTAAGAGTCGGACACGACTGAGCGACTTCACTTTCACTTTTCACTTTCATGTATTGGAGAAGGAAATGGCAACCCACTCCAGTGTTCTTGCCTGGAGAATCCCAGGGACGAGGGAGCCTGGTGAGCTTCCGTCTATGGGGTCGCACAGAGTCGGACACGACTGAAGCGACTTAGCAGCAGCAGCAGCATACAATACTATGGGGAAGGCAATGGCACCCCACCCCAGTACTCTTGCCTGGAAAATCCCATGGACAGAGGTCCCTGGTGGGCCACTGTCCATGGGGTCGCTAAGAGTCAGACCCGACTGAGCGACTTCAGTTTCACTTTTCACTTTCATGCATTGGAGAAGGAAATGGCAACCCACTCCAGTGTTCTTGCCTGGAGAATCCCAGGGACGGGGGAGCCTGGTGGGCTGCCGTCTATGGGGTCGCACAGAGTCGGACACGACTGAAGCGACTTAGCAGCAGCAGCAGCATACAATACTAGACACCTGAATTCATGAATAAAGTTCTGTAAGTGTTAAAACTTAAGGTAACATTATTATTATTATTATTATTAGGGCTTTCCTAGCAGCTCAGACTGCAAAGAACCTGCCTGCAAGGCAGGAGACCTGAGTTCAATCCTTGGGACAGGAAGGTCCCCTGGAGAAAGGCATGACAACCCACTCCAGTATTCTTGGTGGAGAATTCCCACGGACAGAGGAGACTGGTGGGCTACAGTCCATGGGGTTGCAAAGAGTTGGACATAACTGAGCAACTAACACTATTATTATACACAATTACTAAAAAGCAATAATTAAAGCTCTTAGATTTGATTTCTATATCTAGGTCTTAAAATGTCTTGTAGGGCTGGGATGCTCTGTATACCCTACTTCCAGGACGTCTTTTTACTCAAAGTGCTCATGCTTGCTCTCAAGGACTGGTTTCCTCTTCTCTAGTCTCTGACAGAATGAAGTTGCAACCAAAGGATCGTTAACTGTGTCATCCTACCTCCAGCTTGAACATCCCTTTTTTCCCAAGCAAAACAGGTAAAAAATAAAAATGAAACCATCACCTTCTAACTTTGTAACAGTGGCATGGTGGCAGCCATGGTGAAGCAGAATGATAAGGTTGGAGATGGGAGAATAGAAGGCTTTTTTCATCAAAGACATTAGTCAAGTGATTGAGAAGGGGGTGAGTCACAGAAACAAAACCTCTGGAAACAGAAGTTAAGCCCCAGTAAACCAGCTTAATGCCTAATGCCTACATAAGGTCAGGATCTTGAAGTGCATGGTTAACACCCTGTGAAATGTCATATATGATAATTTAAGTCAGACAAATACAGCATGTGAGCAAGAGGTCTTAGTTAAAACGTAATCAAAAGAAAGCATTTCAGTCCATAGCATCAGTTTATAGCTTGGTGTCTAGGAATAATCCAATGCCCAAATGCCAAAATAATGCTACTGGTTAATAAGTTAGCAACCTATTAGGTTCATCCCACAGCAATCACTTTTCTCACATGGAACATTAAAAACAACGAAGACGTGGGTAAGCCTGTGTATACCATTCCCTTTCCCCTACTTCTCACCTCCTCCTTCCCAATCTGCTATTTAACAATAGATTAACCAAGAGCCTCATGCTATTGGGCTTGGAAGGTTGTTTTGTGCTAGAGTAAAAGTCACTATGTAAAAAAATTATAGTATTACTGTATTCAAGAGAGAAGTTCTGAGTAGGATCTTCACCATGCAACAATTCAGAGACCCTCTTCACCTGCCTAGAAGCTTGAAACTTCTCATCAGTAACTCTACAGGAAACATTTGAACCTTTCTCCCAGATATTTGGATGTCAAAGTCTTTTGGAGGTATATTTTCCTCTTGTTTATGGTTATTCCTCCCCTGATCATATCAGCAGTGATCTGTTATATAACTTAGTCTGCTTTGAAGACCACCAGATATGCTTTCCCCACTCTCATTGGCCATACCTAGTCTCCTCATACAAAGCCAGTATTTCTACACAACTTCTGTGTCAGCTTGGAATTTTATGTCTGTGACTCCTTTCCGACATTAAACATAATGACTCTGACATTAGAAATGTTGGATACTCTTCTGAAGAGCATCTTGGATTCTAGTCTTTCTTCTGTTCCCAACCAGCTCTATGAAATCTCAGTACAATCTTTTCAAATTAATCACTTGGTTATTTTACTCTTTGCACACCATAGCAGATACAATACGTGATGCTGTTTGTCATACCAGTCACAGAGAAGGACCACAAGTCCCCAGTCAGTAGACTGGAACCACATGGCTGTATTCCAGCACACGGGAATGTGAACTGACACAATCATCACATCTGGTGAAGGTACACGACAGCCACTATGCCTCAGCCATCTCTCTTTTCCCTTCCATGGTAATTTGGGAAGCTGTGTCATCAGAGGGCAACATCATCGGATTAAGGGAGTCTGGATACCCAGCTGACTGCAGAGAAGAAAGACATGACTACTTCACAGCAGGTTTTTATGAGCAAGAAATAAATGCTCTTATGCCTAGTCATTGACTTTTCAGGATCTGCCTGTTGCAGAACTTGTGTTACATTCTTAATATTCTCTGAAACATTTTTAAATTTAATTTCCAGAGAACAACTTTTTACTTAGACAATTAAGGTTCTTCTTGATCTGCTTCTAACCAAGGCAAGCGTGGATCAAATGCCAGAGCTTGAGTCTAGCGTTGTACTTTACATGCAACCTCTCATTCACCTTTATAACAACCTAATGAGGGAAAGTGAGCTTCTGAGAGGTTAAATAATTTACACCAACTCACAGAACTAACCCCAAAGCCTACACTCTTTAAACTACATCTAAATTTTTCTAACTCTTTGCAAGTTTCTCTCCTGGAAATGTTTGAAAAACATCTTGAGACTGCTGCACCACCATACATGCTGTCTTTAGCTGTGGGTCTAGTTAGGAATAAGGCCTGGGTTGCCTGGGAGTGATTGTAAGCACTGAAGAAGTTCTTTCCCATTGTAAGGGTAGCTATTTTACCACACTAATTAAAGAACTATAGTGTACCACGGAAAGGGAGGCAGGAGAATGCACCCATGCTAGTCTGGACAGGAGTTTTTCTGCAACAGTTCCTGGGGCTATAACAGGTCTGTAAGCAGCAAATTCTACTGCTCTGTGAAAAACCATTGAGAGTCTTTGCGCATGAAGGAGCCTGGACAAGTTAGGTAGCCCTATGGCTCCCCAGGGAGAAGGCAATGGCACCCCACTCCAGTACTCTTGCCTGGAAAATCCCATGGACAGAGGAGCCTGGTAGGCTGCAGTCCATGGGGTCGCTAGAATCAGACACGACTGAGCGACTTGACTTTCACTTTTCCCTTTCATGCATTGGAGAAGGAAATGGCAACCCACTCCAGTGTTCTTGCCTGGAGAATCCCAGGGATGGGGGAGCCTGGTGAGCTGCCGTCTATGGGGTCGCACAGAGTCGGACACGACTGAAGCGACTTAGCAGCAGCAGCAGCAGCATGGCTCCCCAGGTGTCTCAGCAGTAAAGAATCCACCTGCAGCGTGAGAGCTGCAGGAGATGTGAGTTCAATCTCTGGGTCAGGAAATCCCCTACTAGGAGGAAATGGCAACCCACTCCAGTACTCTTGCCTGGCAAACTCAATGGACAGAGGAGCCCGGCGGAATACAGTCCATGGGGTCACAGAGTCAGACACGACTGAGCATGCATGCAAACATGCGATCAAGCTGCATGTTTACTTTCTAAGTCTGGGAGTGACATCAACTGGCCACTGTGGCAACAAGCATTAGGAGGCTTCCATCCTGACTTTCAAACTCACCTCATAGTATTTCTATTAATAGCTGGCAGAGCTCAGCTGAGAGCTGTCATAATCCCAGGGGGCCGTGCAAGCCGTTCTGAAGAACAAGTGTTAGTTCGGAAACAAAGCAGAAGCGAAAGCTCATCAACAGTCCTGGGCAGACTGAGCTCCTAGGGCAGAAATGAGCTTTGTGTTCAAAGACTTCTATCAGGTTAAAACGTTCTATTTTACTTAAACAGAAAATCTCTGTTGGTAGCCACACAACTTTGACCAGACGAAGATTTTCTGTGTGTTACTCGGCATAAGGACGTGCAAAAGTTTCCTATTACGATAGTCTTATAACTTGGAAAAATTAGTAACTCCCACCATGCAACCCTTGAAGGATCATGTGCTAATGAAGAAGATGCTCTAATAATTAGGCCTAGAGCCCACTGAATGTAACACCTTCCAATTAGCACTCCCCAGCATGAATACTGCCATTATCATTAAACAACAAAGACAAAAATGGGTATCAATCCACATAATAGAAAATAATTGATGAAGTTGGAGGGCGTGATTATTTGTGATTACTTTACAGTCATGCACAGAAAGTAGGAGAACCACAGCTAGTGGTTAATCTCTGGCTACCTCTTTGAAGATAATGAAATTGGCTTCCTACTGATGATTATTCATTAACAATTAATTCTTTCTCAGTGATCTGCCTCATTTTCAGCTTCTCACTACAAACATGCAATGGAATAATTACAAGTGGAAATGAAAAAGCAATTAGTGGCAGATAATGCCAACATCTGATTAAAAAACAGTAGAACAGATTAGCAGTTCCGTAACTGCAAGTCTGCTGCTTTTGGTGGGGAGGTGTAAGTCACCCAGTTATACTGCACTTCAAGCTGTGCTTTCTCTTTTATTGCTTCCCCTCCATCATGGTCTGCCACATTAAATGCTCCCTTTTATTCTAGGGGGCATTAGCCTGTTGTAAATACTTTCTACAGATTAAGTAGCTTTGGGGGATGATTTGTGATCCTACATGCTGAAATTCTAAAAGGCACTGTCTCATAATACGATGCTAAAATCCATATCTGTATACCATTCTTTGGGGATCACAGAAAATACCATATATTTCTTTACTTTTGTTTCAGCTTAACTCTTGTTAAATGTTTCCAGAAGAAGAAGAGCACCACTAAATCAAAAACAAGCACCTTCTTTAAGCACCCATGGGTGCCTTGGTCTTACAGGTTGGTTTCTGTCCTTGCAATAATGTGGACCACAAACTGACGGTGGATTTTCACTTATCATTTATTAAGGAGTAAGATAGTTCTGGCTGCTGTAGAAATAATCCCTCAATAAAAGGCTTATAATTTCACTGTTCTCAGTGATCCCACTGGTGTGTCAGCACTTCATATGATGTAGAACTATATAGGGAGTGTCAAAATCAACAATTCATAAGGCAAACAAAATGCGATTCTCTTTTAAATAACTTGGCAGATGCTTTAATATGAAGATCTAATAAGATCCTGTCACTGAATTTGATGCAGTAGGAGTGTAGACCATAGCTGTTTTAGGAAAACAGATTTTGGAAAAAAGAAAAAAAAAAGCTATAGAATTATTGGCTGTATATTATTTTACCAGATCCATAAAGATCAAAGTAGTAAAGAAGAAGATGTGAAATGGAAATAAAGCAAAATTTGATGAGCTGAAATTTAGCTGATATGCACCAATATTATAACTTAAATATCTGTTAAGATTGGTCATTTCTCATTCAGTACGGCTGCTGAAGATTCTGGATATCATCTTTGCATATAATAAAATACTACTAAGCATCTTCTATTACATTGAACAGTGTAGGGACATTGATATTAATTAGACACACCAGCTCAAAATCTAGTGTGAGAGAAGGACATGTAAAGAAATAAGTGGAGTAAAAGATAATGATTGTTATGTTAGGGGCATTTACAGGGTATGAACAGGAGTTTGACAGGGTACAAGGAGGAGCAATAGTGATTGGAAAGACTTCCTAAGAAGCTGATGTTTGAATTAGATCTTGGAAGGTGTTGTTCTTGCTGAGACCAATAGAGCAAACAGCATTACAAGTGGGGAACATATGAATCGAGGAACAGAGGTAGGAGACAGTCTGGCATGTTAGGAGAGTGCTGCTGATTAAGTACACAGCCAGACAGCAGGGTGTGAGGATGAGACCGGCAAAGAGAGAAGCTGGAAAGGCAGGTAGCCTGCTCATGGAAGGTGTATATGCTGTGCTAATGAATTCAGCCGTATGAAGTGAAAAACTCTTCAGTTCCTCAGGCAGGTATTTATCAAGATAAAATTTTTACGTCTCTACAGAACTTAAATTTCAAAAGTCACATACATTCATGATGGAAAGTTCTCTGCAAAGCCTAAGTGTCTTGACTTGAAACATGGCTGTGAATTTCTTAGAGTAACATAAATTAATTCATAAAGACAACAACAATACCTTGGTACTATCTCTTTAGTATCTTTATCCAGAAAACTAAAATTCTGTCACATCAACAGAAAAATCTCTGAAAAGTAGGGATAGAACTATTATGTTTTTTATAAATTAATCACACACTTTGATTTTGTAGCATGCCAAGTCTAACAAGGTCTCACTCACTGGCTAAGTGATCTTAATGAAAGTTGTTTACCATCTAATGCCTCCGTTTTCTTACAAGTGGGATGTATCTATTAAGGAGTTTAACTAGAAAACAGGATTAATAAACCCCATCTGCTTATGAAGTCTCTTCAAAATTAATGTGTCACACACCTCCCTTTAGGAATTATATTTAAATATAGCAAAGACAGAAACAAACAGAATAAATGCTCTTCTTAACAGAATGATGGATTGTGGGTGAAAACAAAGAAACACATTTTCATAAACTCTACTAAGTACTCACAGACATGCCTTGATTTGGAGAGGTGAGAGGTGAGGTGAGGGCAGGCCATGGGAGAGATAGGGGCTGACAACACTGAAGAATCTTGCTCTCTTGTGGATCAACAGCATTCTTAAACACCCCATCGGAGCTGGAAGGAGACAAATGCATAACCGTACCAAACTCCAAGTCAGGGGTGTCATGTACTGGGAAGGGTCCAGTGGACACTAGGAAGCTCTTTATGAGTCATAAAGTAGCCTCTAATCTGGAGTACTAAAGACTATCAAGAAAGACAGGCTCTGAAAGAAATGATGACCGAAGTCTACTTAAAGACACGTTTGCTGTCACAATACCAATATCAATCATAGCTGGCTCTCACACACACACACACACACATCCCTTCCCACCCTCACACACACACACATATATACAAGAGGTCCAATTTTCTTTCTTTCTTTCTTTTTACCAATTTTCTTTGCTCAGAGCTTGCACTTCTTATCTTTAATTTACACTGGTCCCTCAAGTAGTTTTAAAGCTCATATCTATGCTAATGACTTTCAGATTTGTATCTGTAGTTCTGACCTCTACCCTGAACTTGATCTATAAATCCCCTTGCCAACTCAAGTAGTTTCATCTGATGTCTAATAAGCATCTCATAGCATCACGTTTTAAACCAACTCCTGATTCCAGTTGCTCTGCACCTCTGCCCTTCTCCAAGTTTTCTTCATCAGAAAATGACAACAAAAACCCAGAACTTGTGCTGGATTCTTCTCTTTATCTTATTTTCTAATTCTAATCCATCAACACGTGCATGCATGTTTCAGTCACATCCAACCCTTTGTGACCCTATGGACTGTAGCCTGCCAGACTCTTCTGTCTGTGGGATTTCACAGGCAAGAATACTGGAGCTCATTGCCATGCCCTCCTCCAAGAGATCTTCCTGACCCAGGGATCAAACCTGCTTCTCTTGGGTCTCCTGCATCAGCAGGTGTGTTCTTTACCACTAGCACCACCTGGGAAGCCAAATCCATCAACATATTGTTTAATTTACCTTGAAAGAGTATCAGAAATCTGACCACATTTGGTCTCTTCCACTGCTACCTCCTCTTATGGGCCTCTGCCTATCATCCAAACCTCTGCAACAGGCTTCTACCTGCTCTTCCTGTTGCGTTCTTGCCAACCCCTCCATTGAAAGAGGAATCCTTAAAAATACAAATCTTAACACTTCCCTATTTAAAACTCTCAGATGGCTTTGCATCTCAAAGTAAAATCCAAACACTGAGACCTCCAAGCCTGCTGGTGACTGGGCCCCAGACACAATCTCATTTCTTCCCACTCATTCTAGGTTCTCTCCGGGCTCTCTTTGTTGAGGGGACGAGAGCCTAAGTTAGTTCAGGGAGGACAGTTAAGAGTTCAGTTGTAGAGATACTGATTTTAATGTACTTGTGACATGTCCTAGAGACATGAAGAAGGCAGTTTCAACATGGATCTGGAGTCTGAGCAGGAAGGTCTGGAACTAGAGATACGTATTTGCAAGTCATCTGCGCATGTGTCATTTGAAACTCTTGGCATGGATGTTCTAGAAAGAGGAGATAAGAAACCTAGAACCACAGCATATCAAGGTCTGATAGAGGAATATAACTTTATAAAAGAGACAGATAAGCAGCCCCCAAGAGGAAAGAGGAAAATTGGGAGAGTGATTTGGTAGAAGCCCAGGAGGTGAGAAATGGGGAGAGTTGGTATCAACAATTATCTTTTAAGAAGTTTGATAGTGAGGAAAGGAGAGGATGCAGTTGCAGGGAGAGATGTGCAGTCATGAAAAAAGATTCTTTTTTATCAGTGAGATATGAACATGCTTAAAAGCAGATAAGAATTATACATTTGAGGGGAGAATGATAATAAGTAAAACTTTTTTAAAGGGGGAAGGAAATAAAAACATCACAAGTCTGAGAAGGTGGGATGCCATGATATCAGAAACACAGCTGATTAATTTTTGAAGCCAATAACCTAGAAAATAAACATTTACAACATGTATACCTGTGGCAGATTCATTTTGATGTATGACAAAACCAATACAATATTGTAAAGTTAAGTAAAATAAAATTTAAAACAAAAAAACACTTACAGAGTTTTTCAAGAAGTATTTAACAGATGTCTAAATGCAAATCTTATACATTAAAATTATAAGAGAGAAATAAATGAAAGAAATCTTAGATGATACAGCTAAAGGAAATAAAACAAACAAAAAACACTGAGAAGTAAAAAATTAAAAGATGAAACTAAAGTAAAAGAGAAAGAAGGAGTGGGAAGGAGAGTCAGCCTAAAAAATGACAAGATGAATAGGATAAATATATTACTGAAATAAAGAGCTTTCTAACATTTGGTCAAAAAAATGAAAATCTATATGATACATACAAAATATCTATAAGCGATATGCATAATGAAACTCAGTGAATAAAAGGAAAATGTTGGATAATATTACTAGTTATTTATTTATTCATTTAGCAGTTCAACTTGCTTTAAAGACAAGTCTAATATGACAGTATAATTGCTGTAATCATAAAATGCTGAATAATTTAATATCAAAGTGTTTATGTAGTAAAAACTAAAGAAAAAACACAGAAAAGTAATGGGAAAATGTAGCTCACAGGTTTTTTTTAAAGAACATCAGATAAAAATGATTAAGATTATAGAGGACATGAATGATATCATTCCTAAAGTGTATTTAACAATTATGTCATGAGTTCTATACCTTATAAGGAGGGAGTCTCCATTTTTCAACTCTCTTTGAAAAATTTACCAAAAAATGATCATATATAATAACCTCAAAACAACCAATACAAGTATAACAGACCAATATAAGCCATTTTCATAGATCACAGTGCAATACAACTTCATAAGTAACTTTAGGTCAGCATGCTTTTAGAAAGAATCATTTGCAGAATGTATTTTAACAGAATATGTCATGGTTGTGAAAACTGTGGGTTTACTTACTTGCCAGTCATTTTCCATGGACAAGTGTTTATGGAGATATTTATCAAAAGACTATTTCATAATTTTCAGAATATTTTCAGTGACTTATTTTAATGAATGTTTACAAGGTTATTCAGATTAATATAATAATTTAGCTTACTCCATCTAGTAGTTATGTACAGATGTGAGAGTTAGACCAGAAAGAAGCCTGAGTACCAAAGAATTGATGCTTTTGAACTGTGGTGCTGGAGAAGACTCTTGAGAGTCCTGGGACTGCAAGGAGATCAAACCAGTCCATCCTAAAGGAAATCAACCCTGAATATTCATTGGAAGGACTGATGCTGAAGCTGAAGCTCCAATACTTTGGCCACATGATGCGAACAACCAACACATTGGAAAAGACCCTAATTCTGAGAAAGATTGAAGGCAAAGGGAGAAAGGGCAGCAGAGGATGAGATGGTTGGATGGCGTCACTGACTCAACAGATGTGAATGTGAGCAAATTCTGGGACAATGTGAAAGACAAAGGATCCCGGTGTGCTGTAGTCCATGGGGTCACAAAGAGGTGGGCACGACTTAGCAACTGAACAACAGCGACAACTCCAACCAAGGTATGTGTCCCACAGATCCAAATCTGCAACTGTCACATTCATTACTGATTTCATGTGGAATAATAATAAATTTTGTTTACCTTGAAAGAATAAATTTAGTCTATTCAAAGGACAGAAAATATATCACTGATCTGCAAAGTGCTGATCAGCAAAGTCAATCTAAATGATGCATATGTTCCTACTCACCGAGTAGATCTTATCATGAAAGACATGACATTTTTCTCCAAATTATCACAGAAAACAGTAATTGTTTGTAATCATTGCTAATACTTTCTCAAAGCTGAGAAAAAAATAGAGCATTCAATTTTGTCTGTCCTTAGCATAATTGACAATCATTATAGCTTCATTGGTTCTTTCCCTTAAATTTTAAAAACGAGCTTCTGGGATCCACGACATAGCTAGTAGATCTTATTTTCAGGACAGCACCTTAAACATATGGAACAAGTTGTTCTCATTAGGTACCACTGCCTTAGCACCGTCTATGCATAACCCAGTACATCACTTGCGTGCTACTGTTCACCTTGAAGTTATCAATAATTTTAAAATTTCTTTCCCAGTTCTAAGAATTAATAAAGAATGGCCAAACAATATTTCTTCTTGGACTGCTTTATCCAAATCACATCTCACAAACACCAAAAGATCAGCTGAGTGGCTATATCAGAGAATTCATCTTAGAGACTCCGGGAGTATTATGGACTCTTTTGTAATCAACACAACAAATAGAGCCCCATATTTGGACTACTTCTGTCATTGTTTGATAAATTATTATATTTGACAGAGTTGCTCCACCGGATTTTATATTTCCTTTGCTTTGTCCCAAAGAGCATTATTTGCACTGTTTGGCAGCCAAGCAGTAATGAGTATCTCATCAATAACTTGAATAACTCTAACTCTGAATTTGAACGCACTGTAAACAAGACTTCCGCAACTTCTGCAGTTTCATGTACCACCCTGCGTTGATGTTTCAGTCTATGCAATGCCTTCCTGCTTTGTTTTAAAAAGCTCAACGTTTCCCATAGTAGTCCTTATGTATTTCAAAATTGATGTTTCGGATAGAATGCTTCCTTGCCACAACTGTGAATGTCCCCAAACATGCTTATTCTAATAGAAGAATTTATGTTCATTTTCAATCCACTAAAATCCAAATATAAAACAATTTTCACTATATGTCCATACTTTTCGTTTACAGCTGGTGTTTTTACAACAGTTAACAGGTGGTATCAGATGGTTCATCAATTTGACCTTCCTACTATTCTGAAAGCATATGACTCATTTCATTACAAACACCATTGCACCCACATTTCCATCAGCATCTTCAGGTATAATGCTTTAAAAGACTTATATATAAAGCTAAGAACTGTGTGTGACAGGTGCAAGGAGAAAAAGGGAATCAAAGAATGCACAATCCCAAATACAGTTAATATTTACTATTTAAAATGATAGGTAGGTGCCATCAATGAAAGAATGCCATAAAAACAAAAAATTCAGTATATGAGGATCCATTTTAGCGATCAAACAAGCTATCTCATACTAACATCCTAGGAGTTTCACTTCAAAGGTCTGAATAGGCATGCCTGAACACCATCACTTGACTTAGACTGCAAGAAGATCCAACCAGTCCATTCTGAAGGAGATCAATCCTGGAATTTCTTTGGAAGGAATGATGCTCAAGCTGAAACTCCAGTATTTTGGCCACCTCATGCGAAGAGTTGACTCATTGGAGAAGACTCTGATGCTGGGAGGGATTGGGGGCAGGAGGAGAAGGGGACGACAGAGGATGAGATGGCTGGATGGCATCACTGACTTGATGGGTGTGAGTCTGGGTGACCTCCGGGAGCTGGTGATGGACAGGGAGGCCTGGCGTGCCGCGGTTCATGGGGTCACAAAGAGTTGGACACGACTGAGCGACTGATCTGATCTGAACACCATCACAAGACACACGAGGCCTAGGTACACAGGTCTCCCCTTGGGCTAATTACGTTAGCCACATCCCATGTGAAAATATTTTGAAAACATTGATTTAAGTCAAAATCTTAAAATATACATTTAAATAACTATGTAAATTATTTTAAATCCTGTAACATTACGTATTATACATTTAGAAATACTGTATGTTTATACTATAATGTAATGTATGATTTTCTGTGATTAACTTTCAGTTCTAATTAGTATTTCATACTGGTAAACTTCAGGCCTTGGGGCAAGTTTATATAACTTCTCTAGTCTTCAGATCTTTGATCCATAAAAGGAAAAATAATAGTATACTTCTATCATTGAGTTATTGTGAGGATTAAATGAAATTACCCATATGGAGTATCTAGAAGAGAGTAAATTTTTATAAATCTTGACTACTATGATAATATAAACACTAGATTCATACAGACTTTTTTGTTGTTGCTGTGCTGCTACTAAGTCGCTTCAGTCGTGTCTGACTCTGTGCGACTTCATGGACTGCAGCCTACCAGGCTTCTCCGTCCACGGGATTCTCCAGGCAAGAACACGGAGTGGGTTGCCATTTCCTTCTCCAATGCATGAAAGTGGAAAGTGAAAGTGAAGTCGCTCAGTCGTGTCCGACTCTTAGCGACCCCATGGACTGGAGCCCACCAGGCTCCTCCATCCATGGGATTTTCCAGGCAACAGTACTGGAGTGGGGTGCCATTATTAGGGTTTACATTTGTATATCAGCCCATTAACTCTATGTCCTCGGTGATTAAGCAGCAATCACTTCAGAACAAAAAACAAGTTAGCCCTGCTGTACTAATGTGATTTTTTAGCTGAAGAAATTAATGACTAAAGCTGGACTTTCTACTATTGTGAAGGGTAGTGCACAGTTCTGCTTTCACAAACAGTTATATAACTTCACATGGTTATGTAACCGATAATACTGATAGTGAATATTATATTAAATTGAATATTGTCTATGTAAGTTCAGTTCAGTTGCTCAGTCATGTCCAGCTCTTTGTGATACCATGGAGTGACTGCAGCATGCCAGGCCTCCCTGTCCATCACCAGCTCCCAGAGTTTACTCAAACTCATCTCTACTTAGAGTTGGTGATCCCGTCGAACCATCTCATCCTCTGTCACCCCCTTCTCCTCCCACCTTCAACCTTTCTCAGCATCAGGGTCTTTTCTAAGGAGTCAGCTCTTTGCATCAGGTGGCCAAAGTATTAGAATTTCAGCCTCAGCATCAATCCTTTCAATGAATATTCAGGACTGATCTCCTTTAGAATGTACTGGTTGGATATCCTTGCAGTCCAAGGGACTCTCAAGAGTCTTCTCCAACACCACAGTTCAAAAGCATCAATTCTTTGATGCTCAGCTTTCTTTATAGTCCAACTCTCACATCCATACATGAGTACTGGAAAAACGGTAGCCTTGACGAGATGGACCTTTGTTGGCAAAGTAATGTCTCTGCTTTTTAGTATGCTGTCTAACTTGGTTATAATTTTTCTTCCAAGGAGTAGGCATCTTTTAATTTCATGGCTGAAGTCACCATCTGCAGTAATTTTGGAGCCTAAAAAAATAAAGCCTGCTACTGCTTCCATTGTTCCTCCATCTATTCGCCGTGAAGTGATGGGACTGGATGCCATGATCTTTGTTTTCTGAATGTTGAACTTTAAGCCAACTTTTTCACTCTCCTCTTTAACTTTCATCAAGGCTATAGGAACTGCTTTATAGCTTTTACCTAAGTTATTTCTTACCACATCCCTACAACACTGTGTATCATTACTTTTCCTATTTTAATAAGGAGGGGTCTGAGATGCAGAGAAGTTATGTAACCGTATAGCCATACAGCTAGTAACTATTGCTACTGCTAAGTCACTTCAGTCGTGTCCAACTCTGTGTGACCCCATAGACGGCAGCCCACCAGGCTTCCCCGTCCCTGGGATTCTCCAAGCAAGAACACTGGAGTGGGCTGCCATTTCCTTCTCCAATGCAGGAAAGTGAAAACTGAGAGTGAAGTCGCTCAGTCGTGTCCGACCCTCAGCGACCCCATGGACTGCAGCCTTCCAGGCTCCTCTGTCCATGGGATTTTTCAGGCAAGAGTACTGGAGTGGGGTGCCATTGCCTTCTCCATGGTTTCAGATCATAAATTTTAAATCATTATAACTAGGCTCAAAGATATCTTTATTAATCAAAATAGGAACCATTACAATCAACACATTTTTGCCAGTGAGAAATAAGTTTATTCCTGTAGCATAAAAATACATGCTTTGGGATTCCATGAACTCTTTTCTGTCTTCTGCTGTTTGCGGAAGCGTTTTCCATGCAAAAAGTTGTCGAGATGCTTGAAGTAGTGGTGGTCAGTTGGCGAGAGGTCAGGTAAATATGGTGGATGAGGCAAAATTTCTCGGCCCACTTTGTTCAACTACTGAAGTGTTGGCTGTGTGAGGTGTGCTTGGATGTTGTCATGATGAGGAATTGGGCTCTTTCTGTTGACCAATGCTGGCTGCACACATTGTAGTTTTCGGTGCATGTCATCAATTTGCTGAGCATTTCTCTGATGTAATGGTTTCGCTGGGATTCAGAAAGTTCTAGTGGATAAGATGGGCAGCACACCACCAAACAGTGACCATGACCTTTTATGGTGCAAGATTGGCTTTGGAAAGTGCTTTGGAGCTTCTCCTCAGTCCAACCACTGAGCTGGTCACTGATGGTTGTTGTATAAAATCCACTTTTCATCACATGTCACAATCTGATGGAGAAATGGTTCATTGTTGTTGTGTACAGTAAGAGAACTCACTTATCAAGATTTTTCACCTTTCCAATTTGCTTCAAATGCCAAAGGACCATAGAATGTTCGACATTGAGTTCTTTCGTAACTTCTCACGTAGTTATAAGAGGATTAGCTTCAATGATTGCTCTTAATTGATTGTTGTCAACTTCTGATGGCTGGCCACTGAGCTCCTCATTTTCAAGGCTCTTGTCTCCTTTGCAAAGCTTCTTCAGCCACCACTGTACTGTATGTTCGTTAGCAATTCCTGGGCCAAATGCATTGTTGAAGTTGCAAGTTGTCTGCTGCTTTACAACTCATTTTGAACTCGAATAAAAAAATCGTATGAATATACTTTTTGCCTGCCATCATTTCTATAGTCTAAAAAAAAACATAAAATAAACATCAAGGAATAAGTTATTAACAAAAAACATAAAGTGGGAAGTGCACATTAAAATGATATATAGCATAATCACATTTAAGAATGTATTCTAATATCAAACAGCATAGTTCAACAATGCAAAACGGCTATTACTTTTGCACCAACCTAACAGAACAACCATGATTCAAAGAGAGTTCATTTAGAATCCTGGCAAATGAGTTTATGACTTTTATATTTTGTTGCCATTTAACAGGATGCTGCATAACACAATTCTATTATGCAGAACTTGTCTGCATAACAATATTTCCTAGGGATAATCTAGTAGAATCATATTTCCAGAATATTTGGGGCTCTTGAAAAATTAAATATCCCACAATTGATAGAGATTAATTTTAGATTGTTTTAAAGTTAATACATGTATGAATTTTCCTTTGCTGGTAGTTTTATTCAATTTTAAGCACATCTTTTTTTTTTTTTTTTTTTAACTTTACAATATTGTATTGGTTTTGCCACATATCAACATGAATCCGCCACAGGTATACACGTGTTCCTTATCCTGAACCCTCCTCCCTCCTCCCTCCCCGTACCATCCCTCTGGGTCGTCCCAGTGCACCAGCCCCAAGCATCCCCAGTACCGTGCATCGAACCTGGACTGGCGACTTGTTTCATATATGATATTATACATGTTTCAATGCCATTCTCCCAAAGCACATCTTTAAAATATATTAATGACAGATTAGAGAGAGGCCTGAAAAAATTCTCAGAATCGTTAGGATCATTTTGCTAAGGGTTTTGTACTTCTGGTGGGAGTTCTCTCTACAACATTTAACAAGGTTTCAGAAATGGTAAAGGTGCAAAATCCAATGATTAAATTACAGCTTTACTCCATCCTTGAAAAATTTTATCTTAATGGGGTTATATTGTACCTTGAAATACTTCATCACAAATTTTTCGTTTTTCTTTTATTTAAAAATGCATGTGATAGTTATTCTTACTGGACACCGGGAGATGCACTGAACAAGGTAGATAGACAGGTGCCTGGCATCAAGGAATTTATATTTTAGCTTGTCAATATAGTCAATTCGAAAAAGAACTTCAGTAATTGGGGAAAAAATAATCATACTGACAACTTCTCCAGTGGCTCGGCTGGGAAAGAACCCAGCTGGAAGAGACACAGTTTCGATCCCTGGGTTGGAAGATCCCCTGGAGTAGGAAATGGCAAACCACTCCAGTATTCTTGCCTCGACAATCCCGTGGACAGAGGAGTCTGGCAGGCTATAGTCCTTGGGGTCGCAAAGAGTCAGGCACAACTGAGTGCACACACACATGCACATGTGCACACACACAATCATACTGAAGGTAACTTTCGAACAGCTTGAATACTAATAAAACTTTGAGTCTTAGTTCCAGTATAAAGGTTCAGGTTCTGGTATATTACAAACAGAAAACAATTATGTAGCTAATACCAAAGAGGCCAGGAAAAAAATCCAAGATCTTGTAAGTAATTTCTCTCTCCCTGAAAATAGATTTTTTTAAAAGTCACAATTTAATTTTCCTTCAGTTTCTTTTTTCAATCAGCAGGGTTTCATCACCACAACCCAATGAGCAATGGGAGTCAAAATATGGAGCAGAACACCGTGGCAGGAAAGACAATCAACTGTGAAAATGATATACAAACTGAGAGGCTGAATACTGGTTCCATTGATGCATGGTGAAGAATCGTCTTTCAGCGGCCCTATAAAACTCGGGTTTATCCAGATGGGTACAAAAAATTCTATTTAGTATGTTTACCACAGTCTGTTTATATGACACTGAGAATGTTAGGGGACAGAAAACTCTGTTCTGTGATTTGTAAAGACATAATCTTTGACCGAACACTGTTGGCCACATTTCGTTTTTGTGGTCACAATACAAACAGGTTTGCAACTTTTATTTGCTCTGTTTAAAGTGCTTTACCCTCCTACACTGTTGGTGGGAATGTAAATTTGTATAAGCACTTTGGACAACAGCATGGAAGTTCCTTAAAAATCTAAAAATAGAGCGATCATATGATCCTGCAATCCCATTCCTGGGCATATAGTGAAAGAAAGTAAAAGTGTTAGTTGCTCGGTTGTGTCTGACTCTTTGCAACCCCATGGACTGTATCCCACCAGGCTCCTCTGTCCATGAAATTCTTCAGGCAAGGATACTGGAATGGGTAGCCATTCCCTTCTCCAGGGAATCTTCCCAACCAGGGATCAAATCCAGGTCTCCCGCACTGAAGGCAGATTCTTTACTGTGTGAGTCACCAGGGAAGCCACCAGGGAAGCATGTATCTGGAGAAAAATATAGTCTGAAAGGACGCATATATGCCAATGCAGCGCTGTTTAGAACAGCAAGAGATGGAAGCAACCTAAATGTCTATTGACAAAGAAATGGATAAACAGGCGTGGTACATATGTACAATAAAATATTACTCATCCATTAAAAAGAATTAAATAATGTCATTTGCAACAACATGGATAGACCTAGAGATTGTTATACTGAGTGAAGTAAGAGAGACAAATATTATAGGATCACTTATATGTGTAATCTAAAAAATTAATATTAATAAACTTATTTACAGAACAAACAGACTCACAAACTTATGGTTACCAGAGGGGAAGGATGGGGGAAGGGACAGTTAAGGAGTTTGGTATTGACATGTACACACTGCTATATTTAAAATGGATAACCAACAAGGATCTACTGTATAGCACAGAGAACTCTGTTCAATATTGTGTAACAACATAAATGGGAAAATAAAAAAGGATAAACACACGTGTATGTATAACTGAATCACTTTGCTGTATTTCAGTATGTTTCAGTGTATTTCAACTATACTTTAGTATAAAATAAAAGTTAAACTATACACATTAAAAAAAAATGAAGGGCTTTAAAAACATTTAGTTTTCCTTAGGAAAGTTTGTAGAACAAACAGCAATATGGATCAGGCCTCTTTGTTTTACCAATGATTAAACAAATTTAATTAACCAAGACTCAAGAACATTTTTGAATATTTCTTTACTTTAAAATCTCCTATACTTTGACATTGTTCAAAAAATAAAAATCCCTACCTAGTTAAGAAAATGCAAACTTTAACTTTTCAAGCATTACTTGAAAAAAATTAAGTCCCTTGTATACTCCATAGGCACAGAGGGTTAAAACAGTAGTTCCTTACCTTGGTTTCATATTAGAATGCAAATCTTAAAAAAGGTGGGGATGCCAGCACTGCAGCCCAGAACAGCTAATTCTGAACCCCTAAGGGGGGCATAGTTGCATTTTAAAGTTTCTCAGGTGATTCTAATGTACAAGAATTGATAATCATTGTGCTAGAGAAATAATGCTGGAGGGGAAGTAAGTGAAGTACAATAAAACTTGATTGTATTTGATTATTGGTATTTAATAGAAATATAATTCAGTTCAGTTCAGTCCAGTCACTCAGTTGTGTTTGACTCTTTGCGACCCCATGAATCGCAGCACGCCACGCCTCCCTGTCCATCACCAAATCCTGGAGTTCACACAAACTCATGTGCATTGAGTGATGCCATCTAGCCATCTCATCCTCTGTCGTCCCCTTCTCCTCTTGCCCCAAATCCCTCCCAGCATCAGGATCTTTTCCAATGAGTCAACTCTTCACATCAGGTGGCCAAAGTGTTGGAGTTTCAGCCTCAGAATCAGTCCTTCCAATGAGCACCCAGGACTGGTTTCCTTTGGGATGGACTGGTTGGATCTCCTTGCTTTCCAAGGGACTCTCAACTCTTCTCCAACACCACAGTTCAAAAGCATCAATTCTTTGGCACTCAGCTATCTTTACAAAAAGTGAAGGAGGAGAGTGAACCAGTTGGCTTGAGACTCAACATTCAGAAAACTAAGATCACAGCATCTGGTCCCATCACTTCATGGGAAATAGATGAGGAAACAGTGGAAAGAGTGTCAGACTTTATTTTTCTGGGCTCCAAAATCACTGCAGATGGTGACTGCAGCCATGAAATTAAAAGACGCTCACTCCTTGGAAGGAAAGTTATGACCGACCTAGATAGCATATTCAAAAGCAGAGACATTACTTTGCCAACAAAGGTTCGTCTAGTCAAGGCTATGGTTTTTCCTGTGGTCATGTATGGATGTGAGAGTTGGACTGTGAAGAAGGCTGAACGCCAAAGAATTGATGCTTTTGAACTGTGGTGTTGGAGAAGACTCTCGAGAGTCCCTTGGACTGCAAGGAGATCCAACCAGTCCATTCTGAAGGAGATCAATCCTGGAATTTCTTTAGAAGGAATGATGCTAAAGCTGAAACTCCAGTACTTTGGCCACCTCATGCGAAGAGTTGACTCATTGGAGAAGACTCTGATGCTGGGAGGGATTTGGGGCAAGAGCAGAAGGGGACAACAGAGGATGAGATGGCTGGATGGCATCACTGACTCGATGGACGTGAGTCTGAGTGAACTCCAGGAGTTGTTGATGGACAGGGAGGCCTGGCCTGCTGCAATTCATGGGGTCGCAAAGAGTCGACACGACTGAGCGACTGATCTGATCTGATCTGATCTGAAAGTGAAAGTGAAGTTGCTTAGTCGTGTCTGACCCTTTTCGACCCCATGGACTGTAGCCTACCAGGCTCCTCCCTCCATGGGATTCTCCAGGCAAGAGTACTGGAGTGGGTTGTGTTTCCTTCTCCAGGGGATCTTCCCCACCCAGGGATCGAACCCGGGTCTCCTGCATTCCTGGCAGACGCTATAACCTCTGAGCCACCAGGGATGTTCTTTGGCTGTCTAGGTTGTCATAACTTTCCTTCCAAGGAGTAAGCATCTTTTAATTTCATGGCTGCAGTCACCATCTGCAGTGATTTTGGAGCCCCCCAAAATAAAGTCTGACACTGTTTCCACTGTTTCCCCATCTATTTCCCATGAAGTGATGGGACCAGATGCCATGATCTTCGTCTTCTGAATGTTGAGATTTAAGCCAACTTTTTCACTCTCCACTTTCACTTTCATCAAGAGGCTTTTGAGTTCCTCTTCACTTTCTGCCATAAGGGTGGTGTCATCGGCATATCTGAGGTTATTGAGACTTCTCCCAGAAATCTTGATTCCAGCTTGTGCTTCTTCAAGTCCAGCATTTCTTATGATGTACTCTGCATATAAGTTAAATAAGCAGGGTGACAATATACAGCCTTGACGTCCTCCTTTTCCTATTTGGAACCAGTCTGTTGTTCCATGTCCAGTTCTAACTATTGCTTCCTGACCTGCATATAGGTTTCTCATGAGGCAGGTTGGGTGGTCTGGTATTCCCATCTCTTGAAGAATTTTCCACAGTTTATTGTGATCCACACAGTCAAAGGCTTTGGCATAGTCAATAAAGCAGAAATAGATGTTTCTCTGGAACTCTCTTGCTTTTGTAATGATCCAGCAGATGTTGGCAATTCGATCTCTGGTTCTTCTACCTTTTCTAAAACCAGCTTGAACATCTGGAAGTTCGTGGTTCATGTATTGCTGAAGCCTGGTTTGGAGAATTTTGAGCATTACTTTACTAGCTTGTGAGATGAGTGAAACTGTGCAGTATTTTGAGCATTCTTTGGCATTGCCTTTCTTTGGGATTGAAATAAAAATTGCCCTTTTCCAGTCCTGTGGCCACTGCTGAGTTTTCCAAATTTGCTGGCATATTGAGTGTAGCACTTTCACAGCATTATCTTTCAGGATTTGGAATAGCTCAGCTGGAATTCCATCACCTCCATGAGCTTTGTTCACAGTGATGCTTTCTAAGGCCCACTTGACTTCACATTCCAGGATGTCTGGCTCTAGGTGAATGACCTACAGTAACAAAATTATCTAATGGTTATATTATAAAAATTTTTTTAATGTAAATTTTAAGAATATATTTTATTTAACCTATTTTAATTAAAATATTACTTCATCACATAATCAATGACGTTTTTAATAAGATATTTTACATTTTTTGGTACTAAATCTTCAAAATCTGATGTATATTTCATTTTTACAGCATATTTCAATTTTGAATAGCCCGTATCAAATATTTGAGAGCTACATGTTGCTAGAGCTGTATATTACATACTGCAGCACATACACTGCAAGGTATGATGTATAAAACCTTTACCTTCATTGAAAAATATTTATTTTCTAATATATAACAAATTATTATGTGCATTAACAGATAATATAATATTATAAAAAAGTATTTGTAAAGAATCATATTCGTTAGATAAATTAAGACTGTAGATTCTCTCCTTTCCCTTCTTTCCTTCCTTTCTAAATACATATTTCTCTTACAAAAGGGTGCACAGTCTATATACTTTTATAATTGTTTATGTAGTTTAACAGTATAGAATTGGCTGGGTTTGTATAGTAGTCACACTACATTCTATCTTGGTCATTAAAGGAAACTTTTCCACATTCCAGTTTTTTTTTTTTTAATCTGTAAATAACAGTATAAACATCATAGGGATATTATAAGGATTAAATGAATTCATACAAATTAGCTGTTCAACAAATGATAAGCATGATTATGACTTTAGTGGCTTCTTCATTTTGTTTCATGTATTATTTTAATACTTCTTTGTCATCCCACACAATGAATGTAGCAAAACCTTTTTACCAGTTTTCTATTAAAGACATGACTTGTTTCTAATCATCATTATTGTACAAATGCTCCAGTGCATATCACAGTAGAAGTGTTAGTCACTCAGTCGTGTCCGACTTTTGCGAACCCATGGACTGTAGCCCTCTGGGCTCCTCTGTCCATAGGATTCTCCAGGCAAGAATCTTGGAGTGAGTTGTCATTCCCTTCTCCAGGGGATCTTCCCCACACAGAGACTGAACTGGGTCTTCTGCACTGCAGGCAGATTCTTTGTCATCATTCTTGTCGTTCTTTGAGCCACCAGCAAAGCCGTATCATGGTACATGAAGCATTTTGCACATCAATCTGTATGTACAGAGGATAAATATCTAGAAATGGAACTTATAGATCAAATATTACACACTTTAAAAATTTTAATGTTTGTTGCCAAATTGTTCCTCACATAGACTCTATCAATTTACTACCTAATAATAATATGCAAAGAAGTAGAGGAAAACAACAGAATGGGAAAGACTAGCGATCTCTTCAAGAAAATTAGAGATACCAAGGGAACATTTCATGCAAAGATGGGCTTGATAAAGGACAGAAATGGTATGGACCTAACAGAAGCAGAAGATATTAAGAAGAGATGGCAAGAATACACTGAAGAACTGTACAAAAAAGATCTTCATGACCCAGATAATCACGATGGTGTGATAACTGATCTAGAGCCAGACATCCTGGAATGTGAAGTCAAGTGGGCCTTAGAAAGCATCACTATGAACAAAGCTAGTGGAGGTGATAGAATTCCAGTTGAGCTATTCCAAATCCTGAAAGATGATGCTGTGAAAGTGCTGCACTCAATATGCCAGCAAATTTGGAAAACTCAGCAGTGGCCACAGGAATGGAAAAGGTCAGTTTTCATTCCAATCCCAAAGAAAGGTAATGCCAAAGAATGCTCAAACTACCGCACAAGTGCACTCATCTCACACGCTAGTAAAGTAATGCTCAAAATTCTCCAAGCCAGGCTTCAGCAATATGTGAACCGTGAACTTCCTGATGTTCAAGCTGGATTTAGATAAGGCAGAGGAACCAGAGATCAAATTGCTAACATCCGTTGGATCATGGAAAAAGCAAGAGAGTTCCAGAAAAACATCTATTTCTGTTTTATTGACTATGCCAAAGCCTTTGACTGTGTGGACCACCATAAACTGTGGACAATTCTGAAAGAGATGGGAATACCAGACCACCTGATCTGCCTCTTGAGAAACCTGTATGCAGATCAGGAAGCAACAGTTAGAACTAGACATGGAACAACAGACTGGTTCCAAATAGGAAAAGGAGTATGTCAAGGCTGTATATTGTCACCCTGTTTGTTTAACGTATATGCAGAATACATCATGAGAAACGCTGGGCTGGAAGAAACACAAGCTGGAATCAAGATTGCCGGGAGAAATATCAATAACCTCAGATATGCAGATAACACCACCCTTATGGCAGAAAGTGAAGAGGAACTCAAAAGCCTCTTGATGAAAGTGAAAGTGGAGAGTGAAAAGTTGGCTTAAAGCTCAACATTCAGAAAACGAAGATCATGGCATCTGGTCCCATCACTTCAGGGGAAATAGATGGGGAAACAGTGGAAACAGTGTCAGACTTTATTTTGGGGGGCTCCAAAATCACTGCAGATGGTGACTGCAGCCATGAAATTAAAAGACACTTACTCCTTGAAAGGAAAGTTATGACCAACCTAGATAGCATATTCAAAAGCAGAGACATTACTTTGCCAACAAAGATCTGTCTAGTCAAGGCTATTGTTTTTTCCTGTGGTCATGTATGGATGTGAGAGTTGGACTGTGAAGCAGGCTGAGCACCAAAGAATTGATGCTTTTGAAGTGTGGTGTTGGAGAAGACTCTTGAGAGTCCCTTGGACTGCAAGGAGATCCAAGCAGTCCATTCTGAAGGAGATCAGCCCTGGGATTTCTTTGGAAGGAATGATGCTAAAGCTGAAACTCCAGTACTTTGGCCATCTCATGCAAAGAGTTGACGCATTGGAAAAGACTCTGATGCTGAGAGGGATTTGGGGCAAGAGGAGAAGGGGACGATAGAGGATGAAATGACTGGAAAGCATCACTGACTTGATGGATGTGAGTGTGAGTGAACTCCGGGAGTTGGTGATGGACAGGGAGGCCTGGCGTGCTGCAGTTCATGGGGTCGCAAAGAGTCGGACATGACTGAGTGACTGATCTGATCTGATCTGAATAATATACAACAATGTCCATTTTTCCTTTTATAGGATGCTTTAAAGAAAGCATATTTAACTGATTTGAATGAAAAATCAAAGTTTATTTCAGAAATTTTAAATGTATATCTTAGAACTCTTAGAGAATTCAGAAGGATGTAATATAGAAGAAAAATAAGAAGAGACATAATCACTTAATTTCTCCCATATTTTTCCTATCTGATTGGAGAGTATTAATATTTCAATGTCTCACAATAATTAACAAGTTAATTTCACTAATTTATCACTTTTAAAAGTTTAATTATTTCTATATATCATTTTGGATCACTTTACATTCAATTAGGAAATAAAAGTAGTGAACTGTGTTATTATAATTAAATTTATACAACATTATGGCTTTATAACTAACTCATATTATTAAAATGACATCTCAAGATTGGACTTTTTGATTGCTGATCAGTAAATTCCTACAGACTATGATTATAAGTACTAATGATGAAGGTCCTGGGAAGCAGTTCTGTCCTTATTCTGGTTAGGCTCATCACCCTGAGTCAGGGCATGAGCTGTGTCAAAGAAGTGTCCTGTCTGGGGCTCCTGTCTCATTAGCAAGAACAGGAAAAATTAGGATGTCCCAGAAATTTTTTGGCAAGGCTATAGTATGCAGTCACAAGTTAAGCAAATTGAATAAATCTGACAATATTATACTTAGGAAGGCAAATTGCAATACACACACATATATATATATATATATGCTTTAGATAGATTGAGAATAAATATATATTTTTTCAATTTCCCTACTTGTGGTTACTGAAGCTTTTTGAAAACTGGCTTTCTCTCCTGGCTTTGTTACTCTCAGTAAAGAAAGAGGTCCTTGTTGAAACTAAGTGAGAGGTTAAGTACCCAGAAATAATGCACCAAACACGATATTGCAAACGGAATATCTGCAACAACACGGGTGACTTAGAGGGTATTACGCTAAATGAAGTAAGTCAGACAAAGACAAATACTGTATGATCTCACTTCTATGTGGAATTAAAAAAGCAGTAACAAAAACAGATCCTCATAGGGATAGAGTTCAGCGCTGTGGTTTCTAGAGGCAGAGGGTGGGGAAAGGAGGAACTAGAGAAAGGTGGTCAAATGGTACAAACTCTCAGCTACCAGATAAAGAAGGACTGTGGGTCTAATGTACAACAGGATGGCTGTAGTTAACACTGCTGTAAGTTATTAAGAGGCTAAATAAATCCTAAGAGCTCTCATCACAAGAATATCTTTCGAGTTCTTTTTATTTTATCTATACAGGAAGATGGATGTTAGCTGAACCTATTGTTGTAATTATTTTACAATATATGTAAATCAAACTGCCATGGTGTATGCCTTAAACTTATACAGTAATTATTTCAATTATTTCTCAAAAAAAAAAAAACCAAACTGGGGAGAGGGGAAGAAAATGAACTATACAATAGCTTCACTTTAGGAAGCAACAGTTCAGAAGAGATTTCATTCTGTAAGTTTTCTAAATATTGTCTTTAATGGAAAAATAAAGAGGCAAAGATTCAACAATGTGACTGGAAGCCTTCTTTCAGAATCCTCTTTATTGTGATTAATATTAGCCCTATCATCTTATGAGTCCTTCCTGAATAAGATAGATAAATAAGAATAGATAGGTGGGATATATATTTTTAAAATACATACAAATATGGAAATATAAATATGTGTGAATGAGAGGGAAGAGGGTGCCAAAAATAAAAGACAAGGAGTTTCCCGGTGGTCCAGTAGCTAGGACTCCATGCTCCCCATGCAGGGGCCCAGGTTTGATCCCTAGTCAGGGAACTAGATCATCCCACATGCCACAATTAAAAAAAAAAAAGATCCTGCATGCCACAACTAAGACAGGCACAACCAAACAAATAAGTTTATAAATAAATAAAAACAAAAGAGAAGCTGCGGCAACAAGATATGAAGAGAAAGACAGAGAAATCTTCTGCGTGTTCGTCTACAGAGTGATACCACTGAACAATATTCTATTTTCTGGGGAAAATATTAATAGACAAACAAAGAAAGGGATATACATGACAGAGAATATGTACCACGACAAACTCCATTCAAAAGAAATAACATCTATTAGACTGCTCAACACTCAGTCGTGTCGGACTCTTTATGACCCCAAGGACTGTAGCCTGCCAGACTCCTTTCTTCATGGGGAGAGTACTGGTGTGGGTTGCCATGCCCATATACAGGTATCTTCCCAACCCAGGGATTGAACCCAGGTCTTCCACATGGCAGGCGGATTCTCTACTGTCTGAGCCACCAGGAAAGACATAGAACACTAGAGTGGGTAGCCTAGCCCTTCTCCAGAGGAACTTCTCAACCCAGGAATCAAACTGGGGTCTCCTGCATTTCAGGCAGATTCTTTACCAGCTGAGCTACCTGAGAATCCAGATATTTTTTATATTTTACATTTTAGTCTTAATATGAGTATCCATATTTTCTAAGCCTATATTCATTTCTATAAGAATAGGAAAACATACTCTTGTTATGTTCTAAAATTGGATAAAATATTAGTTATGTATTATTTTCTTCATCATACATGTTGTTATTGTTCAGTTACTTGGTCATATCTGACTCTTTGTGACCCCATGAACTGCAGCACACCAGGTTTTCCTGTCCTTCACTATTTCCTGGAGTTCGCTCAAACTCATGTGCTTTGAGTCGATAATGCCATCAAATCATTTCATCCTGTGTCACTCTCTTTTCCTCCTCCCCTCAATCTTCCCCAGCATCAGGGTCTTGCCTTTTTTTTTTTTTTTTTAATTTGAGTTAGTTTGAAGGATCATAGGGACAGTGATGAAAAATAATTTTATTTTTTTTTGCAGGGGAAAATGGACAAAGGAAAGGATCAATGAGGGTGGGAGGGGAATGGGAAGAAAGAAGGGGAGTGATGGTGGGGAGGAGTATATGTAATTTCTTAACTAATGGCTTTCTGGTTTTAATCACAAAGAACACTTTAAAAAAATCATGCTGAATTCATCCTATATTAGGAGGTTTGATCTGGAAATGAAAAGTTCAGGAACTAAAAATCCAGTTTGGGTGTCCTCATCTTAGGCACATCTTGGTATTTTGTATTGGTAGGTCTATCTTTACCACAATATATTATTTAGGACAGGATCACATTTGTCACTTCTTCCTCCCTAATACCCAAAGTGGTACCAGACCCATAAAATAGTCAATAAACCTTTACAGAGTAAACAAATAAGTCTATTTTTTTTTAACTCTCCTGAGTGAATTGAATTTTTGAGGCTCATAAGTGAATATGTTTTCCTCTATCAGATCAGATCAGATCAGATCAGTCACTCAGTCGTGTCTGACTCTTTGCGACCCCATGAACCGCACCACGCCAGGCCTCCCTGTCCATCACCAGCTCTTGGAGGTCACTCAGACTCACATCCATCGAGTCAGTGATGCCATCCTGCCATCTCATCCTCTGTCCTCCCCTTCTCCTCCTGCCCCCAATCCCTCCCAGCATCAGAGTCTTCTCCAATGAGTCAACTCTTCGCATGAGGTGGCCAAAATACTGGAGTTTCAGCTTTAGCATCATTCCTTCCAAAGAAATCCCAGGGCTGATGTCCTTCAGAATGGACCTGTTGGATCTCCTTGCAGTCCAAGGGACTCTCAAGAGTCTTCTCCAACACCACAGTTGGAGTTTTCCTCTATACTTTGTTTTGTTTCCTCTATACAAAGTTTTCCTCTATACTTTGTCTATTACAGCCAGATTGTATGAGTGGGGTATTAAAGTCTCCCACTATTATTGTGTTGTTGCATATTTCTTCTATCATATTAATTAATGTTTGTCTTAGATATATCAATGCTCCAATGTTGGGTGCATATATATTTATAATTGTTATAACTTCTTTTTGGATCGTTCCTTTAAGTCGTTATGTATAACCTTGATTGTCTCCTTTTCAGGATCTTTAAAGTCAATTTTATCTGATATGAGTATTGCTACTCCTGTTTTCTTTTGGTCCATATTTGCATAGAAAGTCTTTTTCCAGCCCTTCATTTTCAGTCAGTATATATCCCTTATTTTAAGGTGGTTCTCTTGTAGACAACATATATAGGGGTCTAGTTTTTGTATCCATTTGACCCGTTTTAGTCTTTTGGTTGTCTCTTGTAGACAAGGTATGTAGGGGTCTTGTTTTGTATCGATTCGGCTAGTCTTTGTCTGTTGATTAGGGCATTCAGCCCATTAACGTTTAAAGCAATTATTGATAAATAGGATTTACTTTATTGTTTTGGGTTCGAATTTATACACCCTTTTAGTGATTCCTATCTGGAGAATGTCCTTTAGTTTTTGTTGGAGAAATGGTTTAGTGGTGCTAAATTCTCTCAACTTTTGCTTATCTTTGAAGCTTTTGATTTCTCCTTCATATTTGAATGAGATCCTTGCTGGATACAATAATCTAGGCTGTAAGTTATTTTCTTTCATCACTTTAATTATGTCTTGCCATTCCCTAATGGCTTGGAGAGTTTCTATTGAAAGATCAGCTGTTATCCTTATGGGAATTCCCTTGTGAGTTATTTGATGTTTTTCCCTTGCTGCTTTTAATATTTGTTCTTTATATTTAATCTTTGTTAATTTGATTAATATGTGTCTTGGGGTGTTTCGCCTTGGGTTTATACTGTTAGGGACTCTCTGGATTTCTTGAACTTGAGTGGTAATTTCCTTCTCCATTTTAGGGAAGTTTTCAACTATTATCTCCTCAAGTATTTCCTCATGGTCTTTCTTTTTATCTTCTTCTTCTGGAACTCCTATAATTCGAATGTTGTAGCGTTTAATGTTATCCTGGAGGTCTCTGAGATTGTCCTCATTTCTTTTGATTTGTTTTTCTTTTTTTCTCCTCTGATTCATTTATTTCTAAGATTCTATCTTCTAATTCATTAATCCTATCTTCTGCCTCTGTTATTCTACTATTTGTTGCCTCCAGGGTGTTTTGGATCTCATTTATTGCATTATTCATTATGTGTTGACTCTTTTTTATTTCTTCTAGGTCCTTGTTAAACCTTTCTTGCATCTTCTCAATCCTTGTCTCCAGACTCTTTAACTGTGATTCCATTTAGATTTCAAGATTTTGGATTAATTTCACTATCATTATTTGGAATTCTTTATCAGGTAGATTCCCTATCTCTTCCTCTTTGGTTTGGTTTGGTGGGCATCTATCCTGTTCCTTTAGCTGCTGGGTATTCTTTTGTCTCTTCATTTTGTTAAAATTGCCAAGTTTAGAGTGTCCTTACTATATTCTGGTAGTTTGTTGAATTCTCTTTCTTGAGGCGGTTTACTGGTCTTTTCAATATCTGATCTCTGCCCTGGTACAGAGGGGGCGGAGATGAACACTCAAATTTAAGCCGGCCAGGTTCAGGCACTCGGATAATCCTCAGAAGCACAGACTTGGTTGAGTCTGCGTTTTATGCCCTTCCCAGATCCGAGTAGTGCAAGTGATGAAGTGTTTAGCGAGTGCAGATGCTGCGACTTATCGCCTCCCTGCAGCTCAGTTTTCTGGGTATACAACCTGCGTACTTTCTCAGGCAGATGTTGACCACCCAGAGCCCCAAGAAGCGTGAGTCAGCACAGAAACCTACTTACAGTTCTGTAGACAGTGTCTCTCTAGGGCTGTGATTGCCTGCCTCTGGCCCTGGCTGCCTGTCACCGGAGTGGGACGGCCTGCAGCAGGCCATCTCTGTGCAGTCCTTTGTTCTGTACATAGTCCTGGTGGTGTCTTAAGTTAGGGCTGGCTTTTGATGTAGTAGATAACCGACAGTCTGGTTATTTTGTTCAGATAGTGCTCGAGATAGCCAGGCCAAATCCTTTCTCAAAGCGATGCAGGCCACGCCGCTCCTCCTAGCCCAGCCCCCACTTGCTAATAGCAAATGCTGGTTTCCGCGCCACTTCTCCGCAAAAGGAGTTACCGCAGGGCTTGTTTTCTCCTTTTGAAGACAATGAGTTGTCTTTCTAAGTGCCTGATGTCCTCTGCCGGCATTCAGAAGTTGTTTTGTAGAATTTATTCAGCATTCAAATGTTCTTTTAATGGATTTGTGGAGGAGAAAGTATTCTCCCCGTCCTACTCGTCCACCACCTTAGCTCCTCCCTATCAGGGTCTTTTCTAAGGAGTCAGCTCTTTGTATCCGGGGACCAAAGTATTGCAGCTTCAGCATCAGTCCTTCAAATGAATATTTAGGGTTCATTTCCTTTAGGATTGACTGATTTGATCTCCTTGCAGTTCAAGGGAGTCTCAAGAGTCTTCTCCAATAACACAGTTCAAAAGCATCGATTCTATGGTGCTCAGCTTTCTTTATGGTCCAACTCTCACATCCATACATGACTACTGGAAAAACCATAGCCTTGACTAGACAGACCTTTGTTGGCAAAGAGATGTCTTTGCTTTTGAATGCAGTCTAGGTTTGTCATAACTTTTCTTCCAAAGAACAGGTATCTTAACTTCATGATTGCACTCACCATCCGCAGTAATTTTGGAGCCTAGAAAATAAAGTCTGTCACTGTTTCCACTTTTTTCCCCATCGTGAAGTGATAAGACTGGATGCCATGATCTTAGTTTTTTTATTGCTGAGTTTTAAGTCAGCTTTTTCACTCTCCTCTTTCACTTTCATCAAGAGGCTTTTTAGTTCCTCTTAACTTTCTGCCATTAGGGTGGTATCAACTGCATATATGAGGTTACTGATATTTCTCCCAGCAGTCTTGATTATAGCCTATGATTTATTCAGCTTGTCATTTCACGCAATGTACTCTGCATATAAGTTAAATAAGCAGGGTGACAATATACAGCCTTGACAAACTCCCTTCCCAATTATGAACTAGTCCATTGTTCCATTTGTGGTTCTATCTATGCTTCTTGTCCTGCACATAGGTTTCTCAGGACACAGGTAAGGTGGTCTGGTATTCCCATCTCTTTAGGAACTGTCCACAGTTTGTTGTGATCCATACAGTCAAAGGCTTTTTAAATGGAGCAGAAGTAGATGTTTTTTCTGGAATTCTTTTGTTTTTTCTATCATCCAACAGATGTTGGCAATTTGATCTCTGGTTCCTCTGCCTTTTCTGAATCCAGCTTGTATATCTGGAAGTTCTCAGTTCATGTACTGTTGAAGCCTAGCTTGAAGGATTTTGAGCATATGAAATGAACACAATTGTGCAGTAGTTTGAATATTCTTTGGCATTGCCCTTATTTGGGATTGGAATACAACTGTAGTTAAGGTAAAAAATTCTATATGAGAAAATCAACTAACACAAAAAAAGTTTTGTATGTGTTTACCTGTGTGAAACTAAATACCTAAATTAGGAAACATGAAAAATGTGCTTTATAGTTGCTGTAAACTAAAAGCATAGTCAATGCTGAAAAATACAAATTCCTCCACTCTGCTACTTGCAGGAATTTTCCTATAAGCAAATACCAGATCTGTGCATTGATACTGCAGGACACACTGTGCTGTCAAATACCAGTTCTCATAACTGGCATCGCTGAAGTGTTCTCTGTTTCTCACGTGTAATTTCACTGATCCTTTATCACAATTAGACATTTCACTCCCTGTCTTATAGTCACCAAAAGATAAGACAGTGAAGCCAGAGTTATTTATTTTTTTTAAGTGAAAATTGTGCGTTAAAATTCAGGAGACGTCAAAGCACATTAGAAGGGAGAAAAGTGTAGAAGAATTTGACCACTGATAGCAAAGAACTTGCCCTCCTACTAGATAAAATAATGTTGAGGCAGTTATTTCATATTTTTGTTTGGTTGTTTTGTTTATACACATATATTTATTTAATTATACTGTGATGGGTTCTGCCATACATCGACAGGAATCAGCATTAGGTATACGTTTCCTTTTGTATTTTGTATTTAATGTGACTGTAACCAAAGGCCCAAATAGAGAAACTTAATGGAGGAGGGCATGGCAATGCACTCCAGTGTCCTTGCCTGGAGAATCCCATGGACAGAGGAGCCTAGTGGGATACAGTCCATAGGGTCAAAAAGAGTCAGATGTGACTGAAGCGACTTTAGCACAGGACAACTGCTCTGGTAATACTTTTAATAAAGTAAAGAAAAAAGCAAACACTGAAAATCAGTGTGAGAAAGAACTTAAAGCATGCAGGCACATGTTTGCATCTCTGAATTTTCAGCAGTGAGTACTGATTGCAAAGGTGGTGGCGCAGAGCATGGAGCAGGTGTGATGCTGAGGACATCTGCCATCTCCTCTTTTAGAGGCTGCAGCTGGTATCACTTTTGCTTTCCCATAACCCATATTCAATTTCCAGTTTTATAAAGAGAAGGTATTTGATTGGGTATTTCCTAGAATCTTCTCCAGCTTTCACCCTCTTAATTCTACACAACAACATTTTGGAGGTAGTGTCAGTGTGTGGGAGGAGAGTTGAGTAGAGGAAAATACACCTCTGCTGACCATTTACTTAGATTAGTTCATTCCGTACCCCAAACCACATTTGCACAATACAATCCTTCTTCTCTTTTTGCCAGATAAAGAATTGGTACTGAGAAGCTGAATAGATGTCATCACACAGCTAAAGGGAACAGGAAAGCTGAAAGTCAAATGAATGATCAGTGACCTTAAGCCCTAGCTCTTTCCTCACCAGCATGCTACTTAACACTTTATTTTACTTTGCCCCAAATTGTCTGTGAAGATCTGATTTGAACAATATTTAGGTTAACAGAAACTCCTTTTCAAAATTCTAATCTTCCCCTTCTGTTGCTGTTGAGCCCTCCATCTGATGTTTTGCTCTTCTGAGACCAGTGTTTATGTAAACTGTTGACTGCATATGTTTCCTCAAAGACAAATTTCTCTATGAGCAGAGCTGAAAATATTACTTTAAGGAAGCTGTAGTTCCCTTAAAGCAGGTGAATAAATATACTTACATCTGTTTTTGTTTTTCATTCACTATCACATAAAAACAAGACTCTGAGTTTCCTGCAAATTAAAGTGAATCTTTCAAGCCTGTATGTTTAAGGATAAGCTAGTTTCTGATCAGCAAAGAGAAAAAACACTGAAGAAGCACCTATTACAGCTGAAGATCTCCTCCCTGACTGTGTACAATGATGGAGGTGAACATCAGGGTGCACCCAGATCTCCTGTCAAATATTTGTCATGGAATTAATATCGATTGGAAAAGTAAAATCCAGTCAGCCCTCAGGAACCATGTTAGACACTAGTGTAAACTAAACAGATGTGAATCTGTCCTCAAAGAGCTTAGAATCTAAAGCGTGATCATTCAGTAGAGTTTCCACTAACCTCATATAGCCATTCAAATATAAATTAAAATTAAATAGAATCTTAAAGTAAGTCGGTTGCACTAGCCATATTTCAAAGGTTCAATAGCCAACTTATTGGACAGTCCAGATTTTACACCATTTCTGCTGCTGCTGCTAAGTCGCTTCAGTCGTGTCCGACTCTGTGCGACCCCATAGACGGAAGCTCACCAGGCTCCCCTGTCCCTGGGATTCTCCAGGCAAGAACACTGGAGTGGGTTGCCATTTCCTTCTCCAATGCATGAAACTGAAAAGTCAAAGTGAAGTCGCTCAGTCGTGTCCGACTCTTAGCGACCCCACGGACTGGAGCCTACCAGGCTCCTCCGTCCATGGGATTTTCCAGGCAAAAGTACTGGGGTGGGGTGCCATTGCCTTCCCCGACACCATTTCTATCAATACAGAAAGATACACAGTCCTGGTGTAGAATGAAATCAACATCTAGAACTATGGTGTGCAATCAAATACATCTGCCAGGATGGCAACCCCACGCGGTGCCAGAGCGGAGTCAGAGAAATGGCAGATTTTCAGGTTGGGCAGAAGACTTGGAAATAGATATAAATATATAGATACGCACATAAACACTGAAGTTCTATTTGTACCTGGGGCTATTTTTGCTTCAGCCAATCATTCCACTGGTCCATCCCTCTATGGTGCGCCAGTACCACACTTTACAATTATAGACAACTTACGGTAAGGTTTTAACATCTGTTAGAGATAGTTCCCATTTAATGTTTCCTTTTTGCCTGTGTCTTTGTTTTTCTGCTTATTTCTTTTTTAAATTGAAATTTAATTGACAGAAAATGTTGTATTAATTTTAGGTGTATAGCATAATCATTTGACATATGTTTACATTGCAAAACTATTACTTCAACAAGTTTAGCTAACATCCATCACCACATGCAGTTACATTTTTTTCTTGTGATGAAGACTTAAAAATCTACTCTCTTAGCAACTTTCAAACATGCTGCTGCTGCTGCTGCTAAGTCGCTTCAGTTGTGTCCGACTCTGTGCGACCCCTTAGAGCCCACCAGGCTCCTCCGTCAAACATGCAGTACAATATTAATTAGTATAGTCAACAACTATAGTCACTGTTTTGTTCACTACATTGCTAGATTTACTTACCTTACCTTGTACTCACCAATCAGTTCTCTGTATCTATGAGTTAAGGCTTTTTTTTTTTTTTTCTTTCAGATTTCATATACAAATGAAGTCATATGGTATTTGTCACTGTCTGATTTATTTCACGCAACATAATGCTATCAAGATCTACCCATGTTTTATATATGTAACATACATGTAAACATACAAACATATACTTTATCTATTCATCTATTACACTTGGGTTGTTTCCATATTCTGGCTACTGTAAATCATGCTGCATTATTATAATGTTGTTGTTGTTGTTCAGTTGCCAAGTCGTGTGTGACTCTTTGCAATCCCATGGACTGTAGCACACCAGGCCTCCCTGTTGCTCACCATCTCCTGGAGTTTGCCCGAGTTCATGTCCATTGAAGCAGTGATGTCATCCAGCCATCTCATCTTCTGTTACCCCTTTCTTCTACCTTCAATCTTTCCCAGAATCAGGGTCTTCTCCAGACTCTTCACATCAGGTGGCCAAAGTATTAGAGCTTCAGCATCAGTCTTTCCAATTAATATGCAGGGTTTATTTCCTTTGGGTTCGACTGATTTGACCTCCTTCTGTCCAAGGGACTCTTGAGAGTCTTCTCCAGCACCACAGTTCAAAAGCATCAGTTCTTCAGTGCTCTGCCTTCTTGATGGTCCAACTCTCACATCCATACATGGCTACTGGAAAGGCCATAGCCTTGACTATATGGACCTTTGTTGGCAAAGTGTTATGTCTTTGCTTTTTAATACATTGTCTAGGTTTGTCATAGCTTTCCTGCCAAGAAGCAGTCATCTCCTAATTTCATGGCTACAGTCACCATCTGCAGTGATTTTAGAGCCCAAGAAGAGGAAATCTGTTACTGCTTCCACCTTTTCCCCTTCTATTTGCCATGAAGTGATGGGACTGGATGCATGATCTTAGTTTTTTTAATATTGGGTTTTAAGCTGGTTTTTTCATGCTCCTCTTTCACCCTCATCTGGAGAAGAGCATGGGAACCCACTCCAATATTCTGGCTTGGAGAACCCCATGGACAGAGGACCCTGGCAGGCTGCAGTTGATAGAGTCACAAAGAGTTGGGCACAACTGCAGTGACTTAGCATCCGCCCTCATCAAGAAGCTCTTTAGTTACTCTTTGCTTTCTGCCATTAGAGTGATATATCATCCACATATCTGAGGTTGTTGATATTTCTTCCAGCAATCTTGATTTCAGCTTGTAACTCATCCAGCCCAGCATTTTGCATGATGTGCTCATGTGTAAGTTAAACAGGATGTTGTACTCCTTTCTAAATCCTGAACCAGTCAGTTGTTCCATAAAGGATTCTGACTGCTGCTTCTTGACCAGCATACAGGTTTCTCAGGAAACAGGTAAGGTGGTCTGGTATCCCCATTTCTTTAAAGAGTTTTCCACAGTTTGTTGTGATCTACACAGTCAAAGGCTTTAGCATAGTCAATGAAACAGAGGTATGTTTTTCTAGAATTCCTTTGATTTCTCTATGATTCATGGAATCTTGGCAATTTGATCTCTGGTTCTGCCTTTTCTAAACCTAGCTTGAACATCTGGAAGTTCTCAATTCATGAACTGTTGAAGCCAAGCTTGAAGAATTTTCAGCATAACCTTATTAGCTTGAGAGATAAGTGCAACTATCCAGTAGTTTGAACCACCTTTAGTACTACCCTTCTTGGGAATTGGAATGAAGATTGACCTTTTTCAGTCCTGTGGCCACTGTTGGGTTTTCCAAATTTGCTGACATATTGAGTGCAGCACTTTGAGAGCATCATTTTTTAGGATTTAAAATAGCTCTGCTGGAATTCCATCACATCAACTAGCTTTACTGGCAGCAGTGCTTCTAAAGGTCCACTTAACTTCATGCTGCAGAATGTCTGGCTCTGGGTGAGTGACCACACCATCATGGTTATCTGGGTCATTAAAATCTTTTTTGTACAGTTCTATGAAAAGGCAAAATGATAGGATACTGAAAGAGAAACTCCCCAGGTCAGTAGATGTCCAATATGCTACTAGAGATCAGTGGAGAAATAACCCCAGAAAGAATGAAGGGATGGAGCCAAAGCAAAAACAATACCCAGCTGTGGATGTGACTGGTGATAGAAGCAAGGTCCGATGCTGTAAAGAGCAATATTGCATAGGAACCTGGAATGTCAGGTCCATGAATCAAGGCAAATTGGAAGTGGTCAAACAAGAGATGGCAAGAGTGAAGGTCAACATTCTAGGAATCAGCGAACTGAAATGGACTGGAATGGGTGAATTTAACTCAGATGACCATTATATCTACTACTGCGGGCAGGAATCCCTCAGAAAAAATAGAGTAGCCATCATGGTCAACAAAAGAGTTCGAAATGCAGTACTTGGATGCAATCTCAAAAATGACAGAATGATCTCTGTTCGTTTCCAAGGCAAACCATTCAATAGCACAGTAATCCAGGTCTATGCCCCAACCAGTAATGCTGAAGAAGCTGAAGTTGAACGGTTCTATGAAGACCTACAAGACCTTTTAGAACTAACACCGAAAAAAGATGTCCTTTTCATTATAGGAGACTGGAATGCCAAAGTAGAAAGTCAAGAAACACCTGGAGTAAAAGACAAATTTGGCCTGGGAATATGGAATGAAGCAGGGCAAAGATGAATAGAGTTTTGCCAAGAAAATGCACTGGTCATAGCAAATACCCTCTTCCAACAACACAAGAGAAGACTCTATACATGGACATCACCAGATGGTCAACACCGAAATCAGATCGATTATATTCTTTGCAGTCAAAGATAGAGAAGCTCTATACAGTCAGCAAAAACAAGACCAGGAGCTGACTGTGGCTCAGACCATGAACTCCTTATTGCCAAATTCAGACTGAAATTGAAGAAAGTAGGGAAAACCACTAGACCATTCAGGTATGACCTAAATCAAATCCCTTATGATTATACAGTGGAAGTGAGAAATAGATCTCACTTAGATCTGATAGAGTGCCTGATGAGCTATGGAATGAGGTTCGTGACATTGTATAGGAGATAGTGATCAAGACCATCCCCAAGGGAAAGAAATGCAAAAAAGCAAGATGGCTGTCTGGGGAGGCCTTACAAATAGCTGTGAAAAGAAGAGAAGCGAAAAGCAAAGGAGAAAAGGAAAGATATAAACATCTGAATGCAGAGTTCCAAAGAATAGCAAGAGGAGATAAAAAAGCCTTCTTCAGCAATCAATGCAAAGAAATAGAGGAAAACAACAGAATGGGAAATACTAGGGATCTCTTCAAGGAAATCAGAGATACCAAAGGAACATTTCATGCAAAGATGGGCTAGATAAAGGACAGAAATGGTATGGGCCTAACAGAAGCAGAAGATATTAAGAAGTGGTGGCAAGAATACACAGAAGAACTGTACAAAAAAGATCTTCATGACCCAGATAATCACGATGGTGTGATAACTGACCTAGAGCCAGACATCCTGGAAGGTGAAGTCAAGTGGGCCTTAGAAAGCATCACTACGAACAAAGCTAGTGGAGGTGATGGAATTCCAGTGGAGCTATTCCAAATCCTGAAAAATGATGCTGTGAAAGTGCTGCACTCAATATGCCAGCAAATTTGGAAAACTCAGCAGTGGCCACAGGACTGGAAACGGTCAGTTTTCATCCCAATCCCAAAGAAAGGCAATGCCAAAGAATGCTCAAACTACCGCACAAGTGCACTCATCTCACATGCTAGTAAAGTAATGCTCAAAATTCTCCAAGCCAGGCTTCAGCAATATGTGAACCGTGAACTTCCTGATGTTCAAGCTGGATTTAGATAAGGCAGAGGAACCAGAGATCAAATTGCCAACATCCGCTGGATCATGGAAAAAGCAAGAGAGTTCCAGAAAAACATCTATTTCTGTTTTATTGACTATGCCAAAGCCTTTGACTGTGGACCACAATAAACTGTGGAAAATTCTGAAAGAGATGTGAATACCAGACCACCTGATCTGCCTCTTGAGAAACCTGTATGCAGATCAGGAAGCAACAGTTAGAACTGGACATGGAAAAACAGACTGGTTCCAAACAGGAAAAGGAGTACGTCAAGGCTGTATATTGTCACCCTGTTTATTTAACTTCTATGCAGAGTACATCATGAGAAACGCTGGGCTGGAAGAAACACAAACTGGAATCAAGATTGCCGGGAGAAATATCCATAACCTCAGATATGCAGATGACACCACCCTTATGGCAGAAAGTGAAGAGGAACTCAAAAGCCTCTTGATGAAAGTGAAAGTGGAGAGTGAAAAGGTTGGCTTAAAGCTCAACATTCAGAAAACGAAGATCATGGCATCTGGTCCCATCACTTCATGGGAAATAGATGGGGAAACGGTGGAAACAGTGTCAGAATTTATTTTTCTGGGCTCCAAAATCACTACAGATGGTGACTGCAGCCATGAAATTAAAAGATGCTTATTCCTTGGAAGGAAAGTTATGACCAACCTAGATAGCATATTCAAAAGCAGAGACATTACTTTGTCAACAAAGGTCCGTCTAGTCAAGGCTATGGTTTTTTCCTGTGGTCATGTATGGATGTGAGAGTTGGACTGTGAAGAAGGCTGAGCGCCGAAGAATTGATGCTTTTGAACTGTGGTGTTGGAGAAGACTCTTGAGAGTCCCTTGGACTGCAAGGAGATCCAAGCAGTCCATTCTGAAGGAGATCAGCCCTAGGATTTCTTTGGAAGGAATGATGCTAAAGCTGAAACTCCAGTATTTTGGCCATCTCATGCAAAGAGTTGACTCGTTGGAAAAGACTCTGATGCTGGGAGGGATTTGCGGCAAGAGGAGAAGGGGACGACAGAGGATGAAATGACTGGACAGCATCACTGACTTGATGGACGTGAGTGTGAGTGAACTCTGGGAGTTGGTGATGGACAGGGAGGCCTGGCGTGCTGCGATTCATGGGGTCGCAAAGAGTCAGAAACGACTGAGGGACTGATCTGATCTGATCTGATGTATTCTTGCTATCTCTTCTTGATATCTTCTGCTTCTTTTAGGTCTTTACCATTTCTGTCCTTTATTATGCCCATCTTTGGCTGACATGTTTCTTTGATATTTTCAGTTTTCTTGAAGAGATCATTAATCTTTCACCTTCTGTTGTTTTCCACTATTTCTTTGCATCGTTCATTGAAGAAGGCCTTCTTGTCCCTCTTTGCTATTATCTGGAACTTTGCATTCGGTTGGGCATACCTTTCCCTTTCTTCCTTCTTTTTGCTTCTCTTATTTCCTTCACTATGCTTAAAGACTCCTCAGACAACCCCTAATATGATTTTGTTTATTTGGGATAAATGCTCACAGTGGGAAAGCTGGATCATATGGTAGTTCTATTTTTAATTTTTTGAGGAACTTCCATACTATTTCCTGTAGTAGCTGCATCAGTTTACAGCAACTACAGGAACCCAAAAGGATGCAGGTTCCTTTTTCTCCACTTCCTCATCGTCATTTTTTATTTTTGATAACAGCCATACTGACAGGTATGTGGTGATATCTCATTATGGCTTTGATTTGCATTTCACCTAATGAGTAGTGATGTTGAGCACCTTTCTTTGTACGTATTGGGCCATTTGTATGTTTTCTTTGGGAAAATGTCTTCAGAGGTCTGCTAATTTGTAAATCAGACTGGTTTTGCTATTGAGTTAATTCATTCTTTATATATTTGGGATATTATCCCTTATCAGAATCATGATTTTAAAATATTTTCTCCCATTCAGTAGGTTGCCTTTTCATTTTGTTGATGGTTTCCTTTGGTATGCAGAAACTTTTTAGTTTGATGTAATCCCACTTGTTTATTTTTCCTTTTGCTGCCTCTTGGGGTTAAATTAAAAAAAATCATTGGCCAAGATTAATGGTTAAGGAGCTTACCTACTATGTTTTCTTCTAGAAGTTTTACAGTTTCAGGTCTTATGTTCAAGTTTTAAATCCATGAGTTGATTTTTTTGTTTGGTGTAAGATAGCAGTCTATTTCGGAGAAGGCAATGGCAACCCCACTCCAGTACTCTTGCCTGGAAAATCCCATGGACAGAGAAGCCTGGTACGCTGCTGTCCATGGGGTCGTGAAGAGTTGGCCATGACTGAGCGACTTCACTTTCACTCTCCACTTTCATGCATTGGAGAAGGAAATGGCAACCCACTCCAGTGTTCTTGCCTGGAGAATCCCAGGGACGGGGGAGCCTGGTGGGCTGCCATCTATGGGGTCGCACAGAGTCGGACATGACTGAAGTGACTTAGCAGTAGCAGCAGTCTATTTCATTCTTTTGCATATGGCTGTCCACATAGCCTTTCTTTCTAGTGTTCTCTTTGCTATTCCTGTATGTTTATTTTTATGCATGATTTGGTGGCTCAGATAACAAAGCATCTGCCTGCAATGTGGGAGACCCAGGTTCGATCCCTGGTTTGGGAAGATCCCCTGGAGAAGGAAATGGCAAACCACTCCAGTACTCTTGCCTGGAAAATTCCATGGACAGAGGAGCCTTGTAGGCTACAGTCCATGGGGTTGCAAAGAGTCGGACATGACTGAGTGACTTTCACTTTCACCTAGCTTTATAAAAATGTCTTTTGATACTTTTATCATACCTTTCATATTTATGTATTTTAAAAATATTTTACATATTTTTAAACTGAATTCTTTTTCAAAATATCTTCAATTTTAACAGAGATCATGGTTTCTTTAAAAAGTACAATTTTTGTAATAAATAATAAACTAATGAAACCTACATATACCTTTATGAAACAGTTATTTCAACTTCAGAATTATGTAAAGAGCCTGTATTAAGCCTACTGTGTGTTAAGAATATTACATGCATTCTTACTTGATAAGATTCTTACACATATAAAGTACAAATTATTAGCTAGTTTACACATGAGAAGTCTGAGGCATATAGAGATTATGAAAATTCTTCTAGGATTTTAAGCTGGATCTACCTAAAATCAAAGCCTGCTGAAAATCATCCTGAAAATATGAAACATTGCTTCCTTTAAAAACTAACATTAGTCAGAATCCAAGTAATAGGTAATTTGAAAAAGTGAATACGCTTGCTTTCATTTGTGTTATATCAGACTGACTAGAGTTTGTGATTTTAAAAGGTCAGTAACCACTGGAATGAATATGATAGTATAAAATGAGATATCACACAGAATCTCAAGAAGTTGTGTTCTAGCCTGATCATTATGATTGCTTACTGAGGCACATTTTATTGAGAAGCCCCTCTTTGAAACTCGCCTTCTTCTATGTACAGTGGGATACCATATCCATCTCTCAGAGTCTGTATGGCAACAAATTAAGCAACATGAATACTAATACTTGGAGATAACAGAAATATTTAGGCCAATGATATCTAGAAGACATTTCAAAAGTCCATGTAGAAAACTAATACAATAGCTTCAGATTAAAAAGACAATTTAAATACAGGTCAACTCTTCTCTAGGTCACTCTGCTTCATTTAATAATTTTGTTCTTTTTAAACAAAAATTATGGTCATTCAATATGTTTCTAGGCAATCACATTTCTTTAATTTAGAAATAGCAGTATTAATATGTGCCTCCACATAGATATTATTCATCAGAAAGTCTAACAATTTCAATTACTTTATGTAGAAAAAATCTACTGAAAGCATATGGAAGGTCAAATTCTTAAAAATGTGGCTTTCATTTTCAATACTTCCTATTTTCATTTAGCGTTTTCTCATGGGACTTAAACACTTCTGCTTCTAATGGGAACATCTGAAACAATAAGTAACCTTTCAAGAGGGTTTTTTTTTTTATTTTGCCCACCCTCCTGTGCACAGCAGCTCTAGTTTCATTTCTGAGTTGGTATAACCAGTTTTGAGGGGGAATTTATAGTGAGCAGCTATGACGAGGGAATTGACTTTGTTCCATAAAACAGAGATTTTCTGATCCACCATAGATTTTATTTGGAGAGTTTTTAAAAGACAAATTTCTCTAGCTATGATGTCTTACAAACTCAAGAAGTATGTGACTTGTTTTTGTTCCCTTTTGGCCCCTTCCATTTTCTTGCCTGGCCATGACACACCATTTTCCCAGTAACTTAATTGATTTAACTTGGTTCTTCCTTTCACTACATCCTTTCCACCTGCGCAGGGGGTTTAAGCTGAAGTCAAAGTCCATGCATATGAGAAAGTCACATATCTGTCACTTCTATCTCGTCCATCCCAATGGAGGATGCTGTTACCTTCAAACTAAGCTAGTCTAGCCTCGGTGTAGCTCCCTTCTGCATCACTGCACATCTTTTCACAGTCCTACACACAAATGCCCCCACACTACCATCTCTCTCCACGTCAGGCCTGCCCAAATGATATTTTCTGTTTTGATCATTTATACCAGTGAGTCCCACCTTGACTGACTATTAGAATTATCTCAGCAGCTTTTTTTTTTTGAAAAATATTTGCTAATTGTATATTGATATCAGATGCCTTCATATCAGATGCCTCAGTAGCTTTTAAACCATATAAATGCCTGGGCTTCACATAAGTCAAATAAGATTTTCTTGGGGTGGCTATGGATATTCACTATTTCAGTGTGCAACTAAGGTTTAAAAAGTGAAAAATAAAAGTGTTAGTCACTCAGTCGTGTCCAACTGTTTGTGACTCCATGGACTATAGCCTACTAGGCTTCTCTGTCCTCGGGATTCTCCAGGCAAGAATACTAGAGGATACCTCCGGGGGATCCTCCCACTGAACCTAGGTCCCCTGCATTGCAGGCAGATTCTTTACCATCTGAGGCCACCAGGGAAGCCCCAGGCTTGAAAATGACAAGCTTAAAATACACACTCTTTAAATACCTGCCTGAATCCTACTTTCAGAACTACATCAACTCATTTGGGTCTTATGATTGCCAGACTACCTATGTTATAATTCCTTACATTTCTGTTATCATTTAAAATTATTTCATACTTTCCCATTCATTCATTGAGCGAGTTCTTGAGTACTTACTGAGTGCCTACTACTTGCAAAGGCTTATCTTAGGTCTGTCATACATACATGTAATCTCTCTGCAACCAGCTGAAACAACCTTGAAGACATAAGTTATATCATATTTTCCCACTAACTAGAGCAGACCCCATATAGTTATAAGTGTGTATGAGATCTCACTAAATAGTCCTGATGAGTACCTCTAGTTTCACATTTTATTCTCTTAACCACTCATCTTTTCAGTACATATTTATTAAACTGCTAACTATGTGGAAGACACTTTGATAGATTTTTTTTTTAAAGAATAATAGTCACCTTGAGTGACTACCAAACATATTTACTTCTTTTGTGGCTTTCTGTTTTAATAGGTTGACATGATTTTTTTTTTCTCTTTTCTATTGAACAACGCACCCTGATACCTTACATTTATTGGATACTTCTTATATGTCAGACATTCTTCTGAGTTATTTGCACTTAATTATCCAATAGCCCAGCCTCATGAGACAGCACCTGTATCTTCTGAGAGGAGAAATAACTGTTCCAAGTCACCTGGACAGTAAGAGGCCAGGCTGGGTCTCCGGCTCAGACAGCCTGGGCTCAGAGCCTACCACTGTGTCTTCAGCAAAGAGACAGTTTTCTAAAGAGAGTTTTTAAGATGATGTCTTTTAAATTCAAGGAACATAGCCACAGTTTCCTAAGCGCTATTGGGTTATGTGTGTTTACTGACTTAATAGAAAAATTCTAAAATAAGTGTATAGCAAAAATGGCCATTTGTTGTGGTTGCTCCATTGCTATGTCATGTCCCATGGACTGTAGCACACCAGGCTCCTCTGTCCTCCACTGTCCTGGAGTTTGCTCAAATTCTTGTCCACTGAGTCAGTGCAAAACTGCCATTACTGGTACTTAAATTGATTCTCAGGCAATGCCACTGATATCACTATAATATTTTGCAGAAAAAAAAGTTCTAAGAAGTTCAATAACCAATAGAAATAGCCTGATCATTTTAACAGTTTATAACTTTTATTATTAAAGAATATTTTGACTCTTTACAACTGCCCACAGATGAAGTTTCCATTTCTAAGTGATTGGGAACAAACTTCTCCCTTTAACTTCATGATTTTTTTTTTTTTGAAGAGAAAAAAAGCAAAGGTTCCAGTTACCGAGTAAACAATCTATAAATGTACATCCTGTGTCTTCACACAGGAGACTATGAAACCAGAGGATTTTCAAGACCGAAGAGCAGAGGACTCACGGCTATTTTATAAATACCTTTGTTCTTCTAGACATTTTCTTTCACCATCTGTGTATCATTTTTCTCCCTCCCATTCCCCGCCTCTTTCCCATTTTTCAATACCTTTTCTATGTTTCATTTCTGAATCTCTTTTGCAGCTGTGAACAACATCCTCTTAAATATTATCTTAAGTAAAGATATTACAGAAAATTTTCAAAGTGTTCTTTTCTTTTCCTTTCCTCATTTATCTGCCTTCTTTATCAGTCGCTGTCTGCCCATCGATTCTCTTTTGTCCATCTTTGTGCCTTGGTAAGTTCTCCACATTTCACTCTCCAAGTATGTGAGATCACAAAGCAACTTTTTGCAATAAAAAACAACTCTTTATTAGAAACACCCAGTTTAGGAGTTAGGAATTAGGTGCTCCTTCCTTGGTTAGCTGTAAATACTTTTCAAAACTCAGTATTTACTGAATAATTTCAGTATCAATCTTCTAACCATATTTAAGCACAAATTAAGAACAGTTTTTGAAGTCTGATATTTAGGCAGATCAGATCAGATCAGTCTCTCAGTCGTGTCCAACTCTTTGCAACCCCATGAATAGCAGCACACCAGGCCTCCCTGTCCATCACCAACTCCCACTTAGGCAGAACTGAGAATTAAATCAACAATGAAAGGGGAAAAGACAAATAATATGAAAACTCTCAGATATGTTTACAAACTATGTATTAAACAAGCAGGAACATTTTGACTGAATTTTCTGTAAGGGACTAGACATATCTTCCAGGTCTGATTAATCCTGCTCAGAAAATACTAAAATAGTTGATACTGGCAAAGAAAATTCAGGGTAGCTTCTTCTTGGACTCTACAAACTCGGTGTTTAGGACAACCTTTCAAAAGGTGGCTTGCTTATGGAAACTCAAACTATCCAGAAACTCCACTGATGTTCATCAGGCTTAATAGTAAACATCCATGGTAAACAAGACTTCTCCTACTTTTGTGGTCAAAGGCAGAAGATGTTGATTGCTAAGTCACAGGAAAAACAAGTATTCTTACCTTTCCAAATATGCAAGAAGTTCCTGGTTAGTGCCTGCCTGTGTGTGTGTGTGTGTGTTAACTGGTATAACAAACAGTATGGTCACTTTGTCTGAAGTACTCAAGATCCTTGAAAGACAAACCTAAAACTATCAGAGATAAATATGTCCACTTCACAGAGAGAAATGGAGATACAACTGAGAAGTGAGAACTCTCAGCAAGAATTATATTTATGTATACTTACTTTTTGGGGGCCCTTAATATATGATTTGCAATACACCCTTAGGATCTAAAATCATGTTATCTTGACTTTCCCTATTCAGTACTATGAACTGTTAAATTAATAAGATTAGCAAGTTTTTGCAACATTAGCTTAATAATCTCTTTTCAGGGTGAAATTATATTTGTATTTTATTAGTCCAGGGAAGTAATAAACTTGCTATACTATAATGGAACTTTAGAATAGCCTTGCTCACAGCTGCCGAGAGATAGAGAAAAACAGAAATAGTCCTATCCATAATTGATCATCTTTTAACTGATAGCTTCACATCTCCAACGGGCACTAATGCTGTCCTTTATCTACACTCACACTACCAACTGAACACTAACTATGAAGTGAGGAAATATCAAGACTTGATCTTTCCTTACAGACTCCATTTTGTCAACATACATCAACTGTTTTAACACATGCTCCTCAAGATAAGAAAGCATACCGCATTGCAGACGTATATATATATACACACACTCTGAATTGGTGAAACAGCTTCAACTGTCACCATGCTTTCCAAACCACAAACAGTGCCTCCACTCTGCAGGGAGAGCAACGGACAAGTTTTAAGCAATTCTCTTGTACAATAGCTTCTTTTCTATTGACAGTTACTCTGAGCCTCTGCCCTGGACTGACGGTAAAGGACACTGTTAGCAGTCACCTTTCATGCTTCTTACCCGCTGACTCCCCTGTAATTCCTCTGAGCAATTGGTAAGAGGACTCTGAGGAGCACACAACTATACTGCGTGCATTGGGTCCACAAGGAATCTTTTGTTTCCAAAGAGGTATTCAACTAAGTCCACTAGCACCTGTCAGTTTAAACCAGGCACTTACCAAGGTAAATCATACTTCATATTCAGCATGATTTCTGCCTCCAATGATAACAGTAAATAGCTCACACTTTTTCTATAAATGCACTCCTTCTTTAAGGTGCACTGTTGATACTGATGATTAATTTAAAGGTGAAAATAACCAGTATTTTTTAAATTCCCAATTCAAAGTAAACGGTAATGAACAAAGAACAATTTCTGAGGTCATGATAACTCCAGTTTGTATTCCATGGAAGACCCATTGTGGCCTTAGACTATTCATCTAATATCTCTGAGATTCATTCTTTCAATAAAAACAGGGAGAAAGATACCCACTTCATACCTTTGGTGTGGGGTTTAAGTGAGGTCAAGCATCTGCCCTAAGTAAGGTCAGGAGTCTGCCATAAGTGAGGTCAAGCGTCTGCCGTACTGTGAACACACAGTAAATATTGGCCCTTCTCCCTCATGTGGAAAAATAATACTAAGTTTACAAGCTGTATTTACCTTTGAACAACTTTTTTTCAATTATTGAGGAAAATTACCAAGTTTAAATTATAACATAAGGAAATAAAATTTCTGAGGCAATTTTGAGGGCTTTTTACTTTCTGAAATAAGACATATGATGATTTTACTGTGTTTGAACTATAATTTAAGACATAGGAATAATTTAAATCCAAGTAACTACTTAAGTTCTATTATTCAAGGTTCAGTGGCAAAATGGGAAAAAGTTACATATTAAGTATAGTTGTCACTTAAAACTTTATTTTCTTTTCTAGTAAAATCAACCTGCATTTAAAGTCAGAAAAATCTAATGTTCTCCCCAAGCTCATGAAAAAGAGTGTAAAATTCATCATCACTACCCAAACAGAAAAGAGATTTTTTAAACTTTTAATTAAATTCTAGAAGACAGTGAAAAACATCCTGTAGTAATAAAGAGCAGTCTTCAATATCTTGTTGAAGGAGCAAGCTTAAGCTGCACTTTGTAAAGATTTATAGCTAGATAAACTCACAAATTTATGTCACCAACAAGGGAAATGATATACAGACTCAAATCTCTAGTTCTAGCAAAGGCTTCAAAGAATTACAAAAGTCAAACTTACCACAAAACCCAGTTCGTAACCATGGCTAACCGAACACTATAGCAGCTGTGGAGTCAGTAAAAGATAACAAGAGGTCATTTTTGTGTCACCTAAAGAGAAGGGCCACTGCAGATGCCCGCTTTCCCTTACTGCCTGCTGCCAGGGTGCTCTGCAGAGGAAGGCAGGTAAGACATGGCTCTAGCTCCTGAGTAACGCACAGGCTGGCACCAGAAAGCTGAGACTCCAGGTATCTGGATGTCTTGCCAACCAAGCTACCAAGGGTTGGGTAGTATTGTCTGTGCCCTTGGTGTCAAATCAATATCTGAGCACTTAATGCTCAGATACAACTGTCAATCCTTGTCAAACTGACAGATGGACTCTGGAGTAATTTTGCTGTTGTTGCTTTAACTGTCATACAGTTGATTTATAATGTTGTGTTAGTTTCAGATATACCTCCACTACTTTTTTAAGATTCTTTTCCCATATAGGCCATTACAGAGTAGTGAGCAGAATATAATAGGTTCTTATCAGTTATCTATTTCATAAATAGCAGTGTCTAAATATTAGTCCCAATCTCCGAATTTACCCCTCCCCCTTTGATTCTCTGGTAACCATGTTTGTTTTCTACATCTGTGACTCTCTTCTGTTTTATGACTAAGTTCATTTGTATCCTTTTTTTGTTTTTTTCGGTTCCACATAGAAGCAATATCACAAGGACTCTGAAGTAATTTTAAATTCTGATTCTGCCAGTTAGCTGTCTGGCCTATAGTAAGTTACTTAACTTTCTTATCTACAAACTGGGCACTACAGTAGTTTCTGCTGCTGTTCCCAGCATTGTCAGGAGGGTTAGCTGAATTAGTATCTGTAGAGTGCCTGGAACGCTGGTGGCTTCAGGAGGCTCTTTGATAGAGTTTCTTAAATAAAAATAGTCTACCTCCCTCATGGACAGCACCAAGATATTCAGAAAAACAACATAAGATTTAGATCAAAATCTCAAGTTCAACTAGGTAAGAAGTCAGAAAGTTTTTTAATGATTGAAATATTATGTCACTTATATTAATAAAGCATTAATTAAATATTTACATGTATATAAATAAATATTTAAATATATAAACCACATTCAATACACTGTTTATTTTATTTAATATGTTAATGTACAGGGTTATGCTTTTAAATGTGATCAATTTCAAGATCAGATTAAAGAAGTATTTACTGTGAATATATGTGTACACTATATAAACAATGCTTTTGTATAGATCATAACATTTTTATCCTATAATGTATCAGTTAAGGTTATAATTGGCTCTTATCAACATGCCATGCATTATCGTTAAGTAGTAAAAAAATCAGATCTCAGAAAGTTGGCTGTGCAAAGGACAGTCATTGACTATACAACCTCTATATCAGATCAGATCAGATCAGATCAGTCGCTCAGTCGTGTTCGACTCTTTGCGACCCCATGAACCGCAGCACGCCAGGCCTCCCTGTCCATCACCAGCTCCCGGAGGTCACTCAGACTCGCATCCATCGAGTCAGTGATGCCATCCAGCCATCTCATCCTCTGTCGTCCCCTTCTCCTCCTGCCCTCAATCCCTCCCAGCATCAGAGTCTTCTCCAACGAGTCAACTCTTCGCATGAGGTGGCCAAAATACTGGAGTTTCAGCTTCAGCATCATTCCTTCTAAAGAAATTCCAGGATTGATCTCCTTCAGAATGGACTGGTGGGATCTCCTTGCAGTCCAAGGGACTCTCAAGAGTCTTCTCCAACACCACAGTTCAAAAGCATCAATTCTTCGGCGTTCAGCCTTCCTCACAGTCCAGCTCTCACATCCATACATGACCACAGGAAAGACCATAGCCTTGACTAGGCGAACCTTTGTTGGTAAAGTAATGTCTCTGCTTTTGAATATGCTATCTAGGTTGGTCATAACTTTCCTTCCAAGGAGTAAGCGTCTTTTAATTTCATGGAAGAAACACAAGTTGGAATCAAGATTGCCGGGAGAAATATCAATAACCTCAGATATGCAGATGACACCACTCTTATGGCAGAAAGTGAAGAGGGGCTAAAAAGCCTCTTGATGAAAGTGAAAGTGGAGAGTGAAAAGGTTGGCTTAAAGCTCAACATTCAGAAAACAAAGATCATGGCATCTGGTCCCATCACTGCATGGGAAATAGATGGGGAAACAGTGGAAACAGTGTCAGACTTTGTTTTTCTGGGCTCCAAAATCACTGCAGATGGTGACTGCAGCCATGAAATTAGAAGACGCTTACTCCTTGGAAGGAAAGTTACAGAAATAAAATTATGATCCAGTCATAACTTGAAATAATGATATTTGTTATCTTCAATTTTTTTTTTACATTTTGTTTTTATGACAAAGCTCAGTGGTAAAGAATCTGCTTGCCAATGCATAAAACATGGGTTCAATCCCTTGGTTGGGAAGATCCACTGGAGAAGGGATTCTTGGCTGGGAAATCCCATTGACAGAGAAGCCTCACTGACGATAGTCCTCAGGGTCACAAAAGAGTCAGACACAATTCAGCAACTAGACAGAAACAATAATAGCTCTCTTATTCATTAAGAATATCATAAGAGTGTGATTTATCATTAAACATAGGACATAGGCACTCTCATAATTTACACTAGAATTTGTAGCATGTCTTGCACATATAAATTTCAAAATTCTTCACTCTTGTTTGCAATTAGGAGTAGTGAAGAGCTGACAAGTGGATCCACTATTTCTCCTCTGTGAATGAGCATCATGTTTCTGTTGATGGACCTATGCTGGTAGATAGTGGACTATATATGTGTAAACCATCATGGGTAATATTTTATGTTTTTTAATATTATATTTGCATTTAGACTATGCCTAGAAAGAGAAAAATATATAGCCATAATCTAACAACCAATTGAACAAAAAGAATATAAAGTTAATTATTATTTTACTCAAAGCTATTACCAACTAACCAGCTTAAATTATTATTCATGCTTTATTCACTGAATTTATTACAAATATAAAGTCAATGATTATCTTACTCAAAACTATTACCAACTAACCAGCTTAAATGATTATTCATGCTTTAGTCACTGAATTTATTACACAGTTGATCAAATGGACCAAACAAATATAAGATGTTTATAATTTATAAAGCTATATGCTTCAAAAGCAATAGTTTTTCCTATGGCTTATGGTAATATTTACAGAAGTGAAAAGCACCGAAGAGCTGTGTTCTCATGTTGGTAACTGAATGAAATCAACCAATCCAGAGGTCTGATTTCCTTTGCATTAGAGGGCACATACTGCTAACTTACTCTTTAAAACGGGTCGAATGGATACAAAAACTAGACCCCTATATATGTTGTCTACAAGAGAACCACCTTAAAATAGGGGATATATACTGACTGTAAATGAAGGGCTGGAAAAAGATCTTCTATGCAAATACAGACCAAAAGAAAACAGGAGTAGCAATACTCATATCAGATAAAATTGACTTTAAAATAAAGGTCCTGAAAAGGAGACAATGCAGGTTACACATAACGACTTAAAGGAACAATCCAAAAAGAAGTTATAACAATTATAAATATATATGCACCCAACATTGGAGCATTGATATATCTAAGACAAACACTAATTAGTATGATAGAAGAAATATACAACAACACAATAATAGTGGGAGACTTTAATACCCCACTCATACTTATACAATCTGGCTATAATAGACAAAGTAAAGAGGAAAACATATTCATTTATGAGCCTCAAAAAATTCAGTTCACTCAGGAGAGTTTAAAAAAATAAACTTATTTGTTCATTTTGTAAATGTTTATTGACTATTTTATGGGTCTGGTACCACTTTAGGTATTAGGGAGGAAGAAGTGACAAATGTGATCCTGTCCTAAATAATATATTGTTGTAAAAATAGACCTACCAATACAAAATACCAAGATGTGCTTAAGATGAGGACACCCAAACTGGACTTTTAGTTTCCTGAACTTTTCATTTCCAGATCAAACCTCCTAATATAAAATGAATTTAATATGATTTTTAAATGTTCTTTGTGATTAAAAACAGAAAGCCATTGCTTAAGAAATTACATATACTCCTCCCCACCATCACTCCCCTTCTTCCTTCCCATTTCCCTCCCACCTTCATTGATCCTTTCCTTTGTCCATTTTCCCTTGCAAAAAAATAAAGAAAAAAAGAAATCAATTTTTAGTTTCCTCCAGAGTAGGAGCCAAGTTTGGTTCATCTTTGATCTCTCCAGAGTGTTTATCATACATTACATGTAAGAAAAGTAACTCAAATGGGTCAAGCTGAGAGGCCACACACACCGCTCACAACAGGAGGAACTGAACAACACAGACATGCTTAAGTTCTGATCCCGTTATTTGAGATACAGGTGCGTGATACTGAACATCTCTTTTTAACTACTGGAAATGAACAATTACATTAAGAAAAGTAATGTTTTCTAATGCAGGGATACAAATTCTACTCTTACAAAATTATAGTGTTATTTTTCTATCTTCTCCAATAAGAAGTAGTTTTTTAGAATTATTATGACCCTCAGCTTGAATAGACCCTTAGTAGCTTTTCACTACTTCACTACTCCTAATTGCAAACAAGAGTGAAGAATTTTGAAATTTATATGTGAGCATGTTCCTTAAAATATGCTCACACAATGTGTTTGCTACCCATTTCCCTCTTGGTCTGGCATTCCTAGCAAAAGCTGAAATGATTCTCCAACTATCAAAGAAATCTAATACTGGGTGAGAACTGAAGTTAAAATCAAAACTCTCAAATGGCATATCTTGGGAACCATCAATAAGCTGACCTCACAGTTCAGATGAGGGAATCACTGAAGGGTAATAAGTACAAACTACACATACACAGGTTTAGTCATATGCAAGGATAAGATCTTTATGCCCAAATTAGTCATTCACACTAAAGCCCAATGCCAAATTTTGTTAATAAACACCACATACGATGGGCTTCCCTGATGGCTAAGTGGTAAAGATTTTGCCTGCCAATGCAGGAGATGCAGGTTCAATCTCTGGGTCAGAAGATGCCCCGGAAAAGGAGTGGCAACCCACTCCAGTATTCTAGCCTGAAAAATCCCATGGATACAGGAGCCTGGTGGGCTACAGTCCATGAGATTGCAAAGGCATCAGACATGCTGCTGCTGTTGCTAAGTCACTTCAGTTGTATCCGACTCTGTGCAATCCCATAGACGGCAGCCCACCAGGCTCCCCCGTCCCTGGGATTCTCCAGGCAAGAACACTGGAGTGGGTTGCCATTTCCATGACTTAGCAACTAAACAACAACAAAGACATAGGATACAATCTGCTTAAGTATAATAAATATTATAATAATACCTGCTTCATTATAAGGACATCCTGAAAAAATTGTGCATAAGTGGTATTTTCAATAATTAGAAAACTGTTACAGTAATCTAGAAGAAATTGAATGAGGGCCCGAACTGCTATAATAGTACTGAGATTGGAGAGAAGTAGATAGTCTTTAGATACAGGTCATAGAATTGACAGGCCTTGGTGGTTCATTAGATGTAGGAAAAAGATAGGAATCAGGATAATAATGAAGTTTCATGTGCAACAGCATTTGTAGTTAGTGGTACTATTTACTGAGATCAGAGCACAGAAAGAGAAACAGATTTGTAGCTTGAAAGGAAGGAAAAGACCGAGAAGATAAGTGGACTTTGAGATGTGTTTGGGGTTTGCACGGGCCATCCAACTGAGGATATTCAGTAAGAAGGATGTCATGGATATGATAAAGGAACTAGACCAGGGCAATCACTGAAGCCCTGATTGTGTAAGATCAGTCCAGGAGATAAGGTAGAGTAAGAATAGGGAAGAGCAGAGGAACGTGGATCCCCAGACCATGAAACTGGTCACTGAGAGATGTCGCCTTATTGAAAAACTGAAATATTGAAAATGCGTGATTTGATGGCATGAAGTGATGTTGTTTAACAACGTAATAGTGGCAAGGATGTAAATTGATTTTGCTTTCTAACCTTTTAAACATCCTTTTGTTTCACAGTGTGGTTTCCTCAAGTTACCACACGCTACACTCTGGGCCAGTCAGTTTCACTTTATGCCATGCAAACAGCATGAGATATGAGGTTAAATCCTAACCACACATTTTGTTTACTTGTGATTCGAAAAAACAGATCTGCAGAACCAAGTTATTTAACTGAAATTATAAAAATCTAATTTTTTACAGATAAAATTACCTGTCAAGATGACGATGATTATTCATTTCACAATGGCCCATTTTTCAAGTTCCTCACCAAACAGTTTTTCTACACCAGCCAATAAAAAAAGAGATCGCTGACTTGAGCTTTGGATTTGTTTCTACCCTTTGGCAAGACCTTTAAGGGCAATCAAGACCTCAATTATTGCAGTATGTCTGATTTTTGTATGGCTGTATCAGTTACAAAGGACTTTCTGCAATCTTTAAACTCTGAATTGAACTTTACCAAAAAAACAAGATTCCGTGCAAGTTTTGGGAATTAAATGTCAAACTAAAATAATATGCCACAAAGAAAATAATCCCAGGCCATATATATTATTATACACAATTCTGCAAGTATTTTCTGAAACATGAGCACCGTCACAGTTGCTATATAACATTATGAAATTGGCCTACTTAATTGTGGTAAAATTTTCTAAATAGTTCAAGAAATATGAGTTGCTTATTCATGTCTAATTTATCAACCATTCCTATCCCTTTTCACTGAAGCCAGGATTCCAAGTTAACTTTTTAAATTAACTTTTAAACCTGGTGTCCTTATGAAAATATCTAATCCCCGTCAGCTTTGCACACACAGAATTAATCTTCATTCATGTTGGAATACCACTGAATCTAAAACTTCCTCAGACAAAATATCATTTACTTCTATGATGTAAAATATGTCTATTATAAAGTCAGATTGTTTCTGCAGAAAGTCTACGAGGGCATAATACTCATTAGGACACGATGGACATAACGTACTTCTGTGATCTTTGGTGTCTTAATTGAGTTTCCGTGATGTAAAAAGGAACAAAAATGACATGCCCTTTCAGAATATTCAAGGCAGGAACAGACTCTGAAAGTCTTAGGTTACTCTAGAGTTAAGAAACCACGTAAAGTTGGATCATTTGAAATTTATTCCTGGCCATATTTCCAATAAAGGGTAAAGCTAGTGGGAAATTTTCAGGAATTGCCTTTTGTTTTAATATAGTAATATTCAGTCTCAGAAAAATGATAGAGAAATTAATACGTTTGTTGATCTCAATTTAAAAAAAAAGTCAAATTGATCCTACAAGAGAAATATTTTGCCTTGAATAAAAATAAGAGAAAAGCACATTAGCTATGTCCCATGCACCCCAATTGGTTTGACTTGTCTTCATTAGTCACTTTTCTGTACTGGAATGAGATGTGACCAGATAAACGATGAGTTTGATCATGTCTGATGCTCCAATATTTCCTATCAGGTCTGGTCTTGCTGTTGCTGCTGCTAAGTCACTTCAGTCGTGTCCGACTCTGTGCGACCCCCTGAGACGGCAGCCCACCAGGCTCCCCTGTCCCTGGGATTCTCCAGGCAAGAACACTGGAGTGGGTTGCCATCTCCTCCAGTGTATGAAGGTGAAAAGTGAAAGTGAAGTCGCTCAGTCGTGTCCAACTCTTCGCCACCCTATGGGCTGCAGCCTACCAGGCTCCTCTGTCCATGAGATTTTCCAGGCAAGAGTACTGGAGTGGGGTGCCATTGTTTCTTATATTCTGTTCAGTTCAAATTAAAGACAACATTTTCTCCATTCTATGTGTAAAATAGTAACAAGTACTTTAATATCTTTACGTTCTATTTACTTTAACCTTGAACACTGATGGGCTAACCTGTCTTAAATATTCAACCTCTAGGTTACTGTAGGACTGTTTGTACTGCACTTGCTATACTGTAATTTAATAGTTTACTTGTCTACTTTCCTTTGAATGAGGAGTCCCTCAAGAATTAGAATGTATGCAGAGACCATGTCTTATTCATCTGTATAAACTCAACATCTAGAAGAGTACCTCACCCATAAAAAGCAATAACAGTAAGTGCTTCCAGATAAATGTACTGGACAGTGAAACTAAATGGATAATGATATGATACTAATTTAGAAAGAGAATAGAGCAGTATGGAGAGTTATTAGAATATACTTTCCAGTACAATCAACTATAGGTTTAGCTTTCAAATCTGTTACTTACTAGCTGTATTAATTGGACAAATTATCTGGCTTTCCTAACTTCAGTTTCCCTTCTTTAAGAGGGAAATGGTCATGCCTGCTTTTGAAGATTAAGTAAAGATTAAATAAGAGAATGTATATAAAGCATCTATCAATGAGTGGAGTTTACAGTAAAGCTTTCAATAAATGACAACAAAAACTAAATAAACAAATATTTATGAAAGAACTGTTTCTTTTCTCCTACTCCCTGTTGTTAAAAAGAAACTAGAGGTGGCAAGATGGCGGAGGAGTAGGTGGATGCGGAGTACATCTCTATCCATGGATACATCAGGAATATACCTTCAGACACAGAAGTGCATGCAGAACGCCAGCTGAAAGTGGACAGGAGTACCTGACCAGTGGAAAAGAATATACAGAACCAAGAAAAACTCAGTAGGACAAAGGAACTAGGGGAAAAAACAGGAGTCTTACTAGGGCTGGACCTGCCCTTGGCTGGTGGGGAAACTGAAGCAAGGGTCCGATCCCCACATCAGGGCAATTGTCTGAGTCAGAGGAGAAACATTTAAAGTTGAGAGTGAAAGAGCTGATCTGTGGCAGCCTGAATGGGATGAGAATCAGACAGTCCTTGCCGCAGCCATACATACCCCAGACAGGAAGGCTGGTCCCCTGCGAGGCACAGCAGCTGGGAGCTGAAGTTTAGGGATTGTGGAGCCATCCCAGGGTGTGGAGAGATGGATTGAGGGGATGTGAGGGAGGAGATAGTGGTGGGAAGTGCCAGTGGAGGAAAGCCAGGCAGCCATGGTAGCAAGGCGATTCTGCTGAGTCACGCATAGAGGGTGAAGCCATCACCATAGCCTCTCCCGCAACGTGCCAGCATCAGCAGCTGAACAGTAGAGAGGCTGACCCATCAAACACCTGATGCTCTGAGCCAGGGGGGTGCCCTCTATGTGCCTGACACGCCGAACAACAGAGAAGGATCCCAGGCAAGTGAGCCCTCTAAGTGCCTGAACGAGTGGAGCTACCGAGAAAGACGGGGCAAAAAGACCTTCTGGTTGCTAGCTCTAAGAGGCTTGAAAAAAGACACTGATAGAGCTGTAACTCCTGTGGCATAGACAGTCTGTGTCCCTGCACACCTGGTGCCACCAGGGTCCCTGCAAGCCAAGCAGCTGTGCCACCTTCATGCTCAACTCTCACTGGGGCAGAGCTGCCACAGGCAAAAGAAGTCTTGCATCTATGCGCACAGAGTCACTTTAGTCATGTCCAACTCTTTGTGACCCTATAGATTGTGGCCTGCCAGGCTTCTCTGTCAGGGAGGAGGGTTCTCCAGGCAAGAACACTCGAGCATATTGGCCAATGTTGGTTGCCATACCCTCTAAAGCACTATATTTCCTGCCGCCCTAGCTACCAACTCCCCTGAGTACCTGGTGCTGCCAGAACCCCTATGACCCAAGCAGCTGCACCACCTCCACACCTGGCCCTCACAGGGGCAAACTCAAGTCCTCCAGGGCAGCCTCAGGAACAAACCCCAGTGGATAACCCACAAGTAGAGGTGGAAGTAAAACCACAATTGAAACCCAGGGGCAGTGTGGCTAAGGAAGAAGACCCAAAATCTTCCCACCAGCTGTGCAAGCTGTAGATTAAATCCACATGATCAATAAGGCAGACTCTGTGTCTATGGAATATATAAAATGTAATTGAGAGCTCCCACAAAATAAAACGCACTAATTCTGATAGCTGTGGACATTGGAAGCAAGAACACACAGGAGTAGGACCAGATTAGAATCTGAGCTGCCACCACAGCAGGTCCAGAGATCAGCACAGTGTTGGAGGGCATCCTAGAGAGGTGAGGTGGGGTATGACTCCCAGCAAAGGAAAGGACTCTGACAGCAATGATTCAAGAAAAACATTTATTATTCTTATTTTTTGACTTGTTCTATAGATTCTTTTGGATATTTTTTTTCTCTTTTTATCCCCCTCTGTTGTAATTGTCTATTTTATTGGCACTGTGAAATCCAACTAAGCTTTGGAGCTTTTTTTTTCCTCTCTCACTCACAATTTTTTTTTTTTCAATTGTTGTTATAAACTTCTGCCTCTAGGCTGGGCTTTTGCAGTTCTGTGGAGTTTTCTTTTTTCTTCCCTCTCTCTCTCTATTTCTAATTTTAATTTTTAAATCTATTATTATTTTTTCTACATTTATTCCTTTGTTTGCTTTTCCTGCTCTTCTTTTGGAGAAGGCAATGGCACCCCACTCCAGTACTCTTGCCTGGAAAATCCCATGGACGGAGGACCCTGGTGGGCTGAAGTCCATGGGGTTGCTAAAAGTTGGACACGACTGAGCAACTTCCCTTTCACTTTCATGCATTGGAGGAGGAAATGGCAACCTACTCCAGAATTCTTGCCTGGAGAACCCCAGGGACGGGGGAGCGTGGTGGGCTGCCATCTATGGGGTCGCACACAGTCAGACACGACTGAAGCGACAGCAGCAGCAGCAGCAGCAGACTCTTCTTTTCCCATTGTGGTTAATCTTTGACATATATAAATCTTCTTTATCTACCTCTATCTAACTTTGCATATCTATTTGTCCTTTCTTTTCTTTCTCCCCTTTCCTCTCAAAGTATTTGTTAGTTTTATTTTCATTGCTTTATTCCCCAGTTGGCAACTTGCTTTAGTTTTGTTTTCCAGTTTGTGTGTTAGTTTTGTTCTGGTAGATATAATTTTTTTTTCCTTTGTTTGCTGGGTAAATCTATTGTACTTTTTATTGTTGGATTGTTTTGATTTTGCTTATAGGTATATATGTATATATTTAGTCACATTTTTTATTGTTGTTATAAACCTCTGTCTCTCCGTTGGACTTTTGCAGTTCTGTGGAGCTTTCTAGTTTTTCCATTTTTCTTTCTTCTTCTGTTTTGTTTTGTTTTTCTCTTTTTTTATAATTTTTTTAAACCTACCATATTTTTCTATATTTATTCCTTTGTTTGCCTTTCCTACTGTTTTATCCCCCTTGCAGTTAATATTTTATGTCTATAAATCTTCACCTACCTCTATTTAAATTTGCATATTTTCCTTTCTTTTCTTTCTTTCCTTTCCTCTCAACATATTTGTTAGTTTTGTTTCCATTGCTTTGTTCCCCACTTGGCACCCTGCTTTAGTTTTGTTTTCCAGTTTGTGTTTTACTTAGTTTTGTTCTTAACTGGTAAATATAAGTTTTTATTTCCTTTGTTCATCAGGTCAATCTACTTACTTTATTTTTGTGGCACTGTTTTGACTTTGTTCATGGTATATGTATATGTGTATATTCTATTATTTTAATTTTATTTGCCTGATGTTGTAATTGCCATTTGTCTGGGGTTCACCTTTCATTTCTCATTTTTGGATATTTGCTTTAATCTCTCAATGCCATAACAAACCACTTGTGAAATCTTCATTCCCGACCAGAGATCAAACTCTGAGCCTTTGGAGTGGGAGCACTGACTCCAAGACCCTAGACTACCAGAGAACTAACCCTCAGTTCAGTTCAGTTTAGTCACTCAGTTGTGTCCAACTCTTTGCAACCCCATGAATCGCAGCACGCCAGGCCTCCCTGTCTATCACCAACTCCCGGAGTTCACTCAAACTCACGTCCATCGAGTCGGTGATGCCATCCAGCCATCTCATCCTCTGTCATCCCCTTCTCCTCCTGCCCCCAATCCCTCCCAGCATCAGAGTCTTTTCCAATGAGTCAACTCTTTGTATGACGTGGCCAAAGTACTGGAGTTTCAGCTTTAGCATCATTCTTTCCAAAGAACACCCAGGGCTGATCTCCTTTAGAATGGACTGGTTGGATCTCCTTGCAGTCCAAGGGACTCTCAGAAGTCTTCTCCAACACCACAGTTCAAAAGCATCAATTCTTCAGCGCTCAGCTTTCTTCTCAGTCCAACTCTCACATCCACACATGACTACTGGAAAAACCAAAGCCTTCACTAGATAGACCTTTGTTGGCAAAGTAATGTCTCTGCTTTTGAATATGCTATCTAGGTTGGTCATAACTTTTCTTCCAAGGAGCAAGCATCTTTTAATTTCATGGCTGCAATCACCATCTACAGTGATTTTGGAGCCCCCAAAAATAAAGTCTGACACTGTTTCCACTGTTTCCCCATCTAATTCCCATGAAGTGATGGGACTGGATGCCATGATCTTCGTTTTCTGAATGTTGAGCTTTAAGCTAACTTTTTCACTCTCCTTTTTCACTTTCATCAAGAGACTTTTTAGTTCCGCTTCACTTTCTGCCATTCAGCCATAAAAAACAAGGAAACTTGCTATGTGCAATAACATGGACAGACCTTGAGGTCATTATGCTAAGTGAAATAGGCTAGACTGAGAAAGACAAATGTTAAAGGGTCTCACTTTTATGTGGAATCTAGAAAACAAAACAAAGAACAAAATAAGCTCATAGATAGAGAAAAGATGAGTGGTTGACAGACGTTGAATGTGAGTGTGGGCTAAATGAGTAAAGAAGGTCAAATAGTACAAACTTATGGTTATAAGTGGGGAGGTAATTAGAGCATGGCAACTATAGTTAACAGTACCATATTGCATATATGAAAGTTGGATCTTAAAAGTTACCATCACAAGGAAAAAATATTCTGTAACTATGTATGGTGACAGATGTTAACTAGACTTACTACAGTAATTGTGTTATAATATATGGACTATAAAGAAAGCTGAGCACCAGAAAATTGATGCTTTTGAACTGTGGTGTTGGAGAAGACTCTTGAGAGTCCCTTGGACTGCAAGGAGATCCAACCAGTCCATCCTAAAGGAAATCACTCCTGAATATTCATTGAAAGGACTGATGCTAACTCTGAAACTCCAATACCCTGGCCACCTGATCCGAAGAACTGATTCATTTGAAAAAGACCCTAATGATGGGAAAGATTGAAGGCGGGAGGAGAAGGGGACAACAAAGGATGAGATGGTTGGATGGCATCACTGACTCGATGGACATGAGTTTGAGTCAACTCCAGGAGTTGGACAGGGAGGTCTGGTGTGTTGCAGTCCATGGGGTTACAAAAAGTTGGACATGACTGAGCGACTGAACTGAACTGATATATAAAAATCAAATCAATATATTGTACACATGAATTAATACAATGTCTGTCAGTTATCCCTCAATAAAAGAGGAGCTTGATTAATGAATTAATATATAACAATAAGATGAATGCTAAATATTCATTAAAACTTATAAGAGAAATCTATGACAATATAAACTGTATAAGAAACTACTGCTACGTTATAGGGTTAAATACGTAAACAATAAATTAAATTTATAAAACCAAATATGCAATTATAATTTAGCTCATGTCTATCATGTGCTTACCACATGGCAAGCACTATGATACACACCAAGTGCTACAGGTTCCAGTACACACTCATGTAAGTACATATTCACAAATACATGTGAACATATGCCTCAATCTTTTATTATCCTGGTGGAGTGGGAGTACTGGAACAGAATGGGCAGAATAGAAGGAGGAGGTTTACAGGTAGGGGGAGTTCAAGAAGAATAAGATACTCTTTCTACTCCACAAAAGAGTATTTGCTTGACTTGTTTTTATTATGGAAGCTTTTTGCTTTATTATCAGGAAAATAACAATAATAAAGCAAAAAAAGTCCATAAGATGATACAGAACCGTACAAAAGGTCTTAATGACCCAGATAACCACGATTATGTGATTGCTCACCTAGAGCCAGACATTCTGGAGTGTGAAGTCAAGTGGACCTTAAGAAGCATTACATGAATATAGCTAGTGGAGGTGAGGGAATTTCAGCTGAGATATTTAAAATCCTAGAAGATGTTGCTATTAAAGTGCTGCACTCAGTATGTCAGCAAATTTTGAAAATTCAGCAGTGGCCACAGGACTGAAAAAGGTCAGTTTTCATTCCAATTCCAAAGAAGGGCAATGTCAAAGAATGTTCTAACTACAATACAATTATGCCTATTACTCTCAAAATCCTTCAGGCTAGGCTTCAGTGGTATGTGAATGAAGAACTTCCAGATGTACACACTGGGTTTTGAAGAAGCAGAGGAACTAGAGATCAAATTGCAATGTTTGTTGGCTCATGGAGACAGCTGGGGAGTTCCAGAAAAACATTTACTTCTGCTTCACTGGCTATGTTAAAACCTTTGACTGTGTGGATCACAATAAACTGTGGAAAATTCTTCAAAAGATGGGAATACCAGACCACCTTACCTTTACCTGTCTCCTGAGAAACCTGTATGTGGATCAAGAAGCAACAGTTAGACCTAAGCATGGAACAACTGATTGGTTCAAAATTGCGAAAAGAGTATGATACAGCTGTATATTTTCACCCTGATTATTTAATTTATATGCAGAGTACGTCAAGCTAAATGCCAGGCTTGATAAATCACAAGCAGGAATCAAGATTGCCAGGAGAAATATCCATAAGCTCAGATACACAGAATACACCACTCATGGTAGAAAGTGAAGAAGAACTAAAGAGCCTCTTGATGAAAGTGAAAGAGGCGAGTGAAAGAGCTGGCTTAAAACCCTACATTCAAAAAGCAAAGATCATGTTATCCAGTTCCATCATGGCAAATAGATGGGGAAAAATGCAAAAAGTGACAGATTTTATTTTCCTGGATTCCAATATCATTGTGGATGGTTACTGCAGCCATGAAATTAAAAGATTCTTGCTCCTTGGAAGCAAAGCTATGACCAATTTAGACAGCATATTAAAAAGCAGAGACATCACTTTACTAACAAAGGTCTGTCTAATCAAAGCTATGATTTTTCCAGTAGTCATGACTCTTGAGAGTCTCTTGAATAGCAAGTAGTTCAACCAGTCAAAACTAAAGGAAATCAACCCTGCATATTCATTGGAAGGACTGATGCTGAAGCTGAGGCTCGAATACTTTGGCCACGTGATGCAAAGATTTGACTCACTGGAAAATATCCTCATGCTGGGAAATATTGAGAGCAGGAAGAGAAGGGGTGTCAGAGGATAGATGGTTAGATGGCATCATCAACTCAATGGACATGACTCTATGCAAACTCCCAGAGATAGTGAAGGACAGGGAAGCCTGGTGTGCCGCACTCCATGGTGTCACAAAGAATTCCACATGACTGAGTGACTGAACAACAACAATCAGGGGAAAATCAAAGAGTTTGAGAGAAAAAAAAAATAGAAAACATGGTATTTTGTTAACTCTAAGAAAAATTATTCATCTATTTTCAAAAAGATTATAGTCTTACGTGTGCTACTTTCCAACTACAGTGCCCTGTTCATCTTTGTATCCCATGTAGTTTCTTCATATGAATAGTATTAGTAAATGGTGGCTCCCCTGAACGACAGATTACTTTTATTAGAAAGTATTGGGAATGATAAAGTTTTATAGAGCAGTTCCCACCACATTATGAACTTAATGCGATGAAATATGCAGTTTTAAAAAATAAGTGCTTCTCTATAACGTACTTATTTCAAATAATAAAAGCACAGTTTTAGTTCTTGTGAATAATGTCATCTCTTTGAACATTTAATATTTTCAAAGATAAACATAGCTCCTTTTGATGTTCAAGTAATTTATGAACTACATAATATAAACAAACATGTATACATACACATAATTTGGGTATCTTTAACATATATATTCTGAAACTGGTGTATTTTAAGATCATGTAAGAAAAATCATTTGTTTTACAAGAATGCCTCCAGCAAATGTTATACCATCACTTCTTTATCCTATTTTAGGATATACGTGGGCTCACAAACACTATTAAAATGCTTGTCAAATAAAATACTTTGGCCCTCAGGGCAGAGTTATTCACCAAGATTGAAAATACAGAAAATGACCAAAAAGGGGGGTCTTAAATTCAACTTTAAACTTCGAAAAGAGTCACAGCCACAAGAAACACTTATAACTGAAGATTTGATTTTCTGATTTTTGGTATCGCTACCTTTTGTACCAGTTACTCTGTAAAATATGACCACATCTACTCTGAGGTAGATTATCCCATTCAAACGAAATCAAACAACCTGAAAAGTTCTCACTCCTGTGGAGTGGAGAATTGTCCTCAAACTGTCAAGTGGCTATGTTTCAAGGATCCTCTTGATTAAGGCCTCCAGCAGCATTTGAAAAGAAATGTCAAAAGCGAAATAGTACTGCACTACTGCCACATACAGAAATACGTGGATTTGAAAAATCACAAATACAGCAGACTGAAGTTTCCATTATTCGACACCAAGTTAACTTTCTCAAAACAGCGACCTTGCTGTGGAAGTATGTGTTAAATAATAAATAGCAAAGTTTCCTTTGCAAATCCGTGCATTCTTTCCCAGGGATATGCTGCTAAAATGATTCAGACTGAGCATTCAAGGATCTTAGGGGTCTGGTTTATAACAGGACTTTTATAAGAGCTTATTGTACTCTTATGCTACAAGACAATTTCTAAACGAATCCTCAAAAACTGCCATTCTGACTCAGAATTCACGTATTCAGTAAATATATCATGGAAAATTACATGAAATATAATCTTTCATCAATAAAAACTGTTATATCACAGGTATGAAGATACTGAGTAACTATTTAGCTATGTCCATCTTACTTAATATTAAATACAAGTATTCAAAAAAAGAATGAGTTCGGAGTCTTTCAGTTCAAGATGGTGGAAGAGAAGGATGTGTGCTCATCTCTTCCTTCAAGAGACCAAAATTGCAACTAGCTATTGAGCAACCATCAAGAAGAGGATGTGGGATAGGTATTAGCTCTTCTCTAAATTTTTGGTAGAATTCAGCTGTGAAGCCGTCTTGACCTGTGCTTTTGTTTGCTGGAAAATTTCTGATTACAGTTACAATTTCCGTGCTTGTGACAGGTCTGTTAAGATTTTTTATTTCTTCCTGGTCCAGTTTTGGAAAGTTGTACTTTTCTAAGAATTTGTCCATTTCTTCCACATTGTCCATTTTATTGGCATATAATTGCTGATAGTACTCTCCTATGAGCCTTTGTATATGAAACGAGTCACCAGTCCAGATTCGATGCACGATACTGGATGCTTGGGGCTGGTGCACTGGGACGACCCAGAGAGATGGTACGAGGAGGGAGGAGGAAGGAAGGTTCAGGATGGGGAACACGTGTATACCTGTGGCAGACTCATGTTGATATATGGCAAAACCAATACAATATTGTAAAGTTAAAAAATATAATAAAAAGAAGAGGATGTGGGAACCCACCAAATAAAGATACCCCACGTCGAAAGACAAAGAGGCAACTGCAGTGTGTCGGTAGGAAGGGTGCAACCACAATTATATCAAATCCCAGAAATGCCAGGTGGGTGACCCACAGATGGGAAAACAACAATACCAAAGAAGTTCTTGCACTATTGTGAAGGTTCTGAACCCCATGTTAGGCTTCCCAGCCTGGGGATCCAACAAAGAGACTGGGAATACCCAGAGAATCTGTCCTTAAGGGCAGCAGAATTTGATCATTGGCCTTTCTGAGGACTAAGGTAACCAGAGACTCCAGTCTTAGAGGGCACAAACAAAATTCTGCACCGACCAAGACCCAGAAGAGAGACACAGTGACCCCACAGGAAACTGATCCAAAACTATCCGCTAGTGTTGGAGGACCTCCTGTGGAGGCGTGGCTTGGGCAGGGGCTCACCACAGGAATGGGGGCACTGGAAGGTCCCCCTTGGTGTAAACCTTCCAGTTCACCATTAACCCTACCATAGAGCCTGTAGACCCCTCGGGCCAAACGACTACCAGGGAGGGAGTGCAATCCCACCCATCAGCAGATAATTGGATTAAAGCGGCACTAAGCAAGGCCCTGCCCACCAGAGTAAGACCCAGTTTTTTCCATTACTGGTCCTTCCCATCAAGAAGTTTACACAGGTCTCTTAGCTTCATCTAGAAGGCAGAGAGCAGACAGAAGAAGCAAGAAGCACAGTCTCACAGCAGCTAAAAAAAAAAAAAACCATATTATAGAAAGTTAATCACCATGAAAAAGAAGAAAGTTATGTCCCAGATGAAGGGACAAGATAAAATCCCAGGAAAACAACTAAAGGAAGTTGAGATAGGCAACCTTCCAGAAAAAGAATTCAGAATAATGATAGTGAAGATGGTCCAGAATCTTGGGAAAAGAATGGAGGCAAAGATTGGGAAGATGCAAGAAATGTTTACCAAAGAACTAAAGAACAAACAAACAGAGATGAATAATACACTAGAAGGTATCAATAAGAGAATAACTGAGGCAGAAGACAGATATATGACCTGGATGACAGAATGGTGGAAATCACTGTCCCAGAACAAAGAATGAAAAGAAATGAAGGCAGATTCAGAGACCTCTGGGACATTAAATGCACCAACATATGCATTATAAGGATCCCAGAAGGAGAAGAGAGAAAGGACATGAGAAAATATTTGAAAAGATAATAGATGAAAAATTCCAGAACATGAGAAAGGAAATAGTTAACCAAGTCCAGGAAGCACAGAAAGTTCCAGGAAGGATAAACTCAAGGAGGAACACACTGAGACACATAGTAATCAAGCAGACAAAAATTAAAGACAGAGGTAAAATATTAAAAGCAACAAGGGAAAAAGGACAAATAACATACAAGGGAAGTCCCATCAGGATATCAACTGATTTCTCAACAGAAACTCTACAAGCCTGAAGGGAATGGCATGACATATTTAAATTGATGAAAGGGAAGAACCTACAACCAAGAATACTCTACCCAGCAAGACTCTCCTTAGATTTGATGGAGAAATCAAAACCTTTCCAGACAAGCACAAGTTGAGAGAATTCAGCACAACCAAACCAGCTTTATAACAAATGCTAAAGGAACTTCTCTAGGTGGGAAACACACAAGAAGGGAAAGAACTACAGAAAAAAACCAAGACAATTAAAAAATGGTAATAGGATCATGCTGCTGCTGCTGCTGCTGCTGCTAAGTCGCTTCAGTTGTGTCCTACTCTGTGCGACCCCATTGATGGCAGCCCACCAGGCTTCCCCATCCCTGGGATTCTCCAGGCAAGAACACTAGAGTGGGTTGTCATTTCCTTCTCCAATGAATGAAGTGAAAAGTGAAAGTGAAGTCGCTCAGTCATGTCTGACTCTAGCGACCCCATGAACTGCAGCCTACCAGGCTCCTCCGTCCATGGGATTTTCTAGACAAAAGTACTAGAGTGGGGTGCCATTGCCTTAAATGTAAATGGATTAAATGCACCAACCAAAAGACATAGACTGGGTAGATGAAAACATGTGCATGTATGCACTTCCTCTTACCACATCACTCTGCTTGATCCCCTCCAAATTATATGTGATTATTTTATATTGTTAGGTTAATCATGTTCCCATTATGGCTTGCAATTGTAATTATTTTTATCTTTTATTTTCATCTGGCTATCAAGTATGAAAACTGATAAACATCTTTTACTATTGTGATTATGCAACTATTACTCATGTAATACCACTGTATCATGATTGGTCGACAGGAAAAATAATAGAACTCTATATCACCAAAACTGGGACCTAGTAGAAAAACCTGTAATTACTTTTAAAATCCAGATGCATATCAGAATTATCTTGAAGTGTTTTGAAAAATACAAATGCTCAGGTATTGCTTTTTTCTCCAGAGCTCCAGATGTTTCTAACGAGCAGTCTTATTTAAAAGCAATTGGACTACATGATGATCTTTTACTTTTATCTAGTTTGTTTCACATGAGAAGGCAATGGCACCCCACTCCTGTACTCTTGCCTGGACAATCCCATGGATAGAGGAGCCTGGTGGGCTGCTGTCTACGGGGTCGCACAGAGTCGGACACAACTGAAGCGACTTAGCAGCAGCAGTTTGTTTCACTTTTTCTATTTCATAATCAGTGCTCCCATTTCTTTTAGTTTATATTCTCCAATTTCTCCAACTCTTTTTTTTTTTCCTTTGATGTTCTTTTTCAAGCCTTTATCAAGTGTAGTGGTAAAGCTTTTGTATATATGTATAAAAATATATATCAGTTCGGTTCAGTTCAGTCACTCAGTCATGTCCAACTCTTTGTGACCCCATGAATCGCAGCACGCCAGGCCTCCCTGTCCATCACCAACTCCCGGAACTCACTCAAACTCATGTCCATCGAGTTGGTGATGCCATCCAGCCATCTCATCCTCTGTCGTCCCCTTCTCCTCTTGCCCCCAATCCCTCCCAGCATCAGGGTCTTTTCCAATGAATCAACTCTTCACATGAAGTGGCCAAAGTATTGGAGTTCAGCTTCGGCATCAGTCCCAAGACTAATCTCCTTTAGAATGGACTGGTTGGATATGTATAATATATATATTTTTTCAGAAAACTTATAAATTTTTGCCTAACTAAAAATCTATGACATTTTGATTCCACTTGTTGGACTTAGTATTAACAGAATGCGAGATTTTTAATTAAAAAATGAATATGCAACAAGCAAAAAGTTTTACTGTGTAGCATAGGGAACCATAGTCAATATCTTATAATAACTTATGATGGAAAATAATTTCAAAAATAATATATGTGTATTTGTATGACTGAATCACCATGCTGTGCACCTGAAACACTGTAAGTCACCTATACTTCAATAAAATATATATATATATAATAAAAAAGAATGAGTTCATCCTTATTACTAAATAGGAAAAATTGATAACTGAGCACATCTACATTAAAAGATGCTATGGGGTAGAGGTATGAAATAGGTCTTGTTCTCCTGATACTATTTTGCAAAGCATTTTACAAGAATTTGTAAAAATTAAATCTTGTTTTTTGTATGGTCAAAGATTACTTAAGATTAAAGGCAGATCTTTAAAAGGAAACATCACTTTGAAAAAGAAAATGCTGGGGAGGAGCTAAGATGGCAGACGAGTAAGACGGGGAGAATACTTTCTCCTCCACAAATACATTAAAAGAACATTTAAATGCTGAATAAATTCTATAAAACAACTTCTGAATGCCGACAGAGGACATCAGGCACTTAGAAAGACAACTCATTGTCTTCAAAATGAGAAAACGAGCCCTGCGGTAACTCCTTTTGCGGAGAAGTGGCGCAGACACCAGCATTTGCTATTGGCAAGCGGGGGATGGGCTAGAAGGAGCGGCGAGGCCTGCATTGCTTTGAGAAAGGATTTGGCCTGGCTATCTTGGGTGCTATCTGAGTGAAATAACCAGACTGTCGGTTATCTACTACATCAAAAGCCAGCCCTAACTTAAGACACCACCAGGACTACGTAGGGAACAAAGGACTGCACAGAGTTGGACGGCTGCAGGCCGTCTCACTCCGGTGACAGGCAGCCAGGACCGGAGGCAGGCAATCACAGCCCTAGAGAGACACTGTCTACAGAACTGTAAATAGGTTTCTGTGCTGACTCACGCTTCTTGGGGCTCTGGATGGTCAACATCTGCCTGAGAAAGTGCGCTGGTTGTATACCCAGAAAACTGAGCTGCAGGGAGGCGATAAGTCGCAGCATCTGCACTCGCTAAACACTTCATCACCTGCACTACTCGGATCTGGGAAGGGCATAATACGCAGACTCAACTGAGTCTGTGCTTCTGAGGATTATCCGAGTGCCTGAACCTGGCCAGCTTAAATTTGAGTGTTCATCTCCGCCCCCTCTGTACCAGGGCAGAGATCAGATATTGAAAAGACCAGTAAACCGCCTCAAGAAAGAGAATTCAACAAACTACCAGAATATAGTAAGGACACTCTAAACTTGGCAATTTTAACAAAATGAAGAGACAAAAGAATACCCAGCAGCTAAAGGAACAGGATAGATGCCCACCAAACCAAACCAAAGAGGAAGAGATAGGGAATCTACCTGATAAAGAATTCCAAATAATGATAGTGAAATTAATCCAAAATCTTGAAATCTAAATGGAATCACAGTTAAAGAGTCTGGAGACAAGGATTGAGAAGATGCAAGAAAGGTTTAACAAGGACCTAGAAGAAATAAAAAAGAGTCAACACATAATGAATAATGCAATAAATGAGATCCAAAACACCCTGGAGGCAACAAATAGTAGAATAACAGAGGCAGAAGATAGGATTAGTGAATTAGAAGATAGAATCCTAGAAATAAATGAATCAGACGAGAAAAAAGAAAAAACGCATCAAAAGAAATGAGGACAATTTCAGGAACCCCCAGGATAACATCCAACGCTACAACATTCGAATCATAGGAGTTCCAGAAGAAGAAGATAAAAAGAAAGATCATGAGGAAATACTTGAGGAGATAATAGTTGAAAACTTCCCTAAATTGCAGAAGGAAATTAACACTCAAGTTCAAGAAATTCAGAGAGTCCCTAACAGGATAAACCCAAGGCGAAACACCCCAAGACACATATTAATCAAATTAACAAAGATTAACTATAAAAAACAAATATTAAAAGCAGCTAGGGAAAAACAATCAAATAACTCACAAGGGAATTCTCATAAGGATAACAGCTGATCTTTCAATAGAAACTCTCCAAGCCAGGAGGGAATGGCAAGACGTAATTAAAGTGATGAAAGAAAATAACTTACAGCCTAGATTATTGTATCCAGCAAGGATCTCATTCAAATATGAAGGAGAAATCAAAAGCTTCACAGATAAGCAAAAGTTGAGAGAATTTAGCACCACTAAACCATTTCTCCAACAAAAACTAAAGGACATTCTCTAGATAGGAATCACTAAAAGGGTGTATAAATTCGAACCCAAAACAATAAAGTAAATCTTATTTATCAATAATTGCTTTAAACGTTTATGGGCTGAATGCCCTAATCAACAAAGACTGGCCAAATTGATACAAAAACAAGACCCCTACATACCTTGTCTATAAGAGACAACCAAAAGACTAAAATGGGTCAAATGGATACAAAAACTAGACCCCTATATATGTTGTCTACAAGAGAACCACCTTAAAATACGGGATATATACTGACTGAAAATGAAGGGCTGGAACAAGATTTTCTATGCAAACATGGACCATAAGAAAATAGGAGTAGCAATACTTATATCAGATAAAATTGACTTTAAAGATCTTGAAAAGGAGACAATGAAGGTTACACATAATGACTTAAAGGAACAATCCAAAAAGAAGTTATAACAATTATAAATATATATGCACCCAACATTCGAGCACTGATATATCTAAGACAAACATTAATTAATATGATAGAAGAAATATGCAGCAATACAATAATAGTGGGAGACTTTAATACCCCACTCATATAATCTGGCTGTAATAGACAAAGTAAAGAGCAAAACATATTCACTTATGAGCCTCAAAAAATTCAGTTCACTCAGGAGAGTTTAAAAAAAAAGACTTATTTGTTCACTCTGTAAAGGTTTATTGACTATTTTATGGGTTTGGTACTACTTTTGGTAGTAGGGAGGAAGAGGTGACAAATGTGATCCTGTCCTAAATAATATATTGTGGTAAAGATAGACCTACCAATACAAAATACCAAGATGTGCCTAAGATGAGGACACCCAAACTGGACTTTTTGTTTCCTGAACTTTTCATTTCGAGAACAAACCTCCTAATATAGGATGGATTCAACATGATTTTTTTTTAAGTGTTCTTTGTGATTAAAAACAGAAAGCCATTGGTTAAGAAATTACATATACTCCTCCCCACCATCACTCCCCTTCTTTCTTCCCATTTCCCTCCCACCCTCATTGATCCTTTCCTTTGTCCATTTTCCCCTGCAAAAAAAAAATAAAATAAAATGATTTCCTCTCAGCAAAAAAAAAAAAAAAAAGAAAATGCTGCAGTGTTTATGCAAATACCTTGTTTGTGAATTTGAGTGATGAGACTTTACCATTTCTACATTGCTTGCTAACTGAGCCCACTGAAACATCATACTGGATTGGTAGTTGGTCTAAATGAAAGACCTAATAATGAATTTTACAATGTCATATTAAAATATTATCATATCTTTAAGAAACTTTAAAATGTGCAAGATTAACTAGAAGCCAAGAAGTAACTGTTTGATACTGGAGTACTTAGAAAGATAAGAAAAAGAAGACAGTTTGGGCAATTCTTCTAATATCTTATGACTTGTATCCATCTATTAAGGAGGAGAAATAATGGATAAGCCTCAATGTAAAAAGTCAGAGTTAGCCAGATTTTAATTTTCTACATTTTCTTAAAGCTAAACGTAGAGTGTCAGCAACTTGAATTCTAGACCATAGGAGCTCTGAATGAAAAATGTTGTCACAAAACCCTGCTGCTGCTGCTGCTAAGTCACTTCAGTCGTGCCCGACTCTGTGCGACCCCATAGACGGCAGCCCACGAGGCTTCCCCCGTCCCTGGGATTCTCCAGGCAAGAACACTGGAGTGGGTAGCCATTTCCTTCTCCAAAAACCCTGCTGCTGCTACTGCTGCTAAGTCGCTTCAGTCGTGTCTGACTCTTCGCTACCCCATGGACTGCAGCCTACCAGGCTCCTCTGTCCATGGGATTTTCCAGGCAAGAGTACTGGAGTGGGGTGCCATTGCCTTCTCTAGTATGACCAAAAAATAGCAGTTGTGTCTGACTCTTTGCAATCCCATGGACCACAGCATACCAGAATTTCCTGTCCCTTACTAATTCCTGGAGCTTGCTCAAACTCATATCCACTGAATTGGTGATGCCACCCGGCCATCTCATCCTCTGTCATCCCCTTCTACTTCTGCCTTCAATCTTTCCCAGCATCGGGGTATTTTCAAATGAGTCAGTTCTTCACATCAGGTAACCAAAGTATTGGAGTTTCAGCTTCAACATCAGTCCTTCCAGTGAATATTCAGGACTGATTTCCTTTAGGATGGACTGGTTGGATCTCCTTGCAATCCAAGAGACTTTGAAGAGTCTTCTCCAACATCAAAGTTCAAAAGCATCAATTCTTTGGTGCTCAGCTTTCTTTATAGTACTACTCTCACATCCATACATGACTACTGGAACAACCACAGCTTTGACTAGACAAAGCTTTGTCAGCAAATTAATGTCTCTGCTTTTTAATATGCTGTCTAGGTTGGTCATAGCTTTTCTTCCAAGGACCAAACATTTTTTAATTTCAAAAACAGCAGAGACTTACATATATTGTAATCTGATAAAATCTGTGAACAGAGAGAAAAGTAGCCCAGATGTTAGCAATGAGGTTTCAATGGAGAATATTTGGATTGTTTTGTGGTTTTGAAGGCTAAAGCAGTGGGGATGGAGAAAACAAATTTCTAAAGCAAAGTTAATCTCCAGAATGCTTCTGAGAAGGACTGGCTTCATCTGTTGTTTCAAGACTTGTCTGACATAAGAATCATGTAGTATATTTGTTGGGCTTCCCAGGTGGGGTAGTGGTAAAGAATCCATTGCCAATGCAGGAGACTCAAGAGACACAAGTTCGATTCCTGGGTCAGGAAGATTCTCTGGAGTAGGAAATGGCAACCCACTCCAGTTTTCTTGCCTGGAAAATTCCATGGACAGAGGAGCTTGGAAGGCTACAGTCCATGGGGTCACAAAAGAGTTGGATATGACTGAGCATATACACACAGAAATCTTGTTAAAAATATAAATTCCCAATAGATCAGATCAGATCAGATCAGTCGCTCAGTCGTGTTCGACTCTTTGCGACCCCATGAACCGCAGCACGCCAGGCCTCCCTGTCCATCACCAGCTCCCGGAGGTCACCCAGACTCGCATCCATCGAGTCAGTGATGCCATCCAGCCATCTCATCCTCTGTCGTCCCCTTCTCCTCCTGCCCTCAATCCCTCCCAGCATCAGAGTCTTCTCTAATGAGTCAGCTCTTCGCATGAGGTGGCCAAAATACTGGAGTTTCAGCTTTAGCATCATTCCTTCCAAAGAAATTCCAGGATTGATCTCCTTCAGAATGGACTGGTTGGATCTTCTTGCAGTCCAGGGGACTCTCAAGAGTCTTCTCCAACACCACAGTTCAAAAGCATCAATTCTTCGGCGCTCAGCCTTCTTCACAGTCCAGCTCTCACATCCATACATGACCACAGGAAAGACCATAGCCTTGACTAGGCAAACCTTTGTTGGCAAAGTAATGTCTCTGCTTTTGAACATGCCATCTAGGTTGGTCACAACTTTCCTTCCAAGGAGTAAGCGTCTTTTAATTTCATGGCTGCAGTCACCATCTGTAGTGATTTTGGAGCCCAGAAAAACAAAGTCTGACACTGTTTCCACTGTTTCCCCATCTATTTCCCATGTAGTGATGGGACCAGATGCCATGATCTTCGTTTTCTGAATGTTGAGCTTTAAGCCAACCTTTTCACATTCCACTTTCACCTTCATCAAGAGGCTTTTTAGCCCCTCTTCACTTTCTGCCATAAGAGTGGTGTCATCTGCATATCTGAGGTTATTAATATTTCTCCCGGCAATCTTGATTCCATCTTGTGTTTCTTCCAGTCCAGCATTTCTCATGATGTACTCTGCATATAAGTTAAATAAACATGGTGACAATATACAGCCTTGACGCACTCCTTTTCCTATTTGGAACCAGTCTGTTGTTCCATGACCAGTTCTAACTGTTGCTTCCTGACCTGCATACAGATTTCTTAAGAGGCAGATCAGGTGGTCTGGTATTCCCATCTCTTTCAGAATTTTCCATAGTTTATTGTGATCCACACAGTCAAAGGCTTTGGCATAGTCAATAAAGCAGAAATAGATGTTTTTCTGGAACTCTCTTGCTTTTTCCATGATCCAGCGGATGTTGGCAATTTGATCTCTGGTTCCTCTGCCTTTTCTAAAACCAGCTTGAACATCAGGAAGTTCACGGTTCACATATTGCTGAAGCCTGGCTTGGAGAATTTTGAGCATTACTTTACTAGCGTGTGAGATGAGTGCAATTGTTCGGTAGTTTGAGCACTCCTTGGCATTGCCTTTCTTTGGGATTGGGATGAAAACTGACCTTTTCCAATCTTGTGGCCACTGCTGAGTTTTCCAAATTTGCTGGCATATTGAGTGCAGTACTTTCACAGCATCATCTTTCAGGACTTGGAATAGCTCCACTGGAATTCCATCACCTCCACTAGCTTTGTTCGTAGTGATGCTTTCTAAGGCCCATTTGACTTCACATTCCAAGATGTCTGGCTCTAGGTCACTGATCACATCATCATGATTGTCTAGGTCTTGAAGCTCTTTTTTGTACAGTTCTTCTGTGTATTCTTGCCACCTCTTCTTAATATCTTCTGCTTCTGTTAGGTCCACACCATCTCTGTCCTTTATCGTGCCCATCTTTGCATGAAATGCTCCCTTGGTATCTCTGATTTTCTTGAAGAGATCCCTAGTCTTTCCCATTCTGTTGTTTTCCTCTATTTCTTTGCATTGATCACTGAAGAAGGCTTTCTTATCTCTTCTTGCTATTCTTTGGAACTCTGCATTTAGATGTTTATATCTTTCCTTTTCTCCTTTGCTTTTCGCTTCTCTTCTTTTCACAGCTATAATTCCCAATAAGGTACCCCACTTCCTCACCTCACCCTAATTCTTATCCAATAGGACTGGAATGATATCACAATCTGCATTTTTTTTTTGAAGAGACCCCGGGTTAGCCTTGAAAGTGAAGTCTCTCAGTCGTGTCTGACTCTTTGCGACTCCATGGACTGTAACCTATCAGGGTCCTCTGTCCATGGGATTCACCAGGCAAGAATACTGGAGTGGGTTGCCATTTCCTTCTTCAGGGGAATCTTCCCAACCCAGGGATTGAACCCAGGTCTCCCACATTGCGAGCGGACGCTTTACCATCTGACCAGGGAAACCCCCAGTCTCTTTAATCGTTCAGCCTTAAACGTGACCAACATGCTTGATTACTAATCATTCAGCACTGAATAGAGAAAAATACCCTCATTCAAGTAAATTAGATCTAAGAGAGAACAAATTTCACTTTAATAGGACTAGTCAAAAACTAGAGTGTTTATGTCTTGCTCCCTCAATTATTATCATCATCATTTTGTTAATGATAATGTTAGTAAAAGTTGATTACTAAAGTCATGGCATGTTTTCATACTGTTTTTATTTGAGATAACTGTTTTCATTTAAATAAAAGAATTAAAGAAATACATTTGCTTATTCTCAGTCTTGATTTCATTTTCCAAAATTGTTGCCAAAACAGCAATTTTAATAATCCTCAACACGCGGTACTGCCACTTATGTAGTTTTTCATCATGTGACCCAGTTGTCTCATACTAAGATTCTGAAGCCAATATTCAATTTAATAAAATATCCCATGCATCAGAAAAAGTTAGAAAGCAGTATTTCATCATTTTAAACATTTTTTAAAGAAAAGCAACTTCCAATACAAGCAGCTCTTCTTTCACATAATTATTAAAAGTATTTTTCACTGAGGATTTTGGTTGACCTCCTTACATTATCACAAGGATGCATGTCTACGTAATTTTTCTTCTTCCTTAAGTGCATGAATCTATTCCTGGTTCAGAGGATGAGCTCAGATTTTCTGCTCCCGTTAGAAAGCCAACTGAAAGAATTGTCTGAAATAAGATGGTTGCATCTATCTCTTCAGTTGCTCCAGGTTCTTCCTTGGATTAATAAACTAGACCACAAAAAGGCTACATAATTGAACGGTATGAATTTTATCCTTCATATATTTGGCTTCATTTAATTGTTTTTGAAATTCCCAGGTGGCTCAGACAGTAAAGCATCTGCCTACAATGCGGGCAACCCGGGGTTTAATCCCTGGGTTGCGAAGATCCCCTAGGAAGGAAATGGCAACCAACTCCAGTACTCTTGGCTGGAAAACCCCATGGATGGAGGAGCATGGTAGGCTACAGTCCACAGGATCGCAAAGAGTTGGACATGACTGAGCGTGTCTTTTAATGATACGATTTTGATTTTTGTCAAAAGATCAAACATGAGACAATACATTACTATTTTTGTGTCAGGCATATATTTTTGAAAATATGACCTACCCTTATCCTGAAATCCCCTCTTATAAATCCTAACAGAAGAAATCCCTTGAACAAATTACTGTTGAAGAAAAACTTGGCTTGATCTGAATAGTTACTACGCTCTTTCCCTATAGATTATGGAAAATTACATAGCTGAACATATTCCTCTTTCAAATGGCAGATATCAATCTTAAAGCTGAATTTGAAGCTCAGATTAGAAAGGTCAAGTGAAGTAATGTTAGTCCTAATGATATACAAAGACATAGCCCCCATATAAACCCACACAGATATATACACACCACACACATACTGACTTGGGCTTTCCTCTTTTTTCTTTTACATGTTAAAAATAAAGTCTGATTCTTCCCTTTTACTTATCATTTTTTTAAGTTTTTAAAATAATTAATCTCAAGTATTCTGTTGGACAAAGAAGGATACTCGACTTTTTGCTCTTCAGTCGCTCAGTCATGTCTGATTCCTTGTGATCCCATGGACTGTGGCACACCAGGCTTTCCCATCCTTCACCATCTCCTGGAGTTTGCTCAAACTCGTGTCCGTTAAGTCAGTGATTGCCATCCAACCATCTGTTCTCTGTCATCCCCTTCTTCTCCTCTTCAATCTTTCCCCTTATCAAGGTCTTTTCTAATGAATCTGCTCTTCACATCAGGTGGCCAAAGTATTGGAGCTTCAGCATCAATCCTTCCAATGAATATTTAGGGTTGATTTCTTTTAGAGTAGACTGGTTTGATCTCCTTGCAGTTCAAGGGACTCTCAAGACTTTACTTTTATTCTAATTCAAACAGTACTTCCACTACTCTTGGTTTGTTATTAACTGATAATGATTTACTGAGCATTTACCTTGCGTTCAATTATTTGATGAGTTAGCTATGGTCACTTCTGTATTAAAAGTGAAGCAAAGGGAGTTCAGAGGGGTTAAATAATTGATCCATAGAATCACCATTAGGAATTACCATCTGCAGGTTTTAAAGCTTGGTCCTAGGTCTAATTTAATCCTATTTACAAACCACTGTGGTATGTTGTAAACCTCAAACATTGTAATATTAAAGAAGCTAGTAAATTCTATCAATGATAACAGTATGGTTATTTGATGTCATCAACAAATACGTTATAGGTCAGTCTTTATTTTCCTTTTCCAGTCAGTGACATTTGTTTCTTACAAACACAGATTAATATTCATTGCACTGATTAGAGGCCATGCCCTTTTCTATGTTTTTACTTTATAACAACAATTCAGGAGTTCAGTTCATAGTTGCAAGAAAGGAAATTGCTAAAATAACCATCAACCTTAAAAAAAAAAAAAAAAACCCTACACATTAAACAAAATACATTACTCACATATTACATACCTATTCTGAAATACAATACTCCAAGTCCCATTACTAACTAGGTCACACTGCTTTAGGCTCCAAAGTCAAATGGCTGAGGGAGATGTTAGAAGAAGCTACAGTAAGTCTACCCTATGTGATTCCCCTCGGATCCTAGCACCTAACTCCAGGCTCCCATGTATAAGAGTGCACTCTATTATATTTGCCTTAATGTACAGTTAGTTTATTTGCAATGCCCTCCTTTGAACGATGAAACTGTGAGTGGCAAGTAGAAGGTAGCCATCTACATTTCCTGCTAGTGTTAAGCATAAATCAGCCAGTGGATTCTTGGAATACTGCCATGGAGACAGGTGGTCCTCTACATTTTTATTCAGGGCTCATATTTCTAAGTGCTGAGAAATTACAATGATAGATGACATAAAATGCATGGTTAGATATTCAAGGAATTCGTTTTAGTCAAGTATTTATCAATTCTATCTTCTAACACTTGCTCTCTGGAATTAGACACCAAATTTTCAGATTTCCTGGTCTATCAAGTTATGTCATGTTAGACCTCAAGGCTTTCTGTGGAATTTTCTTTAAGGTCTGTTCTTGATTTCCATGGGGAATGTTCATTCATTTCTAAGCTCTGTTCTTACAAATATGAACCAGAAAGACTGGCAATTTAGATCTGTTTTCTCATACTATTTATTTAGCAAAATTGAAACAATAGAAACCAATTTTTAACCTTGCTTGCCCTACACATGTAGTTTGAAAAAGTACTTTGTTAACTTACACATATTACTTGTTAACAGTTTTCTTCAACAGTCACTTTCAGTGTTATAAAAGTGAACAGAGGTTAGAAAGCTCCATAAATGCTCAGTTTGTATAAACCAGAAATCACTATCAATCACTCTATCATTCTATCAATCACCATTGAGTCATGCCTTTTTCTTAGCTTCCATATCTAATCAATCATATACGCTATTGATTTAACCTCCTAATGATATTTCAAACCTAGCCCTTTTCATCATTTTTCTCCTGGCCATTGTTCAGGCTACCACCATCTCCAGTCCAGTCAACTGCCATTATCTCCTCATTGGGTCTAGATCTTTCCTCTTTGCATCCATCCTATATACTACCATCATATTATTATTTCTAAGAAGCAGGCCTTAGAAATGCCTATCTTTTTAAACATACTCTTTATCACAATCAAACTATAGAAGTACTTGATAGTAACACTTGCTGCATGACATGTGGGATCCTAATTCCCTAACCAGGGTTTAAACCTGTGCCTCATGCACTGGAAGGGCAGAATCTAAACCACTGGACTGCCAGGGAAGTCCCCAACATGCCTGTGTCTTGATTAGAATCCTTCAATGACACCTAACAGACTAAAAGGGATCTGGCCTAACTACTTAGAATGTCACAAAAGTCCCTTCACAATCTAGCATCTTCATACCCTGCCAGCCGCACCTTCATCACTCACACCACTCTTCTCTAAAATGCTTTATGATCAGTAATCAGAGTTTGTTGAATTCATAATTGAATGGTTTAAAGACACTCACGCACAGTGACTTGTTTGCTATCAATACAAGCTGCTGTGGCTACCAAACATTTTTTTCTCCACTCTCTATATTCATCAAATCATAAAGGAGGTATACAATTGCATTGCTGTTTACATAATCCATCTATTAACTCACTTTAAGGAGGCACGTGTTTGCAGCCTTGAGTAAATTCTTCCTCTCTTCAATGAGACAGATGATAAAAAGTGGAGGAAAATGGGGCCAGGCTCTGAATCAAGTTAAGAAGTGATTCCTGTACTCAAATTCTCCATTACAATTTTCCTCAATTTTGCATTTCACTGTAAGGACACATCTATTCAAACCACGTGCTAGGAGCTGCCTTTCATATGCTTCCCCTATGGGCTATTTCAGGAAAATTACCAGCTTTCAAGTGAGGTCTTGTAGTTATATGTGGGCTCCAAGCAACTGTGTGCTACTTTACTACAATCCCTTATGTCTTTGACAATTTGCAATTCTATAAATCATAACATAAACATAATTTTAAAATAATTTTATTCACATGTTCTAACTCTCATAGGAAATTTCACTGTGCTTAATGCATTTAATAAATCTTTAAATAAACCAAATGAAAGCAGGATGTGATATAAATAGACATGAAAGGCTTTCCCTGGATGAAATTTAAGTTTACAAATGAGTCAGGAGACTTGACCAATGGGAAGGCAGCCAGAATGTCTCTGAGGGGAGAAAAGGGAATATACAAACAATTGCATATGGTTCGATGTGAAAATATCTCTGGTCTATTTCCCCTGACATATTGATACACCTATTTAGCCTAATAAGTTTATGTTTCATTTACCCTGAATCTTAGAATGTTTCCTTTGTTAAGGATCATCATACAGTGAACTCATGTAAATCCAAAATAGTGAGTTATGATTCTCTCTGCCTGAGTACTTTAAAGTTTTCACTGCTTTCCCTCTGTTCTTGCCAGTATCCCCAATATTTCAGGCCATGTACAGTAAATTAAAAATGATTTCTGTCCTTGGTATTCAGTGACAATACACGTTGAAAATTCAGGTTTGTCTTTAATCTTTTCTTCAACCTTGAAATCGCTAATTCTGGTTTTTAAAAAGTTAAAGATACAGCTAATTGTGTCAGTAGGTATTGAGAGTATCCTTAAGGATATCACTTTGAATTAATTTTATCAAAAAGCATACACTATGCAGCATTTTGTGGTAAAAATAAAGTCACTGTGAACAAATGATAATTTTCTCTAATTCGATGAACAGAGGAGATTCAAGCCAATTTTCTCTTTCACATCATTAAATAATGTAATCATACTTATTATTACTGAGTGGACAATAATGCCTAATGAAGAGAGAGATAATATGGAGTAAAGTTTTCATTTTCCTGAAATACTTTTTAAGTCAAGATTTTGCTATTTTGGTTGTATTTGGGATTGCAAGGCCCAGTCCTAGTTTAAATACAAACTATTTCTCAGAAAGCTACCTAATCTCCACTAATCTTTAACTTCTGAATCTGAAAATTAAAAAGGTTGGACTGGACCATTTAATCTCTGAGTATTGTCTAAAGCTCCTTCTACAGGGGCTTTAGCATTTTGCAATTTCATTATCCTTCTTGAACAGTATAATTTCTCAATCCCACTGTGCTCATTTTTATGCCAGCTCAAGAATGTCTTATTTATTTTATTTATGGTTCAATGTTAAAAGGAATATTTTCTTAGCATGAACATTGAGGGAATATAACATCTTCCTATTATTCAGGAGGATGAAGCACAACCCCAGAGAGACAAGATGCATCAAAAAAAAAAAAAAAAAAACCTCTTAAAATTATTGTCACATATTTATTATGCCCATCCATGTCTTGAGAATGAGGGATCTGAACATTCAATATTTTTAGATTAATTTATTTATTTTAATTGGAGGATAATTACTTTACAATATTGTGATGGCTTTTGCCCTACATTGACATGAGTCAGCCACGGGTGCACATGTGCCCCCCTATCCTAAAACCCCCTTCTACCTTCTTCCCCACCCCATTCTTCTGGGCTGTCCCAGAGCACCAGCTTTTAGTGCCCTGCTTCATGCATCAAACTTGCACTGGTCATCGATTTTACATATTGTAATATACGTATTTCAATGCTATTCTCTCAAATCATCCCATCCTTGCCTTTACCCATATAGTTCAAAAGTCTGTTCTTTACATCTGTGTCTCTTTTGCTGCGTTGTATATAGGATTGTCATTATCTTTTTTTATATCTATGTACATTAATATATTGTACTGATGTTTCTCTATCTGACTTACTTCTCTCTGTATAATAGGCTCCAGTTTCATCCATCTCATTAGAACTGACTCATATGTGTTTCTTTTTATAGCTGAGTAATATTCCATTGTGTATATGAACCACAACTTCCTTATCCAATTGTGTGCTGATGGACATCGAGGTTGCTTCCAGGTCCTAGCTATTGTAAACAGTGCTGCAATGAACATTGGGGTACATGTGTCTCTTTCAATTTTGGTTTCCTCTGTGTGATTGCGTGGTCATATGGCAGTTCTATTTCCAGTTTTTTAAGGAATCTCCTTAAAAGGCGGCTTCCCTGGTGGCTCAGAGGATAAAGCATCTGCCTGTAATACAGGGGACCCGGGTTCGATCCCTGGGTTGGGAAGATCCCCTGGAGAAAGAAATGGCAACCCATTCCAGTATTCTTGCCTGGAGAATCCCATGGACAGAGGAGCTTGGCAGGCTACAGTCCACGGGGTCGCAAAGAGTCAGACACGACTGAACGACTTCACACACACACACACACACAAGGAATCTCGGTACCAGTTTGCATTCCCACCAACAGTGTAAGGGGGTTCCCCCTTCTCCACACCCTCTCCAGCATTTACTGTTTGAGGACTCTTTGATAGCAGCCATTCTAACTGGCATGAGATGGTACCTCATTATGATTTTGATTTGCATTCCTCTAATTATGAGTGATGTTGAGCATCTTTTCATGTGTTTATTAGCCATCTGTATGTCTTCTTTGGAGAAATGTCTGGTTAGTTCTTTGGCCCATTTTTTGACTGGGTTGTTCATTTTCCTGGTATTGAGTTGCATGAGCTGCTTGTATATTTAGAAGATTAATCCTTTGTCAGTTGTTTCAGTTGCTATTATTTCCTCCCGTTCTGAAGGCTGCCTCTTCACCTTGCTTAGTTTCCTTCACTGTGCAAAAGCTTTTAAATTTAATTAGGTCCCATTTGTTTATTTTTGTTTTTATTTCCATTACTCTAGGAGATGGGTCATAAAGGATCTTGCTGTGATTTATGTCAGAGAGTGTTCTGTCTGTTTTCTTCTAAGAGTTTTAACATTTCTGGTCTTACATTTAGATCTTTAATCCATTTCGAGTTTTTTTGTGTATGGTGTTAGAAAGTGCTCTAGTTTCATTCTTTTACATGTGGTTGACCAGTTTTCCCAGCACCACTTGTTAAAGAGAGTGTCTTTTCTCCATTGTATATTTTTGCCTTCTTTGTCAAAGATAAGGTGTCCATAGGTATGTGGATTTATCTCTGGGTTTTCTATTTTGTTCCACTGATCTATATTTCTGTCTTTGTGCAGCACCGTACTGTCTTGATGACTGTAGCTTTGTAGTATAGCCTGAAGTCAGGAAGGTTGTATCCTCCAGTTCCATTCTTCTTTCTCAAGATTACTTTGGCTCTTTGAGGTTTTCTGTGTTTCCATACAAATTGTGAAATTACCTGTTCTAGTTCTGTGAAAAATAACATTTGTAGCTTGATAGGAATTGCATTAAATCTATAGGTTGCTTTGGGTAGTATACAGATCTGAATACTCTATTAGTGATTGATAAGGAGACCAACTTTCTAAAGATTATTTTTTAAATTAGCCTCTCAAGACAGTAAAAAAAAATTCAAAGACTTACAATGGCCAAATATTTATGCAGTATTTATTACCAAAAGATTCAGTGCTTTCAAAAAATATGACCTAAGTAATCTTCATATCTAGAGTAGTAATAGGTTTATTGTATATATGGATATGATAGCACTAAAGTACAGAGAGAGCTACTGATTCTACTAAGCAATTGAGTCCAACTGGTTTTTGCTGGGTGATAAAGAGAATACTGTCTAGTAGAAACTATTCAGGATGTCTGACCAACCCAAATCTTCTTTGAGAAGACTTTCCACTATCATTTGGCAGCCATTTTTGTATTTGGCTCCCTGCCCACAGCTGATTGGATCAATACTGGAAACCCTCACATAGCATAGTAAATCCACTGGCTGAGCTGTTACAATCATTACTCCCAATAACTAGGTCAAAAGACACTCGGTCAAAAGACACTAGCCATTTGGTCAGTGACATTCGAGTTGAAAGGACATATAACCTAGGAGTGAGTGTCAGATGCACCCTAATGTATCAAGAGATAAAGAGGGGAAGGAATGCTATATTTCTACCCTTTAGGTTGTTTTAAATAAATAAATAAAACTACCATCACCAATAAATTCTCTTTAACTCAGTCAAATTTGAGTTAATCATTACTTCTAACAAATCTTTATCTAAGACCTACTGACTCTCAACTCATTCCATGATTCTTTCCTTAAACTCTCTATTACTGGCATCTAGTGACTCCTATCAGAGAAGGCAATGGCACCCCACTCCTGTACTCTTGCCTGGAAAATCCCATGGATGGAGGAGCCTGGTAGGCTGCAGTCCATGGGGTCACTAAGAGTCGACACAACTGAGCAGCTTCACTTTCACTTTTCACTTTCATGCATTGGAGATGGAAATGGCAACCTACTCCAGTGTTCTTGCCTGGAGAATCCCAGGGACAGGGGAGCCTGGTGGGCTGCTGTCTATGGGGTCACACAGAGTCGGACACGACTGAAGTGACTTAGCAGCAGCAGGAGTGACTCCTATCAACATTTGAAAAAGCAGATGAGGGTATAAAACAGTCATCAAGTCCCATAAATATAATTTTGACCAATTACATTTAATAAGATGTAATTTTTTTCTGAAAAAGATCAATGTCCTTCCTAGTCCACTTTGAGGAATAAAGTGTCCAGAGAGTGACTCTGTGTAGATCCTAGATGTTCCCTTTCTCCAGTTTCTCTGCAGAAAGTAAGCTTTGGCTCTACTCCTTTTGGAACCACCCCATATGATCTTCTTGAAAGCTCTCACTCTTAACTTTAAGAGTCTCACCTTCAGTATATGAAGGAGTTTCTGACAAATTAGTATGTGGAACTAAGGTGGCAACCCCTGTTAGGTCATTGTTCTGTAATGCTGCTCTCTTAACTGCCTGAGCAGCTGCTTGGTTCCCTCGTGCCACTTCCGTACTCCCTTTTTGGTGTTCTTTACAGTGGGAGACTGAAACCTTAGTGGGCAGATGGACTGACTCCAAGAGTATAAGGATTTGATCACCATATTTGGGGTCCCTCAGGTGAGAAGGCAATGGCACCCCACTCCAGTACTCTTGCCTGGAAAATCCCATGGATGGAGGAGCCTGGTGGGCTGCAGTCCATGGGGTCGCTAAGAGTCGGACACGACTGAGCGACTTCACTTTCACTTTTTTGCTTTCATGCATTGGAGAAGGAAATGGCAACCCACTCCAGTTTTCTTGCCTGGAGAATCCCAGGGGCAGGAGAGCCTGGTGGGCTGACGTCTATGGGGTCACACAGAGTCGGACACGACTGAAGTGACTTAGCAGCAGTAGCAGCAGCAGGTGGTCAAGTGGCCTCTTTCTTTCCAAATAGCAGCATGTGCATGTAGCACCAGAAAGACATACTTGGAGTCAGTGTAAATGGCTACTCTTTTTCCTTTTCCTAGCTCTAAATCTTGAGTCAGAGCTATGAGCTCAGCTAATTGGGCTGAAGTACCTGGTGGCAAAGGTTTAGCCTCTATGATCTCAAAATGGGAGACTGCTGCATATCCAGCTCTTCTTTTTCTATCCAAGACAAAGCTGCTTCCATCAGTGTACCAGATTTCCTCAGGATTGGCCAGAGGATCTTCCAACAGTCCCTCTCGGGTTTTGTCCAGTGGTCTAAGGTTTCTAGGCAAGAGTGAAAGGGGAGAAAGAACCCCAATAGGCAAGAGTGAAAGGGGGGAAAGAACCCTTGAGGTAAGCAGGAGGGTGGCTGGGTTAAGGACCTCACAAAGGGACATAGTGAGTCTGATTTTCCATCAGCACTATTTGATATTTGATAATTCTTTGATCAGATATCCATAAGTGGCCTCTCCCATTTAGGAGTTGTTTCACTTGGTGGCTGGTAAAAGTAGTTAGTTTGCCCCCAAGAAAGAGTTTTAAAGCGTCTTCTATCAGGACTGCAATAGCTGCAAGATTTGAAAGGCAGGAAAGATCTCTTCCCAATGAGGGAGTAGGACACTCAGGGACCACCAGAAACTGGTGGGAAAATATTTGTCAGCAGCGAAGAAGTGCTCGGGTGAATCTTTCGTAACTGTTTTTCCTGTAGCACCCAAAATGGTGCAGGTTTGGGAGGAGAAGGCTCTGGAGTAGGCGGTCAGGACAGAGTAGGTAGCCCCTGTGTCAGCTAAGAAATTCTCAGACCTACCTGCCACATCCAGTTGCCACCCTTGGCTCCAGTCCCCATGATGGTTATCTGTGACAGGCGGGCTGGCTGGAGTATGCCACTTTGGTCCTGTTGAACCACCATGAGGGAAAGCTTAGCGCTTGACCTTGAGGGCAGAGTGCCACCCGAAGTCCCAACTGATGGATGTTTGCTCTCAGATGGACCAGTGTTACAGCTCAGTTTTATTTTGAAAATAAAGGAAAATACATTCTCGAGGTGTGAGGGCATACTGACCCAAAAGACACGAAGAGAAGAGAGAGATCTCTGGCCCTTTGTCTCCTCTTTTTATATATTTTTTTCCTCCTTCTCCTGAGCCTGCCCTATGTAAATTGGGCTGGCCAGGAGTGCTATTTGTTCTACCTGAGGTCCTCACTCAGGTCCTCAGACCTTCCTTTGTTCTATTTTCAAGAGCTTTTCCTTTCCTTTTCTTTTAGCCATCGTCATTCTGGACTCTTTTTTTCCTATTCTAACTACCTAACAGCATCAATCAGGAAAAAAAGATGGAAACTAGAACTGATTCATAAGAGTTTTTGTTATTTCTAATTATTTCCTAAGCCCAGGAGAGCACAGAACTACTTTGAAAATGCCCTTTGCTTTATAAATATTAACAAGTTAGCATTAAAAATGGTTTAATTTGCATCAGTTTTGAAAAAGTATAGGATATTACTTCTGACTTCAACAATCAATTCCCTAATTTAAACCCTTTTTCAGTGTATGTCCCTTTAGTTATATGGGGTCATATGGGTATATGACATCAACCAGAAAAGCAGCACCAATAGGAATGATATAGAAAAGGGATTACAATGGACGTTTGCTCTTACACAGCTATGGAAGCGAGTTAAACCGTCCTTGTAAGACAGTTGCTTCTACATCCAGTGCTGACCTTGAAGTAGGCAGGACAAGAAGTAAGGAAAGAAAGATGGCCCTGCATTAGGAAGGACAAGGTGAAACCAAAGTCAGTCTCCCAGAGCCTCTGAGTTTGATGATGTGAGTGGCCAGCACAAGAAGCTAGTCCTCTTCATCACAGAGCTCAACATGCACCTGGCCGGGGAGCCAAAGCAGCTGAAGATGTGCATCAGCTAAAGAAGCTGCAGGCTCACCACAGTTCCAGGCCAGCAAGGTACACCAGCAAAGGGCAGCAATATTCGAGAGCTGCCAGCAGAGCATGGCACCCTGAGGTGACCTTCCGAGAATAAAATAATATGCCTTTAATCTCACTTCCACCTACCAGATCTCACACACAATGTCTCGTGCATCCCATATTAACCTGGAAGTTGATAGGCACGGAACTCTGGGAAATTCATTTCCAGCTTAACTAAATGGACATAATGCAAATCCACCACAACTCTTATTACTGGCTAACATTCTCTTATCACAAACAAAGCTCAAATCTTAACTGCTTCATTTATCTGACAAGTTATTCTTTTGCTGAAATAAGAAATGTTATGACCAAGTTTCCAGAGAAGGCAATGGCACCCCACTCCAGTACTCTTGCCTGGAAAATCCATGGACGGAGGAGCCTGGTAGGCTGCAGTCCATGGGGTCGCGAAGAGTCGGACACGACTGAGCGACTTCACTTTCACTTTTACTTTCACGCACTGGAGAAGGAAATGGCAACCCACTCCAGTGTTCTTGCCTGGAGAATCCCAGGGACGGCGGAGCCTGGTGGGCTGCCGTCTATGGGGTCGCACAGAGTCGGACACGACTGAAGTGACTTAGCATAGCATAGCATAGCATGATCAAGTTTCAGGTTTCCAGTTTTTTAGTCAAAAAATGTTAACCTATGTTGATATTAATAATTAATTAATGCCAATAATTAGTATTTCTGAGTCAATTAATTTGATTTAATTAGGTGCTCTGTAACCCATGACCTGGCACTTGATCCAAACTTTTCTGTTTATCTGTGTCAGTATCCCTTGATCATAAGGTTGAATCCATACTTATTTGTCATTTCTCATTTTTTTCTTCCCAGATAATTCCTGAGTGATTGCCAGCAATGCACAACATGATGCAACCTTATGGGTACTTCTCATGACTCTTCAAATCGTTCATACTGTAAGGAGAGGGAAGAGAGGGTGTCTGATGACAAAGAGCTTGGACTTACTTCTAAAACACATGTTTAAATGGAAACTATGTTACCAGAGTTGTTGTATTTGAAGGTGTAAACATAACACTTAACTTTGTTTTACACTTTGGCTATTTGCAAAGTTTTTTATGTAAGATAAATCAAATGGTCTCCTACTATTAGTAGAGCTCTGTTTGTGAAACACAGATTCTTAATATTTGAGAAGCCATGAACCCTCAGCAGAACATATGAAAGCTATCCATTCTTTCCTGATAAAAATACAAATACACATTATATACAATTTTAGCAGAGCTGGAGAGGACCCTCTGGAGCCCATCTACAGATCCTCTGAAATACTCAGAGATCCTAAAATAGGAAATTCTATTCTTACTTAATGATGATAGTTATGAAAAGGAATGCTTGAAACTTCTAGGATATTAATTCAAATAAATCATATTACATTGAAATACCCTTTCAGGGGGATACTTATATTACATTTTACAAAGACCTATGAGCATATGCTGCTGCTGCTAAGTCGCTTCAGTCATGTCTGACTCTGTGCGACCCCATAGACAGCAGCCCACCAGGCTCCTCCGTCCCTTGGATTCTCCAGGCAAGAACACTGGAGTGGGTTGCCATTTCCTGCTAGGCAACGATAATACTTCTGAAATTTGTTTTAGAGTTTAAAGTCTGACCACCTCCAACAGAACTGTGTCTTTTATATTTTCATTACTATTTGACCACCCATCTGGTGTTCTAACAAAGTGCTTTGCACTTAATAGATGTCCAACTCATGCATTTTAATATTAATACATTTTAAATTGCCAAATAGAACATGGATATTTTATTCTCCTTTATGAAAATGTTCTCAAATTTTCTAATCATAATTTTCCATTTGATGCATAAGCCTCAAAATTGTTTTCATTCCTATGCGGTGCTGATATAATATCCATGTTTGGGCACTGCAGACAATCACCAAACAAAGAGATTTCTGTTTTCGTTAACTAAGCCTGGTTGCATTTAGAAAGTAGGTTCCCACAATTTTTAAAATGTCCACTTTCACATGGAGAATTTTTTTCAGTCTACACACATCTGTAGAGATTGTCCAACCATCTAAATCACAAAGCAAGGTTCTAATTTTTTAATGTACTCTGGCATGAAATTGAGTGCAACATCTGTGTTGCACATGCTTCACCATTTTACCCCTTTTGGTCATTATCGCAGTTTTTCTACCCAAAGCTTCCAATTGCAAATGTTTTGAAATTTTGATCCTGTGTTCTTCAAGACAAAGAATCTTTAAAAATCACTTTACTGTGCTTAAGACTCAATAAGAATGTTACAGTATCAAGGTGAGGAAGCCCATGGATTTGAAAGAAGAATTTATATGGCTCTTTGTCTAAAACTGCTTCTCTTTAGCAAGCTAGGGAGATAAGATATAAATTATTACTAAAGTACTATTATACCCTCCTGAGAGTTGTGGTCCTGCCACATGGCATTTGTACAGATCAGGTGATATGGGCACCCTGACTTGCTGCATGGACACAGTTTCAGGGGTCAGCCAGAGCTCTGTCTCCTTGAACTCCATCCAGAAGAGCAGAAAGGGGGAGAATGGGCTGAGGGGTTGGTACTTTCTGGCTGCAACCAGAAAGTGAAGATCTTAGAATATGATGCTGTGGTGGGGACAGAGGATAGTACAGGCTACGTAATTTACTAAATCTCTGTTTTCCCCTTCCTTCTGCCCTCAGATTTCTAGTTGGTAAACAGCTTTTTACAATTCTTTGTCTCAAAGATTCTTAAAGCCATTTCCTTCACTCCCAGAAGAGATTCTGCTGAATGACTGGGAGAGGAGGAAAGAGGTTGGCTCTGAGAAAACCTAAGTGGGAAGGAGATTCCTGAATACACAGAAGTGTTTGGGTCCCTCAGGAGTGAGGGGGTCGGGGGAGGGGGGCCTGCTCTTCTACTAGCTCATATTATTGGGATTTTATAAGCATTGCTTTTGTTTTTTAATTTAAAAAATACATGTTAACAAAACAAAGACGATAACCCTTTTAGTTCTGTTTTTCAAAATAAGGATGATTAGAAGAGGGCCAGTTGGAGCCACATAATTTAGATGTCTCAAGCTGTCTTTCTTCTAATTACTGCGAGATTTCATCTCAACACCATTACATGGTAGCTTTAAATAAACCCACACATGCTAAAGCATTCCTTGAAGTGCAATCTTGTATGTAAAATAATGCTAGATGCTACAATACAAGATGCCAACATGTGTTAAAATACAAGGTGAAAATTAATAAGAAAGAATTCTCAGACTAACTTTTTAACATATTCAATTTAGTGCAAATTTATCAAACTTCTACTTTCTCTCTACATATATAACTGGAAAGCTCTAATTCAGCAAGTGTCACCTTAAACAATTTTTAAATAGTCAATTCTTTGAGAAATTCCTGTAACTAAAAATATTAACTGTATATTAATATATATGGTGGGTGAGGAAAAAACATCCTGAAATCCATTATAAAACAATGCTGTAATTTGGTTGAACTATTCTTTGCTAAGCTACATTCAAAATTAACATTTAAGAAGGGTAAACTGTTAAGATAATACTCTTTTTGCAAAACAGTAAGTAACTATAGGAAACATAAAGCTTTTTAAACCAGCCTAATTATATCTTCACTTATATGCATTTTTAATGAAGAACTCAAAGTAATGGCTAACTCTGGAACAGTGGTGTCCATGAACCAATTTATTTTTGTTTATAAAACACACAACTGTCCCTCTGAGAGCCTTCAGGAGGTGAACTTATACGACTCGCCAATGCAGGAAGTTCCCAGCCTTTATGGCTTACACACATAATTATATTCACCACTTGTTCTTTACATTTAGTAGCAAAAGGCTAAATTTGGAAAGGCTCTGTCTTTCCAAAGACTTCTTTCATATTCAGCAAATTTCTGAAACTCTGAGTGACAGCATGGGTGTAAAAAAATCCCATGACAGCCAAGAATTGTATTTTTTTGAGTAGCTCAAAAAAGCAAACTTTCAGAGAAATGCCAGATATTTTTCTTTGCAGCTTATTCCTACAATCCTTTCATCAATATCAGAAGGTTTTATTTTGAATTAATAGAGAATTATGTCCTGGGAAGTTACCAAGATACATGAGAGAATGTCTGTAAACAATGAAACAGATTTTCTCTATGACAAATGGGAATGTTGACATTCTACCCACTATAACTTGCATAGAAATTAATACTATTTCCACCAGTTAATTTGGCGTGGTCAACAAGGACATAGAGCAAAGGACAGACAGCATCTGGAGGACAGGAGGACTGTATACTTGCAAGCCCTTACTATTCCCACAGTCAGCTTATTCACTCTGAGCCTCAGTAGTATAATTATATTAACTACCATAAATTTGACATGAAGATTGAATACTATTATGCCTAGAAAGCCAGAGTCCAGTATCACGCACATAAGTCCTTGATAACACTGACATTATTGTGATCACTGCTAAGAGGCCGATAACCACTGGGGCACATATCTGTCTGAGGTGTAGCCCACATGTTTTCAGAGCTTTTCCACAGGACTAAGACAAAGTTAACTTCCCTGGAAAGTTAACTTATTACTGAACCATCACTCGGCCTCCTCCCCATCCCCGTCCCTCTGTCTGTCCCTTTTCTGTTTCTTTCTTGGGGGCATTGCTTAGTAAACCATTTTTCCACAAACCTTCATCTGAGGGTCTACATCTAGGGAACCCCAATCTAAAGTAGTAATGAAAAAGGAGAGAGAGGAAGAAAGGAGATATTGAAGTGATGGTTAATTTTATGTGTCAACTTAATCTGGTCAAGAATGCCCAGTATTTGGTTAAATTACTTCTGCATGTGTCTGTAAGGGTGTTTCTGGATGAGGTTAAAATTTGAATCAGTAGACTGAGTAAAGCAGATTGCCCTCCCCTGTTTAGGTGGGCCTCATCCAATCTGTTGAGGTCTGAACAGAACACTGGGTCATGGAGAATGCACCCTTCACCTGCTGGTTTCCAAGCTAGGATGTGAGTCTCTTCCTGCCTTTAGACTTCGATTGGAACTTACACACCTGGCCCACCTAGTTCTTGGACTTTTAGGCTGCAGATTCTGACTCTGCACAAATGTCTCAGTCTCCATAAATGTATTAGCCTATTCTTAACAATAAATCCTATTTATATGTATGTGTAGATACATATCTCAGTATTGATCTCTCATAAACATACATATATATACATATATATGAGCATAACCACCCTCCCAGGACCTGCCCACCACCCGCCCACCACCTGCCCCCAGACCCGCCCACGACCCGCCCACCACCTGCCCCGGACCCGCCCCGGACCCTCCCTGGACCCACCCACCAACCGCCCCAGACCTACCCATCACCCGCCCCGGACCCGCCCCGGACCCTCCCTGGACCCACCCACCAACCGCCCCCGGACCTGCCCACCACCCGCCCCTGGGACCCGCCCCGGACCTGCCCCAGACCCGCCCACCACCCTTCCCAGACCTGCCCACCACCCGCCCCGGACCCGCCCACCACCCGCCCCAGAACCGCCCACCACCCGCCCCGGACCTGCCCATCACCTGCCCCCGGACCCGCCCACCGCCCACCCTGGACCCACCCACCAGCCGCCCGGGACCCGCCCACCACCCACCCTGGACCCACCCACCAACCGCCCCCGGACCTGCCCCGGACCCGCCCACCACCCACCCCAGACCCACCCACCACCCACCCCGGACCCTCCCACCACCCGCCCACCACCCGCCCCAGAACCGCCCACCAATTCGCCCTGGAACCACCCACCACCCAGCCCAGGGTAACAATTATGAAAAATATACAAAATTATGCTGAAATTAAATCATACATGATAAGTTAAGCCAAAATGCATTTTTAAATTAATGATCCACCATACAGAGCAGCATAATCAAGTTGCTCCTCTATCATATACACCCATTTCCTCATAGGTTTGTGTCAATTTATTTTGTTATAAGCTAAGTAGATTTTATAGGGTGCTTTTTCATTATGAAAACTTTAAAATATGCAATAAGAGTACAATAATCACCCATGTTCCCATTACCTGGATTCGACAACTATTAACATTTTGCCAAATCCACTCCATTTGTGTATTACATTTGTCATTTCATAGTACTGGTCACAATTTTGCACCATTCAAAATCTGACCCTTGGAGAAGGAAATGGCAACCCACTCCAGTGTTCTTGCCTGGAGAATCCCAGGGACGGGGGAGCCTGGTGGGCTGCCATCTATGGGGTCGCACAGAGTTGGACTGAAGCGACTTAGCAGCAAATCTGACCCTGCCAGATTTCCTTAGATAAAGATGAGTGAGATTCTCTAAGATGTGAGATGACATGGTTAGATACATAAAACATGCAATTTCTCACCCAAAAGTATTCATGGTATAACACAGCAACAGGTTTTCTGATAAATTCTACTTTGTGTAATTCCCATATAAGGTGCATATACTATGCATTTAAGTGCAATTCTTAACAAGAGATGATTTGCGTTTTGATGAGTTGTGCATGAGATTCAAATTCTCAGCTTCCTAACTTACACATACTCTGATTGGATGCCTTTTCTCAGATTAAAGGGAATCTGGGAAATCTGGGAATCTGTGACTTCAGTCATTTTGTCCCAAATTTTCCCTCTTTTCCTCCTATACTTTCTGTAGTTCATATTACTCTAAGATTTCTACCCATGGACAGTAACAGTATTCCTAGAAGGCATTTGTACCTCTGGAGAGCTGGCAAAATCTTCACTTTGCACAGCAGTGACTGCAAGCAAGATTAATTATCCATTTTTTAAAATGGAATCTCTAAAATGTTTACAGCCATTCCAATCTTACTTGATATAAGAGAGAGAGAGAGAATGTGTGTGTGCATGGGTTTGTTTGGAGGAAGAAGAGATTTGTAAGGGACCAGAAGACAGATTGAAACTAAATAATGGTCTTAAGGGATTATGGCTAATATGATTTTCTTTGGCAAATATAATTGGTATTAAAAGGAGCCTGTATAAATGAGAAAATCCAAAGTTGGAGCTTCGTGTACTTCACGGTATATCTGTCTCTGTTCCTATTTGTTCTCTTATATACTTCTGATGAAAACCAAGTCCAAGGCTCCCAGAGCTTGGAACTCTGGGACTCACAGAATTATTCTATGACCTGGTTTATGATGATGGAGGAACATGTCGTTAATTTCTGGATATACAAACTGAAGTATTTAAGCATGAAATATCCTTACAACTACAATTCACTTTTAAATGACTTAGCAAAAGTATATAGAGAGATACATACAATGGTTCCCTGACGACTCGGAGAGTAAAGAAAACGCCTGCTAATACAGGAGACATAAGAGACACAGGTCTGATCCCTGGGTCAGGAAGATCCCCTGGAGAAGGAAATGGCAACCCACTCCAGTATTCTTGCCTGGAGAATTCTAAGGATAGAGGAGCCTGGTGGGCTATAGCCCACGGCGTCACAGAGTCAGACAGGACTGAGTGACTAACACATGTGGCAAAATGTGAGCAGCTAATGAACCCAGGTGGTGTGTACATGGATGTCTACTGCACCAATTTTTTCCATTTTTGTGTTTAAATTTGTTCATGATGAAAGTCTAAAAATAAGGAGCCATGTGAAACTCACTTACTCAGCAGAAGAGAAAACGGAGGCCCAATAAGAATACAATAATCATCCATGTACCCATTACCTGGATTCGACAATTGTTAACATTTTAACAGGTGTTAACACCTTTAACAAAGGACTTTCCCAAAGTCACAACACAAGCTGTTCCTCATTCTCTGTAACTGCTTCTCCTGATGAGAGGAGTCAGGACTCTCACTTAGGAGATTTTCCTATGGTAAAGGTCAGCTTTGCATTTGACTTCTCATTCTGCAATAACACCTTTCAACACAACAGAAATGCACAGGGACGGTGATAACACAATGGTACAGCATGATGTTCCCACTGCCCATTGTGAGTAAGTCCTCGTCAGTAGAAGTGGCCAGGCCATGACTGCTGCCCACTGACAAGCCAGGGAGCTGATGCAGAGCACTTTACTCAATCTGCTTAGCTTATCTCCTACAGGGGATTTCTTGGTTTCATTCTAATTCTGGTGTCTCCTTTGTGAGGTTTTCACTGGGGCTTCCCAGGTGGCTCAGTGGTAAAGAATCTGCCCGCAATGCTAGAGTCTTGGGTTCGATCCCTGGGCTGGGAAAATCCCCTGGTGAGGGAAATGGCAATCCGCTCCAGTATTCTTGTCTGGAGAATCCCATGGACAGAAGAGTCTGGCAGGATACAGTCCACAGGGGTGCAAAGAGTTGGACATGACTTAGCAACTAAACAACAACAAGTGGTTTTATTTAACAGGTACATGATCTATTATTCTCCCAGAGAAAGCAGATCACTCGGGGAAATAAGAGGCGGCTTTCTCCTTTAGGAGGAATTTTTGCAACCATATGAAAATGCACAAAGAAAAAAGGAAACGAAAGAGAGGTCTACCCAACCTCAGCTGCAATCTCTACAGTACTCTGTGATTCCATTTTTAAGAAACCTTCTTCACCGCTGGTCAGTTCACAAATATATGAGTATGTTTTCTGTGTCAATATCTATCTGTCACAAGGTGGGTAGTGACTGATGAAAGAACGCCAAGAGCAAGAGCTACAGTCTAAGAACATAAGAATTCATCTCTGAACAAACAGCTCCTTGGAGCTGGGGACAGAGTAGGTGATTCTAGTGCAATAACAAGCTTCAGAGCCCCAGAGGATGCACAATACCACCTGATTGTGGTGAGAAGCACTCAGATGCTTAGAAATGCTCACTTTTGCTATTCCCAGCTTCTATATAAACTCTCTGTCCCCAGGACTGCTCTAGAGAAGCTTGTTCTATGCCTGCTTGCTCATCAAGTCAAACAATCAGCCTTCTAGACAAGCCAGAAAACATACCTCCTTTAATGAGGGACTGAATAAAGAAGAAGCTATAGATTCCAGGGAGGCCTGGTGTGCTGCGGTTCATGGGGTCGTGAAGAGTCGGACACGACTGAGCGACTGATCTGATCTGATCTGATAGATTCCATACCATCCTTAGAGAAAAGGGACTCTATTCATCCTCATTTTAAAATAAATTGCATGTGTTTTACAAGTATGATTCTAATATTTCTTCTGTTATAGTTTAATTATAAATTTTCCTATATTAAATTATGGTTATGTTTCCTAATCTCCAGTATGGTAAGTACTTTGTATGATGATATTTTTAGAGAATTGACAGTTATCAAGACACCATGGTTCCCTGAATAAAAGGAACACATTTGAATCTGAGGAGTTCTGAAATAATACAACCAACGTTTCCCCCTTGGAGTTATTATTAGCAATTAGATTTATAGAAGGCCATAGATAGTTTGTGTTTAATTGCTGTTTACAACAAATCACCTTCTCAAGGAGATTATATTATGGTGACATTGCTATTATTTTTAAAAGAAGATAGAATCCTCTTCGCCTTTTGATTATACAGTGATATATTTTTTCCTCCATACTAAAAAGCAAAAATAATTGACTCCAGATATATGTAATGTGAGCAGAAGCTTTTCTTTCAGGGCATTCCCCTCATATATCATTAATATCCTAAGCGTGAAAGCATGCAAATTTGCAGCAAGGCCATTCTCTTTATTCTCCAATACCTAAAGCATGCTTTTCCATGACCCCCAAAGATAATTCTTCTGCAAGATCTGTCAAAATGATTAACCTCTAGCTAGACTGTCATGGGAAAGAAAAATAGAGAAGACATACATTACCAGTAATAGAACTAAGTGAAGGTTCTCTATAGATTCTAGGTTATTAAAAGGATTATGTAGATGATGAAATTTTAAGTCAGTAAAATTGAGAATCTAAATGAACTGGATAAATCCCTTTATAGACACAATTAAAAATCACTGAAGAAATGCTAACCTGAATAGCTATATATACACATAATTTTTTTAATGAAATGAACGTATAATTTAAAAATCTGACCACAAAGAAAACTTTATGGTTAGATGAGTCCACTGTTGAATGTTAACAAAAATTTTAAAAAGAGACTATACCAATTCTAAGCAAATTCTTTCAGAAAATTTATTTATTTTTTTAATTTTATTTATTTTTTAACTTGTGAACATCCCCACGACATTCAAACTGGAAAAGACAGTACAATAAAAGTACAGATATCTTATAAATATAGACACAAAAACTTTAAAAATAATACTAAATCTAATGCAACAATATTTAAAAGAGAGACTATATCTTGACCAAGTGAAGCATTATCAAAAAATGCAAGATTGGTTCAAGAATCAATTAACAAAATTCACTATATCTACAGACCTAACATGAAAATCTTATAATCATCTCAAGAGACATAGAAAAAGTCATTCACAAAATTCAACATCTGTTCATGATATAAACTCTTCACAAAATACGAATGAAAGGAAGCATCATCAATGTGATAAAGAATATCTAGGAAAAGTATAATCAACATTATACCCAGTGAGAGGAAGTTTTCCCCCTAAGATACAGAACAAATAGATTCAAGAGATTAGAGCTGATAGAGTGTCTGAAGAACAATGCATGGAGGTTTTATAACCTTTTATAGGAGACAGTGATCAAAACCATCCCCAAGAAAAAGAAATGTAAAAAGGCAAAATTGTTGTCTGAGGAGGCCTTACAAATAGCTGAGAAAAGAAGAGAAGAGAAAGGCCAAAAAAAAAAAAAAAAAAAAGATATACCATCTACATGCAGAATCCCAAAGAACAGCAAGGAGAGAAAAGAAAGCCTTCCTAAGTGACCAATGCACAGAATTAGAGGAAAATAACAGAATGGGAATAACTAGAGATCTCTTCAAGAAAATTAAAGATAACAAGGCAACATTTCATGCAAAAATGGGCACAATAAAGGACAGAAATGCTATGGACCTAACAGAAGCAGAAGATGTTAAGAAGAGGAGGCAAGAATACACAGAAGAACTATACAAAAAAGGTTTTAACGTCCCAGATAACCATGATGGTGTGATCACTCACCTAGTCAGACATCCTGAAATGCCAAGTCAAATGGGCCTTAGGAAGCATCACTGCAACAAAGCTAGTAGAGGTGATGGAATTTCAGGTGAGCTATTTCAAATACTAAAAGATGATGCCGTGAAAGTACTGCACTCAATATGCCAGCAAATTTGGAAATCTCAGCAATGACCACAGAACTGGAAAAGGTCAGTTTTCATGCCAGTTCTAAAGAAAGGCAATGCCAGAAGAATGTTCAAACTACTGCACAAATGCATTCATCTCACACACTAGCAAGGTAATGCTGAAAATTCTCCAAGCTAGGTTTCAACAGTTAATGAACCAAGAACTTCCAGACATTAAAGCTGGTTTTAGATAAGACAGAGGCTCCAGAGATCAAATTGCCAACATTTGTTGGATCATAGAAAAAACAAGAGAATTCCAAAATATCTACTTCTGCTTCATTGACTACACTAAAATCTTTGACTGTATGGATCACGAAAAACTGGAAAATTTAATTCCTCTTTTAATTCCTCTTCACTTTCTGCCATAAGGGTGGTGTCATCTGCATATCTGAAGTTATTGATATTTCTCCCAGCAATCTTGATTCCAACTTGTGTTTCTTCCAGTCCAGCATTTCTCATGATGTACTCTGCATATAAGTTAAATAAACAGGGTGACAATATACAGCCTTGATGTACTCCTTTTCCTATTTGGAACCAGTCTGTTGTTCCATGTCCAGTTCTAACTGTTGCCTCCTGACCTGCATACAAATTTCTCAAGAGGCAGATCAGGTGGTCTGGTATTCCCATCTCTTTCAGAATTTTCCACAGTTTATTGTGATCTACACAGTCAAAGGCTTTGGCATAGATCTGATAGATAGAGTGCCTGATAAACTATGGAATGAGGTTCGTGACATTGTACAGGAGACAGGGATCAAGACCATCCCCATGGAAAAGAAATGCAAAAAAAAGCAAGGAAATACAGCCTCATTTATTATTCATAAATCTTGAACTAGTCTCCATTTACCATTTGATTTTTTAATGCCCAAAATAGGAGTGTTGTAAGGACTGTTACAGGAAATTAATAGTCCCTGCTCCTTTAAATTTTCGATGATGGGTTTTAACCCTTCTTTAACTTCAGGTTTCAGTGGATACTGCTTCTTATGTGGAAATACGTGCGGGTCTTTGAGCCTAACAACTACAGGAATAGTATATTGTACTCGACCCACAGATTTTCCATCAGCCCATACTCTAGGATTTACATTTTGTTCAACTAAAGGGAGAGAAAGGAAGGGCTCCATATTCATGAAAACAGAAGCATGGACCTTGCTCAGTATATCCCTTCCCAAAAGGGGTGAGGGAGATTCTGGCATGATCAGAAACTCGTGTGAAAGCAGCACAGAATCCCAGCTGTGAGATAAAGGATAACTGAAATAATACCTTTTGGCTCGTCCAGACAGTCCCATTATGGAAGTGGATCAGGAAGAAAGTGGGCCAGGGGCTTCAGTAAGCACAGAATAAGTTGCCCCAGTATCTAAAAGGAAATCGATGGATTGGCCCCCCACAATTATTAATACCCGGGGTTCCTCAGGTGTAATTAGGACGGGAGCTTGTGTGGGGACCCCCAAGCACCTTCAGTCCTGATTGTCTTGAGAGTCCGACCCCGGAGACCTACGCCTCTGGGGGCAGTCTCTCTTCCAGTGTGGTCCTTCACAGACCGGACATGGAGCCCGGGGTGCCTTAGATGCCTGAGGGCAATCCGTCTTGAGGCACCCCTCCTTTCCACAGTGATAGCAAGCCCATCCCTTTTCACCTGGGCCCCTCTGGGCATTTTTCTCAGGCTGTTTTTCATAGCCATGGCGAAGGCTTCCGCCTTTTCGTCTTTTTTTTGCCTTTCTTTCTTTTCCTCATATTCCCTACCATAATAGACTGTCTGAGCCAATTGTAACAGAGTATCTAAAGACTGATTTGGTTCATACACCCGTTTTAATAGCTTACAGCGGATATCTGGAGCTGACTGAGTGAGAAATCTATCCTTTAAGATCACTTTTCCCTCTTCACTTTCAGGATCAATCTCACTGAATCTGCGAAGGCCTTCTCTCAGTCTATCTAGGAATTTACCAGGAGCATCCTTCTCCTCCTGTTCTATGCCTGCCAATTTGCCATAGTTTAAAGGCTTAGACTGCCTAAGTCCTGCCTGCCTAAGTCCTTCAAGAATACATCTAACAAAATGACTCTGATCCCATCTTTCTTTAGCTGTGTTGTAGTCCCAGTCTGGTTCTATAGTTGAGACCACCTGATTCCCAGTGGGGAGGGCCGCTATCTCGTTCTCCCTCTTCCCTACTGATTCATTACCAAGCCATTCATCTCCATAAATAACCGCTTTTCCCAAAACTCGAGTCTTTGACTCGGGAGTCAACGTTTGTCCCAAGATATACATCACATCCTTCCAAGTGAGGTCATAAAGCAGAGTAACACCTTTAAGAGCTCTAATATAGTTTTCTGGGTCCTCTAAATAGTCTCCCAGATACTCCTTGATTCTTTGTATTTCTTGATAAGAGAAAGGCTTATTAACTCTCACAGACTGATTATTTCTCCCAGTGGGTGTTTCATAAAGAGGCAACAGCTTCTGTGGCTGTTCCTCAGTCTCTCTGGCTTCTCTGCGCATATGATCCCAGGGATAGATTGGAGAAACCTGTTTTTCCTCTTCTCTTTGTCTCCTGTCCTCCATCTCATCTCTTACTTTGATGGTCTGAGTTTCTACTGAAACCAGAGTAGTCTGAGGTCGTCCTGAGACAAGAGTTGTTTGGACCTCCATGTGGGCAGTTTGAATCTCAGTTTGGATTTCCACTGAGACCAAAGCAACCCTTCTGAGGGGGGTTCTCTGGCTTTCAGTTTTCTCAGCTTGGAGCCCCAGGTACGGGGGCAAAGTAAGAGGACAGGAGGGAGCTGAAGGTTTCACGCCCAAATCTATATACCCTTAGGACATAAGTCTGGCATATTTCGCAGAGCGAAAAAGGGCAACACATATGTTACTTCTATCCATTTCTCTTGTACCCTACAGAACCGGTCTAATTGTAGAACAGTATTATACTTAAGAAACCCTCCAACTGGCCACCATTCGCCATCCTCCAATGGATACTGTGGCCATGCAATATCACATAGGAAGACCAGGTGTGTCTTCTTTAAGCCCTGGGGATCAAATCTATCCCAGTTTTTCAGGATACAGTTCAAAGAAGTGAGGCTGGAATTGTTAGCTCCCATCTGTAAGAGAGAAAAAAAGCGACCAGCGCCATTTTTCTACCGGAGGCATCCCTCCCTGCTCTAAATGGGGGTGTAGACAGACATTACACCAAAAGCTTTTCCTTCCTGGTCGGACTTAGTCTGTCCCTTACTGACGCAGGCACAGTCCGCATCCCTCCCGGTTCTACCACCGAGATGGGGTGGGGATGTACTAGGGGTAGACTAGATACCATCCCTATTTGATGTCCAGCTCTTCACCTTTAACCTTGCTTGTCTCTGATGTCACCCGGGGTGAATCAGAGTAACCTTCCGGAATGCCTCCCAAGCTAAGACTACTGGGGAAAACATTCATCACCTGAGTGCCTGTGCACGACCCTGAGTATTTCCTGACCACAATAAGACCAACATGAACATGAAACTGAGATGTTCTTTCCAAGCATCATCACACCAGTATAATAGCTTCCTCTGATCCACTAAAAAGAAAAGCATGACTACGAACAAAGAAAGCATCACTTAGAAAGCATCACTACGAACAAAGCTAGTGGAGGTGATGGAATTCCAGTGGAGCTATTCCAAATCCTGAAAGATGATGCTGTGAAAGTACTGCACTCAATATGCCAGCAAATTTGGAAAACTCAGCAGTGGCCACAAGATTGGAAAAGGTCAGTTTTCATCCCAATCCCAAAGAAAGGCAATGCCAAGGAGTGCTCAAACTACCGCACAATTGCACTCATCTCACACGCTAGTAAAGTAATGCTCAAAATTCTCCAAGCCAGGCTTCAGCAATATGTGAACCGTGAACTTCCTGATGTTCAAGCTGGTTTCAGAAAAGGCAGAGGAACCAGAGACCAAATTGCCAACATCCGCTGGATTATCGAAAAAGCAAGAGAGTTCCAGAAAAACATCTATTTCTGCTTTATTGACTATGCCAAAGCCTTTGACTGTGCAGATCACAATAAACTGTGGAAAATTTTGAAAGAGATGGGAATACCAGACCACCTGATCTGCCTCTTGAGAAATCTATGCAGGTCAGGAAGCAACAGTTAGAACTGGTCATGGAACAACAGACTGGTTCCAAATAGGAAAAGGAGTACGTCAAGCCTGTATATTGTCACCATGTTTGTTTAACTTATATGCAGAGTACATCATGAGAAATGCTGGACTGGAAGAAACACAAGTTGGAATCAAGATTGCTGGGAGAAATATCAATAACCTCAGATATGCAGATGACACCGCCCTTATGGCAGAAAGTGAAGAGGAACTCAAAAGCCTCTTGATGAAAGTGAAAGTGGAAAGTGAAAAGGTTGGCTTAAAGCTCAACATTCAGAAAACGAAGATCATGGCATGTGGTCCCATCACTACATGGGACATAGATGGAGAAACAGTGGAAACAGTGTCAGACTTTATTTTTCTGGGCTCCAAAATCACTGCAGATGGTGACTGCAGCCATGAAATTAAAAGACGCTTACTCCTTGGAAGGAAAGTTATGACCAACCTAGATAGCATATTCAAAAGCAGAGACATCACTTTGCCAACAAAGGTTCGCCTAGTCAAGGCTATGGTCTTTCCTGTGGTCATGTATGGATGTGAGAGCTGGACTGTGAAGAAGGCTCAGCACCGAAGAATTGATGCTTTTGAACTGTGGTGTTGAAGAAGACTCTTGAGAGTCCCTTGGACTGCAAGGAGATCCAACCAGTCCATTCTGAAGGAGATCAGCCCTGGGATTTCTTTGGAAGGAATGATGCTAAAGCTGAAACTCCAGTATTTTGGCCACCTCATGCGAAGACTTGACTCATTGGAGAAGACTCTGATGCTGGGAGGGATTGGAGGCAGGAGGAGAAGGGGACGACAGAGGATGAGATGGCTGGATGGCATCACTGACTCGATGAATATGAGTCTGAGTGACCTCCGGGAGTTGGTAATGGACAGGGAGGCCTGGCATGCTGCAGTTCATGGGGTCACAAAGAGTCGGACACGACTGAGCGACTGATCTGATCTGATCTGATCTGATCCACTAAAAGCCAGCGTTACCAAAGGAAAAAAAAACCCATTGCTGTCCCAATCTGAGTAACCTTTAACCTCAGAGATGTTCTGGGAGCTAGCGCTCCATCTAGCTTCCGAACTTTCAATTCCTAGCAAGGCTAGGCGCTTTCTTGACTACCAATCCAAGTTTGGGACCTAAGCCACAGTACACAGTAACAGTATAGATCACAAGTACCTTGAAAGTCTATGATCTGATAGATTAGGTTAGTACTTCTAATTCCCAAGGAGTTATGAAATGGTCAAAGAGACCGAAAAGTTTGACCGAGAAAGGAGAATTTCGTCCACACGCTTTGCCCATTTCTGGTTGGTTCCCGAAGGAGACATTGTGTGCCTCTTGGCATTGGCAGGTCGGTATAACCCCCCGACAGGTTTCTGCCATGAGCTGTATGAGATCACCATGGAACCGCAGAGCAGGGCTCCTTACTTGCTTCACGCAGGGCATGCCATTCATTCACACAAGCACATGGTAGAGTTAGTAAAGCACAGTAGGAAACATGTTCTCTAAGAGAACAAAGAACTAAAGCTCCAAGCATCCTTACCTTGTCCTGAAGGATCCTGGACAAGGCCTCAAGATGAAAGATTGTTGTGTCACGCAAAGACACCAGAATTCTTGGCCCCCAGATCAGATCAGTCGCTCAGTCGTGTCCGAGTCTTTGCGACCCCATGAACTGCAGCACGCCAGGCCTCCTTATCCATCACCAGCTCCTGGAGGTCACCCAGACTCACATCCATCGAGTCAGTGATGCCATCCAGCCATCTCATCCTCTGTCGTCCCCTTCTCCTCCTGCCCCCAATCCCTCCCAGCATCAGAGTCTTCTCCAATGAGTCAACTCTTCGCATGAGGTCTTTTAATTTCATGGCTGCAGTCACCATCTGCAGTGATTTTGGAGCCCAGAAAAATCAAGTCTAACACTGTTTCCACTGTTTCTCCATCTATTTCCCATGTAGTGATGGGACCAGATGCCATGATCTTCGTTTTCTGAATGTTGAGCTTTAAGCCAACCTTTTCACTCTCCACTTTCACTTTCATCAAGAGGCTTTTGAGTTCCTCTTCACTTTCTGCCATAAGGCAGGATACATCCTGGAAAAGACCAGGTCTACCCCCCTAATTTACATTTTAAGATAACACTGTCCTCAGGCCGGATACATTATTGTTGTATAATCCTAAGGAATGTGGAAAAAGAAAAAAAAGTTTGTCCTTTCTTCCTCCTTGAGAATTCCAGACCCGTCTCTCCTTGGGGACCCCTAGACTCCTTATCAATCTGCCGAGGACATGACTCTCTCATTCTTATTTAACTTTTATGCAGAGTACATCATGCAAAATGTCAGGGTGGATGAAGCACAAGCTGGAACCAAGGTTGCCAGGAGAAATATCAATAACTTCAGATATGCAAATGACACCACCCTTATGGCTGAAAGTGAAGAGGAACTAAAGAGCCTCTTGGTGAAGGTGAAAGAGGAGAGTGAAAAAGCTGGCTTAAAACTCAACATTCAGAGAACTAAGATCATGACATCCAGTCCCATCTGCTGCTGCTGCTGCTGCTGAGTCACCTCAGTCGTGTACGACTCTGTGTGACCCCATAGACGGCAGCCCACCAGGCTGCCCTGTCTCTGGGATTCTCCAGGCAAGAACACTGGAGTGCTTCATGGCAAATAGATGGGGAAACAATGGAAACAGTGACAGACTTTATTTTGTTGAGCTCCAAAATCACTGCAGATGGTGACTGCAGCCACGAAATTAAAAGACACTTGCTCCTTAGAAGAAAACTATGACAGGCATAGACAGCAATTAAAAACCAGAGACATTTCTTTACTGACAAAAGTCCATATAATCACAGCTATGGTTTTTCTAGTAGTCATGTATGGTTGTGAGAACTGGACCATAAAGAAGGTTGAACAATGAAGAATTGATGCTTTTGAACTGTGGTGTTGGAGAAGACTCTTGAGAGTCCTGTGGACTTCAAGGAGATCAAACCAGTCAATCCTAAGGGAAATCAGTCCTGAATATTCATTGAAATGACTGATGCTGAATCTGGAGTTCCAGTACTTTGGCCACCTAATACGAAGAGCTTACTCATTAGAAAAGTCCCTGATGCTGGTAAAGACTGAAGGCAGGAGGAGAAAGAGATGGCAGAAGATGAGATAGTTGGATGGAATTACCGACTTGATGGACATGAGTTTGAGTAAGCTTCAGGAGATGGTGATAGACAGGGAAGCCTGGCCTGCTGCAGTCCATGGGGTCAACAAAGAGTCAGACCTGACTGAGTGACTGAACAATAGCAATATTGGTAGTCTTAGCTAGTGCAATAAAAAGGTAGAAAAGGTACCCATAATTGAAAGGAAGAAATAAAACAGTCTCTTTTCAGATCACATGATTGTCCTCATAAAGAATTCTACAGTATCTATTAACAAGTCACTACAATGACTATGCAGATTTAGCAAAGTTGCAGGATATAGGCTAAATATCCAAAAATAAATCACAAGTTTTTATACTAGCTATGAGTAATTAAAAATTTAAATAACAAGACAACTTACAATAGCTCCAAAAATATGAAAGACTTTTACACAAATCTTACAAAATATACATTAGACCTGTCCATTGAAAACTACAAAACACTGATGGAAGAAATCAGAGGAGACATAAATAAGTTGAAAGAATTACCATTTTAATGGATTGTAAAACTCAAGATATTTAAGGCATCAATTCTCTCAAAGCTCATCTACAAAAATCATAAATAGGTGTAAATTAAATAACACAGTGCAAAATAACCAATAGGTCAAAGAATACATGATAAGTCCAATTAGAAAATACTGTGAGATGAATGTAAATGAACATATTGCATATAAAAACTTATGAGGTTTAACTTAAAAGGTGCTTAGAGGGAAATCCATAGTACAAACATCAAAAAAGAAGAAAGATGTCATCAAGAATGTAATATTTCACGTTAAGATACTGGAAATAAAAGGAATTTAAATCCAGATCAGAAGAAAGGGAATGATAACAATTAGAGTAGAAATTAATGAAGTAGAAAATATAAAAACAATGGAGAAACTCAATAAAACCCAAACTTAGTGCTTTGAAAAGATCAGTAAAATTGATAAAACTCTAGCCCAACTGATTAGGGTAAAAAAGAGAGAAAATTCAAATTACTAAAATTGAGAATGAAAGAAGGGACATTACCACTGATTTTACAGAAATCAAGTTGTAAAGGGAATACTAAAGGCAACTGTATGATAAATTAAACCATTTAGATGAAATGGGAAAAATTATTTAAAGGATAAAAATTACAAAAAGTAACTCAAGAAGAAATAGAATCTAAATAGACTCATAATAAGAGATTTAATTAGGACTTTAAAACTATGTATAATGAAAACTCCAGATCCAAACAGCTTCACCAGTGAATTCTAAACATTTAAAAATTTTTGACAAGTTCTTCACTAACTCTCCCAAAAAATAAGAGGAGAGAATACTTTGGAACTCATTTAATGTGTTCAGCATTATCTTGATAACAAAATCAGACAAGGACATCATAAGGAATGAAAATTACAGATCAATATCAAAGAATCCACCTGCAACATGAGAGACCTGGGTTCAATCCCTGTGTTGGGAAGATCCCCTGGAGAAGGGAAAGGCTACCCACTCCAGTATTCTGGCCTAGAGAATTCCACGGACTGTATAGTCCATGGGGTCTCAAAAAGTCAGACACAACTGAGTGACTTTCACTTCATTTAATCTCCTATCATTATAATAAAAAAAAACCCTCAATAAAATACAAGCAAATATATATATATATATATAAAATGAAATCTATCTAGGGAATGCAAGGTTGTTTCTATATTCAAAAATCAATTAATGTAATATGGTGTATCAACAGAATAAAGGTAAAAAAACCACACTTGATTATCTCAAAAGAGGCAAAATTGCACTTGGTAAAATTCAACACCTTTTCCATGATAAAAACTCTACATACATACATAAGTATAGAAGGAAATTATCTCAACCTCATAAAGAGCATCTACAAAAAATAAATAAAACCTACAGTTAATATCATATATGATAGCGAAAGACTGAGTTCTTACCCCTAAAATCAGGAACAAGACATGGGTGGCTGATGTTACAACTTCTATTCAGTATTATGCTTGGGGTGCTAGCCAGGGCATCTATGCAAGAAAGAAAAATAAACATCATCTAAATTTAAGAGAAAGAACTGAAACTATTTCTTCTTGCAGATAATATTATCTTTTAGATAGAGAATACTAATGAACAAACGCACAACACATATATACATACAGTCAGACAACTATTAGAACTACTAAATAGACTCAGTAAAATTGCAGAATATAAGACCTGTATACAGAAATCAACTCCATTTCTTTATGCGGTCAATGAACATTCTGAAAATGAAGCTAAGAAAACAATTTCATTTACGTGCACATCAAAGAAAATAAAATATTTAAATATAAATTTAACAAAGGGAATGAAAATTAAAGAAGATTTAAATACACGAAAAGATATTCTATTATTGTGGATCAGAAGGCAAAAATGTTAAGATGGAAATACTCCCCAAAATAATCTGTAACAACGCAATCTTTATGAAAATGCCAAATTGTGTTTTTTTGCAGAATTTGACAAGTTAATTCTAAAATCCCTCTGGTCTAAAACTGAAGGGACCGGAATAGGCAAAACAATTGTGGAAAAGATCAAAATTGGAGGATGCATACTTCCCAATTTTAAAACATACTACAAAGCTAAAGTAATCAAAACTATGTAATCAAAGTACTACTAAAGTAATCAAAACTGGCATAAGGATAAAGGATCAAAACTGGCATAAAGACTTATGGATAAATGGAATAAAATTTAGAGTCCAAAAGTAAGTCTCTATATTTATGATCAACTGATTTTAAGCAAGTGTTTCAAAATAATCTAATGGAGAAAAAATAGTCTTTTCAACAAATGGTGCTGGGACAACTATCAGTTCAGTTCAGTTCAGTCGCTCAGCTGTGTCCGACTCTTTGCGACCCCATGAATCACAGCACGCCAGGCCTCCCTGTCCATCACCAACTCCCGGAGTTCACTCAAACTCACGTCCATCGAGTCAGTGATGCCATCCAGCCATCTCATTTTCTGTCATCCCCTTCTCCTCCTGGCCCCAATCCCTCCCATCTATATACCCCCTCAAAAAAGGAAGTCTGACCTTAACATCATACTATATATAAATATTTACTCAAAATGTATCAAAGACCTAAATGTAAGAGCTAAAACAATGAAACTTGTAGATATGCATGTTTATGACCTTGAGTTATACAAAACTTTCAAATCAGAGAGTTGTTTCATATCAACTTTCTTAGATATGAAACAAAAAGGATAAGCAATGACAAAAAGATAAATTGGACATCATCAAAATTTTTAAATTTTGTGTTTCAAAAAACACCAAGAATAAAGTGAAAAGACAACCCATTACCCAAAATAGGAGAACATTCTTCAAATCATTTATGTGACAAAGGGCTCATATCCAGAATATATAAAGAACTATTACAATTATACGATAAAAAGAAAAATGACCCAATGTAAAAAGATGGGAAAAGAATCTGAATAGACATTTCTCCAAAGAAAATATGCAGATGGCCAATAAACACATGGAAAGGTAATCAACCTCATTAGCCATCAAATAAATACTAATCAACACCACAATGAGATATAATTTTACAACCCCTAGACTAGCTAAAATCAATAAATGGAAAAAAACAAGTGTTGATGAGAATGTGGAGAAAATTGGAACCTCAAACACAGATAGGATTGCAAAATGAGGCAGCTGCTTTGGAATAAAATCTGGTGATTTCTCAAGAGTAAGTACAGTTATCAGATGACCAAGCAATTCCACTCTTAGGTATATACCCAGGAGAAACAAAAATATATACCCACACAAAACTTGTATGTGATATTCACAGAAACTTGATTCATAACAACTGAAAAGTGGAAGCAACCCAATGTCTACCAACTGATAAATAAATGAAGTCAAATCTTTGGCAATAACAAAATGAAGTATTGATACATTATACAACACAGATGAACATTGAAAACATGCTAAGCAAAACCCAGGTGGTCCAGTGGGAAAGAATCTGCCTGCCAATGAAGAATACACAAGAGACTAGAGTTCAATCCCTGGGCCGAAAAGATCCTCTGGAAAAGGAAAGACAACCCATTCTGGTATTCTTGTCGGGAAAAAAAAAAAAACCCATGGAAAGAGCCTGGCAGGCTACAGTCCACGAGGTTGCAAAGAGTCAGACACAACTGAGCACACTCACACAACACAGATGAATCTTGAAAACATGCTAAGTGAAAGAAATCCGTAACAATGGACCTGTTTATATTACTCTGTTTGTAGGAAATATCTAGACTAGGAACATTTATAGAAGGCAGATTAGTGGTTACATAGAGCTAGGGAGTGGGAATGTTGACTAAAGGATGTCAAATTTCTTTACAGCATATAAAAAGTTCTAAAAGGCATTATGGTGTTGGTCATCTAATTCTGAACATACTGAATTGATACTTCAAATGGGCAAATGGTATGATATGTATAATATGTCTCAATAAAACTATTCTTAAAACTGATTTGTAGATTAAGAACAACTCCAATCAACATCCCAGCTTTTTTTTTTTTTTTAAGAAATCAATAAGCTGATTCCAAATTTATGAGAAAATATAAAGGAATTAGAATAGTCAAAACTAGTTTGAAGAAAAACAAACATAATGTCCTCACACTACTTTATTCCAGACCTGCCATAAAGCTACAGAAATTAAGACAGTGTGGTATTGTGGAAAGACACTGAGGTCCATGGAACTGAATAAAGTATCCAGAAATAGACTTCCATTTACACAGTCAACTGATTCTTCACAAAGCTGCCAGACATCAGCAGAGAAAAGAGAGTCTTTTCAACAAACAGTGTTGAAAAAATTGGATATTCCTTTACAATAAACAAGTCTTATTCTGTGTCTCACACCATATATAAAAGATCTGAACAGATAATTTCACCAAAAAATACACAAGTGGCAAATGAAGACCTAAGTTACTCAACATCAGACACACTAGGCAAAGGCAAATTAAAATCACAATAATATATCACTACATACCTATTGCTGCTGCTGCTGCTGCTAAGTCGCTTCAGTCGTGTCTGACCCTGTGCGACCCCATAGACGGCAGCCCACCAGGCTCCCTCGTCCCTGGAATCTCCAGGCAATAACACTGGAGTGGGTTGCCATTGCCTTCTACAATGCATGAAAGTGAAAAGTGAAAGTGAAGTCGCTCAGTTGTGTCCGACTCTTAGCGACCCCATGGACTGCGGCCCACCAGCCTCCATGGGATTTTCCAGGCAAGAGTGCTGGAGTGGGGTGCCACCGCCTTCTCCGACATTCCTATTCCTATGGCTTAAAAGAAATGACAATACCAGTTGCTGACAATGATGCAAAATAAGTGGAATTCTCATATATTGGTGGTGGAAATTCAAAATGATATAGCTGTATTAACCTACCACACTATCGAAATATTACTTTGCCAACAAAGGTCCATCTAGTCAAAGTGGTCACTTTTCCCATTGTCATGTATGGGTGTGAGAGTTGGACTATAGAGAAAGCTGAGCCCCAAAGAATTGATGCTTTCAACAAGTGAAATAATAAATACCTATAATCGCACAAAAACCTGGATCAAATGCTTACATTGACTTTATCAGTAATCAGCAAAACTAGAAAGAATCATTATAAATGTGCAGAAAGGAGGTTACCTCCATGTGATGAAATACTACTCTGCAGCAAGAAGGAAGATATAAATGCAATAACACGGAGAACATTAAATGCACCATGCAAGGGAAAGTATGTGAAATATGAATTTCCACCAATTCAAGCTGGATTTAGAAAAGGCAGAGGAACCAGAGATCAAATTGCCAACATCCACTGGATCACTTAAAAAGCAAGAGAATTCAAGAACATCTACTTCTGCTTTATTGACTATGCCAAAGCCTTTGACTGTGTGGATCACAATAAACTGTGGAAAATTCTGAAAGAGATGGGAATACCAGACCACCTGACCTGCCTCCTGAGAAATCTGTATGCAGGTCAGGAAACAACAGTTAGAACTGGACATGGAACAGCAGACTAGTTCCAAATAGGAAAAGGAGTATGTCAAGGCTGTATATTGTCACCCTGCTTATTTAACTTCTATGCAGAGTACATCATGAGAAATGCCAGGCTAGCTAAAGTTCAAGCTGGAATCAAGATTGCTGGGAGAAATATCAATAACCTCAGATATGCAGATGACACCACTCTTATGGCAGAAAGTGAAGAACAAAAGAATTTCTTGATGAAAATGAAAGAGGAGAAAAAATTGGCTTAAAACTTAACATTCAGAAAACTTAGATCATGGCATTCAGTCCCATCATTTCATAGCAAAAGGAAGGGGGAAACGGGGGAAACAGTGGAAACAGTGACAGACTTTATTTTGGGGGGCTTCAAAATCACTGCAGATGGTGATTGCAGCCATGAAATTAAAAGACGCATGCTCCTTGGAAGGAAAGTTATGACCAACCTAGATAGCATATTAAAAAGCAGAAATATTACTTTGCCAACAAAGGTCCATCTAGTCAAAGTGGTCACTTTTCCCATTGTCATGTATGGGTGTGAGAGTTGGACTATAGAGAAAGCTGAGCCCCAAAGAATTGATGCTTTTGAACTGTCATGTTGGAGAAGGCTCTTGAGAGTCCCTTGGACAGGAAGGAGACCCAACCAGTCCATCCTAAAGGAAATCAGTCCTGAATATTCATTGGAAGGACTGATGCTGAAGCTGAAGCTCCAAAACTTTGGCCACCTGATATAAAGAACTGACTCATTTGAAAAGACCCTCATGCTGGGAAAGATTGAAGGTGGATGGAGTAGGGGATAATAGAGGATGAGATGGTTGGATGGCATCACCGACTCGATGCACATGAGTTTAAGCAAGGTCTGGGACTTGGTGATGGACAGGGAGGCCTGGCGAGCTGCAGTCCATGGGGTCACAAAGAGCCACATATGACTGAGCAACTGAACTGAAATAAACATAAAGAAATTGGGGATCAGAGTGATGGAACTATTCTATATCTTGATTTTAGTTATGGTTATACAACTGTATACGCTTATCAAAACTCACTAAAAATTGTGGAATTTACTACAGTATTTGTAAATTATACCTTACACAGAAAAAAAGAAAATTAAGCTTCTAGAGGCCTTTATGCACTAGAAAAATTTTTAAAAATATATTTTCAGTGTCTCTATAATTCTACGACCTCTGACTTATGTTATAAAAACGTTTATGACATAACAGATCCATGTTCTAAGTTTTGACTTTCACAGACTTCATTATATGACCACAATCCTTAAGCCAGGTGAATTTTTCAAGATGTTAGACCACACGATAGACTTAATTGTAAAGGGGCTTGGAGAGAATGGAGCAAAACGGTGACCTATTCCAATATGGTGAGACATAAATCTGCTATTGAATAAGCAACTGACTTTCTCCTAACTTCCCTTAGTGTCTTGTGTCTTGCGGGTTTAAAGAGCTCCTGGTTTGCTCCTGTTCACTCCTTAATACTTTAAACATACTTATGATGACAAAATCAACAAAGAATAAATGAATACACAAAATGCACATGGGTTTCCTTCATTAGAATTATAGTTCAACTAGTGAAGGAAATGGGGTTTCCCTGATGGCTCAGTGGGTAAAGAATCGTACGGCAATGAAAAAGACACAGGAGACATTGGGATTGATCCCTGGGACAAGAAGATCCCACAGAGGAGGAAATGGCAACCTACTCCAGTACTCTTGCCTGGAAAATTTCATGGACAGAGGAGACTAGTGGGCTATAGTCCATGTGGTAGGAAAGGGTCGGACATAACTGAGCACAGGGCACAATGAAGGAAACAATGTTCAGTGTATACAACCCCTGTGGGTAGAAATGTTCAGAGACAGAAAAAATATAAACTATATGGAGATCTCTGGTATTTTCAAGATTAAATTCTTTTCATTTCCAACTTGACAGGTTTTTTCACTTTATATTTTAAACCAAAAAATAATATAACTTTAATGAAGAAAAATAAAATTTTATATGTAATTAAACTTTATCATTATCCGTTTACTAGTTTCATCTGATCACCAATAGAATTTTTTAGAAATAGAATTTCAAAAATGGGGAGAGCTTAGCTTAAAAACCTTTGCCCTTTATATACAAGGAATCTGGGATTCAGAGAAAATTAAGATGGCAAATAGTTTGCCAATATTATGCAAAGATTATGCAAATAGTTTCAGAATTGCAACTAAAATTCAGGCCACCAGATTCTTAAAGAGTTTCAAATTATATTTTAAAAATTAATACTAGCTATCCTTGAAGCAGAGAAGGAAATGGATAGGTTGGAGAAAGCTTCCAAAGTCTTTAATATCAAATTTATATGTTACTTAAGCAGGTGATTTAAGGCCACGTATCGGACGGAGGAGGCCGGTAGGCTGCAGTCCGTGGGGTCGCTAAGAGTCAGACATGACTGAGCGACTTCACTTTCTCTTTTCACTTTCATGCATTGGAGAAGGAAATGGCAACCCACTCCAGTGTTCTTGCCTGGAGAATCCCAGGTACGGGGGAGCCTGGTGGGCTGCCGTCTATGGGGTCACACAGAGTCGGACACGACTGAAGTGACTTAGCATAGCATAGCATAGCATATAGAAACAATCAACAAATTCATTACAGTAATATGTAAAATAAAGGATATGAAAATTAATAAAATATAAGATATATGTTATGTTATCCAAATTAGTGAAATTTTTCCTTAACAGTATTTCATGTTTCCTTTTTCAGTTTTAATACAGAGGTTTAAAATACTTAAGATTTATTATAGGACACTGTATCCAATTTTTAATTTTGCATAATCAATAGTATCAGATCAGATCTGATTAGTCGCTCAGTCGTGTCCGACTCTTTGCGACCCCATGAACCGCAGCACGCCAGGCCTCCCTGTTCATCACCAACTCCCTGAGGTCACTCAGACTCACATTCATCGAGTCAGTGATGCCATCCAGCCATCTCATCTTCTGTCGTCCCCTTCTCTTGCCCCCAATCCCTCCCAGCATCAGAGTCTTCTCCAATGGGTCAACGCTTCGCATGAGGTGGCCAAAATACTGGAGTTTCAGCTTGAGCATCATTCCTTCCAAAGAAATCCCAGGGCTGATCTCCTTCAGAATGGACCGGTTGGATCTCCTTGCAGTCGAAGGGACTCTCAAGACTCTTCTCCAACACCACAGTTCAAAAGCATCAATTCTTCGGTGCTGAGCCTTCTTCACAGTCCAACTCTCACATCCATACATGACCACAGGAAAGACTATAGTCTTGACTAGGCGAACCTTTGTTGGCAAAGTGATGTCTCTGCTTTTGAATATGCTATCTAGGTTGGTCATAACTTTCCTTCCAAGGAGTAAGCGTCTTTTAATTTCATGGCTGCAGTCACCATCTGCAGTGATTTTGGAGCCCAGAAAAACAAAGTCTGACACTGTTTCCACTGTTTCTCCATCTATGTCCCATGTAGTGATGGGACCAGATGCCATGATCTTCGTTTTCTGAATGTTGAGCTTTAAGCCAACCTTTTCACTCTCCACTTTCACTTTCATCAAGAGGCTTTTAGTTCCTCTTCACTTTCTGCCATAAGGGTGGTGTCATCTGCATATCTGAGGTTATTGAGATTTTTCCCAGCAATCTTGATTCCAACTTCTGTTTCTTCCAGTCCAGTATTTCTCATGATGTACTCTGCATACAAGTTAAATAAACATGGTGACAATATACAGCCTTGACGTACTCCTTTTCCTATTTAGAACCAGTCTGTTGTTCCATGACCAGTTCTAACTGTTGCTTCCTGACCTGCATGCAGATTTCTCAAGAGGCACATCAGGTGGTCTGGTATTCACATCTCTTTCAGAATTTTCCACAGTTTATTGTGATCCACACAGTCAAAGGCTTTGGCATAGTCAATAAAGCAGAAATAGATGTTTCTCTGGAACTCTCTTGCTTTTTAAGTGATCCAGCAGATGTTGGCAATTTGATCTCTGGTTCCTCTGCCTTTTCTAAAACCAGCTTGAACATCAGGAAGTTCACGGTTCACATATTGCTGAAGCCTGGCTTGGAGAATTTTGAGCATTACTTTACTAGCATGTGAGATGAGTGCAATTGTGTGGTAGTTTGAGCACTCTTTGGCATTGCCTTTCTTTGGGATTGGGATGAAAACTGACCTTTTCCAATCTTGTGGCCACTGCTGAGTTTTCCAGATTTGCTGGCATATTGAGTGCAGCACTTTCACAGCATCATCTTTCAGGATTTGGAATCGCTCCACTGGAATTCCATCACCTCCACTAGCTTTGTTCGTAGTGATGCTTTCTAAGGCCCACTTGACTTCACATTGTAGGATGTCTGGCTCTAGGTCAGTGATCACACCATCATGATTATCTGGGTCGTGAAGCTCTTTTTTGTACAGTTCTTCTGTGTATTCTTGCCACCTCTTCTTAATATCTTCTGCTTCTGTTAGGTCTATACCATTTCTGTCCTTTATCAAGCCCATCTTTGCATGAAGTGTTCCTTTGGTATATCTGATTTTCTTGAAGAGATCCCTAGTCTTTCCCATTCTGTTGTTTTCCTCTATTTCTTTGCATTGATCGCTGAAGAAGGCTTTCTTATCCCTTCTTGCTATTCTTTGGAACTCTGCATTCAGATGTTTATATCTTTCCTTTTCTCCTTTGCTTTTTGCTTTTCTTCTTTTCACAGCTATTTGTAAGGCCTCCCCAGACAGCCATTTTGCTTTTTTGCATTTCTTTCCAATGGGGATGGTCTTGATCCCTGTCTCCTGTACAATGTCACGAACCTCATTCCATAGTTCATCAGGCACTCTATCTATCAGATCTAGGCCCTTACATCTATTTCTCACTTCCACTGTATAATCATAAGGGGTTTGGTTTAGGTCATACCTGAATGGTCTAGTGGTTTTCCCTACTTTCTTCAATTTCAGTCTGAATTTGGCAATAAGGAGTTCATGGTCTGAGCACAGTCAGCTCCTGGTCTTGTTTTTGCTGATTGTATAGAGTTTCTCCATCTTTGGCTGCAAAGAATATAATCAATCTGATTTCGGTGTTGACCATCTGGTGATGTCCACGTATAGAGTCTTCTCTTGTGTTGTTGGAAGAGGGTATTTGCTATGACCAATGCATTTTCTTGGCAAACTCTATTAGTCTTTGCCATGCTTCATTCCATATTCCAAGGCCAAATTTGCCTGTTACTCCAGGTGTTTCTTGACTTCCTACTTTTGCATTCCAGTCCCCTATAATGAAAAGGACATCTTTTTTGGGTGTTAGTTCTAAAAGGTCTTGTAGTTCTTCATAGAACCGTTCAACTTCAGCTTCTTCAGCGTTACTGGTTGGGGCATAGACTTGGATTACTGTGACATTGAATGGTTTTGCCTTGGAAACGAGCAGAGATCATTCTATCGTTTTTGAGATTGCATCCAAGTACTGCATTTCAGACTCTTTTGTTGACCATGATGGCCACTCCATTTCTTCTGAGGGATTCCTGCCCACAGTAGTAGATATAATGGTCATCTGAGTCAAATTCACCCATTCCAGTCCATTTTAGTTCGCTAATTCCTAGAATGTCGACATTCACTCTTGCCATCTCTTGTTTGACCACTTCCAACTTGCCTTGATTCATGGACCTGACATTCCAGGTTCCTATGCAATATTGCTCTTTACAGCGTCGGACTTTGCTTCTATCACCAGACACATCCACAGCTGGGTATTCTTTTTGTTTTGGCTCCATCCCTTCATTTTTTCTGGAGTTATTTCTCCACTGATCTCCAGTAGCATATTGTGCCCCTACTGACCTGGGGAGTTTCTCTTTCAGTATCCTATCATTTTGCCTTTTCTTACTGTTCATGGGGTTCTCAAGGCAAGAATACTCAAGTGGTTTGCCATTCCCTTCTCCAGCGGACCACACCCTGTCAGATCTTTCCACCATGACCCGCCCATCCTAGGTTGCCCCAGGGGCATGGCTTAATTTCATTGAGTTAGACAAGGCTGTGGTCCTGGTGTATAGACATCTTCAAGTCAAGCACACTAATATCCTTCTAGAAAGTGTCCTTGGACACTTACTAATAAAAGAGAGTAACTGAGTTTATTTCTAAATGTTCACATAATTAAAGTTTAACAATTGGACACAAATTGTTTTTAGAATTTTATTTCTGTATTCTGGAGTACACATGGTGGGAAACTTTTAGTCATGAAGCATCTCTCTCTCTGTCTCAAAAAGGTAAATGCCGTTGACATTGCTGGATGAATCTGTCACCGAGGGAACGGGCACCATCTGTCCCTACTTAGTTGTGTTGAAAATGTTGGCCTGACAGCACAGGCGAAGCTAGAGAAGCCTGAAGGAGTACCTCCTTTTCAACTTGGCGATACGTTATCTGAAGTGCTGCAAAACCATATGAGTTTGGGTCTGTGAAATGAAGACAGTAGAATTATTGCTAGCCGGCAAAAGATTAATTATCAGAGTTTAGAAAGACAAAGAAGCTATCTGGGTTCAGAACCTTTTCCAGCTGTCACATGGTGGTAAAGGAGAGAGACAGAGGTTCTCTATTTGCTGAGGATCTAATTGAGACTGCTGAGTTAGAGACCCAGGTGAGGAAACACATGTGAGTAGGAGGAGGCTACACAGATGAGAGTCTTGTAGGATTAAGACCATATTGTACTTAATTCTTAGTAAACTTGGGAGGATAGGTTTGTAATCATAATTCACCTTTCACTTTAATCGATTATAGTCAAAACCCAGAAAAGTAGCAGACAATATCAGGGAATTGCCGAGGTTTTATTTCCTCCAACCCACATATCTAATTTTATAGGTAATTTAATATCTCTACTTATATGACAAATGTGTAGCTGAACAATTTGTCATATTCTCCCTGAAACATTCTCTTCCTCCTTCTTCTGTGCTGTTTCTATTTATTAATGGAACTAGCATCACTTCAGTTCCGAAGCTTGGAATCACTTTAGTCACCCCCGCCTCTTCATTGCTGGTTACTTGGCAATTGACTCCACTTCCGGAATTTATCTCTAATTTGTTTCTTTCTCTTTGTTTTCAACACTGCAATCACAATTCAAGCCTTCCTTCTTACCATGTTAAAATATTCACTAGCTGGATTCCCTATCCCCAATATTCCCTCTACTGTCAGATTTATGATTTATTTTCCTAGAGATCAATTCTAGTCCTATGTCTATGATGTAAAATCTTTGCTTACCCCACACTACCTATTGAATAAAGCTCAAATGCAAGTAGATTGTACTGATTTCTCATTCAATGGCTATATTTACTCTATCCAGCTTCCTGCCCTCTGCTCTGAGGGGTGTGTGTGTGTGTGTGTGTGTGTGTGTGTGTGTGTGTGTGTTTTGTTCTTGCCTCTGTACCCATTTATGAGGGTTCCTCTGTCTGGAATGCCCATTTACTTTCTATTTACCCTTTAGGATCTAGATAAAATTTTTCATCTCCACAGAATTGTCTTGGGTCACACAGCTATGAATAATTTTTGCCACCTGAATGTTCACAAAACAGACTGAAAGGCATCCGCCTAAGAACATTATGAGTAGATAATGAAACTGTAGAATCATTGGACAATCTATGTACCCTTGCAGGCTAGAACACCATGTTAGAAAAAATAATAAATGGCCAGTACAACTCCCATACCTAAGATAGTTTCCAAGGAAAACTCTGGTAAATAAAAATTGGTGAGTCTTCACCCCACATCTGAAAGTCTGGCTGAATCCATAATAAAAAAAAGCACAATTGACCATTTAAGCACACACACACATATATGAAAAGTGGGAACATATTTTTAAAGGAAAAAATAAATTCTTGAAAAACCCACTGGATTTCTTTGAAAGGATAGATAAGCCTAAAAGTGATGTGGGACACAATGGATATGATCGTTGGACTTCTGTGATAAAGGGATGTCTGTTTCCTCTCACTCTATCGCCCATCACCCACATGCTGCAACAATCACACAGTGTTTTCACAGTTCTCTCAATAAGCCATGCCCTCTCATATTTCCAAGCTTGTTCATCCTCTTCTTGGTGCTTTGAGATATATTAAACGTTACCTCTTTTTTGAAGCCTCCCACACAGCAGAGAGATAAATTCACTTTTGCTCTCAATTTCCTGGTATTTTGGTCCTATCTCAATTATGATACCTTTCATAATAGTGCCCTAATTACTTTTTTACAATATATTTCTACATATGAATGAGTCCCTGCATTATAGGTACTAAGCTTTTTAAATCACTAGACTCCACTAAGGAGCTAACATATAATAAGAGTTCAAAATGTCTATTTAGTTCTTTGGCCCATTTTTTGATTGAGTCGTTTATTTTTCTGGAATTGAGTTGCAGGAATTGATTGTATATTTTTGAGATTTGTTGTTTGTCAGTTGCTTCATTTGCTATTATTTTCTCCCATTCTGAAGGCTGTCTATTCACCTTGCTTATAGTTTCCTTTGTTGTGCAGAAGCTTTTAAGTAGGTCCCATTTGTTTATTTTTGCTTTTATTTCCAATATTCTGGGAGGTGGGTCGTAGAGGATCCTGCTGTGATGTATGTTGGAGAGTGTTTTGCCTATGTTCTCCTCTAGGAGTTTTATAGTTTCTGGTCTTACATTTAGATCTTTGATCCATCTTGAGTTTATTTTTGTGTATGGTGTTAGAAAGTGTTCTAGTTTCATTCTTTTACAAGTGATTGAGCAGAAAAATAAACTACCCAATCAAAAAATGGGCCAAAGAACTAAATAGACATTTCTCAAAAGAAGACATACAGATGGCTAACAAACACATGAAAAGATGCTCAACATCACTCATTATCAGAGAAATGCAAATCAAAACCACTATGAGGTACCATTTCACATCAGTCAGAATGGCTGCAATCCAAAAGTCTACAAGCAATAAATGCTGGAGAGGGTGTGGAGAAAAGGGAACCCTCTTACACTGTTGGTGGGAATGCAAACTAGTACAGCCACTATGGAGAACAGTGTGGAGATTCCTTAAAAAACTGGAAATAGAACTGACTTATGACCCAGCAATCCCACTGCTGGGCATACACACTGAGGAAGCCAGAATTGAAAGAGACACGTGTACCCCAATGTTCATCGCAGCACTGTTTATAATAGCCAGGACATGGAAGCAACCTAGATGTCCATCAGCAGATGAATGGATAAGAAAGCAGTGGTACATATACACAATGGAGTATTATTCAGCCATTAAAAAGAATACATTTGAGTCAGTTCTAATGAGGTGGATGAAACTGGAGCCTATTATACAGAGTGAAGTAAGCCAAAAAGAAAAACACCAATACAGTATACTAACGCATATATATGGAATTTAGAAAGATGGTAACAATAACTCTGTATATGAGACAGCAAAAGAGACACTGATGTATAGAACAGTCCTATGGACTCTGTGGGAGATGGCGAGGGTGGGATGATTTGGGAGAATGGCATTGAAACATGTATAATATCATATATGAAATAAGTCGCCAATCTAGGTTCAATACACGATACTGGATGCTTGGGGCTGGTGCACTGGGACGACCCAGAGAGATGGTATGGGGAGGGAGGAGGGGGAGGAGGGTTCAGGATGGGGAACACGTGTATACCTGTGGTGGATTCATGTTGATATATGGCAAAACCAATACAATATTGTAAAGTTAAAAAATTAAATTAAATTAAAATGCTGGAACATAAAAAAATTAAAAAAGAGATCAATAAATTTTGGATAGATGAAAGAAAAAATGAATCAAGATATGGTAGGGATTACCAACCTCAAGTGTCAAAAGAAAATGAGGCTCAGAATTTGAATTACTTGCTCCTAATCAGCCAACTGATGGTGACAAAGCTAAGATGCAAACCTAAGTTTTCTTACTACAGGTCAATGCTTTTTTCCTCAATTGACCCAGGAACTTGTTTGCCAAATCTTGAATATTCAAATCAGATGACACTCTTGGAGCGTTAAACTAGTGAGGTTTTTAAAAATCAAGAGGCACACTTCTTTACCTAGACTGTAATAATACAAATAGCTGCATAAAAGCAATTACATTTATGTACATGGCGCATCCACAAAAGATCATTAAGGTAAAGCAACATATACTAAAACAATTCTTAACTTTGAGAAAGCCATGCTCTTCTTCACAAATTTGCCTTCATATAACTGTCAAAGACAGGTAACTGGACCTGATAAGTCTGGGTATGAATGAATATTTGATTCAAACAGGTTTCAGCATGAGAAAAGAATATGGATTGCCTCTCAATATTTATTGTACTAAAAGGATATGAATTGATTAATGCAGCCTGCTAACTATCCCAATTTATTTCAGTCAAGCAAAAGAACTGTGTGACGAGCTTTCAAAACAAATCGATTATTTCAGGTTACTTGAGATTGTTTTAAGCGCTTGTAAGCAGAGCAACAGTGGTCAGATCTCATGTCCATATGTAAGCTGATTAACCATGTATCCCATTTCACGATTGATTCCAGCTGTGTCTAAGGCTTGGCCACTGAGCATTTCCAAGAAACATTTCCAGCTATCAACACTATCCCTCTCAACAGCAGGACTACTGGCAGAAGATAAGAAAAATTGGTTATTCTGCTTATACTAGTACTGAGAGAGAGAAAATATCCTAAGTTTGACAAAAATAGAAGAGAACATATCTAAAGGAATCATTCTGCCTCATTTGTAAAGACATAATTTCCTTTGTTATTTTTTTTTTTTTTCCTACGAAAACATATGATACCAGCTACTGTGGGAATGAGTTTAGGCTATGTGGGTCATGGGCGTGATGTATTGTAGTCACATGTGGGTTCCTGTCTTATGCTCTCTGTAAGCACTCTTTCTGAAAGAAATTTTAAAGAAACATTATGCAATTTGCTGTCAATGTATGTGCAACTATTGAAGTGTGATGTCATTTTGGTCAAAATTAGACTGCATAAATTCAGAAGCCCTAACCTGAGATCATTCAATTTTCCGAATTACTAGATTTACATATTAATAACTCCTAGGGTATTTTTCTTTTTGCTAGCTCTAATTGTAACCAGAATTTATGGCTTGGACTCTTTTAGAATCCAATTGCAATGGCCAAGTGCTTAAAGCCTGGAACCTTGCCACATTATCACAGAGAGCCTTGGTAGACACAAATCGAAAGGCTAGGGCTTTGCATTCATTCTGTTCCCCCTCCTGGGATGGTTCTCACCACACTATTTAATATATACTCACACACTCTCACCAAACCCTACGGCCAAGTGACAGCAGCAAGAGAGTGTTTATGGCCCACTGATTCAAAACATGTTCATTTCCCTAACACATTCATTTTATCGGGATGGAAACACAAAATTCAAGAAATTAGAATTTTTCCCCTTGAATTCGTTTTGCTAATTTCCATAGTATCAGTGGATTAGAAAAGAAATAAAAAGATGAAATCTGATTTGTGTCTGTATGTGTGTTCTGAGCTAAGAGTTTTGGGTGCCCCACCTCCTTTGAGGTAACAGGATCTCCTGCAGAGGGAAGGATTTAGTAAAGATTCTGACCCACTCAAAATGTGCTTATTCCCTTGGTGACTGGGAAAAGCCAGTATTGTTTGGTAGCATGTTTTTCAACTCACTAAAGAGGGTTTATATTTACATGCACATACTTAATGGTCAATTAAACACCCGTTCCAAAGGCTGTGGTAGGTTGGGTGTAAATTCAAAATTCTTCTGCCCTCATTTAACATCAAAATGAATGGCAGTAAGTCCCTCATTGGGCTTCCTTGGTGGCTCAGATGGTAAAGCATCTGCCTGCAAATGTGGGAAACCTGGGTTTGATCCTTGGGCCAGGCAGATCCCCTGGAGAAGGAAGTGGCAACTCACTCCAGTACTCTTGCCTGGAAAATTCCATGGATGGAGGAGCCTGGTTGGCTACAGTCCATGGGATTGCAAAAAGTTGGACACGACTGAGCAGCTTCATTGGTTCAAGTTCCTCATTGAAGGCTTCTCACTGAAGGTTTCTGCAATGCATAGGTTGCTTGAACACTGATTAACCTGAAACCAAGGAAGAAAGCCTCAGAGCAGGCCAGAGACAGAGAGAACCAAAGAGGAAATTATATGTCTCAGGAAGAGAGATCTGCATTCCCATGTTTACTGCTGTATTTTGCTTTTACATCCTCCTTTGTGGCATTCTTATTTATCTACCTGTTATATGAAAAATGAACATAGGTCAGAAAAATCAGCTGCACTGAAACACTTCAGTCAACTGTAAAACAGAGGGGGTGTGGACATGGAGAGCTTTATTGCAGTATTATTCACAACAGCCAAGATGGAAACAGCCTGTGTCCACCAATGAATGAATATGGATAAAGAAGACGTGAAAAAAATACATAAGTATATATATACACACATACACAATATACATAATGGAATGGATTTGGGGGATGAATCAGTGGTTAATTATGATTTAGTCTAATTGGGTCAAATTCCAAATCAATCCCAAATTTAACTAATTGAGTTCCAAATTTGAACCCCTCCTCTATTTGACAATAACAATAATAGTAATAATTAGAACCACCCTTCATTGAGTACTTACTATATGACAAGGACTTAACTTACATTCTTTCATTCAATTCTTACAATCACCTTATGAAGTAGATACGTATTACTATTTTATAGATAAAGTAACAAACACCTCAAATCTATGTAAAATAACTAAGAAGCCTGGTCAAACTGACCAGACTCCATGTGCTTGAGCATTCTTCTCTCCTGCCTCCCACCTGGACACCAGAAATCTTCTTCCCCCACTGCTGGCAGCTGTTCAAGAACATCTGTCCACTCATAACCTTAGATGGGCTTCACTAACCCACTTCCTCCCGGACACTAGCACCGCTGCTCTGACGAAGCAGAGGGTGTGTTACTAGCATTCTAGGTCTCCACGTCTAAGACAACCTGAGCTGGGTACATCATGGGCTCTCGGGACAAGCTGCAAAGCTCAAATGCTATCCCTGCCACATACAAGTATGTGACTATGGGCAAATTCCCCTCTGCTCCATGGTTTACTTCATTCAGAAAACAGGGTTATAAGGATATCACCCTCACAGGTTTGGTTTAAAGATTAAATGAAGCAACACACGTGAAATATGTAAAGTTTATCCGGCAAATAGCATGCACTCCATAAACGTTAATTATTATTTTCCACCGAACACCAGACTCAGTCCCATGGTGCTGCAAAAAGATGCAAGTAACACAGGGAACACTGATTCCTTTACTGGAGGCACTGAGAGAGTTAATTCCTAGGCAGGTTGATAAGAAGTCCAGGGTTCCCCAAGGAGAGAGGGGTCTCTGGAATTCTCAAAGAGAAGGAAAGGACAAACTTTTTTTTCCCCTCTACATTCTTTAGGATTATGTAACAATAATGTATCCTGCTTGAGGACAGTTTCTGGATAAAAAATCTTCTGGCTAATCCTGTAATCTTAAAATGTAAATTATGGGAGTGGGTCTAGTAAGGCCTTTACAACCTCCAGACAGTCTTTTGATTCATTGTAATAACTAATTAAAAGATTTATAACTCCATTGCTAACACTAGCAAGGGGGTACTCTTTCTGCCCTCTTCTGATGTCTATGTCAGAAGCTTTCTCTATCCCTTTTACACTTTAATAAAATTTTATTACACAAAAGCTGTGAGTGATCAAGCCTCATCTCTGGCCCCGGATTGAATTCTTCTTCTCCTCCGGAGGCCAAGAATCCCAGCGTCTTTCATGGTTCAGCAGCAACCTTTCAGCACCATGGTGCTCCTGTTTGTATCTCTGCTCCTTTCTCTGTTTTTGATTTCTTGCTCCTTATTTCTATGAAATTACAGTCCCACATCAAACAAATGACTTTCCAAGAGATGCACAGAAAGCTAAATCTAGGCATCTAAAAACATAAACTTGTTTTCAATCCAATAGCCAGGAGATCATAAACCATTTGTAAAATACAAATAAGTTCAGCTGTAATTACAAAAGAGGAAGACCATAATTATGTTTTTTAAAGTCCACAAATGCGTTCTCTATGTCTCCGGAAATATTCTCCATTAACCCATCTGTATGGAATCTAGAAAAATGGTACTGAAGGACCTACTTGTACAATAGGAATACAGATGCAGTTCCAGTTTCTAAGCTCTCGTACCACTACCTCCTCTAAATCCTTCCATCCCTAGGGGCCTGGTGGCTTCCTGCTGTGGTTAATCTCTGGGTTTCCTCACCATTTCCCGTTGGTCTCCTGGGCCCTTATATCACCTGTGTAAACAGTGTCCAGTATCAAATTCCCTGTCTGAAATAATCACACTGGCTCCTGTGTCCTCTGACTCTGACTGATAACCCTGTGTAACCCTTTAATTTCAATGTTATTGATCAGGGTTTCTTTTGCCACAAGTGTGAAGTGGCACTTTGCTTCCCAATATGTCCTCCCTTTCATTTTTTTTTAAAGTATTTTCTTTTATATTTCTTTTATTTATTTATTTTTAAATTGGAGAATAATTGTTTTACAATGTTGCATTGGTTTCTGTCATGTAACAATATGAATCAGTTATCATCAGCAGATGAATGGATAAGACAGCCATGGTACATATACACAATGGAGTATTACTCAGCCATTAAAAAGAATACATTTGAATCCGTTCTAATGAGGTGGATGAAACTGGAGCCTATTATACAGAGTGAAGTAAGCCAGAAAGAAAAACACCAATACAGTATACTAACGCATATATATGGAATTTAGAAAGATGGTAACAATAACCCTGTATATGAGACAGCAAAAGAGACACTGATGTATAGAACAGTCTTTTGGACTCTGTGGGAGAGGAAGAGGGTGGGATTATTTAGGAGAATGGATTGAAACATGTATGATATCATATATGAAATGAGTCGCCAGTCCAGGTTCGATGCAGGATACAGGATGCTTGGGGCTGGTGCACTGGGACAACCCAGAGGGATGGTAGCGGGAGGAAGAAGGGGAGAGGGTTCAGGATGGGGAACACGTGTATACCTGTGGCAGATTCATTTTGATATATGGCAAAACCAATACAATATTATAAAGTTAAAAAATATTAAATTAAAAAAAAAAAAAGAATCAGTTATAATAGTGACTCAGACGGTAAAGAATCTGCCTGCAGTGAGTGAGATGGGTTCAATTCCTGGGTTGGGAAGATTCCCTGGAGAAAGTCATGGCAACTCACTCCAGTATTCTTGCCTGGAGGATCACCATGGACAGAGGAGAGTGGCAGGCACAGTCCATGGGGTTGCACAACTGAGCAACTAAGCACACGTTCCCTCCCTCCTAATTTTCCCTGCCGCCTCCCACCCCACTTCTCTAGGTCAGCACAGAGCACAGGCTGGGCTCCCTGTGTTACACAGCAGCTTCCTCACTAGTCATCTGTGTTACACATGCTAGTGCTTATAAGTCCATGCTACTTTCTCAGTTTCTCCTAGCCTCTCTTTCACCCAGTGTCCACATGTCCATTCTCTATGTCTGCATCTCTATTGCTTCCCAGTAAATAGGTTCATCGGTACTATCTTTATAGCCTCCATGCTGCTGCTACTGCTAAGTCGCTTCAGTCGTGTCCGACTCTGTGCGACCCCACAGACGGCAGCCCACCAGGCTCCCCCGTCTGTGGGATTCTCCAGGCAAGAACACTGGAGTGGGTCGCCATTTCCTCCAATGCATGAGAGTGAAGAGTGAAGTCACTCAGTCATGTCTGACTCTCTTCACGACCCCATGGACTGCAGCCCACCAGGCTCCTCCGTCCATGGGATTTTCCAGGCAAGAGTACTGGAGTGGGGTGCCGTTGCCTTCTCCATATAGCCTCCATATATATGAATTAATATACAATATTTGTTTTTCTCTTTCTGACTTACTTCATTCTGTATATCAGGCAACCTAGATGTCCACCAACAGATGAATGGATAAAGAAGATGTGGTACAATGGAATAATACAATGGAATATTACTCAGCCATAAAAAGAATGAATCTGAGTCAGTGGTAATGAGGTGGAACCTTTCATTCTACATCTATATCCTAACTCAGGGCTTCCTTTCAGGGTCCCAATGACTCCAGAGTGTCATCACATGAGAACTCATCATTCTCCTTCCTTTTCTAGCCTGTGCCTTCTCAGAATGACGTATTAGTAAGTAATCAGAAAGTTAATCCACTATCTTAATATCTGACATCTTGATGTGGAACTCTTTCCAGGGTTATCTACTTAAAATCACCACTTTCAACCAAAGCCAGAACTCTTCCAGTTAGCCTATTATTTTCAGTAGCATTTTCACTACCTTAATTTCCCTTACTTAAAATATGGTACAGCTCACGTCCACCCTCATAAGCAATCAGTTGCTGCTGCCTGCTGCTGCTGCCAAGTCGCTTCAGTCATGTCTGACTCCGTGAGACCCCATAGATGGCAGCCCCCCAGGCTCCCCCGTCCCTGGGATTCTCCAGGCAAGAACACTGGAGTGGGTTGCCATTTCCTTCTCCAATGCATGAAAGTGAAAAGTGAAAGTGAAGTCACTCAGTCGTGTCCGACTCTAGCGACCCCATGGACTGCAGCCCACCAGGCTCCTCTGTCCATGGGATTTTCCAGGCAAAAGTACTGGAGTGGGGAATCAGTTGCTGCCTCTGGTTAATCTTCATAATGATCCCTGGTTTTCTATGTCTCCTTCAGACACACATCACCTTTACCTGGATGATTCTGGAGTTTTACTGGACTTGGTTGTCTGCCTCTAAGTGCTGTCAGCTCTCATCACCCCCATGTAAAATTTAATCCACTTTTTTTACCATCTTCCATTAGTTCTTTTAAAAACTTTTTATTTTGTATCGGGGTACAGCTAATTAACAATTTTGTGAGTTTCGGGTGAACAGTGAAGGGACACAGTGACACATATACATGTTTCCCTTATCCCCAAATTCCCCTCCCATCCAAGCTGTCATATAACATTGAGCAGAGTTCCATGTACTATATAGTAGGTGTTTGTTGGTTATCCATTTTAAATACATGTCCATTCCAAACTCCTTATCTCTTGCCCCCTTCCATCCCCCCAGCAACAATTTACCATTAGTTCTTTATCATAAGCTTCAATTGTTTTCCTTATATCACTTATAAGACAAGTCAAATTAAGCCTGGCATTCATGATCCCCAAGAGCAAACTACACACTCCCCATAACTAGTTCTTATACTTCCCAGTATGTGAAACCTCCTCTGGTCATTTTGAATATCTCAAGTTTATGATTTGTTTTTCTGCAAGATGGTCCCCAAGGAGATGTGACAGTCAGTGAAAAATATACTTGATTTTTGAGTGTTCACACGCCACTCATAGAGTGTTTACAAGTTCTAAAAACAGCTGCAGTGTTCTGTAGCTCCCAGCAGATTTAAGATCTTACCATGCCCGGTCTTGAATCTTTTGGGTTCCTAAGAGAACAAGCCAGGTATGATGAAGGAGGAGTCATGCTTACTAGGGACTGGATTTGGATTAAAAGAATCCATGGTACACATAACAGTGCTTTCCAAGTACCCTCTCAATTATTCACTTTCTTTATATTCCCTGACTTCTATATATTAACTGAGCTCTGAGAGGCTCTTTACCCCAGGAGATAGCCTATAAAAAATTGCATCCCTTGGGAAAAGCCACTCTAGTCTATACAAACCCAATGAGCTCCTTCAAGAACAAAAGGACCCTGGAGATGAGATGAGACTCATCTGATGGGTTGGAGTTCCTGATTGCTCTGAACACCATCTGGCCAGTTAACTATTCTGACATTGAGAAGCATTAAAATATTGGACTTTGGTGTTACTGCTACCCATAAGAACTTCCCAAAGAAAAAGCAAGCCAGCTGTTGATTTTTATGAGACCTCTATAAAATGATCAAGAAGAAAATATGTACTTGAACAGTTTAATATTATCCATAAATATCCTGCTAATTTATCTCAACTAATGAGAACTTTCAAAACAGTTTCTAAACCTTTTGCTGAACATCTGTGTTAAATGTGGGTGGTCATGATAATAGCAGATAAATGCAGCTTTTGCTAATTTACTGCCATGAGTTAAAATTTATAACATAATTTTCTCATTAAAAATAATTAAGGGTGTTAAAACCACAGAACATAATCTTATATGAAGAATGTTACATTTTCTTTTTTTGTGAAATTCAATATTCTGAGGGTTAGTGTGAAAATATTTTAGATGAAAAAAGTCATAGAAGTTCTTATAGATGCGTGAAATTTGAGATCATTTGCCTGCAATCAATGGCACTTAGAGGGGGCACAGCCAAATCTGGTTCTCTTCAGGTGAAATTACTCTCTGGTGGTCATCATATTTTCTCCCTTCCAGTTTGAGTTAGTCTGTTCCTTCATCTCCCAGTACCAAGCCAGGAGTCTAGGGCAGTAAAGGGGTATAAGTATCAAACAGTTGGATTCTCTCCTTTGCTTATGAACTTAAGGCAGAATGGTTATAAACTTATATGATCCTTACAATGAGTGTACAACACACCATTCATATCATCTGCCTCTTTGAATTCATTCAACTCTGCATTTGCCTTTTGGAGATCAAGCAGGGTGAGGATGGCAAAGTATCAAGTGTGATGACCTGAACTCTTCATGGTATAGAAATTAACTGGAGGAGCCTCTACAAAATCCAAGACACCAAGGTCCCTCCAGCAACCACGATATTCAATCTTCATTGTCAAGTTACAACAAAAGATAGTTCTTGAAAGAAAAGATTAAGTTCAAATGGAATCTACTGATCTACCCATCCATTCTCACAGGAGAAGAATCTACTGATTAATGGTCATTTTTATAAATTTAGGCCTGAAAGAATAATGAATATTGACTGAAACAGAATTCTACAATTTAGAGATACCATAGAAACAAATTAATATAATTAAAACAAGAAATGAGGGAGAAGAAACAAGACAAAAATCCCTACTATTTAAAGGTTACACAAAGAAACTTTGATATAATTAAAACATTTTAAAAAGGAGAAACAAGGACAAAATTTATATTCAACTTCTACACTGTATTTGTTCAGTCATTGAAATGGCTAAAAAAAAGTTGGGTTAAAGTCTTGGAATTTGAAAATTTTAATAAAATAAACACATAAAATGTACAATACTCATCTAGATAATATAAAGCAAAACAACTCTTTTTGTAAAACTACCAATTATTTAAGCTGTGTTTTCCTGGCTCTTGTTATTTAGTTGAGCCTTGACACTTCATTCTACTTTGCAATTTTTAATTGTACTCTGGTTTTAATAGAATGAGGAGGAGAGTGAAGACAGAGGCAATTATTGCCATGCCCTAAATTAATGAGTGTTAACAAGCTCTGTGGAAGAAATAGATTGCATATTAGGGGATTTTTTTTTAAAGGTTATTGATTATCATCTTAAATTTTAATGAATGAGAAAGAGAATGACAATCAATTTGGAGAGAATACAAACTATTCTAGAAATCATTTGAGTGAAGTTCATGAAAAGGTCCAAGAAGATGCTTAAAAATAAGAACAATGAGGGAAATAACCTGAGCAGATATTAAAACATTGCAGAGCTAGCCTTTAAAGTATATATTGAGCTAGTAAAGGAATAGGCAGGTATACCAATGGAACAGAATAGAAGGTACAGAAACAAACAAATGAGAATCACCCACCACTTAGGTTCAAGCAAAATCCATCTTCTATAAATACAATAAATGCAAAGAAACAAAGATACTTTCTTCCTGTGATGAGAACTCATCATTTATTGTCTTACCTTTTATATATCATATAGCAGTGTCAACTAATGTTGTACATTATATCCCTAATCTTTATAACTAAAAGTGTGTACCTTTTAACTACCTTCCTTGAACTCCTCTCCTCCTATCCTCTGTATCTGGTAACCACAAGTCTGATCTCTTTTCCTATGAGTTTGGTGGGTTCTGTTTGTTTGCTTTTCTTTAAGAATTCGTATATATGTGATATCATACAGTATTTGTCTTTCTCTGAGTTATTTCACTTAGCATAATGCCTTAAAGTTTCATCCACAATGTGGCAAACAGTAAAATGTCCTTGTTTTATATGGATGAATAATATTCCAATGTGTTTATGTAACACTTCTTTATCCATTCATCCACTGATGGACACTTAGGTTGTTTCCATAACTTGGCTATTGTAAATAGTGCTACTATGGACATAAGGGTACAGATACCTTTTCAAGTTAGTGTTTTTGTTACTTTTGGATTTGACTACATGAAAATGTTGAGTTTTAAGCCAACTTTCTCACTCTCCTCTTTCACTTTCATCAAGAGGCTCTTTAGTTCCTTTTCACTTTCTGACATAATGGTGGTGACATCTGCATATCTGAGGTTATTGATATTTCTCCCAACAATCTTGATTTCAGCATGTGCTTCATCCAGCCTGGCATCTTGTGTGATGTACTATGCATATAAGTTAAATAGCAAGGTGACAATATACAGCTTTGATGTACTCCTTTCCAAACTTGGAACCAGTCTGTTGTTCCATGTCCAGTTCTAACTATTGCTTCTTGATCTGCATATAGATTTCTCAAGAGGCAGGTCAGATGGTCTGGTATTCCCATCTCTTTAAGAATTTGCCACAGTTTTTTTGTGATCCACACAGCCAAAGGCTTTGGCATAGTCAATAAAGCAGATGGTTTTTTGGAATTCTCTTGTTTTTCCTATGATCCAACGGATGTTGGCAATTTGATCTCTGGTTCCTCTGCTTTGTCTAAATCCAGCTTGAACATCTAAAAGTTCTCAGTTCACATACTGTTGAAACCTTAATTGGAGAATTTTGAGCATTAATTGGAGAAGGCAATGGCACCCCACTCCAGTACTCTTGCCTGGAAAATCCCATGGACAGAGGAGCCTGGTAGGCTGCAGTCCATGGGGTTGCTAGGAGTCGGACATGACTGAGCGACTTCACTTTCACTTTTCACTTTCATGCATTGGAGAAGGAAATGGCAACCCACTCCAGTGTTCTTGCCTGGAGAACCCCAGGGATGGGGGAGCCTGGTGGGCTGCTGTCTATGAGGTCGCACAGAGTCAGACACGACTGAAGCGACTTAGCAGCAGTAGCAGTAGCAGCAGCAGAGCATTAATTTGCCAGGGTGTGAGATGGGTGCAATTGTATGGTAGTTTGAACAGTCTTTGGTATTGCCTTTCTTAGGGATTGGAATGAAAACTGACCTTTTCCAGTCCTGTGGCCACAGCTAACTGTTGCAAATTTGCTGGCATCATATTGAGTGCAGCACTTTCACCAGTATCATCTTTTAGGATTTGAAATAGCTCAATTGGAATTCCATCACCTCCACTGGTTTTGTTCATAGTAATGCTTCCTAAGGCCCACTTGACTTCACATTCCAGGATGTCTGGCTCTAGGTGACTGATCACACCATCATGGTTATCTGGGTCATTAAGATTGTTTTCGTATAGTTCTTACGTGTATTTTTGCCACCTCTTTTTAATATCTTCTGCTTATGGTAGGTCCATACCATTTCTGTCCTTTATTGTGCCCATCTGCATGAAATGTTCCCTTGGTATCTCTAATTTTCTCGAAGAGATCTCTAGTCTTTCCTATCTTACTGTTTTCCTCTATTTCTTTGCATTGATCACTTAAGAAGGCTTTCTTATATCTCCGTACTATTCTTTGGAACTCTGCATTCAGATGGGTATATCTTTCCTTTCCTCCTTTGCCTTTCTCTTCTTTTCTCAGCTATTTGTAAGGCCTCCTCAGACAACTATTTTGACTTTTTACATTTCTCTTTCTTGGAGATGGTTTTGATCACTGCCTCCTGTACAATATTAAAAGAAAGTGAAGTCACTCGGTCGTGTCTGACTCTTTGCAACCCCATGGACTATAGCCTACAGGATCTTCCATCCATGGGATTTTCCAGGCAGAAATACTGGAGTGAGTTGCCATTTCCTTCTCCAGGAGATATTCCCAAACCAGGGATTGAACCTGGGTCTCCCACATTGTAGGCAGACGCTTTACCATCTGAACCACCAGGGAAGTCCTGTACAGTATTACAAACCTCCATCTACAGGTCTTCAGGCACTCTGTCTGTCAGATCTAATCCCTTGAATCTATTTGCCACTTCCACCCTATAATCCTAAGGGATTTGATTTAAGTCATACCTGAATGGTCTGGTGGTTTTCACTCCTTTTTTAATTTAAGTCTGAATTTGGCACTAGGAGTTCATGATCTGAGCCACAGTCAGCTCCCAGTCTTGTTTTTGCTGACTGTATAGAGCTTCTCCATCTTTGGCTGCAAAGATTATAATCAATCTGGTTTTGATATTGACCATCTGGTGATGTCTATGTGTAGAATTGTCTCTTGTGTTGTTGGAAGAGGGTGTTTGCTATGACCAGTGCATTCTTTTGGCAAAATTCTATTACCCTTTGCCCTGCTTCATTTTCAACATTCAAAAAACTAAGATCATGGCATCCAATCCCATCACTTCAAGACAAATAAATGGGGAAACAATGGGAACAGTGACAGATTTTATTTTCCTGAGTTCCAAAATCACTTCAGCCATGAAATTAAAAGATGCATGTTCCTTGGAAGAAAAGCTCTGAGAAGCCTAGAAAGCATATTAAAAAGCAGAGATATTACTTGGCTGACAAAAGTCTGTCCAGTCAAAGCCATGGTTTTTCCAGTAGTCATGTATGGATGTGAGAGTTAGACCATAAAGAAAGCTGAGCACTGAAGAATTGATGCTTTTGAGCTGTGGTGTTGGAGAAGACTCTTGAGAGTCCCTTGGACTGCAAGGAGATCCAACCAGTCCATCCTAAAGGAGACCAGTCCTGGGTGTTCATTGGAAGGACTGATGTTGAAGCTGAAGCTCCAATATTTTGGCCACTTGATGCAAAGAACTGACTCCTTAGAAAAGATCCTGATGCTGAGAAAGATTGAAAGCAGGAGGAGAAGGGGACGATATAGGATGAGATGTTTGATTGGCATCACCATCTCAATTTACATGAGTTTTGAGCAAGCTCCAGGAGTTGGTGATGGACAGGGAAGCCTGGCATGCTACAGTCCATGGGGTTGAAAAGAGTCAGACATGAGTGAACAACTGAACTGACTGACATGAAATATAGAATTTTTCTACTACAAGAACCATAAAAATTTTTTTAAAAAAGGAAAAATTGGGGTATAAACTTTTGCAACATATATGACATATCTCAATTCTGTCTGAATTTGTAAGTCCACATCTATTTATGAAACAAGTAACATCTGCTGCTGCTTCTAAGTCGCTTCAGTCGTGTCCAACCCTGTGTGACCCCATAGACAGCAGCCCACCAGGTTACCCCGTCCCTGGGATTCTCCAGGCAAGAACACTGGAGTGGGTTGCCATTTCCTTCTCCAATGCATGAAAGTGAAAAGTGACAGTGAAGTCGCTCAGTTGTGTCCAACTCCTACCGACCCCATGGACTGCAGCCCACCAGGCTCCTCTGTCCATGGGATTTTCCAGGCAAGAGTACTGGAGTGGGGTGCCATTGCCTCCAAAGTAACATCTAGGGAATATCAAAACCATGCATTTTGTACTGTGTAATCTCTGATTTGTAGTTGCCTTGGGGTTCCTACTGTAAGTGCCAAGATTAGTGAATTCAGCCTAGGGCTTTTTTCCCCATGCTTGAAAATCACTGTCCACAGGAAGAGAATGTGGCTTATGAGGAGTTCCAGCTAGACAGAGAGAAAGAAGAAAACACACCAATTCTACTCTAGTAGATATAGAAAAGTAGAAGACTCAGATAAAAGTACTCTAGCTCTTTCTTCCTGAGCCAAATCCAAGATAGCAGAGGGAATTCAGGGAAATTAAGAAAAAAAAAAGCTGTAAGCAGGAGAGACTTGTGCCCTACTCCCAATGTGAAACTTTGAAAAAGAAGGTAAAATGTCCACCTGAAGTCACTAGAAAGAGAAAGGGCCTGAGTTAATACTATCAGCCTCCTTTGGCTCTTTCTGAGTACGAAATGTTTCTGAGGCTGAAGAGTGGAGAAGCTAACCCAGAGCTAGCTGGAGGGGACAAGGCTCCAGCTGAGGCAGACAAGTGAGTCACCAGGCCCTGACAAAGCCAAGAGAGCAGCCTCAGTAGAATATGCCACCAGAGAGCCAAATACCAAGATAGGGAATAAGATATACAGAGAATTAATCAAACACCTTTGTACCCTTTATCAAAGGACCCCACGCTGCAGGGATCACAGAATACCAGTTCTCGCCAATACATAAATATGATTAGATATATCATTTGGTCAAAGACTAGGTAAAGGAAAGCACATCTTAAAGTCTGAATATTTACTTCAGATCAGATCAGATCAGTCGCTCAGTCGTGTCCGACTCTTTGCGACCCCATGAACTGCAGCACGCCAGGCCTCCCTATCCATCACCAGCTCTCGGAGGTCACTCAGACTCACATCCATAGAGTCAGTGATGCCATCCAGCCATCTCATCCTCTGTCGTCCCCTTCTGCTCCTGCCCCCAATCCCTCCCAGCATCAGAGTCTTCTCCAATGAGTCAACTCTTTGCATGAGGTGGCCAAAATACTGGAGTTTCAGCTTTAGCATCATTCCTTCCAAAGAAATCCCAGGGCTGATCTCCTTCAGAATGGACTGGTTGGATCTTCTTGCAGTCCAAGGGACTCTCAAGAGTCTTCTCTAACACCACAGTTCAAAAGCATCAATTCTTCGGCACTCAGCCTTCTTCACAGTCCAGCTCTCACATCCATACATGACCACAGGAAAGACCATAGCCTTGACTAGGCGAAACTTTGTTGGCAAAGTGATGTCTCTGCTTTTGAATATGCTATCTAGGTTGGTCATAACTTTCCTTCCAAGGAGTAAGCTTCTTTTAATTTCATGGCTGCAGTCACCAACTGCAGTGATTTTGGAGCCCAGAAAAAGAAAGTCTGACACTGTTTCCACTGTTTCTCCATCTATTTCCCACGTAGTGATGGGACCAGATGCCATGATCTTCGTTTTCTGAATGTTGAGCTTTAAGTCAACCTTTTCACTTTCCACTTTCACTTTCATCAAGAGGCTTTTGAGTTCCTCTTTACTTTCTGCCATAAGGGTGGTATCATCTGCATATCTGAGGTTATTGATATTTCTCCCGGCAATCTTGATTCCAGCTTGTGTTTCCTCCAGTCCAGCATTTCTCATGATGTACTCTGCATATAAGTTAAATAAACATGGTGACAATATGCAGCCTTGACGTACTCCTTTTCCTATTTGGAACCAGTCTGTTGTTCCATGTCCAGTTCTAAGTGTTGCTTCCTGACCTGCATACAGATTTCTCAAGAGGCAGATCAGGTGGTCTGGTATTCCCATCTCTCTCAGAATTTTCCACAGTTTATTGTGATCTACACAGTCAAAGGCTTTGGCATAGTCAATAAAGCAGAAATAGATGCTTTTCTGGAAATCTCTTGCTTTTTCGATGATCCAGCGGATGTTGGCAATTTGATCTCTGGTTCCTCTGCCTTTTCTAAATCCAGCTTGAACATCAGGAAGTTCACAGTTCATATATTGCTGAAGCCTGGCTTGGAGAATTTTGAGCATTACTTTACTAGCGTGTGAGATGAGTGCAATTGTGCGGTAGTTTGAGCACTCTTTGGCATTGCCTTTCTTTGGGATTGGGATGAAAACTGACCTTTTCCAATCTTGTGGCCACTGCTGAGTTTTCCAGATTTGCTGGCATATTGAGTGCAGCACTTTCACAGCATCATCTTTCAGGATTTGGAATAGCTCAACTGGAATTCCATCACCTCCACTAGCTTTGTTCGTAGTGATGCTTTCTAATGCCCACTTGACTTCACATTCCAGGATGTCTGGCTCTAGGTCAGTGATCACACCATCATGATTATCTGGGTCGTGAAGCTCTTTTTTGTACAGTTCTTCTGTGTATTCTTGCCACCTCTTCTTAATAGCTTCTGCTTCTGTTAGGTCCATACCATTTCTGTCCTTTATCGAGCCCATTTTTGCATGAAATGTTCCTTTGGTATCTCTGATTTTCTTGAATAGATCCTTAGTCTTTCCCATTCTGTTGTTTTCCTCTATTTCTTTACATTGATCGCTGAAGAAGGCTTTCTTATTTCTTCTTAGTAGTGCATTATATCTAAAGAACAGGTCTGACCTACCTGAGCTACATTCATTGAGAAGTTTAAGTTCTTCCTCTCCACCACTTCCAACCAACACCCTCCCCCAGGATTGAGGCTCATGAAAAAAGACTGCACTATTACAGAAAGTTAATAAACTAAATTTCTTTTCTTTCTGGATAACCTAAGTAAATCTATGACTCTCTCACATATATAAAAGTCTCTTTTAAAGCAATTTAAAAAAACAGCTAAGATCACAATTCACAGAAGAAATTAAAAACCTACCATGATCCCAAGAATGAATTCTAGTGTAAATTGTGTGGGAGTAATAATGATGTGTCAATGTAGATTTATTTTATCAATAAATTTAATAAATAGAATTTAATACAGTTTAATAAATTTTATTGATAAATCTATTTAAATGTAGATTTATCAATTGTAACAAATATACCACTCTAGTCAGAGATGTTGATAGTGAAAGGGGATTACACATGCATGGAGGCAGGGGGTACACAGAGAACCTCTTCCTCTCAATTTCACTGTGAACCTAAAATTTCTTTTAAAAAATGGAGTATATATATTTAAAAAGCCTACCATAAGAAAACATTTACTCTCATTAATAATTAAAAAAAGAACATACATTAAAGCAATATGCCTTTCACGTCTATCCAACTACACCTAATTTTTTAAATGCTCTCGACTGGGGACGGTGCAGGGCCACTGACTCTGGTATAAACTGGTAAGTAGTTCTGGAGACAACTTATCAGTGTATTTCAAAAGCTTTAACATTCCTTTCCTGGTGTTTGCCTCCCCCCAAATAACTAAGGAGTCCGATGAGCACCTGCTCACGAGCCCTTCCTCTGCCATCCGTTACAGTAATGAAAACATGGAAGCAAGAAGTAACGGGCGAAATACAGCTCAAGAAATAAGATAATAAAGACAAAAATATCATGGACCTATAGCTATTGGCTGATTTCCTTCAGAATGGACTGGTTGGATCTTCTTGCAGTCCATTCTGAAGGAGATCAGCCAATAGCTATAGTTCCATGAGATCAGCCCTGGGATTTCTTTGGAAGGAATGATGCTAAAGGGTCAACAATAATTTTGGCCCCTCCGGGGGGGGGATGGGTGGGAGGAGAAGAAGATGATGGGGGGGGGGGGGGGGGGGGGGGGGAGAAGGGGAAGAAAGAAGAAGAGGTGGGTGGGTGGCATCACGGACTCGGTGGATGTGGGTCTGGGGGAACTCCGGGAGTTGGTGATGGACAGCGAGGCCTGGCATGCTGTGATTCATGGGGTCACAAAGAGTTGGACACGACTGAGTGACTGAACTGAACTGACTGATAGCTATTGGCAAGGAGAACAATTTCATAACATGCTGTCATGAGGAGTAAGTTACAGAAAAGTGTGAACCTAGAGAAAACAACATTTAAAGCCAGATAGATAAATGGATGGATGGATGGATGGATCAGATCAGATCTTTTTTTAAAAAAAGGGGGGGGAAAAAAAAAAAAGAGGGGGTGTGGAAAAAAAAGAAAAAAAAAATAAAAAAAAGAGGAAAAAAAAAAAAAAAGAAAAATACAAAAAAGAGCTTCAAGACCCAGATAATCATGATGATGTGATCACTGACCTAGAGCCAGACATCTTGGAATGTGAAGTCAAATGGGCCTTAGAAAGCATCACTACGAACAAAGCTAGTGGAGGTGATGGAATTCCAGTGGAGCTATTCCAAGTCCTGAAAGATGATGCTGTGAAAGTGCTGCACTCAATATGCCAGCAAATTTGGAAAACTCAGCAGTGGCCACAAGACTGGAAAAGGTCAGTTTTCATCCTAATCCCAAAGAATGGATTAAGGGTTTTTATAAAATGGAAAAAGTGATATTCCAACATTATCAGAAATTTTTTAATTTTAGTGATGATATTTTTCCTTTGATTATTCTGGAGGGAACCACTTTGGGAAGCTCTCTTTAAGAGAATCACTGAAACAGAAAAGGATAAAAAAAAAAAAATATATAATATATGAGAGGGAAAAAATAAAGAAAGAATTTATGTCTTTAGTCCTCATGAGAAAAGTACAATTATTATCAGACCAATATTACTGAGGGGAAAAAAAAGAGACAAAGAGCTTGGGTAAATTTCACATTATCATCATCCAGAAAATGACAGGACAGAGACTTAAATGTGAGTTATCTAGACAGAGTGGCTGTTTATTTAACCATTATGCCACAGACCCTCCCTAAGAAGAAAGGTTGCTTCAAGACCAGTACCTGCTCCATGTTCAGAGAAAAGGATGATAATTAGTTATACCTGACAATGGCAAGGCCCATCTTTTAGGTGCTTTTATAAGTGAGCCCCTTCCCCCATATACTCAGATCAGATCAGATCAGCTCAAATCAGTCGCTCAGTCATGTCCGACTCTTTGCGACCCCATCAACTGCAGCACGCCAGGCCTCCCTGTCCATCACCAGCTCTCGGAGGTCACTCAGACTCACATTCATCGAGTCAGTGATGCCATCCAGCCATCTCATCCTCTGTCGTCCCCTTCTCCTCCTGCCCTCAATCCCTCCCAGCATCAGAGTCTTCTCCAATGAGTCAACTCTTCGCATGAGGTGGCCAAAATACTGGAGTTTCAGCTTGAGCATCATTCCCTCCAAAGAAATCCCAGGTCTGATCTCCTTCAGAATGGACCGGTTGGATATCCTTGCAGTCCAAGGGACTCTCAAGAGTCTTCTCCAACATATACTCAACCACATCTCAAAATTTACACAGGGCTCAAGATGACTTCTAGAATAAAAAAGTATCAAAATCAAAACTCAACTATTTTTTTCTGAGACTCAAGATCAGCTCTTCTGAGCCAGGGAACTCTGGCTGAGATCTGACTAAAGGAAAGAAAACTGGAATCTACGGAGAAGGCAATGGCACCCCACTCCAGTACTCTTGCCTGGAAAATCCCATGGACGGAGGAGCCTGGTGGGCTCCAGTCCATGGGGTCGCTAAGAGTCGGACACGACTGAGCGACTTCACTTTCACTTTTCACTTTCATGCATTGGAGAAGGAAATGGCAACCCACTCCAGTGTTCTTGCCTGGAGAATCCCAGGGATGGGGGAGCCTGGTAGGCTACCATCTATGGGGTCACACAGAGTTGGACACGACTGAAGTGACTGAGCATAGCATAGGGAAAAAAAAAAAAAAACCTAAGCAACAGCCACAACCAGCAAATCTGAACTGGTGGTCCTCTGTCAGCATTTGACCTAAGCCATTATAGGAGAGTTGGTTTTGAAGGCGGTATAACGTTAATGCCTGATCCAAAATCTGATTACTGAGAGCTCTAATTCTGGACCTTAACAGTTGGAAGGAGTGTATCCGACACTGAACTTAACATCTGGGAACTGGCATCTCCTCTCCTGTATGCTAAGGAACTGCTCTGGGGAGTAAACGCAGTGAGATAGATGGGGTGTACCGGAAATGGTCCAGGCCTGCATGAAAGTGAGGTACACAAGAGGAATCCTCAGGCTTGAGTCAGAACACTTTAGATTCTTGGCCACATCATTTAAAATTCTAAGGGAAAAGTAAAGACCAGTGTTGCATAATTACAGGCACATGGGAGACAGAAAGTGTTACAAATTTAATCTTGGAGAAAACATGGCCTCACTTTGATGTCACAGACTAGTCAGTTGTGAAGATATTTGGTTTAAGTGTATAGCTGTATGTTAGATGAGAGGTGGGAGTTGGAGGGAGAACAGGAAGCTGTCTATTGGTGAGTGTAAAAATCTGTATGAAAGGAGACTCACCAATGCACTAAGCATAGTTGTTGTCGGGTGGGTTGGTCTTCTTTTAAATGTTCTTCTCTGTCTATATTTTCTGACACCAAATACTGAGGTTTCAACAGCCAAAAAAAGCAACTTTATTTTAGGAAAAATAATTTTAACTGAAATTCCAGTTAATGTTGATCTTGCTGATATTTCATTTTTTCCCATGATATTTAATAAAAGCAGGCACTTGGTGACTGATGCCTTATCTAAAATGAACACATTTTAATTTATTCTTTGACAGGATGCATAATTGCAATGATATTTTATTCTTCAGCTCAGATGAATATCTTCATTCAATGAATATGGTAGAGAAAATTCACAGAATTTTCTGTAGAAGAAATATGTTGGAGATGAAACATGAAATATTGCTCAGGTCATTAGAGTTTTATGATTTGGAGCTTATATTATACTCCCAAACAGGTGACAAAATAGAAAGGCTAAATCAGATTTGTGAGACAGTAGCATTAAATGCTGGGCTGCAAGATGACCTATCGCTTTCTCAAGACATTAAGTTGTTGGCAAACAACCAAATTCCTATACAGGCAAAGCAGTAAATGTAAATGAGGGAAATTTTATTCATGACCCAATTCAGTGACGAGGCCTTCTTTCCTTTATTACCAAAGAAAAATGTGAAAAATATTTTTATCATTTATCAACTGTAAATATAATGAACTTCTATTGTCTCCAAGTTTTCTCTGCAGTGCCTACTGGGGAAAGGAAACACCTTTGATACTCAAAGAAACATAATCTTTGTATAAGGATAATAAAAAGTAGATTCTTTTATTTCCCTTTTAACCATATAACTATCAGGACTTGTATCCTACAGTATCACTGTCTTGGGAACTGGTTAGTGGAATCCATAAGATTAGTGATACATTCAGAATAACCACAGGAATGGGTTTTCAGAGGGAATTCCAGAATTAAGACATTGCACAGTCAAAGAGACTTGAAAGGTGAACTAACTCACATCTGTCATTTTAAGGTTGAAGAAACAGTTGGGGACCCTGACAGTTCAGAGGTCACAAAGCTAATGATAAGCAATGCCAAGACTAGAATGCAGGCCTTCAGTTGTCTAAACTAGGAACATCTTTTCTAAGCCTTTGAGTTTAATAAGGTGCAAGGAAGAGAGCCCTTTACTGGATTCAAAGGTACTAAAAATTCTTCTTTCCCTTAAGATTTCACTTATTAAATGATTTTTTCCAAACAAAATTCTTGGTATATATTTATATTAATTGAATCACTCAATAATTTTGGTTTTTCTCATGGGCTAGACATTATTTTGATATATGTTTAAGCAATGGATCAGCATTCTTCAGAGAAACAGAACTAACAGGATGTTTGTAGACATAGATTTACTTTAAGGAATTTGTTCATACATCTTCAGGGGTTTGACAGTTCCTAAATGTGATGGAGTAGGAGACCGAGGGAAGGGTTGCAATTCAAGTCTATTGCTAGTCTGCTGGCAGAATTCCCTCTTGGTCTAGGAGGTCACTCTTTTAAGCCCTTCAGGTGATTGGATGACATTCATCCACATTATGGAGAGTAATCTACTTTACTAAAAGTCCACAAACTGAGATGTTAATCTCACTCATCTAAAAAAAAAAAAAAAAGAATACCTTCATAGAAACATTCAGAATAACATTTGAACAAATGTCTGGGTACCATGGTGTAGTCAAGTTGACACATAAAATTAAACACTGCAAGCACGGTCATCGACTAGGTTAGGAGTTGCCTTTAAACTGAAATCAGGTTTGACTTTAAATCTCAAGAACAAATTTATGGTTCCTTTATCACTGAAGATATCTGACTTGATACTACTACTAAGTCGCTTCAGTCGTGTCCGACTCTGTACGATCCCACAGACAGCAGCCCACTAGGCTCCGTCCCTGGGATTCTCCAGGCAAGAACACTGGAGTGGGTCGCCATTTCCTTCTCCAATGCATGAAAGTGAAAAGTGAAAGTGAAGTCGCTCAGTCGTGTCCGACTCCTAGCGACCCCATGGACTGGAGCCCACCAGGCTCCTCCGTCCATGGGATTCCCCAGGCAAAAGTACTGGGGTGGGGTGCCATTGCCTTCCCCGTCTGACTTGATAACTGGTTAGTAAACTCATTCTCCTAGGCCCACCAATACCTAAGAGGATCAATTCATCACTTTCAAGTACACATTTACAAAGACATATTTCACTACCTTCATACACAGAGAAGTCCTAAAGAGCTGTAATTGTTTTTACTCTGTGTTGGCACAGACTTCAGGAAAATTCAGAGAACCATGGAAATTGGAGGTGAAGTGAAACACTCAGGTACCCATCCTAAGTATCAGGGATAAATTATAACCCCTAGTGTAAATTGCCTTCCTGATGAGAGATAAAGTGGTTTGCTGGCTCCTCACGCTCAAACCAGAGTTAATCCTTCCATGGAAATCAGACACCCACAATGTCTGAGAGCATGGCACTTTAGTGCCTTCCAAAAGGCCTGAAAGTTCGAGACAAAGTACCTAGTAGTGTTCATGAACTTGAAAAGAAAGAAGGAAAGGGGAAGGACGAGAGGCCAGGGATGAAGTTCTCCTTTGAGGAGTCTTGGTTTATGTGACATACAGGTAAGTGTGGCCATTATTGCAGGCCATCTGAGGCTAGAAGGCAGCATGCTTCAGACAATGGACAACCACCAGCAAAGAGAGTGAAAAAGCTGTGTGTTTCTTTCCTTCTGCCTTCATCCACATCAAGAAAAGACTGATATTCTGACCTCAAATCCAAACATTAAAATACACCAGGTCAATCACATAGTTCTTTTAGATGGGGTTCAGTTCAGTTCAGCCGCTCAGTCATGTCCGACTCTTTGCGACCCCATGAATCACAGCACGCCAGGCCTCCCTGTCCATCACCAACTCCTGGAGATCACTCAAACTCATGTCCATCAAGATGGTGAGGCCATCCAGCCATCTCATCCTCTGTCGTCCCCTTCCCCTCCTGCCCCCAATCCCTCCCAGCATCAGAGTCTTTTCCAATGAGTCAACTCATTGTGTGAGGTGGCCAAAGTATTGGAGTTTCAGCTTTAGCATCAGTCCTTACAAAGAATACCCAGGGCTGATCTCCTTTAGAATGGACTGGTTGAATCTCCTTGCAGTCCAAGGAACTCTGAGGAGTCTTCTCCAACACCAAGTTCAAAAGCATCAAATCTTGGGCACTCAGTTTTCTTCACAGTCCAATTAAACCATAGCCTTGACTAGACAGACCTTTGTTGGCAAAGGAATGTCTCTGCTTTTCAATATGCTACCTAGGTTGGTCATAACTTTCCTTCCAAGGAATAAGCATCTTTTACTTTCATGGCCGCAATCACCATCTGCAGTGATTTTGGAGCCCAAAAAAATAAAGTCTGACACTGTTTCCACTGTTTCCCCATCTATTTCCCATGAAGTGATGGGACCAGATGCCATGATTTCGTTTTCTGAATGATGAGCTTTAAGCCAACTTTTTCACTCTCCTCTTTTACTTTCATCAAGAGGCTTTTGAGTTCCTCTTCACTTTCTGCCATAAGGGTGGTGTCATCTGCATATCTGAGGTTATTGATATTTCTCCCAGCAATCTTGATTCCAGCTTGTGCTTCTTCCAGCCCAGCATTTCTCATGATGTACTCTGCATATAAGTTAAATAAGCAGGGTGACAATATGCAGCCTTGACGTATTCCTTTTCCTGTTTGGAACCAGTCTGTTGTTCCATGTCCAGTTCTAACTGTTGCTTCCTGACCTGCATACAGGTTTCTCAAAAGGCAGGTCAGGTGGTCTGGTATGCCCATCTCTTTCAGAATTTTCCACAGTTTATTGTGATCCACACAGTCAAAGGCTTTGGCACAGTCAATAAAGCAGAAATAGATGTTTTTCTAGAACTCTTTTGCTTTTTCAATGATCCAGAGGATATTGGCAATTTAGACAGGATAAGTTTGTGCAAATTATGAATTGCTCACCTCCATAATTTTACTATGGCTGCAGTCACAGATGGTGACTGCAGCCATGAAATTAAAAGACGCTTACTCCTTGGAAGGAAAGTTATGACCAACCTAGATAGCATATTCAAAAGCAGAGACATTACTTTACCAACAAAGGTTCGCCTAGTCAAGGCTATGGTCTTTCCTGTGGTCATGTATGGATGTGAGAGCTGGACTGTGAAGAAGGCTGAACGCCGAAGAATTGATGCTTTTGAACTGTGGTGTTGGAGAAGACTCTTGAGAGTCCCTTGGACTGCAAGAAGATCCAACCAGTCCATTCTGAAGGAGATCAATCCTGGAATTTCTTTAGAAGGAGTGATGCTAAAGCTGAAACTCCAGTATTTTGGCCACCTCATGCGAAGAGTTGACTCATTGGAGAAGACTCTGATGCTGGGAGGGATTGAGGGCAGGAGGAGAAGGGGACGACAGAGGATGAGATGGCTGGATGGCATCACTGACTCGATGGATGCGAGTCTGAGTGACCTCCGGGAGCTGGTGATGGATAGGGAGGCCTGGCGTGCTGCGGTTCATGGGGTCGCAAAGAGTCGGACACGACTGAGCGACTGATCTGATCTGATCTGATCTGATAATTTTACTGAAATGAAAATTTAACTTTAATTTCTGAGTAATAAATCATATTCATCTTTAGAATATGAACTTTACTAAATATAAGCCACATACTAAATGACATATTTCAAGATGTTTCTAGACTTTTGGTAATGCTAACTGAACACAGATTAGTTTCTGGTTTCCCATCAGATTAAGAATAATCTTTCCCTCTGGCTTTGAAGAGCACAGCAAGTCATCCTGTTCAATATAGGCCTTTAAGCAACATAAAAGAATGTCATTGCTTTCACTACATTCCTTGTTTTCATGTTTATCAGAACCATGATAGCATAAGTGTTATATGAACACTTTAAGCATTAGCAGCATAATAAAACAATAATTAGTTCTTCAAAATGATTTATTGAAATAGCTTATCTATCTTGATGACCTCCATTCATGAAAAAAAGAGATACTGTAGGATAACTAGATGTTTTTAATGCAAATGATGTCAAGATGTAAAACAAACTGAGTTTACAGAGAGCAACAGTACGTGGAAAAATTCCTAAATTAGTCTAAAAATTGGAATGTCTCAGACATCTGTTGGTGATTCTTGGGAAAAATATGTATTTCTAGTACGTAATAACTTTTACTTTGCAAATCAAAAGACAGTCATTAAAATAATTCAGATGTGAAGTCTTTCAATCTTGTCAGAAGCAAGCTCGTAGCCTCAATTCTCATGCATTCAATGGACATAATGTTTTTGTTACAATTCATTTTCACTGGCATAAACATGCACTTCAAAATTTCCTCTTAGTCTTTTCTTGGAATAATACGGTACAAGTTCTCAGAAATATTCTAATTTTATCACTTTATTCTTAGAACTTTAATCAAGACCATCTAAAACTAATATTTCTTATCTTAAACTTGAATGAAGAAGATAATAGATTTCTAAGAGTGATTACATTTTTTTCATAATATATATCTGTTAATAGAAGAAAGTCTGTTTGCCCAGTATTCTTCCTTTAAAGTTGGACAGTAACTGAACACATCACTGACAAAAATGCCAATTATAATTGGGACTCAGTGGCTAAGATTGTAATAAACACTATAAAGGATTCTCCCTGTTTAAGGAATAATGTGTGTAAACACAAAGCAAAGTTTGTCTATGTAGATAAAAAAGATGTATCTATTTTAAATAATTTTTGGATTCCAATGTCAAAAATAGTGATTGCAGTAATTTTTGAGTTTCTTTTAATTTGAGGTCTATATAAATTAAGCTAGGCTAAAACTTCACTTGAGTCAATGTTAAATAAATTGAATATGAAAAATTGTCCAAAAATCTTTCTCCTTGTAATGTTTTTAAGATAAAAAAAATTACTTATAACAAGTGAAATGAGGAAGAATCCGAGATAAAGCTAGATGCTCTTGTGTGCCAGATTTGGCATTCATATAACACTCCATATAATTGTTTAACAAGAGTGAAAGTTTCCACGAGTAGCACTGGAGAGTCATTCCCAAATTAGAATACCATGTGCTGAGGTGTTATCATACCATGCCCTCATCCCTTTCCAGCAGAGGCTGCACAGTTAAATAGTCCTTCACAAAGTATTTGTAAGTATACTTGTATGTGTTGTCTTCACTCTGAAAACACACACATCCACCACCCGCTCTTCACAATCCCATAACCTGACAATCCTCATCAATTTGTTGTTGCTGCTATTTAGTCACTAAGCCATATCTAACTCTTTTGCAACCCATGGACTTAGCCCACAGCCTCCTCTGTCAACAGGATTTCCCAGGCAAGAATACTGGAGTGGATTGCCAGTTCCTTCTCCAGGGAACCTTCCCAACCCAGGGACTGAACTCGTGTTTCCTGCGTCAGCAAGTAGGATTTTTTTTTTTTTTAATCACTGAGCCACCAAGGACACCCTCCTCTTCTATTACTGCCCTTTACAGCCAGAAGCAGACTCATTAGAAAAGACCCTGATGCTGGGAAACATGGAAGGCAGGAGGAGAAGGGGGTGACAGAGGACGAGATGGTTGGATGGCATCACCATCTCAATGGACATGAGTTTGAGCAAGCTCCAGGAGGTGGTGAAGGACAGGGAAGTCTGGTGTGCTGCAGTCCATGGGGTCTCAAAGAGTCACATGAGTGAGCAACTGAACAACAATAGCTAAAATTGGAGTTATGAAATCTTAACCAATTTACATCTTATTTTCTCTTCAGCAGAAGGCAATATGAATTCTCCCCCACATTTAATCATGCTGCTGCTGCTAAGTCACTTCAATCGTGTCCGACTCTGTGTGACCTCAGAGACGGCAGCCCACCAGGCTCCCCTGGCCCTGGGATTCTCCAGACAACAACACTGGAGTGGGTTGCCATTGCCTTCTCCAATGCATGAAAGTGAAAAAATAAAGTGAAGTCGCTTAGTCGTGTCCGACTCCTAGCCACTCCATGGACTTCAGCCTACCAGGTTCCTCCGTCCATGGGATTTTCCAGGCAAGAGTACTGGAGTGGGGTGCCATTGCCTTCTCATAATTCTCACCAATTTTTAACAAGCTTTTTGTTTCTATCTTCAAGAAAATACTTTAGTGCTTATCCCTTTTCTCAGGGTTTGGCACTACTGACCACTTCCTCCCATTAAACACTAGACTTCCATGACCACATACTCTACCGAATTATCCTGTCTCTCCAGTTATCAATCTCGCTGATACACTTCTATGTCTCATGTCTGTATGTGAAATTCTAAAGTACCTCATTATTTTTTCCTTCTCATTTTACACTGGTGTGTGTGTGTGTGTGTGTGTGTATGTGTGTGTGTGTGTGTGCTCACTCATGTATGACTCTTTGCGACCCCGTGGACTGTAGTGTGCCAGGCTCTTCTGTCCATGGAACTTTCCAGGTGAGAATACTGGAAAGGGTAGCCATTTCCTACTCCAGGGGATCTTTCCAACTCAGGGATCTAACTTGCATCTCTTGTGTCTCCTGCATTGCCAGGTAGATTCTTTACCACTGTGCCACCTGGGAACCCCACTGTTAGTCATAGTTTTTATCATATGCCGAACACTTCCAAATTAACATCTTCTGCTCTCCAAATCAGAGAAGGCAATGGTACCCCACTCCAGTACTCTTGCCTGGAAAATCCCACGGATGGAGGAGCCTGGTGGGCTCCAGTCCATGGAGTCGCTGAGAGTTGGACATGACTGAGCGACTTTACTTTCCCTTTTCACTTTCATGCGTTGGAGAAGGAAATGGCAACCCACTCCAGTGTTCTTGCCTGGAGAATCCCAGGGACAGGGGAGCCTGGTGGGCTGCCGTCTATGGGGTCGCACAGAGTCGGACATGACTGAAGTGACTTAGCCGCAGCAGCAGCAGCTCTCCAAACATTTGTATTTAACTGCCTACTCGGAAATTCTAATTCAAGTCTCACAGATACTTCATATACATTCCCAAAATATCATCTCTCTACAAATAGTTCTGTTCCTCCCCTTATATTGCCTATAAGGCAGTAGAAAAGCAAAAGTTCACCCAGATTCAATCTTTTACTTGAATCCCCATAAGGTCCATAAGACACATATTTTTCTGGCCTCCTACTTAAAATCTCACCCTCTTAAAATGTCCTAATTTGTTTCTGTTCTGCCCTTTCCTCAACAGCAGTTTGTAGCATCTAACACATCAAATATTAATGGATTCATCTTGTCTATCATCCATTTTCTTTCTCTAAAGTATAAGTTCCATGAGTTCAGAGACTTTTTTTTTGTCTTGTTTATAACTGAATTAGTATCTAAACATAGTGTGTGATCAATTCAACTAGAGGAGCACATCCTGGGGAATTTCAACCTATATATGTGTAGTCCGACAGTTGACCAAAGACCTAAGAAAAATTTCCACTCAGATATAGGTATTCCATTTTAACTGTCCTGAACCCAAACATCAACCAGCTTAGCAGGTACAAACTCATCCTTCATTTGGCAAAACTGATGCTCTCTACTTGGGTTCTCTCTCCTTACATGACAGTCTGGAAACTTGTTTGTGAGAAAGCCTGTGAGAATCTGGGGCTTCCTTCTCATCATCCTCAGGAGCAAACTGAAACTCCTGTGCTCCTTTGTAGACTCATATCTCCCCACTTCCCACCCCTCCAACATGCATTTTAAGTTACCTTCAGTTCCTATACATTCATGGTCTTCCTCACCTCCAGGCTCTTGCACATGTGCTCTGCTATGCCTGGACCAGTCCCATATCTGACTAATTCTAATCATCCACTCACACGTCATGTCTCCAGTGACTTCCCTGGGCTGAATTAAGTGTTCCATGCGTGCTTATTTTGCACACCCCACTTTTCCCAATCATCATCTATATTTCACAGTTTTATGATGATCTATTTACTTTTCCATACTCCCACTATACAATAAGCTTCTTGGGGGCAAACCCCATATGTTATTTAGTGTTTCTTCTTCCTATTCACTAGGTTACTGAATAAATATTTCTTGAAATTAATGCACAGTTGGATCTAGCAATTTGCTTGACGAGAGAGAATATTGCTTCTCAATCAATTATATGTCTCCATTCTGTGCAATAAACAAATTAAAACACAAATACACTTCACTCCAAGAGTAAGAAAAACAGGAAAAGGAAACATATTTTAAAAGGTATGACACTGAAATTGTACAAAATAAAATTTTTTTAAAAAAATTTTACAAAACAGAAGGAAAAGCCTTGGTTATATCTGTGTCAGATACTGAATATATGAAAACCTCTATATTTTGGTTTTGTGTTATATGTACAAAGTAAACTCAATTTAAAGGAATTAGCCATTCAAGCTGTAATGTAACTGCTAAATTCTCTACAGGTAGGCTGATTCCTAGTATCTTAACACTGTATGTTAGTTAGGAAGGAGAGTTTAGAACTATCTCATCCTCTTCATTCCATAGGTGAAAAGCTGAGTTTGAAGGAAATAAAGTGATTGTCTGAATTTCCACAGTTAGTCAAAGGTAGCCATATAAACCAAGTCTTTTATATCCCCTCAACTGTCCTCAAATGTATTATGTTCTGTATGAAAGATATGTTGACCATTACCAACATTTACTAAAGTCCTGGTATGTGTTAAGGGAAACAACTCCTTATCTTAGGACCCAGTTAGATAACTATGAAAACAAGTCACCACAAACACAGTAGAGGAACTGAAGATTGGGTGGGATCAGACAGAAGGGCCTCTTTGGAAGCCTTAAGGACTATGATAACCTGACCACTCACCGTCAACTTATAGTCAGTTCATATTCCCATAATAAACAATACAGATATATAATCTTAAGCTCTCTAACAAGTAACTTTTCCTTAAAACAGAGTTTTTTACTTGGTTTCTATTGGATTTTAATGAATAACACATATGGCAGTCAAAGATCTGTTTAAATGAAACTGGGAAGAAAAATATCATTGACCTCTTTCCACCAAGTAGTGATACTGAAAGCCACAAGATGATAAACGTTAGCGACTCCTATTTTCTGAACGTATTCAACACGTGCTTTTCCACAATCTTAAGTCCGTTTTGAAACAAGGTGGGGCAACATAGAAATAAAAATGTGAGTTTTTGTTCTGTTTCTAATAAATGACTACCAAAATAAAAATGCCTGAGTGGACATAATCTGAGAATCAGTTATATTTCAATAACATTTCTTATTTTTCTAGCTCAGGGATTTAAATTCTTTAATTTTTTTTTCTGTCAGAAGATGTCTCATATCATGGCATTTATGTTACTTTTGGAAAAGTTTTGATGAATAAGTTATTATACATATTTTCTGGTCCTGCTGTATACTCTTCCAGTGGACTTGAATGTTTTTATATTTTTCTCCCAAAATACTTCTTTCATTGCTGTTGATGTTGTGCAGTCACTAAGTCATGTCTAGTTCTTTGCAATCCCACTGACTGTAGCCTGACAGGCTCTTCTGTCCAGGGGGTTCTCCAGGCAAGAATACAAGAGTGGGTTACCACATACCTATAAGCAGCAATGAATTAACCTACACTTTATAAACATGGACAGGTATGTGGGGGTTCACACTCTTTACCTAGCATCACAGAATTACTTAGCACATGACTCAGAAGTAGAAAATCTATGGACAGAGGAGCCTGGTGGGCTATAGTCCATGTGGTCACAAAAAGTCAGACACGAGTGAGCAACTAACATGTCCACTTCCTTCAGAAGTGGAAACTTAGATCAGGATCATAGCATCAACCTGGTTCTGAAAACAGACATTCACTTGAAATTAACAGGAAATGCCAACATAGGGCTCTGTCCAAAGGACAGTAGCATTTACTAAGTGTTTTTGATGCACAAAATCTAATCACTTTACAAGCATTAAATCAGTCAATTTCTTGTCATCTTTGTCTTATAGGTGAAGAGGCACCTTATAGGTGAAGAAATTAAGGCACACACAGTTGAGTTGTTTGCCAGAGATTTAAAGCAAGCAAGCAGTACAGTTCAGTTCAGTTGCTCAGTCATATCCGACTCTGAAACCCCAAGGACTGCAGTACACCAGGCTTTTCTGTCCAACACCAACTCCTGGAGCTTACTCAAACTCATGTTCATACAGTCGGTGATGCCATCTAACCATCTCATCCTCTGTCATCCCCTTCTCCTCCAGCCTTCAATCTTTCCCATCATCAGGGTCTTTTCAAATGAGTCAGGTCTTTGCATCAAGTGACCAAACTATTGGAGTTTCAGTTTCAGCATCAGTCCTTCCAATGAATATTCAGGACTGATTTCCTTTAGGATGGACTGGTTGGATTTCCTTGAAGTCCAAGGGACTCTCAAGAGTCTTCTCCAACACCACAGTTCAAAACCATCAATTCTTTGGCGCTCAGCTTTCTTTATAGTCCAACTCTCACATCCATACATGACTACTGGAAAAACCATAGCCTTGACTAGATGGGCCTTTGTTGGCAAAGTAATATCTCTGCTTTTTAATATGCTGTCTAGGTTGGTTATAACCTTTCTTCAAAAGAGTAAGTGTCTTTTAATTTCATGGCTGCAGTCACCATCTGCAGTGATTTTGGAGCCCCCCAAAATAAAGTCTATCACTGTTTCCCCATCTATTTGCCATGAAGTGATGGGATCAGACGCCATGATCTTAGTATTCTCAATGTTGTGTTTTAAGCCAGCTTTTTTACTCTCCTCTTTCACTTTCCTTTCCTGAAAAGGCTCTTTAGTTCTTCACTTTCTGCCATAAGGGTGGTGTCATCTGCATATCTGAGGTTATTGATATTTCTCCCGGCAATCTTGATTCCAGCTTGTGCTTCTTCCAGCCCAGCGTTTCTCATGATGTACTCTGCATATAAGTTAACTAAGCAGGGTGACAATATACAGTCTTGATGTACTCCTTTTTCTGATTTGGAAACAGTCTGTTGTTCCATGTTCAGTTCTAACTGTTGCTTCCTGACCGGAATACAGATATCTCAAGAGGCAGGTCATGTGGTCTAGTATTCCCATCTCTTTAAGAATTTTCCAGTTTGTTGTGATCCACACAGTCAAAGACTTTGGCATAGTCAATAAAGCAGAAGTAGATGTTTTTCTGGAATTCTCTTGCTTTTTCTATGATCCAACGGATGTTAGCAATTTGACCTCTAGTTCCTCTGTCTTTTATAAATCCAGCTTGAACATCTGGAAGTTCGTGGTTCATGTACTGCTGAAGCCTGGCTTGGAGAATTTTGAGCATTAGTTTGCTAGCCTGTGAGATGAGCGCAATTGTGCGGTAGTTGGAGCATTTTTGGGCGTTGCCTTTCTTAGGGATTGGAATGAAAACTAAACTTTTCCAGTCCTGTGGCCACTGCTGAGTTCCCAAATTTGCTGGCATATTGAGTACAGCACTTTCACAGATCATCTTTTACTATTTACCATCACCTCCTCTAGCTTTGTTCATAGTGATCCTTACTAAGGCCCATTTGACTTTGCATCCCAGGATGTCTGGCTCTAGGTGAATAACCACACCATCATGGTTATCTGGGTTGTAAAAATCTTTTTTGTATAGTTCTTCTGTGTATTCTTGCCACCTCTTCTTAGTATCTTCTGCTTCTGTTAGGTCCATACGGTTTCTGTCCTTTATTGTGCCCATCTCTGCATGAAATGTTCCCTTGATATCTCTCATTTGCTATCTCTCTAGTAAGCAGTACAGATAAGACTTAAAGCCAGGACATCTGGTTCCAGAATTCTTAGTCTTGATCACTACCTGGTCTACTTGTCCACAGATCCTACCTTTCTAATTCACCCCACAAATGTTACCTTAATGAGAGAACAAGTTCTTTCTTGATATCCATTTGATCTTTGCCTTCTTTATCAAGGACGACTCAGACAGCTGACAAATTCTACTTTTATTAAAATGAGTTCATTTTGGGTAGCAAGGACTCTAAAACTCAAGGCTAGCAATTACGCAAGTGGGAGACCTCACAGGAAATGTTTATTTGTCCCAAGAGAGTCTTTACAGACTCGGAACTTAAGAAAGTGATACAATAAATGCTTTCGAGGGTTCAACATACTAGCTGCCCTAGCCAGTATTCACCAGACAATTCCATGTGTCTAAGGCGACGTACTCATGTTTTAAAATGTACTGACAGATATTAACATCATGATAATGCCAAAATCAGTTCCAAATACTTAGCCCAGACACATGGCTTTCATCAGCTCCACAAAACTCTAGAGATATTTTATCAGCAACTGATCAAAGGAAGCAGTAGGGACTGACACAAACACGTCAGGATGCATGTAGTATCCTCCACTCAAGTACACCCCAGGGTCATGTCTCCAGGAATAGAGACAGCACATCAGCATACAGCTGAAGCAGAGCAAATGAACGGAGGTCTCTCTGAAGGCAAAGCCCTGAACACATCAAGCTGAAATGCCAGATCCTGGTTTAGCCCCATGGTGCCCTCACTTGGATGTGGGTACTGCTGTAAGAGATATCTTACTCATGCGAAGGTCCTGTCAACTTGCTTTCAAACATGAATGGAGCAAAGCACAAACATCACATGACTTCTCAAGTGTGCTTGGCTCTGCACAGACAAAACTGCTGTATTTGGAGTCATGGTGAAAGAAGGGGAAATGGCATCTGCAAACCATGAAGCTGATTAAACAAATTTGCTTCCCAAGTACTTGAGGTACTCTCAGCCCTAATTAATGTCTCCTGCAAATGCACCCTCATAGCTAAGATTCACTTTCCTAATCTAAGCCATATGTTCCTTCCATCGTCCTAACGATATAAATGGAAATTGTTCTTTTTCACTGAATATTTCTACTACAAAAATGCTCTTTCCAGGCTGATGCTCTGTGCTGAAATCAGTGGATAAGAAAATCCCTCTCTGAAAACAGTTTCTCACTTTTTTTTTCCTCTTCTTATTACCCATATGCAGAGGTGAGGTCTTATGTGTGATTTTTAAATGCTGCACGAAGCACTTTGCCTGAATTAGAAACAAGCTTCTGCAAGTGTAGAACCTTCTGCATGAAAAACAGGTAAATTAAAACTGAAAAGGGGAAAGCAGCGTCCAATATATAGCTTGCACAGTTGAAGAACAGATGTCTCACCTCTCATAAGAAGAGAAGTTGATGGCTTATAGTGAGAATGAGAATGACTTGCTTTTTTCCAGAAGCCAATAGTTTCAATCAAACTTCTTGCTCCAGCTACTGCTCTGTTTTCGTTTTAAGAAGCACCTTTTACTCTTTATGCATGACTGGAGGAAAGAGAGATGTATAGATCTATGAGACTTCAGAGTTCGAAGAGACCCTAGTGATCACCGAATCAGGTGTTGGTGAGCCTCTCTGTATACCGGAAACCCCTGGTGAGCTTGGAGACTGGTTCTTCCCCAGAGAGATTATAATTCAATTGACCCCAGGTGAATCTGATGGAACCTGATACGTTATTTCTCCACAGCACTCTTAGAGATTCTAACAGCCAAGCCCCAGGAGCTGTGATCTTGTCCACCCACCTCTTTGGAGCCCGCTGCTGCTAATTCGCTTCAGTCATGTCCGACTCAGTGCGACCCCATAGACAGCAGCCCACCAGGCTCCCCCATCCCTGGGATTCTCCAGGCAAGAACAGAGTGAAGTAAGCCAGAAACAAAAACACAAATACAGTATACTAACGCATATATATGGAATTTAGAAAGATGGTAAAAATAACCCTATTTACGAGACAGCAAAAGAGACACTGATGTATAGAACAGACTTTTGGACTCTGGGACCGGGAGAGGGTGGGATGATTGGGGAGAATAGCATTGAAATATGTATAATATTATATCTGAAATGTATTAATTGTTCAAACTAATCACTGTCATATTACAATTTGTTCATATTAGATGTTTGTAATGTTTCTGATAATCAATAAAAGAGATTCTTGATTAAAAAAAAAAAACACTGGAGTGGGTTGCCATTTCTTTCTCCAGTGCATGAAAGTGAAAAGTGAAAGTGAAGTCACTCAGTCATGTCCGACTCCTAGCGACCCCATGGACTGCAGCCCACCAGGCTCCTCCATCCATGGGATTTTCCAGGCAAAAGTACTGGAGTAGGGTGCCATCGCCTTCTCCTTCTTTGGGGCAAATGATATGAAATATTTATTCAGTGCCCACATACAGTTGTTGGTGGCAGAGGATGAACTGTAACCTCAAGCTCCAAACCTCCACACCTGTGTGTTTTCCTCTACCTTATACTATTTACCTCTTATAATCCGTGCTTTTTAAAAGTTGAAATCAATTTGATGATAGAAATAACTTTAAAAACCAAAACAAAACCTAGATCTACTCTCCTACTCTCCCCTTTTCAAAGGTCTCTTCCTTATCTTCTATTTTTGTTATTGCAATCTCTCTTGAAAGCCAGATATAAATTGGTGTCACTATATAACTCCAGATTTAAAACGAAAATATTAGTAAGCCATTCCAGAATCGCTCCCCAAAAGTACTTCTTTTAACAGTGCAAACCACAAAGAAATCCCTCCTATTGGCTTCAGTATTAAAATCGTAACAATAGCAGCCAAATAAGCAGATCCAGGCACCGTTCTCAGAGTGTGTGGCCTGCATCATCTCACCCAGTCCTCATAACAGCTTTCTGAGGTCATTATATACAAGCAAGAAAACTGAGCCACCAGAATTCAAGTCATTTCCCCAGGTAAATTCCCCCAATTTTAGTAATTTCACATGGCTATGAAAGCCGGCAGCCACTCAGTTTAATCTTAAAAATCACAATGTGAAACTGTCCTTCAAAAATAGCTTTCCAATCATGATCAACTAATATTTAGAAAGAATTTTTATTACTCATCTCTCATACAATCTCAATTAAATTTTACAAGATTGACATCACCATTTGGTTGAAAGAGAAACCAAGGCTTGGGAAATACCCAGTGTCCTTCCAGGCAGAAGGGGCCAAACCCCAATCTGAGCCTTCGTGACAGACGCAGGGCTGCACTCCCCCTGCCACACTGCTTTAAATCAAAATATGGTTTCGTGACTCTGATAAGCATTTTGTACAACAGTCCTGCTAGGAAAATAGTGTAAAACTGACCATAAACAGCCAAAAATTGAATGCCGTGCTGTTGATTAAATTGTTGATTTTACTGAAATTCACTGGTACACTCAGAAACAAAATTAATTGCAGCAAACCTCCCCAAAGATTCTTGTTGTGCATCCTTTTATTTTTATTCACATAATCCGTGTTTACTGAGCTGTGGTAAAGGATGCATGGGCTATTTTTATTCGGAGAAAGGCGATAACACCAGCCAAGCAGAAGGACCCATCCATGACCAGAATGCAATGGCCTTCATTATCCTCCAACTCCTCCTAAATGACTCACAGAGAGCCGGCAGATGGTGTTTTCTCTCACCCCTTGCCTTGCACTTATTTAATAATTTTAACTTAGTTTTTGTTCTGTCTCCATGATGCCTAATAGGCAGACATATTTTGGGAGTTGGTTTCTACTTCTAATACTGAATAGGGCATTTGGAAATTTTCTGAGGGTCTAAATTCTGGATCAAGTAAGGGCAGAGAATAAGGATGACAAAAACTTACTATTAATAACAAGTAACACTTACTGGGCACATTACAATATGCCAGATACAAAAGCCAATAAATTTGCATGAACTCATTTAATCATCCAAAGACCCCAAAATGGGGAGGCTGGTGTTTAGAGAGGTTAAGAAACCTACAGCTAATAAGTGGAGACAGAGCATCTGAACCAAGCATCTACTTTCTTTTTAAACTTTTTTAAATTGAGATAACACTGGTTTATACACTGCTTTGTGTGTACATTATATTGCTACTTCTGTGTACACTACGGTGTACTCACCACCAAAACTTTAGTTTCCATCACTATACAGTTGACCCTCTTTATCCATTTACCCTCCCCCTCCTTCAGCTTCTCCTTTAGGAAACACTACTCTGTTCTCTGTATCTACAGGTGAGTGTTTTTTTCATTTAGTTTGTTCATTTATTTATTATACTCCACATATGTATAAAATATAGTATTTGTCATGTTTATTTCATTAGCATAATATTCTCAAGATTCATCCATGTTGCTGAAAATGGAAAGGTTTCATTTTTTTAGGGCTGAGTAATATCCCACTATGTATATATAATATATTATATCTTATCCATTCATTGGTTGATGGGCACCCAGGTTGTTTCCAAATCTTGAACGTGAACGTGAACTTGAACGTGAAGTCACTCAGTCGTGTCTGACTCTTTGCGACCCCATGGACTGTAGCCTACCAGGCTCCTCTGTCCATGGGATTTTCCAGGCAATAGTACTGGAGTGGATTGCCATTTCCTTCTCCAAGGGATCTTCCCAACTCAGGGATTGAACCCGGGTCTCCTGCATCGTAGACAGGCGCTTTACCTTCTGAGCCACCAGGACAGCAATGATCATAGTTGTGGATATATTTTCTGAATGAATAATTTTGTATTCTTTGAATAAATAGCCAGAATTGGGATAGCTGGATCATTTGGTAGATCTATTCTTGATTTTTTTTTTTTTTTTTTGAGGACTCTCCATACTATTTTTCACAGTAGCTGCAGTAATTTGCATTCCTACCAGCAGTGAACAAATGTTCTCTTTTTCCCACATTCTTGCCAAAACTTGTTATTTCTTGCCTTTTTGATAGCATCCTTTTTAACAGGGTAGAGGTAATGTTTCACTACAACTTTGACTTGCACTTCCCTAATAATTAGTCATGCTGAAATGTCTTTTCATGTACTTATTCACCAACTATATGTCTTCTTTGGGGAAAAAATGCCTATTCAACTCCTCTGTCCATTGTTTAGTTGGGTTGTTTTTGTCATTGTTGAGTTGAATGAGTTCTTTGTATGTTTCTTATATTCACCCCTTATTGAATATATGACTTGCAAATATCTTTTCATGTTTGAAATATTGTCTTTCAATTTTGTAATAGTTTTCTTTGCTGTGCAGAAGCTTTATAGTTTGATTTAGTCCTATTTGCTTATTTTTGCTTTTGTTTTCCTTGCTTACGGAGACCTATATAGAAATATCTTGCTAACAGCAAGGTCAGAAAGCATACAATGGTTTCTTCTATGAGTTTTATGGTTTTAGGTCTTCCAAGTTCTTAAGCCATTTTGTGTTGACTCTTGCGTATGCTGTAAGATAGTGGCCCTGCTGCTGCTGCTGCTAAGTCGCTTCAGTCGTGTCCGACTCTGTGCGACCCCATAGACGGAAGCTCACCAGGCTCCCCCGTCCCTGGGATTCTCCAGGCAAGAACACTGGAGTGGGTTGCCATTTCCTTCTCCAATGCAGGAAAGTGAAAAATGAAAGTGAAGTCGCTCAGTCGTGTCTGACTCCCAGCGACCCCATGGACCGGAGCCTACCAGGATCCTCTGTCCATGGGATTTTCCAGGCAAAAGTACTGGGGTGGGGTGCCATTGCCTTCCCCATAGTGGCCCTAGTTTCATTTTTTCCATGTGGTTGTTTTTCCAGTACTATTTATTGACCAGATTCTTTCTCCATCGTATGTTCTTTGCTTCTTTGTTGTAATTTAATTGTCCATATATGTGTGCATTTATTTCTGGTCTCTTAATTGTTTCATTGATCTAAATATTTGTTTTTCTGCTGATACCATGCTGTTTTGATTACTATAGCCCTACCATGTAGTTTGAAATCAGGGAATGTGACATCTCCAGCTTTGTTCTTTTTCTCAGAATTCCTTGACTATTTGGGTCCTTTTGTGGTTCCATATAAATTTTAGAATTTTTTTCTTCTATTTCTGTGAAAAATGTCATTGGGATTTTCAGGGATTCCACTGAATCTGTGGACTGCTTTAAGTAATATGGACATTTTAGTAACATTATTTCTTCCAATCCATGAGTAGAGAATGATCTTTCTATTTATTTGTGTCTTCTTTAATTTCTTTCAATAATGTCCTTAGTTTTCAGTATATAGGTCTTTCAACTTCTTGGTTAAATTTATTCCTGGGTGTTTTATTCTTTTTGCTGTGATCACAAGTGGGATTTTCTTAATTTTTTTCTGCTAGCTCACTGTTAGCATATAGAAACACAATATACATTTGTATGCTGATTTTGTATCCTGCAACTTATTAAAATTTTATTTATTATTGCCAATAGTTTTTGGTGGAGCCTTTAGGGCTTTTTAATGTATAAAATTCGGAGAAGGCAATGGCACCCCACTCTGGTGCTCTTGCTTGGAAAATCCCATGGACAGAGGACCCTGATAGGCTGCAGTCCATGGGGTCGCTAAGAGTCAGACACGACTGAGCAACTTCACTTTCACTTTTCACTTTTATGCAATGGAGAAGGAAATGGCAACCCACTCCAGTATTCTTGCCTGGAGAATCCCAGGGATGGGGAGCCTGGCTGCCGTCTATAGGGTCGCACAGAGTCAGACACGACTAAAGCGACTCAGCAGTAGCAGTAATGTATAAAATTATGTCATCTGCAAATAGTGACAGTTTTACTTCTTCCTTTCCAATTTGCATACATTTTATTTTTTCTTTCTTGCCTAATTACTCTAACTAGGACTTCCAATACTATGTTCAGTAGAATGCCAAACCCCTACACTTAATCGTTATGCAACATTCAAATGGTTGCAGTTCTAAGCTCTAGCTAGCTAAGCTAGCTAGCTAAGTCACTTCAGTCATGTCCGACTCTGTGTGACCCCATAGACGGCAGCCCACCAGGCTCCCCCGTCCCTGGGATTCTCCAGGCGAGAACACTGGAGTGGGTTGCCATTTCCTTAACACACTGGGAAATAAACCAATATAGTAAATAATAAAGCAAACCAAAAAGTTACTATTCAATCATATGAAGAGATATCAGGTAGTGAGTAGGCATCATGAAAAGGAAGGCTTGTGCCGTCAGCTCTTTCAGGATCAGCTCTAACTGCAGACGGCCACCGTGTTTACAGCCTTATGCTACCTGGGCCAGCCTGTATCCTCTAAGTTAGGCATCTTGGTCCAAGACCCTGACAGACAATGCTCTCTCCAGAGGTGCTCACCAGATTGCCCAAGGCTTTTCCAGGTCGCCTTCACAGTTTGACGTCCTCTTCTATCCAACCTTAGTTTCACCTCCTTCCCCTGCCACATAGGTGTTAATGCCTAACAACTTATTGACCAGAAATGTATTAGTAAGTCTTTGTTACCCGAACATTATTGACCAGAGTGTTTCAGTGTTCACTTACATAACAAATTGCCACCCATAGTTGTTAGTTTCTGCAAAAATCGCCATCAATAATGTGTTAATAAACCTCTTGCCTCTCAAACTCGAGGAATCTAAGCTGTAACAATACTTCAAGAACTTTTGTAAATATTAATACATACATATACATATATATCGGAGAAGGCAATGGCACCCCACTCCAGTACTTCTGCCTGGAAAATACCATGGGTGGAGGAGCCTGGAAGGCTGCAGTCCATGGGATCGCTGAGGGTCGGACACGACTGAGTGACTCCACTTTCTCTTTTCACTTTCATGCACTGGAGAAGGAAATGGCAACCCACTCCAGTGTTCTTGCCTGGAGAATCCCAGGGATGGGTGAGCCTGGTGGGCTGCCGTCTATGGGGTCACACAGAGTTGGACATGACTGGAGTGACTTAGCAGCAGCAGCATACATATATATAATTTTAATTGCTGGGAACTTTTTGAGTCTCAGGAATCCATACAAGCAGATGTACCATATCTTACATTTTTGAATAGTAGCATTGAGACACAGACACCCCCTGCAAAGTGGGAGTGGAGAGTTGGTGGGGGTGGGGAGAGCTGTGAAGGTAGCAAAAGGCAGGTATCTGCTTAATCTTTTTAAGATTGAACTGATCAGATAATTCAGAGCTACATCTGGTTCTGGCATAAAGACAGGACAACAGTCAACAGACCCAGGAAACTCCCCAAATGAAGGCCTCTATAAACAATATCCTTATGGGTCTACAGTGTCTCTAGGTGCTGGGCACATATTACTATCCTAGGCAGTATGACCCACGTACCTATGACATCAGTTCCATGTCAGAAGAGTCCCGTAAAATGACTTCTAAGACATTATCAAATACAAAAGGGTTATCTTCAATATCATAAAGAGTTAAACACTATGTTATAGATGAAATCAATATTCTGCATGAAAAGTGCTGACATATAATGCAGAATTACCTGAATGAGTTTCCATCCACCACCTTTCCAACACTTTGGGTGGCCTCCCAACTGCTCGGTCTGTTCCAAGTACCATGTTACTCCCTGTTACTGTCAACTGTACCCTAGTAAGGCAGTAATGATAACTAAGCCATCTCATGAAAATTTGCATTTTTAAATAAAGGGACTCTTGGAACCCAAGAAAACTTTCTAGACTCCACAGAATGAAATCATATACTGGAGTTAAAAGGCATATGACTCATATTAGGGGACAAAGGACTTTCTGTCACTCTCAGTTGAGACTGTGGCCAGGCTTCTAGAAGGATTGTGGTAAAGGAGGAAGTGAGAGTAGCAGAATTGTCTCCCCTCTGCAGCAGTCCACTGTACCACTGCACCAGTGTAAGGGTACACTGGTGTGCCTCCATGCACTTGATAATGGTTTCAGATCGAAACCTGTGGTTATCATTTCTTGTTAACCACTTGTGACATTTTTTAGAATTTTATTCCAATAAAGAAGGTACCTTTATTTTAAAGAGGAAAAAAAAAAAAAAAGACGGAAAGGAAGGGAGAGAGGGAGGGAGGAAGAAGAAAGAGTTTCATCTTGATTAACTCTTAGAAAATTTATAGATATAGGATCCTGGAGATTTAGATACCAAATCAGACATCAAAAGTAAGAAGAGAACAAAAATATTTGGTAGTAATCTTACAACCAATCATTTGATTTTTAAATTGTGTATTTTTTAAAGTCATGAAACTTAAGCAAAGAAAAAATATATATACTTGGAACGTTCATGATCTGTTGCTCTTAAACATAAAAAGCTCACAAGTTACTTCCGAGTCATTCCAATTTCACTTTTCAAACACTGAACTAATTTTAGCATTATCACTGTTATCAAATAATTTACAATAAAACTAATCTAGAAATCTACAGTTTGAACAACTTTTAGATAAAATGGGTCAAAGGTACATGTTTTAGTGAAATAGCCTGTTTTGCTTGAAAGAAAATGATATTTTTGTTTAAAGAAAATGACAATAAAATCCTGTTTGGGATCTAAGTGCTTCTATTAAAGGGACAAAAGCTGTTTGGAGAGTTTCTGTAGCATTAAATGGGACCCTCCTATGAATTACTGGAGCATTAATACATATTAAAAATGCAAAGCATAACTTTTTGAAGATTTTTCTAAAAACTGTTGGAAAAGCTGTTGAAGAGGTCAGAAAAAAGAAATCTTTTTTTAAATATAAATGTATTTATTTTAATTGGAGGCTAATTACTTTACAATATAGGTTTTGCCATACATCAACATGAATCTGCCATGGGTGTACACGTGTTCCCCATCCTGAACCCCCCTCCCACCTCCCTCTCCATACCATCCCTCTGGGTCATCCCAGTGCACCAGCCCCAAGCATCCTGTATCCTGCATCGAATCTGGACTGGCAATCATTTCATATATGATATTATACACATTTCAATACCATTCTCCCAAATCATCCCACCCTCTCCCTCTCCCACAGAGTCCAAAAGACTGTTCTATACATCTGTGTCTCTTTTGCTATCTCACATACAGGGTCATTGTTACCATCTTTCTAAATTCCATATATATGTGTTAATATACTGTATTGCTGTTTTTCTTTTTTTATTATTATTATTTATTTATTTATTTATTTATTTGCTTAACTTTACACTATTGTATTACTTTTACTATACATCGAGATGGATCCGCCACCAGAATACACGTGTTCCCCATCCTGAACCCTCCTCCCTCCCCCTTCCCACACCATCCCTCCAGGTCATCCCAGTGCTCCAGTCCCAGGCATCTGTTATAGGGCATCGTACTTGGACTGACTCGTTTCAGATATGTATTGCTGTTTTTCTTTCTGGCTTACTTCACTCTGTATAATAGGCTCCAGTTTCATCCACCTCATTAGAACTGATTCAAATGTAGTCTTTTTAATGGCTGAGTAATACTCCATTGTGTATATGTGCCACAGCTTTCTTATCCATTCATCTGCTGATGGACATCTAGGCTGCTTCCATGTCCTGGCTATTATAAACAGTGCTGCGATGAACATTAGGGTACATGTGTCTCTTTCAATTCTGGTTTCCTCAGTGTGTATACCCAGCAGTGGGACTGCTGGGTCGTATGGCAGTTCTATTTACAGAAGAAAGAAATCTCATCTGAAATGTTCTTATGTGATGACAGGAAAGCCTTCCCCAAATACAGTGCCTTTAAGGAAATGGCACCCCACTCTAGCACGCTTGCCTGGAAAATTCCATGGATGGAGGAGCCTGGTGGGCTACAGTCTGCTGCTGTTGCTGCTGCTAAGTCACTTCAGTCTGTGGGGTTGTAAAGAGTTGTACACAACTGAGCGACTGCACTTTTTCACTTTAACCCCCTTCTGGGGCAGCTTCCAGCCTTTTTCCAAGGAGACTGTCCAACAGAACCTTCTGTGCTTTCACACTGAAGAACAAACCACATCCACCCAACACCCCACCCTTCACCCTTGTTTTGATTAAACTGAAATATAAACCTCCACCTCTGACTATTCTGCTAATTACTGAGTACTCTGACACACATAATAAACTTTTTTCCCGTTACTCTGTCTATTGTCAATTAATTTGTGTGCCCCACCACTGGAATTTAAGTTCGAATCTTTCACTCTAGGACATGAGATGAGGGGCAAAAATTCACCACCTTCACTTTACAGGCAACCTACTATAGACCTAAAAGCTAGATTTTAAAAAGTAATTTTTTTAAAGTTATATTAATTTCTTTTTTTTTCCAGAATTTATGGGGTTTGGAAAACTTTGTTATAGAGTTTAAGGCTACTTCTCTATTTTAGGACCAAATGAGCATGTTATGGTTAACACAAACATTTTTTTTTTTTTTTTTGCTAAATACACCTAAGTTAAAATTTAAAATGCACTGAACAAGTAAAATCTGTTTCATAAGAAAACATCTCAGTTAAACTACAGCATGTCTAGGAAAAAAGCATGAACATTATTACAAGGGTGGTGTGTGATCTTGGTTTCACGTACTCAAATCTGAAGACTCATACATAAATTGTGGTGGTCACCACACCCAAAACAGTAATGTTTCCATAGTGACTGATCTACATATAAAGAATCAGAAGTAATATGGAAAGAGAACAAAGAAACTAAAGTGAAAAATAGAAGTAACTAGCCCTGGGTCATAATGACGACAAGAAAACCACTAAGATAGAATATGGCAATAAGGGGGTTTATCCCAGGAAATTACTAGGAACTTGGAAGATTCTGGAAGACAAGAGTCAAATCTTCGGTTCCTTTGAATCTTTCTACAGTCTAAAACAAAGTCACACACACACACCATAGGCACTCAAATACTTACTTGGGTGGGGGAGGGAGGAAGGAGAAGAAGAGGGGGAAGAAGGAGGGAGGGAAGAATTTACAGAGGAAAGGAGGTAAAATGAGAATATCCAAGAAAATAAGTCTGCACCATCAGATCATTAGGCATCCAAATAACAGAGCAAATATCAGTGATTACCTTTACCACCAATTCTGACATGACGACCAACTGTGACTTCTACCAAAGAAAACATCCTTATTAAAACTTATGAGTACAGGTGTCCATAAATACCACTCATGTCACTCTTAAACTCTGGTTGTCACTAAGATGAGAAAGGCTCAGCCTGAAGGTAAATTATTTTCCTAAGTTTGAGTTTAATTCATTCAGCCAGTTTGAATTTTGAGAAGAGGAAAACATATGTTTCCTTCCCCAGTGGCATTTTTATACTCAAATAAGTCAAAAGTAACTATTCTGTCAAAAGCTCAAGTAATTTAAACAATGGATAATTTTGAAGATTCATACATTTAAACACACATGGATATTTCAGAGCATGTTTGCAGGTATTTTGGGTTTTCAAATGTGACCTTGGGGTTTGATTAAATTTTATGTTCTCTGTTCTAAGTTTATCTATCTTTAAGCTTACAATAGCAATTAAAAATTAAATTGGCCATATTGGAGAGATAATTTACTTGTGATGCAGATTGAAACAGAAATAATTCAGACTGTATTTATAAAGCAGTTTGCCTCTGTAAACGTCAATGCTTTATAAAAATACCATCTAGTGATGTTTGCAATTATTGTGTTGATTGCATAGAAACAAACTATATGCTTCTGTGACTTGAATGTTCACAAAAATCCCCCATGATCTTGTTAACATGCAGATTCTGATTTTGAACGTCTGGGATAAGGAGAAGGTTTTACCATTTCAGACATCCAGGTTGATGCTGAAATTGCAGCCCAGCAGGTCACATTCTGAATAGCAGAGGTTTAGAGAACTATAACTTTTCTTTAAGTATTTCCCTTTTTACTCCACAGTTTTTGACTGATTCATTTAGAATTTTAACCTTTAGAATAGCTAAGTGTTCCTTTTATATTCCTTAGTATATAAAAAGGATTGTACACTTGGAATTTCCCTTAGAAATCTATAGAATTGCTCACTCCAAAAGGTTCATTTGTTTGTTCCTCTGTCTCTGGAACAGAGATAGAGAGCTCTGATTATTTAAAGACCAACTCTTGCAGCAAATTTTACAGTATTTATGAAATGTGCTATTGTGAAAATCTAAGAAATAGTCACAGATTCAGAAGATATCTCCAGACCTGACCAACAATAACATTTTTGGCAACACATAGAGGAACAGGAAGCTGTAATGAGTTTCTTTTAGTCCCCAAAGCAACCACAAACTATATTTCATCTGTTACTGGAACAACAGAATCAATGTCCTCCAGATGAGCCAGCAAAAAAGACACCATTAAAATGCTATTGGAACCCATGAATTGAAAAATGGTGCAGACTAAGAGTGTAATGATACCAGCAGGACACTAACAGGGAGCCAGGAAATCTCAAGGTAGATCTTCCATAGCCTCAACTCTATTAAAAAAGGACACAAATACACATGGAAATAGTTTCTTATGATTTTGTATTTCTAGTTTTAAATTTATTCTAGTGAAGAGCAAGAAAATCTACCTCAAGAAATTCTGACACTGCATAGCTGGGTTCATGTTTTACAACCTTGGTTCACTAAAAAATGGTAAAACCTAGGATAAACTTGCCCCTGTGAATAAAGTCAGGAAATACTCGTATCTGGTTCTTCTTAAAAGAGATAGGAAAATGCAAGTTAAAACATGTAACTACTAACTATTGATCTCTATTTGTCCACATACTTTTAGTACAACCTTAAGTAGGTAATCAGGTAATTCTACCTGCTACTTACTCAAGACTATACTATTTAACTATTTAATTTCTCTTACTTTTCTGGTTAATGTAGAATTCTAGTGAACTATATAGATGGTCAATGAGACTACTTTATTAAGAAAAAGAGTACAATACATGTGTTTTTAATCTCATACTTAAATCGAATAGAATTTCAGAATATGAAGTTAATATGAAGATTTGACAGCAACAAAATTTTTTTCCTTTATTGATTTTTTTCCCAAAACTTGGATGTTTAGCTTCTTACACTACAGCTGTACAAACTTACCTAATTTTAGCTTTGTTAAAAGCTAGTGAACACTAAATGTTATTATTAAGTACTACTGCTGTTTTCCTATTTGTCTCATACCCATGTCTCTTAAGATGGATGGGGCAACAGCATGACTGATTAGACACACTTAGGCAATGGCACCCCACTCCAGTACTCTTGCCTGGAAAAATCCCATGGATGGAGGAGTCTGGTAGGCTGCAGTCCATGGGGTCGCTAAGAGTCAGACATGACTGAGCGACTTCGCTTTCACATGCATTGAAGAAAGAAATGGCAACCTACTCCAGTGTTCTTGCCTGGAGAATCCCAGGGACAGGGGAGTCTGGTGGGCTGCTGTCTATGGGGTCACACAGAGTCGGACACGACTGAAGCGACTTAGCAGCAGCATGTGAGTTGAAAAGCAAATCAAGTGGGGTATCAGTGTTTATCTCTGCTCAAAACATTACCTTATACACACTGAACCCACCAAAAATTAAATTATTTGATTTAAAGGGCTCAAAATATTTCAAAATATAGTCAAGGATACTGTATTGTATAGTATATGAGTATCTTATACATTAAATTGGCAAATATATTCACTCAAGCATTGATTAAGCAATTCCCCAAAGCCCAGAACTTTGATAGTCATCACCATTCTTCTTGATGTCAAAAGACAGATTAATCTTTTTCATTTGCTATGTGAGCAAGGGTAAAGACAAATATCTCTAATCCATAAGGTTGTACAACCTCTGTTTTAAAGCATAGACTCCTGAGAAAGTAAGAAGGATGAATTTCTTTCACATTTGTTCCTAATACCTTAATTACTCACATACTTATGAGAAAATCATACCCTACTCACTAAGACATCTCACTACACACTCAGAATGGAACTTAAACAGCTGACATAATTTCTCGTATAATTCAACATCTTCAATTTCATATAATGCATTTGTACTGACAAGTATAGAAATTGACCTATAATGCAAGATGCTAAATATATTCCCAAGCGACTAAGAAAAACTTCCATGGTTTACTTACAATGTAAATAAGAAGGAAAATATTTGCTGTACTTCCTGCCTTTTACATATGTAATGAGTTGGTTTTTCAAAGATTATTACAAGGCTTAAATGATGTAAACAAAATACAGTTCCTGAGACACAATAAGGCCTTAACCTTAAAAATAAGAGACCACAGTTATTTAAAAACTGCCCCCTAAGTTACCTCACATATCACTGGCTTTTTAGCAGGCCGTTAGGACTAGTCCTTCCTCAACCCAGAAATTATATGTCAGAGGCCATGGGCAACATTCAGCTTAATAACATGTGTGGCCTGAAGAGTATGTTTTGGTTTCAGTTCAGTCACTCAGTTGTGTCTGACTCTGCGACCCCATGAACCGCAGCACATAGGGCATCGCTGTCCATCAAGAACTCCCGCAGCTTATCCAAACTCATGTCCATTGAGTCAGTAATGCCATCCAACCATCTCATTCTCTGTCATCCCCTTCTCCTCCTGCCTTCAATCTTTCCCAGCATCAGGGTCTTTTCTAATGAGTCAGGTCTTCGCATCAGGTGGCCAGAGTACTGGAGTTTCAGCTTCAACATCAGTCCTTGCAATGAACACCCAGGACTGATCTCCTTTAGGATGGACTGGGTGGATCTCCTTGCAGTCCAAGGGAATCTCAAGAGTCTTCTCCAACACCACAGTTCAAAAGCATCAGTTCTTTAGTGCTCAGCTTTCTTTATAGTCCAACTCTCATATCCATACATGACTACTGGAAAAGCCATAGCCTTGACTAGACGAAACTTTGTTGGCAAAGTAATGTCTCTGCTTTTTAATATGCTGTCTAGATTGGTCCAGAGATGGGAATACCAGACCAACTGATCTGCCTCTTGAGAAATCTGTATGCAGGTCAGGAAGCAACAGTTAGAACTGGACATGGAACAACAGACTGGTTCCAAATAGGAAAAGGAGTACGTCAAGGCTGTATATTGTCACCCTGCTTATTTAACTTCTATGCAGAGTACATCATGAGAAATGCTGAACTGGAAGAAACACAAGCTGGAGTCAAGATTGCTGGGAGAAATATCAATAACCTCAGATACGCAGATGACACCACCCTTATGGCAGAAAGTGAAGAGGAACTCAAAAGCCTCTTGATGAAAGTGAAAGTGGAGAGTGAAAAAGTTGGCTTAAAGCTCAACATTCAGAAAACGAAGATCATGGCATCTGGTCCCATCACTTCATGGGAAATAGATGGGGAAACAGTGGAAACAGTGTCAGACTTCCTTTTTCTGGGCTCCAAAATCACTGCAGATGGTGACTGCAGCCATGAAATTAAAAGACGCTTACTCCTTGGAAGGAAAGTTATGACCAACCTAGATAGCATATTCAAAAGCAGAGACATTACTTTGCCAACAAAGGTTCGCCTAGTCAAGGCTATGGTCTTTCCTGTGGTCATGTATGGATGTGAGAGCTGGACTGTGAAGAAGGCTGAGCGCCAAAGAATTGATGCTTTTGAACTGAACTGTGGTGTTGGAGAAGACTCTTGAGAGTCCCTTGAACTGCAAGGAGATCCAACCAGTCCATTCTGAAGGAGATCAGCCCTGGGATTTCTTTGGAAGGAATGATGCTAAAGCTGAAACTCCAGTATTTTGGCTACCTCATGTGAAGAGTTGACTCATTGGAGAAGACTCTGATGCTGGGAGGGATTGGGGGCAGGAGAAGGGGACGACAGAGGATGAGATGGCTGGATGGCATCACTGACTCGATGGATGTGAGCCTGAGTGACCTCCGGGAGTTGGTGATGGACAAGGAGGCCTGGCGTGCTGCGATTCATTGGGTCGCAAAGAGTCAGACACGACTGAGCGACTGATCTGATCTGATCTGATCTAGATTGATCATAACTTTCCTTCCAAGGGGTGAGAGTCTTAATTTCATGACTACAGTCACCATCTGCAGTGATTTTGGAGCCCTAAAAATAAAGTCTGTCACTGTTTCCACCGTTTCCCCATCTATTTGCCATGAAGTGATGGGACCAAATGTCATGATCTTAGTTTTCTGAATATTGAGCTTTAAGCCAACTTTTTCACTCTTCTCTTTCACTTTCATCAAGAGGCTCTTTAGTTCTTCTTCACCTTTTGCCATAAGGGTGGTGTCACCTGCATGTCTGAGGTTACTCATGTTTCTCCCAGCAATCTTGATTCCAGCTTGTGCTTCGTCCAGCCCAGAATTTCTCATGATGTACTCTGCATATAAGTTAAATAAGCAGGGTGACAATATACAGTCTCGACGTACTTCTTTTCCTATTTGGAACCAGTCTGTTGTACCATGTCCAGTTCTAACTGTTGCTTCCTGACCTACACACAGGTTTCTCAAGAGGCAGCTCAGGTGGTCTGGTATTCCCATGTATTTCAGAATTGTCCACAGTTTATTGTGATCCACAGAGTCAAAGGCTTTGGCATAGCCAATAAAGCAGAAATAGATGTTTTTCTGGAACTCTTTTGCTTTTTCTATGATCCAGCAGATGTTGGATCATAGAAAACCATGTTTTGGTTTGGTTTTTGCAATTTGGCACTTTGCAGGCCGTTAGATGTGGCCTGTTTGCCATCATACCCCACTTCTCACTCTTATTGTTTAACACTGTCAAATGCACTCATTTTTGCTATCTGTCTGATCTCTGTTCTAACCCCTAAATTAAGAGCCAATGTGGATGGAAAACCCCCAAATAACATAGCATCCCCTGCGATATCTTCACCTCTAAGGAAAATGCTCCTTCTCTTTTCCCACACACCATGATGGATAAACATCCTTTTATTTTATACAATTGCAAGCCAATATTTGAAATGCTAGGGAATACTCAGCACAAACCAGTATGGGCAGCATTTCAGCCACTCCTGTGACTGAGCATCCTGGAAAACTGCGTGCTGATCTGTATGCTGCTCAGCTTGGTCTCTGGGTCTGCTTTGCAACCTCTCCTTGCACCATTGAATGGAAACATGAGGTCTTTCCTCTTCCCTATTTCCCTATCCTCTCAACCCTCAGACAATGGAATTTTCCATTAGAAAGAGACAGTGCAGCCCTTGGAGGGGAGAAATCAATGTTTTGTTCTCCTTACTCTGTCCACTATAATACAAAGCGCTGCTCCTCCTCCCGGGAAAACGTAAGGCTGGCTGGCAGTCAGTTTGACAGAAGGAGATCAGTGCAGCGGAAAATTGGATAACAGGATAAAAATCTATGGGGCCACAGGAATCCCATCAAAACTGGCTCCTCCTGTCAAAGCCCAGACAAGTGACAAGGACAAATATAGAATGTTATTTATATTTAAATATTTCTAATGATATCATAATTATACTTCTGCCTCTGATAGGCAGCCATTTTCCTGTGAGCCAACATTCTGCAAACTAAGTGCTGTATGTTGGAGAAAATCTACATAAGAATTAGACGGCTTCAATCAGACACCTGGGAAAATCCTATAAATTCCTCAAATAGCCATTTCTGAAGCACAGAAAATAAAAATTCATTTTTTCAAACACACGTTCAGTAAGGACAAATTATTCCTAGGTCTTTGGGACTGGGAAAACCAAGTTATCTAGCACATGGCTAGCTAATAGATTAATCTCACCTAAAATTAAGTCTGGTATTTTAGAAAATGTCTTCTTTTTTCTGAGTCATATTCAGTCATTCTATAGGTCAAGTTACTGACTGATGGACTTAATTTATTAAACATCAAAGTAAGCTCAATGAATTAAAATTTAATATGCCAAAAGGTATCCATTTTATTTATTTTAAAACTTGGAAAAAAGTCTTGATGTAGATATTCTATGCATTATAATTAATTCTATTATTAAAATCTGAAATTTTGAAGTACTTCCTTAAGAGAATACACTATCAGATCAGATCAGATCAAATCAGTCGCTCAGTCATGTTCGACTCTTTGCGACCCCATGAACTGCAGTACGCCAGGCCTCCCTGTCCATTACCAACTCCCGGAGGTCAGACTCATATTCATCGAGTCAGTGATGCCATCCAGCCATCTCATCCTCTGTCGTCCCCTTCTCCTCCTGCCCCCAATCCCTCCCAGCATCAGAGTCTTCTCCAATGAGTCAACTCTTCGCATGAGGTGGCCAAAATACTGGAGTTTCAGCTTTAGCATCATTCCTTCCAAAGAAATCCCAGGGCTGATCTCCTTCAGAATGGACTGGTTGGATCTCCTTGCAGTCCAAGGGACTCTCAAGAGTCTTCTCCAACACCACAGTTCAAAAGCATCAATTCTTTGGCGCTCAGCCTTCTTCACAGTCCAGCTCTCACATCCATACATCACCACAGGAAAGACCATAGCCTTGACTAGACGAATCTTTGTTGGCAAAGTGATGTCTCTGCTTTTGAATATGCTATTTAGGTTGGTCATAACTTTCCTTCCAAGGAGTAAGCGTCTTTTAATTTCATGGCTGCAGTCACCAACTGCAGTGATTTTGGAGCCCAGAAAAATAGTCTGACACTGTTTCCACTGTTTCTCCATCTATTTCCCATGCAGTGATGGGACCAGATGCCATGATCTTCGTTTTCTGAATGTTGAGCTTTAAGCCAACCTTTTGACTCTCCACTTTCACTTTCATCAAGAGGTTTTTGAGTTCCTCTTCACTTTCTGCCATAAGGGTGGTGTCATCCGCATATCTGAGGTTATTGATATTTCTCCCAGCAATCTTGATTCCAACTTGTGCTTCTTCCAGTCCAGCATTTCTCATGATGTACTCTGCATATAAGTAAAATAAACATGGTGACAATATACAGCCTTGACGTACTCCTTTTCCTATTTGGAACCAGTCTGTTGTTCCATGACCAGTTCTAACTGTATACACTATCAGATCAGATCAGATCAGATCAGTCGTTCAGTCGTGTCCGACTCTTTGCGACCCCATGAATCCCAGCACACCAGGCCTCCCTGTCCATCACCAGCTCCCGGAGGTCACTCAGACTCGCATCCATCGAGTCAGTGATGCCATCCAGCCATCTCATCCTCGGTCGTCCCCTTCTCCTCCTGCCCTCAATCCCTCCCAGCATCAGAGTCTTCTCCAATGAGTCAACCCTTCGCATGAGGTGGCCAAAATACTGGAGTTTCAGCTTTAGCATCATTCCTTCTAAAGAAATTCCAGGATTGATCTCCTTCAGAATGGACTGGTTGGATCTCCTTGCAGTCCAAGGGACTCTCAAGAGTCTTCTCCAACACCGCAGTTCAAAAGCATCAATTCTTCGGTGCTGAGCCTTCTTCACAGTCCAGCTCTCACATCCATACATGACCACAGGAAAGACCATAGCCTTGACTAGGCGAACCTTTGTTGGCACTATAAGTGATAACAAATAATTTAGCAAAACAGAAAACATTCATATATATATATATATATATATATGTATATATATACACACACACACTCTACAGAAAATTGATTTCATATTAAACTTCTATAGAACTCTAATTTTAAGATTTCTGAGCACATACCAATTATCTTTTTACCAACACACACAAACCTTTCCTCTTTCATGGAGGGACAACCACATATATACACACATCAACTGCTGCTAAGTCACTTCAGTCGTGTCCGACTCTGTGGGACCCCATAGATTGCAGCCCACCAGGCTCCCCCATCCCTGGGATTCTCCAGGCAAGAACACTGGAGTGGGTTGCCATTTCTTTCTCCAATGCATGAAAGTGAAAAGTGACAGTGAAGTCGCTCAGTCGTGTCCGACTCTTAGCGACCCCATGGACTGCAGCCCACCAGGCTCCTCTGTCCATGGATTTTCCAGGCAAGAGTATTGGAGTGGGGTGCCATTGCCTTCTCTGACACACATCAAACCTGTACAATAAAAAGCAAAATGAAAGACTGTTGGCATGCAAACCACTAATTTATATAAAAACAACACATTTATTGCCCATAATACATGAAACAACATGCCAAGTGCTAGAAGGAAAAGCAAATATAAAGGGGTATTTCAGTTCAATTCAGTTGTTCAGTCCTATCTGGCTCTTTGCGACCCCATGGACTACAGCATGCCAGGCCTCCCTGTCCATCAACATCTTCCAGAGTTTACCCAAACTCACGTCCATTGAGTCGGTGATGCCATTCAACCATCTCATCCTCTGTTGTCCCCTTCTTCTCCTGCCTTCAGTCTTTCCCAGCATCAGGGTCTTTTCTAATGAATCAGTTCTTCCCAGCAGGTGGCCAAAGTACTGGAGTTTCAGCTTCAACATCAGTCCTTCCAAAGAACACCCAGGACTGATCACCTTTAGGATGGACTTGTTGGATCTCCTTGCAGTCCAAGGGAGTCTCAAGAGTCTTCTCCAACACCACAGTTCAAAAGCATCAGTTCTTCAGTGCTCAGCTTTCTTTATAGTCCAACTCTCACATCCATACATGACTACTGGAAAAACCATAGCCTTGACTAGAGGGACATTTGTTGGCAAAGTAATGTCTCTGCTTTTTAATATGCTGTCTAGATTGGTCATAACTTTCCTTCCAAGGGGTGAGAGTCTTAATTTCATGGCTGAAGTCACCATCTGCAGTGATTTTGGAGCCCCCCAAAATAAAGTCTGTCACTGTTTCCACTGTTTCCTCATCTATTTGCCATGAAGTGATGGGACCCGATGCCATGATCTTAGTTTTTTCAATGTTGAGGTTTCAACTTTTTCAGTCTCTTCTTTCACTTTCATCAAGAGGCTTTTTAGTTCTTCTTCACTTTCTGTCATAAGGATGGTGTTATCTGCATATCTGGGGTTACTAATGTTTATCCTGGCAATCTTGATTACAGCTTGTGCTTTATCCAGACCAGCATTTCTCATGATGTACTCTGCATATAAGTTAAATAAGCAGGGTGACAATATACAGCCTTGACATAATCCTTTTCTGATTTGGAACCAGTCTGTTGTTCCATGTCCAGTTCTAACTGTTGCTTTCTGACCTGCATACAGATTTCTCAAGAGGCAGATCAGGTGGTCTGGTATTCTCATCTCTTTCAGAATTTTCCACAGTTTATTGTGATCCACAAAGTCAAAGGCTTTAGCAAAGTCAATGCAGCATAAATAGATGTTTTTCTAGAACTCTCTGGCTTTTTTGATGATCCAGCAGATGTTGGCAATTCAATCTCTGGCTCCTCTGTCTTTTCTAAAACCAGCTTGAACATCTGGAAGTTCACACTTCACGTATTGCTGAAGACTGGCTTGGAGAATTTTAAGCATTACTTTACTAGCGTGTGAGATGAGTACAATTGTGCGGTAGTTTGAGCATGCTTTGGCATTGCCTTTCTTTGGGATTGGAATGAAAACTGACCTTTTCCAGTTCTATGGCCCCTGCTGAGTTTTCCAAATTTTCTGGCATATTGAATGTAGCACTTTCACAGCATCATCTTTTAGGATTTGAAATACCTCAATTCGAATTCTATCATTTCCACTAGCTTTCTTTGTGCTGATGCTTCCCAAGGCCCACTCACATTCTAGGATGTCTGGCTCTAGGTGAGTGATCACACCATTGTGATTATCTGGGTCATGAAGATCTTTTTTGTATAGTTCTGTGTATTCTTGCCACCTCTTTAGTCACAATAATATGCCATCTGGAAGTTAGGTTCAGAGTTGCTCCAGACAGAGAATGGAACAACTGAGGATCCGCTGGCCCCCATGTTATTTACAACCGAGACACCTCTGCCATGCTAATCAGGCTCCCAACAATATGAATTCATTTCACTGAAAAAATTTAGTTTTCCCCCACTGCCCACTTCTCCCTTTCTGCTTAAAGAGCTCCCTTTCTCACTCTTGCTCATATGTGCTATTCCCATCCTGCCTTCGCTTGCCCTTGATCCCTCCCTCTCTCAACCAAAGCCTAATCCTTTAAGGTCTAGCTAAATTACCACTTCATCTCAAAACTTTTTTTGACTAATCCAAATGACTGTTTACCTTTGTAAAGCAATGTCTAAGAGTTTAATATATATGATCTTTAACTGTCACAACTTCACAGGGATGTAGAACTCCATTTTAGAGATGCAAAGAGCTCAGAACAGTTAACCAATTTGCCTTAAAACACAGCAAAAAAAAAAGCAGAGTCATGCCCCACCTGTCTGACTCCAAGGCCTGTATAGTTAGGGAAGTACTCTATTATTTTCACCCCTAATCCTTCCTTTTCTGAGATCATGTTCTAAACAGTACCACTCGATCCACCATTTAATGGTTCTCATATTCATATATACTACTCTGAGCCCTACATTTAGACTGTAAGTGAATAGAAGTTTATTGTCCCTCTCCAGTCTAATACTAGGCATTTAACTTGCTGAAGGACTGAATCTAGTAAATCAATGGCATTTTAATACAAAAGAGAGAAAGCTAGGCTTCTCTGGTTTAGGTTAGTCAGTTTAGTTCTATATTGCCCTGGGGAAATATTTGTCTTGTTTTTGGTGGTATTCAGCCCTTCAGTCATGTCCAACTCTCTTGCAACCCCATGGACTGTGGCCTGCCAGGCTCCTCTGTCCATGGGGATTCTCCAGGCAAGAATACTGGAATGGATTGCCATGCCCTCCTCCAGGGGATCTTCGCAACCCAGGGCTCAAACCCACGCTTCCTGCATTGGCAAGCAGATCTTTAAAACTGAGCTATCATTTGTCTTCGAGGACACTATGAAATGTCAAGTCACAATAGAACATGATTTTTACTCAGCAAGTCTTTGCTGAGTGACAATTACATGATAGCTTTTTGCCAGGCATATGGAGGGAAACACTAAAGAGATTTAAAACTATCTCTGTTCTTTAGAATCTTATTTTTATAAAGACAGATTTTATCTATACACATTTTATGTGCATAGTGTATATTAAATATGTTACATTAAGTATATGAGAGTGAAGGACAAGGAAGCCTGGTGGGCTGCAGTCCATGGGGTTGCAGAGTAGGACATGACTTAGTGACTGAACGAGTATATGTTACATAATATACATGAGTGAGTTAGTATACATGAGTTTACCCATAAAATATGCTTTCGTCCAGTGCCTAGTGGAAAGAATACACAGAAGAACTATACAAAGAAAATCCAAATGAACTGGATTGCTACTATGGTGTGGTCAACCCACCCAGAGCCAAATGTTCTGGAGAGCAGACTCAAGTGGGCCTTAGGAAGCACTGTTGTTAATAAAGCTAGTGGATATGACAGAATTTCAGTAAGAACTATTAAAAACCCTAATGGATGATGCCATCAAGGTGTTGCATTCAGTATGCCATCTAATCTGGAAGATTCAGCAGTGGCCACAGGACTGGAAAAGGTCAACCTTCACCCCAGTTCCCGAGAAGGGTAGTACTACAGAATGTGCTAACCATCGGACAATTGCACTCCTCTCCCATGCAAGTAAGGTCATGCTTAAAATCTTGCATGCTAGATTTCAGCATTATGCAAACCAAGAACTTCCAGATGTCCAAGCTGGGTTTAGAAAAGGAAGAGGAACCAGAGATCAAATTGCCAACATTCTAGCAAAACATCTACCTGTTTCATCAAATACGCCAAAGCCTTTGACTATGTGGATCATAAAAAACTGTGAAAGCTCTTAAAGAGAAGGAAACACCGGACTATCTTTCCTGTCTCCTGATAAATCTGTATGCAGGTCAAGAAGCAACAGTCAGAACCCTGTATGGAACAACTTATCAGTTCAAGATTGAAAAAGAAGTACGACAGGGCTGTCTGCTGTCACCCTGTTGTTTAATTTATACACTGAGCACATTATGAGAAATGCCAGGCTGGACGAGTTAAAAGCGGGAATCAAGATAGGCGGGAGAGACATCAACAACCACAGATATGTGAACGATACCACTCTAATGGCAGAAAATGAAGAGAACTAAAGAGCTTCATGATAAGGGTGAAGGAGGAAACCGAAAGAGTCAACTTAAAAGTAAATGTTAAAAAAAAATGTTAAGATCATGGCATCCAGCCCCATTACTTCATGGCAAATAGAGGGGGGAAAAGTGGAAGTAGTGACAGATTTCCTCTTCTTGGGCTCTAAAATCACTGTGGATGGCCACTGAGGTCATGAAGTCAGAAGATGCTGGCTTCTTGGCAGGAAAGTCATGACAAACCTAGACAGTGTGTTGAAAAGCAGGGACATTACTCTGCTAAAAAAGGTCTATATAGTCAAGGCTTTTGTCTTCCCAGTGGTCACATATGGTTGTGAGAACTGGACTGTAAAGAAGGCAGAATGCCGAAGAATTGACACCTTCAAACTGTGGTGCTGGAGAAGACTCCTGAAAGTCCCTTGGACAGCAAGGAGATCAAGCCAGTCTTAAGGGAAATTAGCCTTGAATACTTATTGGAAGGACTGATGCTGAAGCTGAAACTCCAGTATTTTGGTCATCTGATGCAAATAGCCAACTCATTGGAAAAGCCCCTGATGCTGGGAAAGATTGAGAGCAGAAGGAGAAGAGGGCATCAGAGGATGAGACGGCTGGATGACATCACTGATGCAATGGACATGAACTTGGGCAAACCTCGGGAGATAGTGATGGACAGAGAGGACTGGCATGCTGCAGTCCATGGGGTCACAAAGAGTCAAACGTGACTGGGAAGCTGAACAACAACAGTGCCTGGTATACAGTAAGAGCTTAAAAACTGTATCTATCCAGTCAGAGCAAATGGAAAATAGTGAGCAAAATTTAATCTGTTGCTATTCATCATAAATGGTAAATGTGTTTCTACTCTGTGCCTTTCTAGAACAGGGCTCTCTCCTGGAAAATGCTTTACCAAGTCATTAATGTGAGCTGTTTTTCCAGTACTGTAATTTTTTTTCCTTAAAAGTGAATGCAGCAAAAAAAGGATAATGTTTCTGTACATCTAGTTTATATGAAGTCTGGCTAGAATTTTATTCTAATATTAACATAAGCATACAATTGCTCTCTCTTATGATTGTTTTTATTACATAAATTTGGATACATTAGCCTAGAGTGAGGTAAATTAAAAGGGGAAAATGTCATCAATAGCTCTAAAAACAATATGTGGTTCTTTGATTCTGCAATTTATTTAATGGGTTACAATGATGCATCAGCAAAAGGGTGGTAATTTAAATTATAAGTAGAGGGTTCAAAGCCATGGCTAATTCATTACTGACACATCTCTAGTTGAGGTAGTAATTTAAAGTCATATGTGTCGCATTAATTGTACTGTTGTTTCCAAAGGACAAGATAAATATCTCAAGGAACATAATATATTATGGTCATAGGTCAAACTAAATGAATGTCTAAAGCAGATTAGCACTAAGTGCATGTAATATGTCATGTTTATAAATTTTAAAAAGGATAAATTGTATTAACATTTAGCAGATTGTTCATTATACATTATCAATGCTTAAGTTTTAGGTGTATTACAACTCTACTCAGTTATAGCATTCTCTGAGATGCTACAAAAATCCCTGACTGAAAATCTAATACTTGAGAAAAATTAGAACAAGTTAATTTGTACCTTGTCCTACCAAGGTTTGATTGCTTTGTTTAACATATATGTGAAACAGATATCTCGGCCCTGAAGTGACTCAAATAAAGGCAATGTTAAAATTAGCCCAAAAAGAAACAAAGAAACAAAGAAAATTGCCAAAGTTCCAGATGCCTACCAATCGGCATCAATATCTATGCTTATAATTTAAGCCTCTCCATCAGCTGGGACTCAGCCAGAATCAAGAGTGGAAAATACACTTTGTCTAGAGTAGAAAACCAAACTACCTCCTCAATATCACATGGCAAAACAAGTGCAGAATAAGGATGTAGCCTGTTATCATAATCATAAAATAGACAGTTGTTTTAAAGATTTGGACTGAGATTTGTCTGTTTTGATTTCAGTATGGATTAACCCATCATCCTACCTACAAGCCCTGAGTCCACTGGTGGAGTATTTGTCCAACACTCTTTCTCAGCATACTGACAAGTCACTATATACCGCTATTTTCTTAGCCTAGAATTCCTGCTGTGAAACAGCTTTGCATTACTTGAATACTGAGAAAAGGTACTTAGAGTAGAATAAGGAACACTGGAGAAAGAATAGCAAATCAACCAAACCCAGCCACAGAAATCTTTTGTCTAGCTAGCTCAGGTGTTCTTTGGGTTTTGTCTGTTTGGATGCTTGTTTTTCATTGAATCTGAGCATCTTTAAAGCAAGGCACAAAGCTTCAGAGACCGTCAACAGTTTGTTCTACTCCCCCTGTCCTTGCACAAAGCTTCAGCACACCTCAGTGGTACTTACTGGGAGTAGAGTTTGTCACAGATAGTTACCACACCACTGAAGGGAGGGTATGTGTTTCTCCATGTGGAGTTTGCACAGAACTAAAATAATCAACACAGGAAAGGGGGGTTTAGGGACTGTGTAAGGGAAGGAGAAAGATGACAGTTGAGGCTATCGACAAGGAGAGAAATTTTGAGAATGAAAACCAAATGATCTACTAGAGAATCGTTTCAAAAGTCTGCTGGGCTGTGTGTAATGGAAATTCTATCCTCTGAATAGAAGAATTTCAGTGAAATAAATTCTTCAGGAAAGTGTTATAAAATTGGATGTGTTCTGAGGAACCAATCAAGTGCTAAGTGTCTCAGTGCAAGGCAAGGGCTGAAGATATCCCGGACCATGTGTAGGCTATGTTAACTCAGAAGGGTAAATCCTTGAACTGGGGCTTCTCTCTGTATCCAGCTACCATGAGAGTTTCCTATTATACAGCTAAGGACTGCATCTAGCTGGCAGATAGGAGTTGAGCTCTGCAATCAGATGCTTCTGCCTGCACTTGGAAACTTGAGTGAAAGGACAGGCATAGTGACAGAGATTATTTACAGTCCAGTGCATCCCAGCACACATTTAGTCTAAAGTGAAATAACTCAAATACTTGAGGATTTTCATAAGGGATCTTTCAGTTACTCTGTTACTGAGTCCAAAATAGTTTTAAAACTTCTCACTAAATCCATTTAGAACCTATGTCAACAATCTCAGTTTTAAAACATGTACAGAATATAAAGTCCTTGAGGAGGTATAACTGTATTTATTAAGATGAAGCATAGTAGATTCATTTAGAGAGTTCAAATCCTGACTACCACTTACCAGGTGTGTGACCACGAACAAGGTGCTTAACTTCTCAGCTCAGTTTCTTTATCTCTAGCCTCAACCACCAAAGGCAAGATGGGAGTGATGACCACAATGGACAGGAAAGTCAGAATAGACTGACTCACCCAGACCTATGGTGCTGACTCTATTAGGACTTCACAACAAACCACCACAGACTGGGTGAGACACAGCAGAAACCTATCTTCCCACATTCCACAGCTTTGAAGTCTACAGTCAGAGTTTTGATAGATATGGTTTCTCCTGAGGCCTCTCTCCTTTGCTGGCAGATACTTTCTCTCTCTCTGTGCATGCACATGTCTGGCACCTCGCCTTCTTCTCTGACATCAATCATACTGGATTAGGGTCCCCACACTTATGACTTCATTTAACCTTAATGACCTCTTCAACAGCCTCATTTCCAAATTTAGTCACACTGGGGATTGGGGCTTCGACATAATGATTTGGGAGGAATAAAATTCAGTCCAAAAGAGAAACTAATAGTGCCTACCTCATAGGATTGCTAGGAGGATTAGGTGAGTTAATATTTGTAAAGTATTTAGAACAGTGGCTGGCATAAAGGAAAGCCATGCAAATGTTCATTAAGTGATATAGGAAAAAAATTAAAGATTTTTAAAATCTGAGTTAATGTGGTAGGACTTCTCTCTCTGTCTTTTTAGCAGATTAGGAATCAGCCATGTGTATCAGTTATCTCTTTCTGCATAACAAATCACCCTAAGTTTAGAAGTCTTAAAAAAAAAAAAAACAAACATTTGCTATCTCACAGTTTCTGTGGGACAGGAATTCAGAAAGCAGCTTAGCCAGGTCATTCTGGCTCAGTATCTCAAAAGGTTGCAATGGAGATGTTATCTGAAGGCTTGCCTGCAGCTGGAGGATCCCCTCCCAAGATGGGTCACTCACACGACTGACAAGTTGTTCACAGGAGGCTTCCATTCCTCACCATGTAGATGTCTCCAAAGGCTGATGAAGTACCCTCTCAACAAGGCAAGCGGGCTTCCTCAAAAGCAAGTGGTCTAAGAGAGAAGTGGCAATGTCTTTAATGATTTGGCCTCAAAAGGTACATGTTATCACATCTGCCATGTTCCTCTGGTCACAAAGGTCGACCGTAATACAATACGGGAGGAGACTACACAGGGCATGAATACTAAGCAGCATTGTGATAGGAGCCATCTGAGAGAGTGGCTTCCAGCCTTGGCCAGTCAGATGTTCCTTCCGGGACTGAGAAACACAAAAGTGAACCAAGGACACAGAGACAGTTGACAATTACTTATCAGATCAGATCAGATCAGTCGCTCAGTCGTGTCCGACTCTTTGCGACCCCATGAACCGCAGCACACCAGGCCTCCCTGTCTATCACCAGCTCTCGGAGGTCACTCAGACTCACATCCATCGAGTCAGTGATGCCATCCAGCCATCTCATCCTCGGTCGTCCCCTTCTCCTCCTGCCCTCAATCCCTCCCAGCATCAGAGTCTTCTCCAATGAGTCAACTCTTCGCATGAGGTGGCCAAAATACTGGAGTTTCAGCTTTAGCATCATTCCTTCCAAAGAAATTCCAGGATTGATCTCCTTCAGAATGGACTGGTTGGATCTTTTTGCAGTCCAAGGGACTCTCAAGAGTCTTCTCCAACACCACAGTTCAAAAGCATCAATTCTTCAGCACTCAGCCTTCTTCACAGTCCAGCTCTCACATCCATACATCACCACAGGAAAGACCATAGCCTTGACTAGGCGAACCTTTGTTGGCAAAGTAATGTCTCTGCTTTTGAATATGCTATCTAGGTTGGTCATAACTTTCCTTCCAAGGAGCAAGCGTCTTTTAATTTCATGGCTGCAGTCACCATCTGCAGTGATTTTGGAGCCCAGAAAAATAAAGTCTGACACTGTTTCCACTGTTTCTCCATCTATTTCCCATGTAGTGATGGGACCAGATGCCATGATCTTCATTTTCTGAATGTTGAGCTTTAAGCCAACCTTTTCACTCTCCACTTTCACTTTCATCAAGAGGCTTTTTAGCCCCTCTTCACTTTCTGCCATAAGAGTGGTGTCATCTGCATATCTGAGGTTATTGATATTTCTCCCAGCAATCTTGATTCCAACTTGTGTTTCTTCCAGTCCAGTATTTCTCATGATGTATTCTGCATATAAGTTAAATAAACATGGTGACAATATGCAGCCTTGACGTACTCCTTTTCCTATTTGGAACCAGTCTGTTGTTCCATGACCAGTTCTAACTGTTGCTTCCTGACCTGCATACAGATTTCTCAAGAGGCAGATCAGGTGGTCTGGTACTCCCATCTCTTTCAGAATTTTCCATAGTTTATTGTGATCTACACAGTCAAAGGCTTTGACATAGTCAATAAAGCAGAAATAGATGTTTTTCTGGAACTCTCTTGCTTTTTCCATGATCCAGCGGATGTTGGCAATTTGATGTTGGCAATTACTTATACATCAGCACAAATGCCAAGTGGAGACAGCAGCAGTTTCAGCACCTGAAGCAAACAACTACCCCAGTGTGTTCTGAACTGTGTTTTCCATTGTGTTAGTTTTCTTGTGTGTCTTTTGTTTTATCTCATTCTCTGGACCTATTTCCCAGTCTCCCAGTTGATTCTGTGATACAGCCAATGTTTTTTTCAATAATTTGCCTTTTAATCTGCTAGCCAGTCTATTGCTGCTGCTGCCAAGTCGCTTCAGTCGTGTGTGACTCTGTCGACCCCATAGACGGCAGCCCACCAGGCTCCCCCATCCCTGGGATTCTCCAGGTAAGAACACTGGAGTGGGTTGCCATTTCCTTCTCCAGCTAGCCAGTTGGCTTCTATTAATTGGAACCACGAACCTTAACTGAGACAATCTAGAATATCCCCCATTTGTCCTTTCCCACTATTCATCTTCCTCATACCTCAGACTTCATGTCCCAGGTCATACATAATTTCCTCAAGAAAGCCATCTCTAACCCCTTGAACTAGGACAGACACCTCACTCCATGTTTCAATAGCACTTTTTCTCATTCTCACCTCTGCTACACTAAGTTATAATTAATTATTAACTAGTGTTATATAATCAGTTCCCCTCCAGTAGAGTTTTTCTCCACGGCGGAAGAGAACCTAACCATCTTGTTCACTGCTGCAGTGAACTCACAGAGTCTCTCAAAAATGAAGACTAAAAGACAAACTATTCATTGTCCTTGTTGATGAGAGAGCTGACATCCTTGATCATCCATTTGAGTTTGACTTGTCAATGATGTGATTTATTTTTACATTTTCTAATGTATTTTTTTCTATTAATTTTGAAATCAGTGTTTTTAAAGCTGTCTGATGTCGTCATTCTCTATCACCAAAGATGCCAGTTTAATATATACTTTATTCAGCCAGTTCTTTCCCTATAGGGAGGCCAAAATATAATTAGAAGTTTGCTTCATGAACATGGAGTTTGAAAATGAAGGGAGTTAATCATTTGATTTGACTGTTCAATGGCATGTGGCTGAGGAACTTGACTGAGAACTGAGATGCTCTTGCCAAGGTGCCTGACAGGTCCTGGGCCAGCGTTCCCCTGCAGGAATGGGGAGTACCAATACTCGCCTTGCTGGCCCTTGTATCCACTGTTGACCCCTGTTCTCTTCCAAGTGCTCCATTCTTACTTTAGATATGCTATTACCATCCAAGCCCCCATGTGATGGCGTGGAACAGTTTGTTTTAAAGGTCAGATTTGCCTGATCAGGTTGGGAAGACAGAAGCAGGAGGATGAGATGCAAAATCCTTAAGAATGATTCTTTTTTTAAGTTGATCCAGTAAAATCAGTGTGACTTGCATCACCAGTTTGAGGTATAATCAAGATAGTATATCTTTTGCATATTCAAATTAATCAGTCAATCCCCCGCAGGACCAATTTCAAAGGAAGTTCAGAGACTACATCTTGAAACTTCTCCCTTAACCAAGTTGTCAAGAACCATGGACCAAGGACACTAACTCAAGTCCAAAGGGATCATCTCTGTTTCCCAGTCCCTCATCTTTAGCAGAAGAACAGGAGGAGGCAGTAGGAGAGATGGAGGGAGGGAAGGAGAAAAACTAGAGGAGGAGGAAGAGAAGGCACTTGAGCTGGCTGACCAGTTTCAGACTAGCCCCAATATTCAATTGTCATTTCTGCTGTAACTGCCATGTAAATTCACTGCACTTCACTGATCAGGTCCAGTGCGCTCGTCTGAGCCTTTGTGATAATGACTACCCTCCCCAGTGATGAAGCACAAGATGCAGAGGTTCACTGAAGTCACAAATTTCCTTTGACCCTTCTGTCTAAGTCACTGTTCTCACAATGTCCTCTTGTGAAAGAGCTGTCTTTTAGGCACAGAATGCCACGGAATGAATCTTCATGATTTCCTACAATTCACTCATCAAATATCTTTCTTCCTTTGGGACAAATGTTCCTTTGGGGACACAGGTGAACTTGTTTTAAATCATCTCAGTCTCTCCGATGTTAAAATAATGAAAATGAAATTAAATGAAAGTCGCTTAGTTGTGTCCGAATCTTTGTGACCCCATGGACTTTACAGTCCATCGAATTCTCCAGGCTAGAATCCTGGAGTGGGTAGCCTTTTCTTTCTATAGGGGATCTTCCCAACCCAGCGATCAAATCCAGGTCTCCCACATTGTAGGCAGATTCTTTTCCAGCTGAGCCACCTATGATAATGTGGTCTCAAATGCATTGGGAACATTCTATGTCCTCCTAGAAGTCTTTGACAATGCAGACTTACTCCATTTTTCTCCATGCTTACATAACAAAAGAAACATGAAGAAACCTTTTAAGGAGTCACAAAATATTCTTATATATACTTTCCCTGTCCCTGAGTCAATGGGATCCGACTTCTTCCATCTGAATAATAAATAACCTTCAAGAAATTCTTAGAATTAAGAAAGTCTGGTCCAAATTGACCCCTTGTAGTCACCTAGCAGAAAAGTGGCATGCACCTTTTTCACCAATCAAGAAACAAAAAATTGTTTTGCCAGGTATCCCTCATACTTCTATATAAAAAAATAAAATAATGTAAAATGGAAATACAGCCCATAATCATGAGAGATACTATGAGAAAATGTGAAACTGAGTTGAAAGGTATAATATAGTAGATAACTGGACCAGTTAGCACAGGAATGCTAAACGGTATTAATGCTAATTGGCTTTCCTGCTATATAAAGTACCTCTCTCCTGATTACTACTTGATTAAACAACAACAATAAAAATAACCTCTTAGAAATAACAACAGCTTTCTGGATTCCATTCTTCTTAGCAAGATAATGAGCATAGCATGTTGTTTAGATGTTAATTGGGTGAATCTCATACAGACAATGTTTTTCTATCACTGATGCCTTGTATGCTAAGAATTTCATTACATCCTATCATTACCATATAAAAATTTCCTTGTATTTGCCACAAACACTGTTAACCTTGGTAACAGTACCCTAAATTTTGTTCAAGTATTTATTCCTTCTAGATGCAGTCTGTGGGACTTTCCAAGTGGCTCAAGAACCTGCCTACTATTGCAGTAGACACAAGAGAAGAGGGTTTGATCCCAGGTCAGGAAGATCCCCTGGAGGAGGACATGGCAGTATTCTTGCCTGAAAAATCCCATGGACAAAGAAGCCTGGCAAGCTATAGTCCATAGGGTGACAAAGGGGCAGCAAGGACTGAGCAGGCATATATGAATGTGTTCAGAAGCAACTGGCTCTCCAGGCCCACATCCAAAGAAGACTTGTACTGTAGGTCTAAACTAATTCTATTTCCCTGGTCACACTGATTGATTCAAGGATGGGTCCATGGCTCAATATCAACTTACCGGAACCAAGCGTTTGCTCTACTCTTGGAGGCAGAAGTTCTCTTTCCTGTTATGTAAGTAATTGCCACTAAAAACCCTGCCTTAAAATGGAGCCAACCCAGAGTAAGTAGAACTAGTAATAAACCCTAGTCATAACAGATCCAGAATGCTCAATTAATGAAACAATGAGCTTCCTTTTTGGTTGAGTTATTTCAGTTTGGGATTTCTACTGGTGTCTATCAAAAGAACCTTATCTGATACACACGAATTAATTAACATTAGAAGGTTACAACAGGAGATGGTAGAAGGGGAAGAGTAGGGAAATACATTTTTTTCTCTTTTCTTTAAATTTTTGCCTCTTACAACCACTGTAACAATAAGAAGTACAGTTTAATTGGAAGTAAAGCTATGTCTAAGAATAATCATCTAAGGCTAACTGCCTGGACAGTCTTGATGTCAGATAAATTGGCTCTCCTGCTATATAAAGTACCTCTCTCCTGATTAGTACTTGATTAAACAACAACAACAAAAATAACCTCTTAGAAATAACAACAGCTTTCTGGATTCCATTCTTCTTAGCAAGATAATGAGCATAGCACAGTGTTTAGACGTTAATTGGGTGAATCTCAGACAGACAATGTTTTTCTATCATTGATGCCTCGTATGCTAAGAATTTCATTGCACCCTAGAATTACCACATACAAATTTCCTTGTATTTGTCACAAACATATTCCTATACATAAAGTTAGTAGCTACAACTTCAGTATCTATATATTAAATTTTTCTTTAATGAGAGTATCCATTTGAAGTAATGGAGCACCTAACCCAATTGAAAGACTTTACTTTTGACCATGATTGGTTCTTTTCAAAATACTTTTTCTTTCTTTTTAAAGAGGAAAATTTGAGTAGAATTTTGTTTCACAACTAAGCAGTTACTGATTACCTACTCCATGTAGTTCTGTAAGAAAAGAAAAATGAAATTCAGAATGTGGCCTTTGCCCTCCAGAAGTTTATAAGCTGGTTGTAGTAACAAAAAGGCCAGAGTGAAAAATTTACTCATTAAAATACAAAAATACAGAATCATTAAGTGATGTGAAAATAGTTGGTAAAGGGGCTCTTAATAAATATCTGTGGCCTCATCAGAGAGAAACAGGATAAAAGGGAGGGGCTCTTTAAACATTCACTAGTCAATATCTGAAGGCTCACATAGTCCCCCAAATGGAACACTTTTATCATTCATCTATTTAAGAAATGATTCTATACATTCTAAGCATTAGATGCTGTATTGGGTGCTCCTCTTGGTCCTTCTTACTTTAGTCTTGCTTTGGATGCACACAGTTGGGCAGAATCATTATCCTTGGTTCACGACACTATCACTACTCCGTTCACGGCCCGCAGCTGGGCTGTCTCCAGGTGTAGAGACGGCTGTTACAGATACCTGTTCACACACATACATAAGGGGGCAGAAATGATGAGTCAAGTGGTTTACAAATGCCCTAGTTCACAAGATAATGCCAAATTATAGTCTAAGGCAGTTGAACCTATTTATATTCCTAGCAGCAATGAATAAGAAATTCAGTTATCTACATCCACACCAATACTTGGTATATTGTTAGACTGTTTAATTTTTTCCAGCCTGTTGTATATAAAAATGGTATCTCATTGTGCTCTTGTTTCCCTAATTCATTTTAGGCTGAGCACCTTTTCATATATTCCACAGTAATATACTCATTCTTTCTCAATTTTTGACTCTCTTAATTTTCTTAACATTATAGGTACAGATATAGACATAGATAATAGAATAGCAAATACAAGATTCTAGAAATTCAACTGGAGAAGGCAATGGCACCCCACTCCAGTACTCTTGCCTGGAAAATCTCATGGACAGAGGAGCCTGGTAGGCTGTAGTCCATGGGGTCGCTGAGGGTCGGACACGACTGTGCAACTTCACTTTCACTTTTCACTTTCATGCATTGGAGAAGGAAATGGCAACCCACTCCAGTGTTCTTGCCTGGAGAATCCCAGGGACGGGGGAGCCTGGTGGGCTGCCATCTATGGGGTCGCACAGAGTCGGACACAACTGAAGCGACTTAGCAGCAGCAGCAATTCAACAAAATACAAAGGATCACTTAAGAGGTCAAATCTCTCATACTATTTGATTCTTGGGGGATGTTGAGAGAAAATATGTGCTTCTTGTGAGAGAAAAGATGTACTTTGGCATAGTAATTAAAGGAAATACTAACTCCCGACTACTATTTACCTTATATAACATCAGGCAGGTTTTGCATCAAAATTCCTCAGTTTCTAGCCATTCTCACCCATCATCTCACTCCCACAGAATCTCAATCAAATCAAAAGAAAAGAATGCAGACAGGAAAGGTCTCTTTTACACAGAATAATTCTGAGTGAGCTGAGACCAAGACATTTTCAAACTGGATATCTCATGAGTTCTAGTCATGGTCTGAAGACTAGCTGACTGGCCAGGAACACAGAACCCTCAGGTCACCTGGAGCCACCCTAGATGACCACAGCCAGATGTCCTATACTGTGAGACCACAGAAAATCCATTCAAACAGAAGTTGAACTGGAATATATGTTAAATTCAGAAGGGAAAGTGATCATTGCTTTGAGTACACGCCAGATTACCAACTAAATGAGAACTCTCGCATCTTTTCCTTCCAAACAGGACAGATTGAGAGAGAATGACTGCACAAAACCATTTGCTTTACTAGGCGCTTGACACTCAATGAAGAGCATGATGAAAACCTGGTGACCTTATGCAGCTATAAAAACAAACCGGAAATAATTTAACAAGATAACTTTTCCAGCTTTTAAAAGGTAGAAAGAAAAATTTATATATTCAAGACATATTCAGAAGTTCTAAATGTTTTAAGGCCATGTTTTTTTCCCCCTCAAATGAAAATGAGAAATTACAAAATTTCAGAATCCAGAGTTTCTAAGTAAACATAAGAGGTAGGAGAAGACTCAACTATAATGATCTTCATGCACATTCATAGACTGTTCTCTTAATCCCTTCAGACTGCTATAACAAAATGTGATAGACTGGGTAACTTAAAAATCATAGAAATTTCCTTCTTCTAGTTTTGAAGGCTAGAAGGGGCCAGCATGGTTGTGTTATGGTGAAGGCCTGCCTCCTAATTCATAGCCTGTGTCCTCACACAGCGGGAGGGGGTAGGGATCTCTCTGAACCCACTTTCATAAGGCGCTGAGCCCACTAATAAGAACTCCACCCTCGTGGCTTAAGCACTTCTCAAAGGCTCCACCTGTTAATACCATCACACTGGGCATTAGGACTTCAACACAGAAATACGAGGAGGCACACAGACATTCATCTATGGCAACTGTATCCCTAGCATACTTTCTTCCTCAACATTCCAGTTTATTCAGAATACATTGGTATTTAAACTTGCATTTTAACCAGTGGAAAAATTGAGACAAAGAGAAATGAGGCAACTTTCTTTTTAAAAAAATTAATTTATTTTAATTGGAGGATAGGTACTTAACAACATTGTGGTGGTTTTAGAAAGGAGGCAACTTTCTGAAAGCTTCGAAGGGGTAGGCCTTGCCAACAGACCAAGAAGTCCCATCTCCTAAGTCCTCCTATGGCCTGCAACTGGGCAAACCACTTTCTGCTCTTCTCATGGTAACAGGTTAAAAAACATGTGCAATTCCAGCACTGCATCAGTTTAACGCTTCTTTTTAAGAAAGTTTATTTAAACATGCCATGTGATCAACTATTTTAATTCTGTGTATTGTAAGGAATCTGTGGAAAGCTCATGAAACCAGTTACCAGCCACCTCAACTCTTTTGTGAGCCCTCATAAAAATTCCCAGATGTCACAATTGTCACACCTACTTGTTAAATTGGAGAGATTCTTGAACCACAGTAAGCAGATGCTCGAACAGATGGAAAATTTCTTTTTGGGCTGAGAAAAAGAAATTTCCAATTAAGAAATGCCTGGACACTATTTTATCTCCCTTCTAGTTGACTGAACTATGAGATTTCCTTATGTTGCAGTTTAGAATTAAAAAAAAAAACTTTCCATTTCCCTCAATATTCTTTATTTCTTCATGTACCCATAAACATTAGCTTAAAATATGCTCATTTTTATGTTTCCTTATAAACTTGCCATGGTGCTTTTAAAAATGGAAAATTAATGAACTACTTTCATGTAATATTTATATTCAACACCTTTATTGGTACCCATCTCATGTTTAGTTTGCCTCTTTCATTTTTTCTCCATTTACTTACAACTTTTAACAGTATCTATTCTGTGCTGAACACTCATTTCTTCACTGTTTTATCCCCTACATACCCCAAAAGAAGAACCAAAAATGCAAAATAAAATAAGTTCCTTTGCCCAGGGATGAAAGCAGATGTGGGATATCACCCAGCCCAGCCCCCATGTGCAACCCCACCCAACATTGATCTTCCTTAGTATATCTCTCTAGGGGAAAGGTGACTTGGCTTACTCCAGAACCAGCCACCTGGCAGCTGCTTCTCTGACAGGAATTCACCCCACGCCCTGATTTTTCTTCTGAGCTTTTGCCATGCTTCTCTGCTGCCACCATCCCAAGTTCTTCACTCCCCCAGATTACGACTTAAGCTCAAGGACATGCAGCATTGCCTCCATCGAAGGTCTGTGGCCACAGAGGGAGATGTACAGCAGCTTGCAGCTGCTTGAGGTATCTTGGGATAAAATATCAGTCCTAGTCTTTAAATGTCCTCAGCCATTTAAATGCACTTAATTTTTGGCGCAGTTATAATTTCACAGCAAAATTAAGCAGAAAGTACAGAGAGTTCCCACATACCCCCTGCCCCCAACACATGCACAATCTCTCCCACCAGCAATATCCAGGCACCACAAGGGGATACTTGTTAAAATTGATGAACCTAAATCGACACATCATTATCTACCTCCAAATCCGTAGTGTTCACTCTTGGGGTTGCATATTATATAAATGTTGACAAATATTTAATAACACATATCCACCACTATAATATCACAGAGAATAATTTCACTGCACTAAAAGTCCTGTGTACTCCGCCTGTTTCTCCTTCCCTTCCCTTAACCGCCAGCAACACTGATCTTGGTCTCCATCAGTTCAGTTCAGTCGCTCAGTCATGTCCGACTCTTTGCGACCCCATGAATCGCAGCACGCCAGGCCTCCCTGTCCATCACCAACTCCCGGAGTTCACTCAGACTCACGTCCATCGAGTCAGTGATGCCTCCCAGCCATCTCATCCTCTGTCATCCCCTTCTCCTCCTGCCCCCAATCCCCATAGTTTTGCCTTTTCCAGAATGTCATATAGTTGGAATCGTACAGTATGTAGCCTTTTCAGTTTGGTTTCTTTCAGTCAGTGATGCTAATTTAAGGTCTTTCCATGTCTTTTCATGACTTGATAGTTTATTTCTTTCTAGTTGCTGGGGGACAAAACATTCTCTGGAGGTACCACAGTTTATTTATTCATTCACCTACTGAAGTACACCTTGGTTGCTTCCAGGTTGGGGTCATTATGAATAAAGATGCTATAAACATCCCTGAACAGGTTCTCTGTAGACATAAGTTTTCCATTCTTTAAGTAAATTCCAAGGAACACAATTTGCTAGCTCAGATGGTAAGAGTGTTTAGCTTTGTAAAAAACTGTCAAGCCATCTTTCAAAGTGGCTGTACTATTGGGTTGTAAATAAGTTCATTCAGGTTTTTCATAAGATGTAACAGAAAAACTCGAACAAACTTTTAACCAACCCGGCATTTTGCATTCCACTAGCAATGAATGATGGAGAAGGCAATGGCACCCCACTCTGGTACTCTTGCCTGGAAAATCCCATGGACGGAGGGGCCTGGTGGGCTGCAGTCCATGGGGTCACTAGAAGTTGGACACGACTGAGAGACTTCACTTTCACTTTTCACTTTCATACATCGGAGAAGGAAATGGCAACCCACTCCAGTGTTCTTGCCTGGAGAATCCCATGGACGGAGGGGCCTGGTGGGCTGCCATCTATGGGGTCACACAGAGTCGGACATGACTGAAGCAACTTAGCAGCAGCAGCAGCAGCAATAAATGAGAGTTTCTGTTGCTCTTTATCCTTCCCAGGTTTTGATGTTGTCAATGTTTGGGATTGTGACCATTCTAACATCTTCTTGTTCTTTAATTTGCAATTTCCCAATGACATATGATATGTAACATCTTTTCATTCTCTTGACATTGTCCTTCACAGAGTAGGATTTTAGTTTTAGTGAAGGCCAGTTTATCCAATATGTTTTTCATGGATGGTACCTTGATGTTATATCTGAAGTCACCGTCATGCCCCAGGTCATTTAGACTTCTTTCTGATGTTATTTTCTAGTTTTACCTTTTACATTTAGGTCAAGGATCTGTTCTGAGTCAGTTTTGGTGAGTGTGTAAGAAAGACTTGGGTCTAGAATTACTTTTTTGCCTGTGGATGTCTAATTGTTCCAGCACTCTCTCATTTTTTCTATAATTAACTTTCCACATTCCCTGAGCTCCTCAAATTCCCGTTTACTTTTTATTGGGAAATAATGTTCCTATTCTTCATCTTCTCAGTTTCCACACAGGGCCTAATTTTTATAACTTAACTCACTGATTAAGGTGTATCTAAATAAGCGAGATGCTCCCTTCCTGCGTGTCCTCGGTGAGAACATGAAAGGGAATATCTGGGTAGGAGGTGGGTGCTCACTGACTCTGCCATAATTTTACTCCAAATGCAGATAAAACAGACCCAGTACTATCATATAAAAAGTAGTCAATTATTGTGCTTGACATCTTTGCAATTTTTATCTTGTGCTTTTTCTTTATATTTCTTTTTCTTCTTAATGTTTTGTGAAATAAAACCACAAATAGGCTTGATAACAATCCTGGTTGAAGTATTTTAGAAACAAGATTACTTACTGGGTTATATATATGATCTCTATATTTTACACCTAAGTACTTGTTTGCCAATATTTAATAAACCCTCCACATTTCAAATGTTCACTCTTCTAATTTTGGCAATTCTCAGCATCCTATTTTCTAAGATGTATCTTAAGTAAGTTAACACATTGTAGAAAACAGTTTAAGTGAATAAAGCACTTTATTTCCACACTTGCACTTGCTTTCCAAGGAAGCATCAAGGAATAATTATTACATTTCTTACACTATATAAGAAAAGACTTAAGGGGCCAACTTTTGAGATTTGTTTGCAAGACATAATAGAAAATTTGCCTATAAAACATGTCTTCATGATGAAGACATGAAATGTATGAAGAAAGATGAAGTAGTGGATGTGTGGACAGTAATAAATGGCTGTCACGATATACACAAACTCAGAAAATGTGAGGATAGTGTTAAATCAAAATCAAAGTAGCTGTGTAATTAGAGAGGTGAGGATCATACAACGATACCCCTTTTCTTGGAATTCCAACTGCATCGGGACCCATTAATTTTGGGTAAATGAAGTTCCACCTATGTTCTTTAGAGCCTTTAGCTTTGAGCTTCTACAGAAACATGCTTTAATTGATGCTGGCAATGCAGGAACATTTCTACTCTAACCTAATGAAATAGGAATAATCATTATTATCCCTTTCTGTTACAATATCATTTGTATAGACTTCCACTCCAGTACTCTTGCCTGGAAAATCCCACGGATGGAGGAGCCTGGTAGGCTGCAGTCCATGGGGTCGCTAAGAGTCAGACATGACTGAGCGACTTCACTTTCTCTTTTCATTTTCATGCATTGGAGAAGGAAATGGCAACCCACTCCAGTGTTCTTGCCTGGAGAATCCCAGGGACAGGGGAGCCTGGTGGGCTGCCGTCTATGGGGTCACACAGAGTCAGACACGACTGAAGTGACTTAGCATAGCATAGCATAGGACTATTGGGAAAGTATAAGTATTTATAAAGACATTCCTCATATCCTGGAATTAACTTGGTGTTTTCTTGCCTTCTGTGAAAATAGGTGAACAGAAACACAGAGAAATTAAATGAATGTTTAAAGGCAAGTCAAAAGATAGGAAGGCAATCATTTGAAATTCTTTTCCCTAGAAACTGTCTCCTTCTTACCTATCTTTTTAAAACAAAATAATCCCCCCTCCCCACCAGAAAACCAAATGTCTAAAAATCAACAAAGGGTAACATATAAACATAAACACATTATTTTCTTCAGACACTACAAGACTGATCCTAAATAAAAGAGTAAAAAATAATCAAATTTTAACCTCTTTACAGATTTAGGTTTTGAATATTTACCTCTTGTCCCCCTTAAATTCTATTTATTTTTATATATAGTTTGCAGGTTTTATGTTCTCTATCAATAATGTCCCTCTTTGTCTTCCCAAATGAAAGACATGATCCCATTAATTCTTTCTAAATTAAAGTTTTACAGTAAAACTGACATTACCTTTTTATGTTCTTTGCTTTTCTTCAGCAAACAAGTTTTAAAGTTAATACATCCATTACAAACCAACAAAATCAGATCACTCAAATCTGTGCCCAGGGCTGCATTTGGGTCCTCTTTTGCAAATGTGTGGTTACATTTTCATGCAATTGAAACAATAATAATTTCCCTCCAAGTTACTTTGTTGCTCTCCAACCAAGTGGACTTTAGTATGTTTTAAAAAAAAAAAAAGTTTACAGAGAGTTCAGGAGACTGTCCTATTCAGAACCGTGGCTGCTTTAATTCAACAGGAGTGTCTCTCCATCTTTTACGCACTGCAAAGAGCTCCGAGCTTTTTAATAGCAACAAAGAGTAGAGAGTAGATTTCAAGTCATCAGCCCAGCTGAGAAATTGGCCATTGACAGCTGGCCTGGCGGAATATGAGTCGTCAAAGGAAGCCCACAAGAACCATATGGAGTAACATTCCAACACTTTCAACATGCCCATCAGAAACTCCCACAGCTGATGGTGTTCACACAGCTGTAGGTTATTAGGAAGGAGATTTAAAGGAGCGAAAGAGGGACCCTCTTTAGGGTCATTCACTATCATAATAATGTTAACTAAAACCTGCTGGTAGTGAAGCAACTTAGTGCCGAAGAATATATCACCGTTTCCTGATGGCTGCCACGAACTAAAGCGAGTTCTTCCCTTGGTGTGTTGTGAGAAACTGATTTTACATCTGAGCTTTATAGTGACCTCCTTGGGCTAGTAAATGTGGCTTTTTACCTGACTTGCAATTCTTGAAATTCCCAAATGGCTTTATTAGATGAATAGAATTTAATTTGAATTACATTTTAAAAATTACAGAAAACAAACAAATAAAAAAAAAAAAACAGAAAAAGAATCTCTAAGTAATCTCTTGAATACCTCAAGTGAATAATAAAATAAATTTATAAGTTACAACAAACATGAAAGTTTTGGAATACCATCCTGAATAGCCAAGACTCCATGAAATGAAAATATAAGGGAAGGTGTTCTCCCCAAATTATTTACCATTATTGATAACATATTAAAAATATATTACGTATTACTAAAACCAAACTGTTAAGTAGCTTTAAGATAAACTTGACCTATGACTTTTCACTCTATTGTACAATGGAAAAACCATTTTCCCAATTGAATTTTAAGCATACCAATATTCAGAAAAGCATGATAAAATAAGGATCACATCACAGTCTAAAAATAACCAGTGACTCCTTTGTTGTTCCTTCCACATTTAGTAATCACCTGCTGTATGATTAATAGCTGCAGCTCAGTTGAAGAGCTTCTGTTTCTGGACATGGCTAAGGGAAATTAAGTCAAATATCAAACCAAATCTACTGGCTTCTGTATGAAGCCAATAAGGGAATGCTAAAAAAAAAAAAAAATCACTCGTAGCTCATTACAAGATAATGATCAGATTTTTCTCATCTATGTAGATGCTTTATTCAACAAGACTAATATTGTTGAGTCAATAAAAGCCCTTCATCAAAAAATACATCCAAGAAACCTATTAAATCAAGAAAATGTTTTCAAGTTTCCCATTTCAGTTGTAGTGCTTCTCTATGAATGAAAAGCACTTGAATCAGGACCAGTCCTAAGAGTGAAGTGCGGCTTTGATGCAGTACCATTGTTCTCGTTACGGCACAGTTGCCACTCCTCAACCTCAGACCACAGCATGAGGCATTCAGGCAGCTGAGGGGCCGTAAATCAGGGACAGGTGGAGCAGTTGACAGTCAGATGAGCAAATGTCTCAGAAGGGCACTGCTGCTGCTGGTTACAGAGCGATGCCCAGAGCACTTTGTTGATTGGCCGTAAGAGCAGGACCCAGGAGAGATTCAGAAAGACAAAGTTCATTACACTCACAGGTCTTGGGAGGAGGCCCAGCAGGGCCACATGGAAGATCACCCACGTGGTCACAGGCAGAAGAGAGGAGGAAGAAAGTTTGGGCCTCCATCTTTATCGATGTGGGGAAAGCAAGATAGGGCAGGTCAAGGGTCAAGACTGGCTAATTTGAATTATTTCAAAGGGCCTTGGACTAATAGGGATGGTCCTCTAGTTGCCTGGCACCTGGCCTTGGGATGAGGAAAGTAGAGGCATATTGTACCTGGGGTGTATGGACCAGATAGAGGAGGTGCTGCTCTAACTGTTGAGGGCTTTTCCCTGGTGGCTCAGCTGGTGAAGAATCCGCTTGCAATGTGGGAGAGCTGTGGGGCTTGATCTCTGGGTTGAGAAGATCCTTGGAGAAGAGGACGGCTACCTACTCCGGTATTCTGGCCTGGAGAACTCCATGGACTGTATAGTCCATGGGGTTTCAAAGAGTCGGACATGACTGAGCAACTTTCACTTACATAACAAAGGCATGGTTGCACTGGAACCTCTGCGATGTCTAAGAATTAGCTTGCCTCAGAAGGGGCCATTTCTCCACAGCCAGAAAGCTTTTTTTTTTTTAATATGTCAAAGTATAATAATATATAGAAAATTTTAAAATACACACAATACCTGATCTTGAAATGAGCCCAATTAAATAAAAAAGAGACAAAGAAAGAGAAACCTTAATTTATCTTTATACAACAATAGTAGTAATTGATGGTCGCTTTTCAGGATGCTTTAAGAAGACTGATGCTGATTTGTGCCCCGTCACAGGTTTTTTTACCCAGCAACAACATATAGGAGGATAAAGCAACAATATATAGGATGATAAATCAGGAGAAAAGCCAAATAAGGCCTTGGAAGCCTTACGGTCTCAGCTTCACTGCCCTCTCACTCTTGAGCTATATTCCAAAAACCCAGTATTTCCTTCCTCTTACACAGCGTGAAGGCCTAGATGTGTCATCTTTATTTCTATCTAAAAGAGGTCACAGTGTAAGGACCAATCCTTATGATGCACAGATTTAGCATGGAGGCATCTCTGGCTGAGGTCCAGGCCATCACGGAGAAGCCAGAGCAAGGAATCTATGAGGCCCACTCTGGCAGGACTCCACATGCTGAGTCTTGCTTGGCGTTGGGGCCTCAAGGTGTGAATGACTCCTCAAAGTAAAAAGGGAAAGGACTAGCTATGTTCACATATTAAAGGATGCCAAGACCCACAAAGATTACGTGTCCAAAGGGATAAAAATCCTTGGAAGATGTTTCACGGCTAGGTGGCCACATAGATTGGTTGGTACCAACCCCCTGCCTGGTTATACCTATGGTCCAAGGAGTTTTGAGCAGTAGTCACTTTTGTTTTCAAAAGTGTCCCAGTAAGCCTGTATTCAGATTCTAGCTCCAGTATTTTCCAGGAAAACTGGGGTGAGTTGTTTGACCTCTGTCAGTTTTCTCATACATAAGTGGGGATGGGGGTGCATACCTCATAGAAAGGTTGTGCGAACTTTATAGATTAGTGCCTATGAGATGCTTTGAACAGTGTCTGGTAATTAGCCAGTGCTCACACAATGAGCGTTAGCTATGATTTTATATTCTGGCATTTATGATGTGACTCAAAAGATATTATCAAGTGATTTCTTACATTTTGGATCCATCACTAATCATCTGATTATAAATGTCAAGTAATTATCATAAGATATTATCTCTAGAGAGAATATACATTGTCATTGTGTATAAGGTGTAATTTTTTGGCCTGGGATAAACAGGAAAGTATCAGGAGAATCTTTGTAGTTGGAGTTTTGCATATAATAAATAAATGTAAAATGCACTATTTATTCAACATGAAGATTATTTTTAATTGGACAAATCTGTACTCAGAAGATCACTTGCAATCGATGTGGCATAAATGTTTTGTTTTCCCCCGCCCCACAAATAATAGGCTTTTCAAATAATGAGGTTTAGAATCATAAAAATAACACTTAGAAATATGCATATAACTCACATGTATATTCCCTGGTGACTCAGATGGTAAAGCATCTGCCTGCAATTCAGGAGACCCAGGTTCGATCTCTGGGTTAGGAAGATCCCCTGGAGAAGGAAATGGCAACCCACTCCAGTACTCTTGTCTGGAAAATTCCATGGATGGAGGAACCTGGTGGGCTACAGTCCATGGGGTTGCAAAGAGTCAGACACGACTAAGTGACTTCACTCACAGGTTAAATATCAGGTTTTAATATGTGTGTTCAGTTCAGTTCAGTTCAGTTGCTCAGTCGTGTCAGACTTTTGCGACCCCATGAATCACAGCACACCAGGCCTCCGGGTCCATCATCAACTCCCGGAGTTCACTCAAACTCACATCCATCAAGTCGGTGCTGCCATCCAGCCATCTCCTCCTCTGTCGTCCCCTTTTCCTCCCGCCCCCAATCCCTCCCAGCATCAGAGTCTTTTCCAATGAGTCAACTCTTCACATGAGGTGGCCAAAGTGTGAATGTTTATGTATAAATGGCTTAATTCATAAAGAAAGATATTGATAGTTAAAATCATATTACAATTAAAAGACACTTAAAGAAAAGGGCAAAACTAGCCACAAAATGACAAAAGGCGTGGAAGGTGACAGTATCAAGAATACACAAAGTCATACAAGTCAGCAAGGGAAAAATAGAAAAATGGGATAAAGGAATAATTATTTTATACAAAAGAAATACATTTGGACAATAAACAGATGAAGTTAATCTCAGGAAAAATCTTGACAGTGCATATCAGATCATAATATCATTTTTCAAAATTTGTTTTGAAACTATTGCTGATGCCTACAACAATTCACCAAGGGCTTCAGAAGCTGATAACAGAAATAACAAACACTTATTTTAAAAAAACTAGAGAAGTTATTTTCCTTCCTTTTTCTTCTTGCCAACAACCTTTATTGTGTGGGTCACTAACTGCTGCACAATTACTTTGCTTTACAAATTATAAATTACTCTATTTACCAATTACTTTGTCGACAAAGGTCCATCTAGTCAAGGCTTTGGTTTTTCCAGTGGCCATGTATGGATGTGAGAGTTGGACTATAAAGAAAGCTGAGCACCAAAGAATCGATGCTTTTGAACTGTGGTGTTGGAGAAGACTCTTGAGAGTCCCTTGGACTGCAAGGAGATCCAACCAGTCTATCCCAAAGGAGATCAGCCCTGGGTGTTCTTTGGAAGGACTGATGCTAAAGCTGAAACTCCAGTATTTGGCCACCTGATGCAAAGAACTGACTCATTAGAAAAGACCCTAATGCTGGGAAAGATTGAAGGCAGGAGGAGAAGGGGACGATAGAAGATGAGGTGGTTGGATGGCATCACTGATTCAATGGACGTGAGTTTGAGCAAGCTCTGGGAGTTGGTGATGGACAGGGAGGCCTGGTGTGCTGCAGTCCACGGAGTCACAGAGTCAGACACGACTGAGTGACTGAACTGAAGTTCTGCACATGCCATGTGCTCCATGTTCCTAGTGATAAGGAAAAATCAGGAAAAGTATAATGTCAAATTTTAAAATATAAGTACATTTCCATTTGTATAAATAATCATAAAATGTATGCACAAAATTGCTTTTTAAAAGACTCAAGAAACTTTTGAAATTTGTTAATCTGTGATTCAGTTCAGTCGCTCAATCGTGTCCAACTGTTTGCGACCGCATGGACTGCACCACACCAGGCCTCCCTGTCCATCACCAACTCCCAGAGTTTACTCAAACTCATGCCCATTGAATCAGTGATGCCATCCAACCACCTCATCCCCTGTCATCCCCTTCTCCTCCTGCCTTCAATCTTAACCAGGATCAGGGTCTTTTCTAATGAGTCACTTCTTCGCATCAGGTGGCCAAATACTGGAGTTTCAGCTTCAGCATCAGTCCTTCCAATGAATATTTAGGACTGATTTCCTTTAGGATGGACTGGTTGGATCTCCTTGCAGTCCAAGGGACTCTCAAGAGTCTTCTCCAACACCACAGTTCAAAAGGATCAATTCTTCAGTGCTCAGCTTTCTTTATAGTCCAACTCTCACATCCATACATGACTTCTGGAAAAACCATAGCCTTGACTAGACGGATCTTTATTGCCAAAGTAATATCTGGGCTTTTTAATATGCTGTCTAGGTTGGTCATAACTTTCCTTCCAAGGAGTAAGCATCTTTTAATTTCATGGCTGCAATCACCATCTGCAGTGATTTTGGAGCCCCCCAAAATAAAGTCTGCCACTGTTTCCACTGTTTGTCCATCTATTTGCCATGAAGTGATGGGACCAGATGCCATGATCTTTTGGCAATTATGGAATTATGATTATCCACACTGAAATTAAAATGTTATAGAAAAGCACAACTTCAGATACACTATGCTCTGCACTTGGCAATTTTAAGTTTAAAACTGCTACTGTGACCAACCAAATTCCTGGAAATTGAACAAGAAATATTTAATTTACAATTAAGTAAAAGTTAATATAGACTAACTAATATACTAATATACAGAATATAAAGACAAAGACAGAATATAAAGACATAAAGACAGAATATAAAGACATAAAGCTATAAATCTGAATCAACCTAACAAAAACCATTCATAAACCTGTAGCTAATTATTCACTCTATATAGTCGCTTAGTCATGTCTGTCTCTTTGCAACCCCATGGACTGTAGCCTGCCAGGCTCCTCTGTCCATGGAATTAACCAGGCAAGAATACTGGAATGGATAGCCATTCCCTTCTCTAGGGGATCTTCCTGACCTGGGGATTGAACCCATGTCTCCTGTATTGCAGGTAGATTCTTTACTGTCTGAGCCCCCCAGGAAAGCCCCCTACATAGTACTGCTGCTGCTACTGCTGCTAAGTCGCTTCAGTCGTGTCCGACTCTGTGTGACCCCATAGATGGCAGCCTACCAGGCTCCGCCGTCCCTGGGATTCTCCAGGCAAGAACACTGGAGTGGGTTGCCATTTCCTCCTCCAATGCATGAAAGTGAAAAGTGACAGTGAAGTCGCTCAGTCATGTCTGACTCTTAGCGACCCCATGGACTGCGGCCTCCCAGGCTCCTCCATCCATGGGATTGTCCAGGCAAGGGTACTGGGGTGGGGTGCCATTGCCTTCTCTGCTACATAGTACAGCATTGACTAATTCAAGAAATGAAAAAGTAGAAATGTTCTCTCCTAGAACTTTTAGAAGGTAATGACAACAGACTTGGCTTTTGAACATAATCTCCAAATTGGTGATGTCAAGAAGTTCAGCTGAGGAGCATATGTGTATCTGTTTCCTCATATGCTTGCTCTTGCAGCCATGCTTCATAACTCATCTGTTTTAGCCAGAGAGCTTCCTCATTCAAGAGAAGCTTGGAGTGGTGTATGATGAGGAGGAAAGAGGGCAAAGACCTCTATTCCTCAATTTACACAAGAAATATATATTCTCTATCCTCTACATACCATGTACTGTGTTGGATGGTGGGGGAAAATGTGAGTGAAACGGAGGACCAGATTACAGAGTGGTGTGTGTCCTGATACCAGAATAGACTAGAAGAGAACGAGTCGGCATGCATGAAGACCAGTCAGGAAACTGCTGTAGTAATCCAGGAGGGACACACTGGCCTGAACGAGAAACATGGGGAAAAGAGTAATATTCAAAGACCTTCATAAGGTAGAGTCAGTTGGATTAGGTACCTGGAAAAGAAAATAAAGGTTTACTCTTCAGGAAGTGATATTTTAATCTTTACTCTGAGTATCTTCTACTTACAGGAATAGTGAGAAAGGATGTGCTGCCCAAGGCACTAATGTGTTATATAGTAAAGAAAAGAAAGATATTCAGATGTTTCTCCATCCAATGCCTATGGACAGACATGAAAAAAGGAGAAGCAAAGGTCGCTCAGTCGTGTCTGACTCTTTGTGACCCCATGGACCATACAGTCCATGGAATTCTCCAGGTCATAATACTGGAGTGGGTAGCCTTTCCCTTCTCCTGGGGATCTTCCCAACCCAGGGATCAAACACACGTCTCCCGCATTGTAGGCAGATTCTTTACCAGCTGAGCCATAAGGGAATCCCTTAGTAAGTTTTAAGAGGTTTCAAATAAACTTCACACTGACTTTCAGATTGCAAAACACTAGATTTTTTTTCTCTCTCTCTCAAAAATGTGATCTCCTCCTACCCACTACCCACCATCTACTTTGCTTCAATAGTTTATGATTTCCTTTTTCTATTTTCTGAATTTGCTCTGTCTTTCTTAAAGTCTGTTAGCCAGAACTACACTAAATGCTTCCGAGCAGACATATGCAGTCTTCGTCAAAGATCAGGACAAGGTTTTATCTTATATTTACTGCAATACTTTTCTTGATGATCATGGAGATGATACTTGTCTTACTAGATTTGATGTGACTGAAAAATTTACTTAAATATCTTTAGCCATAAATCCCAGAGCAAGGAGATTACATTGCTTCTATTAGAAATGTTTCTATTAAAAATTTTCCAGTTCTGTTTGCCTTTTGTTTGGTATTGGAACACAATTACTTGCAACACAAAGAAAAATTTTAATTTCAAAACATATTTCGATATTTGTAGTTCAAAATTAGTCATTAGGAGTAAGCGATCTTCCTGTTTGAAAAGGCACAGAGATGAGCTATGTTTTTTTTTTTTTTTTAATCAAGAATCTCTTTTATTGATTATCAGAAACATTACAAACATCTAGTATGAATAAATTGTAACATGATAGTGTTTAGTTTGAACAATTAATACATTTCAGATATAATATTATACATATTTCAATGCTATTCTCCCCAATCATCCCACCCTCTCCCAGTCCCAGAGTCCAAAAGTCTGGTCTATACATCAGTGTCTCTTTTGCTGTCTCGTAAATAGGGTTATTTTTACCATCTTTCTAAATTCCATATATATGCGTTAGTATACTGTATTTGTGTTTTTGTTTCTGGCTTACTTCACTCTGTATAATAGGCTCCAGTTCCATCCACCTCCTTAGAACTATGCTGACAGAACACTGGAAATGTTCTAAAACAGTGATTCCCAATCCTGCCTGCAAATTAGGATCACCTTGGATCTTTTAAAAATTGCACAGCAGAAACCAACACAACACTATAATACAATTATTCTCCAATTAAAAATAAAAAAAGAGATTAACTCAGAAAAAAATAGATAACCAACAAGGACCTATTGTATAGCACAGGGAACTCAGCTCAAGGCTCTGTAATAATCTAAATGGGAAAAGAATTTAACGAACAAAACAGATATATGCATAACTGAATCATACTGTTGTACACTCGAAACTAACCCAACATTGTTAATCAACTCTACTCTGATATAAAATAAAAATTTTTTAAAAAGCAAAATTGCAAAGCACAGGTTACACCTCAGATCAGCCGAAATGATAGTCACTAGGGATGGGACACAAGCACTGGTAGTTGTCTAAGCTCCCCAGGTGGAACCAAGATGTAGACAAGTTTTGGAACCACTAGTCAGAACAAGAAGATAAATAAAGGGGAGCTGAAACTGCTCTCTGCGTAAAGAACCTGGTATAATTTTCGGGCTACAAACTCAGATCTGATCTATATTTCAAAATCTTTATTTTTCTATAAATGTCTCAGATTTCTCTGTTAGGCCCCTAGTTCCAGAGTAGCTGAAGTTTGCTCCTAGTTACAGAGTTTCTCTCATCTTCCCTCTGCTGCTCCTTCATTGGGGCTGGGGTGGGGAGAGGCTATAAAGTACCAGGGCAAAAAAAGAGAGGGGTTAGCGGGTTGAGCCAGAGAAGGCAATGGCACCCCACTCCAGTACTCTTGTCTGGAAAACCCCATGGATGGAGGAGCCTGGTGGGCTGCAGTCCATGGGATCGCTAAGAGTCAGACATGACTGAGTGACTTCACTGTCACTTTTCACTTTCATGCATTGGAGGAGGAAATGGCAACCCACTCCAGTGTTCTTGCCTGGCGAATCCCAGGGACGGCGGAGCCTAGTGGGCTGCTGTCTATGGGGTCGCACAGAATCGGACATGACTGAAGCGACTTAGCAACAGCAGCAGCAGGTTGAGCATCTGTCCTATTCCCAGCAGATGTATACCCATGCCTGCTCCATAGAATCCCCAAGGTCCCCACTGAGGCTGCTGCACCCCATCCAAGGGGCTTTGGGGTCCCCAGATGCATCGTTCACAGCCTCAAAGTTCCTGGCCATAAAGTGATACAGATATTTTGTGCTGCCCTACATCGCAGTGAAGCTTGTGTTGAAGCAGTAGCCTTTAAAAAACAGTAATTCCTATAGAAAGGAATTACTGAGAATGAAAAACGCTGTTTAATAATACATTAAAATGAATCATCATATGTATTTCTCCTCCACTAAGTATGCAAAAGAATTTTTATGTTTGTTACAATGTGCTTGTTATTATCAGTATTACCTTCAACACTCTACTTCTTTTGTGAAATTTTAAGCTAATTGTCCATTGTGAGTTATTTTTTTAACTAAAAAATATAATCCATAAACCTACTTAACTGAGTGCACAAAATGCAATACTGTTCAATATATTGAAAGCGAACAAGGAAGGGAGATATCCCTGTGAGCCTCTCTACTTAAGAGAAGTCACAGTATTCCCTCAGGAAATGCCACCTGGACCATGTGGGGCTCAGGACTGGCTGATAAGGCATCAGCGTCAATTATTTTTTAAGACTGAAATTTTTCATGCTGCTGCTAAGTCTCTTCAGTCGTGTCTGACTCTGTGCGACCCCATAGACGGCAGCCCCCCAGGCTCCCCCATCCCTGGGATTCTCCGGGCAAGAACACTGGAGTGGGTTGCCATTTCCTTCTCCAATGCATGAACGTGAAACGTAATACACGTTAAACCTATTTAAAGATGAATACTGGCCAGCACCTGTCTCACAGTATTTTAGTTTCTATATGAATCTCTATTGTGCATACCCGTTGCAGGGTTGGGTTTCTAGCACTGGCAAATAACAAGCTATTGAAGCGTGAGGCTAAACACATATGGTTGGTGAGGTTATTGTTACTTTATGACTTTTTTCTTGCACAGGGACCATGCTAATCTTCTCTGTTTCGTTCCAATTTTAGTATATGTGCTGCCGAAGCGAGCACTATGACTTTTTTCTTAATCCCTCAAGGAACTAAAAACCTCATACTATACACATGCAGGTCCTATTATAGCTCTAGATCACTTTCCATTAAAAGATGCAACAATATACTGGCATATACCAGAATCATTTTTGTTGGGTTAAAAACATTTAATATAAAACAAAATTGCAGTTCATAACGTGTGCTTACCGCACAAAGTATGCTTGACGCTAGTTAAAATATATTTGCAGATTTGAAGAAATACTGAAAGGAAACAAGAAATCAAATTAATGATTACATGTTAGGTGGTTGGGAGATTGGTATTTTTCTTTTAGGTTTTCTTGAATACCGTTACACTGAATATTTTTTAACAGTTTTTGATGTGTATTATGCTAGATACAAACAGAACTACAATTCTGCTCATGAGAAGACAGTTTAGGGCATGTCCTGGCTTGAGCAAAGTTTCTTAAACTATAACTAAAACCCTCAAGCTGATTAGAGCACAAGAATAGGATTATATAGGAACACTGCTTTCTGTAAAGGCTTTTCTACACCCGAAAGCTGAGGATCTAACTGCTGCAGCAGGTTTGCTTTTAAACTGCAGTATGGCGATATAGGTATGTAAAAGCACCTATTATTCATGGATAAAAATGTGCTCAGGTAGAGTGCTTTTAAATATGCATGACCAAGTTCCCGACATACTCTGTGGTCATTCACTGGCTGTGTGGTAGCCCGCCTGCTGGTCTGTAGACACAGACCACAACTTGATGTGACATAGCAGGGAAACTTCAGGTTCAGAGCACTGATTCCGAACATGGAGTGATACCCCACAGGGTCTGAAAGAATACATTGCTCTAAATGAGAACAAGAATGAGCAAATCTGAAGCCTTATTATTGAGAAAGGAATGGGCTAGGATCCTATTACTGAGAAAGGATCCTGGCTTGGATCGATTTTCCACATACCAGATGTTCCTGCACAATGATGTTTTTTCTCCTTAAAGCAAGCAGATGCCATGTTACACTTTGGGTTACAAAGGTGAGTTTTCATAGATATGGTGAAATGCTATCTTGGCTGTACAAGAAAGAAGAGGACTAGATGAATCCATCTTCTTTAGATAAGAAGCAGTTGACCTGCAATTGCTAAATTGAAACAAAAATATCCAAAAAACAGAGACTCTTCCTCCCATTCTTGGCAAGTTCAAAACAAGATTTGTTCAAGTTCAGCTATATTTAGAAGCTATTGACAAAGATTGTGAGGTTCCAGAAATGTCCTTACCTCATGCCTTTTCCAGTCAAGTAGGAGGTCAGTGACAACTGCCAACATGCAAGGCAGAGTGAAGAAATGGACCACAGAAGAGATGACTCAAGTTTGTAAGAAAGGAAGATGCCTGGCTGAGAGGATCAGGAGAGACTTTGTGGAGGACATAGAATTTGAGATAGACTGCAACAGTAGATAAGGCTTCAATAGACTGGATATAATGGAGGTTTTTCTGCAGATAAGAACTATAAAAACAAAGGCAGAGAGACAAGACCACAGAAGTCAGGCTGGGAGAAAGGTCGGGAATGGAAGGAACATAAAGCCCACACAGGGGAGTAAGAGAAACATACTACTTACATTTTCAGGCCACAGACTGAATGCAGCTACCCGGTCAGTGTTGAGCTTTATTTTCTAACTGCAGAAAGAGAAAGACACAGAAAGAGGGAGAGGGAGTGAAAGCTAGCTATATTTGAAGTAGCTACCAGTATTTTAAAAATGGGAGAATATCATATAAAAGTCTACGAGTTTGGCTTCTCTTGAAAAAATCTAAAGTTCTGGCAACAACATTGGGCCTGCCTTCCCACAGGCCAGTGGAGAGAGCAGACGTGGACCCCTGGACAGGGTATAAATTCTACTGATGCCTTCAGGTCCTCAGACTTCCTGTTGTCTCTGCAAGTGTCAGTTACCATTTAATTATGTCCAGGCTGGCATGTGGTGGTTGTTTGTAGTAAAGGTGAAAGCTCTGCTCAAACCTTGCTTCATATGTGTCTGATGAGGGCAGGTGTTTGAGCTTTGTTTGTTTTGTAATCTCCACCAGAAAGGAAGACTGGTTTGATCCTAAAGAAAATCAACTCTGAATATTCATTGGAAGAACTAAGACTGAAGCTGAAGCTCCAACACTCCGGCCACCTAATGTGAAGAGCTGATTCACTGGGGAAAAAATCCCTGATTCTGTAAGAGATTGAGGGCAGGGGGAGAAAGAGGCAACAGAGAATGAGATGGTTGGATGGCATCATCAACTCAATGGACAGGAGCTTGAGCAAACTCCAGGAGATAGAAAAGGACAGGGAAGCCTGGCGTGCTGCAGGCCATGGGGTCTCAAAGAGTCAGACATGACTTAGCAACTGAACAATAAAGGAAGACACTGGATATCAGCTAGAAGCATCTGTTCTTCATTTGGTAGCCAGTGACAAAGCTATGAAATATTCTGAGGACTTAACCGACTAATTGGAGTTGTGATTTAAGTTTAAGCTAGAAAAGCAAAATAAAATTAATTGCAGAGGAAAAAGAGAGATAGGAAAAAAACAACACGAAATTAGAGACCAATTTAGCATTCAAGTAAGAGGTAAAGATACTTGGGGTTTGGGGGCATGAGGGGCAATATAAAGAAAAAGACATCTGTCAGAGATACTGCAGAGAAAGGACCAGACTACTGAACTGGAAAAAGAGATGGTGAAACAGCAAGCCATTAAAAAATGACACTGAGATCTCAGGCCAGACTAGGGTGGTGGTTCCACTAAAAGAAACAGAGTTGAGTAAAGTCTGGAGCTGTTGCCGATTTTCCCAATGGAGATTATCATTTGCTCTGGAGTATGGTGGATTTGTGTTACCTGCTAAATATTCTAGAGGTGCAGCGGTTTCTGAAAGCCAACATAGCTTGGGTTTTGGAATCAGATAGAGCTCAGATTAACCATCTATAGAACAAGGGTAATACTAGATCTTACATTCCTTGAGAGGCCTAACTGGGGAAATGTGTAATGTACAGTGAAGTGAAGTGAAAATCGCTCAGTCGTGTCCAACTCTTTGCAACCCCATGGACTATAGAGTACATGGAATTCTCTAGGCCAGAATACTGGAGTGGATAGCCTTTCCCTCTTCCAGGGGATCTTCCCAATCCAGGGATTAAACCCTGGGTCTTCTGCATTACAGGAGGATTCTTTACCAGCTGAACCACAAGGGAAGCCCAATGTACAGTGATTGCTTACCAAATAAATGGTTATGTATTTGAGAATTAGCCACATTTGCTCATGGAAGCTGTGAGAATGAAAGAAACAAACAGACAACTGGAGAACACGTGACATGGATGTCACTAAAAGGACAACTGGAGATGCAGTGATGACTAAGTCAACCATTTGGCAATTCTGGATGAACAGATTAGATTAGACAGAGGACATGCTGCATTGTGAAGTACTTCCTGAAATTAAAAAATATTTGGTCAAAATATCTTGTGTGTGTATGCTCAGTAATGTCTGATTCTTTGCAACACCATGGACTGTAGCCCACCATGCTCTTCTGTCCATGGGATGTTCCAGGCAAGAATACCGGAGTGGGTTACCATTTTCACCTCCAAGGGATCTTCCCAACCCAGGGATCGAACCTACGTCTCCTGCATTGGCAGGCGGATTCTTTACCACTGAGCCACCTGAGAAGCCCAAAGAATTTTACACTAGGCTAATTTAGAGACACAGTCACTAAGTTGCTTCAGTCGTGTTCAACTCTGTGTGACCCCATAGATAGCAGCCCACCAGGCTCCCCCGTCCCTGGGATTCTCCAGGCAAGAACACTGGAGTGGGTTGCCATTTCCTTCTCCAATGCATGAAAGTGAAAAGTGACAGTGAAGTCGTTCAGTCGTGTCCGACTCTTAGCGACCCCATGGACTGCAGCCCACCAGGCTCATCCATCCATGGGATTTTCCAGGAAAGAGTACTGGAGTGGGGTGCCATCACCTTATCCATAGAGACATAGTAGACACCTCGTATTAGTAAATTTAACATTTGAATTTTCAACCTCTCACAAAATTCAGTGGTACTCAGACCAAAGAGAAAACTAGCTAGTGAGTAGGCCTGGCAAAGAGTCAGCATTTTGTAAATATTCCTCTTATTAAAAAATAAACACACACACATACGTATGTATATAGCTCCATTTCCAATTTCTCTTCTCCAAGATACTGAACCCTGGAGCTGGAAATAGAAGCCAAAGAAAGCACAGCTTGTCTGTAAGATGAGAATGTTCAACTCAGCTGTGACTTAGTGTCTTAGAATGATATAAATATTTGACACAGAAATAAACGCAAGGAATAAACAGTTTTCACCTATACTCCAGTTAGAGTAAAAGTTGGTCACTTGAGAGAAAACTTTATTGAAAGTTGAAAAACATCTCAACTTTGTTGAAAATGTTCCAAGTTGCAAAAACATCTCAACTTTGTTGAAAATGTTGAAAGTTGCAAAACCATCTCACTTGTTAATTTAGGAATTCATAATATGTCATGTGTGAAGGGTGTGTGCAATATTGGGTTATGGGCATGTCTTTGATAGTTCTATTAGAAAGAAATAATCTTCAAAAGGACAGTTGATCATTAGGCAGGGGAATGGGAATTTAAGTCGCAGTTTGCCAGATGGCCACTCACTTCACCCTGCCACATAAACAAGCCTTGGCAATTACATCACTAAATCAGTCCAGTACTTAAGGCACAGGAAAAGGAGGTGATTGGATTAGACTAAATAATTTATAGTTTTGTGAAATTTCCAGATCTGACAATTTAAGATACTCTATAGAAATGGTCCACTTTTTTTTTTTTTTAATGCTTCTCCAAATTGTATGTTTGGGATGAGTAAGAGTCTTGTCTGACTTCACAGAAGACCTTGATTTCTGTTCATTTCCCCGAGTACTAGGTTCCAGAATGACTGATAAAAATGAGCCCCCAGATGAAGGCCATCTTCCAAGGCTTCTCATCAGGCTATGCCTAGAGATTGCTTCTTAGGAATAAGATATAACTTTGAAGAATTTCTAACTAGTCAAGAGAAATCACCAGGGACCTCTTTCAGTTGCTCCTTGCACAGAGTTTTAGGGTCATTGCCTCCTACTGGTTTCACAAGAGGGACCAGCATTTCTGTGGATTTTGCTGTGTTTGTCAAATTCCCTTATTCAAGCAAGAGGCAGTGATACAAAGTTTTCTCCAAAACTCAAAATTGCCTTAAAATGGAATAATCTCTTTTGAGGGCTCAGATTCTGCTCTTAACCAAACCTCCTTAGAGAAAGGACACACAGATTATGTGGGCCAGCGTCTAGCTTCCAGACTTATACCTGCATTCTGCTGTAACAGGTCTAAATAAAACAAAATCCATCAGAAGTGCTTTTCCTCAAAAGATACACTGATTGTTCTTCTTCAACTGAATTCTGTTCATCCTGATATACTGAAAAGTGGTTTGTAGTAAGAAAAAATATTTTTAACTATAGTTTTACAACTTCTAAAACTGAGGAACTAAACATGCACTTTCAGATATTTGACCTCAATTTGTTAAGTTTTGACCGATTTTTAGAATATACAATTATAGGGCAAATCTCCCTTCTTGGTAGCTTTCACTACAAAAATATTCCCAGTCTGCAAAGCTCTGAACTAAAACCATTCAACATCAGACTCAGAAATCTGCTGTACTAGCTGGATCTGAACAGAAGTATGTTCAAAAGACAAAACATTTTATTGATTTGGAGAGATTACAAAGCATGCCAAGCAGATTTCAGGCAATTAAGATCATAAGAATCCAGACTATCAAGAATTTGCAAAACAGAGAGGCATACTCTTTCTGATGACTTTATGGCATGTACTTTTCACAAGTTCTAATATTTCTTCCTTGGGGATGAAATGTTCATAACAAAACTGGATAATCAGAATTACTCTTTACCTAGGTCCCACACGGAGAAGGCAATGGCACCCCACTCCAGTACTCTTGCTTGGAAAATTCCATGGACGGAGGAGCCTGTTAGGCTGCAATCCATGGGGTCGGTAAGGGTCGGACAGGACTGAGCGACTTCACTTTCACGTTTCACTTTCATGCATTGGAGAAGGAAATGGCAACCCACTCCATGTTCTTGCCTGGAGAATCCCAGGGACGGGGGAGCCTGGTGGGCTGCCGTCTATGGGGTCACACAGAGTCGGACACGACTGAAGTGACTTAGCATAGCATAGCATAGCATAGGTCCTACAGGACTTGTAGGAATTTTTAAGAGTAACATCTGAAAATGGTGATGCTACTAACTATTCCAAGATGAGCACCCTCTAATTTTAATACTTATCAAACTGAACCATTTGGAAGCACTTTATTTTCTCTTGCTTCTGAAGCTTATTATGTTCATTACCTCACTTCAATCAGGCTCTGGATGACTTGTTTCTATTGTACTTAGACCCTTTGTAAGAATGGTTTAATCATACTAATAAGTATTGGCCTGATTCTCCCACCTCTATGCCCATGTCGGGGAAGGCAATGGCACCCCACCCCAGTACTTTTGCCTGGAGAATCCCATGGACAGGGGAGCCTGGTGGGCTCCAGTCCGTGGGGTCGCTAGGAGTCGGACACGACTGAGCGACTTCACTTTCACTTTTCACTTTCATGCACTGGAGAAGGAAATGGCAACCCACTCCAGTGTTCTTGCCTGGAGAATCCCAGGGACAGGGGAGCCTGGTGAGCTTCCATCTATGGGGTCGCACAGAGTCGGACACAACTGAAGTGACTTAGAAGCAGCAGCAGCAGCAGCATGCCCATGTAACTTCCAAAAAGTAAAACCCTTTTTAAAGTGCTTTAACCTTGAGAATTTATATGCTGTCTCTATGGGAATATCTGTACATCCTAATGATTGTCTCTTTGTTGCTATTATTATCTTCTCCTCAAAACAAACAGAACAGTGCATGCCATGCCCATCATTTTCAGAGAAGAAATCTCCAGAAAGTACTTAATGGTCCAATTGGAAAATGTTCTAACAGTACAGCATTTTTTGGTTCTTCAATTTACTACAGGTGGATAATCTCTGAAAAACCCAAGACAGTGAACAGATTGAATCACTTGTAACAATTTGATTCTTGAAAGAATTCCAAAGTACTAAGAGTGAAGCTGTTTTGCCTTAAACTAATGCCTCAAATAAAGATTAAATAATTTTTTTGTTGAAAATTGGCCCAAAGTACTGGAAAATTGTGTGCTTAGAAAACCACATTCATTATAAGATGAGCATTTGGGCATTAGTTACACTGATATTTCAACTGGCATTTTTATAAATTTGGAGGTAGGGGATATCTCTTAAAATCTTACTTTGGTATATGCTAAAGTTCTCTAAAAGAAACACAATTCTAATAAATCAAAAAATTAAGACATAGCTGGAACATAAAGGGGCTTTATAAAGACAAGCTGCAAACTTTCAACTCTGAATACAGTAAGGTATTTTCCAATCTTATAGTGGGGTCTCAGAATTCTCCTTTGGTACAAAGTCATCACCACCATGATACAACTGTTCTAAATTTAGTACTAATTACTGTCTTAGGCTGAACTTGCCATCAACTAAAATAAAGGCCAACAAAGTAAAAGTGTCTATATGGCTTTAAAAGATGGCATGTGTTCTATTAAATTGTAACACATAACAAAATAAACCAAAATATAAAGCTTGCCCAACTAACATGAAATCTCAGATTTGATTTCATTATACCCAAAAACAATCCCTCTTTTTAAAATATGTACATTAAGATGTTTTCAAAATTTACTTTAGATTTCCACTGTTAGTGAGCACAATCAAAACTACCTCTTACTTCCATGATTTAAATATGGCACATGCGAAAAAGAAAGATTACTGATTCTGGACATAAAGGAAATAGTGCTAGCAACAATGCTCAATAGATCAATCACAGTATATGACAAAATGTACTTTTTATAGTCATCCTGTGTCAAGGAAAACCATTCAGTCGAGCCATCTCTCTGCAGTGTGCCCAGGAAACGCTCACCATCAAAATCACAAGGGTCAGTGACTACGGTAGAAACCCTGTAAATGAGCTCAGACTTTGTCCTAACTTTGGAGCCAACAGATTCTGGCCAAACTTTCACTGGTGGAGAATATAAGCTATTGGAGAGGTGGCATAGAGATAATTTATACAGTTGCTTTGGAATTTGAACATTAGGGGAAAAAAATAAAGATCAAAATTGGCACCTGTACTGTATAAAATGCATAGCTACATAAGAAAATCTCATCTTTTTTTGTAAAAACTTCTGTTTCCCCAGTTGCACTGCTTGCAAGTGAATCTGTGTACCAGAAGGTTGTTCAGGATTATGAAACTTAATGCATTTTACCATAAGCAAATATAAACATTTTTAAGGAAAGCACAAGGCAAGAGACATCAAAGACCATATGTTTTCAATGCTCTCTGTGTCAAAACAATACCAGTCTCCAAAAAATAACTGCTAGTCATATTGAATTATTTGGCCAGATATCTTCCAAAAGTTACTTGGAAGAAAGCACAGTGCACTCTATGTACTATGCAATGAATAAAAATAGATTTTCCCAGACCAAACATATTACATTCATGAATTATCTTGTTAGCTATAAATCTTCATAAGATTTCTGAGTTTACTGCTCATGGGTTAGTGGCAAAGGTAAAAACGAGATAAGAGAAAACAGCGGCTTATCTGGAAAATGTTTCTCAACAAGCTATGTAAACTCCTTTAGTTAAGCCAATGGGTTCAGTTCAGTTCAGTCGCTCAGTCGTGTCGGACTCTTTATGACCCCATGGACTGCAGCACACCAGGCTTCCCTGTCCATCACCAACTCCCGGAGCTTACTCAAACACATGTCCATTCAGTCAGTGATGGTTTCCCCCGAGGCTAAGGTTATGATTTTTCCTCCTTCTACTGAGAGCCTTAAATCTTTCACAGATTCATGCCACCCTTGCCCTGTTCTACTTTGAAGTTCAAACACACACAGTGAACAAGAAATCTACCTGGGAAAATGTACGCTGGGGTAAAGGCACTTGCAGCCTTTCAATTCTAACATTTCACAGCCACCTTTTTAATCTGTATCCAACACTGCTCAGCTGACCACACGGATGGAGCACTGCAAAAGATTTGCTAGATTTAGTGTCTTTTCTCTGGCTGCTCTTGAAATCTTCAAGATCAAAGGAACAAACCACGCCCTAGAATTAGCCAGGGGTACTCATGATTGGGAAAGAAAAGCAAAAGTAAAATGAAAGGACTCTGCTCACGATTCTGGCAAGACTAGCAGTCCCTTCCAAAACTTCCCTCCTAATGTTTTTGTACTTTGAAGATGCCCAGTTTCCTTCCTAATCCCTTTGTTTATCAGAACCCACCACGTTACCAGACGCTTTGCTAGACGCTCCCTATACCTAACCTCTTCAACAATCTAATGCATGTCTTGACACACCCAGTAAGCTAAATAATTTGCAGAGCTCAGTACCTAATGAAAATATGGGGGTACCTGGTTCCAAAAGCCGGTACAATGTGTCATACTAAAACACAAAACTTTTACCTTTCTTCCTTGGTCTCTCTCTCCGGGTATTTTTCCTTTGAGCTCCTTGAAGTGCAGGAGTAAAAGTGCAGCCACCAGCCCTGCCCACCCCACCTCACCTGGCACCTTTCAGTGGCGCATGCGTACCTGCATGTGGGAGCTTATAGCTGCCAGGAGCCCAGCCACTCTTACCAGCTGCTCAGCCCACACACCAGGCCTATCTTAGGAGTTGGGATGTTGAGCCAGGCATCTTCCCCACCTCGTAGCCCAACACTCCAACCCAAGTCCTCAGGAATGCACTTGTTACCTGGATCCCCAGTGGGTGAAAGGCTTGCCCCACCCTCAGCCCCTGCAATGCCCTGCTCTGAAATACCTGGGGAAGGAGAGACCCGCTCTGTGCCTGCACCCAGATGCCTGCTAACGGGGAAGGTCCCAACTGTTGCTGATGGAGCTAGATCTAGGGAGGCTAGCGAGGGCCCAGGAAGGCAGGAGCCGAGGCAGGACCTAGGAAACCATCTCAGACTGGTGAGAAGGCAGCACAGAGGTCCAAGTATGTCTCCATCCTCATATCCAGCTTCACTTACAGACCACAAAATCAAAGATAACGTTATTAAGGATTTTAGAATGGTGACCACCATGAGTAAACCAGGCACAGGACCCTGCCGAATGCAAAGCCCCGAACGACTGCACTGGTCACGTGTCTGTGAAGCCTGGCGCTGCTGTCACTGAGAAGACAATCAAATATTAGTTCCTTTCTAGCCCTCAACCATTCTCTCACTCTGATAACACTGACCACCCCCCTCCCACCCATGCCATAGAAGGTTTCTTTGACAAAAATATAGCAGAAATATATTTTCACTAAGGGTCGATAAGAACTGTTTTTCCCTATATGGCATTTTTTTTAAAACAAATTTGAAACTGACACAGAGCTTAAGTGACATGCTAAGAAATAATCCACCTGGTATGTTTGTCTGTGAACCTAGATCTAAAACCAGGGTCGTTGATCTTTCTATTGTGTGCATCTGTCGGGAAACTAGAGTGGAAAATGCATAATGAACACTTCTTAATAAAATATTTCATATCTGACAGTGTTATAACCCTATTTACCATTGACTTTTAGGGGGAAAAAAAATAACCAAAACACCTTGGCTCTTCTAGCAGATGTTTAGGAAATATCCTTTTGTGTGTTATGGTTTTAATGAGAATGCAGTCCTTACTTAGTAGAATAAGTGTCTTCTCCAAGTTGGTTATCATTAACTTATTAATTACTCGTGTATGTTATAATGCATAAAAGTGATTTATATTTTAGAAGACATAGCTAATTGTAAAATTTATTCTTGTAATAGTCTTGAAATGCATTGTAAATGTCATCCTGTAATAGTCTTGAAATGTATAAACATGTAATTACATTAGCCAATATATTTTAGATGATTTTTGTTTTATTCTTTAAATAAATTTTTATCGAAACATAAAAAAAAATCACATTATAGAAAATTTAGACTATGAGGAAAACAAAACAGGTCACCTACGATCTCTCCAGTCTCACACAACTCACTGTTTATTTTGGTGTATTTTCCTTTCAGTATTGTTATACAGCAACAATATGCAAACATACTACAGTGTTTTGCTTAAATAAAAGGAAAATCTAAAGCCAAAAATAAGAAAAGCCTCTCCACATGATTTTATTATTTTTTCTGAAGACAAAGACATGGACTAAATACTTTGTAAAGACTGTTCTATATTGGAATTAAAATCATAACTCTTTAATCTGTAAATACTAAAAAGAAAAGTAAAAATCTTCCAAAGCTGACCTAAGAAGAATCCCCTTCCCTATTTCATCTAATTCCCTCCCCTAGACTTACTCTTGTAGTTTGGTGTATATTTTGCTTAAAATTTCCCAGATCTACATTGGCATGTATAGAAATACATGAATTATTACAAATCTGAATTATACTGTACATACAGGTCTGTAACTGTATTTGTATACTCAATAGTTTATCATCTACAGCTGGCACTACAATGTTAAATCATAGTATTGACCTGCTTATGTTTATTGTCTATCTAAATGAGTAAAACCTAAAGGGTAAAATGTGTTCAGGTCAGAAAATAATAAATCTCAATATCTTATAATAATCTATAATAGAAAAGAATCTGAAAAAGAATATAGATATATGTACAGCTGAATCACTTTGCTGTACGCTTAAAATGTTGCAAACCAACTGTACTTCAACAAATAAATAAAAGTTGTTGTTATGCCAAGTAGTTAAAAAAAGAAAGAAAATAACATTTCTCACACTGGCATGTCTACAGGTCTTTTTAATGTGAAGATACTTTCATTGGTCCATCATCAACCGAGCATCCTTCCTATCTAGGCAAAAGTACTTTGCCCACCTCCTAGTCTTCCTTTATAACTTCCTGCTGGGACAGGAAGTCTCTTTGTGTTACAGTTAAATACACAAGTGAAATCTTCTTAATTAAACTACAAGATGCTGAGGAAAGAACAAACCTAATGTATCTTGCTTTTCCTGAAGTCCTTAGAATAGTGTCTTATATAAAATATGCCCTTACTGTTTATTGTTAAAATAAGGGCAAGAATGACTAATCTATTGTTTCACAAATGGTAGTATTACATTTGCACTGATCATTCCAAGCCCTCATGTAGTCTTTCTTGGTGGACAATGTTAACTGACAGATCAGATTCAATACGTGAGCAGTGCCAGAACTGATGGGTCCATGTAATAGCCAAACCTCAAATAACATTTTGAAATATCCCCTCACATTTATTTAACCATTTTAAACCTATTTGAATAGATCAAGACAGAGATAAAAGTCTATAAAAGCTTGACCTGTTTAGTCTCGAGGAATAATTTTCCAAGTAGATACTTCTGTAAGATTTTAAACTACCAAATTACACACATATGCCTTAATTTATTAATAGATACATCCATGTGTATCTGTGTTTCCATTTTATTTTCTCTGGTTTTATACTCACTTAACCTTGTAAATGGGGAAGGCAGTGGCACCCCACCCCAGTACTTTTGCCTGGAAAATCCCATGGACGGAGGAGCCTGGTAGGCTCCAGTCCGTGGGGTTGCTAAGAGTCAGACACGACTGAGCGGCTTCACTTTCACTTTTCACTTTCATGCATTGGAGAAGGAAATGGCAACCCACTCCAGTGTTCTTGCCTGGAGAATCCCAGGGACAGGGGAGCCTGGTGGGCTTCCGTCTATGGGGTCGCACAGAGTCGGACACGACTGAAGCGACTTAGCAGCAGTAGCAGCAACCTTGTAAATAGTGTTTTCTTTTGTTTTGATTCTCTATTTCTTTTAGATTAATTTTGCAAAATTTCAAATGTACACAAAAAGAGAATAGTATAATAACTCATCCCCAAACCTCAACAAATTATTTAGCCAATGTTTATAATCCTAAAAGTGACATAATTTGTTTCTAAAGCACTGTACAACAGTTCTTATCAGGTTCTCTTTCAAGCAATAAACAAGGCTCTATGCAAAAGTAAACAGGACAAGAGTCACCTCAAAACAAATGTTTCTTAGGAAGTGAAAACCAGAACCACATCTCCACCCTTAACTGCAGCTCTCCATGCAGGACAGGCCTTATACTTAAGTATCCTGTTTACAAAATAAAGCAGGAGAATGCAGAGTTAAGAGCAGACAAGCTTGCACCAGATGTCCGGAGTGCTACCGTGCACTCAGAAATCGCTGGACGTTGTAGAGTGCACAGGGTAAGTATGAGGCAAAGTCCTTGCCATCAAGGAATACATGGATTTGTAGGGGATGATAAACCACATACTTACCAGAAAAACAGTGTATATATTTAACCTGATAATCCAGAAATGTCATTACAATTGTGTTGAATCATTTATTTGTATCCTATATACTTTTTTTTTCCAAACCAAGTAATAATTGCACTTGTTTTCGAACTAAAAGAGATATTAAGGATAATGAACTTGCAGGTTGGTGGAGAATTCCAAGTTTCCTACCTTTGTCAACTACATGAAGCTTAAAAAAAAAAGTGCATATTACCAATGATTTTGTGATTTCTGTTGTAGCCCATGAGGCATCTTGACTGAAAAAAACATGTAACTTCTTTTCAGTTGATTTGGAAGCAGCAAAGTTTTATAAAAGTTATCCTTAAACTCATCCCCTTAACATCACAATCCACTCTGACCTGCCTCAGTTAAAAGATAAGTCAACTGTGGGAGAAAAAGGAGATAAAGAAAAATGAAATGGAATCATAGTACATACTCCAGTTCCTCATCCACATAAGGTGCAAAGATCAGGAACTTAGGCATTGCCTGAAACTCATTAGCAATGCAGACTCTAAGTCTCCACCCAGCTCTCCTAAGGCAGAATATTTATTTTAAGAAGATCTTCAGCTGCTTATTTTTTGCCTACTATAGTTTGAGAAGCACTGTCTTCAACTTTATTCCATCTCTGCATGGATCCTATACAATTTTATTGCTTTGCCACATCTCTGATAACATTGTCTCTTCTGATTAGAGAATCAGATTTCACTTAACCATTTTTGAATGATATATATGCTCAATGATACATTTGATTTAATAATCTTTTTAATATGAATCTTGGGTTTAAAGACTAGTCATACTAGCTGCTCTCTTTTAAAATTAAAGTTAACTTATTTGGAAGTCTTAACTAAAGCACTTAAGTGGGAGTTAGAACCTTTGATTTCTGGAAATCAATTAGAAGTCTCAGCTAGAAAAGAAAGACATTTCACATATTCATGATAATTAACAGATTCATCCATGTCTCTATATCTTAGCAAGAAAGAATGAAGAAAGAATAAATATTAAAACAAAATATTAGATGGAATAAGTGGAAATACTACCATTAGTATACTCCAACCCAGGCTATTATAAAAACAATTAAGTACAAACTTCATAGCATCTTCTATAATTTCTTACAGAGGAAATATAGATTTAATCTTTAACATTTTATTTTCTTAATACCTGCAAAATAATTTTAAATGAAGATTTATGAGAAGGTTAAAGTGCTTTTCATTCTATTATATTAGCTATTTTGCATTTTAGTGGACTATACTCTGGCCTTTAAATTTATTTAAAATGTTGAAGTGTTAATTGCTTCGTCGAGTCCAACTCTTTGTGACCCATGAACTGTAGCCTGCCAGGCTCCTCTGCTGCTGCTAAGTCACTTCAGTCGTGTCCGACTCTGTGCGACCCCATAGACAGCAGCCCACCAGGCTCCCCCATCCCTGGGATTCTCCAGGCAAGAACACTGGAGTGGGTTGCCATTTCCTGCTCCAATGCATGAAAGTGAAATGTGAAAGTGAAGTCGCTCAGTGGTGTCCGACCCTTAGCATGGACTGCAGCCTACCAGGCTCCTCCGTCCATGGGATTTTCCAGGCAAGAGCACTGGAATGGGGTGCCATTGCCTTCTCCGGCCAGGCTCCTCTGTCCATGGAATTTTTCAGGCAAGAATACTACAGTGGGTTGCCATTCCCTTCTCCAGGGAATCTTCCAACCCAAGGTTTGAACCCAGTCTCCTGCATTGCAGGCCGATTCTTTACCATCTGAGCCACCAAATATTTGGTAAAATAATAATAATAGTTAATAATAAACTATTGGTTTCTACATACTTTTTGATTCTAGCAGTGATAAGTCTATATATGGTCTCTTGTCTGGGTTAGAATATGTATGTCATGAATGTCTTTATGAATCCGCAAAATATTCAGCAGATCTGCCCAAATGTACCACTTTTATTAAAAAGCTTCATCTGAACTCAAAAACCTAAGTTCATTCTGAAAACTGCAATTTGGTAGGGCAGAAATGAGAGGAACTGATGAACCAGAGGAGAGTTTGGTTTTGGTTGTGGGTAAAGGGTAAGGCCCAGATATTGGACATAGTGAGTTCTAGGGTGGACGTGTTGGGATAATGAACGTGAGACAACCCCCAATCCTCTTCCTTCTCTCTTTTTCTCCATCCTCTTCCTGCACTGTCACCATCGGCTCCTACACTTCTTTGTTCGCAGATCAAAAAATTTCTGTCCTCATCAGCTAGGGAAAGTATAGAAACACCTTCAGAAACTGTTCCCATAATTTTCCAGACAGCTCATTAGGGATTATCGCTAAAGACAGAGACATTGGGTAGTCTCAATTTTAAATTAATCATATTCATGCTTTTAACACAGACCATAAAATCACAGGTATGATTTTAGTAGTTAAGTACCCTCTTTAAAGTCTTTATTGGGCTTCCCTGGTGGCTCAGCGGGTAAAGAATCTACCTGCAATGCAGGAGGTCTCTCAGGAAACAGGGACTTGATCCCTGGGTTGGGAAGATCCCCTAGAGGAGGGCATGGCAGTCCACTCTGGTGTTCTTGCCTGGAGAATCCCATGGACAGAGGAGCCTAGTGGGCTACAGTCCACGGGATTGCAAAGAGTCAGACACGACTGAAGCAACTGAGCAGGCACAAGAATTCTTTATTGGCTTCCCTGGCAGCTCAGTGGTAAAGAATCTGCCTTCCAGGAGACAAGGGTTTGATCCCTGGATCAGGAAGATCCCCTGGAGAAGAAAATGGTGACCCACGCCAGTATTCTTGGGAAATCCCATGGACAGAGGAGCCTGGCGGGCTCCAGTCCAGGGGGCAAAAAGAGTCAGACACAGCTTAGCAACTCAGTTCAGTTCAGTTGCTCAGTCGTGTCCAATTCTTTGCGACCCCATGAACCACAGCACGCCAGGCCTCCCTGTCCATCACCATCTCCCAGAGTTCACTCAAATTCATGTCCATCGAGTAGATGATGCCATCCAATCATCTCATCCTCTGTTGACCCCTTTTCCTCCTACCTTCAATCTTTCCTATCACCAGGATATTTTCAAATGAGTCAGCTCTTCACATTAGGTAGCCAAAGTATTGGAGTTTCAGCTTCAATATTAATCCTTCCAATGAATATTCAGAACTGATTTCATTTAGGATGGACTGGTTGGGTCTCCTTGCAGTCTAAGGGACTCTAGAGTCTTCTCCAACACCACAGTTCAAAAGAATCAATTCTTTGGCGCTCAGTTTTCTTTATAGTCCAACTCTCACATCCATACATGGAAAAATGATAGCCTTGACCTTTATTGGCTTAGCAACTAAACAACAAAAATAGTCTTTATTAGGATACATACCTATCCAATATGTTGGGACTTTAAACAAAAGAGTTATTCAGCATCAGGCTTGCTAATACCTGAATTGCCTGAGAAAAGGAAAATACTGGAATAAGGCAGACTTAGGGCTAAGAAATGAAATTAACTTCATCGGGGTTCAAGAGAATGTGGCAGAAGTCTAAATTAGGCTCTCCAAAAAGGGCATGGAGAGGCCAGTTCATCCCTGGTCCATTTTTGCCTCCATAAGCAAAGGGATCCAAACCTGTAGGGCAACAAGGGGAGCTGTCAGCAGGGACAGTCTTTGAGGACAGCCGGGTGGTAGGGTTCATCCAAAATCTTTCTCTTTCTTTGATAAAAGATAGTGTTTTGGAAATTGGAACATAGATAACTAAAGCCTAGAAAATAGCTTCTGATCACTCTTCCTGCTAAGAAATACTTGGCACAATTCCTCCTTTGGCTTTCCTTGTGCCAAAATTCTCCAATTTCAGTTTAAATTCTCTTCTCAAATCTGAGATTATCTTGACAGACTCACATGCTGTAAGATGTTTCCTCTTCTTGTCAGACCCATGTGTTTTTCATCATAAGCAGTGGTATCAAAAAAAATGGTACTAAAAACTTCATTATTTGTGAAGTCAGGGTTTTACTTCCCTTCTTCTTTCTACTCCAAACTCTTGACTTACAAATATAGGAAGAGTTTTTGCTGTTGTTATTTCTGTTTGTTTTTTCGTTTGATTTTTAAATTCTAGCTGTTAACCCAAACATTCAGTTTCTAAATTAGAAATAAAATTTACAAAATTAAATACTCTAGATATTTTTTCTAAGTGATTTTTTTTTCTTGGTGTATTTGCAGACGTGTGTAGAAGTTGATGGACTATGAGAATCTTGATACCTTGAGATGTGCCATGGAAATTACACCATAGCAAGTAGTCTCCCCATACCAACATGATTTTTCCTCTAAGACTGATGCCAAAGATCACTACTATTCCACAGAATGTGGGAAGGTTCTGCTTCAAAGGTCAGAGTTTTGAGAGAAGAACCTTACATTTTACTAGATGAACCTTATCTAACTCCATAAGCAGTTTCTTCAATTTTTTCTCTGTGACATAACATGTGTATTCACTGACCTGAATTTCACCCTAATATTTGTTTTCCTACACCTCTTCAAGCTATTTTGTTTCCAGTAGTCATGTATGGATGTAAGAGTTGGACTATAAAGAAAGCTGAGCACCGAAGAATTGATGCTTTTGAACTGTAATGTTGGAGAAGACTCTTGAGAGTCCCTTGGTCTGCAGAGAGATCCAACCAGTCCATCCTAAAGGAGACCAGTCCTGGGTGTTCATTGGAAGGACTGATGTTGAAGCTGAAACTCCAGTACTTTGGCCACCTGATGTGAAGAACTGACTCATTTGAAAAGACCCTGATGCTGGGAAAGATTGAGAGCAGAGGAGAAGGGGTTGACAGAGGATGATATGGTTGGATGGCATCACTGTCGCAATGGACATGAGTTTGTGTAAACTCCCGGAGTTGGTGATGGACAGGGAGGCCTGTTGTGCTGCGATTCATGGGGGTCACAAAGAGTCGGACACAACTGAGCGACTTACCTGAACTTAGTCCAAAATAGGCTTCCTTATCTGAGAATCCTAAGGTCATCTTCCAAATTGAGTGTCCATTTGGATGAAATGTGATACATTTGAGGTTTTGTACTCTTTTTTGCTGAAAGAAGGAAATGAAGTATGTGGGAGATGGAGATTGGAAGAATCTTGGGAAAATAAGGGGAAAATGGCAAATAATGGGATGTCCTGATGTCATTCTGCCAAACGGTCCTAAGGATGGATTTTGTAACATATAAAGAAGAAAGATTAGATTCAGAGCTGAAGATGCTATTTTCCAGTAAACTCTTGATAGTCTGTGTCACATAAAGAGAAGTTTAAAACTAATATGGAAACAGAAACATCTCCAACTCAGGACCAGAGAGGGTGGTAACATCTGGTGGCACCTGCAGAGTTGTAGCCCCAAAGTGGTAGCCACCCTTGGGGCCAGTTGAGCAGCAGGGAAGATCCTTTCCCCAAGAGGGCATCAATTACAGTGGTTGTGATATGACAAATCCCTCAAAAGACTTGTTGGTAGCCTGGGGGAAAACATGAGTGAATTTTTTTTGTCTTGTATGTGAGACATCTCTATCTATCAGATCTAGGCCCTTAAATCTATTTCTCACTTCCACTGTATAATCATAAGGGATTTGATTTAGGTCATACCTGAATGGTCTAGTAGTTTTCTCTACCTTCTTCAATTTCAGTCTGAATTTGGCAATAAGGTGTTCATGGTCTGAGCCACAGTCAGCTCCTGGTCTTGTTTTTGCTGATTGTATAGAGCTTCTCCATCTTTGGCTGCAAAGAATATAATCGATCTGATTTCGGTGTTGACCATCTGGTGATGTCCATGTATAGAGTTTTCTCTTGTGTTGTTGGAAGAGGGTATTTGCTATGACCAGTGCATTTTCTTGGCAAAACTCTATTAGTCTTTGCCCTGCTTCATTCCGTATTCCAAGGCCAAATTTGCCTGTTACTCCAGGTGTTTCTTGACTTCCTACTTTTGCATTCCAGTCCCCTATAATGAAAAGGACATCTTTTTTGGGTGTTAGTTCTAAAAGGTCTTGTAGGTCTTCATAGAACTGTTCAACTTCAGCTTCTTCGGCGTTACTGGTTGGGGCATCACTGCATGGGAAATAGATGGGGAAACAGTGGAAACAGTGTCAGACTTTGTTTTTCTGGGCTCCAAAATCACTGCAGATGGTGACTGCAGCCATGAAATTAAAAGACGCTTGCTCCTTGGAAGGAAAGTTATGACCAACCTAGATAGCATATTCAAAAGCAGAGACATTACTTTACCAACAAAGGTTCGCCTAGTCAAGGGTATGGTCTTTCCTGTGGTCATGTATGGATGTGAGAGCTGGACTGTGAAGAAGGCTGAGCGCCGAAGAATTGATGCTTTTGAACTGTGGTGTTGGAGAAGACTCTTGAGAGTCCCTTGGACTGCAAGAAGATCCAACCAGTCCATTCTGAAGGAGATCAATCCTGGAATTTCTTTGGAAGGAATGATGCTAAAGCTGAAACTCCAGTATTTTGGCCACCTCATGCAAAGAGTTGACTCATTGGAGAAGACTCTGATGCTGGGAGGGATTGAGGGCAGGAGGAGAAGGGGACGCCAGAGGATGAGATGGCTGGATGGCATCACTGACTCGATGGATGCGAGTCTGAGTGACCTCCGGGAGCTGGTGATGGACAAGGAGGCCTGGCGTGCTGCGGTTCATGGGGTCGCAAAGAGTCGGACACGACTGAGCGACTGATCTGATCTGATCTGATCTGATCTGATGTGAGACATCACTGAAGATTTGCAGAAATAGGTGGTGCTGAAGTCCAATAGTCATACATGTGAATAACCATAATCATTTAGCATTCATTAATGAGACTACTTGAACAGATAGGTTGGTCAGACCTGGTGGTATGCATGTAAATGTGGAGATACAGAGCTTCTATCTGGTGCTTGAAGACCTATTCTAGATCAAGAATTGCCAACAGTAATGTCTATGATGGTTGAGGGGGGCATGCAATACATATAAATATGTGTAGTGCACCAGCTATAACACAGTAGATATGGTCTCTACCCCAACCCAGGATCACTCTTGACATGAGGTTTTACAGTTTGAAACACTATCTAGATGTAACCAAAAGGCAGTAAATAGCTCTACTGTTTGACATTTGCTCTCAAGGCTTCTCTTGATCCTCAATTGTTGCCCATTGTGTTACAAATAAAACCCTATCTCACTGCCATGCCCCTTGAGGGTTCATTATAATTTAGATTAGCATTCTGTCTTCATTTCTTATTGTCCCTCATTGACACTTTAGAATCCAGCTGAAAATTCACGATGAAGGAATAAATAAGAAATACTTTTTTCCCAAAAAACACTGCTAAAAGAAAGACTGTGACAAATATTAAGATCAAATAACTTTTAATCAAGAATTTGATTCCCTATTTCTCCATTAAATGATCATAGACTGTAGAACAAGAATATAATCTAGTTAATGCTACAAGAAAAAGTCTAAGAATAGTTCTAATTCATTTGCCACATGCTGCCATGTGGTTAAGAGACTTCTGTATACCAAACCTCCCTCCAACTGCTCACAAAGCTGCAAAACCTCTCAGGTACCAAAATAGCTCTGTATTTCCCTTCAGTCCTCAAAGCTGGAGAGAATGACTCTTACTCATAGATTAGGCTTGTAAATACACCCCATTATGTCTTTATCATTTCAGCATCATCTTTCTCTTTGGCCCCAAGATCCAATGCACAAAACTTCATCCCTGTAGACCATCTCCATTATACACAAATAGATGTATAATAGACAAATAGATGTATACACATTATACACAAATACTATAGATGGGCACTGAGAGCAGTCACCATTCCCAAACGGTCAACTTCAACGCATGCGTCAGTGAGATCACACTGCTACACATTGACAGAAATAATGACTATCAATTTTTCTCAGTTTGCCTAAATTAATAATGTTAATAATTTCTATCCCATGTTCCTCTGACTATAATTGTCATGAAATAAAATCTATGAACTGTAAAAAAACAGACCAAATTTTGAACACATCTATCTTTATGAGTAGTACTCACCACTGTAGTTGCATGGACTACTAGCCTCCACATTTTCTCCCGTCAAGATGCTGTAAATAAACCACTTCACTGAAATGAGAACAATTTATTGGGTCTAGATCACCAAGATCCACATATTTCCACAACAGAAACAACTTTTCCAGGTCCCAGACTAAGACAAGTTCAAAGCAGGATTTTGAAACATCATCTTTGATCACTCTGATTCTTCTCACAAAAATATGAGTTGAAATATAGGATTTTCCTCAAAAAACAAAGCAACAACAACAAAAGACACTTTTCTTAGACTTGTTTGGAATCCATGTTTATGCTTGAAGAAAACCAACATTGACAAAAGCAAAACTATTTACCAATTGAGCCAGAAAAGGAAAATGATGTTAAATATAACTTCTTTAATTTACAAAATTGCCTTCAACAGGAACCTGTTGGGGAAACTTGGTCATATTCATCATCCCTTTTGTGCTGATGAAACACAGCTCTAGGGCTCTCCTACTTCTGGTGCAGATGCTGCTTCTTGATAAGGCAAGCTTCCTTCTCTGTAACTGCCTTGGCAGACATGCTGGCTCCATGTGGCTAGTGTGTGGACCAGGTTTCAGATGCTTGAGTCTTTAGAAGCACTATAGTCTGCAGGATCTGGAAAGGTTATACCATAGTAAGCCTTCTGAAGTGGAATGGTTAATTCACCTCACATTTAAAAGGTCATTTCAAATCCTTTCTACTTTTATGTCCCATATCCAACATCCATTTTCCAAGCCAAGTGCACTAAATCTAAGAACTTTAAAGAATCACAGACTCCAGAAGAACTTTGAGAATTCACTGAATAGGACTTCTTGCTTACAAGCAATGTTACACTTCAGCTGTGACAGAAAACTATCCTCATTTTAAAGCTGTCATAGAAAGATTTTTCCCAGTCTGCCCAAATATCCTATTACAACCCCCTGGCAGACTTGGTTCACAAACAGTTCTTCCTCACACACTATCTAAATCCTTCACATTCTAGCTTGAGTGTGTTTTTTTTCTACTCTAATCCTTTGCTAACCCACTATCTTTCCTATCGACTTCCATTGTTTATTTCAGTTGATGGCAATATTCTCTTGCTGCTGCTGCTGCTGCTGCTGCTAAGTCACTTCAGTCGTGTCTGACTCTGTGCGACCCCATAGACGGCAGCCCACCAGGCTCCCCCGTCCCTGGGATTCGCCAGGCAAGAACACTGGAGTGGGTTGCCATTTCCTTCTCCAATGCAGGAAAGTGAAAAGTGAAATTGAAGTCGCTCAGTCATGTCTGACTCTTTGTGACCCCATGGACTACAGCCTACCAGGCTCCTCCGTCCATGGGATTTCCCAGGCAAGAGTACTGGAGTGGGGTGCCATTACTGGAAATTCTAGATTTGAGAATAAAATACTTGATATTTAGCAATTTACTGGATAAGCTTAAGAGCAGAACTTTAAAAACATAAAAATCAGTGGACTTAAAGATAGATCAATATAACTAATCCAATCCAAAGCAGAGAAAATGATTAGAAGAAATAGTCTCAAGGATGTGAGGGATATTTTCAAACATGGGTGTAACTGGAGCCCCTGGATGATAGAAGAGAGATTACATTAAAAAAAAATTAGAAGAAATAATGGTCAAATATTCCCCAAAGTTGGTTTTAAAAAAGACATAAATGCATAGATTCAACCTCAACAAAACCCAAACAGAATAACTATCTCCCCAACCACATACACATAGCTCATAATTAACTACTAAAAACAAAATTCAGTTCAGTTCAGTTGCTCAGATCAGATCAGATCAGATCAGTCGCTCAGTCGTGTCCGACTCTTTGCGACCCCATGAACCGCAGCACGCCAGGCCTCCCTGTCCATCACCAGCTCCCGGAGGTCACTCAGACTCGCATCCATCGAGTCAGTGATGCCATCCAGCCATCTCATCCTCTGTCGTCCCCTTCTCCTCCTGCCCTCAATCCCTCCCAGCATCAGAGTCTTCTCCAATGAGTCAACTCTTCGCATGAGGTGGCCAAAGGACTGGAGTTTCAGCTTGAGCATCATTCCTTCTAAAGAAATTCCAGGATTGATCTCCTTCAGAATGGACTGGTTGGATCTTCTTGCAGTCCAAGGGACTCTCAAGAGTCTTCTCCAACACCACAGTTCAAAAGCATCAATTCTTCGGCGCTCAGCCTTCTTCACAGTCCAGCTCTCACATCCATACATGACCACAGGAAAGACCATAGCCTTGACTAGGCGAACCTTTGTTGGTAAAGTAATGTCTCTGCTTTTGAATATGCTATCTAGGTTGGTCATAACTTTCCTTCCAAGGAGTAAGCGTCTTTTAATTTCATGGCTGCAGTCACCATCTGCAGTGATCTTGGAGCCCAGAAAAACAAAGTCTGACACTGTTTCCACTGTTTCCCCATCTATTTCCCATGCAGTGATGGGACCAGATGCCATGATCTTCGTTTTCTGAATGTTGATCAGAACATTCAGTTGCTCAGTCATGTCCAACTCTTTGCGACCCCATGAACCGCAGCACGCCAGGCCTCCCTGCCCATCATCAACTCCCTGAGTTTACCCAAGCTCATGTCCATTGAGTCAGTGATGCCATCCAACCATCTCATCCCCTGTCGACCCCTTCTCCTCCTGCCCTCAATGTTTCCCAGCATCTGGGTCTTTTCAAATGAGTCAGCTCTTCACATTAAGTGGCCAAAGTATTGGAGTTTCAGCTTCAGCATCAGTCCTTCCAATGAACACCCAGGACTGATCTCCTTCAGAATGGACTGGTTGGATCTCCTTGCAGTCCAAGGGACTTTCAAGAGTCCTCTCCAACAGCACAATTCAAAAGCATCAATTCTTTAGTCCTCAGCTTTCTTTATAGTCCAACTCTCACATCCATACATGACTACTGGAAAAACAATAGCCTTGTCTTAGGCAGACCTTTGTTGACAAAGTAATGTCTCTGCTTTTTAATATGCTGTCTAGGTTGGTCATAACTTTCCTTCCTTCTGACAGAATGTGGTCCACTGGAGTAGGGAATGGCAAACCACTTCAGTATTCTTGCCTTGAGAAGCCCATGAACAGTATGAAAAGGCAAAAAGACAGGATACTGAAAGATGAACTCCCCAGGTTGGTAGGTGCCCAATATGATACTGGAGATCAGTGGAGAAATATCTCTAGAAAGAATGAAGGGACGGAGTCAAATCAAAAGCAACACCCAGTTGTAGATGTGACTGATGATAGAAGCAAGGTCCAATGCCATAAAGAGCAGTAGTGCATAGGAACCTGGAATGTTAGGTCCATGAATCAAGGCAAATTGGAAGTGGTCAAATCAGATCAGATCAGTCGCTCAGTCGTGTCCGACTCTTTGCGACCCCATGAACCGCAGCACGCCAGGCCTCCCTGTCCATCACCAGTTCCTGGAGGTCACTCAGACTCACATCCATCAAGTCAGTGATGCCATCCAGCCATCTCATCCTCTGTCGTCCCCTTCTCCTCCTGCCCTCAATCCCTCCCAGCATCAGAGTCTTCTCCAATGTGTCAACTCTTCGCATGAGGTGGCCAAAATACTGGAGTTTCAGCTTTAGCATCATTCCTTCCAAAGAAATTCCAGGATTGATCTCCTTCAGAATGGACTGGTTGGATCTTCTTGCAGTGGTCAAATAGGAGATGGCAAGAATGAACATCGACATTCTAGGAATCAGTGAACTAAAATGGACTGGAATGGGTGAATTTAACTTGACGACCATTATATCTACTACTGTGGGCAGGAATCCCTTAGAAGAAATGGAATAGCCATCATGGTCAACAAAAGAGTCCGAAATGTAGTACTTGCATGCAATCTCTGAAACGACAGAATGATCTCTATTCGTTTCCAAGGCAAACCACTCAATATCACAGTAATCCAAGTCTATGCCCTGACCCGTAACACTGAAGAAGCTGAAGCTGAAGAGTTCTATGAAGACCTAAAAGACCTTCTAGAACTAATACCCAAAAAAGATGTCCTTTTCATTATAGGGGACTGGAATGCAAAAGTAGGAAGTCAAGAAAAACCTGGAATAACAGGCAAATTTGGCCTTGGAGTACAGAACGAAGCAGAGGAAAGGCTAACGAGGTTTTGCCAAAAGGACGCACTGGTCATAGTAAACACCCTCTTCCAACAACACAAGAGAAGATTCTACACATAGACATCACTCAATGGCCAACATTGAAATCAAATTGATTATATTCTTTGCAGCCAAAGATGGAGAAGCCCTATACAGTCAGCAAAAACAAGACCAGGAGCTGACTGTGGCTCAGACCATGAGCCTTTTATTGCCAAATTCAGACTTAAATTGAAGAAAGTGGGGAAAACCACTAGACCATTCAGGATGACCTAAATCAAATCCCTTATCATTATACAGTGGAAGTGAGAAATTTAAGGGACTAGATCTGATAGACAGAGTGTTTGATGAACTATGGATGGATGTTCATGACATTGTATAGGAGACAGGGTTCAAGACCATCCCCAAGAAAAAGAAATGCAAAAAAGCAAAATGGCTGTCTGAGGAGCCCTTACAAACAGCTGTAAAAAGAAGAGAAGTGAAAAGCAAAGGAGAAAAGGAAAGATATACTCATTTGAATGTGGAGTTCCAGAGAATAGCAAGGAGAGATAAGAAAGCCTTCTTCAACAATCAGTGCAAAGATAGAGGAAAACAATAGAATGGAAAAGACTAGAGATCTCTTCAAGAAAATTAGAGATACCAAGGGAATATTTCATGCAAAGATGGACACAACAAAAGACAGAAATTGTATGGATCTAACAGAAGCATAAGATATTAAGAAGAGGAGAAAAGAATACACAGAAGAACTGTACAAAAAAGATCTTCATGACCCAGATAATCATGATGGTATGATCACTCACCTAGAGTCAGACATCTTGTAATGTAAAGTCAAGTGGGTCTTAGGAAGCATCTCTATGAACAAAGCTAGCAGAGGTGATGGAATTCAAATTGAGATATTTCAAATCCTAAAAGATGATGCTGTGAAAGTGCTACGCTCAATATGCCAACAAATTTGGAAAACTCAGCAGTAACCACAAGACTGGAAAAGGTCAGTTTTCACTCCAATCCCAAAGAAAGTCAATGCCAAAGAATGCTCAAACTACCACACAATTGCACTCATTTTACATGCTACTAAAGTAATGCTCAAAATTCTCCAAGCCAGGGTTAAGCAATACATGAACCCTGAACTTCCTGGTTTTAGAAAAGGCAGAGGAACCAGAGATCAAATTGCTAACATCTGCTGGATCATCGAAAAAGCAAGAGAGTTTCAGAAAAACATCTATTTCTGCTTTATTGACTATGCCAAAGCCTTTGTGTGGATCACAATAGACAGTGGAAAATTCTGAAAGAGATGGGAATACCAGACCACCTGACCTTCCTCTTGAGAAATCCGTATGCAGTTCAGGAAGGAACAGTTAGAACTGAACATGGAACAACAGACTGGTTCCAAATAGGAAAAGGAGTACATCTAGGCTGTATATTGTCACCCTGCTTATTTTACTTCCCTGGTGGGTCAGAGGTTAAAGCGTCTGCCTGGAACACAGGAGACCTGGGTTCGATCCCTGGGTTGGGAAGATCCCCTGGAGAAGGAAATGGCACCCCACTCCAGTACTCTTGCCTGGAGAATCCCATGGAGGGAGGAGCCTGGTAGGCTACAGTCCATGGGGTAGCAAAGAGTTGGACACGACTGAGCGACTTCACTCACTCACTTATTTAACTTATATACAGAGTACATCATGAGAAACGCTGGGCTGGAAGAAGCACAAACTGCAATCGAGATTTCTGAGAGAAACATCAGTAACCTCAGATATGCAGATGACACCACCCTTATGGCAGAAAATGAAGAAGAACTAAAGTGCCTCTTGATGAAAGTGAAAGAGGAGCGTGAGAAAGTTGGCTTAAAGCTCAACATTCAGAAAACGAAGATTGTGTCATCTGGTCCCGTCACTTCATAGCAAATAGGTGGGGAAACAGTGGAAACAGTAGATGACTTTATTTTGGGGGGCTCCAAAGTCACTGAAAATTGTGATGACAGCCATGAAATTAAAAAATAAAACCAAAATAAAAAGAGACAAATGTTGACAGAAGTCAAATAAAAATGGTATACTTCATACAGGGGAACAACAATTCAAATGACTGTTGGTATCTCCTCAGAAACAATGAGGGCTAGACTGCCAAGAAACCTCCTTCATGGAATGAAAGAAAAAAAAATCTGTCAACCCAAAATTCTATATGTTTTGAAAATATATTTTAAAATGAAGACAAAATATATACTGGTAGACATGTGCCAGTAAATTCAGCATCACTTGCTATTTATCCCTGCTTCTTTGATTCCCTCAGAAATTTTGTTTCCTAACCTGCCTCAAAAATTCAAGATTTATAACTATTCACAGAAAGCATCCTCTACCCTCCTCCTCTTAGTACAGTGTGTTTTCCTTGCTGATTTACCCATTATATCAACAAGTTTGTAAACTTTGTAGGGATTAGGGACCTACTTTCTATATCTTTATACCTCCCTCAGTTATGCCATTGCCTTTATAAATGTGGGACTTGCCATTAGAACTTCAGCTATGTTCTAATTTCCCAGCAACAAGAAAGCTGATAATACTTCCCTTAAATGGTAGGGCAAGTAAGGGCTTGGGTTACTTCAATATTTTGAAAGCTTTATGCAGCAAGTTATCAGAATGTTGTTTTTATCAAAGTTAAAAAATCAAGCTGCACTCAGATGTAAACATAAAGTAATTTGAATTCCTTGGACAAAATAATCATATATATACACCATATATCCTGTATAAGCAAATCCCCTAGAAAACTTTAATATGAGGAACATTGCTATATCCATTTTTCTCTTTCTCTAAATCTACCAAGAATAAAATCTTCTTTTGGGAAATATAACTCAGAAAATTTTCTTTTTGTGTGTTTTCTCTTTATAAAACCATTAACCCTTAAAGAAGCAAAAATACTGAGAGTTGTTTATGCCTGGAGTATTTGCTAAGATTCCTGAAGACCATTTTCCTTCCTTAAACAACTGGTTATGAAACCAGAAATGCTGACTTCTAAGTCTGAGAAGAAAAGTAAGCAGAAAAATTTTTCACAGTGATTCCTGTTTCAGAGAATCTCCATTAGCATTTCTGGTAGGAGTACTGAGTGCAGAACTGAGGTAAGCCACATGGAGAATTCTATTGTTAACTGAGAGGACCTTAGCCAAGCACTGTTTGGGGAGTATTGACTTTGTGGCTTGGTTTTATATATCAACCTTCTCATGTTACATACACTAGTCTTAACCCTCATATGAACTCTTTCAAATTGAAGAGTATATTAAAAATTAAATTTTAAATAAGTTATTTTCCCACCACATGAAGTATTCTGTTAAGAATTCTGTAATCACAAACCACATAGTAAAACTGATACATTCGCAAATCTTCCTGCATATTGGTCATTTTTATTCTCATAAATCTCACCCTTCTGAGTCATTGAAAAAATAAACAACACACCACTTGTTTGAGAACATCAAATTTTTTTCCTTGTTTTAGAGATTGTAAATCCATGCTTTGTTTTTGAAAGTCACATCATATATTATAAAGTAGTTCAGTATGGTCACTAGAATTGGGATGAAGTAAGTGAATGTATTAACTTACAAAACTTCTTGCTGCTGTGAACTGGCCCTTCTTGTTTTCTTCCTTGTTTGCAACTTATTTTATGTTTTCCAATTACCAGCTACTTTAGTATGTTGTATACATCCCCTTACTTCATTCTCACACAAATTCTAAGAGCATGTTAATTTCCCCCATTTAAAATGGAAAACACTAAGACTTATTATAGAAATTCAGTTCATTTCAGTCACCCATTGTATCCCACTCTTGGCAACCCCATGGATTGCAGCACGCCAGGCTTCCCTGTCCATCACCAACTTCTGGAGCTTTCTCAAAGTCATGTCCATTGAGTCGGTGATGCCATCCAACCATCTCATCCTCTGTTGTCCCGTTCCCCTCTCACCTTCAATCTTTCCCAGCATCACAGTCTCCTCAAATGAGTCAGTTCTTCACATCAGGCCAAAGTATTGGAGTTTCAACTTCAGCATCAGTCCTTCCAATGAATATTCAGGACTGATTTTCTTTAGGATAGACTGGTTGGATCTCCTGGCAGTCCAAGGGACTCTCAAGAGTCTTCTCCAGCACCACAGTTCAAAAGCATCAATTCTTCAGCACTCAGCCTTCTTTAAAATGGTCCAACTGTCATATTCAAACATGACTACTGGAAAAACCATAGCCTTGACTAGACGGACCTTTGTTGGCAAAGTAATGTCTCTGTTTTTTAATATGCTCTCTAGGTTGGTCATAATTAGTTACAGAAATTAAGTGTCCTAAATTGTGTAGTTAATAAGGGGCAGACCTAAAACCTAAAATGTGTGGAACTGATTCCATTATCAACTGCCTCCCTATTGTATCTCTTTCAACAGAGTGAGGTAATATACAATAGTCGATCAAATTACATATGGTATAAAACTATATATGTTTATATAATTTATAATATACTTATATAGCATATAAAATATAGTGCTGTGTATTTAAATAGATGGGCTTTTCTGGTAACTCAGTGGTAAAGAATCTGCCTCCCAATGTAGGAGACACAAGTTTGATGCCTGGGTCAGGAAGATCTCCCGGAGAAGGAAATGACAACTCACTCCAGTATTCTTGCCTGGGAAATCCCAGGGACAGAGGAACCTGGTGGTTCCATGGAACCACAGTCCATGGAGTTGCAAAAGAGTGAGATATGACTTAGCAATTAAACAATAACAATTTATATATAAATCATATACAGCATAAATTAATATGTGTATTTATTAGCAAATTATACAAATATTCAAATACTACATATATTCTATATCTAATGAATATGTAATTATAGTATCTGAGTTCTAAACAATTTGTAATAATCTGAAAGTAGAAAGTTTAGAGAATCAAAGTGCTCTGTAGCTTAGTTATTACTGAATATTATGAGGTGGTATATTTGAGTTATATCTCACACTTCAAAAACACTCTTGTACCAGATCTATGCAGTGCCTGAAGTTTTGGTTGCTTCTCCCCTCAAGTCTGACTAATAATGGCTTTGCTAATTATACCACTCTAGAAAAATTACAAGTAATTATTAACTGTTGGGTTGCCAAAAAGTTTGTGTGGGTTTTTCTGCAAAATGTTATGGAAAAACATGAATGAACCTTTTGGCCAACCCAATAGTATATGTGACAGTAATTTTTGTTAAAGCAACTTGTATAGATTACAATGAAAAATTTGAATAAAAATTTTAAAATTTTATTTTATTAAAAACAACAGTTTTATAACATAGAAATGCAATAACCTTCTGGAAAATGTATTATTACTTTTTGATGTTGACGAGAATCTAACTGTATGCACCCAAACAGTATACAGCAAAATAATATGTGTCTGTTATGATTAGTTGCTATGTTACTTGTAAAATATTTAATAGTAACCCTGATGCTGCTGCTGCTAAGTCGCTTCAGTCGTGTCTGACTCTATGCGACCTCATAGACGGCAGCCCACCAGGCTCCCCCGTCCCTGGGATTCTCCAGGCAAGAACACTGGAGTGGGCTGCCATTTCCTTCTCCAAGGCATGAAAGTGAAAAGTGAGAGTGAAGTCGCTCAGTCGTGTCCAACCTTTAGCGACCCCATGGACTGCAGCCCACCAGGCTCCTCGTCCATGGGGTTTTCCAGGCAAGAGTACTGGAGTGGGTGCCATTGCCTCCTCCAATAGTAACCCTAGTTGCATAATACATTCATCTTGAACTTTCCTGTGATTGTTTGGTAAGCATAAATAGCCCGAACACTCATATTTTAGGCATTTGGTTTAGAAATAGCAGTATGTATTTTCTTCGTGGTTCCTTTAACCCATTTTCAAAATACATCAATTTAACTGAATGTTTCAGCTGGATAAACTTGCTTCTGTCGGATAAAAGTGTACAGTCTAAAGAAACAGTATTCAAATAAAGACGACTGAAGGAACGAAATTTTTTTATTCAAGAACAAAATTTCAAAGGATCAGCTTGAAAAAGATTATTTCATTTTTAATAGTCATGTACCAACTTGGATGCACATATATAGGGGTTTAATAAGGAGGTCTCCATTTTCTCCAACAGACAAAAAAGATTTAAAATGTTGATTTGACAATTTGAAACTTTTATTGGGTAAAGTGCTGCTTGTATTTTTTTTTTTTTTTAGCTAAGATCTTAACTTGCCAGAAATTAGCTCCTTTTTCTTATCTTTACCATTCCTTAATAATACGGTATTTTTATCAATAATTTCAAATATGAATATTATTTTCTGCATTACTTTTTGGCAAAGCAGATTATTTCACCAAGCATAAGCAGAGAGTGGTACAGGTTGAGTAGAAAGGAAGTAAAACTAATGAGCTCTGATATAAAAAAAGTGTGAAGCCAAGTTAGAAGTGAGAAAAATGTACATAAAAAAACAAGGGCAAGCATTGGTAGGTATGCAGTCATTACTTTACTAATAGGTGTGAATTTAACTTAAAATGCTTGCAGAGAAAAAAGTGTAAAATAGTATGCAAAATTAATTAAGTCCATGTTTACAACTGTGATTCCTAAAAGAACTCTCACCAACCAGCCTAAGTAAGGGTCCTGGGACCTTAAAAATACAGCCTACACAGAAATTATATAATTTCCATACTGGCTCAGAATACTAGTAACCCTTGAAAGTCTATACAATACACATCTACACTGGGTGACTTACGAAGGACAACTTCAGTTCAGTTCAGTCACTCAGTTGTGTCCGGCTCTGCGACCCATGAATTGCAGCACGCCAGGCCTCCCTATCCATCACAAACTCCCGGAATTCGCCCAGACTCACATCCATCGGGTCGGTGATGACATCCAGCGATCTCATCCTCTGGCGTCCCTTTCTCCTCCTGCCCCCAATCCTTCCCAGCATCAGGGTCTTTTTCAATGAGTCAACTCTTTGCATGAGCTGGCCAAAGTCCTGGAATTTCAGCTTCAGCATCATTCCCTCCACAGAAATCCCAGGGCTGATCTTCAGAATGGACTGGTTGGATCTCCTTGCAGTCCAAGGGACTCTCAAGAGTCTTCTCCAACACCACAGTTCAAAAGCATCAATTCTTCGGTGCTCAGCCTTCTTCACAGTCCAGCTCTCACATCCATACATGACCACAGGAAAAACCATAGCCTTGACTAGACGAACCTTTGTTGGCAAAGTAATGTCTCTGCTTTTGAATATGCTATCTAGGTTGCTATCATGTACAGATGTGAGAGTTGGACTGTGAGGAAAGCTGAGCACCGAAGAATTGATGCTTTTGAACTGTGGTGTTGGAGAAGACTCTTGAGAGTCCCTTGGACTGCAAGGAGATCCAACCAGTCCATTCTGAAGATCAGCCCTGGGATTTCTTTGGAGGGAACGATGATGAAGCTGAAACTCTAGTACTTTGGCTACCTCATGTGAAGAGCTGACTCATTGGAAAAGACTCTCATGCTGGGAGGGATTGGGGGCAGGAGGAGAAGGGGACGCCAGAGGATGAGATGGCTGGATGACATCACTGACTCGATGGACTTGAGTCTGAGTGAACGCCGGGAGTTTGTGATGGACAGGGAGGCCTGGCCTGCTATGATTCATGGGGTCGCAAAGAGTCAGACATGACTGAGCGACAGAACTGAACTGATCTAGGTTGGTCATAACTTTCCTTTCAAGGAGTAAGTGTCTTTTAATTTCATGGCTACAGTCACCATCTGCAGTGATTTTGGAGCCCAGAAAAATAAAGTCTGACACTGTTTCCACTGTTTCCCCATCTATTTCCCATGAAGTGATGGGACCGGATGCCATGATCTTCGTTTTCTGAATGTTGAGCTTTAAGCCAGCTTTTTCACTCTCCTCTTTCACTTTCATCAAGAGGCTTTTTAATTCCTCTTCACTTTCTGCCATAAGGATGGTGTCATCTGCATATCTGAGGTTATTGATATTTCTCCCAGCAATCTTGATTCCAGCTTGTGCTTCTTCCAGCCCAGCATTTCTCATGATGTACTCTGCATATAAGTTAAATAAACACAGTGACAATATACAGCCTTGACGTACTCCTTTTCCTATTTGGAACCAGTCTGTTGTTCCATGTCCAGTTCTAACTGTTGCTTCCTGACCTGCATATGAATTTCTCAAGAGACAGATCAGGTGGTCTGGCACTCCCATCTCTTTCAGAATTTTCCACAGTTTATCGTGATCCACACAGTCAAAGGCTTTGGCATAGTCAATAAAGCAGAAATAGATGTTTTTCTGGAACTTTCTTGCTTTTTCAATGATCCAGTGGATGTTGGCAATTTGATTTCTGGTTCCTCTGCCTTTTCTAAAACCAGCTTGAACAATCAGGAAGGACAACTTAAGAGTTTCCAATTAGGCGGTTGTGGTGTCTTAGAACTCTGCTGTTTGTTTGACTTACAGCTGAACCACAAAGAATCACACAAAGAATAACACTATATATTTTGTTTCCAAGAGACAGAAAGTATGTCTAAGTGGGAAAACATCACCTAATTTTTAATCTGGAAGGAGTGTGGCACACAGAATTTAAAGGTAGGTAAATATTTGAAATTTTTGAAGATTTTCTTTTCTTTAGTATGGATTTGCCTTGTAATCTTTTAAGTAAGCCACAATTAGATATACTCCCATATATATTTTAGTGCCTTTGAAGTTCTCTTATACCATCTTAACTGAAACATTTCTGATGTATTTTCTTGGGAAAATAATGATCATGGAGTTTGAAATCAGAAAAAGGTGGTTTAGTCTCAGCTGAACTTGAAAAAATTGTTTATCTAAGTCAGTTTCCTAGAGCTAGCAATGTCTGTAAAGTGTTGACTAAATCATTTGAATGATAGTCACTATAAAAAAAAAAAAAGAGTACTAATCTAGATGCTTTACTTACTGTAATTTATTTAATCTTCATAATTCTCAAGGAAAGGATTCTTTATTTCACTTTTCAGATGAAAAATAAAGGCAAGAAGAGGTACCTAACTAGACTCAGCTGACAAACACAGCAAGTATGGGAGCCACAGGTTATATCCAAACCTTTCTTATCCCAAAGACTACACTCTTCTCACTATTCCACCCCACCTACCTAAAGAAGAGGACTGTATTTTGTAAACTGAAAATTTTATTAAATATTATTATTATTGAAAACAAGAATTAATTATTAGAATAATTATCTAATAGAGTTGATTAACCCTTTGCTTCATATTCTGAGTAGGATGTGATACACTAGGAATTTCTTGTTTCTACTTTCTATTCTGGTTGACAGGCTTCCCTGGTGAATCAGTGGTAGAGAACCCGCCTGCCAATGCTGGAGACGAGGGCTTGACACCTGGGTTGGGAAGATCCCCTGGAGAAGGAAATGGTACCCACTCCAGTATTCTTGCCTGAGATATCTCATGGGCAGAGACGGCTGGTGGGCTACAGCTCATGCAGTCGCAGATAGAGTCAGAAACAACTTAGCAACTAAACAACAATGACAATATCCTGGTTGACATGTAGATAAAAGCTCAGGGAGAGGTCTATGACAAATACTTCCTTTTCCCTCTGGGACCAGCCGGACTACAATTCCCAGCATCCAATGCAGTTAGAGTGGGCCAGGTATTGCAGTTTCAGATGATGAACTGCGAGCAGAAGCAATATACAAAGCTTGCAGTATTGGTCCATAAACCTTTCCAATTTTCCTTTCTTCTCTCATCAACTGGTCCAATGCCAAGTATCCAGGGGAGGACTAAATCCCAGGGCATAGCGGAGCCACTAGACAAGGGGATCATGTCCTTAAGTAACTACACGAAGTAGAGCTCCCAACATCACCCAGACTCCGCCAATCCATACTGGCGTGTAATTTGAGCCATATACCTTTTGTTGTATTAAGCCACTGAGATTTCAGAGGAAGTCATAAAGCAGTCTACCTCGAATCATGCAAGATTGTACCTAAGAAATGATTTATAAAATCATATCTGTGGCTGATTTAGCTCAGACATCTGTTTCAGTCACTCGCACAGGGGTATATTACAAAGGAATAATGTAAACAACAATAACCATCCTATAAAGTGCTTACTGTGTGCTAAGCACTGTGTTAAATTCAAAGCACCAACATCAGCTTTACATGTATTTTTTAAATTACAAGTTCAGTCTTTGAGGAGAGGGGCTTGGGGGAGAAAATATACATGTATTTGTATGACTAAGCCCCTTTGCTCATCAACTGAAACTATCACAATATTGGTTTTTAATCCGCTATACTCCAACATTGGAGAAGGCAATGGCACCCCACTCCAGTACTCTTGCCTGGAAAATCCCATGGACGGAGGAGCCTGGAAGGCTGCAGTCCATGGGGTCACAGAGAGTCGGACACGACTGAAGCGACTTAGCAATACTCCAACACAAAATAAAAAGTTTTTTCTTTTTATTTAAAAAAAAAGGAGATTCTAACTCAAGTAACTTGCTCAAATGTTTCCTTCTGACTTTCAAGCTCATGCCTACATCACTGTACAGGAAGATTTTGTTATCTTGGATTCCTTGAAGAATCTAACCAGAATCTGCCATTATATGTTTATCTAGATATTCTGGCAATATGTATAGGTTCAATTTGGACCACCTCAGCCTCAAACATTTACTAACTTCTTTATATGTTTTCAAGTTTCCTGCTTGAAGCTATAAGAAGTGACCACTCATTCTCTTCAATTTATTGGCTTTCTTGACACAAAATATACAAAGCAATAATAGCTAATCAGTTCAGTTCAGTTGCTCAGTCGTGTCCAATTCTTTGTGACCCCATGAATCGCAGCACGCCAGGCCTCCCTGTCCATCACCAACTCCCAGAGTTTACCCAAACTCATGTCCATCGAGTCAGTGATGCCATCCAGCCATCTCATCCTCCATCATCCCCTTCTCCTCCTGCCCCCAATCCCTCCCAGCATCAGGGTCTTTTCCAATGAGTCAACTCTTCACATGAGGTGGCCAAAATATTGGAGTTTCAGCTTCAGCATCAATCCTTCCAAGGAACACCCACAACTGATCTCCTTTAGGATGGACTGTTGGATCTCCTTGCAGTCCAAGGGACTCTCAAGAATCTTCTCCAACACCACAGTTCAAAAGCATCAATTCTTTGGTGCTCAGACTTCTTCACAGTCCAACTCTCACATCCATACAAATAATGTATTTCAAAATTCTATTTTTAAAAATGGCTTTATTATAATACTTCGGTTGGTTTGAAGAGTAATTCTGATACTTTTCATGATTTCCTATTTGGTCATAAAAGAATGTCAAGGTAATGTTGACCAAAAAACAAAACTACAACATATCCATTAGTTCAGAAATTTCCCTGGTAGTCAACTGGTTAAGAATCGTCTGCCAATGCAGGGGACACGCGTTCGATTCCTCTTCTGAAAAGACCCCACATGCCAAGGAGCAACTAAACCCACGCCCCACAACTACTGAGCCCACACACCTAGAGTCTGTGCTTCTCAAAAAGAAGCCACCACAATAAACCCACACACCACAATGAAGAGGAGCTCTAGCTCACTGCAACTAGAGAAAGCCTGCACGCAGCAACAAAGACTCAGTGCAGCATAAAATAAACAAACATCCACTAGTTCTTAAGGTTCTAATTACTTTCCATACAGACTGTCTGAACAGTTGTCTGTATCAAAGTTACTGGCTATTATCTGCTCACTTGCAGACCCTGCAGTTTATACTCTCTGAGATTTCACTGGCCAGAAAAAGCTGTATCATAAGGAAATCTGACATGTCTCTCTGCCTTCTTTGCTGCAATACTAATTAAAATAGTCAATAAAACAATGTCACCACTAATTCACAATGGACACTAGTGGTGGACCTTTGTCTTTATGGTGAAAAAATAACTGTTTAGCTCTAATTATTCCTTTCTTTTCTAAAGCCAACCCCAGCGACTTCTAAACCATCTTCTCTCAACATATGTGGCAGCTTTGTGTGCCAGCATAAAATCAAAAGAGTAAGAGGGAGAGAATGAGAGTTAGGGAATATTTTGAGACTGCCATTGAAAAGGGTAATGAAAAAGCTGGAGGGATTGTAAAGGATGTTTCACCTGATTTAGGGCTCTCTATATATTGGTTTGTTCATAATGAAAAAGAGTGTACAATATTAACAAAATTCATACTTGCTCTTACACAGTTACCTAATTTTTTTTACTATAATCCTTTCTTTTGCTCATAATCCTTTATGATCAATGAAAAAATTATTTGTTATCTCAGACTCTTCTGTCTTAATTTTTCTACTCCATACATTTATTCTATATCTTCAAAATGGATATTGGAAATAGAAATGGAATCTGAAATATAGTAAAAACCTGGATTGCCAAATCAATTAAACTAATGACTTCTAAATAACTTCTTCAAATCAACATTTTGCTTCTAAGAAAGCCATTCTCCAGTGGTAACGGTTAAGCAGTTTTCACCTATATGGTCTGCAAGGAGCATAGCTTCCATTTTTCCCCTATTGCAGGGGAGGCTGGTAGGAAAATCTCACTGTTTTTCTTCCATCTACCCACTATGCTTTTCCTCCATAAGCTTCTCTGTCCACAGAGAAGAGCAAAATTGTACAAAATATATGTACAAAAACACCACACAATGATTTTCAGCTTTTTGTTAACTTTCTGAAGATTCTACAAAGAAATTCTAAAATGTCAAAGGGCAGGGGTTCCTTGGTGACTCAGTGGTGAAAAATCCACCTGCCAATGCAGGAGACATGGGTTTGATCCCCAGTCCAGGAAGATCCCATATGCCGTGGAGCAAGTAAGCCCGTGGCACCAAAGCTACTGAGCCTGGGCTTTAAAGCCCCTGCGCCAAAACTACTGAAGTGTGTGCACCCTACGCCTGGCGCTGAGCAACAAGAGAAGCCCATGTACTGCAACTTAGAGAGTAACTGCCACAACTAGAGAAGGCCTGTGCACCACAATACAGACCCAGTGCGACCAAAAATGAATAAATAAACTCATTTTGGTGGGGGGAACGTCATAGAGCATCAACATTCTCTCTGCTTTATGCATCTGTCATTTCACTCAACTCATCCACTATGGAGATAGCAGAATAACCAATCTAAATTTGAAGCTTTAAAACTCTCCAATGATTCCTCCTTCCCCTTCAAAGTAATGCATGCTCACATAGCTAACCATGCTCTTTCGTAATCTAGCTGTTGCCTACCTAGCCAGTCTCCCAGCCTCTCTGATTCAGTTCAGTTCAGTTCAGTTGCTCAGTCATGTCCGATTCTTTGCAACCCCATGACCACGGCACGCCAGGCCTCCCTGTCCATCACCAACTCCCGGAGTCCACCCAAACCCATGTCCACTGAGTCAGTGATGCCATCCAACCATCTCATCCTCTGTCGTCCCCTTCTCCTCCTGCCCTCAATCTTTCCCAGCATCAGGGTCCTTTCAAATGAGTCAGCTCTTCATATCAGGTGGCCAAAGTATTGGAGTTTCAGCTTCAACATCAGTCCTTCCAATGAACATCCAGGACTGATCTCCTTTAGGATGGACTGGTTGGATCTCCTTGCGGTCCAAGGGACTCTCAAGGGTCTCCTCCAACACCACAGTTCAAAAGCATCAATTCTTTGGTGCTCAGCTTTCTTTATAGTCTAACTCTCACATCCATACATGACCGCTGGAAAAACCATAACCTTGACTAGACGGACCTTTGTTGACAAAGCAGTGTGTCTGCTTTTTAATGCCTCACTGATTGTGCACAAACAACACACAGCTAACACATTGGGCACTTTGTCACTTCCAGGGTTTGGTTTATATGTCTTCTATTTTACATTATACTTAACTCCACATAGTCATATAATTCAATGTCACCGCCCCAGGAATCCTTCCCTGAAATTGTATTCCCCTACCCTCACTCAGGTAAGACTACATGTTCTTTCTACTGGATGTTATAATAACCTGCCATAACACCATCCTTGTTTTTGCCATGTTGCATTTTAAATTACCTATGTATGGGTCTGTCTTCACCATTACACTGTGACCTGGAGGGCAGAGACTTTATCAATTCTTTTAATTTTAAATTTGTCTTAGTGGATGGTCTAGCATGTAGCAGACATTCAGTAAATATTTCCTGGCTATTTTCCTGGCAAAAATTAAGCGTATGTATTGAAAGTAAGTTCAGCTGTTACATTGCTATTGAGGGCAACCAGAAAGTGCTCTGTAAACTGTGACACAACGATGTGATGCAGCTATAAAGGAAGGTGTTATTATTATTACAGGTAACTGCTCTGAAAATACCTACTTATTTGATGTCCTACTTTTAAGAGAAACAAGTTTGAAACTGTCTTAAAAAAGTAAGCTCAGCTAAACCATCCAAATTTAAAGTCTGATTCAGCTTTGCTGGTGTGCATCTCGGTGGATGCAACTTGCCTCAAATCCAGTCCTATAACTGCCCTTTTACCTGAGTATCTCTTTTAATCTGTGTGGGTTATTTTTTTTATAATTGTACTTTTTATTTTTGTATGTTTACTCATTGTTTTTTTTTCTAAGTTCTCAAATCATATAGTTAGTAATAAGTAAAGTTAAAAAATTAAACTACAATGTATTTTTTTAATTGTCTTTAACTGTAAATGCTATGATGTTTAACAAACTATTGTTTAACTAAATTAAAATTATTTCAACATATGTGTATTTACACCTATTTTGATCATTGGCAGATTGAAAATCACTTTCATTCTATAACTTAGCTTTACTGACTATTGGGTTCAGATTGTTAGTCCATTAGGGGTTTCAAATTTCTGCTTTCTTAAAGCTGAGGGTTTTATCAACTTCCTTCCCTCAACCTCAAACTTTCATAACTCTTTTGCTTTCAATTGTGCTATAATTAAGGTGTAAAGACAAATACTCCTAAAAGTAGAACATTTTGATTGCTTATAATGTAGCTAAGTAAAATATACCTGATTGTTCTTATATTTTTAATATATGAGAGTAAAAACTCTTCACCACCCAAAAGTACAAAATAAAGGAGGTACATATATCATACTGCAATGAAAACAAAACATAAATGAAGAAGAAAAAAATTGCTTTGTACATATATGTGTACATGTGTATATGATATATGAAGAAGGAGAGATTGACAAGAGTAACTTAAGGAAGAATGGCTTTGAATTACATTTTAATGTTGGTATGCTAGCAAATGCAAAAATTATAATTTCAAGTAAAGTAAACAGAGAAGACAGATATATGATATCATTTACATATGGAATCTAAAAAAAATTATACAAATAAAGTTATTTAGGAAACAGAAACAGACTCACAGACATACAAAACGAACTTACAGTTACCAAATGAGAAAGGTGAAGGGGAAGGGATAAATTGGGAAAGTGGGAGTAACATATACTCACTACTATATATGAAAGAGGTAAACATCAAGGACCTACTGTATAACAAAGGGAACTATATTCAATAGCTTGCAATAACCTATATAAGGAAAGAATCTGAAAAAGAATATTTATGTATATTCAGATATATTATATATACATATATTAATAACATATATATATAATATATTGGAGTATTTATATATGTATGTATATATCTGAATCACTTTACTATATACCTAAAACTGACATAAGATTGTAAATCAACTATCCTTTAATAAGATTTTTTTAAATTAAAGACATCAATATCAAATTACATTTCCACAGTATAACTTAAATAATATGATGTATGGAAAGTAAATAGAACTATACCAAAGTACTAACAGTATTTGAGTGGAAGAGGTATAAATTTCTTTCTTCTCTCTGCTTTTCTGTATTTTTCAGTTTTACAAACTAAAGATCTATTCAAATGGAAAAAATAATTTTTGTTTAAAAAGAAAAAGGCAAGGACATGATTTGTCCCTTTCTATAGCTTGCTAACAATTTTCAGCTATAATCTCTAATAATTTTCAACTTTTAAAGTATTTTCACATTTAATATGTCATTTGAGCTTCACAAGAAAACAGATATCTACAAATAAGAAAAATTAGACTCGGAAATTAAAGAACCTTCTCAAGATTGCTCAGCTATTAAGTGACAGAGACACTTTTTATTTTTTTTTAATTTTATTTTGCTTAACTTTACAGTATTGTATTGCTTTTGCCATACATCAAAATGAATCCGCCACAAGTATACATGTGTTTCCCATCCTGAACCCTCCTCCCTCCTCCCTCCCTCCTCTTCCCAGTGCACCAGCCCCAGGCATCCATTATCAGGCATTGAACCTGGACTGGCGACTCGTTTAAAATATGATATGATACATATTTCAATGCTATTCTCCCAAATCATCCTACCCTCTCCCTCTCCCAGAGTCCAAAGATCAGATCAGATCAGTCGCTCAGTCATGTTCGACTCTTTGCGACCCCATGAACCGCAGCACGCCAGGCCTCCCTGTCCATCACCAACTCCCGGAGGTCACTCAGACTCACATCCGTCGAGTCAGTGATGCCATCCAGCCATCTCATCCTCTGTCCTCCCCTTCTCCTCCTGCCCCCAATCCCTCCCAACATCAGAGTCTTCTCCGATGAGTCAACTCTTCGCATGAGGTGACCAAAATACTGGAGTTTCAGCTTTAGCATCATTCCTTCCAAAGAAATCCCAGGGCTGATCTCCTTCAGAATGGACTGGTTGGATCTCCTTGCAGTCCAAGGGACTCTCAAGAGTCTTCTCCAACACCACAGTTCAAAAGCATCAATTCTTCGGCGCTCAGCCTTCTTCACAGTCCAGCTCTCACATCCATACATGACCACAGGAAAGACCATAGCCTTGACTAGGCGAACCTTTGTTGGCAAAGTAATGTCTCTGCTTTTGAATATACTATCTAGGTTGGTCATAACTTTCCTTCCAAGGAGTAAGCGTCTTTTAATTTCATGGCTGCAGTCACCATCTGTAGTGATTTTGGAGCCCAGAAAAAGGAAGTCTGACACTGTTTCCACTGTTTCCCCATCTATTTCCCATGAAGTGATGGGACCAGATGCCATGATCTTCGTTTTCTGAATGTTGAGCTTTAAGCCAAACTTTTCACTCTCCACTTTCACTTTCATCAAGAGGCTTTTTAGTTCCTCTTCACTTTCTGCCATAAGGGTGGTGTCATCTGCATATCTGAGGTTATTGATATTTCTCCCAGCAATCTTGATTCCAGCTTGTGTTTCTTCCAGTCCAGCGTTTTTCATGATGTACTCTGCATATAAGTTAAATAAACATGGTGACAATATACAGCCTTGACGTACTCCTTTTCCTATTTGGAACCAGTCTGTTGTTCCATGTCCAGTTCTAACTGTTGCTTCCTGACATGCATACAGATTTCTCAAGAGGCAGGTCAGGTGGTCTGGTATTCCCCTCTTTAAGAATTTTCCACAGTTTATCGTGATCCACACAGTCAAAGGCTTTGGCATAGTCAATAAAGCAGAAATAGATGTTTTTCTGGAACTCTCTTGGTTTTTTGATGATCCAGTGGATGTTGACAATTTGATCTCTGGTTCCTCTGTCTTTTCTAAAACCAGCTTGAACATCAGGAAGTTCATGGTTCACGTATTGCTGAAGCCTGGCTTGGAGAATTTTGAGCATTACTTTTCTAGTGTGTGAAATGAGTGCAATTGTACAGTAGTTTGACCATTCTTTGGCATTGCCTTTCTTTGGGATTGGAATGAAAACTGACCTTTTCCAGTCCTGTGACCACTGCTGAGTTTTCCAAATTTGTTGGCATATTGAGTGCAACACTTTCACAGCGTCATCTTTCAGGATTTGGAATAGCTCCACTGGAATTCCATCACCTCCACTAGCTTAGTTCGTAGTGATGCTTTCTAAGGCCCACTTGACTTCACATTCCAGGATGTCTGGCTCTAGGTCAGTGATCACATCATCGTGATTATCTGGGTCATGAAGATCTTTTTTGTACAGTTCTTCTATGTATTCTTGCAATGGCCTTTAATATTCTATGAGGTACCTAATTTCCCCATCTCCATTTTACAGATGGGGAAATTGAAGTACAAGCAAGCTAAGTAAGTTGATCAAAGTCAGAGGTAAGTGGCAGAGCCAGAATTGAAACCCACACGTTGTGACGCATTAACTCCAGACTCTAAAACCTACTCCACACTATTTCCAGTCTGACTCATAGAAGTCACCAATGAACAGACCTCCAGCTCCAGGTCTTCTTGACAGATCTAAATAATCAAAAATGAATCCATTTTCACTAATTTTAGCTTATTTGTATAGAGAAGAACTTTTGTATTCTAATACAAGTTAATCATTAAAGAAATGCTACCTTTAAGCTTTCACAAAATGGTCCGTCTCTAGGAACTCTGCCTCCCAGATAATGAACATTAAGTTAAAAAATATTTGTTTAGCTCACAGGAAAGATCCTGAACAGGCCCACATGTGAATGACTACAGGATGGAAGAAATTAACACATCCTCTCTGAAGGCTGACCCAAACCAGGAAATGATTGACTTTATTCCCTCCTCTTTTAGTACAAAAGAAGCCGGAAGTCTAAGTTGGGCAAGATGGTTCTTAGAACATGAGTCTGCCATCTTCTTAGTCTGTGGACTTTCCAAGTAAAGTCACCATTCCTTGCCCCAGTAACTAATCTCTCAATTTATCGGCCTGTCGTGCGGCGAGCAGTGTGAGCTTAGATTTGGTAACAAACTAACATTTTGAAAAAATCATTTTTTAAACAATATTTTTAGTTTCTTTTTAAGAGGTGGAGGGAAATCAAAGGATTAAATAGCAAAGTTTAGCAGTGATTTAGTAACCTATTATTTTTTTAAATGACTACTTTATTGAAGAAAAAATACTTTTATTACATGAAAATACAAATTATCTGGATATGTTAATCATGAGCTAGATTTGATAGCAGATTAAACAATAATAGAGTAAACAATTATCCAATCTTGAGGCCACAATATAGGAACATCTTCAACCTTTCCCAGTTATCTATAAATCTAACACATGGTTCTGGTTTTCCTCCTGTAGGTATACCTATTTAAATGGGGGAGGAGAGAAACATGTATATATATATATATACACACACACATACATATATAAAACAAATATATACTGACAAAAAAGAGGCTTATAGGAGTCTTGTCTTCTCACACTAAACCCAGAGGTAAAGTAGTTTTACCTTGGGCTTTGAGCTTCCCTTGTGGCTCAGATGGTAAAGAATCTGCCTGCAATGTGGGAGACCCAGGTTTGATCCCTGGGTCAGGAAAATCCCTGGAGAAGGACATGGCAACCCACTCCAGTATCCTTGCCTGGAAAATCCCATGGATGGAGGAGCCTGGTGGGCTACATACAATCCATGGAGTCACAAAGAGTCAGTGCAATTTCATTTTTTCACTTTACTAGACTTTATTGACAATACATTTTCTGACTCATGATACCCACTGAGTCAAAAAAAAAAAAAAACCACTTTTTAATCTTTGAGCTCTATAAAACTAGATTTGAATATACCATTTAATCATTCCAGGCTATATGCCTGTTTCCTACTGTCTCTAGACCAAGGGAATTTAAACTGTTATCTCTCGCAATCACATTTGAACATAGTACAATCATAACAAGCACAAAAACAGTGAAACTAGACCCTAAGGCAAATACTGAGTCTCCAGTTTACTTCCTTTAGGCTTTCTATGTGGAATTTACTGAACCAATTATTAAATATGAGTGTCACTCATTGAGTTAGATAATCCACTAGCTTTACTGTTCTACTCTTACCTATTCACTTCCTTTGTCTGGACTGATTTTCACAGATAGAGACACAAGATAAATAGCATGGCTAGATCTTAAACTCTTTACCTTTAGGCATTTTCTTTGCTGTTCTTTTTTTTTTTTTTTAATCCTTGCAAATTTAGACACGTAGAAAACTGTTATTTGCCTCATAATGGCCTCTTCAGTGTGTTTCACAGTCTTTTGTGGAGAATAACGACATAATGATAGTGTTCTCAGACCCATATTTTCTACTTGATAAACTAGCAATTATATGATTAAAGGATTTTTACAAATTCACATTAAGTATATGATACTCTAGAAACCAGTCCATCATGTAATTATACAGTCAGGAGAGAAATAATTTACATAACTAAAAGCTGTCAAATGGTACTCATGACCAGTGTGTGGTTTTTTAATGGATAAATATTTAAGAAATATCAATTCTATAAATAATATACTTTTAGTTAGGATCATAAATTCTGAATTTTATCAACTGTGTTTATACTTTAAATTTTTTTGTCCCTACTGAGAGAAAACTACGCTGAACTTTGCTGAAAACATGAGCTGGATGGATACACTAGGACCAACTAAGAAAAACCGTGTTGTTTAGTCACGAAGTCCTGTCCAGCTCTTTTGCAATCCATGGACTGTAGCCTGCCAGATTCTCTGTCCATGGGATTTCACGGGCAAGAATATTGGAGTGGGTTGCCCTTTCCTTCTCCAGGGGATCTTTCCAGTCCAGGAAGCAAATCCATATCTCCTGCATTGGCAGGCAGCTTCTTTACCACTGAGCTATTAGAGAAGCTCAAGAAAAATGTCATCTGTCTCCAAAAAATACATATTTAAAGAACAGAGAAAAGCAGGCAATGCCTAGGTACTTAAACTCTGTGATAAACACCAATTTGACCAAGATTTTTCTTAGCTATCTCTGAAAGGCAAATTGACTAGATACTTGTGACTTTCTTTAAATGTCAGGTCATTATACTACCTTGAGTTGGAGAACATATATTCATAGACCTTACTTTCTTTTGAAAAACAGGAAGGACATTTAACAGGATGCTCATGAGCTTCAAACAGCATGTACTGAGAAGACCCATCCTCAAAACATAAATAGAATTACATCTAACTCTTTTCGCATTTTTTTTTTCTCAATTTCTGGACAAACCAGTTATCGTGCTTTTCCCGTTTCTTAAGAAAAACTGAAAAAAAGTTACAGAAGTATATCCTGAGAACCAACCCATCAAAGAGAAATTTTATACGTACAATTACATGGGTGAGTATTGCCTAAAAAGAAAGATTAAGATATTAAATAAAAATAATCAAACTGCCAAACCATGTATGTTAAGATATTCACATTTTTTTAAGAAAGACAAATAATATATATTTATATTGAGTTGCTGCTGCTGCTAAGTCGCTTCAGTCGTGTCCGACTCTGTGCGATCCCATAGACAGCAGCCCACCAGGCTCCACCGTCCCTGGGATTCTCCAGGCAAGAACACTGGAGTGGGTTGCCATTTCCTTCTCCAGCTATTAAAAAGTATTTCTATAAATATAAACAAGAAATCTATAGCAGTCCCGGTTTATTGCTGCGTGGAGAAGGATGTATATAAATTAAGCATGTGAGTAAGGAAGCAAGGAAGACTTTTCATGTATTTGCACACTTTCTGCTTTTTGAGTCATTTGGTGTACTATCTACTTAATAGTTATGTCAATTTAAAAAAGAAGAAAGGAGTCTTGATCATTGTGTGGAGTAGATAAGAGAGAGTGAGCTAGACCAAGTGTATACTTAGCTGTGATGACAAATGAGCTTTAAGAGAAAAAAGGCGCCAAAGTTAGATGATTCATTACTGGCTTATTCCACCACCATTACCACCTCAATGACACTGGCTTCTAACTTAAAAGACATTGAAAAACACACCATATTTTATGATATAATGATAGCAACAGGACATTTGGTTATCCATGCCATTATCAGCATAATCATAAATACTCTTGACAGTTCCTGAAAGAAATAAGGACACTAGCCAGGGCCAATCACCAGTTGCTATCACCCTATATAATGCTTAACCTTGACTCTCAATGTGGGATGCTGCTGCTGCCGCTGCTAAGTCGCTTCAGTCGTGTCCGACTCTGTGTGACCCCATGGACGGCAGCCCACCAGGCTCCCCCGTCCCTGGGATTCTCCAGGCAAGAACACTGGAGTGGGTTGCCATTTCCTTCTCCATTGTATGAAAGTGAAAAGTGAAAGTGAAGTCGCTCAGTCGTGTCTGACTCTTAGCAACCCCATGGACTGGAGCCTACCATGATCCTCCGTCCATGGGATTTTCCAGGCAAAAGTACTGGGGTGGGGTGCCATTGCCTTCCCCATTCTCAAAACCCCTGCCGTTTAAAGCACTACATAGGGCTGACAGCTAATGAAGTCCATGAATACCATCACAACCTTGCTAACATGGCCAACTTTTCTGCAGTAATCTGGTAGTTCCAGACCTACACTTTCTGCACCATTCACTTGGTGACTGGATATCATTGACTCTGGTATTAGGAAGCAAGATAAAAGAACTGTTAATTTGTTAGACCTTGTGTAAAGGATAAAAATGATGGAGGTACTTGGCAGGAAGCTTCACAGGATTATCACTTGCAGAATCTGATGACTCTGGCAGTCAGGTAGGGCAGGGGTCATTAGCCATGCTTTCTATCATTTAGTGTTACTGCTTCAGAGCTAGTAGGTGGCTGGACCAGGACTCTATTCGAGGTCTTTCTGAGTTCATGGTCACTGCTATTATATACTCTGTGTCTTCTGAGTGTCAGGGTTTTCGTCTTCCCCAAAGAGCAAATGCTTTCCACAATTGTGGAAAGTGAGACATATAAATATTTAATAAAGTTTACTGCTATTCTGAGGGAGAAATCCAACAGCATGATGTTATTTAGGTCTTAACGAAATTTCTCTATAAAGGTAAAAAACTGTTAAAAAGGAACTGCTGTATTTTGCAAAATGAAACAAATACTGATTGCAACATTTGAGATTTTGACTCAGAACCTCAGAACACTGTGTGCTGTAATTTTGATGTTAGATAACCAACTGTAACTACTGATACAACCCTAGGCTGACCTTCTTGGTTAATATCTGCTGCTGCTGCTAAGTCGCTTCAGTCGTGTCCGACTCTGTGCGACCCCATAGACGGTAGCCCACCAGGCTCTGCCGTCCCTGGGATTCTCCAGGCAAGAACACTGGAGTGGGTTGTCATTGCCTTCTCCATTGTGTGAAAGTGAAAAGTGAAAGTGAAGTCGCTCAGTCGCATTCGACTCGTAGCGACCCCATGGACTGCAGCCTACCAGTCTCCTCCATCCATGGGATTTTCTAGGCAAGAGTACTGGAGTGGCTTGCCATTGCCTTATCCGAGGTTAATATCTAGGAATGTGTTAATGAAAAAATAGTGAGTTAAATGTTTATCTTACTTCTGTCCACTCATATAATTCCCATCTTCCTAGCCACAATGAGAGGCAATGTGGAAGCAAGTTGATATAAATTGAAGTGAAAGTTTTAGTTGCGCAGTCGTGTCTGACTCTTTGTGACCCCGTGGACTATAGCTCACCAGGCTCCTCTGTCCATGGAATTCTCTAGGCAAGAATACTGGAGTGGATTGCCATTCCCTTCTCCAGGGGATCTTCCCAACCCAGGGATGGAATCCAAGTTTTCTGCATTGCAGGCAGATTCTTAATCGCCTAAGCCACCAGGGAAGCAAGTCTGTATAATGTACTATGAAAGAGAGTCAAAACTTGATAGGAAATCTAACTCATACTCTACTTTGGGCTATTCAATTAAAAAAAAATTCTTCAAAATTTGTTATTTTCATTCCTACTACATTCTGGTAGTGCTGGTAGAATGTCAACTAGCTCTCAGACCTTCAAAGTTAAAAAAGGGGAGGTCTGGAGGTCAGGCAGGCTACCTTGTTGTCACTCATTTCCTGTGCTAATGCTGCACTGAAGGAAGTTTTAATGGTTTGGTGTAAACAGAGCAAGATGAAAAAGAAAGCTTCTAGAAAATAGATTTTCATAAAATAAAAAAGGCAATAATTATTGCATGAAAAGCTCCATCATTTGTGCCTTAATATTATAACCTATCATAAAAATGCCACTTTAATTGTTTTAACATCTCTTTAAATGTTTTGTACTTATTGTTATTCCCAGCAGCTAACAATAAGAAAATAGCAGCATTAAGCTCAGTTTGAGACCATTTTTACTAGAAATCATGATACTAATGAGCTGTGAAGAAAATGTTGCTAATCATACTTCCTCTGCAGTCTTGTAAAATAATCACTAATGCTTAAATATAAAGTATACACAAAGTAAATATATATGCATTTATGTGTATGTTTAGCTTGACAGGTGAACGTCTTAATTCAAAAAAAGATATCCAAAACTTTAGTTTCTCTCTTTTCCATACAACAAATCATGTTTAATGAATTTCACAGGAGAGATTAAACAAAGGAGAAGACATGGCAGTGAAATATTTCAGCAGACATTGAATAGCATTCAGACATTGTCTGTGGATACGCATCCCAGAAGCAGATTATCCCATGCTGTTGGGGTAACTGAGAGCCACTCTGATGACAAAGCCCATGTAACTGGTCTTGGGGTCAGAAGATCTGGAGCCTACCGCTGACCGAGCCATCAACCGTAGGTTGGAGAGCTCATTCTCATCTTTGCATCTTTCAAAAGGAGATCTTAATTTCTGTCTTATAGGATATTTGAGAGAATTAAATTTAGGGTGTAACATGGATAGACCTAGAGATTGTCGTCCTAAGTAAAGTAAGTCAGACAGAAAGACAAATATCATATATTGCTTGTATGTGTAATCTAAAGGGGCTTCCCTAGTAGCTCAGTTGGTAAACAGTCTATCGGCAATGAATCTAAAAACAAAGGGGGAAGGGGGAGTACAAATAAATGTATCTACAAAACAGAAATAGAATTTCAGATGTAAAAACAAACACGGTTATCAAGGGGAGGAATAAACTGAAAGACTGGGATTGAAATATACATACTACTGTATATAAAATACATAGGTAACTAATAAGGATGTCACTTCATGGCAAATGGAGAAACAGTGGAAACAGTGGCTGACTTTATTTTTCTGGGCTCCAAAGTCACTGCAGAGGGTGATTGCAGCCATGAAATTAAAAAATGCTTACTCCTTGGAAGGAAAGTTATGACCAACCTAGACAGCATATTTAAAAGCAGAGATATTACTTTGTCAACAAAGGTCCATCTGTCAAGGCTATGGTTTTTCCTGTGGTCATGTATGGATGTGAGGGTTGGACTGTGAAGAAGGCTGAGTGCAAAAGAATTGATGCTTTTGAACTGTGGTGTTGGAGAAGACTCTTGAGAGTCCCTTGGACTGCAAAGAGATCCAACCAGTCCATTCTGAAGGAGATCAGCCCTGGGATTTCTTTGGAAGGAATGATGCTAGAGCTGAAATTCCAGTATTTTGGCCACTTCATGCGAAGAGTTGACTCATTAGAAAAGACCCTGATGCTGGGAGGGATTGGGGGCAGGAAGAGAAGGGGGCGACAGAGGATGAGATGGCTGGATGGCATCACTGACTCAACGTGAGTCTGAGTGAACTCCGGGAGTTGGTGATGGACAGGGAGGCCTGGCGTGCTGCGATTCATGGGGTCGCAAAGAGTTGGACACGACTGAGCAACTGAACTGAACTGAACTAACACTAAGACAACGTTGTAAATCAACTATACTCCAATAAAAATTACTTTAAAAAATTAGTATGTAAACAACAGAACCTACGAAACTATAAAATGATATACAAATGGAAAGTATCATGCTATTATTAATACCTGAACTCAGTCATCAACAGCATTAAAATTCTAGTATACTGATTCAAACTATCCCCCAAATTTTGTAAGTGAGTATAAGGAGGAAAACAGATGATCATTTTATTATTTACATTTTGAAAATATAAGACAGATTATACTTGTACTGGAGGGAAAGCAGAAAATCTGCACTTATCCTCAAAAGTAAGTATTTACCTCCTGCTCCTATTTATTTGATAAAGTACAAAATGTTCATCTTCTATTTGATAAACAAAACATAAACATATTAGTAATGTTATTTTAAATAAGGCAGTAAAAGAGCTGGGTTCTAGAATCCTACAAAGTTCTGAGATTCACCTAATAATTCTACAATCTCAGGTTAAATTAACATATTTCAGTTTCTTCGCTTACAAAAAGCAGACCGTGGAAATAACCTCAGAAGACTTGTGGATAGAAATGAGTTGTCACAGGCTTAGAACTTAGCACACTGTCTGACACATAGTAAGAATGCAATACGTGTTTGTTCAATATGACTATGTCTGTCCTTACTTGAGCATCTCAGACATGAAATCTAAGTGATCCTTGCTTTCAAATGCAGCTGGTGAACTTGGCAACCAAAATCATCTCACCAAAAACAGCTCTAATACACTTTCACAATTTACTGAACATATTTTCTATCTTAATCACAGCAGGGAGCTTGCTGGCGGTCCAGTGTTTAAGACTCTGCTCCTGTGCTGCAGGGGACGTGGGAACTAAGATTCTGACTGCTGCATGGCCAAAACAAAACAAAACCTGGTAAAGCTTTATGCCAAATTCTTGCCATAAATGAAAGAAAGAAGTATTTATAGAACCCATATCATATCCCAGGCACTGTATTTGGTGGTGGGATACAAGGTCAAGCAAAAAAGAGATACACTCTCTACTTTCATGTTTTAAAGAAGGTAAACATTGATCAGCAGCAGCAGCAGCAAACATTGATCAGAATTATTACACACAATGAATATAAAATTGCCAACTGTAAAAAGTGGCATAAAGGAGGGAAACCCAGTTCTTATGGGAGTATAATACTAAAAAGAAATGAACAAATGTGCTGGTGAAGGAAATGTTCCCTAAGGAAAGGATAATTGGGTTGATATCAGAAGAATGAGTGGCATTAACAGGATAAAAAAGTGTGAGCTGCTGTGCTTCAAGTACAAGGATCCATGTGTTGGTGGGAGGGAACTTGGCCTCTTTGAGGGCATGAAGGAAGGTAAGTGAGATGAGCGCTCAGAGAAGGAGAAGCAGGGAGTGAATGAGGGGGGCTGTATGCCGTGATAAGAGTCTGTTTTCTTATCCTAAGAACAAAGGAAATCCATTGAAGAATGTTAAGCCTGGTATGTGATTCGTTTTGAGGAGAGGAAGGGGTTGACATGATGCAATGTGAATTCTATGTGCAAAGAACAGTTTAGAGAGGATCAGAGTACCTATGAAGAATCCAGCTAGGAGACTGTTGCCAAGGTTCCAAAAGATAATGTGGAAGCGTAGATTAGGGCAGCTGAGCTAGAAATGTCTGCAAGTGATATACAGAGGAAGAGTTTCGTTTTCCATAAAACATATAACCTTTTCTTTCTCTGTCTGGACACATTTTTTTCATGTAAAAACATATTCCTTTTGGAATATTCTAGAGAATGCAAGTAAAGGTTAATGGTAGGTAAAGGGTTTTCATACACTTGAATTCAATGAGGGATCAAAATGCCAATTTCTAAATAATCAGTATCATCTCCCTTTGGGTGAAAGCCCTTGTCCTGTTTTACTATAAAACATGCAATACCAAAAATGAACAAAAAGGAAATAATTTCCATTGAAGCACGTTTTTATTACAAAAATGCCATAGGTAAACAATCATTTATTAAAAATTGGGTCAAAGAGCAGTAACACCTTTCAAGTTGAAAAAAAGGCAAATAGATCCAGGAAAGAAAGAAAGTCACAGGAAACAGCTCTGATGGCAATTATAAAATAACCAATGGCATTGTTGTTGGAATTTGCCAGAAGACTCACTGCTACCTTAGGAAGAGTATCTCCCATATTTTGGCAGCTAAGCAAAGATACTTTGTGTGTAAAAGTGATATGTGCAATAACCAAGGCATCTTCCCAGTATCACATAGCAACTGAACAAACACACACACAAAACCACATACAAACACACTGAAATGTACTAAGCTCATACATTTCGAAGGATTAAGCAGAAAAGCAAGAAGAACAGCACAGTACATATCTTCACTTTGCAAAACACACAAGCAAAAAAAAAAAAATCTACTACAATTTTCTGTAAGATAAATTGTCTCTCTCAACTAAAAGAAAAAAAAAATGGAAATCATTGGCTGACTAGTTCTCCCCGAGCAGAAGTGAGACATTAATTTAGATCACTGTACACAGAGAAAAGCTATTGCACTGCAGGGATTTCCAATTACATAATGCAGAATCAGAACTCTGTCTTGGTGTCACTTGGCTGCCAGCGTCCATGGATGAGCTGTGTAACACTCCTCTGTCATGTAGCTCATGTGAGAAAAGAATTCTGCTATTCCAAGAAATGGCACTCATCTTGGAGACCTTCCCAGTTACTCAAAAGAGCATAATTTCCACATTATCCCCAGGCATAGTGTCTCGGATGATAAGTCTATGATAGCTTTATGTGTAAATTATACAGACAGTTCTACTAATGAAAGGCGAGCAGACTGCTTTTTGGTAGTGGCAGTGCAGAAAAACAAAATCAATTTGTTTTTCAATTTAAAAAAATGACATTTGAGCTATCTAATAATCAAAAGAGACTGTGAGGGTTAGATGGTAGATAAGCTAATTGCACTCCGATTCTAACAGGTCAGAACTGTTTGTCAAGCAAAGTCTAGCATGCAGACTTAGCAACCACCTCATAACGTATCTGTTTCATTACTTTAGTTTTAAGTCCTTGATACTTTTAGGATGCTACTTATCTCAGTTTTTCATCAGGGACCGCACTCTTGATTCTGGTTTAATTTTTCCTAGCTATGAAAGCATACTACAGAGGAAAGACTAGAAGGAAAGACGAATATTTTCATGTTTATTGTCTATTTGGTGACAAAATTCCATATGTACTGCATGGTGTGCACCAGATATAGGAGATGAGCTGAAAAGCAAGACAGTTTTCTTGCCTTCTAGAAGTTCACAATTCTCTTACTAAGATATTCAAGACATGAAAACGTTTGTATACGAATTATCAGTATTATTTGAAATATTTTTTTTTATTTCATTGTCGTTCAGTCACTAAGTCGTATTGGATTCTGTGACCCCCATGGACTGCAGCACACCAGGCTCCCCTGTCCTTCACAATCTCCCAGCGTTTGCATAAATCCATTGAGTTGGTGATGCTAGCCAACCATCCCATCCTCTGCTGCCCTCTTCTTTTGCCTTCAAGCTTTCCTAGCATCAGGTCTTTTCCAATGAGTCAGTTTTTCTCGTCAGGTGGCTAAAGTATTAGAGCTTCAGCCATCAGCCCTTCCAATGTGTATTCACAGTTGATCTCCTTTAGGATTGACTGCCTTGATCTCCTTGCAGTCCAAGGGACTCTCAAGAGTCTTCTCCAGCACCACAGATCAAAAACATTAATTTTTCTCATGCTCTCACCACTAAGCTACATCCCTCTGCCTTTATTTCATTAAATTCAATCATTATACCAAATAAAAATGACACTAGAAAATTGGGATATCTAATCTAATATTTGATGAGCATTACTATACATACAAGTTTTGCACATATCAAAACCTAATGACAACCTAGACATTAGATTATGAAAATTTTCATTTTAGAAAGGAAAACACTGAGGTTTACACAAGTTATATCACAAACCTCATGTGTAGCTTGAATTTAAACCACTATAGGGCAATCTGATTCCATGGTGCTGTGTCTTATTTATTTCTCTACACTCTTTCATTTTTAATATTTAAAATGCCAAAGAGTGCTCAAACTACCGCACAATTGCACTCATCTCACACGCGAGTAAAGTAATGCTCAAAATTCTCCAAGCCAGGCTTCAGCAATATGTGAACCATGAACTTCCTGATGTTCAAGCTGGATTTAGAAAAGGCAGAGGAACCAGAGATCAAATTGCCAACATCCGCTGGATCATGGAAAAAGCAAGAGAGTTCCAGAAAAACATCTATTTCTGCTTTATTGACTATGTCAAAGCCTTTGACTGTGTAGATCACAATAAACTGTGGAAAATTCTGAGAGAGATGGGAATACCAAACCACCTGATCTGCCTCTTGAGAAATCTGTATGCAGGTCAGGAAGCAACAGTTAGAACTGGTCATGGAACAACAGACTGGTTCCAAATAGGAAAAGGAGTGCATCAAGGCTGTATATTGTCACCATGTTTATTTAACTTGTATGCAGAGTACATCATGAGAAATGCTGGACTGGAAGAAACACAAGCTGGAATCAAGATTGCTGGGAGAAATATCAATAACCTCAGATATGCAGATGATACCACCCTTATGGCAGAAAGTGAAGAGGAACTCAAAAGCCTCTTGATGAAAGTGAAAGTGGAGAGTGAAAAAGTTGGCTTAAAGCTCAACATTCAGAAAACGAAGATCATGGCATCTGGTCCCATCACTACATGGGAAATAGATGGGGAAACAGTGGAAACAGTGTCAGACTTCCTTTTTCTGGGCTCCAAAATCACTGCAGATGGTGACTGCAGCCATGAAATTAAAAGACGCTTACTCCTTGGAAGGAAAGTTATGACCAACCTAGATAGCATATTCAAAAGCAGAGACATCACTTTGCCAACAAAGGTTCGCCTAGTCAAGGCTATGGTCTTTCCTGTGGTCATGTATGGATGTGAGAGCTGGACTGTGAAGAAGGCTGAGCGCCGAAGAATAGATGCTTTTGAACTGTGGTGTTGGAGAAGACTCTTGAGAGTCCCTTGGACTGCAAGGAGATCCAAGCAGTCCATTCTGAAGGAGATCAGCCCTGGGATTTCTTTGGAAGGAATGATGCTAAAGCTGAAACTCCAGTATTTTGGCCACCTCATGCGAAGAGTTGACTCACTGGAGAAGACTCTGATGCTGGGAGGGACTGGGGGCAGGAGGAGAAGGGGACGACAGAGGATGAGATGGCTGGATGGCCTCACTGACTTGATGGATGTGAGTCTGAGTGACCTCCGAGAGCTGGTGATGGATAGGGAGGCCTGGTGTGCTGCAGTTCATGGGGTCACAAAGAGTCGGACACGACTGAGCGACTGATCTGATCTGATCTGATCTGATAAGCTGAACAGGGCATCTCAGTTTTTATTTGTTTAATTTTATTGCTTGATTTGGAAACTTTTTAAAAATTCATTCTCCTTTTATCTTATCTTGAAGATCTTGGCAAGGAAAATAAACGGTTTTCCATTGTAGTTAAATACATAACAATGTTGCTCTCTCAAACCATTCACCTATTCCATTCATGCTAAAATTTATTTACTGAGCATCTATAACATGCCAGGGGCTTCCCTGGTAGCTCAGCTGGTAAAGAATCTGACTGCAATGCAGGAGAGCCCAGTTTGATTCCTGGGTCAGGAAGATCCGCTGCAGAAGGGATAGGCTACCCACTCCAGTGTTCTTGGGCTGATAAAGAATCTGCCTGCAATTAAGGAGACCTAGGTTCGATCGCTGGGTTGGGAAGATCCCCTGGAAAAGGGAATGGTCATCCACTCCAGTATTCTGGCCTGGAGAATTCCATGGACTATATTATAGTCCATGGTGTTACAAAGAGTCCAACACGACTGGGCAAATTTCACTTTCATTTTCTATAATATATCAAGCACTGCATTAAGTGCTTTATGAGTAAAGATGTGATCCTTGACCTATAGTGACAGGGAAATCAGAATTAAAAAACAAGCAAAAGTCTAGCAAGAGATATTTCTCCCAACAATCTTGATTTCAGCTTGTGCTTCATCCACCTAGCATTTAGCATGATGTACTCTGCATAGAAGTTAAATAAGCAGGGTGACAATATATAACCTTGAGGTACTCTTTTTCCAATTTTGAACCAGTCTATTGTTTTATGTTCTGTTCTATTATTTCTTGACCTACATACAGGTTTCTCAGGAGGCAGGTAAGGTGGCCTGGTATTTTCATTTCTTAAAGAATTTTCCAGTTTGTTGTGATCCACACAAAGGCTTTGGCCTAGTCAATAAAGCATAAATAGATGTTTTTCTGGACTTTCTTGCTTTTTCTATGATCCAACAGATGTTGGCAATTTGATCTCTGGTTCCTGTGTCTTTTCTAAATCCAGCCTGTACATCTGGAAGTTCTTGGTTCATGTACTGTTTGTTGAAGCCTCGCTTGGAGGATTTTGAGCATGACCTTGCTAGCATGTGAAATAAGTGCAACTGTATGGTAGTTTGAGCATTCTTTGGCATTGCCCTTCTTTAGGATTGAAATGAAAACTGACCTTTTCCAGTCCTGTGGCCACTGCTGAGTTTTCCAAATTTGCTGACATATTGAGTACAGTACTTTCACAGCATCATCTTGTAGGATTTCAAATAGCTCAGCTGGAATTTCATCACCCCCACTAGCTCTTCTCATAGTGAAGCTTCCTAAGGCCCCCTTGACTTCACACTCCAGGATATCTGGATTTAGATGAGTGATTATACCATTGTGGTTATCTGGGTCATTAAAATCTTTTTTGTATAGTTCTTCTGTGTTTTTTTTTTGCCATCTCTTCCTAATATCTTCTGCTTCTGTTAGGTCCATACCATTTCTGTTCTTCATTGTGCCCATCTTTGCATGAAATGGTCCCTTGGTATCTTTAATTTTCTTGAAGAGATCTCTAGTCTTTCCTATTCTATTGTTCTCCTCTATTTCTTTGCATTGATCACTTAGGAAGGCTTTCCTATCGCTCTTTGCTATTCTTGAAAGTCTGCATTCAGATGGGTGTCTCTTTCCTTTTCTCCTCTGCCTCTCTTTTCTCAGCTATTTATAAATTCTCCTCAGACAACTATTTTGCATGTATGCAAATTACATGACCTTTATGACAGAAAGTGAAGAGGAACTAAAGAGCCTCTCAATGAGGGTGAAGCAGGAGAGTGAAAAAGATGGCTTAAAACTCAACATTCAAAAAAGGAAGATCATGGCATCCAATTTCATCACTTCATGGCAAGTAGATGGGGAAACAACGGAAACAGTGACAGACTTTATTTTCTTGGGTCCTAGAATCACTGCAGATATTGACTGCAGCCATAAAATTAAAAGATGCTTGCTCTTTGGAAGAAAAACTATGACAAACCTAGACAGCATTTTAAAAAGCAGAGACATTACTTTGCTGACAAAGGTCCATCTAGTCACAGCTTTGGTTTTTCCCAAACCAAAGGTAGTCATGTATGGGCGTTAGAGTTGGACCATAAAGAAGACTGAGCACCAAAGAATTGATGCTTTTGAACTGTGGTGTTGGAGAAGATCCTTGAGAGTCCCTTGGACTGCAGAAAAATCAAACCAGTCAGTCCTTAAGGAAATCAACCCTGAATTTTCATTGAAAGTACTGATGCTGAAGCTAAAGCTCCAGTACTTTGGCCACCTGATATAAAGAGTCGACTCATTGGAAAAGACTCTGATGCTGGGAGGAATTGACTGGGGATGACAAAAGGATGAGACGCTTGGTTGGCAGTACTGAATCAATGAACATGAGTTTGAGCAAACTCCAGGAGATGGTGAAGGACAGGGAAGCCTGGCATCCTACAGTCCATGAGGTCGCCAAGTCGGACAGCACTGAGAGACTGAGCAACTGACATCTATTTTTAGCACAGAGGCCAAAACGATGCTTTAAAATTTGTCAGGTCATATCAGTAACCTGGTGAAGGTTATTTCAAAGAGTCAAGAGACTCATTTCAAAGAGTAAAAGCCAAAGTATTTGCAATGCTATACAAATCCTACACAATGTGTTTTTCTGTACTTTTTTCCTTTTACTTCACCTTACAGTACTTTCTTTTCCTTTACTCCATTCTACTCTGTCTGACCTCCTCGTTCTGTCTAGAGTATTCCAGGCACACTCCCACCATGGAGCACTTGTTGTTCTAACTAGAAAGCTCTCACCCCGCCCCTCTAAACCTACATGGATCTCTCCTTTACCTCTTTCATGCCTTAGCAAAGGTCATCTTTTCAGCGAGGCCTTCCCTGATACCCTACTCATGATCTCAGTTCTTCCCATCCCAAACCACCCTTGGCTCTCTAATTTCCCTTTCCTGCTGTATTTTTCTTCAAAGTGCATAACACTGTCTAACGAACTGTATAATTAACTTGTTTTGTTTAATGTTTAACTCCCTGCTAGAATATAAACTCCTCAAGCACATATTTTCATCCTTTAGTTTACCACTAAATTTCTAGCACTAAATTAGTGCCTGGAGCATGGTCTTCACCTCATAAACATTCATGAATGAATGAAACAATGGGAAAGCAATAAAATGAAGCAGGTTACACAGCAGACAGAATTTGATGGACAATGTGGCAGGAAGAGTGGAAAGAAAGTGGAAACCATACCTTTCTATTGCATTGACCCCAATCTCAACTTGGTGGTAAGATCAGTCTGCCCTATGATAGCCGGTTAAAGCTCTATAGAGCAATAAAGTATACCAGTGTGAATAAAGATTAAACCCTAGTTACCTCTGATCTAGTCAGTGTAATCTACTGAAAGGTGGAAAGGGCCAAGAACTTGGATCATAAACTTTGACAAACTAGCATTGCATAGAATTGCAGATATTAAAAGTAAGCCACATTTTTCAATAGTTTTAGAAGGTCAGTCTCTGAACTTACATTCCAGCAGACAGGTAAGCACATAGCAGCACACAAACAAAAAATCAACACAAAGCCTGAGACGAGCTTAGTAACTGTCTTTTAGAAATTCTAAACATCACAGGAGCATGGGATCAGTCATCCAACAGCTAATTTTAGTTGGAAACTCACAAAACAATTTCTATGTGTGAGAACAGAATTCTCAATGTGAGAGCCTCTTGGGAAAATGAAAACAATGATTTTGAACGTACAGAATACAATCTGATCTCTCAGAAATACCACCTGTCCTTCATAGTCCCTGAATTTTCCTGAATATTCCTTACGGATATTTGAAAGAAGCTTTCAAGAACTCCAAGTTGTCTGGCAGTAAGGCTGAGCAATTAAAAGTTAACTATATTATAGGCAATGGAACATACAGTTGATACAAATGTAGATTTGGAAATAATATAAGAATTAGGATTCACCCAGCACAGGTAAATATGACACAGGAAATGTCTATATTGTATGTCCCAGAATTCTTTTTTTCACTTATTTCTTCCATTCTCTCATTTTTTTCCCCCTCAATATCCTTCTCATGTGACCAATATTCACATATTCACTCTACCCTCTGATCTTTATCCTCAGGAAATTACCTCATAAATTAAAGTCTAATTTTTCTCTAAAGTAATAGCTCTTAGACCAAAAGAGATTATTATCAAATTGTGAATTTTAGCACTCAATTAAAAATTAGCAATGATAGTTTTTCCAGCATCAGGAAATCACATCAAATATGACTAAAGTTCAGTCATTTACTTCATTCAGTCAACAAAGTATTGAATACCTGCTATGTGATAGGCAGTATTAAGTGCTGGGTATATAGCAGTGAGCAAAGACATATGGTTCAGATGCTCCAAAGTTTACAATTTAGTAGAGACAGATATAAAATAGGTAAATAATAGCTATATAAATACAAAATATAGTCACAAGATGATAAAGTTCCATAAAGATAACAGGCAGGTTTCCATGATAACAATCAACAGAGTACTTAAATGGGAAAGTTAGTGAAAGCTTGTCTGCAGAGACATTATTTAGATCAAGACTTGAAGCATGAGAGAGCATAGTCATACTACAAAACTAGAAGAAAAAAATTCCATGTGATGGCAAGAGTCTAAGGTAAGAAAGAGCTTGGAATCTTCTAGAAAGGATAGGTGCTGTGTAACTGAAGCATAGATAAGAAGGGTGGGAATAACTCAAGGTAATGTTAGTCAAATTTTTTGTATCTTATAAAACATTGTAAGGAATTAGGACTTGTGCAGTAAGAAATATTTTAAAGGATTTTAAGAAGTGTAATTTGACCTGGTTTGCCGTTTTTAAAGCTCAAAAACATTGCTATGTGATGAATGTTATAGTGGGCTGGAGGAGAATGTAGAGGAGGAAATGGAGAGATTAGAAAACTATTATAATAATCCTAGCTCAACCAGGATGATGGAAAAGATGGAGAGAAATAACTGGATTGAAGGTATGCTTTGGAGGAATAAACTATGACTTGCTAAAGGAAATCAAGAATTATTAGTCAAAATAACTTTAAAAGAGGCATTGAAACATGTATAATATCATATATGAAATGAGTCACCAGTCCAGGTTCAATGCACGATACTGGATGCTTGGGGCTGGTGCACTGGGATGACCCAGAGGGATGGTATGGGGAGGGAGGTGGGAGGAGGGAGGAGGGGTCAGGATGGGGAACACATGTATACCTGTGGTGGATTCATTTTGATATATGGCAAAACCAATTCAATATTGTAAAGTTAAAAAATAAAATAAAAAAAGAAGAGTAACACTATCTGTTTTCAAAATGGATACAAGTTACATTAATGAAAGTGATGTGGCACTGACATGAAAATACACAAATAGAAAAACAAAACAGAACAGAGTCCAGAAACAGACCTGCACTCATATAGATAGCTATTTTTTTTTTTTTTTTTTTGACAAGGATGAGAGACAATTCAACTGAGAAAATAGTCTTTTGAAAACTAGTTCTGAAGCAATTGAATATCCATATACAGAAACTGGGCTTCCCTGGTGGCTCAAATGGTAAAGAATATGCCTGCAGAGCAAGAGACCCATGTTGGATTACTGGGTCGGGAAGATCCCCTGGAGAAGGAAATGGCAACCCACCCCATTATCTTTGCCAGGAGAATTCCATGGACAGAGGAGCCAGGCAGGCTATAGTCCATGGGGTCACAAAGACTCGGACACAACTAACACTTTTACTTTCATGCAGGAACTGGATATCTATATGCAATAAAATGAGCTGGAATCCATAATAACCACACAAGAATTCAATAAAAATGAATCCTTCACCTAAGTAGAACATAGAAGTACAAAACTTCTAAAAGAAAATATGTGAGAAAATAATGCATACCTATTAAAATTAAAGAACTACTGATTATACCAAGTGTTATCAAGGATGAGAAATAACTAGAACTCTCATACATTGGTGGTGGGAATAACAATAGTACAACCACATTAGAAAACAGTTTGGCAGCTTCCTGGAAATTTCAACATAAGACTACCATATGATCCAGCCATTCCATTCCTAGGTATTTCAGTTCAGTTCAGTCGCTCGGTTGTGTCCGACTCCTTGCGACCCCATGAATTGCAGCACGCCAGGCCTCCCTGTCCATCACCAACTCCCACAGTTCACTCAAACCCCCGTCCATCGAGTCAGTGATGCCATCCAGCCATCTCATCCTCCATCGTCCCCTTTTCCTCCTGCCCCCAATCCCTCCCAGCATCAGAGACTTTTCCAATGAGTCAACTCTTCGCATGAGGTGGCCAAAGTACTGGAGTTTCAGCTTTAGCATCATTCCTTCCAAAGGACACCCAGGACTGATCTCCTTTAGAATGGACTGGTTTGATCTCCCTGCAGTCTGTGGGACTCTCAAGAATCTTCTCCAACACCACAGTTCAAAAGCATCAATTCTTCAGCGCTCAGCTTTCGTCACAGTCCAACTCTCACATCCATACATGACTACTGGAAAAATGATAAATTAAAACATACGTCCATGCAAAGGCTTATGCAAATGTTCATAGCAGCCTTATTTGTCACAGGCAACAATTGGAAAGAACTCAAATGCCCTTCGGTAAGTGAATGGATAAATGAATTGCTATATATTCATACAATGGAATGCCATTACAGTGATATACGATTATTCAGCAAGACAAAGGAATGAACTGTTGATAAATTCAACAACATGGATGAACCACAGAATAATTAGGATGAGTGAAAAAAGGCCAGATCCCCCCTCCCCTCAAAAAAGATGAAAAAAATTATTGCAAATGGCTGTTTAAATTAACCTTGTTTATTTGTAGTTTGTCAGCTTAAAGCTAAAGCCTTGAAACCCTTTAAATAATATAGGAAGATTCCTCGTACACTATATTAGATCATCCCATTTATATAAAATTCTAGAACTTGTAAACCAATGCCTAGTGATAGAAAGCAGATTTTTAGTTTACTGGGGACTAAATAGGTGGGAGAGGGAAATGGCAGGAATTAGAAAAGGCATGAGGAAACTTTGGGAATGTCACTATGTTCACTATTTTATTTGTGGTGATCATTTCGTGGGCAAATACGTATATCAAAACTCACCAAGGACTTCATTTTAAATACATGCAGTTTACTGCATGTCAAATTATTCCTCTAAGCTGTTAGAAAAAGCAGGAGAATGGAAGAAGGAGAAAGTAGATACATGAATTGAGAGAAGTCATGTTTGCTAGAGAGAGAAGTTTGGAAGTCATCAGAATGAACATGGTACTTCAGACCCTGGAAGTGAATGAAGTCACCTAGGGAAAGATTAGTCAGAAAAGAGACGGGGACCTTGGATGCTGCCTTAAGAAACATCAGAATTTAGAAGTTTAGGATGAAGAGGATCTTGACACATTGCTCGGTTTTCTTAAATCGTTTAAGTTTAAAGCACATCAAGCACTTTATCATCAAGTTTAAAGCATCTGATCATTATCTAATTCCCTATAGGCTGAATCAGTAGGAATGCAGACCCATTTAAGACAGCCTGTAACAAAACTTGTCTTTTTATCCTTTTTCCTATTCATTAGTCCACCAACACAATCGTTGTTGATCTTAATTGATAGAAATCGTCTTTTATTTTTTCCTTAATATTATTTTTAAGGTTTCATTCCAAACTATCATAGTGAAAATATTTCTTTTATTTCTATGAAATATGCTAGCATATTCTGAAGATACAATGCATTCTTACTCATTTAATGTTCAACTAACAACATTATATTTGGCATGGGTCATCAATAGCATTCAGAATATAAAGTATTCACAGAAATGTAAATGTGAACATTGTCATTTTAATTGATATTTATGAGATACATCACTGTGTCCTAAATAAAGCTGATTCGAGTTTAAGAAAAATAAATTTTGTTTATGCTTAGTGTAAATTAATTCAAGTGGCTAAATTAACTTTGTCAGTTTATTTCTATTTTGTTATATTAAAGCTTTAGCCCTGAAACCTTCTAAGTGCTACAGCAGCTTTTCAAATTCTCATATTTATATCAGAAATGGAGTTTTAGTTTCAAAAACCAAAAAATCAAACACATCTCTTGTCTCAATGTTGTCTCAATCTTCCCTCCAGCTCAGACTATTCACTCCGCTTCCCATTACCAAATATTCGCATTAGTGTTAATGCTCTCTGGCTCCACTTCGTGCCCTTCTCAGCCAGTCAGTCCTCTCAAACTGCTCTCCCAAAGTCCACCACGAAATCATGGGCACCAGCATCCCTGAGCACCCCGCTGTCTCCCGTTACTTGAGATGTCACCACAACATTTGACGTTACAGATGGCCCCATTCTTCCCACAATTTCCTTTTCCCCTTCTGAGGTCCTACATTCTCTCACTTTGCTGACTTATCCTTTTCAGTTTCTGAGTTCCTCATTCTCAGTTTAAATTTTAAATTCGTGTGCTTCCGTCTTTCTCCTCTTTTCTTTCTCTTCCCTCCTCTTGGACAATTCTGTCCCCATAATGTCTTCCCCTTCTGCCTCCTAAATTATTTGCATCTTCATTTTTCTCCCTCTTGGAGTCAAACAAGAGACTACTTTAGTTTCTTGGCTTATTCACACTGAAACGGAAAGACTCAAATCAAGAAGATATGTGATTCTTGGTATTTCCTTAGTGGTCCAGTGGCTGAGACTCAGCTCTCCCAGTGCAGGGGGCCCAGGTTTGATTCCTGGTCAGGGAACTAGATCCCACTTGTTGCAACCAAGAGCTCACATACTGCAACTAGAGATCCTGCATGCCACAGCTAAGACCTGATGCAGTCACATAAATAAATAAATTTTTTAAAAAAGAAAATATGGAATTCTTAATGGCTTAGAAGCCATATCCATCAATAAGCAAGACTGAATAAACTTTAGCATAATTATATTGCAACAGTCTTTTTTAATCAGTTCCAATTTTTAACAAAATTACTTCAGGAGTGGTTTTTAGATAAACAAAGAAAAACAAGTATAAACTTGAGGCTGTTGGTTACTGAGCAGTATATAAAAGTTGTGGGGAAAGGCGCTAGAAAGTAAAAGCGAAAAAAGGGCATGAACTTCCCATTTGGCCCAGAGCCAGGGCTCATTCTACATGAATCTCATCAACATCCTGTCTAGTTGAAAGTAAGCAAAAGTAAATTGAGGTATAATTGGCAACCAGAGGATAAAGCATTCTGCTGAAGCTAGAGAAACTCAGTTCCTAGTGTCTGTGACTCCTCACTACATGTAGATGAAGCCAATTTAAGTGCTACACTTTGAGTATAAACCTCTTTGGACTAAACATAAGAGTTTAGTGAGGAACGTTTTAGTGGTTAGGGAACCCAGAGGATTTGGGAAGGCTTTATTCTGGTAGATGCCACTGATGGAAGAATATGCATTACTGTCACAAAAGCAAATTTCTCTTCATTCCTAAATCAAATTATTCACTGAAGAAGTAAGAGTCTCTCAGTCATGTCCAACTCTTTATGATCCCATGGAATAGTCCATGGAATTTTCCAGGCCAGAATACTGGAATGGGTAGCCAATCCCTTCTCTAAGGGGTCTTCTGCCAAGGATCGAACCCAGGTCTCCTGCATTGCAGGCAGATTCTTTACCAGCTGAGCCACCAGGGAAGCCCTCATTGAAGAAATTCTTAATCAAATCACAGTTTATGAGGAGTAGGGTGTATATATTTTGGCCACCTGATACAAAGAACTGATTCACTGGAAAAGACCCTGATGCTGGGAAAGATTGAAGGCAGGAGGAGAAGGGGATGACAGAGGATGAGATAGCTGGATGGCATCACCAACTTGATGGACATTAGTTTGAGCAAGCTCTGGGAGTTGGTGATGGACAGGGAAGCCTGGAGTTCTGCAGTCCATGGGGTCCCAAAGAATGGGACACAACTGAGCGATTGAACTGAACTGTGAGTGTATATAAATTGTATCAATGTGTTCTATAATCATGGAAAATTAGTCTGTATACTCAACAATTTTTTTCATTTCTTAGAAATTCTTAAGTTTTCTAAATAAAATCTTTGTGCTGATAGTTGTTATCATCTGAAGTCTTATATGGACCCCAATCTCTTAATGCCCATCGAAATATTCCAAGGGTGCATTTGGTAAAGAAATAGGGGCAGGGGTGTTTGTGTGTATGTGTGTGTGTGTGTGTGTGTGTGTGTCAAAGAGAGAGAGGAAGGAATGGGATTAAGAGATGATATAGTAAAACATTTATTAAATTTGTATATAAGAAACATGAGAAAAAATATTAGAAGTTTTACTACACATAAGATTTTATTTTTTTAATTTAATTTTATTTTATTTAACTTTACAATATTGTATTGGTTTTGCCATATATCAAAATGAATCCACCACAGATATACATGTGTTCCCCATCCTGAACCCTCCTCCCTCCTCTCTCCCCATACCATCCCTCTGGGTCGTCCCAGTGCACCAGCCCCAAGCATCCAGTATCGTGCATCGAACCTAGACTGGCGACTCGTTTCATATATGATATTATACATATTTCAATGCCATTCTCCCAAATCATCCCACCCTCGCCCTCTCCCAGAGTCCAAAAGACTGTTTTATACATCAGTGTCTCTTTTGCTGTCTCGTATACAGGGTTATTGTTACCATCTTTCTAAATTCCATATATATGTGTTAGTATACTGTATTGGTGTTTTTCTTTCTGGCTTACTTCACTCTGTATAATAGGCTCCAGTTTCATCCACCTCATTAGAACTGATTCAAATGTATTCTTTTTGATGGCTGAGTAATACTCCATTGTGTATATGTACCACTGCTTTCTTATCCATTCATCTGCAGATGGACATCTAGGTTGCTTCCATGTCCTGGCTATTATAAACAGTGCTGCGATGAACATTGGGGTACACGTGTCTCTTTCAATTCTGGTTTCCTTAGTGTATATGCCCAGCAGTGGGATTGCTGGATCATAAGGCAGTTCTATTCCCAGTTTTTTGAGGATTCTCCATACTGTTCTCCATAGTGGCTATACTAGTTTGCATTCCCACCAACAGTGTAAGAGGGTTCCCTTTTCTCCACACCCTCTCCAGCATTTATTGCTTGTGGACTTTTGGATTGCAGCCATTCTGACTGGTGTGAAATGGTACCTCATAGTGGTTTTGATTTGCATTTCTCTGATAATGAGTGATGTTGAGCATCTTTTCATGTGTTTGTTAGCCATCTGTTTGTCTTCTTTGGAGAAATGTCTATTTAGTTCTTTGGCCCATTTTTTGATTGGGTCATTTATTTTTCTGGAATTGAGCTGTAGGAGTTGCTTGTATGTTTTTGAGATTAGTTGTTTGTCTATTGCTTCATTTGCTATTATTTTCTCCCATTCTGAAGGCTGTCTTTTCACCTTGCTTATAGTTTCCTTTGTTGTGCAGAAGCTTTTAAGTTTAAGTAGGCCCCATTTGTTTATTTTTGATTTTATTTCTGATATTCTGGGAGGTGGGTCATAGAGGATCCTGCTGTGATGTATGTCAGAGTGTTTTGCCTATGTTCTCCTCTAGGAGTTTTATAGTTTCTGGTCTTACATTTAGATCTTTAATCCATTTGGAGTTTATTTTTGTGTATAGTGTTAGAGAGTGCTCTAGTTTCATTCTTTTACAAGTGTTTGACCAGTTTTCCCAGCACCACTTGTTAAAGAGATTGTCTTTAATCCATTGTATATTCTTGCCTCCTTTGTCAAAGATAAGGTGTCCATAGGTGTGAGGATTTATCTATGGGCTTTCTATTTTGTTCCATTGATCTATATTTCTGTCTTTGTGCCAGTATCATACTGACTTGATGACTGTGGCTTTGTAATAGAGTCTGAAGTCAGGCAGGTTGATTCCTCCAGTTCCATTCTTCTTTCTCAAGATTGCTTTGGCTATTCAAGGTTTTTTGTATTTCCATACAAATTGTGAAATTATTTGTTCTAGCTCTGTGAAGAATACCGTTGGTAGCTCGATAGGGATTGCATTGAATCTGTAAATTGCTTTGGGTAGTATGCTCATTTTCACTATATTGATTCTGCCAACCCATGAACATGGTATATTTCTCCATCTATTAGTGTCCTCTTTGATTTCTTTCACCAGTGTTTTATAGTTTTCTATATATAGGTCTTTAGTTTCTTTAGGTAGATATATTCCTAAGTATTTTATTCTTTTCATTGCAATGGTGAATGGAATTGTTTCCTTAATTTCTCTTTCTAATTTCTCATTATTAGTGTACAGGACTGCAAGGAATTTCTGTGTGTTGATTTTATATCCTGCAACTTTACTATATTCATTGATTAGTTCTAGTAATTTTCTGGTGGAGTCTTTAGGGTTTTCTATGTAGAGGATCATGTCATCTGCAAACGGTGAGAGTTTTACTTCTTTTCCGATTTGGATTCCTTTTATTTCTTTTTCTGCTCTGATTGCTGTGGCCAAAACTTCCAAAACCAAGTTGAATAGTAATGGTGAAAGTGGGCATCCTTGTCTTGTTCCTGACTTTAGAGGAAATGCTTTCAATTTTTCACCATTGAGGATAATGTTTGCTGTGGGCTTGTCATATATAGCTTTTATTATGTTGAGGTATGTTCCTTCTATTCCTGCTTTCTGGAGAGTTTTTATCATAAATGGATGTTGAATTTTGTCAAAGGCTTTCTCTGCATCTATTGAGATAATCATATGGTTTTTATTTTTGAATTTGTTAATGTGGTGTATTACGTTGATTGATTTGCGGATATTGAAGAATCCTTGTATCCCTGAGATAAAGCCCACTTGGTCATGGTGTATGATCTTTTTAATGTGTTGTTGGATTCCGACTGCTAGAATTTTGTTAAGGATTTTTGCATCTATGTTCATCAGTGATATTGGCCTGTAGTTTTCTTTTCTTGAGTTAAGAATTTTTAAATACTTATTTTAAAGATGTTTACTTTCACATGTAAAAACACATATCACTCATTATGTTCCCATCATTATGTAGCACATCTGTTTTTCTTATTTTTTTTTTTACTTTTGTGATCCATTGAAAACATTTTGTGAGCTCTCCACATGAAATTATTTTTAAACCTATTTTTCTTGCAATTTTCCTTGCAGATACAGCAGTACATAAGTACAGTTAAAATAAAGTCATTTTGTTTATTACTCTTTGATGACACTTTACTAGAAGTGATTTATATTCATCTAGTTTAAAGATGAGAACAGAAAATTATAAATCTTAGAGACAGCAAGTATGGAGCCAGCAATTCAATGACATTTATAAAGAACATTATCTTAAATAGCTGTCCACTAATAAGTTTCTGAGCATTTTGCTTGGCAGACACATTTATAACACAGGGAAGACTCTGTGAAGGCTTTTATTTCAATTATTATGAAGATTCTCCAGGGTGACTCTTGGTGTCTGGGATGAAAGGCCATTGTAGTTAGTCAATACTTTTTCCACTACTCATTTTCTCTATTATTTTCTCTCCTAATAAGATTGAAGTACATTATTTAATTGTTTTAGGTTTCAAGATCTTAAAAAGGGTAAAGATGTTAGATTTTACAATTAAGCGAAACCCTAAGGTACTGGGGGGATCCTCTCTGTGGAAACCTGTCTTGTCAAGAGTTATTGAGCTGATGTCTAACTATCTATACTGACTTCTACCAGAAGGCAACTGACTGTTCCATGTTAATACTGAAAGTAAGCATCTGAGCTAATCAACAGATACAAACTTCCACGGCATTCTGAGTACAGGCTTTCAGAATGTTTTGATTATTCAAGAAGTCTACATTAATGTTGAAAAAGACACTGAAAACATCCCCACCCCGAACTCTTTTTTTCAGAAATGTTAAGTTAAAATAACAGGAAGTAAACGGTTGTTCATGATGCACTGTTGATCTTCTTCAACAAGGATATTTGCATGTCCTTATTTATGTACTCTAGACTCTGCCAGTTCAAATATTCCAAAGACTTCTGTCCTAAACAAGTGATCATGAAAGCATAGTATTTATAGGGAAAGAAGACAATTACCAACCTTTGTAATCTGATGCCGTTTGGTGATTATTGCTCATGTGTTAAAAACTCAAAATTCTTACGCTGTATTAGTCTATTACTCCCTTACTTCTCCTATTTACAATACATAACATTTTTTGAGAAAAGGAAAGTTTGGTTTTGTAAATAGGTTGATGGGGAAATTACTTAAAGGAAACCTAAAGTTAAGACAAAAATTACTCAAGATTTCTTTTTCCCAACCTCAAGGTTTAAACATTTTTCTTCTCTTAGAAAAATAATGTTTGAATTAATTTAAAACTGTCCAAAATGGTTTATGTATTAGTCCAGTTTCCTATTGTACTAGGATAATTTTTAACATCCTTCCTAAGTTACACCACTGATGTTCATCTTTAAGATAGTAATAAACTAGTGTCAACTAGAAAGGACTTCTCTGTAGCTCAAACAGTAAAGAATCTGCCTGTGAAGCAGGAGACCAGGGTTTGATCCCTGGGTTGGGAACTTCCTCTGGAGAAAGGAATGGCAATCCACTCCAGTATTCTTGCCTGGAGAATTCCATGGACAGAGAAGTCTGGCAGGTTACAGTCCGTGGAGTCGCAAAGAGTTGGATATGACTGAGTGACTAACACGCACCGAGGGCTGACTAGAAAGTGTCACTCGCCATCTGCCTCTACAAGGATCGGATCACTAGTCGCTGCAGTCGCTGACCTTCAACACACCCTAAAAGGAGTTCCGGGCAGAGATCAGGAATGAGGTACTCTGTGTTCTGGGAAAACCTGGCAGAATAGACCTTCAGTTAGATATTTTCAGAAGAAATTAGCCTGATTTCTTGCATCTTCTCCTATTTAGGAAAGCACTGAAATCATTAATGGAGATGTCTGCTCCTCCTGCCGAGCAGCAACCGTCTTGTGACTAGCAGTGACAAGAAGCTCACAAGACAGTTGCTGCTACTTATGAGGAGCAGATGTCTCCATTAATGATTTTAGTGCTTTTCTAGATATGAACATTGGAGTGCGTGTACATTTTCGAATTAACAAAAACATAAATACTACTTCCTGTGCGACATGCAATGTTCTACCAAACACTTCGTAAACAATCCCATTTAACAACTCAGTGTGGTAGAAATCATTGTTTTACAGACAAGGAAACTAAGGCAGATGGCTAGTAAGTAATCTGCCTAAGATCACATAACCAGTTAGCAGGGGCTGAGGAATTTAACGTAGCAACCAGACTCTGGAGTCTATACAGCTGTTTGTCAGCCATTTGAGTTTGCTATTCTATAAAAGCTAACCATAACCTGAATAGGTATTAAGAGAATAAAATAAATATATGTAAAATGTACACAAATGCAAAATATTCCTGTTGGCTTATCATGTCTGTTGAACCCAAAGAGAAGTCTGGATATTAGATCCAGCAGTGAAAATGAAGACAGTTTTACATTGGAAAACATAAGTCATCTGAGAAAAAAAATGGAATTCAGGTGTGATCTCAGGTCCAGTGTCCTCTGGGATAATAACTGCCACTGTCAGAACTACAGACTTCAAACTGGCACAAATATATAATACAAAGTTATAGGACGAGATACATTGCTAAAAGGCCCAATACCTATGAACACAGGTTATAATATTCTGTTCTGAAAGTTTTGCAAATATGCCCAAGTGCTGACTCTCAAATATAAGAAAATATTTTACATCAATAAAAATGGACAGAACGTACAACAATCAAAGTTAAAAGAAATTTGTTCTCATTGCCACTGTCCAGACTAGTCTCAAAGCCTCTGGTTTCATTTCTTAATCGATATGTCTTAATTAGTAAAGCCTACATTCCATGAGGGCGGAAGATGGGGGAGTGGAAACAGTCCGGAAAATGCACAAAAAGCCTGAAGGTCAGTGGGAGATGAACCTTTGAAGAAAGAGGACCACAGAATCTCTCTCATTCATGTTGCCTCTTCATGAAAAAGAAGGTTGTAGGAGCCCTTAATACTCTAATACTTACAATATAGGAATAAAACTATTTCAAACATTGAAACTTAGAGTATTTTTAACTGATTGTTAAAAAGCCATTTAAAACAGCCATGTACTCTGTATTTGCCGAAAGGAGGCTAAGAAAAGTCTTAATCATGATGTTGATTTCACCCCAGCTTTAAAATTCCTGAGGGAAAATTAAAAAAAAAAAAAGAGAGAGAGGATGTCTGCTGAGCACAACAGGACTATATCTTTTTGAAATCACTAATCTAATTCAGCTTTACTTTCCATTTTGGGCTTAAATACAGACTTTTAGAATGAGACAAAAATAAAGTCTTCTAAAAAAAACAAGGAATCAGTAAAACTTCACTTATATTTACTAGCGATCATTTGGCTTTTAAAATTCTAATAATTTTCCCTCGAAAAGAAAACGTTTCCTCTTGTCTAGACAATATAGCCTGCTTCCTTTTCAGATGGGGCTCTTGGGATCCTGGCTCTGTCTCTTTTCACTCACATCATCTATGATTCCACATGAAGCAGGGCTGAGTGGCCCTTCCACACTCCAAATAAGAAACCTTGCAAGGTAGCGTTTCCTATCATTCTTGGGCCACTGCCATCACCAAACTGTTTTGAAAAGCATTTATTCTTGGTTTTTGTTGGTGGTGGTTTTGTTTCTCCATTTACACTTGTAAAGTCTCATCTCCATGATATCTGACAGTGGCTTTGGGTGTAGGCATACTCAAAAAGAGACAACAGCAAGAGGTGGTTAGGGAGGTGAATGTCTGTGGGGCAGACAGGTTGAGTAATCTAACAGAGCATGACAAGTTCAGGACAACCTCAAATACTAAAACTGAGAAGTCAACGGTAGTGCTAGTGTGCTGGCAGGCAGCTAAACATTTTCACTATACCCAAAAATGGAGAAGCGAAGCACTTTGCTGAATTACCTTTAACTACAGAATACTGCCTTTTAAAACGATTTCTTCCAACTTACAAAGACTTTTATAAGACTATTTTTTTGAGAAGGGGGAGGCATTTTCCTTTAAGGTATATTATTCAGGAACCACTGTCTGCACCCCTCACAGGGCATCGCTGTTGCACCTTGTAAGCATTCTCAGGAAGGGATCCATCTCATGTTTCTTTGCATTCCTCACAATGGTAGCACAATGTGCTCCAGTTGAAGGTATGCATGTATATATATATCATTTACTTGTGCACCCATTCATCCATTTATTCATTCATCTAGTTTATTGGACATATATTGAGCTTCTCTTTACACTGTGAGGATATAACCACAAATAAGACATAGTTCTTGTTTTCAATGAATTCATAAAGTCTAGCTGGGAAAAGAAACTGGGGAAAGAACTGTGAACACCATTTGAGAGCACGGATAATAGGAGTTGGTACAGAGTACACTGGATCCCAAAGAAGGAGAAAATTGATCAACGGGGATTTTTTAACAGTTGTAAAGGGTATTGCATGTATATTTTCCATGCAAGGAAATGCATTTCCAGACAGGGGCTTAACTTATGCAAAGATCTAGAGATGCAAAATAGCACAGCAGCTAGTACATCAGTATATTGATGGGGGAGAGGACCCTGACAAGGGATGAGACAGATATCACCAAGATGATTTTCAGTGACAGGAGGCACTTCTCTCACAGAACACAAGCAAATGACAAGCATATCCATGTAATACTTAGGAAATCTTAATTAGGTTGATCACTTTAAAGAAAAATATTAATGAAGTGTATCACTACATGGGAAACAGATGGGGAAACAGTGGAAACAGTGTCAGACTTTATTTTCCTGGGCTCCAAAATCACTGCAGATGGTGACTGCAGCCAGGAAACTAAAAGACACTTACTCCTTGGAAGGAAAGTTATGACCAACCTAGATAGCATATTCAAAAGCAGAGACATCACTTTGCCAACAAAGGTTCGCCTAGTCAAGGCTATGGTCTTTCCTGTGGTCATATATGGATGTGAGAGCTGGACTGTGAAGAAGGCTGAGCACGAAGAATTGATGCTTTTGAATTGTGGTGTTGGAGAAGACTCTTGAGAGTCCCTTGGACTGCAAGGACACCCAACCAGTCCATTCTGAAGGAGATCAACCCTGGGATTTCTTTGGAAGGAATGATGCTAAAGCTGAAACTCCAGTATTTTGGCCACCTCATGCGAAGAGTTAACTCATTGGAGAAGACGCTGATGCTGGGAGGGATTGGGGGCAGGAGGAGAAGGGGACGACAGAGGATGAGATCGCTGGATGGCATCACTGACTCGATGGATGTGAGTCTGAGTGACCTCCGAGAGCTGGTGATGGACAGGGAGGCCTGGCGTGCTGCAGTTCATGGGGTCGCAAAGAGTCGGACACAACTGAGTGACTGATCTGATCTGATCTGACCTGATTGAGGTGCTTTCAATAATAGAGCCCATGCCAGAAAAAAAGTATACATGCTAACAGATTTTCACAACAGTGAATGTTCTAAGTGCTACGTCGTGAAACAAAAAGAGTTAAAAAATCATATCCTTTTTGAAGAAACCGGCTCACTTTATTTTCATTTATCATAATGATTTAGATCTAACAGAAAATTATAACATCTATAACAGTGTCTGTGGGCACTCAGTAAATAACTGTTGATGGAAGTCCCTCATCAGGCTGCATTTGGCAAATAAAGAAATGCTTCGGATACTGCCCCTGGCTCTCCATTTGTTCCTGCTACTGGTTTTTGATAACTAGAGTCCTTTTCCCTTGTGGTCCCCAGAGTTAATTTACTCTGTTTCTCTTCAGTCCCTACTCATAACTAACCTTTCCTCTACCCTACACAGAACTAGAGATGCTTGAAAATGTTGTCCTAAGGTATGTCTGAGCAGGTTTGAAGGAGGCAGTCATTGAGTCATGGGTCTTGCACCTGCAAACCAAAGGAACAGAGTTGCAGTGACCATCAGTAGCAATTCAAAATATACAAATCAAAGAGGGGAAAGTAAGAGCATGGGAGCTGCTGCAATAAAGAAGCAGAGACCTGCTTCCTCTGTGCTGTCTCTGCTCTCTACTATTTGGGTGCACACGGTGAGTGGGTGGGGTGGTGGTGACAGTGAAGGAAGCATAGCAGTGAGAAGCAAGTGGGCAGAGAACAAGGCTGCTTCACAGAGGGAGCCTAAGGCAGTGACACAGAATCTCAGGGCCACACCCAGATATCACTGCAAACCCCAGAAAGGCCCCCCTGCACTGACTCCTGCCGCTATTTAGCTCTCCTCTTCTCTGTCATTCTGCTTCCTCCGGTACCCTTTAGAAACCCTTTTCTGAGAAGCCCTTCACTCTGTTCTGCAATGATCTCATTACAATCTTTTCATCAAAATGAATCCAGTAGTCAAATTATGAGCTAGTTGGGTTTTTAGAGACCAAACTCAAATCCCTCATCTCACATTTAAAGAAAGAGACGGGCAAAGCATGAAGATTCTTTGGACCTAACTTGTGTTTAAGAATTAGATAAAGCGGGAGGAGAAAGAATTGTCATTCAGTTTGGGCTTCCTTGTTGGCTCAAATGTAAAGAAGCTGCCTGCAATGCAGGCAACCTGGGTTCAATCCCTGGGTTGGGAAGATCCCCTGGAGAAGGGAATGGCCACCTACTCCAGTATTCTTGCTGGAGAATTCCATGGACAGAGGCGCCTGGCAGGCTAGGGCCCATGGGGTCACAAAAAGTCAGACACAACTGAGCAACTAGCACTTTCACTTTACTCAAATCAGAAGAGTATGCCTATATATAAGGATTTCAGAAAGATGGCACTGATGACCCTACGTACAGGGCAGCAGAGAAAACACAGATGTAAAGAAGAGACTTTCAGACTCAGTGAGAGAAGGAGAGAGTGGGATGATTTGAGAGAATAGCAATGAAACATACATTACTATATGTACATAAAATAGATAACCAGTGCAGTCCAATGCCTGAGGCAGGGCACCCAGTGCCAGTGCTGTGACCACCTGGAAGGATAGTGTGGGAGTGGGGTTCAGGATGGGGGGGACACGTGTTTGCCTATGGCTGATTCGTGCTGATGTATGGCAAAAATCATCACAATATTATAAAGTAATTATCCTTTAACTAAAATAAATTAATTTAATAAAAAGAAGAGTATGCCTAACTTGCTGATCATGAAAGTTCTATCCAGGTTTTAAATTCTATGTGCTATAACCCATGCGGATAGTTGGAATTTGGAACACATATTTGCAATATTCTACAAAATGTTTTCCTCGTTTTACTGCAAATCTGGCAAATAACTTCACCCTTCAGTCCTTTCCTTGACGAACTTCTGCCTTATCCTGGAAAACATGACTTCGACTCTGGGATTTTGGTTTGTTTGTACTCTTAATGCTGTTTCCTCATTAACAATATAATCCATGAAAAGCAGGGTCTAAAGCACAGTTAGTTCTATAGTTGAGTTACTTCATAGATAAAATAAATTTCACTAGTCAGATTAAGGACATATCTGACTTTGCAGTTCTATGTGTAGAAATTTACATGTAAAGTCTTAGAATATCAAATTACAAATAGACTCTTGGAACAAAATCTGTTCATATATTAGGGGCTGTTTGCAGCCACATTGTATCTAGTAAGCTCAATGTTCTTGAACTTATTCAATTTTCTATTAATAAACTGAATATGGTAAACACATTCAAGTATACCACAGTCTTTCCTTGACTGGACCCATAAGAAGGGACAGAGCTCAGCACATAATCAATCTGTATTCTTTGTAAAAATCTATTTATTTCCTTAGAAAGAAACCAGCTACCAGATAGCACTTAATACATGTTACTTCTCAGAACAAACCACTTATATATATAAAAATTTTAAACCTTAAAGTATCCCCTATAATTTAAGCTTTAGTTATTTATGTTCATTTGGAATTTAAGCAAAATTCTTTCACTTGATTCAGTTCTATTTAAACGAAATTACCTCAACTAAGAAAAAATAACAGCATTTTTAATAGCAGTTTTAATATCTTGCTCTTACAAATAATTATATTTTATGTAAAAAATGAAAAAAAGGCTAGTAATTATATAATATTATATAATAGTAATAATATACCCACATACTTCTCTACATAGAAGTACAACAATAAATATTTTACTTTAATTCAACAAACTATTATGCATCAGTTATATGTAGGAATATGTACCACTCTACGGGGAAGGCAACGGCACCCCACCCCAGTACTCTTGCCTGGAAAATCCCATGGACGGAGGACCCTCGTGGGCCGTAGTCCATGGGGTCGCCAAGAGTCGGACACGACTGAGCAACTTCACTTTCACTTTTCACTTTTATGCATCGGAGAAGGAAATGGCAACCCACTCCAGTGTTCTTGCCTGGAGAATCCCAAGGACGGGGGAGCCTGGTGGGCTGCCGTCTATAGGGTCGCACAGAGTCGGACACGACTGAGCAACTTCACTTTCACTTTTCACTTTTATGCATCGGAGAAGGAAATGGCAACCCACTCCAGTGTTCTTGCCTGGAGAATCCCAAGGACGGGGGAGCCTGGTGGGCTGCCGTCTATAGGGTCGCACAGAGTCGGACACGACTGAAGTGACTTAGCAGCAGCAGCAGCAGTACCACTCTAAAGGCAATCATCTGAGTGAAATAGACTTGTTCTGCTTTCTCAGTCAACCTTCACCATTCACTTTTTAGAGTATCTCTTATGTCTTTATCCACATTATACAGACAGAATCTTAGAAAAAATTGAAGTCTTCAGTGCAAATTTCTAAGAAGCATTATAGCAGCAGCACACCATTGGGATAAAAAAAGAGAGAGCGCTTGGTTTTGGAGTGAGACAGCTATAGACTTGAATGCTGACTCTGCCTTCCAATAGCTGTGTGATTTGGAGCAAGTTAATTAACCTCTCTAAGCAGCAGTGTCTCCATCTGTAGAATACTGCCTATCTTTGGGATCCATGTTCAGCCAGCTCAGAGAGGTGTTGCCACACTGGTTAATAAAGAGTTGAAACACTTCCACAAATTAATAAATAGCTGCTGCCTAAATTGCACCATGTGAAACGCCTCACACAGATATTCTTGGGGTTTAGTGAGATAGCAATGCCTAGCGTTTAGCAGGAATGTGTTTTCTATATTATAGACTGTCCTATATGCTCAGTGTCATAGGACTGAATGTATCCTCTTTGGCTTGTCAGGAAAATCTCTTACTTCAGAAGATGATAGAGCTTTTGCCCCCAAATTATTTCTTCTTTTCTCTGATGGCTGGCAATTCTGATTACATGTCTTGAGTGTAAACATATTGATATTTGCTTGCACACTCAGTTATGGCTGACTCTGTGACCCCAAGGACTGTAGCCAGCCAGGCTCCTCTGTCCATGGAATTTTGCCTCTCCAGGCAAGAATACTGGAGTTGGCTGCCATTTTCTTCTCTAGGGGATCTTCCCAACCCAGGGATCGAACCAGGGTCTCTTGAGTCACTTGCATTGGCAGGCAGATTCTTTATCACTGTGCCACCTGGGAAGCCCTATTAGCAATCTTAAAATGCAGGGGAAATGAAGGATTTCTAAACTAAATGAAAATGAATTAGAATTATTTTGAATTTCAAAGTTACTTGCTTTTTTATCTTCAAGCCAATTCATTAATGATGTGTATATTGTTTCTATGTTTGTATGATTTGACACAGTGTAATCATAAACCCATACAAAATTGAGAAAAGAAAAACGGTTCGCAATTTCATTTAACTGTGAAGTATTAATCCAAATTGTGATTTCTATGTTTCAGGCAAAGAAAGATTCAGTTCTCAAAAAATACCATAATTTTTTTTCTCCAACACTGTTATTAAAGAAAATGGCTAATAGAGAAAAACCAAAATCCAGGAACCATATAAATCTTTGACTTTGAAAGATCAAGTGAATAAAAAAGTAAATCAATGCATTGAAAAGAGGTTTGTTTCTTCCCCTGGTTTGCTGCTGGTCTCTTTTAATGGGGAACAATAATATGAGTATACATCCCTATGTATTTCTACCCACTGCTGACCTGTGTGCATGGTTTCTAAGCATCTCAACTCTTTCGTATACGTTTTGGCCTGATACGATGTAATTAGTGTAGAATATTAGTCAGGGCAGAGAACGGGTAGCTTGCCAACCAGATTTACTATTGAAACAGTGGGTGTTGCCACTTCTAGCCATTTCTGACAGTACTGTTAGGAATTAAATCATGGCATTAGCCGAGCACTATCTGGCTGTGGAAACCTTGTAGGTCATCAGTTTATGCCCCGACTCTCCAGACAAGTGGCAGGTGGAGCCACACCAGCCCCTACTGATGACACGAACTGGAGACTCTAGCCAGTAGATGAGGGTTGTACCGGGTTTTGTTTTTTTTAATTCATCAGGCCATATGCTGCCAGGCTCTCATGCAAATAGACAAAATTACAAATAATAAAAAAGAACCAACTGTTTTAGGGGTTGGCTGTTTTGTGTCACCATTGCTATCGATGCGAGAGGCTGGTTAATGAAAGAAGAGTCTTGGACTCCCAGTGACATCAACCTAAGGGGATGGATACTTTCAAATCCAAGCTTCATTCAAGCCGTGTTAAACCTCTGCCCTCGGGTAACTCAGTGCCAGTGTCTATTTGGCTGAAAGCAGGGGAGCCTGGCTTTCCAGCTGGCCTAGAGTTTAGGCAAGCTTCTCGAATGCTCCCTGCAGCTGAGGCCCATTGTCCACAGATGTGAGGAGAGAGAAAAGGTTAAGTTTCATTGAGGTTGGGTTAAGGTGGGGCTCATGGGTTTATCAGATGCAGACATTTAGAATAAGCAGCTTTAGAAAGAAAAAAGAATAGTCAACGCAAATTTCTTTTTTTAAATGACAAGAGAAGTATCATTTGTTGGCTGTATGGAAATTCCTAACTTTTTAATATCAAAGGCTGCAAGGAAAAAATCTCTCCAAGCAGATCTTAAATTCTTCCTCTGAAATACTGGCATTTAAAATAAAAATGTTTGTTAAACTTCTGTATAATTTCTGCTATTTCTATATTCATAATTATTACCAAGTTTCCAGTGGGTACAAATGGAGAATTTCACACCTTGGATAGCATTCACACATTTATTTCCCATTTTAAGGCAATAAACTCCCAACTAAAAAATGAAGTAGACTGATTCTGAATTCATAACTATATGTGTAATATTTTAAATGATTCCATTTTAGAACCGTTGTGCTAACGTTCATTTGCACCTCTATTGGGTCACTTTGAAGCCATAATTTGCACCTTCTTATAGACTATTCAAAACCAGTTGTACTCAATTAATATGCAAAGTGTTGCATTCAAGAATTGTCAAAATAAAAGTATCATGGAAATACGTGCACACACATGTGTGATCCTGAAAGAAGTTTGTGATGAGTCTCTTGTTCAGTTCGTGCTGCACAGCAAGGGTATTCTGAAGAGTGTTTTGTCCACAGCCACTGCACTACTAGCTTGCAGAAGCAAAGGCAAGTCGTTTTCTTTCTGTTTTCCTGCCGGTGTCACCACAACCTGCCTTCCTGAGTGTGTCACTAGATTTGCCTTCACCTCCTGTCTAATTTGTAATCTAAAGTATTCTTATGAAACATGCATGAGTTTAACTGCACTGTTAGGAATAATACCTAGATCCAAGGGCAGGGGCAGCGGCAGGGGCATCATAAGAGAAGGTTGCGAAAGTTTGTCTCCAACAAACTGTCATTGATGCACTCTACCAAAATGTGACAGCTTTTCAATGGATAAAAATTGTTAGTTTATACAGTTAACATTGCTAGGAAAACTATTTCATGTTATATATAAACAAGGACAATAAAAGATAATGCCCCCTTTAACTGTTCAAAAGAGAGTGATTAGAGTCCTATGACAGGGAATAACAGACTCTACTGTCACTGATATTCACAACTCTGAACTCCAGATCAATTTGAATTCTTTTTTCTAATTTGAAAAGAACTAAAGAATTAAAGGGAGTCAAGGTACAAGGGATAATGTCTTACAAAGAAAGATCTACATTTCCAACCAATTTAAGCTGAGAAAATAGCTCCCCAGTTGACATTAACTTGAATGTGTGTTGAAGCAAGGAGTAATTCAGCAAGTTCATGACAGATAAATGTCAAGATTTTCAAACATTTTCATGTTATGGGAAACTACATAAGTGAGAAAGAATGGGTAATGTTCTAATATCTTGGTAGGAAATTTAAAGATGTATTACTTTTCATAATGAATTCTAAAATTTTAAGTTCACATTTAATGGTGATAAAATTTTCCTGTCACATGGAAATGCATGCCCCTAATGGACAAATTCATTTTTCAAAATAAAATAATTGCAAAATTTTATTTAGAATTACTATTCATTCAAGTATGACAACTAATCATCAATTTTAGGAACAAATGTAGCTAATCAAATTTACTTGCAAAAAAACCAAGCACATAAAAAACTTACTGATAAAAATCCCACTCTAGATTAGCTAAAGAAATAAAGCCATATATAAATAAAATACAGATGGTTCTCATATATAGAAAACAAAATATTTAACTATATCCCCTAGTGATTCTTTTACATGAATAGTAGATTTAACCACAACTTTATCCCACTGAACTCTGGTGAAATTATTTTAGGGAATAAGAAGGCTGTTGGGGGTTTCCTTGGTGGCTCAGTGGTGGGAAATCCACCTGACAATGTAAGAGACATAGGTTTGTTCCCTGGTCTGGGAGGATCCCACGTAACTCCGAGCAGCTAAGCCCATGCACCCCAATTATTGAGCCTGTGCTCTAGAGCTTGGGAGCTGTAATGACTGAAGGCCATGTACCTTAAAGCCCATGCTCCACAGCAAGAGAAGCCACTTCAATGAGAAGCCCTCACTTTGCAATGACAGAGCACCCTCCACTTGCAGCAAATTGAGACAAGCCCGAGCAGCAATAAAGACCCAGCACAATCAATCAATAAAGTTATTAAAAAAAAAAAAAAAAGGAGAAGGCTGTACTTTAGAAACAGCAGAATTCATGAACTCATATATTTATTCATTCAACAAATACTTATTGGCCTCCCAATTATGTGCCATGCACTCCCTTTTCGAGGCACAGGACATCTATCTGTGATCAGAAAGTCTCTAACCTCACAGACAGGCAAACCCTAAACAGAAAAGTAAGCAAATAAACAAGATAAATAGAGACTGTGGTAAGATCTATAAAGGAAATGAACAGGTAATATAATCAATAAAAGTTGAATGAGAAGAGCTATTTTAAATGGCTGAAGATGATTATTTTCCTGATGTGAAAAGTATAATATCATTTACTATGTCATACTCAAAGACATGCATATCAAAGAGCAAATCTTTTCAGAGCTAAAGAGGGCTTTAGAAATCATTTAACTTCATTTAATCTTTACTCCCTCGTTTTATACAATACAACTAAAACTCAGGAGGGTTAATTGACTTACTCTGTGTCCTATCACTCCAGTTGAACAGTTAGCTTTTCCTGTTAAAGAGTAAAGGGAAAAGCTTTGTTGGGATATATTAATTTACTAATTATTCTGTGTTGGTTAGACATACATCTAAATGGCACCACTAAATTTGTTTATCAATCTAGTTACAATGGGAAGAGACTAAATAATCATCTTCATCTAACTAGATTGCTGCCTAACTCTTATGTGGTATGTAGACCTAAATATTTTACAAAGTTTTCACCTTTATTCATTCATAATGATTTTTCTTTCCAGAATGACCTAAGAAGACTGCATTCTTTGGATACTAGCTACATAGACACATAGACAACAAAAGCAATAAAATGCTTTCCTGAACTTCGTAAGAAAGAATATCACAATATTAGAAGTCTGTTGGAGTACATCAGATCTTAAAATTTACTTAATAATAATAGTAATATATTATTACTTAATAATTGCTAGTAGTAGTAGTAATGGAGGGATAATGACATCAAACACCAATAAAGCATTTTATTATTAGTTCTATAATCTAATTTGATCCTCAGATAATAATCTCATAAGTTGAATGGATATTACTATAATTATTTCAGAGGTGATAAACAGAGATTCAGAGGAGATAAGTGACTTGCCGAAGGTCAAATAGCCAGCAAGTATCAAAAAGAACTGAAACCTAAGTTTCTCTACCCAAACTTTGTGTGCTTTCACTAGAATACCTATCCCCTCACAAACGGGCATTACAGGATCATTGTGTACTTAACACAGAGATCCAACTCAGAAAGAGAGACATGGTCTCACCAACAGCTCATAGTATAAATGCACACACACACACTGAAATGTTTCAGCCTACTTGAAGAATGAGAGAAGCAATGGCCCTCAGCAGCTACAATTTTTTTTTTCCCCCTGAAATGTCCCATTAGTAAATTTTCAGGCATGAAGGTATTAATAGTTCCCAAGCTAGCTATCTGCTAGATTGTCCTCTTGCTTTCAAAGGACCATGTGAAAGAATACACCAAATAAATGAATGTGAGTAATTATAACAGACTGATTTGCTTCCACCATTAACCTCGATGCAGTATATTTAAACTATAATGGACAAACAGAGGCAGCATGAGCTAGGGAAGCGCCCCAGGCATCAAAATGTTTTCATTAACTAGGAAATTTGTCCCACCAGGCTAAAGAAATCCACTCTAGAAAGATCGATTATTCCATCATCTTGTGGCAATATTGCTGGTATGCGAGTTGAGCTCAGCACAGCATCCCTAACTGCAGATGAGCTAGCTGTGGGGATTGCCAACTGCTCGCTCAGAGACTTGCATATAAAGCTCTAAAATGGCCCATTACATCAGGTGGTTCGGAGGCATTTCATGATCCTGACTTCTAGAACAAGCATAGATAATTAATAAGGCTGACAGAGCCCATTATTTCTACACTCAAGTGCATCATGTTACATTAACAGACAGAGGCCACACGATGTGTGGCATCTTCCCACTGATGATCATTTATGAGCTGCCACTGGTGCTGCCACATTTTTTTTTTCCTTCACAGGCGGAACTCCAGTAGCCAGTCACTCTGTCAGCACCCAGTTCTTTTTTTGTTTTGATTTCCCTTAACTGGGAAAGCTATTTTGAGTCATTCTCACTGGTGGGACTCTGAAGCAGTGGGAAAAAAGTTTGAGATAAAATATTGGCATAAAGAGAGACAAAATATAGAACTGACACTGAGCCAAAGGATGTCCAGTGTAGATAGATAGGAGGGGAAAATATGATCTTAGTGTGTCTGTTAGAAAATAATTTTTGACTCTACCCTCAAATTTTCAGAAATGGTAATCATGTGCAAAAACCTGAATGAACTTTTCGAACAACCCGGTATTTGTTGATCCTAATGAATTTTCTCATAGCATGCAGCTATCCATTGAGGAATTAAAGAAAATATTCTGACTCGCTCTGTACTTTCCAATTATATGATGTTTATTTTGTTTTATGAATTCTCATTGTCATGCATAAAATAATCAGACTGAGAACTTCTACTTTTAGTAGTGATAGAAATAGTGCATTTTTATGTGTGGTATGGCTTTCATTATAGAAATAACTATTGAAAAGTGACTGCTAATATCAAGTAATTCATAAGCATTAAATCTGACCACAGAACAATGAAACCTATTTGAGACAAACACACTGGAACACAGATACCCAAATGTTTGCTTCCATCACAGTTTCTTTGAAAGGAATTGTAAAGCCTTGCTGCTTCCCTGTGGAACTAATGAGAGATTTTCAATACATATGTGTAAAAGTGTTCTTACTTTGTAGTTACACGGTCTTTCTTTTTTCCTTTCCCCCCTTCCTTTCATCCATTCTTTATTCCATCTTTCTTTGAACCTAAATGGCAACCCACTCCAGTATTCTTGCCTGGAGAATCCCAGGGACGGCAGAGCCTGGTGGGCTGCCGTCTATGGGGTCACACAGAGTCGGACATGACTGAAGCGACTTAGCAGCAGCAGCAGCAAGATTTTTATAAATAAAATATCAAATCTACCCTTAAATGCTGAAGATTTGCCACTAGTGGTTTAGTCATCTGTGTATACATAACTCATATTTATAATGCAACATCTTTACCTTCGGAACTACAGTTATGAGAAGTATTAGACTTTCAACAAATGCTCAGTATACCTATGATTTCATTTCATGAGGGCATATTTCTATGGCTATGTAGGAAATGTTCACCCCAAAGTGGGTCTGAATTATCTTTAAAAATTCACTTTGAAAATATCATTTCAAATGATTCAATCACTTAATCTCAGTCTGCAACAAAAATTTCACAAATGGGCCCCAACTCCAGCTAGAAAACTCTTCTTCCAAAACCCTGCATAGTTACTCTCACATGTCCAGCTTCCCATGCTTTCTGATACCAAAAAAAAAAAAAAAAAATCCTGGACTTATCCATCAAGTTGTCTTGAGACACTTTCTTCAGAGAAAAGAGTAACTTCTCAGAGTTGTGCTGATGCACTGGAAATATCAGCATTAAAGATGTTCAGAGGGTGTTCTCTGAGCTTTGTAAGGTAAACTTTGTCCAGGACACTGCTCTGGGCTCTGCATCTCGCTGATTAAGTCTGTCATTTACTGGAGGGCCGCAGGCTTCTCCCTGTCAGCTCAGCTTTACGTGCAAATAAGTCATGTGTGTAAAGCACACTGGATGCCACACTAACAGATGCCCATAAAATGTGAGATATGGATATCTTTCTTTTTTCATTATTTTTCATCTTTTTTTTTTTCCTCCAGGATGGATGTCATTTTTAAAGTATCTCAGAAATGAAATCATTTTCAGAGGCCATCTTAAGGGCCTAACAAGCCAATGGACATTTTTTATGATTATCTCAGGGTTGATTGGTTTACACAGAATTGCCCCCTCCAAATTCTTTCCAACTTGGGAATGGAAGCATCCCTGTGTAGAGGACGGACCTCACAAGGGGACAGAAACCGCTTGACATGGTGTGATTCAAAAGGATCTATTTGAAAAGGTCACCAGTCCCTCAATAATACCCTCATTGACTTTCCCCATAATGGTATCTTTATCCCTCTGTGTGTTCAAGACTATGGCAGCTGAGAAGGAGGGGGACATAAAGTATGATCAAGGCACCACAGATAGAACTGATTGTCTCACAGTTTTGGTAGGACCTCGCTTGATTATAAAGCTACAATGCTATGCAGATAAAGATGTAAGGAGGCTTTTTCTCCTACTGGCATTCACCATTAATTCTGAAGCATTACTAATCCAGTGTACTTAACTCCTTTTTCCCCATACCTAAGGTCTAATCACGGAGAAGGCACTGAAGACCCACTCCAGAACTCTTGCCTGCAAATCCCATGGCAGAGGAGCCTGGTAGGCTGCAGTCCACGGGGTCACTAGGAGTCAGACATGACTGAGAGACTTCACTTTCATTTTTCACTTGCATGCGTTGGAGAAGGGAATGACAACCCACTCCAGTATTCTTGCCTGGAGAATCCCAGGGACGGGGAAGCCTGGTTTGCAGCCATTTATGGGGTTGCACAGAGTTGGACACAACTGAAGCGACTTAGCAGCAGTAGCAGAAGGTCTAGTCAATTATAGGTATTTTAGAAAAATTGATGTATATAAGACACTATACCTTGATATATATCTACTTGTTGCTTTTCACTAAAATGTTAAGGTTCAAAAAATGTCAGCCCTAAAAATTAATTTAGAAATCACCTTTGAAAACACTAATAGTTATCTTGACATGCTCTGGATAAGAAAGTCCCACCCCACATCCCTCTATTATCATTAACAACTGGTCCCTACTTCCAGAGTCCCAAATCTAAATCATTCTGCCTCCTCTCAGCCTTGAGTCTCATAATGGCAACCCACTCCAGTGTTCCTGCCTGGAGAATCCCAGGGACAGGGGAGCCTGGTGGGCTGCCGTCTATGGGGTCACACAGAGTCGGACACGACTGAAGTGATGTAGCATAGCATAGCACTACCCCCACTCTGGATCATCAACCAATTACTGGGTCACTTCCCATCTTTTCTTAAAATATTTCCAACTAGCTTACATCTTGAGTCACGTTTTAGATTTATGTCTAATCCTCTCTGCTATGACTGAACGTTTGTGTTCCCCAGCCCCCACCAAAAGTCATATGTTGAAACCTAATCACCAGTGTCCTGGTAGTAGAGGATGGGGCCTTTGGGAGGTGGTTGAGTCATAAGAGCAGAGCCCTCCTGTTTGGGATTAGTGCCCTAATCAAAAAGACCCCAAAAGTCCCACTGCCCATTATCCCATGTTAGGATACAGCGAACCAGGAAGCAGGCCCACAGCAAACACCAAATCTCCTAGGCACCTTAATCTTGAACTTCTCAGCCTTCAGAACTGTGTTCAAGAAATTTCTGTTGTTGATAAGCCACCTAGTCTCTGATATTCTCTTACAGCAGCCCAAATTGAATAAGAAAACACTATAACCTGCCTAAATGTGTCTTCCTTCCTTTTTTAATAAAACTTGATGACTTCTGTTTATAAGCTTTTCCATAAAGCCTTCTATAATCCTTCTGGCTTTTCCAACTTCAATTCACTTGGGTATTTTGTTAAAAATATAGAAGGAGAGTATGCATTTCTAACAGGCTTCTAGGTGCAACCCCCAGGTACACTTTGAGTAACAAGGTTCTAGCTGGCAGAGCTATCTACTTCCTCTAAATGCATAGAGGGTAGGGCAGACATCATGCATAATTTATTCATCTTTACATCTCCAGTGAATCACAGAGTACTTGACACATCACAACACTCAATAAATATTTGTTGAGTAAATGATTGACTGAATGAATAAATATGTAACATTCAATCTGGCGATAAGAAGGTTCTTCTTAAAACAGAGTATTTTCATATGCACTTTTTCTTTGACTTGCACCTTTTAAGAGCTATATATATATGCCTTTTGTGTCTGTAAAAACTAGGCACTCAGTATAAACTGTCAATTGATAAAAAGGATTGTAACTAAGTAACTGGCAAAAGCCAATAATCTGTACATGAGTTACCTAGAATGCAAGGGTCATTTGACAAGCTGACCATACTAATAAATAGAAAGCTTTCAAGTTCATCAAAAGGCTAAATCAGAGGGCAGAAATGTTAAAATGAGCAACCAGGGGAAAAAGGTCCTTTGTAGACACAGACACACTCTAATGAGAAAAGTGATTCTGTTAGTTAAAATGCCAAGCCAGTGGTTGATATGCTTGGGAATAAAACCAAGCATTATTACTCTGGTAGGCAGATGGTGCTTTTTCTTTTTTTTCTCTTAATTCAAAGCTTCACTTTTGTAAATAACAATGGAAATTGAACAACTGGCACACACCAAGCTTTGCAGACTGTGTTAAGGGTGTTCAGAAATGAGTTTCCTTAACAGTCTCTGCCTTTGGAGGATTTAAATGTATACCGACTTGCAGTACGATTTATTCAGTATTTCACATCTGTGTGTTATCCTTTCATTCTGGGCACAGATGCCCAGGAGCAGGGACCTTATCTATGTACATGGTGGGCACACAGTAATACTTGTTGAATAAATAAAATATTTAGACAAACTTGGATGTGTGTGTGGCATACCAGATATGGATCTGGTATTCAGCAGAGAAGAGTCAGGAAGGGTCAGGAAGTGGAATTTGAGGCATGTAACTTGAGTAGATTCCCAGACTGGAGAGAGACTGCACATATGTTGGATATGAATTTCTTTTTCTTAGTTATATCCCCAGAAGATGAATTGGCTTAGCATTCTGCCAGGGACAGGTTCTTTAAAAATATCATGTCATGTAAATAGATGAAAATAGCAGTGCCCTGAAGCTTTCAGAACCACTTCAAACACTGATTCTGCCATGAGATAATAAGTAAACCAGATACAAATAATTTACCAGTAGGGGAAATGTGCTGTTATCTTCTGCCTGTATTACATTTGTCAAAAAAGTAATTAAGGTGTTGATTCTTAGAGGTACAGCATATATATATAGATATATATATATACATACATATATAAATATATGGTTCCAATAAATATATAGTTCAAAATATAATGCTTAAAATTCATGTTTTAATTAACTACTTATTCTGTAATTACTTAGACAATTATGCTTTGATTCTGCTTAAAAAGGATTCTGCAAGAACATAGGGGCATCTCATACACAGAGTATTTAAAATAGAATGGAATTAGCAATCTGTAACTTAAAATTACACATAACATTTAGCATCATTTAAAATTAGATCACCAGAAGATGCAGATTTCCATGGTATTTTCATTATGCAGAGAGGTAAACAACAAATAAATAAGCCATACATGAATATGAAATTAACAGCATGATAATTGCTTTATTCCTAGAGTGTGTGAGATATTAAATTCTCAAATAAACACTTACTTAACCTCATTCTCACATTATGTCTGCTGCTTTTATCAAAAGCAATGTACCTGGAACACTCAAACTAAGACAGCTTGTACAGCGAGGTACAAAGTCCACAGAAATCACTGCCACCACCCCTGCTCACCCCCAGAAATTTCAGAGTGATTTCTTTGCAGGCGCTAGTATTGGAGGGATGCTAGACAATCAATAGAAGGGAGAGGAAATTTAGAGGTCAATAAAATATGCACAAGTTATTATTTTGCATATGACATCACACTTTACTCCTTTGCTAGTTCTTTAAGAAGCTTCATCCAGATGATCAGCCCAGCCATTCCAGGGAACTGCTACCACCCCGCTGAGACCAAGTCCCTGCTCTGCCTCTCTTGCACAGGCCCCTGCTGACTTGTTAACACAACATTTATGCAGGAAACTGTTAAACCTTATACCTGCTGAATTATTCCTTCTCTGCAGAAAGTTTTTGTTATTTTTCTTTTGACTCAAGAGCAACTAAAAGTCATCCTGGGCCCAACTTTGCCCTAAATTCAACCCCAAGTAATGGTTTCTCCATCTTACTCAAAGCCTGAAACTTATTCATTTATTAAGAGGCTTCTGACACAACTGGAGTTTTCCAGTGAGCAAGGGTTAAAAGGTCGATCAGTAAAAATGTTACCTTTATCCTCTGAATATGAAACTGCTAGAGTTCAAAGGTATTTGATCTGTCCTGATAAAAACATCTCATTGTTTTCCACAAGACACTCAAAAGTAAGTTTCAGAGGGGATGTACGGCTGGCGCATTATGACACTAACCTCTTCTAGCAGGAGATATCAACCACTTCATTGGAAGCCGATGACTGAAAAATACAAGGAAAAACATGAGATGATTGTGAGGTCCAAAGAAAAGGAAATCTTGTTATCCCAAATAAGCATCTTTAAAATATTATTAAGTTCTATTGTTCCAGTGATGAAATTAGTATGTCTTTGTTGACCTAAACTTAAATTTGACACAATGGGTAAACTTAAGCCTGAGGCTTTTATGCCATTATCAGAGCCTCTGTCAGTGAGTGCTTTAACCTAATTACATTTGATGCAGCAAATCAACAAAACCACTGCTGGTTATGACCTCTGCCAAGAGCACTAGCGAGCTAGACAAATGGAGCTTAAGATGCTATTAGTTGTTCCGTTGCAAAGTTCCAGATACAAGCCGACAGGAGGCTGTTGCATGACTGGGGCATGCATCCTCCAGATGGCATTCTGCATTGGCTTGTGGCAAAGCTCACAGGGGTACTGGCACATTTTCTCTGTCAAAATGAAAGTTTTCCAATTACAAGGAGATAATGTGAGGAGATGCAAACTTAATCTCTTGAACAAAAGGTTGCAAGCTGTGTAAAAGCCATTTCAGGGGAGAGATTTCACTATCATTCAATTGATTTAAACATTGAAGATCACCAAATGGGCTATCTTTCCTAATAAAATTAAGGAATCAGCTGCAGTTGATTTTATTCCCTGGAATAATGCTGTAATGGTTTCATCATTTAAGGGAGAATTCTTTTAAATTAGTGCTCTTCCATTGAACTGAACCCTGCAATAATTTTTTTTTTCCCCTAATGTGTTAACAGGTACAAAGAAGACCAACTTTCCCTTTAGTGAAACACCCAATGCCTTAAATGAAGGCTTCAGGTGTGATGCCATAACAGATCCCTATTGGATACTAGATCACAGAATTTCATTAGGAAGATTAGACATGTTAAATGGTAAGAAGGCACTATTAGCATTAAAACCTGTGAGACAGTTAAGCAAAAACGTTTGCTTCTTCATTTTCTAACCCAGTGAGCACTGGCAAAAGTTATATGTAGTAGAACTATTAATAGCTATGGAAATGAGATGACGTGCCTCAACACTTATCCAAAAATATCTGACCCATCAAAGCAAGTCGGTAGGTACTTTGCTGTAAGGTTATGCCTCAGGAAGAAGTGAAGTTGACTTGATATGAGGTCCACTTGACATGAACACTCTGTGACAAAGCAGGTCGCTGTATATCCACTTCTACAGATCCAAGAGGGATGTTACACAGGATGAGCGCTTGTGTGTGTCTTCCATCAGAGGATTTCATACAGCCACACTCCTATACTGAATACTTCATGCAGCATTTCATAGAGTAAATGTAAATGATCATACAATTTTAAAATAAGCAAAGATCTTTCAATATTTATGCTGGATTCATGCATGTGTATGTGAAAAAGAGAGATTTAAGGAGAATCATTCATTACAAAAAAATTTAAGCACAGATTCACAGTATTAAAAAGGACAGGATAGACTTCCAAACATGTATTAAGCAAACTCACCCACAAAAAATACTTTTGCATCAAATTCCAAAATCATTAAAGCACCTATTTACTTATTAAGAATAAGATCAATGTTACAAGTTTGTATAAAACACTGAACAATAGTCAATAGGGTAAAAGCACAATAAGCGAATGCCTGTTTTGTTTCCACAGAAAGGAGCTAGGAAAACTGCCATTTTTGGTTTTTTAACGGAAAATTCAGCCAGCTAAATAAAGCATGAAGGTAAAATCTAAGTAGTCTCCACTGTAACATTGTAAGATTTGTAAATCAGTCAGAAATACAAGCAAGCCTTTCAAATCACTCAGAAAACTTAAGATTCCAATCAAAGAGTTAACATTTTCAAGCCATGAGCATTTTTAAAAAGTCTCAACATCAGCATAAAGTGGTCTATAACAGCTGTTGTAAAGCTCAACATCAATTTTATGTTGGCTCAACTGCTAAACAGCGATCACAACGATGTCCCTTAGGAGGTATTAAAGGGCCCAAGTGGATAGCAGTTTAAAAACTGAGCAGGAAATCAAAACTAAGTCTTGGTCTGTTTACAGAAATACCACTCCCTGTGTTCTTGTACCACCACCTAGTGGCTATGTAGCTCTCAGTCGGCACGTTAATAGGAACCAGACAGAAGCTGTTGTGATAACAAACGGAGAGGAGGAGGAAGGAAGGAGAGGAAAGAAGCGAGGGAAACAAGAGGAAAAGAAGCACAGCAAAGAGAATATGAAAAGGAAAAAGAAGAAGACAGTGAAACCAAGCAAAAGCAAGTACAGACACGATTTCCAGGTCTTAAGATCGACTTCCTCACAGAATTCATAGAATGCTATCAATTAAAATTAAAACATTATTAAAGCCATTTTGCTTTGTTTTAGGGATTTATCCTACACTATAGAACCTACAGATAAATTCTGCGTGTCTGAACATACAGTGTTCTCCCAGTGTTAGTCACTCAGTCGTGTCCGACTCTGTGATCCCACGGACTATATAGCCTGCCAGGCTCCTTTGTCCATGGAACTCTCCAGGCAAGAATACTGGGGTGGTTTGCCATTCCCTTGTCCAGGGGATCTTCTCAATCTAGGGGTTGAACCCGGGTCTCCGGCATTGCAGGCAGATTCTTATGGTCAGAGCCACTAGGGAAGCCTGTTATATGTGCAGATCAGATCAGATCAGATCAGTCGCTCAGTCGTGTCCGACTCTTTGCGACCCCATGAACCGCACCACGCCAGGCCTCCCTGTCCATCACCAGCTCCCGGAGGTCACCCAGACTCATACCCATCGAGTCAGTGATGCCATCCAGCCATCTCATCCTCTGTCGTCCTCTTCTCCTCCTGCCCTCAATCCCTCCCAGCATCAGAGTCTTCTCCAATGAGTCAACTCTTCGCATGAGGTGGCCAAAATACTGGAGCTTCAGCTTTAGCATCATTCCTTCCAAAGAAATTCCAGGATTGATCTCCTTGAGAATGGACTGGTTGGATCTTCTTGCAGTCCAAGGGACTCTCAAGAGTCTTCTCCAACACCAGTTATATGTGCAAGATGACACAATTATTTGTAAGTTTCACAGGTGATCCATTTATGTAAATTATGGCATATCCGTTAAGTATAGCATAAAAGAGAGCTTTATCTAGCTGAGGAACAATCTCTCAGATATTTGCTTAAGTGGGGAAAAGCAAGATGTAGAACAATGTATTTTACAAAATACCACTTCTACGAAAATATGTTTTCTCTTACATGTATACAATCTCTCTGGAAGGAAGACAAGAAGCTGGAAAAATTACCTTCACAGAGGGACCTGGAGAAGTGGAAAGCCAAGGTGGGAAGGACACTGTAGTTTTATACTTTAAACCACATGGATATATTCCCTATTTAAAACTAGAGACATTTTAATCCTAAAAAAACAGTACATGAAAAAAAGCTAAGTATTTCATGTGGATTTTTTTTTAAATCAATAAAACCTCTGAAATTTTTCGTTTGAAGAAAAATTCTTCATGTTTAACACAACTGTGACAAAACTGGACTTTTCATTTTTCTCTATCAAATGAAATATTGATACAGTAGTCCAAAGGAGAGAAAGTATTTGTAAAAGGCCTAAAGTAGTGAAATATTAAAACCATTTTACTCTCACAGTTTGACAAACTCCAGAGACCTGAGTTGAGGAACACTCTTTTCAAAGAGGATGATTTGGGCACGTACTCTGGGCTGAACTGCTTGGACAGTGAGAAAAGTATGTTGTAGGCAGCACTAGTTGATCAACAGATGTTTAAAAATAATAAAAATAAAAAAGTCAAGAACTCTTAGGAGGTAAAGGTAAAGAAACGTATATAGTCCTTTTTGTAAAAAAAAAAAAATATATATATATATATATATTTATTTGGCTATGCTGGGTCATAGTTGAGGCATGTGTGATCTAGCTCCCTGGTCAGGGATCAAAGCCAGGTCTCCCGCACTGGGAGCACAGTCTTGGCCACTGGACCATCAGGGAAGGCCCAGAGCATACAGTCGTCACTAGAGAAGGAAATGAGATCTGGACCATCCGAACTGACATCAAGTGTCACAAAGGGCTGTGCTGTTAGACATTAGCCATTATCTTCCAAATGAGGCTACACCCACAGCCACAGAAAGAGATTGATAAAACTGACGAAGAACGAGGTTCATTGTAAATTTGTGTGGGGTTTCCCCAGTGGTCCAGTGGTTAAGACTTTGCCTTTCAATGAAGGGGGTATGGTTTTGATCTCTGATCCCTAGTCAGGGAGCTGAGATTTCTTCATGCCTCTCAGCCAAAAACCCAAAACACAGTATAGAAGCAGTATTGTAACAAATTCAATAGACAAAAAAAAAATCACCTGGTGTTCAAGGAAATCATCTGATGTGAAAGAGAGAAACTAAATGAAGCAGAATAATGTTTGGAAGAATCAAGAAAAATGCAGTAAGCTGAAGAAAAGTTTAAAGAGACAAATACTGCATTCATGAAAAAAGAACAAGATAGAGGCTTCTGGTTCAAGACGACGGAGAATAAGGATGTGCACTTATTTCCTACTACAAGAGCACAAAAATTGCAACTAGCTGTTGAACAACCATCGACAGGAGGATGCTGGAACCCACCAAAAAAAAAAAGAAGATACCGTATGTCCAAAGACAAAGAAGAAGCTGCAGCAAGACGGTAGGAGGGGTACAATCACAATAAGATCAAATCCCATACCCGCCAGATGGGTAAGCTACAAACTGGAGAACAATAACAATACCAAATACGTTCTACCACTGTTGTGAAGGTTCTCAACCCCACATCCGGCTTGCCAGCCTGGGGATCCAGCAAAGGGACTAGGAATCCCCAGGGAATCTGGCCTTGAGGGCCAGCAGGATTTGATTATAGACCTTCCAGAGGACTAGGGGAAACAGACTCCAGTCTCAGAGGGTACAAACAAAATTTTGTGTGCACCAAGACTAGAGGAGAGGAGGAGGGACCCCACAGGAGACTGAACCAAAATTACCTGCTAGTGTTGGAGGGCCTCCTGTGGAGGTGTGGGTCAGCAGGGGCTCAACACAGGGATGGCAGCACTGGAAGGTCCAGGGTCCCCCTTGGCATAAACTCTCTTGGAATTAGCCATTAAGCCTACCACAGAGCCCATAGACTCCCTGGCTGGGCTGCCTCAGGCTAAACAACTGCCAGGGAGGGAGTGCAACCCCACTCATCAACAGATAATGGGATTAAAGTTACATGAGCAAGGCCCGGCCACCAGAGCAAGACCAGGTTTTTCCCATTACAGTCCTTCTCATCAAGAAGCTTACACAGGTCTCTTAGGCTTAGCCATCAGAGGACAGACAGAAGAAGCAAGAAGCACAGTCTCACAGCAGCTAAAACAAAAACCATCTTACAGAAAGTTAATCATGATGAAAAAGCTGTCTGTTATGTCCCAGAGTTGCCTATTCTGTTATGTCCCAGAGTTGCCTATTTGGACAAACAGAGATGAATAATACACTAGAAGGAATCAATAACAGAATAACTGAGGCAGAAGCACGGATAAATGATCTGGAGGACAGAACGGTGGAAATCACTGCCATAAAACAGAATATTGAAAAAAGAATGAAAAGAAATGAAGACAGCCCCAGAGACCTTTGGGACAACATTAAACACATCAACATTCACATTATAGGGGTCCTAGAAGGAGAGGAGAGAAAGGACCTGAGAAAATATTTAAAGAGATAATGACTGAAAACTTCCCTAACATGGGAAAGGAAATAGTCAACCAAGTACAGGAAGCACAGAGAGTCCCAGATAAACCCAAGGAGGAACATACTGAGACACACAGTAATCAAACTGACAAAAATTAAAGACAGAGATAAAATATTAAAAGCAACAAGGGAAAAATGACAAAAACCATACAAGAGAGCCCCCATCAGGCTATCAGCTGATTTCTCAAGATAAACTCTACAAGCCAGAAGGGAATGGCATGATATATTTAAAGTGATGGAACGGAAGAACCAAGAATATTCTACCCAGCAAGACACTTCTTCAGATTTAATGGAAAAAGCAAAGCTTTCTAGACAAGCAAAAGTTAAGAAAATACAGCACCACCAAACCAGGTTTACAACAAATGTTAAAGGAACTTCTCTAGGCAGGAAACACAAGAGAAGAAAAAGATCTATAGAAAATAAACCCCAAACAATAAAGAAAATAGTAATAGGACCATACACATTGATAATTACCTTAAATGTAAATGGATTAAATGCACCAACCAAAAGACATTGACTGGGTGGATGAAAACACATGCATGTATGCACTTCCTCTTACCACATCACTCTGCTTGACTCCCCCACCTCAAAATTGTATGTGATTATTTTATATTGTTAAGTTAATCACATTCCCATTATGGCTTGCAGTTCAGTTCAGTTCAATTGCTCAGTCATGTCCGACTCTTTGCAGCCCCATGGACTGCACCACACCAGGCCGCCCTGTCCATCACCAACTCCTGGAGTTTTTACCCAAACTCATGTCTACTGAATCGGTGATGCTATCCAACCATTTCATCTTCTGTCGTCCTCTTCTCCTCCTGCCTTCGATCTTTCCCAGCATCAGGGTCTTTTCCAATGAGTTAGCTCTTCGCATCAGGTGGCCAAAGTATTGGAGTTTCAGCTTCAGCATCAGTCCTTCCAAGAATATTTAGGCCTGATTTCCTTTAGGATTGACTGGTTGGATCTCCTTGCAGTCCAAGGGACTCTCAAGAGTCTTCTCCAACAACACAGTTCAAAAGCGTCATTTCTTCAGCACTCAGCTTTCTTTATGGTCCAACTCTCACATCCATACATGACTACTGGAAAAACCATAGCTTTGACTAGATGGACCTTTGTTGGCAAAGTAATGTCTCTGCTTTTTAATATACTGTCTAGGTTGGTTACAGCTTTTCTTCCAAGGAGCAAGCATCTTTTAATTTCATGGTTGCAGTCACCATCTGCAGCAATTCTGGGGCCCAAGAAAATAAAGTCTGTCACTGTTTACACTGTTTCCCCATCTATTGGCCATGCAGTGATGAGACTGGATGCCATGATCTTCATTTTTTTGAATGTTGAGGTTTAGGCCAACTTTTTCATCTCCTCTTTCACTTTCATCAAGAGGCTCTTTAGGTCTTCTTCACTTTCTGCCATAAGGGTGGTGTCATCTGCATATCTGAGGTTATTGATATTTCTCCCAGAAATCTTGATTACAGCTTGTGTTTCATCCAGCCAAGCGTTTCTCATGATGTACTCTGTATAGAAGCTAAATAAGTAGGGTGACAATATACAGCCTTTACGTACTCCTTTTCCTATTTGGAACCAATCTGTTGTTCCATGTCCAGTTCTAACTGTTGCTTCTGCATCTGCATACAGATTTCTCAAGAGGCAGGTCACGTGGTCTGGTATTTTCATCTCTGTAAGAATTTTCCACAGTTTGTTGTGATCCACACAGTCAAAGGCTTTGGCATAGTCAATAAAGCAGATTAGATGTTTTCTGGAACTCTCTTGCTTTTTCAATGATCCAGTGGATATTGGCAATTTGATCTCTGGTTCCTCTGCCTTTTCTACAACCGGCTTCAACATTTGGAAGGTCACGATTCACATACTGTTGAAGCCTAGCTTGGAGAATTTTGAGCATTACTTCACTAGTGTGTGAGAGATGAGTGCAATTGTGCAGTAGTTTGAGCATTCTTTGGCATTGCCTTACTTAGGGATTGGAATGAAAACTGACCTTTTCCAGTCTTTTGGCCACTGCTGAGTTTTCCAAATTTGGTGGCATATTGAGCACAGCACTTTAACAGTGTCATCTTTTAGGATTTGAAATAGCTCAACTGGAATTCCATCACTTCTGCTAGCTTTATTCATAGTGATGCTTCCTAAGGCTCACTTGAGTTTTCATTCCAGAATGTCTGACTCTAGGTGAGTAATCACACCATTGTGATTATCTGGGTCGTGAAGATCTTTTTGTATAGTTCTTCTGTGTATTCTTGCCACCTCTTCTTAATACCTTCTGCTTCTGTTCAGAGATCAGATCAGTCGCTCAGTCGTGTCCGACTCTTTGCGACCCCATGAACTGCAGCACGCCAGGCCTCCCTATCCATCACCAACTCCCGGAGGTCACCCAGACTCACATCCATCAAGTCAGTGATGCCATCCAGCCATCTCATCCTCTGTCGTCCCCTTCTCCTCCTGGCCCCAATCCCTCCCAGCATCAGAGTCTTCTCCAATGAGTCAACTCTTCGCATGAGGTGGCCAAAATACTGGAGTTTCAGCTTTAGCATCATTCCTTCCAAAGAAATCCCAGGTCTGATCTCCTTCAGAATGGACCGGTTGGATCTCCTTGCAGTCCAAGGGACTCTCAAGAGTCTTCTCCAACACCACAGTTCAAAAGCATCTATTCTTCGGCACTCAGCCTTCTTCACAGTCCAGCTCTCACATCCATACATGACCACAGGAAAGACCATAGCCTTGACTAGGCGAACCTTTGTCGGCAAAGTGATGTCTCTGCTTTTGAATATGCTATCTAGGTTGGTCATAATTTCCTTCCAAGGAGTAAGTGTCTTTTAATTTCATGGCTGCAGTCACCATCTGCAGTGATTGTGGAGCCCAGAAAAAGAAAGTCTGACACTGTTTCCACTGTTTCTCCATCTATTTCCCAAGTAGTGATGGGACCAGATGCCATGATCTTCGTTTTCTGAATGTTGAGCTTTAAGCCAACCTTTTCACTCTCCACTTTCACCTTCATCAAGAGGCTTTTTAGTTCCTCTTCACTTTCTGCCATAAGGGTGGTATCATCTGCATATCTGAGGTTATTGATATTTCTCCTGGCAATCTTGATTCCAGCTTGTGTTTCTTCCAGTCCAGCATTTCTCATGATGTACTCTGCATATAAGTTAAATAAACAGGGTGACAATATACAGCCTTGACGTACTCCTTTTCCTATTTGGAATCAGTCTGTTGTTCCATGACCAGTTCTAACTGTTGCTTCCTGACCTGCATACAGATTTCTCAAGAGGCAGATCAGGTGGTCTGGTATTCCCATCTCTCTCAGAATTTTCCACAGTTTATTGTGATCTACACAGTCAAAGGCTTTGGCATAGTCAATAAAGCAGAAATAGATGTTTTTCTGGAACTCTCTTGCTTTTTTTGATGATCCAGCGGATGTTGACAATTTGATCTCTGGTTCCTCTGCCTTTTCTATATCCAGCTTGAACATCAGGAAGTTCACGGTTCACATATTGCTGAAGCCTGGCTTGGAGAATTTTGAGCATTACTTTACTAGCGTGTGAGATGAGTGCAATTGTGCGGTAGTTTGAGCACTCTTTGGCATTGCCTTTCTTTGGGATTGGGATGAAAACTGACCTTTTCCAATCTTGTGGCCACTGCTGAGTTTTCCAAATTTGCTGGCATATTGAGTGCAGCACTTTCACAGCATCATCTTTCAGGATTTGGAATAGCTCCACTGGAATTCCATCACCTCCACTAGCTTTGTTCGTAGTGATGCTTTCTAAGGCCCACTTGACTTCACATTCCAGGATGTCTGGCTCTAGGTCAGTGATCACACCATCATGATTATCTGGGTCGTGAAGCTCTTTTTTGTACAGTTCTTCTGTGTATTCTTGCCACCTCTTCTTAATATCTTCTGCTTCCGTTAGGTCCATACCATTTCTGTCCTTTATCGAGCCCATCTTTGCATGAAATGTTCCTTTGGTATCTCTGATTTTCTTGAAGAGATCCCTAGTCTTTCCCATTCTGTTGTTTTCCTCTATTTCTTTGCATTGATCGCTGAAGAAGGCTTTCTTATCTCTTCTTGCTATTCTTTGGAACTCTGCATTCAGATGTTTATATCTTTCCTTTTCTCCTTTGCTTTTCGCTTCTCTTCTTTTCACAGCTATTTGCAAGGCCTCCCCAGACAGCCATTTTGCTTTTTTGCATTTCTTTTCCATGGGGATGATTTTGATCCCTGTCTCATGTACAATGTCACGAACCTCATTCCATAGTTCATCAGGCACTCTATCTATCAGATCTAGGCCCTTAAATCTATTTCTCACTTCCACTGTATAATCATAAGGGATTTGATTTAGGTCATACCTGAATGGTCTAGTGGTTTTCCCGACTTTCTTCAGTTTCATTCTGAATTTGGCAATAAGGAGTTCATGGTCTGAGCCACAGTCAGCTCCTGGTCTTGTTTTTGCTGACTGTATAGAGCTTCTCCATCTTTGGCTACAAAGAATATAATCGATCTGATTTCGGTGTTGACCATCTGGTGATGTCCATGTATAGAGTCTTCTCTTGTGTTGTTGGAAGAGGGTATTTGCTATGACCAGTGCATTTTCTTGGCAAAACTCTGTTAGTCTTTGCCCTGCTTCATTCCGTATTCCAAGGCCAAATTTTCCTGTTACTCCAGGTATTTCTTGACTTCCTACTTTTGCATTCCAGTCCCCTATAATGAAAAGGACATCTTTTTTGGGTGTTAGTTCTAAAAGGTCTTGTAAGTCTTCATAGAATCGTTCAACTTCAGCTTCTTCAGCGTTACTGGTTGGGGCATAGACTTGGATTACTGTGACATTGAATGGTTTGCCTTGGAAACGAACAGAGATCATTCTGTCCTTTTTGAGATTGCATCCAAGTACTGCATTTCGGACTCTTTTGTTCACCATGATGGCCACTACATTTCTTCTGAGGGATTCCTGCCCACAGTAGTAGATATAATGGTCCTCTGAGTTAAATTCACCCATTCCAGTCCATTTTAGTTCACTAATTCCTAGAATGTCAACATTCACTCTTGCCATCTCTTGTTTGACCACTTTCAATTTGCCTTGATTCATGGACCTGACATTCCAGGTTCCTATGCAATATTGCTCTTTACAGCATTGGACTTTGCTTCTATCACCAGACACATCTACAGCTGGGTATTCTTTCTGCTTTGGTTCCATCCCTTCATTCTTTCTGGAGTTATTTATCCACTGATCTCCAGTAGCATATTGGGCCCCTACTGACCTGGGGAGTTTCTCTTTCAGTATCCTATCATTTTGCCTTTTCATACTGTTCATGGGGTTCTCAAGGCAAGAATACTGAAGTGGTTTGCCATTCCCTTCTCCATCGGACTACACCCTGTCAGATCTCTCCACCATGACCCGCCCATCCTGGGTTGCCCCATGGGCATGGCTTGATTTAATTGAGTTAGACAAGGCTGTGGTCCTGGTGTGATTAGATTGACTAGTTTTCTGTGAGTATGGTTTCAGTGTATTTGCCCTCTGATGCCCTCTTGCAAGACCTACCGTCTTACTTGGGTTTCTCTTACCTTGGGCGTGGGGTATCTCTTCCCGGCTGCTCCAGCAAAGCACAGCCATCACACCTTACCTTGGATGAGGGGTCTCTCCTCACCGCCACCCTTTCTGACCTCGGTCGTGGGGTAGCTCCTCTCGGGCGTGCTCTGCGGCGCACTGAGAGCCCCTCGCCGGCTGCGCGGCGCACTGCTTCTGTTAGGTCCATGCCATTTCTATCCTTTATTGTGACCATCTTTGCATGACATGTTCCCTTGGTATCTCTAATTTTCTTGAAGAGATCTCTAGTGTTTTCCATTCTATTGTTTTCCTCTATTTCATTCTCACTGAGGAAGGCTTTCTTTTAGCTCCTTACTATTCTTTGGAACTATGCATTCAACTGGGTACATCTTTCCTTTTCTCCTTTGCTTTTGGCTTCTTTTCTTTTCACAGCTATTTGTAGGGCCTCCTCAGACAGCCATTTTGCCTTTTTTCATTTCTTTTTCTTAGGGAAGGTCTTGATCCCTGTCTCCTATACAATGACACAACCTCCATCCATAGTTCATCAGGCACTCTGTCTTCAGATCTAGTCCCTTAAATCTATTTCTCACTTCCACTGTATAATCATAAGGGATTTGATTTAGGTCATACCTGAATTGTCTAGTGGTTTCCCCCACTTTCTTCAATTTAAGTTTGAATTTGGCAAAAAGGAACTCATGATCTGAGCCACAGTCAGCTCCCAGTCTTGTTTTTGCTGATTGTTAGAGCTTCTCCATCTTTGGCTGCAAAGAATATAATCAATCTGATTTCGGTGTTGGCCATCTGGTGATGTCCATGTATAGAGTCTTCTCTTGTGTTGTTGGAAGAGGGTGTTTTCTATGACCAGTGCATTTTCTTGGCAAAACTCTGTTAGCTTTTGCCCTGCTTCATTCTGTACTCCACGGCCAAATTTGCCTGTTACTCCAGGTGTTTCTTGAATTCCTACTTTTGCATTCCAGTCTCCTATAATGAAAAGAACATCTTTTCTGGGTGTTAGTTCTAGAAAGTCTTGTAGGTCTTCATAGAACCATTCAACTTCAGCTTTTTCAGCATTACTGGTTGGGGCATAGACTTGGATTACCATGATATTGAATGGTTTGCCTTGGAAACTAACAGAGATCATTCTTTCATTTTTGAGATTGTATCCAAGTACTTAATTTCATACTCTTTTGTTGATTATGATGGCCACTCCATTTCTTCTAATGGATTCTTGCCACAGTGGTAGATATAATGTTCATCTGAGTTAAATTCACCCACTGCAGTCCATTTCAGTTCACTGATTCCTAAATGTTGATGTTCATTCTTGCCATCTCTTGTTTGATCACTACAAATTTGCCTTGATTCATGGACCTGACATTCCAGGTTCCTATGCAATATTGCTGTTTACAGCATAAGATCTTGCTTTCATCACCAGTCATATCTGCAACTGTGTGTTGTTTTTGCTTTGGCTTCGTCTCTTCATTCTTTCTGGAGTTATTTCTCCACTGATCTCCAGTAGCATATTGGGCCCCTACTGACCTGGGGAGTTCATCTTTCAGTGTCCTATCTTTTCACCTTTTCATACTGTTCATGGGGTTCTCAAGGCAAGAATACTGAAGTGGTTTGCCATTCCCTTCTCCAGTGAACTACATTCTGTCAGAACTCTCCACCATGATCCGTCCATCTTGGGTGGCCCTACATGGCATGGCTCATAGTTTCATTGAGTTTACAAGGCTGTTGTCCATGTGATTAGATTGTTACTTTTCTCTGATGGCTTGCAGTAATTATCTTTTTTTTTTTTTTTCGGCCTGGCTATTGATTGTGAATCAAAAATGGTGGCTTAGACAGTAAAGACTCTGCCTTCCAATGTGGAAGATTCAGGTTCAATCCTTGTATTCAATCCCTGAGTTGGGAGCACACCCTGAAGAAGGAAATGGCAACCCACTCCAGTATTCTTGCCTGGAGAATTCCAGGCAAAGACAGAGGAGCCTGGCAGGCTACCATCCACAGAGTTACAAGGAGTCAGACATGACTGAACAACTAACACACACACACTGATTGTGAAGACATCTTTTACTGTTGTAATTATGTAACTATTACTCACCTAATACCATTGTTGGAGAAGGAAATGGCAATCCACTCCAGTATTCTTGCCTAGAGAATCCTGTGGACAGAGGAGCCTGGTGGGCTGCTGTCCATAGGGTCGCATAGAGTTGGACACGACTCAAGTGACTTAGCATGTATGCATGCAATACCATTGTATCATGATGTATCAACAGAAAAATAATAGAAGTCTATTATCACCAAAACTAGGATCTAGTTGAAAAACCCGTAATCACTTTTTAAAATCCAGATGCATATCAAATTATTATCTTGAAATTTTTTGAAAAATACAAATGCTTAGGTATTGTTTTTTTTCCCCAGAGCTCCAGACATGTTTCTAATGAGCAGTCATGCTTAAAAACAACTGTACTATATGATGATCTTTTACTTTTATCTAGTTTGTTTCATTTTTTTCTATTTCATATTTAATGCTCCCATTTCATTTAGTTTATGTTTTCCAATTCCTTATCTCTTCTTTTCCCTTTTTTGATGTTCTTTATCAAACCTTTATCAAGTGTAGTAGAATAGCTTTTCTATACATATATATAAATATGCAAATATATTTTAGAAACCTTATGAATTTTTGCCTAAGTAAAAAAGATTATGACATTTTCATTCCACTTGTTGGACTCAGTATGAATAGAATGCTAGATTTATAATTAAAAAATAGATATGCCACATGCAACAAGGTTTACTGTATAGCACAGGGAGCCTAGTCAATATCTTGTAATAACTTATGATGGAAAATAATTTCAAAAATAATATATGTATATTTGTATAACGGAACCACCTTGCTACGCACCTGAGACAATGTAAGTCAACTATCAGTTCAGTTCCGTTGCTCAGTTGTGTCTGGCTCTTTGAGACTCCATGGACTGTAGCACACCAGGCTTCCCTGTCCATCACCAACTCTCACAGCTTACTTAAACTCATGTCCATAGAGTCAGTGATGCCATCCAACCATCTCATCCTCTGTCATCCCCTTCTCCTCCTGTCTTCAATCTTTCCCAGCATCAGGGTCTTTTCCAAGGAGTCAGTTCTTTGCATCAGGTGGCCTAAGTATTGGAGCTTCAGTTTCAGCATCAGTCCTTCCAATGAATATTTAGGACTGATTTCACTTAGGATTAACTGGTTGCATCTCCTTGCAGTCCAAGGGACTCTCAAGAGTCTTCTCCAGCACCAGAGTTCAGAAGCATCAATTCTTTGGTGCTCAGCTTTCTTTATGGTCCAACTCTTACATCCATACATGACTACTGGAAAAACCATAGCTTGGACTATACAGAACTTTGTTGGCAAAGCAATGTCTCTGCTTTTTAATATGCTGTCTGGGTTTATCATAGCTTTTCTTCCAAGAAGCAAGCGTCTTTTAATTTCATGGTTGCAGTCACCATCTGCAGTGATTTTGGAGCCCAAGGAACTAAAGTCTGTCACTGTTTCCATTGTTTCCCCATCTATTTGCCATGAAGTGATGGGACTGGATGCCATGACCTTCATTTTTTGAATGTTGAATTTTAAGCCAGCTTTTTCACTCTCCTTCAGATATATATATATCCCTCCCAAAAGAGCAAGATATTAGAGAAAGGTATATTCTGAGAATAAGAACAAGCTCTTGAAATACAGAAACAGAATAAAAGATTCAATAACAGGTTGGAAAGCAATGTTGAGGATATATCTTAGAAATTAAACAAAACAAAAACAGAAAACATGAAAATAGGAGAGAAAAAATAAGAAAATAATGGAATCAGATGAGGAGTTCCAATATCCCTTAATAAGAGTTCCAAAAACTAATTCAGATAAAATAAACAGGAAATAAATTACTAAATAGTAACTAGTATGTGATCAGGACTAGAATGAAAGTGGTTTCAAAGTGCTGACTTTGAGGAAAACATTTAAACTGATAGGTTAGCTCTGTGTTCTATTATATTAAGACAAGTTTTAGATATGTAATATTATGGAAATAAATTAACAATAAGTGAAAAGGGAAGTCGCTCAGTCGTGTCCAACTCTTTGAGACCCATGGACTGTATCCCACCAAGCTCCTCTGTCCATGGGATTCTCCAGGCAAGAATACTGGAGTGGGTTGCCATTTCCTTCTCCGGGGATCTTCCCGACCCAGGGATCGAACCCAGGTCTCCCACATTGTAGGCAGACACTTTAACCTCTGCGTCACCAGGGAAGCCCTTAAATACAAGAATACAGTCTCTCAGAAAACCTCCTATAGAGACACAGAATTTCAGATCCAAGTACTAACATCAAAGATTTCAAAGGGAGGAAAGGAAGCCAGGTTGAAAGAAGAAGGGGGAGGAAGTGGGAGATGGGGGGCGAAGGGGTGGCCTTACAGATGTTTCCTGCCACCTACAGATACCCGGGCGTTCTGGGACTTTTCCCTGGGCCTCCAGAGAAGGGAGGACTGGAACTCGGCCCTACCAGAAATCAAACCAGACCAGAACCAGAATTCGAGTTCTCTGCCAAGAGGAGGTGATCAGTCTCCAATCCTCAGCTCAGGCTGAGGGCCCTTCGACCAGATTCCTGCGTCCAGGACCAGAGGACTAAAAAAACGGGGGAGGTTAGGAAGGGTTAAGGACAGGAAAGAGAGAGGGAAGGGGAGAGAGGTCAGTAGTAAAGTCTCTTGTTCCTTACTGTTCGAGGCACTCTGGCCAGTTGTCTACATCAGGAGGGGACCAGGGACAAAAGGGTCCCAGTTGCAGCCGCTGGGTCTGGTCCATTGGCAGACAAGCTGGCCTCTGAGTACCCCAAGTGGTCAGGATGTCAGTCTCAGTGAAGAAGAGTCCCCGCCAGAGTTGCCATTTGTTGCAGGAAGGCGGACCCCTTCCAGGGCCCGAAACTGGGCTCTTGTCTAACACTCAGAAGTGAATTGTCCGAAGAGACACATGTGCTGACAAAGCAAGAGATTTTATTGGGAAAGGGCACCTGGGTGGAGAGCAGTAAGGTAAGGGAACCCAGGAAAACTGCTCTGCCGGGTGGCTCACAGTCTCCAGTTAGATTAACAATAAGAACATAGAAAACTAAGTAAACAAAATCAAATTGGACAATGGGGGGCAGTGAGTTGTATAAGAAAAGAAATTTAATTATAAAATAATATATTGCTTACGCTCTCATAATAATGTAACACTAAATATATATTTAATCCAAATCTGGCCCGGTTTATAGGGAATGGAATAAGGGAAATTTGGAGAAAGTACTGGAGGAGGTAATGCAAAGCTCCAACTTCCTTGGTAAATTGTTGTGTCAAGAGATAATGTCTCAAATTGGAATAGCAAGATGCAGCTGAAAAATGTGGTACTGGAAACAGAGATTAAAACCAGAAAAAAAAAAGTAAAGAGTATAAAGTGAAAGCCTGAGGGAAATGAGAATCAGAAGGTAGGGCGGGGTGGAACAGATGCCTAGGAAGTTCCTCATAAGCTTTGTACTACTGCTTTACTTGAACTGTAGGTATATTCTATTTTGATTAAAAACTAATTTGAAAATGCATTGAGCAACAGGTTGGAACTGCTTGGGTCTATTTATATGCCAGTATTTTTAAAAATAATACTGATTATTATTTTAAAAAATAATAATGATCCATGGTTGGTTAAATCCATGGATGCAGAACCATGGATATGGATGGCTGAGTATGAGTTTTGAGCATCTGTGGATTTTGGTATCCATGACAGGCTTGAAACCAATTCCCCACAGATACCAAGGAATGACTGTATAAGTAATAGTGATCATAATGCACTCTGAAAAAATTCAAGCAATAAAGAACAGTCCTACCAAAAATGTAATCTTCTCCCCATCCTCCACTGCCCAAGGTGATGTATCCTCTCCAGTTGTTCAGTGTATATACTTCAGGTCCTTGTTTGTTTTTTTTTCCCCACACTTGCAAATGTTGACCTAAGTAAAAGAAATATCTTGGGGGTAAGTAGTTGTTATGCTTAATTTCGTGTCAACGTGAGTATGACGTGGTATCCAGGTATTTGGTTGGACACTATTCTAGAACAGTGAATAAATTTATTTTCAGTAAATAAATTTATTTTCAGTGAATAAATTTTTGAGGTGGGATTAATGTTAAATCATTTACTTTGGGTAAATCAGGGGTGGGCCACATCTAATAAGTTGAAGACATTAAGGGAAAACGGACCAAAAGCCCTAAGGGAAGAAGAAATTTTGCCTCTGAGCCTGTCTTCGAACAGAAATTGACATTTTTTCCCAGGGTCTTTAGCCTGCCAGCCCACCGTGCAGATTTTGCCTTTGCTTCCCTAGTCATTAGGACCTGTTCCTTAAAATACATCTGTCTTTTGATTGATATTTATCGTCTCTTGTGTTTATAGACACACATCCTACTGGTTCCGTTTCTCTGGAGAATGACTAGTATAAGAGTGTTTTTAGGGATATACTGAGAGTAGAGTTGCAAGCTGAGAGGGATGAGTCCGAACTACGTAATATAGGACATGCTCTAAAGAAATCCTCAGCACAGAAAACGAAAAAGCAGAGATAAACTGACAGGTGTTTTGTGTGAATGCAGTGTAGGGAAATGCATAAAGAGGATCATTAAGATGAAACGTCTTTGTAATTTTAACAGTAATTTAAGAGATGACATGCTAGTGGTTATGTTCAATGAACACAGCTGCAATTCTTCTCACAGTCAAGCCACAAACTGAAGAAAAATTTGGAAGAGAAGCCAAAATAGTAGAAAGTAGTAAGGAGTCAAACTAGCTTATTCTTAAATCCCTAAAGACAGAGTTGGTTTCAAATCTTTATTCTATCTTGAATTTGCTGTGTTGTCTTGGACAGGTTATTTCATATCTCAAATCTTGTGTTCCCACATCTATAAAAATGGGGATAATTATACCTCTCTCACAAGGTTATGGAGATAATTACATAAGAGAAGCTATGTGAATGTAAAATCTACATTATGTTGGGCAAGATATCATTAACCAGTAATGAATATTAGTTGCTTCCAGGGAGCATTGCAAAGGACACAAGGTCCTAAGTGACTTTTCTTGGCAGGGGGAGTTCTATTCCTTTCTCATAACCACAGGGGACAGAAGGGGGAGAGAAGAGAAAGGGGTTTGGGGAGGAGGGGCCTGATCCCCAGGAAATAAACCAGCTGCCATTTACAAAGAGTGTGTAGGCGGTGTGTCGAAGTTAGTGAGACACAGAGCTTGAGCTACAGGGGAAGCTAAGAGAACCTGGAGAAAATACTTTTTTCTCTAGTCTTTGTTGTCATATGTGCCATGAAGTTAATTTTTTCTTAGGACTTCCACAGCTAGCACCAGAATTGCTCTGGGGAGAGAACCACCTTTGATCTGTGCTCTTCCTTCCCTCTTAGTGCAGAGCACCATGGAAAGCAAGATGTCAGAGGACCGTGAAGCTGCTAAGCACGAGATCAAGAGAGGGGTTTCTCATTTGCTTTTCCCAGCTCTAAATGAAAGAGGGCAAAAGTGGGTAAAGGTCAGAGAGAAGGAGGGAGGAGAGCCAGCAAGATAAAAAGAAAACTGGGAAGGTGAGATGAGTGAATGAAACACTTGGTGGTAGTGGGTCTAGGGAAGGACCATCCTACACCACACTATTTGAAGGCATTTGCTTCGCTGTGATGCAAGTTCATATTGCCACTGTTTCCCATTGGATTTCAGTGTGTGGTGGATGCTAGGAGGGGCTTTCATCTGTACGCTGGTACTTTTACTCTCAGGAGCATATATTTTGAAATCCTCAGGGCAGAAGATGTTGCATACACCCCATAATCCTCAAGGAACTTCTTGTATTCAGTGAATTCACTTTCTCAACCTTATTTTCATTCCCTTTTTAAAATAAGTATTTTCCTACAATTATTTCTCAGCATACCATCTACCAAACATGCTTTTTTTCATCATAATGAGAGGTATTGCCATCCTTTCCTCCCGCCTTCTGCTCCCTACTTAATTCCTATAAAGGTTCATTCAGCTCAATAGCCACTTCTTCCAGGAAACCTTTCTGATTAGTCCAGCCCAGACCCAGCCTCTTCTCTACCCACCCTACTCTCCAACATTAATAGGAACATTCCAGGCAAAGATGGGCTCGATAAAGGACAGAAATGGTAAGGACCTAACAGAAGCAGAAGATATTGAGAAAAGGTGGCAAGAATACACAGAAGAATTGTACAAAAAAGGGCTTCACGACCCAGATAATCACGATGGTGTGATCACTGACCTAGAGCCAGACATCCTGGAATGTGAAGTCAAGTGGGCCTTAGAAAGCATCACTACGAACAAAGTTAGTGGAGGTGATGGAATTCCAGTTGAGCTATTCCAAATCCTGATGTTGTGAAAGTGCTGCACTCAATATACCAGCAAATTTGGAAAACTCAGCCGTGGCCAGAGAACTGAAAAAGGTCAGTTTTCATTCCAATCCCAAAGAAAGGCAATGCCAACGAAGGCTCAACCTACCTCACAAATGCACTCATCTCACATGCTAGACAAGTAATGCTCAAAATTCTCCAAGCCAGGCTTCAACAATACGTGAACCATGAACTTCCTGATGTTCAAGCTGGTTTTAGAAAAGGCAGAGGAACCAGAGATCAAATTGCCAACATCCGCTAAATCACTGAAAAAGCAAGAGAGTTCCAGAAAAACATCTATTTCTGCTTTATTGACTATGCCAAAGCCTTTGGCTGTGTGGATCACAATAAACTATGGAAAATTCTGAAAGAGATGGGAATACCAGACGACCTGATCTGCCTCTTGAGAAATCTGTATGCAGGTCAGGAAGCAACAGTTAGAACTGGACATGGAACAACAGACTGGTTCCAAATAGCAAAAGGAGTTCGTCAAGGCACCCTGTTTATTTAACTTATATGCAGAGTATATCATGAGAAATGCTGGGCTGGAAGAAGCACAAGCTGGAATCAAGATTGCCAGGAGAAATATAAATAACCTCAGATATGCAGATGACACCACTCTTATGGCAGAAAGTAAAGAGGAACGGAAAAGCCTCTTGATGAAAGTCAAAGAGGAGAGTGCAAAAGTTGGTTTAAGGCTCAACATTCAGAAAACTAAGATCATGGCATCTGGTCCCATCACTTCATGGAATAGATGGAGAAACAGTGGAAACAGTGGCTGACTTTATTTTCGAGGGCTCCAAAATCACTGCAGATGGTGACTGCAGCCATGAAATTAAAAGACGCTTACTCCTTGGAATGAGTTATGACCAACCTAGATAGTATATTGAAAAGCAGAGACATTATTTTGCCAACAAAGGTCTGTCTAGTCAAGGCTATGGTTTTTCCAGTGGTCACATATGGATGTGAGAGTTGGACTGTGAAGAAAGCTGAAGAATTGATGCTTTTGAACTGTGGTGTTGGAGAAGACTCTTGAGAGTCCCTTGGACTGCAAGGAGATCCAACCAGTCCATTCTAAAGGAGATCAGTCCTGGGTGTTCTTTGGAAGGACTGATGCTAAAGCTGAAACTCCAATACTTTGGCCATCTCATGTGGAGTTGACTCATTGGAAAAGACTCTGATGCTGGGAGGGATTGGGGGCAGGAGAAGAAGGGGACAACAGAGGATGAGATGGCTGGGTGGCATCACCGACTCGATGGACATGAGTTTGAGTGAACTCCGGGAGTTGGTGATGGACAGGGAGGCCTGGTGTGCTGCGATTCATAGGGTCGCAAAAAGTCAGACACAACTGAGTGACTGAACTGCACTAAATCGATGATTAGTCCCTATTTTTTCAGATGCAGTTACCTTAGTCTCTAGGTCACTGCAGGGAAGGGGCCAGTAAACTTAATGTAGTGAAAGTTGCTCAGTTGTGTCTGACTCTTTGCGACCCCATGGACTATACAGTCCATTGAATTCTCCAGGTAGAATACTGGAGTGGGTAGCCTTTCTCTTCTCCAGTGGATCTTCCCAACCCAGGGATCAAACCCAGGTCTCCCTCATTGCAGAAGGATTCTTTTAACAGTGAGCCACAAGGGAAGCCCAAGAATACTGGAGTGGGTAGCCTATCCCTTCTCCAGTGGATCTTCCTGACCCAGGAATTGACCTGGAGTCTCCTGCATTGCAGGTGGATTCTTTACCAACTGAGCTATCAAGAAACCAAAACCATCAGAGAGTGTCATTGTTTAATGTTGTAGAGACAAATGACAAGGAAGCTGAGTCTCTCCACTTTTCAGCTGTTTTAAGAATGACAAAATCTGGTTAATTCTCTTTTTTTTGAGATTTTATACTAATTTTGTGTCACAATCCTTTAGCTGATACTCTCAGATTAATCCTCATCATAATTACAAGCTAGAAAACATGTTATTTTGGAAGGTTAGGACTTGGGCTCCAGTGAGTAGAACAGATCTATGGTGCTTATTTATCAAATGTTTATTGAGGTATCTCTCAAAAAGGACTCCATTTTAATACTATATAAGTATAGTTTTAAGTATAGAATAAGTATAGTTTTCTGGACATAATGTTTTTGGCTGAGGGTCTTCAATCAATACCTCTCACAGTTAACAGCAAGGATGGGTGCATCCATTAAATTATTTTATTGATTATTCTATAAATATAGAAACAATATTTTGAAGCCACAAATTTGTCCATAGAAACACTTGGCTTTGCTCTTTCTTGATCACTCTTGGTTTCATACGATACTATAAAAAAAGAAGTCAGCAATGATGACAAGCTATGCTCCCTCTGGGGCACATTTTGCTTCTAGTTTCACTGGTTGAGCATTGTTTTGGGATAGCCCAGTACAACATTTTATAAGTGTACTACTTGGAAGAAAAATATTCTTGGCCAACTTCAACAAAAATCATCACAGATTACAACCACATAAATTAAAAAAGGACAATGTCATGAAAATGAAACACCAGTGTTTTATAGAATATTAAACATCCCTCTCACCAGAGCATATACACTTTTAACCAGAAAAAGGCAGCTTTTTAGAAAGTTGTTGCTATCACCTGGTTATCTTGGCTGTATCAAAGAGTTGGTAATCAGGAAAGAGAAGGGATGCAGAGACAAAGAAGGAACAGTCAACAAACAATAGTGCAGCTTTGGGTCAGGGTCCTGGTTTCAAACTCAAGGGATACACATAATATCTTTGAGCTCTTTATAGAAAAAAAAAAAACCTCCAACAAATGGGAGATGTTAGCATTCTACTTTCAAAGAAGATCAGTTTAATAACCTTGAAAAGCTCATCAGCAGACCATCTGAAGTCAGATTAAAAGACTGTAGTCCCTGCACATGCCCTGATCCTTATCAGCAACTATTGCTATAAAATTCCTCACCAAATCCTCCTGGGTGGGGACACAATTTTTCAGGGCACAAGCTGGCTATGTCCCCCTTTGCCTGGCAAAGCAATTCTTTTCTACTTTACCTAAAACTCTGAGATTCAATTCAGCACCAGTGCACAGAGGACTGTAGAAGGAAATGGCAACCCACTCCAGTATTGTTGCCGGGAGAATTTCATGGACAGAAGAGCCTGGCAGGCTACCATCCATGGGACTGCAAAGATTCAGACACAACTGAAGTGACTGAACATGAGCATCCATAGAGGTCAAGTTTATGGCATCACTTATAGAAAACAAGGGGCTTCCCTGGTAGCTCAGATGGTGAAGAATCTGCCTGCAATGTGGGAAACCCAGGTTTGATCCTCGGGTTGGGAATATTCCCCTGGAGAAGAGAATGGCTACCCACTCCAGTATTCTTGGCTGGACAGAAGAGCCCGACAGGGCTACAGAAAGAGTCAGACATGACAGAGCAACTAACACTTTTACTTTCGTAGAAAACAAATGAACAATACATATGGTTGTAGAAAAAAGTATTTCTAAGAACCTGTTCTTCCCTGTTCTCTTGGGAAGAAAGCCTCTGCTGTCTAGGACACAGTTGTATGAGTGACCTGTCTACACACATCTCTACCAGCTGTTACAAATGTTCATGTATATGAAAATGATATTAGATGTTCATTAAAATACAGATTCTTGGATCACTCTGCAGTAAGTTGTGTGAATACATTTTGAGTTTTTCAAATAGCCATGTACAGATGTGCTGCTGCTGCTGCTGCTGCTGCTGCTAAGCTGCTTCAGTCGTGTCCGACTCTGCGACGCTATAGACAGCAGCCCACCGGGCTCCCCATCCCTGGGATTCTTCAGGCAAGAACACTGGAGTGGGTTGCCATTTCCTTCTCCAGTGCACGAAAGTGAAAAGTGAAAGTGAAGATGTGACAGCTGGACAATAAAAAAGGCAGAGCAAAGAACTGATGCCTTTGAACTGTGGTGTTGGTGAAGACTCTTGGGAGTCTCTTGGACTGAAAGGAGATCCAACCAGTCAATCCTAAAGGAAATCAACTCTGAATATTCATGGGAAGGACTGATGCTGAAGCTTAAGCTCCAATACCTTGGCCACCTGATGTGAAGAGCCTCTCACTGGAAAAGACCCTGATGCTGGGAAAGATTGAGGGCAGGAGGAGAAGGGGATGACAGAGGATGAGATGGTTGGATGGCATCACCGACTCAATGGACATGAGAGTGGACTCTGGGAGATGGTGAAGGACAGGGAAGACTGGCGTGCTGTAGTCCATGGGGTCACAAAGAGTTGGACATGACTGACCGTCTGAACAAAACAAGCATTCTTACTTCAGCCCAGATGAAGAGTTGTGGAACCATGCACTCTTTAAGATACACTGCTTGGATCTTGGACAACATAGGGCCTATGCTCTCCATAGTGAGAAATGCAAATAACCTTGATGGGTCTCCTGCCAATATTGTTCAGGACCTGAGCCAATCTGAGTTCTGAGGCCATTAATCATGCCTGCAACAGCACCCTGCACTAGGGAAGGACAGGCTCTAATTTGAAAATTTCCAGTAAAGGAGGTTTGCTACATAAAAACAGGAAAACACTTCAGTGCTGTTGTCTGCTGGTTCAGTTGTGTGGAGAAGTTTAAATAAACTGCATTTGATGTAAATTGAGAAAGTTGGACTGGGTAGGTTGTTGCAGATTGAGTCCTTACAATGATTAATTTTGGGGGGCATTTCAATAGTTGGGAACATTTTTATTATTGGGGTGCAGTGCTAGCAGCATAAGAAGCATCCTAAGAGTGAGCTTTATGTTCTATTCTCTTTGGTGTAATAAAAGGTCACTGACTCTATACTTGCTGGCTTCTCAATTTGAGTCTTGGCTCTGCCACTTTAGCTTTGCAACCTTAGGCAAGATACTAAGTTTCAATAAAATTTCCTGTATTGAGGTTTATTAAGGAATCAAAGAAATCCTACTTGGAGATGGCAAGGCACAGCTGTGATGAGTTCTCATCCTCTCTTCCTTCCTAATAGTTCCTTTCTTGATTGACAGCATGACTATGTAGCAAGTCATCCAAACTAGAAGGTTTGGGGTCATTTAAAAAAATTGACTCCCTTCAGCTCTTATCCAATTAGTCAGTAAGTCAATTAACTCTGCTCCTAGAAATCTCAGCAATGCCATCTGCTCTATCAGGCCCTTTAATACTTGATGCCACCTCTATGTAGGAGGCATCTATGTTCTTCCTCTTCTGTTCCTCTACAGGAGGGTGATATATCCTGCTTTTACAGTGTCACACACCTTTGATCATTCAGTGCTGCACAGGCTTCCTACCAGTAATAACAGTGCACACCTCGATTAGAGCCTACAGTTCAGCTCTTTCTTCATTCAGATCCTGACTCTAGGAGTTAGAGTGACCTTTTAACACAAGCTCTGGGTGGAGTCTTGAAGATGGTCATGTATCAATTATCTACCCCTGCTCTCTCCTGAGACTCCTAAAGCCTCTACAAAACAGTGCCCACTGCCAGCCTGCACCCTGCTGCTTATCCCTGAGGAAGGAAAAAGGTAATCACCCCTTTCACAGGTATCTTAGGTCAGATAAAATGAAGGCACTATTTTCATTTGACTTAAAGGAGTTTCCTGCGAGTGTGTATAACAAAGGGAGTCATGATAAAGAGAGCACCCATGCTAATGAGGAATGTGGAAGCTTAGAAGAAAATCAAAAGATATTTACAGAGGAAAGAAAAAATCTCTGAAAGTAGGGAAACCTGAATTATGGATTCAAGAAAGAAAAACTTTTCAAATGATTTCTCTTGAAGCGTATCTACTCCACCTCCCTACCTTGTGAGTGAGTAAAAGTCGCTCAGTCGTGTCCGACGCTTTGCGACTTCATGGACTATACAGTCCACAGAATTCTCCAGGCCAGAATACCGGAGTGGTAGCCTTTCCCTTCTCCAGGGGGTCTTCCCAACCCAGGGATTAAACCCAGGTCTTCTGCATTGCAGGTGGATTCTTTACCAGCTGAGCCACCAGGGAAGCCTCCCTACCTTGGTTCCTCCAAATAGTTCAGGAAAGCTAAACAGCAAAGAGTACAATTATACAAAATAGGAAGTGATGATCAAAAAGAACAAGAATGTTGTTGCCTTATTCTTGTTGCTGCCAATTCCTAGAGCCAAGTTCTGAAAGATGGATGCCATTTATTGAGAGCACAATTAAATACTCAGTGGTGGCAAACTTAGAACTGTCAGGAAAAAAAGCAGTGCACACAGGCCCTAGGGACCTCTCCAATGTACATGGTCAGGAAATCTGTCCTCAATCAGGTTAAACATATTTCAGTTCAGTTGCTCAGTCATGTCTGACTCTTTGCAACCCCATGAATCGCAGCACCCCAGGCCTCCCTGTCTATCACCAACTCCCGGAATTTACCCAGACCCATGTCCATCGAGTCAGTGATGCCATCCAGCCATCTCATCCTCTGTCGTCCCCTTCTCCTCCTGCCCCCAATCCCTCCCAGCATCAGAGTCTTTTCCAATGAATCAACTCTTCGCATGAGGTGCCCAAAGTACTGGAGTTTCAGCTTTAGCATCATTTCTTCCAAAGAAATCCCAGGGCTGATCTTCAGAATGGACTGGTTGGATCTCCTTGCAGTCCAAGGCACTCTCAAGAGTCTTTTCCAACAACACAGTTCAAAAGCATCAATTCTTCGGCGCTCAGCCTTCTCCACAGTCCAGCTCTCACATCCATACATGACCACAGGAAAGACCATAGCCTTGACTAGGTGAACCTTTGTTGGCAAAGTGATGTCTCTGCTTTTGAATATGCTATCTAGGTTGGTCATAACTTTCCTTCCAAGGAGTAAGCGTCTTTTAATTTCATGGCTGCAGTCACCATCTGCAGTGATTTTGGAGCCCAGAAAAATAAAGTCTGACACTGTTTCCACTGTTTCTCCATCTATTTCCCATGTAGTGATGGGACCAGATGCCATGATCTTCGTTTTCTGAATGTTGAGCTTTAAGCCAACCTTTTCACTCTCCACTTTCACCTTCATCAAGAGGCTTTTTAGTTCCTCTTCACTTTCTGCCATAAGGGTGGTGTCATCTGCATATCTGAGGTTATTGATATTTCTCCCAGCAATCTTGATTCCAGCTTGTGTTTCTTCCAGTCCAGCGTTTCTCATGATGTGCTCTGCATATAAGTTAAATAAGCAGGGTGACAATATACAGCCTTGACATACTCCTTTTCCTATTTGGAACCAGTCTGTTGTTCCATGTCCAGTTCTAAATGTTGCTTCCTGACCTGCATATAGATTTTTCAAAAGGCAGATCAGGTGGTCTGGTATTCCCATCTCTTTCAGAATTTTCCACAGTTTATTGTGATCCACACAGTCAAAGGCTTTGGCATAGTCAATAAAGCAGAAATAGATGTTTTTCTGGAACTCTCTTGCTTTTTCCATGATCCAGCGGATGTTGGCAATTTGATCTCTGGTTCCTCTGCCTTTTCTAAAACCAGCTTTAGGACCAGACAGTAGTGAAGAGATTTATTCAGACATTTCCCAAATTCAAAATAGCCTCATGAAGTTACCGGGGAAGGCAATGGCACCCCAACCCAGTACTTTTGCCTGGAAAATCCCATGGACAGAGGATCCTGGTAGGCTCCAGTCCATGGGGTCGCTAAGAGTCTGACACGACTGAGCGACTTCACTTTCACTTTTCACTTTCATGCATTGGAGAAGGAAATGGCAACCCACTCCAGTATTCTTGCCTGGAGAATCCCAGGGACGGGGGAGCCTGGTGAGCTTCCATCTATGGGGTCGCACAGAGTCGGACACGACTGAAGCGACTTAGCATAGCATAGCATAGCATGAAGTTACTACAACAAAGTGTTCTGGGATTCCGGCAGAGGCATGAATCCTTTTGTAACATCATGACAAGGAAGCTTTCTGTGACACTAGTTACCTGCTGCTTTATTATTTCATCTTTTTTTTAAAGTTCATCTGTGGCCAGAAGTGCTGATGCCAAATAAAGAAATAAGCCCTTTATAAGAAGGTACAGTTAATCATGAAATAAGATAGAAAAAAAAGAACTAGTTAGGTTGTCTAGAAACTTTTCTGAAAATAAAAATTGTGAGGAGCTTATCATACATTCCAAAAATGCAGTTACTGACACTGATGGAGCCCCTAACTCATGCTCGGCTCAAGTAGAGTTAGCTACATTCCTGATGAAACTAAGCAGGACCCTGGGGGCTTCCTGGGCACAGAAGCCTTTCAGTCTCCCATTCCTAGTTTGTAGGTGGCAGATTCCAGATTTCATGACCTTCCTGATTCTCAAAGGGCAGATTCAAACAGTTGTTAATCAGGGAAGGAAGGGGACATGCAGACAAGGGAGAAACAGCCAAGAAATAACAGAGCAGCCTTGGGGCAGGGTACGACTTCAAGTACCTTCAAGAGTTTTGCCAAGAGAATGCACTGGTCATAGCAAACACCCTCTTCCAACAATGCAGGAGATGACTCTCCACATGGATATCATCAAATGGTCAATACTGAAATCAAATTGATTATCTTCTTTGCAGCCGAAGATGGAGAAGCTCTATAAAGTCAGCAAAAACAAGACTGGGAGCTGACTATGGCACAGATCATGAACTCCTTATTGCCAAATTGAGGCTTAAATTGAAGAAAGTAGGGAAAACTACTAGGCCATTCAGGTATGACCTAAATCAAATCCCTTACAGTGGAGGTGACAAATAGATTCAAGATCATATCTGTTAGAGTGTCTGAAGAGCTTAGATGGAGGTTGGCATCTGGTCCCATCACTTCATGGGAAATAGATGGGGAAACAGTGGAACCATGTCAGACTTTATCATTTTGGGCTCCAAAATCACTGCTGATGGTGACTGCAGCCATGAAATTAAAAGATACTTACTCCTTGGAAGAAAAGTTATGACCAACCTAGACAGCATATTGAAAAGCAGAGACATTACTTTGCCAACAAAGGTCCATTTAGTCAAGGCTATGGTTTTTCCAGTGGTCACGTATGGATACAAGAGTTGGACTGTGAAGAAAGCTGAGCACTGAAAAATTAATGCTTTTAAACTGTGGTGTTGGAGAAGACTCTTGAGAGTCCCTTGGACTGCAAGGAGATCCAACCAGTCCATTCTAAAGGAGATCAGCCCTGGGTGTTCTTTGGAAGGACTGATGCTAAAGCTGAAACTCCAGTACTTTGGCCACCTCATGCAAAGAGTTGACTCATTGGAAAAGACTCTGATGCTGGGAGGGATTGGGGGCAGGAGGAGAAGGGGATGACAGAGGATGAGATGGCTGGATGGCATCATGGACTCGATGAACATGAGTTTGAGTGAACTCCGGGAGTTGGTGATGGACAGGGAGGCCTGGGGTGCTGTGATTCATGGGGTTGCAAAGAGTCAGACACGACTGAGCGACTGAACTGAACTGAACATGGTACACCTTAGGAAACATCACTATGAACAAAGCTAGTGGAAGCGATAAAATTCCAGCTGAGCTATTTCAAATCCTTAAAGATGATGCTGTTAAAGTGCTGTGCTCAGTATGTCAGCAATTTGGAAAACTCAGCAGTAGCCACTGGACTGGAAATGGTCAGCTTTCATTCCAATCCCAAGGAAGGGCAATGCCAAAGAATGTTCAAACTATCCCACAATTGCATTCATTCCACATGCTAGCAAAGTAATGCTCAAAATTTTCCAAGTAAGACTTCAACAATACATGAACCGAGAACTTTCAGATGTACCAGCTGGATTTAGAAAAGCCAGAGGAACCAGAGATCAAATCATCAACAACAAATTGATCATATAAGTAGCAAGAATTCCAGATGGACATCTACTTCTGATTCATTGACTACACTAAAGCCTTTGACTCTGTGGATCACAACAAACTGCAGAAAAATTCTTAAAGATACGGGACTACCAGACTACCTTACCTGCCTCCTGAGATATCTGTTTGCAGGTCAAGAAGCAACAGTTAGAACCAGATATGGGACAATAGACTAGTTTCCAAATTGGGAAAGTAGTACTTCAAGGCTATATATTGTCACTCTGCTTATTTAACCTATATGCAGAGTACATCATGCAAAATCAGACTGTATATTATCACCCTCCTTATTTCACTTATATGCAGAATATGTCATGCAAAATGCCAGGCTGGATGAAGCAAAAACTGGCATCAAGTTTGCAGGGAGAAATATCAATGACCTCAGATATGCAGATAACACCACCCGTATGGCAGAAAGAGAAGAGGAACTAAAGAGCCTCTTGATGAAGGTGAAAGAGAAGAGTGAAAAAGCTGGCTTAAAACTCAACATTCAAAAAACAAAGATCATGGCGTCTAGTCCTATCACTTCATGACAAATAGATGGGAAAACAATGAAAACAGTGAGAGACTTTATTTTGGGAGGCTCTAAAATCACTGTGGGTGGTGACTGCAGACATGAAATTTAAAGATCCTTACTTCTTGGGAGAAAAGCTATGATAAACCTAGACAGCATATTAAAAGGGAGAGACATTATTACTTTGCCAACAAAGGTCCACCTAGTCAAAGCTATTGTTTTTCCAGTAGTCACACATGGATATGATTATTGGACCATAAAGAAGGCTAAGCACTGAAGAATTGATGCTTTTGAACTGTGGTGTTGGAGAAGACTCTTGAGAGTCCTTTGGATTGCAAGGAGATCAAACCAGTCATGTCAAAGGAAATCAATCTTGAATATTCATTGGAAGGACTGATGCTGAAACTGAAGTTCCAGTACTTTGGCCACCTGATGCGATGAGCTGACTCATTAGAAAAGACCCTGATGCTGGCAAAGACTGAAGGTAAGAGGAGAAGGGGACAACAGAGGACAAGATGGTTGGATGGCAACAATGACTCAATTGACATGAGTTTGAGCAAGCTCCGGGAGATGGTGAAGGATAGGGAAGGTGTGCTGAAGTCCATGGGGGTCACAGAGTTGAACATGACTGAGTGACTGAATAACAACATTGTACAAGAGGTGGTGACCAAAACCATCCCAAGAAACACAAGAATGCAAAACGGTTGTCTGAGGAGGCCTTCCAAACAGCTGAGAAGAGAGTGAAGCAAAAGGCAGAGAAAGGGAAAACTATATCCAACTGAATGCAGAGTTCCAGAGAATAGCAAGGAGAGATAAGAAAGCCTCCTAAGTGATCAATGCAAAGAAACAGAGGAAAAGACTAGACATCTCTTCGAGAAAATTGGAGATAGCAAGGGAACATTTCATGCAAACATGGGCACAATAAAGAACTGAAATGGCAAATACCTAACAGAAACAGAAGAGATTAAGAAGAGGTTAAGATTAAGAAGAGGCAAGAATATACAGAACTGTATAAAAAAAGGTCTTAATGACCCCAAAAACCACGATGGTGCGGTCACTCACCTAGAGCCAAACATCCTCAAATGTGAAGTTAAGTGGACCTTAGGAAGTATTACTATGAACAAAGCTAATGGAGGTGATGGAATTCCAGCTGAGCTATTTCAAATCCTAAAAGATGATGCTCTTAAAGTGCTGCACTCAATATGCCAGCAAATTTTGAAAACTCAGCAGAGGCCACAAGAGTGAAAAGGGTCAGTTTTCATTCCAATCTCAAAGAAAGGCAATGTCAAAGAATGTTCAAACTACTTCATAATTGTACTCACTTCACATGCTAGCAAGATAATGCTCAAAATTCAAGCTAGGCTTCAACAGTGTGTGAACTGAGAATTTTCAGATGGCACAAGCTGGATTTAGAAAAGGCAGAAGAACCAGAAATCAAACTGTCAATATCTGTTGGATCATAGAAAAAGCAAGAGAGTTCCAGAAAAACATCTACTTCTGCTTCACTGACTATGCTAAAGCCTTTCACTGTGTGGATCACAACAAACTATAAAAAAATTCTTAAAGGCATGGGAATACCAGATCACCTTACCTGCCTCCTAAGAAACCTGCATGCAGATTGAGAAGCAACAGTTAAAACAGGACATGCAACAATGGACTGGTTCAAAATTGGGAAAGGAGTATGTCAAAGCTGTATATTGACACCCTACTTAATTAACTCCTATGCAGAGCACATTGTGAAAAATGCTCGGCTGGATGAAGCACAAGCTGGAATCAAGATTGATGAGAGAAATATCAACAGCCTCAGATATGCAGATAATACCATTCTAATGGCAGAAAGCAAAGAGGAACTAAAGAGCCGTCTGATGCAGGTGAAAGAGGAAAGTAAAAAAAGCTGGTTTAAAATTCAACATTCAAAAAACTAAGATTATGATATCTGGTCCCATCATGTCATGTGAAATAGATGGGGAAACAATGGAAACAGTAGCAGGCTTTATTTTCTTGGCCTCCCTAATCACTGCAGATGGTGACTGCAACCATGAAATTTAAAAGATGCTTGTTCCTTGGAAGAAAAGCTATGACAAATCTAGACAGAGTATTAAAAAGCAGAGACATCACTCTGCCAACAAAGGTCCATTTAGTCAAAGGTATGATTTTTCCAGTAGTCATGTATGGATGTGAGAGTTGACTATAAAGAAAGCTAAGCATCGAAGAATTGATGCTTTTGAACTGTGGTGTTGGAGAAGACTCTTGAGAGTCCCTTAGACTGCAAGGAGAATCAAACCAGTCCATCCTAAAGGAAATCAACCCTGAATTTTCACTGGAAGGACTGATGCTGAAGCTCTGATACTTTAGCCACCTGATTTGTAGAGATGACTCATTAGAAGATAACCTGATGCTAGGAGATATAGAACACAGGAGGAGAAAGGGTCGATACAGGAGAGATGGTTGGATATCATCACCGACTTAATGTACCTGAGTTTGAGAAAACTCCAAGAAATAGTGAAGGATGGAAGTGCCGCATGTTGCAGCTCATGTGGTCCCAAAGAGTTGGTGAGGGCTTAGCTACTCAACAAGACCAGATGAACACAAGAACAAGTGAAGTTAGCATTCTTCATTCCAGAGAAGACCACCTGAGATCAGATTAAAAAAACTAGAGAAACTCATCAAGAGATTGCCTGAGACCAGATTAAAGGAGTACAGGCCCTGCACACACACTCTCATCTTATCATTAACTCTGCCCTTCAACCACTGCTATAAAACTCCTTATCAAATTCTCCCAGGTTGGGATACACAGTTTTGAGAGCAGGAGCTCGCTGTGTCCCTCTTTGCCTGGCAAAGTAATAAAGCTATTCTTTTTTGCTTAACCCAAAACTCGTCTCCAAGATTCAATTCAGCATTGGTACACATAAGCTACATTTTCAGTATCTCTGACAACCTGTATCTCATTACTGCAACCTTAAAAAATAAGTATTACTGTAATGTATATCTTATAGATGAAAAATTTAAACCAGAGAGGTAATTTACTCAAGATAAACAGCCCATGTAATTAACTGCCACATTACATGACTGTCTTACTGTGTGATATTGATAAACTAATCAAATTTTGTCTGCTCCCCATAAGCTAGAAAAACAGATCAGATCAGATCAGATCATTCGCTCAGTCATGTCTGACTCTTTGCGACCCCAAGAATCACAGCACCCCAGGCCTCCCTGTCCATCACCAACTCCCGGAGTTCACTGAGACTCACATCCATCGAGTCAGTGATGCCATCCAGTCATCTCATCCTCTGTCGTCCCCTTCTCCTCTTGCCCCCAATCCCTCCCAGCATCAGAGTCTTCTCCAGTGAGTCAACTCTTTGCATGAGGTGCCCAAAGTACTGGAGTTTCAGCTTTAGCATCATATTTCCAAAGAAATCCCAGGGCTGATCTCCTTCAGAATGGACTGGTTGGATCTCTAACCAGTCTAAGGGACTCTCAAGAGTCTTCTCCAACAACACAGTTCAAAAGCATCAATTCTTCGCCGCTCAGCCTTCTTCACAGTCCAACTCTCACATCCATACGTGACCACAGGAAAAACCATAGCCTTGACTAGATGAACCTTTGTTGGCAAAGTAATGTCTCTGCTTTAGAAAAACAAAACCTTGTTAAAAGCTTTAGAGTAGCAATCAAATCATAATTCTCTACTGAGCATAAAACTGTAACCAAGTAGGACCCTATGGAGCCTTCCAGGGACAGACCTCTACCCCATATCCTCTGCTCTAGTTCTCTCTGCAGTATCTATATAAGAGCATCTGATACCCATCCCCTGAGTAGTTTTACAGATGCTGAAACCCTCACCATGTAGCCCCCACCTCCTCAGCCTACTGAAGACTAGGGATTGATAATATTAACCCCTGTTACAGACTGCCCTGTTACCTCACTGCTAACATATCAGAGAATCGCCCATGAGCTGATCACATACCCTGGGATGCCCCTCCCTCACCTTGCCTTTAAAAATGTTTTGCTGGGACTTTCCTGACGGTGCAGTGGTTAAGAATCCACCTTCCAATGCAGGGGACATGAGTTTGATCTTTGGTCTGGAAAGATCCCACATGTTGTAGGGCAACTAAGTCCATGTGCCACAGCTGCTAAAGCCCACATGCCCCAGAGCCAGTACTCGGCAACGGGAAGCCACTGCAATGAGTAGCCTCCACTCAACGCAACTAGAGAAAGCCCGCGTGCAGCAACAAAGACCCAGCGCAGCCAAAAATAAATGTTGTAAGTGAATAAATGCTTTGCTGCAACCTTTTGGGGACTTCAGTGTTTCTGAGCACTAGCTGTCTTGGACTCCTTGCTTGGAGCCCTGCAGTAAATGCTGTAATTCCCTTCACCACAAACCGATGTCAGGAGATTGGTTTACTGCACACAGGCAAGTTGACCAAAGTTTGGTTCTGTCACAAAACTAAAGATTTAATTAACCCAGATTAAAAGATGATACTGTAAAAAAACATACCATAAAGACAGAGGAAAGAAAGGTAATATCTTGATGAAAATTGGGGTGGGGAGAAGCCAAGCATGCTCTTAAGGTCTAAAACAAAGTTTTCCTATTAAAGACAGAAAGAAATGGAAATGGTACAGACAGCCCAAGGATTTTTATTTCAAGCTCATAAAACTCATGAAACAATTTATATCTGCAACCCCCTCCCTCAAATAGCAATAAGGTTAAACGTAGAAACAAATTTGACGCAAAGTATTTATTTCCTTCACGTTGCATTTTAAGGAATGCACATTTCTCAAGTCAAAAAGCCGCTTATCCTCTCTCACAGGAAATTATGCCCACAAGTGGGAGACATGTGGCTGGCCAGGCCACATAGCTAGGACACAGCCTAGCTGATGAGCACACACCTCCCTGCAAGAGCTAGGAGAGAACGCTCAGGCTGGCTTGCGTTGAGAATGCTGAGAGATAACTCATAGTTTCAGAAGCCTGGCTAGCAAACTTCTTTGATGATGGGCTTCAGTAGAGGGGTGGGGAGGAGGTTCAACTTTACCAGGAGGAGCAAAATGGAAGCTTCAAGGCCCTAGGACAGAAATAGAAAAATAACCTCAAATATGCTTTGTTCACAAGATTTACTAAGGGCACAAAAATGTGTCCATCATTGTTAGACTGTGATTACAGAAGAATGACGACTGTGTTTCCAAGGAGCCTACTCATAGTCTAGGATGAGACAAACAAGATTTCCACTAGTCTCCAGCTACAGAGAGCTGCCAAGCTCACCAGCAGTGGAAGCAGAAAAGTATGGTTTCGTGATATGGAGGAGATGTTGCTTCTCAAGACTTAATAGCTTCCATCACGGAAGATGCAGGCTTTGTGTGAAGTGATGGCTCCAGGCACAGGGGGTTGGGGGCCATGGGGCAGAGGAGGCAGCAGCCACGGCCCCTGGGCTGCCAGGCTTATCGCAGGAATTCAGAGAGAAAAAAATCAGAGCAGCCATATTTTAACAGAAGGAAGACAGCAGCTAGAGACTTCCAAGCAATCACCTCTCCTTTACTTGAACTAGAGAGACATGTGGGGGACCAAAGTACACAATTAACCATTAACACACATTCTGAATGGTCCCTGAGACTGATGACCTAGAGAAACAGTATCTGTTACCTGTGAGTTTAGAAAACTCTTTCATAGTCAATTACAACTAAGAAAAAGCAGTTCTTGAGCTGCAAGTAAGGCATGCTTCTGTGCACATGCGCTCAGAAGCACACCTGACAATGTGTGCATAGACACACAAATAAGAAAATACCTTAGTTACGGACTACAGTGATTTCTGCTAATAAAAAAGCCTGCTCATGGACAGCATGTAACAAAGGAAATTGGCCTGTGTTGTTGGGTAAAGTTATCCCATTTGAAAATCTTATAGTCAAAGAACAGTAGGTAATGTAACTGAATTATTAAAACTGAACAGTACCTAAGAAATCCATCCACTACAGTAAATGTCCTAGAGGTTTCTATAAATATGGAAGGAAAAGAAATGTGCTCTCGATAGATTTATTGAGATTAGCAATGCTAAGCAGACCAGACTCTTAACAAGCAACATTTGACAAATCTTATTACTGTCATTTCATATAATACATGTTGTTATGTAACTAAAGTTTCTTAGCTATTTCCAATTGTAATACTCAGCTGTGGCACAGGGCACTTTATTATTTATCAGTTCTCACAAATCTCCAATGAGCTAATAAGCTAATGCTCTTAAATGCATGCCCACTGAGAAAAACTTTACAAGTCACAGCACACGATGGCTCAAAGAGAATAGCTACATATTAATAAAAGTAAAACTGATTTAAAGGTAGAAAAAACCTCTATATTTAACATGCTTTAAGAATATTTTTAATATTTAGTATAGTTAATTTTTGAGACAAATTTTGATAATCCTTAAATTGAAGTAATGATTATTAAATACTGCTATATGAAGGTTGAGGAACTGTAACCCTATTTTCTCATAAGGTTAACAACACAAAGATACTGGAGAAAAAAGAATTTATTAAAATGGAAAGGGAGCTGCTGGTTGCAAACAATAATCTAAGTTTTGTATTTTAAGCTGTTTCAATAATAAAGACTGAAATCTCTTTCAAGTTAAAATATTTTATATATGTTGTTGTTTAGTCGCATCTAACTCTTGTGAACCCATGGACTGTAGACCGCCAGGCTCCTCTGTCCATGGGATTCTTCAGGCAAGAATACCGGAGTGGGTTGCCATTTCCTTCTGCTGGGGTCTTCTCGATTCAGGGATTGAACCCACATCTCTTGCTTGGCAGGCAGATTCTTGAACCACCTGGGAAGCCATTTTATAATTAGCCTCATCTTTACCTTAGCCATAATATAATAAGCATTGTTCTAAGGAGACAAGAAATTTAAGAAGTTTTTTCCAGTAGTCTACGAATGTTTTTCAATGTACTTTCAGTGTTTAATTCTTAAATTCCAGAAACAAAAAACAAACCAAAAAAACTAAGAATTTCCAAGTTCTTAAAATATCTCTATCAAAGTTCTTAAGAGATTTTGCCAAGAAAAGCCTGCCTGCTGCATTTAAATAGTATCATTCCTAACTCCTGCGGAGCATCTGTCAGTAGGTTGTGGATTTGAACCAATTCAACCCACCATGGCCAGGAAACTGACAAAAATGATTTTGAGGTTCTATGCCTACTGAATCTCTGTTCTTTATCCTCCTGATACCTTGGCATGCAAGCCATCAATAAAAAATCTTGATCTTCCTGTGTGACTAAGCTTAAAAAGACAAGAAGGACACCACCACGAGAGACTGAACAGCAGATATTCCTAGATGATACGTTTTGGAAACCAGAGTTTGCGGGGCTCATCTTTGCAGCATGTCAGAAAACGCCCACATCTTAGAACTTCAGCTTATGCTGGGACATCATATTGGCTGCTTTGCCAGGGCTGTAGGCGCTGCCTGGAGATATGTTGTCTAAAGCTCACCACTCAAAGTCAGTGCAGGCAGCCAGCAGTTGGAAAACAGATTCATGGCCTTCCACCAATCACAATCTCTGACGCAGGGCCCAGGAATTGGCTTCATGGAGCTCTCCAGGTGATTCCCATACTCACTGAAAAGCAACAACTACATTTGGACCCCTGTGTGCTGGATGTGGAATTTTAGCTAGAGACCAACAGGAGAAAAATGAAGTCCCTCCACACCAGCAGCAGGGGCCTCACCTTGGGAGCTTGCAATGAAGATGCTCCAGCCCAGCCCTCCCATGACTCAGCATGTTAGTTAACAGATCTCCTCTGTTCTCTGAAGGGTCCTGCCTTGGCCAATCAGCCCCCGGCCCCTCCTCCCTGCCCAGCCTCTCAAATAGTTGCTAGAATGTTCTGGGCTTCTTTTCGATCTTTCTCTTCTCAAAAGCTTCATTTACCCAACAACTTGCTTCAGCCAGGTGTCAGGGGTGAGTAGTGGTTTTCCTGAGATAAGAAGCTATAGAGTTCCTGATAAAAATTCAAAACAAAATGAAACAAAACTGATCTAAAACTACATGTGTTATTAATTTCTGTACTATCAATAACGAAAAGGAAAGATTTCTGGAGATGCCTGTCTTTTAAGCCCAAGAACGAATCTTATAGCAGGATTCTAGGCACAGGTGGAAACTGGTAGAGAGAATATAGGTTTTGTAGGCTGCTCCTGAGAAATGTGTATGCAGGTCAAGAAGCAAGTTAGAACCGGACACAGATAACAATGAACTGGTTTCAAATTGGGAAAGAACGTCAAGACTATATATGGTCACCCTACTTATTGAACTTATATACAGAGTACATCATGAGAAATGCTGGGCTGGATGAAGCACAAGCTGGAATCAAGAGTACCGGGAGAAATATCAATAACCTCAAGTATGGAGATGACACCACTCTTATGGTAGAAAGCAAAGAACTAAAGTACCCCTTGATGAAAGTGAAAGAGGAGAGTTAAAAAGTTGGCTTAAAACTCAACATTTAGAAAACGAAGATTATGGCATCCAGTCCCATCACTTCATGGCAAATAGGTGGGGAAACAATGGAAATAGTTGCAGACTTTATTTTTCAGGGCTACAAAATCACTGCTGATGGTGACTGCAGCCATGAAGTTAAGAGACGCTTACTTCTTGGCAGGAAAGTTATGATCAGCCTAGACAGCATATTAAAAAGCAGAGACATTACTTTGCTAATAAAGGTTCATTTAGTCAAGGCTATGGTTTTTCCAGTAGTCATGTATGGATGTAAGAGTTGGACCATAAAGAAAGCTGAGCACCAAAGAACTGATGCTTTTGAACTGTGGTGCTGGAGAAGACTCTTGAGAGTCCCTTGGATTGCAAGGAGATCCAACCAGTCCATCCTAAAGGAAATCAGTCCTAAATATTCACTGCAAGGACTGATGCTAAAGCTGAAACTCCAATACTTTGGCCACCTGATTAGAAGAACTGACTCATTTGAAAAGACATTAATGCTGGGAAAGATTGAAGGTGAGAAAAGAAGGGGACGACAGAGGATGAGATGGTTGGATGGCATCACCCACTCAACGAACATGTTTGGGTAAACTCTGGGAGTTGGTGATGTACAGGGAGGCCTGGTGTCCCATGCATGGTGTGCGTCCATGGGGTCGGAGAGTCAGGACACGATTGAGCAATTGAACTGAACTGAGACAGCATATTGAAAAGCAGAGACATTACTTTGCTGACAAAGGTCCGTCTAGTCAAAACTACGGTCTTTCCAGTAGTCATGTATGGATGTGAGAGTTGAACGATAAAGAAAGCTGAGCACTGAAGAATTGATGATTTTGGAGAAGACTATTAAAAGAGTCCTTTGGACTGCAAGATCAAACCAGTCAATCCTAAACAAAATCAGTCCTGAAGATTCATTGGAAGAACTGATGCTGAAGCTGAAGCTCCAAAACTTTGGTCACCTGATGCAAAGATCTGACTCCTTGGAAAAGACCCTGATGCTGGGAAAGATGCTGGCAGGAGAAGGGGACGACAGAGGATGAGATGGTTGGATGGCCTCACCGACTCGATGGACATGAGTTTGAGCAAGCTTTGGGAGTTGGTGTTGGACAGGGAAGACTGGCGTGCTGCAGTCCATGGGGTCACAAAGAAGTGGACACAACTGAGCAACTGAACTGAACTGAACTGAACAAATCAGGTATGAGGGAGGCTGAGCTGGGCAGGTCTCCCTGTTGGATTCCTTACCTTTCTATTTAACAAGAACTGATTGAACAAAGAGTTCACCCCCAAATGGCAGTCTAATCATCTCTGTTCACCTAGGTTTGTTACAACCATTTAATAACTCTGGCCAACCATGAGTCAAGTATTCAAGGTGTCTTAGGCTACATTTTGGTGGCTCCAGGAACCCAAACAATGAATTCAGAGGGCATACCTGGGTTGGAAGTGACTTTGAAGGCCCTGCAGGTTCTAGTACTTTGCAGTACCCTGAAAAGTCCTGGTATTGTGCACGCTTGTCTCTACCCACCCATTCCACCACCAAATCTGGAAATCTGTGACTACAGGATGGGGGTGGTAGCTGGGAAATGCCGTTTTTACAAAGTTTTCTAGGCAATTCTGATACACATGCCTGACTTTGCCAATGGATAATCAGAGATAAGTTGTCTAAGTTTTATTATTGCACATTAAGTTTTTATACATAATTCAATGGTGGCTATGCTGTGATTACTGAAATGAGACATGATAAAAGCACATGTTTTCTTTCACATATGTGAAATGTTACTTAATGCCTCAATTTGATCTACGCGTGGTTTGATACAGGTTCTCAACCAAAACATAGGTCTAAGCATGCAAAATCAATAGCTACTGTAATTTTTAATTTGGAAAATCTCGAACTTTCCTGGCAACTCTTTTAACCTTGCACCATTCAAATGAAAACACAAATTGAAGACAGCTACATTTATTAAACATTTTTTCATCAATATGAATACTGACAACGCACTGAACACTGAAGCAAACAGCCTGCTGGGATGGGCAATCATTTATTTCCACCTAAAATACACAGTAAAGTTAAAAAATATGTACTTCTGCCAGTTTAACCTTGGTTTCTATGGTTAAAACATTTGAAGTAAATAAAACCAAACTATACCTTTTGAATTTCAGCTGTATACAATGCACCTCTACTGATAGGAAATAAGCCTTTCTAAAGTGGAGACTGCGGTGAATTTTTACAATAAAAACCGTTTTCTCTTTTTATTTATTGTAGAAACAATATTACCACATAAAGAGAAAATTGAATTTACCCATAATCACACCACCCTAACTTGCCATTTATGTATTTTTAATCTTTATCCACAAACATAACTTTTACAGTTGTAACTTGTGTATTTATACAATTTTGAGAAAATGACTTAAGTTTTAATATACAGGATTTTATGTATATTCCTCTTAAAGAAAATTATACAGTGAAAAACCTACAATATGCAGTTATGTCCATTAACCCCATCATACCCAAGACCTTCAACCTTCCAGACCAAATTATAACTGCTTTTCCTCCTGCACTTGAGCACACGAGCTAAGATAAGGCTCACACTGGTCTGAGTTCACCATCTGTAAAATAGCACAGGTAAAATATTGCTATGAATTTCTAAAGTTTTCATCTAGGTTGTTCAGCACATTTTATTTGTGCAGTCTTTATAAAAACTTAAAATTACATCTGAAACATTCCCATACTAATCGTTATCAATAATCTTCGATAATTCTTAGCTATTATTTCACTTTCCTTGAGCTTGTTTTTAAGGCAAAGCAGTTAATATAAATGATAAATAAAGGGCATCTGTATCTAAGTACACAGGAAGATTAGATTCTGTGATGGCAGAAAATAGCAGCCTGGGTTTATTCAGACATCGTCTATGTGATCTTGAGCCAATCATTTTGTCCCCTTTTACTGTAAAATGTAAAATGAATATTTGCACTCTCTCTCTTTGGGGCTCTGATGGCAAAAAATAAAACATTTTGAAATCTTCAGATGAAAGTTACTGAATTTTTTAAAGATTTCATTTCTATTCATTGACAAATATAATTTATTAACCTGTATACTAAAACTTGTCTGTAGCATTCTGGTTAAAAAGCTGTTTCAGTAACAGGTCAGGAGAGCGTGCTGGTTTCATCTGGTGACACGCTGACATCTAGTGGAGATTTACGGTGTGCTACGGAGTACCACACACCCCAGAGTAACCACAGTTCTGTGAGGACAGAGAGAAGCAAAAGCACCTTTGGGTCTTTATGCAACGTAACAAGAAAATATACAAACAAATTAAAAACAGGCGTACTTCCTGTGTATTTTTCACTTGATCAATTAAAAATATTGGCAGATTCTCAAGACATCTAATCAAAAGTAGTGGGAGGATGCAGATGGGGGTGGAAAAAGTCGTTTGTTCAGCACTGCAGTTGAGGGAGGTCTTCCAGGATCTCCCACTAATCCAGAGGTTAAAGTGATGACCTAATTATGTGCTCACCTGCTCTTTTTTTTTTTTTTTTTCCTGCAATGAAGGCAAGTAAGACTGGAGGGTGGGGTGAAGAACAGGCAGACAGGGATAGGAGAGGAGGAAAGGGACAGGAGAGGAGGGGAGGGAAGGAAACATGCGGGAAGTAAGTATTCTAGGTTTTCATTACATCTATGAATTATATTTTGTACCTCTGTGTACCAGAATTTTATTAAATCCAGAGCGAAAATGTCTTTCAGCAATGTATGTGTAAGATTTCTGGCTTATCATTGAACGTTTATCTAAATAGAATACATTGCACTTACTTTGGAATAAAAATACACAATAAAATGTTTCTACTGTGACACCTAGCTTTCATCAACATCTAGCACCATCATTAAAGCACGGCTCTGCTTCCTTGCCATCCCTTCCAAAGACTACAAGACGGTACGCCGAGTGGCCTTGAGAGGAAGTAAATTTGACCCTCACATTTTTAACACGTGACTAAATTAAGATAAACAAATACTGATTGCAAGACTGTCACAATCACATCAGATTAGCTTCGGTACAAATGTAAATGTTGTCTCCTCACCCCCAACCCTCCTTAGTTAAAGTGCGAAGATCTGAGTCAAGTTGTTCCTACTGGATCTAAACCCTCCTGCTTCCTTGTTTTCTACTGAGCTTCAACCAGTGGATGACGGTTCTTGACACCACTGCTTAACAGCTTTAGTCCAGTGAACAGGAAAGGCTGAAGAGGATGCATTCTGGAAGCTGGAATAAAGAATTTGTTTTACACTGCTGTGTGCTTAGCCTCTGGTTCTGGCAGACCCTTCCACCACACCTCTTCTGGAAAAAAAAAAAAAAAGTAAAAACATCTTACTGTTGGTCTGGAGGAAAAAGGGAATTAAAAGAAACCTCAAGGATTAGGACATGTGTGATTTTTCTCTAGAGAAGAATGTGCATGAGTTTGTTCCCACCATACCCAGAATGATTCTAAATTTGTTTAAGTCCTCTCTTTGTGTCTGAGAATCAGAAGAATCATCTAGAAATGATTAGACCAGACCACCTCTCAAGTGTAAAATCTAGACTATTATGGCAGCTACATTACTTAAATTATAATTGAACACTCATATAAATATGTATCATCAGTCTGCTAAATTAATAAAAAAAGAAATATACTCACTTATGTCCTTCTTGGCAATTAATAGTAAACTTCAATCTTCAGAGCCCAGAGACAAAAACAAACAAAAAACAACAAAAAAAGATGCGACACAACCTATTAGCACAAGCAAAAACAATGTTCTAATAGTGAAGCTTCATGCTGTACTCAAACATGTAATTATCCACACAATTTGCAACTGTATTGTTTTACTGCTTAAGTCTTTCCAGATACTTTACACTGCCCAGTGTTTTGCTACTAAACACATTTTCCCCATCACTACATTTCTGCAGTGTTGTTCAGTTTTTTGTTCTTCTAGATAATTGAGAAAATTCAGGCCCAGCGAAGTAAAAAAAAAAAAAAAAGTTCTACTTATAGAATAAGACAGTACACAGAAAATGTGAGTTTAGTTACTCCACCACAGGCTGGTAATAGTTTTGGCTCCAGAGTTCAGAAACTGAAGATCCAGGAGAACTGAAGTCATTACTATTGGAATGTTTTACTCACAAAGAAACTGTCTTAATATATCAATGACTTTTAATTACTCTAAATGATAATACAATGAAAACTTAAAAGTTGTGATCTTTCTATTCTTCCAAACGTGTCAACATGTGTCAGGTGGCAACTCTTGGTAATTAGTTTATATTTTATTCAAGGATAAAATGTTTTATTTGATGACAACATTTTATTAGAAATGATGATTTTAAAGATTCCTAGTCTAGAGGGGACCTGACCTCACAGCTAAGGCTACTGTCTCTGTGTTAAATAAGCAGATGGCAGTGATTTTTAGACATTCTACGAGTCACTTGGGTGTGTACATGTCCTCCTAAGGCACTCTTCTAGTTCCATTGTCCCAGCCACTACACAGGAGACAGGAACTAAGGCTTCCAGGTGTGCTCAAAGTTGCAGATGGTAAAGAAGTGACTCTTAAAGAGATCAGTCCATGGATGTGTTATATGAAATGAATCTAGAAAAGTGGTCAGAGTACCCTTCACAATAAATTTATTGTCAGAAAAGAATTTACACTAGAGAATCAATAAAATACAGAATGCCCCTTTATTTGTGATCTTGGCTTCCCTGGAAATGTAGAAAAAATAGAGACAAGTCTGACTTATAGAATCCGAGGAAACTTTTTGCTGATCTCTTTATCTTTTCAGCATTGAGAGAGCAGGCAAAAACTATTTTTAACTCCGGCTCAAACGAGTAAACCTTTTCCCAATGCTTAAATGAGGTGGGTATTTTCTCCACATCATAGCACCCTCTGCTGAATTAACCATCAACATCCTCCATCCATCAAAATCCCAAACCCAGGGCCGACTGAGGAATGATGGTGCCACTGCTGTTGCCCTGTAGACGGCCCCGCGGGGCGTTCCCGTGTTGCGGGCGACTGGGGCTGCTGGCTTCCCAACACCCAGCCATCCCCTAATGACCACAGAATTATATAAGTCCTACTTTGAAAATACATGGAGAAAAGACATTTCCAGCTAATTACTGAGAAAGCTCTAACAAGCTGCAAATCAAAAAGAATACAAAATGATTTCTAATTTAAGTAACAAAACACAGGGCTTTAAGGATTCTGTTCTTTGCAATCCTCTAGCCAGGCCTTAAATAAGGAAACGTTGTCTTATCTAGGTACCTGAGGAGAGGTGCTACCTGGGGGAATCATGTGAAACTGGGTAGAGATGACCAACAAGAGACCTAAAAACCTTCTTCAGACTCATTTCAGATCAGATCAGATCAGTTGCTCAGTCGTGTCCGACTCTTCGTGACCCCATGAACCGCAGCACGCCAGGCCTCCCTATCCATCACCAGCTCTCGGAGGTCACTCAGACTCACATTCATCGAGTCAGTGATGCCATCCAGCCATCTCATCCTCTGTCGTCCCCTTCTCCTCCTGCCCTCAATCCCTCCCAGCATCAGAGTCTTCTCCAATGAGTCAACTCTTCGCATGAGGTGGCCAAAATACTGGAGTTTCAGCTTGAGCATCATTCCTTCCAAAGAAATCCCAGGTCTGATCTCCTTCAGAATGGACCAGTTGGATCTCCTTGCAGTCCAAGGGACTCTCAAGAGTCTTCTCACATTCAAAAATCCTCCCCTTGGATGTTAACTAACATGAGCCTAACTAACAGTGAACTTTAAACCCGGAAAGTTTTGTGCCCATGTTTAAATGTGGCTGAATACTTGTTAATCTTACTAGGAACATCCCTATAATGAAAATAAAAACAAGTGTTGCCATATGCCAAACTGATATAGTGCTCATCCACTGATTATGTACTTGCCTATCTTGGAACGTCACTTTATGAAGGCGCTTACATATAGTTAATATGTAAGCTAAAACACTTCCAAATATTCAAATCCAGCAAAAAAAAAAAAAAAAGTACAAAGCTGCCCACTCATCACTGAATTATTCTGGATTGAACAGAAGGCTCAATTTCAGTACTGCCAAATGCTCTTAGCCTCACAAGCAATGAACCATCTGTCTTGAAGCACCAAGTATATCAATTCGGATTTAAAATACTGGTGTGCCTTGCAAAGTATCTTAAGCTATCCATTTTCTGATGCTTGAGACTTACCACACAGCCAGCAACAAGGTTATATGCATCAATACTTTGAACTGCTTGTAGTAAAAGAAATTATAAAAATGTCAGACCATCAGAGAGTTATAGCCCCATGAGCAGAAAGTCTTGAAGAAGAGTCAGAAGATTAAGGAAGTTTTCTCAATGAGTCACTATTGCTATTTCTCTGACAAAATATTTTTAAGTTATAGAACGGCTGCCATTGGCAAGAATGATTCTGGTATTTCACTAAAAACAAGTGTATCTGAACCTACTACTGAAATAAATACTGCTTCATCATGGCAGCATACTGATGTCATGACAGAAAGCTGGGCTTCAAAGGAGTTTGGACTTGATTCTGAAAACAGTGGGCAACCACTCAAATCTAAGAGCAAGGGATGTGTTTACTCTAAGAAGATTAATGCGACAGCAGCATGAAGAATGAGTAGGAGTCCTTTGGATGGATGAGAGGATAACTTAAAAGGCTCCTGAAGATAATGGGCCCGAATTAGACCTAGGACTGGAAAGGAGAAAATAGAACCCAAACATGACATCTGTCAGAAACAAGGAAAAAAGATAGCAAAGATCAGCCTGTAAAAGTGTAAGATATTCTGAAGAATATCATTATGATTAATTTAAGTTAAAAAGAGTCACACTTTACTTCAGTTCAGTCACTCAGTTGTGTCCGACTCTTTGCACCCCATGAATCACAGCACGCCAGGCCTCCCTATCCATCACCAACTCCTGGAGTTCACTCAGACTCACATTCACCGAGTCAGTGATGCCATCCAGCCATCTCATCCTCTGTTGTCCCCTTCTCTTCCTGCCCCCAATCCCTCCCAGCATCAGTCTTTTCCAATGAGTCAACTCTTCGCATGAGGTTAAGTTCAGGTAATTAGTAGAGTTGGACTTAAATGTGCAATAATCACACAGCAAAAGTACTGTTCAGTAAGACTCAGTAAGTTACTTCCTGACTCTCTAGGCAAAATTGAGTGGTGAGCCAATTAGGTCTGTCACTGACTAAGTTTTCAGAAAAAATAAACTAAATATGCTCCATTTCTTCTGTATGAATCTTGGGAAGCAGGAAGTCAGGACAGGAGCAAGGAAAGGCAAACAGAGACGGCATGAGTCCTGGTCCTTAGCTCACTGCCCCATGGGTTCTCTGGAAATGAAATATGCCCTTCAAATTCCCTACCACCAAGAGTAAGGTAAAGACAGAAGGCCTGGAACCAGGAGTGTCCTTCCATGGAACCAGGGTGAGAAGTGAGAGTAACAGGAGCTGGCATCTCTATGTCCTTCTCTTACCACTGTGTCTACAAAGTCAGATCAGATCAGATCAGATCAGTCGCTCAGTCGTGTCCGACTCTTTGCGACCCCATGAACCGCAGCACGCCAGGCCTCCCTGTCCATCACCAGCTCCCGGAGGTCACCCAGACTCGCATCCATCGAGTCAGTGATGCCATCCAGCCATCTCATCCTCTGTCGTCCCCTTCTCCTCCTGCCCTCAATCCCTCCCAGCATCACAGTCTTCTCCAATGAGTCAACTCTTCGCATGAGGTGGCCAAAATACTGGAGTTTCAGCTTTAGCATCATTCCTTCTAAAGAAATTCCAGGATTAATCTCCTTCAGAATGGACTGGTTGGATCTTCTTGCAGTCCAAGGGACTCTCAAGAGTCTTCTCCAACACCACAGTTCAAAAGCATCAATTCTTCGGCGTTCAGCCTTCTTCACAGTCTAGCTCTCACATCCATACATGACCACAGGAAAGACCATAGCCTTGACTAGGCGAACCTTTGTTGGTAAAGTAATGTCTCTGGTTTTGAATATGCTATCTAGGTTGCTCATAACTTTCCTTCCAAGGAGTAAGCGTCTTTTAATTTCATAGTAGACTCACTCTATTTCCTAGAATCATCTGAAGGGGCAAGAAAGGATTTTTGACAAGCCATCTTCCTGAAAGCTCTCTGTGCTTACCAAGGACATCTCTTTTTCTGACTAGGCTTTGATGAGCTCTTTAGGAAATGTATTTTCTTCCACTTACAGCATTTAGGCAGCATTAGTTATAAATACTTAAATCTGTTGATCTGAATTTTTAAATGTAGTTAAATCTGGTGTCAAGGTAAGATTCTTCAATGACAAGGAAAATCACCTGAAGGAAAGAAAATATTAAGGTGCTTAAGATTCAACTCAGCTAAGTTACTAGCCATACTTGAGGAAAAAGAAGAGCCATTCCAGACGCTAAGGAAATTTTGATTACTTGTTCACTATATTACTTATTCACAATTAACATGTAACTGTAAAACCACAGGCTCATCTAGTCAGACAACTCAGTTAACCATTCGTTTATTCTCTCAAAAATGAATGACCCCTCTCCTGGGCATGGAGGACTCACAGAGACACATGTAAGCGCATGTGGTCACCCCATCCTCCCTTTCGGCCAACAGCCACTTCCTACTTAATAGAGGCGTAGAAGTCACAGGGAACTTCCCACTCTCACATCTCCCTCCAGCCTGGACCTATCCCCTTTCCTTCTGCTTGTTCTACTACTAACTATGCGTGGTATGAGATGTTACGTTCCCAGCAAAGAACAGCCACTTCACATCTATGCTAGATCCCATCTCCTTCTGCCTAAGTAGGAGAGCTCGAGTTCAGTGAAGGCCAATACTGCTTTAAGTGGGGATATCACCCCCCCAAGAGCTCCTAGTCTTGTCAGGAAGAGAGAGAGATCCAAGGGGAGTGCAGAGAGCTTTGGAAACACCCCAAAAACAATGCAGACAATCTTCTCTAGGACACTGCTTCTCTGCCCTACTCACCCATTTCTCCCTGTTCATTTTCCTCATCAACATACAGTACAATTCCCCTCATCTTAAAAAAAAGAAACAACCCTCCATTTCCCTATTGCAAAACTGTCAGAAGTCTACAGTTTGTTACCTTCGGCACCTACTCCAACAGAGATTTTGATCTTGCCACTTTTATTAGTCACTGATGACCACTGCTCATCAGGTGGGAAATAAAATAGCCATATCTGCATCTTAGTTGGATCCTCAGTCCCATCTGAAGCTGCAGATCATTCCCATCTCCAGGAAACTCTTCACTTTCTTTTAGGGGCCCCATGCTCTCCTGGGATTTTCTTCTACTTCCTGGGTTCTTCTGCTGATTCCGTGGGTCCTTGGCTTCTGAAACTGGAGTGCCCAGACTTCTTTCTTCTCTAGCAGCACTCATATCCTTGATGATCTCATCCAGTCCCATAGCTGTAAACATCACTTATCCACTCATGAATCCCAAATGTATGTGAATGACCCAGAACTAACTCCCAAATCTCAGATCTGGATATCCGCTGCTCTCATGTCTCCCTGTGGATGTTTCATAGGCACTTCAAACTTAACCTGTTAACATGAAGTTCTTCATCTTTCTCCATTCCTGCTCCACCTCCAGACTCATCTTAATTAACTACAATTCCAGCCTTCTGGTTTTCTCAGGTGCTAAACTTTGACTTTTCACATCACAGTTAAGTCCATTAGCAAAACTTATTAGCTACCTTCAACCAGAATCTGCTCATTTCTTACTACCTACACTAATGGTACCTAGGTTGATGTCATCAGCATCTCTAAGCCAGCTTTAACCCAAACCTTTTCCCTGCTGCTGCTGCTGCTAAGTCGCTTCAGTCGTGTCCGACTGTGCGACCCCATAGATGGCAGCCCACCAGGCTTCCCCGTCCCTGGGATTCTCCAGGCAAGAACACTGGAGTGGGTTGCCATTTCCTTCTCCAATGCATGAAAGTGAAAAGTGAAAGTGAAGTCGCTCAGTCGTGTCTGACTCCCAGCGACCCCATGCACTGCAGCCTACCAGGCTCCTCCGTCCGTGGGATTTTCCAGGCAAGAGTACTGGAGTGGGGTGCCATTGCCTTCTCCAAACCTTTTCCCTAACAGTGATCAAAAATTCTAAAACATGTCATAATCTCATCACTGACTACAACACTCCAGTGGCTTTCATCTTATTTAGAATACCCAGACTCCTTACAAGGCACTATTAACACACTAAACGGCCCTATGTGACTTGTCAGCAGTCTTGACTTTGCCTCTTACTCTTCTAGTTGCTCACTGTATCCCAGCTTCTCCAGGGTCTTGCTGTTTTCTGCAAGCAATGAGCATGCTCCTGGCTCCTAGGTCTTTTCATTTGCTATTTCCTTTGCCTGGAATTTCCACACTCCTCCTCCCCCTTTATCCTTTACCATCTTCAGCTCTTGGCTGACATTTTTAGTTAAGCCTTCTCTGATAACCCTTTTACAACTGGCTTACACCCTCCTCTTTCTCCCTCATGGCACACACTGCCTGCTTTAGTTTTTGACATAGCACCTACCATCATATATATATATTATATAATAACAGGGCTTCGCAGGTGACATTAGTGGTAAAGAACCTGCTTGTTAATGCAGGAGACATGAGATATGGATTCGATCCCTGGGTTGGGAAGATCACCTGGAGAAGGAAACAGCAACCCACTAGAGAAGGCAATAGCACCCCAGTCCAGTACTCTTGCCTGGAAAATCCCATGGATGGAGGAGCCTGGTAGGCTACAGTCCATGGGGTCGCTAGGAGTCGGACACAACTCAGCAACTTCACTTTCACTTTTCACTTTTATGCATTGGAGAAGGAAATGGCAACCCGCTCCAGTGTTCTTGCCTGGAGAATCCCAGGGACGGTGGAGCCTGATGGGCTGCCATCTATGGGATCGCACAGAGTCGGACACAACTGAAGCGACTTAGCAGCAGCAGCATAGTATTCTTGCCTGGAGAATCCCATGGACAGAGGAGCCTGGCGGGCTACAGTCCACAGGGTCACTAAGAGTTGGACACGACTAAAGTGACTTAGCACATATTATATACATACAACTGCTGCTGCTAAGTCACTTCAGTCGTGTCCGACTCTGTGTGACCCCACAGACGGCAGCCCACCAGGCTCTGCTGTCCCTGGGATTCTCCAGGCAAGAATAGTGGAGTGGGTTGCCATTTCCTTCTCCAATGCATGAAAGTGAAGTCGCTCAGTCGTGTCCGACTCTTAGCGACACCGTGGACTGCAGCCTACCAGGCTCCTTCATCCAAGGGATTTTCCAGGCAAGAGTACTGAAGTGGGGTGCCATTGCCTTCTCCGATACATACAACACTCCCCCGCAAAAAAATCTGTTTGTTACCATGAACTGCAAAGTAAACGACCTATGATAGGGATTTTCATGTGCTTTGTTCAGTGGTAATTCTAAGCACTTAAACCAATGTTGGCCAGAATACACAACTACTAACTTACTGAGTGAAATGAACTTGATCCCTGATTTCTAGGGGCTCATGATCAAGTAAAAGGTAACGAACATACAAATAAAATGTGTGTCATTAAAAAAAATTACAAAAGAAAAAAATCTGTCCCACATGACTCAAAATGACCTTTACCGTTTGGGGATTGTGTAGCCAGGGAGTTTAGCAGTGGGCGAACACGCTCCTAAAAATTAATGTAAGAATCAAGCAAAGGGTGCCACTAATACCCCTTCAACCCCCCGTATCCCTCATAATTACTCTTCTTCATCACTACATAGCGTGAAATGCTCGTACACTGACTTGCTGTAAGCATGCCTGTCTCAGTCTCAGAGAATCTCTAACATTCCTCACACACTTGCCCCTTGAGTATCAGGACTTCCCTCGGTGATCAACAGCGCTCAGTAACCTGTTTCTCCCTGGGTTCATTCTCCACTCTGGGTGTGAGATGGGCCTGGGGCGGTAAGCAGACAATATACCTGAATTTGCTCAGCTGACTTACGAAATACTCTCATGTTACGAGAAACTAGAATTACACTTCTGGAATCAAGGGATCTTTTACCCAGTACACACACAGGGCAATAATCATAGGGCAATAGGGAAAAAAATAGGGCAACAAAGAAAAAAAAGCGACTCATTTGATTCTTTATCCTATTCTATTCCTCTTTTCTCACAGAAGATAGAAATGGGAAACAAAAACAAAATGAAAATATTTGGATAATATTTCAATGACTGACTTTCAACATTCTAGGACTGCCCCTCTCTGTACTACTATATGGGTACACTTGTTCCTTTTCCCTAAATTATTTCTCTTAAAATAAATTTTTTCAAAAGTTACCACTTTTCATTTTTCTTACTAGATTTCCGTAACAGAATTACTGTAAGCAGATACATATATTCCACTGTGTTCTTTTCCTTCTTACCAGTAAAAAGGAGCGGGAGAAATATACCAAATAAGATAGTAATGATAATGGGAAATGATGAACATTTTGTAGGGCAGAGAGCATTTTGGTATAATTAAAGGACTTTTAAAATTATAAGATTAATTCATTCTCCATTTTAAACAAGTAGATACTAAGTAAGTTATGAAAATAACCCATTGCAACTTTTCACACTTCAAGTTAACAGGAATATCCAGTACCTACCAAGTATAAAGCACTGAATCAGCATGACAGGGAATTAAAGACGACAGGACTGACATGCTTCACATGGTCCCTGAACAGCCTTGCAGAGATCACAGCCATGATATCATATGCATTCATTCAGTAAACATCTATCATGGTACAACACATACTGGGCTGAGATACAGAGACAAGGACTACAGATATCATCCAAAAGCTCACTATCCAGGAATATACAAGGTGTTAAAATGAATATAATACCAAAACGTATACTAGAGATATTGGGTATTCAGAGTAGTTTGAAAGACAGAGAGTAATTATTTTCAAAGCATCAAATAGTATTAAGAATGTTTAACATCATATAGATAAAACTTACCGATTATACTAAAATGTTCATAGCTAAATCGGCTGAGACATTTGTTTTAATTTCTTGTTCAGTAGAAAATGAATACACGTTAACAAAGATATGTGCTCCTCTGCTAAGAAGAGGGGAAAAAAATCTATTTGGACAGAAAAAGGATAAACTATTTAAGGATGTATTCATCTCTGCATGTATTACAGTGCCTGAAAGGATGTTCAATAAGTAAACTAATTTGTAGAATAAACTCGCAATGGAGGCCAGTTGGTATATAGCATAACCACCCCGCCCCCCACCCCATCCAAAGGAAAAGAAAGAAAACGAGAAACAGACTGACGGACTAAAGTTACACAATAGTAAAATGCAAAGGTTTCAACAGAAGAGCTGAACTTGAGAAAAACTGCAGGGAACTAGATTTGGGGGAAAATTTGCTTTTTATGTTCTGTGTTAAAAAGACCTGAATAATTAACTGGCTTTAGCCTCATTGGACTTCAGCAAGATAACCTATAGATGTAAACTGAATTTATATTTCTCTAAATGTGCTCATCGGTAGTATCTAGGTTCATTCTGTCTGACGAGGTTTTAACACCACTTAATCACTGTTGGCAACACAGTTTATAAACCAGTCCCCCAAATTCATTTCATAACCACTTTGAAAGGACTATCATTCCACTGTGTAGAAATACCCCATTACACACTGGAGCAGTAGATTTAAATCAGAGAATAACTTTACCCCCCCCCCAAAGTTAACACACTAGTTACCAAAAACTGATGTTTCAAATAACACCTGCCTATTAAAATTATGAATTATTTTCTATTATTTGGGCATTACTTGAAAAACTTGGTAATTTAGACAGGAAACAATGGGTTTATTCATATATTCTATTTATTTAAAGAAATACTGAAACACAAGAGGATAATTATTGTAGAATCATTATCTCAGGCTCTTCAAATAACCTGCAATCGTTTTATGAAAATAATGCTTCAAATCACACCGTAATTCTATCCAAAGACCATAACAAATGTCAACTGAAAACGTGTACGGCATTGACTTGACTACAATGCTGGTTAATAGGTGAAATCACACGCAGCACTGAAACTGGCCTGAATTTTACTATACAGTCATTCTTGTCTTGTTACAGGAATACACCTGGGCAAGTAGTGGACTGACTCCAAGTACACAAGACCTCATGGTTCTTGTTAGAAAGAGTCATGTATACACAAGCCAAGTCAAACCTCTAAATTTTATCCCCATGATACCTGAGAATACCCTGATTAAATTAAAACAAACAAAAAAGACAGTGTCTAGATAACTAATACATCTTATTATTTTGAAAAGTCTCATCATTAAATGATAAAATTTATCAATACAAATTTTTTCATGTGGCTATGTGATGGCATAGTTAAATAAACTTAAAATATCATCACTTATCTCATTTTCCAAATTAATAAATGGAAACCAGTGATATTGAAAGTCTTCTTATGACAAATATCTAAGAAGATAAATAAACGTACCTCATATTCACTGGAATCAATTAATAAAGCGCTATTTTGTAAGGTTCCATTTGAGACTAAAATAGAAGATTAAAATAAGGATTGACTAAAATGCAAAACTGTACTAATAGATTACCTTTTAGTTTTCAATTAATTATGCATACCTGCTTTTACATATAAACATCTATATTCAATATTAACTGTAACGTTATGAACAAAAACACTTAAGCCTACTGGTGAAGAATGGGGATTGTACCTCCATTCACATCATGCTGGCTGTTTAATCTGCAGCAAGTATTTAACCTGTTCATCTATCAGTTTTATTCTGTCAACTGAGGATCATCAAAGCACCTATCTCTGAAAGCTTTTTGGGGTGATACTGAACGAGATAAGGCACCTCAGTAATTAAACGGAGCCCGGCATGTGCTGCATAGGCTGGCCCTGAGGGCACACAGTGAAGATGAGGACACTCCAGGATCAGCAGTGTATATGGTGCCAGGGCTGCTCTTGCATACTACTACATTTGGACCTGTAACTTGTAAAACTTGTTCTTAATGAATGAGAAAAAAAACAGGTTTTAAAATATCACATTCACCTCCAGAGCAAAGTTTTATGAGGGAAAAAAAAAAATCCCCTATTTGTAGTATACATGGATGGGAATTGGATCAGAAATAGAAAAGATTTTTTACAAATTTATAATTTTAAGGAACCCAAGTGATGACTTATTTGACTGAAAAATAACTTGAAACTGTGGCCTGTTCCCTGCAAAAGAAAGCAGAACATGCATAACAAAATTTTTTAAGATTAGAATGACTGAGTTTAAAGACCAAGAGAGAACAGGGAAATAATTAAATTAACTTGTATTTTACAAAAAAGTTGAAAGTGTCTTATATTTAAGGCCACAAAGGTAGTTCGTGGAAGAGCCACAAATATTTTTATGTCACCAATTCTCTCCCCTCTGTCCCAGGTGAGTGTTGGACAAAGCCTGCAAGTAAGCAGGTTGATGGTAGTAAACAGGCTCAAAGCAAATGAAGGAAGTACAAGAATCGCATCCCCCAAATATCCTGATATTCAGTATGATGAACACTTTTATGCCATCAAGAGAGTTTATTAATCTAGGGTGCAGGACGTACAATGGTGGAAGTGGGTAAAAACTACTTTCTACCCCTCACCTACATGGAAATCCTCAAGAGCTTACACAAAAGATCCCCATTCTCATCACACTAACTTGACTCTGGTTCATATTATTAGTTACTGCTTTTAATATTCAAGGCTCAGAGGTTTTCACAGGCCTAAGCCTGTTTGGTGTAATTTTGTAACAAGGAGAGATTTGGAGAGTAGGGGTATTAAGTGAAGTGTGATTTTATTTTACACTGGTTTAAGACTTCTACTGACAAGTACTCTAGCAGGAGTCCATCATTCTTTGTGAGGGTATGTACAACTCGAAATGCTTTGCTTTATTATCTTGGAGCAATGTACTTCTGTGCTAAGAGTTTCACTCTACACATTTTAAGATGGTACTCTATTTCCAACTTTTGGACTGGACAAGACATATCCCCATATTCCACAAACCTGCAGCATGACCAGGAATTACCTTAATAACTATCCCAGCCAGAGGAAAACATTTATACTCTGACCAATCTAAATATTGAAAAGTAAATTAACTCCTATAAGAAATCTAGTATTTCATAATTATAACTAGAAAGAAGAAATCCATATAACCTGTAAACCCTTAAAATTCTCTATTTTTTCAGCTGAGAATTAATGCTACATCTGCACACTAATCTGGAGTTCTATTCTACCTTCAGGATAGACGAAAGTTTGTGTTCAACCAGCTATCTCTGCTTGGCAAGTGCCATAGTAAGTATGATAATACACACCAAAAAATACCATGAAAACTCAGGAATAGGATTAAGTAAAAAAAAAAAAAAAAAGCATGAAAGACAGAAGGAATACCAGATTAAAGTTATTTGACAATACTGCCCAATGGTGGACAGAAGTCACCATTTTGAATATAAAATCTTTTAAGCCAGGATTTTATGTTATTTTGATGTCACATCATCAAAGTAGAGCTTTATGTGTTTTTGAGACCAATGGTTAAAAATGTATTTCTGTATATTTAAGCTCATGTATTCTCTCATTAGGACTTAGAGGAAAAAAACTCTACACATTTATAAGATTTCAAATGTTTTCCATTTAATAAATGATTTATTTTGTACTAGTCCTTCGTAGTCAAACTTCATATTCACATTTTTATTTCAACAACAATCATCTCAGACACGCCTTCTAACAAAACTGACTTAAAATATTACGACAGGAAACTATGCCTTCAGGAGCATGTTTATTGTGTTTGAGATGATACATCAGGTGCTCTCTGAGCTACAAAGGGTAAAAGGAAATCCTCTCGTTACAAACTGACAAAGGTAAAAGGTAAAACATTTTTCACAACAGCATGAACCACATACTCAGAAATAGATCTGGGTTTAATACAAATGACATAATTCCTAATCATCTACGGCTACTTTTATAACTTCATACAGATAATGAATTAGGCTAAAATGCACTATAATATTTGGTAGACTTCAGGACCAGTATCCTTAGTACATCACAAAATACATTTTGATATCCCAAAGAAGCAAGACTTGCAAGTAGGCGTTTTAAACAGAACTAATCTACAGCTACAAAGTTCTACTCTTGATAGCATTTACCTTTTGGGGAGTCTCCCAGTCTCCAAAGGATAAAAGCAGAGAGTAGAATCAGTATAACATATACACAGAAGTCCGTATTGTAAAGGCTATAAAGATCTGCAGCACAGTGGGAAGATGCCTTCTGCTCCTTCACACTGCATACAAATTATGTGAATTATGTTGCGTATCGCTTGGTCCACTGTCTGGCTATCCTGTCATGTTCTGCTCTGTTGGTCAAATACTGAGTGGCTATGCTTCCAACCAGAGGATCCGCTGGAAAAGTGGAAAGAACATTAGAAGATATTATACAGTGTCTTAACAGTTCAGTTCTAGCAGTTTGGAACTGAAATGTTGATTTTTCAGCAGCATCTTGATATATAATGGCTAATTTCTCAAAAAGAAAAATGCTTAAAGTAACATAATCATCTTTATATTTTAATATTCAAATGAGAAAAGCCTCTTTAAAAATAAAGTTAATAAAGCTTTTAAAATGTGTGATTTTTTAAAAATGTGTGCATCTTTAATATATAAAAACTATTTTTCACCTTAGCATTTTACTGAAAAGTAAGTGTGCCAGTATTTGTCTTTCTATGGATACTTAAAAATTAATTTTTCCAAATGCAGATCCTATGATACAAGGCTTTTCAGAATGAAATATTTCTTTCATTCTGTACAATAATACGATTTAAATCATTATTCTTACCTCCATTTGAAAACTTACTTGCCATTTTGTTTTAAATAATATTCTGAGCAGGAAATTGAATCTGAGATGTAAATTTTATTTTGAGCATGTTTTTCAAGAAGGTCCACTATGTACATGTGGTACAAAATTTGAAGCACATCAATCAACAGCCAGTAAAATATAAAAAAGCTCTCTTCCTTCCTGCCTCCAACTATTTAGAAGTTTCTCTTCCTGGCAAACAATTTATGGCATCTCTACCCAGAGATATTATATGTATTTATAAGCATTTAGAATATTATTGTTTTGCCTATTTTTCAGTGCTATGCTTTTTTAGCTTAAGGTATCACTGAGAGTTTTCTCCATTAATTCACACAGAATTACCTCTTTAAGCTACATCCTCTATTAATGGCCATGTAGGTTGTTTACAATCTTTTGCTTTAATAAATGATGCCACAATGAATATCCTTCTACACATCCCTATACTATCTCTCTCTCTATCTATGGTACATATGCAACTGCTAGGTCTAAGATAACAGTAATAGCCTTTGGTGGTTGATTAAATATTTAGGAAAAAATAAGTCAATTTGTTTACAAAATGACTACTTAGTAAGATACCACATGCGAAATACCACGCCTAAACATTACTTTTTCAGGTCAGCTACCCACATGAAAGATCGTGTGTGGCAGTTAACCATTTCTTAAAAGTTACACACTAATGACTTTATTCCTGAATTTTAATAATCATAATCTAGTCTAACTCTCTCATCAGTTATCATTTTAATATCCACTATTACCACATCTAATAAAGCTAACCATAATCCAAAAACGATGGAAAGGAGAACAAGAAGCCCTTCACTGCTGAGCAGCTGACTGCATGCAAGCACATGGCAGCAGGGAAAGAGCAAGAGGAGAGGCCATGCTGTCAGAAACATGACTCTCATCAGAAGGTATGCACAACTCCGTAATTCAGAAAACAGGAGTTCAGCGATGACAGGGAGAAAATAATTACAGGGTAGTATGCCATTAACAAGGGCTTCCCTTGTAGCTCAGTCGGTAAAGACTGCCTGCAGTGCAGGAGACCTGGGTTCGATGCCTGGGTTGGGAAGATCCCCTGGAGAAAGAAATGGCGACCCACTCCAGTATCCTTGCCTAGAAAATCTCATGGACAGAGGAGCCTGGTGGGCTGCAGTCCATGGGGTCACAAAGAGTCGGGCAGGACTGAGTGACTAACACTTACTTACTTACGCCATTAACAAACTAAAGGAAGTTATTGTGAAACTTTTGGTCTATTCTAAATGAAATGGCATTGATAAGCTTCTCAAAAAGCATGTTTTGCTGATCTTTCTATCAATAGCATTTGCTTTTCAAATTCACCTTAGGCCTTAAGCTAACTGAAAAAAATTGCACGGATTTTTGGAGCCTCACTGAATCTGTTAATAAAAATCTACTTACCAGGGTTGCAGTCTGTCAAAAGAGAACAAATTGACAGCAAAACCTTTGAAATAGTCAAAGCAGGACTCCAGTTGTCTTTAAGGATGTCCAGGCAGATGACTCCCTGACTATTGATGTTGCAGTGATAGATTCTGGTGCGGAAAGTAACCTAAGGGCAGCGACATTAAAAACAGATAAGCTTTATTACCAACCAAAACTCTCACTAGCAAAAATGAAGTGGAACATATTACAGATCACAGCAAATAGCATATAACTGAAGAGCTAATCAAACACTAGTTTTTGTAATAGCAAAATTAAATTATTTTATTTAATTCAGTTACAGGAAATTTTGTTTTTATCCAGTATAGCAGGAAGTACATTGCTTTTAAAACAAACGAGGTGCAGAACTGTTTAAATAAATGATACAGTAATTCAATATATATATGTGCGGGCATGTACACATACACCCCTGTTTAAAAATAGGAAATGAGGGAGAAAAGAAACATTTTGGTGCCAAAGGTGAGAGAAAGTAGTGAAGAATTTTTTAAACATAAAACTAAAGTTACATTATTAAAAAAAAGCTATCAACTCATCACTAATCTCTCGCCATGTGTCAAAAAATACTGCAGAAGGTTGGTGAAATCACCAGTGTTTCTATTTCTCAGACTTTAATTTACCCAAATGGCTCACTGTCTTGTTAGAATAAGACAGTTAAACAAAACAAGTAAGGTGTTAAACTACTGAATAAAGGAAACCATTATATCCTTGAAACGTGGAAAAAAAGGGAATAAATCATAGAAACAAATACTGGCAAATTTCAAAACAGTCACAAACACAAATTCAGTGGTTAATTCTTAATTTAGAACTGCAAAATAGAAAAGATAGTTCCCGAACCCTTGGAACTGGTAATCTCCCAAGTGGAATCTGGGAAGAAAATGGGTAAAGTCCTCAAATGTGTATTTCTGATAAGGATGCATAATTAAAAACAAGAAAGCAATCACTGGTGTAGTGGGGAAGGAGGAGGAAGAGACTACAGTAGTACCCATTTTATCCACACTTTTATCCTCCACGGTTCCAGTTATAGACCCCTCAGGTCAACTGGGATCCGAAGATATTAAACGCAAAAGTTCAGAAATGAACAATTTACAAGTTTTAAACTGCGCTGTTTTGAGTAGCGTGATGAAATCTTGTACCGTCCTGCCCTGCCTGGGTGTTCAGCATAATCCTGCCAGTCACAGGCTACTAAGTAGCATCCTGGTGATCAGCTCAACTGCTGCAGTACTATAGTGCTTGCATTCAAGTCACCCTTATTTATTTCATAACTGCCCCAAAGCTCAAGAGCAGTGATGCTGGCAATTCAGATCTGGAAAGAGAAGCCATGAAGTTCTTGTGTTGAGTGAAAAGATGAAAGCTTTCAATGTAATAAGGGCAGGAAAACAAATTCTACTCTGAGGTTGCTAAGATCTACAGTAAGAATGAGACTTTTATCCACGAAATTGGAAAAAAAAAAAAAAAAAGGCGGGGGGAGGAGCAGGGGGAGCTTGTGCTAGTTTTGCTGTTGTATCTCAAGCCGTAAAAGCTACAGCCACAAGTGCTTACTTACAATGGAAAAGGCATTCAATGTGTACAAGATATTTTGAGAGGGACCACAATCTCGTAACATTTATTATAGTACATTGCTATAATTGCTCTAGTTTTAGTATTAGTTACTGTTAAATTTCTTACTGTGCCTAATTTATAAAGTAAACTTTATCATAAGTATTTATGCAGAGGAAAAAACAGTATTATATAGAGTCTGGTATTATCTGTGATTTCAGGCATCCATTGAGGGTCTTGGAATTCTGCTTCTGAGGATAAGAAGAAACTACTGTATGTAATTCTAGAACTGTTCTAACACAGTACATGCTAGTTACACAGAACTCCTCAAATGTGGCTTGTAAGAAATAAAATGGGCTAAAAGTATAAAATACACACTAGATTTCAAAGACTCAATACCACAGAATGTAAAATAGGGCATTCATGATAATTCTACTGATTACATATTGAAATGACAGTATTTCTGGACATGCTGGATTAAGTAAAATGTTATTAAAAGTAATTTCACTGTATCTATCAAAAATGACACATGTAGCCTGCATTATATTGGCTCTGCTCTAGAATATGGGAATAATGTATGTTCGTATCATTGACAGCTGACTACTCAATAGAGAGCTTACAAAACATGATTAATATTTTGAATACTTTCAGCTTTTAAACCAATGAACAGAAAAGAATTAAATTTCTATTATTCTTCAAGAAGTTCAACACCTTATCTGAACTTCAAATATAAGCAGAACTGTAGAGAAGCAATTATACCTAAAGCAAGATAACAGCAGAAGTTTTATTCTTTTTCACTCATCCAACTATAGATCTGAAGAACGCTTCAAAATACTATATAAGACATCTTAGGGAAGAGGAAGGAATCAACATTAAAGGGCTAGAAAATAAAAATATTGAGATTTTAACAAAAAAAATTACATGCTAAGTTAATAAACACTGTATTAACGAAAACAATGATGACAAATCATATATATGTAACTATGATAGTCAATTTCTATTTTCATTAAAAGATGCTAAGAAAAATGTGTTTTCCTTTAACAAATTATCCCGCATATATAAAAACAATTTCATAAAAACTAAATCTTGTAAATTTTTTTCTGCTGATTTTTCTACCATGTTAAAACCAATTTCCAATATGAAAAATGAGGCAAGCAGAAATAAGCATTACTATAGATACAGTCATGAGCAATTTTGCTAAAGTTTTGTTTTCCTGTATCATATAGGAAACTTAAGGACTTAAGGCAAACTAAATAGTTAATAATATGCTGGAATTTAACATGTGTCATTCTGAGTATGAATACAATCTTCAGTTTTATTAACATGAGGGTTTTGTCACTGTCTTTGACTGATCTATCAAGAGATACTCGACATACTGGAGAACATTAAATAAAACAATCAGTTAAAAATCTTAGATGCTGATGGGACCACTTAGGAAAGTTCTCAAAAACTGACAGCTATAGTTGTGAGCAAATACCTGTATGTGCTAAGGAACCCTGGTATCTGCAATTTGAGGTAAATACCACTAGGTGGAACTGTTGTTACCTTATTCAGTGAGGGAATTAAAAAAAAATTATTTTTACACACACACATAACACGCAGGCATGTGAGCATAGATAGGCTCTAAATCGCTACACATATTTTAAATAATGGAAGCAATGTAAGGAATTACATTGAAAAGAAAAACATTTCATGAAAGCTGGCTTAACATTTCTCTATAACATCTTGTAAATCTAACTACAGCATAATTAGACTCACACTTAATACTGATGGTAAAAACTGCTGGCTTGACCATTTGACAGGGAGAAGTCAGAGGAAGAAGCTAGTCAAGTAACTGCTATCTTTAAGACTTCAAAAATAATTGTCAGTCATTACAAGATTCAACTCAGCCTTTTTCGCTGTTATCCACATAATTCATACTTAGCCTCTCTCATTCTCTCATAATTCTCACTCAGCCTCTCTCTTTCTCATTAATGCATCATACTTACAGTGGGCACAAAATAAATATGTTAAGTAGTATTAGTTCCCTCTTCTTTGCTATAGGTTTCTAGTTTTTGCTTATCTATAAAGATAGGGTATTCAGCAAAAAATTCAAGATACCTAACTCTTATTTCCGGAAGCTGTCAAATGTGCCTTTTATCCCAATAGGTTTCTTAAGTAAGGTTCATATATTTTCTCTCATACCATATTTTATTTGCTTATTGATATGCAAAGTGGCATACCTTTATTTACATTTAACATACTCTCCACTAATTGTACACAAAGCTATTTGTAAAACAGAAGTCAGTTACTACCACATTTTAAAAATCACTGGTTAGAAGAGGTTTCCACCATAATCCATGAAAAACAGTAACTGCATCCACACATTAACTCTTATGATAACTGATTGTGGAAAAGAGTAAGTATTAAAGAATGCAATTCTAGGTTCTTACCTTTGGTGGCTTAAATGGATAATCGGATGAAAACGTGATATCCAGAAAAAACACACCACCTTCATATACAGAACCTGGTGGACCAAGTATAGTCGATCTCCATTCATAAATGTTATCTCCTTTAGGCCCAGCACTATTTAAAAGAAATTACAAATCAATGTGTGTATCTGTGATCTGTGAATATGAGCATCTTAAATCAATTAAGTATCAAAGGTAAATTAGCAACCTAGAACAGTATGACATAAATATAAAAGAAATAAGCCTCAACCAAACTGTGCAGGGATGTGTGAATAAACACATTTGGAAATAGTTCTAACTTACAGAAAAATCACAAGAATGAAGAAACTTTATCCAGAATTCCACTTTGCTCATTTGCTTTAGTCAGCTCCTTTTCTCTTTCTCCATCTCCCCTTTCTAAAATACACACACGCACACACATACACACAAAGTGCTTTTTTTCTAAGCCACTTGAGAGGTATCATAGTCCTTTCAGAATATTTATTCTGAAATAAATATTTCAGTATCATTTCCTAAAACAATCTAATACAACTGCAATATAGCTACAACTTCAATAAAATCTGTACAATACCTACAATCTGCAAAATAACATCAACTGACCCAATTATGCCTTAAAAAAACCCTCAATTTTCCTCCAGATACAGGATCCCAGTCTTGAGATCGAACATCCATGTCCAGTGTCTTTAGTCTCCTTTAACATAGAGCCTTTCAGCCTTCCTTTGCCTACTATAATACTGAGCATTTTTGAAGAATACAGTTCTTATTTTAATAGAATACTCATCACTGTGAACTTGTCTGGTGTTTCCTTGAGATTATATGCAGGTAGTACATTCCTGGCTAGGAGAGAACATAAGTGATGCTGTGTTCTTCCCAGGGTGTCATATCCAGAGGCACACTGGTGATGTTAATTTTCATTATCCAGATCAAGTACTACACGACTGCAACCAAGAAGCAGTCTTTGGAAACTCAGTGTGTGTGTGCTCAGTTGCTTCAGGCATGTTCGACTCTTTGTGACCCTATGGATCATAGTGTGCAAGGTTCCTCTGTTCATGGGATTTTTCCCAGAAAGAATACTGGAGTGGATTGCCATGCTCTCCTCTAGGCAATCCTTTCTGACCCAGGGATCGAACTAGAGTCTCCTGTGTCTCCTGCATTGCAGGCGGATTCTTTACCGCTTGAACCAAAAGGAGGGAAGCCTGCTACTTACTAAGTCACTTTAGTCGCGTCCAACTCTGTGCCACCGCAGAGACGGCAGCCCACCACACTTCCCCGTCCCTGAGATTCTCCAGGCAAGAACACTGGAGTGGGTTGCCATTTCCTCCTCCAATGCATGAAAGTGAAAAGTGAAAGTGAAGTCGCTCAGTCGTGTCAGACTCTAGCTACTGCATGGACTGCAGCCTACCAGGCTCCTCTGTCCGTGGGATTTTCCAGGCAAAAGTACTGGAGTGGTGTGCCGTTGCCTTCTCCGGGAGGGAAGCCTAAGACCGTGCAAATACCCCACTCTTCATCACCACTTCTACCCTAGATTTAACATCGACTTGTGATTCCTGGCTCAAGTGAACTTTACTATGATAGTGATAAAATCATAATTTTCCAATGTCAGCATTTCCTTCACATTTACCAGTTGGTGCTTGAACTCTCTCTTCTCCTATCTGTATGAACATGTGTATTATTGGTGAGGTCTCATGGATTCCTATTTGTTTTTCCTAATGATTTAGAATTCTTACTGCATTTAATTATTTTGATGCTCAAATTATACCAGATTTGGCCAATGGAAACATCTTCAAAATGACCCTTGTATCCTTATCATAGGCCACCATCATTTTAGGGGAAGTATTTTCTTACATTTTAGCATTACAATATGTTCCAGGCTCCCAACCTTGGAATCTGCTACTTCTTCAAGGAGCCCTGGTTCCCTTCAGTGCGAATATATCTCAAAGTCTGAGTGCTAGGTGGTGCTAAATCCCAAGTACATTACATTGTGTTCAACACCATCATTTCATTTATAAACTACAATGACAGATAATTCAAATAAAATCTAAACTCACAGTACTTTTCAAATTTACCTTACAGACTTCTATTTTTCTCTAACGTTATAGACTAACTTAATTTTCTGCCCTAAAGTATATATAATGCTTTTCTTCTTTTAGCGATCGTCAGTTTAGAAATAGTCCGCATGTTTGATTTAAAACAAGTGCAAACCAACATTGATAAAGCAATGACATTAGGACATTCAAATATACATTAAATGATCTGACCATATCTTAATTCGGTAAAACATACACTGTAGACTGTACACATTAAGCAAGCAATGCTATCAATAATCACTCTGAAAACAGTTCATAAAGACTGTAGAACACTTGATGGTGCAATCAAAATGTTTATAGTATGTTTCAAAAGCCTATTTTTAAGGTAGACATACATGAACTATAAAATCTTACTATTATGGCCTATTTTATGGCCAAAAAAGAAAAAAAAAAAAAAAAAAAAAAAAGAAAACCACAAAAAAACAAAAAAAAAAAAAAAAAAAATTAGGGAATAATCTATAAGAGTGCCTGATGAACTATGGACGGAGGTTCGTGACGTTGTACAGGAGACAGGGATCAAGACCATTCCCATGGAAAAGAAACGCAAAAAAGAAAAATGGCTGTCTGGGGAGCCTTACAAATAGCTGTGAAAAAGAAGAGAAGCGAAAAGCAAAGGAGAAAAGGAAAGCATATATAAGCATCTGAATGCAGAGTTCCAAAGAATAGCAGGGAGAGAAAAGAAAGTCTTCCTCAGCGATCAATGCAAAGAAATAGAGGAAAACAACAGAATGGGAAAGACGAGCGATCTCTTCAAGAAAATTAGAGATACCAAGGGAACATTTCATGCAAAGATGGGCTCAATAAAGGACAGAAATGGTATGGACCTAACAGAAGCAGAAGATATTAAGAAGAGGTGGCAAGAATACACAGAAGAACTGTACAAAAAAGATCTCCATGACCAAGATAATCACAATGGTGTGATCACTCACCTAGAGCCAGACATCCTGGAATGTGAAGGCAAGTGGGCCTTAGAAAGCATCACTACAAACAAAGCTAGTGGAGGTGATGGAATTCCAGTTGAGCTATTTCAAATCCTGAAAGATGATGCTGTGAAAGTGCTGCACTCAATATGCCAGCAAATTTGGAAAACTCAGCAGTGGCCACAGGACTGGAAAAGGTCAGTTTTCATTCCAATCCCAAAGAAAGGCAATGCCAATGAATGGTCAAACTACTGCACAATTGCATTCATCTCACACGCTAGTAAAGTAATGCTCAAAATTCTCCAAGCCAGGCTTCAGCAATATGTGAACCGTGACTTCCAGATGTTCAAGCTGGTTTTAGAAAAGGCAGAGGAACCAGAGATCAAATTGCCAACATCCACTGGATCACTGAAATAGCAAGAGAGAGTTCCAGAAAAACATCTGTGTCTGCTTTATTGACTATGCCAAAGCCTTCACTGCATGGATCACAATAAACTGTGGAAAATTCTGAAAGAGATGGGAATATCAGACCACCTGACCTGCCTCTTGAGAAACCTATATGCAGGTCAGGAAACAACAGTTAGAACTGGACATGGAACAGACCGGTTCCAAATAGGAAAAGGAGTACGTTAAGGGTGTACATTGTCACCCTGCTTATTTTACTTATATGCAGGGTACATCATGAGAAACGCTGGGCTGGAAGAAGTGCAAGTTGGAATCAAGATTGCCGGGAGAAATATCAATAACCTCAGATATGCAGATGACACCACCCTTATGGCAGAAAGTGACGAGGAACTAAAACGCCTCTTGATGAAAGTGAAAGAAGAGAGTGAAAAAGTTGGCTTAAGGCTCAACATTCAGAAAACTAAGATCATGGTATCTGGCCCCATCACTTCACGGGGAATAGATGGGGAAACAGTGTCAGACTATTTTGGGGGGCTCCAAAAATCACTGCAGATGGTGATTGCAGCCATGAAATTTAAAAAGGCTTACTCCTTGGAAGGAAAGGTATGACCAACCTAGATAGCGTATTCAAAAGCAGAGACATTACTTTGCCAGCGAAGGTCTGTCTAGTCAAGGCTATGGTTTCTCCAGCGGTCATGTATGGATGCGAGAGTTGGACTGTGCAGAAAGCTGAGCACCGAAGAATTGATGCTTTTGAACTGTGTTGTTGGAGAAGACTCTTCAGAGTCCCTTGGACTGCAAGGAGATCCAACCAGTCCATTCTGAAGGAGATCAGTCCTGGGTGTTCTTTGGAAGGACTGATGCTAAAGCTGAAACTCCAATATTTTGGCCACCTCATGCGAAGAGATGACTCATTGGAAAAGACTCTGATGCTGGGAGGGATCGGGGGCAGGAGGAGAAGGGGACGACAGAGGATGAGATGGCTGGATGGCATCACTGACTCGATGGACATGAGTCTGGGTGAACTCCAGGAGATGGTGATGGACAGGGAGGCCTGGTGTGCTGCAATTCATGGGGTCGCAAAGAGTCAGACACGACTGAGCGACTGAACTGAACTGATGGTCTATTTACAGAAAATATGTTTTTGAAAAATATTATTTTCCAAGTTTGAAGTATACACAACTGAAACTAATGACAGTAATGGCTCATTGTTCGCTAATCATTTGAGAATCAGGTATGCTCCCCAAGGGAATTTTCATTCTAACTAAAAAGATACAAAATGAAGTACCAGTTTTGTTTATAAAAAGAAGTTTAACCTGATTCCATGACATTTTCTTTTCTAAGTTAATTTTCCCCTTGATTACTCAAAGTAATCATTATAAATCTATAGTGTGAGACTTTTACAGTACAGCTGCTTTACTAAGCTGCTTCTAAACCATACAAGTTCTCCACACACGGACGACAATAATGACAATGATAAAAGCAGCAGCTAAGGTTTACTTCCTAAGAAGCCAAGCATTTTTCAAAGCACCATAGTACACATCTCACTGAATTCTCCTTACGAATCTATAAAACAAACAATTATTATAATCACTATTTAAGATGAGGAAACTAAAGTTCAGAGAGTTAAATAACTTTCCATATATCCATAGCTATAAAACATTCTGATAGAATTTGGATGAAATCTGAATAAACCTCTATTGACTTCAACGGTTTTGCTATACATACATTTCTTCTTATAATTTCTGTGCTACTATGTGTAATTTAATCTTCAGTCAAATTTCCCAAATGTTTGGGGAGCAATGCAAGGAGAGCTATTCTCCAAAGAAACTGAATGAATATCCTCAGTGATACTCTCTGGTTTTTGGCAGAATTATGTTATGCTTGAGATGGCTGGGGATTACTATACTTTAGTGATTCACAGAATTTCAGCATGAAAAGGATCTGGTTGACGCTCAACCCTTCCTTTTACACTTGAAGAAACCAATTCACAGAAAGTAAGTCATCCATCTCAAATCCTCTCTTCCAGGTGGTGGAAGAGCTGGGACTCCCACAGCAAATTCCTGGTTGTTAAGTTTGCTTTCTTCTCAGTTATGCTATTTCTGCTACAAGACACTAAGGATCTGATTATGACAGCAGGATATAAAATGTGGTTTTCCCCACTGTCTTGGTGGAGAAGGAAATAGCAACCCACTCCAGTGTTCTTGCCTAGAGAATCACATGCACAGAGCCTGGTGGGCTGCCATCTATGGGGTCGCACAGAGTCGGACACGACTGAAGGGACTAGCAGCAGCAGCCACTTTTCTTGGAGTAGACCTAGCAGGGCTGTAGCTCATGGTTGTGTTCTAAGAACACCTAGCCTAAGGTGCAGGACTTATAAGAAATGTGGGTTCGATATCTGGGTTGCGAAGATCCCCTGAAGAAGGAAATGGCAACTTACTCCAGTATTGCCCTGAGAATCTCATGGACACAGAAGCCTGGTGGGCTACAGTCCATGAGGTCACAAAGAGTCGGATACGACTGAAGCAACTTAGCACAGCACAAGGTAAGTTAGGGCTAAAATTCAGCCCTTGTTGGCTGCCCTATCTAGAATAAGGGCCTCCTCTCCCTCTTCTTTTCTCACAAAGGTGCCACCTGCTAACCAAGATGTGGGTCAGCGGGGAGGTAGATGGAGTCGGGGGGAGGTGGCAGAGGCGTGCTGGATATATGACTGACTTCAGTCTAATTCAACCACAACATTTTACAGGCTACTAGCTGACTTGCCACTGAGGCATCATAACTGAGTAGAAAAGGGGTGCTAAATGCTGGCAATCTCAAGACAGGTCCTAACGACATCTTTCCACTAGTTCTTAGTCTCTCTTTTCCAAAAAGAACAACACTCCAACAATTCTATACTCCATTCTGCATCATCAGTTTATCCCTCTCTGGTGAATCATGCCCACAAGAATACTAAGATGCCATTTCCTCAATCTTTGAGCTAACCTTGATTCCTCTACTGCTTCCAGCTCTCATTTCAGTTACCTCTAACAGGCTCTTACCCCACCACCACCACCACCATCACCACCCCACTGGAACAGCTCTCATCCAAGGTCACCAGTGACCTCATCATTGCTCTAATTGCTCATTTCTCAATCTTCATCTTATAGACACAGTTAGTTACTTCTTCCTCCTTGATATGCTTTCTCTGCTTCATTGTCCTAACTTTCTTGGCCACTCCTTCTCAATCACTAAATGCCATTATCACTATGACAATCACTATTGCCATTCCTTATCTCCCTAACTTTTAAATATCGCCAGTCCAGAGCTCAGTCTTTAACTTCTTCTCCTTTCTACCTACATATACTCTTTTGTTATCTCCTGCTACTTTATGGCTTCCAATAGCAAAAGTAAGCTCTGAACCCACCAATTTGTATCCCCAGTCTACATTTCTATACTGATTTTCAGGGCTATAAATCAAAATGCCTACTAAGCAGTCTTTATTTTGAAATCTAATATTTTGACTTCAATAATTTTCAAAAGTTTAATATGCCCCAAATTGAATCCCTGATCCCGATTCCTCTTACAAGTTTCCCTACTTTGGCCGCTGCTCAGGGCAAACACCCAGACCTCACCCTTGACAGCACTCATCTCTATCCCACATCTGTAAATTCCACTGGTTTTATCTTCAAAACATACCTCAAATTCCACTACTTCTCCGGAACACCTCCACCTTGACTGAAAACACCAGCATCCACTGGCAGGTGAACTCCAGTAGCCTCCTTGTTTCCCTGTGGGACCCTAACCCCACCACGGTAGTCAATCAGCTCACATAACTGTGGTCAAAACCCTCCATGATAATAAGGCTTCCCTTCTTATTCTGTGTTAAAGTTCTATGACCTAAAGGCACTGTATCATTTGCTGCTATCCTTTTTATCTGCTCCTCTTTTCCTTGTTCAGCTGGCTATACAACTCTTTCTTCAACATACAATGTACATACGCACCTTGGGGCCTCTGCAGCAGTGTCTCTCTGCCTAGAAGCTCTTCCTCAAATATGCACATGGTTTGTGCTCCACCACCTTCTTAAGGTCTTTGTTGACTCAAAAACCACCTCTCAGTGAGGCTTTTCTTGGCCGCTCTCATCTAAAATGTCCCACACAATCTCCACACATTTCATCCTTCTATTTTTTTTCCACAGCATCAATCAGTCTCTAACATGTATTTTATCTATTCTTCTCACTTACTATTTATTGGTCTGTCTCCCACTAGAATATAAGCTCCATGAGGCTGCAAGATGTGAACAGGCTTTTTAACTTACAGTGGGCTGGGCTTTTTATGCCCTTGAAAAGCAGACGTATTTTAATCATTCAAAGTGACTACAGTGTTATGTGATCTGCCCAAGCGGAGATGAAAGGGAGATCTTGGAGCATGTTTAATGGCAGGAGAAAGGGAAAGGAGAAAGTGAAAAAGGAACTTTTTCTTTATACAGGTATCCCCTACTTTTTAAAGATTCACTTTATGCCATTCTTACGCCACTTTATGCCCGCTCTTACGAAAGACCTGCCTGTTTTCATCAACCAAGAGACCTGAAGAGGATCTTTGCTTTTGCAAAAAAAAGGTGAGAGGTGAAAACAGCGACCAGTCTTCATTTGCATTTAACACGGAGGCAGCTCATCCTGAGCAGTGAGGGCAGCACCAACAGCCTCCTCCCCTGGGAACTACACTCTGCATCTCCGCATCAAGCTTCCGTAGCTCTGATCTGTGCGTCTGTGGGCATCTGTGCTTTATTTTGATTTATTTTGTGCATTGTGAGCAAGACACGTCCTATGGTAACTGCTTCTTCACTTGACGTCATTTAGGCTTACCAAAGGTTTCCTAGGAGCACTCTACTTTCAGATAGTGGGGTTAACCTGAATTAACTTCGGAAGAAAAGGTTCATTTACTTAGTAATTTACTTAATAATTTACTGATACAGCAAAAGTAAAATCCATTTCAGTTCTGAGCCGAATTATGCAAAATCAGAGACAAAATTAACAGGAACTTTGTTTACTGAAATCTCACTATTTGCTAACACCAAAAAGGAAGATGAATTGTTAAATTCCATAATTAAGGACTTAAATTTGTTTAAATACTACTAAGAAAATGAGAAGTACTTTTATTTTACTGTTTTTCTCCTTTCCTCTCTTTAAATACCATGTTTCCCATAAGTTATTACATCTTCTACACAAAACAAACAAAAGTAAAAAGTAGAAAGTTAAGCGTGACAAACTTGCACCTGGGAATTTTCTGTTACCAGCTGTTCTTGTTGTTAACGACTGACATTATTTTAAACATTAGCAGCAGGAAAACTGATCTTAGCAAAATCCATTTTCTCATCGCTTGAGTATTAATTTAGCAATTGCTGTTACTCAAGGGTCATAAACACTAGCCTTTCACAGAATTGGAGTGCCCCATAAGAAATTTCAAATGCTTAATAATAGATTCAATTTTATACATATCCCTTTTTTAAAAAAAAATACAATTCTTTTATCCACATGGCTTTTTAATTCCATGCCAAGCCAAATGCAAAGATCTGCACTAAAATCTATATGGTTTCTATCCCTATGGCCATCTTAAAATAAGCTGAATTAAATTCAAGGAGATAAGACTATCAACAATGACATAAGACGAACTTAAGTATGAAAACCAGTATAATGGTGAGCGTCCCATTCTAAACCATTAAACTGATAAAATAAATATACCTGCATGTAGTACACATTTAAAATTTGAAAATTACTAATACAAAGTTCTTACTTAAGCATGGGTTTAATTTTATGTCTACAAGAATGAAAGAGCTTGAACTATGATAAAGTGAAAGTGAGGTCGCTCAGTTGAGTCTGACTCTTTGCAACCCTATGGACTGTAGCCTACCAGGCTCCTCTGTCCATAGGATTTTCCAAGCAAGAGTACTGGAGTGGGTTGCCATTTCCTTCTCAAGGGGATTTTTCAATCCAGGAATCAAACCCAGGTCTCCCACACTGCAGGCAAACACTTCACCATCTGAGCCACCAGGGAAGAGTGAACTAAGAAAACACGTTCATATAACCTGAATAGACCTTATCCACCATGATTAAATTTTAAAACACTACATTGATACATCTATTATAAATACAAATAAAAGCAAAGAAGAACTAAATAAATGGAGAATACTCTATGTTCATGGGTAAGAAAACTCAATACTGTCAAGATGTCAGTTCTTTCCAACTACAGATTCAATGTAAATCATCAAAATCCCAGCACATTACTCTATAGATATCAACAAAATGATTATAAAGTTTGCATGAGAGACAAAGACTCAGGAAAGCCAACACAGTATCAAAGGAGAATGAAGTCAGAGGACTGACATTATCCAACTTCAAGACTTACTATACAGCAACGGTAATCCAGACACTGGGGAACTGGCAAAAGAATAGACAAATAGATCAAATGGACAAAAACAGAAGCCAGAAACAGACCCACATAAAGTCGAGTGACCTTCGACAAAGGAATGAAGGTAATACAATGCAACAGCAATAGTTTTTTCAAAAAATGGTGCTACCAACAACTGGACATCCATATGGTAAAAAAAAAAAATTTGGACCCAAACCTTACACCCTTCACAAACATAAACTCAAAATGGATCACAGATCTAATATAAAATGTAAAGACATCATTAGGGAATTCTAAATTAAAACAAGATACCACTACACACCTATATGGGTGGCCAAAATCCCAAGCACTGACAACAACAAATACTTGTGAAGATGTGGTGCAACAGGAAATCTTATTAACTGCTGGTGGGGACGCAAAATGGTACAGTCTCTTCAGAAGGCAGTTTGATCAATTTCTTACAAAACTAAGCATATACTCTTACCACACAATCCAGCAACTGTGCACCTTGGTACTTAATGAGCTGAAAACTTATGTCTATACAAAAACCTGCACACGGATGTTTAGAGGAGCTTTATTCAGGCAACCAAGATCGCCTTTAGTCAGTAAATGGATAAATAAATTGGTATTAACATATTCAGATGGTAGAACATTATTTAGTGTTCAAAAGAAGTAAGCTATCAAGTCATGAACGGAGAAGGCAATGGCACCCCACTCCAGTACTCTTGCCTGGAAAATCCTACGGACGGAGGAGCCTGGTAGGCTGCAGTCCATGGGGTCGCTAAGAATCGGACATGACTGAGTGACTTCACTTTCTGTTTTCACTTTCATGCATTGGAGAAGGAAATGGCAACCCACTTCAGTGTTCTTGCCTAGAGAATCCCAGGGACGGGGAAGCCTGGTGGGCTGCCATCTGTGGGGTCACACAGAGTCGGACACGACTGAAGTGACTTAGCATAGCATAGCATCAAGTCATGAAAAGACATAGAGGAAACTTAAATGCATATTCTCAGTGGAAGAAGCCAATCTGACTCCTACATGTTGTATGATTCCAAATATACGACATTCTGGAAAAAAATCACAACTATAGAATTTGTAAAAACATCAGTGGTGGATAGGGTTTAATGGGAAGGATGGGATGAACAGGCAGAACACAGAGGACCTTTATTCTGTACTGACTGGGTGTGCACTCAATCATGTCTAACTCTTGGTGACCCCATGGACCCCCAAGGACCCCTGCCAGGCTTCTCTGTCCATGGGATTTCCCAGGCAAGAACAATGGAACACGTTGCCATTTCCTTCTCTAGCCATCTTCCTAACCCAGGAATTGAACCCGAGTCTCTTGTGTTTCCTGCATGGGCAGGTGGGTTCTATAATACTATTGCCTCCAATACATGGTGAACACATGTCATTGTACATTCATCCAAACCTACAGTGAACCCAAGAGTGAACGCTAATGTAAACTAAAGACACTGAGTGATGACCAGGTGTCAAATGTAGGTTCATCATTAACAAATGTACCAGTGTGTTAGGAGATGGCAGTGAGGAAGCTGTGTATGTGGGGACAGCAGGTGTTACGGGAACTCTCCATACTTTCTACTCAGTTTTGCTGTGAACCTAAAACTGCTCTAAAAATAAAGTTTACTGATTAAGAAAATACAAATAAAGTTAAGAACAAGTAAACGTTTCCATATTAAAGCAACTTAGTAACCATTTCTTTAACTGCTGGTTTATGAAAAGTTTCAAACTTAAAAAGGGATTCATACCCTTCAAATCTGTTTTAAAATCAGTTAATTTGGAACTTGGGTCACATTTTAACCATATTAATACAACTGGTAGTTTCAATGCTGGCTCATAAAGTCAGTTTAAACAATTTCCCCATAACTTGAAATGAAGTACTATGTATGTGAAGATCTCAGACTTTTACTAATAAAGACATGAAGAATATCTATTATTCCCTCCAAGTTGTTAAGGCGAACACTCACCACCCTTTCTCCTCCTAGTCCCTTCCACCACTCTGTTGGCTGAAGACTACAGAGTTCTACCTTCCCTGGGACACTAAAGTGGAGTGTGGGGGAGAAGGTAATCTCAGTGATCAATGAGTAACTCACTTTAACAAGGTTATCTATGGCTGTCAGGCCTTTGGGATATTCCTGGCATGTAGAAAAAATTTAATTACATTAAGTACATCAAATGCTAAATGGATATGTGTGAAGTAGACCAAGCAACCTTTGTATTGGGAAAATATGTCCCCAAAGGAACAGCTGCTGCAACAACAGTAACCACGTGCACCAACTGAGCATTTGGATATCACTGATACAGCCAAGGCTCACTACATTACATGCTGTGTATCTCATTTAAGCCTCGAAACAATCCTGTGAGATAAGATCCCAGCTCTCCAAAAGAGAAAACCAAGGCTCACAGCAGATAAGTAGCTCTGCCCAAATTCTCCACGGCTAGTATGGAGGCAGACAGAATTCAATCTTAACTATACCTTTATATTTCTTTTCAAACTTCAAACGTTTGTTTTATAAGTGAACAGGCGCTACTCCTGACTGCTCTGGGAAAAGTCATATTTCTCTAGATGGAAAGTAACTATGAGTTTACTATTAGGGAGAAATGATATAAGACAATGGGAGAGGGGAAATGGCTTAGAAAACTAAAATATAGACCTAGCAGTCTGTCAGCAGTTCACAACTATCTTCCCATTCCCCATCCCCAGAAAGTTTGCCTCTTTCTGGTAAATTTAAAGCCTTGGGAAGTCTGCAGCATTGCTTATTAAGCCATACTGTGTCTTGCTGAGTATATGAATTCACTTTGAACCTGAAGTATGTGCTTGAGCTTTTGCAAAAGTTTGCACACTTCACCACAGTTGACTTAACGGAAAAAAATGGAAACAAAGTCATTCATTTATTCATTAAAGATTTGAGGGTCTTCTATTCTGTGCTGAGCACTTATGCAGAAAACTTAAGATATAAAGGCCACTGCCTTCAGGGAAATTACTGCCTACCTGGGAATATATTGAGTAACCAAACAAGCGCACACCTGTGTGCATGCACACACACACACACACACGAGCAGAGAATGTGCTACAAAGGACAAGTGTATTTGCTGAGTGACAGGAGAATGTGGCCTAGTTAGGAAGCACAGGGAAGATTCGCAGAGTAACCAGTGTTTGAGATGATATTTGAAACACTCAGTGGGGTTAACTAGGAAAAGGTTAAAGGAAAGAGCTGGGGAACACTAAACAGCATATGTAAATGCCCAGAGGTGTAAGGATCAAGGTGACCGCAGGGCCTGGAAACAAGCCTAGTGTGGTAGATGCAAAGAGAACAGGGGAGAGTACAGTGAGAGGGGAACTAAAGAGGGAGCAGGACCCTGTCGAGCTATATTATAGAGCCTGACATCAAAATATTTTAAGCAGGGGCAGGGCTGTCATACTACTATTTACATTTTGAAAACATTCCTCATATTGCTATACGGAAAACAGTCTAGAAGAGAAGCAGAAAGGCTGTGTCAGTGGACCACTGTGATAACTCAGGTGAAGATGAAGGCAGACTGGACTAAGGTAGTGTTAAGAGATTCAGGAAGGAAAAATCAGCCAAACTTGTGTTTTTGGAATATAGGAGGTAAGGGAGAACGAGGCATCAAGAGCAGTTCAGTTTTCTGGGTGCACAACTGAGATGCATACAGATACTAGGATAGAGACAATGGGAAAGGAGACGACTTTGGACATGCTAGGATGAAAACACCTTTGACATACACAAGAAATACATAAGAAATAGATGAATCACAATGTATCACAATGTCAAAGCCTTGTCTGTGTTAAATATCTACAACTCAGAGTAGATACAAATGTCTGAGACCTGAGAGGACAGGTGGTAAATAAGGTCCTGCTGCTGCTGCTGCTAAGTCACTTCAGTCGTGTCCGACTCTGTGCGACCCCATAGACGGCAGCCCACCAGGCTCCCCCATGCCTGGGATTCTCCAGGCAAGAACACTGGAGTGGGTTGCCATTTCCTTCTCCAATGCATGAAAGTGTAAAGTGAAAGTGAAGTCGCTCAGTTGTGTCTGACTCTTAGCGACCCCATGGACTGCAGCCCACCAGGCTCCTCTGTCCATGGGATTTTTCAGGCAAGAGTATGGAGTGGGGTGCCACTGCCTTCTCTGAAGGTCCTGCAGATGAGGATAAACCAGACTATGGAAAAACACAGAGATGACAAGATGACACTTAGAAAGAGAAAACCACATATAAATCATGATAATATATAGCAGACCATGACAGGTATATAATAGAGTGACAAAAAAAGTAAATGGAAGCAAAGCAAAAGAGATTAATTACATGAAGAGCTATGGGGGGAAACGTGGCTTTGAAAAGGATGTTAGACTAGAGAAGACTTCTTTCTGCAAAGAATATGGGGACCACACCAACTCACAGTGAGGAAAATAAAAACGTAATTCGGAAAGATCTGTAAGACATGTTAAATAGGGTGGGTAGGGGAACAAAAAAGAAAACGGAAAGTACAGAGCAATGGATACAAATACTTCTATTACAGGTGTAAACTACGATGGCTATCTGCATGTGCATGTTGGCAATATAAACAGACTCTTTCTGGGAAGATATACAAGAAAATGCTAATATGGTTTCCGAAATTAAAATACGCTTACTCCTTGGAAGGAAAGTTATGACCAACCTAGACAGTGTATTGAAAAGCAGAGACATTACTTTGCCAACATTTAAGTCTAGTCAAGGCTATGGTTTTTCCTGTGGTCACGTATGGATGTGAGAGTTGGACTGTGAAGAACGCTGAGCACCGAAGAATTGATGCTTCTGACTGTGGTGTTGGAGAAGACTCTTGAGAGTCCCTTGGACTGCAAGGAGATCCAACCAGTCCATTCTGAAGGAGATCAGCCCTGGGATTCCTTTGGAAGGAATGATGCTAAAGCTGAAACTCCAGTACTTTGGGCACCTCATGCGAAGTGTTGACTCATTGGAAAAGACTCTGATGCTGGGAGGGGTTGGGGGCAGGAGGAGAAGGGGATGCCAGAGGATGAGATGGCTGGATGGCATCACTGACTCAATGGACTTGAGTCTGAGTGAACTCCGGGAGTTGGTGATGGACAGAGGCCTGACGTGCTGTGATTCATGCGGTTGCAAAGAGTTGGACACGACTGAGCGACTGAACTGAACTGAAGAAGAATCTGGTGCTCTGTAGTAGAAAGGAAACCTACTTTTCACTGTATACTCTTTTTTATTCTAAATTGTTTCCCATGTACAAAAAAAAAAACAAATTTGCCTTTTTTTTACTTAATTAAAAAATAATAAGGTGGAAAAGAACAACCCAGTGAGTTTTATGTGACTAAAGCACCAAGACTACAGGAGAAAATCTAAACCACATAGGATTTTAAGCAGGCAGAGTGAATTTGTATGTTTGTTTTCCTCAATCCTAGCACTTGGGCACCTGAGACACCCTAATTCTGGAAAAACAAAGATTTAATAAGAGCATTTAGATGTCTTGGGTAGAATGACTCACCCTTTCTTAAGTACCGTCCTTGCCCCCATTCCTTGCACATTATAAACTTTGGAGCAAAGCAAAAGAGGGATTAACATCCAAAATTAATTTACATTAATCTGTCCAAAGTTTAAGCTTTGCCAATATACTGTAAATCTGTATCGTGTGTCAATCATATTTAACAGAATCATCTCATTTTAATTTACCATCCTCTATTGGAGAAGGAAATGGCAACACACTCCAGTGTTCTTGCCTGGAGAATCCCAGGGACAGGGAAGCCTGCTGGGCTGCCGTCTATGGGGTCGCACAGAGTTGGACACGACTGAAGTGACTTAGCATAGCACAGCATTGAATACTTTAGGACAGACTATGACTGGGTAAAATACAACCAACAAGCTGATAAATGTGCCAAGCTCTAGTCTAGTTGATCATGAAGGTTAAATCAAGCATAGATCTGTCTTTTAGTTTTTCTGTATGTTTTGTTTTAAAGTTTGAGGGCCAAGTATGAACTGTTTGTGCTGTAGCTCCGTTTTCGTTCAAAACTTTTTGAAGCCCACACTGAATCCCTGACCTGCAAAAATCTTTCAAAATTAAATAATCTATTTCCTGCTTATGTTCTATTTTATGAAAGCTTTTTTTCCTTAAGTGGATAACATAATTATAAAGCTTCATAACATAGGTAGTACATAGAGATATAAAACAGTAAGCAAGGTACTTTCAAAATTCAGCGCTAATGGTCCATTCTTGTAACATTTACTGAGCAGCCACTATATCCTGGGCACTGTTACTGAAAACAGTGATGAACAGAAAAGAAATGATCTTTGCCCTCACAGAGGCTGTACAAATACTGCACAAATATCACAAAATTATGAACATGAAATGAAAAGAGAAAGTGATGTTGCTCAGTCGTATCCAACTCTTTGCAACCCCATGGACTATAGCCTACCAGGCTCCTCCGTCCATGGGATTTTCCAGGCAAGAATACTGGAGCAAGTTGCCATTTCCTTCTCTAAGAGATCTTCCCGACTCGGGGATTGAACCCAGGTCTCCTACATTGTAGGCAGATGCTTTACCGTCTGAGCTACCAGGGAAGTCTTGAATATGAAACATGAAATAATGCTGGTTAAATGCAAAGTCACTTACATAAGCAGGATTTCTCTCAAAAAGAGTACTTAATGAACTAATCCTTTATGTTTTGTCCTAACACATCTAGGGAATGGACTATATTCCTTTCAGTTAACACTGGTTCACTCAAGTAATAAAGGGAGAGGGAGAGGAGGAACATTGTGGACTAAATCTCTTAGGTGATTTTAATAAGTTAACACTCTTAAGGACAGAAGCAGAGATATTAAGAAGATGTGGCAAGAATACACAGAAGAACTGTACAAAAAAGATCTCCATGACCAAGATAATCACGATGGTGTGATCACTCACCTAGAGCCAGACATCCTGGAATGTGAAGTCAAGTGGGCCTTAGAAAGCATCACTATGAACAAAACTAGTGGAGGTGATGGAATTCCAGTTGAGCTATTTCAAATCCTGGAAGATGACGCTGTGAAAGTGCTGCTCTCAGTATGCCAGCAAATTTGGAGAACTCAGCAGTGGCCACAGGACTGGAAAAGGTCAGTTTTCATTCCAATCCCAAAGAAAGGCAATGCCAAAGAATGCTCAAACTACCGAACAATTGCCCTCATCTCACAGGCTAGCAAACTAATGCTAAAAATTCTCCAAGCCAGGCTTCAGCAATACCTGAACTACGAACTTCCAGATGTTCAAGCTGGATTTAGAAAAGGCAGAGGAACCAGAGATCAAATAGCTAACATCCGCTGGATCATCGAAAAAACAAGAGAGTTCCAGAAATATATCTATTTCTGCTTTACTGACTATGCCAAAGCCTTCACTGCATGGATCACAATAAACTGTGGAAAATTCTGAAAGAGATGGGAATACCAGACCACCTGACCTGCCTCTTGAGAAATCTGTATGCAGGTCAGGAAGCAACAGTTAGAACTGGACATGGAACAACAGACTGGTTCCAAATAGGAAAAGGAGTACGTCAAGGCTGTATACGGTCACCCTGCTTCTTTAACTTATATGCAGGGTAATCATGAGAATCGCTGGACTGGAAGAAACAAAAGCTGGAATCAAGATTGCCAGGAGAAATATCAATAACCTCAGATATGCAGAAGACACCACCCTTATGGCAGAAAGTGAAGAGGAATTAAAAAGCCTCTTGATGAGGGTGAAAGAGGAGAGCGAAAAAGTTGGCTTAAAGCTCAACATTCAGAAAACGAAGATCATGGCATCTGGTCACATCACTTCATGGGAAATAGATGGGGAAACAGTGGAACCAGTGTCAGACTTTATTTTTTTGGGCTCCAATATCACTGTAGACGGTGACTGCAGCCATGAAATTAAAAGACGCTTACTCCTTGGAAGGAAAGTTATGACCAACCTAGATAGCATTTTCAAAGGCAGAGACATTACTTTGCCAACAAAGGTCCATCTAGTTAAGGCTATGGTTTTTCCAGTGGTCATGTATGGATGTGAGAGCTGGACTGTGAAGAAAGCTGAGTGTCGAAAAATTGATCCTTTTGAACTGTGGTATTGGAGAAGACTCCTGAGAGTCCCTTGGACTGCAAGGAGATCCAACCAGTCCATTCTGAAGGAGATTAGTCCTGGTTGTTCTTTAGAAGGAATGATGCTAAAGCTGAAACTCCAGTATTTTGGCCACCTCATGCCAAGTGTTGACTCATTGGAAAAGACTCTGATGCTGGGAGGGATTGGGGGCAGGAGGAGAAGGCGACGACAGAGGATGAGATGGCTGGATGGCATCACCGACTCCATGGAAGTGAGTCTGAGTGACCTCCGGGAGTTGGTGATGGACAGGGAGGCCTGGCGTGCTGCAATTCATGGGGGCTGCAAGTCGGACATGACTGACTGAGCTGAACTGATTACTATATCTGAAGCCATGGGTTGCAACCTTGGCTGCCAAGTGGAATCAACAGTGGAGCTTTAAAAATTACTGATCCTTAGGCTGTAGCCCCGAGAGATTTGACTTAATCAGTGTGAAGCATGGGGTGTGGCCTGAGCTTAAGAGAGATTTAAAGGGTCATCAGGTGATATAAAATGTAGCCAAAAACATTCAAAAGGACTTGGGGGTGGGGGGAGAGCTGATATGCAGGAAGAATGGGGAAATACTCAGCTATGACATAATTACCTAGGCTCTGTACTCCTATTGTGCAGACAGATGTTAATAGGCTATAGTAACTTCTTGCCAAAACTCATTTTCATCTTGGATCATAGTGAATTTATGAAGGCAATGCTGTTCTGTTGGGCTCAGCCAGGGGCATGATAGCCTCCCTGGACAACTCCTCCATCACTATCTCCAAAAGCTACAATATAACCAGCAAAATGTGTGCTCCTTGCTCAGTGGTGTCCAACTCTGCAACCCCATGGACTGTAGCCCACCAGGTTCCTCTGTCCTTTTCCAGGCAAGCAATGTTAGTTGCTCAGTCATGTCTGATTCTTTGCGATCTCATGGACTGCAGCCTGCCAGACTCCTGCCAGACTCCTCTGTCCATGGAATTCTCCAGGCAAGAATACTGGAGTGGGTTGCCATTCCCTTCTCCAGGGGATCTTCCCAACCCAGGGATCAAACCTAGGTCTCCTGCATTCCTGGAAGAATTCTTTGCCGTCTGAGTTACCAAGGAAGCCCAACCAACAGAATACAACAATTTTTAAAAGTGTGGTCAAATGAGAAACTGTCTCAAAAACATTCTTACTCATATAATGCACAAGCAATTTTGCCTATACATTTGTCTCTAAAAAGTAAAATGTTTTATGATAGTTAAGATCCCTGCTCTTCCTGTTCTCTGCTTTCTTAACATTTCCTTCTCCTTCTCTGACTACAAAGCAGAGGCTGACTTATAAGTATCAGGTAGAGCAATCATAGATGGGTAAAATAGTATTTTAAATACTATTTATATTTAGTAATTTCTCTCAGTTCACCTTGTAACATCTAGAAAATTTCACATAATTTGGGAAAACACATTATTATAATGATTATTAAATCTAGAACATTAACCAGTAACATCACTAGATATTATTATGACCAGCAAGCTATAAAACACTTTTAAAACAGACCTAAATAACACTTGCAACTATCACTCAGGGACTTAAGTAATATCATCTAAAAGAATATACAACAGTAAAAGATTCACTAAAACAATCAAGAATACATTAATCTATGTGACACAGAACAGTTCTACTAGCATAATACTGCATACTGACACCAGGTTAGAAATGTGAAATTACAAAAGCAGCTGCTGCACAGTAAGCTAAAATCAAACACTCCTTAGGATAAGACCTTATAGAAACCACAATCTTCTACTGATGAACACTGGCCTTCTGCCACCTTGAAAGATCCTTTTTTCCCCCAGTTCCATCTCTTAATATCTGGATTTACCCTAAAGTTCAGTCATACATACCCTACTTTTTGATATATATATACCACAGATATTATTGCACATACATTCTCTTTCTCTCTATATATATAGCTCTGAGATAACATTTCACAGAAACTACATATAGATTGTTTCTAAGTCTAGAACTGTAGTACTGTATATTTTGCATTTACTGAACATCATAATTATCTGTCCAACTGTCATCTCAAACTCAACAAGGTCAAAATAATCTTCAAAACACAACCTGGCCCTTGTAAAGACCAAAAATTATAGTACTTGATAGCAAAAGTGTGGGAGGAACAGTCATGCTCACACATTACTGATGGGTGGACAGAGGAGTGAACTTTTTAAAAGGTCTTTAGCCACAGTGTCAAGACCCATTTGGTCAACTAATCCCACTTCTAAGAAGCTGTCCTAAGAGAATAAACAGAGATGCGGACAAAGATTTTTGTATAAGGAGGTGCAAAGCAAATTAACAATAAAACACAAATGTCCAACAAAATGTTAACAGTTAAATGACGAGGTTTTCAATGAACTATAAAATCATCACTAAAAATCATGATTCTGAAGATTGTTTAATGACATGGAGAAATGCTCATCAAATTAATGTGGAGCAGTGTCACAAACCTGTATTAGTGGTAATCAAAATGTATGAAAAATACGTGTATATATCATATTTTAAATAAGTTAGATGAAAACATTAAAAGTGGTTATGTCTACAATGGAATCATAGTTGATTTTTATTATGTGTATTTTTGCTTTTGTGTCTTTTCAAATATTCTGTAATAATTATACTGTGATAATCAGAAAATAATGTTATTTTAAAATACAGCACTTTCACTTATCGTTTCAGTTACACAGACTTGAGTTTTAAGCTTCCTTCTTCTCCAGGCCACGTATCCAATTATTCAACGAACCCTTTTAAGCAACTGTTCTGATAACACAAGAATGGAAGTAGCCAACTAACTGTACTAGGAAGGCTCAGTAATCCTTGGAAAATTCCTAACGACTTTGATCATGCCATTTCTCCTACCTCCATGATCATCCCTGCCTCTTTCAATATACTTTATTAGAACTAATTAACAGAAACACCTCCCTAATGCTATAGAGACTTCTCCCCGTTGAAGTCATCTAATACTCACTGCTGTTCGGTTTTTTGGTAGGTTACACAGATGGGGGACCAACTGGAGGAGAACAGAGATGCTTGAGGTCAAGGCAGATAAAAATATTAAACAACTCCTGAAGGCACCAAATGGTAACATGTTACACAATACCAGCCTTGAGCTGACAAGACTGAGTGATATTCAGTACACATTCTCTGCTTCCTAAAACAGGCGAACGAACATTAATTTTCAAACATCTGAAAAAACTAAATTATTCTTTAAAACTGGTATGTTAGAACAAAGACATATGACAACTAAATGCACTGTGGTATCCTGGACTGGATCCTGGCACCAAAAAAAAAAAAAAAAGAGTATTAGTGGAAAAAAATTTGAATAAAGCCTACAGTTCAGTTATTATTAATCTTTTTAGCCTTGACAGGTATTACAAAAGCCTTCACAAGTTTTTTTCATTTCCAATGGCTTTTTCTTGCCTAAGGGATAGGCACCTAATATCAACAGTACTAAGTCAGCACTAAGGTCTGCCCAGATGAGAGATGAGGTCCTCTGCCTCACATTCCAATGCTCTCCTAAACTACACTGCCTCATGTTCAAGTCTTGGTTGTCAATCCACCGAGTGAAAGCACCAGCCATGGAAAGAACATATAATAAATCTACTATATAGACAGACAAAACCCATCACAATTTGCACTATTAAGAATCTTTGTGTTTCACAGCACTCACAGAAAACCATACATCTATTTTAACAACTAGTATTGAGCTATACCAATCATTGATATAAAAGACATTTCATACTAAGCTTCCATTACTGCTCAGTGCTCCTATGAGAAGTAAAGGCTTTTGTCTCAAGTGCTATTAAGCACTCTACAATCTACTTTAAAAGGAAAAAAAAAAATGCCAGTGAATCTCTGAAGCATTACTTTTCACTGCACTTCTTTATAAAGAAAAGGAGATGTGCTGAAGCATCAGAAGGTGCCTCTAAGAGTCTACGTATGAAAATTCAAGTCTCCGTGTTCTTCCAAGGTAAAGACTATTTCACTTACTGCACAGTCCAACTCTTTTGATTAACCTAACAACGTGACAATAAGGAGAATAGTTTTATAAAAATCTCAGAACTGTTTTGTTAAACATTTAATCTATGATTACTCTGAATATTACAGCTGCTGAAAAGTGACTTCCTTTATCATCAGGCTAAGTATTTTCCCAGTATTTTACCCTATGGACTAAGCGACTGAGCACACATGCACACACGGAAGCACTAGCGACTGCCCACCCTCACCCTTTACACCATACTTCACACTAAAGAGAGGCTACAATTTCTTCTAACCATGAAAGTTCAGATGTTACAGCGTTTTTATATGTCCCAAAGCAGCTAGTACAATGCCTTCCTTGTAACACTTAGTAAATGCTTGCTGAGTAAATGTCAAGCATGATAAAAGGCATCATGGCACAAGACTGATTCTTTACAAAAATATTTTTGTTCCATCCACCAATATTTTATTTTACGAACATCAAAAGTCAGGCGCTGTAGACTGTGGTAGAGACAAAAATAAAGAGAAATAAAACATCATACATCTACATTTACAGAATGGTTATATGCTAAACAGCATAACGTGCAAAACTATGTCTCACAGAAGGTTCAATGTCCCATGGAAGGATGGAGGAGGATGCATCAACTCTGCTTAACTGTGTAGAACAGAAGACTCTATGCATACCTGAATATAAGGCAATCCACCATTTCCCCAGTACAAAGAGATAAAGTTTTTTTGCTTCCAATCTAAACACATCAATTTTTAGGAAAGTCAAGGAAACTGTTAAATGATCATTTGAAATAATTACTAGCTTACAAATATTTAAATCACCCAATAAGAAATTAATTTGCAAATAATGCTCTTCTTCACTCTCATATTTAGTTAAAATTTTATTCAACTCCTTGACGCCAGGGTCTTCATCATCACCAGAACCCTTCTCTAGAGTACATTAACTCACTTTTAAGTTACTGAGATACAGCTCTTCTTGACTGTACAACTGACACTGCTCTCAGAAATTTTATGCTGGCCAAAAGTACCATCTGTACGATTTTAAATGTTTTTTTCATTCAACCTAAAAAGGCATTTCACTATATACTTAATGGAACCATTTATTCCTTCTTAAATGTATTAATCAGCTTACTTGCGTCACTAAGTCATGTCCAACTCTTTTGAGACCTCATGAACTGCAGCACTCCAGGGTTCCCTGTCTTTCACTATCTCCAGAAGTTTGCACAAACTCATGTCCATCGAGTCAGTGATGCCATCCAACCATCTCGTCCTCTGTTACCCACTTCTCCTCTTGCTCTCAATCTCTCCCAGGATCAGAGTCTTTTCCAATGAGTTGACTCTTCACATCAGGTGGCCAAAGTATTGAACTTCAGCTTCAGCACTAGACCTTCCAATGAATATTCATGGTTGATTTCCTTTAGGACTCACTGGTTTGATCTTCTTGCTTGTCCGTTGAGTTATAATTTATAACACAATGTCGCATTTTGAAGTGGACAACTGGTTAGGTTGCAACATCAACCACAATCACCTTGTAATATCACCATAATCACCATAGGGAACCTTTCCACCACACAAAAAAGTTTCCTCATACTTATTGCAGTTAATCTCCTCTCCTCACCACTATCCCCTAAGAATAACTGTTTTGCTTTCTGTTATCACAGTTTTTCCTTTTCCAAAATGTTGTATCAGTAGAAATAGTACACAGAGCTTTGTGACTGGGTTCATACATTCAGCACAATCTCTTCAGACTCATTCATGTTTTGGTGTGAATCAATAGTTCTTTCTATTATACAGATATATCACAATTTTTATTCACTCACCAGTTTGTAGACAATGGGTTGTTTTCCGCTTTTGGCTATTAGGACTAAAACCATTATAAATATTCAAAGTACATCTCTGTAAAAACATTTTCATTTCTCTTAAGTAAATCCCAGTAAGTGATATTGGTGGGTGTACTCGTTTCCTAGAATTGCCGTAACAAAGTATCATAAACTCAGTGGCTTAAAACAACTGAAATTTATTCTCTTCCAGGTGGAGCCTGGTGGGCTGCCGTCTATGGGGTCGCACAGAGTTGGACAAGACTGAAGCAACTTAGCAGCAGCAGCAGCAGCTCCGGAGGCTGGAAGTGTAACATCAAGGTGTTGGTCGGGCAATGCTCTTGAAGCTGCGAGGAAAGAACCTGCCCATGTCTTTTACTTAGCTGATGTGTCTGTAATCATCAGAAGTACCCCATCTTCCCTCTGTACACTCCCTGTCTCTCTCCTCTTCTTGGGAGAAGTGCTGGATTCATACTAGACTAAGTCATATTGGATTAAGAACTCCCTACTCAAGTAATGTTCAAAATTCTCCAAGCCAGGCTTCAACAGTACGTGGACTGTGAACTTCCAGATGTTCAAGCTGGATTTAGAAAAGGCAGAGGAACTAGAGATCAAATTGCCCACATTCACTGGATCATTGAAAAAGCAAGAGAGTCCCAGAAAAACAGCTACTTCTGCTTTATTGACTATGCCAAAGTCTTTGACTGTGTGGATCACAACAAACTGTAGAAAAATCTTCAAGAGATGGGAATACCACACTACCTTACCTGCCTCCTGAGAAATGTGTATGCAGGTCAAGAAGCAACAGTTAAACCTGGACATGGAACAACAGACTGGTTCCAAATAGGAACAGGAGTACGTCAAGGCTGTATATTGTCACCCTGCTTATTTAACTTCCATGCAGAGTACATCATGAGAAATGATGGACTGGATAAAGCACAAGCTGGAATCAAGATTGCTGGGAGAAATATCAATAACCTCAGATATGCAGATGACATCACCCTATGGCAGAAAGTAAAGAACTAAAGAGCCTCTTGATGAAAGTGAAAGAGGAGAGTGAAAAAGTTGGCTTACAACTCAGCATTAAGAAAATGAAGATCATGGCATCTGGTCCCATCACTTCATGGCAAATAGATGGGGAAACACTGGAAACAGTGACGGACTTTATTTTTTGGGGCTTCAAAAATCACTGCAGATGGTGACTGCAGCCATAAAATTAAAAGATGCTTGCTCCTTGGAAGAAAAGTTATGACCAACCTAAACAGCATATTAAAAAGCAGAGACATTACTTTGCCAACAAAGGTCCATCTAGTCAAGGGATCATTTTTCCAGTAGTCGTGTATGGATGTGAGAGTTGGTCTATAAAGAAAGCTGAGTGCTGAAGAATTTATGCTTTTGAACTGTGGTGTTGGAGAAGACTCTTGAGAGTTCCTTGGACTTCAAGGAGATGCAACCAGTACATCGTAAAGGAGATCAGTCCTGAATACTCACTGGAAGGACTAATGTTGAAGCTAAAATTCCAATTTGTTGGTCAAGTGATGGGAAGAACTGACTCACTGGAAAAGATCCTGATGCTGGGAAAGATTGAAGGCGGGAGGAGAAGGGGATGACAGAGGATAAGATGGTTGGATGGCATCACTGACTCAATGGACATTAGTTTGAGTAAACTCTGGGAGTTGGTAATGGACAGGGAGGCCTGGTGTGCTGCAGTCCATAGGGTCTCAAGAGTCGGATATGACTAAGCGACTGAACTGAACTGAATGGACTCAAGTGAGGCCTTGTATTAAGCTGCAATGACTATTTTTAAATAAGATCAGATTCTGATGTACTAAGATTGAGCACTGAGACATACCTTTGGATGGGGAGGGGTGGGAGTGGGCACAATTCAAACCCCAACAAAGAGTCATACGGTAAGTGTATGTTTATAACAACCAATTGCCAAACTATTACTCAAGTGGAAAGACTAGAGATCTCTTTAAGAAAATTAGAGATTTCAAGATTTCATGCAAAAGGGGCACAATAAAGGACAGAAACACTATGGACTTAACAAGCACAAGATATTAAGAAAAGGTGGCAAGAATTCACAGAAGAGCTATACAAAAAAAAAAAAAAAAAAAGATATAATGACTTAAAAATAGTTAAGGACTCAGATAAACACGATGGGGTGATCACTCACCTAGAGCCAGACATCTTGGGAGTGCAAAGTGGGCCTCAGAAAGCATCACTATGAATAAAGCTAAAGGTAGAGGAGGTGATGGAATTCTAGATGAGCTATTTCAAATCCTAAAAGATAATGCTGTTAAAGTGCTGACTCAATAGATACCAGCAAATTTGGAAAACTCAGAAGTGGCCACAGGACTGGAAATGGTCAGTTTTCATCCCAATGCCAAAAATGCTCAAACTATTGCACAACTGCACTCATTTCACATGGAGAAAAGTAATGCTCAAAATTCTCCAAGCTAGGCTCCAACAACAGTACGTGAACTGACAACTTTCAGATGTTCAAGCTGGATTTAGAAAAGGCAGAGGAACCAGAGATTAAATTGTGAACATCAAACTGATGACCATATAAAAAGCAAGATAATTCTAGAATAACATCTGCTTCTGCTTCATTGACTACACTAAAGCCTTGGCCTGTGTGGATCACAACAAACTGTGGAAAAATTCTTCAAGAGACAGGAATACCAGACCACCTGATCTGCTTCCTGTGAAACCTGTATGCAGGTCAAGAAGCAACAGTTAGAATCAGACATGGAACAACAGACTGGTACAAAATAGGGAAAGGAGTATGTGGAGGCTGTATATTGTCACCCTGCTTATTTCACTTCTATGCAGAGTGCATCATACAAAATGCCAGGCTGGATGAAGAACAAGCTGGAATAAAGATTGCCAGGAGAAATATCAACAACCTCAGATATGCAGATGACACTATCCATATGGCAGAAAGCAAAGAAGAACTAAAGAGCTTGTTGATGAAGGTGAAAGAGGAGAGTTTCACTCTGGCTTAAAACTGAACATTCAAAAAACTAAGACCATGGCATCCGGTCCCATCATTTCATGGCAAATAGATGGGGAAACGACGGAAACAGTGACAGACTTTATTTTTCTGGACTCCAAAATCACTGCAGATGGTGACTGCAGCCATGAAATTAAAAGACGCTTCTCCTTGGAAGAAAAGCAATGACAAACCTAGACAGCATATTAAAAAGCAGAGATGTTACTTTGCCAACAAAGGTCCGTCTAGTCAAAGCTATGGTTTTTCCAGTAGTCACATATGTACGGGAGAGTTGGACCATAAAGAAAGCTGAGCACCGAATAATTTATGCTTTTGAACTGTTGGAGAAGACTCTTGAGAGTCCTTAGACTGCAAGGAGATCAAACCAGTCAATCCTAACGGAACTCAATCCTGAATATTCATTGAAAGGACTGATGATGAAGCTGAATCTCCAATACTCTGGCCACCTGATGTAAAGAACCAACTCATTAGAAAAGACCCTGATGGTGGGAAAGATTGAAGGCAGGAGGAAAAGGGGACAACAGAGGATGAAACAGTTGGATGGCGTCACTGACTCAACGGACATAAATTTGCGCAACCTCTGGAGATGGTGAAGGACAAGGAAGCCTGGCTTGCTGCAAACCATAGGGCCACAGAGAGTTGTACATGACTGAGCAACTGAACAACAATCTATGTATATCTCCATATATATAAATATATCTCTCCGTACATCATACAAATCACAGAGTAGCAGGTATCTCAGAAATTTTTCTCTTACAGGCTTCACTTTTAACTCCTGAAAATAGTTTTGTCCCTGAAATAATATACACACAAATACTGAAATGAAATAGCTCTTTTGCTATAATAAACACAAATTAAAAGTTCAGAATACTAAGTCGCGATTTTGTCATTTATCTAAATAAAATTTATTTACCTGAAATTATATAAAATAGTAGTGTTTTCCTACCCCTCTCTCTACTTTTCATAAATGACAAATCTCAAACCAGGTATTATTATACATCTAAAGTTTAGTAAAATTTCCATGACAATGATAAAGCTGTATTTCTATTACTAAAATCATTTCACCAGTTAAAAGCCACATTTTGTCCCTCTCAGTATCTGCTTTGAAACTTCAACATGAATAAAAATGAAATACAGTTCTAATACATACTAAAATTTGAGAAGAGCATAAAATAATATTGAGACATGCTACCTCCAAGAGATTTCAGGTAGTGTTAGATAATCCTAAAATTACATGAAACATCTGCCTATAAATTACAGTGTTTATGAATCATAGTTGAGAATAAGGAAGCACACTTAAAAATTATATTGTTTCAATCTCATTTCCTTTGCATGTCCAGATTATGGTGATATACTTAAAATTTTTTCTTTCACATTTTCAGAGACGGAAAAATAAATACCAGGTAAAGAAGATTGAGAGAGTTAATAAAGAAATGCACACAAATGAGAAAATTCTAAGATGCAGAGAACATATTCAAAAACAGCAAATGATTCCCCCTCCAATATTTTTTGGAACGTCATTATTCTATTATCTATGTTACAGAGGTTTCCTTTGTTAGGGGTTATTTGAATAAGTTAGTTAAATGGTTTTTTCTGTAGTCTCTACGTATGAAAGAATAATATAATCTTTATCAGATAGCAGAAGCTGACTCTGAAGAGAAATAAATGTCACCAATTAAAAATTAATGTTTAATATGTTATTTCATACAATTGCTACTAGATGAATAAGTAGGGTCATGTTCTATTTTTCTTTTCCTTTGAAATGAGGTTTGCTTTAGCTTTTGTAAGATATTACTTCAATAGCAGAGTTCATTTTGTCAGAGATGTCACCCAAGGAAAACTGGACAAGGTACATGCTCGAAGAAGCACTGGAAGCTTCTCCTGCTTCAGAGGCAAAAGATCTCAGAAGACTGATTATCAGCAATGTTGGGTTTCCAGATTTTGGTAATGGACTCCCTTCCCTGATGCAGGTTTCCCACTGCAGAAAATAACTCTTGGATTATAAGCACAGGTTACATGGCATTTGCAAAGCTGCATTTGTGAGCCTGGCAAACTTTGAGTTAGAAACAATGGAGTTTTAAAAATCTTTTAAGTCTGGAACCATTTCAAATCTGAAAAGGAGCTGATAGGAGTTAAAATGTTCCACAATCCTTGTACTATATGAGAGGGTATCTACTTCTTTAAGAAGACATGATAATGTTTCAAGGGAACCATAAGAAAATAATGTGTGTATCTTCCAAAAATAAAGAGGCAAAATATGAGGAAAACTGACTCACTGGAAAAGACCCTGATGCTGGGAAAGATTGAAGGTTCCCTGAGGGGGAGCTGCAGTCCATGGGCTTGCAGAGTCGGACACAACTGAGCAACTGAACTGAACTGATGAAGCAAAAGAGAAACTGATAAGCCTGGAAAAAACCTTCAATAAATTTAAAAAGGGAGAAAGAAGTACAAGAGGTAATAGTGAGACAGGGACAGGAAAGGATAGAAAAATGGGAAGTCCTAAGTAAACGGAAGAAACAAACCCCAATCCAATCAATATAAATGAATTACTTTTCAGAGATCGTCATACTGAATTTTCTCTCTCTCTCTCACCTATAGAGAAATAAGGTATTTTTAAAAGACAAAACCCAAAAGCTGTAAGGATAAATGCTTCAGGGCCCTGGCATGCCACAACTAACACTCGATGCAGACAAACAAATAATTTGGAAAAAAAAAAGTTTTGGACAAGACTAGCAAAATATAAACACCTCTGACGAGACTGAAAAAAGGGGCACCAACAATAAACATGAAAAAAAAAACTTAGATAAATGGTCCTACTTCTAGAAAAACATAAATTATTGAAAGAAGCAGACTATGAGAATATAAGAGGTAATCTCCACCTTTCTGTTATGCCAAGCCACTCCAAATATAAAACTACCAGGTCCAAATATTGCTTTACGGAAGAGTTTTATTAAATTTTGAGCACAATATCATTCCAACTTTAAAACTTTTTAAAGAACCAAAAACTGTCTTCTGAGGCCAATATCAATTTGATATTAAAAATAGGCTAATAAAGTAGAATTTTTAAAAAAATTAAAAGCTAATCTCACCAATGAACATAGATGTAAAACGCCTCATAACAAACCATCTCCAAAAGTGTTTATATCATGACTAAGTTGGGAATGCAAAGCTAGTATGACATTAGAAAAATAAACAAATGCAATTTTTCATATTAACAGATTAGAGAAAAAGTACAACTTTTTTTTGAAGCATAAAGCAGATAAGCATTTGATGAAAAATTTAATACCCAATGAAGAGTTTACATAACAACACCACAAACAACAAAAATATCATCTTAGAAAATTAGAAAAAAGGATTTCATTAACTGATATGATCAACAGTAATCTTTCAAACATACATATCAAACTTCATTTTTTAATTTTTTAATTGGAGGAAAATTGCCACACAATATTGTGTTGGTACTGTGCTACAATGTGAATCAGCCATAATTAGGTATTTATATATATATAGCTAAATGCCATTTTTAAAGACTAAAATTTGCCAACATTTCAATGTTTCGATTAAGACAGGAAACCCACATAGACCTAGTGGATACTACAGTGAGATAAAGAACTAAAAGGAAAGGGAATTTTTTTTTAAAAAAGAAAGAAAATCATCCTTTAGAGATAATAAAAATGAATAAATATAAAGCTTAAAAAACATAGAAGCAAATTATTAGATTTGATAAAAAGACTTTAGGTAAGGTTACTAAATACAAGAACAGAAAAGACAACCTAATTTCTAAATGGAAAAATAAGAACAAATTGAAATGTTTAGATGATATAATTTATAATATCAAAAATCCTAAACTCTTAGAAATAAACCTATGAAAAGATGTACAATACTTACATGGACCAAATTATGAAACATAACAGAAATCAAATAAGTTCTAAATTAATGGGATAGTGTACATATTAATGGACAAAGAGAGTTAACACTTTTAAGAATTCACTTCTGATTTGACAGATTCAACAAAATTTCAATCAAGACCACAAAGAGCATTTTTCAAGAATTTGCTAAGCAGATTCTCAAATTATATGGATCAGTCAACAGCTCCTGATGAAGAAGGTATAGATTCTTGCCATACCAGATAAAGATTCATTAGAATTTTAGTAGTTAAAACAGTGGGGATTCCCAGGTAACACTACTGGTAAAGAACCTGCCTGCCCATGCAGGAGACACAAGAGACGTGGGTTCGAACCCTGAGTCGGGAAGATCCCCTGGAGGAGGGCACGGCAACCTGCTCCAGCACTCTTGCCCCGCAGGCTACAGTCCATAGGTTTGCCAAGAGTCAGACATGACTGAAGTGACTCAGCACAGCACTGCTGCTGCTGAGTCACTTCAGTCGTGTCCGACTCTGTGTGACCCCATAGACGGTAGCCCACCAGGCTCCCCGTCCCTGGGATTCTCCAGGCAAGAACACTGGAGTGGGTTGCCATTTCCTTCTCCAGCACAGCACAGTACAGTTAAAACAGTCCCATGTAATATCTGTGTAGAGACTGAAAATCTCATCAATAAAAGAGAAAAGCCCAGCCTGGAACCATGCAGAGAATCATGAAATGACAGAGGTGGCACTCCAGTCAATGGAGAGGTTATTCAATAAATGGAACTAGAACAGTTACCCACATGGGGGAAAAATGCAACTGGACCAAGAGCTTACACTATCCAAAGAACCAACTCCAAACAGATTTAAAAAAAAATACGAAAGATAAGCCTTTAAAAATAAAATACTGATAGTATATTTATGATATTATACAAGGTAGAGAGTTCTTAACTATGATATAAAAAGTTCTAACTATACAAGAGAATGATACAAATGAACTAGGAAAAAAAAATAAAAAACTCTGCAAAGCGTCAGTACTGATAAGCATATATAGCAAACAGAATTACAGCACTCTGCTGACGGGACCAGTATATAATGGTGCATGACCAACTTAGCATTATCTTGTACAGACGAACATACACACACCCTGTCATCCTAATTCTGCTCCTATACACATACATAAAGAAACTACTCACACATACCAGAACACACGTTAAATAAGCACTGAATTAAAAGTGTTCATGACAAAACAAAACTGAACACCCAACACTCCCTACTACTAGCAGACCACTAGTCTGCTACTGCTATCAAGGTGCATGTGTGTGTGCTGGGTCGCTTCAGTAGTGTCTGATTCTTTGAGACCCTATAGACTGTAGCCCCAGAGAAAGCACTGGCACCCCACTCCAGTACTCTTGCCTGGAAAATCCCATGGATGGAGGAGCCTGATGGGCCGCAGTCCATGGGGTCACTAAGAGTCAGACAAGACTCAGCAACTTCACTTTGACTTTTCACTTTCCTGCATTGAAGAAGGAAATGGCAACCCACTCCAGTGTTCTTGCCTGGAGAATCCCAGGGACGGGGGAGCCTAGTGGGCTGCCGTCTATGGGGTCGCACAGAGTCGGACACGACTGAAGCAACTTAGCAGCAGCAGCAGTAGCAGCAGCAGACTGTAGCCCACCAGGCTTCTCTAGGCAAGAACACTGGAGTGGGGTCACCATGTGCTCCTCTGGGGATCTTCCCACCCAGGGATCAAAGCAATGTCTCTTGTGTCTCCTGAATTGGCAGGCAGGTTCTTAACCATTACCATCACCTGGGAAGCCCATCAAGGTATTTTCACATAATGAAAAGTATGTAAGACTGAAATTTAATGAACTACATGCCATGACTCAAATAAATCTTGACACGTGATTTAAGAGAAAAACGAGTTTCACTTTGAGATGGTAACATTTAAGGACTGTACCTAAGAGACAGGCCCACTAAACATCAGCTTTGTAAGACAGTGGGGCATACGGTCGTGAGACCCACAAGGCTATACTGAAATGAAAATCAGGGTTTAAACAGACTCACCAAGGCTATTCCACAGGGCCCAGCACAGAGCAGCTGAATAAATAACTTGCCTTTCCACAGAAGAGGTCATCTGCTTATCTTGAAAGCTTCTACCTGAGGGCAAGACTCTAATTTAAGGCACATCTAAGGGCCTACATGCATTGGAGAAGGAAATGGCAACCCACTCCAGTGTTCTTGCCTGGAGAATCCCAGGGACGGGGGAGCCTGATGGGCTTCCGTCTATGGGGTCGCACAGAGTCAGACACAACTGAAGCGACTTAGCAGCAGCAGCAGCAAGGGCCTACAGAAGTTCTCTCCAAACAGGAAGCTACTAGGCCATCATCATCTTCACTCTCTTTCTACTGGACTCCAAGTTGTTGGCATTGCCAGTCTACAAGGAACTTGTGCACAAATCTGGTGCCCCTCTGATGCCCTGCTTCTGATGGCCAGCAGGGCTTGGGTTCAACAGATGGTAAACGGTTCTTTGGCTTTCATCCCAGGGTTCAGTTCAGAGAAAGCACACAGAAACACTCAGTCTTCCTCTGAATACTTTAAAAGATACTACCTGAGAATTTAGCTTCCAATTTGCCTGAACCTAGGTGCTAATTCAACCTGGCTTATTTAACTTATATGCAGAGTACATCATGAGAAACGCTGGGCTGGAAGAAGCACAAGCTGGAATCAAGATTGCCGGGAGAAATATCAATAACCCAGATGTGCAGATGACACCACCCTATGGCAGAAAGAGAAGAGGAACTAAAGAGCCTCTTGATGAAGGTGAAAGAGGAGAGTGAAAACGCTGGCTTAAAACTCAACCTGGAGGGATGGTGTGGGGAGAGGGGAGGGAGGAGGGTTCAGGATGGGGAACACGTGTATACTGGTGGTGGATCCATCTCGATGTATGGTAAAAGCAATACAATATTGTAAAGTTAAGCAAAATAAAAAAAAAAAAAAGTTAAAAAAAAACACTGAACATTCAAAAAACTAAGATCCCGGCATTCAGTCCCATCACTTCATGGCAAACAGATGGAGAAACAACGGAAGTAGTGAGAGACTATTTTGGGGGCTCCAAAATCACTGCAAATGGTGACAGCAGCCATGAAATTAAAAGATGCTTGCTCCTTGGAAGAAAAACTATGACAAACCTAGACAGCATATTAAAAAGCAGAGACATTACTTTGCCAACAAAAGTCCATTTAGTCATAGCTATGTTTTTTCCAGTAGTCATGTATGAATGTGAGAGCTGGACTATAAAGAAAGCTCAGGGCCGAAGAACTGATATTCTTGAACTGTAGTGTTGGAGAAGACTCTTGAGAGTCCCTTGGACTGCAAGGAGTTCCAACCAGTCAATTCTAACAGAAATCAGTCCTGAATATTCATTAGAAGGACTGATGCTGAAGCTGAAACTCCAATACTTTGGCTACCTGACGCGAAGAACTGACTCACTGGAAAAGACCCTAAGGCTGGGAAAGATTGAGGGTGGAAGAAGGGGATGACAGAGGATGAGATGGTTGGATGGCATCACCAACTCGACAGATACAAGTCTGAGCAAGCTCTGGGAGTTGGTGATGGACAGGGAGGCCTGGCGTGCTGCAGTCCATGGGGTCACAGAGTCAGACAGGACTGAGCAACTGAAATGACTGAGGTGCTGATTAAGAGCCTTCCTTTTGAGACACTGACACACCCTGAATTACTTGGAGCGACTAAGAACAAAGGCTGCCTGCTACTATCTCAAGGTTTAAAAGACAACTAAGAGGTATGGGAGAGTTTAGCAATAAAAAATAAAGTTATTCTACCACACTAGGTCACTAATCCTTTAAGAGATGGCTGAATAATCTAAAGCATAGAAACCAACACAAAGTCAAGGAAATGAAGAAACAAAGGAATATATTCCAAACAGAAGAGTAAGATAAAATGTCAGAAAAAGACCTTAATGAAACAGAGGTAACTGATTTACCTGACAAAGAATTCAAAATAGCTGGCAAAAAGATGCTCATGGAGGTCAGAACAACTTATAAACAAAGCAGGAATTTCAACAGAGATAGAAAATATAAGAAAATACCATGCAGAAATCAATTTGTAGTTCAGCCACTCAGTGGTTATTTGACTCTTTGTGACTCCATGGACTGCAGCACGCCAGGCTTCCCTGTCTATCATCAGCTCCCGGAGCTTGCTCAAACTCCTGTCCATTGAGTCAGTGATGCCATCCAATCATCTCATCATCTGTCATCCCCTTCTCCTCTTGCCCTCAATCTTTTCCAGCATCAGAGTCTTTTCCAATGAGTCAGCTCTTCCAAGCAGGTGGCCAAGGTACTGAAGCTTCACCTTCAGTATCAGTACTTCCAGTGAATATTCAGAGTAGAGTTCCTTTAGGATTGAATGGTTTGATTTCCTTGATCTCCTTGCTGTCCAGGGACTCTCACAAGTCTTCTCCAGCACCACAGTTCGAAGGCATCAATTCTTTGGTATTCAGCCTTTTTTATGGTTCAACTCTCACATCCATACAGTACTACTGGAAAAGCTATAGTTTTGACTATATGAACCTTTGTAGGCAAAGTAATGTTTCTACTTTTTAACACACCAAGTTTGTCATAGCTTTCCTTCCAAGGAATAAGCGTCTTTTAATTTCATGGCTGCAGTCACTATCTGCAGTGATTTTGGAGTCCAAGAAAATAAAGTCTGTCACTGTTTCCATTGTTCCCCCATCTACTGCCATGAAGTGATGGGACTGGGTGCCATGATCTTCATTTTTTGAATGCTGAATTTCAAGCGCGCTTTTTCACTCTCCTCTTTCACCTTCATCAAGAGGCTCTTCAGATCCTCTTCTCTTTCTGCCATATCAGATCAGATCAGATCAGATCAGATCAGTCGCTCAGTCGTGTCCGACTCTTTGCGACCCCATGAACCACAGCACACCAGGCCTCCCTATCCATCACCAGCTCTCGGAGGTCACTCAGACTCACATTCATCGAGTCAGTGATGCCATCCAGCCATCTCATCCTCTGTCGTCCCCTTCTCCTCCTGCCCTCAATCCCTCCCAGCATCAGAGTCTTCTCCAATGAGTCAACTCTTCACATGAGGTGGCCAAAATACTGGAGTTTCAGCTTGAGCATCATTCCCTCCAAAGAAATCCCAGGTCTGATCTCCTTCAGAATGGACCGGTTGGATCTCCTTGCAGTCCAAGGGACTCTCAAGAGTCTTCTCCAACACCACAGTTCAAAAGCATCTATTCTTCCGCGCTCAGCCTTCTTCACAGTCCAGCTCTCACATCCATACATGACCACAGGAAAGACCATAGCCTTGACTAGGCGAACCTTTGTTGGCAAAGTGATGTCTCTGCTTTTGAATATGCTATCTAGGTTGGTCATAACCTTCCTTCCAAGGAGTAAGCGTCTTTTAATTTCATGGCTGCAGTCACCATCTGCAGTGATTTTGGAGCCCAGAAAAAGAAAGTCTGACACTGTTTCCACTGTTTCTACATCTATTTCCCACGTAGTGATGGGACCAGATGCCATGATCTTCGTTTTCTGAATGTTGAGTTTTAAGCCAACCTTTTCACTCTCCACTTTCACTTTCATCAAGAGGCTTTTTAGTTCCTCTTCACTTTCTGCCATAAGGGTGGTATCATCTGCATATCTGAGGTTATTGATATTTCTCCCAGCAATCTTGATTACAACTTGTGTTTCCTCCAGACCAGCATTTCTCATGATGTACTCTGCATATAAGTTAAATAAACATGGTGACAATATACAGCCTTGACGTACTCCATGGACCAGTCTGTTGGTCCATGACCAGTTCTAACTGTTGCTTCCTGACCTGCATACAGATTTCTCAAGAGGCAGATCAGGTGGTCTGGTATTCCCACCTCTCTCAGAATTTTCCACAGTTTATTGTGATCTACACAGTCAAAGGCTTTGGCATAGTCAATAAAGCAGAAATAGATGTTTTTCTGGAACTCTCTTGCTTTTTCGATAATCCAGCGGATGTTGGCAATTTGATCTCTCGTTCCTCTGCCTTTTCTAAATCCAGCTTGAACATCAGGAAGTTCACGGTTCACATATTGCTGAAGCCTGGCTTGGAGAATTTTGAGCATTACTTTACTAGCGTGTGAGATGAGTGCAATTGTGCGGTAGTTTGAGCACTCTTTGGCATTGCCTTTCTTTGGGATCGGGATGAAAACTGACCTTTTCCAATCTTGTGGCCACTGCTGAGTTTTCCAAATTTGCTGGCATATTGAGTGAAGCACTTTCACAGCATCATCTTTCAGGGTTTGGAATAGCTCCACTGGAATTCCATCACCTCCACTAGCTTTGTTCCTAGTGATGCTTTCTAAGGCCCACTTGACTTCACATTCCAGGATGTCTGGCTCTAGGTCAGTGATCACACCATCATGATTATCTGGGTCTTGAAGCTCTTTTTTGTACAGTTCTTCTGTGTATTCTTGCCACCTCTTCTTAATATCTTCTGCTTCCGTTAGGTCCACACCATTTCTGTCCTTTATCGAGCCCATCTTTGCATGAAATGTTCCTTTGGTATCTCTGATTTTCTTGAATAGATCTTTAGTCTTTCCCATTCTGTTGTTTTCCTCTATTTCTTTGCATATATGGGTGGTGTCATCTGCATATCTGAGGTTATTGATATTTCTCCCAGCAATCTTGATTCCAGCTTGTGCTTCAACCAGGCTGCCATTTCGCATGATGTGCTCTGCATATAAGTTAAATAAGCAGTGTAAGAATATACAGCCCTGACGTACTCTTTTGCCAATTTGAAATCAGTCTGTTGTTTCATATCCCATTCTAACTGGTGCTTCTTGCCCTGTACACAGATTTTGCAGGAGGCAGATCAAGTGGTCTGGTATTCCCATTTCTTTAAGAGTTTCCCACAGTTTATTTTGATCCACACAGTAAAAGGGTTTAGCATAGTCAATGAAACAGAAGCAGATGTTTTTATGGAATTCTCTTGCCTTTTCAATGATCCAACACATGTTCACAATTTGATCTCTGGTTCTTCTGCCTTTTCTAAATCCAGCTTGTACATCTGAAAGTTCTTGGTTCATGTACTGTTGAAGCCTACCTTGAAAGCTTTTGAGCTCTGCTACCAGAAATCACAGAGCTGAAGAATACAACTGAACTGAAAAATACAATAGATGGGTTTCAACAACAGACTAAAGAAGGAGGAGGATGAGTAAACTCAAAAGGAAGCACTGAAACCCATCCAGTCAGAGCAGCAAAAATAAAAAAAAGGAATACAAAAGAGTGATAATATAAAAGAGTGAGAGTAGCTTATGGGACTTACAGGAGATATTCAAGAGTATCACTATAAATATCACAGGGGTCCAGAAGTGGGGGAGAGAGACAAACAGACAGAAAACGTTCTTGAAGAAATAATGGCTAACAGAAATGTTTCATTTCTATATATTATCAGGAAGAGGACATTTTTAAAAATTCAATTTAAAATTGCATCAAAAAGCATAAAATACCTAAGAACTAACTAAGGAGGTGATCAGATCAGATCAGATCAGTCGCTCAGTCGTGTCCGACTCTTTGCGACCCCATGAACCGCAGCACGCCAGGCCTCCCTGTCCATCACCAGCTCCCGGAGGTCACTCAGACTCGCATCCATCGAGTCAGTGATGCCATCCAGCCATCTCATCCTCTGTCGTCCCCTTCTCCTCCTGCCCTCAATCCCTCCCAGCATCAGAGTCTTCTCCAATGAGTCAACTCTTCGCATGAGGTGGCCAAAATACTGGAGTTTCAGCTTGAGCATCATTCCCTCTAAAGAAATTCCAGGATTGATCTCCTTCAGAATGGACTGGTTGGATCTTCTTGCAGTCCAAGGGACTCTCAAGAGTCTTCTCCAACACCACAGTTCAAAAGCAACGCTAGTAAAGTAATGCTCAAAATTCTCCAAGCCAGGCTTCAGCAATATGTGAACCGTGAACTTCCTGATGTTCAAGCTGGTTTTAGAAAAGGCAGAGGAACCAGAGATCAAATTGCCAACATCCGGTGGATCATGGAAAAAGCAAGAGAGTTCCAGAACAACATCTATTTCTGCTTTATTGACTATGCCAAAGCCTTTGACTGTGTGGATCACAATAAACTATGGAAAATTCTGAAAGAGATGGGAATACCAGACCACCTGATCTGCCTCTTAAGAAATCTGTATGCAGGTCAGGAAGCAACAGTTAGAACTGGTCATGGAACAACAGACTGGTTCCAAATAGGAAAAGGAGTACGTCAAGGCTGCATATTGTCACTATGTTTATTTAACTTATATGCAGAATACATCATGAGAAATGCTGGACTGGAAGAAACACAAGTTGGAATCAAGATTGCCGGGAGAAATATCAATAACCTCAGATATGCAGATGACACCACTCTTATGGCAGAAAGTGAAGAGGGGCTAAAAAGCCTCTTGATGAAAGTGAAAGTGGAGAGTGAAAAGGTTGGCTTAAGGAGGTGAAGACCTGTACAATGAGATCTGTTAACACTAATGAAACCAACTGAAGAAACAAACAGGAAGGTAGTCTGTGCTCACAGATTGGAAAATTAATAGTTTAAAAGTTCATATAGTCCAAAGCAATGGAAAGATTCCACACAATTCCTATCAAAATTCCAATGACATTTGTCACAGAAACAGAACAATTCTAAGATTTGTTATATAACCACAAAAGACCCTGAATAGCCAAAACACTCTTGAGAAAGAAAAGGAAAGCTGTAGTTATCACACTTCCTGATTTCAAAATTTATTACTAAACTACAGCAATTAAACCAGTATGGCAATGTCATAAAGACAGACACATAAAATAAACGGATCAGAATAGGGAGCCAGAAATAAACCCATACGCATATGGTCACTTAATATGCAACACAGGAGCCACGGAGAAAGGACAGTCTGTTCAAAATGGTGATGGGAAAACTGGACAGTCCCAGGCAAAAGAATGCAACTGGACCACTATCTTACACTGAATACAAAAACCAACTCAAAATGGATTAAAGACTTAACAGGAGACCTTGAACCATAAAAAGCCCAGAAGAAAAGACAGGCAGGAAGCTCCTCCACATGGATCACCAAAAGCAAAAACCAACAAGTAGACTTACATCAAAAGCAAAAGGAAACGAGTAGGACTACAGCAAACTGACAGGGAGTTCTGCACAAAGAAACCATCAACAAAACGAAAAGGCAACCACAGAATGGGATAAAATATTTGCCAATCACACATCTGACAAAAGGTTCATATCCAAAATATATTTTAAAACATATATGATTCAATAGCCAAAAAAAATATGATTTAAGTATGGGCAAAGGCTGTAAGTAAACATCTGCCCAAAGAAGTCCTATACATGGCAAACAGATACAAGAAAAAGTGCACATCATCACCAATCATCAGAGAAATGCGATTCAAAACTACCCTAATCTATCACCACACACCTGCTAGAACGTCTACCGTCAATAAGACAAGGGACAACAGTTGTTGGCATGGACGTAAAGAAAGAGGAAGACTTCTGCACCTCTGATGGCAGAGCAAATTGGTGCAGCAACGGTAGAAAACAGGACAGCAGCCCCTTAGAAATTCAAAAACAGAACTACCATGTGACCCAGCATTTCCACCTTCGAATATTTATCTGCAGGAAATGAAAATACCGACTCAGAAAGACATATGCACCAGAATGTACACTGCAGCATCATTTAAAGTAACCAAGATATGGAAGCACCCTCAATGTCCACCGATGGGTAAGTATATAAAGAAAACATGGTTTATAAATATAATGGACTATTATTACTCAGCCACAGACAAGAATGAAATCTTACAATGGAGGGAACTTGAAGGTGTTAAGTCAAGTGAAATAAGTCGAACACAGAATGACAAACACTGAATGATCTCACAGGTGAAATAAAAAAAAATGATACAGAGACTAGATTGGTAGTTGCTGGAGGCAGATGGGATGCAGAGTGGGCTAAATGGCTGAAAGTGGTCAATGAATTCAAACTTTCAGTTATATTTAATGCATAGCATGTTGACTACAGTCACACTGTATTTTATATTTAAAAGTTGCTGAGACAGTAAATCTTAAAAAGTTATCATCAGGAGGAAAAAAATTTTAAGTACGTGTAGTTAGATATTAACTAGACTTATTGTAGTGATCTTTCATAATATATATATATATATATATACATACATAAAATCACTGTTATACACCCAAAGCTAATATGTTAACCCTCAATTATATCACACTAAAATTTTTTTTCAAAATATCAACAAAACAGAAACAGAAGATGGTAGAAGTCTAATCAGACTGAAATTGAAGAAAGTAGGGAAAACTACTACAACATTCAGGTAAGACTTAAATCAAATACCTTAGGACATACAGTAGAAGTGAGAAATAGATTGAAGGGACCAGAACTGATAGACAGAGTGCCTGATGAACTATGGACGGAAATTCATGACATTGTACAGGAGACAGGGATCAAGACCATCCCTAAGAAAAAGAAATACAAAAAGCAAAATGGCTGTCTGAGGAGGCCTTACAAACAGCCATGAAAAGAAGAGAAGCAAAAAGCAAAAGAGAAAAGGAAAGATATAAACATCTGAATGCAGAGTTCCAAAGAATAGCAAGAAGATGTAAGAAAGCATTCCTCAGTACACAGTATTCAGTGCAAAGAAATAAAAGGAAACAACAGAATGGGAAAGACTAGAGATCTCTTCAAGAAAATCAGATACCAAGGGAAATTTTCATGCAAAGATGGGCAAAATAAAGGACAATAAAGAAATGGTATGGATCTAACAGAAGCAGAAGATATTAAGAAGAGGTGGCGAGAATACACTGAAGAACTGTACAAAAAAGATCTTCACGACCAAGATAATCACAATGGTGTGATCACTCACCTAGAGCCAGACATCCTGGAATGTGAAGGCAAGTGGGCCTTAGAAAGCATCACTACAAACAAAGCTAGTGGAGGTGATGGAATTCCAGTTGAGCTATTCCAAATCCTGAAAGATGATGCTGTGAAAGTGCTGCACTCAGTATGCCAGCAAATTTGGAAAACTCAGCAGTGGCCACAGGACTGGAAAAGGTCAGTTTTCATTCCAATCCCAAAGAAAGGCAAGGCCAAAGAATGCTTAAACTACCGCACAATTGCACTCATCTCACATGCTAGTAAAGTAATGCTCAAAATTCTCCAAGCCAGGCTTCAACAATATGTGAACCATGAACTTCCAGATATTCAAGCTGGTTTTAGAAAAGGCAGAGGAACCAGAGATCAAATTGCCAACATCCGCTGGATCACTGAAAAAGCAAGAGTATTCCAGAAAAATATATCCTTCTGCTTTATCAACTATGCCAAAGCCTTTGACTGTGTGGATCACAATAAACTGTGGAAAATTCTTAAAGAGATGGGTATACCAGACCACTTGACCTGCCTCATGATCAGGGAGCAACAGTTAGAACTGGACATGAAACAAAAGACTGGTTCCAAATAGGAACAGGAGTACGTCAAGGCTGTATATTGTCACCCTACTTATTTAACTTATATGCAGAGTACATCATGAGAAATGCAGGCCTGGCTGAAACACAAGCTGGAATCAAGATTGCCGGGAGAAGTATCAACAACCTCAGATATGCAAATGACACCACCCTTATGGCAGAAAGTGAAGAAGGACTAAAGAGCCTTTTGATAAAAGTGAGAGAAGAGAGTGAAAAACTTGTCTTAAAACTCAGCATTCAGAAAATGAAGATCATGGCATCCAGTCCCATCATTTTATGGCAAAGAGATGGGCAAACAAGGGAAACAGTGGCAGACTTTAATTTTTGGACTCCAAAATTACTGCAGATGGTGACTGCAGCCATGAAATTAAAAGACATTTACTCCTTGGAAGGAATGTTATGACCAACCTAGAGAGCATGTTAAAAAGCAGAGACATTACTTTGCCAACAAAGGTCCGTCTAGTCAAGGCTATGGTTTTCCAGTGTTCATGTATGGATGTGAGAGTTGGACTGTGAAGAAAGCTGAGCTCCGAAGAACTGATGCTTTTGAATTGTGGTGTTGGAGAAGACTCTTGAGAGTCCCTGGACTCTTGCAAGGAGAGCCAACCAGTCCATCCTAAAGGAGATCAGTCCTTGAGTGTTTATTGAAAGGACTGATGTTGAAGCTGAAACTCCAATCCTTTGGCCACCTGATGTGAAGAGCTGATCCATCTGAAAAGACCCTTATGCTGGGAAAGACTGAAGGTGGGAGGAGAAGAGGATGACAGAGGATGAGATGGTTGGATGGCATCACCAACTCAATGGACATGAGTTTGGGTAAACTCCAGGAGTTGGTGATGGACAGGGAGGCCTGACGTGCTGCAGTCCATGGGGTCACAAAGAGTCACACACAACTGAGTGACTGAACTGAACTGAATTATATTATGGTACCAAGTATATAACCAAAATGAGGGCAACCGAGGTTAAGATGGTTGGATCTCATCATGGGCTCAATGGATATGAATTTGAGCAAACTCTCGGGGGACAGTGAAGGAAAAGGGAGTTTGGTGTGCTGCAACCCATGGGTCACAAAGAGTGAGATACGACTTAGTGACTGAACAGTAACAAAATATAACGCTCTAGAATAAGCAAAAGATATGGCTGAGCGGTAGAGAACCTGCCTGCAATGCAGGAGACCAGGGTTTGATCCCTGGGCAGGGAAGACTCCCTGCAGAAGGGAATGGCTGTATTCTTGCCTGGAGAATCCCATGGACAGAGGAGCCTGAGAGGCTACAGTACAAAGGGTCGCAAAGAGTCGGACACGACTGAAGCAACTGAGCACTCATACTGTTTTTAGGAATATACAGAGAACCTGTATTTTTAAGGTAGAAAGGGAATAATTTTTTAAAATCTCAGAATAAGGAGAAACTTTTTTCCATGCATTATGTGTATGAATAGTCAATTACAGTATACTTAAACAAGCAAAACAGCAGAGTATACTTTTTCTGCAGAAACAGATGACTAGGAAAGCAGAGTTACAGCAATGTTCGAGTAGTAAACCACAAACAAAACCAGCTAAACTACATTCAGCTGTAATAATTTATTTAAAAAGTGATACTAGGAGAGAATTTGGGCTTTTAAGTCACTCTAAAAGCCATTAAAACATACAATATGCTAAAACTTGTCTTTCATCTCATAATTATATAACACTTCCCCCTCCCAGACCTTAAAAAAAGTGTGGCCTACATAATGTTCCACTGACAAACCTTTTAAGTCTACCCATAAAAAACTGGTTTTTTAAGTCAAATCTCAGAATTAAATGGTTTTACATCTACGAATTCCTGGTAAGGTCTTTTCATTTAATGGGTCGGATAGTTCTATTTTCAAATTTATTTAGTATTTTAAATCATGGTTAACCATGACCATCATTTCAAATAAGAGGTCTGGCTAGCCACGAGGCATATACAAACACCTTAACCAGAGAAGCAAAAAGCAAGATACTGTTACTATAAAACTTACCAACACTTTTTGTTGCAGTCCATCTTAAACACTAAGATTTAATTTGCATACACATGCACATAAATAAACACATGTGTATATTTGCTATAAATGTGAAATTAATGTGACTTATAAAAATATATGATCTTTAATTTCAAAGGTTGCAGTTAACATTTAAAGGAGTACAGATTACCTAAGGAGTTCTGAATAAAGTTTTAATAAAAACAACGAAAGATTTCATAAATGAGAGATTTCTGACTGGTTGCATGCGTGTGTGCTAAGCTGCTTCAGTCGTGTCTGACTCTTTGTGACTCTACGGACTGTAGCCCGCTAGGTTTCTCTATCCATGGGCTTCTCTGGGCAAGAATACTGGAGTAGGTTGCCATGCCCTATTCCAGGGTATCTTACCCGCCCAGGGATGGAACCCGAGACTCCTGGGTCTCCTGCATTGGCAGGCGGGTCTCCACCTGGGAAGTCCTTCTGACTGGTTAGTAAAATCCAAATGAAAACATTTAAAACACAATTCCTAGGTAGCTAGTTATCAATTTTATGTTTATAATACCACAGAAATTATACAAAATGTTCCATGTTGGACGTGAATTTCAATCAATATCAAATACAAGTTCAGCGACAGTTTATTGATAGATACAGCAGGTCCAATCCTAGTACTGCCACAAATTCAATTAAACATACCAGACTGATCAACACAAAAGACACAGGCAGTCCAATCAAGGTGAGGTCATCTGCCCAAAGTGGTGATGAAACAGATGAAACACAAACATTTAAATTAATGGCTTATTAAACACAAATCTATCCCACTTAACCAACCCCTTTGATATGCAACTTTACCCCCACCTATTTCTCTTTTCTCAATGTTTGGAGGGCATTTCCCCAGGATTATCAAACAATGGTTGAAAGACCTAATATCCGCCTCACAGAAAATACATACCCACAGAGGTGCCTCTTTCTTATCTTCAGACAAACAAGACAGAAAAGTACCAGAAACAAAAATTCCCTATGAGAGCCCACAGGTGTCTTTTCACAGAATTTAACTGAAGAAGTTACTCAGGTTTATTCTATGTCGTCTTAAATAAAATCAGTTTACAAGAGATTGCCAAAACAATCTATAGAGTATATAATCTACATTTGCTATCCTTAAAAACTTGTCTTTCTGTTTCTATGAAAACATCTAAAGTATTAGCCTCAAATTATTACTCACAATTTTTGACTAAATCTCACAAAGAATTTGAGTTTGTAATTTCAGTTTTTCTGCCGTTTTAATTAAAGCTATTCATTATACCAACACACTTGATCCTATAGCAAAAGTCTCTTCGGTTTTATCATTTTATTAACTGCTCTGTTGATCCTCTACATAAATTTATTTCCTGGTATTATTCAAATTTAAGTTTTGAATATTAAAAATAATTTTTATACATTTTACATAAAATTTGACTACAACTTTAAGTACAACTTTCCTTAATCCATTTCCTGCTCTATTGAAATATCTTAGAGTTTTAAAAATAAAGAGCTGTACATTGACTTTAGAGTTATTTATAGAAGATAAATTGTAAACTTGATTTTTCCTTTTTTCCCTCTTTATTATTAAGTCTAATAGATTGTCACTAAAGTAATTCTTTACTGGTAACTTATGTAGATGTGACTCTGGAAGATTATAACAGACAATCAGATCAGATCAGATCAGATCAGTCGCTCAGTCGTGTCCGACTCTTTGCGACCCCATGAACCGCAGCACGCCAGGCCTCCCTGTCCATCACCAGCTCCCGGAGGTCACTCAGACTCGCATCCATCGAGTCAGTGATGCCATCCAGCCATCTCATCCTCTGTCGTCCCCTTCTCCTCCTGCCCTCAATCCCTCCCAGCATCAGTATTCTTGCCTTGAGAACCCCATGAACAGTATGAAAAGACAAAATGATAACAGACAATAATATGATTCAAATCCAGAATTAATTTAATATGATGACCCTATATTTCTATCATTTCTGAGACAAGTTCAGTAACATAGCATGTCAGTCACTTAAAACTGGAAAAAAAGTGACTAGTAGCATTTAACAACTATGATTAAAGGTACCTCTTAGACAACTGTTTAATAATCTTTAAATGCATACATTCCAGGCAATTATATCTGTTTTCACAATAAATACTGAAGGAAACTATTTAAGTTATCTTGCCCAACAAGGCTGAACACAACTGAACATCAACTATCAGGGGCAAAAATTGGGATCATCCTCGGTGACAAAGATTAACACAATGATACCATGCAAACTGTACTTATTTGTAAATAAAATACTAACAAAAATGAAAACTTTTTCAAAAAGTAAACTTACTACACTGTTTTATATACTATTAAGAGTAAGGTTTCTGGTCTCCTTAGGAGTTGTTATTTAGTCGCTCAATCATGTTCGACTCTTTGAGACCCCACAGACTGCAGCACGCAGGCCTTCCTGTCCTTCACCATCTCCCACAGCCTGCTCAAACTCAAGGCCATTGACTCAGTGATGCCATCCAACCATCTCATCCTCTGTCATCCCCTTCTCCTGCCTTCAGTCTTTCCCAGCATCAGGGTCTTTTCAAATGAATCGGCTCTGTGCATTAAGTGGCCAAAGTACTGGAGCTTCAGCTTCAGCATCAGTCCTTCCAATGAATATTCAGGACTGATCTCCTTTGGGATGGACTGATTTGATCTCCGTGTAGTCCAAGGGACTCTCAAGAGTCTTCTCCAACACCACAGTTCAAAAGCATCAGTTCTTCGGTGCTCAGCCTTCTTTATGGTCTAACTCTCAGGTTTACTTCGGAGAGTGTTTAGCATATCAAGCAAAGTGGTCTGATCTCTATAGACTAATGCCTAGACCCACCCTAAAGCCAAAACTGCACCTCAAAATACGGATGATTCTAAAAATTGATTGATGTTTTTAACTCTCTGAATACTTCCAACTTTGATCCCAGAACCCATCCACCTGTTACTAAAGCCACAAAAAATGATTATACTGGACTCTAATAAAAATTTTTATTAGCAATTTAAAAAAATTGGCTATCCTATCAATGGAATCATGAGAATTATTTTGCTATTTTTCTGCTTTTACTAGTGGAACTGATATAAAATAATATGATAACACACATCAGAAAGACCTACTTTTGAAATTAGTCCATCTGAATTAGTATAATTTAAGCAAATTACCCTAAGTAACCTAGATAGCGTATTAAAAAGCAGAGACATTATTTTGCCAACAAAGGTCCGTCTAGTCAAGGCTATGGTTTTTCCTGTGGTCATGTATGGATGTGAGAGTTGGATTGTAAAGAAACCTGAGCGCCGAAGAATTGATGCTTTTGAACTGTGGTATTGGAGAAGACTCTTGAGAGTCCCTTGGACTTCAAGGAGGGCCAACCAGTCCATCCTAAAGGAGATCAGTCCTGGGTGTTCATTTAAAAGACTGATGTTGAAGCTGAAATTCCAGTACTTTAGCCACTTCATGCAAACAGTTGACTCATTGGAAAAGACTCTGATGCTGGGAGGGATTGGGGGCAGGAGGAGAAGGGGACGACAGAGGATGAGATGGCTGGATGGCATCACCGACTCAATGGACATGAGTTTGAGTGAACTCCGGGAGTTGGTGATGGACAGGGAGGCCTGGCGTGCTGCAACTCATGGGGTAGCGAAGAGTCAGACACAACTGAGCAACTGAACTGAACCCTAAGTAAAAATAAATAAATAGACACCTTTAAGAGGTGGGCATACAAGAAGTTACTACAGAATTTTTAGCTTTGCTGTATACTTAAACATTTTCATAACAAAATGCTGCGAAAAACTAGACATAACACTGACTCCTATCTACACAGTAGCATATCACAATTAAACTTTATAACTTTTTATACACAATAATACTTTGTGTATATATGATGTGAAGTCTGAAAATAAACTGAGGGAAAAAAATCAAAGTATAATTTATAGTTCTGTAACTCTATTTCGTTGGAGCTTTACCTAATCTCATTATTGCCTGTTCATTTCATGACTGAAACTCAGTTTCTAAAATATTCCATTAAATGTTCCTTCCTATTGAAAACTTCTCTGCATTATTTTTCATACAAGCTGAATGACTGTAGGATGGTAGGACAGAAGGATGCAGTCTCTCACTTCTCCCTGACCAACTCTTAACATAAAGAGTCAATCTTTTACACACTGTCAACCATTTTCTAAGAACAAGTCAGTCAGAAGACTACTCTCGGGAGAAGAAAGATGAACATATTAATAAATATATATTTTTAAATAATCCTTTGATGACTCATTGCTAAAGTCCCCATGTCAACTTCTGGCTCATAATGGAAGACTGAACATACATCTTTCTCTCTTCCCCTTTCTAACCTCTTACAGAAAGAGGGTAAAAGGGTAGGCAGTGACTAATCAGATGGATGATAAACAGGAGTGCTGGGAGAGGTTACAAGTATGACAAATTATCTACAAAGGAAAGGATTTTCAATTGCTCTATATCACTCATGACAGTGAGGGGCAGCAAGGAATAAAAAGGGTGTCCTTAAATTAAGGATGATAATAGTAATCATAATATGATGACAGCTAACATTTACTGAGCAGTAACTTAAGTGACAGGCACTAGTTTTAAGTATGTTCTATGTGTTAGTTTGGGGCTTCCCTGGTGGTGGTAAAGAATCCGCCTGCCAGTGCAGGAGATGCAGGTTTGATCCTCGGGTCAGAAAGATCCCCTGGAGAAGCAAACGGCAAGCCACTCCACTATTCTTCCCTGGGAAATCCCATGGACGAAGGAAGCTGGTGGGCTACAGTCCATGGGGTCGCAGAAGAGTCAAACACAACTTAGAGACTAAACAACAATAATCTATGTCCTGGTTTGTTTAATTCTCACACCTAAATCATGACTGTATTATTATTTTCATTTTAAAAAAGAAACTGAGACACAAAAACTTAACAGAACTACAGTCACACGTCTAGTAACTGATCTTACGGAGAGAGTCCATGCTCTTAATCCCCTTGCTACAACGGATGCCTAATTTTGTGCCCACAATTACCCAGAGGTTATCAGAGTGGAGTTGTTTAGCTAATGCCGAGTCGAGTTTAAGGGATGGCCACACTTATCATGGGGCCAAACCCCTCTGTCACCTTTCTGATGGCACACAGTACCTCATGATTCTGAGTAACAGATTTAGCATCAGATGAAAAGGTAAAACATTATATTATTTATTACAAATACCATTGGTAATGGATATTTTGCGGCTATATTGTTTGAGAAATCAGGAGACAAAGATAGAGGATGTAATATTTATCATAAACATAAATTTTAGAAATTAAGACAAATGATTTTAATATCTTAATTTTAGCAATTAAGACAGATGGTCACTTATTCATGGATTCTGTATGTGAATTCACCGACTACCCAAAATCAACACTAGCTGTGCTTCTGCAGTCAGTCAAGGCATGTGCAGTAGCAAACAAATTGTTTCAGCTAAGACAAAACAAGACAACACCCTGCCTTCCTGTTTCAGCTCTCATACTGTAAACAAGTGCTCTTTTCACGGTCTATTTAGCACCTATTTTTTCCCATTTTTTGCGCTTTCCGGGGGGGTCCCTTGCTGTTTGAAATGGCCCCCAAACACAGTACCAAAGTCTAGTGTCGCTTGCTTCAGGCATTAGTTGCAGGGCTACTGGCCATGGGTTCAAGGTTAATGGATTAACACTATAGATAAGGTTATCGTTAAATAAAAATACAAAGTCATGCATTCATCTGTTGATGAAAATGTAACCAGAGGTTCGCAGGAACCTAACATTGTATTTCCTTTTAGGAACAGTGGTTCACTATTCACTAGTTCAGTGTTTGTGGCAATGCTAATGAATATAAATCACTGCAAATGCTGGGAACTGACCGAATTTCTTTTTCAAACCATCTGATAAATCTTCCTGAAATGGATGGAACTAGTAAACTTACTCTTATTTGAAAGACAATCTTAATGAAAAGGTTAAAATTTCACAACCATCATGTAACTATTAAATATTCATTGTTTTAAAAAGCAGTCCGTAATTCCTAGACTTACAGTATATTTACAACATAACAAACGTTAATCACAGGACATCACACAGGACATTCTCACTTAAGTTCTAATATCATTAACAACATCTTACTGTGTTATACAATTTCCAAAATGATATACACACTATTATTTTATTTTTTACAAAAGTGGTGAGTGAGACAGGGTAGCTTTTACTCGTAACAAAAGAACTGATCAAAAGATAAAAACAAGTGATTTCACACATAAGGAAGACCAAGGTCATGGATTCTCGGTACTGTTACTCTGAACCTGCAGATACACTTAGAAATCATTTAGGTTAAAAAAACAAAATCCAAAACCATTTCCCAACCTACATACGAACTTTGAAAAAAAAATAAAGTATAAACTAACAGAAGCAGATAATTAGTCTACGAGAAGAAACCCATAGCCTCAAACACTACTGAATTTAAAACAAAACATTACTGAATTCCTTTATTTGCTCCAAGACCACAGATACAGTAGAAACAGCACATCTAAGAAGAAAAATTGTAACTAGGGGGTGTTTGGGGTTTGCAATTATGTGAATAATTAACTTTAAGAACTTGAGTAAGGATAGAAAAATGTACTTTAAATGAATAAATAATTTCAAGAGGGAGAACACCACTCCACTGGGGTTAATATCCGTTTGCCAGTAAACACCACAATCTTAACCAATCTCATGTTTTTTTAAATTCCAACTATGTTATTATATGTGTAAGTCCACAGAGTGGTATACTGCTGTAGCAATTAACTACTCCATATTGTTGTACCCATTAAACCACCTTTCCTGAAATAATGACTGCTTTTTATGCACAGAAGTCTATAAAATTATTGACACAGAGTATACAACAACCCTTTCATTAGTTTCAAACACTTATACATTAAAATACTGAAACATTCCCAAATACAGTATTATGAAACAGGAAGGATTAAAACCCCCTTTTCCTTTTCCACATTTTATCATTCTCTGAATCTAAAATTATAATTAGGATTGTAATCTACCTTGTTAGCTACAACCATATCACTAGATTTTATACTCACATCAAAGGATTCCTGATATGTTAAGGATATCTGGATATGTTAAGAATTTCTGTATATGTTAAGATGAATTTAAAGCTTTCTACTTCCCATGACTACCTAATATTGTTTTCTTGTGCATTATTTACTTCTAAGTATTCACCTTCTGTTAACTTTATATGAAAACTAGTTTTAGCATTTCTCTGAATCTACAGTTAAGGCTTTTATTTGTTCTTAGATACCAGAACCAAAGGGAATTCATTAACATTTGCTCAGCAGATGGAAAGGTGGTAGTGGCAATGTTGAAAGATTTATGAAATAAGGAGCAAGACAACAATAATCTGGTTTTAGTACATTCGTACTTAAAATCATAATCTTATCAACTATTATGCGTTGAACTTTGCCCCCATCCCTATATGTTGAAGTCCTAACCTACAGTACCACAGAATGCAACCATAATCAGAAATAGCCCTCAGAGTGGGAGAAAATAGTAGCGAATGAAACAACTGACAAAGGAATAATCTCCAAAATATACAAGCAGCTCATACAACTCAATATCAGAAAAACAAACAATCCAGTCAAAAAGTGGGAAGATCTAAACAGACATTTCTCCAAAGAAGACATACAGATGAAAAGATGCTCAACATCGCTCATTGTTAGAGAAATGCAAATCAAAACTACAATAAGATATCACCTCACACCAGTCAGAATGGGCAACAAACAATATTGTTTGTACAAAGTCTACAAACAATGAATGTTGGGGAGGGTGTGGAGAACAGGGAATGCTCTTGCACTGTTGGTGGGAATGTAAATTGATATCATGGAAGATGGTATGGAGATTCTTTAAAAAACTAGGAATAAAACCACCATATGCCCAGGAATCCCACTCTTAGGCATATACCCTGAGGAAACCAAAAGTGAAAAAGACACATGTATCCCACTGTTCACTGCAGCGCTATTTACAACAGCTATAACATTGAAGCAACCTAGATGTCCATCGAGAGATGAATGGACAGAGAAGTTGTGGTACGTACAATGGAATATTACTCGGCCATAAAAAGGAACACTTTGAGTCAGTTCTAATGAGCTGGATGAACCTAGAATCTATTATGCAGAGTGAAGTCAGAAAAAGAAAGATAAATATTGTTTTCTAATGAATATACATGGAATCTAGAAAAATGGTACTAAAAAAAAAAAAACAGTCACTCCAGAAGTAATCAGTTAAGACAAAGTCATACTGGAGAATAATGGCTAATTTCATATGGCTTCTAGTGTTTTGAGAAGAGAAGAGATACAGAGACACTCAAGGAAAAGCTGGCCGTGTGATAATGGAGGCAGAAATTCAAACGATGCATCTGCAAAAACAAGGAAGACAAGGAATGCCAAGGATTGCCTGCAAACAGCAGAGACTAGGCTAGGCAAGGAAAGAATCTCGCCTACAGGTTTCAGAGGGAGCGTGGTCTTGCCTACTTCTTGTTTTCAAGAACTCCTAGTCTCTATTGTCTCTGTTAGACAATAAATCTGTGTGTAAACTCACCCAGTTTGTGATATTTTTGTTACAGCAGCCCAAAGAAACTAATATATCAACCTTTAAAAAAAAAAGTACATAGACTAAAAAAAAAAAGGTACACTGAACCATCAGATGAAAATAAATTTTTATATAATTATAAATGAAGCTCCCTACTCCTAAAAGTTCTGTAGTTACTATGACTCCTTCAAAATGCAAAATGAAAATAAAACCCACACTGTGCTTTCTAAAG